>OW121718.1:11915000-14872500 GCA_933228805.2 Hipparchia semele
TAAATATACGGATCCTGCTAATAAAAATTTACACACTATTTATGGCTTATAAATAATGTAGTTGTGTGTGTGTAGGAGTGTGTAGTTTTTTATTATTAAAGGTCTAAAAATTAAAAGGATAAAGGTCGGTAGCACAGGTCGTTCTACTTATGGGTTTATGTCTTTACCTGAAGCTTATGATAGAGTAGGAAAGAATATAGTCGGGTCTTAAAACATTCCTAAGAAATTGATCTCACAGCCAAGTGACTTGTATCTCTGCATTCTAAACATCTCTTGTATACAAAAACAAAAGATGACCACTTCGATCACATATGCATTTTTTTTTAATTATCGTTATTTTACATGGGACTTTTAAAGGTGACCTTTATGTCAGCCCCATCGGTACACACAAAATATTACAATTAGCTATATACAAAATCAATTACATATACCTTTATAACTATACATATGCATCTATTTGAAGTATTTCTTTTTGAAGAACTCGGTACTTTGAAATGAAAGCTAAGGCAGTGGGATCAACTTCTAATGTTAAAAAAAATATTAACCAAAAACGTTATAATTTTTATTTTACACGTGCCAAAGTATCCCTACTAATATTATAAATGCGAAAGTGTGTTTGTTGGTTTGTTGGTTTGTTGGTTTGTTGGTTTGTTGGTTTGTCCTTCAATCACGCAGCAACAGAGCAACGGCTTGCTGTGATTTTTTGCATAGGGGTAATTTACGGGCCGGAGAGTGACATAGGCTACTTTTTATCCCGGAAAATTAAAGAGTTCCCGCGGGAATCAAAAAACCTTTATCCGCGCGGACGAAGTCGCGGGCATCATCTAGTTACTTATAATATAATTTGACATAAGTCATTAGCAGGTATAGGTACTTAATTTTTTTATTAATTTATTTTGACATAATTGTTATTGTATTATGAAGAGAGGTATTCCTTTGTAAGTATGCTTGTAAGTTAATGCTGATGTGATAAAATATTATTAATAAATAAGTACAAACGTTTTTTTATTGTTCCAAATGTCTGTGAAATGAACATCTCTAAGTCATGAATTTGTGCCAAATTGTAAAGTTTGATGATAAAATAGAAAATTCTCAAAGTCGAATGCAGTTTTATTTCAATATCTACCCTGTATCTAAAATTGTAAATAGTTTTTGTGTGTGCATCACTCAAAAATATAGATATGAAACTTTTGTACGAAAGTATGAGATGAATTGAGATAGATGCTGCTAAAACTTTGATCAAAATCGGGCCACTGGAAACTGAGATACGTCATAATCAATGTTCTCCTCAACGAATTTCGACTTCGTTAGCCGATCTTAACGGTTGCTAAGTTAACTAAGTAGAAGTGCAAAGCAAATGGACAAATACAAGTGCACTCATGATTTCCTCATTCTCGGTCTGATGAAGCGGTAGGCTTAGCCCCAACTACCGGAGAAAGTAGTCTCAACCCAAAAGTATTATTTGCTCTCTACTGGTTCCCAATGAAACTGATAATTTCTTGACAGTAAAAGCTAATATTTTTTGGGTCGACCCGCTGACATTTTCTGCAGTCAAGCTTGTCACCACAACTGCTAGAAACCTAACATTAAGTACCGTTCTGATTTAGCGGTAGCGTTCCGGCACGATGGCGAGTAGATACCGATCAGGGTATGGGTTGAATGGACACTGCAATACCCCTTCTAAGTTAGCCCGCTACCATCTTAGACTGCATCGTCACTTACCATCAGGTGAGATCGCAGTCAAGGACTATCTTGTCACCGAATAAAAAAAATTGTATAGAAATAGGTCCATTTAAATCCCAACTCTATGGATGACAAGGGAAAAGCTGGTTTAAAAAAAAATTTAAGCTTGAAAATGAAAAAACTAGAAACTGAAATATGTACGCACACCAGTAGAGCTAACATGCGCGCCACAAAGAATTTTTGTCTACACGTTTAACTACTCGTAGTCTATACGAATCTCTATAGAGATTCACAAGAAAATTTTGTATACAGGTTTACTCGTAATCTATATGAATCTATAGAGATTCACGAGTCAACGTTTAGACAAAATTTTTTCGTGGCGGGCATGTTAGCCACACCCGAATTTTACGCGGGCAAAGCTACTTAGTTTTATTTTTAAAACCGATCCCCTTGAGTATCTTCCGTTGATCTCTGTGGCTCTGGGGTCGAGAAGACGCTGCATAGAAATCTACCTGCTCGTTTCTGGGAACTAAAAAAAGGCACGTCTAGACGTCCTGCCTTTTGATGGATTTCTAATAAAGGAGTTTTTGTTGAATACATTGATTGCATTCAGTGTTCCTAAGGCTGAGAGTACACGAAGCCGAGTTGCGACTTGCGACAAATGAGCTTACTAGGAATGCAAGGAAACTTGTGAAATATAGAGTTTTATGTCTGAAGGTCCGCCCTGGGCGTGAGAAAGTTTTGAGTATATTATAATAAGGAAATATAAAAATATTCTTACGCTTGCTTTGCTCGCGTTTATATTTTGTGATGTCTGTTCATTTTCGAATCTAGTAAGGATTTATTCTACAAAATTTAAAGAAAAATAATGCTTAATAGTTTCTGTAAAATTGCGACAAAATTTCGCTCGCGCTCATTGCTTGAATCTACACGCACTAGCGTCATTCTCACTGTGTTTAAACTTATGCTACGCTGATGAATAAGAACAATATAAATTCAGCCAATTATAACATCTGCGATTGTATAAATGTGATAAATTACCACCATCAATCATCTTGATTTGTTCACACTAGTTTATCAGCGAAATATTAACGAAAGTGAAGACACAGCCTTATGTAGCCTCAGCCTAAACCAGACGCAGGTAGACGAAAGTTCGGGCATCACCGATTTCAAACACTACTTAATTTAAGGTCCAAAAGGATATCTTTTCAATTGATATTAGAGATTTTGAGGAGCCTTTTTTGTCAGGCTAGCCCTAAGCGAGTGTTAGAAACACAGACTAAAGGAAATAAACAGATGGAGCTGTTCAATTGTTTGAAAATTGTCAATGCACAGTGTTATGTAAATAGACGAAGGTGACAATGAGTCTACATGAAATTATGATAAAGATGCATCTCGGGTCTATGTAGGCGGATTTTTCGATTAATGCAGGAGATTTAAAGCCTTTAATTTTTGGAAAATTATTCTTAATTATGTTGAAGGTACTCGTAACTCAGGTTTCTAGTTGCTCGATTTTGATTAAAATTGAAGCATTGTATGAATCGTAGTATAGCTGAGAGTACTAGAGCGTGTCCTCTTTATTTATTTTGTTGTTTGGCCTCTGACTGCAACACTACTGCACATATTTAAAATTAAGAATTGATTTGAATTGAGACTTTATCAACTCAAAAGTGTGTTTTAACCTCATGCCATAATAACTTTCTCAAAGTTGCAAAAGTTTCGTCTCATTTGATCTAACGAATTATGAGCGTTAAGCGCATACAAACAGGCAAACTATTTCACTTGAATAATAGTACATAGTAATAAGGGCGCCCCGTTTAGTCTATTATTTCCTTTATTCTAAGGCTGTATCTTGGCATGGTAAAGAAAGAACGAATACCTGATATTATAATGTATTAGTACCTACGCAGCGCTAACGGGAATGCGGTTATACAAGGTTTGGGAGGTATGCAACTGGTTTTTAGGGAAAAGTAACTGCGTACCACTGGACTAATTCGATGCGTCATTGACAGTTGTAAAAGTTGCTTAAATTGCACAACTGTTTCACTAATTAGACTTGTTAGGTATTAGATGGAATTGATGTGAGCTCTTAATTAATTCCGTGCTGTAAGTATGGAAGATTAGTGTTATGTATTAACTAATGTTGTACTCACACGTGTATCGTCAGAATTGCGTAGGAAAGATAAATACATATGTAGATATATAGTCAAACTAGCTTTTTCCCGCGATTTCGAGTAGAGTACGGTTTTGAATCCCTCGGGAATCTTTAGCTTTTCCGGAATGAAGCAGCCTATGTCACTCTCCTGGTTCTCAATTATACCTTTTACCTACCCATACACAAAATCAGGTAAATCCAGCTCCGTTGCTGCGTGGTTGAAGAGCAAATAAACAAACAAATACACTTTGGTATTCATAACTAGATACAAGGATTACATATATTAGAACCAACATAAGAAAATGTAATTTTTCTTTACGCTTCTATAATGCGATTCAATTCAATAACAATAGGAATGAGAAGCCGCCATTTTCTGTTTGTATCTCACTCAGTTTAAACCGCATTTGAGCAGGACATAATATAAAATGGCTGTTTGACAGTCCTTCTACCATACAACAGCCAGGTTATGCCATATTTAGTTCGCGGTGGATTTTTGCAAGACGCCTTAAAACCGTTATAACGTTCATGGCCATTTAAGTCAAAATTCAATTCCGTCTTACCGAGCAAATGATAAGGATTAAAATAGCTTCTAAATAGATATCGAAACCCTATATGGAGTGGGTACTTAACTTAATATTATATACAATATAGTTCGGTACAATAGGACAAACATATCCGTTATTGTACACCGAAATCCGATATAAAACAAAAAGGCTTACACAAAAGGCCAGATACAATGGTCCTGTCGCTAAGCAGCAACTTCCAGGCAACCCTTCGATAGCTAATAATGGCTTTGCTGTTTGTCTATATGTTTATTGTTTGTCTATATAGGACATAGGTATTCGATTAAATTACGACATGTAATCTAAAATGTAATATTTAGTTCGACATTTTCTTGTCTCAGAAGCATCAAGCGCAGAACATAGCTTCCCTGAGTTTTCAATCAAGACTGGGCATAAATTGCAAAAAATAAGGCTCAAAAATAAAGTGGTGCGAAGAAGGTGTAGAGGGTGTTACGCAAAACTGAAGAGATATGGGAAATGTGCAAACAATGCGAGGAAAGTTACCACAGAGTGCAATACTTGTAAAAAGACCTTCTGTTTAGATTGTTATAATGAGGCGCATGCGTCATTCCTAAACTAGCTGTTATAATTCCTCTTTTTATTATAAATAAAATTTTTTTACAGTCATAGTTTTATTGCATTTTTTTCTAAGCAATATTTAATTAAATACTATCTAAAATACCGATTCATTTTTTTCCTTTGAGATTAAAAAAGGTGGTATACCTACCATGCTCGTTAGAAAAAAATAAAACTTCATCAGGACTCATCCGCCACGTATAACTTGAGTACCTAACTACCTTGAAAAATCATTTAATAAATCACATAACTAATCATTACTTTCCGGTTTAAATCGGGCATGATTGTCGTCACATGCAAGCCTTTTTCTCTTCTTCTTTATCAACTAACTAGCTTTTGCCTGCGGCTTCGCTCGCAACTTAAGTTCGATTTTTCAAATGTCTATTTTACCCCTTTAGGGGCTTAATTTTCAAAAATTCTTTCTTAGCGGATGCCTACGTCATAATAGCTATCTGTATGCCAAATTTCAGCCCGATCCGTCCAGCGATTAGAGCTGTGCGTTGATAGATCAGTCAGTCAGTCAGTCAATCAGTCAGTCAGTCAGTCAGTCACCTTTGCCTTTTATATATTTAGATAGACGTCTACTAGCGTCTCTTTCGTAACTTTCACAGGCCTTGGTCTTGAATGTCTGTTGTCGTTGATGGAGGGCCATCTGTCACCACTGGGCTTTCAGTACGTGGTCTCTACTCTAGCACTTTGGGACCATCAGTTTTTCAGACTATGCCCCTCTTCTATTTCCGTTTCAGGTTTTGTAACTTTAGTTCTTCTACGGATCACCTGATGATCTCGCAGGAATCTTGATAGTCGTACTTGACTTATCGGGCAAGGAAGCGACTTTGACGTTGAAGTTTAACGTAGCCAGTAGGGCTAACATGCGCGCCACGAGAAAATTTTGTCTACACTTTACTCGTGAATCTCTGTAGAGATTCACATAGAGACTACGAGTAAACGTGTAGACAAAACTTTCTCGTGGCGCGTATGTTAGCCCTACAGAAGTAGCTCCTCGTAGGTATGAAATTTAGTTGCGTCGTAAAGTTACCTACGTAAAGTTAATATAATTGAGATACCAATTTACATTTTTTCTCTCTGACGCAGTTGATAATGTAGAACTATTTAAATAAAATTTCCATAATAGTGATTACGATGTACCGGACCCATAGAGGAAGTAGTAATAAATATTTTAGTAAAACCTACTATTTTTATGGTAATGAATTAGCAATTGTTTGCTTGGAAAATAGGTAGTTATAATTTGGTTCAAGTTAAACATAAATATTTTAAATTTTTTTTAAACTAACGCGCATTAATTTCAGATGTTTATTTATCTTTTTTTTAAAACTAAAAAAAGAGTACATTAACATCCAAAATGCCTAAAATCTATACTTATAATAAAACTAGTGGTTCGCCCCGAACTGAGACCTCGCGGTATCCCATAATTCCCAAAAGATAGTTTTAATTATATATTGTAATAATTAACTTTTAACATTAGACGCAATAAAAAATAATAATAGTTGACGCAAAACTGTTTTACTGATACAGCGCCATCTATTAGCATTATTGTGAAGCTATTAGCATTAAAAATTAAATAATTTCGTTTCTTTATAATATTTATCTAATTTTAGTATTTGTTTTTCAAGTACAGGATATAACTGAATTTTCAACAAAGTTTCAGGTTCTAATATGCAATACTTTTTGACATATGGCTCAAATTAAATCTCCACTTAAAAGTTAAATATCCTGCCCCGGGAATCCTTAGTTTTTCCGGAATAAAGCAGCCTATGTCACTCTCCAGGTTTTCAATTATACCTTTTACTTACCCATACAAAAAATCACGATCCAGCTCCGTTCTGCGTGGTTGAAGGGCGAATAAAGCCGCCATTTTCTGTTTCTATCTCACTCAGTTTAAACCGCATTTGAGTAGGACATAAATATAAAATGGCTGTTTGATAGTCCTTCTACCATACAACAGCCAGGTTATGCCACATTTAGTTCGCGGTGGATTTTTGCAACACGCCTTAAAACCGTTATAACTCATAAGCATAACGTTCATGGCCATTGAAGTCAAAATTCAAATCCGTCTTACCGAGCAAATGACAAGGATTAAAATAACTTCTAAAAAGATATCGAAACCCTATATGGAGTGGGTACTTAACTTAATATTATATACAATATAGTTCGGTATAATAGGACAAACATATCCGTTATTGTACACCGAAATCCGATATAAAACAAAAAGGCTTACACAAAAGGCCAGATACAATGGTCCTGTCGCTAAGCAGCAACTTCCAGGCAACCCTTCGATAGCTAATAATGGCTTTGTTGTTTGTCTATATGTTTATTGTTTGTCTATATAGGACATAGGTATTCGTTAGGCTAGTAAATAGTATCCTTGCAGGGTACACACATAACATATAAACTTTCGCCTTTATAATAGTAGTGTGATGTGATAAAATAACGTCACAGTTTTGTTGCATTTTTTTCTAAGCAATTTAAGTTGTTGATTAAATTACGATGTGTTATCTAAATGTAATATGTAGTTCGACATTTTCTTGTCTCAGAAGCATCAAGCACAGAACATAGCTTCCCTGAGTTTTCAATCAAGACTGGGCATAAATTGCAAAAAATAAGGCTCAAAAATAAAGTGGTGCAAAGAAGGTGTAGAGGGTGTTACGCAAAACTGAAGAGACATGGGAAAAGGGCAAGAAATGCGAGGAAAGTTACCACAGAGTGCAATACTTGTAAAAAGGCCTTCTGTTTAGATTGTTACAATGAGGCGCACGCGTCATTCCTAAACTAGCTGTTATAATTCTTTTTTTTATTATCAATAAAAAATTTTTACAGTCATAGTTTTATTGCATTTTTTTCTAAGCAATATTTAATTAAATACTATCTAAAATGCCGATTCATTTTTTCCCTTGAGATTAGGTTTTTGCTTCACATCGCTGGTATACCTACCATGCTCGTTAGAAAAAAATAAAACTTCCTCAGAACTCATCCGCCACGTATAAATAAATTAGAGTACCTTTAAGGCAAGAGTGAAAAATCATTTAATAGAATAGAATAGAACAATTTTTTATTCAAATAAACTTTTACAAAGTGCTTTCGAATCGACAAATGAATCTACCACTGGTTCGGAATGCCGTTGCAACCGAGAAGAACCAGCAAGGAACTCGGCGGCGAATAAATCACATAATAATTGCTTTCCAATTTCAGTCGGGCATAATTTATTGTCGTCACAATCTTTTTCTTCTTCTTTATTAAGTAATAGACGTCTACTGTCCATGACTTTCACTGGTCTTGGTCTTGCGCCGCCTGTATCTAGTGGTCCTCTACGTCTCGTCTGTTGTCGTTGATTCACCTAGCGGGGCATCTTCAACCATTGCGCTTTCCGGTGCGTGGTCTCTACTCCAGCTCTGGGACCCAAACGACTATTAGTTGTTTAAACTATGCAGCCCTTCTATTTCCACTTCAGGTTTTGAAACTTTGGTTTTGCTACGGATCTCCTGATGATTTCGCAGGACTCTTGATAGTCGTACTTGACTTATCGGGCAAGGAAGCGACTTCGACGTTGAAGTTTGACGTAGCTATAAGTAGCTACTCGTAGGTATGAAATGTAGTTGCGTCGTAAAGTTACCTACGTAAAGTTAATATAATTGAGACACCAATTTACATTTTTTCTCTCTGACGCGGTTGATAATGTAGAACTATTTAAATAAAATTTACATAATAGGCATTACGATGTACCAGACCCATAGAGGAAGTAGTAATAAATATTTTAGTAAAACCTACTATTTTTATGGGAATTAATTAGCAATTGTTTGCTTGGACTATAGGTAGTTATAATTTGGTTCAAGTTAAACATAAATATTTAAAATTTTATTTAAACTTACGCGCATTAATTTCAGATGTTTATTTATCATTCTTAAAAACTAAAAACTAAAAATAGATGCCTAAAATCTATGCTTATAATAAAACTAACGAATTGTGTACATTAATAAATATACCTATTTTGAAAATTTTAATCGGAGGATGCTTTATTTTCGATACTGAGCCCAAAACTTTTTTGAATTCTTTGTTTGCCTGTCTGTCTGTGCGCGCATTTCGTCAAAACTACTGAACGGATTTGAATGAAATTTGATATAATGGTAGCTGATGCTCCGGATCAATATATAAGACACTTTTTATCCTGATAAACAATAAGGTTTATCCGGGATAGGGGATGAAAGTTTTTGTTGATTTTGCTCTATAACTTCGTTAAATCTAAAAACTTTCAATTTACACTTGTTATTTATAGAGTAAGGGAAACTTTCATGGAATTACCCGCTGGGTAGTGCCGGCAGTGACCAATGATTTAATACTGCGGCATATATTTATAAGAGATAAAAAACATATTTGAATAGTTAAGAACTAAGATGTGTTTATCGTTCCGTGAGAATGCCGACGAGTTATTAGCACTAGCACCAAGTGCATTCACATCAAGAAGTACCGTTATACATTGTTCTACGTAATACCTACCTACTTGGTTCAACAGACTTATTAAGTTATTACTCAGTATTTGAGTACGGCCCAAAGAGCTAGCAATAAATATGAGAAGAGCTTTTAACTTCCGACGAAAAAGGGGGTGGTATAAGTTTGAAATATTATGTATTTGTGCGTCTGTCTGTTCCCTCGTAGCTCTATAACGAATGGACCGATTTTGATGCGGTTTTTCTGTTTCAAAACTGGCTGATTGGTAGATTGACTTTCTCCCAACTCACGGCGCGCACACAGAAACTACTTATTAGTAGTTCAAACCGCCGAATGTTATAGATTGTCTAAAAACGAATGCATCAGTTTGATGATCGCAATCACTCCAGATTGGCCGGTACTCTTTCGTTATTGGCTTAAATGTATTGATGCAGCAAGAGCGCCATAAATTCAGCCAATAGGAGGTCACAGCTATCGTTACACAGATGCAACCAATTTTAGACACATAGCCGACTGCTTGTAAGCTAAAAAATAGGAAAAAAGTATGTAATATGTCTTAGGAAAACTTGGGCGCTTAGATGTAGTCCTTAACCACCGCGCCGGTGGAAAAAGAGAAGTGTTAGAAGTGTCACCATTTTGTTAAATGGCAGAGCTCAATCGAATCGATCGATTTGAATGCGATATGCTACAGAATGGAAAATAAATAACAAAGTACCTAACCTAGAATCCTGTATTTTCCGTACGGAAAGTTCATAATACACTGTTTGATATTAAAATTTTCTCAGCTGGCAGCTCGCCAATTTTCATCAGACAATTTACCTAAAGTACCTAAACAACTGCTACAAAATCATCCTGGATTAATTTAAGAATTATACGCACAAAAGATTATTATATTGTGTTGGAGAAAATTATCAAAGCCAAGTCGTGGTTGACTTGACAGATCTTTGAATTACAACTAAATAAGTAGGTACTAGCTACAAACTGGGAAAGGAAATTTTTAATCATAACACTTGTATCATAGTGTCTTGGACTTGATAAATAGTAGTGAGCGTCTTATCAACTAAAGATATAAAGATAGGAAGGTATATCTAGTAAGTATCAGTTTATATTATAAGGAGGTAGGAGACGGTAAGATAATATCATTGAGCGAGAATTTACGATATCCGACACAATCAAGCCGTGAACTAGAGACATTGAAAGTAGGCAGCGCCCTCAAAGAAGATTCTTAAATGGACAGACTACGTCGTGTTACGTGACTCATCAAGTATTTACCACGCTTTCTGCTAGATGGCGCTACGAGTATCTTAGCAGGTGTATTTGGATGCAGGCAACTCTACTTTGTTTTGATTTTCTTTCTACATTACCTAAATAATTTGATGTTTTTATCGTTCGTATAGCTAATTTTAATTGTATTTGAATTTTTTATTTTGTATGATGCTTTATGCGTATAGGAATAAGACTAGAGTTAGCGGAGTTTACTTAAGGTATATTTTTCCGTAACACGTTTTATTTGAGCAACAGGTATAGTCGAGTTTCCTGAAAATATGAGTTACCAAAACGAAGTGTGTCATAGCAGAGTTCGCTGCAGACAAGTTCCCGGGTTCGATTCTCGGCTACATTATTTTCTCTATGGTCTTTCATCTTAGGCTGTATCGTCACTTACAGTCAAATGCGATTGCAATTAGCCGTAATTCACCATATTATTGGTGGTTAGGACAAACGGACCACAAGCAGATTGTAAAATTGTGGAATACCCCTATTCTATTCTATCGCAGTTGGCATATCTTCATCGCAAATGCCAACTGTCGATCACGGAGGAGTGCAGTTGAAATGCAGTCAGCGTGTTTTTAGGTGGTTATATTACTACATCTGAATTGCAATTGTGTAGTCCAAATGCAATTTCTATCTAGACTATTAATCATTATTAGTTAATTACGTTCTTTTTCTTACTTAAGTATAGTAAGTATCATAATTTATTTATTCTGGTTATTTTTATGTAGGGTGTGCCGCCGCTCGATTCGTGATATCTCGTCGCGGGAACCCCATGATTATCTACAACGGAGCCAACTTCATTCGAGAGAGAACGAGAGGGGAGCGTACGAGATGGGTTTGTGGGAGAAAAAGAAGGAGACAGTGCATCGCCAGCTTGACCACAGTCGAAGGCGTGGTGGTTAAGACTACAGGATTCCATAACCATGTGATACGTGAAATTTGGACCTGAGCGTTTACAGAGGGGATGTAAAGCCGTATTTTAGCTTTGTTTATACATAAACGGCGCAAATCAAAACGTGGTGCGGATTTGCGGACATATCTCGCTGCGTCCAATATTTCATTTACATAATTTGAAAAGCCCACAGCCCAACTAAAATGAGGGTTTTATCACACCGAACTGATCGACTCCGATGGTATCAAGAAAATAGTTAATCAACTTCCCTCAAGACGCCCTATTGCATTTTGTCATTTTTTCAGCGCTTCTAAAACGAACCGCTTAGGTGTCGAACGCTCTTCCGACGTCCATGCTTCCTGCATGCAATGTATAGCTTGACTAGCCTTCAAGGCAAAATTAAATATACACCTTGTAGGCAAGCGCGCTCCAAACTAGACTTCATCGTTGTTTTCCATCAGGTATGATTGTCGTCGAGCACAAGCCTATCTTGCAACCGATTTTTCTATTGCTAGATATCTATCGATTCGTCCAAGTATATTTTCTGTTTTGAGAGATACAAGAGAGTTCCATGCATAAAATAAATAGATCGACTGTCGATCTACCGTAGAGTTATGAAGGATTGATTATTATTTTTACTAACGTCTAGCATCTATCCGTCGATAGAGTCAGAGCTACTGACTGACTTGACTGATCAAAAACTCCAGCTAACCACGTTGGTCGAATAGATTTAGATTTTTTAAATATGTGGATATACCTACTCAATCTATGAAAGAAACTTACCTCGGCACCACATCTCTACTTCGCCACTTTTATATAAACCGCGCCTTAGCTCATTCTACACTTCTGTAAATGCTATTTAGAATGAAAAAAATAAGGAAAACCACGCGAAACCAAAAATTATTTACTTAATTGTATAAAAAACAATTTTATATTTTCTTGTAAATATTATCATATTATGTATATAAACTGACTTTCTTCCATACTACTAGTTTAAGTCAATTAAGTAACTAACGTGGCCTTACTATTGAATTTGTTAAATTAACTTTAATATACTTAATTCTTTATAAATCCAAGGTATGAATAATATAAAAGAAAATAAATATGACATCTAAATAGAGTTTAAGCTTATAACAATACAAGGAAACTCAGGGATCAAAAAATAGCCTAGAATATAAGTAATATTTTTTTTTATTAGTCGTCTTTCATAGCTTTTTAACATTTGTGATAATTAGGTGCTAACAATAAATAATTATACAGTAATTTTATTGTTATCACTGTCTATGTATATGTATAACTAGCGTTGCCAGGCGTCCGGATAAAGCCGGACATAGGTAGGCTTTTTGATTGCGTGTCCGGCCAAAATAAACGGTGTCCGTCTTGTCCGGCTTTTGTTAGGCTTTTCACATTTCGCAAACAAGCGAGCGCCGAGCGTGGCCTAGCGATTTTACATACAATTTTTTTGTCGTACCTATTAATACTGAGACAAAATCCTCAATAATATAGGGTGTCCGGCTTTTTTACCCAAATGTCCGGCCAAACTGGCTGGTCTGTCCGGCTATTAGGTTTGGCGACCTGGCAACCCTATGTATAACAAATAATAAATGTAAATATTAGCTGTATTACATTTTTAATTTAATAAGCTAACTTAAAAATGTTTAGTTAAATGTAGAAATATGTTTAATTAATGTTGAATTGATCATATGAATAAAATAAAATATGAAACAATACTCTATATTGATATATAAAATATTAAAATATTTTTAGAGTAAGTATAATAACATTATTGTTCGTCCAATAAATTGGTCTTATGAATAAATGTTATATTTTTACGGAGATTTTTATTATTATTACAATCTGATATTATTGGGTCAAAATTAAGCCAAGGTAGAAATAGTAATGAATGAATTCATGCATTTTTAATGATGAGCCGAATGTCATTTGAAATGAATTCGAACTTAGGTAAAAATTCAAAATTCGGTTAACTTCAGCCGAAGTTCCAGCTTGTTTACGCACGCATTTGAATTATTATTTATTATCTGCAACGGTTTTTCCTTTCTTCTATAACTTTACTAACAAAGATTCAGAAAGACTATTTTTTCAAATTTAGAATCTGCCGCCTTGGTGATTTTGCCCCTATTACATTAGTTTATAAATAAATGTAAAGTTCAAATAGAAGAAGATACTCGTAAATGTAAATTTTTTAATTTTTCAGGAAAATGGTGGAAGTTCGCCGTTTCTAATGGATTGGGAAGCCGTCAGTTTTCTTTCGATGACTTAGAAATCGCCCTGCATCACTGTTCTAATGATTAAATGATTATTTATTTTATTATTATATAAAACTGCGAGTATGCGAACTCTTTATAATTACTGAGTGCTTTCGTTAATTATTTATTTATTATTTCGCTTCCTTTATTTCGTAAACTTAGTAAGAGATTAACACAGATATTTAAAAAATATTTGTGTTTATTAAAGTACAAAACTTGTAGTTCTATAGTACAGTAATGTGGTAATTTTTGTCACAATAAATAGTAATTCATGATATTTAATGTAAGTTTCTATATGATTTGAGAAATATGTACCAGTTTTATGATGGAATCGAGTCTACATTTTGTCATTTTTCTCAAATCATATTAAATTTAATTAGTTAATAAAACCTTATCTATTGAGTCTGATATTGACTGCAAGAAATTGCTGAAGTTTCTTGCCAGTTTAATTGCAATATTAGTATGCTATTGCAAGGAAGGTTTCGTTGTAGTTATAGTTTTATTACAATAATGTATTAAATTAGTGACTTATAAGTGCTTCCAGTAAGTATTATAGCAATATATTGAATAATTAAGTCATTTATAGATACGCAATATATTCTAGTCGTCAAAGTAATTAATTATACCTAATGACGTTCCTAATTGACGATATTTATTATCATATTTTAATTAAGTTTAATTTTATTTTCACTATTTGAGGTAGATATACATATAAGTATTCCAATATAAAATATATTTTCAATTTAATACCTGTGAAATGATGCGCGCAATTTTAATAATAAAAATCTCTACCTACTTAAGTAATTATAATTAATAGTTATAATTTTAATTGAATTTAGGTATTCGAATTTTATTTATCTTCGCGGCATAAAAAACAAACGTCTAGGTCACATAGAGACAGACGGATACAGTTTCGTATTTGAGTATAATATTTTTTATTTGGAATGTAATCATGGTAGTTAATAGTAAAGGTTGTGATTGTTGCATTTAAAACGCTTTGATCTGCTATCAAATATATTAACATTATGTGTATGGGTTCTTATGAATTTTTTGAATAAACATTTAACGTCAAATACAGCCATTTTCTATCTATTTGCCTTTATTTGCCCAAACTTGACTTTTCAGTGGGAGAAAAGCTCACGCGCCTTCGCGAATTGCAAGTACTATACCTGTTATGCATATTAGGCTGACTTCGTACTATCAGAAACTGTCAGAAAATATGGGCGCGCGCTGCATGCCACTCGGCAGTCGGCTCATACATTTTGCTATACATCATGCAAACCATCAAAATTACATAATTTTCTGGAATCAATTTTAGGGATCGTATTCTGGAATCTATTTTCAGTATTCAGTCAGGTTATTTTCGTTAAGGAATTTCTGGATTCGGTCTCCACGCTGGCCCGCGATAGAAGCTATGCAATAGCTTAAAAGTGCGTTTTTTAAAACGACGTCATTTATATTTAAGATTCACTTTATACGACATCAACGACGCCAGTCGATGTGTTTTGTGTTGTGTGCATTTTGTGATGTGTTTTCTATCGGCTGCTGTATGTATAAGTTTGGAAAATATATAGCAGTGATACAAGGCTTATAATGTAATTATGATAAATAATTAATTTATGATAATACATTTCATTGATATGATAATTTTTGTTTTAGAAAGTGGGGCAATCATGATACCAACTAAGAAAAAATACCTTTTAATGTTGGACCAGTACACATACTCTCAGATAAACTATAGCGAACGGTGGGTTTGCTCCTCCTCTAAGGCCCAAGGTTGCGCGGCAAGGATCAGGCATATGAAAGATGGTACCGTCCTCAGAGTCTGTACGGAACACAATCATCCACCACCAAGTTATGTAGTGAAGGATGGACTGTACTTCAAACTTTAGATGGACGAAACTAACTTCGGCTTGATACTTAAAAATCATTATGTCTAGACAGGCGGATAAAGCAATTGCAGAATTGCAGTCCGGCGGCAGTTGTGATGCGTTCAATTGCAGCCTGTGTAACACACATAGAAACTTAAAGGGTTTATTAAAATATTTTTTTAGTATTATTTATTTCGAAAATTAAAAAAAACATAATTTTTTTAAACCTAAATAACAAAAATATACTTTATATTACACGAATTTTTTGACGACTCCCCTGGCCCAGTGTTGTAAGAGTAAGCGTTGTGATCTTAAAGTGGGAGGTCGATTCCCGGCGAAGACAATTTCGAAATTTATTTTTCTGAAATCTCCGGTCTGGACTGCTACCGCCAGAGAGGTATCGAAAGATCAAGAGACTTCATGTGATCGTGTCTCGAAACATAAATCTCTAACGACCCGGGCAGATACGATGCTTTTAGCTGCGGCGATCGACTTTTTTTGATTTTTAGTCACTTTTTGGATGCCGCGTTCGAACACAAAAACGTCGATCGCTGCTGCTAAAAGCTCGCGTCTGCCCGGGACGTTAGTGTTAAAAAAATTCCTTTTATACTTTGAAGTTAAAAGATTTAACTCATTACAGTTGGTGTACCTGTCATGATACCCACAAGGAGTGGCAAGAAGTTCCTGCTAATGCTGAACGGGTACACATATTCGCAGATCAACTACAGCATGCATTGGTTATGTTCGTCGAAGGCGCAGGGCTGCGGCGCGAGAGTGCGACGCATGCGCAATGGAGAAGTGCTTGAAGTAAACACTTACCATACACATCCCCCGCCTAACTATGTAGTGAAGGATGGGACTTATATCAAATTGTAAGCTGGTGGTAAGGAGAATTCCTTGGTCGTGTATGATAAGCTAGTTTACCTGCGACTTCGTCCGCATGGATTTAGTTTTTAAAAATCCCGCGGGAACTATTTGATTTCCGGAATAAAAAGTAGCCTTTGTCACTGTCGCAATATTGGTAACCCATCATTTCCCAGATAAGTGGCATTTGTAATTTCAATATAGCAGTGTAACCTATTCACAAAGTTTTCTTTAACATGTCCTTTGAATCCTGTACACTTATTATATTTATATTATCCAAATATTGACGATCTCCCTGACGCAATGCTGAGCTCTGTGGTCTTGAAGTGGGAGGTTTTAGGTTCGAATCCCACCTGGACAATATCAAAATTTATAAAAGTGTCTGGTCTGGATGGATACTGCCAGACATAAACTAATAACGCCGCCAGACATCTATCGAAAGATCAAGACACTTCTTGTGATCTTGCCTCGAGGCAAAAGTCTAACAGCCCGGGAAGACAAGATGCTTTTAGCAGCGTGGATCGGTATTTTTACGATTTTTAGTATTTTTATGGAAGCTCGATGCCGCGTTCCAACGTAGAAACGTCGCAGAATCACCGATGCTAAAAGCATCGTGTCTGCCGGGCCGTTAGTGATAAAAAATTCTACCGTCCTTTCGTATTCTGGAGTTTAAAGATCGACTCATTACAGGTGAACCTGTCATGATACCTACCAGGAGCGGTAGGAAGTTCCTGCTAATGCTGAACGGGTACACATATTCGCAGATCAACAACAGCAAGCTCTATTTATGTTCGTCAAAGGCCCAGGGCTGCTCCGCGAGAGTGCGACGCATGCACAGTGGAGAAGTTCTTAAAGTAAACACTTACCACACACATCCTCCGCCTAAATATGTAGTGAAGGATGGGAATTATATTAAATTTTAAGATAGTGGAAAAATAAGAAAAAAAAAGAAAAAGTGATCTCCGCACTGACACTCTGATATTTAAATCATTAGCATCATCAAACATATCTTAAGCGTAAAATAGAATAGAAATACATATATAGGAATACAGTATGTTTTTTTTTTCAAATAGACTTTTATAAACTGCATTAGTGGTATATATGCATTACAGTAAAAAGCTGTTATTTCATAATACAAACAGACACTTCAATTTTATTTATTTGTATAGATATAGATGTATATTATAGCTTCGTCTGTGATGGGCTTAATTATGATGCAGCAAGTTTGAAGGTTCTTAATTTGTATAGGAATAAGAACGGAACAGAAGTCCCTCCTAATGATCGACGGGTACACGTTCTCACAAATCAACCAGAGCGTCCACTGGTTCTGCTCATCGAAGCCCCAGGGTTGCGGGGCTCGCATCAAGCACACACCCGGCGGAGAAGTCATCAGGGTTAATGTCAGACACACCCATCCTCCTCCGAAGTATGTTATCAAACATGGGGTGTATTTTGAAGAATAACTCGTGATACTGTTGGGTGCTATAGTGCCAGTTTCACCAACGCCGATTAACATTTAACCGAGGAATAAATTTGATTTTTTTGGCAGATTTTCTGTACAAAAACTGTCAGAACCTAAACGAACCTAACGGCAATGCTGATATTGGCAGTTAGTAGTTAAAAAATATTCTTCTTCTTCTTCTTTATGTGCCTCTCCATTACTGGAGGTCAGCAGTTTTCCTGCTCCTCAGTAATAGAATAGAAATGTTTTTTATTCAAATAAACTTTTGAATCGTCGATGAATAAAGGTCGACCTCCTGAATTTAGTATTTTTGCGTAGTTCGGTACAATGTTCAGTTTCTCCAAACGTTTATAAGTCTAGTACTTAAAAACCCGAAATACTGTACAAAAGTATAATGTACATGATTTATGACCCTAACAACCCTTTAAGTAACAACCCTTGCGCCGTGAAGTTATTAATGAATTCAAAAATCTATACCTACTTACTCAAGTCTCTGATATAAGAATTTCCATTTCAGGTAGATAAAATAGAAATTTTCTTTAGTCTTTTAGTAAAATATATATTTGTTTGTACATTTGTTTTGCTAGAAGCATCATATAATGTGATAGTGAATGCATATTTTTTGGAAGGAGATGCATTAAAAATTTCTTAAACATTTAAGTAGTACAATATACTCATTATCCATAATAATAATTATGTAATACATGAAGTAAAAACTAGTCTTCCTTGATGCATTTATGATTACTTTACATTGTTGTATAGTATTTTCAATCAATCAATCAATCAATTTCTTTATTGCGAATTTGGGTAATATACAGGTGTTACAAATAAAATAAATGGGCAACCAAACTCTGCTTAAATACAGCATGCAACATTAAAAGTTAGCTTAAAATCTATTTCATTACATTACTATTAATTTATTACAATACATTATTATTAATTTATTTAAGTTATAGAATTTGTGTTTACATTGCAATATTATTTAAATGTCTAATATAAAATTTCTTATTAAATGTCAAAAAGTTCATAATTAAAATTTTTCCATAAGGTAATCACTGGTTTTATAATATGTCTTGTCTATCAAAAATTTTTTTAGCCTTTTTTTAAAAAGTGGTATTTCCTTTGTTTCTATAATATGTCTAGGCAAATGGTTATATAATAGGGGCCCAGTGCAGAAGAAACTTTTAGAAAAATGTGCACAGCGACTGGGTGGCGGACGCAGTTCAATTACATGCCTTTTGCTGTTACGATTTTGAAATAAATTCAAGTTACTTTTGACAAATATGACAGTTTCATATATATACAGACATGGCATTGTAAGAATATTATATTGTTTAAAATAGGGTTTACAACTATCAGTAGATTTTAATTTAAATATTGCCCTTAAGCATTTTTTTTGTGCCTTAAATACAGCCTCTTTTTCAGTGGAATTACCCCAGAATAAAATACAATATCTTAACAGCGAGGCAACATAGCCATGGTAAACAGTCAGTAACGCTGATACATTTACTGTTTTCCCCAACATATAAAGTGCGTAAGAGAATTGATTTAACTTTGTGCAAATATGACTCAAGTGTTCTTTCCAATTTAGAGTAGAATTAATATTTAGACCTAAAAATTTTGTTACATTTACTTCATTGATAGTTTTTCCTTCATAATTTACATCTAAAGATAATGACGCATTTTCTCTGAGCTTAAAAGTCATTAAGTTCGTTTTATCTAAGTTAATTATGAGTTGGTTGCGATTCAGCCAGTTTATAATTATATTCAGTGTATTCTTAACATTAACAGTAAGGTCATTTATGTTTTTGTTTGCAAATATAACGGTACTATCATCAGCGAATAAAACTATATTATGGTGAGTTACATATTTTGGTAGATCATTGATATATATAATAAATAGTAATGGGCCCAAGACACTTCCTTGGGGGACGCCGCGTTGAATTATTCTTGACTGTGAGTGAAAATTAACTAGCTTTTTATATTTCCAGCTGACTTTAGTAATCTGTGTTATTTGCTTTCTACCTGACAAATATGATTTTATAAGGTCCAATACGTTACCTCTCACACCATAGGCATAGAGTTTGTTTAGTAATATTTCATGATCGACAAAATCAAAGGCCTTGGTTAAATCCATAAATAAAGCACAAACGGGGATCCTATCATTCAAATTACGCATTACTTAAATTTAAATTACATTATTTTAATTTAGATTACGCAAATTTTCTCAATTGAGGGCTCAATGCACCCAATTGGCGTGAAGCGGCGCAGGAGAGGCATGAGTGGCAGCTTCTGGTGTCGGAGGCCAAGATCCTCTTTGGGTCACTGAGCCAGCGAAAGTCAAAAAAAGTCAAAAAATTTTCTCAATTAAAAGTAAAAGTACCCAATATTGTTCAATATTGTTTTCTTTTTCAAATTTTTTTGTATTAGAGATGTTTTTATTGTTCTGATTGGTTTGAAAATAATTATTCATATAATTATAATATCTAGGTAATAAATTTATTTTTCTTTAATACAACAATGAAATATTAATTTCGAAATTTGTTAATATTTGGTTGTAGTAAATAAATTCTTGTAACTGGAAGATGTTGTTTTGTCGCTGAAATCAAAATTGTTTATTGTAACGGGTACGTTATTTTAAGTAATGGTATTTGTTAATATTTTTGACTAAGTACAAAAATCCCTACTAATATTAAAAATGCAAAAGTGTGTTTGTTTGTTGGTTTGTCCTTCATTCACGCTGCAATAGAGCTTTTGATCGACGTGATTTTTCGCATGGGTATGGTTGAAGACTAACAACGGCTTTTTATCCCGGAAAATCAGAGTTCCCGCGGGATTTCAAAAATTGAATTCACGCAGGCGAAGTCACGGGCTTTAGCAGATCTTCGCCATGAAATAAACATACCGAAACCGCTGAAGCTGTGGACTGATTTGTCAGTTGTAAGATAGAAGCAAAACTGCAAGTATCTAAGCTTATGCCAGTTTGATCCACATTCCGTACAACGTACAAGGCATTCCGTAGCTTCCTTGTTTCGTAGCGATGCGCCGCTACGTGTATCCCAGAATCCACAGAATATATCACTAATATCCTCCAATATTTCAGACGTGCAGTTCATACCGACGGAGAAGGGGAAATACATTCTGGTGCTAAAAGGTTTTACGTATTCCCAAGTCGGTGGCAGGTTTTTCTACTGCTCCTCCAAGCATATGGGCTGCAGAGCGAGAGTACGGTACATAGCGGGGAAGCTGGTCGCGTCCGGAGACGAGCATAACCACGCTCCCCCCTCCCACGCGCGATGTGGAAACGGAGCCTTCGTACAGCTACGCCCCAGATCTCAAAGCTTCAAGTTCCCCCCTATACCCTCAGCCATACTCCCCTCCCCGATCACATCCCCTAGAGCGGCATCCCTCGCCCTCCACGCTCTAAACTTCCCGAGAATCTTGCCCAAAACAGACTTATGGCTGCGGCCGACCGAGGAAAAAAAGGAACACTAGTATTATATGGAAATGTAGGTAGCGTAATATATTTTTATCTTAGATGTATAGGGAAAGGGTGGGTGATGTGACGTGAGCGTTCGAGTTAAATGTTGACATAATTCGTGAAGTTGCTGCTGTATTGAATAAATGATTTAATTGCTCAATTTAAAAGAACTCTGAGAACATCTGGGCGCGCTCCGTTAAACGAAGTTTGTTTCTTTTTTTGAATGTTTTAAAGTTCCAAAATTACTCAAAGATTTCTGTGTTTGAAATTACATTTTCTTACGAAAAACTGACAAACCATAGATATTATTACTATTTATCGGCATGTAATTAAACGAGCTTCTATTTAATACCATTATTGGCTTCTAAATTACTAAGTCAGCTTCAACTAGTGAGCCTCTAAAAAATATAATTTTAGCATCTATATTTATAACTTAGCTTCAAACCGTGAACTCCTAAAATACTTAAATATTAGCATCAAATAATACACCAAATCTTCAACCACATTTTTAATTTTTTTTTGTGAGAAAAATGAAATAAAAAAATGTTTCTAACTAAATAAAAAACGTTTTTTTTTGATAAAATGAAATTAAAAAAATGATTGTTTTTAAATTTAACTCAAGATAAATACCTACACTAAACATTATAACATTTTTGAAAAAAAAAAATCAAATTTTTTTCAACTTTTTTTTTAGTTTTAGGTAGGTTTACGATCCCAACAGAACCTAAGTGCCCGGCCTTCGGCCGGGCACGTGAATATTCATGTATAACCCTAACCTAACCTAACTTTAGTTTAAAGAAAAAATTATACAAAAATAATTGCAATATTAACACACTAACAACAGAACAACAAAAAAAAACAAATGCATGTTTTGAATGGCGCTCTCTGATTGGTGCAAATAGCCATAACCAACGAGATCGTGCAAATTGCCAGTCGCATCCGTCTCACTCGCACCAACGAAATCGTGCAAATGGCCAGTCGTATCCATCTCACTCGCACCAAATCGTGCAGTGGCAGTGGACAATAATAAAAATAGTGGCTCTTTATTTGATGCTTTCTTTGGAATATTTTGTGGCCATTGTGAAGAAGCCGAGTTAGTATATTAGAAGCTTCATCATTTTCCCGTTGCTGAGTTATTAAATTAGAAGCTAGGTTTTGATGCCAAAAAATAAATTTTGTTGGTCGACTTATTATATTCCCTATTTATCTAGCGGGTGTCTACAAAATGTCATTTTACTGTTGCAAATAATTGTTGCTAGAAGCTGGTATGTATATTGGAAGCGGGACGCATATTGCCAGAAACTTTTGTCCGTAAAAACTACTCATACATTTTTTACTAGACCCCGCACATGATCAGAATTTTGTCAGATCGTACTCCCTCATTCAACGCTCGTCAGACTTTTTTCGGACATACAATTTTTGTTATTATGCGCCAGCCAAAGTAGGTAAATAATAAAATTTTTACTATTGAATCACGCAAACAAATCACAAATCTTACAGCAGCTTTATTCGAGACAATTGTTAAATTTTATCAACGAAAGGAAACGACGAAAGTCTGTTTTATAATGACTATTAAACTATTTTATGATCTCTAAAATTCTATGTAAATACTAAATTTGGAAAAGCTGTGCTGTTAGACAAAAAGCTGGGTCACTACGAGAATACATGCTCGCGCGATTTCTTGGTTTATACTGTATTTTGTACGTTGAGTTTAAAACTTCAAAGGCACTGTGGTTAATTCTGTTATAGACAACTTTTAAACTAAATTGACAGGTCTAAATCTCGTGCTATCCCTGTCATAATGGTTCTTGCAGAAAAGGATCGCATTAAATTTAGAGCTGTCGATTTAGTTTAGTTTAGAAATTGTGTACGTCTTATTATACCTACCTATACTTTTTGATACTTGTATCTAAGTTATGTATACTGCTATAGAGCAGTGATAACCTAGAAAAAAATACGTTTTTTTAATAAATAGACTAGCACTTGACTGCTATTACACGTAAGTGAAAATGCAGCTTAAGATGGAACGCGCTTGCTTAGAAAACGCCTATAAACTTTATTTAAAAGTACCCAAATTGTAGTAACTTGGAAAAACAGAAGCGAAGCACCTAGTGTGCTTTAAAATATAAAAAAATAAAATTCAAGAAAAATATATTATAATAATATAAATTAAAAATATATATGTATATTTATAGACGCAATTTCAAGAAGTTTTAAGAGGTTATATAGGTAGTTGATTTTGTTTATACTTAATTGTAATATTTTTTGTGTACCGATGGGGCTTACATAACAGTCACCTTTAAAAGTCATATATAAAATGAAAAAAAAAAAAAAATTCTACGAACTTTGCGTGCGTGCAGTGGCTTGCTAGCACATATCTGCGTGGTGACCCAGCTAAAGCTTAGCTTTTGGTGATATCTCACTATACGTAATCTTGGTGATATTTTTAGTAAGTAAATTATGAGCCTTACGATATATATTATATGATTAATCATTCGTTAGAATGGTCCCTCTACTTACAAATGTTATTTTTGACTATCGTTTGTATATGTTATTGTTTTATTTTTATTATAGACTGCTGTATATGGATTAAATATTGCTTAAAGTATATTAAATAGCTTTTTTTTTGCTCAAATATCTTTATAGTGTAATATAAAAAAACAAAATAACTTACTAGATCGGATTATGCTACACAATGTAGTAACAAACCTTATCAAGATCATTGTTGTTCATAAACCTTATTCGCCATTACTTTACGCGTAAAATACAAAAAAAAAAAAACAAAATTAAATTAGATATTAAAAGGTAAGTAAATAATAATAGGAATTAATTGCGTTGGAACGGCTATTTTTTATTTTTTTGTTTTTAATTTTTAAAATAATGTTTTTATAACAAAATCCTAAAATTTCATATATGGTTTTGTGTACTACAGGTAAGATCACGTTTCGTTTAAACAATCGGGGCAATCGCTATTTATGTATAGATATGTATAAATTCAGACGCGAGTACCAGTCTGGCCAGCGGATCTCGTGGCGGTGCTACAAGCGAGGGTGTCCGGCCACCGCTACCACCATTGCTAATGTGTTGATTGCAACCAGAAATGAACATGCACACTAGCCGTAGAATGAGTATACTCTAGAATCCTACCAAGCGTGTGATTGTTGCTCACAATCACCTCACAATGTATATGAGCAACAACACAAAACGTGGCATGCAGTGAGGAACGGATATGGACAAGCTGTGTCTCATTCTATCTTGTTTGACATTGCTATACTGCATCTTTTTCGTGTGGGAGTGAAAAGGAGATATCATTATGTATTTCTCTGTCTACGACACTAGCACAGAAACATTTTTTATTTTAAATAAGAACATTAGCCAAACTGAAGTTGACTAATATCCTCCTATCCCCTCCAAATAAGTGGAAAGCTTGTGCTAGGAGTGGTTACGACAATAGCGCAACGGGTGGGTTTCGAACCTGCGACCTTTCAGTTTCAGAGTTTAGCCGTTGGGGTATTGAGGTTGAGGTGACATATTAAGATAGAATTGTGGGTGAGGCACGCGTGCCAACAATTTGTAATATAGTGCAACAGTTTTCCCGCAACAATGTTTATTACTCTATTGCTAATTATAGCAATAGTTTGGAATCTCTAGTTTGGAGTTACTCTCAAGAGCGGAGGTTCTTACAAAAAAAAAAAAAAACAATATTTTCAAACAACACGAACGGTGCGATTTTATACAGGTTTTATAAGCACAAATCCTTTGTAAAACCGTTCTATCTCAGTTTTTAAATAAATTACTTATTGATTTTATATAAATTTTATAATAAAATATTCATTATACTCACATTGTATAGAAGTTTGCCTTTTATTAAATGTATTATTATACTAATCATTGATTTTTATTTTTTATTTGCTGTTCCCTTATTTCCACTTCTTACACTGAGGTATCCTCATACAATTGCAAAGTTATAGAAACGTGGGACATAATGCATTGCGTAAAAATCGTTTCTAATATTATTCAGTTGTGTGTAAATAAAGCTTTGTATTTTTAGCTTGGGCTTCATAAGTTAAGGCTTTTAATCCATGTTTTTCTGCCACAGATGTTCGAATGTGTCTAAGCAATCGTGGAAACCAGTGTCTCCTCATAGGTACCGACAAGTTCAGATGTGGGTATCGAGTCGGTAACCGTACATCCTGGAGGTGCATTAAAAAGGGATGCCCTGCCACTGCTGCCACTGTGGACAGTTGCCTGGTAGCTACTAGAAACAAGCATAACCATGAGTCTGATAAACTAATTGTTGTACGATCTCAAAAGTAAAGATACAATCCTTGCTAACATTATAAATGCAAAGTTTATTTATTGGTTAGTCCTTCAATGACGCAGCAATGGAGCAAAGAGTGACGTTGTTTTTTGTATTGACGTAGTTGAGGGTAGTTCTTTAACTACGTCTTATGCGATTCTTGAAGACATGCTTCTTTTCACAACTTCACGGACCACTAGTACAGCAACACTATTCCACTGGCTAACTTTCGGCTGCAGGTCATAGGTTCGAATCCTAGATCCGATTAATAAAATTAAAGCTATTGAGCGTTTCTATCAAGAAATTCTCAGTAACAGCTGGAAAGTTAGTGGTGTTAGATACTTCTCGTGAAGAGTTCGTAAAGCCGTCGCTCCTGCGCATGGTCTTTTTCCTGTATCGGATTGCCGTCGCTTCGGGCATTCGTATGAGCGCATAGGTAGAGCACTTGTGCTTGCGCACACACTTGCGCACTATAAAATCATCTGGCTGGTTGAAATTCGCTCAAGGTAATCTATATATAAAATTCAAAGTCCTGACTGACTGACTGACTGACTGAGATATGAACGCACAGCCTAAACTACTGAAGTTAGAAACTTGAAATTTTTACAGTTGGTTCCTTTTATGACGTAGGCGCACACTAAGGAAGGATTTTTGAAAATTCAACCCCTAAGGGGGTAAAATAGGGGTTTGAAAAATCGAACTTAACGTGAGCAAAGCCGCGAGCAAAAGCTAGTATTATTATTATTTAGTTTAATTTTTTTTCACAGAAGCCGTATTTGGACGGAACAAGCGAGGCACTCGATGTTTAGTTATCGGTGATTTTCGATTCAGACGCGGGTACCAGCGAGAAGACAGAATACTGTGGAGGTGTTCTAAACGATTCTGTCCAGCGACGGCGTCTACGATTGGCGCTTTACTGGTCGCAACTAAATATGAACACATACATATGTAGAGGTTCTTGTTCTCAGTTAAGGAAGAGTTTATACTCTTCCCTAACTGATGCCTTTATAGGCATCCACTAGGCATGTGCCACCTTAGACTCATTTGAAGGTTTATCTCTATCTAATCGATTTGCCTCGACAGGCATGTTTAATCGATACTATGCGGACAAGTCACAGGGAGTCGCAGGATGCTGGCGGCGCAAGGCCTGTGGAAATCCACAAAAGAGAAAAGCCACTTCCAGCAGTGCGTGTGTATCGGTTGATAAAGAACAAGCAACTTCTCTACGTCATACTTTTACCAATTGACCAAGCCCGATCTAGGTGTAATTGCTGTTTATGTTTAGCCAATTAATTTTTCTAGTCTGTATTTATTCTAGTCTATAGACGTATTGATATAAAACTCTGCGTTATGAAAAATAGAGCCCTTAAAGGATTCAGAGTTTATGCGAACTTAGTAAATATAAAGAAAATTTTACTTCATATATTATTATATTATTTATGCTTTTTAAGGGTTTTTATTTTAAGCTATGAGATAGAAAAAAGGTTGGACAATCTTGTATAATCTTGTTTTTATATTTTAGTTTTAATCTAAAACGTAGTTTTGTTTTTAGTTTTAATCTGAAACGGAGTTTTGTTTTTTAGTTTTAATCCGAAACGGAGGTTGTTTATTTCTTATGATAGTTTATTCTTGGAAGGTTATAATTTAATTTTTTGCTCATTTTACGTTCACCTTATTTTTTTTTTTCTTATATTCTTGTCATGTCAGTCTTACTACATCACACTGATCTCAGCTGGGCTAAGATTTGACGTTGCTGTCTACGATAGAAACGAGCTAACTAATAACTTTTTTTTTTTTTTTTATTTTTTTTTTTATTCGATGACAAGGTAACTTGGGTTTAACTGTTAAAGTTAAGCTGTTCAAGGGTATAACAGTTTTATTAAGCCCGTACCTTTAATCGGTGACTAGAAAGTCAGCATAGGACCAACGTTGAAAGTAGTACTGTTTCAAAATTGTTTATATTGTGTTACTTACTTTAAAGTTGTCACTGTTTGAGATGCTGGTGGTAGGCCCCCTGAAAGGTAAATACTAAATAGTATTTAACTATTACTACTTATGTACCTCAGACTTTTTAAAAGGGTAAGTAAATATAAAATGTTAAAAGTAATAAAACCACAACCAATACCAATAATAAAATCCAAATTTTACTGTACGTAACATTATCTTCATAAGTTTTCATAAAAGTACCAAAAATCATTTATTACCAAAAATATGATAAGAAATTAAATGTAAGATGTTGTTTACTTAAAAATTACAAATAAATATTTTTTGTTTCGATTATTAAACTTTTTATTCTCTCTGAGTTAGGTACGTTGTCTTTTGCGCAGGTGAATTTGTTCCTCGCCACTTTTTATTTTTTATTATGACGAAGGCATACGCTCAGAAAGGATCTTTGAAAATTCAACGCCTAAGAGGGTAAAATAGTGGTTTGAAAAAAATCGAACGAACCTGAACGAAGCTGCGGACAAAAGCTAGTCCTGTATAATTTTATAAATAACCCCAAAACTTTGTTACAGGATATCTTACGCCTGTTGGATTTAGAAAGAGGCCTCTGTCGGCTGCTGAGAGGCAGCGACGGTACCGGGAACGGATTAACAAATATAATCCTCGAAAGGCAGCAGAAATTAAAAGACAAAATCGACAGAGATACCATGACAACAAACTTTTGGTGAGAAATATAACACGCGAACATCAATAAAAAAAAAAATAGCGATCTGCGAATGCGTGACGAAGAGATAAAGCCAGAGCTCTCCATAGCATTATGCACACTTCGGATTAATCACTTCTTCGTTCAATTAGTCTTTTGATTCCCACGGAAACTCTTTAATTTTCCGGCATAAACTGTAGCCTATGTGTTAATTCTGGTTGTGGGCTGTCCAGCCAAATAGGTTCATTCGTTAAGGCATGAAGGAGTAACGCATCCTCATAAACTTTCGCATTTATAATATTAGCAGCAATTTCCGACACGAAACAAAAAAAAAATTCTAAGTTTCAACTAACATTGTATAACTAATATTATTAACATGCTGAGGACTTTTTTCCAGAAATCAAACAACACACAGCACAACTTAAAAAAAAGAAGACCAAGGAAGAAATATTAGCACAAAAGCGCGAATATGAGAGGAAACGCTACCAACGAATAAAAAATGATCCAGACAAGTTAGCTACTTTGAAAGAAAGGAAAAAACAGTATTATGCAGAATCGAGAACTATAGGAAAAATAAATATTTGAAATGACCGATAGTGAAAAAAGGCACTGTAGGAAGTCATGGAAAGCTTATTCTAGTAAATACTACTAAGAGACATTATATTATAAGAGACATTCTGCGTGTTTACCGAGTTGCTAAGTTCGCCTAAATATGTAAGGGCGTCCTTATTGAAATTCTCCTTTTTAACCAACTTCCAAAAAAGGAGGTTTTCAATTCATCGGAATCTTTTTTTTTTATTCTTTAACTTTTGTAGATTCTTAAACTACCTTGAAACAAACTGCTGTTTATTTTAAAACTAGCTGATGCCCGCGACTTCGTTCGCGTGGATTAAGGTTTTTTGTTCCCGCGGGAACTCTCTTATTTCCCGGGATAAAAAGTAGCCTATGTCACTCTCCGGCCCGTAAATTACCCCTATGCAAAAAATCACAGCAAGCCGTTGCTCTGTTGCTGCGTGATTGAAGGACAAACCAACAAACCAACAAACCAACAAACCAACAAACCAACAAACACACTTTCGCATTTATAATATTAGTAGGGATGGCTTCCAAAAAAGGAGAAGGTTCTCAATTCTGTATGTATCATTTTTTTCTTTATGACAACCGATTTCGCCGGGATTTCTGGGCCGATTCGTGCGATTATTTTAATTATATTATGTATTCATCCCTACTAATATTATAAATGCGAAAGTGTGTTTGTTGGTTTGTTGGTTTGTTGGTTTGTTGGTTTGTCCTTCAATCACGCAGCAACAGAGCAACGGCTTGCTGTGATTTTTTGCATAGGGGTAATTTACGGGCCGGAGAGTGACATAGGCTACTTTTTATCCCGGGAAATAAGAGAGTTCCCGCGGGAACAAAAAACCTTAATCCACGCGAACGAAGTCGCGGGCATCAGCTAGTGGAATATAATAATGTTGTTAATTATATTGTGATCTCTCTAAGATAAGCGCTAATGACTTGTTTAACACTGTAATTACAGTACATTATGCTAGTGCCTTACTGTATAAATTGTATGATCCATTATTTTTAAATCCTTACTAATATCTATTATAAATGAAAAAATGTGTTTGTTTGTTGGTTTGTCCTTCAATCACGCCACAACAAGGCAACGGATCGACGTGATTTTTTGCATGGGTATAGTTGAGGACCGGGAGAGTGATATAGGCTATTTTTTATCCGGAAAATCGAAAGAGATCCCCTGGGATTTTTAAAAACCAATTCCACGCGAGCGTAGCCGCAGGCATCAACTAGTGAACAATAAATATGACAATTTGTTTTGAATAACTCACTTTTCTCACTATCCCGGCAGTAAAATAACGTTCATAACATTTAACTTCTAACGGTTTTCAGTCGATGTATAAAATATCTATTGTCATGTATAATATACACGTCACATATTAAGCATTTTTATTCATGTTTATAGTTTATTTTCAATTTCCTGCTCTAAATATCACTTGTCTGTTTCTCTAAAAAATTTAAAACGGCATAATTTAAATTTAATATTATAAAGCTGAAAAGTTTGTTTGTTTGAACTACTGGTTCGAATTGAAAAATTCTTTTTGTGTTGGATAGTCCATTCATCGAGGAAGGCTTTAGGCTATATAACATCACGCTGATCATAATAACAGAAATCGACGCGGACGAAGTCGCAGGCAACAGCTAGTAAACCAATATTTTGTCTGGTCCACACAACTTTATCTGGTTGAAGACAACCTTTATTCAAACCTATGCCATTTGAAACCTATTTTTAGTCTTAATTCGTGTTTTAATGACATAATTGTGATAAATTATACGAGTACGTACCACGATAATTGTTTTAGTTGGAATTGTCGACCGCAGAGTCGTCGTGACCACGGTCCATGCAACTGGATCGAAATATCGACAGTTCCACCACCGTTTTATGAAACTTTTTCTGGTATTAGAACAGATAAGATTAGGTCGTAGATATTATTAGTAATATTTTCTAGAAGTACTCAATAGATATTTTCCAATCAGGTACTACAGCAGCATTCTACCTGTCGTCCAAAGGTACGGTGCGTCTAGTTTTTCAAGGAGTTCACTTCTCGAAGAATTATCAAAACGGGAGCAGGATTTCGTGGAAATGTAACAAGGCTGGATGTATAGCACGTGTGAACACTATAGACGGACAGATCGTTGCTGTGAAGAATAAACATAACCACACGGGCACTGTAAAGTAATTAAACGAGATAAAATGAAAACAGGGCCCCAAGTCTGCTATTTTACCTGTCATTGTCATTGATCCGCAATACAATTACAATACAATTATCATTGGTCCAAAATTTCGTAGTCTACTAAATTCACAATGGTCGTTTGATTTCTTATAATTGGATTGTAATTCAATCATACCTCGGTATTGTTATTAGCTTAAAAAGCGTTTGCCGAAATGAGTTTCAAAAAAAAACTACATGTTAAAAACGTTTATTTAAGCTAGATTCAAAGCTAAATGTGTCAGTGGAAACCATCGGAAAACAATTGTGACGCCATTGAATTAGTAGACTACCAAAATTGCTAAAAGTAGCAATTGGGATGTCATTGATGGGCAATGTAACTACAATTGCAATAGCAGACTTGGGCCCCTGGTCGTGAGGCATAGGCTCAGATTGCATTTGTGTGAGTGATATCAACACAGGAATAAAAAAAGCAGTTCAAACTGGTTTTAAACCTGTGTAGGACGCGTGACGATGTGCACTCACACAAATTAATGTACAGCTGAGCTAATGACTCAGGTCTGTACTCTTAAACAAATTGTCCACTGGCAATAGAATCTGCAGATGCCAGCTCTGGCAAGTCACGTGTCTGACAGTTTCAGACAGTCGTCTGCAAGAAATTGCGAATATTACTTACCAGTGGACAGTATTAGAATAGAACGGATTAATGGGATGCCAAACTCGATATTTATCTCTAGTTTTATTTCACGATGAACTTTTTATTACGGTTTTGTCTTGGCAAGGGCGGAATGGTGTGATGAAACTGCTTTCGTCCACCATACGAGTATTTATCAAAACACAATGTAGCGAAAAGATCGATTTTTGAGTTGGTTTATACTCAAAAAATTTTGAAAAAAATATGTTTTAGATACACACATTGATTGTTGTGTAGAAATGCTTCTAAAATGTACACGTGTCCTAGAATAATGTATATCGAAATATAATTTTGTAGTCATTTTTGAAGTATAAGAAATATAAATGTTGTAGTTTTAAGGAACACGTGTTTGTGCCACCACCATAAGTCTCTTGGTGCCCTTTGTACTCGTTTTCGATAAAACACATACCTAAAGAAAAACAATAATAACCATTTATTCCGGAAAAGAGAACTAATTTATCAAAACTTCTACATAAATATTTTTGTTTTATATCCGGATTTCTCATCGAGTTCACGAAAGGAGGAGGTTTTCAATTCACCGGAATCTTCTTTTATTTTTATGTATGTCCCCCGATTACTCGAAGACGCCGGGACCGATTTGGAATGCTTTTTTTTTGAAAGGGTATAACTTCCCAGGTGTCAATCCTTTCAAAAAGTCTAAGTAGGCCTACGAAAGAAAAGGTTTTTGAAAATTATGACGTCACAATAGCTATCTGTATGCCTTTCAGCCCGATCCGTCCAGTGGTTTGAGCTGTGCGTTGATAGATCAATAAGTCAGTCAATCAGTCACGTGTTCCTTTTGTATATTTAGATAAAAGACATTTTAGGACAAATAGTTTGAAAGAGTAAATTATTATTGTATATCTATTGTACTTGGATCCAACAAGTATAGGTAAATTAGTTCTCTTTTTTCACATTACTGATAAATAATAACTTACATTATCCGAAAGAAAGTATTACAAATCAAGCCCTTGAAAGAGACGGATCAATCTGTCATACCTACGTCCGACAGACGCAACGCTCTACTGAAGCATTGGTTTTCCGATTATCTTTTTGGAGATCGACGTGTAATATTAACCGTCGGGTACTGTAGCTTATTTGGATTTTGAGCAGCTGAGGAATGACACTGCAGCTTTATTTCCCAATTCTGTGGTCCACTGTGATATTTTGCTATAATTTATACTAATAAAATGTAAGTAGCACCTACATTTGTCTGTAATATTTATTTAATTACTGTATTTTTTCCTATTAGCTGAATCAGTCTTTTTAAAACAGAAACTGTAGGTAAGTATAGAGCTATAATTCAAGCTAGAAATGTTTGTCAGCGAAATGCTGTCAGTCAGCAGCTATGGAAGCGAAGATTACAAATAGTCTCTTTTGAAGCTAATGTAATGTAATGTAATTTTATATACATATAAATTGTATTTTTTGGATTTAAGTATCTTAAGAATATTATTAAATTAGTATTATTATCTACTAATGAAATCAAAAAGTCATAATATTATGAAATATATGTAATTCAGTGAAAAAAAATCTTTGTTTTATTTATAACTAGCATTTGCTCGCGACTTCGTTTGCGTGGAGTTAGGTTTATATAATCCCTCGGGAACCTTGTGCTTTTCCGGGATAAAAAGTAGCCTATGTCACTCTCTAGATCCACAACTCTCTTGCAAAAAAATTACCGTATCACTGTTGCACCGTTGCTGCGGGAGGGAAGGATAAAATAACAAACAAAAACACTTTCGCATTTATAACTTCGACGGACGTTCTGACAGGTTTTGTATTGAAATTCTGTCAGAACGTCCACATTATTCGTCGCAACGAATAATGTGGACTTTCTGACAGATTAATTATTTACCGATGCGTCTATAAAACGTTTCTCGGCATTTTCAAATTGACCCTAAGTCATTTATACAATTTTTTTTAAGTATAAAGAATATCAGCCAAGCTGAACTTGACTAATGTTCTCTTCTCACTTCCAAATAAGTTAAAACTTCGGTTAGGAGTGGGTGCGACAATAGTGCAACGGGTGGGGATCGAATCTGCAACCTTTCGGTTTTCAGTTCGCACCTCACACCTGTAACCATTGGGCTATTGAGGCTTATAATATAATTATTTCTTTGATGTTAATTGACTTATAGATATTTATAATTCATTACTAAAATTAACCATTGTACTGGTTCTTGCCTTTTTATAGCAGATGCGTGGTTCTCTACATCGAAGTACGGGAACCCCCAAGTCCGGGTTGGCCAGTACAAGTTCTGCATCGCTTCCTCAGTGGGTTCCAAGACCAGCTGGCGGTGCATGAACCAAGCGCGTGGGTGCCGAGCCAGGGTGGTCACCGTCGATGGGTTGTTCGTGAGAATCGATAGAGACCACAATCATGGTAGACCTGATGATAACAACGAAGTCGGATGAACGGTAGACACTGGTTTTGATTCTATGAAGAAGTTTCCATGATGTATTACACAACATAACCTCTCATGACCATATTCATTAACCATACCTTAATCATCCCCTTAATTGGAGTCTTCTTACGTAGTTAGCCCCTAAATACAATCCCAAATAAATAAATACCTACTTAATATTTTTTTTTTACTGATAACACATACTTATCACAATTTTTCAAATCATGTCAAAGTCAAAGTCAAATATTTTATTCAAAGTAGGTACAATAGTAATTACACTTTTTGAAAGTCAACACAATGTCATTAATTAATTAAATAAATAAAAAATAATATAAATAACAAAAAAATATATATATAATAATAAAGATAATGTTAATAATGCAATGTCCGATAGTGATAATATTAATAGTAACAATAATCCTACAAATACATATAAAAAAAAAAAAAAAAAATCATTTTTTTAGAGAAGCTGTCCAGGCATCCTTATCCGATAGGTAATCATCCAAACGGTAATAGCCCTTTTTTTGCAAGGTTCTTTTAATGCAACACTTAAATTTCCCCTCTGGTAAACTTAGCACTTCCGAAGGGATTTTATTATAATAGCAAATACTGTTGCCCAAAAACGACGAACTAACTTTCTTAAGTCTGAATCTCTGAGTTTCTAGTCTATTTTTATTTTTATTCCGTTCGTGAATGTATCTCCGTTTCTTAAAAAGATTTATATTTTTGCGAACATACATTATATTTTCGTATATATACTGGCTCGCAACTGTTAAGATATTACTAGTTTTAAAGATCTCCACTAACGATTCCCGTGGGCCTAAGTTATAGATAGCACGAACTGCTCGTTTCTGTAGGACAAAAATAGTCTTAATATCAGCTGCTCGACCCCAAAGAAGGATACCGTACGACATTAAACTGTGAAAATAACTAAAATAGACTATTTTCGCAGTCGATTCATCGGTCAACTGTCTAATTTTTCGTACAGCATATGAAGCAGAGCTCAATTTTTTAGCAAGCTTACGTATATGACCTCCCCACTGAAGTTTGCAGTCAATGTTTATTCCAAGAAACACAGTTTCCTCCACCAGTTCCAACCTGTCACTACCCAGATAAATTTCATTGTCTACTTGGTGTACGTTAGGAAGTGTAAATTTCATACATTTTGTTTTTTTTGAGTTTAACAACAAATTGTTTGTTGTAAACCAGTTCAGAACTTGCGATAGAGCAACGTTTACTTCGTCCATATTTTGCAATTTTCTTTTAATTTTAAAAATTAATGAAGTATCATCAGCAAACATTACTATATCAGCAATGTTCTGAATCATATGTGGCAAATCGTTAACATATACTAAAAACAGAAACGGGCCTAAAATGGAGCCCTGTGGTACTCCCATTTTGACTGCAGATCCCTCCGATTCAACACCGCCTATGTCAACCTTCTGCAACCTATTGAGGAGATATGACTGTATTAGATCTCGGGCCTGATTTATGATCCCATAATACTGTAGTTTACGCAAGAGGATCTGATGATCGACACAGTCAAATGCTTTGGAGAGGTCACAAAAGACGCCGATCGCATCCTGTGACGCCTCCCAAGCCTCAAATATATGCTTAATTAAAGCAATTCCAGCGTCAGTCGTTGATTTGCCTTTGGTGAATCCAAATTGTTGGCTGTGTAAAATGTTGTTATTGTTAAAATGTAAAAGCAGCTGATTCAACATAATCTTTTCAAAGACTTTACTAAGCACAGGTAAGACAGAGACTGGTCTAAAACATGAGGGATCCTCAGTATCACCGGACTTGTATAATGGCACTAAACGACTAATCTTCATCCAATCCGGAAAAATCCCTTCATCCACGCATTTATTAAACAGTATAGTTAAATGCGGAGCTAACACATGAATCACGGAGCTTAAAACGTGTACTGACATGCCTGAAATATCTTGTGTTTTTTTAATATTTAATGATTTGAATGTTTTAATCAAGGTAAGAATATCTATGTGCTTGAATTCGAAATTATCCTGGCAAGCGACAACATTAGAACTGAGAAGATTAAATGCCAGTTCAGGAGAGGATTCTAAATGAGCTGTTGTTTCCAGAGGTATATTAGTGAAGTATTTCTCAAAAATATCCGCGATTTCGTTCTTATTATGAACTAAGTTATCATTTACTTTTAGAACAAAATCTTTTTTTATACGTTTTGTCTTTCCGGTTTCTGCGTTTACAATATCCCACACCGTTCTAGATTTATTTGATGATTTTTTTATTTTTTCACGGATCATATTAGATTTTGCATCCTGACAAATCTTTTTAAAATTTTTTGAGTACGTTCTTACATATTCTACAAAAGTATCGTCAAAATTCCAAGTCTTTTCATCATATAAACTATAAAGAATGTCTCTACTGTTGCGGATTTCACTAGTTGCCCATTCGCTGAATCCATTTTTTCTATTGCATTTAACAGTTTTAATTGGAAAAGCAATATTAAATTCCTCTTGAATAATATCGAAAAGTTTATAACATAATTCATTATGGCTATCTAAAACTGCAGAATTGAGATGTGATGTAAGATTTCGAGTAAATATTTCAATCTGTTTTTGTGTTATTGGCCTGCAAACTATATTTTCGTTATTCGTACATTTTTCTTCTATTAAAGTTACAAATTGAACAAACATGAGGGCGCGTGGTTCATGGTTGTGTGCTGTCATGTCTACATAAGTGAGAGCGAGAGTTTGGTCGCGAGTGACCGCTCCCACCTAGGCTCCCGACAGGCACACACACTTAGGCAATGTGCACGTAACCACAAGTAAAGCTCATGCGCCCTTGTGAATTGCAAGAACTATACCAATGCCTTAATAAATGTCATTGTTACTTTCTTCCGCATGCGTACGGATGTAAATGGATGCGATCGCATGTTTCGACGGGTGATGCCTTGATAGAGAAGAAGATGCACATATTAATATGACTATATGGAAATACAGACGGTTGGCTGAAAAATCGAGTTAGCTTTGATTAAGAAATTTGTTTTTACATTCAAAACGTTTCAAGTAATCATCTGAAATCGGATTAGATTTTGACCTCTTTTTATTTGCAGATGAAAAGGTGTATTTCTCCGTAACGAAATATGGAAAACCGCTGCTTCACATGGGGCTGTATAGACTATTCTTGGCATCAGCTTTTGGATCCAAAAGGAGTTGGCGATGTATCAAGCAGACCCAGGGATGCCGTGCGAAGGCCACCACTATCGATGACAACATTGTGAGAGCGGAAAATACTCATAATCATTAAAATAGAGTCATGGTAGAGTTTTGACGTGCCCTACGAGCCACAAGTTGGCCACATGAAATAAACTTTGAATTTAAAATAAAATAAATAAATAAATGAAGAAATAAACAAAAATTTTTTTTTTATTGCATCCAAAAACAAACTGTTATCGGATACTCATTATTTTTCCCCACGTGGACGGGAGTCAGGGGGAAAAGTTAGTTTATAATATCTCTCTATATATAAAAATGAATCGCTGAATGTGTTGCTAAGCGCAAATCTCGAGAACAGCTGAACCGATTTCGCTAATTCTTTTTTATAATATTCCTTGAAGTACGAGGATGGTTCTTACGGAGAGAAAAATTTAAAAAATTGCCTGAAAACTGCCTGAAAAGGTCTAAAAACAACACTTTTCTATATTCCCATACAAAAGATTCGTAATAATACTTAAAAGTCAATTTGAACTTCAATACCATGCCATAAAGTTTAAGTGTTAGTGGAGGGGTTCCGGGAAGGCAAAACAATTGAGTGACGTTAGTATCGTATAAATATTTGTCGTGTCAATATTTGTCAATATAAAAAATAAAAAAAAATCGACTGTTAAGCGGTACGAAATTCGCCGGGTCAGCTAGTTATTAAAATAAAACTAAAAGCCTTACTATTAAACTTTTTGTAGCGAATGTAATAGCTACACATCAATTTCTCTTCCTCACTCAAGTGGTAACTTTATTTTCGAAAGAAGACAAAACATTGCGTAACTATTTATATGCGTTTATGGTATTATTAAGGGGGAAAAGTAGAAGTTTGAATATTCGGTAACTCTACCTTTTTACAGGACGGTTAAATAAAAAGCGTAGACGATACGTACAGTGGACGCGGGCAAGTTTGGTTGCGGCCATGGCGGCGGTAAAAAAAGGCCACCTCACAACGAATGATGCAGCTTCTCAGTTTGATATTCCTAGAGGTACATTACAGAATTATTTGAAGTCGGGCAGTAGTGTTGTTAAACGCTGTGGACGAAGAACTGTATTGACTGAAGATCAACAACGAGAACTGGTTAATAGGATACTGGAAAAAGCTATGAATGGCACAACTATTACTGGTAGGCTCATCCGCAAGGAGGCCTTTCTTTATTGCGAAGAAAATAAAATTGTGCACCAATTTAATAAAAAACTGCGCATTGCTGGCTCATATTGGTTCACTTCCTTTGTGAAAAAGAATATAATTTTGAAAACATTAATTGCTCAGAAAAAAAAAGCGTAAAATACCGCATTTAGCCGCAAACTGGGTCTTGCTGGAATTGATTGGCTTAACATGTTTTTGAAAGGAAATCGGATGAGCTTAAACACATAATGCACAGTGAAAAGAAAAATCCGGCCTCAAGATTTAGTCTTATGTGACTGCAGTAGGTCTCTGACCCAAAATAAATATAGTAGCAGCGGGGGCATTTCTTACCTTATTCTTGGAAGAACTATCTAATAGAAGTAGGTTTTGCGTTACATTTGTAAATGCTCCGGTATCTCTGTAAAAAAAGATTTCTTCTATTTTTTCTGTACAGCTATTTCTTCTATTTTTTCTGTAAAGCTAAAACCTTTTCTTAGTTACGGAGAAGACGACATTAAACACTACTTCAATAAAAACCTCTGCATTGATGTTAGTTTGGTCTGAAAAGATCACATTAAATCTTTACATTATTTAAATTGTCTTTCAGTTGTACGTATCATAATATGAACAGCAACGTTTACGTTAAAGTATTTACAACCAAGAATACGTTGTGATGTATTCCTAAAGATTGCTTTTTATCAAAAACTTGGATAAAGATTATGAACTGATACAATAAGATCTCGGAATATGAATTTTAAAGTTGGCGGTCTAAATAAATTGTAACGGAAAATTTAAAAATATTTACCTTTCAGAACTTTTAGATATAATGCAGAAAGCACGTAAGCATGCTCCGTGGTCGCAAGAAAATTTAGAGAAGGCAATGCGAGCGGTTCAAAAGAAAAAGTTATCACTAAGAAATGCGGGGGTGCGATACGGCATACCGCGCGCAACACTGTGCGATCACTTGAAATCAGGAAGCGCGGTCAAACGCTCGGGACGAAAGCCAGTATTGAATGAAAAGCAAGAAAATGAGTTCATTACTATAATCAAAGAAATGGAATGTAACGGGATATCCATCACAAGGACACTAATACGTAGACAAGCTTTTTTGTTCTGTGAAAAGTATAAAATACCGAATAATTTTAGCCGAAGACTGGGTCTCGCTGGATCAAATTGGGTTGCCATGTTTCTGAAAAGAAATTCCATGACTCTTGAAAAAATCCTCAAAAAAATGTAATACAACAATAATATATAAGAAATATTTTTGAATATGTTTTGAATGATTCAAAAATACCCTTTTTCACCATGTATATATACATATAAGTAGTTTATGGATACTGAGATCTATAGAGCCTGCTTTGATTTAGTATTTTTCTTTCAGAACTTTTAGATTTAATGCAGAAAGCACGTAAGCGTGCTCCGTGGTCGCAAGAAAATTTAGAGAAGGCAATGCGAGCGGTTCAAAAGAAACAGTTAACACTAACAAATGCGGGGGTGCGATACGGCATACCGCGCACAACACTGCGCGATCACTTGAAATCAGGAAGCGCGGTCAAACGCACGGGACGAAAGCCAGTATTGAATGAAAAGCAAGAAAATGAGTTCATTACTACAATCAAAGAAATGGCATGTAACGGGATATCCATCACAAGGGCACTAATACGTAGACAAGCTTTTTTGTTCTGTGAAAAGTATAAAATACCGAATAATTTTAGCCGAAGGTTGGGTCTCGCTGGATCAGATTGGTTTGCCATGTTTCTGAAAAGAAATCCCATGACTCTTAAAAAAATCCTTAAAAAAACGTAATACAACAATATATAAGAAATATTTTTGAATATGTTTTTAATGCCTAAAATACCCTTTTTTCACCAGGCATATATACATATGTATAAGTAGTTTATGGAAATTTATGCTGAGATCTATAGAGCCTGCTCTGATTTAGTATTTTTCTTTCAGAACTTTTAGATACAACGCAGAAAGCACGTAAGTGTGCTCCGTGGTCGCAAGAAAATTTACAGAAGGCAATGCGAGCGGTTCAAGAGACACAGTTAACAGAAACAGCTGCGGTGGTGCGATACGGCATACCGCGCACAACACTGCGCGATCATTTGAAATCAGGAAGCGCGGTCAAACGCATGGGACGAAAGCCAATATTGAATGAAGAGCAAGAAAATAAGTTCCTTACTACAATCAAAGAAATGGAATGTAACGGGAGATCCATCACAAAGGCACTAATACGTAGACAAGCTTTTTTGTTCTGTGAAAAATATAAAATACCGAATAATTTTAGCCGAAAACTGGGTCTCGCTGGAACGGATTGGCTTGCCATGTTTCTTAAAAGAAATCGCATGACTCTTGAAAAAATCCTCAAAAAAATGTAATACAACAATATATAAGAAATATTTTTGAATATGTTTTGAATGAATAAAAAATACCCTTTTTTCACCAGGTAAATATACATATAAGTAGTTTATGGATGCCGAGATTTATAGAGCCTGCTCTGATTTAGTATTTTTCTTTCAGAACTTTTAGATATAATGCAAACAGCACGTAAGCGTGCTGCGTGGTCGCAAGAAAATTTAGAGAAGGCAATGCGAGCAGTTCAAGAGAAACAGTTAACACTAACAAATGCGGGGGTGCGATACGGCATACCGCGCGCAACACTGAGCAAACACTTGAAATCAGGAAGCGCGGTCAAACGCACGGGACGAAAGCCAGTATTGAATGAAAAGCAAGAAAATGAGTTCATTACTACAATCAAAGAAATGGAATGTAACGGGATATCCATCACAAGGGCACTAATACGTAGACAAGCTTTTTTGTTCTGTGAAAAGTATAAAATACCAAATAATTTTAGCCGAAGACTGGGTCTCGCTGGATCAGATTGGCTTGCCATGTTTCTGAAAAGAAATCCCATGACTGTTAAAAAAATCCTTAAAAAAACGTAATACAACAATATAGATATAGAATAAACATAATACACTGGACAGCAAATAAACCGAGCCACCCGCTACCTTGGCACTCTGATTCGATTTTCTCAAAAAATATAAAACTTACAAATATAAAAGTTATACCTACAGAAAGTGTGTTTCTTGATGATGAAAATGAATGGAAATTCATTAGGATTAATCAATTAATTAAGTGTTTATTGAGGATTTTACAAAGAAGAGTCGTTTTCCAGTCGTGTTAATCGTTCGTAATCATAAAATGAAAATTAAAATAAAGTCAGAAACAAAGAAAAAATTAGAGAAAAAGTTTTTGGTCAATATTCAGTATTCCCTCCCCTTGCTCGGATAACTGCCAGCATCCTTGTATTCATTGACCTCACGAGCCTGACGAGGAATTCTTGAGGGATTGCATTCCACTCCTCTTCAATTGCGATTCGGGGCTCTGGAAGCCTTACTGGACCAGGTACCCGGGCTCGAACCCGACGTTTCAGTTCATCGCATAAGTGTTCTATCGGATTCTAGTCCAGGCTTGGAGCTGGCTAGTCCACTGTACGAATGCCGACGTCGCGTAGATACTGGGCCACCACATGAGCAACATGAGACCGTGCATTATCAAGCATCAACTTTATATTCTGCCCGATATATTCTGCGTAAGGTACCACATGGTCTGCCAGGATTTCAGTAATGTAGCGATAAGAAGTCAATCCACGTGTACGGCCCGTCAGTTCGATGAAAACTAACGCTGTACATGCGGTTAGCGAGATGCCGCCCGAAACCATTACAGATCCTCCTCCATAAGCGTGAGCGTCTTTTTTGTTCTGTGAAAAATATAAAATACCGAATAATTTTAGCCGAAAACTGGGTCTCGCTGGAACGGATTGGCTTGCCATGTTTCTTAAAAGAAATCGCATGACTCTTGAAAAAATCCTCAAAAAAATGTAATACAACAATATATAAGAAATATTTTTGAATATGTTTTGAATGAATAAAAAATACCCTTTTTTCACCAGGTAAATATACATATAAGTAGTTTATGGATGCCGAGATTTATAGAGCCTGCTCTGATTTAGTATTTTTCTTTCAGAACTTTTAGATATAATGCAAACAGCACGTAAGCGTGCTGCGTGGTCGCAAGAAAATTTAGAGAAGGCAATGCGAGCAGTTCAAGAGAAACAGTTAACACTAACAAATGCGGGGGTGCGATACGGCATACCGCGCGCAACACTGAGCAAACACTTGAAATCAGGAAGCGCGGTCAAACGCACGGGACGAAAGCCAGTATTGAATGAAAAGCAAGAAAATGAGTTCATTACTACAATCAAAGAAATGGAATGTAACGGGATATCCATCACAAGGGCACTAATACGTAGACAAGCTTTTTTGTTCTGTGAAAAGTATAAAATACCAAATAATTTTAGCCGAAGACTGGGTCTCGCTGGATCAGATTGGCTTGCCATGTTTCTGAAAAGAAATCCCATGACTGTTAAAAAAATCCTTAAAAAAACGTAATACAACAATATAGATATAGAATAAACATAATACACTGGACAGCAAATAAACCGAGCCACCCGCTACCTTGGCACTCTGATTCGATTTTCTCAAAAAATATAAAACTTACAAATATAAAAGTTATACCTACAGAAAGTGTGTTTCTTGATGATGAAAATGAATGGAAATTCATTAGGATTAATCAATTAATTAAGTGTTTATTGAGGATTTTACAAAGAAGAGTCGTTTTCCAGTCGTGTTAATCGTTCGTAATCATAAAATGAAAATTAAAATAAAGTCAGAAACAAAGAAAAAATTAGAGAAAAAGTTTTTGGTCAATATTCAGTATTCCCTCCCCTTGCTCGGATAACTGCCAGCATCCTTGTATTCATTGACCTCACGAGCCTGACGAGGAATTCTTGAGGGATTGCATTCCACTCCTCTTCAATTGCGATTCGGGGCTCTGGAAGCCTTACTGGACCAGGTACCCGGGCTCGAACCCGACGTTTCAGTTCATCGCATAAGTGTTCTATCGGATTCTAGTCCAGGCTTGGAGCTGGCTAGTCCACTGTACGAATGCCGACGTCGCGTAGATACTGGGCCACCACATGAGCAACATGAGACCGTGCATTATCAAGCATCAACTTTATATTCTGCCCGATATATTCTGCGTAAGGTACCACATGGTCTGCCAGGATTTCAGTAATGTAGCGATAAGAAGTCAATCCACGTGTACGGCCCGTCAGTTCGATGAAAACTAACGCTGTACATGCGGTTAGCGAGATGCCGCCCGAAACCATTACAGATCCTCCTCCATAAGCATCAGTTTGCTGATGCAACACTGAGAATAACGTTTTCCAGAGAGACGGTATACTCTCTGACGTCGATCACTTCCATGTAGACTCACCCTGGAGGGTGACGCTCACGCTTATGGAGGAAGATCTGTAACGGTCTGAGCCGGCATCTCGCTAACTGCATGTACAGCGTTAGTTTTCATCGAACTGACGGGCCGTACACGTGGATTGACTTCTTATCGTTACATTACTGAAATCCTGGCAGACCATGTGATACCTTACGCAGAATATATCGGGCAGAATATACAGTTGATGCTTGATAATGCACGGTCTCATGTTGCTCATGTGGAGGCCCAGTGTTTACGCGACGTCGGCATTCGTACAATGGACTAGCCAGCTCCAAGCCTGGACTAGAATCCGATAGAACACTTATGCGATGAACTAAAACGTCGGGTTCGAGCCCGGGTACCTGGTCCAGTAAGGCTTCCAGAGCCCCGAATCGCAATTGAAGAGGAGTGGAATGCAATCCCTCAAGAATTCCTCGTCAGGCTCGTGAGGTCAATGAATACAAGGATGCTGGCAGTTATCCGAGCAAGGGGAGGGAATACTGAATATTGACCAAAAACTTTTTCTCTAATTTTTTCTTTGTTTCTGACTTTATTTTAATTTTCATTTTATGATTACGAACGATTAACACGACTGGAAAACGACTCTTCTTTGTAAAATCCTCAATAAACACTTAATTAATTGATTAATCCTAATGAATTTCCATTCATTTTCATCATCAAGAAACACACTTTCTGTAGGTATAACTTTTATATTTGTAAGTTTTATATTTTTTGAGAAAATCGAATCAGAGTGCCAAGGTAGCGGGTGGCTCGGTTTATTTGCTGTCCAGTGTATAATAAAGAATATTTTTTTTAATGAATAAATTTTAATACCCTTTTTTCACCAGTGAGTCGATTCTCTAAAAATGATTGCATCAATATTACAATCGCAATGACCTATGATTGGCTGGTACCCTTCCGCTATTGGTTAAAATACATTGATGCAGCAAGAACGCCATAAATTCAGCCAATCAGAAGCCATTGCGATCGTTAGACTGATGCAATCATTTTTAGAAATTCGACACGCTGGCATATATACATATAGGTAGTTTATGGAAAATGCTAAGATCTATAGAGCGTGGTCTGACTTAGTTCGGACTTAAGATAGAGTTAAAACAGGACACAAATATGCTTTGATATAAATCTGTCTCGTTTTATCTCTAAGTTGAGTCTGAGCAGAGCTAGAGTGTGGTCTTTCAGCGTTAGATGACGACAAAGTAATATTTATTTGTTCTATAAATATTGCTTTCTTGAATGAATCTAAATTTTTTAAGTGACAAAATTTACGCTTAGATAGAGAAGAAAGGGTTATTCTTCATTTTCTTTGCCATGTTTGGCATGAGTAATATTCTCTTTTAAAGATTGTGATCTTCATTAACTAAAACGATTTTTTTTAAAAATATTTTGCTTCCAGAATTTTTAGTACAAAGTAAGAAAAAAACGTGTTTGCCAGACTTGCGAGACAATCTAGGACAGGCAATGCGAGTGGTAAAAAGAGGGCATTTAACAGAGAGAGCTGCTGCGTGGCCATACGGCATACCACCGCCGCCTGCAATGAATGAACAGCAAGAAAGAGAATTAATTACAATAATCAAAGAAATGGAATCTTATGGCGTACCAATTACAAATACTCTTCTCCGTAGACAAGCGTTTTTGTTTTGTGAGAAGCATAAAATACCTCATTCGTTTGATCGAATACAGGGTCTCGCTGGAATTAATTGGCTTAATTCGTTTCTGGAAAAATATCCGATGACTTGGAACCAAGAATAAATAGGTATATCTGATGTACAGTGAAAAGAAATATCCAGAATAAAGATTGAAAATGTAGGGCTCTTCCTCCTTAATCTGATATGAAATAAATACAGCAGCACGGCTGAAGCTAGCTAGCGAGATATTGTGTTATGATAATAGGTTCATCATTATTCATCCATGTAATAAACCTATCTTTACTGCTTTTATTGAGGACCAGTTGTGTAACAATCTAATAACAGTTAAAGTGACACTTGATCACAAAAAATAGCCGCGCAAATTATGGCAATACGCTCTGCAACGCAACGCATTGTACAATGATCCTGCATATTGTTTATATCTATCTATCTATAAAATAAAAGTGAAATACCATTCCCTCATTAATCACGAAATCTCAGGAACTATAAAGCCTGCAGAAGCCTTGGCCCGGTGGGTCCGCGGAGCATCGGCCTTTAGGAGATGTCAATCTCAGCGTATGACATCTCAAAGAAGTATTTATTAGCGTTGGTAGTATAGGCCCTGTAGGGCTAATATGCGTGCTGCGAGAAAATTTTGTCTACCCATTTACTATTGAAATCTCGTACAAATTCACGAGTAAATGGGTAGACAATTTTTCGTGACGTCTCGGCAACTTTTTATCAACGAAAAAACAACGGATTCCCGCGAGGCTCTATATTCGTTCTTTGGATGCTCGGTTTTGCAATGTGGCGCGTAGCTGTGATTTGTTCGAGCCTAAATTTCAAAACAGATTACTATAATAATGTTTTTTTTAAATGTATATAGATACAGTTTTCTCATTGCATTGTAAAATTCTTGTTCATTAAATTAGTGTTGATTGTAACTTTGTTGTTCTTTTTTCGCTTTCCCTTAAAGTTTCAGACTTAAAAATAAATTGTTGATATTAATTAAGAACATACAATACGATTGTGGAGTTTATGGACAGAACTCAGTAATTCAGTGTTATTAACAGTGCTATTAACAGTAATTCAGTGTCTTAAGATTTAAGATTGTTCTATGAATAACAATTTTAGAATAATAAAATTTAATGGGACTGAATTACGCCTCAATTCAACTACACACGTCTATGAAGTAATTTATATTATGATAAGAAATTATAATATGTTTTAAGTTTATTTTAATACTCCAAATGCAATCAATAAATTTAAAAATTTCTTATGATTTCAGCGGGCATTAAAGAGAGCGACAAAATAAAGTTCGACTTGACGAAGTTCGGCAACCCTACGATCTCTTGGGGGAATTACCGCTTTGTTAAAAAGCTAAACCGAAGATTAAAGACTTGGTGGGAATGTACTGCGAGGAAGAGTAAGGGTTGTCGCTGTGTTGCAGTAACCGTCGAAAATCGTCTCGTGAAGTTAAATGGATGGCATAATCATTAAAAGAGGTCTCCCAGCAGACAGCGCTGTTATGATAAGTACAGGATCCCGCATAAATATTGCATATCGAGCTCTATGCAGAGACAATCGACCAGCCTAGAGTTTGCAGAAAATCGCCATTGACGATGAATCGTCTCGATCACCATAAGACGATATCTATAAGACGTTTTGTTGCTTCATTTGATGTTCTATGAAACCCAAGCCAGCCGACTATCTCTTTCCAACTCTTGATCAGTGTTATTTAATGTAGGTTACTACTATATTTGAAATTATCGCTGTCTCTATATCGTGTCTCGGCTACATTCTTTTTTGAAAGATATCCGTGCGTATATTTTATTTTTCGTAATTTGATGATTATTAAAACAATATTATGTTAGTTATAGATATATAGATGAATTTTAAAATATAATAAATGAATATTTCTAAAGATAGCGGCTTAAGTTCTCTCATTGGCCACGACAAAAGATTCTTGTCGCACTGTACCATAGGTATTATCTGTCGAACCACAGATGCAGATATTTTTTTTAGAGCGTGTTTAGCGATACGCTAGTTTGTATACTCAAATATCACTACGATGTCTCTCAGTGCGTTAGAACGTGCAAGGTGCAAGGGATGCGCTTTCACCAATCAGATTATTGTAAGATTACGTGATGACTGAATGTAATGCTGCTCTGTTTAGTAAACACTGGGGCCCTACCACCAACTTTTAAAATAATATTATTTCAATATTGTTTGGAGATCCTGAAGTGACAACTACAGTGAAGTCAAAACTATTAAAATAAACATTGGTTTTAAACATTGGTGTTAGGCTCCTTGAACTTCATAGAAATGTTTGTGAATATGTATGTTAGAAATATTTCAGAAATAATTTTAGATGTATATGAAATTTAAAAAACTGGATGAGACTATGTAAGATAGATTTTATTTTTATAATAATCGTAACCAAATGGATGAAGTAATTGTTATGATTCGGAAAGTTTAGTTTCTATTTATTCAAATAGGGGTGTCAGATTTCTCTTTTTAATCCAATTTATAAAAAAATTAAGTATATTTAAGTGAAAATAAGAATCTATCTATGACGATAGTTAAAGCATACCAACGCAACGAGTGAGAAAGGAGATTGTAAGTGAGTAGGTTTGTAATTCAGTAAAAGAATAAAATGATTAATTCAGTGTTAATCAAACATTTTCATCCGCGTTTTGTAGTGTTAGAAACTTTGTAGTGGTTATTGTTAGCCAATTTATAATAGTGACTAAGGGCCGATTTTCACAACGTAAAATAAGTTTAATCCGAGTGTGATATTTTGGTAGAGTTGAAGCCTCAATAGCCCAACGGTTAAAGGTGCGGACTGAAAACTGAAAGGTGAACTCCACCGTGACACTATTGTCGTACCCACTCCTAGCACAAGCTTTCCGCTTATTTGGAGGGGATAGGAGAATATTAGTCAACTTCGCTAATATTCTTAAAAAACAAAAGAGTTTCAATCCAAAAACTGTCAGAACGCCCAATTTATTTCTCGGTTAAATACGACGTTGGTGAAATCGGCACTTAGTAAGTAGAATTAAGTCTAGTCTGTGGGTTTAAGGGAAATTGTTATAAAAAGAAAAGTTTTTAAACTAATAATATTGTGGTATAATTTATTAATTCGGTTCAAATTAATACTTATTTAAAGTATTTCATATTTTCCAAAAGGCAAGACTTTACCATGCATAGAAAACTTTTCGATATGCATAGAACACAAAGCTTAGGTACACTAAGGCTCCATTCACATTGGCGTAGAGTCGACGCGAAGCGTCGCGACTTTTATTTGCACGTTTTAATATATTAAACTACTATTCGCTCGCGTGGAATTAGTTTTCCCGCGGGAACTCTTTGATTTTCTGGGATCAAAAGCCTATGTCACTCTCCCGGTCCTCAACTATACCCATGCAAAAAATCACGTCGATCCGTTGCTTTGTTGCGGCGTGATTGAAAGACAAACCAACAAATAAACACACTTTCGCATTTATAATATTAGTCAGGATAGTAGGATATCTAGATTTGGTAACTACTTTGGATTAAGCAAATATTGTAATAAATCCATCGATCTGCCAGTATGCGCCAATATAAATGGAGCCTAAGATAGATGGGTTTGAAAGAAGTGCCGCCATCCTTTTCTCAATTTTTATTGCGGAAAAGGATGCCAATACTGCGGAAAAGGGCAATTCAGGCTACGCTACGACTTTCTTGCTGTGCTTATGACGCTGTATGCTACCTACTATACAGAGAAACCACTACTTCTATAGAAATGCGTAGTCTGAACTGCCTATGTATCTGTCAATGCAGTATTGGCGATGTGTACCACTGAATTAACACCATCGTTATTAATATAATATTAACGTTATCAACGGATATGAATTGTCTTGAATAGTTTGAAGTACCTATATTTTATTTTGTAAAATTTGTATCCTTATTTTGATATTCAAATATGACCATTAAGTAATTTAATCAACTTTGTGTGTAATTTAAATGTTTAATGATAATTAAATAAGTAGTAAGTATGATTTTATTGTTTTTAGATAAAAAAAGTTAAAATAAAGTGAAATCGTCATTTTGTCAAATGTATTTTTTTGAAATTGTTATCTTTTAAACTTTGAGTACTTTACCTACCTATAATGGAAGATTTCTGAGGTATCATAATGCTATTTAGTGCCTCTTTCACTACTTTCATTTAACGAATAAAGTTGACGTTTTGACAGTTTTTGTACGAGCAACCTGTCAGAAAGTCAAATTTATTCGTCAGTTAAAGTTTTCGTTTACTTGAAGGTGGTGAAATGAGCTCTTAGACAAATAATTAATAATATGTTAATTTATTTTCAGAGCCGAAGTTTAGCTTGTCGCAAAGAGGGAATTTGGTCGTGCAGATCGGAGAGTGGAGGTTCAACAAACACGCCTGCTGGGGGTCCAAGGTTCGATGGACTTGCATTAAAAAGAAACAAGGTTGTACCGCTGCCATTACTACTGAAAACAACGTCATCGTCAAGACCCTGGGGTCACATAACCATTGAAACATTGATTCCTAGATTAGTTAATACTTGACCGTCTCCAGTACTTTAAGAGTCGATTTCACCAACGTAAATCTCATCGGCTCGGATGAGACTTGACTGACGTAAATTATTGACGACTTATATTAATTAGAATTATAATTGACGACGACGACGACGTTATTGTTAGCCAATTTATAACAGTGGTTAAGGGCCGATTTTCACAACGTAAAATAAGTCTTATCCGAGCGTAAATTTGATATTTTGGTAGATTTTCATTACAAAAACTGTCAGGACGTCCAATTTATTCCTCAGTTAAACGTTACTAGACGTTGGTGAAATCGGCACTTAGAGTTAGGATTTAAAATATAATTTAGTTGTCTTACAAATGATATAATTTCGTGATATTGTGGGCCTTATTCACCATTGCTAAATAAAATTTAACCGACGAATTGACGTTTTGTCAGATCGCCATTACAAAAACTGTCAAAACGTCAACTTTATCATCGGTAAAGGTTTTCTAATAGGCCCTTAGTTTTGCCATAAATAAATGTTATGTATGTGTGTGTATAATTTAGATTTTTGATTCATTCTTTGTTCGATAAAGATGCAGATCTTTTTTTAGTATAAGTCTATGTATAAAATGCTTTATCTGGTATCAGTTTTTGGCACCTTGGATTGACGACATTCATATCAGAATCAAGTTATATTTTGTGTAAATCTGTTAGTCCACTTAACGCTACCTTGTTATGTTTCTGGCACTGTGCGAGTACTCTCAGTATTGAGTAACGTGCATGAACAATAACTGTGGGTAAATCTCTAGCAGTATTTACTGCATTTAATGTGAGTTATGTTTATAATATTACTATGTTGTAGTTAGCATACTGTTTGATTATGATTAATTATATTAATTTTATTATATTTTAATCTTGACATATTTGACTCAAGTGAACATATTGTGTTCTTGCATCTTTTTGACGAGGAGTCCTATGTTACATTCCTTAAATTAGATATTTTGGCGTTTGAATGCAAGCGCCGTGATTCTTGCCTTTGTAAGTTAATTATATTATTATCAGGCCGTATGAGCTTTTTTATTACTCTTACTTTTTATTTTACGAAGCTTAGTGCTCGATTAATTGTGTTTTTTATGTAATTTTTAAGAACTTGGTATTTTAAGCGTTACATACGCAACGAATCTGTTGAAAGCGTACGAATTCTTAATGATAAGAGAATCGGATGTAAGGTTTCTTAATAAAGTTTTTTAAATGATACCATTTATCACTTCATGCTTAGATCATGCTTGCTAAGCTATAAATCATTCCTTCATTTTAAGTCAAAACTGCTACAATTAAATCAACTTACGCGCGTGAACATTGCTTGTGTTTACTCATATACATATACTCGTACATCGTGTTAGTGTGTGTAATGGATTGATCAATCGTGTGCACATGACTACAGTACACAACACAAACACGCTCATGATTGTTTTCTTAAGATTCTGGGACATGAAGTTGTTTGAGCAGTTAAACCAAGATGTGACCTTCACACCCGTTTGATTACGACAAAACTTTGTTATAATGCAGGTCTCGAACTTCTGCCTCTTAGAATACCAGTTCATTTTGTTTATATTCTCACATTTTTACCAGTAAAATTATTATAATGGGACTCAAAGGCATAAAACTGACATAGAACCGAAGTCACCCATGGTTAAACGAGGATGCACAAAGTATCTTTCAACACTCGTCTTCGGATAAATTGAGGCAATTTCGCGAGAAGTGAAGCGGGTGCTTAAGAACTGTACTAATGAGATGATTTATTTTAGATTTAAACCCGGTGTTCGCGCAGTCGCAGCGGGGGAATCCAGTGATAATGATTGGGCAGTATCGTTTCAATAGGGTTAATAAGTACGGCAGCAGAACAAGATGGGTCTGTGTCAAAGCTAAAGCTGGATGCAGAGCTTCTTTGCACACGATGGACAACGCTATAGTTCGAGTTTGGGGCTTCCACGATCCATTAGCTCATACAAGCGCTAACAGATTTTGAAAATCTAGAAGAAGTAATGATTGTGGACTTAAACTTAAAATACATGAACAATAACTTACCTTAATCAAGGCAGCTTTGGAGTAAAATATTAAGAAGGGAACGCTGCTGTTAGACAATGTACCTAGATGAAAAAAACGGTACACACTAGTGGTAGCAAGCCATGTCATATGGCGGAATCAGATAGGCTGATGATTGGTGCTGTCATTAAACACAAATTACTCAAAGCTGTATTGATTAGCATAAGTGAAAACGATTACATGCAAAAACGAGTATCGAAATACATCAATATCAAAGTAGGAAATAAGATTTTGTAGCAATACTCAAAAACATATTTCGCTCTAATAGACTTGAAAATACTGAATTTTCTAGTATCTTACAGTTAGTGAAAAGGTGCTTTTCCTGCCTAACACAACGATCTTAATTTAAAGTTTAAAGCAATTGAGGCTTAGGAGCAAAAAACTTTTGCATAACTAAAGCTAAACAAATGGTTATAATAACAAAAAGTAATAATAATGAACTCGAATTGTAGGATAATTTTTCATTTTGTTACTGTAATCGTTGGGTGGGGTAAAGTTTAAGTGTTGTTAACATAAGTTTAAACTAATTGTAGTTAAAGACTTTACTTCATAATCACTAGTATGAAATAATTTTACAGAGCTAACTACTCGTAACTTAAATATTACTTAAGGTTTTGGTGGAGGATAAATAGTTAAAGCTTTTATTCACATTGTATGATCATGATTTTATCTTAATATTCATTATTTTTGCGTACGTAGATCATCATATATATTTGTGTATTATCATTTTTTATTCGTTTGTTTTATTTGATCATACCTTATTACTTTTATCACAATATTACTAAAGATTAAAAATCTTTTTCTAAATGGTAACTAAAGCATTGAAATTGTTTCAAATATATTTTTTAATATGAATCATATGAAATAAATGAAAAGTCATCGTTTGAAGACCCTCTGATGTCAAGGGAGGCGCTATGAGCTGTACCTGACCTTGTACACAAGGAGTACAAGGTCGTGTTTTGTTGGGCTCCTTGCAAGAGACTTATGTTCACCTGTGGACATCTATTGGTTGTAACGATGATGATGAAAGAAGATTTGGCTAACTTTAGCCACCACCTTTGGTAGAGTTAGATACAAAAATAACCTAACGAGATTAACTAAAATATTCTAGACTAGAGAACAAATGTAATGATGAAAACTAAATGATTTTTGCTTTTTACAGTAAACATAATAAAGACGAATCGAGGAACTTATATGTTACTAGTAGGAGGCCATCGGTTTTATAAAGAAAAGGAGACCAAAGGGAAAATAAGATGGCAGTGTTCTTTGAAATCTCGAACTAAATGCAAGGCCTTTATTAAAACTATAGAAGGCGCAATTGTTGGAGTGTTTTTGGAGCATAGTCATTAAATGGCTGAAATAGGTACTTTAATGGATAATAATATGTTTATGCACAGCAATTTTGAACGATATAGTACATCGTGTATAAATTTTAGCTATAGATTTTAAAAAAAAGGTACATTATAATTTAATTATGTGTTTGTCTGCGGAAATAATGTTGTTTGATTTGTTCCTTGGGTGACTTAAAAGTCCAAATAGATATATTTAAATTCTGTTATTTTTTATGTTGTAAAAATCCTTAATTTTTTGTTGTATAGAGCTATTAGATACTTCTATAAATATTCATAATAAGGCAATATTTTAATTATTGTCATTTTTATAGTAAAATTGATGATTGATCCACTAACACTTAATTTTGAGTTTTAGTGGATCAATAAAAATGAACTGAAAATTGAATTAGTTTCAAGATATTATTAAAAAAATAATTAATGTTGAGAGATTTCGATTAAGATTTTATTTATTTCTAATATTACTACAGTGCAGTTTAGCTATAAGTTTAATTTGTAATATTGTATGTAAATTTTATTAACTTTTTTATTATTAAACAAGGGTCCCAGGGCTCTCGAATTTGTTCTTTTAGATTTTTGCACTATAATAGGTACTGTTTTTTATTGAAATAGATTTATACAAATAAATTGATATTCCTTTTAAATGGTTACTTAGCTCTGAACTTTCTTTTCATTAATAATAAAATTAACAGTCAGTTAATCAAATAATAAGAAGATCGATTATTATTTAAATTACAGATTAAGAAGTTAGTATGAACTTCTTAATCTGTAGGTTTTATTTTAGTGACTCTAATTAGACGCTAAGAAGTTTACTTCTTTTTCAAGTTTACGATATTTATGATGATAGATACTATTAACAATAACATTTTTAAGGTTTCAGAAGTAATTTGCTTGTCTTTACTAGCTGATGCACAGGAATTCGTGAGCGTGGATATAGGGTTAAAAAAATAACATTACCACTTCTTTTCACCCCTTGTAATTCTAGGGCACTCTATTTCCATCGAATGTCACATCTCATTCTATCTGTCTGTCATCTACCGTTTTAGGTGAGTTTGCCTATCAATAAGTACTACGGTATTGTTTTAGAACTATAAAGTTTAACTAGTTTGTTTAATATTTTGCAGAAATCCGTTCGTATATAACATCACGTGGCACTCAAATGCTACTCGTAGGTAACTACCGCTTCTCTAGAGAAAGAACCTATGGTTCAAAAACAAGATGGCAATGCTCTGTTAGGACCCGCACCAGATGTAAAGCATTTATCAAGACAATAGAGGGTGTAGTTGTCACTCAGTTCCTGGAACATAATCACGATTAATTTTCGGGTAGATATTGTAACAATTATAAATTGCGAATCAGATCACAGATCATCTGAAAATTATGGATGGAGATTCACTGGGTAGACAATAATCACGAATATTTTTCTGTAAAGTCTCAATCAAATACTACAGGATTTCACTAAAACCGATTTGCTGCATAAAACCTGATAAAATTTTAATGAATGTTTAGTTATTTATTTTTAATTTAAATTAGGTTATATACTTAGTTTTGTATACGTTATGTTTTGCTTAACTATCTTTATAAGTTGAAAAAGTAATGAGTTAAAAAAATATTTTTAGTAAAAAAACACTTGTTTTTATATAATATTTCTTACTTATGGATCCGAAGTAGATCTCTCCGCAATTATTAAATATAGATATAAAGAAGATATCTCTACCACGAAAACAGTGCCTATCACAAAATATACAATGACAGAATTTAGCCAGCTTTTCGGACAGGACCTCGAACTTTTCGGAGTTACTTATGTGATTTTTAAGCAATTAATCACTTGCTTTGAAGGACAAATCTCAAAGACGTGTGAATTTTGGCCAAGTGCAGATTAACTGCCGGATCTTCGTGGACTATGGCCTGAAACATCTCATTCTGAGAGGAGACATGTGCCTTGTAGTGGGCGGCCTATGGACTGAGATAGGGTTGCCAGGTCGCCAAACCTAATAGCCGGACAGACCAGCCAGTTTGGCCGGACATTTGGGTAAAAAAGCCGGACACCCTATATTATTGAGGATTTAGTCTCAGTATTAATAGGTACGACAAAAAAATTGTATGTAAAATCAAGTTTCAATCAAGTCGCCTGCGCAGGCTGCGCTAGGCCACGCTCGGCGCTCGCTTGTTTGCGAAATGTGAAAAGCCTAACAAAAGCCGGACAAGACGGACACCGTTCATTTTGGCCGGACACGCAATCAAAAAGCCTACCTATGTCCGGCTTTATCCGGACGCCTGGCAACGCTAGACTGAGATGATGATGATGACTGATTAAAGTTTTATGTTTCTTTTGTCGAATTCATCTAATTTATCTGAAAATGTTTTTTTACAGTACGTTCAGTTACAACGCGTCGCGGTACTCAAATGTTGGTGGTAGGGAACCATCGTTTCTCTAACGGCAGGACTACTGGTGTTATGACTCGATGGCAGTGTTCCGTTAGATCGCGCACAAAGTGTAAAGCATTTATAAAAACTATTGAAGGGGCAGTCGTCCATATAGCATTGGATCATAATCACGATTAGCTCTCTTATGAATCATGATCAAGAACGCATTGTAAATTGACTGCGAAAAGTGTTATAAAAGTTTATTATGTATTATTATATATTGTATACAATATAATTATGTTATAATATCAGATTTTTCACATATATAGCGTTTATCTGTACATCTATAGTTGTTTTGGCTAAGATATGAGTTAAGTGTATGAATATGATCGTGTCTATGTATTAATCATAGATACCAAAGTAATACGATATTAATAGATTCATGTGATAATAATATAAACCTTCGACTCATTTTCGACTTCAGTACCTAATGCAGGAACATTCTGCACTATAAAATCACTTATATAACCATTAATTAAATTTAATTTTTTTACAGTTATTTCAATGATACCGCACGAAGACTCGCACGTGTTGGTTGCAGGCAAATATTATTTTTCGAAAGAAATTACTGCTGGTGCCCTTATTAGATGGCAATGTTCAGTTAAGACACGCACTAAATGCAGAGCGTATATCAAGACAAATAATGGAGCTGTTGTCGATCTAGTGTTGGATCACAATCACGATTAGCACTCTAGTGGATCAGAGTAACGATTGCTAGTGTTCCACCACAATCATGAATTACTCGTCGTTGTGGTTTTATGGCGTAAATAGTTCATAGTGGATGGATATTCAGAAAGTTTATTTGACGTACAACAATGACAATGAAATGTTTTTTTTTAAATTTATATCGTAGAGTTAAGGCCTATTTCATTATCTCCAAGTAAACTTTACTTTGTCGATGAATAAATTAAATAACACCTACCGAATCATTCCCTAATCATTCCCTAGACGAGCCCCTAATTTGACTATTAATTCCAATGGTTTCGAGCGGGCTTCACGTTTGTATTGTTTTCAACTGTACATTAACCTTTCTCTGTCCCATGAATCACATGTGAGCATGGTTATTGTTTAACTATTGTGTCTGTTGTCTGGACAATTAACGTGTTAAATATCTCTAGCGGATTTAAACAAAATAAGCTTCATAATATTTATATGCTCGTTTATTATGAACTTACTAAAAACTTAAAAACATTGTTTGATTTCAGAGACAGGAATAATATTAATAAGTAATGAGAAAAAACCTATTTTGCATTATGGTGGCTGTACTTATATGAAAGCCTCTGGAAGAGTAAAACATTGCTGGAAATGTACTCGTTTTGGTTGCAATGCTACATTATTAACTTGTTCGCATAAGTTTTTTCAGATCCGTCCACACGACCAAACAAAGCATTGACTACCTTCTTTACTTATACTTTGACGCAATATGTATGCATAGCTTGAACTGCGCTTCAAGTACTTAAGGTTCGCGTACGTCAGCCTACTGATTAGAATATGCTTATCGATTTGGCTATTAACCAAAAAATTGTTAGTCAAGGCGGCTTTTTTTTAAATATATAGACTAGCGCTTGACTGCGATCTCATCTGATGGTAAGTGAAGATGCAGCCTAAGGTGGTACGCGTTTGCCTAAAAGATGCCTATTCACTCTTGATTTAAAGACGTTATAGTTAGTCGGAAAAACGGAAGCCGGAAGGGCATTCCAAATTTTGCAGTGCGTATTAGGAACGAGGAAGCAAAGCGTTTAATGCGAGATCGTGGAATTTCAACCACAGAAAAAAACCACGGAATTTTCGACCGCGGTGCAGATTCGGAGATTCGTACGATGCCGTGCGGTTCGGTGGTAGAAATTATGTGGTGGTGGTGGTATTTTTGTCTTTTGACCGCTGGCTAAACCTGAGGATTGACTTGTTAAAATCGAGGAGCAGGGGGCTCTGAAAAAACAGTGTAGGTATACGGTTTCTCGCGACTTCGAATAAAATGCTTGATCAGTGTGGACAATACAAAAACTGTCAAACTTTATTCGTCGTTGGTTAAAACTACTTGGCGATTATGAAATAGGCCTTCAGTTTATGTGAAGGCAAAATGCCGATTTTAATTTGACAAAAAAATAATAATATCACTATGTAGTGTAACTTTTGTGTTTTCTGAAGACTGATCAGAATTAAATAAATTTTGATTTTGTGTATGATCGTTTGTTTTATTTTTAAACCATGTAACCTTTTAGTAGTGTGTAGTACCATTTTAGACTTATTTTGTGGTTTAATGACATAGTTGTGATGTATGATACGAGTTCATACCACAATCAATGCGTTATTAGGTGCTGTCAATATTTCGATCTAGTTTCATGGATCGTAGTTACTACGGGACTGTGTAAATGTAACTATCGACAATTCTAACTAAAAAATTCAACATGGTACGTACTCATTTATACATCATAATTATAATTTGTATAAAATTCCATAAATAATGATAATTTATTCTCTATCTCTATTGTCTATTTTCTTTTCTCTACTATTATTCTTTATCTCAGTAGCCATAGCCATGGAAGTGTACTAAAGCAGTAGCCATCGCAAGTTGCTAGCTAAGAACTATAAACTCGCAATTTGTATGTCGAAATGCGGATTTGACAGATCTTAGGAACTTTCCATTATTTTAAATGGCCACTGAAAATGTCGAAATTAGAGAATACGGCAGCAGGCACTGACTAGGTATTTTTTTTGCAGTGGGATACATCGTAACACATCGTGGTACGCAAATGTTGGTGTCTGGCGGGCATCGTTTCTCCAAGGAGAGGACTTGCGGCGTGTGGACGCGTTGGCAGTGCTCCGTCAGGCGACGAACCAAGTGTAAAGCCAACATTAAGACTATAGGGGGCGCGGTCGTCAAAATGTTTCTGGAGCATAATCACGATGTTATTCCATAAGGAGTGTCTCCATTATTTAACAGCATTAATCCTTACTAACATTATAGACTAGCTTTTGTCCGCGACTTTGTCCGCGTGGGTTTAGTTTTTTAAAATTCCCGCTCGAACCCTCTGTTTTTCCGGGATGAGTTGTCTTCAACTAACCTATTCATGCAAAAGACTTCAGTTGCTGCGTGATTGAAATACCAACCAGCAAACCTACAAGCAAACATTTTCGCATCCGTACTAATATTATAATTAATGTGATTGTGTGTTTGTTTGCTGGATTGTCCGTCTGTCTCGGATCGTCGTCACTTTTCTATAGGTATGTATAGTTGAGGACTTTGAGAGTGACACAGGCTACCTTTTATCCCGGAAAGATGGATGATCCCAAACCTAACTACATGCGGACGGAGTCGCGGGAAAAGTTAGTTTATTATAAATGTTAAAAAGAATTAGTAGATACTTGTTAACGGTAGTAACTTGTAACTTATTAACCTGCAAAATGTATGTATAACTGCCGCCGCCTACGTCGCTCTTTTTTCTGAGCGGATCCATATATAAGTCCACACTTGTCCATACATGGATTCCCGCGCGCCGCAACGCGTTGCGCTCCGCTTGCCGCGTCGCTACAAATTAAAGTCAAAATCAAATGAATATTCAAAGTAGGTAACAATTATACTTTCTGAAAGTCAACATTATTCTTCATTTCATTCAATGTTATTAATTAAGTGTAATACAAAAAAAATACATTGTCTGATAGCAGTAATCTCAATAAAAAAAAAATGAATAAAAATAAATTAAGTTAAATTTCATTTTGTTAGAGAAGCTGTCTGCGTCCAATTAATTATTTATCAATAATAATACAAAATGCTCAGACGAAGATAATGAAATTAATTATTTATTAAGTCATATCACACATGATCTAGCGAGTTGTACCTAGGATTAATGAGTTTTGCAAGCGTCTGTAATAATATATGTACTATGCACTTTTATGTTTGTATCAGTTGATTGGTTACGTGTGGAATACAAAAGTAATTTGTGTAATGTATTGTAGGTTATATGCAAGTAAGCTGTCAAACTATTGGCGAACAAATCAGTCTCGAGTTCAACGCCCTTGAAGTTTTCCTTATATATCACAAGTATCCTACCGACTGCGCCACTTGTGATATATAAGTAAAACTTCAATGGCGTTGAACTAGGGACTGATTTATTCGGCAATAGTTTGACAGCTTACTTGCATCTAAAATACATTGCAATTTCTAGTGGTTATTTATACGTAGTATAGTTATAGTTTAATAACTTTATATTTAAAACGGCTAGAACGCATGCTGCCCGTTTCGACGCAGAGCAGACTAGACAGCTTAAACACATGCCTGCGTAGTACGTGCCTGCACCGTAGGGTACCCAACTCTGCCCAAAATCTACTCTGCCTTGTGCTGCGTGGACGGCGTCAATTGCATATGCATCGTCTGCATACGCTAGACCTTAAGGCTGCTCGTATGATCTGCGCCCTGCCCGGTAAATATGTTCATGATTAAAGAAATGATTCCCGGATGGGTTCAAAACTAGTTGGACATACTCCAGAATACATTTATTGGCGTATATACGTGAGAGCCGTTTTATATATAGATAGTATAGTTATAATGAATATCACTATGACTAGTTTAAACTCTAAAATACACAATTTAGTGGCTATAAGAAATTGACATTCCATTCAAGTAATTCGGATGGTTATTCTAACTTTAGATTTAAAGAATGTTTTAGCCGCTTGCTTTCCATCTGAAGTTTAATGCAATTCATTATTGCACAGCTTTTTACCTGTATTAAATAAGGTCGAATGATTAATTTAAGATTCAATAAACTGTAGCGATATTCAATTTATTAAGTGTTCTTATTTTTATCACTATTTTGGGCTTCCGTTCATGTGATTCATGATTTTTTTTGCATTATTTTACAATTCTAACTATTGAGTTAATACTGGGTGATTCGTTACATAAGGTGCCAGGTTTATCCTTTATATAATGTGCCATCTTAAACTTAAGTTTTCGGAGATTGATTTTTGCTATCGTCTGTAATGTTCTTAATGTGCCAATGGTTTATTCGTGAAAATGACTGGTACGAGATATCCGAGAGTCTTATCGTAAAATCGTAATTATGACTTTTAGCGACGAAAATCAGGACACATACCCGGCTGTTGTTCAAGCTGGTTCAATCTACGAAGATGCGTTCCACTATTTTCCATGAGGGAGTGAAACCACACATCAGTATTGAGTCGACCAACACTCACACTTTCAGATTGAGTCGTGATATAGCACATCTCGACTCGGTAGGAAAGATGCTTTACCTTCATATTAAAAATGAAATTGAAGAACATATTTCCGGTTGACTGCGCGTCTAGTGAATTTATCTTAGTGTGCGTGCGTGCCCACATCATTAATAGACACACTCTAGCAGTACAATATAGTCTTACTTAGTAAGCGATTGGGTCAAAGAGTGGGGCGCGTTTTCGTGGATTGAACCAAGTATACCTGTATCCGAATACAAATAAATAATAATAAACTAAAATATATGGTATTTCAGTGCCCACATTTGAAACCACCCGCACCGGAAATCTAGTCATGGTACTCGGCAATCATCGTTTCAACAGAAAACACCGATTCAGTGGACCGAGGATTAGATGGAGCTGTGTTAAAACCAACTTCGGATGTAGAGTGTCTGTCGTTACTTTTGATAGAGATGTGGTGCAGATTTACAATGAGCCACATAACCATTCTTGAGGCCGTGGAACCTTCGAATATTTATGTATATACGAGTATATATGTATATTCACTTGGATATGCTGACCCGAACGCATATGTACCTATAGCTTAAAAAATACGTCATATATGTATAAGATTGCAACATTTGAAAGGCAACCTTTAACATTCTTGCATTTGTCATGGAATCCTTGTGTAGTTTGGGGATATTAGATGATAACGAATTAGGTTTAAAAATCTCAGTTAGTATAATATTATGATCCTATAACGGAAGACTTTGTTTCACTCTACCTCAATCTATATCTATCTATATATCTAATATATAAAAATGAATCGCTTAATGTGTTGGTAAGCGCATCACGCGTGAACGGCTGGACCGATTTCGCTAATTCTTTTTTTATTGTGTTTGTTATTGTCAGGAGAAGGTTCTTATGAAAGAAAAAATTAAGAAAATTGCGCGGAAAATTAGAAAATTTAAGAAATATTAACCACCATATTAAATTATTTCTAATGTAACCGCTTTTACAATTCAAACTTTTTTGATGTAACCTTATGGCGTTTGACATAACATTGACAGAATGCGTGCTGCCAATTTCGTCAAAGAGGATGTAAAAAAACTGAATATTGTTTGAATCAGATGCTTCGATCTATTTAAATACGCGCCAGAAAAAAAAAACAAAGAATGTTGTCTATCATAAAGCATTACAATAATAAACACTTTGATTCTGAAATATTTTTTTAGTTAATTATACCATTTAGAAATCAATATTCATAGTTAAGACAGGACAACGTCTGTCGGGTCCGCTAGTATAATATATATTCTTGATTTGTCAGTCATTCGTGTTTCTCTGATAGCAACGGATAGTCGGGACTTGTGTAGTTGAGGACTTGGAATGGGACATAGGTTTAAGTCTACGCGAGCAGAGAGGCCAGCAAAATATGTAAGCTCAGCAAGAAATCTATAGACTGCACACTCACTCTGCTCAAACTCAAGATAGAGTTAAAACGAGACAGATTTATGTCAGAGCAAATTTTGTGTCTCGCTTGAACTCTAACTTAAGTCTGAGCTGAGCCAGGGCACGCTCTATAGATCTCAGCATAAAAGTTTAAAATCGCAAAATTATAATATAAATAAAAATATAAATACTTCAAATATTAATTTCTCTTTCAGAACCACGATACGAGAAGACACGTATGGGCAATTTAGTTATGATACTCGGTGGACATCGATACAATAAGATACTTCGGTGTACAGGACCCAAAATAAGATGGAACTGCGTAAAAACTCCAGCCGGATGCCGCGTCGTTATTATCACTGTGAATAGCGAGATCGTGAAGATATTGAACGAACATAATCATTAAATTGCCTGCGTACCGACATACAGCTGGATGCACTTTAGGCCCAATTTCACTATCGCTGAATAACGTTTAACTGGGGAATCAATATCAAAATGACAAAATATTTATTGTTCTGACCGATTCAATCAATATTGCCACTATTTTTAACCGACTTCCAAAAAAGAAAGAGGTTCTCAATCCGTCAGAATCTTTTTTTTTTACATTTTTCATGTAGGTTCCCCGATTACTCGAAGACGCTTGGACCGATTTGGAAAATTCTTTTTTTGTTTGAAAGGGTATAGTTCCCAGGTGCTTCCATTATCACCGGTCAGGATCTTATGATGGGGTCCTGGAGAAACCGAGGAAACTCTTCAAGTACAGGCAAAATTGATATACTTTGTAGTGGCGTTTCAAGTCGGTTTTGTAGAAAGAATTTTTACGTTTATATTATACTTTACTTGTTGGACGGAAAGTATAGACTAAGTAGATATATTATGTAGTCTGATTCGCTTTGATTGACTGATAGGCTAAACGATAAAAGCGAAAAATATAAAAAAAGTATTGGAATTATAACAACTTTCTATTTTTTGGCTCCCGCTTTAAACAAATGTTGACATGATATCGTTGTGCCGAACCGGTATAAACCGTTACCATAAAAGTCGATATCGGTAGATATCGGTACAATATTATTATCATTTAATTAAGTTTGTTCTTTATTTCAGTTCCGACATTCGGCAGGACTCATTCTGGGAATCTCGTCATAATTTTGGGGAAGTATCGCTTTAATAAGGTGAACCGCTGCAAAGGCCCGAAAATCCAGTGGACTTGTGTAAAGAAACCCTTTGGGTGTAGGGCGTCTATTTATACTATCGATGACGTCATAGTAAAAACTCATAATGAACATAATCACTGAAATATATGAGTTAAGTGTAAATGCAAGTAAGGGCCCTGGGTGGTAGGTACTTTTATACTCAGATTATGTTTTCATTATAATATTATGTCCAAAGTATTACGTAACTGTTTTATTTATTTATTTTCTATTCTAAATGTAATAGTCATAAATAATAACATCTGTGTATGTATATGGTAGCTGTAAGATTACGTACCTAGGTTAAAAATTACACTGGCTCACGGATTTGTATGTGAATTAAACTTTGTTTGTTTGTATGGGGTGAACTTGGGAGTGCGCAAGGGTGACTTCTGATCATGACCCTAAATTTGTTTAAAAAAGCGTTGGAATTAAACAAATGGGTACGTATTTTCATACGCTATTGGGTTTCAGTGACTATTGCTACTTTTCAACGTTTGAAAATCTAATGTTTACCGACTCTCAGTAAATGATATTTAAATCAAAGGCTTGTTTTTTAGAATCGAAGCTTTTTCAACGCATCCTAAAAAAGCTCTCATTTTATGGAGTCTTCATTATTATTTGCTTTTTTAAACAGCTAACCGGTATTTTCTTTTACCGGTACGAACCGGTATATCGGTATAATATTGATGCAACCAAATTTAGCAATTTTTGCATTTCAGTTGCGATATTTGGTAAGACCCGTAATGGGAACCCTGTTATAATGCTGGGGATCCATCGCTATAATAGGGTGAACCCATCGGCAAAGGGCAAAACCAAAGATGCGAAGATTCGGTGGCGGTGTGTGAAGAATCCTTTCGGATGTAGAGCGGCAATTTATACCATCGATAACGTCATAGTCAATTCTCTTAATGACCATAATCACTGAACCGCTTGTTATGTTTTGTTTATTTATTTTAGCTTTTATGCCCTTGTACCTACCTGTTATGGTCGATGCACATTTGATGAAGTGTTAAATGTCAGAACCAAATAGTCGCTAAGGATTGAGATTTATTTCGTCGTTGAAATATTTTAGAATACAGTTACCACCTGACGTGTCGTAGCCCCACGGTCCCGTTGTGATTAGGGTCTATGTAACTTAATCGAAATATCAACTGTTCTCAGTAAAAAATAATAATATGTAATTAAATTGTGGTGATAATGCAAGTTTAAACAATCTCTACACGAAATTGACAGGGTAGTATCACTTTATGAACGATTATGTGCAACCAAATTAGCACCAACACATGACTAAACTTGAGTAAATAATATAAGCGAAGCTAAGCTTCTACAAGCTTCTATTTTACTAAGGTTGTCATGATTATAAGATTTTTAATTTTTTTTTAACTTGCGTGGCGGCGTGTTTGTACACTGGCCGAGATGGCGTAAACTAATCACCAGTGGACATGCACACAGGTGCCGCGTTCTTAGTAGTAGTGCACATATAATATTTGTCTTTGTTACCTATCTACTCATGTGACTAAACGCTACTTCACCAAATGTGTATCGACCTTAAGGTTAAGTGCAAACAGGAGAAATCGATAGGTAGGTTTTTGTTTTCAAAATATATTTTAAAAAAATAACTGAAGGAGACAACTTGTTTTATTTCAATTTTCAGTTTTCTGATCATAGATTTACGATAGCCGCTGCGCTCCTTGTAGCGAAGATCTATCCTAAGTCCAATTTTCAAAATTCGTACATTGGTACACTTTTTGAATTTCAATTACTTATTACAAGTATTTGGAAGTGGGGTTATGGTATATTATGTTATGGTATACCAAATGCGTCCTGTAGGGCTAACATGCGCGCCACGTGAAAATTTTGTTTACACGTTTACTCGTAATCTCTATGTGAATCTGTACAGAAATTCATCTATGTTACTCTTTAGGTCTTCAACTATACCCATGCAAAATACATGTCGACCCACAGCTCTGTTGCAGCGTGATTGAAGTACAAATCAACAAACAAACACACTTTCGCATTTATAAAATTAGTAATATTAACCGCTACCGTGTGATCTCGTTATATCGATACAATATCGGTATAAAGTCTAATGTATAAAGTTTTTTATTACAGTACCGGTATTTCGTAGAACTCATACTGGAAATCTAGTAGTGATATTGGGAAACTATCGCTTTAATAAAGATAACTCTTGTAAAGGACCGAAAATTCGATGGAGGTGTATAAGAAGAACTACTAGTGGCTGCAAAGCGGTTATATATACCATCAAGAACGATTTAATAAAAACCATACATGAACATAACCACTGAAATTTGTCTAGAGTGCCATACATAGTTTTTAAGATTACCACTCACAGACAAAAAATGTTAAATAAATCAATAAGTGGATTTATTACGATTTTTATTCATTTATTATTATTGTTATTGACTAATAACAATAATAATAATAATAAATAACAACCCCTCTTCCTTCCAAATAAGCGTAAAAACTTGTGTTAGGCCTTAGGAGTGGGTACGACAACAGAACAGGTGGAGGGGTTGAATCATTGCGTGTAAACCTTTCAGTTTTTAGTCCTCATTAACCATATGTTAGCAACACCGGCACCCTGATTACGTAAAAATTTGCAACAGCAACAACAATAGCAACGCGACAGCGATCGGTCGCAAAATATCACTAAAAATCGTATTACGGAAGCCAATCGCACGTCTATTGCTCATGTGTCGATATACTAGCGCCACTCGCGATAGGACGGCAATAGATCTAAACAAAATACACAGTTTTTATCGTCGTCAGTGGTTGAATTGTTAAAGGAGACGGTCCAAAATTGTATGGAGCCTGGGTCTGGTCTTTGTACTAGTAATACAATAAAATAAAATAAAATATTAAACCATTTTTGACTGATCAAATCCACGAACTCATCCTTATTTCAGTGCTAATATTATTTATTTTCTCAACGTGACGCAACATAACATACGTAATCATGGCGGGCGGATTCATCTTTCTGACGTTAGCTGTCAAAATATCATGAGGTCATTGATCCGCAAATCTTGAATTCCGTGAACAAAAGCTGAGTCAAACAAGTAGCAAAAGATCCAAAGTACGAATAAAAACACCAAATCGCCAGAGAAAATCCACAAGAAACATAAGAAACGCATTCATGAATTCACAACACCACGACAAAGCGCAGAAATCGGAATAACCAAAAAATATCACGTGACACCACACTGGTCAGATAACTCAGAAGTGACATTTGACGTACAACCGCGTCTACTGCCTTCTTTATGCCTGCAAGGTAGCCATCTTGTAAGTGTTGCGAGCAGTACCGAAAAACTTGAAATTACATTTTTATTTTAGCAATTTATTTATTATGATTTTCTAATTGATTTTATTTTTATTGATCTCTTTTGTATTCTTCGCTTTACACGGTATATGGTACAAGAGTAGACCCAAAATGGACCGTCTCCTTTTTTATTTGTTTTGTGTTGTGGTCTGTGGTAAAACCCTCTCGAAGTATTTGGACTTCCTTTCTTTTCCATCAAGCATCTCTAAAGAAGAAAAGTACATTTTGCAATAGGCGAGCAATAGACGTGCGATTGGCTTGCGTAATACGAATTTTAGTGACATTTTGCAACCGATCGCATAGTGATTGCTGTCGTGTTGCTACTGCTGTCACTAGTGAAATTTGACGTTTGAGAAGTGACGTTCACAGCAGAAGTGACGTTTGACAGCAACGATTGCGCGATTTTCGCCTGTCGCGAACCTGTCGCGAGATACGTAATAACCCTGCCGATGTTGCGCGTGACGCCAGCGCCACCTCGGCAACCGCCAGAGGTCGAGACGTCAGCGCCGCGTGATCGAAAGGCGGGAAAGATGACGGCTTTTGCCTCGGTGTGGGCATCAGGCCGCGTCTCACTTTTGTCTGAGACTCCGGGAACGACACAATGGTTTTGCTAAAGTTGTACCTACTATGGGTTTTGCTAAGGGTTTTGTTAAAATTGTGCTATCTAAGAAATAAATATGTAATAATTAGTATCTCGGCGTGTTTAAGTTTATACATAGTGCTATTTCGAGGCTAAATCTACTAACTCAGTAATTGTTGCATTTCAGTTCCGGTATTTCGTCAAACTCACACTGGGAATCTTGTGATGACAGTGGGCAACTATCGCTTCAACAAAGAGAAGTCCTGCAGAGGACCAAAGAGTCGGTGGAGGTGTGTGAAGAGTCCCTGCGGATGTAGAGCGGCCGTCTACACCATCGATAACGTTATTATGAAAACCATTAATCAACATAACCACTAAGCGCTTATGGTATCGCTGACATAATATTATGAAATTAAGTTCCTTCGCCAAAATGTTCCGTAGATGCGTGCTAATCTCAAAAATACGAGTAGAGCTGTAGGGATTTTCATCGGGTTTTTATCAGTTGATAGCCTCTAATGCCTGTGAACGTCTGCGACATCAATATAAAAAATGAAATGATGAAATCAAATATGATTGCGATCGTTACTTTTCAATCAATCAATCAAAAATCAAAAATTTCAAAAAAGCAATCATTTTTAGAAAATCCCGCAGCAGTGCAGCATACATGTTCCAATGTAGTCTATAGAATAATCCACCTGTGCGATACTCAGGTGGGTCAACTAATGTAAGTCTTAGTATTAACTTATACTAAATACAACTTGCTTATTTTATTAGTTTTATGTTTTCCATGCCACTTATTTTAAATGATCTATACTCAATTTTTAAATTGTTCATTTTATTGGAACTAATTTTAACAAATTTATTTGCAAAGGTTCAATTTGCCATTTATAGCGCTCCAATCTGCCATAGAATAACATGTAAATTTTTTCACATTAAATATCTAAACACATATTTTATTCACATTATTTTAGAAATTCTACCAATTATTTATTATTAATTCACGATTTATGCCACACTTATTAAATCATAATGCTAAAACTACAAAGACCTTTGATCTAGAGATTAAAGATCTGTTAGTATACTTTAATCGAATAATAATGTTGTAACTTTGTGTTATAAGTTATCAATAAATATTTTAAAAACACTGCTTTACGTTATTATTACGTAAACAATTATACTGGTACCTATAAAGCATTATATCGGTACAATACCGTTAATGTCTTATAATATTATGTAATTTTGCATTTTAGCTCCGGTATTTGGTACAACTCATACTGGGAATGCCGTAATGATGGTTGGCAAATACCGCTTTAATAAATCGGTCCCCAGCAAAGGGCCGAAGATCCGATGGAGGTGTGTTAAGACCCCCTGTGGGTGCAGAGCATCTATTTACACTATCGATGACGTCATCATAAAAACCCTCAATGACCATAACCACTGAAGTGCTTGTTTGTTTGTAATTAAAAACATATTATTCATAATTACATCTCCTTCTTCTGTAACAACCGATAGAGTCCATTGCTGAACATAGGCTTCCACTTGTCTCGGCCTTGCGCCGCCTGTATCCAGCGGCTCCATGAGACTCATCTGACCCATCGGTCCACCTAGTAAGTTAGGTTTTTTAAAAATTCCCAAGAACCCTTTATGCCATTCATGTCTTCAACTATAACAATACTCATGCAAAATATCACGTCGATCGTAGCTCTGTTGTGTCGTGATTGAAGGACAAACCAACTAACAAACACAAGTTAGCATTTATGACATTAGTAAGCAAGGATAGTAGAGAAGTTTTTTTAACGGAAGTTTTCAGTTCCAATGTATTTTTTTCAATGTTAATTGATTATTTTGTGATTGTGCGTGATTTTAATGTTTTATTTTTTTATTTAAAAGGTTATATAAATTATGGGGATGAATTTTGTTAAATTAATCAATGACCTCTTTTGTTTGTAAATTATAATTCATGGATGCGATATCTTGTTTTACTTCAACATTTTAATGAGTCACGGATTATTTATAAAATAAGCAGGTATGAAGTACTTCATTGTTAATAAAACTTTAAAACAAAAAACTTTAAAACGAATGCCAACTTTATTTGTTCAAAAAGTTTAAAAAAAGCCAGCCAAAGCAACGTAAAATATTAACATCAGATTTAAGATTTTCGGTCATACAAAGTTGTTTCTGCAAGCATGTAATGTGTTTTTTGACAGCAAATTAAGTTGTAATCGTACGAGTATTAACTTGGATTTGGTGAATTTGAAAATCCTTAAATAGTTCAAGCGATGATTTTTCTTTAAGGTCCACAGTATGAAAGAACGCGGTACGGGAACGAGGTCATGATTTTTGGTGGACATCGCTATAACCGGATAGTGAGGTATAAAGGTCCGAAGATAAGATGGACCTGCGTCAAAGCTTCTTCTGTCAGCTGTAGGGTAGCGATTGTTACTGTACACGGCGAGATTGTACAGGTTTTGAACACGCCCCACAATCATTGAACTATTGGAGGCAACGCAGGTGAACGCTAATTGCCAGAAACCGATTTTCACCCGACAGAGGCCGGTTAAGACGATGAGAAGGAGCCGATATTACGCTGACTCAACGCACGTGTGTTAACTCTCATTATCAGCATTATCTCAATGAAATCACGTCCACTGCTGCATAAAGGGCCTCTGGAAAGGATGGTCAGAGAACACGATATTGTGCCGCATGTTTCCTGCGGCTGCCAGCGACTCCTTAAAGCTCCTAGTGGAGGTGTTGCCAAAACTGCGCCTCCCGTTGTGGGGTCACCACTCCTTGGGACCGGTTTTTCGACTCTTCAACATGTGCGAAGTCCATTGCAACTCGAACTCTGATTTGCATATGGATCGTCTTATTTCTGATTTGATCCACTAGAGATAAACATACTTCGAGCATATTATTGTTGACTCTACTCTTCTCTATCAAATGTTTTTGAGTGCATAAATATTGACAAAAATTATTTTTTTCCAACATAAAAAAAATGCTAGCTAGTTCCGTATATTTTAAGGAATCGTGTAATTTGATTTCATTTTCAAACAAACCCTTCTAGATTTCCTAAGTAAGCTATTATTGCTGATTTGTAAAAACAATCATTAAAATTATGTAGCTCATTTTAATAAATTTTCGTAATATATCCTTTTTATATAATACTAGCTGATTATCGCGACTTCGTCCACGTGGAAAAAGTTTCGAATGATTTGCTACGCGAGAATTTATGTCCTCTATATCAAAAAAAACTTTCATCCCTTCTATCCGGGATAAACCTTATTGTTTATTAGGATAAAAAGTACCCTATATGTTGACCCGAGGTATCAGCTACCACTATACCAAATCGCATGTAACGGAAGCCCTCAAATATGGATAATTTTCCCCGTTTTTTTGCAATATTTTTCGCTGATGCTTCGCTCCTATTGGTCGCAGCGTGATGTTATTTAGCCTAAAGCCTTCCTCAATAAATGGACTATCCAACACAAAAATAAATAATTTTTCAATTCGGACCAGTAGTTCCTGAGATTAGCGCGTTCAAACAAACAAACTCTTCAGCTTTATAATATTAGTATAGATACTTATCGATATTTTTGATTACCAATCACTGTTCTAAGATCGGTAAAAGTGGGTAAAACCGTTTTACATGTCTTATTATAGTGATGACTACTGATATACCGGAACACATTGTACTATTTTCATTTCAGTTCCAATATTTGGCACGTCTCGTTCAGGGAACCCAATGGTAATATTAGGGCCATATCGCTTCTATAAGAAGACCCGCGGCAATGGACCAAGGATCCGGTGGACGTGCGTGAAACAATCCTCCGGCTGTAGAGCCGTCATTTACAGTGTCGATGACGTCATTATAAAAACTATGAGGGAACATAACCACTGAACTCTGAAGCTCGCTTGATGGCAATTGAACATCGAAGGTTAAACAGTATTCGACTGAATAGATAATACTTATTACTACATGTAATACGTATATCAAATGTTTCTAAGAATCTGATGTTTTTAATTTTAATATTCTCGTCCACGCTGAATTCAAATACATTTAATAACCTCCTTGAAAACCACAAAGAAGCTTACAAGCGAAAAGTTGAGCAAAGCGAAAGCTAAGCGAAGTTTAAGAGCGTACCGCAGACCGAGACTATGTTGAGTATTTCGTACTCAAGGAACAACTAATCACTAAAAATTTTTTTATTTCCAGATTACGATATTATTTACGAACTCTCAAAACACGGGAACAGGGTGATAAAATACGGACCATATCGTTTTAACAGGGTGTACAGTAAGGGACCAAAGTTTAGGTGGAGGTGCTCCAAGAACCCTAGAGGATGCCGCGCCATATTGTATACTGTAGAGGACAAAGTTGTGAGTGTCGATAAACTTCATAATCATTGAGGCCACAGCCAAAGGAATAAAAATTTCCTGAAAGACCTTAACAAAGAGGCATTCCAGGAATGAACATGATAATGAACGTAAAAAGAATGTGAATATGCCATACAACTCTAATATTCTATGAAGGCCAAAATTGTCAGTTTGACAGACATCAAAATAAAATGAACTTACTTGATGATCACGGATTGTCGTGAACCATTGACTTTTTGAGTGCGACAGTTGTTTAAGAGGAGAACGAGTCAATCATCAGCATAATATTATTATTGTTAATCATCGAATTATACAATTCTTTTTAACCGATTCCGACTTCCGATTTGGAAAATTCTTTTTTTTTTAAAGGGTTTCATTGTCATCAGGTCATCAGAAATCGAGAGCTTTCTTCAAATATAGGCAAATTGATATACTTTGTAGTGGCGTTTGACGTCGGTTTGTAAAAAGAATTTTTACGTTTATAGTATTTATTTACATTATTTTTTCGCAACTTTTATATGTAACTAGCGGACGCCCGCGACTTCGTCCGCGTCAATTTCTATTATTATGATCGCGATTAAGAAGTTTTTAAAAGATTTTAAATATGGATAATTTTCCCCGTTTTTGCGACATTTTTCACCGATGCTTCGCTTTTTGTTTGACTGATGTAATGACGTGGAAACTGATGCATTTTATCTCGCGTGCCGAAACTAATACAAAAGAAACGCGAGTTTCGGAACGCGACATTAAACTCCTCCAACTATGTATTCTGTGCTCCAACGCACACACGCACATTGTTTTGATAGATATGATCTTTGACGTTAGGAACACACCTACATTGCTTAGACAACAGTGAGTGCTTGTAATTTAATATGAACTTTATACCATAGCAATAAAGCTCAAATTGACTACGTTTTAGTTTCAAATCATTTGTATGGGAAAAAGAAAAGGGCTATTTTTAGGGTTTTTCAAGCAATAATTCTAATTTTTCTCGCCGTAAAAACCATCCTTGAACTTCAACGAACATTTTAAAAAAAGATTTGGCCAAATTGGTCCAGGCGTTGTTGAGTTATGCGCTTACCAACACATTTTGCGATTCATTTTTATATTATAGATTGTTATGAATTGTTGTTGTTGTAGTTATCTATAATAAACACATTTATTGATTAAATATTGTAAGTCGAGCTTAGAATATGATATACTAAGGGCCGATTTCACCAAAGTAAAATAAGTTTTTTTTCCCCCGAGCGTTTTGATGTTTTGATAGCTTTTGTATTGAAAATCTGCCGAAATATCAAATTAACGTTCGGATAAGACTTATCTTACGTTGGTGACATCTGCTCTAAGAATAAGTACAATAAGAAAGACTGATTTATTTTATGATTGTTAGTAAGATTGTTATATAAATATATAATTATAAAATATTATACAAACATAATATAATTCATAGGTATATTCTCTACGGTCTGTACCTCTATGTTTTCGTTGATTACTTTTAACAATAAACGGTTTTCTTTTTTGCTTTTGTTTTACTCATTTTATTATTCATGCATTTGCATTGATTCATGGCATTATGCATGCTTATATAACCAGAGTTTGCTTGTGGATCTATATTTTATTTACTAAGTCACATCTGTATGCCATTCCCAATAAATAGTCCTATAAGAGTCGGGGATTATAGTATCGTAAAATACTTAATTGACCTCAATGACCTCAGCAGGGTTTCTCAACAGGTGGGCCTTAAAATGAACATGAGCAAGACGAAAATCATGTCTAATGCTCATGCTCCGCTCCACCCAGTAATCGTTGAGAACTCTGCACTCGAAATTGTAGACGAGTATATATATCTGGGACACACAGTCCAGCTAGGTAGGTCCAATTTCGAGAAAGAGATCAACCGCCGAATCCAGCCATTAGTTGATAAAGAAGAAGAAAAAGAAGAAAATACTTAATTGAGCTTTTTCTGAGCCTTTTCTAATTATTATTATTTCATATTATTACACACCTTCTGGGAGGCAAAGAATATGCGTACGGCGTAACACCATCCGTAAATAAATACGTTTTCTAGATTCTTTGCTTTTATTTTTTAAACCTAAAATTTTGCATGTGTTTTGTTTCCCTTTTATGCGCTAAAATTTATTTCAGTTTTTTAGTATTTTTCTTTTTAATTTAACAGCGTTTTCGTTTTTGGTTTGCATGTGTGTTTTCCTGTTTTTAGATCCGGTTTACAATAAAAACAAGCGCGGGAAATGTGTGATCACAATAGGCAAATATGAATTCCACTCGCTTAAAAAACGTACGAAGGATGGCCTGAAACTTTGGCGTTGCCAAAAATATACGTGCAAAGCAAGGATATTTACAAAAAGAGATGTGATTGTCAGAACTAGTGACGATCATAACCACTGACGTCACGAGTTAGGTCCCGTATTCTCAGTGCCGATTTTACTACCATGCATCGCGGAGTAACTTTTAACCAAGGAATAAATTTTCTGTTCTGATTGTACTGCCAAAACATCAAAGGATAATGGAAAAATTCGTATGGACCCCGTACCCAAGACTAGCAATATGAACTATGTCGGCTTTTGTTGCCCTAATGGAGAAGTTGGTTATTAATCCTAAGACAGCATGTCTGAATTCACTTTGAAATTGATTTTTCACAATAAATTCATTCTTCTTTGTCGACCGATAGACATCCATTGCTGGACAAAGGTCTCTTGCATGGACTTCCACAGGCCTTGGTCTTGCGCCGCTTGAGTCCAGCGGCTCCCTGCGACACGTTTGATGCCGTCGGTCCACCTAGTGGTGGATCTGCCTGAGGTTCATTTATTCATTAATTAGTGTAAACTATTAATCTAAGGGTCGAATATCTTTTTTTCCCAATTTTATTCAGACATGTTGTCTTGTATTTTTAAACTAGGTGTTCTATAAGAGCAACAAATACCGATATAGTTCAATAATAATATACTTTGTGCCTGGGTCCACTCTTACACACCCTCCTTTAATCTTCGGCGATAGTGACATTGGCGCTTATGTAAAACACGTAAACAAGCAGACAGAGTGGGCAAATTAAGTGGCGCTTAGCATGTTTCCTATCAACTATTTTTATCTATACTATTCTAGTGACTGACTTTTCTAGTACAGAAGTGTAGGAGTAATTTGGACCTACATAGTACAACAGGTGTTTGTTAGTACATATGTATGTTTGCGACATAAAGGGCCATATTATGCAATTTTTCGTTCGTTACTTGATTAACTATAAGATGGTTGTGAATATTACCATATATTTTTTAAGTTTTAGAACTGATTTTGTTTTATATGATTTAAAAGTCGAAGTTGTAACATTTTATTTCGATAGTACGTGTTACTTTTTTTTTTATAGAGCTGTTATTTTTTTTATAGTTTAGCAGTGTCAGAAGAACTGATTTTGTTTTAGTTAATTGTATTAGAGGTTGTGACTTTTTGTTTTGAATTAATTTAAGTTTTGACATTATTTTTACTCTACCTATAGTGAACAAACTTTGCTTTTACAGCTGAGGTCATATTATTTTTTGTTTGAGAATAGTTAAGTGTCAGAAGATTTTATTTAAGTTGATTGTTTTAAAGTTTAAAATTGGGACCTTTCATTAATTTTTCTTTGAAATAATTTTTAGAAGTCAGGTATTTTTTCTCTAGACCTAGTTTGAGATTTTAGGCTCCTAGACTGAACAATGAACACACCTTGATTTTACAGTTGAGTTCATATATTTTTTTTTGTTCGAGAATAGTTAAATAAGTGTCAGAAGGACTGATTTTGTTAAAGTTGATTGTTTTTTAAGTTAAAATTGTGACTTTTTAGTTCAAAAACAATTATAGTTTTTAAAATGGCTTCGTTTACTGCATACACTAGACCTGCTTGGCTCGTTTTTACGGCTGTGTTAATATTATGTTTTGTTTAAATTAGTTTATCAACGTTAGGATGCTGCCCCACTTTTGACAACTAAAATAATTGACTTGTGAAAATTGACAACTATATTGTACTTATAGTGCAGTAATTAAACTGCAGTAAATTATCATGATTCGTGGTTTGATCCTAAAAAACAGTCGTAGCAACCGAGTTTAAGTTTTAGAAGAACTGATTATGTTTCAAATTTTGTTTTAGCGGAAAGAGTTGTTGTAACTTGCCCGTGTTAACTTTTTGAATTGCAGCAATTTAAGATTTCGTTTGTAGTTTTATTTTTGTACTTTTTAGATGCTTGTTTTCTTAATAAGGCTAAAGCTAGGAAGAAATTAACTTATTTAATTTGAATAATATTGTAGGTATAATTTTTGTTTTTAAATATTGTATAACTTTTATTATAATCTGAAGCAATGAATAATATTAATGGTTGTGACATAATTTCAGTATATATAACACGCCAGGGATCACAATGCATCCTCTGTGGAGGTTTTAAATTCTATAGGCACACATCTTTTGGGCCCAAAACCCACTGGAAATGTGGTTTTAAAAAACTAGGGTGCAAAGCTGGAATCGTCACCGTTGATCAAGAAATCATAGGAATAACAGGAGATCATAATCACTTATAGACAAAGTAATTATTATTTTAGTCTCTGTAAAAATCCTTGAATAAAGACTTTGTTTAAAGTATTTTGGTATGGGTGCTTATGGAGCAATCAAAGTGATGATATGTATTTATATATTTTATTTTTTGACGATCTCTTTGGTGCAGTGGTGAGTGTTGTGGCCGTGGTTAGTTACCACCCGCCTGTTAAAGACGTGGCGCCAAGTGATTTAGCGTTCCGGCACGATGGCGTGTAGAAGGTGAATTAGGGGTATGGGTTGCAGTACACTGCCATACCCGTTCCAAGTTAGCCCGCTACCATCTTAGACTGCATCGTCACTTACGATCAGGTGACATTGCAGTCAAGGACTATCTTTTCATTGAATAAAAAAATATATATTGCATATGACGCTTCGAACACTGACTTTGTACAAATGAACTTTACTGCAGTCTAAACACTTATTCTCGCCATTTTTAAAAGGCAGGCAAGAATAATATTTACATTATAATTACACTTCAATGAAAATGTTCATAAAATATCATCTCTTTTATTTAATAATTTTGATTGCAATGTTATTTGTTTTGTTTTCCCCCAGGTGCTCGCTTCATACCATCAAGCAAGTCTAATACGAGACGGATTTTATGTCTGGGGAACTATAGATACAGTGAACACTATCGTCCAAACGGATTCAGAACTACGTGGATTTGTATAAAGAAGAATTTAGGATGTCGGGCCACAGTAGTGACTCTTAACAATGTTATTGTTCACACTAAAAATTCTCATATACATTAGTTGAGTCCCAAATTACAAAAACCTCAACATTCAATCCAGGGCAGTACACAGTCCACTACGAAACTGGGAAGCAAATAACGACGGGCTCTTTATTATACGGATAATTTTATTCACAATATACTTCTTAAAATTTGTTGCTGAGGTATCATTTAGTCACTCTCAGAGGGTAAAAACATGCCAAAGATGCCTCACTGCGACACCTCGCGGTCGCGGTTTAGCTCGCTACCTCGATGTCACCTCCATTTAAAACAAATATATTATGCAAACAGACGAACACGAACATGTCGAAGATGCCTCACTGTACCGCGATGTATCGCAGTGAGATATCCTTCGACATGTTTGTGCTTGTCTGTTTGCATACATTTGTTTTGACATCAAGGTAGCGAGCTAAACCGCTGCCGCGAGATATCGCAGTGAGGCATCTTCGGCATGTTTCTACCCTTACTAATACAATAAACGTCACACCTTTTATTATATATTTAGATTTGCAATTGTAATTTGTAGGCCCAGTGCCGGTATTCTCGGTATCCAGATTCGGGAAACCCGTTATAGAATTGGACGGGTATAGATTCAGCAGGCGGAGCGACAGCAAAGGGAGACGTGGCAGTTGGTGTTGCAACAAGGTGTCTGTCGGTTGCCGCGCCATCATCGTCACTTTCGATGATGTCATCGTTAAGATTAGGAACAACCATAATCACTAGCTTTGACCACCGATCAACCTTGGCATTATATTGTACCAATTGCAACCCGCACTTGGACAGGGCAGTTTGGATGCTGTCAAAAGGTTGATAGACGATATTAAACGTGTTGCAGGGTGCCACTGGATCCTACTCATACTCGTAGTAGCACGAAGACGTGGATAGTGGGATTGGGAAAGACACCTACCGATTGGTAGCGGAGCACACACACATCCACACAAACACACACACACACACACACACATACAAACACACACACACACACACACACACACACACATACACACATACACGCACATTGTTATATTATGTAATGTTTAATTGTATTTGGTTAAAATAAATATAAATATAAAACAATGTTCACCGGTAGTGATTTCCAAACCATTTAGAATCCCAATTAGTCTATATTGAATGTAGTTTAATTGTTGGAATAATTGTTAATTTACTCTCGAGTACAACTTATTCCATATTGGTGAGATTGCGCCTGCTAGTCAAGCTCCAATCATGTGGAAGAGTTAAGCTAAAGACTACTTAGAGTTTAAGCTAGTTTGAAAACTTGGTTGGCGCCATTTTAAGCCTAGATAAGTGTCTCTGGCACTAATAAAATATTGCAAATGGCGCACCAACCTCTATGATTTATCTATGATTTCATAACCAATCTCTTTATTATAATAATTTTTCATATTATTTAATAGATTAAATTATACATAGAGGTCGGTGCGCCATTTGCAATATTATTAGTTCAAGAGACACTCATATATGTCAAATATGGCGCTTCAAGTTGATCCATAATTAACCAAGCTGCCTGTGTAAGTTAATCATAGATTAAATATAGAAATTAGTGAGGCCAATGTTTTGATGTGGACTGAAATAAAAAAGAATATTTTTTTTAGATTGGGCTGTCTGCAATGAGGACGAGGACGATGAACTTGTTCTCAAATGGGATGACGATGAATCTACTTAATTTGAAAGAAAAAAAAATAAAGTGGTTATGTGTTCATAATTTTAAATATATGTGTAATTCCAAAAAAATCGTTTTCTATTTGGCTCAATACATGAAAGGAGGACCATAAATACAGAGTTAATATACATCACATTGATTGACGCCCGTTTTCACCAACCATACCCAGATCATTTCCTATGTAGGCAAGCTAACCAAGGCAGCACCTAAATACAATGCCCTTAAAAGCGTCATCTAACTTAGCTCGGGTAGCCCGTAAAAGTTAGGGAGCTTTGGTGAAAATGGGCATTTTGTTCATTAGCCAACAAAGATAGTATCGGCACAATAATACAGATATGGGTGGGAAAAAAAGATTCAAGACGCGAAATAAATATTTGTTCAGCGAGATTACGCAGTTAGTTACAACCTACCTATTTTGAGTTTTTTTTTTTTATGACCTCCCTGGCGCACTGGTAAGTGGTGTGGCACTGGAAGCTTCGGGTTCGATTCCCGGCGGGGGCGATTTGGGAATTTATAATTTCTGAATTGTCTTTGGTCTGGTCTGGTGGGAGGCTTTGGCCGTGGCTAGTTACCACCATACCGTCGAGGACGTGCCGTGTAGAAACTGATTAGGGGTATGGGTTGAATGTGCACTGCCATACCCCTTCCAAGTTAGCACGCTACCATCTTAGAATGCATCGTCACTTACCATCAGGTGAGATCGCAGTCAAGGACTATCTTATCATTGAATAAAAAAAATCGGGGAAAATACATAAAAAATAAAAAGGATTCCGACGAATTAAGAACCTCCTTGCTTTTTGGAAGACGCTTAATAAAAATAAAGTTGTAGGGTTGCGTAAAGTCTTGCGTTATTTTGCAGGTGCAATTTTCACGGTGTCCCGCTTTGGAAAACCAGTTATACTGATAAATGGATACCGTTTTTGCCGACGAAGCGACAGCAAGGGTCCGCGAGGCAGTTGGTATTGCAACAAGTCGTCTTCAGGCTGCCGAGCAACTGTCATCACGATGGTTGACGAAATCATTTATGTCAACAGCAACCACAATCACTTATAACCTGCGTAGCTGATGACTGTGACTTCGTCCGCGTGGTAATTTTACCAAGTTCTAGTTAAATCCCGTTGATCCTCTTTGATTTTCCGGGATGAAAAGTTAGCATCTTCTACAACGCAAGCGCGGGATCGCACGCCAAGGTTCGAAGTTGATTCAAATTTTTGTCGTTCAATAAAAGTTGATCAACTTAGTTTACTTCTTTAATTACGCTCCGAATGGAACATCTTTTCTTTCTTTTATTTTTTTGTAAATTACCTGGAGCCGGCATTAAAAGACTCGTCATCCGTGAGGAATTTTTTTGTATGTAAATTGATAGTTAAAAATTAGACAAACTCGTAAGCTTCTTCTTCTTCTTCTCCATAATCTCCTCGCGTATTATGTTTTTCGTAATGAGTACGGAATTTTCTATAGAATATACTGTAAATAATCAATATCCGCGATGACGGTAAAACATTTTTGTATTTTAAATTGTTTTTAGTTCAATAAATCTAATAAAGTCAATCTAATGAACAAAAGAAAACCGTGAATCGTTCATTAAATTGACTTGAAATTTTTCACAGTTTGTATCATTATAGCATAATTGTAACAAAATTTATTTTTAAGGTGTAAAGTTCGAGAAGACCAGATACGGCAACCCGGTGATGGTTGTAGGACAATACAGATACAACAAGTGGAGTTACAGCAAACCGCCGCACGTGAGATGGACCTGCGTAAAGAATCAGATAGGCTGTAGAGCGACCGTCACTACCATAGACAACGTTATAGTGCGCTCTCGAAACTCCCACACGCACTCGTGATTCGTGAACATCTTTTTCTTCCCTCCTTTGTTTATTGGGATGATGTTTATTTATTTATTTATTTGTAATCAACAGCGTTTACAACACAATTTTACAAGATTATTATAGTGTTCGTACTATCTACACGAAATGGCTCTATGGTAGGAATAGTCTGTCTAAGTTTTAATTCGATTGGTCGTATAAGAATTCGACGACATTATAGTGTCATCAAGCGACTCCAAAGTCACAAATTCAGTACAACCGATTTTAATTTGGAGCGTATTGGAGCGTTTTGGAACGTTGGTCGTTTACGTAAGCATGTGAGAATGCAAACACAAATTGAGCTCTAATTCAGTTCTGTTAAGGTTTATTTTACTTTGACGCTAATATCCATAGAATTCTTATACGATCAATCTAATTAGAACTTAGACGTAAAATTAAGTGTTAATATTTGTAATAGGAACTGAACGCTACGTAAACTAAAATGTATTTAGGTATAGGTTAAGGATTGGACTCCGAGGACATACTACGCGAATGGTATTATTATTATTTTGGTATGTCAGATGTGTAAAAACTTCCCTAGTAGTAGTAATAATTTATTACAAGTCATAGTGTAAGGAATCAGTATTATTATATTTATTAATATAATAATTGGTTTAAGTATGGAGTACGAGTATAATGTAAATTAATCGAAACGCAGACAGTATAAAAATAACTATTATTATTTTTATTATATTTAATGACCAAGCAATTATTAACTTTATTACTAAAACTTGGTTAAACAATCAGTGATGAAAAGAAATACCTCAGAGAGTATTATTTCAAGGCTATCTATTAAGTATAATTTCACTTACCATATTTAAAGAAAATTAAACAGGTATTATCGTTTCAATAATACCTAATAGGTACAAATGTAGTATCAAAGTTGTGCAGTACCTTGTGACAATCGTAATTAATGTAATTGGCTAAATCTATTGATGAAATATAGTTTTTTTGGAACACAAGTAAATGTTTAATCAATTATATGGGATTTATGAAATGTAATTTAAAAAAAGTCATAATGCTAGAATGCATTTTGAACTCATAGCAGTACCAACAATATTTAGTTAATAATATTTATTATAACTTAAAATACTTATTTTAGTTAATAAGAGCTGATGAAATTAAATGATAATATAATATTATTTTAGAGGAATTAAATCATAATTTATTATCTATTAAAGGTTTATCAGAAAAAGACGCAATATTCACCAAATCCAGGTGCGGGAAACCGATGATTAAGATAGGTGTTTACCGGTACAACAAGTGTTCAAGATCGAAGGGTGCTCGAGCGCGATGGGTGTGCAAGGCCAACTATTTGTGCAAAGCTACGATCATCACTCTAAATGACGAAATCGTGCAGTTTTGTCACGAGCACAATCATTGATGGATTGCCAGTTGCCACTAGAATAAAAGAACATGATAGTTAAAAAAATTACTATGTTTCATTTCGTAGCCTTTGAGGCTGAAATCTATAGACCGCACTCTCACTCAGCTCAGACTCTAAGTTTTAATTTGATTGATCGTATAAGAATTCGACGACATTAACGCCGTCAAGCGACATCAAAGTACAGCCGATTTTAGTTTGGAGCGTATTGTATACGTAAACGTATAAGAATACATACACGAATTGGGCTCTAATTCAGTACAGTTATGGTTCATTTTACTTTGACGCTAATATCATCGAATTCTTATACGATCAATCTAATTAAAACTTAGAGTTAAGACGTAAAATTAAGCGTTAATATTTGTAATATTAATGGAACTGAACGCTACGTCAACTGAAATGAGCATTTAGGTATAGGTTATTATTTTGGTATGTCAGACGTGTAAAAACTTCTTATTAGTAGTAATAATTTATTACAAGTCATTGTGTTAGGAATCAGTATTATTATATTTATTAATAATATAATATAATAATTGGTTGAAGTATGGAGTACGAGTATGATGTAAATTAATCGAAACGCAGACAGTTTAAACATAGCTATTTTTTAAATCTATATAATTATATAAAAAGGCTTGTCCTGACTGACTGACTGACTGACTGACTGACGATCAACGCACAGCCTAAACCACTGAAGTTAGAAACTTGAAATTTTGACAGTAGGTTCCTTTTATGACGTAGGCGAGCACTAAGAAAGGATTTTTCGAAATTCGCCCCCCAAGGGGGTAAAAAGGGGGGTTAAAGTTTGTATGAAACTCCGTCATTTTTCGAGTTATACTCATGAAATTCGGTATTTAGGCTTTAAATTGAAAACAAAAAAGTACGTGTTTCACAGTTTTTAAAAATTCTACCCCCTAAGGGGTTAAATAGGGGTTGAATGTTTGTATAATAGTCCTTCGTTCTTCAAGTTATTTTTCAAGTTACGTTTATGAAACTTGATATTTTGGCTCTTGATTAAAAATAAAGAATTACGTATTTTACATTTTTTTTAAATTCTCCCCCCAAGGGGGTAAAAAGGGGGGTTAAAGTTTGTATGAAACTCCGTCATTTTTCAAGCTATACCCATAAAATTCGGTATTTAGGCTTTAAATTGAAAACAAAAAAGTAAGTGTTTCACACTTTTAAAAAATTCTACCCCCTAAGGGGTAAAATAGGGGTTGAATGTTTGTATGATAGTCCTTCGTTCTTCAAGTTATTTTTCAAGTTATGTTTATGAAACTTGATATTTTGGCTCTTGATCAAAAATAAAGAATTACGTATTTTACATATTTCGAAAATTCTCCCCCCAAGGGGTAAAAAGGGGGGTTAAAGTTTGTATGAAACTCCGTTATTTTTCAAGCTATACCCATAAAATTCGGTACTTAGGCTTTAAATTGAAAACAAAAAAGTAGGTGTTTCACAGTTTTTAAAAATTCTACCCCCTAAGGGATTAAATAGGGGTTGAATGTTTGTATGATAGTCCTTCGTTCTTCAAGTTATTTTTCAAGTTATGTTTATGAAACTTGATATTTTGGCTCTTGATCAAAAATAAAGAATTACGTATTTTACATTTTTTGAAAATTCTCTCCCCAAGGGGGTAAAAAGGGGAGTTTCAATATTCATAGTTAAGACAGGACAACGTCTGTCGGGTCCGCTAGTTATATTTAATGACCAAGCAATTAGTAACTTTATTACTAAAACTTGGTTTAACAATAAGTGATGAAAAGGAATACCTCAGAGAATATTATTTTAAGGCTGTCTATTAAGTATAATTTCACTAACCATATTTAAAAAAATTAAACAGGTATTGTTGCTTCAATATTAACTAATACAGATGTAGTATCAAAGTTGTATCACCTTGTGACAATCGTATTTAATATAATTGGCTAAATCTATTGATGAAATATAGTTTTTTTGCAACACAAGTAAATGTTTAATCAATTATATGGGATTTATGAAATTCAAATTCAAATTCAAAATTAATTTATTTCATGTAGGCTAACTTGTAGCTCTTATGGCACGTCATAAATCTACCACCGGTTCGGAATGCAGACTCTGCTAAGAAGAGCCGGTAAGAAACTCAACAGTTGCTCTTTTCAAAAAAAAAAAAAATTTTTTTTTTTTACAAAGTTATGCTATGTATACAGTGCTTCCACAATAAAGCTTCAAAAAATGCAAAAATGCCTACGTAGCAGTAATGTAATTTTAAAAAAAGTGATAATGCTAGAATGCATTCTGAACTCATAGCAGTACCAACAATATTTAGTTAATAATATTTATTATAATTTAAAATACTCATTTTACTTAATAAGAGCTGATGAAATTAAATGATAATATAATATTATTTTAGAGGAATTAAATCATAATTTATTATCTATTAAAGGTTTATCAGAACAAGATGCAATATTCACCAAATCCAGGTTCGGGAAACCGGTCATTGAGATAGGTGTTTACCGGTACAACAAGTGGTCGGGATCGAAGGGTGCTCGAGCGCGATGGGTGTGCGTCAAGGCCGGCTATGGGTGCAGAGCTACGATCATCACTCTAAATGACGAAATCGTGCAGTTTTGTCACGAGCACAATCATTGATGGACTACCAGGGCCCCAAGTCTGCTATTTTACATGTCATTGTCATTGATCCGCAATACAATTACATTCAATTATCATTAGTCCAAAATTTCGTAGTCTACTAAATTCACAATGGTCGTTCGATTTCTTATAATTTGATTATAATTCAATGATACCTCGGTATTGCCATGAGTTTAAAAAGCCGAAATCGGTATTGCCATGAGTTTAAAAAGCGTTTGCCGAAATGAGTTTCCAAAAAACTACATATTAAAAACGTTTATTTAAGCTAGATTCAAAGCTAGATGTGTCAGTGGCAAACCATCGGAAAACAATTGTGACGCCATTGAATTAGTAGACTACCAAAATTGCTAAAAGTAGCAATTGGGATGTCATTGATAGACAATTGAACTACAATTGCAATAGCAGACTTGGGCCCCTGTTGCCACTAAAATAAAAGAACATGATAGTTAAAAAAATTACTATGTTTCATTTCGTAGCCTTTGAGGCTGAAATCTATAGACCGCACTCTCACTCAGCTCAGACTCAAGACGGATTTAAAACGCGACAGATTTATGTCGTGTTGTGTCTCGTTTTAACCTCTATCTTAAGTCTGAGCTGAGTCAGAGCACAGTCTATAGATCTCAGCATAAGTCCACTGGACATACCTACTTGTAGATGAGAGTTCGTCAACTTCTCATCTTCAATTAACGAAATCAATCAGTGTGAATCAAGATCAGATAAATAGTTAAAGATAGAAAGAAGAAAGAAAGAAAAAGCATTTATTTAAGAAATTGTGCCACACATCACAATACACTGAGGTACATTATCCCGACACTTCCACTCAGGTATTTTGCCAAAAACTCGAGCAATAGCAACAGAAGCGCCGGGCTAACATATGTCATGTGTGGCACATCCCGAAAAAAGGTCCGAGCTCAGCAAAAAGCTATATACCTTAACAAAAATATGCAGCGCTGATTTTCAGCCAGGGCCCAAATTAGGGTGATGCCACGGAAATAGAACAAAATAAAAATATATATAATTAAATTAAAAAAACAATCAGCTAAAAACTAACTAATTATAGTAGATACAATTATAAGGCAATAAATATAAAGATCTATCCATTGGGAGTTTTTGTAGATTATTTTCACATCGATATAGTTGAGATCCTTTCTTCAAAAAAGTTTAGCTTTTGATAAATCTATCAGTCACGCATTCTGACACCCAGTGTTCTTTTAATGGGTTTTCAATTCAGGTTTAACGCCAAGCAAAAAATAAACATACAACCAATACTTCTTCACAATATTAAGTGTAAACTAGAGAAGGTCCATTCTCAGAAATTTTTTAGGACAATCTTTTTACGTGTGAATAGTCTGTAGGGCTAATTTCATAATTCGAGTAACGTTTAACCGATAATTTTGGTGTTCTGACATTATTATTTTGTATTAAAAATCTGTCAGAACAACCAATTTATTTGTCGGACAATCGTTATTCGGCAAAGGTCAAATTCGCCTTAAGTTACATAACATTATTTTATCTGTTAAAAAAATTAAAAAGAATAGAATAATTTTTTATTCAAATAAACTTTTATCATCTCTATCCATTATATATTATTATATTTCAAGGTCTGTCAGCGAAGGACGCGATATTCACCAAGTCCAGATTTGGGAATCCTGTCATTGAAATTGGGAAGTATCGCTATAATAAATGGATCGGCTCTAAGGGTATCAAAGGACGGTGGCCTTGCGTCAAAGCTGGGAGTGGATGCAAAGCTTCGATCAAGACAATAAACGACAAAATCATACGGTTCTGTAATTATCACAATCATTGAAAATCGTCAGAGATGAAAGAAGATTGTGAAAACGCGTTAACCAAGTGTAGAGTTTTGTGTAGGTAGAGCCGAAGTGGCACAATAACTGTACAAGAATCATCGATATAAATGTACTAGGTACGTCTAGATTCTAGAACATTCACAGTCCTTGGACCTTGTCCATGCAAGTCGTGTGGCATGGGCGTTGGTGACGTACGAACGGGGCGCTATCTACGCGATTAAACTTTTTAAGCATCTAATTTTGTCTATGTATCTATGTCGATGGCAAAAATGTTTTTATTTAGTTTAGTAGTAGTTATTTAAACCGAGGAATAAAAATATTTTGGCAGATTTTCTATACAAAAACTCTATCAGAACATCCATGGCGATGATTAAATCACTAATGAACTATCGTGAGCGACATTCATCATAACTACACTGGACAGCAAATAAACCGAGCCACCCGCTACCTTGGCACTCTGATTCGATTTTCTCAAAAAATATAAAACTTACAAATATCAAAGTTATACCTACAGAAAGTGTGTTTCTTGATGATGAAAATGAATGGAAATTCATTAGGATTAATCAATTAATTAAGTGTTTATTGAGGATTTTACAAAGAAGAGTCGTTTTCCAGTCGTGTTAATCGTTCGTAATCATAAAATGAAAATTAAAATAAAGTCAGAAACAAAGAAAAAATTAAAGAAAAAGTTTTTGGTCAGTATTCAGTATTCCCTCCCCTTGCTCGGATAACTGCCAGCATCCTCGTATTCATCGACCTGACGAGCCTGACGAGGAATTCTTGAGGGATTGCATTCCACTCCTCTTTAATTGCGATTCGGGGCTCTGGAAGCCTTACTGGACCAGGTACCCGGGCTCGAACCCGACGTTTCAGTTCATCGCATAAGTGTTCTATCGGATTCTAGTCCAGGCTTGGAGCTGGCTAGTCCATTGTACGAATGCCGTCGTCGCGTAGATACTGGGCCACCACATGAGCAACATGAGGCCGTGCATTATCAAGCATCAACTGTATATTCTGCCCGATATATTCTGCGTAAGGTACCACATGGTCTGCCAGGATTTCAGTAATGTAGCGATAAGAAGGCAATCCACGTGTACGGCCCGTCAGTTCGATGAAAACTAACGCTGTACATGCGGTTAGCGAGATGCCTCCCCAAACCGTTACAGATCTTCCTCCATACGCGTGAGCGTCACCCTCCAGGGTGAGTCTACATGGAAGTGATCGACGTCAGAGAGTATATCGTCTCTCTGGAGAACGTTATTCTCAGTGTTGCATCGAGCAAACTGATGCTTATGGAGGAGGATCTGTAATGGTTTGGGGAGGCATCTCGCTAACCGCATGTACAGCGTTAGTTTTCATCGAACTGACGGGTCGTACACGTGGATTGACTTCTTAAATTTAACTGTAGCCTTAGTTATATTTAGTGTTAGTTATAAAGATAAACTACGTGTAAAAATCCTAATTTTTAATTGCATTAAATGTAAAGAAAGAAAATATATAAGTAATCATGTAATGGATATGTGAAATAAAAGATTTACTTGCGAGAAGATTTACTAGTTTTTTTTATGTTTAAAAACATTTATTTATTTATTTAAACTACTTTACATAGTTACTGTACATGAAATATTTTACACAGAAGGTAACCTTAAAACACTAAGAATTTAATTAATTTTATAAGTTGACGGTTTAACACTGACCTACTCAAGTTTACTAAAATAAAGTATAGTTACTAAATTTAATAAAACTTAAAGAGAAATCCAGCAGAAATCTAATTAATTAGAAGCCTCAATAGCCCAACGGTCAAAGGTGCGGACTCAAAACTGAAAAGTCGCAGGTTCGAATTCCACCCATTGCACTATTGTCGAACCCACTCCTAGCACAAGCTTTCCGCTTATTAGGAGTGGATAGGAGGATATTAGTCAATCCTAGCTTGGCTAATATTCTTTATATTGAGAAAAAAAATCTGCACACCTGAGAGTACTTCATAATATTCTCAAAGGTGTGTGAAGTTTACCACTGGGCATTGGGCTAGCGTGGTGGACTATGGTCTATAACCCTTCTCTGAGAGGAGTAGAAGTAGTGAGACTTTAATGGGTTCCTCATAATGGTGATTAGTTTTTTTTTTGTTCAATGACAATACTTGACTGCGATCTCACCTGATGGTAACTGACGATGTAGTCTAAGATGGTAGCGGACTAACTTGGAAGGGGCATGGCGGTGTAAATTCAACCTATATCCCTATAATATGTTTCTACACGCCATCGTACCGGAACGCTAAATCGGGTGGCGGCGGTCTTTGACGGTAGGATGGTAACTAACTACGGCCAAAGCCTCCCACCAGACCAGGGAAAATTCAGAAATTATAAATTCCCAAATTACCCCCGCCGGGAACCAAACGCGAGACCTCCTAGTTATAAAACCACAGCTCTCACCACTGCGCCAGGGAGGTCGTCAAAACTTAAAGTTGAATACTAGAAAAGCTCATGTTTTGTTATTTCAGAGCCCGTGTTCGTGTCCTCTCGAAGCGGCAATCCAGTTATTCAGTACGGCCAGTACAGGTTCAGGAAATGGTCTGGCAGTAAAGGTCCAAAAGCTCGCTGGATCTGCAACAAGAATAACGATGGATGCTTAGCTAAACTGTGGACCGTTGAGGGGGTGATAGTTAAAAGCTTTGATGAACATAACCATTGACTGTTTGACAAGTCATAAGCCTCAATAGCCCAACGGTTACAGGTGCGGATTGAAAACTGAAAGGTTGCGAGTTCGATCCCCGTCCGTTGCACTATTGTCGCACCCACTCCTAACACAAGCTTTCCGCTTATTTGGACGGAAGAGGAGACTAATTAATTTTGACTAGTTTTTGAAACTATAAAAAAAATCATGGAATATTTTACATTTATTATATTTTTTATTTTGACTAAAGCACAGCGCTCTACCTTGGTTAGCTTCAGAAACTACTTCATTGAATTAATTAAAGATTAAATTAAGGGGATGCCCTGTGCTTATAAAAATTGTAATTAATTAGTGTTGTTTAATTTAACTTTGGTAAATAAAAATTATTCTTATTCTTTTATATCGTAATTTAAACATCCATCAAAAGTTCGTAAAAAAACAGATTAAGAATGGCTTTAAGCTGACCCGTTCAATAGTTAGGTGGACGAAAGCTCTTCAACTCAGATTCTGCTCAGCAGAGAGCACAGCTTCAGAGTCAATGGCAGTCCCTGGATGCAACGAAGAATGACCCAGTGTCGACTCAATAATTTTTTGGACTGTATATCACACTATCACACTATATATATTATATTATAAAGGCGAAAATTTGTATGTGTGTGTATGTTTGTTACTCTTTCACGCAAAAACTACTAGACGAATTTGGCTGAAATTTGGAATGGAGAGAGCTCATACCCTGAATTAAAATATAGGCTACATTTTATCCCGGGAAATCAAAGAGTTCCCGCGGAAATTAAACCTTAATCCACGCGAACGAAGTCGCGGGCATCATCTAGTAACTTTTAATTCTTCTCGCACTCTCACGGCCCGGAAAATAAGCATGTGAAGTTCAAAACAAATGGCTTATTTTTATTATCGAAGAAACAATTTCCGCATTATTTTTATAACCTAACTCCATTTGGACAAGCTCGCGTGCATCAGCTAGTAAAACTGATACCTACTGGTACCTACGTACCATTCGATAAATGTACCTTATGTTTTTGGATTGCAATTTTAGATGCAGTGTTTTCACTGTCCCGGTTTGGGAACCCCGTGATACAGGTGGGCCGATACAGGTTTAGTCGTTGGAGTGGTAGCACAGGACCCAAGGTTCGGTGGATATGCACTAGGGACCACAAAGGCTGCAGGGCGAAGATATTGACGGTAGATGACGAGATCATCAAGTACGATCGTGAACACAATCACTGATTCCCTTTTTTTATTGTTAATGCATTTATGTATTTATTAAACATAATATATCGAAGAAATCTGTTGTGTTTTAATTATTCCTATAATAATACTTGCACCTAATTGTAACACTTGGTAGTCTCGTGGTTAAGACTTGGTCCTTCTTTTTGCGAGGTCTAAGGTTTGGATCCCAGGCACGAAACAATTAAATATATCTTGCTTTAGCTGTGAAGAAAAACATCGTGGGGAAACCTATCTAGTTCTCCACAAAGTTTTCAAATGTGTGTGAAGTATTTGGCCAGTGTGGTTTCAAACCCAAAAGTGGGCCAGCGATGAGTTGAAATTAATGAAATGAAAATTACGTACAATATAAATATTAATATGGTATACTAGTGTTTTTCTTTTCAGGCGCTACGTTTGTCCAAACTTACACCGGAAATTACGTATTACAAATAGGTAGATATAGATTCAGAAGGCAAAGTAGTAAAGGAGGGAAGGTAAGATGGACATGCAACCAGGATCAGCGCGGCTGTAGAGCGATAGTATGGACGGTGGACGAGCAGATTGTATTTTATAATCAGTGTCATAATCATTGACAATCATCGTAAGTCTTATAACACATAGTAATAAGCACATACGCGGCAGGTTCACAGAGCGTGACATCGGAGATAAGTTTCACACATGTTGTATGGAAAACACATAGTTACAAAAGTAATAGTTAGTTTTAATAATAATGAATGATATGCTAAAAAAAAACAAAACTGCTCATTCTCGTCCAACAGAGCAAGGCAAATAATAATTATAAAAAAAAAGCAAGCCAGGTCAGCTATAAAAGGTCTCCGATCATCATGTCGGAGGACGAATAGAGGACACACATTAATAAAAAAAAAAGACCTGTGGCACTCGGGGACTGCCGCGGTAAAGCTTTTGCATAGCATTTTTTATCAACGCCATCTAGCGGTGAGAGGAGTCCCGTGTCAGGTTATTTTCTTTACGGAATTTCTGGATTCGGTCTCCACGCTCAAGGCCCGCGATAGAAGCTATGCAATAGCTTGAAAGTTAGTTTCAAAAGATTTTTTTTATATTATTATTCCATAATATAAAAACGTGACTACAGCCATTGTGGCATATAGTGTAAATCATTTCATGTAAAAAGCTACCTAGAACCATAGATGAATCATATACTATATTATCATAGCCAAAAACTCTGAATACTGAATATAAAAAACTACATTTAGATGGGCCCAATAATTTTTTAGGTAAATGGTAATAAAAGGAATCTCTTCCGTTACATACCTCTTCTCTTCTCTCTCGTAAAGGGTAAAAAAGGTTAATACTTTTATAGGTGCAATATTTATAACGTCGCGCAACGGTAACCCAATGATACAACTGGGAAAACATAAGTTCAGGAAATGGAGCGGCAGCAGAGGACTCAAGGCTCGATGGATATGCAACTACGACAGAATAGGGTGTCGAGCCAAGCTGTGGACGATCGATGCAGACATCGTTTATTGTAATGATGAACATAACCATGAGTAGGTAATACTATAAATACACAACCTTATTAAGAGCTTATAGTATGCCAGCTGAAATCCAAATTTTGCCCCCGCCTCACTGCCCAGCGTGCAGCCGCCCGCACCGCGTAGTTGCAGCTATCTCACTCGCACGAGTTCATCACGCGGCAGGGGTCACGCGCCGTACGATAGGGTATATGATACATTTAACGAACCTCTAGTACATATTACATAGGTATGGAAATAAAATGAAAGTAATATTATTATATATTATTAATAACTAAGACTTAGAATTAGACTTAGACTAAGTCTAACACTAAGACTAAGTCTACGTTTAAGTCAAAGACTAAGTCTAAGTCTAAGCAAGGATTAAGACTAGGTCTAAGTCTAAGTCTTTCACTAAGACTATGACTTAGTCTTAGACTTAGTCTTAGTGTTAGACTTAGACTTAGTCTAAATTTAATTCTAAGTCTTAGTTTAATTCTAAATCTAAGACTAAGACTAAGTCTAAGACTGAGTATAAGACTAGGTCTAAGTCTTAGTGAAAGGCTTAGACTTAGACGTAGTCTTAGCTAAAGTCTAAGTCTTAGTGTTAGACATAGACTTAGAGTTAGTCTTGAACTTAGCCTTAGACTGAGTCTCAGACTAAGTCTAAGGCTAAGTGTTAGACTTAGACTTAGACTTAATCTTATACTTAGTCTTAAGTTTAAGTTTATATCTAAGTCTTACTCTAACACTAAGACTAAGTCTAAGTCTAACACTAAGATTAAGTCTAAGTCTAAGACTTAGTCTTAGCTTAGACTTATACTTAGACTTAAAAAGACTTAGTCATAGACTTAGCCTAAGACAGCCTTAGTCTTAGACTTAGACTAAGTCTAAGTTTAAATCAAAGTCTAAGTCTCACACTAAGTCTAAAACTTAGTGTTAGACATAGAGTTATACTCAGTCTTAGACTCAGTCTTAGACTCAGTCTTAGACTCAGTCTTAGACTCAGTCTTAGACTCAGTCTTAGACTTAGTCTTAGTCTTAGACTTAGTCTTAGACTTAGGAAGCCTAAGGAAGACCTTTAGGAAGCTATGTATTTGCATTCTGTAACAAAACTTAAACTTAAGACTAAGTATAAGATTAAGTCTAAGTCTAAGTCTTAGTGTTAGACATAGAGTTATACTTAGTCTAAGACTTAGTCTTAGACCATAGTCTTAGAATTAGTCTTAGACTTAGACTTAGTCTTAGACTTAGTCTTAGACTTAGTCTTAGACTTAGTCTTAGACTTAGTCTTAGACTTAGTCTTAGACTTAGTCTTAGTCTTAGACTTAGCCTTAGACTTAGGAAGCCTAAGGAAGACCTTTAGGAAGCTATGTATTTGCATTCTGTAACAAAATAGGCTATAACTAGTCTTTTGTTTATACTACTAAAATAATGTGACTGTGGCTACTAACTGGGAAAACTACCTTAATATTTAGTGATGGTAGGTGTATGAAACTATGTACCTATTCCACAGACAAGAGCCAATAAAGTTATTATTGTAGTAATCAATTCATGTTTTTAGCATTTTCTATTCTCCAATTTCGTCTTATTTTTCTTATTCCGCTTATTTCCTATTTCACTACACTTATAATTTCTTAGATAATATACGTATTCTGGTAGGTATGCGTGAGAACAAGCGACGCGGGTTCCCCGTTCGAATGCCGGAGCGTGAATGAATTCATACGGTGGACACGAGTCGCCCGTCGGCCCACAGCCCCACACGCAATATTTTTCAGAATTTCATTTCTAATAACGAAAAAATTACTTAATTTTAAATAATACATAGTATAAGACACTTATTGTACTAAGTTGAGTATATATTTTAAGTTTTATTAGTATAGGTAAAGTATTCATTGACTACTGCGTTTTATTTGTAAAATTCAGAGGGAAATTTGTGAATTTTTTCTATCGAGAAAATTTTTAGTAATCGTGTTTTCACTTAATACAACATTCAGTCTATATCGTCAACTTTACTATATATTTCTTTCAATATTATTGATTCAATATTTTTATTGATATGGACGATCAAACGTGGCACGCTGGCATACTGTAAGCTCTTAAAGCACTGATATCGAAAATAGTCGAGAAGTGAACAGCCCCTAAAATACAACGTTCGCACGAAAACCTTCATCCGAAATAAATATATAAAAAACTAGCGGACGCCCGCGACTTCGTCCGCGTTCTCAAATTGTTGAAATTTTTCCTGAATTTTCTTTGCTATAAACCTCACGGAGCCCGAGACCTTTCCAACGAATGCAAAACCGTGGAAATCGGTTCGTACGTTCTGGAGTTATAGCGTCAGGAAGGAAATCCCGACTTATTTTTATATAATAGATAGCTCTAGTTATTTTAACTAGTAACGTAGAAAAAATTGCCATTTCACGCTCTATGAAAACTACATTAGTTGAAAAGTAAACTCACAGAAGACTACTAAAAAATCAAAAACTTAGATTTTCAAAGTTTAGAAAACCTTAAGAAACATATTTTGAAAAATCTGGATTTTTAAGATAAAACAGTGTCGCATCTAAATTATTTATTAAAAAATTTATGAAAATCAAAGGTTACTCAGTGGTCAAAATTCGATTGTAATTCATTAAATTTTTAAGTGTCAATATATATAATGTGGTTTTTTTGCCAAAAAATATAATTTAACAGTGAAACTGTCAGCAATTTTACGAGTATTTGTTGGCAACATTTTTTGGCGATAATTTCTACTCTGTATATTATGTGTTTGACATTGTCAGTATGAATGTAAACAAATGACAGTTTGGTTATATTATAATTTATGTTTGATATTGACTGTATGTTTTATTTTATATCATGTATACGTAGTATATTATATTATTATTTATAAATCATAGCTTTCTACAATCCTTCTTATAAACATTAACTGTCAAATCTCACCGCCGTGCTTGCAATATGCTTCCAATTAATTTATGAGAAAAAGTTTCAAACACTTATTCTTTGAGGTTCTTTTCTTTATGAAAAAACCATTCCCTAATTAACCCCTAATTTGACACATTTAATTTTAATGTTACACTGTTTCATTCACTTCGAGATAGTATTGAAAAACAAAAAAAAAATCAGACGCACCCGAGTGGGTTTTATATTTCTTTTAACCATTATATGTAGTATATATATAGTAACTGATTCTAGCAGATTTTAACAAAATAAGCTTATATTTTTTTGTTTATTACAGACATATAGTAAAGGCTTCAGGGATAAAGTTACCAAGAACCGAGAAAAGTCTTGTTTTGAACTATGGGGGCCATACATATTCGAAAGCCGCCCCTGGAACGGTAAGCTCTCACTGGAAATGACATGTACTCGTTCCGGCTGCAATGGTACAGCATTTACTTATTCGGATAAGTTTCAGATCCGTCAACATGACCCAAACAAGCATTGCACTCACTGGAAATGTACTCGTTCCGGTTGTAATGGTACAGCATTTACTTATTCGGATAAGTTCTTTCAGATCCGTAAACATGACCCAAAAAAGCATTGATGCGCGAAAGTACGATAAATACACTTCATCCTATGCTGCATAGGCTATAGCCGTCGATGCCTATAGCCAATATTAAAATTCATATGCACAAATATGCATGCAAAGTGGGGCGTTCATTTTCAGTTGTGACCGGCTACATACATAAGACGTACATAATACTGTAGTGTCTACAATCTAAATAAGAGACCACAATCTGTGCTAGAAAGATTTCGGCCTGTGATTAGCTGGTCATCGCAACGGCCAGCCAATTATAGGCTGTCATCTGTTTTGATTACAATTATTCACGATCTAGATCAATTAATGCAGCTCAAGGTAACAGACTTAACTATAATAATTTAGAAGCACATTGTAATGCCAAAATGTAATAAGTACCTTATACCAATATTAATATTAGAGTTTTATGCCGTCTATAATAATTCAAAATCAGACTCGCTTGTTTATGTCGATAGCAACTTTTTCTATCGATAGATGCAGTACCTAGTTTAAGGTTTTCTTAGATTTAGTGTCAATGAGAAATGTGAACCTTTAAATCAAGAAATATACGTATGTATTTCTTAAAAATCTTTGGAAAACTTTTACTTTATATCATGCTAACTAACTTTTGACAAAAGTAAAGTTGAGATAATTAAGTCCATTGCATAGGATGTTCAACGTTTTGGTGGGTAGAGCTTACAAATATATAGCGAAGTTCTCAATTGAAAGGGTCTCATTGTGTAGATTCCGAAAATATTATAATTTGTGCATTGAAATAGGTTTCAATATAATATAATAGAAATAATCTTATGCGAACTGATACCCATGTCTACGTGCGCAGGATATCTCCGTACTGAATTAACCACCCGTTTTCACTCTTAGTGCCAATTTAACCAACCTTTAACCGTGGAATGAATTTGATATTCCTTGATTTTCAGTACTTAAATTTATTCCTCGCTTAAACGTCACTCGACGTTGCATTAGTAAAACCGACACTTAGAGATAAGAACTAAAATATTTGGATTGCCTACAGATGAGGTGAAGATTTCTCGATCGCGAAGCGGGAACCCGGTGTTACAAGTAGGAAAATACAGGTTCAGAAGCAGAGGAGGCAATAGCAAGACCGGGAGGCATCGGTGGATCTGTAACCATGATCGATGCAGGGCGACTATATACACTATGGAAAATCACATAGTTATGTTTAAATGGGATCATAATCACTAGCCATCGATGTATCTTCGAGTCGCATCTGCGTTTGCAAGGCATATTCACCATGCGTGCTCCCCTCTCACCCGCCCGCGCGCGATCCAAAATTGCGACACAATTCTTATTCCAGATTGCTTGTCTATATATGGAAGTCATTGCTCTTGTTACCACAAAATAAAGTGCAATTCAGGTCGCACAGCGCTAAATTAAATTACCTACAGTTATTCACCTACAAGTTGCCTCTCTTTCTATCGCGAAACTCTTGTCCGTGCGCACTACATAGCCCATTGAGTTGGCCGTTTGGACGACGCCGGGTACTTTTATACCTAAAATGCGGAGTGTTCTGGTTTGCCAATACTGCGCATTCCTATGCGTGGTCACCACTCCAGCACCTTGGGACTCCAACGACCATAGATTCTTCGAACTATGTATATAAAGAAAAGGCCTCTTTTTATTGAATACAGCAGCGTAGCAGAGAGAGTATGGGCAGGGGACATATTGTCTACGGAGAAAGAATAAAATTTTTATTCCCTCGCTCAGTTTTATTCACCCGTCGAGCACGGTCAAAACGGTGGAAATAATATCCAACGCGAACCTACATACACACACACCACAGTTTATCCACAGTGGATATACGTATAGGAATATATTTTCCCTTTCCCCTGTCGCCATGCTTTTGCATAGGGAGAAGTTAATTTTATCTCTTGTCAGTGGATAAAATGTTTGTGTCCTGCCCATGCTCTTTATCAATGTTGTTATGTATATTAAAGTGACGAAATCTACAATTAATCCCACTTAAAGATTTTTTAGTCTTTTTTTTTATTGTTGTTAATTTACTTTAAATATTTATTATAAAGACATAGAACATTAAGTGTTTTCAAATTTTTCAATTAAAAGTAATCATAAACTTTAAGAGATCTATAATACCTTAAAAATTGTTACATTTTAAGAGTTCACTTCTACTGTAATTACATTTACATGATTTCAATTTTTGATGACTTCATGACTGATTAAATTTAAATAAAATATTTGAACGAAATTGTACGTATCATTTATATTTTCCAAAATAGAGCATATTCAGAATTCATAATATAATTCAAATCTGCATGATTAAAAAAATACACGTAAATTCCATCATCACCGATTTAAACCATCATTTAGGGGGTTATCTGTGATTTAAACTAACAAATTCAAGAGTCGAGTTTGAGCAGTGTTTGAAAAGCCTTTCTATTTAGAGTTTCATAGCTAATTTAATTAATTTAGATTAAAGCTCCAGACAGCATGTATTAGAACATAATTTACCATAGATTTCTAATCTCAATAGCCCAACGGACTGAAAACTGTAAGGTCCCAGATTCGAATCCAACCCGTTACACTATTGTCGTACCCACTCCTAACACAAGCTTTCCGCTTATTTGGAGAGGATGGGAGAATATTAGTCAACTTCAGGTTGGCTAATATTCTTTAAAAAAAACTTTTTAAGTTAAGCTTTACAAAAAATTATATTATTATCAGCATTAATTCTCAAAATTTGAAACGAAATTTGTATTTTTTATGCTTAATTTTATTTTCAGAGCCAGTGGTATTTACTTTGTCTCGGTTTGGTAACCCAGTGATACAGGAGGGCAAATATAGATTCAGGAAAGCCGGCGGCCACATGAGAAATGAAAGTGAGAGTGGTCGAATACGATGGATCTGCAACTATGACCATAGGGGATGTAAAGCTACCCTAACTTCAGTTGACAGAGTTGTCGTTTCAAAAACACACTTTCATAATCACTGAAAAAAAAAAAAAAACTTATTCCGTTCTATGTATTTTAAGTTTATTTTTTCGAAAAAGACCATCATGAATTATTATCAATAGGTATGTCATTAAATATGTACTTAAAATCATTTAAAATAGCTAAAGAACGTTGTATAATATTATTTTACATAAGTAGTTTAGTACTATAATGTAGAAATAGCAAAATATCTATTTAAAAGAACATTGACATAAATTAATATACTTACAAATAATAAACACTGCTTTCACGTACAGGTATTCGCTCTTTTAATATCTAATTTAAGGAGAAAATACAAGAATGCACGGGCTTTTCCATTTACGGTCGTGGCGGACAAACACCAGATTCATTTTCATCTCCCAATCCAATTTTGCGTTTTCCAACTTTACTTTCAGAAGTCCTCCACAACCTGGGTGGCCTATTAGGAGTGAGTTTGGTAGTTTTAAGTCTAGCTGTATAGATATATATAACTGTAGAGGCCCCTAATTTAGTAGCGCGCATGCTCTCGAGCGAAGAGAAGTGGGAGCGGTATGGCAAAATGCTGCGCTCCATTATGATGAGGCGAGAAAAGAAGGAAATGGAAGAAAAGAGGAAACGAGAAGTGTAAAAGATATGCGGTCGGCATGAAGAAATGCAACGCGGTTCCGTGCCGACCTGGGAGACACGGGGAGGTTGTTTTAGTCCGTGCAAGTCGGACACGCCCTGCCAACAGGCAGAAGTCCGAAGGGATTTTTTCCTCCCCCGAAGAAAAAAAAAAGTCTAGCTGTATAACAGATCTAGCTGTATATGCGGGGACTTGAACCAGTAGGTACTCTAGTTATGACATCACCATTCTATCCGCGGCCATCGTTCCTAAATCCCGTCTTTCTTTATTTTATATCTGGCCTTCCTGCTACCTTTTTAAACTCTGTGATCTAAATTCGAACCCAAACTGCATTTGCCGGTTCGCGGTCTTCACTCTAGAACAGGTCTACTCAAGCACTTTGCAAATTTGTTAGATATCATATAAAATAATTGTATAATTACAATTTTTAATTACAGCGCCAGTATTCATCAGGTCTCGTTGCGGTAATTTGGTTATACAAATAGGTAAGCACAAATTCAGAAAGAGGGCGGACTGCAAAGGGCCCAGGGCGCGGTGGATGTGCAACAAAACTGGTTGCAGATCTAAAATACGGACCATTGATAAAACCATCATTTATTACGATGACACACATAATCATGATTGATACTAAATGTAACATTATTAATGATATTTTTGTTATAATTTATGTGACATTTTTCGGCGAGTGCCGATGATATATTTATTCAAAAGTATAATATAATGCAGAATAGCGATACAGTCTATATCATTGTTAACTTACTGCCGCACTCAGAGTTGCTAATCGTTACTTAAAGATTTTCTTTGTATATAATATTTTAAAAAGTTCACTGTCAGAGTCATCTGCTTGTTAGTAGTTACGTAATATAACTAACTGCTCTTAATGAGTTTGATGATAATAATTAGTTAACGAATCCCCATCAAATCCCTATCTCTAATAGTCCATAGATCAAATCAGAAATGAGGTGATCCTTAGCGGAATCGAATTTACCTTCCTCCCTATTATCCTTGTTATTTATTAATATTATCCTTAGGGGAATATAATTACTAGTCGCGAAGTTGATAAGGAAATAACCGGGGCATATAGTTTGAGAAACTGATGATCGTTGGGGTTCCAAGGTGATGGAGTGGCATCCCCGCATCCTAAAACGAAGTGTTGGCGTCTCCTCATTAGATGGACTAGAGGCATCATATGAGTCGCAGGGAGTCGCTGGATACAGGTAATGCAAGTCCATACAAGAAACCTTTGTCATCTAACCTGAATGCGGCAGTCATTATAAAGTTGATGATTGATGTAAAATGTCATATAATTGATGATAATGTTATATAACAAGTTTCGCATTGGGTTATATGTATTGGGTAACAAATGGGAAAGTTATTATTGTTGTTAATCCTTGACTCCGAGAGAAAAATGTACCTATCGAATATACATATTTTATTAAATTCTTTATTTATTCCTTTTGGGATTGTTTTGGATTTATTTTAGCCCCAGCAAACTACGGATTAACGTTTGCATTGTATTGTCTTTTTCTTCGATTTTGACTTACAAAAGAGCTTACGAACGTCAAAAATGTTACATAAATTAAAATGATTTGGATCCAATTTAAAACTTTTCGCACTATGTCCAAGGTGTTCTTAACATAATATTTATTATGAAATCGACTAAATTATCTTATAAGACTAACCAGAAGTCGTGTAATTCCTAACCACCTTATGGCACTTTGATCTTAATCTAATTTGTGATCCTAATTACTCAAGGAGCAGCAAACTTTTTGTGCAACATCCCGCCAAACTAGAGATAATCTGTATTTCTGGTTTATTCAGCCGCTTTTCCAGTAGTAGAACAAGTACAGGACCAACGCAACACCACACTAAAATACAACCTCCGAAATACAATCAACATACGTTTTGTTTCAATACCACAGCAGCTTTGCACAATTGAGAATTGACATTGAATATAAACGTAAGAGATCTTTTTACAAAGCCGACTTTAAACGCCACTACAAAGTATATGAATTGTGCCTATAAAATTTGAAGAGTTCCCTTGATTTCTCCAGGATCTCATTCGGGGAACATACATAAAAAAAAAGATTCCGACGAATTGAGAACCTCCTCCTTTTTATAGTTTTTTTTTTAATTTATATAAAGATTTGCCAAGCACAATATATAAGGAAAACATTAAATTGCTATTAATTGTAATTAATTTCAGTGCCTCAATTCCTGCTGTCCCGAAAAGGAAATCGCGTCATACAACTAGGCCAGTTCAGGTTTAGACGAGGAACTGGCAGAACCTACCACAAAGAACGATGGATTTGCAACAAAGACCTTGGTGGCTGTAAGGCCAAAATCTGGACTGTAGGCGAGGAAATCGTCAAAATATTTAACGAACATAACCACAATTAAAATTAAATATTCTACAAAGCAGGAATATTATGTTTAATTAATAAATTCAACAATGTATTTAACATTGTTAATATTTTGCATTCCCACACGCTAAATGCAGTATTCAAGAAAAAAAAGAATATATATGTATATCTTCTTACACACGACCACCAGGTCTTTGAACTATGTGCCCCGTCCATTTCCACTATATATAATATATATTGCAGATATATTATTTTGAATATATTATAAGTTTTGTTCAACAGTGGACGTCTATCGATTGATAAAAAAGAAGATACTAATTCTAAGTATTATTGCTGGTTATTCCTTACATTATTTAATTTATGAAAAAATTCAAGGTTTTAGTATGGACTTCTTGAATATTTATATTTTCAGAAGCAGTATTTGGCATGACTCCGTATGGCCAACCCGTTATCTTGATAGGTAATCGTCGCTTTAACAAGAAGTACTCAAATGTAAAGGGTCAAAGGACTAGATGGGTATGTGTAAGGGCGCATAAGGGTTGCAAGGCCAAAATTGTTACTGTAGCCAATAACATAGTCGCTTATGATAATATACACACCTGTGATACTGTTTAAATCTAAGTTTTAATAAGTATTACTCTAGTAGTATTTAAAAAGAAACATTTATCTACTTCTTCGAATTTTATTCTTATTCTGATTGCAATATAATTTTTGTATTTTTATTATTTATTAAAATTCAGAAAATAACATAGAATTAATCATTATTTAAAAATATTATTTCAGTTTTTTTCTTGAATAACTAAAAAATATATTTATTTCTTTTAAATTATTTTATTTCATCATTGAAAAGTTATATTACTTCCTACGGTAGGAATGGCTTTACATCGGCATCGAGCCGGCTTTTTTGTGCAGTAGGTAAATAAAATAATAAAAAATACTTTTGATTCATTTCTCTCGAAAGATTATATTACTATGGTAAGGACGTTAACCACACAACGTCTACCGTTGAAGTCCCAACCTACTCAAATGGGGATATTTGGGATATACTAACCCCATTAGGTGTAAGAACGATCTTTAGCGAGACGACACCGGGACTCTCTCAACACAAGCAGCACAAGATAGTGTTCAAATTTCAAATTCAAATTTAAAATTATTTATTTCATGTAGGCCAACTTGTCGCTCTTATGACAAGTCCAAAATCTACCACCACTGGTTCGGAATGCTGGTTCTGCTGAGAAGAGTCTGCAAGAAACTCAGCAGTTGCTCTTTTCAAAACAAAAAAATTTACAATATGTAGCTTATCTATCTTGTGGACAGCTGAAGCAAAGCGTTTGGTTCCAAGCAACTTTGTCATTAAGGAATTCATTAACTGTAATAAATTCTACTTATTAAATGTGTCTTCACATACTATTTAAAATGTAATGGTAAATCTACCAATCTGTTCTGGACGATCTTTGCTGTTTGAGAACTATGTCCAGTTCTTTAGGGCTATTCTCTGTCTTAGGAGCTATTATAGCCTGATGTAGATAATAGCCCCTGGGATAGAGAATAGCTTTGAGATAGATAATAACTTTTGACATCTATAGGTTAGAGAGGTCAATAACTTAGATAACGTTTTTCTGCTTCATCCTTAGGTCTCAGTTACACAGTCTCGAGATTCGGAAAACCTGTGTTAGTTGTTGGTGGATATCGTTACAATCAGAAGTCGAGTGGTAAAAGTGGTAAAAAGACGTGGGTATGTGTGAAGGAACGCTCCGCATCGTGTCGCGCTAAGCTAGTGACTGTAGAAGGGGACATAGTTTTATGTGATGAGTGCCACAGTCACTGAGTTGAATATAGTAATACTAGGTCAATGAATGGTTTGTTTTCAATTTCAACCTATCAAAGGCCGACCATATCTAAATATATAAAAGGCAAAGGTGACTGATTGACTGACTGACTGATCTATCAACGCACAGCCCTAACCACTGGACGGATCGGGCTGAAATTTGGCATCCAGACAGCTATTATGACGTAGGCATCCGCTAAGAAAGGATTTGTGAAAATTCAACCCCTGAGGGGTTAAAATAGGGGTTTAAAAAATCGAATTTAACGTAAGCGAAGCCGCGAGCAAAAGCTAGTTACCGATATTTACCGAGTGCAGGTTTCCTGAAAGCCACCCATCAACGGCCGACTATCGAGCGAGCTGAATACCAATTTTTGTCCATGGTTTTCTTATTAGGGTATCTTTTTTTTTCAGGTATAAAAAATATTTCAAAAAAGGTATAGAACTATTAAAGATACAGAACCACCAAAAAAAATAATCCTGTAGGTGTAGATGATGGCATTAGTAACCAACTTTGGATGGAAAATGTTTGTTTTTTTAAGAAATAAATATATATTAATATTTACATTTTCTGTCTGGTGGGAGGCTTTGGCTGTGGCAAGTTACCACCCTACCGTCAAAGACGTGCCGCCAAGCGATTTAGCGTTCCGGCACGATGGCGTGTAGAAACCGATTAGGGGTATGGGTTGAATTTACACTGCTATACCCCTTCCAAGTTAGCCCGCTACCATCTTAGACTGCATCGTCACTTACCATCAGGTGAGATCGCAGTCAAGGGCTATCTTGTCATCGAATAAAAAAAAAACAACAAACACATAAACAAATACACAATTTAAACATTTTTATAATATAAAATAACGGTGTATCAGAAAACCGGTCGGGAATCGTAATAAGAGGTGCTTAAATAATAACATCACTACGTTTGACGTCATTCTCTTAATATTGTTATAGGTGATTCTAAACCCGTGTTCGCACTCTCAACACGCGGTCAGCCAGTCATAATGATGGGGCAGTACCGGTTCAACAAGTGCTCCGGAACAGGGCCGCGAGCTCGCTGGGTCTGCGTCAAAAGGAACTCCTTCAGGTGCCCGGCGAAGCTCCACACTTTTAACAAAGAAATAGTCCATATGGTGGTTCACAACCACTGACTATAGCCACGATACTAGAGTCTGTTCATTAGATCAGTTGACATGGGTAAATTGAAAAAAATATATAAATTCCAAATTAATGTGGAAAGGTGGAGTCAATTTACAATTACAGGTATTTTTTCTTTTTAAAAAGAATATTTGGCAAGCTGATCGTGATTAATATTCTCCTCTCGCTTCCAAATAAGTGGAAAGCTTGTGTTAGAAGTGGGTATGACAATAGTAAAACGAGTGGTCTTTTCAGCCCGTAACTGTAACCATTGGGCCCCAACAGGTTCAAGAGAACAAAAAATATTCATTAGTGATAAATCAATTGTTTATTGTTCTGGATTTACATATCTTCCCTACCTCAAAAAAAAAAAATCAGATTTTGTTTTGAATGTATTATTGTGTTTACTATGTATTATACGAGTTATTAGGAAACTTCGTAAATAAAACTATTTACCGGTTTAGTTTTGGTTTACATTTAGAATAATAAAACTTAACAACATAAATATGTTTTTATGAAGAAGTGCGTAACTAGCTATACCTCAATGACTGCAAGCATCTTATTATTTAAAACTGTGTGATATACATATTATTTGATAGAGCTAAAAATAAATCTACGCAACTTCATAAAATTTTTATGTTTTTTGGGTCGAATGATACTGCACGATTTCGAATTCACAATACGAGATTACGTAGTAGTATTAGTACGAGTTCAAAATTTCGACAACGTTGATAAATAGCGAGTATGGGAATACCTGTACCGTTAAAGTAAAATGGATCTTAACTAACTTGTTTTAAAGACTAAACTCATCTATATGCGTGACTCAGCTAAAGCCCGACCTAGTGAATACCGGGCAAATTAAAGGCGTAAATGCAAGTATGGACAAGCCTGAGTCAAGAATCATTTGCGAGCATCAGCAACATGAAGATTGATAGAGTTTCTTTATGCGGCCGGTGCTTGTGCGACAATCTTGCAGTAAAAAAATTGCACGGAATGAAAAATTTAAAGGTTGAATATTTGCATCACTGGCAACTGTAGGAAAATTGTGCAATGTGTTTGTTCATGGAGGCTTGTTAAGCTTGCAGTTACGTACGTTGACTACATACGTATAGAAAGTTCAATAAACAATGACGCGCCCCACTCTTTGTCCAAATCGCTTAGAATGCAAGTACCTATGCAATGTACTGCTAGTGTGAGTTATATCGTTAGTCGTAACGCACCTATTGTAGTGATGTGAGCACACGCACATGAAGTTAATAAGATAGAGATTCAAAGTCAAAGTCAAACGAAAAATAGTGGAGCGCGTCTCCGTGGATTGAACTATCCATTGTACTTTTAGTTATAAAAACAATTTAAAGTTTTACTACTACTAAACAGATGTGAAAAGTAAATTCGTATTACGATTTCAGTTATCGAATTTCTGCCTTCCCGCCAAGGTAACATAGTGGCCAAGTACAAGGGGTATAGATACTACAGAACTTCTCGGACGACGAAAAGTCATCGCATCAGATGGGCGTGTATTAAAAAACATTCAGAGAGGTGCACGGCAACACTTTATACTTACAGAAACCGTACTGTAGAGACGGATAAACCGCATACTCACTAAACGCTTTTACTACCCGTGCATGATAACTTGAGACCTGTAGTAAGATTTCATTCGATTGATCGTATTCGTATTCGATGACATTAGCATCAAAGTAAAATGAACCATAAATGCAATTTAGAGCTCAAATTCATATATGTATTCTTATACGTTTACGTATACAGATGAGCGATTTCTCGCGATTTTGAGAACGACTCAGATGAAAATCACATCTCCCTGTTCGATTCGTTATTATATTTTTTTTACAGCGGTCCTTGTTTTTTTGAAAACAAGTTGAAATAAAAAATGATTCAGATTTTTGTGTTTTTTTCTTGTGATTTATTTGTTCCACAAAAACATTTGGTCTCGACTGGAGAAATCAAATCTATATAGGTATAAGATGTGTTCAAAAAATTAAACCACAATGAGTTCAAACTGGTTAAGTTTGAGATGGCTAAAGAGGCTCTTTGGAGATTGAACGCCGTGGCTGGATTTTTTTAAAACATAAATAGCGAGCAAAAGTGTAACCTGGTCATCTGATGTTAGGTGATTACCGCCGCTCATAAACATTTGGAGTACCAAAACCACCACCAATTCATTGCTTTTCATCAGGAATGTGTTGGTCCGCCCATAACCCCACAATAACTTCATTGTTGTAAATATGTCGGAACACCGTCGAAGGGAATTGGTTCCACGGTGATTCGGTTGGGAGCTAGAATATAGTATATGTATGTAGGTATAAAAAGGGGTGGATATGTTACAAGCGTGCGGTAAATGAAGCGCATAATGCCAAATATTTGTCGTAATTTGTCATGCCAGTTAACAATAAAGTACTCTATTATACTCTTCGTTGTTCGGAACAATTTTTTCGTTTGTTTTGTGAGTATATAACTCATCCCTAGAATATCATAGGTTGGGAGGACATCTTTATCTTATCATTTCTAATCCAGTGTTATTTTTCCCAGAAGTACAATTCCTCACGACACGTAAAGGCTACCCCGCGATACAAATGGGTCAATACAGGTTCAATTTGACCACCAACAGTAAGGGCAAGCAACGGAAGCGATGGATCTGCGTGAAGGTTCACTCCGGGTGCCGAGGTACCATCACCACTGTAGACGGTGTGGTCCTGGCCATGAAACCTCATAATCATTGATTTATTGTATTCCTAATAAAAATATACTTGTATTTATTTATTCGTAAATAAAACTGAGCTATAAACGAATGTGTAAAGGCGAAACGAAACGTACCAAAATTTTCCCACGGTTTGAACTGTCACCTGTCAAATGTGAAGTGTCACTAATTTATAAAAGTTATAAAAACGAACACTATCATTGTAAAAACTTGAAAGAAATAAAACGGCAAATTGTTGCTAATTTAAACGCAATTAGTCTCGTTTCTCCGGGTGAAGTATTATTATAAAAATTATTATTAAAAATACGCCAAATAAACGGCAAGCGCCCACAGAATGTTTTTTTTAAATCTAGCTCTATGCCTGACTGGGAATGGAGTATTCATGGACTTCCTGCAGGCATCGGAAAAAGACAAACCGCCAAATGCATGTACTGCGACGATATCGATGTTGAATGCACACCTTATTTGTGTGCCAGAAATGGGATAGCTACAGACACCTTTCCATTGAAAACTTGATACCAAAAATGTTAGCCTCAAAAGAAAACTGGCAAGTTGCTGCAGACTTTCTTAAAAATGTAATAAAAGAAAAAGAAATAGAAGAAAAAAGAAGAAAGAAAGAAGGTATTATAACTTGGGGGCATAAAAAAGACCATAATGTTGCCGTGTTTTAGGCCGCAAGGTGGGTACACGGTCAGCAAGGAGACAGTAGGGGATTTAGTCGGTAAGAGTCCGGCACTACCCAAGTGGGTGTCCATGAGGATTTCTCTTACTGTATAATTAAAAAAAAAAAAAATCTAGCTCTAGGGAGCTCTATGTACTTGTGTGTGTGTTAGTGGCATTTATGATGGGACAAAATATCTATTTCGTATCCTTTTATCTTATTTTTTCATCCAGATTTTTTCACTGTTTTTATCACGCATACTTGCGCTAGTCCAGATGTCTAGATTATGCGAAGTCTATCAGCCAGGCAGTCCGTCACGGTAATATTTTATAGGTACTCGTAAATACATAAGAGATCGATATGCTTGTGGATGTTTACTACATACCCTGAGTGGATGAGATCTAAATGAAGTTACACTTCCGATTTCAGAAGTAATATTCACCACATCACGTTTCGGAAAACCTGTGATACTCCTCGGAGGTTACCGCTTCAATAAGTACTGCAGGAGCAAGGGTCCCAGAGCATCCTGGGTCTGCTCCATGTCCAGCTGCAGCTGCAGAGCGACTCTCGTCACATTCAACGACATTATTGTGAAACAGAACAACCAGCACAATCACTGAGTAACAGAATATAATATTATTTGTTTTTTTTATTCATGTTAAAAACAAGTTTTACTTAATATTTGAGCCCCCATTTACGGAACGATAGTTGGTAAATTGTCTTTAGTAACCGTTGTTCAAGTCGATAACTTGATCGAAGACGACATCGAAATTAGTTGCGATCTTGAATATAATACTTTTTTGTTTATTATGACTTACTAATTGATATCTGCGACTTCGTACCTACGCGTGGATTGAGGTTTTTTATTCCCGCGGAAACTCTTTTATTTTCCGAGATAAAAAGTAGCCCTTGTGTTATTCTACACTGTAATCGATCTCTGTGCCAAATTTCTGCCAAACCGCTTCAGTCATTCCGGCGTGATTGAGTAACAAACATCCATCTATACATCCATACATTTCGCATTTATAATATTAGTGGAATTTATTTTAAAAACAAGAAGTCCGCCAAGCTGGACTTTGGTAAAAACCCTTCTCATCACCCGTAAAATCCTTTAGGACCTTAGAACAAATCCCATCCTTTGCAATGTTCAACATTCAATTCATAAACAAATTGCAAACACTGAATCTTAACGTTTACTCTACGAAAAAGGGGAATAGAAATTTTGTATGAAAATGATAGAAGCACTCCTGTCATTTTCATACTAAATTTCTTGCCGACGTTAACTCTACCTTTAGTAAGTTAAAATGTTCGTGCTTAGGCTACTGTTTAGTTCAAAGAATATTACTATTCTTTAAGAATACTGAAGAACTTACAGATGAGTTCTTATTTAATGGCATGCCTCTAAAGCTATGAAAAAGTATATGTTATCATTTCAGGTCCAATATTTTCAACCTCTCGTTGGGGGAAACCGGTGATTCTGCTCGGACCGTACCGATTTAACAAGTACTGCAGGAGCAAAGGTGCCAAGGCCTCTTGGGTCTGTTCTATGGCTAGGAGGAATTGTCGTGCTTCACTGGTCACTGTTGATGACGTCATTGTTAAACTTAATAATAAACATACTCATTAACGTACATATACATTTTTCAATTTTAAAAATAACTTAATTATAATCTACAAATGGATTAGATTATCTTGCTGTTGTGCTCGAAAACCGAATTCAGTCACAGAACCGAGTTCACTCCAAGCGTATTATGGTATCTTTATAACAGATGCATTGTGAAATTCGTGTGCTGGCATTTGAAAAAATGTCCGCAGCACGTTCTGGCAAAACGACTATGATAAGCATTGTCTTAGACCTAATGATTTCTACATATACAATACTTATCATCGCTTAGACCACGAAGTGTAAGTGCAGTGACAAAAAAAAAGTGAAAACGTGTTCAATGAGCGAATTCGGTCTTTTGAACCTAATGGCTTCAACTATTAATCATAAAAAAAAAATGTTTCCCCAGGTCCGATATTCTCGACATCTCGATATGGAAAACCGGTAATAATAATCGGACATCACCGATTTAACAAGACCTGCAGGAGTAAAGGTTCCAAAGCATTCTGGGTTTGCCCGATGACCAGGAAGAATTGTCGCGCCAAAATCGTCACCGTTGATGACGTCATTGTTAAACTTAATAATGAGCATACTCATTAAATCATGATTAAAATACACCTTCAAACTTTATCATCATAGACATCCTCGTCCACTCTTATGCCAGTTTCCTAAATTTAATCTACCTGAGTATAGAATATAGTTCTTGCAATTCACGAGGGCGCATGGCTCATGGTTTTGTGGGTGTCGTATCTAAATAAGTGTGAGCGAGAGCTTGCTCGCGTCTGATCGCTCCCACTTAGGCTCCTGACAGGCACACACACTTACGCAAAGTGCATGTGCACAACGTAACCACAAGTAAAGCTCACGTGCCCTTGTGAATTGCAAGAACTATACCTAGCAACATTGCTATTTGTCGAAAAAGTTCATGTAGTTTTTGAATATTAACAATGTTGCTAGGTAAGACGAGAGAGTACAGATAATATATTGAATTTAGGGAAGTGGCCGTTTGTCATATTGATGAACTGGCAAATAGAATTATAACAATGTAATGAATAAAGCAGACAAATGTGTTCAGCATTGGGCAGATCTGAGGTCAGGCGGCTTTTAAACGGGAAAAGTCATAAATGAATCTACCACTATCTAATTTCAGAAGAAAGTTTGGTAGAGTCGATTCTCTCTGTATATACAGCAAGGACAAGAAAGGTCACCCAAACCCCATCCTTCGCCTAGATTCTACTTCTGGAGTTTACTTCTAAAACAAGCTTTACTTCGGAAGGTATAGGGGAATATCCGAATAAAAAATTATTTAAATTTGTAAAAGGAAAAAGTGACTGACTGACTAATTTATCAAAGCATAGCTTCAACCACTGGGCGGATCGGGCTGGAATTTGGCAGATAGATAGCTATTAGTATTATGATGTGGACATTCGTCAAGAAAGGATTTTTGAAAATAAAATTAAGGTTTGTTAAGGAGGTAAAATAGGTGGTTGAAAAGTCTTCTTAACGTGAGCGAAGCCGCGGACAAAAGCTAGTCCTATCATAAAATTGGTGGTATTATCGCTTAGAAGCGTATACTCATTTTCGAATCTAATTATATAGTTTTCAAATATTCATTTTCAGGTGCTGTATTCTCAAAATCTCGATATGGAAAACCGATGATACTGCTAGGGCGGTACAAATATCACAAGTACTGTAAGAGCAGGGGTGCCAAGGCCTATTGGATCTGTTCTAGAATGTCTACATTTAAGTGCCGCGCCAGACTCTCCACTCTTGATGATGTTATTGTATCGATGAAAAATGAACACAATCATTAGGACATAGTTCCTAATACATATCAGAGATTAAGGCTGAAATGTATAGACCGCACTGTCATTCTGCTTAGACTCAAGACAGAGATAAAACGAGGCAGATTTATGTCGGAGCATATCTATATGGTCTCGTTTTAACTCTTATCTTGAGTTCGAGCTAAGACAGAGCGCGCTTTATAGATCTCAGCATAAGAGAAAATATAGATTGTTAATTCTTTGTATAAATCTTTCCCTAAAATTTATCTTAGATTGGCGTTTCTTTCCTTCACTCCTAGTTACCACCTTCTCGTGGCTAGTTACCGCCCTTTCATCAAAGACGTGCCGCCAAGCGATTTAGCGTTCCGGCACGATGGCGTGTAGAAACCTATTAGGGGTATAGGTTGAATGTGCACTGCAATATCTATAATAATAGAACGTCCTAGTTAGCCCGCCACCATCTTAGACTGCATCGTCACTTGCCATCAGGTGAGATCGCAGTCAAGGACTATCTGGTGATCGAATAAAAAAAAACTCATTTCTAAGGGTGGTGATCCTTGGCATGGATCACCACCCTTAGAAATGAGTTTTTTTTGTGGTTTTTGTCTGGTTGAAGTCTTGACATTTTGTAGAGCGTTGTGGAAGGATGTAGGTACCGAGTGCAGTGCGTTACTGCGTTTTTTTCTATAATAATGAACAATTAATGTTGTAATCTGTTCTGGTCCGACTTATTTATTAATTTGTTTGTAGTTCTGTGCGACAGAGACGACGCTCTATGATAACTAGCCAGCCGAGTGTGTCTGTGCGTCTGTGCGTGTATGACATTGTTGGCGTATTATCTATTTTTAGAAATTTTGTTGATTTTTTTATAATTAATTATGTTTCCTTTACACAGAAGCAATATTTTCCATGTCCCGCTACGGCAAGCCTGTAATACTGATGGGATCTCACCGCTATAACAAATACTGGAAGTGTAAGGGCGCTAGGGTCTTGTGGAATTGTACGAAAAGAACTTCGCAAGGTTGTCGAGCGTCCATCGTCACTGTCGAAGATTTCATAGTCAAACACAACAACGAGCATTCACATCCCTATTAATGGTTCCTATTTTAAACTAGATGGTGCCCGCGATTTCTCGCGGGAATCATCTACTTTTTGTCGCAGACCAATAAAAGATTCCCGCGGTAAATTTAAAAACCTAACTCCACGCGGACGATGTTGCGAATAAAAGCTAGTTGAAGTAGCTATAATTGACTATTTGATTTGATATAAGAAAATTTGTTAATAGTGTATATTTTAATATATTTAATATATAACAATAAAAAATAAAACTCTACCGTATAGCAGGGGTGGCCAATTTTATTAGAGCTAAGATCTACTATTTACTGATGAAACCCTGTGAGATTTACTTTCATACTTCTAGATAAATGAAACCGTATAAGTTACTTATGAAGTATTTTTATTTGATTAAAAGGGAAATCATAAAATGGAATTCTTAGTAACTAGTTACTAACTACTTGTTCATAATGTTAATGTGAGCGTTGCGCCTGAGCATCTTCCGCTAGATTTGCAAAGTCATGTCGTGATCGACTCGACTAATAAATGCGATAGACCGCAGTTGAAAGCAAAGCCAATCACTCCTAATTAACATTATCATTACTACATAATAATCATATTTAATAATACTTTTATACTGTTGGTAATAATAATAATAATAATAATGTCCTCCCGACTGAATCCGGCCACGGCGGCCAATCTCCACAGAGATTAGCCATCTGCGCGGCAGATATTATAGTGCACAATATACATATATTAGTCAATAATAATATATTAGCTAGCTACCTAGCTTAAGAAATTAATTCAACTTTTGTACTGTATTTTAATAGTGTTACTTTTCTAGGAGCAGTATTCTCTACGTCTCGGTACGGGAAACCAGTGATGATACTAGGACCGTACAGATTCAACCGGCACGAGTCCAGCAGAGATCCGAAGGTTTTGTGGAGGTGCTCTAAACGCTCCAGCACCGGCTGTCGCGTGACCGTGGTTACTTTTGACAATGTTGTCGTGAAGCAAAACCATTACCATACCCATTGTTAAGAATGATTTCTGGAAGTGCTCCAAACGAACTTTCCACCGGCTGACGGGTGACTGTTCTCACTTTTGACAGTGTCGTCATAAAGCAAAACTATTACCAAGCCTGTTACTAAGAATGTTCTCTGGAAGTGTTCCAAATGAACTTGCACCGGCTCGCGGATGACTGTTGTTACTTTTGACAGTGTCGTCATAAAGCAAAACTATTACCATGCCTGTTACTAAGAATATTCTTTAGGAGTGCTCCAAATTACTATTGTTACTTTTGACAGTGTTGTTACAAAGCATAAACATTACCATGGGCAATCGCCATTACTACAAAATATGTCTTCTGGAAGCGTTCCAAAGAACCTTGTTGTCGGTCAAATGTTGTTTTTTGATACTGTTTATAAAGTAAAACTGTTACTATGTCCATTACTAAAAATGATTTCTGGAAGTGCTCCAAATGAATTTGCACCGACACCTCGGGTGACTGTTGTTATTTTTGATAGTCGTTACAAAACAAAACTGTTGCCATGCTCATTATTTATTCTAAGAATGTTTTTCGTGGAAGTGCTCCACAGACTTTTCCGTGACTGTAGTTATTTTAAAAAAAAATCTTTACCATTTCCATCACTATCAATATTTTGTGAAAGTGATCCAAACGAACTTAACAAGCTTTCGCGGCTGTTACTGTTGACAATATCGATATAAAGCTGACTAATTGAATATTTTCTGGCAGTGCTCCAAAGCTATCGGATGCTTTTTTAATTAATTTATTTTATTTATTATTTGTACAAAATATATAGTACAAAAAATGTAAGGTGTAGGGTAGGATATTAAAAAAAAAAAACATGGAGGTTAACAATAATGTCGCAGAGGTTGCCGCTGTTGTACTTTTGATAATGTTGTTGTAAAGCTAAATCTTTACCATTCCCATGACTGAGAGTATCTTCTTAAAATGCTTCGAAAGAACTTACATCGATGGTCGGGTAAGTTTTATTATTTTTAAAAGTCTTTATTTAGCAAAACAATTACCATGCTCTTTACTAAGAATATTCGGTGGAGGTGTTCAAATCGTTATATGTAATATAGTCAGTAGTTACTTTGAACTAAAACTATGACTAACAAGTTTTAATCACAATTTTATTATGAGTATAATCAGTAAATCCATTAATAAATTGTCTTTGTGGATCTTCTATTATAAAGTGAAAATTAGGTAAAAAAAAGTAATAATATTTACGAGTATAATATTTATAGGTCAATCGAAATCAGGTTTTAATTTGTTGCGTGAGTGTGATGATTGATGATATTTAATAATGTTGTCTTAGTAAAATATTTATATGTAAGTAATAAATATTGTAACAATACTTAGTACATTTTAGTCCAATGTATATTATTGTTTTCTTAAAAAGAAGTTTTATTTATATCTATTAAGTTAACCTTTATCCTCCATTAGTGCATGCAGAAAAATATTTATCTAAATATATAAAAGGAAAAGGTGACTGACTGACTGACCTATCAACGCACAGCTCAAACCACTGGACGGTTCAGGCTGAAATTTGGCACACAGATAGCTAATATGATGTAGGCATCCGCTAAGAAAGGATTTTTGAAAATCAACCCCTAAGAGAATAAAATAGGAGTTTGAAAAATCGAACGTAACGTGAGCGAAGCCGTGGACGAGAGCTAGTGATTAAATAAGAATCAAGTTGTTCAATACTTCATTTTTGTAGCGCATATTTGTCCTTAAATAAGGGATGGTATGGATCTACACCGCTGGTTTTCAAATTTCACGATTACGGACTAAGCGCTTTGCTTCTTCTTCCTAACGCACTGTTAGTCCGTCGGCCTGTTTCTGACAATAAAGGTAAACTACTTAAATCACTTAACGAGTTTTTAAAATACGCGACTCGCGGGACCTCAGATAGGGTCTTACGGCGACTATACCAGGGGCTTTTAGCTTTCCTTGCTGGTCAGACCGGCGGGCAGAAACCAGGTCCGTAGCTGAGCAGCAATTAGGCCAATTACCAGATTACCAAAGGCCGACTGGTTTGATTTCCCTCGATTAAACGTTTTTATAGATACTTGTATTGCTGAATATCACTTTCCGAAATAATAGCATCTCAGCAATACATGCATTGGAGTACATCGCTGAGTTGCACATTTTCCAATATTAGCGCCTCAGCAGTGAGTGAATTAGGGATGTAACAGCGCGTACTGCCACTTGTTATACCCTTCCAGCTTCAATTTTTCCAACCATCTATAAGTTGGGGGTTCCTTTAAATCAAGAGTAAATAGGCATCTTCTAGGCAAGTGCGCTCTATCTTAGACTGCTCTTCACTTACCATCAAGTGTCAAGCGCAAGCGCGTCTATGTATTTAAAAAAAAAAATTTGCAATAATTGTTCTTACGCCATACATTCAGCCAATCAGTGCTCATTGCGATCCTATACTTATGCAATAATTTTTAGAGTTTACTACTACAGGTAAGATTAGGTAGAGTTAAGAACAAGTATTGCAAATTTTTAAGCTATTGCTATCGCGGGCCTTGAGCGTGGAGACCGAATCCAGAAATTCCGTAACGAAAATAACCTGACACGGGACTCCTCTCACCGCTAGATGGCGTTGATAAAAAATGCTATGCAATAGCTTTACCGCGGCAGTCCCCGAGTGCCACATTTTTTTTCTATTATTTTTTTGTACGTTTTTAGTGCCATTTTACACCAAAACCCGCAACGGGAAGCCGGTACTGTTACTGGGGAGAAATCGGTTCAATGTAAGGGAAAGTAGCAAAAACGACGACGGAACCAAGAAGCTGTGGAGATGTACCAAGCGGACGTATATGGGATGTAAAGCAACCGCAGAGACCATCCACGGCATTGTTATAAGGCAAACTCATTCTCATAACCATTAGATCAATATTTACATATTATTTCTTATTTATTTTTATATATATGTAGTCATATTTTGTATATGTATATATAAAATTGTGATTTTTTTCTATATGTTAATCATATGTACATGTTATTGTTTAGGTATGATATATGTGTATACTTAGTATGGAATTTATATACGTGTATTGCATAAAATTGTACCACTTTCCCATGAAAGTGAAAAATCCTTCAGTAAAATTCTTTTAAAGTTTTTAAGGTTGTCTGGAGGAGATAAGACCGCCTTTGCGCACCTACGAACATTAATAAAATTATAAGATTCAGTTGTAAACATCATTTCTTGTGTGTAACAATAAAGAATTTTCTATCTATCTCTATCCATCTGCCTGCAGTACAGTATATTATGTATTCAGTGATTTTCTGATTTTAAATAAGCGCAAATTGACGTTAATATACAATTACAATAACTAATTTATGTTTTATTACATTAAAGTTCCTTACATTTAATTAAGTCATTATGGTTTTTATATAGTAAAAAAAATGACACAGTAAATACCTTAGTAATCTAATAATTATTAAGGAGGCAGACTGAAAATGTATGGTGGTGTGGTTTTTTAATTTAATTTATTTTATTTTCAGGACCAACGTTTGCGTTGTCACGTTACGGTAAGCCGGTGATAGTCCTGGGGCCCTACAGATTCAACAAGTACTGGAAGAGTAAGGGCCCGAAGGCTCTGTGGGTGTGCTCCAAAATGTCGAGCAGTGGTTGCCGGGCTACCCTCACTACTATAGACAATGAAATTGTTAAAAAAAATCATGAGCATTCGCATTAAACTTTTTCGTCATATATTTTCACTAGCTGACGCCCGCGACTTCGTCCACGTAGTAGCCCAGTCATTAAAGCCAAAACCCGAAAGTAATTAGTAACTTGATAAAAATTTTAGGGGGGTTTTAAAGAAGGTAAAATAACTTACCGTGTGATTTTGCAGTGTTGTGGGGTGTACGGAAAGGGTTGAAAAGGGGTGAAAAGGGTTTTTTGTTAATAACATTGCCAAAAAAATTAGTAACACGCTGCAAATTTATAATAAGGTTGTTCTTACCGTTTTGTAACGTTTATTAAATTTGCAGCGTTTTGCAACATACGGAACATTGTTTATTATTAAAAAACAATGAAATTTGTTATTAACAAGGGTAAAAAAAATAGTAACACGCTGCAAATTTATAATTAGGTTGTTCTTACCGTTTTGTAACGTGTATTAAATTTGCAGCGTTTTGCAACATACGGAACATTGTTTATTATTAAAAAACAATGAAATTTGTTAATAACAGGGGTAAAAAAAGTAGTAACACGCTGCAAATTTATAATTAAGCTGTTTTTACTCTTTTGTAACGTATATTAAATTTGCAGCGTTTTAGTAATTAACAATGTTCCGTATGTTGCAAAACGCTGCAAATTTAATAAACGTTTGAAAACGGTAAGAACAATGTCATTATAAATTTACACCGAGTTACTAATTTTTTTTACCCCTGTTATTAACAAATTTTATTGTTTTTTTAATAATAAACAATGTTCCGTATGTTGCAAAACGCTGCAAATTTAATACACGTTACAAAACGGTAAGAACAATCTAATTATAAATTTGCAGCGTGTTACTATTTTTTTACCCTTGTTAATAACAAATTTCATTGTTTTTTAATAATAAACAATGTTCCGTACGTTGCAAAACGCTGCAAATTTAATAAACGTTACAAAACGGTAAGAACAACCTTATTATAAATTTGCAGCGTGTTACTAATTTTTTTGGCAATGTTATTATCAAAAAACCCTTTTCACCCCTTTTCAACCCTTTCCGTACACCCCACAACACTGCAAAATCACACGGTAAGTTATTTTACCTTCTTTAAAACCCCCCTAAAATTTTTATCAAGTTACTAATTACTTTCGGGTTTTGGCTTTAATGACTGGGCTATAGACTAAGTTTGTAAAATCCCGCGGGAATTCTTTGATTTTCTGGGATAAAAAGTTTATCCATGCAAAAAATCACGTCGATGCGTTGCTCTATTGCGGCGTGATAGAAGCACAAACCAACAAACAAACACACTTTTGCATTTATAATATTAGCAAGGATAATAAATTCATTTACTTTATTTAGTTATGAATATGGTAAAGTCAAAACGCCATACAAGATGCTCATAATCATAGATGCACAGTATGGTATACAAATATATTATTTTCATTAGTTAAGGAATGTAAACAATTTTTGAAATACAATATGTTATTTCTACTACTTAGTTACTTTTCAATTTAATATTCCATATAATTTAATTTCCAAATTAATTTAACTTTCCAAAACTTTTTGCAGCAATATCAAATTGGGACTTCAGAGTCAAAGAATATTAGGTTATGATTAGGCTTTTTGCGAGAATACGCTTCTACCTATATCATTTAAGCTAGGGAATAACTTGCTATACCTAGATATTTGGTAAATGAAGGTAATTTTTTCAGAGGCAAGATTTTCGACATCATCCTACGGGAAACCTGTGATACTACTAGGTAGGTACAGGTTCAACAAGTACTGGAAGAGTAAGGGACCTAAAGCCTTGTGGGTGTGCTCGAAGAAAACCTCCGGCTGTCGAGCAACCCTCACTACAATAGACAACGAAATTGTTATTCAAAAAAATGAGCATACGCATTGATTGCACAACTTAAGTTAGAATAATTCTTATAAAATAAAGGGTATTTGTTAACCAATTATGGGAAGTTATAAAAATTGTAATAGTTTTAAGTTTCGTAATATATTTTTTTAAATTAATTATATTATTGTTCTCTTCGTCTTTGTGGCTATCTTCTAAGGGTAATATTAATTGCCTGTGTACTGTGTAGGTACTACTAATGCGTCTTACGCATTGATTACACAACTTGTTTAAGTTAAAATGATTCTTATAAAATAAATGTTATTTGTTAACCAATCATGGGAAGTTATAATAATTGTAATAGTTTTAAGTTTCGTAATATATTTTTTTTTAATTAATTATTATTGTTCTCTTTGTCTTTGTGTCTTTCTTCTAAAAGTAAATATTAATTTGCCTGTGGTACTTCTGACGCGTCTGGTAGTACTATGGGTAAAATAATCCCCGTGGTACTACCAGTAGGATCACCGCTAGTATCGTAGGTGAAACGTGACAAAAAATATGTGGCAATTCCTTAATGCATCCTTACTAATCCTGTTGAATCCAATATAAGTATTAGAATATAATAGAATACAAATATTTTTATTTAAGTAAACTTTCACAAGTGCTTTTGAATCGTCGACGAATCTACCACGCACTGGTTCGAAATGCCAAGAAGAGCCAGCGATAAACTCGGCGGTTGCTCTTTTCAAAAAATTTTTTTACAATAGGTAATAAAAGTATGCTATATATGTGCTTCCACAATGAAGTTTCCTAAGTCCTACATACAATCCAATGCATGTTAAAACACGTAGACAGAAAGCAGACCCATTCCCGTTGGTGGCACCCGTTCACGAGCATGACGCATGATCCAGCCGTTGCTTCGCTCAACCATATTTGAGGGAAAGTAACAACCCGCACCATCCACCATATTCCATAATGAACACCAAGACTAAAAAAGGATTTTTTTTACAGGGCCAATTTTCACAACCTCGCGTTGCGGCAAGCCTGTGATACTGCTGGGGCAGTACAGGTTTAACAAACACTGTTTGTATAAAGGCCTGAAAGCTCTTTGGATGTGCTCCAGAAAGACCTCTGGCTGCCGCGCAACTCTCTCGACGATAGAAAATAAAATTCTCTATCAAAAAAATGAGCATACGCATTAGCTACACAACTGTCTTGTTTTAGCTAAAATTGTTGTATAGTAACGTTTATCTCACAAAGTTACGGGCGCTTTACTTGTGATTACGTCGTTTACATACACATTGCGTAAGTGTGCGTGCCTGTCAGAAGCCTAATGTGAGCGGTCAAGCGCGAGAAAGCTTTCGCTCACACTTATACAGATACGACACACACAACCATGAGCCACGTGCCCTCGTGAATTGAAAGAACTATAAAGTAAATTATTTTGATTGTGATCACAACTTTAGTAACTTTTACCTGAATTTTGAAGGCTCTGAAGATTATTTACGTAGAAGTTTTATTGAGCAAAAATCGAATTTCAATAGCTTCTATTATTAACTTCGAGGTATAGCGTATTCGTTTATTTAAATGCGGTCGCCTTTGGGTCATGCCGCCTTGTCTCGTGCGGAATTTCGTAAAACGCGTCGCGCCGAGACATCAAACGTCGTTGCGTGCGGCGAACAGTCGTAGGGGATTTTGACATATTACATTGAAACGCCGTAGTAGTGTAGGTTGTTTTTGTCGACTCTGCTAAGTATACAGAAAATGATATGTCCTTTTTTTTTAATTATGTCCTCGGGAGGACAGTGAAGTGCCCCAAGATAAAATTTTTAGTGAAACAAAAACAAAAAGACGGGTCGTTTGCAGAACATGTAAACAAAATTCTAGTCAATGTCTATTGGTATTGTGTTCAAATGAACTGTCGTTATGAGGTTGATAAATTAGGTTGGCGGAGGCGACTTTAGGTAGGTTTTTTAGCATTATTAGCATTTTAAGTGATGTGTGTGTGTGTGTGATGTGTTATCTTAAGGCGTGATTAATTTATTTATAGAGTAATAAAAGCTTTGAATCTCAAAACCAGTAAGTGTAAACACGTATGTTTTACTCATATTTTACATTAAAATTTTCTTTGCTCTCTAACTTATGTTTATTATTTATATTCGTATTTTATATTTTATTTCAATAACCATAACAATAATTCTATTTTATTCTCAGAATAGAGAGAGAAGCAAAATAATTTTATTGATAGCGCTTGCAGGTGTACACTAAAAACTCATGTGGTATGCATTTTGAAGCTTCATTGTGGAAGCACTGTATCTGTATACATTGTATAGTTTTGTTACCCATTGTAAATTTTTTTTTTTTTGAAAAGAGCAACTGCTGAGTTTCTTACCGGCCCTTCTCAGCAGAATCTGCATTCCGAACCGGTGGTAGATTTATGACGTGTCATAAGAGCTATAAGTTGGCCTACATGAAATATATGGATTTTGAATTTGAATTTATTTCTCACAGGGCCGAGGTTCTCAACGTCGCGTTACGGCAAGCCCGTGATACTTTTGGGACGGTACAGGTTCAACAAGTACTACCGGTGCAAGGGCCCGAAAGTGTGTGGTGGTGTGGTTTTTTAATTTAATTTATTTTATTTTCAGGACCAACGTTTGCGTTATCACGTTACGGCAAGCCGGTGATAGTCCTGGGGCCGTACAGATTCAACAAGTACTGGAAGAGTAAGGGCCCGAAGGCTCTGTGGGTGTGCTCCAAAATGACCATGGGTTGTCGAGCAACCCTCACTACAGTGGACGATACAATCATTAAGCAGAGTAATGGGCATTCACATTAAATTGGCTATGCTAATTTCTAAATTGTCTCTGGTCTGGTCTGGTGAAGGCTTTGGCTGTGGTAATACCACCCTATCATCAAAGACCTGCCGCCAAGCAATTTAGCGTTCTGGCACGGTGGCGTGTAGAAATCGATTGTATGGGTTGAATGTACACTGCCATACCCCTTCCAAGTTACCATGTTTTTTAATACTAAATAGGCTTGCGCTTTACCACAATCGATGCTGGAAAGTACTGATGAGGCGCGCTTGCCTATAAAATGCCTATTCACTCCACCCATAGGTTGCCACCTATAATTTAAGTACCTTCAAGGTAAGAGTGAATAGGCATTTTCTAGGCAACACGGATGCTGGAAGGGTATTCCACACCTTAGCGGTTCGTTTCAGAAACGTTGAACTAAAGCGTAAAGATTATCACGTCTTTTAAGCTCTATCATTCTCGAATCTCGAACGCTCCCGAATCATACCATACATTCATTTGATTCATACTAACACGTTCAGTTTTCGGAATAATAATTATAATTATTAAGTTATTACCTTTTTTGGGTAGATTATTTACTACGCTTACCATGACAAAAGCCTTTTTGTAGCTTTTTGTAATAAATAAAAATCCTAAGCAGTTGTTTTAATTTGCTTCCATTATTTTAAAGTATGAGGGCTATTAATATTGGTCCATTAACCTCGATAGTTCAACGGGCAAGGCACCAAAATATCATCCAAGAAGTTCAAACACCACTCGCTAGACTATTGTAGTGCCAACTCCTAGCTTAATTTGTAGGGGAAAGGAGACTATTGGCCTTTTAATATGGCAAATATTCAGAAAAAAAAGAAAAGTTTTTCTCTGTTACTAATTTCTGTACTATTTTTCAGGCGCCATTTTTACGGAGTCTCGATACGGCAACCCGGTTCTTTTGTATGGACGTCACCGCTTCAACAAGTACTATAAGAGCAAGGGGGCAAGAGGTCTGTGGAAGTGTTCAAAGGCGAGCAATGGCTGTAAGGTTACTATACGGACCTACGGCAATGTTATCATCAAACAAAATAATAGCCATTGCCACTAAACATTAACCTGTAGCTGTAGCTGTAGCCATCGATATATTATCGATCGATCGATACTAGGTACTAGATATGGCGTTTCGGACACCCACTATGTTCCACTGAACTGCACTGCAGTCTGAATCTCATAGAGTGGCTTAGGCATTCGCAAAAAAAATTGGTTGTAAAATGAGGCTGATGTATTTTTAATTTTTTAATAAAGGCATGCAAAAATTTTCGGATAAAGTGCAGCAAATGTCTTGCTGTCTCCCTCGCTCACCCGCACCGTAATGGCGGTGACGTCACATCTATGATCGTGCATTGTTTTCTGCCATTTAATAGGCACCCCAAATTAAAAAGGCTTGTCACTTATTTATTTGTCGATTTCTTTTCTATTTTAGTAATTGGGTAACAGCTTTTCAATAAAAGAAACATACAAACTTTTACACATGACGCTTGAAGAAATATTTACTAAAATAAAATACATAGTTACTATTACTAGAAATATTATAATATTTATTCATATCAGTATATTCAAAGTAATAATGAATGTTTTATACATTTTTTAGTAGGCAAAGTACTAATTAGTAGATTGTATAGGTATACTTAAATAATATTAAAATATACTTTATATTATATTTTACTATATACGTAATAGGTACTTCGAGTAATATAACTTAAAACTTTAAAATCTCACAGATTTACAAAAAATATTTTTAGGACAAAAATTAAGTATATTTTGTGCTAAGTAATATCGAATACGGTATTAAGATTTCATTAAGTAGTTAGGTAGTATAAAAAAGGTTTTTCATAATTATGTTTCTGTTTTATATTTTTGTATAGATTACAAAATAATTTGCATTCCTTTCTTTGTTAAGTCGCTGTTTGTAACACATTAAAAATGATGTATTTGACTTATTTTTGTTTTATAATTCCTGGTTATTTATTGATGGATATAGTTCTTGCAACTCATGAGGGTGCGTGGCTCATGGTTGTGTGTGTGTGTGTCGTATCTGTATAAGTGTGAGCGAGAGCTTGCTTGCACCTGACCGCTCCTGACAAGCACGCACACTTACGCAATGTGCATGTACACGACGTAACACAAGTAAAGCTCACGCGCCATCGTGAATTGAAATAACTATACCTATATAAACGCTTTGACGGTAAGATGTTTGATATACTTATCCAATGATAATAAAATAGTCTCCATACTAAAACCCCAGAGGTCGCTGGTTCAAACCCCTCCGGATGTACTATTGTTGTACATACTCCTAATATTCTTCAAAAAATAGTATACCTATGTTAAATGATAGCTTGTTACAAGAATTAATGATAGTTAGTTAATATCTCCTTAAATACAATTTAATGAATGGCTCTGAGTGCGGCAGTAAGTAAAGCCGATACAGGTACAATATGAGTTACATATTAACCTTTTAAGTGTAGAATGATTAAATGATAATAATTAATGTTTTCCAATTAATTAAAGAGTTCAAAATAATACTTTTTTTTTAATTTTCAACAGAAATCCAAGAAGAAGCTGTATTTTCAACATCGCGCTACGGTAAACCTGTTCTTCAGATAGGGAGCTATCGCTACAATAGGTATTGTAGAAGCAAGGGCGCCAAAGCCATGTGGTATTGCGCCTCGAAGACCAAAGAAGGCTGTAAAGCCTCCATTACTACAGTTGAAAATATGATCATTAGAGCTAATATTAATCATACACATTAACTGTTAGCTACTTGCATTACATTCGTATAGTTCTTGCAATTCACGACGGTGCGTGGCTCATGATTGTGTGTGTGTCTTATCTGTATAAGTGTGAACGAGAGCTTGCTCGCGCCTGACCGCTTCCACATTTACATTCCACGTATATTCGAACCTACAGAATAATTATAGTGGGCAGCGGTTGAGATAAATAACGTACACTAATTTTAATGTCAAAATCCATACTGTTAATTTTTAAGTAGCTTTCATAAGAATTTAAAGTAAACATATTTAACATTGTGGAAGTTTTAACTTATAGGTAGGTAGCTAAACTAATCTAATCGCTATAGATATCCTGGCAGTGCGGAATGGTGCCAATAATATTGGATGCATTTCCACGCTGAACAGCCAGCCTGTTTCCATTGTAAATATTAAAATATTACTTGAAATAATTATTTATTTACTTCAAATACGAGTATTTATTATTTATTTACAGTTTTCAGAACAAATCTATTTTAGAATTTAAATGGTTTAATGCGTGTGTGTATACTTTCAAATAAACATAATTGTGCTGTAACATGCCATTTTTGTGTATATTTGCCCGACGAACAGCCGCATAATAGTGTTTCGCATAGAAATGCTTTGCGTCACCGGAATATTTGCTATAACTTTGGGGTTTTGACAGGGTTGACAGTATTTGAGGAACAGAGGCAAGATTGGATATCGACTTACGTTATTTAGCCACAATATTGATGTATGTCGCTACGATAACGAATTGCTGATCGATTATGGAAAAGCTGCACCAATTATTTATTGCTACAGTCTCATTTGAAGATCTATAGAGCGTGCTCTGACTTAGCTCGGACTCAATGTAAGAGTTAAAACGAGACACAAATATGCGCCGACATAAATCTGTCTCGTTTTATCTGTGTCTTGAGTCTGAGCAGAGTGAGAGTGCAGTCTATACATTTCAACCTCAGTTTTGGTGACTGGCTGAGTTTATGGTATTTTTGCTGAACGGCGTGTGGCTCATGGTTGTGTGTGTGTCGTATCTGTATAAGTGTGAGCGAGAGCTTGCTCGCGTCTGACCGCTCCCACCTAGGCTTCTGACAGGCACGCACACCGCAACGTGCATGTACACGACGACACCACTAGTATAGCGCCCGTAACTTCATGAGATAAACTGACTATACAAATAACGCCTTTTACCATTTTTCAAAAACATTTAATTAATGTTTTCCTTTCACTGAGTTTTCCTAAACAATTTTATGATTTTTTGTCCTTTTAGCGGTTTTTACCACGTCACGTTGCGGGAAACCTGTAATAGAAATGGGCAGTCACCGATACAACAAACGTAGCCGCTGTAAAGGGCCCAAAGCGACGTGGTTGTGTGTCAAATGGACGAAGAAAAACTGTCGCGCTTCACTGACGACTGTAGATGACGTCATTGTTAGAATCAATAATAATCACAATCATTGAACAGAATGTGATCGGAAAATCGAATAATTACAATCAATGAATAAAATGGTAGTTTCGTATTTGTGCCTTTTGGGGTGGAGATCTTGGGGCCGTGGGACCCGGGGGCTCGAGCTCTTTTTGAAGAGCTATCTGAAAAGGTCATCGAGTCCACCGGGGATCCAAGAGCTGGCAGCTACCTTGGCCATTCAAAGGGGCAATGCTGCCAGCATCTTGGGAACTAGTTTTAATTTTAGAAATACCTAATTATTTAATTAATCTCTATGTTCCAAATTAATATAAATATAAAAAGAGATAATAATAATTAAAAAAAAATGGATAGAATGTGATTGGGAAATCAAATATTCACAACAATTAAATATAATGTGATCGGAAAATAGAATAAACTATACAGTGCGGAATATTTTCGATTCACGGAAACAATAATTTCCTATATGAGATTTCCTAACAATAATTCTTTCAATCCCGAGATGACAAATACTTCCTACAAATTTTTTCAGTCGCCATTCAAATGAGCTTGCGGGCAAAATTAAGTACAATTTATTCGTCTTAATTAATACAAATAAAAACACTGAATTAATATTAAATTTCCCGTTCCTCGGAGAGTACGTAAAGCCATCGGTTTTGCGCCTGATCTCTCTCCGATCGTATCAGATTTCCGTCCGTTAAGGACAGTCAATCCAGTGTTAATCATATATTGACATAGAGATCAGTGAAGATATAAGAATGTTTCTTGTGTCTATAACTGGTTTGTAATTGATTTGAAAACTTCTATGCTATTTTTTAAATGGATGTTTTTGTTTTTCTAGCAATTTTCACCACCTCACGCTATGGCAAACCGGTAATAGAAATGTGTGGACACCGCTACTACAAACACAGCAATAGTAGAGGGGCGAAATCGACATGGGTGTGTGCCAAATGGTCGAGCCAGAATTGTCGGGCGACAATCACTACCGTAGATGACGTCATCGTCAAAAGAAATATTTATTATCACACTCATTAAATAAAATTGGGTGTTTGACAGTTTTTTATATACTTAGGGTCAGCTCACACCGAGACGTGACGCGATAATTGGAGAAGCACGAGAGACCGCGCCGCGTAACGAGATGCCACGAGGCGCATCGCGACAGGGCGGCGTAGGGCGGCATAACGAAACCATACTTCTATACGTATTCTTGCGTAAAACCGCCGCTGCAGTATAACTGCATGCCCTTGCAGAAAGACGTTTAGGGTAGAGCCAATGATCTTCCATACAAAATGTCATTGGGTACAGTAGAGAAACACAGACTTGTTGTGTACTGTAGTATGCCAGTGGAGTAATAATAAGTAGTAATATATTTACAATTTACATATGGCTTATATACTAATAAAATTAAATGCTAAATTAGTGGGGATAGCTGTTCTTAACTAAATCTTACGTGCAAAAATCGCTGATCTAATAATAGGGAGTTTATTTACCGCGCTCACTAAAATTTGTTGTGTAGCAAAGAGGTTCTATATTGATACGATAATGATATCAAAGTACGAGCATTGTCGTGTCGCATCACATACTTTCCTCAGCGTCTCTAGAGCGACGTAACGAGCCATATTTTGACATGTATCTGGGTCCTTTTTGCGCTCTCACTGATTTGTACCTTATTGTAAAGAGGTAAACTAAAGAGGTTCTATATTAATATCGTTATCGACAAAAGTACGAGTATCGTCGCGTCGCGTAGCGTCTCGGTGTAAACTGACCCTAAAAATAAAGGTTTATAATTAAAATTACTATGTCATTTTTCTTTTTTAATATCTTAACTAGTCTTATTATTAATTTATTTGTTTTTTGACCGATTTATTTTCTGTTTTTACAAATGTTATTCTCTGTGATAGAACTGATCAGGATTCATGCGTGCTTATTTTTGGATGAAACCATGTCATCAGTGTGGCTAATTTCAATTGTTAATTAAATCTGCCTTATACCTGCCTTGTGAAATTAAATGCCATTTTTGAAATTAGCTTTCACGGGTTTTTATTTATTTTATTTGGTATATGTGGTACTATTACAACAAATAAAAATGACGCGAATCGGTTCAGAAATTCCGTCGAAATCGGTGAGCATACAAAGAAAAATAAGTGTAAATTAAAAATTTTAAAACATCCCCGACATGCTACGTCCTAATTGCTAGTCAGTAACCGTTAAAATAAAAACATGTTATCCGCCATTTTGTGGCAGCGGCCATCTTGGACCGATTTTCATCAAACACACCCGACTAATTCACCTTTCAAACAAAAAAAATCAAAATCAAAATCGGTTCATCCGTTCGGAAGCTACGATGCCACAGACACACACGCACAAAGACATGTCAAACTTATAACACCCCGTCGTTTTTGCGTCGGGGATTAAAAAGATACTAGCCGTATTAAGAACTTCCTCCTTTTTTGGATGTCGGCTAAAAATCTCAATTTCTTCATTATTGCATTGCATCTATGCGAAGCTGGGGCGGATAGCTAAAAAATAAATCTAATTTATTTATTTACATAAGATTAACAAATCATACTTATAGCTACCATCAAAAAAAAAAAACCACCCGGGTTTGTAGAATATCTTGGTTCATAAATCTAGGTAGGTATTTTGACAACAGAACATTAATGCCAGTTGAACATGTTGTCTACTATTTAAAAATAAGTCGGGTTTTCCTTCCTGACGCTATAACTCCAGAACGCACGAACCGATTTCCACGGTTTTGCATTCGTTGGAAAGGTCTCGGGCTCCGTGAGGTTTATAGCAAAGAAAATTCAGGAAAAATTGGAATCTAATTTCACGCGGACGAAGTCGCGGGGGCAAAAGCTAGTGTTGTTTAAATAAATTATCATAATTGACTTAAAAAGTAAGATTTCAGTTTTTTCTTAATATTAAATGATTATTTATAGAAGCATTGTCAGTTAATTCTCACATTTTTACAGGTGCAGTGTACAAGATGACCCGTTATGGGAATCCTGTGATAGTGTTGGGACGGTATCGATATAACAAATACTGTAGGAGCACAGGATCGAAAACTAAATGGGTGTGCTCCTATAAGACCAGAGGCTGCCGGGCGACTCTTGCTACTCTTGATAACATCATTATTGATGTGAAGAATGAACATTGTCATTAATCGTGACTGTCTCTTTGACCATTTCATCCAAATCAATACTAATACTAAGTACTAGTAACTATATTATGTAGGTATACAATATACCTCCCTGGCGCAGTGGTGAGCGCTGTGGTCTTATAACTGGGAGGTCTCGGGTTCGATTCCCGGCGGGGGCAATTAAGGAATTTACAATTTCTAAATTGTCTCTGGTCTGGTCTGGTGGGAGGCTTTGGCCGTGGCTAGTTACCACCCTACCGTCAAAGACGTGCCGCCAAGCGATTCCGGCACGGTGGCGTGTAGAAACCAATTAGGGGTATGGGTTAAGTTTACACTGCGATATCCCTTCCAAGTTAGCCCGTTACCATCTTAGACTGCATCGTCACTTACCATCAGGTGAGATCGCAGTCAAGGGCTATCTTGTCATCGAATAAAAATAAAAAAAATATATACAACTATGGCCATTATTTTGGGTTCGGTAACCAAAGGTGCCAAGGAGACCCTATTACTACCTTCGCTGTACGTCTGTCCGTTCGTCCTTCAGCGTGCTGTAGGTACTCATGAACCGTAATAGGAGACAGTTGAAATTTTCACATCTATAAAAATTAAAAAAAATTATAATGTAATTAGTTTTAAATCTTGTACGATGGTACGGAACCCTTCGAGTGCGAGTCCGGGTTGTACTTGGCCGATTATATTTTTAAACTAGCTGATTCCCGCGACTTTGTCCGCGTGGAAAAGGTTTAGAGTGACTTGCTACTATCCGTGAGAAGTTATGTCCTCTATCTCCGAAAATATTTAGTTATTTTTTGGGTAACTTGAGCCGTTTACGCAGCGCACGCAACGGAAGCCCTCAAATATGGATAATTTTCCCCGTTTTTGCAACATTTTTGACTGATGCTTCGCTCCTATTGGTCGCAACGTGATGTTATATAGCCTAAAGCCTTCCTCAATAAATGGACTATCGAACACAAAAAGAATTTTTCAATTCGAACCAGTAGTTCCTGAGATTAGCGCGTTCAAACAAACACTCTTCAGCTTTATAATATAATAAGTATAGATTATAATTGTTGTCTTATTTTGTTCTAGTCATATTTACTACTTCGCGATACGGAAAGCCAGTTATAGAAGTAGGAGGTTATAGGTACAACAAGTATTACCGAAGCAAGGGCCGCAGGGCAAAGTGGGAATGCTGCAAGAGAAGGCTTACCGGATGTAAAGCTACCCTTCAAACAATAGAAGATGCGATTATATTGTTTAATTACCGTCACAACCATTAAAATTACTTATTCCTCACCATAATATCGTCTTTTTATAGATATTTTTTTTTATACATAATTATATTCATTTCAACCACTGACCTCTATGTTTAATCTACGATTAACAATGAACTTACTGTCCCTATACAAATAACAGCATAATAATTATGGATCAATTTGAAGCGTCACTTTTGATATACGAGTGTCTCTCGAACTAATTTTAAATTTAGTTTTCGAATTAATTTTTCCTTTTTTTTATGTAGTCTGTTAGTGATATTAATTTTATTTATTAAGCCTATAATTGTATCTACTATAATTAGTTAGTTTTTAGCTGATTGTTTTAAAGGAGATCCTCCGCGGTTCATACATTTTTGGGCTAAATCTGAAAGTGCCGGCCAAAAAAAAATTTTGCTGTATTTCGTTAGAACTTGTCCACCTAAACATTTTTTATTATGACACCGAAGCTGTAGAACCATTAACCTTGGTTTTATTTAAGTTTAAAAATCTGTATTTTCTCGAGTATATGAAGTGTTTCTAAGCCAATTTTTTTGCTTTTTTTGGAGTTTTGTTAAGTGCTACCTATTCTATCCTAACCACACACCCAAAAAATACCACACAAGCAATATCTATTGCATAATAATTGTGAAATAGACTGCATCTTGGCTGGTACCCCAGCCATCTCAGATGGTGATCGAGGCTGAAACCATCCCGGTCGTGCAAATTCCAGTCAGAATTTGCACGATCGGGTTGGTTTCAGAGGAACATGCCACATGCCAGAAACCTCGTGAGCCAGATCTAGATACTTCCGTTTTTCTCTGTCTCCACTCTCACGAGGTTTTCGTCATGTTCGATGGTGATATCCACTAAAACACCCTTGATTGTGCTCGATCCATCAGCACGATATCAGGCTTATTTGCTAGAATCGTACTACGGCACTCTCTCATTCAGGAGACCGTACTTCAGAGCAGGCTCTCGGTGAAGGATTTTGGCCGCTTGGTTGTACCTGTGGAGATACTCAGTGTTAGCAAAAAGCGTCCGTGCAACTTCCTCTCCTTCCGCATGGAGAGCGCATGCTCTCCCAGTCAGAGGTGCTTAGTACCACTGATATCTGCCATTCGGTTTCAGCCAAAGATAAGGGAGTAAGTCCTTTACCACATTCTATGACGTCTCTATGCATTGGGCTCTCTCTCTTCGTCTCAAAGTAGGTACTGAGGTTGTACATCTCCCAATTATGCATGGTTTTGACGCTTAATACGCCTTGACCTTTTCAGGGTCGAACAGACGATTTCTTTGCAGCCTGGATTGACAGCCCGTCTCATAACAGATGATTTCGGATGGTGCATGCGTATATAGAGAGTCATAGTCATGTGGATTTCTCTGTCCAGGACACCTAATTCAGTCTGAGTCCATCCGAGTACGCCAAAGGTGTACATGAGAACAGGCATGACCCAACAGTTATAAGCCCGGACCTAATTGACACCTGACAAATAACTTTTACAGACTTTTACCAGGCGTCCAACAAAGACGTTGCAAACTGATTGTTTCATGTCCGTCTTCTTTACCCCTACGGACTATGACATACCCAGATACCGGTATGACTCAGCTTCAGAGAGGGTTCTGATGCTTGTCAGCTTGAGATTGATCTCGGCCCAATGAGTAACCTGTCCCCTCTCCACATGTAGGACCGCACACTTATCTAGTCCAAGTTCCATCTTGATGGAATTACTGAAGTCGGTGGTGATGTTCAGCAACTCCCTCAGGCGGGTGTAATTAGGTGCTAGCAGCTTGAGGTCATCCATGTGAGGCACTTTTGCCCCTACTCTCCGAAACTGTAAGCCCGTCCCTAATCTCTTCAGCAATGAGCTGAGCGGGTTCAGAGACACAAAACCATAGTGGACTCAGACAATCGCCCTGGAAGATACCCCGCCTTATCCTTATCCGATCATCGGAAGCTGCCAACCGCTCATCATGAAGACCAAGGATCGTGTTCCATTGCCCCATACATTCTCCGAGAAAGCCTCGAACTGTCCTATCGACTTTGTACAGCTAAAGGACCCTCAAGAGCCATGAATGGGGCACCGAGTCGAATGCCTTCTTATTGTCAATCCAGACTGTGGAAAAATTCCGGCGACTTAGTTTAACCAGTTCGCTCAGGCTCATCGGATCTCAATGTCTTATAGATGGTAGTAAGATATGTGATGGGGCGGTACTTAGTCGGGTCAGCGGCATCGGTGGACTTTGGAGCTAAATGAGTGAAAGACAAAAGACTCGGAGTGCCCTTTACTCGAGAGCTTCTTGGACTTATTGGGCCAGATAGCATAGCAGAACGAAAAACCCTTCAGCCAGTAATGATGCAATCCATCGGATACCGGAATTTTCCAGTTCGCGGCCCGGCGCACCGCACCAGGTGCATCCTCCGGAGAGATGGCGACTGGGTTCATTAGCTCTATTGAGGCACATGCTTTCTCTACCGCCGCAATTCAAGAGCCCTCCTCAACCATCCAGCCATCCATCTCTCTTGACCACACACTTCGCCAAAAGGCGATGAGGTCAGCCGGGCTCGGCTGCTGAGATGTAGAACAGACTGCTGGGCACTCCAGTTTTTTATTATTATTATTAGAAACACTTCATATACTCGAGAAAATACAGATTTTTAAACTTAAATAAAACCAAGGTTAATGGTTCTACAGCTTCGGTGTCATAATAAAAAATGTTTAGGTGGACAAGTTCTAACGAAATACAGCAAAATTTTTTTTTGGCCGGCACTTTCAGATTTAGCCCAAAATGGATGATGTCCTTTAATTTAATTATATATATTTTTATTTTGTTCTATTTCCGTGGCATCACCCTAATTTGGGCCTTGGCTGAAAATCAGCGCTGCATATTTTTGTTAAGGTATACAGCTTTTTGCTGAACTCGGACCTTTTTTCGGGATGTGCCACACAAGACATATGTTAGCCCGGCGCTTCTATTGCTATTGCTGGAGTTTTTGGCAAAATACCTGAGTGGAAGTGTCGGGATAATGTACCTCAGTGTATTGTGATGTGTGGCACAATTTCTTAAATAAATGCTTTTTCTTTCTTTCTTTTCTTAATAATATTGCGAATGGCGCACCAAAAAAAAACAAGAAAATCATATATTATAGAGACACTCGTATAATAGCTTATTGCTTACAGCGCCAAAATGTGTCTTCTTTCGATTGAGAAGGTCTCAGGCCATACATAGTCACCACGTACCAAATGCGTATAGACAGACTTCATGCACCTATGAGATCATTATGGAGCACTCTCAGGAAGCAGTGTTTGCCTTCACCTGTTTGATAAAGTACTTATTTGCTCACATATAACCCCCCCCCCCTTCACCCACATAAAACATATGTATAAAAAGGGGTGGATATGTTACAAGCTTGCGGTAAATGAAGCTCGTAATGGCAGATATTTGTCGTAATTTGTGTGTTATAAGTCTATTATAGTCTTCGTCATTCGGCACAATTTTTTCGCTTGTTTTGTGAGTATATAACTCATCACTAGTGGAAATCATCTGATCCTAACCATTAAGCTATCACTGCTACGAGTGTAGCAATATCTATACAGTTATCGAATGACTCGACCATATCGTTCGTAACATTATGCTTCTAAAAATATTATGAACATGTTTCAGGTGAACCAAAGTTCGTGACGTCAATACGAGGCAACAGAATGATCCAACTGGACGGTTACAACTTTTCCTTACATCGTGGGAATCGGAGTAATGGCCCGAAATTGAGATGGGTCTGCAGCAACTGCGGCAGGGGGTGCAGGGCGTCGATTATTACCGTTGATAGTATTATACTTAAATACAACAACGTACATAATCATTGATGGTTAGGGGGACACATTAAACAATTGGATATTAAATTAACTTAAGATACTAAGTAGAAATTAACACTGAATATCCGCATTTTGACAACACGTGACGTGGCTGACGTGTGGTTCGGCCGTGGTGTAACGGTAAAACACACTCGGGCGCGATTCCCAGAGAGATGTGGGTTTGAATCCCGCCGGCCTCGGAATTTTTGATATGTATTTATAAATCTATTAGGATATTTCCTTTAAGTGTAGGTTAACACTTCAATAGAAAATAATAAATTTTGACAACAGTCAAATACCCAATTCTATAACCTCCCATTAAAGAATTTTTTTATAAAAATGACAGGAGTGCTGTCATTTTTATACAAAATATCTTGCTGGCGATAACACTTCACCTTTACTATTCGAAAGTTAAAATGTTTGTGTTTAGGCTACTAATATCGAACGTCCTAAAAAAGGTGTAACCTAATTGATCTAAACTTTGTTACTTACTATAATAGAATATTTTTATATGAAATGCCTTTCATTACCTTTGGCGATTTGGATTTAGATTGTTTTTTATTTTTTTTAAACAGTGAACTTCTTTATCCTCAAATCACTTAGGTGTGGAAAGTTTTTTTCAAAAAGTGGGACCAGCTTTGAGGTAAACCCTATTCAATAAGAAAAAAAATCATCATCATCGGATAATCCGGTACGAAAATGTGCGTGATAGAATTGGGAAAACCGTGTGCGACTACTCTTTGAGGTGGAATTTCGTTTTCAATTTTAACACATTCGCTGCGTTACGAGGCCTAAATCATCCCTCATACAACTTCCTGTGGTGCGGCAAGGAAAAACGTGAACTTCTCTGTCGTGCTCCGGGCATTATTTTGGTTTGGTCCAGTGTAGGAAAGAGATAAGATAAATATATGTATATTTGAGATGGTCCTGGACTCGGTGGTGTATCTACCTTGATACCGGATGTCTTAGGCCTCGTGCCGCACTGAATTAATATAATTTTAATGCAGTGCGGAACGAGGCTAAAAACGTCCCATACCCTCCCTGACCTCGTACCGCATCCTACGCGAGCTCCCCGCCACTAGTGTTGTGTGATAAGATAAGAGAGCACGTCCATATTTTCAACGCCGACCATGTCCTCCAAACGATGTCGGAAGAAGTTAAATTTGCAAAACCCAAAAGCAGAGCCAAAACAGGTAAGTCTTTAATTAAATAGTATTCAGTAAGTAGTTTTTTGTCTAGGTACCTATGTACCTCAATTAATAGTAAAATAAATTACCTAATTCTTGGTATTACGATTATTGACGTGATACTTTGCAACATTGCCATCAGATTTAGATTTAGCTATTTGAAATTGTGATAATAATGATATTATAAGACTTGATTACTTAATTGATATTTTTTGTAGGTAGTGAAATACTACACAATTATTAATTAATATTCAGTAGTTCTTTGTTTAGGTATAGAAAGTAATAAGGTTAATTATTTTTTAGTATTACGACAGAATAAGTACTTGTAATGGATCGAAAGATCTATATTAAGTAAATAATATACTTACGTTTTACCATAATAATACGCGAGTGAAGTCTTCGGTAACTAAACACCTAATAAGTAAATAAAATAGGTAAAATCGTTTCTTTTCATAGGTTTAGAAGTCATTCTTTTAGTGTCTATAGTTGATTTGTAAGTACAGAAACTATGTGTTAGTAATTTAAGAATCATTAAGGTCATTATTAAGATATTTCTTATTGTTTCCTTTTCGCAAAATTGAATTACCATACTGAATTTAAGCTTACCTACCTACTCTTTCAACATTTTAAGGATAAAGCAAACACATTAATTTAATGCAGTTATACATTATTATTCTTATTCTCAACTATGATCTAACCTAAGTAACAATGCCAGTTTTATTATATTATCTTAACATTTTTGTTATTTTTCAGTACTAGAAAGCAGCGCACGTCATCACCTCGAAAAGGGTGAAAAAAGGAGAAGATGTGTTGGTTGTTACCAGAATCTCCGCACATACTTACCATGTCGTGATGCTGCCAAAAAGGCCAAAAAGGTTTTGACTCACTGCACTCAGTGCAAAAAATCTTATTGTATGTCTTGTTTCAATGAAGAACACTCATAAATAAGTACAAAATATTATATTTTGAGATTTTTTATAAAAAAAAATATAGAGACTGAATATTTTATGTTAATTTAAGTGTGTTAGTGTATTTTTAAGCCCCGAAGCAAAAGGAAGGCTATTATAAGATTTTTAACCAACTTCAAAAAAGGAGGAGGTTCTCAATTCGTCTGTATTTTTTTATGTTTGTTACCTCAGAAAACCATAGAAGTCTTGCAATACGCGACAAATGGACAAATAACTCAATATCACACTAAGTCTCAATTCATCTCAAATTTTTCTTCTCCGTTAATTGAGAACAGATTTCGAGGATTCCTTTTAAAAAAAAAAAAATGAAAATCTGATGAAGAAATTCTTCGGAGCTAGAGAGTTGAAGTCGGTTTTTGTTCCTTTGGAATTTAAGATTATAGTAGATATCTTCAATAAAAAGTTTAAATTAAACACGTCGATATTATTTTCCCATCACTAATCTCAGCGAAAATTTGCCGTATTTCAGTGCGTTACGTTAAGATCCCATATGTTGTTTTGCCTTTAATTCCTAAACTAGCTAGCAAATTCCGAAGCTACGGTAGATTTGGCTTCATCACTTCACTGTCTATATTAATAAAGACCAACATTCTCATTTATCTTTGATTTTGCGCCAGAAAATGGATTTTAGTCTCTTAGGGGAAGTGGGGTCTAATAGACCGCGTGTCGCCCCAACGTCTGGTCACGGTGCGGGCCGATAACACCTCGTGCCGCAGGAACGGAAAGTATGTAAAAATTGGTGCGTGTTAAATGGGACCAACTTCGAGGTAGCGGCTATCCATTAAAAAAATAATCATCAAAATTGGACGACTCTGCGAAAAGTTATGCGTGGTCATACATAAAAAAATATACACGACGAATTGAGAACCTCCTTTTTTTTGTCGGTTAAAAAAAGATACCACCCGAATGGATAACCTTTTCCTTTTTGAAAGTTAAAAAAAAATAGTTATTTGTTCAACAAGATAGCAAATTTTTTTTTGTTGCGAGTGCCTAGTTTGAATCCCGAGCGAGCGTAGGATTAAGGATTAAGGATTCTAAGTTAGAATCCTGAGAATAGTGAGGGATTCAAAGGCATAAGAATCAAAAACTTTGCTATCGTGTGATACATACAACTTTTCACCTCAATAGCAAAAAAATACAAGATGTAAGAAAAATATTTATTAAAACATTTTTATTTTTTTTTTATTTTTTATTCGATGACAAGATAGCCCTTGACTGCGATCTCACCTGATGGTAAGTGACGATGCAGTCTAAGATGGTAGCGGGCTAACTTGGAAGGGGTATAGAGCTGTAAATTCAACCCATACCCCTAATCGGTTTCTACCTTCGATCACAGAAAAAAATAGTTTCTACACGCCATCGTAATGCGTTGCGAGTAAATCGTATGCAATATTATATACAAAATTTCTTAACGTTTCTTGAGACGATGAGTTGAAGAAACGCCAATCCAATGCGTACTATATTCAAAACTCTTTTTCTCACTGAGTGAGCAAAAACGACTTTTGCTCACTGGTTTTAGGCAGCAAAGGCACCCTTTTTGAGCTAGAGAGGTGAAAAGGTGATTTTCTTCCTTGATTCGAATAAGGTTGATCTATTATTTTCAGAGACGCCAAGAATTGTGAAATCGAACCGAGGCAACGAAATGCTTCAATACAAGGGCTACAAATTCTACTGCGACAAGAACAGAAGCAAGTGTCCGAAAATGAGATGGGTATGCAGCCAGTGTGGCAGAGGCTGCAGAGTTTCTCTCCTTACATATGAAAATGATCTCATCAAAATCAGGGGAGAACACAATCATTAAGAGCGGGTGTAATGGTAAATCTTCAGATGCAGATTGATTTTTACAGCAGTAGATGAAGTTTTAATCATCCGAAAAGAGAAATCAGGCAAAAATTACATCATATTTCCAAGGGACGATAATGGTTCGACATAAAAAAAAATCGCGAAGTTAAGTCTAATTTTTAAACATTTCGCATTGATTTTCAATGTGTTGCATGTTAATTTATAACTAGGTGCATTATTTTTTGTGATGTTGTCTTAAAATGTAATAAAAAAAATTTATGATGAAAAATTACATGTGCACATTGCACACCCTTCTAAGTACGCATTGTTCTGTGAAACGAACCTACGGAACCCTTCACTTTGCGTGGCCTGATACGCGATTGACCATCTATCTATACTTATAATAAAACTGTAACGGGACAAAATCTGTACATTAAATATATTTTGAAAATTTTAATCGGAGGATGCTTTATTATCGATACTGAGCCCAAATCAATTTTTTTTGAATTTTTTGTCTGTCTGTCTGTCTGTCTGTCTGTCTGTCTGTGTCTTGACCGCGCATCACATTGAAACTACTGGATGGATTTAAATGAAACTTGGCACGATTTATGTACATATCACGAGGTAACATATAGGATACTTTTTATCCCGAAATTCAGCACGGTTCCCTTGGGAGAGGGGATAAAAGTCAAAATGTGTATTTCATTGTAATTCATTAACGCGTACTCCGATTTCATTCATTCTTTTTTTATTAGAAAGAAGATACTGCAAAAATTGTCCTGTAATTATTTCAAGGTCATCGGTTTAGTAGTTCAGAAATTATAGACTTCGCAATCCTCAGTAATGGGTCCAAATAACTTGAACCCCGTTATGTACAGGAAACTTTGAATGAACGGCTCATCTTAGGCTGGCATTATACACTATCGCATAGCCATAGTGCAGAGATTATCAAACTTATTTCTTTTACCGCCCCCTTTGAAAATCAAGGAAATAGTTTAAATAATAAAATAGAGAGTTAAAAAATTTTGTCGAATTAAAATGTATGGGGTATGCAATATTATATACAAAATTTCTGAACGTTTCTTGAGACGATGAGTTGAAGAAACGCCAATCCAATGCGTTCTATATTCAAAACTCTTTTTCTCACTGAGTGAGCAAAAACGACTTTTGCTCACTGGTTTTGGGCAGCAAAGGCGCCCTTTTTGAGCTAGAGAGGTGAAAAGGTGATTTTCTTCCTTGATTCGAATAAGGTTGATCTATTATTTTCAGAGACGCCAAGAATTGTGAAATCGAACCGAGGCAACGAAATGCTTCAATACAAGGGCTACAACTTCTGCTGCGACAAGAACAGAAGCAAGTGTCCGAAAATGAGATGGGTGTGCAGCCAGTGTGGCAGAGGCTGCAGAGTTACTCTCCTCACATATGAAAATGTTCTCATCAAAATCAGGGGAGAACACAATCATTAAGAGCGGGTGTAATGGTAAATCTTCAGATGCAGATTGATTTTTACAGCAGTAGATGAAGTTTTAATCATCCGAAAAGAGAAATCAGGCAAAAATTACATCATATTTCCAAGGGACGATACTGAGTAGAAACATAAAATAATGGTCCGACATAAAAAAAATCGCGAAGTTAAGTCTAATTTTTAAACATTTCGCATTGATTTTCAATGTGTTGCGTGATAATTTATAACTAGGTGCATTATTTTTTGTGATGTTGTCTTAAAATGTAATAAAAAAAATTTATGATGAAAAATTACATATGCACATTGCACACCCTTCTAAGTACGCATTATTCTGTGAAACGCAACTACGGAACCCTTCACTTTGCGTGCCCTGATACGCGATTGACCATTTATTATTAGATAGACTAGCGCTTGCCTACAATCTTGACATTTTAGGTAAATTATGGTGGATGATTTAGATTATTTTACGTCAAATTTTCTTATTTTTTTGAATAACTACTGACAAATAATGTAATAAATATACGGGGGAGATAAAAGCTTCCAATTCAAAGAGTTTTTTAACTTTTAATTATTTATTAATAGACGATGTCCGTGACTTCGTCCGCGTGGATTTAGTTTGCTGCTGTGGACCTAATCGACTGGCGCCATTTTGAATTTAATTGACGCCATCTTGTCGTTGTAAGCATAGATATGAGTCGGTGCGCCATTTGCAATATTATTAGCTCCAGAGACACTCGTATGTCAAAGTGGCACTTCAAATTGATTTATAATTATGCTGTCATTTTTAACTGTCAGATAATAATAGAGATCAGTTACATCAAAGCTTGTCTGATCTAACACCTCACTTGTAGTTGCAGGCACACCGAAATTTATAACATCTGTACGGGGGAATCAAATGATCCAAATGGGTCGCTACAATTTCAGTCTTCACAGAGCTGTCGCAGGACCCAAAAAACGTTGGGTGTGCAGTCGGGCGAAGGGGTGCAAGGCTTTCATCGTCACGGTTGAGAATATTGTTGTCAAATGTATCAACGACCATAACCATGCCTGAGACCAATAAAATATATGAATCTGCGATGTCAACACTTATTCTTTCTCTACCTAGTACCTTCTCTACAGTTATCATACCGAGATGTGTAATGGAAAGTATAGGCATAAGAAAGTACGTATAAGTTAGTAATATTACTTGTAAACTAAAGATTTTAGACTTAATTCGTGGTTTAATGACATAATTTTTATAAAATATTACGAGTATGTACCACGGTTCCGTGCAATTATCAGTCCCGTCGTGACCACGGTCCATGCAATTGGATCGGAATATCGACAACCTCGACTAAAATAATTACCGTGGTACGTACTCGTAATATTTTATAACAATTATAATATTACTTGTAATTATAAGAGTAATAAATGGGCTTCGTTCAGTGGTAGATTAACACATTTACTGCCAGTAGGCTATTCAACAACACAACACTATGTGTAATGGGTACTAAAACATGACTTTTACACTATCAGTGGCGCAAGCCAGTAGTGTCAAGGGTCCAAAATGGTTCGGTTGTAGACCTTTGTATCATCATCAATTATTATTTATTTTTTTAATAAAGAATATTTGCCAAGTCCAAGGAGTGGGTACGGCAATAGTGCAATGGCTGAGGATCGAACCTGTGACCTTTCATTTTTCACACACACCTCAACCGTTGGGCTATGGAGGCTTATAAATCATTATCAGCAATCCATCAACGGCTCCCCACTGAGTAGAGAAGGCAATGATCCATAAGGCTGGCCCAATGTGAATTGGTGGACTTCAAACACTTTCGAGAACATTACGAACAGTTCTTAGGTTTCCTCTTGATGGTTTCCTTCACCGTTGAAGCATGTGATATTTAATTGCCTAAACGCAGATAAGCCCAAAAAGTCAGAGCTCGAGAGAGAGAGGTGGTCAGAGCTCGGAATCGAATCTGCTCCCCCCGAATAGAAGGCCACACTACCGTGCCATTGCAATGTACTAAGCTGTGTCTAAAAGACAAGCATTTTTCAGAAATCGTATTTCCTATTTTTTTTTAATCAATATGTTTTACGAGATACAGTGTATTTCCATTTGAAGTTTCTTAGTATTTTTAAGAATTAATTGAAATATTTAAATGCATTTTATGTAAACATATGCGAGGAATCATATATCGCTGTTACGATAAAACACTTGTCGGCGCTCTGGCTGGGTTATACACTTAGGGTTGATGCGGAGAGAAATGAAACGCGTGTTCGTAACTGCCGTGATTATTCCTTCTAACAACACAAAGTTAAGGCTTATATCCAAAATTGTACAATAAGGTGAGGAGTAGGGGAACATGGGAATAACTTAAAAAATAAACGTTACTGGCTAACAATAAAATGGATAGCTTTAGTGCCTAGTTCCTGCTTACTTCAATAAGTTACAATCTTTACAATAGAAGCAATACTAATTTACGTTAACAAAATTACTTGCGCAAAGGATCTAAAGATTCGTCCTTTAACGGGATCTATCCTTAACTGCATACTAATAACAATGGCAATAACTTGTGCAAAAGATCTAAAGGTTCGTCCACTAACGGGATCTATCCCTAACTGTACACTAAATGATTTCCTGTCCCGTGCATGTGGCACTGGCCGTAGTCGCCACACACTGAATCTGAATATACAGTCTTAGTACGGCAATACAGTCCTAACCACATAGGCTGCTCTTCCTTCATATCTTTTGTATCTTAAAATCTGGACACAGCCCTGTATAGTAAATGTCTTCTGTTCTTCGTTTTCAGATTTCTTGAATGAACCGAAATTTGTAACCTCGATTCGAGGCAACCAGATGATTCAGCTGGGTCCTTACAACTACAGCCTTCACAAGAGCAGCGGTGGTCTGAGGAAATGCTGGGTTTGCAGCAGCTGGGCGAAAGGGTGCAGAGCTACCCTGATTACCCTGGAAAATGTCATTATTAAGTGTACAGGCGAACATACGCACTAGGATTTATTAGAGGAGCTGGTGAATAGATGACTTGATTTTTTTTTAATTGTTTTCTTTGTTTATCAACCGAACATTGCTGGATATAGCCATCTACATTCTACCCTCTGTGCGGTTTAGAAAGGTGCGGGTCGCCGTTCGAGTACCTTGGGCAGAAATTAGTTGTAGTACGTTTATCTCACAAAATTACGGGCGCTTTACTTGTGGTTACGTTGTGTACATGCACATTGCATATGTGTGCGTGCCTGTCAGGAGCCTAGGTGGGAGCGATAGAAATATAAATTGCTAACATCACAACAGTGTTTGCGTAGATCTAGTTTTTAAATATGTCTTTCAGATGTTCCGCCATCTACCTTTATTCAATAGAACTACGCGAAAAACACTTAAAATACTCTAGCAATTTTCATAGAAGTTTAATAGTTCAGTCCTAGAAATAAACAAATGTATCGAGAACCAGAACCAATAAAATACGATAGCAATCCTAGTGACGCCATCTAGAATAATTTTTAGCGTAATTTGATTCATACTAAGAGGTATCGAGCAATCTATCTTTTCTTACTAATCTCTGACCTTGAGTTCAAACAAAATTTTTTTATTCCAGATATTCCAGTATTCGAGAAATCACGTAATGGAAATAACATCTTAGTCTTTAAGGGATACAGATTTTGTCTCAATTCCACTAATGGACCGAAACAACGTTGGTTGTGTATCAAATGGGCGAGTAGGCATCACTGCAGAGCTTGTATTATCACCATAGACAATGAGGTTGTGAGGTGTAGGGAGGACCATACTCATTGAATGGTCCTCCCTACACACACACTTACTAATATCACACTTCACACTAATATTATAAAGGCAAAAGTTTGTATGTGTGAGTGTGTGTATATATGTTTGTTACTCCTTCACGCCACAACGAATGGACCGATATGCTGAAATTTTGGAATGGAGATAGCTCATACCCAGGATTAACACAAGGGCAAGGGAAAATTAATTAGTTCCTGCGGGAACTCTTTGATTTTCCGGGATAAGAAGTAGTTTCCTATGCCACTCTCCAGGTCCTCAACTATACCCATGCAAAAAATCACGTAGATCCGTAGGTCTGTTGCAGCGTGATTGAAGGACATAACAACAAACAAACACACTTTCGCATTTATAATATTAGTAAGGATAATATCACGTCAAACCATCCAAGGGTTGAGGTGATGTAAAATGTGTGATGCAAGTCGATCTTCTTTAGAGAAAGGCTTGAAAACCGGAATAATTTTTTTTTTAATTTTTTTTTTTTTTTGGTTTTATTGTTTATTAAAACCGGTGTCGGGATTATTTAAATTAAATCGTTTCCAATTCAGACAATTTTTCCCAAATTGACCGGTGTTTATATGTAGTTTAGAAATTGTGTAAAATAAAAAGTGAATATTTTTGTTACATAGTTAAAATATTTTATTATAAATACATGCATGATCCTCATTTTAATCTAGTTCCTTGTGTAATAACTTCAAGAAGCCGCTGTGGAGTCGCAGATTTTATGCGCTGTAGCCTGTATGTGACCAGGCCCAGGCCTTGGTACTTAAACTACATCTAGGGCAAAATTAACGAAAAGATGTCCTCCCTGGTGCAGTGGTGAGCGTTGTGTTCTTATAAGCCTCAATAGCCCAATGGTTACAGGTGCGAACTAAAAAATTATGGTTGCAGGGTCGATCCTCACCTGTTGCACTATTGTCGTACCCACTCCTAACGCAAGTTTTTACTTATTTGGAGGGGAGAGGAGAACATCAGTCAAGTACAGCTTGGCTGATATTCCTTATAAAAAAATGAAAATTATGAGGTGTCGGGTTCGATTCCCGGCAGAGCAATTGGGAATCTCAGTGTCAGGCAGTGAGTCTGTCAGTAAGCCACTTGTTCCTTTTATTTATTTAGACTACTAAATCTACTTGAAACGGTAGTTATAATAATGTTACGTGGTATGTTTCAGCTGTTTTCACGACTACGAAGCGTGGTAGATCAGTCCTCACGTACCAAGGTTTTCGATACAACCAGCACAGTCACTCCAAAGGCGACTTCGGGTACTTTGTGTGTGTGAAGTGGTGCTTCGGGTGCCGGGCGTCCGTCAGGACGTACAAACGAGAAGTCGTTTGCACTAGGAACAAACATAATCACATGCAGAAACCGGCCAATTACGAGTTCGATTTGGCCATTGACAGTTCCGTACCTTGGAAGGAAATGTATAAATAGTCATTTAGTTAAGTGAGTTTATTAAAATAAAATAAGATAGAAACACAGAAATATGTCGATCTAGAACGGAAAATTGGGGAGGGTGCTCAATTTATATACTACAAAAACTATTCCCAACTAGATGATGATGTCACCCACATCATTTAAGTTTTTTTTTATTCCCACGGGAACTCTTTAATTTTCCGGCATAAATACCCTGGTTTAATCCTGGGTATGAGCTATCTCCGTTCCAAATATCAGCCAAATCGGTTCATGCGTTGTGACATGAAGGAGTAATAAACATCCAACCATCCATCCTCAAAAACTTACGCATTTAGAGCCATATACTCGTATTAACGATCCCGTACAAATGCTGATAGATCCGTATCTATCAGCATTTGTACGGGATCATGTCGATATGTTTTTGTTATAAGAATTTATTTGTGTTAGACACGGATAGACGAATGAAGTTCCTTTTTTACCATTCTGTAATCAAGTATTCAAGCAAATATATCAATGATTTATGATTTATTTATTTTAGCCCTTCGACAATTCAGCCGGGACGTGCCTTTACGCAGATTCCAAAAATATATAACACTATAGTTCAATATCCAGTGATTTATAAAAAAATATCATTTGAAAATTTGAATAAGATTCCAGGGATTTTTAAGGGCTGTGGTATTTAACTTTTTAGTTCGTTTTTGGCTGGGCAGTCGTGTTTTTTAATTTTTTAATTATAGCTTGTTTTATTAAAAAGAATATTAGCCAAGCTGAATTTGACTTATATTCTCCTCTTCCCTCCAAATAAGCGAAAAGCTTGTGCGAAAATCTATAAATCTATAAATCTTTTTAACCGTTGGGCTACTGAGGTTTTACTACTATTTTTTTATTTATTTATTTATACACTTTTACATAATGCAAATTGCGTTTTTGCGTAAGATTTGTTAAGCTGAACAAAAAGTTAAGAACAAAAAGTTTGTTTAAGTCGGTCCGCACTTTAAAGCCCAATTTTATTTGCAGTGTCGGTAGCGAAGTCGAGAAATGGCAGACCTTTACTAGTATTGGGTGATTATAAGTACAACATACATACAGAGACGGAGTTCAAGTCGACGTGGCGGTGTCAAAAGTGGAGGAAAGGCTTCTGTAGAGCGACTGTCGCTACGATCAAAACTTTGGACGGCGATTTGATTCCCACCTGTCACAAAAAGTTTCATAATCATTGAAATTTAAAAAATCTAAAAACCCATCTTAATTAAATACAATTTTTTTTAGCTGTCTTAAAAGGTAAACAAGTGGTTCTCACAAAAGGCGTAAGCGACGAGCTATAGTTAGGAAGTTCTTTTTTTACATTATTAGCGAGAAAACGTGCAGGCGAGTCACTTGATGTTAAGTGATTACCTCCGCTCATGAACATTTGTAGCACCTGAGGCACCACCAATGCGTGGCCGGCTTTTCAGCAATTTGTTGGTCCGCTCCTTGAAAAGCCCCATGTTGTAATCTAGTCGGAAAACAGGAAATTGGTTTCACAGTATTTACTGTATTAAATAAAGTTAAAACTCACAACGATAACCTCTCATTACTCAAACGAGTAATCGACAAAAATTGTCGATTACTCGTTTCGTTTTTTGCGATTTATTTACATTCAAAGATAGCTAAGAAAAAATAGACTATAGATTTGCTTCAAATCTGGACTGAATAGGTATTTTCTAGGCAAGTACGTTCCATCTTAGGCTGCATCTTCACTTATTATCAGGTGTGATCGCTAGTCAAGCGGTAGTATGTATATTTAAAAAAAACCGTGATCGCACCTTACCTTGAACAAACAAACCTCCTCACCCACCTGATCGCCTTGTATTCCTCCCCGTCTCCTAATTCTCCTAATATTATATTAATGCATTCAAATTCTAGTATAAATAACTCCATTTATAGGTAATTACCTTATTATACAAATGCGAAAGTATGTCTGTCTGTCCGTTATTTTATTATGACTCAAGCCCTGAACCAATTTTGACGATATTAAGCATATAGCATACACTAGCATCCTGGAGACGGGGGTAATTGATTTTATTGTAAAAAATCAGACTTCCCAAGTTTTTAAAAGCCATGACAGGCATCAGCTAGTACTACCAAATGCTTTAAAAAAAATTAAGAAATATAGACGTGTGTAAAATTTTAGCCTCAAAGGCAGCGAATGTGTACAAACGAGTAAAATTGACTTTATTTATTAATTTTATCTGACACCCAATCGTTTTAGACAACTATGTAAATAAAATAATAAGTATTTTGTATTGTTAACGATTTTGAATAAAATTAATTGATTTGACTTGAAAAAAGACTTTTTTTTCAAGAAATTTTAATTCTTTGAACAGAAAAAGTTACTTAATCGTCCATTCATGTAGTCTTATTCAACACCTCTTTCGAGTTTTAGGCTTTGCGCTTTATAAAAATTAAAAAAAAAAGTCAAGGACAAACAAGTCTGAGTTGTGACTAGATTATGTTCTGATGACTTTAAATTGCTTTGCTTTCAGTGCTATGTTTCTCCATTTTTAGCGACTGTTGCATTGTGGGAATATTATTTTACAGTCTTTTGGACACCAGTTTTCAAGATATTCAATATATGACGTCCTATCTTCTTTTACTAGAATTAGAATACCGAACTATAACTTGCCGGTGAAATGATGATATCCGTACTTCCTTACTTACGATATTTACTAATCCTAGTAAGGATTAGTAAATATCGTAAGTAAGGAAGTATCGTAAGTAAGGAAGTATCGTTTATAATATTAGTAGTTACGATATTTACTAATCCTAGTAAGGATTAGTAAATATCGTAACTACTAATATTATAAATGAAAAATGTGTTTGTTTGTTGGTTTGTCCTTAAATCACGCCGCAACAAAGCAACGGATCGACGATAATTTTTTGCATGGGTATAGTTGAGGACCGGGAGAGCAACATGGGCCACTTTTTATCGCGGAAAATTAAAAAGTTCCCGCGGGATTTTAAAAACTGAACCCACGCGAGCGAAGCCGCGGTCATCAACTAGTACTCTATAATTTCTGTGAAGAGCAATCATTAAGTGGCTTGTTTCTGTTTGTTGCAGGTCCAATATTCACAACATCTCGTAGAGGTAACCCCGTCATACAAATGGGAAGCTATCGATACAGTCGACACACTCGATACAAGGGTGAAAAGGTACTATGGCCGTGCATTAAGTGGGGACTCCACAACTGTAGAGCCTCCATATTAACCTATCAGAATGAGATCATAAGATTTAACAATCAGCATAACCATTAAGACAACGTAATGTATGAGGTAGGTTAACTTGATAATCTACCATTAAGGGACCTTGCGCTCTTTGCAGCCACAGCGACCAACTAGCCACCTGATGTATAATTTTTAAATTGAGAATATTTAAATGTCATATATGTTCGCATTTGTTTCATATATCAAACTTTGTGTATAAGTTTTAAAATTTTTAATTAACAATTGTGTTCTTTAAAAAAATCCTTTCGGTTTTCAGTCTCTGGGGGTTGCGCTGTTGAGGCTTTCGGTTTTAGTTTTGTGTAATTTGTTTTTTTGTATGTTACTAGCACTGAGAAGGCGTATATTATTACTTGTGCTAAATAGCTGTGGTAACAATTTTTTTTATTTGTAATTTTTTTTTCTAGATTTTTTACTGACCTGCGAGTATATAGTCGGAGATAAATATTATCGTTATAGAAAACCAAGAAAGAGAATTTCCGAATTAAGTGAGACTGAGAAAGAGAAGAGAAGGCAAAAGTGGAGAGAGCAAAAGAAAATGCAACGCTTTAGACACTCAAAACGTGGGAGAAGGCAAGAACATTAATGTTACGCTAGATTAAGTTAGATAATCTATTTTGTTTATTGTTTTAGACATCGATTTGTCACTTCACTATATTCTGTCGCGTGAAGTTTGTTTTTTAAAACCCCTCGTACAACCTTTATTTTTCTGGGATAAAAAGTAGCTATGTCACCCTCTAGTGACTAGCTCCTCAACTAGACCCATGCTTAAAATCACATTATTCCGTTGTTCCGGTGCTACGTGATTGAAGGACAAACCAAGAAACCCACAAACCAACAAACAAACACTTTATAGTAAGGATTATTATATCTACGCTACTATACTTTTATAAATAGTAAGGAGGGATATATTTACGTTTTTTCGAAAAAATAAAAAGAGGAATAATTTCAATTGTATTATATTTATTGTATTTATAGAGCAAGGTAAGAATTAACTATTGTTTCTTAAAATTATCTAACTACAGAATGGTGGCGCAATCTATTTTAATAAATTGACAGGTTGAATAGGTACTAGTGCTTTGAGCGTTGGATAAATGCTCTAAGGATTCTAGAGATTGTACCTACTTCTCTGTCTACGTTGACGTTGTTGGTAATTGAATTAGTACCATTGTATTTAAAAAAAAAATGACTTCAATATTTATACCTACTTGTATATTTGAATAAATTCAAAGTACATATTTTATTTTTTTACTCTGGTATTTCATTCCTGTTTTAACCTTGTATTTTTTAGCCCAAACTTATTCTGCCCCAAGTAATGGTAAAAATACATTAAAAAATTTTTGTCTTACAAATGTCGCGAATTCAAATATCACTAATGTTATAAAAACAAAATTTTACTGAATTTCATTGTTGACTAGCTATTACCCGCGGCTAAGGCGGAAGAATAACTGAGGTTTTTGTACAAGATTTCAACCGTAATGGGAAATTGTATTATTAATTTTATGGAAAATGTACAAAAATAGATACCTAAGTTGTAATATTATTTTTATTCAAGTCTCTTTTTCTATTTCAGAAATAGTTATAAAAGAATCAAGGTCGGGCCGGCCAATAATTCAGATGGGAGCGTTCCGTTACTACAGACATAGCAGTTATAAGGAAGGCAACCCGAAGTGTCTGTGGGTTTGTATTAAATGGTGCTCTGGTTGCCGCGGGTCGATGACCTCTGTCGACAACGAGATTGTTAGGATTAACAATATGCACAATCACAAATAGTTTATAACTAGTTGTAAGAATCATTGTAAATACATATTGCAACGCAATTGATAAATGAATATGAATACTATACGCCAAGTAGTGCATATAGTGCTATTTTTCTTCTGTGATCGCTGTATAGCGCACATTTTCAAAAGTTGGCATTTTAAAGTGGACTCAAATATTTTTTTTCTGTGATCTTTATTGATATGAAATCATCCTAAAACTATATATTTTTTTGTTTTAATGCTGTATAATAATATAATTGTTCCTGTATATAAATATAATTATGTATAATATATAATTATATTATTACGATGTCATTTGTCACGTCAATATTTTTTCACTTGCTATATTTTATAGCAAGTGAAAAAATATTGACGTGACAAATGCCATCGTGCTAGATATACATATATGAGAATCATTAAAGATCTGTTAATAATGTGTATTACATAATACATGTATACTTACTTAACTATAGATACCTGCTTTACAAAATATTAAATTATTTTCATTAATTGTTTAAGCACTTGGTTTCGTGGTGTATCAGATTTTTTATTGATGATCGTAAAGTAAATGATTTTTTCTAATTTTTGTTTTATTAATAAAAGAGCACTTTAACTATATTAATAAAATTAATAAAATTACTTGTTGGACCACATTATAGAAAAAACTAACCCCAGAGTGGTAAAGCATTAATAAATTATTTATTTTTATAACTAGACCCTCTTCAAGGTACACCACACTCATGAAGAGAATTAAAACTATAAAATGTTAAAAACTAATTATAACTATAAAAAATAATTAATACAATTAGATATAATATTTACTGTTACTAATTCTTTGGCCTTTACCTTGGCTAAAGAATTAGTTTGGCCATCCAAATTGTTTGCTGGCAGATTTTATTATAGGTAGGTACTTTGCCGTGTTGCTATGGCTTCAATGAGATTTTGAATTTAATTAAGATTTTAGTTTATTTTATGAATTATTTACTTAAAACTCTCAATAAAAGTAAATATTTTGTATTCTTTTGAAATAAATGTCTTCAAACCGAATATATTGTTAGATGATACAGTGAAATTACGATATTACAAAAAATAAAATAAATAGAAATTTTACAAAATGTTGAGTTCAGTATAATATGGTATAATATACTTTTTCAGATTTTGTAATAAGAACATCTAGGATGGGAAAACCTATAATAGAGATGGGTGCTTACAAATTCTACAGGCATAGCAAGTTTACGAACAATAGCGGGAAGAGTTTTTTCTACTGCAGCAAATATTCGCTTATAGGTTGTAGAGCGGCCATCACATTTATTGACAATGAAATAGTTAAACTAAATGATAATCATAATCATTAATGAATAATTAAAATCTAATAATCATTAAAAACACCCTCAATAGCCCAACGGTTAAAGGTGCGGACTGAAAACTGAAAGGTCGCAGTTTCGATCTCCACCCGTTGCAATATTGTCGTACCCACTTCTCACACAAGCTTTCCGTATATTTGGCGGGGAGAGGAGAATATAAGCCATGTTTAACTTGGCTGATATTCTCATAAAAAATTATGTCTACAATTATATTATTATTATCATTGTATTATAAAAAATGTCTTTGTACTGATTGTAAATATACTTTATGTAACGGAAAAATGAGGTTTTATTGTCTCTTTTATCCATAAAATAAAATGGTATATCTGTTCAGTTATTACTATAACAACGCTCCAATGCGAGTTCAACGCTCACACGAACGGTCCGTACCACCGTACAATATTTAACACCAGCTACTATTAAGTTCGAGTATAAACTGAAGTTTATTGTATGAAGCCCCTCTTTAATTTTTAACTTATATTTTTACTAGCTGACGCCTGCGACTTCCGACGTGGATTTAGTTTTTAAAATCCCGCGGGAACTCTTTGATTTTCCGAAATAAAAAGTAGCTTTATGTCACTCTCCAGGTCCTAGTATACCCATGCAAAAAATCACGTCGATCCGTAGGTCTGTTGCAGCGTTATTAAAGGACACAACAAATACACTTTCGCATTTATAATTAATAGTACAGTAAGGAAGTAAGGATTACTATGTGAAAATTTAAAATATCTACCTATTACGATTCAAAAAATATAACCCGCTGACGAACAAACGGACGGACGGACAGCGGAGGCTTATTAATAGGGTTCCGGTGACACCCTTTGGGTACGGAACCCTAAAAACACATTTGCAATTGTAATAGTAAGTATAGATCTATTATTATGATTTCTAATGCCAAGACTATCTTTATAGGTATCGTTCTCTCAGAATCAAGGCTCGGCAAACCGATTATGACTATCGGCAACTATAGGTTCTACAGACACAGCAGCTACAAGAGGAACAACGGTAGAATTCTGTGGATCTGTAGCAAGTACTACATGGGCTGCAGGGCCTCCGTCAGCTGCGTGCACAACATGATCATCAAAATGAATAACGCGCATAATCACTAACACTTCATCATTGTTAAAAGACATACCCCTACATTTTTTTTTATTAAAGTGTTAACCTACACTTAAAGGAAACATCCTAATTGATTTGTAAATACATATTAAAAATTCTGAGGCTGGCGGGATTCGAACCCACATCTCTCCGGGAATCGCGCCCTGAGTGTGCTAACCGTTACACTACGGCCAAATTGAACCACACGTCAGCCACGAAATTAGTGATATGTATCTACTTTTTCAATCAGTTTTATAGCAAGCAAAAGTTTATCTCATTCATCCATTCGTGGTATAAAAGTTTCATATTTATGAGTGACAGAGATGACGCTCTATGAAGCCGTGAACGACTGACCGTTTATTTCTAGGGCTCGGTGTTTAATGTTTACGACCTGTTTCTGATCTTTGCGTTTGTTTAAAATTTAGAAATTGTTATTGTATAATTATGCATTTATTCAATTTCATTCATTTATAAAATTGTTTTCTCTTAATTATATATTTATTTATACGTTTAGACATTTCTGTACGGTCCTTTATTCCTTTCGTATAGATAAATTGTTTTTAATTGTTTGGTTCCCAACGCAAAATCTACCAAACGATGCTAAAAGTATTGTGAGTCGAACCAAGGGGGCGTGGCCAACACGTGTCAGTCTATTACGGTGAAAGAAGTGAGTAGTGCATAAAAATCCGGCCAAGTTTTCTGCTGCTAATATTTTGTGACCAATGCATGCCTTTTACTTTGTAGCTTGAATGTTTGAGAGTATTTTGTCATTTTTAATCTAGAGTTTACTTGTGTGATTAAACACAATTAAATTAGTTTAAAAACGACAGCAATATAGTTTCAAGAAAACTGATGATTTGTTCCAGCCCCAATATTTACGACGTCACGACGAGGTAATCCCGTCATACAAATTGGGAACTTCCGTTACAGCCGACACACAAAGTATAAAGGTTTGAACGGGAAAGTGCTATGGCCGTGCAGTAAATGGGGAGTCACCAACTGTAGAGCTTCTATATTTACCGTTGATAACGAAATCATAAGAGCGAAGAATCACCACAATCATGTATAATGTTATTTATTGCTATTGTGTTTTTAATGATTTTTTCAAATAAATCTCGACACTGTGTCTATTTTATTTATTTCTATGTTAAGTTCCATCCTATATTATATTAATAGCGTTTTTCTCTATCTTCACAATTTCGAGTAACATACTCGTATATGTCCTAATTACCTGTAACAATATTCTCAGGCGTCAGTTACACAAGAAGAGTTTCAAGAGTTTCGAGCGGCAAGAAATAGTTTGCGATTGTCCTGTGCGAAAACTTTCCATACAATTTGCGCCCGCGATTATACCTTACATTGCATTATTATACATTATGACAAAAACTCGTATCAGTTAAATAATGCTGAGTGCCAAAAATTTCGCTCGCATTCCAGAAACTCTCGTTGTATAATTGAGCCATTATTGTTGTAATTTTTTATTTAACATGAATGTAAATTTCGCCACGGCCATCCCGATATGTTCTTTAATATAAAAATTCTTATATTTTTATCCCACAAAACATGAATGTATAAAATCCAACGCACAATATTAAAGTACTTATGAATGATGAAATTCTATGAAAGTTTTAATATTTTCAGGTCCAGTATTTTCCTTGTCGAAGTTCGGAAAGCCTGTTATTCTCATTGGACATTATCGATATAATAAGTATTGCCGAGCCAAAGGTCCTAAGGCCCAATGGAATTGTAGCAAATGGAGTCGAGGCTGCAGGGCTTCATTAACGACGTTCGAAAATGAAATTATTAAGACGAATCCTAATCATAACCATTGACACATAAGATAATGATTTTGTTGATCTAACTGTGAATAGTTAATATTTAATAGTTAATTTGCGCTTGTAAAATTTTGTGTTATGACTTTTCTTTATTATATTTAATACGGTTTTCTTGATTTGCATTTTTGAAACTCTATAATTAAAAGATGGTTCTTGATACTAATTTATTTTATTACTCGTTCAATTTATTACAACATGAAAAATAAATAATAAGAATTTCAATGCACTGCTTTATTTGCTTATACAATATGTAGTATAAAATACTTGAGTTTTCATCTGTTGGATTTCTTTCTCTCAAAATTTTTTAATGATTTAAACTACTACCTATTAAGCTACTACTGCTATTCCGACTGGGCGTTTTTTTTTATTGCAGGACCCAAGTATGCTCTACTTACAGTACAGCTGTCTTCTTTAACGAGTAGTTCTCTCTAGGTGCCATTTCTTAGCTTACAAAAATTTACTTGTTAATGAAGATGTATTTCAAAATTTTGTTCAGGTCTTCAGGCGGAATTCGGTGTATCGAAATTCGGAAAACCCGTAATAGTAATGGGTCAATATAGATACAACCGTCGCAGCAAATGTAAGGGATCAAGGGTTCAGTGGTTGTGCAGCAAATGGAGCTATGGCTGCAGAGCGTCCGTGTTCACCGTTGACACATTTGTTATCAAAATTCACGATTGTCACAATCATTAACTCAAAATGTTCATTAAAATATTCAATCCTATTAATATTATAAATGCGAAAGTTTGGATGCATGGATGGATCGATGTTTGTTACTCAATCACGCCGCAACGACTGAACCGATTTGGCTAAAATTTAGCACAGAGATAGATTATAGTCTGGAATAACACATAGGCTACTTTTTAGCCCGGAAAATGAGAGAGTTGCAGGCATCGACTAGTAAAACATATATAAGCTGATTTAATCACTAGAGAAAAATCATGTTGAAACTATAGCTTAATATTTTCTGTAAACTATGGTTAAGATTAAAATATTCTAAAATCCCTCAATTAATATATCGTTAAAAATAAATTTAATTTTTTAAATATCATAAAAAAATATTCCTTTTTTAAAGTAATTAACATAAGTTCGAAGTTATAATACAAAATTCTGTGTGTGTGATTTACGTAGGTTTTTAAAATAAAATTTGCGTTCAAGGATATGACTTTGAAGATATCATATTCAAAATTTAATATTTTGCCTGAATATTTCTTTTTTTGAGTTTAGTAATTTTTTTTTCGATAAATACGAGTATTTCACTATCAAGATTGATGATATGTTTTGTTTTTGCTTTCAGAGCCAATCTTTACTCTATCTAGATACGGCAGACCAGTGATAATAATAGGTCAGTACCGGTACAACCAAAGAACTACAAGTATGGGTCGGGTACTACAATGGCAATGCTGTAAGAAGAGCACCAAACTCTGTAGAGCGACTATTACTACAGTTGATCATAAAATTGTGAAGACTTCTTACCAACATAGCCATTAAATCAGGGAGAGGGAAATAACCGTGTATTATAAATTCACGATGGCGTGTGAGCTTTACTTATGGTTACGTCGTGTACATGCATATTGCGCAAGTGTGTGTGTCTGTCAAGAGCTAGGTGCAAGCGGTCAAGCACGAGCAAGCTCTCGCTCACCCTTATACTGATACGACACACACACAACTATTGAATTGCAAGAACTATACGTGAAATATATCAGTATCTTTGTGTTTGTGTTTCTCAGTGGTTTGTCACTTCAAAAACTTATATTAAAACCCATCGCACCAAACCTGTACTTTTATTGAGGACTAGAAGCCCGCGCCGACTTCGTCCGGGTTGAAAATTTAAATACATATTTGTTTTTACGGGACTGATCGCACAGAGCTTCTTATAGGAGACGATTGTAAATAAAATCACCGCAGGAACCAGAGGAATCTCCCGCGCCGAAACCCGCCGCCGTGCACCGCCCCCGCGCCGGCCTACACATATTAATTTAATTTTCCGATAACTCCTATGATATTTATTTAAATTGTATAGTGTAAAGGGCAAATATGTTCTAAACTAAATACTTACGATAATAAACATATTTATTTAGATATAGATTGACATCGCATCGGTTAAAGAACCTTCGAAAATAATTCATTATTTTTAATCAAAATTTGAAAGATAGAAATGGTCACTGTAAGTTATTCTTAGAAGATAGACATATGCTATCGCGGACTTTTTTTTAGAACTTTTTAAGAGGAACAATTCACCCATACATCATTTTCATCCAATAGCAGTATATGACCTAGCGCACGCCTTGAAAACGTTTAAGATTCAAAAAAATTTCCGACTTCCTTCACAAATTTGCACATAATATCTAGCCATAATACTTTATGTGCATAATATATAGCCTATAACCATCTGGAATAATGTACCTTTGAATTGGTAAAAGAATTTTTGAAATAGGTGCGGTGGTTCCAAAGTTTGCTCCGGACATACATACAAACTCACAAAATTCGCGCTCCCTCTTTATTAAAATAGTATAGATATTGCCAACTAATTAAAAGCAACTCTTTAATCTTTAACAAATGAGACTATGAGACTTTATGAAAGACGCGCGCATAGTACGGGAGAGAGTACGAAATAGTGAACTACGACATCAGCAACATTTGATGTACTTTTTGTTGTTTAATTAATAATATTATAAAATTGACTAACTAAACTAACAGAGGACGTTTATTTAACTTATCAGTAAGAATTAATATTCTTAACATAGAAAACGTTCCAATTCAATTGTTCGCCATTTTTAATTTCATGAGGCGGCTCGCGTACTAAATGCGAGTTTATTTCAATCGACATTTAATTGGTCAATACAAACGTATGGCGGCGCGGCAATCGATTTAAAACCCTACCATCTGTTTACATCGTATTTCTCATCAATGAGGGTCTTGACTCTTTCTATTTATCACACAATGGTAGGAGTTTTCTCGGGATACTCATGAAGAAGAGCTCCCAGATCCTTTGAATATGACTGACAAATAATAAAGAACCATAAGGTATTTAAACGATTACTATTTTTTATTAGACATTAGGCATATTATTTGAGAACGATGATGGCTTACAATGAGGCTTAAGAGGAAAAAAGGCCAAACTTGGACCTTCAAGTTGGTCACTCATCCAGTAATCGCCTTGGGTGTTCGATTCGAAACTCATTTATGATTATTATACCTGCAATTAAGTAAAACAAGATCTAATCCTATATTTCTATTCCTATACAGTTTATTAGTTAGTCAAATATTTTCTTCAAATGATCCCTTAATTTCAGACATGGTTAATGATAAACATTTAATAGGCCAGCGACAAATCTCCATATACTTCAACCCTCATAAGTTGTCGAAAATTCAGAAGTTTAAAATCCGACAAAAGAAGGACGGAGATCAAGTCAGAATATCTAAAGAAGTGATAAGAAAGGAATGCAAAATTTGCAGAAAAAACAAGAAGAGGACAAGCACACTTTACGAGTGTAAAGGATGTCACGAATCTCCAGGATATTGTACAGAATGCTTTTTCTTAGTACATTCGAGGTAGTTACGACAAGACTTAACATTTTTTAGTCAAAATCGTGAAAAGGATCCTTATGAAAGATTCTCAAATGAACCACAACTTGGAAAACGACTTCCATAAACGTGTTCTCTATACGGTGCTTAATCATTTATTATAAATGGTGACCATTATAATCGTCTACTTTAAAAAAATAATAATTAGTGAAGAACTTGTGCCATATTCTACAAAAGTGCTATATTGTATAAGGACACCTGAGTCTGGTATATTCTTAAGCATTTTTTTAATATCTTAAATGTTCTTATATTGTTAATTTATAAAAATAAATTTACAAAATATTACAAAATTACATATTTTTTACAAAAGTAAAACAATAAATATTTTTCTGTCTATCTATATTACAAATTATGTTTTTGTAAGTTATGTTATCTGCTTGCTTTAAAGTTGTTCCTGGAATATCAAGTGACTAGATCGATTATTTTGTTTTGGTTTAATGCAAACAAGTGGGGCTAAGGAGCATCGTCTTTTACTTATATCAACTGATATACAACTGTTATATTTACATACGGCTTCTTTGGCACAGTGGTGGGCTTGTTGTCTTATACCAATAAGACCACATCTCCCACTAGAGAGTTCCTGTCTAGTGATTCGTCACAGGACTACATTGTCATTTTTATATTCTAAATTGTCTGTAAGTCTAGTTGGATCTGGTTGGGCGCTTTAGTCTAACTACCCAATCAGCGATTTTTTTCATATCCTCATTCTTTCTTTTTGTTCTTACTAGCTTTATTTTTCCTTACTTTTTTCTTTTGTTATTCGTAAGACTGAAATTTTATAATTACTATTACTTTTCTGCCTCTTTTTTCATTTATTCCGTAACATCACTCGTCATTTTTTAATTATAATTCATTACTAAGTTTGAACTCACAATGAGAAATTATTTAATGTTCTAATGTGTTCTTCCCAGTTCCTTCTTTTGGGTTATCAAAATATGGATACCCCGTTCTTGAAATTGGAAGATACAGATACAACCGTAAAAGTTCGTGCAAAGGTCCCAGGGTGCAGTGGAGATGTAATAAATGGACCTCAGGACCATGTAGAGCAACTGTCATCACTTATGAAAATGAAATCGTTAGCATGAAGGAGGTGGAACATACACATTAGGATAACAGCGGCAAATCTTTTTTGGTCTAATTGGGAAATGATTCGCCTTTTTGTAAAAAATAATTATTTTATATTTTTTCAACTATTTAAGTCACGATACACTGCACTACTTGGTCTACAGCTAGAATTCAAATGCCCTACACAATCGTGCGTTCTGTTTTAAAATCCGAAGTCGGTAGGGAGGTTAACGTAATACTCGATGCACACCATATTTCCAATACTATGCCATTACCGCGATGCCCATACTAACTTACGTACGTTTTCGTGCAACGAGTTTTGAATGGTTCTGGGAACAATAGGTACTAAAGTCTTATTGTTCGTATACCCTGAGATAATGCACTAGACATTGATCTGGCCATAAACCTTCAGAAACTGATATTACCTCGTCCGGTCATAAGTATACTCAATATATTTTTATTTATTTTTTATTTTTTTCTGTTTTGTCTTTTAATCCCCTTTTTTAGATATTTTCTTTTTTCATTGCCTTTCAATTAACTGGACTAGTTTTAATCTTAAGCCCGGGTATGCCTTTAGTTTTAACTAGTCCAGATCGATGTCCTTTAATTTTACAATTATTTGTCCGGTTAAGCCCTTCAATGATATTGCTTTACATTTAGTTTTTCATAGAATCACCATTATTATTGAGATAATATTCCTTATATCTACATATAAAAGTATATTTTAGTATATCTCTTTGTGACTTTTCGTTCAAATAGTGTGATAGAAGGTGATACAGTATCAATTCAACGATAAAAACAATTTAAAAATTAATCAATGTAACAATTTTAATTATTTCTTTTTAGTTGCGCATAGCTCATACTATTTCTTCTTTATTCACAAATATAAATTCATTTGTAGCAATTTTCAAGTTATCAAGATTTGGCAAGCCAGTACTTGAATTGGACGAATACCGGTACAACGTGGATAACAAGTCGAATGGCTATAGATCACTGTGGCGATGCAACAAGAGGAGGTATCTTGGATGCAAAGCGGCGTTGACCACGATTGGCGAAAGAATAGTTTTCTTTAGTAACCAACATAACCATTAATGAAATCGACGTATTAACGCTCGGTTACTGTCGCACAGTTGATGAGGAAGGTAGTTTTGATATTATTAAACATACATTAAAAATTAAAAAATATTTATGTAACGTAGTAGCCCACCCTCTGGTTCTTATGATAATCCAAGACTGTACCACCGATTCGGAAAATAGTTCTGTTGAATTATTTAGCTACATCGATCAGTGTAATAAATTTTACATTTTCTTGTGGGTTCCACTAGTTCTCACGCATTGTCATCACGTCAAGTGCCAATTTCACCATCATCGAGTGACTTAACCTAGGAATGAATTGGGCATTCTGACGGTTCAGTATTTAAAATCTGCCAAAATATCACGATCATCGTCGAGGACAAACAGCGGTTCCAGCAACCGAGCGTTATTATTTTAATGTATCAATTTTGATTTTATTGTTTTTATTTATATTCATATGTTTATTATTTAGACGTCCTGTTAAATTTTAATATCATTAAATCAGTTTCAAAATAAGAATAATGTATTTTTTAATCAATCTATTTTGCATCTCATTCTTAAGCATCTTAAGTATTGATTAAGATAAATATTATATTCAATGTTGATTTAGATGAATCACACTTAATAATTAATTAATATAAAGGTGAAAATTTGTAAGTGTGTGTCGTGCGTGCGTGAGTACATGTGTGTGTATGTTTGTTACTCCTTCACGCCACAACGAGTGAATCAATTTGGCTGAAATTTGGGATGGAGATAGCTGACACCTAGGATTAACACACATAACATATTGTCCCGGAATATTAAAGAGTTCCCGCGGAAATTTGAAATCCACACAGACGAATTCGCGGGCATCATCAAGTCGAATAATGAATTGAATTAGCTCCTATTAATATGTGTGCAACATTCTGGAAAATAAACGGTTTATTTTTTGATTGTTTTGTAGCTATAATGCCGTTGCAGTTATTTTTTTAACTTAAGTATGATATTCTCATGAAACTATGAGACCTTTCTTCATTAGTCCATAATATTGTTTAATATATTGTTTCTTTTCCAGGTCCAATTTTCAAATTGTCAAAATATGGCAATCCAGTAGTTGAAGTGGGCAAATATCGGTATAACTATCAGAAAAAGTTGAAACACGACAAACGCTTTTTTCTCTGCAATAAGAGAAAGGCTTACGGATGCAGATCAACGCTGACGACGGCTAACAATGCAACGATCATAAAATTTGGTCATAAACATAATCATTAAAGCTTCTACTTTTTAAGTGGCATTGAATTCTGTTCTTTTTTTATTTTACTTAATTAAAGTTTTTACCACCTTTAAAGACAATTTCACCATCGCCCTGTAACGTTTAACCGAGGAATATGTGGTTGGTGTTTCGGCAGATTTCCAACACAAACTATCATAACGTTCAATTTATTCATCAGTTAAATTTTCTTCGGCAATGGTGAATTTGTGTCTGATATCCTCCTGTCCCCTTCAAATATACGGAAAGCTTATGCTAGGCGTGGGTACATCAATAGTGCAACAGGTGAGGTTCAACCTGCTAGTTCAGTCATCAAATCATAGATAAATTATAGAGGTTGGTGCACCATTTGCAATATTATTAATTCCAGTGATACTCGTATGTCCAATGTGGCAATCCAAATTGATCCATACTTAAGCCGTCATTTTTATAAGAACAGCAAGCCCAGTCTTAATTATAGATTGAATATAATGATCATTTTCAGGGTTTAAAATTAGTTGCTTAATAATGTGGTAGATTTATGACGTATCATAAGAGCTACAAGGTAGCCTACATGAAATAAATAAATTTTGAATTTGAATTTGAATTTTCTTGCAGCTCTGGCGGCATTCACGCTTCTCATGGCTCATTTCGTGGTATGACCAATAAAAAACGCGATTGGAATGCAATTCAATTTATCGAATTGCTAGCCTTTGCCCACGATTCGTTCGCGTGGAGTTAGGTTTTTAAAATTCCGACAGAGCACTTTGTTTTTCCGAGATAAAAAGTAGCCTTCGTCACTTTCTCATGTAGGATCTCTGTTATAACCATGGGAAAAATCACGTCAATCAGTTGCTCCTTTGCTGTAAGATTGAAGAACAAGCCAACAAAAATCGCATTTATAATATTAGTAAGAATTAAGGTCATGTCTGCCCTGCTGAAATGCAAAAGAAACTTTTTACACGAATTTTTCCGTTAAATGCGTCCCTGGACTTAATCCGTTATCTATCTTTTAAATATTATAATAGAATAAGGTATGTATAAATATCCGCTTGTTCGCTTTAGGACAGATTCGCTTTACGACAGATTCGCTTTACGGCAGATTCGCTTTACGGCAGATTCGCTTTACGGCAGAAGTACAGTGAACTCGAATATATATAGATAGATTTTTGTTTAAAATTAATAATACATTAAACAAGTTAATACATTAATGCTAATAGATGGCGCTGTATTTACTATCGGTCAAGTCATGTTAAAACAGTTTTGCGTCAACTATTATTATTTTTTATTACGTCTAATGTTAAAAGTTAATTATTACAATATATAACTAGTGGTTCGCCCCGCTACCTGTACCTTGAAGGACTATACATAGTTGTGCTTCAATTCAAGAGAGTCATAAAACTAAAGTTTTTTTATTTATTTTTCATTGCAGTAATCTACACAGTGTCCAAATTCGGAAAGCCTGTAATTCAACTGGGTAATTACCGCTACAACTTGCACTCGCAATCGAAAGGAGAGTCAAACAGAACAAGGTGGCACTGCCATAAGAGGAGATCCTCCGGATGCAAAGCCGCTTTGACGACGGCTCATAACCAGATCATCGTGTTTAGTCTTGATCACAATCATTAGTTTAAGTGGAACCAAAAGTGGAAGAGGAAACAGAACGGGCAACGGCAGCGTAAACGGAAATAAACACGGAAGCGGAAACAGAAAAAGAAGCGGAAGCAGTAATATAAACGGAAGCGGACGTAGATGTGGAAGTGGAAGTGGCAGTGTCAACGAAAACAGAAAGTAATCAGAAACAGAAACTAAAACACATAGGGAGAAGGTCCAAAGGAAATAAAAAGTGGCAAGTCATAAAATTTATTACTTCTTCCATTCTTATCCTATAACTTACGACAATCCGATTAAGAAAATAGATATGACAATTTAAGGGCTCTCTTCAAATATGATTTTACCAAAAATTTCTAGAAACCTTCAGTGCAAAGAAAAATGAATGAATTCATATTTTTCTAGCTGAATAAACAGTGCGCGTCACCTTAACTTAGGACCGTCATAAGACGGTTCATCGCATTCATGTCAAAATCAATATTCCAGATTATAAGCCCTTGTACACATTATCGAAGTTCGGGAAGCCGGTGATACAAATGGGCGGTTACCGGTACAATCGTCGCGGGGACAGCAAGGGTGCGCGTGCACAGTGGCTGTGCTCCAAGTGGTCATCATACGGGTGCCGTGCATCCGTCATCACTCTGATGGACGAAATCGTTATCACCAGGAACACACATAATCATTGAAACTTCGAAAATTCCCATTTACATATCATTACAAAAGAATTTTGAGTCTTAACTTAATATTTAATACTTAAAAACAATGTTGTCAGACACAGATCTTCATTCTTAGAAGATTTCCTACCCTACATGTCTACCCTATTCGTCTGTGGTATTATAAATTTCATCTAAGTATTTTCTGTAATTCTGGCGTTAAATAGACTCAAATATTTGTATTTATTGATCAAAAAAGGCTCAAAAACCTAAGTTGTAATCAAAATTTCAAAACTAGTACCGGTAAGTCACTTACGCCAAAACTAGCGAAGGTTCGGACCACTAATAGGCTACTAAGGGAATAATTGTGATAAATTATACGTGTACGTATCACGATAATTGTTTTAGTTGGAATTGTCGACATTTCGATCCAGTTGCATGGACCGTGGTCCATAAGGTATTAAGGGTAACCAGTTTAAAGAAGGAATGAGCGTTTAATGAAAAAAATGTTTTCTAGATCATTTCTTCACAATGTCAAGATGTGGGCGACCCGTACTTCAAGTAGGTGGCTACAGGTACCATCGAAATAACCGCAGCAAGGGAACTAAGTCTGTGTGGTTTTGTACCAAGGGAAGACGGAACCCTGCTTGCCGTGCTTCTGTCACTCTGGTCGAAAACAACATCGTTTATTTCAAGCATGCTCATACACATCCACCTTTTTTTTAAGATTAGCTTGTTGTCCAAATCCATCGAGTTTCCAATCTAGCTCACTTTAGACTGAGCATTGGCCACGTAGTATCGAATTTTCAGTACTCACTCCCTCAGGTAGTTCCGATGCACTTCAGACTCCGAGCGCTGGCCGCGTAACAACAGATTTTCTTATGTTTTCTTATTGAATATATTATGTGAAACATGATTATGAAATTCCAAAAGTAATGCTTACATTCCACTTTCTTGTTGACACAAATATATGAGAGGATTAATAAAAATTGGTGCATGTGTTATATTACGTTTTCTGCTTGGCTGACGGATTATTATCTACGGTGTAATTCTTGATACGGATTTGATGCATAACCTATCGTTTTATGGTCACCTAAGATTATTATCGTTAAGACTGAAGACGATGAACCGAATCTCAAAACAAAATAAAATCACAATTTTTACTTTGAAAAATATTTGTACTTAATTGCCAAAACAATAAAAACGTAGAATAGAATGGTGGTGGTAAAGTAATTAATTATTATATTATTTAATTTTAAATTTTATTAGCACAAACATTTAATTTATTACCTAAAATTTTCACAAATAATTAAATAAATTGAAAACTTATAATGATGTTTAATTTGATATAATAATGAAAAATAATTTGAAAAATGATGACGACGTGTTATGATTTAATTTAGATTTTTAGATAATGTTTACTTTTTCTGGTACTTACATGTTTTTAAATTCCATACTTATAAAGAACCTTATATAACAAATAATAAAATTAAATATAATTAATAGCAACAAAATAATTATAAACTACGTAACTTATTACATGTTATGATAGGCAACTTCAGTTACGCTTGACTAAAGGCTTAGAAAAGCAGTGCTTAGATGTTACTTAGAAATAAAATAAGTTATACTTACATTGCATTGCATCTTTTGCTCATTAGAAGGGTTTAACAAGTTTGTTAGTTAGTAAAAATGTAGATATAACAACAGCTATAAAATATTGGCATTTTATTTAGCTACTTTAACTTTAATGTAATAACATAAGTTGTCTTTGTTACAGCACCAAAGTTTTCATTTTCCGAAACAGGAAGACCAATTCTAGGATTGGGTAAACACCGGTATTACAGAAACAGTAGTCATGGCCCCAAAGTTACATGGTATTGCAGTAGATATTATAGAAAACCTAGATGTCCGGCTTGTTTAGTTGTTGTTGATGACGTTATTATTCACGAAAATCATGATCATAATCACTAAAGGTGGTCGTAATCGTATTATAGTTGCAAATTAATATGATTACCAACTCTACTAGATGACAAAAAAAACTTTGTATTACCCAGTTATTTCTGCAGTCCCTTGAAAATCTACAGACGGCGTATTTTTGCATTGCACATAAAATTGGTAAATGTATTGACGTGTGTAATAACCGAGTGGCGCAAGAGAAGCCAAAACAAAATTATAAAATATATATTTCTTAAATATTTTTTTTATTCATCTCCTCTTATGCTAGAATTATCAACTTATTATAATATTACGTCGATTATATGAATCATAAGTTACGTATATATATATATCTTACACTTTTATATATTTTAGTGCCCCAGTTCACATCTACAGTCAATGGGAGACCCGTACTACAAATTGGATACTATCGATACTATAGAAACAATAGAAGTCACGGAAGGAAAGCCACATGGTTCTGTAATAGAAATAGCAGTAAACCAGGATGTAAAGCCTCCGTGATTGTTGTCGATGGAGTGATCGTTGACGCTAAGAATGAACACAACCATTGATTTGTATAGATGAAGAAATTGTTAAATATGAAATGAATACACTTTATTAAATATGATTGAATTAGAAATTGATTATAAAAATATGTTAGAAAAGGAAACCGAAGCGAACTTGGAAGTTAAAGCCTCCGTAATCTTCGTCGATGGAATGATCGTTAATGTTAAGAATGAAACCGATTGCTATTTAATAGAAGAAATCTAAAAATTAAAGCGATAAGCATTTTTTTCTGTGTAAAAGGCTAAAAAAGCTTTAAAAAAGAATGTCACCGCTAACGCAAAGCTATTTATTAATAATAAACAACGAAATCATGTTTTAATTCATGTGATATAATTTAAAAACAGTGTACCTACCTTAATAAACGGTTGAAAATCCAAAACATTGTTATGGGTCTGTAAAGGAGCAACAGTGGATTTTCATCAAGAAATAAGCTAAAATCAACGGGATTTTGATGTGTAGGCACACGAATTCAACTATGATTTCTCTTTCAGTTCATAGATTTACAACAACACGGTTCGGGAAGCCTGCTATTCAGGTTGGGAGATACAGATTTAACAGGAACAACCGCAGTGTAGGTCCTAGAGCCTTGTGGGTTTGCTGTAGAGTCAGTTCTGGATGCCGAGCTACCATTACCACCATCAACGATATTATTGTTAAGGAAAAAACTATTCATAATCATTGATTTAACTTTATTTTATTTTAAGGCTTCTGTGGCTAGGTTTCGATCGAGAAAGGTAGCGATCCTTTTTTCATTTGAAAGACTGTGATTATCTCACATTCCTACACCACTTATCATCAGGTCAGCTCATTCAGGTCTGAAAGATAGCCTTAAGAAGTTGCCAACTTTTGATTCCTTAACAATAATTTGTTTGGATTAATTTTTGGCTAATTTGATGGACGACTTTTCCATACTAGACTTTAGTTCAGTCTTTTTAGTTTAGTCTTTCGCATTTTAAAGGTTTATTAATATATAAAGGTAAATTAATTTATTTTACATAATGCAAAAAATGCAGCCAATTTACGGGATATCAGAAAAGAATTAATATTTTCATTCAAATACTGTATTAAATTTTGTTTACAGATTTAAATGATATTCGATTATTTTATTCTAACAATTTTCATTATCACGTTTTTTTCACCCCAAAAATGAAGGAGATATTTTTGGGATTTTTTTTTAAACAATTTTGAATTATGTATAAAATAATGAATAATGTATGATGGAATTTTTTTTTTCATGTGATCTATTTGGAGAGATTGCTTATTTTTGTACCATAAATTAGATTATTTATTTTGAGTGAATTCATATTATAATGTAACACTATAACTTTATATCTTATTTTAATATATAATAGATATTATACTGATGTCTTAAAAAAACTATAAGATTATGTTTGATTTTATTTAAATTGCACTACCAGATAATTATAAAGTATAAGTTAGAATTAATAATAATTTTGAATGATGACGATATTTTTAGAGGTTTTTATTTTAATGTGATAAATAAATGCACAAAATAGATTACTTATCTATCTATACCTTTATGTTATGGCTTCATTGTCGCACAGTTTCGTGTCGCTTTATTGCAATAAGTCTTTGTGTTTGATCTATGACGAACTGTATTCGCATAACGAACGTCCCGATAATCCAGACAAACAAGATACGAGATTATGAAAGCTAAAGAAGAAGCAATTGCGCTATATTATATTATATCAACAAAAAACTATTATTAGTATTGGATCTTTATTAATTTATTTCCAATCTACTAGAATATTGTAAGACACAAAATATATCGTTCTACATGTCACTGTAAATAAAGAGCGCGCGAAGCTTAGCCAACCGCACGAACTTTGTCGCGATAAAACCCTATGCGCAGCATTCTTTGCAGCATTCTAGAATTTTGCAATTCATGATATGCCGAATTGCTTGTACAAACGCATCGCAACAACACAAATCTTCGCCTTGTCGCGACAATGTGGCCGTAGTATCATGGAATTTTTCTTTACTTGCTAACAAAAACTTGTATGATTAATGTTCATCATTGATGTTTGAATTGTATAAGTTGAACTAATGTCAATTTGGTTTCTACAGGGCTGACAATTGTACACACCAAACGAGGGAAGCCTCTTCTTATAATCGACAACAATAGGTACAATTGTAAGCACGTCATTGGGGCAAGAACCTACTGGATGTGCAATAAGGCACCGCAAGGATGCAGGGTCTCTGTGGTCACATTCAACAATGTGATTATAAGAACCAAGAATTATCACACTCATTAATGTTCAATTTCAATAATGTGATTATTAAAAACAAGAATTATCACACTCATTAATTTTCAATTCTTCTTTATTAACTGATAGACGTCCACTGCTTGACGTCTAGGTACTGCTGGACAAAAGTCTCTTGCATGAACTACCACAGGTCTCGATCTTGCACCGCCTGTATCCAGCGTCTTCCTGCTTTTATTTAAAATAATATAATATGGCGATACTAGTGCTTGCCATCATGCCTGATGGTAAGTGAAGATGCTTCCTGATGGACAGCGCTTGCCTAGAAAATGCCTATTCACTTTTAATTTGAAGTTTAATAAGTTACTATTAGTGGGAAAATGGAAGCTGGTAGTGGTAAAAGTTTATTTGACTAAAAAATTATTATATCCTGTTCTAGTCGATTGCATGAACAATAAATGGGATAAGATGATAATATTTTTTCAATGAATAATATGTAACTAAAAAAAAATATTTGGATGATACTGAAATATTTATTTAAACCCATAGACTTATTATATTACTGCGTAAACATGAAAACATCAGGAATTTACTTCTAAACAATTTGAATAATAATATTATATTTCAACAACTAATTTTGTAATTTAATCTAATTATTACATGTTCTTTTTCATTTTTCCAGTAAAATTTGGCGTTTCCCAGAGAGGTAATCCAATAGTTATGGTGGGTCCGCACAGATTCAAGCGAACGTCGTCGTACGGTGTCAAAACATGGTGGCATTGCGTCAAGCGATCGGCCAACGGTTGCTCTGCCAGTGTAAGTTTGGTCAAGGACAGTGTTTACAAGCTCAACATGGACCATAATCATTTTTAAAACAGGCCACTTTCGTGCTAAGAACTGGATTTTTTAGAACAGGCCGCTCCTTTTGTTAAGAACTAGATTTGTAGAAGAGGCCAGTGTTTTGGTCAAGTTGGCACTATGAACTGTCCGTTTATTTTATAAAACGACGGAGTGTTAATAAGTTTGACGTGTCTGTGTGTATGTGTGTCTGTCTGTGGCATCGTAGCTCCCCAGCGGATGAACCGATTTTGATATATTTTTTGTTTGAAAGGTGAATTACACCTCTTCTGTGTTTTGTGTGGTGAATTACACTTTTTCGAGTGTTCTTACACTCCCGACTAATTCAGCTATGTTTGATGAAAATTGGTCCAAGATGGCCGCTGCCACAAAATGGCGGATTACATATTTTTATTTTAACGATTACTGACTAGCGATTAGGATACTGTAACATGTCCGGGGTGTTTTAAATTTTTAATTTATACTTATATCGTATGTTTTCGTATACTTTACCATAATATTTTTAAATTAATTTAACTGAGCTAATAAATTTTCACATACATTATGTAGACCTCTAGATTTATGTATTATGGTTTTGGTTGTAATTTTTAAAATAATTTTATCATAAAATATTGTAAATAGATAATATAAAAGTTAGTCAACTTGATAATATTTCTTGTTATAATGCCATACATTTTAAAATAATAAATATATTGTTATAAAATATATTCAAACAATTATTATAATTAACATGTTTTTTGTAAGTGCCTTTTACTATGCAAATAGTAAAAATATATTATGCATTTATTTATTATTAATTAATTATTATTAATAATTAATGATTATTTATTTGATTATAAATTGTATTATTCTAATATTACGTATATTTGTTTGGAATTATTAAAAAATTTCATAAAATATAGTAAGTAAATGTAATTAACTAAAATAAATTATTGTTACTTTTTTCTACCTTAACTTAAAAAAAAAAAACTTGAAAATGGACCAAGAATATGCTAAAGTCATTGTTTTCTAGTTAGAAAAAAAAAATGTATTTTCCATTTAGTTTTTATTTCATATAATTTAATAAAAAGAAATATTCGTGATTTTTTCGCAGGCTACGTCCCCTATTTTTCAAAGACCCGTTATGGTAATCCTCTGCTACTTATTGAACCTTATCGATTCAACAAGCGCAGCGACAGTAAGGGCCCTAAAACCAGCTGGGTCTGTGTTAAGAAGGACACTCACTGCCGAGCCACAGTGAAAACCTGCGACAATATAATCATCACATACAATAACAATCACAATCATTAATCTATATTTATAATTAGACCTTTGTAAATCATCGACTCTGAGGTTTCATTTTCGACAATATCAGCACCAGATATAGTTCTTTCATTTCACAAGGGCTCGTGGATCATGGTTGTGGTGGGTCGTATTTGTATAAGTGTGAGCGAGAGCTTTCTAGCGCCTGACCGCTCCCACCTAGGCTCCTAACAGTCACACACACTTACGCAATGTACATGTACACAACGTGACCACAAGTAAAGCGCCCGCAACTTCTTGAGATAAATGTACTATACAATAACAATAGCAATCATTGATCTATATTTATAATCACAACTTTGTAAATCAATACAAGTAGAGTTTACCACATATTACGGTCTCTAATGCTGAGATCTATAGAGCTTTGACTCAGCTCAGACTTAAGATAGAGGTTAAAACGAGACATAAATATGTTCTGACATAATTCTGTCTCGTTTTAACTCTATCATGAGTCTGAGCTGAGTCTATAGATTATAAGAGTCTATAGATAAGCCTTAAAGTAGCTTAGTCTGTGACATAAAGACTCAATATGGACTTTCGACAGGATGATTATTATCAGTTACAATCATAATCACAATGACTCATTTACATTTATAATCACATCTTTGTATAATCATCAGAGATAGCTGATTGATATTAGGATGGGTTCATGAGTTAAAATAATACACATACAAAGTCAATATGATCATTTTCTTTGACTCTGCTCCATTTCTTTTTTATTTAGGTGCAAAAAGTGTATACGAATTTTTAGTATATATTCTTTGAACAGATTCCAGAGGTTGTTTTGTCTTAAGAAGAATAAGCTAAATATAAACATTATACTTACTTAATATTCTAAAGTTTATGTTCTAGACCTCATTTTGTATTTACTTCAAGAGTCCAATTTTTTAATTGTGGTTTAATAGTATGTAGTTGTAAATATTGTAAACACTTAACCAAGAATTATTAATAGAACCGAAAAATGAGCTGATTCTCAGAAAGGCGGGATCTTTATTCGGCGGAGTTTCATTAAACCACAAATCAAGTCTTTACTTTATAAAATTATTATAGACTCTTCATATTTTCAGCATTTTTTGGCTACACCACGGGTGGAAAACGATGCTTGGACATTGGCCATCACAGGTTCACCATACACCAGAACGAGGGCGCCAGGATAAGATGGCGGTGTGTTAAGAAGACCTCGGGATGTCCGGCGTTTGTAACCACCATTGATAATGTTATAATAAGGGTGCGGCAAGTGCATAATCACGACTAATCCATCTTCTCGTCTTTGTAAGCCTTTTTAGCCCATTCCAAAAAAAGGAGAAGGTTTCCAATTCGTGGGAATCGTTATGTATTAAAATTACGCGATTACTCAAAGACGCCTGGACAGATTTGGAAAATTCTTTTTTGTTTGAAAGGGTATACGTGTAAGGGTGTAAGGGTAACCGTGGGTAGGTGGTTCCATGGTCATCAGGTCATGGGATCCTGGAAAAATCGAGGGAACTCTTCAAATTTTATAGGCACACTTAAAGCTATGGTATTTTTAAATGCCCTACATATAGCGAGTCCATCAGTCATCTATTGTTCTAGCAACATGCCCCGCCCATTTCCACTTTGACCTGGTCACTTTCAAAACAATAACAGTCGACTAATTTTCCTATTAAAAGTTTGTCTGTCTGTGTATCTGCTACGCCATCTCGGCCAATGTGTTCCGCCAATTTTGACGCGGAATAAAGATAGGTTGCATCCCGGGAAAGAACATCTACTTTTTATTTTAATCACAGAAAATCAAAGAGTTCTCGCGCGAACCAAAAAACTTAATCCACGCGGACGAAGTCGCGGGGATCATGTAGTGTGTACATAAAACTAATCAAAAACACGGCTCGTTAAAATTAAGGACATCTTATCTTATTGTAGTAGCATTATTGGCATATCGTCCATAGGTACCTTATATCTTATCGTACGTATGTACCTCCATCAAGCACCATATTATAAGATACTATGTATGTATATTTAAAATGTTCTCAAATATAAAATGACGCTCGTAAATATGCCACTGATGCTATTTAATTAAATAAGAATTTGCAAATGATTATAAAATAAATGTTTTCGAATGATGTTAGGAGTATTATAAATGTGACCTCATAAATTAGGACTTAGTAAAGAAAAAAAAAAAATGGACTTAGTTATAAACTTTGCTGGTTACATTAATACGAAATTAGAGTTATTATGAATATGTGTATTACACAGAGATTAAATGTTAGGTAACTTAGGGCCGATTTCACTAACGTAAAGTAGTGTTATCTGAGCGGGATATTTTGTAGCTGTTATCTATTATATAAAAATAGGTCGGGTTTTCCTTCCTGACGCTATAACTCCAGAACGCACGAACCGATTTCCACGGTTTTGCATTCGTTGGAAAGGTCTCGGGCTCCGTGAGGTTTATAGCAAAGAAAATTCAGGAAAAATTTCAACAATTTAAGAACGCGGACGAAATCGCGGGCGTCCGCTAGTACCTAATATATTTCTCGATAAAAAGATACACGGTATTGGTGAAATCGGCACTAAGAATACTACTTAATTTTTTTAAATGTCGCTAAATTAGAATTTTACAGTAAAAAAAATTACGTTCACAAAACAACGGACAAAGAGTTATTTACTTTTATTATAATATTATTGTATTATTGCTTCCCTAACGTCGGTTGCGCGTACTATTCTCATACAATACCTGGCAGTATATTTTTTCTTGTTTCTTTGTTGTTAAGAGTCATCTAATTAGGGTTAGGTATTCCGTAAAATTTTGGGTTTGTCGGTAAAAACGGTCATAAGAAATTAAATGGTAGTAAATGACTCATAAAATATATTTAAATAACTCTCTGAATGTAGCGCGCCGCTCCACATATAAAGGGCATGCATACACGTGGCCGACGTTATGCGACCAATAATAACGTAGGAGAAAATTAAATTTTTGAAAAGAAAATTGAAATTATTTTATTTACTATTTATTGTTAAAGTTCATAATATAATTTATTACTACTTAGGTTACTAATACTAATTAGGTTAGGTTAATTATACTATTTAGGTTTATCCTAAACTATTTGACGTGAATGTTAGTAAATATATGTATATATTTGATTGATTGTGTGTGTATATTGGCATTTGCGTGTCTACTTACATGCCTGTGTGTATAATTTTAAGACCCCTAGTAACATATGCCCAGTGAGCTCGTCGAATGGTTAACTGTATGCGTACACTTGCAATCCGATTGCCGATATTTGTGCAGTTCCGTACACACATCTAAGGAACTTGGTACATTCCGTAAAAAGCTTACACACGTTGGCCAATATTTTCCGAATGCGTTAGGATAACTGATTAACAAACATAATAACAAAACTGTAATATATGTAAAGAGTAATTTATGGTGTGTTTGATATAGAAAAATAAGGATGCTTTATTAAACAAATGAGGATATCAGAGTATGTTTAAACAAATGTATCTATAAAGTTTAATAAATTCTATGTTGTATATAATATGAGGTTACTTCATTTTTTGCTTTTTTTTTACTTCGGTGCTGTTCTGTGTTTTTTTCGCCGCCATTTTATTTAGAAACTAGTAAACTTACTTTAACTTACTCGTAAAGATTAAATCCTCATCGGGCCGTAAAGCCAAAGCATATTAAGCTCTATCTATTAGTTTATAGAGTCTAATCGATCTGCCAGTGCGCTGCTCTATGCGCTATAATTTCAATCCATTGCCGGTTTACTCCGGGGCACGGGTTTCCTCTCAGAATGAGAAAGCGTTAAATACAAGTGATATCTATTGCTCAATACATAAATAACCTCTAAAAGTGAGAGGTACCTGATTTGAACTTGGGACTACCAGAAATGAGACCAAAATCTTAACCTAGTGGTTAAGATTTTGGTACCGGTACCGTTAAAGCAATTAATGTCTTCCTTGTTATCTCGTTAGTTTAGCTCTGTAGCGGCCTGGAGCTGGTGTAGCCAACTGCTTGAGCTAAGCTAAGTTATTTTAATTAACAGTGTGATTTTCGCTTAATGAATGTTTCTTTACAGTTTTTTCGTTGTAGCATAGTACGGGTGACATGTTAATAAAACGTAATTTATTTTGTATCATATTATTGAAATCATAAGGTTCAAATTCACATAATTAAAATCCATTGAGAAAATTCATCTTATTTCGTAATTTGAATTTTATCATACTTGCAACGAAAAAACTGTACTAATGGGTTTATAAATACATATCAAAAATTCCACCCAAAAATTCAACTCAGTTTCGGAATTTTTGATATGTATTTATCTAGTATTTATAAATCTATTAGGATATTTCCTTTAAGTGTAGGTTAACACTTTAATAAAAAAAGAGAAGAAACTGTAATTGCACTGTTTTCAATCAGTTATTCTCGTAATTACAGTGTATTACGAGGCCTCGAAACGTCAAGACGGTGGACGTATACTGGTCTTCAATGGGCACCGTTACAACAAGCAGTATGTTGCGGGACAGAAGACTTCCTGGCGATGCATCAAACGTAACTCCGGGTGCAAGAGCAGGATCTGGACCGTTAATGATGTGATTGTTAGTGTTATCAATTACCATCAACACGACCCTATACCATTGATAAGGCCGTATGAAGAAAGCCGTTGAAATGATTTTTTTAAAGAATATTAGCCAAGCAGACCGTGACAGAATATATTCTCCTCTCCCCTCAGAGCCGAATTTACACTGCGAAATTAGTGGCATGAAATTAGTTTCATGACATTAATTTCATCAATAATTTCACGTTTAAACTTCTAATTTCATGCATGAAATTAATGCATGCATCATGAAATTAGAAGTTTACACGTGAAATTGTTGATGAAATTAATGTAATGAAACTAATTTCACGCCACTAATTTCGCAGCGTAAACTCGGCTTAAATCAATGGAAAAATTGTGTAGGTATGATAATAGTGCGATGGGTGGGGCTCGAACCTTTAACCTTTCAGATTTCTGTCTGGACCTTTGAGCTATTGTGCCCCTGTTCGAAATAAAACGATAATATTATAAGTAAATGTAATTGTTTTATAAACTCTTCCATAAATACAAATAACTATGAGTTAAAATTAATCTTCTAACGATTAATTTTACGCAAAGATGGGTAAGTATATTAACAGTTTTTATCGATTGTTGGTTTTGTAATCATTTATTTTTATGGTATTTATTATACCAGCTTAAATATTTATGTAAAATTTACGTACTCAATAAATTCTTTAAAACTTCTTTTATTTTTATTTTCATAATTCTCAATACACATCAGTAATTTTTATTGCGATCTGTTTTCCGTCTGTCCGTCTGTCCGTCTGTCTGTCAGAGGGCTATATCGTAATAGGTAGACAGTTGAAATTTTCACAGAATGTGTATTTCGACACATAATAAGAACATGATCTTTCAGCGTTTTTTGGTAGGGAACCCTTCATAAAATGTAAGTCCGACTCGCATTTGACTGGTTTTTTTTATCTTGTTTTCAGTGTATTTCGAATTGACGAAAGTGGGTGGCCGGGTGTTGGTGATCGACGGAGAAAGATATAACAAGGCGTCTGTCAGTGGGATGAAGACGTCATGGAGGTGTATCAAGCGGAATATTGGCTGCAAGAGCAGAGTGTGGACGGTTGACGATGCTATCGTTAAAATATGTAACTATCATACACACTGATCAGAATATTGGCAGAGGAGAAACAATACACTACCATAATATTGCGTGACGCTTGTTCAGTGTTTAAGCAAGAATGGCGTATTTGATCATCATTTTTATCATCATCATCATCATCCTCATCAGCAACATCATCATTATCTTAATCCATTGCCGGTATACTATCAGCGCGACGCTTCAGTGTTTAAGCAAGAATAGCGTATTTGATCATCATCTTTATATCATCATCATCATCGTCATCATCATCATTATCTCAGTCCATTGCCGGTCTACTATCACAGCGCGGCGCTTGTTCAGTGTTTAAGCAAGGATGGCGTATTTGATCATAATCATCCTCATCAGCATCATCATCATCATCACCATCACAATCCATTGCCGGTCTACTATCATAGGACGACGCTTGTTCAGTGGTTAAGCAAGAATGGCGTATTTAATCATCATTTTTATCATCATCATGATCCTCATCAGCATCATCATCATTATCTTAATCCATTGCCGGTATACGATCAGCGCGACGCTTGTTCAGTGTTTAAGCAAGAATGGCGTATTTGATCATCATCTTTATATCATCATCATCATCATCGTCATCATCATCATATCATTATCTCAGTCTATTGCCGGTCTACTATAACAGCGCGACGCTTGTTCAGTGTTTAAGCAAGGATGGCGTATTTGATCATCATCATCATTATCATCATCATCTCCTCAACCCATTGCTGGCCCGCTGCTGGGCACAGGTCTCCTCTCGAATGAGAAGAGTTAGGCCATAGTCCACCACCAAGTTGGCCAAGTGAGGATTGGCAGACTTCTCACACCTATGAGAACATTATGGAGAACTCTCAGGCTTGCAGGTTTCCTTTCATCTGTATAAGATAAGGTTTACTAATTTAATACTCCGTTCTGAATATCCCCGAAGTTTGGTCATTTCCAAGTTGAATAGCGCATTACAGCGCAGGAATGTATCAAATGTAGATTTATTTTAGGTTATATAAAGCAACTAGCTTTTATCCGCGGCTTTGCTCACGTTAAGTTCGATTTTTCAAACCCCTGCTAGATTAGTCAGTCAGTCACTTTTTCTTTTTATATGTTTATTTGTAATTCAGCTCTTATTCAATGTTGTTATGGTTCAATTTACTTGGACGAATACGTATACGATCAATCGAATTAAATCTTATACTAACCTTCAAAGCGTTGTATAGTGTACAATTTTTTGTTTAATTAAATCCATTTTCATTTCAGTTACATTTATACCTACTTCATTTCTCATCACTATGTTTTATTTATCAAACCTATTGAATTTAAACAAAATTAGCCTTGAAAATAATTGCTTTATATACCTACGCTTTTTATTTAGGTTAGATGGTAATTTAACTGTTCTTGGTTGCGTAACCTGAGGGTCTAGTGGGTGAGTTTTTTTAAAGTAAAGTTTTTAAGCTAACGCTAACTGTGCGTACATCAATTATTTAGTAAGGGCGGAAAAGGGATAAGTAAATTTTCATCCCTTTCGCGTCCAAACTACAGCTTCAGTTAAAGTTTCAGTTAAAACGCCACCACCAATTACGACTTTCGTTTTTCCAACTAACTATAACTTTAAATCAAGAGAGAATTTAAATCAAGCGCGATTCATCTTCCTTTACCATCTATATACTTATTTAATTATGAAATTATTGAAATATTTTACTAAAGAGTCCTTATAGATCCTTTGTCTCAATTTTTCCTACTAATTTCCAGATCATATTTACTACTTTACAACATCACATGGCGGTAACCGGGTCTTAATCTTCAAAGGCCAGCGATACAATAAGCAATATTTCACAGAAAAAGGGATCTGTTGGAGATGTACTAAGCGCAATAGCGGCTGCAAAAGTAAGGTCTTTACCGTTCATGACACAATTGTCGGAATTGAAGATGAACATGATCACAGCCTTAAACCTTTTATGAAATGAACAAACAAAGGAAGTTATTAAATAATAATCAGGATTGTATCCTTTAATAGTTGTGATTGAAAACATTTTATATTAATTAATTGTATTTTATGTATATAGTTTTCTTTTTACCTACAATCTTCATCTACCGTGTGGTCTTATTCAACTACTTATCGTAATTAGTGCCGATTTAACCAACAACGTTTAACCGAGGAATAAATTGGGCGTTCTTAGTTTTGTATAGAAAATACACTAAAATATCATCTCGGATCATACGATTTAATCAGTTGTGAGACCATACATATTAATGTAATTGTAATAATTATTTAATACCTAATGTAAATCAGTGACTACGCTGCCATGACGTTAAGACAAAGTACTGAAACTGAAACTGAAACCAATACGCATGGCGTACTTGGCTACAGCGACCGACTAGCCACGTGACCTACCTTATATGTTACTAGTTATTATGATTTATTTAAGGGCTAAGGTGGACGTCGTAGTCTGATCTGATATGATTGTAAAAATAAATTGTAAAAATAAATAAATCTTAATCTGAAATTTTGGAATCTCAACGTGAGATTTCATGTTTGGATAAACTACGTCGGTTATTTTGATTCTTCTACCGATTTCCTTATTAATGATTTCGTAATAAATTATAGATAAAATATACTTCGTTTCTATGTGGTTCTAGATGTGGTTTCTATCTTATTTCAGAGTCAAATCTTGGTTTCCACTTTACAATGTCAAAAGGCGGCACCGGGGGCCGAGTCCTAATCGTCTACGGCCAACGCTATAACAGGCAATATGTCGCCGGAAATAGGACCTCCTGGAGATGTACTAGGCGTAATATAGGTTGCAAAAGTAAGGTCTGGACTGTTGACGACAAAATTGTCAGAGTTTTCAATGAACATGATCATTACATTAAACCCTAAATTACTTTAATAATAATACTAACCTAGGAATAAAAATATGTTTGAATTTAGTTTTGATTAACATTTTTATGTGATGTATTTAATATATATTGTTATTGGATTTCAATTTATAAATGAAATTAATATTATTTATACATTAGATTGCGATCTTCAATTAACTTGTTTTATTTATCTTCTTTCATTAATTGCTGTCTAGCGATTTATAGCATTGTTGATGCAACCGGTTTATTATTTCGTTTTATGAGTATTGCCACTATTGATGGGTTAGGAAAGAAATTTAAATCCAAGTGTTGTTAAGGGCTAGTACTTTTATAACAATTATATTATAAGAAGCTAAAACGAACATAATCTGCAGCGCGCGCGGGAGAAACGCGTCAACAGCCACCACTTGGGTATTCAAATTCGCCGTTGCAAATAACTGAATCTTCAGAAACTTTTTCCAAAGGAACATGCATATGTTCTTTATACGTTCTATATTATAATATTTTTTTTTTTATCTAAGAACTGGCTTTTATTTGAAAACCATTCACTCGCTACTTATATAAGACTGACTATTTGTCCCTTATTCGTGTTTCAGATACATTTTAAAATCATTGAAGATATAGTAGCATAATTCAATGATATCTTTGATTTATTTCTTTTTATCCTAACTTTATTTTCTCACCATACACCTTTCGTCAATCAACCATTTCAACCATAGGTCTACTCTCAAATGGCTTAGGTCATAATCTTCCACGCTGTCCTAATTGGCAGATTCAATGCAAAGATATTCAAACGGCAATGTATTTTTTCAGTTGTCAGAATACCAACCCGTTCCAAGAAGGGATTACTTATGATAAACGGATTCACTTACTCCGAATATAGACCGAGTTTCTGGTACTGCAGCAAGACTAAGAGAGGCCGTTGTAGAGCGCGCGCGCGCACTGATGCTGCAGGGAAGCTCCGGTACTTAGATGAGAACCATACTCATGAGCCACCCAAATACCATATCACCTCCTCTGGAACGTACGTTAAGGTGACCTAATATGGGCCACTCAGCGGGCGATAAAAAGAGACGCGGCAAAGTATTCCTGCGTGGCCAAATCAGAAATGATTCCATTCGTGAAAGAATCAGAGTTACCGACCTAGCTCATTCAAAGTTGCAAAGTTTAAATAGGCAAATAGTCCGCAAAACCAATAGTCGTCGATCGCCTCAGGTGCTAGATTGGCGACCTTACACTCGAAAGCATAATGTTAACAGACTCCATTGACGACATTAGACCTCTTGCAGTTGACGACATTAGACCTCTTGCAGTTGGCCTGAATTGCCCGAGCTTCGCATAGGTAGCCCAAGAAATCTTCATGCCTTAAGTTTTCCTTAATTTGAGGTGTCATTAAAGGTGTGTCTAGTTTGCTTATTCGTGCTTGCCTGGGATTTACTCGTATATTAACGTTTAAGATGAACTAAGAATTGTATTTTTAAGATATGCTCTGTATTTTTGAAAATTCAGTAAAAAAGAATATCCAAATTATGTTCTCATTAATCTAAAATAAGCTTTCATTAAAGGAAATCATCATACTTGTGTCATGGTCGCAATCTCCCCGAATATCTGAAACTAATGCATATAATCATATAGGTTTCTACCATTGTTATTCTGTAGCGGTTACATCTCCAGGGTGATGTGATCAGTGTGGAATTTATATGCATAACTATAAATAATCTATAAACTAAAATATCCTTTAAAAATACGTATTAATAGAAATTAAAAATAAAGAAAACCTATACATATTTATTTCAATAAATAGCGTTCTTAAGGGCGTACATCTCTACCGCATGACCATAGCAAATGAACGAAAAAGGAATGAAAGAGGGGATGAAGGAAAAAACATCTATCGAACAAGTGTGAAACCATAGCTAAACTACCCCCCCTAATGCTGAGGCGCATACATGTTAAAGTCTAGATCTAGTATGAGGACTATAAATATATGTATAACTAACGTTATATTTATCAGTTTGCAGAATCCCAAGCCGTTCGAAGAAAAGTTTACTCATGATCAATGGGTTCACCTTTTCCGAATACTTTCCGATGTTCTGGTATTGCACCAGGAAGAAAAGCAGGCGCTGCCAAGCGAAGGCGCGTACTGATGCTCAAGGAAACCTCAGGTTCTTGCAAGAGAACCACACTCATGAACCTCCACAGTACCATTTGACAGCTACAGGGCACTATATTAAGATTAACTAAGCTATGATTTTAACGTTTAAACTGCCGTGAGTTAGGTACATATGGAAATTTAAAAGCTAATATTTGTTATAACGTTACACGCTTATTTTTATTATAACAATATGCGCTTATGTTAATAATTATAGCTACATTAAACCGTTTAAATCACAAGTATGTAGACTGAGTCGTTGTGCTACATTGCATGACTATGCTTTAGGGCATCGGATGGATTTGAAATTAGACAGACATACATTCCGTTCCGGCTATATCCTCGTGGGTCATATGATTTAATGTAGTTATAAGCTTTTTAAGCTATCTTTTTTTTGAGCAAACTTTAGTGCAGTTGTACAGTGTACACCAATCACAAATCAATTCTTTAAATTAGATTGACTGGTTTAAATTTTATTTTCCTCGATGCATATTGTGAAAAGGATGACACTTTCTGAAGTCCAGTAATTTAATTGATCTTTGATATTATGCATTATTTATCTAAATATATAAAAGGCAAAGGTGACTGACTGACTGACTGACTGACTGACTGATCTATCAACGCACAGCTCTAACCACTGGACCGATTGAGCTGAAATTTGGCATACAGGTAGCTGTTAAGACGTAGACATCCGCTAAGAAAGGATTTTGGAAAATTTCAACCCCAAGAGGGTTAAATAGGGGGTTAAAAAATCGAACCTAACATGAGCGAAGCCGCGGGTTAAGGCTAGTTAATGATAAAAATTATTTACAATAATTATGATGTGTTTACTGTTGTTAAGGCTATAGAATAATTTACATTATATTTTTGAATTTTATTTATTAAATGTTGTACCTATGATCTTCTGGATTTGAGTAGAATCGTTGAGGGAGTTGCAATTTCATACTTAGAATTAATTTTGGTTTACTTCTCTATACAAATAAATAAATAATAAAGCTTCTGTAAGTGATTTTGAAAAAAATGCCTCTTATTAAATGGTTATTTAAACAATAAGTTTCTTCCGTACGTTTTTTGCATATCTGTTTTGTCCGTGCTAATCTTTTTCCATTTTCATTTGAAAGGACAATGGGGGATTTTTTGTGGAACCCGTCCCCACCCTCCAAGAGTGATGGGATGCGACTCAATTTTACTAGTAACTATGTGACGGTATTATTTTTATGCATGATGTTACTTAAAATATATAAGTTTTTATAGGAACTATAAAAACTAAGATATATATAACTTATGGTAAAATAAAGATTATCTTATTATGAAGTCAATATTGTTTTCCGTATTTTATTTCACTTTACTGCACACTAAGTAATTGTATATGTAAAAAAATCGAATTAAACATATTAAAGTATATTAATATCGAATAACAACATATTAAAGTAAATAAATCCGAAACCCCATATATTTGGAATGTGACCCCATAGTAAAAAAATATCCATTCTAGTAGACGCTTCCGATGGCACTTGTTTCAAATCTGTTGGTGGGTGGGGACGTTTTTACCCTTTTTTGTCCTTTCAGCCAAATTCGTTGTGGCGTTAAGGAGTAACAAACATACAAACACACACACACATACAAACAAAATTTCGTCTTTATAATATTATTGTGATGTGATGTGATTATTTATTCATTTTTTTGTTTAATAAAACAGACCAAATCATTTGTTAGTTATGAATTTTTTTTAGTATGTCGTATACCGAGCCGCACGCAAAAGGGCATGCTTATGATCAACAGCTTCACGTTCTCCGAGTATAAGCCAAAGTTCTGGTACTGCACCAGGAGGAAGAGCAGAAACTGCCAAGCCAAGGCTCGGACCGATTGTTACGGGAAGCTGACGTTCTTGGAAGAAAAGCATAACCATGAACCGCCTCTGTATCACTTGACAGCATCTGGACATTATGTGAAGTTAAACTAATGTTCACTTCCAAAAAAGGAGGAGGTTCTCAATTCGTCAGAATCTTTTTTTTATATATTATGTTCCCCGATTACACGAAGACGCCTGGATCGATTAGAAAATTCTTTTTTTGTTTGAAAGAATATACTTCCCAAGTGTTCCCATTGGCATTAGGTCAGGCTCTAATGATGGGATCCTGGAGAAATCGAGGGAACTCTTCAAATATAGACACAATTGATATGCTTAGTAGTGGCGTTTGAAGTCGAATTTTTAAAAAAGAATTTTTACGTTTATATTATTATTTGTTAAATAGGCAAACATTAACATTTACTTACATAAAATATTTTAATTCAAAGCGTCTGTGTATTTCTTTATAAATGAAAGATGAAACTGGAAACGTTATAAGCTCGCCTTCGTTTTTTTTTGGAGATGTTGCAGTACTGTAACGTAACTTTAACCGCCTACCGAGCAACTCTTCCACGGCGATATATTATTATGGGTATGATACAAACCAAACTAAGGTAAAAATATAATAAATATTAATTAGAACAGAGAATAACTAGAAAAAAGAAATAGAAAAACTGCTATATTGATAAACTATATATCGTAAGAATAACAGTTTCTTACAACATAGTTTTTAAAGTTTCGTAGTTTCAATAAAATAGATTTTTGTATGTATGTAGTCTAGGTTCCGGGGGTTAGAATCCCAGATACTCACCGAGAGCTCTTCTTTGTAGAGATTGCAACAGTATTTACATCAGTGGTCACAAGTCTGTCCGTAACTTTCTTGCCTTTATTGGGCACTGACTTAGAACCCTCTACGCAAAAACCCTTCTATTTGCGTGCGCGTGTTATAAATTTGATTTTGCCAGTGACCAGGTTCTATTAATGAAGCATAACAATGGTTGACATGACCTCTGGTGTATCACACATAGACTCATAGATTGTACTTGTAACCTATTTTTGTAGTGTGCCGAATACCAAGCAGATCAAAAAAAGGTATGCTTATGATCAACGGTTTCACATTCTCTGAATACAGCCCGATGTTTTGGTACTGCACCAGGAAGAAGAGTAAGAACTGCACAGCCAAGGCTCGGACTGATGTCCATGGCAATCTGAGATTCCTAGAAGAAAATCACAATCACGAGGCACCACAGTACCATTTGACGGAATCTGGACGTTATGTGAAATTAAATTAATATCCGTACACTGGAGTGTCACATTGATGGCGCCATTATTTTAAGCTCTCTTTCATATATTTATTTTTCTTATATTCTCTTATAGAGCATTAAAAACTTTTGTCTATGATTTAGTGACAGTATTCCGATGTTTGCTGTTTGAATTGAAATTAAGGATCTATGTATTTATTCTTTTTATAGTCTTGTTTTTTGAGCATTTATTGTTTGATGATCTTGTCTTTTGTATTTTGATTATTTTAATAATCTATCAAATAGTATTAAATTAATTATTTTATTTAACATAGAGTTATTTAATGTTATCAGTTTACGGATTTCTAATGTAAGCTTAAATAAATCATTGTTTCATTTATTTCGATTTTGTACTTCAAAATTCATTCCATTAATTTCACACAAGGCATTTTTTGTCATAACTAGTTTTCACTGATTGATTTGATGATGGTTGGTGATGATGATTAACATTTAACAGTAATCATTCAATTGAGAAGTAAGATTCATGAGATTGCTTAGCTGGGTATGAGCGATATGAATTGAATTAAAACTTTCGATATGATTTTATACAGACTTAGAATTTTGCTTAAATGTACTGTGTAGAGGTATATTCAAAATTGCGCGTAGCCTTGGACCGTTACCATGGCAACGGTAGACGATTCCCCGCGCGGCCACCTCTCTACCCCTCTGTCACCCGCCGCCGCTGCGCGCTCGGCGCGAGCGCCCCGCGTGGTCGGCAGTCCGCTTCGAAAGTCGTTAATGCGCACACGCATCGAGTCTCACAACTGTTAATATTTGTCTGCAACGTTAAGCTTAATATCTGTAACGCTTGTTAGCTATCTTTTTCTACTACAGCCAGAACTAAATAGTTATTTCTGTTTTCAGAACTGGTACAAGCCATTCTAAGAGCTCGTCTATGTAGAGAATCAACAAATATTTACATCGGAGGTCACAAGTTCTTTCGTCATTCTCGATCACTTATCGGCAACAGGATCAGATGGACTTGCGCCAAGAAACACAAGCTTAAGTGTAAAGCTTCTGCGGTGACCATAGATGGTGTGGTGGTGTCAACTACGGGTCTTCACTCTCATGCTTAGGTCTTGGTGTAGTGAGTGACTTTGGTCATACATAGTTATTTACCACCCTACCGTTAAGGACTTGCCGCTAAGTGATTTAGCGTTCCGTTACGATGGCGTGTAGAAACCGATAAGATGTTTGGGTTTAATTAAAAAACTGTTATTCCCTCGAAGTTAGCCGGAAACCATCTTAGACTGCATCGTTAATTACCTACCATCAGATGAGATTGCAGTCAAGTACTATCTGGTCATAAATAAATAAATTCTTTGACACTATACGTAACGTCTCGTGCCCCAAAGACTTTATATATAGAGCAAACCCCTAAGTCTAGTTTAATTTTTCAAGTTTACCTGAACTGTGCGTTGTTCATTTAGTACGGGAAAGAAAAGGACGGAGAATTTTTCTATCCCTTTTCTATTCATAACAATTATTATTAACAGATTTACGCAAAGTTTACGACAAACTTACGTTTAACAACATCTATAAGGTGTAGGTTGGAGCGCGCTTGCCTAGAAGATGCCTATGCGCACAAGTTATACGTGGCATTTTGTTTATGAAAAAAAAAAACTAGTTTTAAGTAATATATTAGAGTACTTGTTTTAATACATAATTGATTGTTAGAGTTTGAGAGCTAAGTATGTGGCATTTGTGCCTTACATTAAAAATTCAAAAATACTTTAAAAAATCCATTATCTATTACGTTCAGTTACTTAACCACGTTCATGTAAAATTTTACATATTTGAGAAGATTGATAAGAGATTTAATATATTATTGTTTTATGTATTTAACAATAGAGTTTCGAACTCTGCGAGGGTAGTTGGAATAACATTTTAATGTAAATAAGTAACTTTAATTTAGAAATCTACTGAAATAAGCGGCTTAAGGTATTCGCCTACTACATAAGATTGTACGTCAATTCTTACTTTAATTCTGAATTTGGTCACTTGACAGCAGTGTTTTCCCTAGGGTAAGTTCTATAAAAATATGGAGTAAAGATTTTCAGACGTTTAATGCTTATATAAAGTGTGCGTTCTTGACTTTCTTGGAACATTTTCGACTTTTATGACTTGATTAGTATTGCGTTACGTCAAGTAAGTATTGTCACGAATTAAATCTAATTTTGTAACAATACTTATTATTGTAGTGGGTGATAACTTTTATGCAGTATGTTAAGCCGTAACGTAGAATTTAATTAAACTAATATAATATTATTTTTATTAATGTAACGTAGGTTGTCTTCGATCAATAATGTACCAGATACGAATGCGGTCATCAAAAACCATCTGTCAAAAATAAGCTCTCACCTCCTATTAACGAACCTATTTTTAGTGAGAAATCCAAGATACTTACCGCAGTGTTCTTTTAAAAGTTGCGAATTTTCACAACCTTTAAAAGAACACAGCGGCAAATACAAGTTTAAGGAAGTATGAAGGGAAAGGTGAGAAGCTTCACGGACCCTTTTTCAATTCACGTTTTTCGTATGAGACTGTTTATCTTGTGCGTTAGTGATAGAAGTAAATTGTAGAAGAATAAAGGTGGAAACACACTTTCCATACGCAAGCTGATGAAACGCGATGAGCTTTGAGTGTAGCTGAATGCAATATGCACTCAGCTACGCCTTCTAAGCATTGGGTGAGCGTCTAGACTCTTGTACCAGCTGTGTAATCTTTGCCACGTAACGTGGTCATGATTTTCCATTCGCAGAATCAATTAACATCCCACGCAACATATTTTTGCGTAGTGTTGTGTGCTTCCACCTTTAGCCTTGAGAACATTCCAATCACAGAGTAAGTTGTGTTGATATTTTTATAATAGGTATACTCTGTAAGTATAGTATAAGTAACAGTTAACATATTTTAATAATGTTACCAAAGGAGCTTTTAAACATGTTCGGATTGATGTTACGGTTTTTTCGGAAAATAACGACCAAAAATTTTAAAAATGTTTCTAGCTTTTAAAAATTGATTAAGTATGATAAGTATTTTTTTATTGAATCTAATAAGAAATTTGACATAGTATTATTTTGTTTTGGTGTTTATGATTATACTTAAATGTGTATTTCTATGTTATTTCTTTTATTAAGTAAGTAATTTTATTATTCATTATTATTATTAGAAAACTAATACTATTTATAAAAGAATTGTTTAATTATAATGGTATGCATTGTTTTATTAAAATTTTGTTTAACATCATTATGATTTTCATTTTATCTAAGTCGACGGCATGACTTCACACAGAGGCCTGTAGTATATCTCTGTCGCGAATTCGTAGCATCTGAATGAGTGTTAAATATCTGCGTTATATAGTTATACTGCGAGAAAACACTTGTTTACCATTTAAGACAGCTAAGGAAAAATAGACAATAATAGTATTTCTTCCGTTTGGTTACGGCGTAACCATAGCGAATTTGCCGCACAATAATTTTTTTATAAACCTTGGTGTTAAACTGGAAAAAATTATAGACCCTTATATATCCCTTATATTACGTTTGGTAAAAAAGGGACATTTACAGTGAAGTTTAAAAAGTCGTTTCATGGTACGAATTTTGTCCTAACGCAGATCTTTACTAATTTTATTTTATCCTATTCGTTCCACTGCTACGGTTTCGCCGAGATGTGCTAACGGCCTGAAAATGTGTTTCAGCTTCTAGCACATTTCGTGGTTTGCTTTCAGAATGTAAACTGATATTACTGGGACAGAGGGAGGTTTTATATATTGACGGATTCACGTTCAGGTTGCAGCGCAAAACTGTATTCGGAAGTATCTGGTATTGCTCTATGTACCACAGAGGCTGCAGAAGTGTCGCCCACCTTGATATGAGTAATGTACTACTGGATTTACGAAGGAAGCATAATCACAAAAAGCCTATTCTGTACGCAACTGCTAACGGTTCCTATGTGAGACGGCAATGAACATTATATGCCTTATGTGACCTTATATGATATTATGTGACTTTTTGGTGGTGGAATGAATGCATGAAATACAATTTTTTGTGATCAGAGTTTTTATATTTCACTTAATTGTTATGTATGAAAGTCTAAATGTGGGTGTTATAAGGAAAAATTTTTAAAAAACAAGCAGGTTTTTCGATTAATAATTAAGTTTTCAATTGTGGACCAATTTTAATACTATTTTTATAATGCAATATAATGAATAAAAATATCTCAGTAAAATTTGCTTTGTGTAGCTTTTAAATTACCTAATGAGTAATTTGCATTTACAATGCCTAAGTTTTCTCTAAAGGAAGTAAGAAAAAAGGAAAAAAAAAAAAGTATGTTCATATGCTTACAAATAAACAAATGTTCAAATTCTTTACTCTTATGCACAAATAAATAAAAAAGTAACATCAGCAGTTCATACTGGATATGAGCTATCTCCATTCCAAATTTAAATCAAATTGTTTCATTCGTTGTGGCGTGAAGGAGTAACAAACATACACACACACCTTTATAATATTATACTAGATGATGCCCGCGACTTCGTACACGTGGATTGAGGTTTTTTGGATTCCCGCGGGAAATCTCTTATTTTCCGGGATAAAAAGTAGCATATATCCTATTCCAGACTATTATCTATCTCTGTGCCAAATTTCAACTAAATCAGTTCAGTCATTGCGGCGTGATTGAGTAACAAAGAAACATCCAAACTTTCGCATTTATAATATTAAATAGGATAATAAGATTAATCCTAATATTAACAGGATTGATGATGTGCCCTAATTATTTTGTATTGTTTCTTTCAGAATGTAAAATTATTAATCTAGGGAAGAAGACAGTTTTATTCATCGACGGGTATACATTTAACGGCGACTGTTTAAATGATTTCGATTTCGTAAGCATATGGAGCTGTGCGACCAAGGGTTGCAAGGTTGTCGTACACACCGGGGAGCAATATGAGCTGAAGGTTGTGAAGGGAAAACACAACCACAAACCCCCAAAGCTGTACCAGACCTCAGACGGTTCATACTTAAGACTCAAATAATAAGAATGGTTTATTTTTTCAAAACAAAGTTATAGTCTACGTATTACATCTCTTGGGTCTTCAAATAAAAAAAAATTGGCCAAGTGCGAGTTGGATTCGCACACGGACTGAAAACTGAAAGGTCGCAGGTTCGAACCCCACCCGTTGCACTATTGTCGCACCCACTCCTAGCACAAGCTTTCCGCTTATAGCTTGTCTGCAGGGAAAAGGAAAATATAAGTCAAGTTCAGCTTGGCTAATATTAAAAAAAAAAATTATGTAAAGTCGATACAGTATTTTAATGTTGACAATTTGAAAGACATATTTAATCAGGCTATAAAACAAATTAAATTTGCCCTAATCAGTTTGTACTTATATTAATTTAATGATATGTTTAGTTTGCTAAACAATAAATCAATTTTAATATTATTAAGTATTCTTAATCTCTGCTTTCCTACTGATATTCGTATTAATATATAAGCGCAAATGTGTGTTTGGTTGGTGGTTTGTCCTTCAATCACGCCGCAACTGAGCAACGGATTGACGTGAGTTTTTGATAGGGCGCGTGGCTCATGGTTGTGTGCGTGTCGTATCTGTAGAAGTGTGAGCGAGAGCTTGCTCACGCCTGATTGATCACCTAGGCTCCTGACATGCACGCACACTTACGCAGTGTCCATGTACATGACGTAACCACAAGTTAAGCACCCGTAACTTCGTGAGATAAACGTACTACCTAGCTATAAGTTTATGTATTAACTAGCTTTTGCTCACGGCTTTGCTCACGTTAAGTTCGATTTTTCAAACCCCTATTTTACCCCCTTAGGGGTTGAATGTTCAAAAATCCTTCCTTAATGAGCGCCTACGTCATAAAAGGAACCAACTGTGAAAATTTCAAGTTTCTAACTATAGTAGTTTAGGCTGTGCGTTGATATCTCAGTCAGTCAGTCAGGACTTTGAATTTTATATATATATAGATATTTTTTTTTATTTCTTCTTCCAGAATACGAATTTATTGTTCTGGGAAAGAGAAGAGTTTTATACATTGACGGCTATACATTTAACTTGAATCGTCGGACTGATTCCGGAAACGCCTGGTATTGTTCAATGTACCATAAAGGTTGCAGGACGGTGGCACGTACTAATGCGATGGACAAATTATTATTATTTTTCAAAGGAAAGCACAACCATAAACCGCCAAGTTTGTATCGAAGCTCAGATGGGTCGTACGTCAAACTTTAACCAACGAAGCTTCAACAGCTGGAGGAGCAAAAGTTAAGTTGTTAAGTTAGCGCATTTAAATAAAAACCTGGTTTTAGAAATATTTTTTACTTTTAATTTATTCTTGTTCATTTATGGATTTGTTCTTAACATTGTTAATAACTATAACTGCTTAATAAATAAAAAAAATAAAAAAATCCTTGCTACATTGTTATTTTTATTTTTATTTTTTTATTCTCTTTTAAAGAGCTGACATATTAACTAAATTTAGATTAATTATAACTAGTTTTAAATTATTTCTAACTATCCTATACAATTTCTTCGCTCCTTCTGACATTGGGTTTGCCAGGGTTATATTAACATCGCCCAATGTTCTGTTTCGGACCTCACTTCGGACACATTCCATCAATATATGATACACATTCTCTTTCAAAAAATCCTTGCTACATTGTTATTTACATGTGCTTAACTTTATTTACTTATTCAGCTACAATTTATTATTCAACGACCTCCCTGGCGCAGTGGTAAGCTCTGTGGTCTTATAAACTGGGAGGTCTCGGGTTCGATTCCCGGCGGGGGTAATTTGGAATCTGAATTGTCTCTGGTCTGGTCTGGTGGGAGGCTTTTGCCGTGGCTAGTTACCACCCTACCGTCAATGACGTGCCGCCAAGCGATTTAGCGTTCCGGCATGATGGCGTGTAGAAACCGATTAGGGGTATGGATTGAATCTACACTGCCATACCCCTTCCAAGTTAGCCCACTACCATCTTAGACTGCATCCTTATTTACCATCAGGTGAGATCGCAGTCAAGGACTATCTCGTCATCGAATAAAAAAAATATGTGACAGTGAATTCAAATTCAAAATTTATTTATTTCATGTAGGCTACCTTGTAGCTCTTATGACACGTCATAAATCTACCACCGGTTCGGAATGCAGATTCTGCTGAGAAGAACCGGCAAGAAACTCAGCAGTTACTCTTTTCAAAAAATAAAATAATTTTACAATAAGTAACCAAACTAAGCTATGTATACAGTGCTTCCACAGTGAAGCTTCAAAAATGCAATACATATAATCAAACACATGTCAACATGGGAAGACAAAGCAGACCCATTCCCGTTGGTGGCACCCGTTCACGAGCACGACGCATGATCCAGCCATTGCTTCGCTCAACCATATTTGGTAAATTTTTGGTAATGAATATTACTTATTTATTTTAGAATGCAAAATAATCTGTACTGATAGATGGGTATACATTCAGGCATCATCGCAAAGCTAAGTTTGGAAGCGTCTGGTACTGCTCCATGTTCCATAGAGGCTGCAAGACCAAGGCTCATCTCAACGAGACATCGGAACTGATATCCTTCAGCGGGGACCACGTCCATGAACCACCGAACATGCTCCAAACTTCTGACGGCACTTACTTAAGGCTTAACCAATAAAAATTTTAAGTATAAACTAGCTGTGCCCGCGAGTTCGTTCGCGTGGAATAGTGACTATTCGGGGCGCGGCTCTCAGCGCGCTTTATATAGCCACGGACGCTCGGGCGCGAGGCGTGTTTTACGTACTCTGTACGTTAAAAATGTTCGGCGTGATTCTTTAAATTGACATAACTTTTTTATTTATGAACCGATTGACATGAAATAAACACTACATGTTAAGTGAAGCTTACTACAATATATTAGTGATATATCTAAATCGAATAAGCCGTTTCTGATATTAGCGTGCACAAACACACAGACAAACAGACAAAAAAAAATTAATTACAATTTCGGGTTCGGCATCGATATAATAACAACCCCTACTTTACTTTTTTTATATATTTCCATTGTACAGACACCACTTTTCTACAATTTTATTATATGTATAGAAGATGGGCGTTACTTTACAGGAATTCTTACTAATAATATGTGAAATTGTGTTTGTTTGTTGGTTTGTCCTTCAATCACGCCGTAACAAAGAAACGGATCGCGAGTGATTGTTTGCTTGGGTATAGTTGAGAACCGGGAGAGTGACATAGGCTACTTTTTATTCCGGGAAATCAAAGAGGTCCCGTGGGATTTTTAAAAACTAAATCCACGCGAGTGAAGCCGCGAGCATCAACACTAGTTCATGATATTTTTTGGTAGCAATAATCTAACTTATTATTGAGGATGCAATGTTTTTTATCAATTTGTTAATTATTTTCACTTGAGCACTTATTTGGGGATTAAATTTTGAACCCTGAAACTAGATTTTGAATTAGATAAGTTATTAGATTATATCAGCTGTTAATGCAAGCTTTCACCAACCAACACCTAAATCATGGGCGTCGGTAATCACTTAACATCAGGTGACTCGCCTGTCCTTTGCCCGCTATTCATATAAAAAAATCGTACACTAAGTAGAAGTTTCTTTACGTAGATAGCCTTGACAATTTATTACCGAATGTCATTTCCACTTTCGTGAAAACGAAATTGACAGAAAGTGTCCTAACTTAGCTTAAAAAGCCCGTAAAAGTGAGGGAACGTTGGTGAAAACGGGCATAAGAATCTTAAGAAAAATTTAAATTGTTTACATCATCGCTTGTCATTGCAGAATGCGAAATAATAATGATAAGCAGGAGAGTCTATCTGAAAATCGATGGTTATATATTCAACCGCCCACGGCCAATCATCGCCGGCTGGTCGTGGTATTGCACGAACTACCACAACGGGTGTAAGGCCATGGCGAAGACTACCGTGGATCGATTGAACCTGCTAGCCCATATCCCGAAGCATAACCATGAGCCTCCTGTTTTGCAACAGGACCGTGATGGCACGTACCGAAAAATTTGAGTTCCAAACGTGATAAATAAACATTAAGCATATGCAATATGTTGCAGCAATTTATTGCGAGTCCACAAATCATGGCGTAAATAGGTCCAATTTGGGAAAAATCCGCAAAACAAAATTGTACAAAAGTATCTAAATAAACGAAGAGAAAAAATGGGAAAGACTTTATTAGGGTTGTCACATGAGAATCATATAAATCAAGAGAACTATTTGTTTATCTATTTTTCTAATATATTTGATGGAATAATTAAACTGAGACTTCCATTTATAAAAAAGTATTTCTAAAAAGTAAATTTAAAAACGCGTGTCGCACAGACCACGAAATGATTCACTAGCCAAGCATCTACATGAAGGAAGTTTGTGTTTGTTTTTGAAGTGGCTCACTTTTAGACCGCTCGGAGTTTGTGACGGTAGGTTACGGGTAATTGGTTATTAACCTATTTAATTACAAGTTTTTAATCGGTTTAATAACAAATTATTAACCGGTTTAGAACAGGTATCAGCGCAAATAGTGCGTCGCGGGGATAAAACGTTCCAATGACCTAAAATTAAAAACTTACCCTCACCTGTGCGTTTTGTTCATAGCATGAAAATCTGAATTATTTTAAAAGATCCGAATATAAATTATTATTTTTAAAACAATAAATTATATTTATAAAACTATAAACTCGCTTTTAATTTTATTACTCATGTTTATTCGTAACTTAAATTTAACTGCGGATGCAAAATCGCATGCGAACGGTGAACGGTCGGTGTTCAGACGGTTCATTTTTGATGACTCATCGGTGAAACCTCGAAAATGAAAGCAAAAATCTCTAAAAATAAACCGTCTAATTTGGCCTGTATACTAGGCGTAGATTTAGTCTTACGATTAGTTCTACGAAATGCCTACGAAGCTCTGTGTTCCTACATTCAAGACGGTCTTTTTTATTTGCAGGATATAATCAAAGTGCCCACATTTTCAAAAGAGGTTTGAAGAAGAGGAAGTGTCCGTGCTGCTATCAAAAGCTGAGGGAGTCGTGTGGGAGTCGCGAGGCGAACAGACGCTGCAACAAGATCTGGACGGAATGCACGGGCTGCGCTAAACCTATGTGTATGCCTTGCTTTACGGAGACGCACAAGTGTGAGCTTTTGTCAAAATACCATGCATATCAATAATTTGTTTTTTTATCTTTGTAAAAATCATTTTTAGCACTCGTTTTTTAATAATACTGCTGAGAAAATACTGCCGATACTCAAGTTTTCATAATTTAAGTATAATTATTATTGTTTATTACAAAGATACAATTTTTCAATGCGCACAATGGTTTTTAGTATCTACATATTGTGTTATCAAAAATGGCGAAAACAATAAAATATTGTTACATACTCGTATATTACCAATATAACCAGTACCACGGTATTTTATAGTACCACATAGTCCTAGACGCAACGTACAATATCAATTTTTATATTAACCAGCTTACATGGTATTAAAAAATCATTTTGAATAAGTGGACTAAAATAAGCAATCTATTTTGCGGCCATATTGATCAAACTCAGATGAGTTTTGAGTAGGTACTCATAAAATTATGTAAAGCGTAAAATAAACTGTTTAATATTTGAATCGAACGTGTGCATTAAAAGTTTGTTTTACTGTTTTGAAAGTAACGCAGTAAGACACATTTTACGAGCAAACGTATTAAGATTTTTTCTCAATATTTGGATTTATTTAATTTTAATTTAATTTAAGTTTATTGTGGAGGAGTTAATGAGAACCACACATCACATGACATGAACTATTATGAGTTTAAGTTACTAATAAATATTAATTTTATTCCTATTTATAAGATACTCATTTTTGTAATATAGTTTTTAAAATAAAATCATTATACGCAGTCAACATCGCTTTATATTTACATTATTCTTAGGTTGATCGCAATCATACAAAATGAGGGGCCCTATATTAAAGTACATAGTATTATTTCAATATTGTTTTAATATTGAAAAACGGTTATATATATAATGACGACCTCAGGCTAATTACTTTAAGATCGTCATTATATACATGTCAAAAAATATTGAAATAATAACTACTTTAAGCATTGGTACAGTTCTTTCAACTCACGAGGGCGCGTTGCTCATGGTTGTGTGCGTTTCGGATCTATATAAGGCTCCTGACAGGCACGCACACTTACGCAATGTGCATGTACACGATGTAACCACAAGTAAAGCGCCCGTAACTTCGTGAGATAAACCTACTATAGTAGATGCTGTGCTTCTAAATGCAGTTTATGCATTGCGATATTCATGTTAATGCTGTATTTTGTAACGTATTATGTTCATTACAGGTGAACTTATAGAAACTGCGCCTGGCCGGACAATGTTGCGCTTTAACAATTTCACATACAACAGGTGTATCACGTCGAAGAATAGCAAACTGCGGTGGTACTGCACAAGGTATCACAAGGGATGCAAAGTTACCATCATCACAACTCGTGGTTATCAAATAGTGGAGTTAGGAGGGGAGCATGATCATCCCCCTCCTAACCTATTCTTGACTGCTTGCGGGAGATATGTTACTCTAAGGAGATAATTTACCCATGCAGGTAACAAGCATATATGTATATATTGAAATTCAATTTTTAACCCTCAATATCCCAACGGTTAAAGGTGCGGACTGAAAGGTGCGGGTGAAAACTGATAGGTCGCAGGTTCGAGCCCCATCCGTTGTACTATTGTCGTACCCACTTCCACCACAAGCTTTTCGCTTATTTAGAGGGAGAGGAGAGTATAAGTCAAATTCAGCTTGGCTAGTATTCTCTTTAAAAAAAAAATTCTGTTCGTTAGTCTGGCTAAAATTGAAAAAGGGTTTGACAGATGTCATTTTTTTTTGTTTTGGCCGCTCTAATACAGGGGTGATTTAATGGTTGGATAAAGAAAGTCACATTCAAAGAATACATGAACCCTGAAAACATTACATTCCTTTTTTAGGCATTTGCATTGCTTAATTTATAGGATGAATAAATGACTATAAGTCGATAGGTCTATTTTTACCGTACACATCAAACTTTTAAACAACTCTCCTAGCAATGTGTAAAGTTCTTGCAGTTCACGACGGCTCGTGGCTCATGGTTGTGTGTGTGTCGATCGTATCTGTAAAAGTGTAAGCGTGTTGCTCGCGGCTGATCGCTCCCACGTAGGTTCCTGACAGGCACGCACACTTACGCAATATGCATGTACACGACGTAACCACAAGTAAAGCGCGCGTAACTTCGTGATATAAACGTACTATACAATATGACGTCTGCAGAGTGCAGATACTCGTATTTAAATACACAAGATGATGATTATTTAAATAACATACCTCGCTTATGCCTGCAATTTCTTGCGAAATATTAATGCTAACGTTAAGCCTTTTAGATTGAAGTAAGTAGGTATATTGTAGCGTATACATACTAGCAACATTATAAATTTTAAATCTGTTATTTAATGTGATTGTGACTGATTTTTTTTTCGTCATAAAATGAAACATATTGTAATATTCAAACGCACAACAGTCTGACTTTGTGTTCAACGAGCCGAGAATTTCGCAGACTCTTGTCAAGGATTCGGTGTGAGATTTTAAATGGTATTCTTTCATCTAAATACTGTATAGTAGTCTGTATTTTCAGAATGGTGTCGAAACGCCCACATTTTCAGAAGAGGTTTGAAGAAGAGAAGGTGTCCGCGCTGCTATCAAAAGCTGAGGGAGGCGAGTAGCAGTTATGAGGCGGCAAGACGCTGCAAGAAAATCTCGTCGGAATGCACGGGCTGCGCTAAGGCCATTTGTATGCCTTGCTTTATGGCGACACACAAGTGTGAGCTTTTGTCAAAATAAATAATTTAATACGTATATATTTTTTCTCTCTAAATAAAATGCTATTAAAAAAAATTATAGCAGGAACTCAAATATTCTCTTGACTAAGAAAGAATGTCTGAAATCAGTATTATTTTTGAGTCTTAACTTGAAATCATATTTGCTTGTGATGCTTATCTAATACTATCTTAAATTGATGGTTTGGTACTGGTTTCTTCAAAATTATGCGTGCCTAAATCAAGACGGTAATCTGTATTTTCAGAATACCGTCGAAAAGCCCACATTTTCAGAAGAGGTTTGAAGAAGAAGAGGTGTCCGTGCTGCTATCAAAAGCTGAGGGAGTCGTGCGGCAGTTACGAGGCGAAAAGACGCTGCAACAAGATCTGGACGGAATGCACGGGCTGCGCTAAACCCGTGTGTATGCCTTGCTTTATGGCGACACACGAGTGTGAGCTTTTGTCAAAATAAATAATTTAATACGTATATATATTTTTTTTCTCTAAACAAAATGCTATAAAAAAATTATAGTAGGAACGCAAATAACCTCTTCAATAAAAAGGAATCTCTAAAATCAGTATTATTTTTGAGTCTTAACTTGAAGCCATATTTTGACGTAGCTAATATTTTTTATATAAAACATTATATAAAAAATATTTTTTTTATAAAACATTATATAAAAAATATTAGCTTGTGATGCTTAATATTATCTAAAACTGATGGTTTGGTACCTACTGGTTTCTTCAAAATTATGCGTTTCCAAATCAAGACGGTAATCTGTATTTTCAGAATACCGTCAAAAAGCCCACATTTTCAGAAAAGGTTTGAAGCTGAGGAGGTGTCCGTGCTGCTATCAAAAGCTGAGGGAGTCGTGCGGCAGTTACGAGGCGAAAAGACGCTGCAACAAGATCTGGACGGAATGCACGGGCTGCGCTAAGCCCGTGTGTATGCCTTGCTTTATGGCGACACACGAGTGTGAGCTTTTGTCAAAATAAATAATTTAATACGTATATATATATTTTTTTCTCTAAACAAAATGCTATAAAAAAATTATAGTAGGAACGCAAATAACCTCTTCAATAAGAAGGAATCTCTAAAATCAGTATTATTTTTGAGTCTTAACTTCAAGCCATATTTTGACGTAGCTAATATTTTTTATATAAAACATTATATAAAAAATATTTTTTTTATAAAACATTATATAAAAAATATTAGCTTGTGATGCTTAATATTATCTAAAACTGATGGTTTGGTACCTACTGGTTTCTTCAAAATTATGCGTTTCCAAATCAAGACGGTAATCTGTATTTTCAGAATACCGTCAAAAAGCCCACATTTTCAGAAAAGGTTTGAAGCTGAGGAGGTGTCCGTGCTGCTATCAAAAGCTGAGGGAGTCGTGCGGCAGTTATGAGGCGAAAAGACGCTGCAACAAGATCTGGACGGAATGCACGGGCTGCGCTAAACCCGTGTGTATGCCTTGCTTTATGGCGACACACGAGTGTGAGCTTTTGTCAAAATAAATAATTTAATACGTATTTATTTATTTTCTCTAAACAAAATGCTATAAAAAAATTATAGTAGGAACAGAAATAATCTCTTCAATAAGAAGGAATATCTGAAATCAGTATTATTTTTTTTGAGTCTTAACTTGCCATAAGACTTGGCCTACATTAAATTAATCTTTTTTTAATTAATTTATTTTTATTATTTATGTACTTATAACAGTTACATGAGAATATTATTAGAAGAAGTGGACATAGGTGAAGTTTATCTCTAAGAAAGAAATTCCTTCCAGCTTCCCTCGAAAGTGAGTAAGGTGAAATTATAATGGTGTACATCGGTCTAAAATGTACATATACTATAATATTACATAATATAAATAAATTCTAAATAAGCAAAAGAATATATAAATCTTCTTGTTTTTCAAAAATGTTTAAAATAAAATATGCAGATTATAAATAATGTTTTTAGAACTCAGAAGAGATTTTACACTTCACACATACGCCAATCAAAGTATTGAAGATTTAGATTTGTGCTCAACAAAATTAATTATGCAAGTAATGTTGTTAGTTACACTTAGACGTGAGATTTTTTTTACCTTTACTATTCGAAAGTTAAAATGTTCGTGCTAAGGCTACAGAACTCGCAGCGCGCTGTAGGTCCGCTGCGTATAGTTCGTCCACAGTCCGTACGTGTAGAAAGATTTGTAAGCTTTAAACAAAGTTAACTTTACCTGCTTAATAATTTGTATTTCTTAACGTTAATGGTATGCTATTTAAACGTTATATATTCGTTACAGGCGAACTTATAGAAACGATGCCTGACGGACGATGCCTGCGCCTTAACAAGTTCACATACAACAGGTGTTTTATGATGGAGAATAGTAAATTGCTGTGGTACTGCTCAAGGTATCACAAGGAATGCAAGGGGTCCATAATGACAACCCATGGTCATCAAATAGTGGAATTTTTAAAGGGCCACGATCACTCTCCACCTAACCTTTTTTTGGATTCTTCTGGAAAATATGTTCATCGAAGTGGTGAAGAATTTTAATAAATAAACAATGTTCGCGTGGATTGAGGCTTTTTAATTCCCACGGGAGCTCTCTTCCTTTCCGGGATTAAAAGTAGCCTATGTGTTATTCCGAACTATTATCTATCTCTGTGCCTTTCAGCAAAATTGTTTCCGTCGTTGCAGCGTGATTGAGTAACAACATCCATCCATCCATCCATCCATATTATTTATTTTCGTTGTAAAAGAGGTGGTTATTTGTGTGCGTGCGTGTGTGATTGTCCGTCGCAGTAGTTGTTTTCTGATTGCGAATATACACAATCTCGGGTTGTATTAAAGCAGAGTAAGCTTTCTTTAGCACTTCAAAATCAGCTGATTTTTTATACCATAAAAACACAGTTCAAAAAACATTTTTGAACCCTTTCCGTCGGAACAGAGTCTTCGCCCTTAGCACCAAACTTTGCCAGTCTTTTAACTAACGAGGTACTCAAAAAAACTTTGAGTTCTTTAAAAAAAATCCGGTCAAGTGCGAGTCTCGTAAGGTTCCGTATCGCATCTCATAAGATTTAACACCAGCTGTAAATTGAGATCGAGTAAAAACAAGTATTTTCAACGTTATTTTTTTTGTTATTTGTTGTTAGAGCGGCAAGAAAGTTGTTACTCATTACGGTTCATGAGATATAGTCTGCCTGTAGTCAAAGGGTCCCATTGGCCCTCTTTGGGTATGGAACCCTTACACTAGAGTGGAAACCATCCCTTAATTGGCATTGCCATTACAGGTTTTAAAGGGGAGGTGCTGGGAATAGAAAGAGGCGGTTCGGTCCTCAAGGTCGGTTTGTACACATACAATCGTCAAATGATGTCAAGAAACAAGAACTGGCGATGGTATTGCAGCAAGTATCATCAGGGCTGCAAGGCGTCCGTCATCACTGACACGAATCTGGTGGTTGTGGAAATGATCGGGATACATGAGCACAACCCACCCAAAATGTATAAAACTGCGAGTGGGAAATATATTGTTCTTCGGTAAACTTGCATGCGTGCGTTGCGTGTTGCGTTGCGTATTTCCAGTGACTTACGGATTCGAAAGGTGGTCGGTCCTATGGACCTCATAAGAAATCCAGAGTCACTCAGCTACGGAGAGAGTCTTATTGGGGTATCCGTAGGAGTTACAGAAAGGCTAAACTGAGTTAAACTTTCAATAAGTTATTAGAAAATATACTTTTACCTTCACTTAATCTGTGTTTAATACTTTCAAATTGTTGGTAGAACCCTTTGCATTCGGAACTCTAAAAATTTGTTTTGGAACCACCCATAACTGGCATTGCCATTACAGGTCTTAAAGGGGAGGTGCTGGAAATGGAAAGAGGCGGTTCGGTCCTCAAGGCCGGTTTCTACACATACAGTCGGCAAACGATGTCGAAGAACAAGAACTGGCGATGGTATTGCAGCAAGTACTATCAGGGCTGCAAGGCGTCCGTTATCGCTGACAGGAATCTGGTGGTTGTGGAAATGATTGGGAACCATGAGCATAACCCGCCCAAAATGTATAAAACTGCGAGTGGGAAATATATTGTTCTTCGGTAAACTTGCATGCGTGCGTTGCGTATTGCGTTGCGTATTTCCAGTGACTTACGGATTCGAAAGGTGGTCGGTCCTATGGACCTCATAAGAAATCCAGAGTCACTCAGCTACGGAGAGAGTCTTGCTTGGAGTATCCGTAGGAAGTACAGAAAGGCTAAACTGAGTTAAACTTTTAATAAGTTGTTAGAAAATATACTTTTACCTTCACTTAATCTGTGTTTAATACTTTCAAATGGTTGGTAGCACCCTTTGGATACGGAACTCTAAAAATTTGTGTTGGAACCACCCATAATTGGCATTGCTATTACAGGTCTTAAAGGGGAGGTGCTGGAAATGGATAGAGGCGGTTCGGTCCTCAAGGTCGGTTTCTACACATACAGTCGGCAAATAATGTCGAAGAACAAGAAATGGCGATGGTATTGCAGCAAGAACTATCAGGGCTGCAAGGCGTCCGTTATCGCTGACAGGAATCTGGTGATTGTGGAAATGATTGGGAACCATGAGCACAACCCACCTAAATTGTATAAAACTGCGAATGGGAAATATATTGTTCTTCGGTAAACCTGCATGCGTGCGTTACGTGTTGCGTTGCGTATTTTGAGTTACGGATTCGAAATATGGTCGGTCCTATGGACCTCATAAGAAATCCAGGTTCACCCAGCGATGGAGAGAACTATGCTTGAAATAGGTATCGTAGGAGTTACAGAAACGCTAAATTGAGCTAAACTTTCAATAAATCTAAAAAAATATATTTTTACTTTCACTTAATCTGTGTTTAAACGGCGCGGTGGCAAGTGTTTAAATTAAATTAAATTAGACTAATAACTAACATAGTTTTTAAGAATTGTTTTTACTAACATCTATGGGCCTATGGCCTGAAATAAACATATTTTATTATTTTATTAATACTTTCAAATAGCAAATCTTTGCAACAGTTCAGCCGTACTTTGGTCATCGTTATTTTTTTAAATACGTAAAGTAGATATATTCCTGTTAAGAGCCCCTTGACTGCGATTTCACCCGCGTCGCGATGGAAGAAGGTAGGTATGGCAGATTTTTAATTAAACCCATGCACGAAAGGAAATAGAAAATGTCTTAATCAGAGATTTTCCATTTTCATTTTCCTTTATTTAGACGATAGGCTAACGAGAAATCCAAATAAAGAAGGCTTGCGATTTCTCAACTACGTCTCAAGAATGTTCGACATTAATTTGTGGGAATGAGTGTCTCTCATAATAAAATTCCACAATGATTTTTAGAATTGTCTATACACCTTGCATATAATATGTAAAAGCATATTATGCAAGTGAAGATTATATAAATGATAAAAAAAAGACTAACTCACGTGAATGCAGTTAACTCACTTCAGGAATTCACTAGGCAGCAATAACTGTAATCTGTTCATAACTTATTGTTATTATTATTATTTTTAAAAGAGCAACCACCAAGTTTCTTACTGGTTCTTCTCGATTGGAACGACTTTCCGAACCAGTAGTAGGTTTGCTTAACGATTCAAAACTTAAAAGTTTATTTGAATTGAAAACTTTTCTATTTTATTCTACTATATTCTTCCAGATGCAATATTTTTAAGATCACGCCGAGGTCAACCAGTCATCCAACTCCAGGGTCACCGTTTCCTTAAAGACTACGAAATGAGATCCAGGAAAATAAGATGGCGTTGCGTCAAAAGGACTTATGGCTGCCGTGCCTCCATCACCACGTACGAAAATCTGATAATAAAACATTTAGCGTTCCATAATCACGCATGACCAACGTCCATGAGATAAAAGATAGAGAAAGAGAACCAGTAGATACCAATAGATCCAATATAACTGAACAAACTAATGCCCGGTTTCACCAACCATGCCTGAATAAACCCCTAAGTCTGAGTACCTTCAAGACAAAAGTGAATAGGCATTTTCTTAGCAAGCTCGCTTCAACCTAGATCTCATCAATGTTTTATCTTGATCTTGATCTTGATTGTCGTCAAGCGCAAGCCTATCTCATAATAAAGAAAAAGTAGGAGTATTTTTAGGTAGGTAGCCCTCTAATAAAATCCCTTATAAAAACATTAAAAACAGGTTTTATTATATTGTGTAAAAATTTGTTGTTCCTTAAGTACCTATCAGCTAATGATGCGTATTAGCATTCTTAAAATGTTCAGAAGGAAGAGCGTTGATGATCGACTATTTTAGGAAAATAGTCGATCATAATGTTTCATCAAATAATAATTGTTATACGAGTATGTTTTTTGTAATTAGTAGTTTCAAATTTTAAATACTTTATTAATAAATAATCATCAAGGAATTTTTGTACGTTTTTATCAAGTTTCTTTTAATGACAAAGTTGCATGGAATCAATCGGCTTGGCATCCAGCTGCCCACAATATAAATAATAATTTATTACATTAATATAATATCAATACTTACAGCTGCTGAGATTCTTGCCGGCTCTTCTCAGCAGAATCTGTATTCCGAATCGGTGGTAGAGTCTCCACGTTTCATAAGAGCCAGAGACTGGCCAAGGTAGTAAATAAAATAAATATTTTTGAATTTGAATTAAAGCTTTTTTTTTAATAGAAAATTCCCGCATTTTTAACCGACTTCCTAAAAAGAAGGAGGTTCTCAATTCGGAATCTTTTTTTCATGTATATTCCCCGATTATTCGAAGACGCCTGGACCGATTTGGAACATTCTTTTGGAAAATTTGAAAGGTTATACTTCCCAGGTGGTCCCATTGTCATCAGGTCGGGATCTCATAATGGGGTCCTGGAGAAATCGAGGAGGGAGAGGGGGTATAATTGAGACGAGAAACTCCCTCCACCTAAATGGCCCTTTAGTATCAGTGTCCTTTCAGGTTTCAAGTTTTCTACGTCATCCAGAGGCCATCCGATCATATTATATAATGGGCATAGGTTTGTCAAAGATGCGGCGAGGAATGGGAAGACAAGATGGCGGTGTTCAAAGAGGGGCAAAGGCTGCCGAGCCGCACTCACTACAATAGGAAATATTCTAGTCAAACATTTGTCGAACCATAACCATACTTCTGGTATGGAATGGAATGGAAAATTGCGTTAAAGATTACTGTGAAGTACCATTGTTTTTCATTTAGCTTGCCTTACTTAAATATGCTTCATGAAAGTTGGTACGAATAAAAACGGGTAAACTAATTGCAAAGCCTAAGTCTAGACAACTTTTGTTTTGGGTAATTTCGCCAGGATATTGTGGGGCATATTCCGACATCATGATGCTTTGATTTTTATTTTTTTTTAGTTAATACGCTGCTTTTTATGTAGGAGGGTACTATAAGTTATAGTAGATGTACTAATTGATTATTTCAGTTAGGTACTTCAAAAGTTACAATTATAATTATTGTAGGCATCTATCCAGCAATTTTTGCTTGGAGTTCGTTGCACTGGTCAAAAAAAGAAAAAAAGGTAAACTTGCTCTACAAAAAATAGTACATGGCTAATTATTTATTTATTACTAGCTTTAACCCGCGGCTTCGCTCACGTTAGGTTCGATTTTTTAAACTCCTATTTTACCTCCTTCGGGGTTGAATTTTGAAAAATCCTTTCTTAGCGGATGACTACGTCTTCATAGCTACCTGTATGCCAAATTTCAGCTCGATCGGTCCAGTGGTTAGAGCTGTGCGTTGATAGATCAGTCAGTCAGTCAATCACTTTTGCCTTTTATATATTTAGATACTCCAAAGACTTTTGTTAGCCATATTAAGGCAATTTTTGGCTGATTTTGGAAACCTCTATTGTACCCCCATAGGCGTTGAATTTTCAGAAATCATTTCTTAGCGGATGCTTTGCGTCATAATGGCTATTGTTTTCCTTCTTGCAGAACCAGTGTTTGGGAAGACTGGCAAAGGCTTTCCATTATTAACGATTGGTCGTTATAGGTATTTACTGGACAAGGTTAACAAAGGAAGCAATAAAAAAAGATGGCGGTGTTCCAAAAGGTGTTTAAAATGTAAAGCTGCTGTTTATACTGTGGATGAGATGATTGTCAAAACGATTAGTGTACACAACCATTATTAATGTATTAAAATTAATTATATTTTTAATTTGTTGAATTTAAAAGAATTTATTGAAAAGTAAATTTATCTTTTTTTTAAATTTTACTTTTCCCTATGCGGTAAGATATAATATTTATTTGACTTCAATTTTTTAAGCTCGCTCCGTTAAGTTCTAATACACAATAACATTTATCTCTAATAAAATAAATGTATTTCATTTTAAAAAATATCACAGGATGCAGTTGATCTTAAGGCGGCAATTACGTCGCATCGTGTATATCCGACCGCATCACTCGCCCCGCATCTCGTAGATCATCAGGAGGGTCGTGCTTACGGTGTGCGGTTTACCTATAGTTAAACGTTTATCAAGCCGCCAGGATATTGTGGGGCATATTCCGACATCATGATGCTTTGATTTTTTTTTTTTTTAGTTAATACGCAGCTTTTTATGTAGGAGGGTACTATAAGTTATAGTAGATGTACTATGCATTTTAATTATTTCAGTTACTTCAAAAGTTACAATTATAATTATTGTAGGCATCCATCCAGCAATTTTTGCTTGAAGTTCGTTGCACTAGTCAAAAAAAGAAAAAAAGGTAAACTTGCTCTACAAAAAATAGTACATGGCTAATTATTTATTAATTATACTCCAAAGACTTTTGTTAGCCATACTAAGGCGATTTTTGGCCGATTTTTGGAACCCCTATTGTACCCTCATAGGCGTTGAATTTTCAGAAATCATTTCTTAGCGGATGCCTGCGTCATAATGGCTATTATTTTCCGTCTTGCAGAACCAGTGTTTGGAAAGACAGACAAAAGCTATCCTTTATTAACGATTGGTCGTTATAGGTATTCACTGGACAAGGTTAACAAAGTAAGCAATAAAAAAAGATGGCGGTGTTCCAGAAAATGTTTAAAATGTAAAGCTGCTGTTCTTACTATGGATGAGATGATTGTCAAAATGATTAACGAACACAACCATGATTAACACATGATTAACATGAACGTTAAGTTGTAATACTTAAAATATGTCCCTAATCTTTTGTACATGCCAGTTATTGATATTGATATTTTTACGTTTGTGCATGAATATTGTTGGTTTGTCAAATAAAATAAAATAAATAAATAAACCATTATTAATGTATTTAAAAGTAAATTTATCTTTTTTTTTAATTTTACTTTTCTATGCGGTAAGATATAATATTTATTGGTCTCCAATTTTTTATATTCGATGACGAGACAGTCCTTGACTCGCTCTGTTAATTTCTAATACACAATACCATTTATTTCTAATAGAATAACTGTATTTCATTTTAAAAAATATCATAGGATGTAGTTGATCTTAAGGCGGCAATTACGTCGCATCGTGTATATCCGACCGCATCACCCGCCCCGCATCTCGTATACCATCAGGAGGGTCGTGCTTACGGTGTGCGGTTTACCTATAGTTATACGTTTATCAAGCAAAATGCAATGATTTTATTTAAAATGCTCAAGTTATCTACAACATGTTGTCAGTAGAAGCAGCTGCCATAACGCCGATGCCCTGACCCTTGGGAATGCAGGGTATCTCTAACAATAGCGGGTATTGTTATTATACCCCGTCTTGCAATACCCGTACCGAAAGCAGGTAGAGTCAGTTAACTCGGAATACTAAACATTACTACCCGTGTGAGTAAATGTTAACCGACTTTGCAAAAATGATGTGACAGTAATGATGCGTATTTAGTATCAAAAGCTTTATTTAAGTACATTAATGAAATAATTTATGCAAAGTTAAAAAGTATAGTACGTAAAACAGTATAGATATAAACCTAATTCTATACCTTAGTGAATGTTCATTACATAATTATTATGTTTTGTTTTTAAAGTTTAATTATATTATGTTCAGTTAGTGAAAATTTTACAAATGTAAAGCTAAAAAAGTTTGCTTAAAAGTGGAATTAAAAAGTGAAGTTAAGCTATGAAAGTTCAATTGTACGAGTTAAAGTGGTTTTGAAAAGTGAAGCTACAGAAATGAAGCTAAAATAGTTCAGTTTCAAAAGTAACAAACTACAAAGTGTGTGTGTGTGTTTGTGTGTGTGTGTGTGTGTGTGTGTGTAAAACTACAAAGTGTGTGATAAGTGTTCACCGACCTATAAGAAAAGGAATATTAGCGTGTTCCAGGTTGCAGTTCCAGGTAAGTATTTAGAAGTAATTTTTTTCCTTCTATATAATTTTTTTATAATAAGGACTTTGTAACATCAACCATTATTATATTATTGTTTTATTTTTTATCCACTTTATTTTACGAGTATTTTTTAATGTTTTCAGTTATTTTAGCTAAAGTAAATAATATTTTTTAATAATTTTGTGTTGTATTTTGAAGCACATATGAATTATGGAACAGGTATGTACATATATCTAGCTATCCTTTTAAGGAAGTCAAAATTGTGGTTTTAATTTTATTCGTATTTAGCCTGTCGTAACAGACAGTTTTTGCTGGGCATTTTGAAACGAGGCGAATCCTGGGAATAAAGAACCAAACGAAAAGCAGATTTTGCGAATTTATTATTTACATTATTATACTATTATTATTGTTATTTAAATATCATTTTCTTCATTATGTGGGTTTACGTAGTTTTTTTAAAACTGCATGTTCTGTGTAGTAATTTTTTTTTAATTTTTCGTCTACGCAAGCCGTACGTACACGACTGTACCCTGCGGCTGCCTGGAAAGAAGTAAAGCAAGCATCGTATAGAAAAACATCATTGACTTCATTGGGACCCAAGACAAAGATTTATTTCTTCTTTGTGGTTGCCAACTGTGTCTAGTTTCCGACGCTGATTTGAGGGTAGTTGTATCGATTGGTCAACTTTTAATTCTAGTGAGATTGAGGTATTAAGATGGATTATTACATTTATGTGTACTTAAAGTACCTAGGTATTTGAAAAAAAATTTCAAACGATTAACAGTTTTTCAATTTTCCTTATCTTTATCAACATGTGATTTTTGTTTTTTTTTTTTTTATTTGATGACAAGAGATTGTATTCGTATAAATATTTAAATAGGTATTAATACCCAAACGGTGTCAACTATTAATAATAGCTGGTATTAAATCTTTGTTCGATGGTAAGGAATCCTTCGTGTGCCGTTCCGACTCGTACTTGGCCGGTTTTTATTTTTGAGTCTGCTTAGGAGCCAATATTCTCATAATACTACATTCGCAAGATATTATATTCTCAAATATTATAAGGGAGTATAAAACAAAATCAAACACAAAAAAGAAAAGATAAAAAATAAAATTTTAATTCAATAAAGATAAAAATTCAAATAATAAAATAGATAATTGAGCGTCGTTAAGCAGAAAACGACCAGATGTGAGCAGATTTAGGTTTTATCACTAATAGTATATTTTATTATAGTTACATATTACTTTTTGTTGCCAAAATTTTCGCAAAAAAATCCGTTGGTTGTTTTCTACTTAACGACGCTCAATTAAGGGTGATTTAATGAAACTACCATACTTGTAGAGGGAGCACGTTAAAGCACTAGTAATATTTTTTCAGTGTTTTTCATAACGACGTCCCGGGGCCGGCCCGCCATTTGTCTCAACAATAACAAGTACTTTCTCGCCTCGGTGGTCGACAACAAGTCGAGATGGCGGTGCTCGCATCGGACCAGGGGCTGCCGATCGGCCATTACTACTGTTGATGGGTGTTTAGTCAAATATACTGATAATCATAATCATTTAATCTAATAGTGCTAGAAGTTCACTAATGTGTCGTCACGCGTCCGAAGCATATCGGTTTCATACATCTACTAAGGTTAGAGAGAGACACCGCACAATGCGTCACGATACAACCAAAGGATACAACGCGTCAGTATAGTGTGTATCGAATTATAATAAGTGTATGAAACCCTTTGACCCTGCACAACCCTTTGAGACATGGAAAATGGTCCGGCCACAGCGGCCAATCTCCACAGAGATTAGCAATCTGCGCGGGAGATGTTACACAAGGGAGATTATGCACAGGTGTGTGCCCGAACACAGGTGCACACTCTATTCCCTAACTCTCATAGTCCGTTGGACGGAAAATCCGGTACGACCGGAGAGAAATCAGGCGCAGGACCGACGGCTTTACGTGCTCTCCGAGGCACGGGGGTGACTCACAGTCAACTTCCTAACTCCGGGCTAGTACTGAGAAATTCTTGACAGAAAAACCCAATAATTTTTTAGCCCGACCCGGGAGTCGAACCCGGGACATCATCATCTGCAGTCGAACTTGTTAACCACTAGAACAACGAGGCAGTTTAATTTTTAGCATCAATTTATAATAAGTGTTTGAAACCCTTTGATAAAACAAGTAGGAACAAACGACATCGATATGGTTCTAACGCGTTACGACATAATACGACACTAGCCATAGTATCCGCGACAACTGCCGACAAATGTATTAAAATACCTACTTATTAATTAAAATAATCTGAGCATACTTAACATTTTTTTCGCATAGATTTTTTTGATTAAAAGTGGTATATGTTTTTCTGAACGTGTGAGTGTATGCTTGATATGCATAAGTTAAGCAAGAGTTAACTAGTAGTAAGAAGTTATTAGTATTGTTATTCTCCATGGTTATTGTAAGAGTACACGCAGACTTACAATTTCAAGTTGGACAACTAAATCGTAGAGTATACTAGTAGGCACTAGTAGGCATAATGACTTGTGGTAGCTCGCACAACTTATCCAACTTAGTCGCTACGCCTTTATTGTAATCTGCGATTTAGTTGTCTATTACACTCTGTGATTTAGTGGTCCAACTGGACATTGTAAGTTTGTGGGCAATCTATCTTCATTCGCCGCGCATGAAGTCGCGGACTAAGCTAGTAAGTCTGTTAAAATCTCTGCAAATAAATTAAATTGGAGAACCTGCCTGTGATTTTGAATTTTATCAAAACTCAAACCCATGCTTTTTTTAAATATTTGTCAATCAATCTGTTTGTTCGAACTGATTTTCGGAAGAGATACTCGTTTTAAAGTAATGTGTGATCTATGTTACATTTTATAGTACTGCAGTTATTAACTGCCAGTATTAAATAAAAATTAATTTTAAATTTTTTATAGGACTAAGACCTATGACGTCAACGGAAAGAACCCGTTTGTATAGAGAAAGACAGAGAAACAAAAAAAGAGAATCGTGGAACGAAAGAAGCTTATTGGGTAAATACTTTTTTTTGTCTTTTAGTTTCTTTTGTACTTGAAGTTGACTTACTATTTTAAGAAAGTGCTTGAACTGAATGTAAACCAACCCACTAAGGCCAGAAAGAAACACAATACAATGCATCACGATACAACCAAAGGTTACAACGCGTCGGTATAGTGTGTATCGAATGTAATAAGTGTATGAAACCCTTTGACCCTTCACGTTCCTTTGAAACATTACACATCTCACGATGTTTTTAAGTTCACCTTTATAGTAATCTTGGCACGCACTTGGCCGGTATGGTAGAATATGGACTATGCCCTTCTTACTCTGAGAAAAGAGCCGTACCCAGTAGAGTGTAGAAATCGATTAGGGGTATGGGTTGAATGTACACTGCCATACCCATTCCAAGTTAGCCCGCTACCATCTTAGCATCGTCACTTGCCATCAGGTACTTACTATCGATCGAGATCTTGATCGAATTAAAAAAAAGGTGGGCTGGCGATGAGTTGATGAAGAAGAAAATTATAGTAAATAGTATTTTGTTGCTTGAATAAAATTACTTAATTTAATATTAAATTAAAATAATACGTAGTTGTAGGACAAAGGCCTATGACGTCAACGGAAAGAACACGCCGGTTTAGAGAAAGACAGAAGATGAAACAAATAGAGGCGTGGGGCGAAAAGAATTCAATGGGTAAATATGTGTTTTTTTCCGTCGAACTCATGTTCTGTAACTTCTTACACTCTTTCACTTCTTATACTTCTTTAACACAAGGTATAAATTTTTTTGCTTTTTTTTGGTTTAATTCTGAACATTGTGTTCTTAACGTCCTGGTTTATTTTTAAATATATTAATAAGGTTTCGGTGAATTTTAATGATTCCAAAATATTTTTGACTGAGTTATTCCTACGTGTTTTAAATGCAATTAATATTTTTTTATTTAATAATGAAATTGAAAAATTTTTACTATTATGCTTAGAGACATTAATGAAACTTTGCTGTAGGGTGGCAAAGGGCTATGACGTCAACAGAAAGGGTTCGTTTGTACAGAGAACGGCTTAAATTGTACAACCCAGAGAAATATAGAGATATGTTAAAACATAACAGAGAAAGAGATGAGAAGAAGAGAAAAGAGGCTTTGGACAAAAAATTTATTTTGGGGAAATGAATATACATCAGATGTGACATTTTAGCAATTTTCATATTTATTATATTATATAGTATTTAGTATCACATATTAAAAGATAAGGTTAAGTTTAAGTTTTACTGTAACATTTCAATAGGTATTTATTTTTCAAACCAACTTTAGGAAAGATGTTGATGAAGTAAATGTGTGTAAAATATTAATATTAATATAGTCATAGTGCACACAGTTTGTTCTTCAATCATGCGGCAACGGAGGAATCAATCAACTTGGTCTAAAGAAAATAGTCTTTTCAGTATTTATAAAATACTTTTGTTAGTGACGCTTTTAAATAAAGCCTCAATAGCCCAACGGTTAAAGTTGCGGACTAAAAACTGAAAGGTCACAGGTTCAAGCCCCACCCATTGCACTATTGTCGTACCCACTCCTAGCACAAGCTTCCCGATTATTTGGAGCTTATAGGAGGATATTAGTCAACTTCAGCTTGACTAATATTCTTTTTAAAAAATAAAAAATTACGTGAGATGTACAGCAAAATTATAAAAAAATAATCTAAAAGCCTGCAACACTGAATGCGCGACGATTTCGTATCGTGCGTAAGCGTTTGTGTGCGGTCCAAAAGTTTAGTATGTGTATTTAATTATATATTGTAATGAACATTAGTAATAAAGTTAATAAACCGCATTTTTTTTTCTTTCAATTCCCACTGAGACCAGACCTGACAGTTTTAGATCAACAATAAATCATTCATGAGTTAGGTAACGCTTCCTCATGGAGATCTAATGCTTCATTAGAGCTAGTTAAAATAATTTTATCGAGTGCAGGCAGTGCAGCAGACTGTTTTCACATTTATTACCCTATTTTTTTATGCAAATTCACTAGTCATGCTGATTGGAAGTAATCATAAGATCCAGGGGCCCAAGTCTGCTATTGCAATTGTAGTTACATTGCCTATCAATGACATCCCAATTGCTACTTTTAGTAATTTTGGTACTCTACTAATTCAATGGCGTCACAATTGTTTTCCGATGGTTTGCCACTGACACATCTAGCTTTGAATCTAGCTTAAATAAACGTTTTTAATATGTAGTTTTTTTTTTAAACTCATTTCGGCAAACGCTTTTTAAGCTAATGGCAATACCGAGGTATGATTGAATTACAATCCAATTATAAGAAATCAAACGACCATTGTGAATTTAGTAGACTACGAAATTTTAGACCAATGATAATTGTATTGTAACTGTATTGCGGATCAATGACAATGACATGTAAAATAGCAGACTTGGGGCCCAGGTTGGTGCAATTACCTAGAAGATACTTTCCACTTTTGAATGAATTTTACTCTTTTACTCAATGTGTTTTATTTTAGGTCTGTAAAAGAATTTGTGTAATGTAAAACGACTATTCCAGTGAGATTCCTGCAAAACAAATCGGGGAGACCGATGGCTTTATACCTCGGGTACACATACTCGCTCAGCAATGGGTCGAGGCCCAACATACAAGGGTATACGTGGAGGTGCTCCAGGGGCTACCCGTGCAGGGCCCGTTTCAAGGCCAACGAGTCAGGGCGGATTGTGAGAGCTACGTCGCTGAAACACACGCACGAACCCTCAGAGATTCATATACGTGACGGAGTTCTGTTGAGGGCCACCAGGAAATTATAAACCCAGATCTTAGACTGCATCGTCACTTACCATCAAGTGAGATCGCAGTCATGGACTATCTTTTCATTGAATAAATAGGAATAATCCAGGAATTATAGTATTTTTTATTATTAGGGGTCACTTTTTTGTTTTTTCATATGATTGTAGTTTTTATATTAATTTTATAGACTTAAGGCGGAAACATACTTACGTGTCGTGGCGTGTCGTGGCGCGCCAGGAGCATATCGGTTTCATACATTTAATATGGTTAGGGACATATTTGCGTGTCGTGTCGTGACGCAACGCGTTCTGTCGTGGCGCGGACTGCTCGCCACCGATTGCGCCAGAGCGGTGGTGGGGATTATGGCGCGACACGGCACAACAGACAAAATGTGTTTCTATACTGGCGCGTGGCTCGTGGCGCAAACATCTAGCGGGAATTAAAGGAGGTGGGTTGATAAGGCAACAAAATCCGCCCCTCATACACTCGAAAAAAAAAGTTCCAGATTTCGACAAATTGTAAATGTATTTATATACTTGAAGATATAAACTTTATTTTAATATAAAGTTTAGGTGATAAAAAAAATAGTAAGTTACAGAAAATATTACCCAAAAAGAGAGTGTTTCTGGTACTTTTCTTACATTTTCATACATTTTAGTCGTTTTTTAAGCTTTGATTTAATATTTTAGAATGAGGCGCTCCATGAACCATGGTAAACGTAACTGATAATGATGCTCCTTTTTATAAGCTTTTATATGAGTATTAATTTATTTTGGTTCATGGAGCGCCTCATTCTAAAATATTAAATCAAAGCTTAAAAAACGACTAAAATGTATGAAAATGTAAGAAAAGTAAAAGAAACACTCTCTTTTTGGGTAATATTTTCTGTAACTTACTATTTTTTTTATCACCTAAACTTTATATTAAAATAAAGTTTATATCTTCAAGTATATAAATACATTTACAATTTGTCGGAATCTGGAACTTTTTTTTTCGAGTGTATGAGGGGCGGATTTTGGGCCTTATCAACTCACCTCCTTTTAATTTTAAAAATGACTGAAGATCTCATAGAACTCGTACGTCAAAGAAAAGTTATATATGATTCTAAGTGTAAAGATTACAAGGATCATTTCATGAGAAATGCTGCTTGGGAAGAAATCGCTGAAATCTTAGAACAACCAGGTAAGTCAATAAAGTTGTATTTTACTTTATTATTTATTTGAAAAGAGATTAATGAATAATTATACAAAATTAACAATTAATACTATTTAAGAATTTTGTCTACCTCGGCGAATCATTTCTATTTGCCATTGTACTCTCCCTTCTGGACTAATAAAATACTCTTTGTATTTCTCTCTGACATAAACAGCGTTTTTTGATGGGTTTCTTGGTAAAGATTCAATATTAATTAGACAGTCGATGTTGCTGCTATGGTCAGTAGAATCCATCAAATTTTCTTCAGGGAGCAATGTTTCTGTTCTTAAAAAATTATGTAAGCAGCAGGCAGCTAGCACAATCTTGTCTACCATGTCCGGTTGGACTTGCATAGGTCCATGAAATACACGAAATCGAGCCCGTAAAATACCAAACGCATTTTCTACACACCGGCGTGCACGTGATAAGCGGTAATTAAATATTTTATTTGCATCATTGTTAACTAGCTTGTCTTTGTGATAAGGTTTTAACAAATATGGTTTCAACGGGAATGCTGCATCAGCAACAATAGTGTATGGCATAGGTTGTGAGTTTACACTCAGTGGTTCATCCTGTGGTACATTTAATGCTTTCTGCTCAAATAATTTTCCCATCAAAGATTTCTCGTATATGCCACCGTCACTGTTTCGACCATACGCACCTACGTCAATCATGATAAATTTGTATTGAGCATCAACTAATGCAAGTAAAACTATGGAGTGTTCTTGTTTATAGTTATAGAAAGTAGAACCTGCGTTTATAGGACAAATTATGTTAACGTGTTTGCCATCTAATGCTCCAATACAATTTGGAAAATGCCAAAATTGTTTAAAGTTATTTGCAATATCTTTCCACATTTGTTCAGAAGGTGTAGGCATTACAATAGGTGCCATATTTTTCCAAATGGCTTCACACACTTCTTGTTCTATAACTCTCACAGTAGAAAATCCCATTCGATAATTGAAGGCCAATGATCGAAAAGTGTTTCCAGTAGCTAAAAATCTGAAAAGAAATAAACAATTATTATTATTTGTTACAGTAAATAAATGCAAGGATGACTGGGCAAAACTAAGGAATGCTTTCGCCAGCGCTTTGAAGCGACGAAGGAATAAGAAAAGTGGGCAGGCTGCGGCGGCGTTAGTGCCCTGGAAATATGAAGAGAACATGAGTTTTCTTCTTCCTTATATGGAATGTAGGAGCACAAAAACAAATGTGACAACTACACCAGAATCACCACCCACAGAAGAGTCTCCCGACGAAAGTCTTCCAGAAAGTCCCAGTACTTCACGCAGTCAATCACAATGCAGTTCCTCATGTGGAAAACCTAATAAAGAACCCAAATTACAAGAGTTGTACGATTTGATGAAATCTTCCCAAGATTTAAGACGTCAGAAGCAAAATTTTAGACAAGACATGGACGAAACTGATCTATTTTTCCTTAGTATGAGTAAAGAATTAAAAGCGCTGCCAAAACTTGAACAAACAAAAATAAAATTAGACTTGCACACCGCTATTTCCCAAGCATTAATACGGCAATTGGAACACAAAGACAAAATTTTAAAAACGCCTATAAAAATAACAACTCAAAGATTCATCCAATCAACTCCACAACATCAGTCCTCAACATACATCCAAACTACTGCAAACGCTGAATTACCAACATACAACCAGTCACCCTCACACGATCAGTCACCCACATATATCGAGTTATCAATTCCTACTACATCTCGCGCACAAAATCATGCTGATTCTTCAACATACATCCAAACTACTGCAGACGTTCATCAATCACCAACATACACCCAGTCACCTATACACGCTCAGTCACCCACATATATCCAGTCATCATCATTTCCATCCGGATCACACTCAAAACCTGTTGTTTCAGATAACTTGAAAGCATACTATGACAGTATTAAATTTTGAAGATGAATAAATTCAAAATAATGGTTAAACTAATGATTTCATGATAAACAGATAATTTTTTAACTAATAAATAAGACAGCAGGTTGTGATTACTTAAATGTTGATTTCATATAAGTTAGTTTCATGATAAATGATTGTTAACCTAATTCGTGCAACAGCACAGTCAATTATATTTTTCAAAGTAAATAAAACTTACCTTAAACATAACGCAAGTCTTTCTTTAGTACCTATGGGTTCACGAAATTTCGTATGTACTTTTTTTATGTCTCCTTCAATCAGCGAATGGACTTCCTCATATTGTGCTTTGTTCATCCTAAAGTACTGATGAAATTTCTCATCGTCACTCTCCAGTTCTTTAACAAGACGATGAAATTCACCTTTGTCTTGTCTCCCTCTGTTTATAGGGTGAACCCAGTATCTTCTTTTCTTTTTTTTGCTCTTAAGAAGTTTCATTGCTAAGAGAAATTGAAGGTCTTCATCAAAATCACTATCCGAATCAGAAGAAAACATTATTTATGTTTGAACGCTGCAAAGGTTCGTCAAGTACTGTTCAGAAATAACGCCAGAGTACGCCACGACACGACACTTTAGTGTGCACACTCACCGTCACGACAGTAAGCGTCACGACACGCCACGACACGTAAGTATGTTTCCGCCGTTAAGTTCTCTGATTGTTCTTTGAGAATAAATTCCTTAAACCTTATTTAAAAAAATGGCGGCTGGTTTGATCACTCACTGGCAATTATATTCATTGATTCACATGTTACAGTTCAATACGTCTACAATAAAGATGGGAAGCAGCTCGCCTTGATACATGGCTACACGTTCTACACCTGTGATAAACTAAAGGACATCCTGGATAACAGCATGTGGAGGTGCACTTATGGCTACCCTTGCAAAGCCAGATTCAAAGCTCTAAGCACCGGCGAGATAATACGGGTCACTACCCTGCAGCATTCGCATGAAGCCCCCACGATTGAAATTCAGAATGGAATCTTGTTCAAGGTTCCGAGGAAAAATATATACCTCTTGGAGTGAGAAAGTGTGACGATACAAGTCACACAAGATTGTATTCTGTAGCTATACTCGCAAGAGAGCCATCACAGCTGTGATAGGTTTAGACTACGACGAAAGTTCTAAATTCAATCAAAAATTTTAGTGACTAACAATTTTTGTTTTACAGTAGGTAACTACTAATTTTATTACAATTGGTAGGTAGTGAACAGACCGTTTAGCTTTTTAACTGTTTGAGTTCTCTATATTATGTGCAATATGAGTAGAATGTTAAAATTAAAATTATTTCTTACCAATTAATTTATTATTAAAATACTCGTTAATAATGAGTGTAATGTGTGATAACCATTTAAAATTATTTTACTGTCCATTATTAAACTATGAAAAGTGTGTCGAATGTTCACGACGTCACAGTTCACTATTCAATACAAGGCGCTCGTTTTGTCGTTTGATAAAGTGTTGCTGGTTTGATTAACTGGCAATATCTCTATCTTCTTCTTCCTCCTCTTCTTTATGAACCACTACTGAAAACTAAAAGGTCGTAGGTTCGAATCCCACCCGTTGCACTTAACTTGAGCTAAAAGATTTCAGTTAACTTGAGTTTGGCTTATATTCGTAAAAAAAAAGAGGTCTCTTGCACGAATTTCCACAGGACTCGCCTGGTGTCGTCGGTCCACTTAGGCTGAACTCTATAGACCCCACGCTCACTCTATTCAGACTCAAGATAGAGCTAAAACGAGATAGATTTATGTCAAAGCATATTTGTGTCTCGTTTTAACTTCTATCTTAAGTCTGAGCTGAGTCAGAGCACGTTCTATAGATCTCGGCATTAGTGTGCGTATGCCAACACTGTTCTCAGTCATGTCTTAAAATGAGTATCTTAATATTGGTAATTAATTCGATGCCTTAACATGGGTAGCCTAAGTATGTCATGCTCACTTAAACATTTCTGTGGTGGTGTCGTGTGGTGCGGGTTGTTACGTTTCCTCAAATATGGTTGAGCGAAGCAATGGCTGGATCATGCGTCGTGCTCGTGAACGGGTGCCACCAACGGGAATGGGTCTGCTTTGTGTCTACTCATCTTAACATGTGTTAGGTTGTGGTAGGTGTGCATTTTTGAAACTTCTTTGTGGAAACACTGTGTGCATAGCATAATTTTGTTAACCATTGTAAAAAAAATTTTTTTGAAAAGAGTAACTGCTGAGTTTCTTGCCGGCTCTTCTCAGCAGAATCTGCATTCCGAGCCGGTGGTAGATTTATGACGTGTCATAAGAGCTACAAGTTGGCCTACATGAAATAAATAATTTGATTTTTGATTTGATTTGACTGCGCTTCCCGATGCGGTGTCGCGACTCCAACACCTTGGGACCCCAACGACCATCAGCTCTTCGAACTATGTGCCCTGCGCATTTCCTACTATATTACATTGATTCATTTCTTGCAGTTCAATACATCTACAATAAAGATGGAAAGCAGCTTGCATTGATCGATGGCTACACATTCTACTCCTGCAATAAACTAAGGGACAACCTAGATACGAGCATGTGGAGGTGCACTAAGGGTTACCCTTGCAAAGCCAGGTTTAAGGCTCTAAACACCGGTGAGATAATAAGGGTCACTACCCTGCAGCATTCACACGAACCCCCCACGATTAAAATCCAGAATGGAATCTTGTTCAAGATTCAGAGGAAAAAATTGTACCTCTTAGATTAAAACAGTTTAAGATCAAGAGGGAGACGACTCAAAAAAGGTCTCTATTCCCTAGACAAAAAAAAACTCTTTTTGAATCTTTTTTTAGCAAATTAGTATTACTTTTAATAAGTTTTTAATACCCTCCTATGTAATGTTATGTAAAATACCTGTCGAATAAATAGTGATTTTTTATTACCTTTCTGTATTTTTATTTCAAATTGACGTGTTAACTTTAAAGGTCGGGTAAAAACCCCCAAAAAAAAAAATAGATTAAAAAAAAAAAAAAAAAAAAACTTTAAAGGTTTGAAGGTTACATTATACTGGATCGAAACAGGCGTTAGGTACTTGGCGGAAAGCTATGGTATATAAGGAAAAACAAACCTATTTTGCTTCACGACCCGGATAAAATAAATAAGAAAAATCTGTGTGGTGCAAACTCTCGACATGAGAAACGCAAGATATACAAGCTACTAAACAAGGAACTTCTTCTTTATCAACGTCCACAAATCTGTGGGACAAATGTCTTTTGCATGGACTTCTACAGGTCGCGGTCTTGTGCCGCCTGTGTCCAGCGGATCCCTACGACTCGTCTGATATCGAGAGATGGAAAAGGAGCAACAGATCCACGTGTTTTTTTGCATGCGTATACTTGAGAGAGTGTGCTACATAGGCTACTTTTTATCCCGGATAATCAAAGAGATCGCGCGAGATTTTAAAAACTAGCGGATTAAATCCAAGCGGATGAAGTCGCGGAAATCAGCAGGTCATAGATTATAGAGATCAGTGTTTGAGAGACACCCCAAATAAACCATTGTGTTTTTGCAGTTCTCTACCTCTTCAATAAGCTCGGAAAACGGACCGCCCTTTTAGACGGATACAGTTTTTACTACGACGGACGGAGGAAGAAGACCGACGTGTGGCAGTGCACAAACACCGGACGATGTAGAGCCAGATTTGTGACGACCAAAGCAAGAGAGATGTTGAGGTGGAATACTGAACACAATCATCCGCCCCCGACTTACTGCATCCAAGATGGGATATATAGAAAAATATTATAATCTTAACCTCTGATAAACTATGGTCTATGATTGTCCTGCGGTAAGCCACTACAGTTTTTTCGACATGGTATTGTCGATAGGTCAATAGAACGTAACTTATTTTGTCTTTGATTGGAAAGTAGATACGTAATATATACACGGTGATTTTTTATCGTTTACAAATTAAGCAAACCTGTTAATGTGCCCAGTGCCTATTATTAAAACAATAATAAAAATAAAGCACATTCGAATGAGTAATTTTTAAATTTTCGTAAAATTATTTGATTTTTCTTTAATGTTAAGGAGCCGCCACGCCACGCCCACGCCACGTCTGCTGTATTTTGCGTTTAATAAGCGTTTTTTGATTTTTAATATTACTAATTGGAATGTTCTTTATTTTCTTTTCATTGTTTTACTAATGGATACTACGCATTGGGTAGTTGAACTGGTTTGTAAGACGATACAAAGGTCACCCTTACTAAATACAAAATGCTGCCAACTACTTTCTCTTGCATAGGTGAATTTTGTTTTGGTATTTCATTTCCGACATTTCTAGAAATAATCCTGTTTTTTCATATAAATTATGTGACACAAAAATTTTCTCCAAAATTATATAATTATAGTAAATATGACAAATATTTTAACGACTAACTAACAGCGAGAGTAAGATAAATCTGTGGCTCAGAATAAGTCTAAGGGTATAGCCCCACAAAAAATCTTCTATCATCCGAAGTAGGAAGCCTAGGTAATCCATTATGATGTGTTATAGGGTAAAACTTCCGAAGCTTTAAATCAGTTTAAGAAAGTTGATTAATTCCATCTTTGCTTTTCAGTCGCCTTCGTGACCAATAGAAACGGCAAGAAGGTGGCGGTCTATTGTGGGTTCACCTTTTACTGTGGTCGTCAGTGCAACAAAACGACCATCTGGCGTTGCACTCGATGGGGCACTTGCAAAGCCAGATTCATTATGGCTAACGATGGATTCGTAATTACCGCGTATTTGGAACACAAGCACGGACCGCCTAGCTTTATAATTCGTAATGGTGTTTTATATAAGGTTTAGAGAACATTTCCGGAATGAATGCAAGTCAAGTGCGGTCAAGTTAATTTATATTCCAAGTAATTCATATTATACAGTGTGACTTGGTAGTTGGCTAATTTGGAGATAGGGCAGCTATACACGCTGTTTAAATGATTGTTTTCCGACTGTGAAATGATTTTGTCTCGATAGTAAAATCGATTAGTAGAAAAAAAATACTATGAAAAAATGGCAGATTTACAATTACAAAAACTCAAAAGCTATTTCACTCCTGTGACCTAAGACCAGTAGAGGGGAGACCTGTGCCCATAAGTTGACCAGCAATGGGTTGTAATGAATGAACTTTAATGTTCCGATTCCACTTGTTTTATTGTTTGGAACAGTAATGCCGCACCATTTTGTATACGTCCTCATCGGTCGAACATGCATTGAAGACTGAATATGCATACACTACAGTAACCTAAGCACGAAAATTTTAACTTTCGAATAGTAAAGGTGAAAACGCCAGCAAGAAAAAGGGGAGCGCTCCCGTCATTTTCATATAATATTTCTTTCTGGCTTACACTTTACCTTTACTATTCGAAAGTTAAAATGTTCATGCGTAGGCTACTGAATTAAAGTCGATAGTTCTTTTTCTATCATACAACGAGTTATAACAAGTTTATTAATGTGATTAAATTATTATTTATTCATAAAATTACAATGTTATTTGTATGACCTATTTATTTTCTAAATGCAATGTGTAAAAATTCCCTTGTATAAAATAAAGAATATAAATATGTAAATCTATTTCATTTTCAGCATAGTTTAATATACGGAGACTATGGACTTGTTTCTTTTAACTAAGTCGTTGGGCTAGTTTACTCGAATGCAGATTAAGAGGCTCTGAGTTCAATTCCCGGGTCGGGCCAAATACGTATTGGTATTTCTGTCAAGAAATTTTCAGTACTAGCCCTGAGTTAGGCGGTGTGTTGTGTCGGAGTCCCGTCTTATCCTGCTAAAAGAGTGAGGGAATAGAGAGTATAATATCTCCAGCACAGTGCTAATCTCTGTGGAGATTGGCCTCCAGGGCTGGAGGCCAATCAGGAGGGCATTATGATTACTTATTATTTCTTATAATTTTATTATGTACAACGTTTTCCTTTTGGAAATCTTTGTTAAAATGACAATAATGCCCTCTCGGCTTTCGTTTTTCTAACTAACTATAACTTGGGTATCTTTAAATCAAGAGTGAATAGGCATCTTCTAGGCAAGCGCGGCACCACCTTAGGCTGCATGATGAATCTTCACTTATCATCAGGTGAGATAGCAGTCAAGCGCTAGTCTATATATTAAAAAATAAAATTATAAAGAGATATTCTTTGATATTAACGATGAATTTATTACAAGAAGATGTGTTACCTACAAAAAAATGTGGAAACATTAATTTTTTTTTTTAAAGAATATTAGCCAAGCTGAACTTGACTTATATTCTCCTCTCCCCTCCAACTAAGCGAAAAGCTTGTGCTAGGAGTGAATACGACAATAGTGCAACATGTGGGATTCGAATCTGCGGCCGTTCAGTTTTCAGCCCGCACCTTTAACCGTTGGGCTATTGAAGCCTCAAAAATTAATTATTATTTTTTTCTTTTAGTCGCCTTCGTCCGCAATAAAACTGGCAAGGAATTGGCCATCCTTTATGGTTATACCTACTACTGCGGCGCGCGGTGCTCGAAGACGGCAATCTGGCGTTGCACTCGATGGGGTACGTGCAAAGCCAGATTCATTATGGGCATCGAGGGGACTCTACTCACCGCTCAATTGGAACATAAGCATATGCCACCCATGTTTGTAATACGCAATGGAATTTATTATAAAATTTGAAATGTTCGTTATCGTTATCGTTCCACGTTATCACGTACGTACGTATCCACGTTATCGTTCGCATGGATTTAGGTTTTCGTTTGTATTACCTATTAAAAGTAGTTTCTTTAGGAAAAAGTATCAAAATAAAATACTGTCCATTTATGCTTATTTATGCTTTTCTTTGTAATTACTATTTTTGCTTGAATATTTTTTTATTTTTTGAATACTAAGTATTTTGTTTCAATTTCAGTGAGATTACGCTATCATGTCATAGTTACAGATGAGGTTTACTCTTTAGGCGTTGCATCGATTTATTTTCCAATCCAATCGGTTCTATCGAAAATTTAACTTTTGGTAAGCTTGTAAATTCCAACTGTCATACTAAAAAAACACTCTATGGTCTCTTTGTGTGGTAAGTTTACCGGAACGTTTGATGTTCTGACTATAGCGTAAAGGTTGATTCACGTTACCTTGTGCCGGACCCGGGCCGTGCCACGGACAGGGGCTTTTGTCTGAACTTAGCTCGGTCGGGGCACAGCCTTGACATGGGGTTTTTTATTCGATGACAAGAAGGGCCTTGACTGCGGTCTCATCTGATAGTACGTGTCGATTCAGTCTAAGATGGTAGCGGGTTAATTTGGAAGGGGTACGGCAGTGTATATTCAACCTATACCCCTAATCGCTTTCTACACGCCATCGTGCCGGAATGCTAAATCGCTTAGCGGCAAGTCTTTGACGAACATTTATTAATTTTTTGAAGAAAAAATTTGATTGACTCAATTAGATCAGCCTCCATTGTACCTAATTTGGCGACAAAAAGGTATTTAGTGTATTCTAAGTAAAAGATAATAAATGTTATATTTTTACAGTGATCTGGGCCAAAAACGACAAAGGCAAGGATCTGCTGATCATAAACGGCTACACCTTCACGTTGATGAGGAAGCACGTCCACACCGATCATTACTGGTGCAGTATTGGCAGGAAGTGCAAGTCCAGGGTGATCCTTTCTAGGGAAATCAACACGATCACCAAGGCTTACCTCGAGCATTGTCATCCGCCGAAGCAGTACATGATCAGAGATGGACACTATTATAAAATTTAGAGCTAACACTGCTGCAACGTAATATTATATCTCTTCTAGTTTTAGATTTTTAAATAATATTTCAAAAAATAAAACATCCTGTATAGTGTATATATACACTATACAGGATGTTTTATTAATTAGTAATTTTAATTAGTAATCTGCCCATTTTTTTTTTCATAAGACCCAATTTCACCAACATAAAATTTGAATTAATCTTATTTGGAAGTTTTGTATTTATTCAAGAACTAGATGATGCCCGCGACTTCGTCCGCGTGAATTTAGTTTTTAAAATCCCCCGGGAACTTTTTGATTTTCCGGGATAAAAAGTAGCCTATGTTTTAATCCAAGGTATAATCTATCTCCATTTTAAATTTCAGCCAAATCGGTCCACTAGTTTTTGCGTGAAAGAGTAACAAACATACACACACACACACACACACATACAAACTTTCGGCTTTATAATATTAGTGTGAAGTGTGAAGTGTGATGTGATGTGATGTGATGTGATATAATATTAGTGTGATGTGATGTGATAGTGTGATAATTTATATTTACTTAAGTTTAATCTGGGATTAAAATCGCTAGGAAGTTACAACGATTGTCCAGTAAAGCGCGCACGATAAAATTATTCTACCCATTATCTGGTGACGTCTCTTAGATTCATGCGAAAATGCGTAAACAAAATTTTCTCGTGCGCGTATGCTAGTCCTACAGGACTCAGGAGTAAATATGGGGAGTAAAATAAAATTCCTGGTATAGTTATTCTCGAGAAAAAGAAAGTTTGGTGAAATCCGGTCTCAGTTGAATAAAATCAAAAACGAATTAACAGTTTCCAAAACGTATTTTAAATTTTCAGTTCTGTACCTTTTGAATCCTTCCGGCAAGCGCACAGCTCTATTGAATGGCTACAGTTTCTATTGCGATGGACGCTGGAAGAACGATGTCTGGCAATGTACTAACAATGGGACAGCGAATTGTCGTGCCAGATTTGTTGCTACAAAAGATGGAGAACTACTCCGCTGGAATATTATACATACACATGCTCCTCCTAATTATGTAATCCGTGATGGAATTTATATCAAAATATAAGCTTGAAGAAGTACAAGCGTAGGTACTGTAATTTTTGCAAGATAAAAGGCAGACAAAGGCATTATAATATTATGATGTTTTCTTAAATAAATAAATACATGTAAATACTATTTTATTCGAGAATTCAATATAAAAATACTAATTTAATTTCTTTAGTTAAGTTAGATTAGTTAAACATGGTAACATAATACAACACTACACAGATCTTAAAATGATTTGGCACAGCGATAGCTTGGTAGACCGACAAACATTTTCACATACCTTATCATAGTTTATTTTAACGCTTAGAGGAGAAGTAATAGTAGCCAAAATGTACAAAATATTTTGTTTATTTTCCAGTTCTCTATCTTCATAACATTTACGGTAAACGGACAGCTGTGTTACACGGTTACAGTTTCTGCTGCAACGGACGGCGCCAAAACAATGTATGGACATGTACTAATAAGAACAGCTATACGAATTATTGTAAAGCCCGTTTCATTGCCACGAAAAGCGGAGAGATTCTCCGGTGGAATACGAACCACACACACTCTCCTCCAAGATTTGTAATCCAGGATGGGGTGTTCATTGAAATGTGAAAAAAAAGTATTCAAATGAATACTATATAGATAAGGATAGGTTACTTAAGTTAGTTGTCCACACTTCCGTACTAATTAATTACGAGTATATACAATAAACGTGTTGAAATGAAAACTCATTTTATTTATATATTATTTTTACAGCTCAAACACTTAACAGATTTTGACGGGAAGCACAGGTGTACTTGTAGCTTCAGTAAAAATAATAAGAGAACTTTATCCTAAATACTAGCACATGCTTAACGCTCAGTTAAGGGAGAATGGGCAGTTGGTATTGAAAATTCACAAAAAAAAATTCTTTTTCAGTTCTATATCTTCATAACCCTTCTGGTAAACGGACAGCTGTGTTCAAAGGTTTCAGTTTCTACTGCGACGGACGGTGGAAAAACGATGCATGGATATGTACTAATAAGAACAGCTATACGAATTGCAAAGCCCGTTTCATTGCCACGAAAAGCGGAGAGATCATCCGGTGGAATACGAACCACACACACTCTCCTCCAAGTTTTGTAATCCGGAATGGGGTCTTTATTAGAATATCTAACAAATGTATAGATATGTGTAAGAACAGGTTAGGTTAGTTAGTTGTCCATACTTGAGCACTAATTAATAAAATAATAATTATGTAAATACGAAAATGAGAAATCATTTTATTTATATCTTTTCATAGCTCAAGCACTTACCAGATTTAGACGTGGCACAAACATACTCGTACTTGCAGCTTAATAATAAAAAATAATAGTAGGAATTTATCCTAATTGCTAGCACAAATTTAATGCTCTGTTAAAAGAAAATGGGGAGTCAGTATTGAAAATTCACCAAAAATTATTTATTTTTCAGTTCTATATCTTCATAAGTCTTCCGGAAAACGGACAGCTGTGTTGAATGGTTACAGCTTCTACTGCGACGGACGGGGGAAGAACGATGCATGGACATGTACCAATAAGAACCGTACAAATTGTAAAGCCCGGTTCATTGCCACGAAAAACGGAGAGATCATCCGGTGGAATACCAACCACACACACCCTCCTCCAAGTTATGTAATCAGGAATGGGGTGTATTTTAGAATTTATAACAAATGCGTAGATGGGGAAGGATAGGTTAGGTTAGTTAGTTATCCATACTTCAATACTATTTTTAATAATATATAAATACTGAAATGAAAAATCGTTTTATTTATATTTTTTTACAGCTCAAGCATTTAACAGATTTTGCCGAAATTCAGCACAGATGTACTTATCCCACTTCCTACTTCCTACTAATATTATAAATGCGAAAGTTTGGATGTATGGATGAATGGATGGATGTTTGTTACTCAATTACGCCGCAACGAATGACGGTTCATTCGTTTTGGCTGAAATTTGGCACAGAGACTGACTATAGTTTGGAATAACATATAGGTTACTTTTTTTCCCGGATAATAAGAGAGTTCCAGCGAGAATTGAAAACTTCAATCAAAAGTCATCAGCTAGTCAGCTAGTATTATAAATGCAAAAGTTTTGATGTATGGATGGATGGATGTTGGTTACTCAATCACACCCCCAAAGGCTGAACCGATTTGGCTAACATTTTTCACAGAGATAGATTATAGTCTGGAATAAACAAAACAAATAGGCTGCTTTTTATCCTGGAAAATAAGCGAGTTCTCACGGGAACTAGAAAACCTCAATCTACGCGTAAAGTCGAGGGCATCACCTAGTAGCTTAAATAAAAGTAGGATTTTATACTAATTACTAGCACAAGCTCACTGAGGGAGTAAGTATTGAAAATTCACGAAAAAATTATTCACTTTTCAGTTCTATATCTTCATAACCCTTCCGGCAAGCGGACAGCTGTGTTCAACGGTTTCAGTTTCTATTGCGATGGACGGGGGAAGAACGATGCATGGGCATGTACTAATAAGAACAGCTATACGAATTGCAAAGCCCGCTTCATTGCCACGAAAACCGGTGAGGTCATCCGGTGGAATACAAACCACACACACTCTCCTCCAAATTTTGTAATCCGGGATGGGGTGTATATTAAAATATCTAACAAATAAATAGATATGAACAAGGATAGGTTAGGTTTATTAGTTGTCTATACTTCAGTACTAATTAGTAATATACAAATACAAATACGAAAATGAAATTTAATTTTATCATATCTTTTCACAGCTCAAGCACTTAACAGATTGATATAGCCTAATTGCTAGTGCAAGTTTAACGCTCAATTGAAGGAAAATGGGGAGTTGGTATTGAAAATTCATCAAAAATGATTGAATTTTCAGTTATGACATGAACCAGTAAGAACCATACAAATTGTAAAGCCCGCTTCATTGCCATGAAAAGCGGAGAGATCATCCGGTGGAATACCAATCACATACACTCTCCTCCATGTTATATAATCCGGGTAGGGGTACACCTCATAGAATACATGTTAGAGCATATAACAAATGCGTAGATGGATAAAGATAGGTAAGTACGTTAATTGTCCATATCTACTTCCGTACTGTCTATAATAAAGATTTATATTTATATTGTGTATAAATACGAAAATGAAAGTTTAATTTATTTATATCCTTTCATAACTCAGGCACTTAACAGATTTTAATGCAATTTAGCATAGATATAGTCGTATTTGTAGCTTAAATATAATAGCACAAGCTTGACTCTTATTCAGAGGAGAATGGGGAATCTAGTAAAAATTACTAAAAAATTTGTTATTTTTTCAGTTCTATATCTTCATACTCCTTTCGGTAAACGGACAGCTTTGTTTAACGGCTACAGTTTTTACTGTGACGGACGCTGGAAAAACGACATATGGACATGTACCAATAAAAGCCATGCAAATTGTAAAGCCCGTTTCATTGCCACGAAAAACGGAGAGATACTACGGTGGAATACAAATCACACACACACTCCTTCAAGTTATGTAATTCGGGATGGCGTGTATATTAGAATATCTAACAAACGCATAGATATGTGTAAGAATATGTTAGATTAGGTTTCCAATTGTCCAAACCTACTTCCGTACTATCTACAATAAAATAATTATAAATATTAAAATGAAAATTCATTTTATTTAATATATCTTTTATCATAAGACACAGATATTGTTGTACTTGTAGCTCAAATAAAAATAATAACAACAATTTATCGTGATTACTAGCACAATTTAAATACTTTTGTCGAAGAAGAATGGGGGAGTCTGGTAAAAATTACAAAAATTTTGTTTATTTTTCAGTTTTATATCTTTGTTCACCCTCCGGAAAACGGAGAGCTTTAATTAACGGCTACAGTTTTTCCTGTGATGGACGTCGGAAGAACGACATATGGACATGTACCAATAAGAACCTTACAAATTGTAAAGCCCGCTTCATTGCCACGAAAAGTGGAAAAATCGTCCGTTGGAATACAAACCACACGCACTCTCCGTCAAATTATGTTATCCGGGATGGGGTTTATATTAAAATATGAAAATAATAATAATATTGAACGAATAATAATAGTAGTATTTATTTGTATTTAATTAATAATAATATTTAATTAATAATAATAGTATTGATGATTTACGTCCCATCGGACTATGAGAGTAAGGGAATAGAGAGTGCACCTGCGTTTGCGCACACACTCGTGCACTATAATATCTCCCGCGCAGATGGCTAATCTCTGTGGAGATTGGCCGCCGTGGTCGGATTCGGTCGGGAGGACTTATTATTATATGTATGTACTTGTACTTGTAACTAAAAATATTAATAGTACTTTTTATTTTTCAGTTCTATATCTTCATAATATTTCGGGTAAACGGACAGCTGTGCTGAACGGTTACAGCTTCTATTGTGATGGACGTTGGAAGAACGACATTTGGCATTGTACTAAATATGGACCGAAATGCAGGGCCCGATTTATTTCAACTAAGAATGGCGCTCTGATCCGTTATTCTTTGGATCATACACACCCACCTCCCAAATATTTAATTCGGGATGGTATATATATTAAAATATAATACTTATAAAAGCATATTATAAAAAATGTAAGTGGTAGAGTAATAATGTAAATTACTAATACGACAATTTACGTAATATGGGACATTAGAATGTAAGGTTTTTTTTTAAACTATACTAGCGTTTGGCTGCGATCACACGATGGTAAGTGAAGATGCAGCCTAAGATGGAACGCGCTTGCCTAGAAGGTCCATTTTGTAACAATTACGAGGATGGGAAAGCTTCAATATCCTAGTGATTAGTGATTTAAATAAAATGTACAGAGAGAATAATAAAATACAAGATGTATTGTTTTCGTGAGATTTAATTTTTTACATGTAATAAACCCCAAACCAGCGATCTCTTTTATTTACGGAACTTCTCTCATGTTCTCAAAGCTACTACGTAAAATCTTAGTCTTTCTTGATAATAGTCCTACTATTATCAAGGAAGACTAAGATTTTGCACAATCTCTTAGGATATAAGAAAATAATCTATAGTTATATGTTAATTAAAATTACCTATTAAATAGCCAACTAAGTTAGACTAGATTGTGATCAGGGGAAAAAAATGTTGTCAAAGCTACGCTTCTCGCTATTTTAAGCCTACAGTACACCTTTGCATAAGTTTTTACCTTAACCAAGCCCCAAGCTGGTAATTTTCTGTTTTTCATTTACCAATTTTCAATTTTATTTTGTAGTGACGATGCTTTGCAACGATTCGGGGACAAAAATAGCTATCTTAGAAGGACACATTTACTTACTGGAAAAGCGAAATGATTCCTTGATTGTATGGCGATGTAGGATTCGTGAGTGCAGGGCGAGGCTCGTGACTTTCAAGGTGACCAACAGGGTTGTCCTCCGTGGTCAAGCTACCCATAATCATGTCCTACAGAAAGTGAACATCTCAGGGTGGCGTGTTATGCCCCGTATACTGCCCGACGAGCCAATGCCGCGGGTGATACTAAAAAATATTAGACTGTAATGAAAACAAAATATAGCGTTCCTTAGCCTTAAAAAGTGGCTTTTCAATGCCTGTTCAAAAGGTGTTTAAAACAGAATTACTTGAGTTTGTTTTTATAGAAATTTTAAGAAGATTGATTTTAATGTTTCTTAGCCTTACAAAGTGGCTTTTCAACGCCTGATCAAAAGGTGTTTATAACAGAATTACTTGAGTGTTGATTTTATAGAAATTTTAAGAAGATTGATTTTTTGAAAATGAATAGAAAATAAATTTTCTACGTCTTTATGATAAGTGTATTTATTACCCATAACAGAATGGAGAAATATATTTGAGTTCCACGCCATACTTCACGTCAAACAGCTTATTGACAAGTGTTATATAGACACAATATTACATAGATGTTCTCTCCATTTACTTTGGTCCTTTATAGGTTGTAAGTGTGCATGTTGGCTGATATTTCATGGTTGTTGGCTAGTCTTAAAATTCAGACTACAATTACAAAATACATATAAAATATGAAGTACAAAAATGTCATGCTGACCAAAACGTTCGCGTTGGTGCTATTAATTGCCTCTAGTTTCTTGATTGCAAACACTAAAACAAGTAAATATCTTTTCTTTTTTTTTCTGACATAAAAATTATGTACTTGAGTACCTATTTATTTTTTAATCATATTTGTTATGTTTAATGACATCACATTATTATTATATTTTGACCCTTGACATAAGTAGTACATAATTTTTTCTTTTGACATTTAATTAATTTATTTTTATTTTTATTAAGTATTTTGTACTTATTGATGTAAAATTTGTTGACATTCGTAAGCGCTTTTGTAAGTCTAAGTCGAAGAAATAAACATTACAATACAATACAATACAATACAATACAATACAATACAATACAATACAATACAATACAATACAATACAATACAATACAATACAATACAATACAATACAATACAATACAATACAATACAAGCAACGACAAGGCTAGATTACAAGGAAAAGGCTGACTTAGGGTTAAATAAGTGCAAACTAATCGGTTACCAAACTCATGGATCAGCTTTTGATATGCGACGTTTATTATATACTCTAAAATTCTTTTTGCTTATCTGTTCCAGTGACAATAGCTTTAAACAGCTCGGGGAAACAAATAGCAGTTTGGAATGGTTACACATATTACTGTGGTTTGTTGAGTTACACAACTATAGCGTGGCGGTGCTCGAGGGGAAGAAGTTGTAAGGCCCGATTCGTTACCACCAAAGACATGAAGGTTGTGGTCAGCAGTCAACCCCATCACACGCACGGTCCGCCCAATTTTTTTATTCAGGACGGTGTGTTACATAGAAAGTATAATAAGAATTAACATGCAGACTAATCTGATGTTTCTATACGCGACTTAAACGTGGACCTTAGATTGATTGGAGAATCGCCGCTTTGAAGATATAGCGTATCTTAATAATAAGCTGGACACCAATAAAATAAACTGCTTCAACTAAAAAACTCAATTTAGAAAATATACGCTGCAAGGAATCGCTAATAGGTGAGCAGATTGAACGTCGTGAATGAGGGTTGGGGGCTCACACTCCTCGATCCCAACAACATAATGAGCCAGGCTCAAGACGGCCCAAACAAACTAGGTAGCGTACGATTCTGGCGGAGATTGCGAGGATAGGGATCACGTGGAAGTAAGTCAAGGATGCAGCTCAAAACCACTCGGAATTACGTAATACTGTAAAAGCCCTCTGCCCCGCTAGGGTGATATAACTATAAAACACACGAAAAACTCTAAACAAAATCAAAATCTATCTCAAACATGAAACAAGGAAGAGACATCCATCTTATGTACAAACACTTTGTACATAAGATCGAGTAAAGAGCATTCACGTGATCGATCCCAAACAATTTGAAAGGCGTTGATCTGTTCTACCATGAAAACATCTGTTTGCCTATGAAATTCATGTGTAAAAATACATAAGAATGGATTCAGTGGATGTAATTTCAATCACACTTTACAAAGACGTTACGTTAGACATTTCAAAGTTAACGCAAGATTTGAATAAAATATACGAAATAAAAGTTGTTACCCGGAGATAGATTAAAGTCAACTTTACCAAAAAGTGACAGCATTGCAAAGTTTAACTAAAAAAAAATTAAGCAGTTTGGTGCAAGTTGACCTAAGCGTAAGATAAGCTAAAATTAAGTAAAAGAGAGAACTCATTTATAGAAATAAGACTAGGTATTGCGAATTTTCTTTAACTTAATTAAATTATTATTAATAAAGCAATTTGAAAACGAAAAAAAAACTACCTCTGTACTTTTCTAAGGTAATAAAAAAATGATAATTGAAATTATTGTTGTCATGGAAAATAATACAACCCATAAATAAAATTTATTACTTTTATTTGTGAAAACTTTGTAGATAATCACTGCACATTAGTGATTGTATTTTAGTTTGTAACGGTTGTTAAATTAAAGTAAATAAAGAGTTTTAAGTAATGCTATGAGTATGTTTATAAAAAGTAGTAAAAAGTAGTAAGTAGTAGTAGTTGAGTACCTACTGCATTTAATAATGTTCTTCTTCTTTAACAACTGATAGATGTCACAAACAAATCTAGAGAAAGGTCTCTTGCATGGACTTGGTCTTGCGCCGCCTGTATCTAGCGGCTTTGATGTCGTCAGTCCACCTAGGGGGGTCTGCCTAGTGGGTGGAGGATCGTCCAACACTGCACTCTCAGTGGCGCAGTAGTGAACGCTGTGGTCGTGTGTGGCGTGTAGAAACCGATTAAGGGATATGGGTTGAATTTACACTGCTATACCCCTTCCAAGTTCGCCTGCTACCATCTGAGACTGCATCGTCACTTACCATCAGGTGAGATCGCAGTCAAGGGCTATCTTGTCATCGAGTAAAAAAAATAATTGCCAGATTTACAACGACATATATACAACTTGTATAGGCCGAGTAAAAAACAAGTATCAATCGGTTCAAAGTATTTTATTACACAATGTGATTTTTTTCCAGTAAAACTGGTAACCAACAAAGCAGGGAAAAGAATAGCAATCATGAACGGGTACACGTACTACTGTAGCAAAGTGTGTTTCAACACCCTAGCCTGGAGGTGTACTAAGGGCAAGATATGCAAGGCGAGATTTATCTCCACTCCATCGATGACGGTTCTAAAGTCCAACTTTTGTCATAAACATCATCCGCCTGCTTTTTACATAGAGAAAGGATATTATTACAAGTTGTGAAATGCCTGGAGCACCGCAGAGATGTAAGCTCTCTTTACGTGTTCTATAGGCTGTGTAACGAGGGGTTTTTTGAAGAGCTATTTGATCTCATCCCACCCTCTCTCTTCACCGCACACCACCACCTGGTAATTTCTAAGCGCGACTCCGGTTTGGTGTTTTGCAGAATTTTGGTTATAGCACAGAATATATCATCATTAAGGCCCATATTACGCTATACTATTTATAGGATCCTATTTCGTACAATAGATTACTTATATTATCATCTTATATATTCCATGATCATCATATATATTTCTAGGATGATAATCTATGGTACGAAATAGGATCCTATAAATAGTATAGCGTAATGTAAGGCCTTGAAGTCTATAATAGACGATTTAAACATTGTCTAGAAGGCATTTTCGTCTATGGCTATAGAGACCAATCCAAGAGTGGCAGTTACGCCCACACTTGCTGCAGCAAAAGCTGATGTAATATTCTAATTGTAATAAAATGTAAAAATGTTGCCAAAAAATGTTAGAATTATTTTGCTGTAATCCGCCAAGAGAATCTGTTGGCGGATTACAGCAAAATACTCGTAATTCTAACATTTTTTTGTTAATCATGAACTTCCGCAAGTAACGCCTGATTCTATCCAATATGTAAATATGTTGATTAAGAATTTATGCTTAAAAAAATTTATCGAATAAATGAAAATGTTTTGTGTTGTTTCGACTTTGAAATGATATTGCTTTATTTATATTTTTTTCAATATGATTGAATTGAATAATGATTATATTTATCTAATTTTCTTGGTTATTTCAGTTCAATGGGTGAAAAACAAAGCGGGCAAACAGTTGGCACTTTACAAGGGCAACACGTACTACAGAGATGGGCATGGTAAGGCTAGCACGTGGTGGCGGTGTACTAAAGGGCGTAAGTGCCGTGCAAGGTTCATCACAGTCAATGACAACGTCGTACGACATAACTCCGTACACAATCATCCTCCTCCATCATATGTCATACACAATGGGGTTTACATTAAACTTCCTTAAGAACGTTAGTTAACTAGCAACTTTTTGCAAAATACCTTTAGGGTTAGCATAAGATTTAATTCGGTTGATCGTATTCGTATTTGATAAAATTAGCATCAAAGTAAAGTGAACTTTAAATGTATCTGATTGTAATGTAATGAATGTAAATGATTTGGAGCGTATCCGTATACGTAAACGTATAAGAATGCATACTCAAAATTAAGCTCTAACTCAGTGATGTTATGGTTCATTTTACTTTGACGCTAATGTCTATGAGTACAATGGTACTCATAGACATTAGCGTCAACGATCAATCGAATTAAATCTTATACTAATCCAACTGATCTGTAAATGCGAAAAGTGTGATTGTATGTTGGTTTGGTGGTTTTTCTTTTGATTACTTCGCGCTGTAACAGACCTACGGAGCGGATATTTTTTGTTCTTATTTCATAAAATTAAATATTAAATAAGTTGTATCCGCAATATAGCTTTGATTTATTCATCCATCGTTTCGTCTATATAGACCGTTCAAACTTAGTCCGATAATATACTGGACCTATTCCGCCTTTGGCTACGTCAATGGGGTCTACAACAGGAGCGCTGTTGTGCCTAAACATTGTGCTGATTCGAAAGTTCGGGCCAATCCATTATTTACTTCCAAAACTATTATTGGACCAAGTTTGTCCAGTCTATTACTGCGTGGTGTATCTCATTGTTGTCTGGTAGGAGGCTTTGGTCGTTGCTACCCTACCGTCAAAGGCTTTGGTCGTAACCGCCCTACCGTCATAGACGTGCCGTCAAGTGATTTATTCTGGCACGACGGCGTGCAGAAATCGATAAGGATTGGAAGGGTATAAGGGGTAAGGATTATAAAAGTAACATTAACCTTTAAATGTAATTAACTATTGGTTTACAGTGCAACTGCTTCGCAACAAATCAGGAAAGCCGATCGCTCTGATAGACCGCTATTCATTTTACCTGGCCACGGCGAGGTACAATGCCCAGACCTGGCGATGTACGCGTGGGCCAAATTGCAAAGCGCGGTTCACTTGTACCCCGGAATTCGAGATGATACGACAGAAACTAGTGCATGAACACCAACCATCGAATTACGTTGTTCACGGCGGGGTTTATATTAAAATCTAATAAAAAAAAAAAAGGATCTGAGAATATTGTTATGAATTTAATTAGGATCTAAGAATATGGTTTTAAAACATTGTGACTTAAGGCCACTGATTTTCTATATTTAATGTATAATTAACACTAAACTTGCTGCCCCTATACAAATTATGACAGTTTAATTATTATGGAGGAATTTGAAGCGCCACATCTGACATACGAGTGTCTCTGGAACTAAGAATATTGCAAATGGCGCACCGACATCTATAATTAATCTCTGATTTCATAGATTATAGAAGTCGTTGCGGCCATTAGTTCCAGAAAAAGTCGTATAGCTGCTTAGTGCTTTATGCGTCAAAATGGCGTCACGCAAACCAAAATTTAGTCAATCAAGTAGGCCCAAAAAAGAAATCACAGCAGCAAGTCCAGGGTTAATCATAGATAAAATGTAGAGGTCAATGCTTAGGGCCTTTTTCCTGTTACTTGAAATTGCGCGCTCGTGCCTTTTTTACCCGACTTCGGCAGAGAAAGAGTTTTGATTTTAGTAGTCTATTTATGACTATTTACGAATATTCCACTATAGCGCCGAAACGAAAAAAAAAACTACTATTTTAAGCTGATTTTGATGAATGAGATGTCAATCGATTTGTTATTTATTTTGTCCCTGATCTAATATTAAAAGATGTATGTTACGTAGGAAATAAATATTTTTGTTAATCGAAAATACCTACCTATTTTAATATACAAATACCTTATCAGGAATTTTGATTTAAGCGATCGAACCATGCTTTGTTTTTGCTCTGGGTAAAATTCTGCAGTCCCAGATGGCGTGGGGTGGGGGTGCTGCAAATGTATGCACGAAGTTTAAACAAATAAACATTAAACATTGTATGACATCACACTAATATTATAAAGGCGAAAGTTTGTATGTGTGTGTATATGGGTGTGTATGTTTGTTACTCCGTCACGCCACAACGAATAAACCGATTTGGCTGAATTGATTGGTGATTTGAAATGGCTCTAGCTCATTCCCAGGATTAACACATAGGCTACATTTTACGCCGGAAAATTAAAGCACCTTAATCCACGCGGATGAAGTCGCTGGCATCGTTTAGTATTGTTTTTTTTTTTTTTTTAATCTTTTATTAGAAGGCTTTACCTAACGTATGCCGGCCTTATCGTACCCTAAAAACTATTTTTTTTATTATGTGTTCCTCCCTTTTTTCCTTCGACATGGGGGTCGAAGACTATTCTAGGTCGATACTTATTTGTTTATTTTGATACTCTTTTAATTGTGCAACTCCTACTTTTCATTATGCAGAGTTCATGTTATCATAACATTACATTTTATACAACTATTATACGGGTAATTCTACGACCACTAGCTGTTTTTTCATTAAACACTTATACACACCCTAAAAACTATTGACATTATTTATTTATTTATATTAGTATTATTTATTTACTTAATAATTTTTTTCAAAGGTATGCTGGAATACGTACACAGACAGAACGGTAAAGAGCTCGTGATCGTTGACGGTTTCACCTTTTACAAATCGGCCGCCCACCTGGACAGGATAACGTGGCGGTGCACATCGGCGGGCCTTTGTAAAGCTCGGTTCACACTGGCGGGATACGGGCGAATGATTAATGCCAATTTATACCACAATCACACGAGGCCCCGTTTCGAAGTACATCATGGAGTTTTGATCAAAAGAAGCGGGGCGCAAAGGGCTGCGTTCAAAGCAGAAAAAATAGATTTATCACCGCAATCTTAATTATTATAAGAGACACCTACTAAGTAGGTGATACCTCTATCTTACTATCATATTGTTAATAATATGAATGCAAAAGTGTTTTTTTTTGTGCGGCATTTATTGGTTGGTCCTTCAATCACGGAGCAACGGAACCACGGACTTGATTTTTTGTATGGATATTTTTAAATTAAAGTATTCTAATTAAAATATATTTTTCTTTTATGCTTTCATTAAAGTCCTATTTGCAACTTTTCTTATAAACTGAGCAAAAAACTTTTGTCTCTTAAACCTTGAATTAGAGTACCCGCAGAGTATAGTTGGGTAGTAACTAGCGACGCCCAAAGTCTCCCACCAGACCAGACCAGAGATAATTCAAAAATTATAAAATACCAAATCCCCCCCGCCAGGAATCGAACCAGAGACCTCCTAGTTATAAGACATGGGCGGCAGTAATCACTTAACATCAGGTGACGCTGAAGATATGAAAAATTGCTCGCTAAAAATATTAAAAAATAAATAAATAATATGTAACGTCTCTTTTTGCTCGCACAGTGATTTTCACAAGAAACAACGTCGGTAAGGAGATAGCGATCGTGAAAGGCTACAGCTTCTACAGAGACATGCGGTCCAAACAGATAATTTGGCGATGTACCAGAGGGCGCCACTGTAAGAGCCGCTTCAAAGTGACCATGGACGGCTCCATATGGCAGTACATTCCCACACATGATCACGAACCGCCGAACTACGTTATACGAAATGGCGTTTACTTTGTGCGTAGAGTATTCACCAAGTAGTAGTTATATTTGAACTTTTTTTATTATATTAAACACTCGAGAAATGCGTGGGCAAAGATACATATAATGCGATTTAAATGAAAATAGGACTGTCAAACAGCCATTTTATATTTCTGTCCTGCTCATATGAGGTTTACACTGAGTGAGATAGAAACAGAAAATGGCGGCTACTCATTTCTATTGTCATATGAATCGCATTATACATACAAAAATACATTTTCAAAATTTTGCATATTTGTTTCAAAGCCTTAATAGATTACCGTGTGTAGATATTTTGCAGTTTTAATAAAACCACATACGTTATACGTACTTCTCGAATTGATAACCACCATTTTTTGAAGTAGTTAAAAATACTTTTCTCCAACAGTTATCTATGCGAGGAACATCCAAGGAAAGCAGTTAGCAGTTCTGCACGGATACAGCTATTATAGAGATAAGAGGAGTACAAGCGATCACCAGATCTGGCGTTGCACCAAAGGAGGACCCTGTAAAGCCCGCTTAAAAATCAATCCTCAAAATGAAATCGTTATTTACGCCGACCACAATCACTTGCCACTTCCTTATGCTATTCGCAATGGGTACTACTTTAGGATTTAGAAAAGCCATTATAATTTTTAGCTCGATGTTATGTCTTTATAATTGGGTACCTATTTGACAATTATTTTATATAGTTAAAATAAAAATAAATATTATAACACAATGTCATTTTTCATTTTTTAATAGGTAAGTACCTACCTTAACTAGTCTCGAAAATGTTTGAGCTTTTAAGTTTCCTGTTAGAAAAAGAGAGCGCTACTGCAACATGACGTCACAATTCAGTAGCTCCAAATAGTTTCCATACAAAGATTATTTGATACGGATTATTTGTATCATCGATCCATTTCTTCTACAATCAGTTTTTTCTATTTTCTGAAAAATAAGTTAACATGCACATATCCTGTTTTACCCGGTTAATCTGGTTGATCTGTCCGGCTTTTCATTTTTTAGACCTGGCAACCCTACCTGCAGAAACTCTTGGTATTTTAAATGTATCCTGTATTGTATACGTATCCCCCATATAATTATGTGTGTACTTATACATTTTGTCATGATGAATAGTATTAACTATAAATTTTTCTTCTTACTTTCTAGCCATCCAGTTCGTTATAAATAAGAATGGGAACAAGACAGCGATACTAGGCGGATACACATATATCCGGGAGCCGAAGTGTAAGAAAGCTTCTATCTGGCGTTGTACTCGAGGGGGTCGATGTAAAGGGCGGATCAAAATAACCCCTGAAGGTCTTGTTGGAATAATGAAAGAGCATTCTCACGAACCTCGAATGCCTTATCTTAGCAATAGTTTTTATTTTAGAGATTTAAAAATATGAATTGAAATATGACGCAGCAAGAAATTAAATAACCGGTCAAATGCGCTTAATAATACCCATTGGGTACGAAAGCCTAAAGAAAGAAAAAGAAGAAAGAAAGAAACAATCAAGTACGTTTATCCCACGAAGTTACGGGCGCTTTTCTTGTGGTTACGTCATGTACATACACATTGCGTAGGTGTGTGTGCCAGTCAGGAGCCTAGGTGGGAGCGGTCAGGCACGTACAAGCTCTCGCTCCCACTTATATAGATTTGACACACATAACCATGAGCCGCGGACCTTCGTGAATTGAAAGAACTTATACTAAAATAAAATAATACACTTATATTTAAGTCACGTACTGTAATAAAAATCTTTTAATATAGGTAAGTAATTAACTACATTTCTAATGAAATATATTTTATCAGTAAACTTGTATTTTATTGTTGAAAATAAATAGACGTGTATTTCTCTAGACACATGGACTAACAGTATTTATCAGTCTATGTATGTATGTATGTATGTATGTATGTATGTATGTATGTATGTATGTATGTATGTATGTATGTATGTATGTATGTATGTATGTATGTATGTATGTATGTATGTATGTATGTATGTATGTATGTATGTATGTATGTGGCACTTTGGAAACCAAACGCGTGGAACGATTTTGATAATTCTTACTTCAATCGATTTGTGTTAATCTTAGGAGTGTCACTTAAAACATGACAGTAATCAAAATTCAAAATGGCGACCACCAGACGCTATATTGTGAAAAAGGAAAAAATTAAAGTCGACGAACAACATGTTAAGTGGGCTATCATTGAATAGGTATTTGAAAATCATTGTTATCCTTGATCATTTTGAATGACCATTTACGATCCATGTCAATTTGTTTTTGAAAAATAATTGTAAATTTTTAGTTGATTCACACTTAGGGTGAGAACAAGCCAGAGATGCCTCACTGCGATACCTCGCGGTCGCGGTTTAGCTCGCTACCTCGATGCCTCCTCCATGTAAAACAAATGTATGCAAACAGACGAGCGCGAACATGCCGAGAAACATCGATGTGAACCGCGATGTATCGCAGTGAGGTATCCTTCGGCATGTTCGCGCTCGTCTGTTTGCATACATTTGTTTTACATGGAGGTGGCATCGAGGTAGCGAGCTAAACCGCGACCGCGAGGTATCGCAGTGAGGCATCCTTGGCTTGTTCGCGCCCTTACACTCGTGACCTCAAGAGTGTGAACGCCTACTTTTGAAAAAAAAAGTTGGTATTTCAAATAGTTTTTGTAATTTACATTACAGTTCAATTCGTAAGAAGCAAAAATGGAAAAGAAATGGCAGTATTCGAAGGCTACCCTTACACTCGTGACCTCAAGAGTGTGAACGCTTACTTTTGGCGATGCACGCGAGGAGCGCCGTGTAAGGCGCGTTTCAAACTAACCCCTACGGGTCTATGCAGAATAATGTTGGAACACAATCACAAACCATCTAAATTCGCTATTCTAAAGGGTATTTATTACAAAACCTAATTTTTTTTTACCACTAACTGTGTACGTTGTAACAGAGCCACGGATAGATATGGAAAAAATGGTAAAAATAATATCCACAGTGGGTTTTAGGAATATACTTCTCCTATCTCCTATCGCCATGAGAGCTACAATTTGGACTACATGAAATAAATAATTTTTGAATTTTGAATTTTTTTTGAATTTTATCTCTTGTCAGCGGATAAAATCGGGGAAAAAAATTTTGTCTCCTGCCCATGATCACCCTGCTTGTGGTACATTTAAGAGTCCTCTAATTGACAACTCAAACACTAAAACCCTACCTAAAATCGTCTCCACCATCCGCTTATAACGGCCCCTGACCTCACATCTAATCAATTTAACCACAACACGTCAGACAAATCACCATCAGAACGTGAGGATAATTTTATTATCAAACATATACAAGTATTATTTAATCAATTACACTCATCTAAACATGTGGGCAATATTTATTCGATTAGGGCGCGATTGCTATCGCAATCCCTCAATCAAATACAATGACCTAGACGCGGGAGCATCTAATAGCCGAATGAGTCTCTGGAAGAGACTGAATTCGTAATGTCAAACCCGCCGTATTTATATTGTTATTTATCGGGCGCCTACGTCGTCAACAAAGTCAAATATCGATTTTATCAAACTATCTTCAATACATTAAAGTTGTATACCTTTACTATTTCAATATTTCGCTAACATAATCAATTCTACAGTTCAATTCGCACGAAGCAGCAGCGGAAGGGACATGGCGATACTGGATAGCTACGCTTTTACTCGTGACCTGAGAAGCGACGCCTCCATCTGGCGTTGCACGAGAGCGGGTCACTGTAAAGCACGTTTCAGACTTACCCCCGATGGTCTCACCAGAGTGTCGATAGTACACAATCACGAACCGCAACGACACGTCGTTAATGATGGGATTTATTTTAGAATGTAATCTTTAACGTAACGAACCATGTCTATTACCACCTTCATTGTAAAAATATTTATTAATAACCATTATTTATTTAATATAATTATGAATTTTATTTATTTAGAAAGAAAGAAGAAAAAGCATTTATTCAAGAAATTGTGCCACACATCACGATACATTAAGGTACGTTATCCCGACACTTCCATCTCTCAAGCATTTGCAAAAAAACCCAAGCAATAGAAACGCCGGATATGTCATGTGTGGCACAACCCGAAAAAAGGTCCAAGCTCAGCAAAGATGAATACCTTTGACAAGGATATTTAGTAATATATTTATGTTTAAATATATTACTGAATATCTAATTAACATTAAAATAACAACCGAAATATTATAAAACTTAAATAAATTAAAACTACTACTTAAGTAATACTAATTCTAAATTAAAACTAACATACAAAAATATAAAACTGAATTCTAAATTAAAACAATTAAAATAAGAAACAAAATCTTATAATAAAACATTAAAATAAACTCTAAATATTAGGGGCCATATCGATGCCAGATGGTAATGTCCCCAGAAGGCTGGCTGCATTTCCTGTTTGGATAGATATGCTTATTTTTTGCCCAAAGTAACAGCCAGCCTTGGGGTCTTGCGTTGCATCAAACAAATAAAGTTAAATTAATTTTGAAATAACCAAACTTATCGCCCACTCCCATCTGGAAAGTTATAGCGACAAAATCATGTCTAAATATGAGGTCCGAGTTGATGAGAAAACCACATCAAAATCGGTCCGGTAGCTTTTGGGGAATGTGACTGTTGTGTTGTAGTGACATGAGTGTCTAAATATATCTATAATGTCTTATATGTGCAAAAATTGCAAAGTAGAGCTTTACAGTCTACGCTCGTTTTATGCCGACACTGGAAATCAAGAAATGTTAATTCTACAATTAGAATGAACAATGCGATTTTGGATTGTAAAATCATAAGCGCAAGCCGCATAAACCGCATAAGCGCAACGCTTGTTTCTAATCAAATAATTCTTTTCTCATTATTTCCATTAACAAAGACATGTTCACCACTTCCACCGTCAAAGACTTACCTCCAAGCGACTTAGCGTTCTGGTACACTGGGGTGTAAAAAGCAATAATTAGGAGTATAGATTTAATGTACAGTGCCATACTCCTCCCAATGTAACCCGCTATCATTTTAAATTGCATCGCTACTTATCACCAAGTGATATCTTAGTCAAGGGTTATCATGTCATTGAATAAAAAAAGAACAGTCAAGCCTGACAGAATTACCTATATACAAGCATAGATAGTATGTTACATGGTAAATAAGGTATTACCATTGTTCTTTTCAGTACAATGGGTGGTAAAGGATTCCGGCAAGAAACTGGCAATCATCAACGGGTTTACCTACTACTGTAGCATGAAGAGTAAAACTACTGGTTCCTGGCGGTGCACAAAAGGCAGAGACTGCAAAGCGCGGTTCACAATTTACAACAACACTAAGACGATATTTCGAGCAGATTTAGAACATAATCACATGCCACCAAGGTTTATAATACGCGATGGCATGTTTTTGAAAATTTAAATATACTAATTAAAAAACAAAACGTGACTTCTATACTCATAGGTAATTCCTACTAGGTAATATTTCAATGTCAATTTCTTTATTATGCAAATTCCATACGCACATTCCTTAAATAACACTCAGAACAAGTACTAAACAAGGTAGGATATGGATACCCATTACCCATATTATAAATGGAAAGTGACAAATTCTTTTCTATATCTCGGAAAAACAAAGGCTTCCCAAGCGATTTTAAAATATTACGTCCACGCGGAAGAAATCGCAAATAAAAATTATATTTTTATATGTTCGGTATCTACACAGTGATTTTTGCACTCTATCCATATTTTTGTAGTGCAATAGGTGGTAAAAAAATTTACCAACCATTGTACTAAATAAAATTAATACATATAACAGCAGTAAACCCTACTTACTGGCAGGTGCCTGCCTATGTATACCTACCGGCAGAATTACATGTTTGTATCGTATGTTATATGATAAATAAGCTCTATTCATTCATTTCATCGTTCTTTTCAGTGATGTGGGTGGTAAAGACATCGGGCAAGCCACTGGCCATCATTAACGGCTTTACGTACTACTGCAGGATCAGGAGTAAAAGTACAGCGACGTGGCAGTGTACGAGAGGTGGGCAATGCAGGGCTCGGTTCACTACGTACAATCATAACAACGTAATATTTAGAGCGGATCTAAAACATGAGCATCTCCCACCACGCTTCATGATACGCAATGGAAAATATTTCAAATTGTAATGTAAATAAATTTATTACTAGTAAAAGTACAGCTGCATGGCAGTGTACGAGAGGTGGGCACTGCAAGGCTCTGTTCACCACATACAGTGGTACAATCCCAGCGTACAATCATTACTACGTAGAGGAAAATATTAAGCAAGTTCAGCGTGGCTAAAATTCTTTAAAAAAAAATCACATAATTAATGTTTGAAATATTTGTTAGAACCGGATTACTTTGCGAAATTTCATGATATTTAAGGAAACACAAAATAGCATATTGTACCGATTTTTTTTTGTATATTGAAAATAAAATTTTAAATATTATGCAATGCCATATTATTTCTTTATTTAATGTCTTGACTAGTCTCGGAAAAACACCACTTAAACTTGTATAGGTCATGGAATTCCATAGAATTGAATTTGAATTCCATTAAATAAAACTAACCAACAAAACTGATGGTCGTTAGGGTCACAAGGTGCTGGAGTAGCGGCTCCCGAAAATCGCAGTATTGGCTCCCCACTAGGTGGACTGACGAGTCGCAGGAAGTTGGTAGATACAGACGCAAGACCGAGACCCGTGGAAGTTTTTGTGATACGTCTATTGGTTAATGAGATAAAGAACCCAAAAATATAGTTTTTGATAACATCGACGTTATGCTTCCAGTGTATTGGGTGAAAAAGCAAAATGGCGCCGAAACAGCGATCGTCAATGGATACACATACTACTGTAATAAAATTGGGCTTACAACGGGAACTTGGCGATGCACCCACGGAGGGGGATGCAGGGCGAGGTTCACCATCAGTCGCGAGGAGAGGACTATATTGCGGGCAGAACTCACCCACGACCACGAGCCACCGAAGTTCCTAATACGGGACGGATTGCTATTGAAACTTTGATTGGAATTAAAGCACTTTAATACATTTATTTTTGTTTTTAATAAGAACAAAATCTATTTAATATCTAAAATGTATTTTTATAGAAATAAATTCAATAATTCCTTCTCCTTCAGGAATCGAATACGGGGCATTCCAATTAAAAAATTGCAGCGCTCACTACCAACTGTCCCTCGAATAATAGCCATCTTATTTCAAATGTTTAACCGAATTTAAAATAAAAATAGGAAGAGGTTCTCAATTCGACGCATATATTTTTTTAAATTTTTAACGTATTTACTCTATAACACGGTCAAATCAGGACCGATTTCAATATTATTCTTTTAATTGAAAGGACGTGTCGTCAAGTTGATCCCATTTAAAGGTGAAGATCTGATGTATATCTTCGGAGATCGAGGACGGAACTCCTCAAGGAATAAGAGCAAATCAGAGATTAATTATGTAGATAAACCTCTAGCATCGCGCATTGGTTACATTCTTTCTGTTTAGGCCCACTCGACTTCAGCATACTTGTACAAACTAAAATTATTTTATATTTGTAGTGGAATTTGAAGTCGGTGTTTTAACAATAAGTTTTATTTATTCGTATGATATTTCAGTTCAATTTGTGACCAAGCAACCTTCGGGCACAAAGCTGGCGATCATCAACGGGTTCACGTACTACTGTGCAATCACGAACAAGAACTCCAAAGCCTGGAGGTGCACCAAAGGGGGCAGATGTAAAGCTAGATTCACACTCCTGAATACACACGAGATATCACGCGCGGAGTTGATTCACGACCATTCTCCACCCAAATTTGTAATACGGAATGGAGTGTTTACAAGACTATGATTCCAGTTTTTATCAACGTACCCTAACTTTTACGAGTTAAGCTAAATTATTAGCTTAGGTAGCTCGTTAAATTTTCTTCGTTTTCTATCAATTTCGTTTTCACAAACCTTTAGGGAACACCTAAAAGTGGAAATGGCATTGGGTATAGTTATTGCAATTCACGAGGGCACGTGAGCTTTGCTTGTGGTTAAGTAGTGTACACGCACATTGCGTAAATGTGCGTGTCTGTCAGGAACTTAGGTGGAAGCGGACAGGCGCGAGCAAGCTCTCGCTCACACTTATACAGATACGACACACACACCACCATGAGCCACGTGCCCTCGTGAATTGCAAGAACTATAAGAGATTGTATTTACGTAAAGAGATATACATATTATGCTACTTAGGGGATGAGCTTGAGAGTGTATGTTTTTTTGGTGAATCTTGTAAGGAGTGATAGCCTAGTAGTTAGGACTGGTCTCCTTCACGGGGGCGCAGGTTCGACCCCGGGTGACTTTTCGGACGATCATCATCGAAAAATATTGTTGTAAATATTATTATAGTAATTTAGGTTTTGTAATAGAATAAAATATAAAAGTGCTATTATCGAATTAGGGAAACAATTGTACCTAATGATGATAAGTTGGGATTAAATAAATATAAGAAAGTGGAGAAAGGAGAATATTAATCAGTTTTAGCCTGTTTAATTGTGATTATCCTTACCGATACAAAAAAAAGATTACAAATTGTTGTTATATCATATACTTACTTAGGTATCTATTATGTTACACCTGACGGGTGACATGCCTTAAATTTTTTTTTGTACTTCGTTCAGTAAATAAAGGCTTATTTATCTATTTTATCCTCACCGATCCGATTATTTCATTGCGAGAATGAAGAAAACGGTTTGTTTGATTGCATAAATAGTATAAAGTTTGTTCAAAAGCAGAGCTATTCTAAGGGTGCAGCCATCGAACTGTAACGGTAGAAGCGCAATAGTCGACGCGGTGATAAGCAATTTTTAGTGAGCCTTTAAAGGCCGACTGAGTGTCTTCGTCTTACTACGACGAGCTCGCTGAGCTTTCTGAGAAACGTGTAACCGAAACGACTCTGCGATATGTTTACCTTTTAAAACAGCTCAGAAAAAATAGACTATACGATAGTTCACTTTTTGGCCACGATTGTTCTCTTGTGAACTGAATTTTCTTATACAGAACTCGAAATATTTGTAAGGATTAGTTAGGATTGATCGGTGTTGATATATTCTACCACAGTTACGGCAATATCTTTTTGTACTTACAGTTCAATGGGCTATGAAGGAAAACGGTGCCCCATTGGCCATCATCCACGGATACACGTTCTACAAGAGGGTTCAGAAAACGACATCAAGCTATTGGAACTGTACCAAGGGAGGGAGCTGTAAAGCCAGATTCACACTAATAGAAAAAAGCGGCAACATGACGCATTACTGTTTTACACACGATCACAAGGCGCCGACGTATATTATAAGGGACGGATTATATTTAAAAGTTTAAAAACTTACAACACGTAAACCTACTTTATTTTTACTCCCTTTTAATTGTATATAATCGGTCATTAACAAATTATCATTAAAGTTTTTTATGAACTAACCAAGCGCTTAGGTGACTCTGAGAATGAACTTATTAAAATCTCAAATCTTCAAGTGATGATCAGTTACTTATAGTAAGTAAGATAGATTAAATTAAAATTGTTGTAGAATGTTAGTTCCAAAAACAGACTTTGACAAAGGTCACGTCTAATACAATTAATTGAAAGGAATGAGGTATAATTTGGAGCGCGCTTGCCTTAAAGATTGCTTAGACACTCATGCCATAAAGATCCTGAAGTTATACGTGGCAGGTACGCTTCACACGTGTAGGGTGCATACTGTACACCTCAGTTTAGATATAAGGAAATAAAAGTTTTATTTATATAATGCCATTATTTTCATAATCAGTTTAAAGAAAAGCATAAGAAGTATATTAATTGCATATTTTTATCACAAAAAGTACAATTCAAACTCCCACTTTAAGAAACGCTAGACGAATATTTTGTCGGCTTTTGTTTAGGCCTTGCCCCTGGACTTCTCTGCTAACTTGCAGGTACCTAATTACCAGCCTGACCTTTAGTAGTTTGTTAAGTTGGGATTGTATAATTCTCAAAACACGCGCTCTAATTTACGTCAGGGTTTGATTGTTGGACCGTTACTATTCCTGCTCTTTACCGTTACTATTCTTGTATATCTTATCGATAAATAAATAAGTGAATGATTTTTTTATAATAAAAATCTTATCTATTCAAAATATATAGTAGTAAAAAAGGGTAATTTCGTTTTTATTTAATTTTGGAATGATAATGATTTTTGCATGGCAAAATCTAATAGATTCACTTCTTATAGGTTTGCGTCACTAACATGCTAATTTTAACAGCTATGAGTTTGACGTGTACCATGGGCAGTCCCAATGACTGCCCATTTTTTTTATGGTAGAGTTGTTTTGAAAAATAATGCTTAGATTAACGTCCTTTTTTAGAAGAATTATGAAGGTTAACTATTAACAGAGTCCTACTGACTACGAGTCTTATGAAGATTGCCACAGGTTACGCTGCTCTTTAGTTTGTGGGTAGCTCTACACTACCACTCACATTTTTCTAGGAGAGCTGTGAAAATTAAGTCCTACCACGTGATTTTCATTTTAAGTACCGCGAGTCTTAGCGGTTACGAGTCTTATAAAGATTGCCATATTTTACGTTGCTCTAGTTTGTGGGTAGCTCTACACTATCCCACAAATTTTCTTATCGCATGCCATCCTGTTCACCAAGTAGCTAAAAATTATGGTGAACATAATAATGCGATTTTTATGTTAACTCTCTTCTAAATAAATGATGTTTTCAGTATTAACACTGGCCCAATCGAGGTTCTCCGGCAGACAGTTAGTAGTCCTCGATGATTACACGTACTATTGCAAGAAGCAGTACAAATCCAAGGTCTGCTCTCGGTGGTACTGTTCCACTCACAACTGGAAGGGCTGCAATGCCAACTTGACTCTGGACAGCAATTTTGGCATATTGGAAATGTCTAATCAACACAACCACCCCCCAGCGAAGTATCGTATTCTAAACGGCCTTTATTATAAGTTCTAATAAGTTGGAATAAAATTGTTGTTGCGTTAATTTTATGACCCGAAGTCCGAAGCTCAAAAAAAGAAAATTTCAAAATGTTTGCTGACAACAAGTTAACGTACTGAGTACTAACTTAGACCTTATAGTTACTTGTTCCAGTCTGCAATATCAGGTAACGTACAAGAACCTACTTACTAATTTTCAACTGTTACAAAGTCATCTTCGGCCCTAAAGGGTTCTTGGCCTATAATGAGAACACAATTTACTGGTTTATTTAAATGTCTATTTTTTCCAAGATAATAATAAAGTGTTACAATTTTTATTTTATTAATGTTTTTAATTATGGTCTCACGTTTGACTAGGATTCTTTGCGTGGTGGAAGCTTGTCAAGTTTCCGAACGCACTATCTTCCTTTTCCGCCGCTTACTCATTGGTTCGCCTGGGCATTTGTCATCTGACTATAGCTGTGGTTTCCTCGCTGTTGGATAATATAAAAGGTTTTTTATGTATAGCAACATATTTAGAGTATTTCAAAACAATAGTAACCTACTACTTTACAATATATCGGTTAACCTCGTTTCAAGGAATTAACGAAAGTTGTTCTAAGATTTAATAAACCTTTACACACGTTAAAATTTAATAAAGCCTGGACTAGACTTGAAGCTGGGTAATTGAAAGGTGTCCAACTTTCCAGGAATATTTGTTAGTAAATCGGCATTGCAGTGCAACAGCTACACGTTCTACACGCGCCGCAACGATCGCAGACAGTGCAAGTGGTATTGCAGGAACAGATACAAGAGCAATTGTGAAGCGTTCATAACCACTGTGGATAATGTGATCGTTAGACGGTCGCTTGACCACAACCATTCGCCACACATTAAACGAGACGAGCGGCGGGGATTGTGGCAAACAAACGATCTTGCTAATGTGAACACGGATACGAACTAGACACGCTCAGCGGTACAAACTGGTTGTGGACTTTATTACCAGTACTAGCTATTATTCGACGTTCAGTATCTTCTTTATTTATTTAAATACTAGTTGATGCCCGCGACTTCGTTTGCGTGTATTAAGGTTTTTAGTTCCTCTGGGAACTCTCTTGTTTTCCGGAATAAAAAGTAGCCTTTGTGCTATTCCAGACTATAATCCAAATGCCAAATTTCAGCCAAATTGGTTTAGTCGTTGCGGTGTGATTGAATAACAAACATCCATACATCCAAACTTTCGAATTTTTAATATTATAATAGGATTAAATCAATTTTAAATTTTATTTTCTGCACTTTTTTTCGGCATGATTAAAATATACGGAGCGCGTTGAGCGCGTGTGTTCGGTACCTCGCACGAAAAAGGAATGAGCCAAGTTAATGCGATACCTTCGAGGTAGGGTAGTGTTATTTATTTTTTAAAGGTCTATCGAGTCTATGGATAAAATGTGCGAAAGTCAACTAGTAAGTCAAAGGGACTACGATGTTATAATAATAATTACATCTTCAGATGAAGCAACTCATTTAATAATGATCGAACTTCACTTAAGGTAAGTTCGTTTAATCATTTACTATTCAAGCCTGAACGTCTATTCTAAACTGTTTAAGCATTGTCTCCGGTGACTGTGGAGACCACTGATGTCTGTAATTAATCTATGACTAACATTGGAGAAGACACACAAATTAAAGGCCTCAGTACATTTCGTCACAGAATACCTCTCGATTTGTCCGTGGCCTTTATTGGAACAGCAATAATTAAATAAGATGGCTTATCAATAATTTAGAAGATAGCCTAGTTATTTATCAAATTAGGTTTATAAGTTTGTTGGACCATTTAAAACTAAGTTTTTAGATTTAATAATATTAGAGATATAATTTATGTTGATTAAAAATTCATTTTTGTTTATATAGTTATGTATTTTTTTCTTTTTCCTTTCGAAAACCGGTCGAATATTCCTACAATAGTTTTAATATTACAGACAAACTCTACGGAAGAGATTTTCACTACGCAACGGTTTTTATTTATATAGTATAGACTAACGCTTGACTACATACAATTACACCTGATGGTAAGTGAAGATGCAACATAAGATGGATCAGTTGCACTGATCTTAATGCTATTTGGTACGGAAAAAGTTTGCTCTAAAGAGACGCTTATCTTTTATCCTAGAAGAACAGGGATACAGCGAGGTGTTGAAAACGTAACTCCACGCGGATAAAGTCACGGAAAAAATTAGTATACAGTAAAATCTCTTTATTCGCGGGGGATACGTTCCGTAAATATGCCGCGAATACAGAAACCGTGAATATGGAATGGTAATTTGTATGGGATTATAGGGGATACGTTCCTAGGTGATAAAATAAAAAACAAATATATAAAAAAAAAACTATTTAATTTTAGTTTTTGACCATATTTGATTAATTATTATTTTCAGGTTTAGGCAATGGCTAAGAATTTTGTAATTTTTTCTTGCTTGACGCTTTTTATTAAAAGCTCCTTCAATTCTGACTGATATTCAACAGTGGCGTTAGCAATTTGCCTCTTAAAAATAAGGCTTTGTTCTATAGACAGAAACCTTCACTGAGATATTTCAAATATTAGTCCATTTGACGACGCGTTTACAAAGGATATTATATTATATTAGGGCTTGATACCTATTGGAATCCTTTTTATGTATGTACCGATGGACCGATTAGATCCGCGAATAGAGAAATCTAGCCGCGAATATAGGAATTGGGTCGCATTTTTTTAATCCGCGAATAGTGAAAACGCGAATAAAGGAAGCGCGAATAAGGAGCTTTTACTGTACTTATAAATTATGTTTCTTACAGGTTTCTATTTAATACCGCTGCCTAGTGGGAGGTACCTTTTGAAACATGGTCCGCACACATATTCCACCAATAGTAGAGAGCTGATGGGTCACACAACCTGGTACTGTTCTAAGAGGATCAGCAAAAAGTGCTCAGCCAGGATCAGAATGTTTGACAAGAAGACCATTGCCATTGTCGGAGACCACTCACATCCTCATTCAAACTAGGGGTGTGATAACTCTAACTGCTATTGACCTGACCTCTCAACCTGACTGATTTTTTTATGAATACACTAATTTTAAAGCACTCTGTCACTACCCTGATGTAGTGGTGAGAAACCTTTTTCACTTTTTCTTTGGTTGTTTTATATTAATACTAGCTGACGCCCGCGAGTTAGCGGCGTGGATTTAGTTTTTAAAATCCCATGGGAACTCTTTGATTTTCTGGGATAAAAAGTAGTCTATGTCACTCTCCAGGTCCTCAACTATACCCATGCAAAAAATCACGTTAATCCGGTAGCTTTGTTGCAGCGTAATTGAACGACAAACCAACAAACACACCCACTTTCGCATTTATAATATTAATAAGGAAGTAAGGATTGTTTGGTTTGGTGTCTGTTTGTCGGAACATTATTTTTTTGTTCGTATTTCAGTAACTATTAATGATACTGTGAGTAATACGAGTCTGTTCAATAAGTTAGTTGACATGGGTAAATTGTAGTAACATTGTGAAAGAGTCGTTAATGACTCCAAACTTCTCCAAACAGTTTGATAATTATTTGAATAAAAATAAATCTAATTTTACAAATTAGTATACTATTTATGATATAAAAATATTTTTATTTATTTCGTGCATTTTTTTAGCAAGCTTGTTCTAAAAACAATGTGAGATTCAATACTCACAAGCCTTTTAAAGTGTAATTGTCTTTTATCCGTATCGATTACAAATTAATTATATTGTTTTTAAGGATACGAGCTAATGCGGTTGGGTCATGATAGATATTGGCTACGAAATGGAAGCAATACCTTCACAAGTTATAGCCAAAGTTCGACGGGGATGAGGCTTTGGTACTGCTCCAAACGAAGAAGAGGAAATTGCAAATTCTCTTTGAAGATGTGGAATGGGACTGTCATTGCTACATCAGGGCATCATAATCATTAATCACGTCCAGCCATGCGATTGTCTCAAAATGATTGCTACAATGCAACAATCGCGATCAAGGCAGGTTCAAAATTAAATTGCGCTTAAATTATAGTCGTATTATAAACATATTTGTATTATTTCTATTCACTAATATTATATATTGGTTGCTTTATGATGCATTTTACCTTAAGACCTACCTTCCAAGTTAGCCCGCTACCATCTTAGACTGCATCGTCACTTACCATCAGGTGAGATCGCAGTCAAGGGCTATCTTGTCATAGAATAAAAATAAAAAAAGAAAAAAATTTCGAATTTTTTAGTCGAATCCTCCAAATATACAAAGAGAAAAATTGACCTCTCATGAAAAGGGTAAATAAATAGCATTGGCAAGCATTGCTGTTGTTAACTCATTTGCAATAAATAATTTTTAAGGATTAGTGTAATGTATTTTTGAGGATACTATTTGAATTTAAATTCAAAATGTGTACAAAATAAAGGGAGTGCAGGTCTATTCACTGTGAATTTAATTAGAAAATATCTTACCAATTTCATACACATAGATTATCATTTCTTTCAGGTACATCTGATAGTGAAGAAACAAATGCGCCAGAAAATGAAAGTTTATTTGATAAAATAGAACTAAAAAGTAAAATACAAAAAAAATGCGTCAAAAAATTCCGGGAGATGAAAAACACTGTAAATATTATAAGGCCAAATAAAGAAAAAATAAGATCAGGTTTAAGAAACAATGGAAAAACGTATGGCGGACAAACTGGTCGGTACAGAGAAGCAAAGCGTGTACGCGATAACCCTTGTAAAGAGGGAAAGTGTTACAGAAGATGTTACAATATTACAGAAGATAGACGACAGTCTATTTTTCAATCCTTCTGGAATTTAAATAAGCAGGAGAAAAAAGATTGGGTTATCAAACATTGTAAAGCTGTTCCAATAAAACGAAGACATAAAGTAGGAAATAGCAGAAGAGGAAACACCTACGAATATTTCTTAACTGATAATGAAGGATGTAGAAAAGTGTGCCTCCAATTTTTACTTAACACATTAGATGTTTCACAAAAGTATATGAATTACAATACAAGAAAGTTGAAAGTTTGAAAAAATGTCAGTAGCAGAATAAACTGCAACTACAAATATTTTACCAATGACTAGCTTTTACCCGCGGCTTCGCTCCCGCCATCAATTAAAACTAATCCGATGTGGTGATTCTTATACAAAATTACCAGTTTTGATTTTTTTACTTTCCAGCTGTATTTTTTTAAGGTTTCCCCATTTTTCATTTTTAAGCGACCGCTTCATTCTAGAAAATAAAGCGAAAAAAAATCTGATCGGTCGAGCCATTTTTGAGTTTTAGGCAGATATGGCCGCTTTTCCTTCTTCTGTAATTCTGTATTTCGGTTTATTGAAGTCTGTTTAATTTTTGTTAAATTACTTATAGCTTATTATTGCTTTACATTTGGAAAATTAGAATCACATGATTTAGTCTCTTCATTTAACGGAATATTTTTTCATTGCGGTGTTAGTTTACTTTATATAACTCTCCCGGCCTTTTTAGTTGTGGTGTGAACTATCACGATCTGTCCTTTTCACTTTGATGTTTATAAATACTTTTGATATTGACGTTTGTACTTATAAAAGCTTTAATTTTTTTTATTTTTTTATTTATTTAAACTTTGTACCTACTTAATACATGCTAAGATTGACGAAGAAGGAAAATTATAAAATATACGTTTCTTGAAATTAGTTTATCCTATTTTTTACCTGACTTTAGTGAAATTAGAATAGAAATTTTTCCACAATTTAGAATATCTTATTTTTTTGTTTCAGTTGGAGAATATTTAGTGCCTATTGAATGCATCACTACATTAAAAACTGAACAAACAAGTGAAACCTCTTCTGATGATAGCAGAATAGATCAGAGTAAAATTAAGAAAAAGATTAAGGTAACTGCTGGGAAGATTAAAAAGCCAAGTGAAAGAACAACCATGACAACTTTGAGAAACAAGGGCGCGGCGTATATCAGCACAGCTGGTAAGCTAAGAGAAGCTAGGCGTCTACGAGATAACCCTTGCAAAGAGGGAAAGTGTCCAAGAGGATGTTACGAAATTTCAGAAGATAAAAGACAGGCTATTTTTGATTATTTCTGGAATTTGGATAGACTAGGGAAAAAAAATTGGATCATCAGTAATTGTAAATCAGCTCCGATTAAACGAAGACGAACAAAAGGGAATAGCAGAAGAGATTGCAACTATGAATACTTCATTCCTGACAATGAAGGCCCTGTACAAGTGTGTCTACAATTTTTACAAAACACATTGGATGTTTCACCGAAGTTTTTGTGTGAGAATATTAAAAAGGCAGAAGGAAGAATGCCGGCGAATACTAAGCCTTAGCAATCAACTGAGCAGTATCCAGTAGGGTAAAGGTGCGCGTCACGAGAAAATTTTGTCTACACTTTAATGTGTTTGTTCGTTTGTCTGGTGGGAGGCTTTGGCCGTGGTTAGTTACAACCCTGCCGACAAAGACGAGCCGCCAAGCGATATAGCGTCCTGGCATGATGGCGCGTAGAAACTGATTAGGGGTATGGGTTGAATGTACACTGCTATACGTATACCCCTTCCAAGTTAGCTCGTTACCATCTTAGATAGCATCTTCACTTACCATCAGGTGAGATCGAAGTCAAGGACTATCTTGTCAGCGAATAAAAAATCTTTATAGAGATTCACATATAAGTAGATTACGAGTAAATATGTAGATAAAATTCTCTCGTGGCGCGCATCTTAGCTAAGTTTTTGTAATTAACTATTGTTTGTCCGCAATTTCGTCCACGTATAATTTGTTTTTCTTTCTTTCTCAGTGCCTATTTTCACCAACATTGAGTAACGCTTAACTGTGGAATAAATTTGATATTTTAACAGATTTCAATACAAAAAGTGTCCAATTTATTCCTCGGTTAAACGTCACTAACACGAAGGTGAAATCAGCACTTAGAATAAAATAGAGTAGGGTAGAAAAGGAAAGGTTTTTTTTATAAAATATAAATATATTATTTAATTTATCACTGGTTCGGAATGCCGTTCCAGCCGAGGAAAACCAGAAAGAAACGTGGTGTTTGCTCTTTAAAACAAAAAACTACTTTTTGTATCAAACCAAGACGGATAAATATAATCTATAATAAAAATTACTGTTTTGGTGTCAGCATGTCTCTGGGATATAAAGTTGTTTTTAAATATTTAAGTTACAGTTTTTAATTATATTTTATTATATTATATCTTAAAATAGATTATTTTAATAAATTATATTTAATAATTGCAACATTTACGAAATATAAAATTATTAAATTTTCAAAAATTGTTTATAAGTGTAATAAATCTTATGATAAATCTTTGATTTGTGTTTGGAAAATACTTGCAGGAGAAAAAATAGAGTTGTTTACCCTTCTTTTTGGCAAATTAGTACCTGTAAAATTTTATCACTATGCATTATGGGCCATTTTCTTCAAGTGAATAGCCTATCATCTTATTATTCATATTCCTATTTTCCTATTATAATATTATAAATGCAAAAGTTTGCATGTATGTTTGTTAGTCAATCACGCCACAAAGCCTGACCCGATTTGGCTGGAATTTGACACATAGATAAATTATACACTGGAATAGCACATAGGCTACTTTTTATTCCGGAAAATAAGAGACCCGTGGGAATCCAAAAAAAACCTCAATCCACGCGAACGAAGTCGCGGGCATCAACTAGTTTTATATAAAAAGAAGATGAGCGCAGAAGGCAGACTGATCAGATTATTTTACGAAAATTGTAAGGAATACCTACATTAATTTCTACGAATCTATTTTAATTGCCGAATTTTGGAGCTATAAGCGTAAAGTAACTCAGAGTTACTTAATCATAAAAAGATAACTTTTTAAAACCATAAACATATACAATTTAAATAGTATATCTTTTCCTGATTCAAAATAATGAATCTATTTTTAGATGTTGAACATCCTGATTTTAATTTTTTTGAAGAAAACATATCATTACAAAGTGAATCCTCCTCTGACGATAAAAATCAACAAGTGATGGGAAACGCTGAACGGATTTGTAAACCAGCTAATAAAATAAAGAGGACAACTTTAAGAAACAAAGGGGCAGCGTATATTAATACAGCTGGTAAGTTAATTGAAGCTAAGCGATTACAAAACAACCCATGCGAAGAGGGAAAGTGCAAAAGGAGATGCTACGAAATTTCAGAGGAAAAGAGAGAAGCTATTTTTCAACATTTCTGGAGTTTGGACAGACAAGTTAAAAGAGATTGGATTATCAGCAATTCTAAGAATGTACCGGTCAAACGAAGAACGAGAAAATATGAAAATAGCAGAAGAGGTGTAACTCGCGAATATTTCATTCCCGATCATGAAGGAAGGAGACAAGTGTGTCATCAATTTTTAATGCAAACCTTAGATGTAACGGAGCACATTTTGAGGTTGAATATGAAAAAAGAGAAAAATGGAGATTAATTAATAATATGCCCGAGCAAAACCAGGGCAAAATTCACATTATGTAAAAACGGATGTTACTAATTTTGAATAAATATTTATTAATTTGTATTTAATTTTACAATTGTTTGCAATACTTATGGTGGGATCTATAGAGCGTGCTATGACTAAGCCGGATTTAGAACAGAGTTAAAACGAGACACAAGGGTAGGGGTATGGCTTGCACCCCCCCCGGCCATACCCCTTCCGAGGTAACCCGCTACCTTCTTAGACTGCATCGTGACTAACAATCAAGTAAGATCGTTGCACTATCTCTTGTTAATTAAAAGAAAAGAAAATTAGCATGATAAATCATGAAATTGGCTTGTGCATTCTATGTTCTACTCTACTTCTACTCGTATTGTATCTTCTCCTTAATAATCAAAAGAGCAAAAATAAGGAAAGATTTACTTATTTGATATATATCTTTTTCCTCAAGGTTACGAGCTGATTCCACTGGGCGAGGAGCGTTATTTACTCCGGATCGGTAGTAATACATTCTCGAGCAATTACAGAAGTACGACGGGCAGAAGTGTGTGGTACTGTTCCAGAAGGCGAAGGAAAAACTGTAAGGTGTCAGTGAAAATGCTCGACGGACTCATACTAAATGTATCTGGAAGGCATACCCACGATTAAATTAATTCTCAATATTACCAATTGCATTTTTTCCCCAAAATAGCCAATTTAAAAATTTTATAACTTAATTATTTTATAATCTATGTTTAAAGTGTAATTGTGTATAATGTATATAGTATCCATGTAACTAATTAAGGATAAATAAAAGACTTTTATTTATATATGTTACCGGCCAAACCCGATTTTCAAGAGAAAAAAAACTAGTTTAGCCTAGGCAAAACTAGTTTAGTTTTGCCTAGGCTAAACTAGTTCTTCCTATACGCGATAACTGATGTAGGTCGAACATTACCTAAAAACGAAATGCAAACGTCCCGACTCCAAGCAGCCGTCTGCCCTGCCCCATTTTTTAAAAATACCCATTTTTTTTTAAGCGCGTAGACAGAAGCTCGCGAACGAAGGGGCGACGACGGAGCGAGTCTTCTGTCGTAGCCCATTTGGTTTGTTAATTACTATTTAAAAAATGGTTCATCCTATCTCCTAGTTTGGCCGGTAACATATATTTAGTAATTGTAATCGAAAATGTAATAAGTAAGAATGAAATAAAAACCGAAAATAAATCAGTCAAAAAACAAATCCTTATCCTTACTAATATTATAAATGGTAAAGTGTGTTTGCTTGTTGGTTTGTTGGTTAGTCCTTCAATCACAAGCAACGGTGCAACGGATTGCCGTGATTTTTTGCATGGTTATAGTGGAGGACCTGAAGAGTGACATAGGCTACTTTTTATCCTGGAAAATCAAAGAGTTCCCGGATTTTGAAAACGAAATCCACGCGGACGAATTCGCGGGCAACAACTAGTAAGTTAAAGGCTATTTTACTGCGACTGTGCCCGTCTGTTTCTAAAACATTTTGTATAGACACTGTATGGAGCAAATCGTAACGTCATATTGGTATAGTTCTCTTTTTTTAACAGGAAGCTACATATTTTCGAGACTAGTTAAGATATTAAAAAAAGGAAAATGACATTTTGTTGTAATATTAAAAACCTTTATTAAATTAAGTATATGTATAAAAAAAATAGTTTAATACCCAATTGTCATTAGTCGTATTTTTTAGAATAGTATTTAAATTCTTAATTAAAAAATATATATCATTCATAAAGTCCAGTTCAGACTATGGTTGACTATACAGGGTGTATTGGGACATGCAAACTCTGACTCTGGTCTGGTCTGGTGGGAGGTTACCACCCTACAGTCAAAAGACGTGCCGCCAAGCGATTTCGCGTTCTGGCACGATGGCGTGTAGAAACCGATTAAGGATATGGGTTGAATGGGCACTGCCGTACACCTTCCAACCACCATCCTACCGCTACCATCTTAGACTGTATCGTCACTTATCATCAGGTGAGATCGCAATCAAGGACTAACTTGCCATCAAATAAAATAAAAGGTATCGACGTATGTTGTTCGCGAGAGATTTTGTGTCCAAAAATTACAATAATGGTAACCCATCATTTCCGAGATAAGAGGCATTTGTAATTTTATTATAGACACAAAATTTTTGTTAACATGCCCTTTCACCCAATGCAGTATAGAAAATTATAGTATAGCTCAGCATTCATATGTGTTGACACGTTGGCACTATGACTTTCTACGCTTAAATTTTAAAGTATGCTTTACAGGTAGCGGAATAGAATAGTGTAGCATAGTCTGAACTGCCTTTAATAAAAAACCTAGTCCTACATAGAATCTATTTTTCGTAGCTGTCTAAGTAAGCAAGCCATTTCTCGTAGAAAAGCGTAAGCGACACGCTAAGCACGGCGCATAGTACGATCTCAACGCACTAACAATGAAACTGTACTACAAGTAAAAAGCAGACAAACTTAAGAACGTTGTCAGCGCCCGGCTAAGTTCATCGGTTGTGCATTTTTCCGAAAGGTTTTCTGCGATTTATTTACCTTTTAAGACAGCCAAGAACAAATAGATAATAGGTAAAAGTGTACTGGAGTTGTTTGTGATAGCTAAATATAATAATTGTTCCAATATATTTTAATTGAGCGTTTTATTCCATAAATATCCACGCAACAATCCACTTATTAGACTAACAGCCGGAAAAGACACACGCAAAGCATTTTTATGCCCGGTTCCTATATGTAAGAAACGATTCGTTTTTCTTACGGGCAGTACTATTTAGTACGTGGCGTAAGTCAAAATCGTTCCTATAAAAAACGTTTCGTAAGCTAAATTACCGATAGCTTGCTACCTACGGATGGGAGGGTTACGAATAACGAATAGTAAGACAAATGTATGTAGAAGTCGGCTTGTGGTGTTCCTATAAAGAAAAAGAAACGTCAGCGAGCCGTCAAAGTTACGAGTCGTTTAAAATTTGTTTACTGCCCGATATTGGCCGGTTATGTTCTAAAGTTTTGCGTGTTTTGAGTAAATAACTGCAATTAATTGTAAAATGTTTCGTCCAGACAATGAATCAAGTGATTTGGATTTACATTACATACATTTACATTCTATAAAAGCATTGAAAGCTTGTATGTTTGTTAATATTGGGTTACTTTGTTGATCAACTAGTAAAGCAATTAGTATTTCGTCATTTCGCTTCTTCATTTTCTACAAAAAAACAAATATACAATAATTTTTATTCTATTCATTCGAAATAATTCGAAGAATAGATCTGAATACTATACTTACTTGCTATACTATAATTTTTAACAACATTTCTTTACTTACTTGTGTAAGATCTATTGGTATAACAATAATTAACACAGACTAGAAACAGTAATTAATGGAATCACACTATCACATCACACTAATATTATAAAAGCGAAAGTATGAAGGTACGTGTTTGTGTGTTTGTTACTCCTTCAAACCACATCAAATAAACTAATTTGGCTGTTTGGATTGGAGATAGCCCATACCCAGGATTAACACATAGGCTACATTTTATCCCGGAAAATTAAAGAGTTAAAAAATCTTAATCCAGGCGGACAAAGTGGCGGACATCGTCTAGTTTAAAATATGGTTTGTTTGAACAAATTCATACGAGACGCGCGAACTGCGAGTTTTAACGATGCCAAAAACTACTGACAAGATTGCGTTTCGTTCACGCAGCCCGAACAACTAAACTTATTCTTTTCATAAAAAAGATTTCTACAACACCGAAATCATAAAATAAGCTAAAAAAACATTATTTCGCACTAAAGCATCCATAAATGCTTAGAATAATAAAAAAAGGTATTCGTTTTTATTGTAATTCTAAATGTGCTTGATTGTAAAGCGAAACGCAATGAGTGTCGACAGAGGGCTTCGGTATGACGGATGACCAACATCAGGGGCCCAAGTCTGCTATTGCAATGCTATTGCTATTGTAGTTCAATTGTCTATCAATGACATCCCAATTGCTACTTTTAGCAATTTGACTTGGGGCCCAGGGGTTCAATTGTCTATCAATGACATGACAATTGCTAAAAATAACAATTGTCATGTCATTGATAGACAATTGAACTACAATTGCAATAGCAGACTTGGGCCCCTGGTCGTCGCAGGTAGGTGACCCAAAAATTTATAGGAACGCTATGTATGGTTCGTTACTCGTAGCTCAAAAACGAATCGTAGCTTTTGTACAATAACGATTAGTTGATTATAGGAACCGGGCATTAGTGAAGAAAGAATTCGAGATTATTCTTTCCGAACCGGTGGTAGAGTCTCGACCTACCATTTATTTCATGTAGGCCACGAGTTGGTCTACATGAAATAAAAAATAAATGATTTTAAATTTGGAAGAATCCTTACTATACTAATATTATAAATGCGAAAGTGTGTTTGTTTGTTGGTTTGTCCTTCAATAACGCTGCAACAGAGCTACGGATCGACGTGTTTTTTGCATGGGTATAGTTGAGGACCTAGAGAATGACATATAGACTACTTTATCCCGAAGAAACTGCTCAGTAGTGAGCTGGTGATGAGTTGCTGATGATGATGATTTGTTTGATAGAAGCTGCGATCGTCAACTCCTACGTCACTTCTGACAGTAACAGGATCAAGGCACACCGTGAAGCTGACAAACCTATGGTGCAATTGACGTTTAGAAGTAAACTAGCCGACGATCTCACAGAAGATCTCACCAAGCAAGGGTTATTCTCTTTTGAAGAGTACGAAACGTATGATCATATCTTGATGAAATCCACTAAGAAACATTCACGCAGATGCAGATACTGCAGTACCACGTCTAAACGGAAGAGGAGTGCCCACGAATGCGTCAAATGTGATGTGGCCTTATGTGTGGAATGCTTTGTACCGTTTCATGAAACAGGGAAAGTGAAAAAACGTAGATAATCATCATCCTTACTCAAATATCCTCATTAATATCCTTATCCTTACTAATATAAAAAAGTGTGTTTGTTTGTCACTCAATAACGCAGCAACAGAGCTACGGATCCACGTAATTTTTTGCTTGGATATAGTTGAGGACCTGGAGAGTAACGTAGGCTATGTTTTAACCCGGAAAATCAAAGAGTTCCCGCGGGATTTTAAAAAATAAAATAAACCAGCTGGTGTCCGCATCTTCTTCCGTGGATTTAGTATTTAAAAATCGCGCAGGAACTCTGACAGTTTTGGAGATAAAATACAGCCTATTTTACTCGCCAGGTGGGAATTATATCCATGCAGAAAATCACGTCAATCCGTTTGTCTGTTGCGGTGTGATTGAAGGACAAACCAACAAACAAACACAAAATTAATAAGGGTTAGTGCGAAAGTGTTTGTTTGTTGGTCTGCCCTTCAAATTACGCAGCAACGGAGCGGTTCCCGCGGTATTTTTAAACTAACCTACGAGTAAGTTCATGCGGACGAAGTCGCGGGCAAAAGATAGTATTTTATATGTTTATTAAGCAAAGTGGTTAATAAAAATGTTATGTTTCAGATGAATAATTTATTTTTGTTTGTAATGAAAGTTGTTGTATTTGTGTTATTGATGTTAAATCTTTATGGATAGTTTATTCAGAATAAAGGCTGATATGAATGATGAATGATATAAGAAATGTTTATTTTAATAAATTGTATTTAATACTCCCTAAAAAGTGTTATTATATAGTGTATTATAAATGCGAAGCGTCTTTCAATCACGCATGATGCAGTAATGAAGTAGCAAAATATAGTTGCGGACCCTAGAGCACATACATACTACATACTATACATACAATACATACATACCACATAGACATACACATAGGCTACTTTTTATGCCTGAAAAAAAAACACTCCCCCAGATTTTTAAAATCCTTCCTCCTTGCCGACATACTTGTGAATAAATGCTCTATATTAATCTATCAAAATATTTAGTAGCTTATAATAGTATGAATAGTTTGCAAATACTTTAGTGCTCATTACTTTTTTTATTACGAAATAAGCCTTGCGCTTGACGACAATCTATGATGGAAAACACCGATGAGGTCTAAGTTGGAACGCGCTTGCCTTGAAAATTCCTATTCACTTATTTGCCTTGAAGGTACTCAAATTATACGTGGGTTGGAAACAAAGACGTCGGAAGTACGTTCCACACCTTACTGCTGTTCGTTTCAGAAATGTTGAACTAAATCGTTTCGTGCGAGTACTTTGTATTAAATACTTTAGTGCTTATTATATTTTTAGAGACTATTTTTGAGCGAACGAAGAGCGGCAACGTGATCCTTCGATACGACAACCAAACTTACTGGAGCAATTGGAATAAAGTGAACGTAAGAGAGAATCCGGTGCGCAACTGGTATTGTTCTAAACGCAGCAATAAGGGGTGCAAGGCTTGCCTGAAAACGGTGCACGGGGTGGTTGTGGCCGTCAACAAGAAGCATAATCATTGAAACAAAATTTTTTTTGATTAAAAGTCGTGTAGGCAACTTTTTGCAAAAGAATAGCAAGAGAGTACTGCTGACGATTGTCGCTACCGTGTGTTTTTTCAAACTTTTGTTTTGTTTTGCATTAAAATGTTATATGTAATATGTAAGGTATTTTAATCCTGCTTTCGTTTATTTCTAGTTCACATGAAATCGTTATGTACACCGACCTTATAGTATCAACAGACGATCGAATTTGGTGCGACCGGACCACGAACGCGGTCCGCCCTCGGACCATATTCCATCGTGTAGCGGTACGCAGAACATTATTTTTATTATTATCGGTACGGCTGGTTCGGAGTGCTTACAGATCGAAAGCATTGAATTTGAAAGCCCAACGGTTAAAGGTATGGACTGAAACTGAATGGTTGCAGGTTCGAATCCCACCCGTTGCACTATTGAAGTACCCACTTCTAGCCCAAGCTTATTTTCAGGGGATAGAAGAATTTTAGTCAACTTCAGCTTGGCTAATATTCTTAGTTAAAAAAAAAAGCTGTGCGTCCCGAACCGATTCGATCGTGTGGACGACGCACCGAACCATTTGTTGGTTTAGTTGCTATTGTACTTGTATTGCTGAGTTCAACAACGTCGAGTGACGTTTGTCTGACTAATAAATTGGGCGTTCTGACAGTTTTTATATTGAAAATACTGTCAAAATATCCTTAAGGTACGAGTTCGTATAGCCGACCGTAGACAGCAACAGCAAAACGACGTGTCGCCGCTGTCTGCGATCCTACTGATTTATATGTATTTCTATGCAGGTGACGTGTCGCTAGCTACGGAAGGTATTTCATAGAAGTACATAGAAACCAGCACTGGGAGCATGGGCAGGATATAAAAGCTTTATCCCCCGATTTTATCCACTGACAGGAGATAAACCTATCTTTTCCCTATGCTAGAGCATGGCGACAGGGGAAAGGAGAAGTTTATCCCTATTTGACATTACAAGTAGAGCAACTTCCCCCGGATAGAGCATGGGGACAAGTGAAAGGGATAAACTTTTCCTTTTTTGACTTTTGAAAGGGTCAAACGAAAACAAAAACCACAGACAAAAACCACCTACGAATCACCTATTAACTGTCAAAATCACGAGTATAGATAAAAATAATGACTTTTTGAGATCGAATTGACATAAATTTTGAAGTATTGTGGTATTTGTACCTCCTACTTCCATGATTTTCTAATAATGGCAATAATTGCGGGGATAAATTTTCTCCCATTTTATCCACTGTCAATATTCTTCCACCGCTGAGCCCATGCTCGACGGGTGGATAAGGGAATAAACATTTTATCCTTTTCCCGGGGATAAAACTTCTCCCGCCCATGCTCGCCCTGCAGTAGTGTCGCGGCGACACGTCGTCTGCTGTTGCTGTCTGCGGTCAGCTACGAACTCGTATCTTTACGCTCACTTAATAATATCTTTACGCTCGCTTATGACTTAATTTGTTGAAAGGTCGTATTGTACGTACGGTATTTTAATCATGTTCTTGTTTGTTTCCAGTTCAATTCATACCGACCGCCCATGGAAATTATAAATTGTTATACAAAGGGTTTTCATACTGGTGTGTGAAGTACAATTTGGTGAAAGGGAAGCCCTGTCGCTGGTACTGTTCCAAGAAGAAAAGCAAGAAGTGCCCAGCCGTCGTGCAGACTTTGGATACGGAATTATTGTATCATTCAGAACACAATCATGATTGATCACTAAGTATACCGTATCGATAGAAATAAAAAGTGTCTGTGATTTCAAGATGACTGAATTCCAGTTAGAATCCTTTTATAATATTAATCCTACTAATTATTATAAATTTTAAAGTTTGTGAGGATAGATGTATGGATGGATGGATGTTTGTTACCCCTTCACGCCACAACGAATGAACCGATTGGGCTGAGATTTGGAATGGAGATAGCTCACACGCAGGATTAACGCATAGGCCGTTTTATCCCGAAATATTAAAGAATGCTGCTAAAATTGAAAAACCTTAATACACGCGGAAAAAGTCGGGCGTCATATTATAGTTCAAAATAAATTCCATGAAGGCTAATGGAATGGCATAAAGGAAAAATGGGTATAAAAGTCTAAAAATCGATTTCGATCGATTGAGAGCAAAATCGATTGCATGTAGTTTTAATAATTGAATCTCTATACATTGTATAATACGTAACGGTAAATCGAAAAATGATTAAACTCTTAAATTATAATAAACTTCTTCTTAAAAAACTCGCCTGATTATTGGATCGATAGTATATCGATCAGATAGTTTGTCCGGGCTGATCTTCAAAAGGCTGAACGTTCGATGGAAAAAGTACAGTGTATAATAATTGTATGATAAATAATAAATAATTCACAGGAATTACTGGAATTGAAAAAGTTAAATCGACGCGCATGAACGCGCAAATAGATAATTATGTATATAGTTTAATCATGTATTTTTATTTATTACAAATTTTATTCTGTCATATAATATGTCTAATTTTATGTATTAAAATAATATTGTATTATACATTACAGTGTATTATTTTTTTTTTTAATTTCACATGTCGGGGGTGTATTAAGTTTGAAATTTCCGCTTGTTGATATCGATAATTCTGTCGCTATCATCTCTCTGTTTATGAAAAAATTGCGGAAGCGTGGTTTTGACCAGAAATTAGTGATGATAACCTATAATAACCCATCTTTTTTGATATGATATACGAGTAGTATTTCTATGAATACGTCCAACCCAGGAACAAATTTTTATGTTAGATTATGTTGCAGAAGCAGTCGTCATGATTGGGAGCAAAGGGAAAGAGCAGTTACTGTTCAGGGGCAACAAGTTCTACAGCAGAGGCGATAAGGGCGGTAAGACCCGATGGTGCTGCACCAAGAGGTGGTGCAAGGCCATATGCTACACCCTCGGCAATGAAATCATCAAATTCAAAGACACACACACGCATTATGGTAAATACTCCTAATTGTACTTCTCCAGCGTAAGATAGGTCTTGATCCGGCAGAACTAATTGGCCGTAACAATTTAGTGTAGCAATTCACGCTCGATCGATACGAATTTTATGTTCCAACTAGCTTTTGTTAAGTTCGATTTTTCAAACCCCTATTTTATCCCCTCGGGGGTTGAATTTTCTAAAATCCTTTCTTAGCGGATGCCTACGTCATAATAGCTTTCTGTATGCCTTTCAGCCCAATCCGTCCAGTCAGAGATTAAGGAGATTACGCGCTTGGAATACATCAGACGCGCCAAAAAGCGAGTACAAAACGCAAATAGAATTCGCGATTAGTTGGATGCGACGCGTCGAGAAAATTTAACGTAACGTGTGTATAAACAATCTTCTCAAAATAACGTCTTAGTCTAATAAAGTCTTGTGTCTTGAAACACTGTAAAAATTGTTCCCAAAATTTCAAAAAGGAATATGGCGTTTCATAGATAAGAAATTATATTTTCATTCTGTTAGTTTATTTTTCCATTTTATTTAATTGTCGATGACTAGAAACACAAAACCTTCATGGTAATCGATTAGTGGTGCTAGTTTACGTTGAAATATTTTTCCTTAAATTAAGGAAGGTGTAAGTGGGGTGTTTGTAGATAATTTTTTTTGTGAAATTGCTACGTCATTGGCTTATTTCGAGGAACGCCGATTAATTTATAGGTACGCCAGCTGTTTTAGAGGTATGTCAGCTACTTTGGTGGTACGCAGGCAACTTTGGTGGTACGCAGACTACTTTTAAGGTACACCAGCTACTTGAGAGGTACGCAGGCTACTTTTGTGGTACGCGGGCTACTTTGGTGGTACGTAAGCCACTTTTACGATACGTCAGCTACTTTCGAGGTACGTAGGCTACTTTGGAGGTACGTAGGTTACTTTAGTGATACCCAGGTTGCTTTGGTGGTACGCAGGCTACTTTTAAGGTATACCGGCTACTTTAGAGGTACGCCAACTACTTAGAGTAGCATAAGTACCGCCAAAGTAGCCTGCGTACCTCGAAAGTAGCTGGCGTACTTTAAAAGTAGCCTACGTACCATCAAAGTAGCCTGCGAACCTCGAAAGTAGCTGGCGTACCTTAAAAGTAGCCTACGTACCACCAAAGTAGCCTGCGTAGCACCAAAGTAGCCTGCGTACCTCTAAAGTAGTTGGCCTTCCTTCAAAGTAGTCTCCGCACCACGAATGAATCTAGCATAATATCTTGACGTATTTGTCATACCGCTAAAATGCTCAGCGTAGCTCCCAAGTAGCCAACATACCACCACAATAGTATGCACATCACCTTTTGCAGGATACAAGCTATTCTGGTACCAAATATCGTTGAAATCGGTTAGTAGTTTTCTTTCATTAATTTGGCATTTTTTTCATTAGTCGGGCAACATTTCACGCACACTGATGCATGTGTTCAGACAGTGCTGTCACGCACACTCGAATAAAAGTTGGCCGGATTTTCTTGTTCCAAGCGCGCTATCTGTATACTTTAAAATCTGGGCGTCCATTGATTTGAGTTGTGCGTTGATAGATCAGTCAGCCAGTCAGTCGATCACTCAGTTAGTCAGCCAGTCAATCAGTCAGTCACCTTTTCCTTTTATATATTAAGAAGAAGATGAATAATCCGAACCATAATATTATCTTTGATCGATTGGCTTCATTTTTTGAAACTAGTCGCCAGCGATATTAGTTAATTCAACTTACGAGTAGGTACTTTAAAATGTGGGATTGATATCGATCTGGATCCGATCGAATTAATATAGTTGATATAATATTAAAGGTTTAAATATCTTATACGGTGTTATTGGAGGCCATTGGTTGAGAAGCACCTTATCGTATCATAATATCATGTCACCTCAATATGTGATTCACATGTACAAAATAATGAGAGAAATTATAAAAAATATGTAAAAAATTAGTGTACAGATAGGTACTTATAAGTTTTGGGTTACCCGGAAGAAATTACTTTTAATTATGTCTTTTCATTAATCCAGCGTTCCTGTTCTCTTTTGTTTGTTCTCTTTTGCAATAAAGATGATTAAATCTGTACAAAATAACAAAATTAACGTCTTTTTATTTAGCTCATAATACTTATAAATATATAAATACATGAAATAAAAATCCTAACTTAATGTTTTCATTATTATCTAATTGCAATCAAATCAATTTTGAGGAAAGTAGTTAATTAAGTAAAGAAAAGTCCTTCATATGGGTACCATATGGGTACCGCACGCACCGGGAAGCGCAGTGTTGGCAGACCCCCCCCTAGGTGGACCGACGACATCAAACGAGTCGCAGGGAGTCGCTGGATTCCGGCGGCGCAAGACCGAGATCTGTGGAGGTCCATGCAAGAGACTTATGTCCAGCTGTGGACGTCTATAAGTTGAAAAAGAAGAATAAGATCATATATATATATATATATATATATGGGTATATAAATACCTAATACTTCATTTGACACCAGCATTACATTGAATTGAGTTCACTAATTTTTTCGTGAATTTAATTTAAAATAAGCACATAATAGTTAAGGAAATTGGAAATGAGAAAATAATTTCTAAAAACAGAAAACTTATAGGCAGATAACATTTTCAATGAACTAGGCACTATTAAACAACAGTGAAAGAAACATGAAATCATCACTTAAAACAAATAATAAGTAAGTATTAGTTTTGATCTATTGTACTTACCAAGTCGAAATCATTTCGCTTTTCCCTGGGAACAACCATTCAAACAGTAACTGTAAGTAACTGACATGAACACCATGAAATTTTTCCAACGTTTTACAGTTTTAACTTTTAAATAATGATGCGTTGGTGCCCGTGTGAAACGTGTTTTGGAAGAGTGGTGTCTGGTGTGGTGCTTGCTTTTCCTGCGCATGTAGTAGTGGGGAGCCTATTTTTTTTGGTGTCAGTGACTAGTCAGCTAAACAGAAGAATATTAGCCATGCTGAACTTGACTGATATTTATTCCCTGTGTTAGGAGTGGGTACGACCTCACATCAGTGGGCACGGTTTAGTGTCTCAATAGCCCAACGCGTAAAAGGTGCGGACTGAAAACTGAAAGGTCGCAGGTTTGAGCCCCACCCGTTGCACTATTTTCGTACCCACTCCTAGTACAAGCTTTTCGCTTATTTGGAGGAGAGAGGAGAATGAAAGTCAAGTTCAGCTTGGCTAATAATTCTTTTTATAAAAAAAAAAAAAGTGGAACGTCGACCTTCTGGTTTTTAGTCCGCACCTGGTGGGGTATTGAGGCTCTAAATATTAAAGTATCCTGAATTTCCACTAAGAAATGCTTGCTTTTATCCATCACCTATGCTGCCACGGGTCCAAATGTAGACTGAAAGAAAATGCTTTAGCATTAAGTACGCCTTTTGTACAACATTATATTGTTTTGCAATAAAGAAAAATTATTACACAAGTTATAACCTGGGCTTCCATTTCAGCATACTTCATCAAAGCTTCAAACGGCAGAACCCAGATGTTTTACAAGAATATGAAGTTCTACCAGCAGACAGAAGGAAAGGACAGAATCCGATGGAGATGTACCAAAAGAGGATGTAGGGCCTTTTACTATACTATACGTGGATCGATAGTCCGATCACAGGAATACCATAACCATAGTAGTCCCACGAAATCTGTGTTCGATTATAATGCTCTGGGTTTTGTAAAGGCTGATTAACTCTCTCTTTGCGGAATTCAATCCTTTGGATATAAAAACGGGTTATCAGAAAATGGTGGCACGTAATTGCTAGTCTCCTGAAACGGCCTGAAAACATGTTTCAGTCTGCTGAAAATGGCGTCAACTTGAAGGAATTTCCAATTTACTGGTATGTGTTAGGGCTTCCCTTGAAACGGTCTGAAAACGTGTTTTAAGGGTAGTAAGGAATACTATGTTTATGTTTTCAACCTGCTTTAAACGTTAACTTGTAGTAATTTCTTATCCACTGGTATGTGTTAGGGCTTCCCCTGAAACGGCCTGACATGTTCTAGCCTTCTAAAAATACCTAAAAAAATGTTTCTGCGATTTCCCTTTCCGTAACAATAGCATAATAAGTTTTTTGTTCCTTGTATATACACGCACGGTATACAAAAAATGTTAAGGAAAATCTTTTGTGAAACCTACCACTGCGGTGCAAACGGCGACATCAGCGTGGCGTTGAGAAAGTTCCTGAGTCTGTACATAGAATTTAGAAAAATGTGCAATACATGTATCTAGTCTAGATTTATGTGTTGTATGTATGTGTTTTAATAGAATCAATTTATTGTGCAGATCATTGTGTAAAAAATAGTTATGAAAATTATAATATATTATATTTGTGTATATTATTATGTGTTTAAAATATAAATAAAATAATTTATCACAAGTAGTCGGTCTGTCTGTTGCGGTATATCTCGTATTGAAGATCTGCAGAGTGCATAGCTTTAATGTGTAAATGAGTAGAATTATGAAATAAAATCGGCCAAGTTCGAGTTGAACCCGCACCCGAAGGGTTCTGTACTATCGTAAAAGATGTAATACCAGCTACGAGTATTATTAAGATGGAACAAAAACAACTACGACGCTGGCCAAGTTGTGGGTTGGCAGACTACACTTTTCAGAACATTCTGGAGAACTCTCAGGCGCACAGGTTTCCTCACGATGTTTTCTTCACCATTAAAGCAAGTGATATTTAATTGCTTAGCTTAAAACCTCTAGGTACTCGTATTTAAAATAATAATGGTTGCATTTCGATTGTTATAGTGAAATTGATTCAGACTAGTCGTGGTTACAAGTTGCTGTTGGTAAACAATTATTCCTTTACGAGAAATTGCGTCACTAAAAGGAAAATAAGATGGAGGTGCGCAGTTCGGTCCTGTTCAGCGAGGATCCACACTGTTGACGGGAACGTGGTCCTGGCTCTGGAGAACCATAACCATCCTCCGCGAGACATCGACAAGTTGTACCAAGCTGAAGTTTTCGAATAAAGCGCGTCAAACATCGAATAGATGGTGTCACTAAGAAGAAAATAAAATGGCGCTGTGCAGTTTACTCCTGTTCAGCGAGGATCCACACTGTTGAAGAGAACGTGGTCTTCGCTGTGCAGAAACATAACCATTCTCTACGAGACATTGACAAATTGTACCACGCTGAAGTTTGCGAATAAAACAAATCAAACATCGAATAAATGGTGTCATTAAAAGGAAAATAAGATGGCGTTGCGCAGTTTGGTCCTATTCTACGAGGATCGTGAAAAGCATAATACCTATTAAGTTATTAGCTACTGAACATAGGTAATTGAACTGAACATTTATATTAAATACCTATTCTATTTATTTCTTTTTTCACAGTGATTGAAAGAACATGTTGTTAATAATATCTAAATGTAAATATTAAAATTAGTTGTATAAGTACCTTATGAAGGTACACACCTAATAACTGAAATAAAAAGTTTTCTGTTTCGATTCTGCTATTTTACTATTATACTTCAATCTAATTCTATCCAAACTGAAATGTAGATAGAAATAGATTTGAATTGCAGCTGATGTAGACAATGCTGAAGCTTTCGGCAACTGTTCGAATCATAATTATAGGCTATATATTTTCACAGGTTTGGGAGAAGTTTTCTTCACGACGATACGCGGAAAGCAGGTTCTTTTCATCAACGGCTGCAAGTTCCGAGTGAACGGAGCGCAAGGAGGTAAAGTCAGGTGGCGATGTGCTTCTCACGAGAGATTCCGGTGCAGAGCGCTAGTTCATACAGTGGAAAACGAAATAGTTTATATCAGGGATGAACACAAGTATCAATATGATCATACTACTATATTTTCAAATGAGTTAAGTACCTAGCTAAACAAATTGTATAGGTACTCGAATTGTCACACTAATATTTTAAAGGCGAAAGTTTGGTTTGTGTGTGGGTGTATGTTTGTTACACTTTTACACCAAAACTACTGGACGGATTTGACTGTTTGGAATGGAGATAAAAATATATCCTGGATTAATACATAGGCTACGTTAAATCTCGGAAAATTAAACACTTTTCGCAGGAATCAAAAAACCTTAATCCAGACGTACGAAGTCGCGGGCAGCGTCTAGTTTTTAATATATTTTTGTGATAACATGGTGAAAAAAATTATTGTAATCGATTAAGTTTCTTAAAGAAAACTGATTTCAAGTTTCTTATAAACAAACAAAAATTTTAGTAGTTGCCCAGGCGCAGACGGTGGACTTTTGTGCTACTAAAGTACGCGAATAAAAAACGTGCGAGTAGGTACGCATATTTATTGAATCCAATATAGTATGTTGAAAATATACTATCGTCACGTCGTTCAGTATAGCTAGGAACTGTGGTCACAAGACTACCACAAGAAATGGTGTATTACAAATACACCAGGACCTGTTTGAGGAGTATTTTGTGCTACGCATCCATGGCTAAAACACGTTAAAAGGTGTGTAAAGTCTGCCAATCCGCACTCTGATTCAGAGCACGCGGCGTACCTACTTTCATTTTATAAGCACAACACCAGTGAGGGTAAATCAGAGTAGCAGAATACAATATTATAGTGGTAAGGATGGTACTACTTGGTCTATTTAAGACCTATCCAAGTCACTTTACTTACGTACGTAAATGGCGGAGTCAAGTTGATACAATTATATGTATTTGTCATTTTTTATGCATTGCATCTAAAGTACGTCTTGTAAGTTTATTTCTTTTGACTCTTTGTAGGACATTGTATTATGCGGCCCGGTCCTTCATTATTGTCCCATAAAAGTAAGTCCTCAGAATACTGTCCGTCGTCTACGCGGGGCCTTAAATTACGAGTTGAGTTACTTTATTCTTAAAATTTCATGTAAATAGTGACTAGTAATTAGGTAAAAACGAGCATATTTTACTTCCTGTTAATAATTTTAAATAAATGTTAAAAAAATATGTTTTTCAATGTCTTATCGATTTAGGATTTGACGTAGATTTGGTATTATCAGCTGACTGATGACTGTAATCTCATAGTAATTAATTGTCATATCGACCGAGGGAAAATAGTTAAATGTCAGCATTAGAAAAAGATAGTTCTAGTAATACAAGAAGCCTGTTGGGTGTTCTACCCACACAAGTGAGCGATGGTACCAACTGACTGACTTACTTACTTATCGCATGCAGGCGACTTCAAAGGTGCTTACACATATTAATTATTATTAGAATTCAGTCCTTCACAATATGGTTACAATTAAAAAAAAAATTTTTTTAAAGTCGTGCCTAAGTCGCTGGCAAAATCTAGTATAAAATAAAGTATTTGTTATGTATTGCCCAATTCGTTAATAGTAATCTTTTGTTATAGTAAAATATGTGACATCGCGTCGAGGAAAACGCCTTTTGAGCATTAACGGTTATACATTTTGCGCTCAGACAGTATCGGGGTCAAAAATCAGATGGCTTTGTTCCACACACAATAACAGAGGGTGTCTCGCACTTGTGCATACCATAGACAATGAAATTGTGAGACTTAGAAATCACCACAATCACTGACAGAAAGAAAAAACAATCAAGTTTCGTGTCACTGATCTATATGATTGAGCATTAACGGGTATACGTTTAAAACAGGGGATGTCTCGCACTTGTGCATACCATAGACAATGAAATTGTGAAACTTAGAAATCACCACAATCACTGACGGAAAAAGACAATCAAGTTTCGTGTCACTGACCTCTATGATACTATGGAACACTGGCCTGGATGTATAAAGTGTCAGCTGATTGATGGTCATCATCATTATTGACGTGAAAAATTCACATGCTTGACGAATACTTGGCGAGATCGTCGTCGATGGCTATCCCTTAGAAATATACATGAATACCCCAGCGAGAGATATGCAGAAAAATTATATGTTACATTCGTAATATAAAATTTTATTTATGTTTCATGATGAATTCTAAAAACTATCTTTTCTTAATTATACTAATTTATTATTATGACTATTCTTATTTTACATTGCATTGTACTGCACGTTTCTTTTGCAGGATAAACTTTATCGAAACCATCGAAGTTCTATGGCTCATGAATGCGCCACCATGATTTCGTTAGTGACGCATACGTGAACCATAGAACCGTTCACACGTCGTTAATATTGCAAACTGTGTGAACAGTTCTATGGTTCATGAATGTGCCACCACGATTGCGATAGTGGCGCATACGTGAGTGCCTTTCACACGTCGTTAATACTGCAAACTGCGTGAACAGTTCTATGGCTCATGAATGTGCCACCATGATTTCGATACCTAGTAGCGCATACGTGAGCCATAGTACTGTTCACACGACGTTAATACTGCAAATTGTGTGAACAGTTATATGGTTCATAAATGCGCTACCACGATTGCGATAGTGGCGCATACGTGAGCCTTAGAAACGTTCACACGTCGTCAATACTGCAAACTGTGTGAACAGTTCTATGGCTCATGAAATGCCACCATGATTTCGATACCTAGTGGCGCATACGAGAGCCATAGGACCGTTCACACGACGTTAATACTGCAAATTGTGTGAACAGTTCTATGGATCATGAATGCGCCACCATGGTTTCGATAGTGGCGCATATGTGAACCATAGAATCGTTCACACGTCGTTAATATTGCAAACTGTGTGAACAGTTCTATGGCTTATGAATGTGCCATCATGGTTTCGGTAGTGGCGCATACGTGAGTGCCGTTCACACGTCGTTAATACTGCAAACTGCGTGAACAGTTCTATGGCTCATGAATGTGCCATCATGGTTTCGATAGTGGCGCATACGTGAGTGCCGTTCACACGTCGTTAATACTGCAAACTGCGTGAACAGTTCTATGGCTCATGAATGTGCCATCATGGTTTCGATACCTAGTAGCGCATACGTGAGGCATAGTACCGTTCACACGACGTTAATACTGCAAACTGTGTGAACAGTTCTATGGCTCATGAATGCGCCACCATGGTTTCGATAGTGGCGCATACGTGAACCATAGAACCGTTCACACGTCGTTAATACTGCAAACTCGATAAACTTTTTACTACAAAAAAACGTGAGGTGTATGCACGTGTGAACCTAGCCTAACTGTTGTGATGGTGATTTTTTTTTTCACAAAATTAGCCTATTATAATTTGTTAAAACATTTTACATTACCTTGTTATATGTACCTACCTGTATATATATTTCTTTTTTCAGTGAAATACGTGACATCGGTTCGTGGCAAACGGCTGTTGTGCATTCATGGCTTTTCCTTTTATGCCAAAGCCACGAGCGGTGATAAAATTAGATGGCTTTGTTCCACACATAACTCGAAGGGGTGCAGAGCGCTTGTTCATACTGTTAATGGTCAAATTGTTAAAATTAAAAATGTACATAATCATGGCTTCGAGTTCAAACTATTATAAAAAAAGAAAAAAAAGAAGGAATATTATTAACCTTAGTTTTGCCCGTGGCCTAGCTCACGGTATAACAGGGGTTTCAAAAATCGAACTTCGATACGTTCGACTGTTTTACCCCCTGTTTTACCCACTCAGGAGTTGAATTTTCAAAAATCCTTTCTTAGCATATGTCTATATCATGATATCTATATGCCTTTCAGCCCGATCCGTCCAGTGTTTGAACTGTGCGTTGTTAGATCAGTCAGTCACTTTTTCCATTTATATTTTTAGATAGGTAATAAATGTGGAAGTGTGTCTGTTTGTCGGTTTGTTCTTCAATCACGCCACATCGAATCTACGGATTGATTTGATTTAGTTGAGGATTTGGAGCTACTTAGGCCAATTTTTATGCCTCTAAAAATCTGACTCCATGTAGATAGAGTCGCGGGTAAAATCTAGTTATTAATAATAAATATAATTTAAATTACTATTAATTTTAATCAAGAAATTTTAATTTTATTTTTATCCTATGAGTTTTTATACTTATTGTTATTGCAATAAATAAAATGAAAATTAAACAACAGCTAGTTAATATTCAATAAATAATTATGGATTTTATAGATTTGTAAATATTAAAACATTCTAAAGAAAACTTATGACATTTTAAATTATTTTCGTTACAATATTTGTAAAAGCTTAACTAGTGGCTTTTAAATATAAAAACCAACATAAGATCCTGACTGCTCACTCAAATAAAAGTATCAAAAATATACAAAAAACAAACTCAAATAAATAAAGTATTTCTATAGACCTTTATATTTTTTATTTATTATAATAACCATCCATCTCAACCCACTGCCGGCTCACTACAGGGCATAAATCTCCACTCGACTAAGAAGGGTTGGACCAAAGACCGGAGAGAGGGCCGGGAAGTCGGGAATCGAACCCTACTGGGTTCGATTCCCGACTTACCCCGATGATGAGGTACCCCTCATCATTTGAAATCCAGAAGTTGGCATCATGCCAAAACCATATTTACTATTTTTTAGCTTAGTGTTGATAATAATTGGTTTAATTCTATGCTAATAATAATATTCTTATTTTTTTAGGTCTCAGAATGAAACCGAAAAAAGGGATTGTTAAGAAAAGGAAACGATATAGCCAAGAAAGTTTGAAAATTGCTTTAGAAGCAGTGAAGATGGGGATGTCTAAAAAGTTGGCTTCCAGAACTTTTAATGTTCCAAGAGGAACTATCCAATGCAGGTTAAGGAAGAACTGTAAAGATGTTCCAGGTCCTAAACCTCTACTAGGAAAAGAAGATGAAGACGATCTGGTAAAATGGATACAAGATTGTTGCAGGAAAGGATTTCCTATAAGGAAATTAGATTTACAAGCAAGTGTAGTAAATTTTCTAGAAAAAAGAGGTCGTCAAAATCCTTTTAAAAATGGGATACCGGGTAAAAAGTGGTATAATCTTTTCATGCGACGTCACCCGGAGCTTGGTGAAGTAACACTAGAAGCTGCAACATCTGCAAGTGGGGATGTATCAAAACAGGACATTAAGGATTACTTTTCTGATATAGATTCTTAAAGGAGAACCATTATTTTGAGATCCAAGTTGAATTTTTAATTTTTTTTTATAATATGCCTTCTTTATTAGACTATGTACTCTTAATAGATTTCTCATACTTGTGTAAAGGCAAGTCTAAGATCGACTGTGGAATTTTATTATAGACCGTCACGCCCATTCCCACAAAGGACTTCCTGACTTTCTTGAGGCGTAGTCGAGGAATCACGAGCCTATTTGGATGTCTCAATTGTCTATCGGATATATCGCCCTTTTTTTGGTTTTTTAAAAGTGTATGTTTTAGTTAGGTAATAGAAATATAAGAAGTTAAGCTTAATACTTGGGTAACAATACCTTGACCTCTGATAAATCTAATGTGTTGGACTTCCAGACTTTCTTGAGGCGTAGTCGAGGAATCACGAACCTATTTGGATTTCTCAATTGTCTATCGGATATATCGCCCTTTTTTTGGTTTTTTAAAAGTGTATGTTTTAGTTAGATAATAGAAATATAAGAAGTTAAGCTTAATACTTGGGTAACAATACCTTGACCTCTGATAAATCTAATGTGTTATTTTTATTTTATTACTATGGTTTTTTTTCTAATTAAATATGTAAGTGTGTTTGTTACTATAAGAATTTCCTAATATTATTTCATAATAAAACCCCTATTCTAAAAGACTTAGGTGCCTGCCTAATTATCTTTTATTTCCATTAAACCTTATCAAAATCTGAGTGCTGATAATATACGTACAATTGGATAATTTCGTGTCAAATGTTATGGCAAGGGTCATTTTTCAATCTTATTTCGAACTCTAGTTGATTAAAAAAAATACTTTAAAATTTTCTTTAATTGTATTTATTATAATAAACAACTGACCTTACGAACACAATAATTTAGAGTATTTAGTTAGATTTTTATTTAAAAAGACATTCGGAAGTAGATAAACTCTTAAAGTACCAAATTGGGGACTTTACCCTAGCTTATCATCGACTAAAAAACAACATAATATTGTAATTTTTTTTTTTTTCAGTAAAGTATATACTTTCGCGTCGAGGAAAGAGACTACTGAGCATTAACGGCTATACGTTTTGTTCTCAGAGCGTATCGGGGCTTAAAGTTAGATGGGTGTGTTCGACACATACAAACAAAGGCTGCCGCGCCCTTGTCCATACTTACGACGATGAAATTATTAAACTTAAAAATGATCATAACCACATTCGTCCGTGATATATGTCACATCACCACAGATAGTGTGATCGTTTCATTTAATTATATTTCCTTAAAAATTGTAATTGTTACTTTTATTATTAGTCTCATTTCTAACTATGATTGTCCATGTATTAGTAGTAGTTAATAATCATTATTATATTTTATAGAAACTTAAATCTAAATTAATAGATACCAAAATTTGTACCTATATATGTATAATAAACTTAGAACAACATTTTTTACAAATATTGGAATAGATTGGAACACCTTTTTATAATATGTAACACCAATAGATATACCAACTCAATCTATGAAAATAAAGGATTTGATTTGATTAAAAAAAAAAAGTTTATCTTATCTTTCGAGTGGTAAATTTCGACTGAACTTGAAGATGAAGATATTTCATATGACATTATGTTTTTTGATATTCCTTGTTTCAGTTTACTATGTGAAGTCACAGCGCGGAAAAACACTTCTGTGCGTAAACGGTTTTAGATTCTGTATGCGCGCTGTGAGTGGATCGGGTCTTAAAACTAGATGGATTTGTTCCACACACAATAACAAGGGTTGCCACGCGCTAGTACATACAGTTGGTGATGAAGTCGTCAAAATTAAAAATGAACACAACCATTAATGGAAAATGTAACTCAGCCTCTGTATATAGACATCCTAAAACTTTAACTTGTTTAGGTCTATACTGGGCCCCAAGTCTGCTATTTTACATGTCATTGATCATTGGTCCAAAATTTCGTAGTCTACTAAATTCACAATGGTCGTTCGATTTCTTATAATTGGATTGTAATTCAATGATACCTCGGTATTGCCATTAGCTTAAAAAGCGTTTGCCGAAATGAGTTTCAAAAAAAACTACATATTAAAAACGTTTATTTAAGCTACATTCAAAGCTAGATGTGTCAGTCGCAAACCATCGAAGAACAATTGTGACGCCATTGAATTAGTAGACTACCAAAATTGGGATGTTATTGATAGACAATTGAACTATAATTGCAATAGCAGACTTGGGCCCCTGGTCCGTTAGTACCAATAACACAACACATAGTAGTTATGTATTATGTATTACATAATACATATACACTCCACTCGCATCCGTCTACAACGCCGGAGGTAATACAAGACTTACTGTCAATACATCATGACGCTACAGGGTCATACGAAAAAAAAAGACATTTAGACCCGATATCACCAAACTTTCTTATTCTAGAGAATAACTATACAAGTACCTATTTCACCCTCTATATTAACTCTTCAAGTTACGAGTAATAAGGAGAAGAGGAATAATTACTCGTATTTACGCATAATGTATTTTATCGAAGTTGATGCAGAAACAGTTTTTACTCTAAATGAAATTATGTGAAACAAGTGTGAAACGTAATGTAAAATGTAATGTTGGAATAATTAATCTACTCAAAGTAAATAAATTAATTTTATTGACTAAGTAACCCATGGTTTGTTTTTTTATGTTTAGTATTAATATTGGTAAACATAATATTCAGCGAACAATTTTCATATTTTTAAGTTAAAAAATGACATTAAAAATCTATTCTAAAACTTACAATGGAGGTTTTTAATTTTACACATTATTTTGTAAACATTGTAATTATTAATAAAACTTTTTTTAGGTTCTCCCAAATCTCGAGTTTCTATGTAAAGGTTGGAAGTTATTCTTTAATATACTAGTCAGACTGATATTAAACTTTACAAATATAAAATGCAGTGAGACTTAAATTGCTTCTTTGGGGTAGGTTCAGTTAAGATTCCAAGTTAGCCCGCTACCATCTAAAGGTGGGATCCCATGGCCCGTGTTATCACAGGCCAGGCCGGATCGTGCCACGCCTGTGGATGCCTGTGCGGCTGTTCAACACAATAACAACAATAACAGGCTTCATCGAGTGCGACGGTTTCTATGGCCTGTCGATCTGGCCTGGCGCGATCTGGCCTGTTATAACTCGGGCCGTGGGATCCCACCCTTATACAGCATTGTCACTTTCCATCAGCTGAGTTTGCGGTAAGGGCTTTCTTGTCATCGAAAAAAAATTAAAAATAAACTGACAGTTCAACTCGAGCTGCAGGCAGACTCAAGAGTTTGAATAAGAAGTAAATTAAAAAAAAACATTATGTCATTTTTCTTGCAGTAAAATATGTGACGTCACGTCGTGGGAAACAACTTCTGAGCATCAACGGCTTTACCTTTTGCACTCAAAGTGTATCAGGACAAAAAGTAAGATGGATTTGCTCAACGCATAACCACAAGCAATGCCGGGCTGTAGTGCATACCCACGACGGATACATATTGAAGCTTAATAACAACCACAACCATACCCATCGGGGGATCTATTCATCCTTTTAGCAAATTAAAAAAGTACTACTATAATTATCTAAATTAAATTTTGTATTATTATTGAACTAGCTTTTGCCCCCGCGACTTCGTCCGCGTGGAATTAGATTTTGGGGTGGAATTTTCAAAAACTGTGACACACGTACTTTTTTATTTTTAACTGAAACCTCAAATACCAACTTTGATGGAAACAGCTTGAAAAATGACGGAGTTTCATATAAACTTCCATCCCCTATTTAAACCCCTTAGGGGTGGAATTTCCAATAATCCTTTCTTAGTGTGCCCCTACGTCATAAAAGGAACCAACTGTAAAAATTTCAAGTTTCTAACTTCAGTAGTTTAGGCTGTGCGTTGAGTCAGTCAGTCAATCAGTCAGTCAGTCAGGACTTTGAATTTTATATACATATATAGATAATCGTAAGATACATCATAGGCATCTTCATAATATGAATAGATCATTTTTAATATTATTAAAAATGATCTAGAGATGCAGAAAGTTCTGATTACTGTGAATATATATTTTTTTATTGTCTACTTTCAATTATGTATGAGATTAATAAATAAAAAATAACACGTATAAATACCATTATTTATTTTATTTCAGCTTGTTCATTATGAGATAACTGCATCAGAGTTGGTTATATAAATGATAAATGATGATTAATAAATTAAGATTGGTAGTTTTATGTCAGTCTATTTATTTATTATTTATTTAAACAACTTTATTACATGAAAAAAAAGAACAAACTATATAAGTAAACAGACGGTGTAACACAAAAAGTGACCTTATCACTAATAGTGATCTCTTCCAAGCAACCTCTAAGAGAGAACTTAATGTAAGTGAGAAGATGAGGATTTCAATAAATACATAGGATTGTATATTACATAATTATATATATACTATAATAAATACATAAAATATATATATGTAATATAAATAAGTATTAAAAAAAGACGTGTGGCACTCGGGGACCGCGGTAAAGCTATTGCATATCATTTTTTATCAACGCCATCTAGCGGCTCACCGTAGAGGAGTCCCGTGTCAGGTTATTTTCGTTACGGAATTTCTGGATTCGGTCTCCACGCTGGCCCGCGATAGAAGCTATGCAATAGCTTAAAAGTCTATTAAGTCTATGTATTAAAAAAGTTTATATTTTTGAGACACTTAGGACTCGACTCCTCTGCATGAGTAAGTACCTATAATATAAGATTTTACTTTTTATACTGTTTTGTGTTGCTAAAATACTTTTTTTGTTTGATTTACAGCAGCTGTCGTGTGCGAGTTTTTCGAATCGAAACGCACTGGGCGGTTGATGATCAGAGCCGACGGTTACGTCTTCAGCCAAAGAACAAGTTGGAACAAGTCGAAAGCACGATGGATTTGCGCCAGTCACGTTTACAAGGGGTGCAAGGCTTGTATTTATACAATCGACAATGAAATCGTTAAAGTAAATAACAACCACAGCCACTAATTGTTATGTACTTTTAAGATACTTGACACACTTGAAAGGTACCTGAAAGAAACTGTTGCTATTTTTATGAAAAAGGATATCCTTAATAAATAAAGTTATCGTATATTATAAGGTATTTAAAAGTTTCCCTGATCCTAAAAAGTCTTCAGGGAGTCTTCAAAAGTATGATTAATATTATGAATATACAGGATATAAGGGGCTAACGAAAACTTAAAAAAAAAAGAATATTAGGCAACCTGAAGTTGACTAATATCCTCCCATCCACTCCAAATAAACGGAAAGCTTGTGTTAGGAGTGGGTACGACAATAGTGCAATAAGTGGGATTCTCAGTAGTATCTGCTTTCAATACCGATGGTAGAGTCCTAACTTATCATAAGTGTTGGCCTACATGAAATTTTGAAATAATTTATTTATATAAAGAAAATTATGCATTGCAATGGAAATGTTAATAACAATAGGTACTTACTACTTCTTCCTTGGTTTTCCAGTCACCCTTATAAAAACGAAAAAAGGAAAAACGAATATAAAAGTTGGCGAACACACTTTTTATCTTAAACCAGGATTCTACAAATCGATAAAAGAAAGATGGTGCTGCACTCAGAACAAATATTGTAGAGCATGCCTTCACGTTGTTGATAGCAAAATCGTTGCTATATTTAACGAACATAATCACGAGAAGAAATAGTTGAATAAAGTTAATGATTATAAATAACTGTATTTTATAAGAAATACAATTATTAATAAATAATTTTGCATTTGCGTTTTTCTTTGCGTTAAATGACTCTTATTAGAATTCTGTTAACATTCTAAAGTACTCGTAATAGACTATGATATTCTACTAGGGAATGGATGAAATAACTATATTTATCTGTACAAAACTAATGCCATCCGTGTTGCTTGAATTTTGTTGAAAATAAACACTCCCTGTTAAAAGAAATGCCTCCATTTTTCAGAGTGCCTACTTTTCTATCTTTACCGTTTTATATGATACCTCACTTTGCTCACTTTAAGTCTAACTTTTCAAACCTCTATTTTACCCCCTTAGGGGTTGAATTTTCAAAAATCCTTTTTTAGCGGGTGCCTATGTCATAAAAGCTATCTGTATGCCTTTCAGTACGATGTCTCCAGTGGTTTGAGCTGTGCGTTGATAGATCAATCAGTCACCCTTTCCTTTTATATATTTAAGATGAAATATTCTATTGATGTGTCTTAAGAAGGTTTCAGGTTAGTAAATTAATTGTGATTTCAGTGAAATTCCTCACGTCGCGACGGGGTAACACATTGATATGCATAGACGGGTACAAATTTCGGCATATCAAGGACAGAAGAAGACCAAGCGCGAAACTGAGATGGGGATGCTGCAATCGCGTCAAATACAAATGTAAAGCAAGATTACAAACTATAGAAGATCAGATAATATTGTTCGAGAACAAACACAACCACCCCGTTATAGATAGCGACTTGACAGAGAGTTCTTATTAGAGTCCCTTTGCAGATATAACAATATCACTACTATGGAAAACACACTTACAAAGAGACAGACTAACAACCGACTGATCCAATAAGGTTTAAATTTTTAAGCTATTGCATAGCTTCTATCGCGGGCCTTGAGCGTGGAGACCGAATCTAGAAATTCCGTAACGAAAATAACCTGACACCCCACGGACACGGACTCCTCTCACCGCTAGATGGCGTTGATAAAAAATGCTATGCAATAGCTTTACGGCGGCAGTCCCCGAGTGCCACACGTCTTTTTTCTTACCTAAATAAGAAAATAATGGAAGAATAGTTTGAAATACTCTATTTGCTAGCGACTCTATATGAAACATAATAGAAAATATGTTTTAGATAAAATGTTATGAATCTAATGAATCTACCGTAGTACTGAATACTTCATGACTGCCTTCTAATTAGACATGCGTCATATAAAGGTGCCCGTCCCGCCTTTTGTCCCGCGCGTTTTAATAATGTTCAATAAACCGATAACATAAAATGGTTTATTTAACATATATCAACGGTGCGGCAACTTTTACTTCTTGTACCTATAAGGTATTATACCTTATTGTACGTTCATGTTTAATACTGGGCGCTGATTGGCCATTTCTTCGGCCAATCGCAGCCTGCTCAGACAAGCTATATAATTGTTTAGTTGGTAATTTTATTAATAAATATTTATTATTAGTTTTAAATTGGAACCTGTTATTTGGACCACCTTGAATGTCTTAGGTAATAAAAATCACATGTAAACCAAATGATAGTTAATTGCATAGCGATTCGGTAAGAAAAACTGTGAAAAGACTTAGGTGTGATAGTCAACATATTAGTGTCGCGCTTAATTTTTTTTTAAATATTAATAGCTCTGATATAAAAGTTTATGTAATGGAATCACCAACCTCATTAGTGGGACAATTCTTTAGTATCATACATATATCTTTTGTGAAAACTTTAGAAGAAAAGATTACACTTTTCAACATATTTTGAGATGACATATCATTTAAAAAGGTTATCAATGTGTATGGTCGAGGACAGAAAATGTTTATCAGTTTTCAAAGTAGATTCTATATCACATTGCGTGTAGTAAGGTCTATAACGCCATAGAATATCGAAAGCATATCGACTGTCAGGCATAGAGGTGTGCATGTAATTATGAATCTTAAGGTGGTAAACATTTTCTGTCCGCGACTGTACATATTAAATTAAGTGTTGTTTTATATTTTTTCCAGCTACCTTCGTTTGTTCCCAGAGAGGCAGAACGCTGATTAGCTTAGGAGGTTACACGTTCTACCACAAAAAGTCCCATCAAGGGGTAGATATAAAGAAAAGGTGGGTTTGCTCCACCCACTTCTGTAGGGGTTGCCGTGCAGTCATATACACCGTGGATGATACTATAGTTACTGTGAAAAATGAACACAGTCACCAACCTACATCTAGTCAGTATAAGATGTATCAGTTGTAAACTCTACATGTCAATGTGACAATTATATATTTACTATGCATTAAAGAAGACCATCGATAATACCACTTTCAGGGTCCCGTACGCAACGTCGAAGCTCATCAGATCAATTAAAAAAAAATTCAAAATTCAAAATTAATTTATTTCATGTAGGCTAACTTGTAGCTCTTATGACACGTCATAAATCTACCACCGGTTCGGAATGCAGATTCTGCTGAGAAGAGCCGGTAAGAAACTCAGCAGTTGCTCTTTTCAAAAATTGTTTTTTTTTTACAAAGCTATGCTATGTAGGTATACAGTGCTTCCACAATAAAGCTTCAAAAATGCATAAATGCATACGTAGGTACACCAATCCAACGCATGTCAAGATGGGCAGCCAAAGCAGACCCATTCCCGTTGGTGGCACCCGTTCACGAGCATGACGCATGATCCAGCCATTGCTTCGCTCAACCATATTTGAGGGAACGTAACAACCCGCACCACACGATCGAACACGTTACATAGATAGCTTATGATATCAACCTTTTATCATAACGAAAGTATTATGAGATCGATCGTTCATGACATCGAGAGCTTATGAAATCGAACGTTCAATAAATTTAATTTATAAGATCGAAGATCAGATCGCCTTAGAAAAATGAAAGGTTGTGATATCGATAGCATAAGCTATTGATATAACGTGTTTGATCGTGTTGGTGTGTGTGATTGTTGTTGTGTTTGAAGCTCATGGGCTTCGATGTTGTGAATTTCGACGTGACTTACGGTGCCCACATACCTACCTGGCGCAGTGGTGAGTGCTGTGGTCTTATAACTCGAGGAGGTAGGTAGGGAGCTAGGTAGGGAGAACGGAAGGTCTCGGGTTCGATTCCCAGCGGGGGCAATTTGGGAATTTATAATTTCTAAATTGTCTCTGGTCTGGTCTGGTGGGAGACTTTAATGGCTAGTTACCACCGTCAAAGACGTGCCGTCAAGTGATTTAGTGTTCCGGCACGATGGCGTGTAGAAACCGATAGTGAGATCGCAATCAAGGACTATCTTGTAAACGAAAAAAAAAAACTCAGTCTCGTGCGGCCCGGAACCAGTGGCTCCCTGCAACTCAAATGGGGCCCAAGTCTGCTATTACAATAAATTGTAGTTCAATTGTCTATCAGTGACATCCCAATTGCTATATTTAACAATTTTGGTAGTCTACTAATTCAATGGCGTCACAATTGTTCTCCGATGGTTTGCCACTGACACATCTAGATTTGAATCTAGCTTAAATAAACGTTTTTAATATGTAGTTTTTTTTTAAACTCATTTCGGCAAACGCTTTTTAAGCTAATGGCAATACCGAGGTATCATTGAATTATAATCCAATTATAAGAAATTCATTTGAATTTTGTGATTGAAATCAAAGTTGAATTCTCACCGGTATCAGAGTAGATTTTGAAACACGCCTTCCAAACAATTTTCGTCTTATGGTGCTTGTTTTCGTAATAAAGTAATAAACAAATGTTATTGTCTGATTTATTTTTTCTTCCTATTTTATGAGACAAGGCTTTTACTCCCGAAATCTATAAATGTAATGCAAAGAGATTGCTATACAAAATTACTTAATTAGATTTACCGATTTTTAACTGTACGTTTGGGTTTTTACTATTTTTTTTTTTGTTTTTAAACTGCCACTGTATTAGAGCAGAATGAAAAAATGCCAGACTAGCGTTCTCACTCACTACTGAACTTGAGTCGTGAGTGAGAACTCACGACTCAAGTTCAGTCGTTGAACCGATCTTGACAAGATCTGGCACAAAAAAAATTGCATCCTAGAGACGAATGTAAATATGTACTTTTTATCCCCAAAAATTAAGAGCAAAGCGCGTCGAAGTCCCGGTTAAGAATGCGTTTCCGAAGTAGAGATGTGTTCGACATACCAATCAGAACATTTCTAGATTATGACGTAATAATTGATCACGCTATCTCGGAATAAGTCGACTGACTCTCCTCTATTTCAGTAAAAAAGACAGAGAAGTACTTAATGATATCTGCTTTTCACTCCCACACGAAAGAGATGCAGTAAAGCGATGTCAAACAAGATAGAATGAGACACAGCTATGTCTATCCGTCCCGCACTGCGTGCCACGTTTTGAGTTGTTGCTCACAATACATTGTGAGGTGATTGTGAGCAACCAGACGCGTTTTAATATGGTATGTACTTTATTAGTAGTGTAGGTAGGATTCTAGAGGATACTCATTCTACGGTAAAAATGCATACTATTGATTATATATTAAAAAAAATATATTTATTTTTTACTTTGTTACAGCCACCTTCGTACGATCAAATAGAGGCAACGTAATGATCAGGATAGATGATTACACGTTCTCATACAAGAGGGATTCTAGGCGACATATTGAGAACAAAAAGCGTTGGGTTTGTTCCTCCCATTTCTGTTTAGGGTGCAAAGCTGTTGTGTATACTGTAGAGGATACAATAGTCAGCGTGAAAAATATGCACAATCATGAACCCAAACGAAAGTTTTACTTTGATGAATATAATTAAAAATTGTTATTTATGTAATATACACCCAATTTCACCAAACTTTTTCATTCTCGAGACTAATTATATTTATACTAGTTGATTCTGTTTTGTATTCCGGCGGGAATTCTCTTATTTTCCGAGTTAAAGCCTATGTGTTATTCCAGACTATAATCTATCTCTGTGCCAAATTTCAGCCAAATCGGTTCAGTCGTTGCAACGTGATTCAGTAACAAACATCGAAACTTTCGCATTTAAGGAATAATAATAGGATAGCAGGAATTATTTTATTCACCTTATATTTCTTCCGAGATGATATAAGTTACTCGTGAGTCGTGACTAGCTATTTTATTTAATCACAGGTTAGGTTAAGGTGAAACACAAACTTTACTTTTGGAATAACTGCTAATTTACTTTCGATTAACACTTGTTCAATGTTGGTGAAATTGGGCGTAACTGTTCCATCTTTGTTCCTACGGTTCACTTTAAAGGTATACAGGCCCTTCCTTGAAAAATACGTAAGCGCCACGCTCCGCTGGGCGGATAGAACTTTCTTGCCATGACCTAACAATGACACCTTGATATACGTCAGCAAAGGAAATGCGATTATTATAAAAATATGTTTAATTATGTAGTATAAAATAAATTATATTTTTGTTAAAATTATATTTTAGTTACTACGCACAAAAATATGAATACATATTTTTATTTTTGTATGGGATTTATTTTAATAATAATTGTAAAAAGCCGTAGCGCAAAATGTTGTTATATATTACGTACATATTAACCACACACGTGGTCTTAATTCGGACAGGAAAACTTTGCTTTATAAGTATCAGGTCTGCTGTAAGGTATGGGTACATGTTACTAAAAAAATATTTGCTTTTCAGGGAACCATCCCTACACGATTGAGATGTCTGTGAAAGGTTACCCTATTCTATCACTAGGGGGATTCAGGTATTGCATAAGATATTCATCACGCAACAGCACACCACCAAGGGTCCGCTGGCGGTGCTCCACACACCACAGCCTCAAATGCAGAGCGTATCTTTACACTGTCGATGAAACAGTAGTGAAAGTAAATGATTGTCATAACCATAAACCGATTGGATAAAAACCAGTAGTGAAAGTAAATGATTGTCATAACCATAATCCGATTGTATAAAAACCAGAAGTTAATGTAAATGATTGTCATAGCCGTAATCCTATTGTACGAAAACCAGTAGTAAAATTAAATGATTGTAATAACCATAATCCTATTATATGAAAAACAGTAGTGAAAGTAAATGATTTTCATAACTATAATTCTATTGTATGAAAACCAGTAGTAAAAGTAAATGATTGTCATAACTATAATCCGATTGTATAAAAACCAGAAGTTAATGTAAATTATTATCATAAATATAATCTGATTGTATGAAATTATTATTATTACATTACAATACATAATCGATTTTCTTGGTAAAGGGTAGAAATATTAGCCAATTAAGTACATTAAAATAAGCACCTATGTTACATTTTGTTTATTTAAGAACTATGTAAACCAAAACAATAAAGTCCGTTGTCTGTGTAGTATTATTCATTTTGCGACCTTATCGCATCTTCTGTAGCTTACTATAATTTTATGAGTCCCTATATTGTCTCAGTATTATTTATTCTAACAAAACATACTTTTAGTAGTCTAAAACAATCTGGTTCACAGATTTATATTTAAAATTTTTATATACTTTCAGAAGAAGAAGATAGTGTACCTTCGGAGTTACTTAAAGATGGACTAATGAAGAATATACAACATGAAGATAAGGTCGAAACAACAAAGAGTCCTTCTCAAGGAATAACAGATAAAGTACCAGTGGAAGATAAAGTGCAAGAAGCTGATAAGAAGAAAGAAATTAATAAGGAGGAGGAAGCTAATAAGCAAGTTAAATATATAATTTTAGGGGAGAAAACTAGTGAGCAAGTATCTTCAGGGGAAGATTCTGGTAAACAAGTTCTTTTAGAAGTTGTTGCTATTCAGAAAAAAGTTCCTGGAAAGGATGCTGGTATCCAAACAATTTTGGATGAAGATAAGAATGTCGATAAAGTAGTTGCGCAGAGAGCTACTTCACAGAATAAAACGCATTTCCACACTTTAAAAAAAATTAATAAGCTTCAAAATTGTATGGATTGTATGAATGAGCTTCGGAAATGTATGTCCCACAAAGCAGCGTTAAAGAGGGTCAAAAAAACAAATACTTTCTGTGTTGAATGTGACAAGCTAATGTGCACTTATTGTTTTGATACAACACATCCAATTGAGAGAAGTTCTTAAGCTTGTAATGATTAATTACATCAAGTGTCTAACTATAGTGTATTGAGAAGGATTACATTTGTCTAACTATAATTAGAATTAATCCTTTCGTAGTCTTAATTTTGTGCATGTTAAAAATAATCTTAAACGTTAATATATAATAAACGAACTATAACGTAATAAACTATGTATAATTAGTAACTATAATAAACTTAATACTAATTAGTAAAATTGACATGTATTTTTATTTTTATTTAAGTGTTAATATACACTTATAGGAAAAAAATAAGGAAAAAAAATAAAAAAAAACTTTTTCGATTTTGTGCGGTAAGTTTAATTTTCGCCTATATTAGATACGTACGTTAAATTTAAACCCTATTTCTTATTTCAGGTGCGGTATTTTACTATTCCAAAACAGGCAGCAAAAGGATACGGGTAGGCAACAAGGATTTCAGGCTACAGCCTCCGAGACGAGAGACTCAGCTTAAGAGGAGGTGGCTGTGCGCTACACACAGCTGGAACGGATGCAAAGCGTTGGCTATCACCATTGATGACGTCATCGTGCTATTGCGAAATGAGCATAACCATTGAGAACGCTCTCTTCAGCTTCACGCGATCGTTCATGAGAGAATGCTGCAAGAATGCATTAACGACGGGAAAGGACTAAAAAAAGACGTGTGGCACTCGGGGACTGCCGCGGTAAAGCTATTGCATAGCATTTTTTATCAACGCCATCTAGCGGCTCACCGCTAGATGGCGTTGATAAAAAATGCGCCATCTAGCGGCTCACCGTAGAGGAGTCCGTATTTTCGTTACGGAATTTCTGGGTTCGGTCTCCACGCTGGCCCGCGATAGAAGCTATGCAATAGCTTAAAAAATACCTACTTTGGCGATGATTTAGGTATGGTTGGTGAAAACGGGCGTTAAACTTAAGTATCTATATTAAGAAAAGTTTTTTCATCGTTCAAACGTTCTCGTGTAGAGCGTAGATACACTCGCGACTTTCCCTGCAACTGAACTGAATACATTACCATTTATTCACTACTAGCTTTTGTTCGCGGCTTTCTTCACGTTGAGTTGGATATTTCATACCCCTGTATTACCCTCTCCAAAAATCCTTTCTTAGTGGATGATTAAATTATAATAGCTATCTGTATGCCGAATTCAGCCCAATCCGTCCAGTGGTTTGAGTTGTGCGATGATAAATCAGTCAGTCAGTCAGTTTAGAAGATTACTGAGCACAGGTCTGATTGTACATGTTTTGTACGGTTGTGTTTCAGTGATAAGACCGTATTTTTGTATACACGCTAAATAAATAATTTTTGGTTCAATTTTTTTACTGTTCCTATATATTTTAATATTATCTGCTGTTAAAACTTGCTAAGCAAAACAAGTGGTAGTAATTTTAATTTCTATGTTGCATAGTTAAGTAAATTGTTATTTTATGTTTTTGTTTTCGAATTTTAAAATTTAGTTATTAGTATACAAATATGTATATTAAAAAAATTCAGTCAAAATATTGTGTGTAGTATTTACAAAAGGTAATGGCACCATTTTAGCTAATATATCTGTTATGTTCATGATATTTGAAATGTTTTTTTTTTAATGTTACAGGTAATAATAACTCATTCCGGTATCAGTAAGTAAGAATTTTTTAATAGTAGTTGAACGCCACATCTATGACGTAGTTACATTTACATTTTTACATTTACATTGATGGCTGGTGCGGTGTCGCTAGTGACAATTTAATTGTGTTAAGTGACATCTGGTAGCGCACTATACGGCCTACGCGAAGCGATGCTGTGCCGAAACATGTTGTTTGCAACGATTGTTCTATGTAAAGCTTTGGTCTGGTGATCATGACTCACAACGCTGCGGTATGCGCCGCAACGCAGCGTCACGACGCAGCATTTAGCGTCCCTGCGGTGGTGGTGGTCAGTTGATTTTGCCGCAGCTACCAAGGTAGACGTGAACATGAACAATTTTGACCCGTGACGCACACCGCACACCGCAGCGTTGAACCGAGAATGACGCCGCGCTATGCGGGAGTACACCTCCCCACTTCACCGCGCTTGCCCCTCGCCGCTAACGCATACTGCGACGGAACAAGAGAACATTCTCGACGTTTTTCATATGATTGAGTGTCCGGCAACGCATACCGCAGCGTTGTGCGTCATGATCACCAGACCAAAGCTTAAGATGCCGCAGCGGCAGTGAAGAAGTAATGTAGCGGCGCCAGACCGCTCCATTTGATGTCGTTTTAATGCTGCGGCTACATTATTGTGCGAATATTCGTGTCGCGTTGTCGCGATAAATAAAACTGTTATACCTACGCGACGTTCTTGTTTAGACAAGGATGAATTCATCGAGATTAAACGAACTATTCGGCCACAATTGTCGCGAAAATGCGAATTATCGCCGAATCCCGATAATTTAGCCGCAGTATAACCACAAACGCTGTCATTGTGTAGCAGACACAATCATGTCTCACAAATAAATAATAAGCAAATATCACAACATACAAGACGCCGTAATATGGCGTCATTTTTTTATTCACGACTAGATAGACCGCGATCTCACCTCATGTTAAGTGATGATGCAATCTAAGATGGTAGTGAGCTGGAAGAGAGTATGGCAGTTTCAATATTTTTTAGATTTTGCTGAGAAAAACTGGCAGTGTGTTTTTCAAAATGAAATGTTACAGTGTTATTACGTCACTATTTGAATGTAGAGCGTATAACAAAAAGATAACAATGAACTTTTTCACAGATTCAGATTCACTTTATTTGCAAGAAACATAAACGTACTTGTTTGGTCATATAAACGACATGCAAATATTTTTTTAAAATTAAGGCGCTCATACATACATAATTTTTTTTTTCAGGTCAACCCACATTCATAATATCGAACCGCGGACACCCATTGATCCTGTTATCTGGGTTCAGATACAGCGTAAAAGCTAGCAATGTTATAGGCGAGCATACTAAGAAAAGGTGGCATTGTTCTACGCACAAGGACAGAGGATGTCGAGCTCTCCTCACCACATTCGATGACGTCATAATAAAGTTAAACCCCGTGCATAACCATCTGCCACCGCCACCACGACCAGCCAATGCCACAATCGATCAACCGTTAAGGGTGTGGACTGAAAACTGAAAGGTTGCAGGTTCAATCCCCACTCGTTGCACTGTTGTCATACCCATTCCTAATACAAGCTTTCCGCTTATTTGGTGGAGATTGGAGAGTATAAGTTAAGTTTAGCTTGGCTAATAGAGTCTTTAAAAAAAATGCTATATGTTTCTGGTAAATAAATATTAAATTTTATTTTTTTTAATTTTTGCTTTCATTTGCTCACCTCTATTAATGCAAGAAAATGTTATTTGCATTTTGTCTGGTTTGACAATGGTACCTCGAAAACGTGCCACCAAGTGGTTTAGCGTTCTAGCACGATCATGTATAGAAACAGATTAGGGGTATGGGCTTAATTAAAACTGGCATATCCCAAGTTAGCCCGCTACCGTTTTATATTGCGTCATTACTTACCATCAGGTGATATATTCTCGTGCCCACTCATAGAACAAGATTTACACTGAACTCAACTAGGAGGGGAAAGGGGAATATTGGACATATTTAGTATAGAGAATATTTTAATTATTAATATAAACATAAAAACTCTTTTTAAAAAACCGACTTCAAACGCCACTACAAAGTGTGCCTATAAAATTTGAAGAGTTCCTTCGATTTCTCCAGGATCCTATCATGGCGTCTTCGAGTAATCGGGGAACATACATAAAAAATATAAAAAAAAGGTTCCGACAAATTGAGAACCTCCTGTTTTTTTGAAGTTGGTTAAAAAAGTAACCTTACACATTGAGCCCGAGGTCCAGTTTTAACGGGATGATCATTAATATACACTTCTCTTTGCAGATAACAAACCGATCTTCATTACTTCACAGCGCGGCAATCAGCTGATCTTGCTCGGAGGTTACAAATACTCTGTCCAACTAGTCACCAAAGTTGGTCCATCCATCAAAAAGAGATGGCACTGTTCCACGCACAACGCCCGCGCGTGTAAAGCCTCCCTTACAACCTTCGACGATGAAATTATTAAACGTAAATGCACTCATAATCACGATAATGTTGTCGTAAAGAAGTATAATCGTAACATTAGAGTAGTTCGTAACAGTAAATGAGTAGAACCATGCCAAATCTCAAAATTTTTTTGAACAATAATATTATAATATTGCTCCAGTTTGTACAGAGATGTCAGGTCTTGATACTTACATAAGAATTGCTAACAGCCGTTTGAGTTATCTATTTAATGGAAAAATCTTCAGCTCGCTTATCGGAAAATTTATCTAGATTTTTGTAGTAGAGCGTATCAACAATTAATGCACGTATTGAAATTGCAATCTAATTGGTAAACACTTTACTGCATAGCTGGATTAAAATTTTACCTTCAATATATTAATTTTGGTTGTTAGTAATTGTGTAAGTATCGAGTGCTCTCACTTGTCAACGTGGCAGTTGTAATAGATTTAATCAAGGATTTTGAGGAATATTTATTATCATGATACTGCGGCCATATTATCGGGATTCGGCGAATATTCGCATTATCGCGACAATTATGGCCGAGTACTTCGTTGAATCGCGATTTATTCGGCCGAACACGAATCCTTATCGCGGCATTGTCGGTAATGTAAATAAAAAGTTGACTCCTAATGTAGACAAGGATATAGTTTTAAACCGAACACGATAACTTTATCGCGAGACGAATTTTCGCACTATAATGTAGCCGCAGCATAATTAGGATTAAATACCTATCGCTAAGTTACTTTTGCTTGCTGTTCGCATAAGGTTTTTCATTATTCTACTACGACCGAGTAGCAAGTTAGCAACTAGAATTCCCAATTAATGTGAAAAGGCCAGAAACACTCGCGAAATGCACTCGGCGAAAATTGCCGCTGACATCGATGATTCCCGACTTTTGTGAGTTGTCGTTAAACATTAAAGTATCATGACGTTATTATTCGTAAATAGTCTTTAAATATAGGTCTTGTAATGTAGATTATAATTAATAAGTATTATCTTTATTGTGTGTTTTAACCTTTCCTAATAAATTCACCCGTAAATAAGTTAATAATTTGCCAGAAATGTTTGTAATTTAGCTACGTAAGAAATTAAGCAATAAATTAAAAAAAAATAAATAATATTAAATTTTAATGAAATGAAGTTTAAAAAGAAACGCCTAATTTTATTATTTCTGTGTATGAAGTGAATTCGCTAGAATGTAGATTAATTAACTAACTTCGACATATTTACGTAATTTAATAAATGTAGCTACTATATTTTAATGTAATATTTTTTACTGTTCCATTATTAATTATCCTCACCTTTTATCAGTATTATTGTAAGACATATCTTACATCTGCCACATACGGTAGACTGAAATATTGTCCGATAAAAATGAGTTCCTGGTACCAAGAAAGTAACTTATTTAATAATGTGATATATTACGTACATTGTACATACTCGTATCACTAATGTAATTTTAGTTCCAAGCAGTTATTATGTGCTATATTCCACATCGTTTTTTCTATTCACAGATTTATCATCAGAACCAACTGAAAGCCGTAAGCCCAAAGACGAAGTGAAACCGACCTACATCACCTCGAAACGTGGTTACAAGCTGATGGTCCTCGGTGGGTACAAATACTCCATCAAAACCGATTCAATCGTCGGTGATATCGAAACCACTTGGTGGCATTGCGTGAGTCACCACGAGGCTGCCTGCAAGGCGAGTATCGTGACTCAGGACGAGGTGATCATCAAAATGAATACAGTCCACGATCACTCTGCCAGGAGGCCTCGGAAAGATAGAAAATCGTACGCTTAAAGGAGATCGGCAACACGGCCCTTAGTCTCGTGACGTAATTTTCAGTACGAGAAATATGAGTGACGTCATCCGGTGCACCAAAAACGCATCAGATGAAGTCGGTTAGAAAAAAGCGTTACCATAATCCAATTGTAATGATAATCCATTGAACAACAAATTTTGGTATAATTCGCCGAACTATACAGATCTGTATGGTACAACGTGTAGCATGCACTTGGCACTTGAAACGTAGGGGGAATAAGTAACCAAACAATTAGCACAAATAACCAACACGTTAGATCGGCGCATCTTCAGGAGTCATGACTCCTCCATTTTGAGGATCTTGAGACATCTTGAGGAGTCGAGACTTCTAAAGATACTCCAGTGTCGGAACATACGTTGAGTATTTTAGTGAGTTTTTGTGATGTTGCGTGTTGGTTGGGCGTGTTTCGTTCTTCGACGGTTCGACGCTGTAACGTCGCCGTTACAACCTCACAAAGCATTGCGGCATACCATGGATTTTTTTATGTAGGATGTCGCCGTGCCACCGATGCAACGCAGTGACGCCGCAACGCCTCGTGTGCCAACGCCTTGCAGTAGCCAGCAGCATGACAGGACCACTTTACACAATATATGAAATATTAGAGTACCCGCAGACTTACAATTCCAAGTTGGACAACTAAATCGTAGAGTATACCGTTAGGCATAGTGACTTATGGTAGCCCCCACATCTTATCCAACTAAATCTTCCAACTATATAATTGGACACCGATTGTATCAAATTCAAAATCAAAATTTCCTTCCGATTACGCACACTATACATGTTGGCCAACTAAATTGTGAAAGCACGCAATTTAGTTGCTCAATAGTCGGCCATCTTGAAATTGTATATCTGCGGTCGCTTAAGCACCGCACTGTATGTAGCGGCGCGGCACGACGTGACAACGGTACGGCGTGATGCGAAAAATATGTGACTCTAACCGCATTAGAACGAGCGACGTGACAGCGAAGAGACGCATTAATGCGGTTAGTGGTCATATGAATCAATGAAATTATATTTTTTTCACCTCACTAACTCAAAAAGGGCGCATTTTTTGTCTAAAACCTGTAAGCAAAAGTCGTTTTTGCTGAATTGAATCTTTCGCCCGCTCGGGGTTCGAACTAGGCACTCGCAACAAAAATGAACTTTGCTATCTTGTTGAACAATTAATAACTATTTTCGTGTCGCGCCGCAAAAATTCCGCGTCGCGCCCAGCCGCTATAATGCGGTGTGACCTTTAATAGTCGTGATAGCCTAATTAGTTAAGGATTTGGCCAGTATTTCTAGGTTTCCAGGATTTGAATCTCAACAATGTACTTACTTCTAAAAAAGAATCTCTAAAGAAGAAAGCGGTTGAATATATTTCGTTTTAATAACAAAGCATCTTAGCCTAAATTGCAAGCAGCGGCTTTTCGATTTAGCCGAATTAACAATGGTTTAATGAGTCAATGTGTCCTTCAATGCTCTAAGCTTTTAAAATAATATAATTCTTTGATAAGATAAAACGTTAGTGTAACTAAGCTAAATTGTTTGATTAATTTCAATTACTTAAGTATTTTTTTATTTTACAATTTTGTGTTGATTGATAGTAAATAAAATTATTTTTACGAGTATTTCAAATGAATTATTATAGTAATTAAAATTTTGTGCGTCAATAAAAATATGTATTTTCTTTTAGTATTTTTGTTTTATTTAAACTCTTTCTTTGGAGGCTTAATGAAACTAAATTAAATGAAACAAGTTTATTTTGCCAAATGTGAGCAAAAATAGTAGGTACACTGGTGGATATTACATAGTAAAATATAGCCTATATGTTATTCCGGACTATAATCTATTTCTGTGCCAAATTTCAACCAAATCTGTTCAGTCGTTGCGAGGTGATTGAGTGACAAACTAATCCGTCCATCCATCCATACATTCAAACTTTTGCATTTATAATATTAGTAGGCAGTAGGATAGTAGGATTCGTGACTTATATCGGATATCTCGTAAAGAAGCTTCGCTTAATACAATTTCCTATTACAGATTTCACTAAGCCGATTTTCATGGAATCAAGGCGCGGCAACCGACTAATACTGTACCTGGGTTACCGATACCACCTGAAAGACTATAAGAAGCCAAATGAAGTGTACGTAGCGGAATGTAAGAAGCAGCTCTGGCGGTGTTCCACGCATAACGGGCGCGGTTGCCGAGCTACACTGTATACCTTTGGAAATGACATAATCAGTGTTAATTCCGCACATAATCATGGACCTGTAGTGACTATGTAAAGTGCACTATTTGCATCTAAAATATAAGATACTGGCTACTGCCCGCGATTTTGCTCACGTTAAGTCTGATTTTTCAAACCCCTATTTAACCTTAGGGGTTGAACTTTCGAAAGTCTTTTCTTAGCGGATGCCTATGTCATAAAAGCGATCTGTATGCCAAACCGATCCGTTCAATGGTTTGAGCTGTGCGTTGATGATCTATTAACGCACAGCTCAAACCACTGCACGGTCAGTCAATCAGTCAATCAGTCAGTCAGTCACCTTTTCCTTTTATATACCTATTAGATTAATGTGAAGTAACTCTGTCTATCTGTCTATCTATCTCTGTTAAGGAGAATGGGTTAGAATCGACCCAGACACAAAGTTAATTGTATTGTTATTTATTGGACTTTATCGACATTTGTTGTTCTTATAGAGTAGTTTTTTAATAAATATAAGACATAATTCACTTGGAGAAGAAAGATATTCGACCCTTGGGTTAATAGTTTACACTTATTAATGAATTAATTGTTAGGAAAAATCAATTCTTCTAAACGAACATATCTTTTTGTCCAAGTTAATTCAGACATGCTGTCTTAGGATTAATAATTAATCCTAGTACTTTAATTATTAAAGTACTCCATTAGGGCAACAAAAGTCGACATTGTTCTTAATGCTACAGTCTTGGGTACGGAGCCCGTACAAAATTATCCGTTATCCTTTTAAGGAGTAAAGCACTGTCAATTAAACTCACAACTCTAGTCGGTTTCTACATGCCATCGTACTGGAATGCTAAATCTCTTGGCTGTACGTCTTACGATAGGGTAACCAGTAAGGTTAACATGCACACCATGAGAAAATTTTGTCTACCTGCTTACTCGTAATTTCTATGTGAATCTCTACAGAGATTCACGAATAAAGTGTAGACAAATTTTTCTCGTGGCGCGCATCTTAGCCCTACAGGCTCGATCGAAGCCTTTAGGTGTGGTGTAGAATGTGAATCTGTTATTATTTGCAGGTACACCAACATTCGTAAGGTCAATCAAAGGGAATGCCCTTCTCGTGTTCGAGGGATACAAGTATTCCTTGAGGCACACCAAAGCACATGGTCACAGTGTGCAAAAGCGTTGGGTATGCGCAACTCACAGCAACAGTCGGCATCGATGCTACGCGTCCGTCGTCACCCTAGACAATAATATCGTTAAGATAAGCAGAATCCACGTTCATCCACCACAGTTCCCTGTGGAAAATAAATTGTATTTAATAAAACTTATTGAATAAATTAAAAAGAATACCTGCTTTTATTAGCTGTACACTAAAAAATTTAGATTGAAATTATTTATTTCAAAGATTAATTATTTATTCTAAAGGCCGTGGTCGTAAATATAAGGATACTGGCTACTGCCCGCGATTTTGCTCACGTTAAGTCTGATTTTTCAAGCCCCTATTTTACTACCTTAGGGGTTGAATTTTCGAAAATCTTTTCTTAGCGGATGCCTATGTCATAAAAGCGATCTGTATGCCAAACCGATCCGTTCAATGGTTTGAGCTGTGCGTTGATGATCTATTAACGCACAGCTCAAACCACTGCACGGTCAGTCAATCAGTCAATCAGTCAGTCAGTCACCTTTTCCTTTTATATACCTATTAGATTAAATGTGAAGTAACTCTGTCTATCTGTCTATCTATCTCTGTAAAGGAGAATGGGTTAGAATCGACCCAGACACAAAGTTAATTGTATTGTTATTTATTGGACTTCATCGACATTTGTTGTTCTTATAGAGTAGTTTAATAAATATAAGACTTAATTCACTTGGAGAAGAAAGATATTCGACCCTTGGGTTAATAGTTTACACTTATTAATGAATTAATTGTTAGGAAAAATCAATTCTTCTAAACGAACATATCTTTTTGTCCAACTTAATTCAGACATGCTGTCTTAGGATTAATTTAAGTACTCCATTAGGGCAACAAAAGTCGACATTGTTCTTAATGCTACAGTCTTGGGTACGGAGCCCATACAAAATTATCCGTTATCCTTTTAAGGAGTAAAGCACTGTAAATTAAACTCACAACTCTAGTCGGTTTCTACATACCATCGTACTGGAACGCTAAATCTCTTGGCGGTAGGTCTTACGATAGGGTAACCAGTAAGGTTAACATGCACACCACGAGAAAATTTTGTCTACATGCTTACTCGTAATCTCTTTGTGAATCTCTACAGAGATTTACGATTAAAGTGTAGACAAATTTTTCTCGTGGCGCGCATCTTAGCCCTACAGGCTCGATCGAAGCCTTTAGGTGTGGAGTAGAATGTGAATCTGTTATTATTTGCAGGTACACCAACATTCGTAAGGTCAAATAAAGGGAATGCCCTCCTGGTGTTCGAGGGATACAAGTATTTCTTGAGGCACACCAAAGCACATGGTCACAGTGTGCAAAAGCGTTGGGTATGCGCAACTCACAGCAACAGTCGGCATCGATGCTACGCGTCCGTTGTCACCCTAGACGATAATATTGTTAAGATAAGCAGAAACCACGTTCATCCACCACAGTTCCCTGTGGAAAATAAATTGTAGTCAATAAAACTTATTAAAGAAATTACAAAGAACCTGCTTTTATTTGTTGTACACTAAAAAAAGATTGAAATTATTTATTTCAAAGATTAATTATTTATTCTAAAGGCCGTGGTCATCTTCTTGCTGTCTCTGCTAAAAAATCCGGCCACTGGCTCCATGCTCTCCCTTCTGCAGACCTGGGCACTCTTTTAAACCACACGACTCTTTCAGTAGTAGTTGGTCTTAAAATTTCTGCTATTACTTACTATTGATGCCAATTTCACTATAACCCAGTAACGTTGAAACAATTAATAAAGTCGTTCTGACTGTATTTAAATAGGCCAATAGGCCTGTTAATCGGTTAACCGTTGCTTAGCGATGTTCAAATGGGCACTTAGTTGAGCAGTTAATCTAAGCAGATATTTCATCTGTTTTCTTACAGTGCAGCCAACGTTTATACAGTCGAAGAAAGGGAACCCTTTGATACTGTTATCGGGGTACAAATATTCCATGAAGAGCGTCAAACGAGTGGGCTCGTCGGAGCAGAAGAGGTGGCAATGTTCCACGCATACCAACAGAGGCTGCTGCGGCACCGTGGTGACTTTCGACAACGTGATCATAAGGTTAAAGAATATACATAACCACGCCCCTGTTCAAGGCTTTAATTAAATATTTATGGAATAGAACCATTTATCTTCTACAACCGCACCGCACGCCACCGAACGCGATTTCACCCTCACCACCTGGGTGCCTGGAGCACTTCGACCATCCGTTGCTCCAGATCTTATTTCCACGTACTACTAAATCGTGGAATGATCTCCCTTCGACAGTGTTCCCACTTAATTACAATATGGGGTTATTCAAGGGGCGGATCAATAAATTCCTGAAAAGCCGGCAACGCGTTGGTGGTGCCTCTGGTACTACAAGTGTTCATGGGCGGCGCTAATCATTTAACATCAGGTGACCCGCCTGCTCGTTTGCCCGTTATGCATACATTAAAAAAAATCGATGACGTCTCTGGAGTTTAGGCTGACGGCAGGGTGTATGCCAAACTAGTGTACACCCGATTTTATGGGAGTAATTCAGAACTATAAACTTACTTGTGGATGTGAACAAAACACTTTTAATTGTACAAATGAAAATAAATACAAAATTTCGATACATTTTAAAGGACTTTTAATAAAAAATTAACCTGATACATCTAAATATATAAAAGGCAAAGATGACTGACTGACTGACTGACTGACTGACTGACTGACTGACTGACTGACTAACTGATCTATCAACGCACAGCTCTCTAACCACTGGACCGATCGAGCTGAACTTTGGTATACAGGTAGCTGTTAGGACGTAGACATCCGCTAAGATAGGATTTTGGAAAATTTCAACCCCAAGAGGGTTAAATAGGGGGTTAAAAAATCGAACCTAACGTGAGCGAAGCCGCGGGTTAAAGCTAGTCTCTATTAATTTCCAAGGAGGTAATGTACACAAGAAAGAAAGGAAAGAATCTCTACAACAACGTGCGGTAGCGATCATTTCTAAATGCAATATCTAGCAGACAACCTTTGGAGAAAGAAGTTATTTCCAAACGCATTATATCAAAATACCAAAAAAAAAACTTATGTAGCTGAAGCCCACGTACAAATTGTACAAATTGAACCATATAACACTATCATTTCAGATGGTACACCAGAATTCATAGATTCGCAGAGAGGCCACAAGTTGATATTGCTTTCAGGATACAAATACTACGTGAAAAAGTGTAAATCCCTTGGAAGTGTATCGAAAAAGAGATGGGCTTGTTCAACCCATGTGGCTCGCGGATGCAAAGCCTTCATACATACTGTTGATGATGTAATTGTATCACTCAACACTGATCACAATCACGATCCAACGTCTGTTAGAAAGATGGCTAATACTAATATAGTTTTTAACTAGTAACGTGTTCCAAGGGAATGTATTCATTCGTCTTATCGCCGGCTAACTACAGGGCAGTGGTCTCTTCAAAAATTCAAAATTTAAAATTTATTTATTTCATGTAGGCTAACTTGTAGCTCTTATGACACGTCATAAATCTACCACCGGTTCGGAATGCAGATTCTGCTGAGAAGAGCCGGCAAGAAACTCAACAGTTGCTCTTTTCAAAAAAAAATTTTTTTTTACAAAGCTGTGCTATGTATACAGTGCTTCCACAATAAAGCTTCAAAAATGCAAAAATACATACGTAGGTACACCAATCCAACGCATGTCAAGATGGGCAGTCAAAGCAGACCCATTCCCGTTGGTGGCACCCGTTCACGAGCATGACGCATGATCCAGCCATTGCTTCGCTCAACCATATTTGAGTAATATTATATCTCCATGATTAACACTGATTTGGGTATCCCTAAACATAATGACAGCTTAATTGTGGATCAACTTGAAGCGCCACATTTGACATACGAGTGTCTCTGGAATTAATAATAATATTGCAAATGAATTTATGGATTAATTATATATTTCCAAGTTCACGCAGATTGGTTTTTACAGGCCACTGTCATGCAATATCATGGCATACGTTTACAAACGTCTCGTTTTAATTTTTTTTTTTAATTTAATGAAGTGTAAGTTTGCTCGCTACCATTTTAGACTGCATTATACCTTACCACCAAGTGATATCGCAGTAAAGGGCTATCTTGTTATCGAATAAAAATATTTCTTCATGCTTGACCAAAAAGATTTTCTTGTTATTATCCTTTACGGTAGCTAATTTAAATTAGCATGGACAAGATTTTACCCACGGTTTCCCTCCCGCCATCTTTTAAAAGTAATTCGAAGTGGTGATTCGTATACAAAGCTGTTCTTTTTGGTTTACCCTATTTTTTTTAAATTTTAAACAAAGCAAAAAAAATCAAATCGGTCAAGCCGTTTTTGATTTTTAGCAGACTAACGAACAGCAATTGATTTAAATTATATTTATAGATTTCTATAACAATTTTAAATTTTTACCATAGAAGCATTTTTCATCGACGGCCGCAAAGGAAAGAAATTGATAAGTCTCGGAGGATATAAATACACTTTGCACATAGAGAAGCGAGTTGGTGATTTGATCAAAACAAGATGGCGCTGTTTGACTCACTGTACAAAAGGATGCCGGGCCATTCTTTATACTATAGATGGCGTTATTGCATCAGTAAAGAACATTCACAATCACTGATTACGGACTGGTATAGTACATTTATCTCACGAAGTTACGGGCGCTTTACTTGTGGTTACGTCGTGTACATGCACATTGCGTAAGTGTGCGTGCCTCTCAGCAGCCTAGGTGGGAGTGGTCAGGCGCGAGTAAGCTCTCGCTCACACTTATACAGATACGACACACACACCACCATGAGCCACGAGCCCTCGTGAAATGAAAGAACTATACACAGTTTTAGCCATTTGTTTTTATATCGAGTGTCCACTGGCAAGTTAACTTGTACAATTTCTTGCAGAAGTCAAAGTAGATAAGCTTAAACTTGCAGTGAGTGTTTACAAAGTGTAATATATGTAACTTTCGGACGCTGGCTTCTGCAAAACTTATTGCTAGTGGACACTTAGCTTAGTTCTTAGTTAAGACATTATACTATCAAACAAAAAAATATTACCGAGTTACAAGTGCATAAAAATTCTAGTTTTACGGTGACAGTTGCTAATTTTGATATAAGTTCATATAATTTTACCTAAATTGTTATTATAAATCATTTAAAGAATTACGAAGAAATAATTTGTTTTATTTATTTACTAAATAGTTGATGTCCGCGACTTTTTTGAAAAAGGGCATCTTTGCCGCTCGTTTTTTCTCACTGAGTGAGCAAAAGTCGTTGTTCCTCACTAGTTTTATGTAGAAAAGGCGTCCTTTTTGAGCTAATAGCCGCAACATTAAAGTTAACTATTTCTAAACTTAATGATTTGATGAAAATTTTGTATATTTTTCCTAGAAATAAATATGTGAGTATAAAGAACCAGAACAATAAAATTACGATATTTCAGTGTTTCAGTCGATTTCCACAATAAAATACTTTCAGTCAAAATTGTAAAATCATTGCTAACATTGGTAAGTATATGTTTTAGTTTTTTTTACGTATTTTTTTGGTAAACAATTTGTCAGTAATCTTTTTTTAGTTCTATGGAATTCCTTGCTTAGGCGCCTTCTTTTGGTTTCATGTTCTATGACTTATGTATGTAGGTTGTAGTATTTTCAAAATGTACATTTTTTTCAGATGGGACTGCAGAATACACTACAGGGAGACGGGGTTGTCGTTTGTTAAAATTGGGCGGATTTGGCTTCTCCATACATCGTACTAAAAGCATAGGGACAAGTTTGAAAACTAGATGGCGCTGTAGTCTACATGCCTCAAAAGGATGTAAAGCTTTCGTCTATACCATTGATGATGTCACTGTTTCTGCTTCTTTAGACCACAGTCACGAATGTACAAATCCTTATTACAATTGTTAAGTAAAATTACCCTGACGGCCACGAATCAACGCTCTAAACAAGCCTGCTCCTCTGCGCTGCAAACGTATTAATCAGCTTGAAAAATGACGGAGTTTCATACAAACTTTCATCCCCTATTTAAACCCCTTAGGGGTGGAATTTCCAATAATCCTTTCTTAGTGTGGTCCTACGTCATAAAAGGAACCAACTGTAAAAATTTCAAGTTTCTCACTTCAGTAGTTTAGGCTGTGCGTTGATATCTCAGTCAGTCAGTCAGTCAGTCAGTCAGTCAGTCAGGACTTTGAATTTTATATATATAGAAGAAAAGATAGTTGCAGACTTGCAGAGTGACATAGGCGATTTTTATCTCGGAAAAACAGAGGATATCCTCGGGATTTCTAGCCTAAATTCATGCGGACTAAGTGGCGGAAAAAAGCTGATGGTGGGATATATATGTTTAAAGTTTATTTTAGATTAGATAGATTTAGATTTTGAATATGTGATTTTTCAAATCCTTTCTACCTTCTTTTGCGCTTTGATTACGTTAATGTCAGTCGTATTTTCCTTTACATTTAGTACAGTTAATATAATACCCACATTATTATTCTCAGATCCAATATTCATCGACGGCAAGAAAGGAAGAAAATTACTTAGAGTCGACGGCTACTTATACACGATGCATATCCAGAAAAAGATAGCTGGAATGGCAAAGCTCCGATGGCGATGTTTGACCCATTACATGAAAGGCTGCAAGGCTGTCATTTACACAATAGCCAACCATATTATAAGCGCAAAACCAATACATAACCATTGACTTGATTGTTTAGAAGTTTTAATAACATTATGTAAAACTTTAAAATAACGTTAAATAACATTCAATAAAGATTTCTCATAACTGTGACTTTTTGTTTTGCTTTTTTAGGAAGTGAAAATAAATACAATAATAATATAAATAAATACTTGATAGAGCCAGCGAAATAGCGTTGAGTTGTTGAACGTTGAGTACCTTACTAAATCGATTTTTCCTTAGCTGTCTTAACTGGTAAATAAATCGGAGAAACGCGTAACCGACGAAAGTAGCCTGGCGTTTACGACGTTCTTAACTTTGGATATTTACTCTAAACAAATGTTTGTTCATTGTGACTTCGACTCATGGTATTGAAAACAATAACTTAGTTTTATAGTTTGTCAATAATGTTATGGCCGATAGAAACGGGAAAGTGCTTACCTAATAATTTTTTTAGGTCGTGGGAATACCAAAAAAAAAACCGGACCAAACGAAAAAAAAATTCTATAGAAGAAATGCATCTTAGGAGAAGAATTGCTACTAGAAAATTGAGAGAAAAAATAAAAAACGACCCAGTTTTATCCCAAATAGCTAAACAAAAAAAAAAGAAAAATACATTAAAGATAAACTAGAGAAAAAAATACTTCCTATAGCTGAATTGCCACCAAGAAGAGGAATAAAATACGAGAGAAAAATAGAAAATATTCCTCGGCATATTATTATCGAAAGAAAAAACTAAGAGAAGAATCAAGTAAAAGTAAGGATTTAGAAGAAATTAATGATTAACGTATTTTGTGTTTATGGCTAAAATTATTTTAGTTTTAATCATAGATTAAACTACAGATTTGATGGTAATAGCGACAAGAATGAATGACCCGGCAGAGTTTGTTGTGGGGTTCTTCTCATATCAGAAGCATTTGGAACCTTAAAAGTCTTACTTCGTTTCGTTGTACAGCTTTTCTGGAAATAAAATATATTTCTTCATTATATATACAAATAATATAAATCTTTTTTTTATTGAACCAGTCCAATCCACTTTTCTGACATATAATTAATAAACAGGTGTCCATTGTCCATATCACGTGAGTGCGTAGTAAACTTAACTAGCAAGTTAAGCCTTATAACCTTAAAAGATGGAAACGGTGAAGTACCTAATATTTTTTTTTTTTCAGGATTTAGGAATGTCAAGGAAGGCCGGACCAAACCTAAAAAAATGTCTAGAGAAGAAATACTTCTTAGGAAAAGAATTGCGACTAGAAAATTGAGAGAAAAAATAAGAAACGATCCAGTTTTATCTCAAATAGCTAGACAAAAAGTAAGAGAAAAATACATTAAAGATAAACTAGAGAAAAAAATACTTCCTATAGCTGAATTGCCAGCAAAGAAGAGGAATAAAATACGAGAGAAAAATAGAGAAAAAGCTTTGGTATATTATTATCGAAAGAAAAAACTTAAAGAAGAATCAAGTAAAAGTAAGGATTTAGAAGAAATTAATGATTAACGTGTTTTGTTTTTATAGCTAAAATTATATTAGTTTTAATAATTATAGATTAAATAATAGATTTGATGGTAAAGGATATACTGGCTGAGTTTGTTGTGGGCTTCTTCTCAGACCAGAAGCATTTGGAACCCTCATAGCTTTAGTTTTACGTTGAATTTTAAAATACCATCCTTACCTAATTGATTTATTTTTAGTGACTCTTGAAAAATACACTTAGAATAAATTATTTTGATTAATATAATAGTTTTAAGAATTAACTTTTGCTGTCTTGCTTTTTAGAAAATATATGTATTTTTACATTACATATCATACAAAGAAAATGTTTTTTTATTGAACCAGTACAATCCACGTTTCAAAATATAATTATATTAACCAACGGATGCCCGCGACTCCGTCCTCGCCAAGAATAAAAAAAAAATCCCGTGAAATGAAAAGTCCTTTGTCCTTCCTCAATCAATATGCCTAATTTCTTGCCAATTTTAACTTTTTTACAGACCGTATGAAGAAAATACGGACCAAAGAAGACATACTTCGAAGAAAAAGGTTAAGAGCAAGAATAAGGAGAGAAAGAATAAAGAAAGACCCAGTTTTGTACCAACAAGCCCGAGAAAAAGAAAGACAAAGATACCTTCGAAGGAAATCAGAAAAGAAACTACTTTCTATCGCCGAATTGCCTGCAAAGAAGAGGGCGGAAATACGAAAGAGGAATAGAGTAAATTCGAGAAATTATAAAAAGAAAAAAAGAATAGAAGAATTAAGTGGCATTGCGGATAAAAATGTAATTTAAATGCTAAGTTTCAAAACAGTAGGTAGGTACACCTAAGTATGCAGAAACAAATGGAGGGCAGAAAATGCCTTTAGGTAGGCCATACGATATTATTTAATTTTTTCTTCTTTTAGTGGCTAAATTACATTGGTGATCCTGTGTAAATATCCCTTTCATTTTACATTTTTCTAAAAATGAATTATCTTTGTAACCTCTTAAGTTTTAAGTACGTACCAAACCCGCAAACCGTAGTACGTTAATGGCATGGTCTAGCATAGGTATTTAAGTATGATTTTATTGAGATAATATGTTATATGATTACAGAAATAACCTTTACAACTAACAGAAACGGTAACTCTGTGATCATCTGTGACGGTTGGATGTTCAGAATGAATAAGAGGCAGTATGGAAGCGTCAGCGGAAGACAAAGATGGCGCTGTTCTAAATTCAGTTATTGTAAAGCCGCCATACACACTATCGGCGATATAGTTTTAAAAACTAACTTGAAGCATAACCATTGATTCTGTACATAGAAAAACCCAGAAAATATGTAAAATGTTTGTGCGTTTGTGTGAACTACTAAGGTCGCAGGGAAGAAGATCAAAAAAAATCAAAACTGTCTAAAATGGGAAATAGTCCTGCTAATATTATAAACTTGAAAGTGTGCAAGTATTGATGGATGGATGTTTGTTACTCTTTCACGTAAACACTACTGAACCGATTTGGCTGAAATTTGACCTAGAGATAGAGAAAATTAGAGAGTTACCGCCGGAATTACAAAACCTTAATCCACGCGAACGAAGTTGCGGGCTTCAACAAGTTTAACATAGTTTTTACCCGACTATGTCATTAAAAATATTTTAGCCCTTTAACTTTACTTAATTATAAAAGTTTTATTGTAATTATAATAATATATTTATAAATGAATATTGTTTAATACTATCCTCTTATCATACTAATATTTAAATGCGAGAGTGTATTTGTTTGTTGATTTGTCCTTCAATCACGCAGTAACGAAGCAACGGATCGACGTTATTTTTTGCATGGGTACAGTTGCTGACATAGAGAGTAACATAGTTTATGTTATATTTTATTCCAAAAAACAAATGTTCTTGCGGCATTTTAAAAAACTTAATTCTACGTGTCGTTCAAAGTCGTCAGGATCCCAGGATGCTGGACTGGCGACTAAAGAATATATTTTAAATATGGATAATTTTCCCCGTTATTGCAACATTTTTCACTGATGCTTCGCTCCTTTTAGTCGCAGCGTGATGTTATATAGCCTAAAGCCTTCCTCGATAAATGGACTATCCAACACAAAAAGAATTTTTCAATTCGAACCAGTAGTTCCTGAGACTAGCGCGTTCAAACAAACAAACTCTTCAGCTTTATATATTAGTATAGATTGATGAAAAATTTAAATATAAAAAAAAAAAATAAACTCAGTAATAAAGAAGATTTTAATTTGGTTTTCAATCATTTCAAATGAATATATTGTAATTTCCGATTTATTTATTTTTAAATAAAAGGTATGCTCACTTTTTATGTTTCAGATGTAACTTTTGAAATTAACAAAACCGGTAAAACTGTAATTGTTTGTAACGGTTGGTCATTCAGAATGCATCTCAGTCGTGATATCGGCGGCGCTGTTAGACAAAGATGGCGGTGTTCCAAATTCAAAAATTGCAAGGCCGCGTTACACACTATCGACGACGTTGTTATAAAATCACAATTGAAGCACAATCATTAATGTTTAATGTTTTATGCTGGCTATGCTATCATCAACTTCGTTAAGTCCGCCCGCCCGTTAAGCCCGCTACCATCTTCGACTGCATCATGCAGTCGAAGCTACCATCTAGCCCGCTACCATCTTCGACTGCATCGTGCAGTCGAAGATGGTAGCGGGCTTACTTGAAAGGGGATATGGCAGTTAATCAAAGCCATGTCTCTAATCGGTTTCTACGCGTGTTGATGTGTTGGAATATTAAATCGCGTGGCACGTCTTTGGTGGTAACACGACCAAAGCCTTTGACCAGACAAAATTCAACTGTCGTTAATAAGGTAAATTGACAATTTGCTCGCACCATACTAAACATTTAGGAAAAAAGATCTTCAATAGTGTATATTTTTTTATTTTCTTTGCCATAAAACTTCTATCGTGAGAAAATTGGAAGTTTTTTTTATTCGTGATCCATAAAGTTCATTAATATAAACAACTTAGATATAGTCTTGGTTCAACTCTTTGTTAACCGAATTTGTTATTTATATATATTATGTGTACAATTACAATCGGTTATCGTTATGTAGGTCCATATTATTAATATTTGAGATATAACTTATCATGTTTTTAATGAAATCTTTATGAATAGATAGGTATTAAATAATAAAATTTATAAAGCATGAAAACTGACCTTTCATTGATATTCCAAAGTAGTATAATAAAGTACGGTGACGATATCTTAACGTTGTTTTTAATATTGTAAAAATAACTTAATAGGTATAATGCATGATACATAATATTTGTACTTAATAATTATTTAATTGTATTTCAGAAGTATCCTTCACATATAACAAAAATGGTAAACCCATTCTCGTGATTGGTGGGTGGTCATTTAGAATGCAAAACCGGAAGGATGTGCATGTTCCTGGTAGACAAAGATGGCGGTGTTCCAGATACAAATGTTGTAATGCGGCCATACATACTGTCGGCGATGTTATAATTAAAACAAATTTAAAGCATAATCATTGATTTCCTAACAACAAAACATTCAAATTATACGTTTTAAATATATGATGGTAAATCTACTACTGGCATGGAATGTTTTCATACCAAGAAGAATCAGAAGGAAATTATGCTCTCATTTAAATAGAATTAAATTTTAGAATAGTATGTAATTATAAAATAAATAAAACATAAAAATATTTAGTCCAAGGCAAAGGATAATACTTATTGGTTAAAATTAAGAATAATTTTATTATTAATAAAAACTCGAACTTACCTAAATAGTTTCATTTTTGTGTTTAAAAATAATTTTACGTACTACTTTTTGTCAACGGTGGACAAAAACACAATACTACTGATGTATAGTACTGATGTATAGATAAAAAGTAGCCTATGTTTTAATCCAAGGTATTATCTATCTTCGTTTTAAATTTCAGCCAAATCGGTCCAGTAGTTTTTGAGTTTATTCATTACAAACATACACACAAAAATACAAATCTTTGCTCTTTATTATATTTTAGTGTAGATGAACAATCAATATGAATATATCTTAAACGCAACAAGTTACAGAAGTATCCATAAACGTTGTAACATTTTCATTGTATTTCAACATTGACGTTAACGTTAACATTGACGTTAACATTTTCATTGTATTTCAACGTTGACATTGTATTTCAACATTTTCATTGTATTTCAACATTGTATTTCAAAATTGACGTTAAAACTTTTTTGCGTCTAATTTATAATTTCTTGTTTTTTCAATCTATTTTTATTTTATTTTGATTTTCAGAAGTATTGTATACAATTAACAAACAAGGTAAAAAAGTTCTAGTTTGTGATGGGTGGTCATTCAGCAAGCAAAACCGGAAGGATATCCAAGTTCCGATTAGACAAAGGTGGCGGTGTACCAGAACCAAATATTGTCGTGCTGCGTTACACACTTTTGGCGATACTGTAGTAAAAACGAACTTAAAGCATAACCATTAATTTAAATTTTAAAAAAAAGTTCAAACTTTTCTGTGCTCGACAAATCTTTTCAATACATAAGCTATGTATTTAAAAGAAAATCAAGTATTGGTTTTAAATGTTAATCAGAAAGGAACTTGCCAGTTGCTCTTTTAACGGACGTCCGTAGAGTTTATAGAGCAACTGTCGAAGTTGTAATATAGCAAAATACAAATCATTATTATATTTTACATAACATATAAATAACACATTTTTTATAAATTTTACAATTAAATTGTATTTATTACGTGTGTTGACTGAATAAGTCATTTTTATAAATAATGTACAATTGTACATATAGCTTCTTACGTTTCTATTTTCAATAATAATTTATGAAGCTCCTGTTTTTAGACCTTTATTACCATGTGATATTTTAAATGATCAAGAACAATGAAAAATCGTATATCAGATGTTGTATGTTACGTTTTTGTGACACGAACACTGAACTGATTTTGATAAATTCACAAAAAATCCTTGATCTATTTTGAAAGACGAGACAATAACGCTAGAATTGTTTACTCAAAACTCATATTTTTTTTACAATTTCTTTTTGTAAATTTCAGATATAACCTATTCAACTAATAAACAAGGTAAAACAATGATCGTGTGTGGTGGGTGGACGTTTAGCATGCATCAAAAGCGAGTTTTCGGTTTCACCATTAAACAAAGATGGCGGTGTTCGAGATTCAAAAATTGTAAAGCCGCCATTCATACTATTGATGACGTGATCGTGAAAAGTTATTTGGAGCACAATCATTAAAGTTCTGTTCATATTATCAGTTAAGTGTACCTATAATTCAAAACATTATTTTTAATTATATTTTAGTTTAGTTTATAGCAATCAAAACTCTATCACCATGATTACACCTAGCCCGCGTCAATCGTTTTGAAAGTTCTGAGCTACTCGTCGAGATTCACTGCCCGATAATAACGATTCAACCCACAAACATTTGTCAAATGAAATACATACTTAATGTACCAGAATAAAGTTAACTTTTCAATTGACAAGTTGTATGGGTTGACTCGTTATTGCGTATGTCAAAATGCGGTCGAGCTTGCGTATGGTAGAGTGTTCGCATTGTGAGGATAAATTCCACTGATATTGTATCGGATCGCGGCTATGTTCAGAGTATTCAAAGATAATGTGGGAGAAATTTACGTAGTAATAGTAGCACCGAACATGGTACACAGTTCACACAGTAGTATGTACATGATACAGTACCTTGAATCGCTCTTATTTTATAAAAAGAGATCTTGATAACGTTATCCTATTGGAAAATATTACATTAACGTTATTTTGTTTACAAATAAAAAATATATTTCAATAACCGTTATTTTGTGTTTTTAAACAAGAACAAGAATTTTCAGAAATACATCAAAATTAAGACTGATATTGAACTTAGGGCCAATTTCACCATTGCCGAGTAACGTTTAACCGATAAATGAATTTGACGTCCTGATAGTTTTTGTATTGAAAATTTAAAAATGAAAGGGTAAAATTACCCTAAAAAAGTTATTTTCACCCCTTTCTTATTTAAATATATCTTTAAATTGTGTAATCTATATTTAAATTGTAATGTAAATTGATTTTTGTACTTTATTTTAGATCTTCATGTATTTACAAGCAGGAAGGGCAGCACTATGCTCACAGTTGGAGGTTTCAGTTTCTGTGTTCACACGCAAAGTGTGAACAACGGAGTGATTAAAAAAAGATGGCGGTGCTCCAGATTCAAGAATTGCAAGGCGACGCTGCAAACTATTGGCGACGTCATCACTAAAGTGCATTTAAATCACAACCATCCCTGACTAATATTATAAACTATTACTGACTAACTATAACTGACCCGACAGACGGTGTCCTGTCTTCAATAAAACTGTCAGAAGAAAAAAAATCAGTCAAATAATATCGTATAATTTTAACAATAAAAATAGAACGCAATCAAAGTTGAAGAAAAAATGTTGAATAATATTTTTTGAAAAATTACTCACATACGTGCTGATTAACAGAATTTTTCGACAGTCTGAAAGTTGTTTTTTTTAAAGTTTTAGTTTATTTCACCTGTTCCAATGTCTCTAATTAAATCAAAAAAGTTAAAAACCCACTTGCCACTGCAATATGACATAAAGCTGATATGATGGAGAAGGAGGGCGGCTATGTGAACTCTATTACAAAAGAACTTAACCTCATTTTAGGTTGGTTTGATTCGTCTTGACAAGTAGTCTTGTTGGTTATTAAAATCAGCTTTTGCCCGAGACTTCGTCCGCGTCACTTAGGTTACTGTTTTTTCGAGGTAATAAGGTCACTTCCATCCTCCTTATGGTGATGTTATATCTATATTTAATGGTAAGTTCCTTGCCATCAAAAAACCTGTTCAATACAAAATGTATGAGAAAATGAAATTTTTTCAGAATATTTTTTTCGTCAATTTTCCAATGTCTTTAATAGTTATTCTGCTATTCGGGATGGAGACTGACTGACTGACTGACTGATCTATCAACGCACAGCTGAAACCACTGGATGGATCAGGCTGAAATTTTGCATGTAGATAGCTATTATAACGTAGGTGTCCGCTAAGAAAGGATTTTTGAAAATTCAACCCCTAAAGGGATAAAATAGGGGTTGGAATAATCGAACTTTACGTGAGCGAAGTCGCGGGGTAAAGCTAGTAGAGTTATAAGTGTACGAACAAACCCGCTTTGTTTTTGTATATTAGGATTATTTTTAAAAATTAGTTGTTAAAGTTCTTGTTGTTCTATTTTAGATCTTCAAGTGTTTACAAAAAAAACAAAAGGCAGGACCATGCTCATAGTTGGAGGACACAGTTTCGGTCTTCACACGCATACTGATATGAATGGCGCGCATAAAAAAAGATGGCGTTGCTCAAAATTCAGGAAATGCAAGGCAAATGTGCAAACTGTCGATGACGTCATCACTAAACTGTGTTTGGATCACAACCATTAACTATACAAATCTCCGATCTGCGTGGCACAGTGGTGAGTGCTAAGGTCCTATGAGGTCACAGATTCGATTTCTGAGATTATTAATACATTTCATTCATCATAGCACTCCAGATTTACCAAAGATAAGTCCTTAGTCCTAACCACTAGCTAGGATAATTACCGTTTTTTTAAATTAATATAATTATGTATGAAAAGTCATTTTATTGGTTTTCTAATATATAAGATATGTAATAATAATACTTAATATAATATAAAACTAAATACTAAATTAAAACTAAAATGTAAATAACAAAAATAAAAGCTAAATATAAAAAATATCATCTAAACCACTGGAATGAGGAAAAGTGCCCAGAACGCTGGCTGCATTACCCCGCTGAATGGCCAAACTTATATGCTGGCCGAGGTAACTTCCAGCCCTCCGGTCACCAGTGGACTCTATGAGACGGGATGACAGATCCTTAAAAAAGGATCTAGCATCCTCGCCCCATGACCCCAGGGTTTCAATACCAAATGGCACAAATATGAAATTGTTTTCTATGTTTTCATATTTGCGCCGCTTAGCCCTTTATGCTTTAGTAGCCGCCGCTCCTAAATTATGTATGTTATGTATGTAATATTAATAATAGAAGCCATAGTGAATTATAAAGTTTTACAAAACAGTTTCTTTACGCTAAATGCAACTCAAATAATTGAATAACTACATATCACTTACATGAATTAATTATTTTATGCAGTTTTCCAAAAGCTTCTCCAGAGATCCCCACAAGTATAGGTCTTGCAATTCACGAGAGCGCGTGGCCATCTTGTGGTTACGTCGTGCACATGCACATTGCGTAAGTGTGCGTGCCTGTCGGAGCCTAGGCGGGAGCGAGCAAGCTCTTGCTCTCTAAACTTATACAGATACGACATAAACACAATGAGCCACGCGCTCTCGTGAATTGCAAGAACAATTTTCTAATACCTTTTACGACACTGTCCACTCGGGAGTTCATAGTTGCAAGATTCAATGAACGATGTAACACTGTTGATATTTTGTTTTTGCAGATTACGAATTCATTGAAAGCCGAGTAGGCACTCGGCTTATTAAAATTGGGAATAGCTCATTTTCCATGCATTTTTCCCGACAAATTGGCAACTCTTTCAAGACAAGATGGCGTTGCTCCCACCATAGCATGTTCAACTGCAAAGCAGCCGTATACACTTTTGACAACGAAATTGTTGCTTCGAAATTAGAACATAATCATTAGAATTAAAACAGTTCACTGATATAATACCTATACGACAGTAATACACTGGACTTGCATTTATCACCATTTTGGTTCTAGCAAGCGATTGTGTGAGAAAAACATCATGTACCCGCTAAATGCATTATAAGTATCTTAATAATAATATTAGTGAACGTCTGAATTAGCAACAAGTTGCTTCTGAACTCTCTTAACGCTTCGTAAAGTGATTAGAGGTAATGTATAGGTGTAGTTATTTATTTACATGTGAATAGTTATAGCCCATATAATTTTTAATCTCAGAATAAAAATATTACATAATAATATGTTGTAATGTGTGTTTTGGGTTTAACAATAATTACTAAGCCGTGTAATAACATATTTCATTTTTTAACCCCCGACGCAAAAACGACGGGGTGTTATAAGTTTGACGTGTCTGTGTGTGTGTGCGTGTGCGTGTGTGTGTGTGTGTGCATTTTTTTGTGCGTATGTGTGTGTGCGTGTGTCTGTGTGCGCGCGCGTGAGTGTGTGTGTGTGTGCGTGCGCGTGTGTGTTTGCGTGTGTGTGTGTCTGTCTGTGGTATCGTAGCAGCCGAATGGGTGAATCGATTTTGATTTTGTTTTTTTTTGTTTGAAAGGTGAATAATTAGTCTCGAGTGTTCTTAGCTATGTTTGATGAAAATCATGTCATGTTTCACGGAGTCATATGCACTTTAAGTAATTAAATAAGTAAAATAATTATTGTACCTATCTAGGTATCTACCACAAACACAAACTTACAAGTGATAAATTGAAAATAACTACTTATACCTGTTTCAGTATAAGTTATTAATTTTTACATTTTGGTAATATAATGTTATAAATACAAGATCCTATGGGTTTATTTATTTTGATTATTCCTTTCTATGAACTTAAATCAATTTTAAAATGACATGAAGCAGATTTATAACAATTATGAAATAATTTTTATTGAAAGATTTAATATTTATTTCACAGGTTACGAATTTGTAAAAAGTAAAAGAGGAAAGCCACTTTTGAAAATAGGCTGTCACTTATTTCTGTACATTGTGCAAGTCTCTAGTCCTTAACCAGAACTAGGTGGCGTTGTTCAAAATACCACTCTATGTAAAGCAGTATGCTACACCGTAGAAGACAATATAGAAGAAATTAGATAATTTTTTTTTATCAACCTCTAGACGTCCATGATTACTGAACATAGTTCTGACACAGACAATCCATTGCATAGTCTCCTGTTGTAGAATCTTGTAGAATCCTGTTCGATGTGTTATAAGAATCGATTTTTATAGAATAGAATAGAAAAGTTTTCATTCAAATAATTATAGTAATTATAACTGTAATAAAAATTTATATTTCAGCGACTTTCCATTTTGAATACGTACTTGGCAGAACAGGCAATCGCCAAATTAAGATGGCTGGCTATTTCTATTGTGTTCACGTGTCACGACCGACTATGGGCGGTGAAAAAACTAGATGGCGCTGTTCGACAAGGAACTCTAGAGGCTGCAGAGCTGCCATTTATACGGTCGCTGACGTTATAGTCTGTGGTAACACGTTGCATAATCATGATCCTGACTACGATGAGTACAAATCACTTGTTTGAGATCCACGTTAGAGTGGAGAAGTTTCGGGCAACTGCTGGTTCTATGGTGTATTGGTATAATTATTTTCTTGCAATTCATGAGTTATTGTGGTTATTTAATATCAATATTTTAAAACTCATGTAATTGTATAATGAAAAAAATTCAAACTTTCACAATAAAATGCAACTACACTACAACTTAAACAGCTTGCATAACTTCTTTGTAATTTTATTTACTTATTATAATAATTGATATTTTGGCACTATTTACCTCATTACACTTTTAATTCAAATTGACAATTAAAAAGTTACAGGTTGTTTCACTCATCGATGTTTTCACTTCAATTTCAGTGCTCCCAAAATTTGAATTTATGCAGAGCAAAAAGGGCAAGCGAAGAATCTTGATGGCGGGACATTTTTACTGTCATCATAGTTCGACTAACGACGGCGTGAAAACTAGATGGCGCTGTTCGACGAGGAACTCTAAAGGATGTAAAGCCTTTCTTTATACGATCGGCGATGACGTGGTCTGTGGTGACACACGACATAACCATTAGCAGGAATGAATAAAAAGATGAATATGAATGTAAAGATGAAAATGAATATAAATTTTAGTACAGCGCTTCCATAAAATAACGTTCCATATAAAATATCTCTCGTCTCAGCGTCGTAAAGCTTTTCACTGCGTGGCCTTCCAGATCAATCCTCGTACAATTTTAAGGTTTGCCAATTATTAAAAAATTTGTGATAATAGCTGGCACCTTAAAATACCCGATTTGCCTGAAGTAAAGGCCAAAGAACCTTTAAAGTATCCATCCAATTACAGAGTGGCTTAATGTTGCTTAACGAGATCAATCTTTATTTACTGTTTATTCTAAGTAACTCGTCACCTGCAACCACCACTATAAGATATAATAAAACCGTGATTTATAAAAATGTTTAGAATTATATAACATAATTCTAGTTCGAATACTTACATGTTATAAAACATCATGAACGCGTTATGCAACAAAATATTGCCTTGTGTAATATGTTACATGCAATAATCGGACGCATCTTTAGTTATCAAACGATTTGCTACCTATCTCACAAACACTTTTTTGACAAGTTCATTTTAATAATTGTTATTCTAGTTATTATGTATTATAAAATGTTCTAATAAAGATTTTTAATCCACAAAGATGGCTTTACCATTACAAGTAACGCTGAAACATTGACAAGTAATTCTTTTTTTATTGTCTTTGAAAAGAATATTAGCCACGCTGAACTTGAATAATTTTCCCTTCCAAATAAGCGGAGAGCTTGTGTTAGGAATGGCTAAGACAACATTACAACGGGTGGGAATAGAACCTGTGACCTTTCAGATTTTCAGTTCGCACTTTTAACTGTTTGAGGATTCTTGGAGAATTAAGAATAAATTTTAAGGTAAGTATTGTATGTATTATAATAATGTTTTAATCTGTATCATTTAAAATCTGTATTATTCATACTAGTCTTTTCCATACTTTAGTGTTATATGTGTTTCTGTGCCAAAGGGCCTGCGAACTCTACAATATGGTTTCTCCATCTACACATTGGTCTTCCTCTCTTTCTTATTGTATAGTATGGGCACTTATCTTTTTCTGTAGTCCATCTGTTCTCCTTCTTCTGATAATATGGCTTGCCCAGTTCTATTTGTTTTTTGCATGGCCATGGATATTGCGTCTTTAGTCTGAAGCTTTTATTTTATTTCCCATTTTGAATATTTATCAATCCGACGGATATTCAAAATGGACCGTTCCATTTTCCTTTGCGTAACTTTTATTTTAAGTGCAGCTTGCTGAAAGCTGAAATCAGTATACTAATTCCAAAAGTTGACATTATTAAATTTAATTTTCAGAGCCAATAAGAGTCGAATTTCTACGTACTAGATGGGGAAATCGCAGAATCAAGTTGGGGGACTATTTTTATTGCGTGCACGTGACTCGACAGAGCGTGGTTGGCGTAAAAACTAGATGGCGCTGTTCGGCGAGCTCTAAACGCTGTAAAGCAGCGATTCATACGATTGGTGACTTCATAGTTCGCGCTAACCCCTGCCATAACCACGATCCTGTTCCGGACTGGGCTGACAAATAAAAACGTGTGGACACTAAACCCGCAAAGCTCCCATTGTCGCATGTTTAACAGACTTCAAAAAGAGGAGGAGGTTCTCAATTCGTTAGATTTTTTTTTATGTATGTTCCCCGATTACTCGAATACGCCTGAATCGATTTGGAAAACTCTTCTAATGTTTGAAAGAGTTATACTTCCTAGATGGTCCCATGGAAATCAAGTCAGGAACTGATGATGAGATCCTGGAGACATCGAGGGAACTCTTCAAATTTTTTAGACACATTGATAAACTTTGAAGTGGCGTTTGAAGTCGGTTTTTTAAAAAGAATTTTTATGTTTATGTTATTCAGTACTAATTTTTGTCAGTCATAAATTCGTTTAACATGGTTTGCTGTTTGTTTAATATGGGCAGTTTTATTATGTACCAATTTTAATATGCCCCATGATAATTTTATTTGCATTAAAGTTGTTTAAATAAACAATTTTATTGAAACGGGAGACAAGTTAGTAGCATCAAGTGTCATTTTTTGTGACTGGTACGGCTTCTTTGTATGATGTCTAAGAGATGATACAGCCATTTTTTTTTTTTAATGAATATCTTACAAGTCATTAGAATATTATGTATTTTAGCCCCAAATATACTTCTATTCCGCGCAATACGCTAGCATTTTTCGCGCTCCAAACGAGGTTTCAGACATGTTTTATTTCATCGTGCGCGGGTGAAATCAGATTTTTGGACGTTCGTAGTTAAAGCAACTAGGTAAAATTGGTCGTTAAAACTAGTCAAGGCAAGTTGCGTCCAGTTTATTATTGCGGCTAAGCGCGCGCTGTGTACTTAAATCACGATAGTATACCTACACAGTTGTGCATGGTATATTAAATCGTTAAGAGAATAGAATTTTAACTACACGCAGCGTTGAACACAACCCAATTTTATTGGTATGGACGCAATTTTTTTTTCTGATGACGCGCGACATTTTTTTTCTAAGAACTACTCTAAAAACTGAAGTCTTAACATTTGTATATTACAGGTGTAGAATTCTTCTACGGCTCCCGGGGTAACCGATATATGAGGCTGAACGAACAAATATACACTGTACAGTTTTCGAAGCCCATGGCATGTGGAGATGGCACGGCCGTCAAGACCCGCTGGTACTGTAGAGGGCGAACTCGAGGCTGCAAGGCGGCGGCGTACACCATCGATGATGTCGTCTGCTCCCATAATGATGAACACAATCATTAATGCTCCTATTTTATAAACGGCAGACGGCTTTGACGTAGCTTATTGAGTAATGAGTCGACCTCTCTGACGCAGTGGTGAGCCATACCCGTTACGAGCGTACGGTGATGGGACAGAAATCCAACACGACCGGAGAGAGATCAGCTACGTAGCTTAGTACCTACTAAGGTGATAAAATTGAATCTCATATTTTGATTTTTGAAAAAAACTATGCTTAAATTATTAAACTTATTAAGTAGGTACGTAATAATCGCTTTGTTTTTATTTCTCAAAAACCTGAGGATAAATCTAGCAGAATTACTGAATTAGAGCAATTAATAATTATAGAAGTGATAGAGGCGCGTAAACTTGTAAGACGCTCGTCGAGATTTCGTAGTAAAATAATTTCTAAATGAAGTTAATACTGCCCTCGTAATTGAAAACACAGCGACTTAAAGGTAACTTCTATTTAACTTACTGTGTTTTCAATTACGAGGGCAGAATATGTTATTATTCTATTTGAATAACTTGCTTGTTACATACATCATGAAGTTGCACGTCCAAAGGTTTTTTTTTATAATGAGGGGGAAGTCTTCTAAAAAGATACCCGAAACATCCTGGGGTAGAGTCCCGGGTTATGTCCAAAATTAGAACGGGAGAAAATGAATTAAGTCCACCATCTGTACTATGTTACGCAATAAAGTGATTAAAAAATAAATCTCAACTTAGTATCTCAAGCCGTTTCCGAGAAAAAGGGTTTTGACACACGGACACACAGACGGACAAAGAGTGATGCTATAAGGGTTCTGTTTTTTTTTTTCGGAACCCCAAAAAAACTGTGATACGTTGTGTGACACATTACGTAAGCTAATGGATTGTTAAATTATTACAGTACCAGAATTCTTCAGTGGCTACCGTGGGAATCGCTATATGAAATTGAACGGTCAATTTTTCAACGTCCATTCTGCGAGAAAAGTGAACGACAATGTTACGAAAATCCGTTGGTACTGCAGAGGTCGTACTAAGGGGTGCAGGGCGGCCGTTTATACTGTGAATGACGTCATTCGTTCAGTTACTAAGGAACATAACCATCATTAACAGTAAAACGCCCCGTGTGTATCTTCTTCTTTAACAACTCTCCTCCTCAATAGCCCAATGGTTAAAGGTGTGGACTGAAAACTGAAAGGTCACAGGTTCGAACCCCACCCGTTGCACTATTGTCGTACCCACTCCTAGCACAAGCTTTTCGCTTATTTTGAGGGGAGAGGATAATATAAGTCAAGTTCAGCTTGGCTAATATTCTTTAAAAAAAATCTTATAGACGTCCACTGCTGGACATAGGTCTCTTGCATGGACCTCCACAGGCTTCGGTCTTGCACCGCGTGAATGTCGTCGGTCCACCTCGTGGGGGGTCTGCCAACACTGCGCCCCGCGGGTATACCTAGTTTAAAATGAACGTGGCAAAAATTACCGGCTTTATTTGCAGTCCAAAAACAAATCGTGCCTACATTGCGAACGTGGTATACCACGCTTTTTTTTCTGCTATAGCAGAAAAAAAAAATCTTATAGACGTCCACTGCTGGACATAGGTCTCTTGCATGGACCTCCACAGGCTTCGGTCTTGCACCGCGTGAATGTCGTCGGTCCACCTCGTGGGGGGTCTGCCAACACTGCGCCCCGCGGGTATACCTAGTTTAAAATGAACGTGGCAAAAATTACCGGCTTTATTTGCAGTCCAAAAACAAATCGTGCCTACATTGCGAACGTGGTATACCACGCTTTTTTTTCTGCTATAGCAGAAAAAAAAACTTTGTCTTACCAAGTTATTTTTCTGCTACGTTACTTTCACAATCTATGAACACCGAGGTTTTGGGCCGCAAATAAAGTTGGTAATTTTTACCACGTCCATTTTGAATAAGCTATACAGTACAGTAATGTGTTCAGGACTCTGTTGGGGCTGCCCCGATTCTGCAGCGCACCAGGGATGTTCGTCGAAGCGCGTATAGACTGCGAAGTGCAGAATGTGAAGAATCAGTCAGAAGAAGTGATGTGTAGAAACATCACTTCTTCTGACTGATTTTTCACATCCTTGTTGCGCGGAGTCCGGGCCAGCTCCAATAGCGTCCTGAGGGCATTTGCTGACTGGATCAATTGTCAGTACTTGAACCACTGTAATGTGGTTCATTTCCTGACAAATCGGTCCCATCTTAGGTTAAGTTTGAGATTTTAGTCTTACTTGTTAGTAACAAATGGGTTTAAGTTTTTTATTTTTCTTTATCATTACACTATGATCCAAGTTGGTCGAAATAAAATATTTTAAACTATTATATAACTATTATTATTATTGTAATATATAAATAAATAAAAATATTTTTTATTTATATAATATTATTGAGTTTCCATATAAATATTACATAATATTAAAGTTAACTCGAGACACTTTGAATTTTATTTCGATGTTCGCATATCCTATTATCCTACTCTATTTATTATTTAATTTAAATCATATTATGAATGTGAAAGTTTGTGAATGGATAGATTATCATGTTTGTTAGTTTATCATGCAAAAACTACTGGACCTAACTAACAGAATAAATGTGTAACATGGTCCAGCTAGATAGGTCAACGGAGCAACGTTCGCGAAGCTTCGATTTGTCTTTTCATCCAAAATCCCTCAATTAGTGAATAACAGCCGCTAGATTAACATTCTATTGCGAATCTCCGTCGCCTAATTTTAATGGTGGTAATCACACGCAGTAGTTTGTCGACTACTACTAGTTTTTAACTGACTTCCAAAAAGGAGGAGGTTATCAATTCGGCCGGTATCTTTTCAATGATGCAACTGGAATATTACGAGCCGCCGGGTTCAATGAGCTAATACTACATTGCGTCGGTTTCACTGAGCTCTAGAATTACTCTATGATTAACACCGAAGAGGCTGCTGTCCGACCTGGTTTTGGCTCTGTTTGATTGACGCCATTTTGGCGCTGCTGTAACCACTAACCAGATACGAGTGTCTCTAGAACTAATAGGTAATATTGCACACGGCACATTGTCCTCTATAAATTATTAATCTATGATTTCATAGATTAATTGTAGGGGTCGGTGTGCCATTCGCAATATTATTAGTTCCAGAGACACTCGTATGTCAGATGTGGCGCTTCAGATGGATCCATAATTAAGCTGTCATTTGTATAACTATACAAAGAACGTAAAAATTTTACGTGTTTGACAAACATGTTTGACCGTGTATGGGCCCTCTAAGATGGTAGCGGGCTAACTTGGATTAATGTTTTACATGAACAGAATAAGTAATAAACGCGTTATTAATTTTCAGGGACAGCCCAATTCACTATTTCAAGTCGCGGCAACTGTCAAATAATGCTGAACGGGTATACATATTCAACTCGAAAGTATATCAACGCAAACGATGCCAATTGTGGTAAAAGGAAGTGGTTCTGTTCCTCACATCACTCAAAGGGCTGCAAAGCGGCTTTGTTTACCTTAAACGATGTTGTCGTCAAAGCTAATACGGAACATTCCCATAAACTGAACGTCCAACGAAGCGAAACAAGAACAGATTTGACCAATTTTAAAATGTCGTAAACTACGCGTCAATAAGTAATGTGTGTGGAAAAACAGAAGCTGGGCATTCCATTTTTTCCAAATTTTATTTAAAAAAAAACTACTCCAAACATTTCATGCTGCTTACAAATACGCTTCTAACGATGTAAAATATTATTGATATAAAATAAGAAAGCAGTAGACAAAACATAATTTATTTTTATTTTATTAGCTCTTCTATAAAAAAAAGTGTCATTTTAATTTATGGTAGTTTTAAATTGAAGCATAATTATTATTGATGTGCCTCCGGAAAACATACAGCATTATAATGAAGAAGCAGTCGGTATTTCGCCGGATGTCTGTAGCCAATCTATAAACAAATAGTTCATCTTACCGGATACAGGTGGCGCTAGTGTCTCACCCAGCAAGGCAGCGACAGCCCGCTGCCATCTTTGAGAGTCATAGCGTTGTGTATTTTCGCCGCGTGCGCATCGAATCCAAAATTATTTCTTTAATCCGTCTCTTATTTTGAAAAATTGCATTCGAAGTGCTTAAAATATAAAGTAATAGTACTAATAGTGTGAATAGTTCATTCATAGTGTGTTTTATCGCGAAAAAATTTTTCGGTTTCGCGTAATGGACCCAACGTGCTCGAACGATGTTGATGAGGCTACAGAGGCTAATCGATCGGGTGTTTCGGACTCACTGGAGCCCGAAAGGGATCCTGAACGAGAAGACCCCGCAAGCTCCAGCAGCGATTCAAGCAGCGAGGAGGAACGAGAGGGACCCCGACGAAAGAAACGCAAACGAGATTTACAGGTAACGGTCGATCCTCGGATCGACGCGTTATTCAACCAGGTGAGTTTTCTCACAAATTTTATAATGCATCAACCGTGCCAAAAGGAAGTACTAACTGAGATTTCGAACGAAACCAATGACGAATTCTTAACGAACCCGTCAGCAGGGAAATCCACGTTATTAGATCTAGGATTTTGTAAGACAGATTTTGACGAGAAAAAAGTCTTAAAACCAGCCGATGATAAACGCTTACGTCAGTTAATCGAGTTACAACATTTTAACTCACCCACGTGGCAACATATACGGTATAAAAAGACATTAGGGGAGTTGTTGGCTTCACCAGGGTTCTGTAAATTGAAAGTTAACGACGAGTTGTGTTCACTAAATAAAAACAAAGATTTCCTTGCGCCTACTGAGGATATCATGGCCGCCACCACCAATTCCTTGCTTCACCAAAGAGAGCTGTTACAATCGGGGTTGCAGGGGATTATTGATTGGGCTCATAAAGCCCCAGCTGAGCTAAATCCAGATTCCCTCTTTAATAAATTTTCTGAAACATTCGGCAAATCGTCTTCGTCTTACAAATTGTCAGAACAAACTTTACAAATTGTTTGCGGTAAAAGGGCCGAATGTGTAGAAGTAAGACGCAATAGATTAATATCACAAATTTCAGACAAAAGTATTCAAGCGGCTCTTAACAATATACCTCCTAGTGAGGAATTCTTATTTGATAAAACGAAGCTCACTGCATTCATTCAATCCTTGGGGGGCCCACACTTTTGGATGTCACCGCCACAAGCGCCTAAAATTAGGGAAAGCCTAAAAAGAAAATACAAGGAGCCGACTCCTTCCACATCTAGACCACAAACCCAAAATAAAAATAACTTTCACGAAACCTACAAAAGACAACAAACAAAACAAACGTACAAGAGTAAAAGTGATAATTATAAACGAACCAAAAATACATTTCGAAACAAAGACGCGAAAAAATGACTATCCGACACATTTCAGGGGAGGTTATTTAATATCGTTCAAAAACCGCTGGCAAGCTTTGGGTGCAAACAATTTCATAATTTCAACAATAACGGGATTTCGAATACCCTTATACAAGAAACCTCCTCTTGTAATGCCCACAAAACGAATAATGCATCAATACGCAACCAAACCGTCACCTGCCATGACTCAAATGATAGAAGAATTATTGAACCAAAATGTACTAGAAGTGGTTCACAAGAAAACGCCCAGTTTTATCTCCAAGCTTTTTCTGCGGAAGAAAAGCGATGGATCGATGCGTCCAATATTCGACCTTCGAGAACTAAACAAGTTCGTGAAAACAAAACATTTCCGTCTGATCTCTCATGCTTCAGTCCCCAGCTTCCTACAACCTGGAGACTGGATGATAAAACTGGACATTTCCCAAGCTTACTTTCACATTCCGGCTGCAAAATCTCATCGACCATTTCTGAGGATCGCCTACAAAGAACAAATGTACCAAATGACATGTCTGCCTTTTGGTCTGGCATCAGCGCCTCACCTTTTTTCCTCTGTAACATGCTGGGTTGCGGAAACCCTCCGTGCGAAGGGATGTCGAGTTCTAGTCTACCTAGACGACTTCCTCCTGGTCAACCAGGACAAATCCAAGCTAGGTCTTCAGGCTGCGGAAGCCGTGAGACACTTGGAATATCTGGGCTGGAGAATCAACTACCAAAAATCAGTTTTAACACCTACACAAGACCTAGAATACCTGGGCATTCGTTGGCAGATTACAGAAAACTTAATGTCTTTGCCCACGAAAAGAGTAAACATTCTCAACGAGGTTTTGAGAGAATCCTTGTTGAAAAACCGTATCAGTCTTCGCGAATTACAACGGTTGCTAGGACAACTGAACTTTGCCAACTTCGTCATTCCCAGGGGCAGGCTACACTGTCGCAATATGCAAATATTCCTCAGACGCTTCGACCGGATACGCCCCCGTCTAAAACAGTCAATTCCACGATTCGTGGTACAGGAAATGAGATGGTGGCTCGGAGCCACGAGTCTCGGTTCACCAATACATCAAAAACCTGCGACCCACTTCTTGGCGACGGACGCTTCAGATATGGGTTGGGGCGCCCAGTTGGACGGGAAGTTAATGTCGGGAACCTGGTCAGCCCGGCAGAGTCGGTGGCACAGCAACAAAAAGGAACTCTATGCAGTTACACTGGCAATCGCAAACAACACAAAGATTCTGCGAAATTCGCACGTACAGGTTCAGTCAGACAATCGGACACTCATATCATACATTCGCAAGGAGGGAGGAACAAAGTCACGGGCGTTACTAGCTCTAACATTCGAACTCCTACACATAACAGACAAGTTTCAGATAACACTGTCGGCACAATATCTCCCAGGGAGATACAACATAATCGCAGACAAACTCTCAAGAGGAAAACCACCCGCGGAATGGCATCTGCTTCCCCAAGCGACGTTGGAGATCTTTGCGAAATGGGGACAGCCGGAGATCGACTTGTTCGCAACAAAACAGACTGCTGTAGTAAGGAACTACGTCTCGATAGACTGCAAAGATCAATCGGCAAACTATATAGACGCCTTCAGCAGACCATGGAGATATCAACTAGCATGGGTGTTCCCCCCTCCGAATCTATTGCCAAAAGTATTGACACACTTGAACAGCGCGACGGGAGTATACCTAATAGTGGCGCCCGACTGGCCTCGTGCTTTTTGGCTCCAAGACCTGAAAGCGAGAGCGTTAGATCACCCACACGAACTACGGAACCTATCGGAAACCCTGATAGATGTCACGACATCACGGCACCCACCTCAGGTGCAGGCACTGACCCTGAAAGTCTGGAAAATTGGGGGTGGGGTACCCAAATAAAGGAATGGTCTACCGAAGAAAAAAACTTGTTAAAGAGCAGTTGGAGGCAATCCACATTGTCTACCTACTTTCCAGCGATCAAACGATGGATAAACTGGTGTAAAACATCCCAAGTAAATCCTAAATCTCCTCTACCTGCGGAGGTAGCAAAATTTCTAATACATCTTTTTTTGAATGAAAATCTGTCTTATAGCACCATTCTGGTACATAAATCTGCTATCTTGACTTTTTGTGGCCCCCACGTAGAGCAAAATTCATTTTCAAATTTTATAATAAAACACGCCCTTAAAGCAATCAGCGTTGCTAAACCCAAAGTCACTAAACCATCTCTCATATGGGATCCTAAAGTCGTGCTTGAGTGGCTTTCATCTAACAAACCTGATGAAACACTTTTCGAAATATCTAGACGAACCGCTACAATATTATTGTTAGCATCAGGACGTAGGGTTCATGACCTAACTTTGCTAAAAATTTCAGATAATTATTTCTATGACACCGGGGAAAATATATACTTAATACCGGCATTCGGCTCAAAAACTGACACACACTCCTATCGACAATCTGCGTGGAAACTTTCAAAACATAATGATAAAAACATATGTCCAGTAACATTAGTCAGGTCTCTAATAGAAAAAACTAAGTCAAGGAGATCTGAAATTAATGATCCAAATAACCTTTTTATCACCGTCTGTAATAAAACCAAAGCGGCATCACGCACTGTAATAGGTAACTGGGTTCGATCTATTCTTAAGCAAAGTGGTATTCATGCACCACCAGGGAGTTGTAGATCAGCAGTAGCTTCTTTAGGATGGTCAGATAACCAACCAATAGACGATATTTTATCTCGCGGTAATTGGAGATCATCAGACACATTTTTTAATCATTATTGTCGCGAGATTGAGCTACCTAAAAATAGCCGAAACTTATTTTTCAATACATTTAATCCTGTTTGATTTCCAGCAATCTGTAATAAAGTAATTTAATTCTCAGAATAGATCTAAAGTCATTTATTTTTGTTTTTGCTTTTTTCACAAATATGATTCAATTGTAAATATTAATTATTAATTTATCAACTCTGTTTTAAAATAATGAGATTATTTTGCAAGATTATGTATGATTAATAAAGAAAATAAATAGTTCCTTAACGATTATTCTCATTCACAAATTAACTCTCTGATTCATCATAGCGTTGTGTTTAATACTTTTCACCAGCAGATAACAAACACGTCTTCATTATAATGCTGTATGTTTTCCGGAGGCACATCAATATTACGGTTTTACATAACAATAAAACCGATATTATGTGCCGAGAGGGAAAACATACAGCATTGCAGGAAGTTCTTCCTGGTGAAGACTATGACTCTCAAAGATGGCAGCGGGCTGTCGCTGCCTTGCTGGGTGAGACACTAGCGCCACCTGTATCCGGTAAGATGAACTATTTGTTTATAGATTGGCTACAGACATCCGGCGAAATACCGACTGCTTCTTCATTATAATGCTGTATGTTTTCCCTCTCGGCACATAATATCGGTTTTATTGTTATGTAAAACCGTAATATTATATATTAATTTATAAATAATTATTATTATATATTAATTTATAAATAACTTTTTATTGTTCTTGAAATTGGTGTGTATGAGGATAGAACTAGTTATTGATATATTATTTCAAACTTAACAAACATTCAAAGGAGACCATGTTTTTGTTGATTAATAGGACATTAGTAGAACTACATGGAATAAATACTAAAATATGTACATATGTTATGACTAATTACTTTAAAATTAAACCTATTCAACTGTTTGAGTTTTTTTTTGGTGTGATAATGAGGCAGTTTTTTTTTTTAATACGTGTTTGGGCCTGAACGCATTTTCAAAAATTTAAGTCAGAAATTCTCTATAAATATTATGAACTACTAAAAAGTGCTTTAATTCCACAGCACCAGAGTTCGTAACTTCAGCGCGCGGAAAAAGTCAAATTAAAATTGGAGAATACCATTACTCCCCGTGGAAAAAGTACGCAGGGAAACCCGTAGTGCGATGGTATTGCACCTCTCACCACACTAGGGGATGTAAAGCATCCATAGTCACCGCGGATAAAACTATACTACATATAAATGGCGAGCACAGTCACAATCCTTGTCAAAGAAAGCGAGTGACTTTCTAAAAGTAATCACGAGAAAATAATAATCATAAGTTACATTTAACGTCATAGTTTGTGCGCTTGATTGTAATTTACGTACATTTTCCATGATTTATTAAAATATTTTATTCGATTAACCTGTCTCTCGCCTTTGATTTTTTTAATTGAAGCTCCATTACTTACACTGGATATTTTGAAAGGGACCAAAACACGTCGCGAAACGTTCTATGATTACTTACGCCCTCTTTCTCCGTTCGGCTACAAAAATACTTTAAATGCTAAAGTGTGCGGTGGCATCCTCATAATTGGACGCAGATACGCAATAACGATTCAACCTACAAAACTTTATCAAATTAAATACATACATAATGTAAAAGAGTAAAGTTAACTTTTCAATTAATGAGTTGTGAAGGTTGTCATTATTGCGTATCTGCGTCCAAAAGAGATTATAGCGATATAATATAATATTATAATAATATATATTTCATTTTATATTCATATTAATCATGACTTAAGTGAAAGAAGCATTTAGTAGGTGCAGTAGGTACGACAATGGTGCAACCGGTGGGGTTTGACTTTGAACTATCCCTCCTTGAGTTTCCTATCCATTGAGTTATGAGTGAGTTATGAGGCTAAAGTATGTCAAAAATCTGCACGAATTTTATGATGCATACAAGTATGATTTTATTAAATTAACTCTGTTCCACAGTTAACTTCGTGATGTCCCAAAAAGGTCACAAAATGCTCATGGTGAACGGGTATACCTACTCATCTACCCCTTCGAGAAGTGGGAAAACAAGATGGCGTTGCTCCAGTCACTACACTTATAAATGCAACGCCGCCATTATTACCGTTGGTGGAGAGATAATCGCTTTCAAGAATGAACATAACCATCCATCACTGTTCCATGAAAAATAGCATAGTCATAAGACTATCTTCATATACGTTGTTTACATAAGTTGTTTTAACACGAAGTAATCATTGTAAAACAAAGTATTTCATTTGTTTATTAATCTTAAGTAAGCGACACGCGTAGAGTGTACAAAAGCTGGTACAGGCCGCCAAAATAATTTTGTTTTAAAGGAAATTATGAATGACTAAGTTAGAAATACAACAACAACAAAATGAACAACTGCTATAATATTTTCAGGAGAAAGAGAACAAGCTGGAACTTCTAGTACAAGAAAAAAACCTGTATTTGAAATTATGACGTCTCAGCGAGGAAAACCTATACTTTTTCGCGCAGGCTATAGATATAATGAAAAAAGAAAAAATAAAGATGGCTCCTGTGTTTGGATTTGTATAAAGAGACGCACTTGTAAAGCAAAGCTAGTGACTGATAATAATAACTCCATTACGTTAGACGAAAAACACGAATGCGAGCCTGACTTTGCTACCATTGAGTTAGAAGTAATATTGGACAAGTGCGTTGAAAAGGTAAAATCTGACTACACTGTGTGTGTGCCAAATGTGTTTCGGGAGACAGTAGCAGGCTTACTAGATAAAGGAATCGATCTCGTTAGAAAAATACCTAAACATGACAATTTTAAGAAAAAGCTTTACAGAAAGAGAAATAAGTCGCTGCTACCTTTAAAAAAATGTGCTTTGACACATTAAAAGAAATTAAACAAAATATTAGATTCGCAAAACACTTTTTGTATTTTATATTTGACCATGCCTAAATACCTCAATATCACCTCACCACAATGCTGTCAGTCGAGTCGACCATCAAAAAAATTGTAAAATTGCAAGGGGCCGAATGGGCTGATTGCCGAACTCGGCCAATCGGACGAAATTCTCTCGATCTAGATGACCACTAACTATTGAAATAGCATTCTCTCACCTAAGGGGGGAGATATCCCGTGATTTTCAATAGAAAGAGGAAACTTAATTTCGATTATGACTTTAATTCCAGATTTAGCTTCAGGGACGTTCGTAAAGTCACAAAGAGGGAAGCAACTAATAAAGTTAGGCGAATACACATACTACTCCAGCCCCTATGGTAAAGGGCCCAAACATCGTTGGAGGTGTTCGACGCATACGCATCGCGGATGTACTGCAACAGTGTTAACGATCGAAGACGTCATTGTCGCTGTGAGAGGAAGCCATTCTCATTAGTAGATAAGTACAAAAGTGGTTTGAATAAATATATACAAATGGCACTTAAGTATTTTAACTTAGTAATTGTAATACCAGAAAAATGCAATCATTAAACAAAATATTAGATTCGCAAAACACTTTTTGTATTTTGTATTTGCCACTAACTATTGAAAGAGCATTCTATCACGAATAGGGGGAGATATCCCGTGATATTCAATAGAAAGAGAATATTTAATTTCGATTATGAATTTAATTCCAGATTTAGCGTCAGGGACGTTCATAACGTCAAAAAAAGGCAAGCGATTAATAAAGCTAGGCGAATACACATACTACTCCAGCCCCTATGGGAATGGGCTCAAACATCGTTGGAGGTGTTCGACGCATGCGCATCGAGGTTGTACTGCGACAGTGTTAACGGTCGAAAACGTCATTATTGCTGTGAGAGGAAACCATTCTCATTAGTGGATGAGTACAAAAGTAGTTTGAATAAATATAAATAAATATATACCAATGACACTTAAGTATTTTAACCTAGCGACCCGCCCAAACTTCACACGGGTGCAATTTATTCTTACCGATCAAAAAATAGTCTAAGTAGCAAACTATCTAAATTTTGATTTATTTTTTGATTCTTAAATACCTAACTTTTACCGTTAAGGTCTGGAACGCTCTCAAGGCGTTTATAAGTATATCCTACCAATTCTGCCGTGGCGTTACAGAATTGTAATTTTGATCTCGATTTCAGTTTCAGATTTAGGCCCAATGGAGTTTACAACATCAATAAGAGGCAAGCGGCTTTTAAAAATAGGCAAATACACTTACTATTCCTGTGCAGCTAGAGGGCCGATTACTCGTTGGAGGTGCTCCACGCATGCGCGGTCCCACGGCTGTACCGCTATCGTGAAAACGATTGATGACGACATCATTGCTGTATCAGGAAGACACTGTCATTAGTAAACGCGTTTTAAAATTTATTCGAAAAAAATAAAGTACGTTTATCTCATGGCGCTATCTGTGCTCTGATTAACTACTTCCAAAGCTTTTACACAATTAAATAAATGATTTTATCCATAAACTACATTTTATAATTTATCCCCTTTTTCTTTCATCATCATCATGAGCCTTCGATAAACTGAAAGGCGGTATCACGTGAATGAAAAGCGAGAATCTATCTAAAGCCGCATTTTTTACGTAACAATTTTTTTTTTTGGATAACTCAGCCCTGATGACGAGATGATATCACAAATAATATTAACGTAAAAATTCTTTTTACAAAACCAACTTCAAACGACACTACAAAGGGAAGTATACCCTTTCAAACAAAAAAAAATCCAAATCGGTCCAGGTGACTTCCAGTAATCGGGGAACATACATTAAAAATTAAAAAAAAAGATCCCGACGAATTGAAAATCTCCTTCTTTTTTGGAAGTCTGTTAGAAAAAGTGTAAGAAGATCCCGGCATATGAGGGAGCCGGCACAGTATTTCCGGGCGAGGATTGAGTTTTGACAGTTGCCTTTTTCTAGGACGCTTCAGATTTTTTATTGTTATCTTGATCTCATTTTAATTTCAGATTTAGGTCCAGCGGAGTTTATAATATCACAAAGAGGCAAGCGGCTCTTGAAACTAGGCGAATACACATACTACACCGCCTATCCGGTTAAAGGGACCAAAATTCGTTGGAGGTGTTCAACAAACGCGTACCGTGGGTGCACTGCGATTGTCAAGACGATCGATGACGTCATAGTTGCCGTGAGCGGAAACCATTGCCATTTATAGATGCGTCACGGATGCATACGTCGGTATATGTAACCATATACCAACGTATACACGTACTGCTTAAATGCAGGGGCTTATCCGAGCAACGTCATAGAAACATTGGCTCTCCACGTATGTTGAAGTCGGGCGGGCTAAATAGAAACGATGAAACCGATGCGCGACACTGGCCCAACTTCAACATACGTGTACAAATTTAAAATTATTTTATACTTTTAAGTGGCGTTTGAAATCGGTTTTTTAAAAATATTTTTTTTATATTATTATTACAGTTGGTATCTTGCAATAGGTAATATTTTTAAATAACTTTTGCCTGCTCTTTCGTCCTCTTGAAGTTAGGTTTTTCGAAATTCCGCGGGAACAATTTTCATCACTTGGATGGTTGGTTGGTGAGGATAGTAAGGATACATAAGGTAATGAGGAATAAATTTAATTAATCCACCATTCTATTTTTCAGCAATATTAACGACGTCAATTAAGGGTAAGCGACTCATTAAACTGCAAGGATACACTTATTACGTGTCGCAAGAATGTGGCAGCAGAATTCGTTGGAGATGTTCTACTCATAACAATCGTGGCTGTCGAGGAGTCCTCATTACAGTGGACAATGAAATTGTCGCTATCAGGTTCAATCATAATCATGATCCGCCTCCCATAAATTATTAAACCACCATTTCACCACAGTTGTAATACCGCTTGTTCAGCTTCTAAAGCCTCCTATGTTATCTACTTGGTACGAAATAAAGCTTGTTTTTCTTAAAGTGTATGTCATTCATTAATTAAAGTTTATTTTTTTATATTACTTTTTATGTCTTTTTTTTTAACGTGTGATAATAGGCAATTTATAAGCATCCATATTATGTGTTATTATTGTTACTATAAATAAACCATCAATTTCACTGAACCTCTTGTGTCAATATGTCAATATTTTTGTGGAAACTAACTCGTTCAATTTCTCTGTTTCAACAGTCCATTTCAACAAATTCGACGTGGATATAGAACCAGATGATCTAAACGGGGAAATGGATGAAGAACCAGATGATCTAAACGAGGAAATAATTGTAACAGAAGTTAGATCAACTAAGGATGCGTCGAACGATGAAAAAGTATCTAATTGGAGTTTAATAAAGACATTCAATACAATGAGCAAAGCCCAAAGAAGTGTTAAGCAGGCTAGAATGTGGTCCCTTCATTACGTATCGGATTCAGATGACGGTCTCAAAATGTTCTATAGATGTAATAAAGTTAAAATAAATGGGATTCAATGCCCTGTTAGATTATATTTATCGTGTCATGCCAATATGGATAAAGTGTATATGTTCCGCAGGATTGCCACGCATTTTCACAACGAATATAAAAGAAAGACAAAGAAATCAAAACTGCAGCAGAATTAATTGAATATCATTTGATATGATCAATGAAGAAAATGTAGAATTCAAAAATTATATAACAACCATACTTTGGTCACAATTTGAACCGATAGATGGTGTTAATAGAATATTGTCTTGCTCTACCGTTAGTTCAAAAAAGTTACGAGATAAAGTTCGACGTTTTACATTATATTTGTCGTGTTATATATAGATATTATATAGATATTATACAATTTATCCATCATGGCATACCATGATGGATAAATTGTATAATATCTTCTATCTAAACTAATATAAATATATAAAAGGAAAAGGTGACTGACTAATTGACGGACTGACTGATCTATCAACGCACAGTTCAAATCACCGAAGCAGACGAAGTTTCGAGAAAAAGTTAGTCATGTAATAAAATCATGTTTTCATTTTTAAAAGTTAAATATTGCCTTTGATACAATTTGACAACCTCGTACATCTACAACAATTATTTAGTGTCAATATTTTTGTAATTCATAAGGGATTTCGAGTTCTATTTTACTTATGTGTAAATTGTGAATTTTTATTATGTATTAGAATTGGAGTAATTTTCATTGCAACATCTATGAAATATGTTTTTATTACTAAATTACCTTAACTTTATGATGCTTTTCATGAAATTCACTAAAACTACATAATAAAAAGTAAGTATTTAATTGACTGAGCATTCTAACATTTGATTTCAATTTCAATTTTAAATTCAAATTCAAAATTATTTATTTCATGGAGGCAACTTGTGGCTCTTATTACCAGTCGAGGCGTTCTCTCTTGCTTTTTTTTATTATGAGCTACGCTTGCATTTGACGACAACCGATGATGGAAAGAATTGATGAGGTCTAGATCGGTGCGCGCTTGCCTAGAAACTCTCTCTTGTCTTGAAGGTACTCAGATTATACGTGGCTGGAAACACAGTCGCTGGAAGTGCGTTCCATACCTTAGCCGTTCGTTTTAGAAACATTTCTGAACTGAAGCGTTTCGTACGATTAGGTTGAATTTCAACCACGTATGGGTGCCATTGCTCACGATTTTTCGAAGTTCTGTGATAAAACAGTGAGGGGGGCACAAAGTTGTGAAGTTGTGAAGTGGTACAGGAGTAGACCCAAAATGGACCGTCTTCTTTAGTTTCTATGGAGCACAGTCATGATAAACTTCTATAAGGTCTTAGGATTTGATTTCTTTATCTTGTTCCAGCTGAATATGTAATGTCCCGGAGAGGTACACGAGTCCTCAAACTACAAGGTTATACCTACTTCGCTGCCAGTGGTAATAAAGTAATAAGTGCCAGTGGTCGGGTGAGATGGAGGTGTAACTATCAATCCCGGTACAACTGCCGAGCCATTATAATCACAATTGAGAGTGAGATTGTGTGTGTCAAAGGGGAACATAATCATCCACCACCTTGTGATTTAAAAAATTGACAAAACAATAATCCTAAAAGAGAAAACGGTTTCTCAAGTTACAAAGTTGTACGAATTTCACTGCTAACGGCTACAGCTAGCAGTCAGAAGTATCACCATCAATTCCAAATTAATTGTCTGACCATTATATTTATTTACCTAATACCAAACAAAACCTAAGACTAGAAACATATACCTAATATAAAGGACGTTCACAAGGACAGCATATCTCAAGAAGAGATTACTTCCAGAAACCTTCAAATGTGATAACAGTTATAGTAATTATTGAGGATAAGATTGCAAGTGTCAAAGGGGAACATAATCATCCACCGCTGCCGGTTTAGAAAATCGACAAGCCAATGTTCCTAACAGGTACACAACTCTTCAAGCTACATAAGGTACCTACGTCACTGTTAGTGGTAACAGCTAAAAGTGAGATGGAGAAAACGTAATGTCTAGGTGAACATTTAAATATGTTTCTATATTTTAATAAAAATTTTATAGAACTTGTTCTTCTTTATAACGTTCTTAATTCTATTATAGACATTTATATATCTGTTACATATACTTTTAGTGAATCTAATAAAATCAGTTCAACAATTTTTAAAGGTTTTTTCAATACATGGCTGAGTGACTTTACGAGTATATGGTCTGAGTTTATATGTACTATAAAGTGATTAAAAAATGAATTCTTTTATTATAGCCGAATTCATAATATCCAGAAGAGGCAAGCATCTTATTAAGCTGGGAGGTTATACATACTTCGCGGGAACTAACAATGGTGTGAAAATTCGATGGAGATGTTCGAATCAGAAGCGGAAATGTAACGCTTCACTTGTCACTGTCGAAAATAAAATTGTATCTTCTAGAGGTGATCATAACCATCTTCCCACATACATATATACTCATAATATGTTTAAATCAAAGTGATTTAAAAAAAACGATACTTATGTATGATCTTTTACATAAAATAAAATTCTGATAGGTGGTTAGGATAGGACCTATAAAAGATTATTATTAGTAAATTATTATTATTAAATGATAAGGATTACACATTTATTTCATTTAAAAGTTTTTTTAATAATTTTATTAATTACTATCACTTGGACTTGAATTTGTTATAGTAATAAAATGAATTAAACTAAACATTTTTGGTCTATGATTTATACGTTGTTATTTTTGTTGGACTTAATACAATTTCCTAAGTAGTATAGTTTCCTAATTTCTTAAGTATAATTTGTTACGAAACATGATCCCTACTCTGGTAGAGGCCTCCTCCAATATCTTTCATTATTGTCTGTGCCTTTTAAAATAGAATAGTATAGAATAGACTTTTAAAGTGTTGTCGAAGAAGAAACAGCAAGAAACTCAGTGTACGGTTATTACCATCTCAGAGCTGGAGCGCCTTTTATAACTTTTATTGTATAATATGTTTTGTTTTTTCACGAGAATACTTTTAATCGATTTTTTAAACTTTCCCAGATTTATCCAGTCTTTTCCTGCATACAAAATTAAAATTTCCAACATTTTCTTATAGCTGAATTCATTACCTCCAAAAGGGGAACACGCTTGATCAAACTAAAGGGATACACCTACTACGCTAGTCGAGGGACCAGTGAAAAGATGCGCTGGAGATGCTCCATACAGAAAAAATATCACTGCAGGGCCGCACTTTTTACTTGTGACAACGTAATCGTGTCTTTAGTAGCAAATCATAATCATCCACCAAGAAAATATAATAAGCGTGATATACGCAAAAATAAATAAATTGTTAAAATATAAATAAAAGGAATGAAAATCAAAGGGATAATAAATTAGAGATACTAAACTTAAGATAAGAAGACTAAACTTTTGGACAGTGGTCCAAAACCATCTAGTCAATCAGCTGATGCAAAAAATAATCGAAAGTTATCTACCAGATATCTTATTACTGGATGTAGTGTTCTTATGAGTTACTGTAAATAAGAATCTTTTAAAAGTATTATTATAGTTCTAGACTTTTGACCTTTTTGTTATTTTATGTGGTACAATAAATTATGCGTTGAAATAATGTAATAATTTTTTGTTCGTTGACGCTTAATACACATTTAAACATAAAATAACTGTGTATCTTATTAATTCTATTTCTTTGGTTTAAGATTTAATTATTGTTGAATGTATTTTACGAAATCAAATAGATAATTAATTGGCATCCACATTAAATTCATTTTACCAATATTTGCGATAATTTTGACCGTAATATATAAAGTGTAAAGCAAGGGTGAAAGTGTGAATCCCTGCTGCACCCCATATGATTTTCAAAATGAATCCTATATTTTTGCAGGTGAATTCATAGTTTCTAAACGAGGCAAGCGTATGATCAAGTTGCAAGGGTACACGTATTATGCGTGTAACCCAAACCAATTTAAAATTAGATGGAGATGTTCTACCCACATGCACCGTGGTTGTAAAGCTGCCCTTTACACCGTGGAAGATAGGATTGTATCTTTTGTGGGAAATCATAATCATTAAATTCTAATCATTAATTTTCTATTTAACCATAAAAATTATTATCTTTAAATACTAAGGCAACAAAGGATGGATTTTGTTAATAAATATCGTAAATACATCCTTTTTTAATAACTAATAACTTTGTGCCCCATTTTTATTTTGTCGATGGTAATTAATCAATTTATTTGGTTACAGTACGTTTCACAGGAGCTGAGTTCATAAAATCTGGCAAAGGATATCTTATGATCAAATTGGGCGGCTACAGGTATTCGGCGATGAAAGGCACCAGTGCGAAAGTACGTTGGCGGTGCTCCACCCACATGAACCAAGGATGCAGAGCTGTCATTTTCACCATGAACGACGCAATTATCTCTGTAAAACCAAATCATAACCATTCACCCCCTCAACCATGAAATACCTAATCTAAATACAATGAATATACCTACTCGGAAAATTAAAACTTTAAATTCAGAAGATTTTTTTCAGCACTTTGCCCAGATGACAAGATGCTTGTTTTGATTGTGTGTGATTGATTTTTAAATTTTAACATTATTGGACGAATATGTTGGTCCGCCCCTTGAATAATTTCATGTTGTAATTTAATGGGCTAATATCCGACTGCAAGAGCGTGCCCTGATGACTGACCAATCTTGTTCAACCAAGAACCTTGACTAACCTAAATGCTTCACGCGTAACGGCAGCATATTAACCCGGCATCACAAATAATAAATTCCAGTTAATCTAAAACATCTCGATTCGAGTAAATAAAAATTATCTTAAATATCAAACCCCTTCTATGTAATTAAGTACATTATCGTATCCAACATAATATTATAATTAATTCATTTATTGTAAATTAGTCATTTGATATATAATTGTAGCAATATTGTAGTAAAACAGGTTATAAAAACAGTGTATTATTATAGTTCTTGCAATTCAGGAGGGCGCGTGAGCTTCACTTGTGGTTACGTCGTGTTCATGCATATTGCGTACGTGGGTGCCTGTCAGGAGCCTAGGTGGGAGCGGTCAGGTGCGAGCAAGCTCTCGCTCACACTTATACACATACGACACGCACACAATCATGAGCCACGCGCCCTCGTGGCTTGAAAGAACTATAACACTGCGCGGCCATTCCTTTTCTCTCTGATCTCGTACGAGGCTGTGGTGAGCATTAAAAGGTTTACTGAAGAAATGGAATTTAATTACTGAATCAATTTTCTACCTCCACCTTCTGTGTAGCCTACAAGCCTTCTCATCTTTTACAATAATGAATTTTATTTTACTTGTATGAAGTATGTTTGTATTTATTTTTATAAAATATGTGTTTATTTATTATAATTAGTATTATATTATGATATTTAAGTATTTTTCTTTTCTTACATTTATACTTATATGTACATGTTAATATATTATAGGTATCATAATCAACTGCACTAGTTTATCTTATTGCTGTTTTATATAATGTAATGATCATTTAGAATAAAACTTTTTCTTTTTACGTACTTTGTTATCTATGCGCTATTTTTTTCGCTTCACATTAATAAAGGTTAACTGAAAGACAATAGGTATAAAGTTCAAATTCAAATTCATTTATTGATTGCATATTATCGCCTTTGTGTATTATTACATCTATGTATTGTGCAGTATCACAATAAATTTTTTTTATATATATTATGTTCACAGAAGCTGTATTCATTAAATCTGTCAAAGGCCATCGTATGATCAAACTGGGTGACTACAGGTATTCGGTGATAAAATGCACCAGTGTGAAAAAACGCTGGCGATGTTCGACCCACATGAACCAAGGATGCAAAGCTCTCGTTGTCACCGTGAACGACCACATTATCTCAGTAAACTCGACACATAATCATTCACCACGTCTTGTTCATCAAAAAAGACACTATTAAAACTTTGTTTGTGTCTTTTGGTCTTGCTGTAATTCATTCTCGTGCGTGTCTCTTGTCGTATCTAAGAGTACCTATAATCTGTTTTTTCTGTTTAGCTGTTTTAAAATGTATACAAATGGTTCCTTCATTTTATTTGTTTTCATTTAATTCATGTCACAAATTGTAAATTTTTCAGTGGTTATTTTTTTTTTTTTGACAAAATCCATATTTGGCCACGAAAGTGTCACTAGTTTCAGAATTTTATGATTCGCTGTTGGTTTTCCTATGGTAAATAGAAATAATCCTTCAAATAAATAAGCCTAGTTAATACTATAATATTGTATATAATGTTATATGTAATGTTATATATCATGTGTAAGATATGTATATATATATATAATATAAATATAAATATATGTATATATGTGTGTGTGTATATATATTAGTATGGTTATTGTAATGTAATTATGTTAATTGTATGGATATCTATATTTAATATATTATTATTAATACGTTTTTTCCGAACCGAATAAATATTATTTAAATTATTACTGGAATGTCTAACAATTGTTCTGTCCGGTCCGTGACGTCACCGTGGGGTCATGCCTGAAAACCAGCGCTATGGTCATTTTTGGCTGTGGCATCAAGCTGAGGCAGCGCCCTATTTAGTGGCATTATGCATCCTAGATATTGGGTAGGCGCCTGGCTTTTCAGAGAACCGATGGTTTTTTTTTTTATCTTTCCCTCGGTTCTTTGAAAATCTTTAGGGCGCCTACTTTGTTTTTGTTTTATAATTATTTTTTAATCTACTAAAATGTGTTGTGTTGCTGCTAAATAAATGATTTATTATTATTATTATTATTATTAATAATGTTTCATAGGGGCTGAGTACATAAACTCTCTCCGAGGTCATCGCATGATCAAACTGGGTGACTACAGGTATTCGGCGATAAAAGGCACCAGTATGAGAAAACGTTGGCGATGCTCTACGCACATGAACCAAGGATGTAAAGCTCTCCTTGTCACTGTGAACGACGATATTATCTCAGTTAACTCGGTACATAATCACACACCACGTCATGTTCATCAAATAGGACAATAATCAAACTTCTATTTGTGTCTCTTGTTCTTGTAATTCATTCAGGCGTGCGTCTCTTGGTTGTGTTTTGTCGTATCTACGAATATAATCTGCTTTTCCTTAGCTCTGTTAAAATGTAAACAAATGGTGTAAATATTATAATAATATGTTTTCATTTAAAACTCACTGTCACAAAATGTAACTCTTTCTTTTGCTGTTTTTTTATTTATTTATTTTGAGAAAATCTGTTATTGGTCAGTAGTTTTGGAGTCACATTTTACTAGTCAGTATCTTAACCTTTAAGTAATGACGTGGGTGTCTCACAGACGGCGTGCAAATAAATTTGAGTATTATTTCGTCGTGTTTAATGAGACCCCCTCGCCCTTTCCGATAGCTTCGGGATTTTTCGCGTTGATTGGTCAGTCGAGGGTTCAGAAGCGGTACGGCAACATGTTCGGCTGTGTAGCTTGGCAGTGTCTCTCAGACGTAAGGTCAGTAGAGTCTGTTGAACATTATTACTGTATATTTTCTAAGTGTCAGACCCTAATTTTATTTTGGAAAGTGATCATGATACGGAATCAGAGCATTCAGAAGATGAACAAGATACGGAGAATCAGAGTCAGCTACAAAACAGACCTATCACCAATTTCAACCAAACTACAAGATCTGAATCGAATTACATGTTGCTTAAATAAATGTTGATTAAACATGAATATTTTGTTGTTTTCTTATACATTCTTAGCAAATATATAGTAGATGGAATATATTTGAAATGATTAATGTGTTTATTATTACATAATCATACTATTTATTAATTATTTCTATAGACGTCTGAGATACGTCACGTCACCATTTATGACCTGGCATAACCACGTCAGTACTTAAAGGTTAAGTATTATTCGCTATTTTCTGAATTATTTTAATGCCTTCAATAATAATTTGGAGATTAAACGAACTTTTCGCGGGCGGATTTATTTTTATTTCAGTCCCCAATTTTGTAATTGCTTATGCAGCCTTCAGTGTATCGGCTAACTTTTCGCCGAATAAAAAGTCGTCTATTTCTGTATTATAGAAGTGATCCTTAATCTCCTTCTTTATCGTTGATTAAATGAAACTTCTCCTTGTCATAGACTCATTCTGCTGTGTATCGCACATTATGACCCGCCTCGATTAATAGTAATTTAATCACCGTCTGATCTCTGTGTTCCAGAGGGAACAAGCGATTGAGAGCCTCACTAATACATGATATACCTGCTGTTACCTGTGTTGCTTATTCTCTAACGCTTTATCTTTCATAATGCGCATATTGGATAGAGCAGCCTTTATCTCCGGATTTAGCTTTGGCGCAATGTATAACTAATCTCGAAGGATGAAGCGATGATGTGTAATACCATAACGTTTATTATATACATATATGTTTCATAGGAGCTGAGTACATAACGTCTCTCCGAGGTCATCGCATGATCAAACTGGGTGGCTACAGGTATTCAGCAGTGAAAAGCACTGGTTTGAAAAAAAGTTGGCGATGTTCTACCCACAAGAACCATAGATGTAAGGCTCTCATTATCACAGTGAACGACGAAATTATCTCAGTAAACTCGATACATAATCATTCACCACGTCAATAATGAAACAATATATATATTTTTAAGCTATTGCATAACTTCTATCGCGGGCCAGCGTGGAGACCGAATCAAGAAATTCCGTAACGAAAATAACCTGACACGGGACTCCTCTACGGTGAGCCGCTAGATGGCGCATTTTTTATGTACGCCATCTAATAGTGAGCCGCTGGATGGCGTTGATAAAAAATGCTATGCAATAGCTTTACCGCGGCAGTCCCCGAGTGCCACACGTCTTTTCTTGTCTTTATTTATATCTTGGTACACGTACCCATTATAATATAAGTACAGTTATATACACAAAAACACAATAATAATAGATAACACAAAAATACAATCACACAGAAAACAATTTAAATAAAATTATGATTAGAATCAAATCAGAGGATCTGAACAGAGTTATAGCATCGTTGGGTGCTGGACGAGCAAATATATTATAAAAACATACCCATGTTTCATTTATTCAAATCCATAAAACCTACAATTTCTTCTCTTCCCGACTGAAATCGGACACATATATCAAAAGCTGATGACGTCCTATATTACTTCACCTCTCTGTGACATACATGACTCACAGAAAGGTGAGTCCGAAACTGAAACAATATTAAAGTTGTTGTTTCTGTCATTTTTGTGTCTCTTGATCTTGTTGTATGTAATTCATTCACGCGCCTGACTCTTGATTGTGTTTTGTCGTTTCTGTAATCTACTAGCTGGTGCCCGCGACTTAGTTCGCGTGCATTTAGTTGCCGAAAATCACGAGGGAACTTCTTGCTTTTTCGGGATAATACTCTATGTCACTTTTCAGGTCTCTCTATCCATGGAAAAATCGATCCGTTGCTCGACGTGATCTTTTGCATGGATAAAGTTGAGGACCTGGAGAGTGATATAGACTACTTTTATCCCGGAAAATCAAAGAGTTTCCCTGGGAGTCGCGGCATCAGCTAGTAAATAATAAGTTTGGCAATTATTAATATAAACAATTGGCATTATTAATAATAGATAATACCATAATGTTACCTATGTTTAACAGGAGCTGAGTTCATAAACTCTGTCCGAGGTCATCCTATGATCAAACTGGGTGGCTACAGGTATTCCGCGATAAAAGGTTCCCGGGAGAAAATACGTTGGCGGTGCTCGACTCACATGAACAAGGGTTGCAGAGCTGTCATTTTCACTTTCAATGACGAAATTATCTCCATAAAATCAGAACATAACCACACGCCACCGATTATCTTGTCTAGTCCGATAAAAAAGCCATGTGATAATAATTATTATATGAAATTGAAAAATATTGGCAATAAAATGTTCATACTCAAATAATTACTTAGCCTGTTAACTTCTAGGCTATCGATTTTACTTTTTCAATCGGTAATTTCTTAAGAGCTCCACTGTAATATGGGGTCTTGAAAGAAAGTAGATCGACAACTGTAATGTGTCGCTATTAGATGCCGCCAACAGTTGCTATAAAACTGATTGAAAAAGTAGACACATATCACTAATTTTGTGGCTGACGTGTGATTCAAATTAGCCGTAGTGTAAAGGTAACACACTCAGGGCGCGATTCCCGGAGAGATGTGGGTTCGATTCCCGCCGGCCTCGGAATTTTATTGATATGTATTTATAAATCTATTAGGATATTTCCTTTAAGTGTAAATAATTAAATATCAAAACGTCATTAATAATGTAGATAACACTTCAATGTAATAATGGTTTCTTTAATTAGTCTTATCTGGCTTTTCCATTTTTTTAAAGAAGGTCATCGCCTTATTCCATAGAGAATAATTTGTAATGGAGATTAAAAATTACCCACTCTCTTGTATGGCTGCGAAACATGGGTTCTCAAAAAAGACTCGGAAGACCTTTTCTATATCTATTATTTTATTTATTTATTTCTATTTTACATTGTTATTTAAAAAAATATCTATTTAGGACATTAACATAAGTTGTTCTTTTAAAAACTATGTACTTATGACAGTAACGTAATAGTACTTGTTCTTTTAAGGTTTTTTTTTCAATTATTTATTAGTACAGTGTTTTCAATAAATGTGTGAAACTGAATGATTGACAGATTATTATTTTTACTTGGCTGATGTCCGCGACTTTGTCGATTTGGTGTTATGTTTGTTTAAAAATCCCGCGGAGTTCTTAGTTCTTTCGGAATATAGGGTACCAAGTGCCATGTCTAGACAGATCACACCTTATCAAATAAAGGGTACCACGTGACAAGTCTATACACAACATGCCTTGTCGAATAAAGAGTACCACGTGCCATGTCTATACAGAGCATGTCTTATCGAATAAACGAAACAGTCATGAACCCGGATAAAATATTCTTGATTAATAACCGGTTACGAAAAGACGAAGTATTTTTCTTATTTCGTAGCTGGTTACGAAAAATAGTTACCAATGTGGATGAAAGGCACGTGCTATGTCTAAACAGAACATGCCTTATCGAATAAAGGATACCACGTGACATGTCTATACAGAGCATGCCTTGTCGAATAAATCTTTCTTTTTCTTACAGCAGAGTTCGTTGTATCGAAAAAAGGTAAACGTTTAATCAAGTTGGAAGGTTATAAATACTACGCGAGTCAAGGCAACAGTGTCAAGATTCGATGGCGCTGTTCTACCCAAAAGCGGCACGGGTGCAAAGGCGCCCTTTATACAGTGGACAACGAAATAGTATCCATCGTTGCCACCCACAATCATCCTCCAGGAGTAACTGCTTCTAATTGCTAAGTAGAACGCTACGCCTTCGCGCAGTAAACTTAAATCATTTTCGCGTCTGCTCCAAGAAACAAGCAAGAAGGTTAAACGAAAGGAAACGAAATAAAAAAAAAACGACCATGTGCGAGTTAGGCTCGGACACGAACTTGCTGACGCGCACTTGGTCAGCGGGATGGCCTATAACTTAAATTAATTATTATCATTCAGTGAAGATACCTGTGCCCAATAATTGATGGTTGCAATAATGATGATCTGTCATAATAGATCATCATTAAAAAGGCCTTTGTTGTAATATTCATCATCTATTTCTTTACATGGACAATAGACAGCAATGGTTACTCTCACACCCTTAAAATCCGTGGAAAGAGGAGGAATTGTGTAGGCTGCTACAAAATGCTACGGAAAGACCTTCACAGTACTCGTAAGGAAGCTAGGGCCAAAGTTAAGAAAGTCAAGACTTATTGCAACGGGTGTAAGCAGACACTTTTCGGAGCGTGCTTCATTGCTAGACATTTTGAATGAGGAAACCGCAACGTTTTTTTCGTGGAATACTAATCCCAGTTCTTTTTCCCTTGGATTTTCCCGCAGGCACCCAGATGTCGCTTATAACCTTAAAAATGCCTGAGCACTTCGACCATTCGTTGTGCCAGATGTGTGGATCCAACTTCCTGCGACCACAAGCCGGCAACCCATTGGTGGTGCCTCTAATGGTACAAATGTTCATGGTCGGCGGTAATCATTTATCGTCAGGTGACCCGCCTGCTCGTTTGCTCGCTATTTATGTAAAAAAATGGTCAGGTGACAGGTCAATAGATATTAATTAATTTTGTACCCATAAAGAATCATCAGGTTCAAATAACGAGTACGAAAACAGATTTGATGAAAAATATTAGTCTCAATTTTTTGATTTTAATGATGTGGTTGTGGACCTTACAATTGCAACAGTAAGGTACAAAATAAGTTCAGTTCTATTGACCTGGTGTTTCTAACTTGTACGTCACGTATCGATACTTTTCTGACTTCGTATACTTAATATTGTTAAATAGTTTCTGTTAAGTGTTATTTTATATTAAAGGGTAAACTAACCATTGAACGTGACGTGTAATATTTATTGTGTATTTTTATTTCGCACTGTACGCGAAGCTAGCTCGAGTCTAGAAAACATTTTTATTTAGTCAGTGTTATATTTCCAGTTGAATTCGTATTGTCACAAAGGGGGAGGCGTCTCATAAGACTAAACGGTTACACCTACTACGTGAGCAGTGTTAACGGTCCAAAGATCAGATGGAGATGCTCCACAAATACACACGGAAAATGTCGCGCTGTTCTCTTCACTGTATCGGATCGGATTGTCACAGTGAAACTCAACCACAATCATCCACCGCAGTACGTGAAACAACAGTTGAAACAAAGTGAAAAGGTTTAAAAACATGGTGAAACCAATTATTAGAATAAGTTCACCTTTCAGGCTAAAGCCTGGTGAATGTTCCAAAGCTAAATAGATCATAGATAATAATAGATATGCTCAACAAAAACATGACAAATGTCGCGCGGTTCTCATCATTGTATCGGATCGAATAGTCACAATGAAACTCGAACACAATCATCCACCGCTGCACGTGAAACAATAGTTGAAACAAAGTGAAACTTTTGTATATAAACATGTTACTAGACTTCTGAAAAAAGTTCCTAGACTATACATGCTACATATACGCACGATAAATGACGCGCAGTTTTTTCACTATTTCAGATCAGCTTATCTCAGTGAAACGCGAATACAATCATCCGCCGCTGTTTATGACTTTGTTTCAACTTAATAGATTTATAAATACATATCAAAAATTCCGAGGCCGGCGGGATTCGAACCCACATCTCTCTGGAAATCGCGTCCGAGTGTGTTAACCGTTACAACTAAGTCCACACGTCAGCCACGAAATTAGTGGTATCTACTTTTTCAATCAGTTTTATAGCAACTGTTAGCGACATCTAGTAGCGACACATTACAGTTGTCGATCTACTTTTACAAGATACTTTTTTTTTTTAAAGTAGATACATATCACTAATTTCGTGGCTGACGTGTGGTTCGGCCGTGGTGTAACGGTTAACACACTCGGACGCGATTTCCAGAGAGATGTGGGTTCGAATCCCGCCGGCCTCGGAATTTTTGATATGTATTTATAAATCTATTAGGTTATTTCCTTTAAGTGTAGGTTAACACTTCAATAAAAAATTAAAAATTTGTTTCAACTGTTGTTTCATAAACAGTGCATAAGTCAAACTTTCACTTTGTTTAAACAGCGGTTTAAACGGCGGAAATGATATAAATTATTGAATTTTACTTTCATGATAGAGTAGAAGAATATCAATAAATGACGCATCATAATAAATGACTGATTTATATTTATTTAACAAGTTGCTTTCAAATTGACAATGGGTTTATTTTTTAACAGACTTACGTGACTTTTTAACCCTTTAGCCAGCTGATTCTGAAATTGAAGATTTCATCCCTAATCCCTAGGGATTTTGGTGATGAGGAGTTTGTGGCCTATCAGGAATCGTCATCTTCCACTGAATCTAAGGTAGAAGAAATAATTCAACCACTTACCCTGAGTATGAAAATAGCAATTTCGATTTTGGGGAAAAGGCTGTACCTACTAATGTTAACAGAGTCGCTAGTTCCTGGCCATGTCATCTATTGTGACAGATATTTTACTAGTCAAAAATTATTATTAGACGAGCTAAGTAAAAGGGAGATAGACTGCAATGACACCCTTATGAAAAATCGCGTCCCTAAAGAAGTACGAGTATTGCTGATGAATGACAGATGAAGAAAAAAGGTAGAGGTACTTCCACTGTTGTTGTGAGGAGTGACGATAAAATGGCTGTCATCAAATGGTTTGACAATAAAGCTGTCATACTTACATCCACAATGGAAGCTAAGGAAGGGGAAGATACCTGTGAACGATGGTGTAAACAACAAAAAAATTATAATCAACATGGGCGGGGTTGACTTAGCAGACCGCTTGTTGATACCCCAACCGATATCGTACTAGAAAATGAACCCAGCGATTTATGGCTCACATGATCGATCTCTCTGTTTCAGACTCTTGGGTGTTATTCAAAGAGAACCAACCTAGAAAAGGCATAGCCGGTAAAAAAAATGATCAGTTACGATTTTTTAAACTACATTTGGGCGAAAATTTAATCGAAAAAGACCAGATTACTGAATCCAATGACGCTGATGAAGTCACTGAAGAACCAGAACATACTCAAAAAAGATGCCAAGGAATGGCGACTAAACACATGCCGAAGATTTCGACAAGTCGGGGAAGATGTCGATTCTGTCGTGAATATCAGAGTTCCTTTGAATGTTCATCGTGTAAAGTGCGTTTATGCTTGAATAAAAAAAGGAATTGCTATTCTGTATTTCATAAAAAAGATTAAATTTTAAAAATTGAATTATCAAATAAATGCTTGGGCGCCATGAGGCACAAATGATCTTTATATAATAAATATACTTATATTTATAAAAGCATATATATTGAATTTTGACTCAATTGAAGATTTATTTATTTATTTTGTTCCAAAAACTAAAAGGTAAAAAAAATATATTCGTATAAACGATAAAAATCATAGATTTAAATCGCTCAATTGAGACGACAATAAATTACATATTGTAAACTGTACATAACATACCTATTTTTTCTAAAGAGTAGCGAGTTTCTTGCTGGTTCTTCTCTGTTGGAACGGCTTTTCGAACCAGTGGTAGACTCACTTGACGATTTAAGAGCACTTCATAAAAGTTATTTCAATAGAAATTTTTCTATTCTTATTGGGAAATTCGTAGAACTAGAGATAGAAACTTAGTTCATCGAAACACATAGCTCAAAACAGAGTAAAAACAAGACAGATTTATGTCAAAGCATATTTGTCTCGTTTTACTCTACTTTAACTCTCTCTTACTTGAACTCTATCTTAAGTCCGAGGTAAGTCAGAGCAAGTTCTACAGATCTCAGCATCAGTTTATTCCGCAGTCATAACCTTGGAAATCTTATTTACATTTTTAAATGATTTTTTTTTTGGAATCTCTGTATATTGAAAATTGTTATATATTTTTGGAATTCACTCATCATTTTCTAGATGATTATAATATACTTAATCTTGTTTTCGAATATATTTTTTTCAACTTTAGTCTTTAATGCGGGACCATGGTCACCCTATCAATTTTTTTTTAATTTTACTAGCCTATGTCACCCGGAATAAGCTAAGAATTCTAACGATACCTCATTCATCAAAATTGGTTCAGGCGTATAGAAGTTATGGTGGAATATAGAAACTCACATACATACACACATACATACATGAACCCTGAAAACAATATACCTACTCCTTTTTTCAAGCAGTCGTATAAGAACATGGGCGGGGCTGACTTAGCAGATCGCTTGATGGTAATATGCCCCAACCGATATCGTGCTAGAAAATGAACCCAGCGATTTATGGCTCACATGATCGATCTCTCTGTTTCAGACTCTTGGGTGTTATTCAAAGAGAACCAACCTAGAAAAGGCATAACAGGTAAAAAAATTGATCAGTTACGATTTCTCAAACTACATTTGGGCGAAACTTTTATCGAAAATAACCAGATTACTGAATCCGATGACGCTGATGAAATCACTGAAGAACCAGAACATGCTCAAAAAAGATGTCGGGGAATGCCGACTGTGCCCATTCCAACAAAATTTCGAAGGACGACACAAGCGAAACACATGCCGAAGTTTTCGACAATTCAGGGAAGATGTCGACTATGCCATGAAAATAAGACTTTATTTGAATGTTCATCGTGTAAAGTGCGTTTGTGCCTGACTAAAAAAAGAAATTGCTATTCTGCATTTCATAAAAAAGATAGTTGAATTTTAATAATTTAAAATTGATTGATTGTTAATAAGTCTGTTTTGTTTTAGTTGTTGATTAAAATTTCTTTTTGAGTTTGTATTTTAATCAGTCATTTACGTTACCTTATGTTTGATTTCACGAAATATGTGATATATAATAATCTATATATATAAAATTCAAAGTCCTGACTGACTGATTGACTGAGATATCAACGCACAGCCTAAACTACTGAAGTTAGAAACTTGAAATTTTTACAGTTGGTTCCTTTTATGAAGTAGGCGCACACTAAGAAAGGATTATTGGGAATTCCACCCCTAAAGGGTTTAAATAGGGGATGGAAGTTTATATGAAACTCCGTCATTTTTCAAGCTGTTTCCATCAAAGTTGGTATTTGAGCTTTCAGTTAAAAATAAAGAAGTACGTGTGTCACAGTTTTTGAAAATTCTACCCCAAAATCTAATTCCACGCGGACGAAGTCGCGGGGGCCAAAGCTAGTTAATAATAATAAATAGTAGTAGTAACACAAGCCATTGCATTTTAAAATATCTCTTAATTAATTTATCCATACATACAATGTGTGTATTCATTCATTTGTGTGTACAATGACTACAAGTGTATTCTTTTATGTTTAACGAACTATTCTCATATAAAATGATACTTTCCAGTGTTTGTGCTGTCAAGGAAGCAAAAGTCTTCACGCCACAACGACTGAACCGATTTGGCAGAACTTATAATTTCAATGTTACTGTTTTAGTAAAATTCGTTCTGTCAAAGAAGGGGAGGCCCATGATCTTGATGAATGGCTACACCTACTGCTCAACTCCTGGAATGAGCTTGAAGAAAAGGTGGAAATGCTCGACCCACCAGAGCAGAGGTTGTCCCGCTACTTTACACACTATCGGAAATCATATTATACTATCAAGGGAGGAACATATACACCCACCGCCTTCGAGAGATTGAAGTCAAATCTAGTCAAAAAATATATTTAAAAATAACATAATTATATTAAGAAGACAATGGTAGTCCAAAATTAAATTAGCATGTAATTAAGTAATGCATTTATTTATGACAGTCTATTTTTGTTTTCTGTCTGTAAATATAAGTTTTTTAAGAATATAACTTAAAGAGTCATGCTCGTTTTCACCAACGTTCCCTATCTTTTACGAACTACCTAAGCTAAGTTCGATGATGCTTTGTGTCAAGTTCGTTTTCACGAAATTTAGGGAGCACCTAAAGGTGGAAATGATCATATTGGGTAGGGTATTTTTTATCTGCAACGCGATTGCCTAATAGAGCCTCTAAGCAATAAGGCCGCCAGTTGTACATCTATGTCATAAATTTTATTTATTACTAGCTGTTGCGCGCGACTTCGTCTGCGTCAATTTCTGTTATTATGATCGCGATTAAGAAGTTTTTAAAAGAATATACAATATTTTAAATATGATGTGTGATGTTATATAGCCTAAAGCCTTCTTCGATAAATGGACTATACAACACAAAAAGAATTTTTCAATTCGTACCAGTAGATCCTGAGATTAGCGCGTTCAAACAAACAAACTCTTCAGCTTTATATATTAGTATAGATTTAAGATTTATTTTCAATTTGTGTAGGTACAATAAAGTGTATTCGTTCATGTTTAACAAACTATACTCATATAAAATGATACTTTCCAGTGAAATTTGTGCTGTCAAGGAAGCAAAAGCCGATGATATTGTTGAATGGATATACTTACTCGTCGATGTGCGGAACCACCAGAATGAAGCGCTGGCAGTGTTCCACACACCACAACAAGGGGTGTCACGCGTCCGTGCATACTATTGAGAAGAAAATCGTACTACTAAACGAATCTCACACGCACCCACCTAAAAAGTTGGAGTAACTTTCGAAAAGCATTGAATGATAAAATCGTCAATGATACGGATATTTACTTTAATTCATTAAGAATAAAAATGATTAATTTTTCTCGGATCAACGGTAACTCCTAAGTTTTTGGTAAGAATGATAACTGTTAAGTTTTTATCAAAAAAAAATGTTTTCTGCAGAAGTAAATGTTATTACTTTAAATACTTAAAATAATAGAGTAACTACACTTTGTAGTATTAATTTTATTATAGTTTTTCGAATTATTACAAAGCAATAAATAATTTGATACCAGATACTTAACGGATATTTTTAATAATAAGTATTACCTATCTAATATTAAAATAGCCGTGAGACATTGAGGTTCCAAGGTGAGAAAAAGTGTTGTCTCAAAAAAAGGTCAACACTTCTCACTGAGTGTGCAAAAACGACTTTTCCTCACTGGTTTTAGACAGCAGACTTTTTGAACTAGTGAGGTGAAAAGTTGTATGTATCACACGATAGCAAAATTTTTCTTTCTTGTGCCTTTGAATCCCTCACTACACTCAGGATTTTTAGAATCCTTCGCCCGCTCTGGGTTCAAACTAGGCACTTGCAACAAAAATGAACTATATATACGATAGTTATTTGTTCAAAAAGTTAGCAATATCTTGTTGAACAAGTAACTATTGTTATCAAAAACGAATTTGCTCACTGGTTTTAGACAGAAAAGACGTCCTTTTCGAGCTAGTGAGATGAAAATAACTATTTTCATTCTAGTTGAATACGTGAAGTCGCGAAAAGGGAAGCCAATGATCAGGTTGGATGGTTACAACTACGCGTGCCAAGGCGCGTCGAGCGGTGGGGGCAAGACCCGGTGGAAATGCTCGACACACCATAATAGAGGCTGCTTGGCGATGATTCACCTGGTCGAGGATAGGATAGTTTACATCCGAGAACTCCACAACCATCCAGCTACGTCGAAGACTTAGCTACGGGCATCGATGGATATGTATAGATTAGTTATTGCCCGCGGTTTCACACACGTTAAGTTTCAAACCCCTATTTTAGCCCCTCAGTGGTTGAATTTTCAAAAATCCTTTCTTTTTGCCTACGTCATAATAGCTATCTGTGTGCCAAATTTCAACATGTTACGTCCAGTGGTTGGAGCTGTGCGTTGATAAATCAGTCAGTCAGTCAGTCACCTTTGCCTTTTAAATATTTAGAGAGATTTAGATATGGCGGTTCGAACTCACTTTGTTCAACTGAACTGCAGTACAGTCAGAATAAAAAGATTTATTTTTATAAAGACCTATAGTGTCTTTATAGAACAAAAATCTTTTTTTTTCTATTTTTTCGTTCTTTCTTTATAACAGCAAAATGTCATTTAAAAAAAAAAATTCAGTACTCTTATAATGTGTCTGTGTTCATTCCCCACCCATTGCACTAATGTCGCACCCATCCTACACAACCTAGTTCTAGTACAAGCTTTACCCTTATTTGGAGGGGATAGGGGAAAGTTAGTCAAGTTAATCTATGTTTAGCATGGCACGTTACCTCGTTTGTTGGATTAAAATACTAAAAATAATTTTATATCTGTTACAGGTTTTTATTATTTTACAACTTCCCAGAAAGGCAACCGATTGATCAACAAAGACGGTTACACCTATTACACGCGAAGAAACAGGGCCGGTCGGGCGAAAATCATATGGAAATGTTCGACTCACAACAACCATGGCTGTCTCGCCACCATACACACAATCGACGACGAAATAGTTTTCCTCAACGATTTTCACATACATCCCCCGAAGTCTAGGCAAGTGCGTACAAAATACATTGTACCTAGTGAAAATGTTTTAGCTATTCTACCTTAAAATATGAATAACTAGTAAAATCACACTTATAATTCTTGTAATAAATAATTTTATGGCGATTTATTGAATTTTATTTTAGCAAAGCTCATTAAAAATAAATATTTAACAGGGCAAAATTCATTTTTTTGTACTTTCATTACTTATGCCATATACCTACCTACCATAAAACAGAAGAAACAAATCACTTTGCGATGCGAAATTAATATGGCGGAATTGTACACGGAAATATGGCGTCTGAGAAAATAAGCGGAAATCGCGTGGGAAAGTGTTAATTTCATCTGCGTTCCGCTTTTATTTCACTTCCGCGGTTTCGCTGCTAGTTTCGCGGGAAGGAAAGGAATCAAGCGAAATTAAAAAAAAAATGTCATGAAATTAAAAAAAACTTGGAAACGTTCTTCAATTTATTTAATCGACTAAGCCTGGATAATCAGGTGACGCTTTCAGTCGCTGTTAAGATAATTATTATGACAAAGTTCTTAATATCAATTTTTTTGATAATTTCAGTAAAATACGTGATGTCCCAGAGAATGAAGCCAATGGTATTCCTGAACGGGTACACATATTATTGTTCCAAATCAATTGAAGGAGGGAAGAGAAGATGTCCGTGTTCAACTCGAGGATGCTTGGCATACCTCCACACACAGGACGACATAATCGTATTCATAAACGATGTCCACACTCATCCACCTAAAGCTAAAAATAATGAGAAGGCAAGAAGAAAAAAGTAATTAAAGTGTTAGTGTTAGGATGTGGGTAGTCGGAAAAAATAAAAATAGAAATAAAAAAATAGTATATCAAGAGCTCGAACGTAGAGAAACTTAAACTATAAAATCAAAAAGAGTTATAAAACCGTCAAAAAGTTGTAAAAATAATGTGTAGGTAGTTATTAGTATACAATGTACATAAATAAAAAATATGAACTTTCGTTGACTTGGATTATATATAAATTATAATTTCTATCAGTTTGCCGTTTATTAATTTCTTTTAGTAAACAGATTTTTGACAGTAACTAGTTTAAAACATGGCTGTAAATTTTAGTTTTTTTTTTCATTGCCATTGTCATCTGTAAAGTGTGTTTTAAATAAAACAAAACACCCTGAATGATAGCGTGTTAGCAAATCTTTTTCTTGATATATATAATTGTTCCGTACGTGTATATGTCACATAACTCCTCCTAAACGACAGGACCGATTTGGATTAAATTTCGTGGGTATATATTTAATAGGGTCCCTGAATGGTTTGAAAATACAATTGAACCCGGTAGATGGAGTGGTGATCATGCTTTCATGAAAAAAAACGGATTTACTGAACAATTGACACAATTTCATAATTTTAACGCTAATAATAGAAATAGAAATTTTTTATCCAAATAAATTAAAAAAAAAAAACTCTTACCAAGTACTTTCTAATCGTCAAATGAATCTAGTACGTCTATCGGGTCCACTAGTGATATATGTTTTTTTTATATTTCAGTTAAGTACGTGATGTCCCGGCAAGGGAGGCCACTTGTATACCTGAACGGCTACACATATTGCTATAACCAACTAAAGGGGGGTAAAAAGCGATGGTGTTGCTCGACACACAAAAATCGCGGGTGTTTGGCGTTTCTTGGAACTATAAAGGAAAAAATTAGTTATATACGAGCCAATCACACACATCCGCCGAGGGATTATATTGATAAGAATCAATAGTAATATTGATATAATAATACTTGGGTGTAATGCAAAATTCACGAAAAAAGTGTCCCGAGAAAACCTATATATACGAGTGTGCATGTGTATTTTTATATCAAACTAATACACTGTAATTTATGTCTTAGTCCATTAATATACAGCCTAGTTTTGCTTGCACTAATTTGCTTCAACTGACGGTCGATTGGAAACCTTTTTCGCGTTTTGGATTTCTTTCGGTTCGGACAATTCTTAGCTCTGACCCGAAGTCCAGTACTATTATGTCAATGTACAGTAGTTAAGAAAATTTACGTGAGATTTGCACACAGATTTGATGCGTATTTAGTTTTTATATTAATATATCATATTCAAAACTCAAAATTATTTATTACGTGTAGGCCAACTCACGGCTCTTGACATGATTGTACCACCGGTTCGGAAAACCGATTATGTTGAGAAGAGGAAACTCAGCCGTGGCTCTTTTCAAAACAAGTGTTAAAAAGGTGTAGTATAGATTTGATATTGATGATACGTATTTAAAAAAAAATATTTCGTCATTTGGTATCAAAATTTTGTTAAATGGATTTTTTTGTTAAACATAACAGTGAAAAAAATTACATTTACAATTTTAAATTTCGTGTGTATATATTTAAAAGGGTCCCTGCATGATTTGAAAATACAGTTAAACCCGGTAAATAGTGTGGTGATCACGTTTTCATGAAAAAACGGATTTACTGAACAATTGACACAATTTCATAATTTTAACGCTAATAATAATAGAAATAGAATAATTTTCTTATTCAAATAAATTAAAAAAACAAAAACTTTTACTAAGTACTTTCGACTCATCAAATGAATCTAGCACGTCCATCGGGTCCACTATTGATATATGTTTTTTTTTATATTTCAGTTAAGTACATGATGTCCCGGAAAGGGAAGCCACTTGTATGCCTGAACGGCTACACATATTGCTCTAACCAAATAAAGGGGGGTAAAAGGCGATGGTGTTGCTCGACACACAAAAATCGCGGGTGTTTGGCGTTTCTTCGAACTAAAGAAGGAAAAATTAATTATATACGAGCCAATCACACACATCCGCCGAAGGATTATATTGATAAGGATCAAAAGTAGTATAATAATACCTACTTGGACCTTGAATGTAATGCAAAAAGTGTCCCGAGAAAACCTATATATATACGAGTGTACATGTGTATTTTTATATCAAACTAATACACTGTAATTTATGTCTTAGACCATTACTATATAGCCTAATTTTGCTTGCATTAATTTGCTTCAACTGTAGTTCGATTGGAAACCTTTTTCGCGTTTCGGATTTCTTTCGGTTCGGACAATTCTTAGCGCTGACCCGAAGTCCAGTATTATTATGTCAATGTACAGTAGTGAAGAAAATTTAGGTGCAATTTGCACACAGATTTGATGCGTATTTAGTTTTTATATTAATATATTATATTCAAAACTCAAAATTATTTATTACGTGTAGGCCAACTCACGGCTCTTATGACATGATTGTACCACCGGTTCGTGGATGGATTTTTTGGTTTGGATTGATTTTTCAATGGATTTTTTGTTAAACATAATAAAACATAACAGTGAAAAAAATGACATTTACAATTATTATTTAGGAATGAAAATATATATAAAAAGACGTGATATGCGACTGCCGGCAGACAGAAAAATGGGCGCGTGACGTCACATGTCTTACTCCCCATTATGGCTATTTCTAATACTGCGGCTAGATTATCGGGATTCGGCGAATATTCGCATTATCGCGACAAGTGTGGCCGAGTAGTTCGTTGAATCGCGATGTATTCGGCGAACACGAATCCTTATCGCGGCACTGTCGGTGATGTAAATGACAAGTGACTGCTAAAGTAGACAAGAACATCGCGTGTTACCGAACTCGATAATTTTATCGTGACAACGCGACCCGAATTTCTGCACGATAATGTAGCCGCAGCGTAACAACCCAATATCTCAACTCTCATGCCGCACACGTGTAATACGTTTTTTTTTTTGGTTTCAGAAAACGAATGCGAATACGTGACGTCACAACGAGGGAAGCCCATGATAAGGTTAAATGGATACACGTATTCCATCGCGACCGCGAATGGTAAGAAGATCAGATGGAAGTGTTCCACGCATAACAACCGAGGCTGTTTGGCGACGATACATACGGTTGACGGTAGATTGGTATCTACTAAAGAGACGCATTGTCATCCACGACTTAAAAGACGAAATGTGCGACATCAAGTTAAAATCTTTATTTAGATCGCACTTTCACTCAAGACAGATGAACAGAAACAAAATGTCCTGATTATAATCATAATCAGGAAATTTTTGACTGGTGTAGTAAAAGTCTACAGTGATAGATAAAGAAACTGATGCGTTGCTAAAAGTTAAGAAAATATATGGAATTTGTATCCTAGACAGTTTTTTATTTGTAAAAAACCTAATTAAGATACTTCATGCATTTTCTTAATTTTCACTATTGTCTAATTTTGAAACGAAATAAAGTATTGTGCGCAGTATTCTGCTGGTATTTTAGTTAAAATAGTCGCGTTTTATTTATATAGAACTTTAATTTTTTAAGTAAAAGTATAATAAAGTGCATATATTTGTACTTTTCTCTTAATCTACCCAACCATTAAGACATATACAGACAGACTATACAGGGCGTCCCACGGCTATGCCACATGGAGGGGAAGTACCTTAAATATTGTAGATGGAACATTTTACTGAAAGAAGACTTCATTTTAATTTGAACAAACGAACTTTGGTTTCGCAACTTTGAATCTTTATGGCGTAACGGTTAAAGGTACTGAAAACAGAGACTGGCCAGCAATCTCAAACAAACTCGGTTTGGGCTTGGGCTTGGGCCGTTTCCCGTTCTCGGCTATCTGAAGACACTCACCTGACGGCTCGGGTCTCAATAGCGCCTCGGCGGTAATCACCAATGTACCACTTCAACTTCACTTCTTCACTTTTGTAATGTATCACTTGTACCATAATGTACTAATATTCTACATGTGAATATAAGATGTAAGGTAAACGTGTGTAATTTTAAGGTAATTTTAATTTAGTAAAAATATTATTAAGTAATTATTTTTAATAAAAAAGTATCAAGCATTTTCTGTCACAGAAGCAACTTGTATACTTGGTACAAACCAAAGATCGAGCCATCACGACCGACTTATCGTAAGGACATTTTTACCTACATTGAGTTTTTTATTACAAACTATAAAGGACTAGGTTACGTCGACATTTACTAGGAATATAAAAACATATTAATTTCAAATGTTATTTTCCTAGGAATTGTCGACGTGCCTTGGTCCTTTATTGTTTAAATTTTTAAATAATAAAAACTCAATTTCTAATGCGTTTCAAATGACAATAGGAATGAGACACCGCCATTTTCTGTTTCTATCTCACTCAGTATAAATCGCATATGAGCAGGACAGAAATATAAAATGGCTGTTTGACAGTCCTATTCTCATTTGAAACGCATTATAGTTAAAAATGTCGCTAATGATAAGTCGCTCTCGGCGGAAAACGTCACACTCTACAGTTATTACTAAATTGTATTTTTATTTCAGTGGAATACATAATGTCGCGCCAGGGAAGGCGTATGATACAGCGAAAAGGGTTCACCTATACGGCGATTAAGAAGAGCGGTGAGAAAACTAGATGGCGATGTTCCACGCACAGAGATCGCCTCTGCCATGCAGCCATTCACACCATAGATGACGTACCAGTGTACATCCAAGAGAAGCATAATCACCCACCAAAGAAGAATAAGACGAAAGGCAAAATAAAGAAAGAGAAAATAAGGAAAGTAAAAGCAATAAAACCGGAAACACACTTGTAATCTGACTACAATTTTTTTTTCATCCAAATATATAAACATGTATTTAATAAATAGCTGAAATAAAATCTTGGTGTATGATTAATAAACGAGTCCGCGTCAAGAACGTCCGTAGCTTTTATTTAAAGAAATAAATAGTTATACTATTCGAAAGCACTTTGTAAAAGTTTATTTGATGAAAAAATTTGTCTATTCTCTATTGTAATCTATTACTAGTGTAGCATTTTAGATAATAAAATAAAAAAATTATAATTCTCACTATTCTAAAAACATACAATACTTGTTGTACAAACAATCTATTTATAAATTATACCTAATTATCTTTAGTCACTTTTAAGGTGACAAAATGTTATTTACGATAAATATTAAAGTAATTTATATTTTTTCAACACACTTGCTCATAAAGGGGCTCCCGGTTCACCGCAACTAGGCACACAATGACACCTCTAACTCAAACTGTGACTTTTGATTACTATTATTCACAATGTGAGTTATAGAAATTTTTTTTAAATTTTATTGGGTGAGTTGCTGTGTTCTTAAAAAAGTTTCTATTACAAAAAAGATCTTGTTCAATAATTTATAAAAATATCGTTTTCAATTAATGTACCTATTGCTTGCTCATTTCATACAACTCCGTATTTAAATAGATAATTTAAACATGTACGTGTTTAATAAATAAAAGTGTCAGTAACTTTTGTTTTTTTTTGTAATAAAGAAAACTCGAAATTCCCCATTTTGTACGTGGCTATAAGAGAAAAGCCAAAAAAAAAAAGAAACCTCATTCTTTTAGTCTATGGCCATTAAGGTGCGCGCGCATTCCGGAAAACTGATTAAATCAAATAAACACCTGAATAGGCTGTATGGTCGTCGATCTTTGCCTGCCCTCAAGAGCATCTCAAGAGGGCGAACAAAAGAACAACATTAATTTTTCCCGCCATGGCGAAAAAATTTTCACAACTCGTTTCCACTGTTTTGTACCATAATGTACTATTTTAGTGTTATTTTCTTCACAAGTGTGTTGAAAAACGTCGTATGATACACGTGTATATTGATGATTACCGTCCTCGGCTACCTTAAGACCCTCACCTGACGGCTCGGGTCTCAATAGCGCCTCAGCGGTAATCACCAACTTTTACACTTGTACCATAATGTACTATTATAAAACAGAATCGTCTTCAATTTGCTCATCAATAGAAGATATAGAAGATTTCCCTTGTCAAGAAACTCGAAGCAAAAAGCGAAGCGGAAAAGAAGAGCAACGAACATTTAAACTACACAAGGGATTGAAGTATGAGAGTAGAAATGGAAAAATACACCAAGAGAAAAAAATTAAATCACCTTGTAAAATAACTTGCAGAAAGAAATGCTTTGAAAAAATATTAGAAAACGATCGCAAAAATATTTTTAATCTATTTTGGAATATAGGTGATCATTTAGGCCAGTGGAATTTCATCACTAAATATGTCGTAAGGGAGAAAAAACGCAGCTTTACTACGGGTACATTGGAATCAATAAGGCACTACTGTTGCAGATATTCCCTACCAATTTTAGGTGATGATGGAAAGGAAATTAAAAAAGTTTCTGTGTGTCAGCCTATGTTTTTAAACACGTTGTCAATTAGCTGCAGTATTGTTACTACAGCACTGAATAAATTCAAAAAAGGGCGCGTAGAACCCGATATGCGCGGGAAATATCCAAGAATTATAACTAAAGATAAGATCCGCAGTGTCATACATCACGTTAAAACATTTTCACCAGTCAAAACCGTTAGGAACTCAAAGAACCTCATACTAGATGGATCACTTTCATTTACAAAAATGTTTGAACATTACAATAATCAGTTTGTTTCAAAAAATAAAGTTACAACCATGAGACAATATCAAGATATCGCTAGGAAATATTTAAATATTACTTTCATAAAATCTAAAAAATAATAATTTTAATATCATAAAATGTTAATAATATTGCGGTTATAAGATTTAGTTTTTCCACTTATCATTTTTCATATCTTGTTACCATACAATATCTAGAGTAGTATACTGAGTGGCGTTTAATTTTTATTTATAAATATTAAATTTTTCGAAAAATATAAAGCTCTCGAACATATTATTTCAATTATAAGAAATCTTTACGATTAGTTTAAGCTTAGTCAATGATGATAAGAAAATTGATAAAATTAACATGATTTGTATTTTTATTCCGCAGAATCGACTTCAAGTATTAGTAGTATTTGTTCATCAAAAAATTCAGCAACTTTTGAATTTCAAGAAACTCCGAATGAAAATAAAAAGGCTCGCTCAAAAGATGAGCTAAGAAAACTAAAACTAAACAGAGGATTAGAGTATGAGAGTAGAAATGGTAAAGTACACGAAGAGAAAAAAATGAAATCAACTTGTAAAATAATATGCAGAAAGAAATGCTCTGAAAAAATATCAGAAAACAACCGCGAAAATATTTTTAATCTATTCTGGAATATAGGTGATCACGTAGGTCAATGGGGTTTCATAACTAAATATGTCTTAAGGGAAAAGAAACGGAGATATAGAAGCGTCACAATGGAATCAAGAAAAAAATTCAGTTATAAATATTTCTTACCCATTTTAGATTCTGATGGAAAAGAGATTAAGAGAATTTTGGTGTGTAAAACAATGTTTTTGAATACGTTGTCAATCAGTTTCAGCATTGTTTATACAGCGCTGGCAAAATACAAAAAAGATGAAGGACGTCTAGAGCCTGATATGCGTGGGAAACATCTAAACCATCGAAAGGTTATAACTAAAGACATGATACGCAGTGTGTTAAGTCACGTTAAAACGTTTACACCAGTCGAACCAAATATTCGTAAAAATTCAAAGCATCTCATACTAGATGGAACGCTTAGCGTCACAAAAATGTATGAGCTTTACAATGATTGGTTTGATCCAAGAAAATTTTCTTCTAATGTTACAACCGCACGCCAATATCGAGACATCGTTAACAAGTATTTTAAAATTACTTTCGCTAAACTTAAAAACTAGTTTATAAGTAGTTATTAACTTAGTTGTTAGTTATTAGAGTTTTTAAAAATGACGTCACCACTCGTCGTTTGCTGGGACGCGTCCTTTTTTTTTTGTGTTGTAGCAAGGACTGGGGTGGGGTTTTGACTTTTAATGGCGACTTTCAACACTTCTTAGCCAGCTCATTTATTGGGTTACAACAAAGATTTTTTTTTTTATTTAAAAGGTAATATGATAGAGAATACTCTTAAATCGTAAAATCTTCTGGTATTGGGGGCATTTTTCTGAGAAATTTAGAGATCATTGAAAAAAATAGTCATAAAAAAGGGTTTCTTTTTCATAAAAAGCAAAGTTTATGTCATGATGCTACTTTTTTGCGTGCTAATTGTTATTTAATCCTTACCGCCAAGTACGTGGTATAATATTTTTTTTTTATTTCAAAGCAATCGACCCACTAATTTTGAAGAAATCGTTTTTTTTCTTACATAACAAATAAAAATCTTAATTCGCTAATAAAAAGTAAAATAATTTTTTTAGAATTTTTTTTCTATTTTTTTTTGTCGATAATTTATGGTCTAGTTTCACCCCCTTTCGGGGTTGCACTTTATCCAGGGACACCTGTATATCATGTACCTACGTAAGTATTAACTAAATTATAAGTAATATTAAATCTATTGTGTGAGATTTACAAGTTTTGTTTTCCATTATATTTCGTCGCTTCATTCTTCAGATATAAAAACAGGCAACATTTCGCACATTTATAAGTAGATAGTTTAAGATTTTTATTTCTTGTGGGTAGGCTCTGCGACAAGTCGTCATTCTTTAGAGTAAGATTATAACCACAAGAACCAAAATTTTCTTTATAAGGGTTCGGGTGGGAGGGAGTCTATATCTTCGAATGAAGCGTACTCATATAATATCGATCGAACTTCACTTTGCAAGTTCGTTTGATCATATATTGTATTGACCTGTCACTTGAACAATAGTTCTTAAAAACTGTATTCTAAATTTAAATAACGTCGACACACTGGAGATATAAATAGCCAGTCCTCTCGACGAAACTGCCAGCCCTAACGGCGTAAAATCCCCGTGGACGACAGACTCCACAGATATAATCGTTACCACTAGTACAAACACAGCTGAATGCTTGGATATAATAAACTCAGAGTTATCCGACGGGTATCTACATGATTCATTTAATTTTCAGTTGAAGTCGAATGGCTGCTCTCCAGAAAAGGGAAACGCTTGTTGAAGCTGAATGGATACACATACTCTTCGAGGCCGAGCAATAATGTCAAAACCCGTTGGAAGTGCTCCACCCACCAGCCTTATGGATGTCAAGCCATCATCCATTCTTCGGGAAACGAGGTCTACATCATTAACGACGCACATAACCACCCCCCTCCTAAGTATTATTTTGTGAACAGACGTTAATTGCATACGCGTCAGATAAAAGTTTCTCTGTTTTTTGTATGAGTTGAGTTTTGCGTGATTAAAAATAACCCACGAGGATTCTTTAAGCTCAGTCATCACCCTAGTTTCATATTTTGTCAGCTGATAACCATCATATTAATCATCATTATTATCGTCAGCAGCAGCAACAACCCATAAAGCGTTTACACATCTCTCAAGGAATTGATATAGGTCATAGTTCACCGAGCTGGCCCAATGCTAGTTGGCAGATTTCACACACCTTTAAGAGCATTCTGAAAAACTCTTAGACATACAAATTTCTTCACGATGTTTTATTTCACCGTTGAAGCATGTTAATGTTTAATGAAAAGTCAGAGGCGCATACTCAGGATCGAACTCGTGACCCCCCGAATTGGAGACCGGAATCCTAGTGACTACGCTATCACTGCTGTCTTAAATTAATTTTTATTATGTATACTTATGGAATTATTTTTATTTAAATATATAATCAGGCTAAAATAAGCCTTGAGCTCTTTTTTATTATATAATTTAATATAAACTAGTAAAAGTTGTTCTTTTCATGAAACTACATAAATGTGTACTAGATTTCGCGCGTAACTGCCTCTCGTCACAACTAGTTGACTCTGGGCGACAAGTAAAAAGAGATACTGTAGGTTGACGCTTTTGATCTCCTGGTAAATGCCGACGACGTATAAATAACAGAGTTCCGACAGTGTTTGGAGGATAGGGTTGTCGCAAAGAAACAATGCTTACCTATTAATTTTGTACAAGTATTTCGATTGAAAATCGCAATAAATAATATCATTTTAATCATTAATAATAATAATTAAAAAGTAATAATAATAATTAAAAAGTAAAAATTTGAAATTACAATTATTAGTTGAGTCCATAATAACCAGGTTCTTCTAGGTTCGACCGAAAGGAAAGCGTTGACCCGCTTGTATCTCCTTATATTGTGTTTAAACTTAACTACCCCGTCTTCCCACCCACATACTTGAGGCGCTAGTTGCGCGTGGACTAAATAAAATAATTTAGACCTAGTTTATTAAGATTTGTGGTTAAAACTAATTTAAAAGTAGCATATATGGCAAATAAAAAAGCATTATATTTTGAACGGTTATTTTATTTTAGCTATTTTTTTGGAGTTGACAACCAAACTGCAAGTGGGCTAGATGGATATTTTGCTATTTTTTGCAAGACAACAAAACCAAGGTTAATAAAAAATTCTTGAATATATTTAAGATTATTGTGATGTTTTTTTATCCTTTCCATTAATTTTTATTCTTTCCACATTGTCCTTATTAACCAATCAAAAATTTTAAAAATCAACTAAAGATATGCGCAAATTCTATTATTAATAAGGGCTGAAATATAGTATAAGTATTACGTAGTATAAGTTATATTAAGTATGCGATACGTGATTAATAAAATCATCGTATTTATTACTCAGAACAAAACTCGTATACTGTACGAGTGTTGTTTTGTGACTCTATATTGTACATAGTATTAGTATTTTTCTACTCTACCTAACTCCAGATGTACCCCTAACGTTGCAATATTGCATTGTTTGTTACAGAATTTACCATCACACCGCTAACTTATGTGAGAAGGCCAGATATTAAACTAATTACTCAACAACAGATTACTTATGCAAAATCGCTTCTCAAACAAGGAATCAGCATGACAGCTACTGCAAAGGCTACTGGCATGAGTACTTCTTCTCTCCACAGAAGGCTCAAACTTGACAAAGTTGCAGTATCGGTTGGACGTCAGCCCACTTTTAACGCAGAACAGGAAGCAGAAATCGTTATGCATTGCAAGAAAATGTATGATAAAAATTCTCGTCTCACTATGACTGATATAAGAAAGATAGCCTTTCAGTACGCTACTGCAAACATGATCAAACACAGATTTGACAAATCGTCTCAAATTGCTGGGCCCGATTGGGCTAGAGGTTTCGTGTTTCGCCATCCTGAATTAAAGCTTCTGCGACAAGCAAGTACAAGCCTAGCTTTAGAAGAAGATAGCTCTTAAGACTATACTTTAATTTAAACAATTTAACAGAAGTCGATCGAACTACATGAGAAATACGAATTGCAACCAAAACTCATAAAAAAAACTTTTCTTTTTAAACAATAAGAGATGACATGAGCTCAGTTTCACTTAAAAATTGTAAAAACTCAAGATCGTCGCCCAATTTTTGACGCAGAAATGTCATCAAGCTATCTCTCAGTGAAGTGTAGCTTGTTCAATGTGGTATACGGATATATTTGTATGATAACAAATGGCTAATCAGTTTCTTAAAGTATGAGCAATGCTACCCTCCAACGGTGACTTTTGTTGAATTGTAATTACGATTATTATTTTTAATTAATGACAATGTATACATTTGTTTGTAATCATGATTTTTCTTTTCTTGAATAAATACTTCAGTAGGTATTATTAATTTTTAATCTTTCCATAGTCTTAATGGTTCGTATCGTAGCCTTGAATGATTGTCCTCGACAACCTTTCAAAAAATTTAATATTGAATTCTTATGAAAACTAAAATTCAACGACCAGAAAAAGCATGAATATACTCTAAGTATGTAAAACCTTATGGTCAAAATTTACTAATCTACGTATAGTCACTTGACTGTTCATAAACTCAGTTCATATAGCCACTCAATCAGTTTAGTTTTAGTCAGTTAGATAAGAACACAATTGTCATTAGGTTAGATTGCTTGTTATAAGGATCTTATTGCAGTAATTATCTACTATATTCAATTATTTTTGTGTAATTTGTTTTATTGTAACAAAAATAAATTAAATGACACTTTTAAAAAAGTGGCGTTTTATTCTCAAAATTAAGCTTCTCAAAATTTTGAAACAGTCCTCGCTGATCGCTAAGAGCTGATCCTTCGTACCTTATCCATCAAACTGATACTGGCAAAACAATATTAATGATTAATTGGCATCCTAAAAGCCATTATTTGAAGATTTTATTGAATTAGTTTCAATAAGCTAGAGCATGAGCATTAGCTGTAGCTAATATGTAGTATATAAGATGTACTCTGATCACTAGTTTGCCTGGCTTGTATGTTAACGATAATTAGTTTATTACAGAGTTTACCAACATTCTGCAGACAAATATGAGAAAGTCGAAAAGAAAACCAGTCACTCAAGAACAACTTGATACTGCAAAATCCCTTATGAGGGAGGGCAAAAGCAAACGAGCTGCCGCGAAGGCTACAGGCGTTAGTGAGGCTGCTCTCCGCAAAAGACTTAGACTTGATAAAGCTGCGACTTCGGCTGGACGCAAACCAACTTTTGACGAAGATCAGGAGGCAGCATTTGTTACTTATTGTAAGCAAATGGATGAGAAATACTCTGGTCTAACTATGACTGACATACGTCAGTTGGCTTTTCGATTTGCTGCGGCCAATGAAATTCAAAATAGATTTGCAAAGTCATCTAAAATGGCTGGGCGTGCTTGGGTAAGGTGTTTCTTGTCACGCCATCCTGATTTGAAACAAGCGTCAAGTTGAAGAAACAGCTAGATTTTAATAAAGATATTGATCTTAAGAGATGAGGAATGCCAACTAAATCTGAATGCCATCTTATCTGATTTGACTGGGAAAAATTAAAGTAAAAAACAAAGTTGTTTAAAATCTTGTGTCAAAGCTGTCTGCTTCGTACGTTACTTCTTTATATGTTTCGGTTGGTTCGGTTGTCATTATATTCACCAATTTTATCTGTGCTCGAAAGAGACCTCGACTACTTTAACTTAATGAATTAAAGATTTTTCTTTATCATTAAAGAAAAATCATATATAGGATATAGAGGAGACGGACTCAAAGTTTTTTTTATTTTATCCATTACTACTGAGTTTATTGTATTAAAACGTAGTTTTGTTTTAATTGAGAAATTAAATTATTTTGACTTTGCAAAGCAAGCAATAACATAGTTGTTGTGTGCAACCAAATAAAATAAAACTGACCTAACAGAATATTGAACATGAATAATACTGCTGTCGAGGATTCCCCGTTCACATCCACAGCTTACAACAACTTGGAACATAACATTTAAACGAGACTAAATCATCATATTATTATGATCATTGAAGTAAGAGTGCCGAAATTAAACGCCTTCAAAATTTTTTTTTGCATTTGATTTTCTTATCCTCTTATGTGCACACCGCACAGTCTATAATTTTAAACTTACCATGCTTTCAACAAAAATAATTACAATGTTTTTTTTTCCTAGAAAACAATGGAGCAGTGTTCATTCTATCGCGAAAAGGCAAGCGTATGATAAAACTCAACGGGTATACTTATTCGTCAACGAAGAGCATTGGCGCCAAAACTAGATGGAAATGCTCTACTCATCAGCACAGAGGATGCCCAGCGTCTCTTCACACCATTGATAATGAATTAGTGCTCATAAAGGAACAACACACACACCCACCGCTTCGGAAGTATATAGCTCCTATCACTTAAGCTGGAAATACACTAGCGTATCGTGACGCGTCAGAAGCATATCGGTTTCATACACTTACGAGAATTAAAGTTAGAGAGAGACACCACATAACGAATAAAGACACAATACGCTTATATTTCTAGCTTTAATAGCCGCCCGTAAGAACATTATAATTATTATTTTAATTAAACTCAAAATGTGTCCTATTTTGTTTCCTTATCATTTATAATACAAAAAGCATATTCTAAATTAAATTCAAAGACATACTTTTTATCTAAAATGACTTAACTCAAGAGGATCTACGTAGACAAGCATGTCGATTCCGTAAAAATGATTGCATCATAGTAACAATCACAATGGCCTCTTGTTGGCTGAATTTATGGCATTCTTGCTGCATCAATGCATTTTAACCAATAGCGGGAGGGTATCAACCAATCAGAGGCAATTGCCATCGTTAATATCGAGTTGAGTCTATAATTTTAAACTTTTTAACTTACCATACTTTCAACAAAAATAACTACAGTGTTTTTTTCCTAGAAAACAATGGAGCAGTGTTCATTTTATCGCAAAAAGGCAAGCGTATGATAAAATTGAACGGGTACACCTACTGCAAAACCAAGAGCTTCGGCGCCAAAACTAGATGGAAATGCTCTACTCATCAGCACAGAGGATGCCCGGCGTCTCTTCACACCATTGAAAATGAAGTAGTCGTCAAAAAGGAACAACACACCCACCCACCGCTTCTGAAATATACGTATCGTAACGCACCAGGAACATACCGAGTTAGAGTGAGAGTATAGATAGGCATAGAGAGAGACACTAGATACACAACGCGTATAACACGTCAGCATATTTCTAGCTTTAATAATCATATACCCTTCTTCACTGAGACGAGCTATATAGGCCGCTCTCTCTTGCATAATTGTATAATTGTATAGGTTTTTGCAAGTGTGAGATTATCGGTGAAAACGGGCATGTGCTGTTTATACTGTAAGACTGTTTACGTTGGTTTTGTCATGTTTTGAAGTTGGAAAGGCCTTGTTCGGTACATTATTTTAAGTTTGAATAAAACTCAAATTGTGTCTTATTTTGTTTCCTTATCACATAGTTAAAATACACATGATATTTCTTTACCATATAACCAGGACTTTTGAAGCTATCTGGAGCCCTTAATCATCTGATAGGTTTATGCATTGTGACAATACTCTGCGTACACCAAGAGCCACAATAAGTCAAGCAGTTATAGATACCTCTTTAAAATTATTATCGCTAACTACAGTTTATAATGCTCAAATATTTTTAATTAACTTCCAAAAGAGGAGGTTCTCAATTCTTCGGAATCTTTTTTTAAATTTTAAATTTTATTATTTATGTATGTTCCCCGATTAGCTACTCGAAGAGGCCTGGACCGATTTCAAAATTCTTTTTTTGTTTGAAAGGGTAGGTATACTTCTCAGGTGGTCCCATTGTCATCAAGTCAGGATCTGATGATGAAATCCTAGAGAAATCGAGGGAACTCTTCAAATTTTATAGGCACAATTGATATACTTTGTAGCGGCGTTTGAAGTTGGTTTCGTAAAAAGAATTTTTTCGTTTATTATAATTTTCACTTGCTAAGTATTAAGTAACTAAAATATTCTTTACAGTGGAATACGTACAATCTAAAAAAGGAAAATGGTTGATAAAGCTGCGGGGGTACACCTACTATTCAATACCGGGAAAAACATCAAAAATCCGCTGGCGATGCTCTACGCATACTCCATACGGCTGCAGAGCCTCCATCATCACTATAGACGGGACAATTGTTAGTGTTGACGACAATCATATACATGACAAGCAAGATAAAAAATAATCCGTTCATTACGTACTCACTTGTTTCATAATCGTCATGAACAACCCATTAACGTCTCACTACTGAGCGCAGGTCTACCCTCAAAGAAGGGGGCTATATAAGTCATAGTCCACAATGCTGGCCCAATGCAAATTAGCAAACTTCACACCTTTGAGAACATTATAGAGAGCTCTCAGGCGTGCACGTTTCCTCACGATGTTTTGTGTATGTGTATGCTTAAACGCACGTACCTCCGAAAAGTCAGAGGTGCGGAATCCGGAATTGAACCTGCGATCCTCTGAATAGAAGAAAGCAGTCCTAACCACTAAGCTATCACTGCTTGCTGGCTATCACTCACTTGTTTACGTGACTTTATGTATTTCGGCGATCGTCAAGGGTCACAAGACGTTCTCTGCGCGGAACACATGAATACTTGAAAGGTTTTCTGACATAGTTGTGGAACGGAAGGCATCAATTAATGGAAAATATTAACGTATAAAGTTGACTGTTCCAAGAAAATAGGTATTTTTATTTCGACCAGAACGCGAGTCATTTGAAGAAGGGAACAAATAACTGGTTGGTGCAGTTGTCCAAGCCGTTAAGTACAGTGTAGATGTAAAGTACCTACGCAACACAGCAGGGAAAGTTGTAGGTGGAGGAATTGACGACGGTATCGGATAAGGTGACTCAGGAAAATAAGCAATGACTATAGTAGAAACTCAGATGATATTTAAATACTTTTATATAAACGGTGCTTTCACAGAATCCGAAGCTTTAATGTTGTTTGCACGAATAGATAAAGGGGTTAATTTTATCTGCAAAAACAGTAGATGCTGCACTGAGATGCTGCATAGACTGCAATGACAAAATAAGGCGAGAATCTACATTACAAGAATTTTGATTTTTCAAGAATTGATAAAGCAAACTTGATAAAGAAATCAGTCTAAGAGCAATGGTGAATATTAGATGAATAAACAGGAATTGATCGATCGAGGGATTTTTCAAATGACATTGTAAAAATTATATTTAGACAGCATAATGGATAAAGATAGTAAAAAAGAATATAACAAAATGTTTCATTTCAATAAAATATAACCTATAGTATCCCAACGCAATGAACAAAAAGTCTCTCGATGAGCAGAAGTAAGAATTGCGAGAAACTTTTTGTGACAATCCTAATTAGACCTGAGGGTCTAGATTAGACCCATAGACCTCCAATCATGGGTTCCGATTAGGAATCGAAAAAAAAAGGAAAAGAGAAATCCATTTAGAGGTAATCGAATTCTACACGCCATCATACCGGAATGCTAAACTACAAATCGTTCTAAATTAGACCAAAGATAATATAGAAATCATAAAAGGGCAACATATCAGAACAAGGCAGGGGCAATTTAACAAAAATTGCCCCTGCCTTGCCTTGCCTTCCATTAGGGTGAACGAAAACCTCTTTACTGTATAATGATGCTTGTTTTTTCTTCCAGTGAAGGAAATAACATCTGAAAGAGGCGCAAAGATGATAAAGTTCCAAGGTAACAAGTACTACGAGGTGCCCTCAAGGGATGGTGTCACTAAACGCTGGAAATGCGCCGAATATCGCTGCAACGCTACTCTGTACACGTTTAATAACAAAGTGATCGGACAAAATAATAGTCACAGTCACAGTAATCAGGCGAAAGAGGCAAAGACGGTGTTTGTCAGCGTTTCCAGGTTGGATACAAAAATCAAAAAGAAATAGTGTTAAGAGTTTCCTGTAACTTTTTAGGGTTTAGTTAATATACCTAACAGTGGCAACGGGAACTTAAGCTTCTCTCTTTCTGTCCATCCATCCGTCTATCAGTGAGCTGTATCTCATGAACCGTAATAGATAGATGTTTGAAATTTTTGCAGGATGTGTAATTTCTATTGCCAATGTATAGTTCTTGTAATTCACGAGGGCACGTGGCTCATGATTGTGTGTGTTCGATAAACTGTGTCGTATCTATATAAGTGGGAACGAGAGCCTGACCGCTCCCAGGTAGGTTCCTGACAGGCACGCACACTTACGCAATGTGAATGTACACGACGTAATCACAAGTAAAGCTCACGCGCCCTCGTGAATTGCAAGAACTATAACAACAAATAATAAAAAAATATTAAAGTTGAAAATTAAAGAAGGTACTCCATACAGTAAACTTTAGTTTTTTCTCGATCTTAATAACAGATTGTGTTAACTCTTGTATGATGGTTTCGAAACCGACTCGCACTTGGCCGGTTTTGTTAAATTATTGATGACAAGGTAGCCCTTGACAGCGCTCTCATGTGATGCTGAGTGGCGATGCAATGTATGTAATGTTAGCGGACTAACTTGGAAGGGATGTGGCATTGTAAATTAAACCCATACCCCCAACAGGTTTATAATACACAATCGTACTAGAATGCTAAATTGCTTGACGGTAAACTTTTGACGGTATTTGGTCAGTACCAAGGTCTGCTACCAGAAGAACTCGAGCATACTTTAATTTCCATGCAAGCAAAGTTTTGCTTAAAAAACTATATTTCGTATTATCAAACTTTGCAGATGAACCTATGAAGTTTAAGTGGGCTATTTTACTCTTAGGACTACTAGATAGCTATAACTAGAGCTTACTCTTAGGATTTAAAGATTCTTATCTATAGGCTGAAATCTATAGACCACACTCTCTCTCTGCTTAGACTCTAAATAGAGATAAAACGAGGCAGATTTATGTCAGATCATATTTGTATCTCGTTTTATCTCTTATATCTTGAGACTGAACTAAGTCGGAGCACGCTCTATAGATCTCGGCATTCCTATTTCTCAATCGCTAAGTAAACTTTACCCAATGCATGACGTTTTGATAGATTATTATTAATACAAAAACTGTCTTTATTTTATTTACTTTATTACTTACATCATTTAGTTAAGTCTTTTAGTATCATTTAGGTGGTGTTCATGACGAATAAATTCATTTTTCTTTATGGTTAATTTTTATTACCTACCTTTCGTTCTCTTTTTAAGTAATTACTAATAAACATCTAATTAAGAGACAATTACTTCGAAAAGGAGTATGGCTAAGAGTGGACCCAGACACAAAGTTAATAATTAAAAACTATTTCTGTCTTTTCAAATAGGCTCTTTATTCCTACTAATAGGTGCGACGTTCTGTAATAAAATTCCACATTTGATTTTAGTCTTGCCTTTAAACAAGTTTAAAGAATCCATTAAAACTATTCTCATCAAAAAAGCATATTATACAATTGAACATTATATAAATGATAAAAAAAACGTGGGTGTAAGTAACTCCAGCAATTCATGAGACAGTAATTACCTAAATACCTGTGTTCTTACAACATGAAATTTTAAAAAGAGCAACCACCGAGTTTCTTGCTGGTTCTTCTCGGATATTTCTTTATATTTAGCTGCTACATCTAAAGTAACATCCGATGCGCAACCGATGTAAGTTGTATTTTACTTTTGAGAATCGCATAGTAGTAGTAGATTCACTTGACGATTCGAAAGCACTTTGTAAAAGTTTATTTGTATAAAAAATTATTCTATTCTATTATAATCAAAGGTTCTAACCAGTTTATTTAATAATATAATCAACAAACTTAAAATAATATAAAATTAAACTCTAAATTATAATAATATTATATCTATAACTATTTCTAAAATTAAAACTAATATAAACCTAAAACCTCATCGATGTCACCGCAGCGCGGCATAGTACCCAAGATGCTGGCAGCATTGCCCCTTTGAATGGCCAAACTAATTCTTTGGCCAAGGTAGCTGCCAGCTCTTGGATCCCCGGTGGACTCGATGATCTTTTTACATAGCTCTCCAAAAAGAGCTCGAGCCCCCGGGCCCCACGGCCCCAAGGTCTCCACCCCAAAAGGCTACGAAACTACCATCAAGATTTTCTAACCAGTTAAATTTAATTTTTCTTTCAGCCGAATACATACAATCTAAAAGAGGGAAGATGTTGATCAAGTTAAACAACTACACGTATTACGCGGCATCAAGAGATGGTCCAAAAACAAGATGGCGTTGCTCGACGCACGCGTCCTGCGGATGTAATGCTTGCCTATATACATTCAAGGATGAAATAGTCGGGCTGAAGGATATCCACAACCATCCAGCACCTCACAAAGAACCGAAGATCATGCCAAAATTTGTTCTAGGGTTTCCTAAAGACAATAGGAGTTTAAATGTAGAATAGACGAACGAAGATGCAATATTTCTAAGGGCAGAATGCAGGCAAACCTTATCTGTAACCTTACCACAAGGTAAGTACCACAAGGTAAGGTTACAGATAAGGTTTTATTTTACCACAAAAAAAAATGTTGTTTTGGGCTCAAGGTTACTTAGCTAACCTTATCTATGGTGGTACAAACTGGATCAGTAAGTCAGTAAACTTACTGATCCAGTTTGTTAAACCATAACTGTAACTTATCTGTAACCATTTGACGTACTGTCAACTGCGGATTAATTCGATATTATTACTATTTGTAACCTCAGACAGAAGAAAGCTTTCTTCAGGGTTTTATTATTGTAGAAAATGAAATATAACGGGATCTACTGCAACTGCCATACCTCTTTGAGATCGTAACAGATAATAATAAATAATGGTATAAAAACTAAAATTTAATTGATTGTTTAAGCTGCATGTTTATTTTATATTAATTATGTATATTTTTAACTATGTTCATATGACTCTTAATTTTTAATAATTCGGACGCGTTTTAAATAAATATTTTTGATACTTTATTCTTTTGCTACTTCTTTTCAATTCGAAGAAAAGGCGCGCATCAATCTGCACTTTCTGTACTAATATAATAAAGTGGAAGAATTTGTTTGTTTGAACGCGCTAATCTCTGGAACTATCAGTCGGATTTGAAAAATTCTTTTTGTATTTGATATCCCAATTCTTAAGGAAGGTTATAGGCTATTCAATATCTCGGCACGACTCTTAGAAGCCGAGCAAAAAGGAAAAATAGCGCGGGCGAACAATGCGATGCGGTGAGTCGGTGGTCGAGGGCGGTCACCCGACGAGAACCGAAACGAAGGCTGTTTATTAATCCGGAAGATCAAAGCGTTCCCACAGGATTATTAAAAACTAAATCCACGCGGATGAAGTCGCGGGCAACAGCTAGTTTTTTATAAATGCCGTGGAAACTATTCTATAATGCTACTGCTCAATAGATTAGCGCTTAGCGTCTAACATCATTACATACATTTAGGCCTGTCAAATGGTTGCGCCATTTTAAAAATTAGTCTGGACAAATAAAAATACGGTTACACTAGGGATACAGATAGAACCCGAACGGACGGACAGCGGAGGCCTAAGCCTCCTAATAGGGTCACGTTAATTACCCTTACGGTACGGAAACTTAAGAACAATAATTTTCATAAAGGTTGTTTATTCATTTTTTTCAGATTACTCTACAATCACTTACATATTATCTAAGAGGGGTTACAAGCTACTGTTGTTCGGTGGATTCACGTATCACATGAAACAGCAGATTGGTGAAAAAAAAGTTTGGAGGTGCTCTAAGCATTGCTCTTCTAAATGCAAAGTGACTTTAACCACTTTTCAGGACGACTTGTGCAAGATAAGACATAAACATAACCATTCCCCTCCACCATAGGTCTTTGATCTATGACATGGCTTTATTTCTTTTAAAGCTATTGCATAGCTTCTATCGCGGGCCAGCGTGGAGACCGAATCTAGAAATTCCGTAACGAAAATAACCTGACACGGGACTCCTCTACGGTGAGCTGCTAGATGGCGGATTTTTTATCAACGCCATCTAGCGGTCAGCCGCTAGATGGCGTTGATAAAAAATGCTATGCAATAGCTTTACCGCGGCAGTCCCCGAGTGCCACACGTCTTTTTTTTATTTATTTTTTGTTTATATATTTGGCACTACCTGGTGCCCGCGACTTTATCCGCGTGAATAAAGGTTTTAAAGCGTTTATGAATGTTCTTTATCTAGACAATAGTCAGTCCATAGTCAGACAAGTCCATAGTCAGACAAGTCCATAGTCAGATTCAAAATATCCTTGTCATCAGATCCAAAAAATATCATCAAATTATTGTTGGCAACATTATTGTACCTATTCTCCACAGTAGCCGCAAAAAAAGCCATAAAAAACGCCGCTTAAAGTAGCCAGTCTGCTCTCTCCATAAGAAAACATTTACCAATATGACAAGGCAAAGGCTTTATTTGCTTAAAAATATTTTCTCATATATCTACGCGTTTTTTCATTAAACATTACATACAACATTGTGTATTATTCAAAGTATACAATCCTGTAGACAGCCTACATCATATATCTATCTCAGTCTTCTCAGTGTTATCGGAACCCGCTTTATATGACGTAAAGCGGGTTTGACAGTTCTTTATAAGAAACTTTTCATTGTTTTTAATAGTTTGAAAGGGTATACTTCCCAGGTGGTCCCACAATCATCAGATCAGGATCTGATGATGGGATCCCGGAGAAATCGAAGGAACTCTACAAGTTTTATAGGCGCAATTGATATTATAGGCGCAATTGATATACTTTGCAGTGGTGTTTGAAGTCGGTTTTTTAAAAAGAATTTTTATGTATGTATTAATAATAAGAATATTCTCTTTACTGAATTTGTCTAATAGTCCCCTTTCCCCTCTTAGTTGAGTTAAGCGTAAAGCTTGTTCTACGAGTGGACACGAGAATATCTCGCCTGATGGTAAGTGATGACGGAATCTAAAACGGTAGCGGGCTAACTTGGGATATGCATATAGGCACAAATTGGTATTGATTTATAGGCACAATTGACATACTTTGTAGTTGCGTTGAAAAAATATTTTTTACGTCATTGACATTATAATACTTGGACGTTGGATGTAATGCAAAATTCACGAAAAAAGTGTCCCGAGAAAACCTATGTGAAACGAATATATACGAGTGCGGAGTGTACATGTGTATTTTTATAAAAAAAAACTAATACATTGTAATTTATGTCTTAGGCCATTATTATACAGCCTAATTTTGCTTGCAATAATTTGGTTCAACTGACGGTCGAATTTTTAGCGCTGATCCGAAGTCCAGTATTATTATGTCAATGTTTTACGTTTAAATTATTTAAGCACCAGCAGTTTAGATAGGCTTAAGTTAAAATGAATTTCTTATTGCAGTCCCAGTGTTCACGACATCGTCACGCGGAGCCCGTATGATCTGTATAGGCGGTTACAAGTTCCTGCGTCAGTGTGAACTGGGCTTCAAGACGCGTTGGTGGTGCGGCTCCCATTACAACAGAGGCTGTCGCGCTGTGGTGTACACCGTTGGAGCGAACATCATCAAGATCAAAAACGATCACACACACCCGCCCCCGCCTTCACTGTGAACCAGGGGCAGCATTTTTTGTGAACCATAGATAATAGTTTGTTATAATAGCGAATTTCTTTATACAGCGGCTTCAATATCCACGTACACAAACGCCTAAGGTCTCAAACCACGTTCCCACCAAATGTTAATCAAAATCGGCTCAGTAGTAATAGAAACATACATACACAAATATACACACATACCACATGGGAGTACATAATATCTACATCCTACATCACTGTCGGCGTTTGACAATACAATGCAGATGGTGTGAACACGGCCTAAGATTGGGTTAAGGACAGACCGATTAGGAGTAGGTATGGATTTAATTTACACTACCTTACCACCTCCAAGTTATCCCGCTATCTTGTATCTACAATAATCTCATATTTAGCAGTCATGGGCTGTCTTGCCATCGAATAAAATAAATAAAAAATTCGTGGAATTCGATTGAAGCCGATGTATTTTTGTTTGTGGCAGCTATTCCGATACACAATTATAGAAAACTTTTGTACTAGGTCAGATACCTCATAAAAGCGTAGCGTTGAGATTTTCAAAAGCCTAAGGACAATTAGCAAATATAAGAGCTGTTAGTTTAGAAGGCATAATATTAAAAAAATCAGAGTTTTATTATGGCAGGCTTAATGTTTGACTTAATATCTGACTTTACTAATTTTTTTAGTTACAAAGTTCTATGGATCAAAAAATAGTGGGGATTTTTTTTTAGCTCAACCGTGAAATTGTCTAAAAATCACCTCTGATCTGATTGGCTATTGGCTCTTGCTATTGGCTATATTGTATTCTTGCAGCAAAAACGCCATGAATTCAGCCAATCACCATAATTATTAAGACTTAACAATTTAATTATTGCAGCTTTTAAGTAATAGATCAGCTGATTTTTTTCAAGGCTCTTTTTTGTATATATTTCTAATACCTACTATGTATTATTAATTGAAGTACCTAATTAATGAATTAAGTTATTTTGCGATTTTCGATATTAATAACAATTGTACGATTTTTTGTTTTAAGTATTATGCTTGTGAGTTTTAATACATGCGTTTTAAAAATATTTAGACGTTGACATTGTGTATTTATAATTTCGGTTATTTCCAAAATATACTTAATAGAATACTCTTCATTTTAATAAAAATGAATTTTGTATATAGCAGTTGATTACATAATAAAGTATTATCTAACAAAGAGTGCATAATAAAACATAAAACAATGAATAATTGGTGTTTTAAGTTTTAAGACCAACGACAAATCTAACGGAAAAACGCCAGTAGAATTCCGTGAGGATTCTCATTTAAGTGAATCTTTTTAAGCTATTGCATAGCTTCTATCGCGGGCCTTGAGCGTGGAGACCGAATCCAGAAATTCCGTAACGAAAATAACCTGACACGGGACTCCTCTCACCGCTAGATGGCATTGATAAAAAATGCTATGCAATAGATTTACCGCGGCAGTCCCCGAGTGCCACACGTCTTTTTTGCACGTGCTTTAAAATGAGAAATTCTCTATTATTCACCTATGTTAATTAATATTCAAAATGTTTAAATGCATTTTTTTTGTGTCACAGAAACGTCACATCCACGGAAAAGTAAAAAAAAAACTTTACAAATTCATTTATGTATTAAAACCCTTTAATTACATTACAGATCTGCAATACATAACAACTGCTCGTGGGTCCACTATAATTTTAATGAACGGATACAGATTTAGCAGGCATGTCAGAGTGGGTGTCAAGACCCGTTGGTTCTGCGCCTCACACCACAGCAAGGGCTGCAAAGCGGTCATTTTCACCATAGAAAACGAAATAGTTAAATGTAATAATTATCACAACCATCCCGCGCGAAATTCAGGTCTACATACAAGACAATAAATACAATATGTGTACTAACCGTTCACTCCAAGTTGGCCGTCGTCGACCGTTACAAAATGACGTCATACTGATACCGTTGACAATAAAATAATAAATATATTTTACTGTAACCACGATGTGACGGAAGTTTTCTTTTAGGCAATGATATCTTGAATGTCGAAGGAATTTTAAATTTCTTATTATTCTCCCCTTCAAAGAAAGTCATTAATTAAAGTAATAAATAACACATTAGACGTTTTATCAATGTAATAAATTATCTTCGCTATGCAAAACTTTTCCTTTTTTAAGTCATCGTAGAAAACGACACCCGAACAATAGTAACTAAACAAAAATAAATAACTAATTAAAACTTAACAAAAACATTTAAAACGTAATAATAACAAAAGTTTGAAAAAACACAGTGGTGATAATCGTGAGCGGTACACTGCTATCTGTACTAAGCGGGTCTGACTTGAGGTGTGGTGCGGAGAAGTGTGACGCGAGGTAGAGGCCAACTTGCAGTGAACGGAGAATACATTCTATGTATTGATATTTACTAGTTCTTAAGTTAAAAAAAATTGACGTCTTAAGTTGATACTTAAAAGGCTTAATACCTAGCAATACCTAGATTGTGTCAACCTATTTGAACAAATAAATGGTTTTTGATTTTGCTTTTGATCTAAAAATAAATATTTATTAATTAGGTAAGTGTTTTACGTGTTTACTTCTTGTGGAGCCAAATCAAACGAGGACAGACTAATTTAACCCCTGTTTAATAGGGTTGAGTTCCCATAGGGTGGCCAACATTTCAACATTTTTAGACTATATCATCACTTACCAGGTGAGATCGCAGTCAAGGACATACTGCTATTCAATGAAGAGAACTAATCACAGCTCTAAAATTAATCTAGGATTAACACTAGAAAGTCTGCTGTCCTATCTGGTTTCAGACCTACTTGATTTGTGGCGCTTCAAATTGATCTGTAATCAAGCTGTTATTTGTATAGAATCAGCAAATCCAGTGTTAATCAACGTGTCTACTCAATTCCACACGTCATTGGCGAAGTTAACTGCGCTCTTTAGCTACAACTACACGCCATAATTAGAAATATTTTATTAATATTTTTAGCGAGCAAATAGGTCAATTTATGTTAAGTGATTACCGCCGCCCATGAACATTTGTAGCGCCTGAGGCACCACCAATCCGTTGCCGGCTTTTCAGGAATTTGTTGGTCCGCCCCTTGAATAACCCCATGTTGTAATTTAGCGGGAAGACCGTCGCAGGATGTTGGTTTCACAGTTTCAAAGTACGTGTTGAAATTGAAATTTAATTCAACCAGTGTTAATCATAGATTTTTTTTATTATGAGATAGGCTTGCGCTTGACGACAATCAATGATGGAAAGCATTGATGAGGTCTTGCCTAGAAAATGCCTATTTACTCTTGTCTTGAAGGTCCTCAGATTATACGTGGCCGGAAACTTTAACTATAGAGACACGGTGGAACTAATAAACAAAACTTATTTCAGGTATAACCTTCGCAACCACATCTCGCGGCGCTCGGATCCTGATCGTGCAAGGGTACAAGTTCCACAAACATCGGGAGTCAGGGTACAAGGTGCGGTGGTACTGCGGCACTCACAACAACAGGGGATGCAGAGCTTCCATCTCCACAGTACAGGATGAGATCATCAGATATAACAACAATCACACCCACGAGCCTACGTGGAAGTTCGAATAATAAAAACTGCACATTTATACAGGGTGTAAGGGGTGTCCCTTGTGTCGATAATGAAAACTTTGTGAATATTTTACACTTAATGCCTATAATAATAATGTCCTCGTTACTCGTTACGGTATCTCTTACACCCTGTACAGTGTACTGTATTAAGTATGTGTGCGCTGCTGTTGCTGTGTGCGCAATTCAGGCTATTTTCAAGTTACTACGCCCTAAGCTAAAATTACATCGTACTTCTTTATACAACGACAGATTTCCACTGTTTTTTTTTAAATGTTTCTTCCCCTTTCATTGAAAGGGGAAGAAACATTGACCCCTTTCATTGAAAGACATCTTGGTTTGCTTGTTTAATTATTTTCAGTTAGGTTTAAATTTTTTGTCATTAATAGTTATATTAAATATTTACAACAATATAATGTTTATAAGCCAATTTTCAAGTTTCAATTTTTTGTCAATTTTACTACTTATTTCTTTCAATGTTTATTTCATTCAAAACATACCAAGGTGTGGTCATTCTTCGGACTTCCACTGTTGGACTAAGGTCTCTTGTAGGGACTTCCTGAAGCCTCGGAGCTTTGTTTTATAAATTTTTTTGGAACTTTTTACCAACTGGCATGTCAATCATTGGCAACTCATTCATACATTAAAAAAAATGTAACTTAATAATAAACTTAATACTAATTTAACAACAAAGACATCTGAAAGTCACTAATGGCAAGCAGTGACTACACCACACAAGTCTCGGTCTTGTGCCGCTTGTTTACTCCACACCCTGCGACTGATAACTTCGGTTAATGTTCCTTAAGATATTTTTAAAGGAGTATTTTATTGTAAAGCGCAGCTTAACTATTATTTGTATAGTAACTATAATATTCAATCTTGAGTTTGATGCTGTTTTAGGTTAATTTCATAATAACTTGATTAACTTTTTAAAAAAATATTTTTTTATTATTTTCCTTGTGTTCGATATTAATGACTGATGAATAAATAATGTATTATTTCTTGAATATATGAAATCACATGAATTGCCAGTATGTAGTTTTAATTGAATATTTATTTTATAAATACTTATATAATAATATTTAACTAACTATGGTTTAGTTAATCCAAATGGAGAAAAATCTCGTGAAAATCGTGAAATTTTTGGTATAAAAAGTATGGCCTATATCTCTGCCTATGTCACATGTCACTTCAGATCCTCAACTATACCCATGCCATATAGGTAATGACGCAATCAGCTCATTGCTGCGTCATTGAAGAACAAACCAACAACCATTGACAATTTCGTATCTTTACTAATTTAAAAAATATGAAAGTGTGTTTGCTTATAGATTTAGGTTTTTTTGATTGACAAAATGTAGACTATATGTGTTAATCCTGGGTATGAGCTATCTCCATTCCAAACAGCCAAATCGGTTCATTCGTTGTGGCCAATAACACACACACACACACACACACACACACACACACACACACACACACACACACACACACACACACACACACACACACACACACACACACACTGCATCGTCATTTACCATCAGGTGAGATCGCAGTCAACTAACTACCTTGTCATCGAAAAAAACACACACACTTACAAACTTTCGCCTTTACAATGTAAGTGTGATATTTTCAGGTCCGCTCATTAGAACAAGTCAAGGTCGCCAGATAATCATCCTATCTGGTTTCAAGTTCACCCGGCACAGGCGCAGCAAGTTCAGGACCCGCTGGTTCTGCAGCAGCCACAACAAAAACTGCAAAGCCTACATATACGTCAGCAACACAAACGAGATCGTCTCTCTTAATAACGAACACAACCACCCACCGCCTCCCACGCTCTGATAAGAATGGAATAGAATAATTTTTCATTCAAATAAACTTTTACAAAGTGCTTCCAATTAATAATCAAATGATCTACCAATGACTCTACCAAGAAAATAAAAATTCACACCATTAAAATATAGTGAGATTTTTTTTTTTTAATTCTATTTTTCTTATTATTAGATGAACATTTGATGATAAGAAGATTAACATTTTATGTTTCTCAATACCTACAGTTGTTTCGATATTGCAAAGTCCGGGTGACATGTTTTTAAAATGTAACTAAGTAATTTTGTACCAAGTGTTTTGTGTTTGTATTGCAATCATAACAAATCCATACCATTAAGATTTATTAAGGGTATTTTCTTTCAGAAAATCTGTTTTCCTAAATTGAACCTTACGTTTTATGGTACAAAATGCGTTACGTCACCCACACCATGCTACGACGATAAAACTGGAGGTTTTTAATTATTTTTTTAAAACAAAACTAGCCAAGTTGAACTTGACTAATATTCTCTACTCCCGTTGGATGGCGACGACGTTACTTCTTTAACTAATCCGTTTATAAGGTAGTATAGCAACATTAGTAATGCACAGTGTGTCTTTGAAGGTGCAAGATTCCAAAAATCGGACCGAGGCGCGCTGTGGTTGATCGTGGACGGGTACAGGTTCCTGAAGCATCGCAAGTCAGGTCCCAAGGTCCGCTGGCACTGCGGCACACACGGCGCCAGAGGCTGTAAAGCATCCATGTACACATACGACAACAAAATCATAAAGAGCAACAACATCCATACGCATGACGTTAATTTGCGATACCAGCATAAGAAGCCCGTGAAAATATGCTTTTTCAGAAAAATCCTTGGTAAACCGCTGTAAGTTAAACGCACTATAGCGGCACGACACGACAAATAATAATAATAATTTATTATTTCCATTGATTTATATGAACCTGCCGATATTACCGCCGCGCCGCGACTCTACAGTGTCACGTCGTTGTAATGGGGTTAGGTTAGTTCGAAATCATAATGAGCAACAACATCCACACGTATGTAACTAATTTGTGATACTAAAATATAAGTCGGTGAGAATATGTTTTTTTATAATGCAACCCTTATTAAACCGCTGTAAGTCAAACGCACTATAGCAGCACGACACGACAAATAATAATTATTATTTCTATTGATTCATAAAGCCTAACTGCCTCCTAACACCTGCGCCGTGCTTCTCCGCTGTCATGTCGTTGTAATGCAGTTAGGGTCATAATTATGAATAATATTTGTCGTGTCGTGCCGCTCCACTACACGCTACAGAACGATTTGTCCTTTAGACTAGTGTAAGTGGATTATATGGTACTTCACAAGTACTCGATATAGTCGCACATGAGGCGTATTTTACGCATCGTACCTACGCCTGTATGTCGTTGTACGAGAGCATGCGAACTCTCTTGGAGGTCTATTAATGCACGGCGTTGCAGGCGTACATTTTTTTCAGAGCTATTCAAGACTTTCATTGTTGTCGTGGTTAACCTATGTATAGCCATTTACAGTTGGATAAAGGTTACTCCGAGGTATTGAGCCACTTGTTTTGAAAGGATCCCTGCCAGGCGTTTGATGTCATCTATCCACCCAACGTAGGATTAGCCAACACTGCGCTTTTCGGTAAGAGGATGCTATTCCAGTAGGGACTTAGATACTCACGGTTTCTATAAGTTCCAAAATTTAGTTATAGAGCGTGCCCTGACTTAGCTCGGACTTAAGATAAGAGTTAAAACGAGACACAAATAGCTCTGACATAAATCTGTCTCGTTTTAATTCTATCTTGAGCCTAAGCAGAGTGAGAGTGCGGTCTATAGATTTCAGCCTTAGTAATCATCCAACTCATTTTGTAGACGCAGATCCGAGATTCGAAGTGTCATCGCGCGGAGCTCATTTGCTCGTCGTGAACGGCTTCAAGTTCCACAAGCATCGCATAAGCAGTGGCATGATACGCTGGCAGTGCGCCACTCACGGGCAAAGGGGATGCAGAGCTTCCATGTTCACAATGGACAACAGGCTGCTCGTGCATAAAAATAATAATGTTCACTGCCATGTGCAACCGTCATCGGAACGACAAGCCGACGGCTCTCGGGCTGCCCCTTTGATGTTCTACGTATAAATATTCATGCTACAGCTCGTTTACTTTTTGACTTGAAACGTCTTTAAAATCTCACCAAAACATACGGGTACCAGTCAGAAAAATGTAGCGTAACGAAAAGGTCTGTATCGTCTTAATAACTAAAAAACTATAAGTCTTAGAAACATGAATCCAATGTCATTATTTAGAGTATATAGTCATCTCGCTGCTAAGACCTTGAGTTTGCATCGGGTCTGGGCGGGGAGGGGCACTGCGTAGAATAACCGAAACTCGCAGATTTCACGTTAAACCAGTTTTTTTACTTAAGTCTTCCATGTCTCGCACCCATATAAATCAACGGGCCAATGTAACTTGCAAGGGTACGAAGTTTCAGAAAAAGTTGACGACTGTTAAGAACTTAATAGCATAACTGCTTAAGCTGGGCGGCTAAAGTGTCTAACGCTGAGGTCCTTGTCCAAATACAGAAGAACACCGAGTTAGTGAGATCCATGAGATCCGTTTAAACAGGGTAAGATCTCGTACCTAGGTCATGTACTGCGCAACGATAGGTACCGCCTGCTGCAACTTTTTTGATGGGGCAAATTGCTGGAAAAAGAGGCGTTGGAAGAAGAAAGAAGTCTTGACTCAGAAACATAAGGAAGTGGACTGGCATCAAGAGAGTTCAAGGACTATTCTGTCTAGCAGTTTCAAAAACTGACTACTGACCTCCAGTAATAGAAAGGCATCTGTCATTGTATTTTCAGGGGCATGTGGACTTATCGAGTGCAACCATCCCCACATGCTCGAACGTAAGCCTAAGCCTATGTACTTATCTAAAAAAATAATCCAACTCAACCTACCTTCACTGTTGTGTTTAATTTTGCTTATATTTTCATTTAAATCCATTGTTAAAAATCAACGTGGATTTAGTTTTAAGAGATCCCTCCGGATTAGCCCTGATTACCTGGGATAAAAACTAGCTTATTTCACTCTCGAAGTACTCAATTTGCATGCATGCAAAATCACGTCGATTCGTAGTAGTTCTGTTGCGGCGTGATTGAAGGACAAACCAACAAACAAACACGCAAAAAATACTCGAAGGTAAATGGCTTCTATTTAGGTACCAACACTATAATTTCTTGGGTGTAAGCGAATTGGGGTTCACACACAGAGAGATTCAAAGGCAAAAGTTTTTTTTAAATTGGTCTTCTTGTCTTTTGATGATTTATGTGTTATGAAACACTGTCTCTGTTATTAATCCTATCCTACTAATATTATAAATGCGAAGTATGGATGGATGTTTGTTACTCAATCACGCCGCAACGACTGAACCGATTTGGCTGAAAGGCACAGAGATAGTTTGGAATGACATAAAGGCTACATTTTATCCCGCAAAATTAAAGAGTTTTCCGCGGGAATCAAAAAACCATTACCCACGCGAAAGCAGCCGCGGACATCAACTACTAGTTTAAAAATAATAAAAAATCTTCATCAGATGCTGTGTTCTCAACATCGAATCGAGGCGGGCGTGTCATTCTCTACTCAGGCTTCAGGTTCCTAAAGCATAAGCACAGCAAGCGCAGAACTCGATACAGATGCAGCCGCTACCAGTATTGTTGCCGCGCGACCATCACCCTAAACAACAGTGACCAGATCGTCTACTGCAATAACGAACACAACCATCTACCGAGCACGTGATATTTTTGTATGGTACAAAAGCAAGGTCTTCCCCCGTTATATAATTTTTTTTATTCGATGACAAGATAATCCTTCACTGCGATCTCACCTGATGGTAAGTGACTATGCAGTCTAAGATGGTAGTGTGCTAAATTTTAAAGGGTATGGCAGTGTAGATTTAACCCATACCCCTAATAGGTTTCTACACGCCATCGTACCGGAATGCTAAATCTCTTGGCGGCACGTCTTTGATAGGTTGGTAACTAGCCACGGCCAAAGCCTTCCACCAGACCAGACAAGAGACATTTTAGAAATTATAAATTTCTAAGTTGCCCCCGCCAGGAATCGAACCCGAGACCTCTCAGTCATAAGACCACAGAGCTCACCATTGCACCAGGGAGGTCGTCAAGTCATCGCTATTATCAACAGCTCACTACTGAGCTCATATCAAGAGATAAGCGAGGGGTCGCGACCCCTCGCATAGAAGACCGCAGACCAAACCACAAAGCTGAGTCTTCTCCGATCATCCATAAACCAATCAGAGACACGAGTGTCGAGCCCCCTTAATGTAAAATTAAATGTAATGTAATATAAAACCTAATATAAAATAAAATGTAAAATCTAACTCCATGCGGACGAAGTTGCGGCCAATGCTTGTAATGTAATATATATAATTAGTAATCTAAATCACTTCGATGTAGATTTAAACAAATATGTCAAGATTGTAAAATTATGTAGAAAGAAATTACTAATAAAATATATAATTTTGTATTTTTCAGTCTAAAGTAATTTAATTCAATTCATACAAATTGGGGCAAGGCTCCCACGGACCCAAACTCACGAGCAATCAGAAACAAACACTGTGGTAGATTCATTTGATAATTCTAAATCACTTTGTAAAAGTTTATTTGAATTAAAAAATTATTCTGTTCTATTCTTTTCTACTGTATTTCGAAGCTTTCTATTTATTATATGGTCCACTCTTTCAGAATTAGAATTCGGCACGTCTTCCCAGGGCAATCGAATTTTAATAGTAAATGGGTACAAATTCCACAAGCACAGAACTCAGGCGGGAGGTAGGACCAGGTGGCAATGCTCAAAAGCTAGGTTCGGCTACTGCTTCGCGTCGGTGATCACGGGGGATGCTGAAGAAGGACAAATAATAATTTTCAAGTTGAAAAATGAGCATAACCACCCACCTGTGTTTTGATCGCGGACACACGCATATAAATGAAGCCTCGATAGCCCAACGGTTAAAGGTGCGGGTTGAATAATATCACTTCGATGTAGATTTATATAAATATATTATGTCAATGTTGTAAAATTATGTAAAAAAAAAGCTAATAAAATATATAATTTTGTATTTTTCAGTCTAAAATAATTTAATTCAATTCATATAAATCGGGGCATCGACCCTATCAAAACGCAATCAAAAACAAACACAGTGGTAGATTCATTTGACGATTTGGTCCAAGATCCCAGGCCCGCAAGAAAACCGCCAGACCTTCCTCATTTTCTAATTCATGAAATATGCTCGATTACGTAGTACCTACTTTGAAGGTGTATATAACTGCTAATTCGATAGCACTTTGCAAAAGTTTATTTGAATATAAAATTATTCTGTTCTATTCTATTCTACTGTATTTCGAAATGCTACATGAATAGAATAGGATAGAAATATTTTTTATTCAAATAAACTTCTACAAGTACTTTTGAATCGTCGATGAATCTACCACTGGTTTGGAATGCCCTTCCTGCCGAGAAGAGCCAGCAATAAACTCGGCGGTTGTTTTTAAAAAAAAAAAAATTACAATAAGTAACAAAACTATATATACAGTGTTTCCACAATGAAGTTTCAAAAATACAAAACAACCCAATGCATGTTAAGACAGGCAGACAAAAGCAGCCCCATTCCCGATGGTTATTTTATTATTGTTATTATTATGTTTTATACTATATACGGTCCACTCTTTCAGGTATAGAATTCGGCATGTCGTCCCAGGGCAATCGAATTTTAATAGTGGCTGGGTTCAAATTCCACAAGCACAGAACTCAGGCGGGAGGTAGGACCAGATGGAAATGCGCAAAAGCTAGGCTCGGCTGCATCGCGTCGGTGATTACGGGGGATGCTGGACAAGGCCAAATAAAAGTATTCAAGTTGAAAAATGAGCATGACCACCCACCTGTGTCTTGATCGCGGACACACACATATAAGTGAAGCTTCAATAGCCCAACGGTTAAAGGTGCGGACTGAATACTGAAAGGTCGCAGGTTCGAGCCCGTTGCACTATTGTCGTACCTACTCCTAGCGCAAGTTTTTCGCTTATTTGGAGGGAGCATAAATCAAGCTCAACTTAGCTAATATTCTTTAAAAAAATGTACTAAATACGCAGGTCCAAATTTTCATATAATCTAATTTAAAAAGCATACGTGAAAAATTAAGACTTCTTCATTTTTCACGGATTTAATCACGCAATAATTCTATGGATGTTTATCTGAAAATATATTATTATTATTAACAATAAATTTTTTATTATACATCATAAATATGAAACAACAAAAAATAACCCAAGTCAGAAAACCCCATCAAATGCAAGTCGGACTCGCATACGAATGGTTCCGTACCAAGAATCGCTGAAAATACACGTTTCTAGTAGCCCCCTTTACTTTTTAATTTATTTTTATTATTTCTTGTTGTGGCGGTAACCGAAACGTTCTCTGAAAATTTCAACTGTCTACCTAGTACTAGATCATGAGATACGGCTGACGGACGGACGGACAGCGCAGGCTTAGTAATGGGGTCCCCTTGGGTACCCAAAGGTACGGAACCCTAAAAACAGAGTACATATTAGCGGCCTTATCTTTATGATTTTTTTAGGGGCAATCATAGCAACGTCAAGACGCGGCGCGCGTATCATCGTCATTTCCGGCTTCAAGTTCGTCAAACATTGCGAGTTCAAGTCCAAAACTCGCTGGTTCTGCGGCAGACACAACTTTGGCTGCAAAGCCTCCCTTTATTTGAATGAGAGGAATGAGATTATTTCTTATAACAATAACCATAACCACGAGCCGCCTCCAATGTTATAAAAGAAGAACGAGGGTAAATTAAACATTTAAAACACTCCTGACTATCTATCTGACATCCTCTTATGGTTCTTTTAATTCACGAGGGTACGCGGCTCATGGTTGTGTGTGTCGTCTCTATGTAAGTGGGAGCGAGAGCTTGCTCTCATCTGGCCGCTCTCACAAAGGCTACTGACAGGCACACACACTTACGCAATGTGCATGTACACGACGTAACCACAAATAAAGCTTACGCACCATCGTGAATTACAAGAACTATACCAGTTTTCTCCTCCATCGTCAAATCGTCCTCCTCGAACCTCGACCAACATCTAACACCTACCTTGAGACCATTCTAATTAGCCCAGATAGACTTTATCTGCCGCAAGTTGCACAGGAGTTGGGTATCCCGCAGACTACTTGATGCTGCAGCTTCAGCTCAAGGTAACCATGTCTTGGACATACTCCGAAGTAACATTACACCCAAATCAATCGCACCAAATGAGCTGTTGATCTTCAAACGCCTGAGTAAATCTTCATAAATTATAGCTAAGATCCATTTTCAAATAGAAAAAACCGCATCTAAATTATATATCTACTATATAAAAATAAGTCGGGTTTTCTTTCCTGACGCTATAACTCCAGAACGCACGAACCGATTTCCACGGTTTTGCATTCGTTGGAAAGGTCTCGGGCTCCGTGAGGTTTATAGCAAAGAAAATTCAGGAAAAATTTCAACAGAAAAGCGGGAAAATCTTTTTTCACATACAGCGCCATCTCTGATACATAGCATGTAATCTGGTGGCGAAACGGAGTTCGCCGGGTTTGCTAGTTATATATATATTCCTGTAAACTTAAAGAATTTTCACTAACCTAAAACGGGCTTTTGTAATAATTTTTTTCTATAATTTTCACGTAAAAGTGTGTCTGTAAATAAAATTGATCTCAATTTTTTCTAGACGCATAGATTATACGAGTATGTTACAATAATAAATCTTTAATATAACTGTAAAATATTGTTATTTCACTATAAAAACCCTAATCTATTGATAGATAACCCTAAAATATATTAAAAAAATGACGTGTGGCACTCGGGGACTGCCGCGGTAAAGCTATTGCATAGCCTTTTTTATCAACGCCATCTAGCGGCTTACCGCTAGATGGCGTTGATAAAAAATGCGCCATCTAGCGGCTCACCGTAGAGGAGTCCCGTGTCAGGTTATTTTCGTTACGGAATTTCTGGATTCGGTCTCCACGCTGGCCCGCGATAGAAGCTATGCAATAGCTTAATAATAATTAAAAAGACAACCGTCGTATTGGCACTTTAAGTTAAAGCTAACCATCCGTAGAAATGACGGTAGTTCGACGAGCTTTAAAGGGTTAATCATTCATTTCCAGCTGTATTCACTAGATCCATCCGTGGAGCGCGTATAATCGTCATTTCCGGGTTCAAGTTCGTAAGACAACAGCGGCTCAACATGAAAACCCGCTGGTTCTGCGGCAGCCACAACAGATTCGGCTGCAAAGCGCATCTGTATCTCAACGACGACAACGAGATCATCACTTGCAACAACAATCACAATCATAGACCGCCTGATATATTGTAAATGGGACGTTGCCAAAAAATTTAAGCCTCAACAGCCCAACGGTTACAGATGCGGACTGAAAACTGAAAGGTCGAACGAATCCCACCTGTTGCTCTGTTGTCACCTGTTTAAGTGTGACCGGGACCATCCATCTAAATGTGAAGCGATGCGGACAAATTGCGCACATATAATAGTGACCGAATTAAAAACGCAGTTTTTTGGCAAATCACAAAAAACTTATAAATTTTTTATCAAATTAAATAACTCTACTTAATTCTCTGTTTTAAATGAAAACTTAAACTCTACAACTAACATCTTATGACATTATTTTGTCAAAGTAAACAGCTGAAGTCTTAAATGCAAAACATTTTTTGTGATTTGCAAAAAAACTGTTTTTTTTTTTTTAATTCACTTTTTTAAGTCACTTTAACACTAAGCGTGCGAAATGCGATTCCATTCTCAAACAGCTATTTAGTAAACAGTCTTACATTTCAACCGATTCCTAAATTCAATCTATCTGCAATCTGTCGATAGTTAACCTAGCAACGGTGATAGAGTTCATACAATGTAGTCAGGTGGCGTGGCGTAAGGTTCTCATTCTCGAACTATATCCTTACTAATATTATAAATGCGAAAGTGCGCTTGTTTGTTGATTTCGCAACAAAGCATGGATCGACGTGATTTTTTGCATGGGTTGAGGACCGGGAGAGTGACAAAGGCTACTTTTTATCCCGGGAAATCAGGGTTCCCGCGGGATTTTTAAAAACTAAATCAACGCAAGTGAAGCCACGGACTTTAACTAGTTATTACTATTTACATGAACATGATGTTATTGACCGAATTAAATGTTTTTTTTTTTAATATATAATCAAAACAGAACAGGAATTAGTTACTACACTTACATTTGACCTGTCAAGGTATTTTTATTGTACTAAATAAAATTCCGTCTACCATAGTACAAGCATGAACCTTTAAATAGGTAACTACTGTTGTATTATTACAATTAATTTTTAGATTTCAGTTATAAAGAATAGATGTAAAGTAACTAGGTACTAGAGTTAGTTTTAAGATTTGGATAGAATATACTGTATAAATTTTCCGTATACCGTATAAATTTTCTAGAACTTCCTATTTGTGGTTTATTTTTCTACTTTATCCTTGCTAATTAATCGCAATAACGTTCGTAACGGTCGGAATGCCGTATTCCGAACCAGTGGTAGATTCACTTCATGCTTCGCAAACATATAATTGTAAAAGTTTATTTGAATGAAAAACTACTATATCCCATCCCATTCCATTCCATTGTGTTCTGCTCTAATAAAATAAAACCTAAAGTTAAATATTTATCTGTTGTAGAAATAAAAGTTATGACGACGTCATTAGGAAACCCAATGTTGAGTATAGGTGGTTACAAGTTCTACAAACACTGTCAGACAGGCAACGGCGCAAAGATCAGGTGGCTGTGTGGCAGGAAGAGATGCCAGGCGTTCTACATCACCATTGATAACGAGATCATCAAGTATAACAGCGTTCATAATCATTGATTCACAATTTTTATTAATTTAATAAAACCGCAGTAAAGGGTGTAAAAATATTTATATGAGAAGCTTTTCAGTTCTCTTCTATTTTTTATGAGAGACAAGATAACTTGTATGAATAATTTTAATTGATTAATTATATTTTGTTATTTTAATAAAGAAATAATAAGTTATGAGAATATTTGAATAGCGTTTTACATGACATTACATGACGGCAATTGAAATGTTTCTTATGTCAAAAATAAATTATTTCTAACCGATTTTATTAAATAGAGAATCTTTCGAAATAAGTAAAATACACATCCGCGCTAAGTTTGATAATCATTTTAAATTATTTATTCTATCAGGTTCGAAGGACCACTGTTAAAACTCGGTCCTGTATGTGGTCGCAACACTGATGCTGAGATCTACAGAACATGCTACTACAGACAAATACCTAAATCTGTCTCATTTTATCTCTGTCTTGACACTGAAACAGAGTAAAAGTGCGCTCTATAGATTTCAGCCTTAGACTGTAAAAACTACGTCAAAAGTTTATTCTACTACACAGTTCACTATTTCAGTAACAATGCGCGTGTTTTGGCATTTGTTTGGCAAAAATCCTTTTCAGTAATCAATTTGGTATGGAATATTTATGTTAAAAATCTCACGTTTATTTCAGATCCAGAACCGTCTTTCGAAGTATCATGTAAAGGTGGTACGGTAATAGTCTTGAATGGTTACAGATTCAGCGTCCACAGAGCCTCTGGGCTTAAAACGCGCTGGAACTGCGCCAGCCACAAGAATCGTGGTTGCAAAGCTTACATCTATACGATAGACGAGGAAATTGTCAAATGCGTAAATAAGCATAACCACGAACAAACGAAGAAGGTCTATGAGGTCCTGAGGCTGTAAAAATTGTCGTTACCAAAATTGAGAATAAGAATAAAAAGTCAAAGTCTAGATCTATGCGATAGACTAGGAAATTATCAAATGTGAACACGAGCATAACCCCGAATGAACGAAGAAATCGAACTGAGACCGTAAAAAATTGCTATAACCAAAGTTATAAGTATATTCTCAATTCAGAATAAATATATAAGTTATTAATTTTAACCGAAAGACGATGAATGACGCACAGCCATATAAACCAAAAAACAAGAATGAAATATTTGATTTCATGATTAATGGATAATAATATTATGTTATGTTAATATTAAGGTTGATGTAGTATATTAACTATTTTAATATGATTAATTCGGTCTGTTATTATCATTTTAATTGAGTGTTTTTAAGTATTTTCCTCTTTAGTTTGCAAGGGCAAAGACAGAAAAAACAAAAATAAATTAAAAATTAACATGAAGGTGCTTTTTGCTGCAATTCATTAAATGTGTTTAGGCTTAACTGTGTATCTGCCCTTTTCCTTTCAACCCTGTAAAAGGAAGTATAACAAGTTTATACACAAGAAAAAAGTGATGACCGCCATGGTACAATGGAGAGCGAGAGTTCTTATAAGAGGGAAGTCTCAGAAACGATTCCCGACAGGGCCAATTACCACCCTACCATCAACAACATGTCGCCAAGCGATTTAGCATTAAGGCATGATGGCGTGTAGAACCGATTAGGGATATCGGATTAATTTACATTGCCCTACTCCTTCCAACTTAGCCTACATCGTCCCCTGCCATCAGGTGGGATCGTTTCCAGGACTGTCTTGTCATCAGATAAAAATCTGTCAGCCTTCCAAAATTTAACTGTAACTGTCGATGACTGAAGCAAATTGGTGCAAGCAAGCCTTAGAGCCAAGCCAAGTTTTAGAGACTCGTATTAAAGGCTTCTTATTTTACAGATCACACGTCATCTCGTCTGCTAAGAACATATTCTGCGTTCCGAGGATACGCTGCACAAAACATTTTCGATCAAGCTTTGGAAGAAGTTAATCACATAATTGTTACACCTGACTTGCCGGTCCCCGTACTGGCTGAAGAGATGCAGTATTTACAACAAAGAATGTTAAAACCCGAAGAGCAAAAACAAAAACTTTGCCGAACGCGTATCGTAAGAAGACCGGATACTCCGAAGCCGTTAGAGTCGTGTGGATGTCATCACAATTGCGTTGAAAAGCTAGGCGGTGATGCTCAAAAGGAATTATTCAACGAGTTCTGGAATTTGAAAAACAGACAAAACCAAAGAGACTATTTGGTAGATAGAGTGAAATTTCAGGAACCTAAAAAGAGCCTCGTAAATGATTCCAGAAAGAAATTCAGTCTAACCTATTCTTTCGTATACAGTAATGAGGAATACAATGTCTGCAGAATGTTCTTCTTGCATACTCTGAATGTTACTGAAAAGTTGATAAGGTATGCGTTACTGAATAAGGATAGAGATCTAAACTTGCCGTTCCCTGAGGAGGCTTGTTTCAATACTACTCCTAGAGGTGGTACCGTCATAGTCCACGAGGGCTATAGATTCAGTCGACACCATGTCACTGATTCCAAGACCCGTTGGCACTGCGCCACCCATAAAGCCAAAGGATGCAGAGCCTACATATACACGGTCGATACACAAATCGTCAGAATTAACAACGAACATAATCATAGTGTTCCTAAGACATCAGTTTAAAATGCTTAACATTGATTTAAATATTTAATACCCGAAACCAATAGAAGCAGGCATTACTTTTCGGATACACAAAGAAAAAAAAAATACTTTTATAGCTCGTCAAGCAATTAAGTAACGATATTCCGTGTCAAATAGACTTAAGTCTCTGCCATTATCGCTGATTTCAATTTTTAGCAATTTAAAGCACTGTGTAACCTGAAATCCGTGACTTTTAAGTATAGTACGTTTATTCACGAAGTTACGGGTGCTTTACTTGTGGTTGGTTCCAGGCGCTTGTCTGTCAAGTCTTGTACAATAGAATAGAATAGAAATATTTTTTATTCAAATAAACTTTTAGAAGTACTTTTGAATCGTCGATGAATCTACCACTGGTTCGGAATGCCCTTCCTGCCGAGAAGAGCCAGCAATAAACTCGGCGGTTGCTCTTTTCAAAAAAAAAAAAAATTTTTTTTACAATATAGGTAACAAAACTATGCTATGTATACAGTGTTTCCATAATGAAGTTTCAAAAATGCAAAACAATCCAATACATGTTAAGACAGGCAGACAAATGTAATGTACCAATGTTTAAGATTTTATTTGTTTCACAGGTAACATTTACCTAAGGATTTAATTTACACTGCCGTGCGCTTTTTAAGTTAGCCCTCTACCAACTTTTATTGCATCGTCACTTATCACCAGATGCGATAGTAATCCAGGGCTATTTTGTCAACTAATAAAAAATTATAAATTTATTAATTACTAGTCGATGCCCGCGACTTCGTTCGCGTGGATTGAGGTTTCTTAATTCCGCGAGAACTCTCTTATTTTTCGGGATAAATTCAGTTGGGTTCAGTCGTTGTGGCGTGATTGAGTAACAAACATTCATCCATCCATCCATCCATACATCCAAACTTTCGCATTTATAATATTATAATAAAATTTTTAAATACTTAAAGTGTGTCAAACACATTTTTAACAAAAGAATATCTACAACTAATTTACCTATCGCACGTAATTTCTTGAACTCTACCCTTCATTGAGTTAACACATGTCATATTATAACAATCCTTAGTAATACGAGTATTATAAATGCAAAAGTGTTTGTTTGTTGGTATGTTGGTTTGTCCTTCAATTCCGTTGCAACAGAGATACGGATCGACGTTTTTTTTTATTCGATGACAAGATAGCCCTTGACTGCGATCTCACCTGATGGTAATTGACGATGCAGTCTAAGATGGTAGCGGGCTAACTTGGAAGGGGTATAGCAGTGTAAATACAACCCATACCCCTAATCGGTTTCGACACGCCATCGTGCCGGAACGCTAAATCGCTTGGCGGCACGTCTTTGACGATAGGGTGGTAACTAGCCACGGCCAAAGCCTCCCACCAGACCAGACCAGAGACAATTTAGAAATTATAAATTCTTAAATTGCCCCCGCCGGGAATCGAACCTCGAGACCTCCCAGTTATAAGACCACAGCGCTCACCACTGCGCCAGGGAGGTCGTCAAGATCAAGATCAAGATGGTCGAGAAGAGGGTGATTTTTTGCATGGGTATACTTGAGGAACTGGAGAGTCACATATGCTACTTTTTATCCCGGAAAATTAAAGAGTTCCCACGGGATTTTAAAAACTAAATCCACGCGAATGAAGTTGCGGGCATTAGCTAGTTATTTATAAATGAAGAATAATAATTCTTCATTTATAAATAACTAGCTAATCTATATATATATAAAAATGAATCCCTATTTCCTTGGTCATCGCATCACGCGTGAACGGCTGGACCGATTTCGCTAATTATTTTTTTGTTGTGTTTGTTATTGTCAGGAGAAGGTTCTTATAAAAGAAAAAATTAAGAAAATTGCGCGAAAAATTAGAAAATTTAAGAAAACTTAACCACCATATTAAATTATTTCTAATGTAACCGCTTTTACAATTCAAACTTTTTTGATGTAACCTTATGGAGTTTGACATAACATTGACAGAATGCGTGCTGCCAATTTCGTCAGAGTTTCAATATTCATAGTTAAGACAGGACAACGTCTGTCGGGTCCGCTAGTCGTAAATAATTATTAAATAATATCAATACAATCGACTATTATATTATTGTTGTTTAACCAGTTTTATGGTCCATTTGATTTAATATGTGTAAAAAAAAATTAACTAGATAAAAACATACTTAAACTATAAATTACAATAAGTAAATCAAAAATGTATTCTTGACTTAGTGAAGAAAATCTAATATTATAGCGTCGTTTAATGTTGAAGAACTATATCTACTGCATATATTATGACGTATGTACGCGTAGAACTACATTTTAAAGTAATTAAATATTGCGTAGCAAGTAAAAAACTCCATCCTCGTTTCACTTTTAAATAAAATATGCTAAAATACATGTAACATAATGATATTGCATATTATGTACAAATTATTTACCGATTATTCTTTCAGGCTATTTACACATTTCTGATAACATAAAAGCGGAATGAAAGAGCTTAAAAACTGACATTGACATGCGAAATCACAGTGTTTCCTGTTCTAACGCATACATTTGTATATGTATCTTTCTCTTTTATTCCGCTGCTATGGTAACACTGCAGTAGTGTGATAAAGGTCATCAAACATTACATCGTGTGTTCTAGGGTTTATCTTAGATTAACGACAATTCCGGTAGTAACAAATTAAATGCTTAAACATAATTGTGCTTGACATTTTTTATCCCTTTAATTTTTATTCTAGGATTTACAATATAATTTCGTATTTGGTAGAGTCACAAAAAAAAAATTGTACAGTGTATTCGACGTTCCATAAGTATAAGATTTTCTTCTTCTTCTTCTTTATCAACCAATAGAAATACATTGCTGGACAAAGATCTCTTGCATGGACTTCCACAGGTCTCTATCTTACGTGGCCTCTTTCCAACGGGTCCCTGCGACTGGTCCGATGTCGTCGGTCTAATTAGTTGAGGGTCTTCCAACAGTGCGTTTTCTGGGGTGGGATCGCCATTCCAGAACCTTGGGACCTCAACAACCACCAGTTCATCAAGATTAAGGAGATCCTCAAATACGAAGCGACCCTTGACAATCCCAGTCGACCCAGCGGACCAGCTAACGATTGTCGTGAAATGTTGGTGAAAGGTGTCGATAATATGAGTTGAATCCTGAGATAACCATTTAAAAAAATATATATTATTAATGGAAATGCTTATTTTGCAGACCCATTCTTCGACGTGTCGCCCCGAGGTGGTACAGTGTTAGTTTGGGACGGCTATAGATTTGGAAAGAATCGCGAGATGGGTCCTAAAACACGATGGGTCTGCGGAAGTCATTCCTATCCGACCTTTTGCACCGCTTACATCCATACTGTAGATAATAACATTGTCGTGTCCAAAAATGTTCATAACCACGACAAACCAAAGAAGATGGGCCAGAAAATAAAATACGAGAGTTCAAATTATTTTTTTCTAAAGTAGATTAGAGTTCATTCCTGTGGAATACATACGGATGCGGTTACTGAGACTCGTTTGAATTTTTTTACATTAACGGCATTGGTAAAAATGTTTAAATTTTTTTCCCCTTTTCTTTACTGTTTCATAAACTTCTTTGCAATTTATATATTTGCTTTTGCTCTTTTTTTTCTAACACTATTAAATTCAATGTATCTATAATATTCATATGCTACATATAACAAATAATAACTAAGCTGTTTTACAGCGACTGTATCCGTCTCTTTCTAAAACGAAATTTTGTATGGAAAGTATTTTGTATCTAATGAATCGTGACGTCACGTTGTAATAGCGCTCTTTTTTTCTAACAGGAAACTTAAAAGCTTTATATTTTCGAAACTAGATAAGATATTAAAAAAATTAAAAATGATATTGTGTTATAATATTAAAAACTAAAGTATATAAAAAAAAATTTAGTCAAATACCAAATTGTGGTTGAGCTGACTTCACACACATATGAAAACTTCGAGAACACTCAGGCATGCAGGTTTCCTCAAGATGTTTTCCTTCACCGCTATACTGATATTTTACAAAATACTGACAAGTTTCTTTCCCTTTCAGAAATGTTCTTCGACGCCTCAATCCGCGGTCGCCCGATAATCGTCTTACAGGGCTTCAGGTTCAGTAAGCACCGTCTCTCTGGGTCGAAGACGCGCTGGCACTGCGCGAGCCACAACCGGCGAGGGTGCCGAGCAGTCCTCTACACCATAGACGAGGAAATCATCGTGATGAAAAACGAACACAATCACGGAATTCCGAAGATAACCCAAGAACTTTACGGTCAACTTGAAAAAGTTTGATTTAAGAATTTTCTGGTGTCACAAGGAACAACATGGTTATTTTGCAGTAAAGGGTGGGTGCACCCACCAATCCACGACCCACGATTTTTCTGGTTCTAGGGGATTTAAGCAAAATAAGCATGTTATTCCTTGTATATCATGGATTTATGAACATTTACCATTATTTTACAAATTGTGTCAAGGTCTTTGATAAATAATGTGCTAAATCTGTCGGTCGTCAAAGATTGTAAAAAATAAGTTCTCACCTACAATCGCGAGCTTATTTTTAGTGAGAAAGTCTACATGAACACACGTGTTTGAAGCTGAGAAGAAAATGTGAACGTGGGTGAAAACTTATTTTACGCGGACATTTTTCCAATTTGATCTTATTAATTGAAGGTTAAGATCCTTTGATGTGTACGAAGTCCAACACCTGTTGGTAAGCGGGTCAACATTGGTTGCATGCACCTATAGTTGCCAAGTTTGGCCTAACGTTGGGCCCAATTTGCTGACGTGAAGGTGCATAAAATAGCGCTGGCCTCTTTATACCAAGGTTGAAGTCGATTTTTTTAAAGAAATTTAGCACCAATCATTCACAGGTTTAAACTTGTTGGAGAAAACTTTAGGACCAACGTGTAGAGCTGGCGTAGCGCGTTGGACATGGTGTACAAAAAAAATTATAAATTTTAAATTGTTAGCTATTTAGATACTACTGTTCTATAAACTGTATTGTAAAATGGCACCATGATTGTTTTGAACTTTTATAGGATTTTCAAGGTATTACAACTTGGTATTTCTCTTACAGGACACTCAACGGAGGAATTCATCAAGAAATAAGAAATACAAAAAATACAGATAATAGACTAGTCTTGTCTAATCTACATACACTACAATAGACTACTCGTGGCTAATCTACGCTGCTCAAGAGACGTCAACAATTCATATCGTTATTTTTGAAGCCAAAGGAAATTCATTTGAAAAAACCGTTGCATAAATACAGAAGTTTCATTTAAAACCCCGAACCCATGTTATGTAGGCTTTGAAAATTTATTCGGAATAAAGTATTATGCTAGGCGTAAGGTGACACGCAGGCAGTCCAGTGGCGTTTCAAATTTATACATTAACTAGCTTTTGCTCGCGGCTTCACTCACGTTAAAATCGATTTTTTAAACTCCTATTACCCCTTTGGAGGTTGAATTTTCAAAAATCCTTTCTTAGCGGATACCTACTACCTAAGAGGTATACCAAAATTCAACTCGATGATAGATTAGTCAGTCACTTTTTTCTTTTATACATTTAGATTTAGGCTGGCATTTCTATAAGGACAGCAAGTCCAGTGATAGTCATAGATTAAATATAGAGGTCAATGGTTTGAGCGTACGCTTTGCCTTAGGGGCATATTCCATTATACTATATAGGATCCTATGTCATACCATAGATTATATTCTATATAGATCATTATAATAATATATATTTCCTAGGATGATAATCTATGGTACGAAATAGGATCCTATATATAGTAGAGTGTAATATGGGCCTAAGTCATGACACAAATGTTGTACTCCAGGGCCAGTGTTTGCGGTGGGACGCCGGGGTGCGCGCACGATCCTGTTGAACGGATACAAGTTCCTCCGGCAGAGGAGCAACGGAGACAAGTGCCGGTGGTGGTGCGGCACCCACAGCGGCCGCGGCTGCAAGGCCGTCATCTTCACCATCAACGACGAGATCACCAGGTGCAACGCCGTGCACAATCACGACCCACCGGCGCCAGAGTCCTTGCCCTGGCCTGAACAGATATACGACGGGGTGACGACGCAGAGAAGGTCAAATAGGGTGTTGTGAAATTAGCGTTAATTGCTTACTTTTGCGTAAAAAGTAGTTGTTTAAAGGTTATAGTGTACATATCAACTCGGAAACAGTTCGTCTCGCCGTCACTCGTCACACGAAACTGGAGGGGTTCTTACCATGTGTTCTATCGTTTGTTCTACTAATAGAACAAATAGGAAAAAAGTTCATATTTGCTCTACCAATCGAACAGGTAAGGCAAGAAATTTCTAGTTGTTGTTTTAATAGAATAAATAGGAATATATTCAAGAACAATATGACTACGTAAAAATGAGGCTGTCCGGGTCAAATGAAATGAATACAGCGGATCAGAACCTCTGGTACGTCGTCTGGCATTGGCAAGACGTAAGCGCGGGGATTGCGGGGTGACCACGCACATTTGCGATTCCCAAGCTTTTTCCGAGGCGAGGCGATGCCGTTACGATGCTGATTAGTGTACTGGAGTCGAGGCGGTCATTATCCATTTCCGAATTTATATGTGTGCTGTAACCTTTTGGTCCACCATCGCTAAGTTTTCTTTAACCGACGAATAAAGTAAATTATTTTTATGGTGATACGCTTCGGCATTGGCTAGTTACCACCCTACCGTCAAGGACGTCACCAAGTGATTTAACGTTCCGGTACAATAGCGTGTAGGAACCGATTAAGAGTATGAGATTAATTAAAATTACCATACCCCCTTCCAAGTTAGCCCGCTACCATCTTAGACTGCATCGTCACTTACCATCTAGTGAGATAGCTGTTCTTTGATGACTGAACGTCAGAACGTCGGATAAAGTTAACTTGGATATGGCGAAATATGCTTTAATTTTTAATTTTTTATTGAAGTGTTAACCTACACTTAAAGGAAATAACCTAATAGATTAATAAATACATATCAAAAATTCCAAAAAAAGGAATTTTTTTCAAAAGGAATTTTTGATATGTATATATATAATAATTTTGATATATTATAAATCTATTAGAATATGCTTTAATGTTTTAACTGACACAGAACAATGCATTTAAAATACATTACATGACTGCTCTAGTTGTTAGTATCCCACTTTATGTAAAGTAACGTAATATTATTTAGTTATCACTTGTGTGAGCTGAAAGCCCACTTAAGTAACGCTTATCCGTGTAAAAATACATAAATTTTTACTCACATAGTTAAGCTTTACTAAAGTGCTAAGTTTTAGGTCACGTAGAACTATAAAAATTATTTATTCCTATTGACAACTAAAATATGATGGTCTCAAAAATATATTAATAAAAAAATAAAAAAACGCGTTTTATTTAATATGTAACTAATTTAAAATCAATAAATAGCGTGCATTGATTTTATTGAAGCCTTTGAACTAAAAATATAGTGATACATTACGAGTATTTTAGATTAGGTAGGTATAATAATTACATTTTCCTTAGAATTTATTAAACGAAGTTTCCAGTTTGGGAATTTATAATTTCTCAATTGTCTCTGGTCTGGTCTGGTGAAAGGCTTTGGTATGGATAGTTACCACCCTATCATCAAATACATACCGCCAAGTAATTTGTCGTTCCAGCACGATGGCGTGTAGAAACCGATCAGCACACTGATATTACCTTCCAAGTTAGCCCGCTACCATCTTAGACAGTATCGTCACATACCATCAGATGAGATCGCAGTGAACGACGATCTTGGTAAAAAAAACTGACGCCTAAAGGTCGTAGCCGATTTACACGACTCCGCTCCCACCCAACCAAAGTATGAGCATTCAAATATGGACTTAATACGAGTATCATGCTCTGGAGGTGCACTTTACAGTAACAAAACCGCGGTACGGTAACGGTACCGCGCGCTGTTTTCTATTTTGTGTTGTTACTGTAAAGTGCACCTCCAGGGCACGATATTAAGTCCATATTTGAATGCTCATACTTTGGTTGGGTGGGAGCGGAGTCGTGTAAATCGGCTACGACCTTAAATCTTACGTACCAGAAACTACAATGGTCTCATTTTCAGATCGCCCATCGTTCTTCACCTCGAAGATCGGTGCAAGGATAATGAAACTGCGGGGCTATTGGTACACGCGGCATTCCGTCTGCTCCTCAAGGGTCAAATGGCTGTGCGCCGAGAGTCGTCACAAACAGTGCCATGCCATCGTGGTTACCATCGGTTGCATGACTGTCGACCGACAGAACAAGCACACACACCCGCCGCTACTGAACGCGAGCCGCCAAACAGACTTTGATTTCCTCCAGCTTTTAGATAGTAAAGACCGCTTGATGTCATCTTAAGTTTGTTTTAGTTATGGAATAAATTGTATATTAAGTTTATGCCTTTTTTTACTGTCTATTGGGGTCGCTTTAATTGATGCGTTATTTTATAAAGCGACTCTTCTTGATCTCTCAGGTACCTACCTACTTCTAATCTACATCTTCATAATATCTAATCATCAAACCTCAATAGCCCAACGGTTAAAGGTGCGGACTGAAAACTGAAAGGTCGCAGGTACTAACCCCACCCGTTGCACTATTGTCGTACCTACTTAGGAGTAGTACTAGGGTACAAGCTTTCCGCTTATTTGCAGGGGATAGGAGGATATTAGTCAACTTCAGCTTGGCTAATATTGTTTTTAATAAAAAAAATTAATATGATATGTAAAGATATATGATAATGACATATTATGAAGATGCCATTTAATTTGAACCATTGAAGTAAATGTAAGACCAAATTAGATGGTAAAACTAGCTGCTACCCTAGATGGTAAACTGCAGCGGAGATTAAACTTTAATATAATACTTACTTGCAATTAACTCACGCGCGTGAAACTCTTGCGTGTGGTCGATCGTATCAAGGTGTGAGTCGGTCTATCACGATATTACGTCACACAACCACGAGACATGCGTGTGAGTAAATTACAACAAATGTTCTTAGGCTAGAATAACACTTAGTAAGTTTTAACGTAAGTAGCTTACGAAAATAACTTACGTATCTTACAGGACTTAACATTTCGTAAGTTACACATGTAAGCAACTTAAGTGGGTAAAAGTTACAAGTGTAATTGCGGCCTTATATAAAAAGTTACCTACCTAAATAAAATATGAATATTTTGTATTTCTTTCAGTCATCAGCGAGCATTCGATAGTAACTACGGCACGTGGGACCAGAATGCTTCTGCTAAATGGCTATAGATATGGTTTGCGACGTAGCACCGGTTTAAAGACCTGGTGGCGTTGCGTGAGACACAGCAAGACTTGTAAATCTATGGCGATCATGATAGAAAATGAAGTGCTTTATGTTAAACCTCATAATCATTAGTATAATCTGTTTTTTTTTTCTAGTAGGGGAGCCCTCTTCAATTATTAATTTATTTTTTGCTATCGATTTTTAATTTTAGTTAATAACTAGATAGAGTTAAAAAATAGAGTTAATAACATTGTTCGTATGACGTTGAAAAGTTGAAGTATCTTGACAGGTTTTCTAGGTTCTTCTGTTTAGACTAATTTTACCATTTTAAAGTTTTATTCCTTAACTCATAGCAGACATAGGTACTCAGTGGGTCTACCATTTTATTTAATAAGGTAGATTCATTGACCATTCAAAAGTGCTTGTAAAAGTTTATTTGAATAAAAAATATTTCTATTTCTATTTCTATTGGTACGATCTTGGTTTAGATTTTATTTAAGTTAAGATTAAAATAACATCCCACTTTCACTATGGATGTGGCCGATTTTCGATTAAATTTGTATTTTAACAAATTCCTGTGATTTGGATCAAAATATTCATTTCAAAATATCTGATTTCATCAATTTTCTAGTGATAAGTTAAATAACTCGTAAGTACGTTTCTTTTGTTATGGGTTTTTATTTTATTGAACTAATAAACTTTGCTCACCTTATGTTGTTTTTTATTTAAGTGTAAAAAATCCCTAAAAACTGCTGCAGTAGTTTTTGAGATAGCGCGCACAGACAGACAAATTCGGCGGCAGGACATAGTTTATAATATTAAGTAGTGATTTAATCATGACTAAATAAAACAATTGTTTCATTACATAAAATTTATTGAATATCTTTTCATAACGTAACAATTTTTGGAATGTTCATTTGGATACAAAGTGCATTCCGTGCATTTACCAGTACCTAACTATATTACTGGTACATGCATTTACCAGTAATATAGGTACAATTAAATTAACATTTATTTGTCTTAATAAGTACTTAAGCATAAACTATAAGTTAAATTCTTTTACGATGAAAAATATTAATAAGTAGCAGTCCAGTCTACAAAACATTAGTTTTATGCTTAATTATTCTAAAATATCTAATTATTATGACATTTATTTTATTTTATATCTAATTATTTCGAGTGTCATGTAGACTGGTTGATCGTCTAGACATTTGTCTAGATATTCCAGACTATAAGTATATCTAACAACATGTTATAAAACCATGTTAAATACCCGCGTGAACCTAATTTTTACTAGGTAGTGTAAAAAAAATATCGTATGGACTATAATAATATCTGTATATATAAAAGGAAAGGCTGACTGACTGACTGACGAACAGATCTATAAACGCACAGCTCAAACCACTGGACGGATCGGGCTGTTTGACATAATGATAGCTTTTATGACGTAGGCATCCGCTAAGAATTAGAAGAAATAGGGATTTGAAAAATCGGTCTTAACGTGAGCGAAGCCGCAGGCACAAGCTAGTTTTTTATAATAGTAATGTATTGGCTAGCTATGTATTCACTAAGCAACTGAATAACAATGTATGTAATATAATATTATAAAACATTGTTATATTCTGGACGCACCGACGTGAGAAACCAAATCTTAAGTAGAACTTAAAACAATACTTAATTACAATTAAATTGTCAATACTTAAAACAATACTTAATTGTCATTCATTAGACATAAGACGCCTGTACAAAAATAAATAAAAAATACTAACAATCGCTAAGAAACTTAAAAGTTATCAATTAAAACTACATTGTTATGAATGTCCTGTTACCTGTTACTTGAACCCTGTACCTATATACTAAGAACCTGTATACTAAGAATGTTCTTTACACATTTCAATAGTTATTAAACATTAATGATATTATAACATCTTTCTGAACGATGAGTAGTAAGCACTTCTTTAAATTCTAAGGTGTCTCAACTAATTATATAATTTAAGATACAGACTAGAGCATCTCCTTAGTACAGATTTAAAAAAGTTAACTCTCACAGTTAGTTTAAACTACGAGTTACGAGATTATGTACGAAACAACGAATCTTTAAGGATTCGTTGGTTCGTACATATTCTCGTAAATGATAGCTCATTATAAGATTAATTCCTTTGAGTTATTAAATAGTGTGGCAATCAAATAATTATGTGTACAATGTCACGTCATTGTGATTTACATTAATATGTTGATTCCAGATATTTACTTGTGTAATATTCAGGTTATAAGATTTAAACTCTTTTGACACTTAATAAGAATTATTTAGAATTTAATAAGTAATACAATAAAATGTGGTCTTAATTTAGGATACAATATAAATTCGCTGTATAAATTGTATTTTATCATGACAAAATGGTCGTTTTATTTTCGTACCTACCAGTAAACAGTAGCGTTAACTTATAACACCAGTACAGAAAAATAAATTACAACAAAATAAATAATTTACTTTTATTATATAAATTAATAAACTAAAGCCCAAATTATGCGCAGGTTACTCAAAATTGCAAAACGCATACCATTGTTTAACAAAACAATTTAATTAACATCTAGATTATGATGCATGACAAAGATGACGTCAGTAAACACGTTACACGTTCTAGAAACATCCGAATCGAATGACAGTTTCAAATATATATATATATTATGTACATTGTACGTATATGTCGCAGTAAGATGGTTGAAGCCGTGATATAGTTATACCCCTAGAGATATACATGTTGAAATTTTATTGCTCATGAAACTGAACAACTTTCCCCAGGGAACATAGGTCAAAATATGAAAAAAAAATTGGACCCTCCATACAAAATTGACGATTAGCTGATTGATTTACTATGGGAGGTCCAATTTTTTTTTCATATTTCGACCTATGTTCCTTCACCTTGGGGAAAGTTGTTCAGTTTCATGAGCACATTCACCTCTTTCAGGGAGTACAACCAATGAAATTTCACCGTGTATATATACCGTAATATAGTTCTATGAAAGCGGTTTATAACTATCTTACTAGAAATACAACTATGATACGAAAACTATCTAGTAATAATATAACTATATTACTAGACTAATACAATGAAATAATTAAATAAGTAAAAAATTACTAATTAAAAAAATGGGTCCAATCAAACAACTTTATTGTGGTTGTAACGATTGAGTAAGTAATTAAAAAAATGTTATAAGTAGTTATTCAAATATTTTATTAAAACTAATCTGTTTATATACATGGTGTAACAAACATGTTAACAAAAATTTTGTGAATATGTTACATTTAATGCATGTATCTAATGAAATTACAAATGTTTGGAAATTATCGGTAGTACTGTAATTTTTGAGCATGCAATGTATCGCAAACAACGAACGCCTAAACCTACACACAAAAATTGCCTCACGCTCACCGTCTGCAGGCGCTGACGTTGAACATGAGGGTGATTATTGATTTAACCTCTTCAGCTTCTTGTTTACTAAGAAAATGAGTATTCAAACTTGTCAACAAATCAATTGAGAATCTACTCCGAAAAGTGCTTTATAAGGTGTTTTTTTAGAGTTCAGTGAAAGGAGCAGTTTTTTTGGTTCTGTACAAAGCGCTATTCAATTGATCAATTAGTAGATTTATTGTCATGTAGCCAGGCCCTTAACATATTATATAATAACGTTTATATTATCTATGTTTTGATTCGTCGTCTCTTCAGATCCTTGACTAGCTGGACGTCTAGGTCTGGCATTAATTTACAACTTGGCCACATTTAAACCAACTCTTTTATAACAGACCCAGTAAATAGGCGGCCGTCATCACTCTATAGTACCTCAGGGCATCCAATATTCAAAAATATCTTTAGTAATGTAATGCTACGATGAAGGAATGAAACTTCATTATATGGTCTTGATAATGAAGAGTCCATTTGTATTATCCATCTGGAGTAGATTGCAGATCAATTAAGTCCACTTGCCTTTGGAAACGCTTTCTTGTTTTGACACGTTACACATAGTTTGGCGAAACTGATAACCGCCGGTGTAGGTATAAAATATTTGGATTTCAAAGTATGTAACATTTTGTCGCGCCCGCCGTGCCCGGTGCTTTTATGAATTGCCAAAAGAGCATCGTAATATTCTTCAGAAGGCAACACTTTTACAATAGGATCATTGATGGAATTTCGCTTTAATACCAAAAACTTTTTGTTCGATTTCTGCAATACGTCGTAGTGGTGTGCATAAAAGCGGTGGTTATGATTTCTTTTCCTGTTTTGCCTTGGCGCCGCATTGAACTCTTCAATGTAACTTATAACTTCGCAAATTCTTTTTCGCGTCCACTCAGGTTTTTTGCTCCTCCCTTCGTACAGTGAACGAATTTCGTTTTCAAAACGCCGCCTTGAGCGACTATCTTCGTCATTATCCATAGTTGCATGAAGTACTGGTATTTATGAAACCAATATAAAACAGATTTTCTATAAAATTTATAATAACCTTAATAACACACGAAAACCCTATCGTCGTAAAAGCCGAACAATAATAGACGTTCGGGAGCGCAAGGTCAATGCCGCGGGAAACGCACCGCACTTTGCACCCCCCTTTGACAATAATTTCACTAGATTAGTCTAGTAAGATAATTATATTACTAGATCGTGTTTTAGAATATAGCTATATTCCTAGTAAGATAGTTACGAACCGCTCTCATATAACTATATTATGACACAAAGCTATATCCCTAGGGATATAACTTATCACGGCTTCAACCATCTTACTGCGATAAATACTTTTTACTATAAATACTAGACTTGCAACGAATAGTATATTCGGCAGTACACCGAATACCGAATATTCGGCGAGGCTCCTGACCGAATAGCCGAATATTAGGCAAAAGTATTCGGCAGGATTTTAGCGCCAAAAACTTGTACAGACGTGATTGTTTCGCGCTCCTTTGTTTTGTTCTAATGTACTCTCATCGCCCGCGCGCCCGCTGTTGCTCTACGCGGTAGGTATATTGCAACAGAAAAAAATGCAGTTCCAACAGAAATGGATAATTTCTTAAATATTAGTAATATATCACGTCATGACAACCCGTATACATGGTGGCAAGCGAGGAAATTTGAATTTCCGTGTTTGATTAAGATTGCAGAAAAATATTTGTCGGCGCCAGGAAGTAGTGTTTATTCAGAGCGCCTTTTCTCTGAATTTGGGATGGTCTACGAGAAAAAAAGAATTAAACTACTTCCTAAAAATGCAGAAAAGTTAGTCTTTCTGCACCATAACCTTCCCCTTCTAAATTTTGATTATGAAAATAATTCAAATGCATAGAAAAATTCTTAACTTGTTTAATATAGAAAATGATTAAATTATGTACCTGTTTTATGTACCAATGACTACTTAATAAATGATTATAAAAGAAATGAGAACCTTACCCTTCTAAATTTTGATTACCACAATAATTCAAATACATAGAATCCTCCATTTTTCTTATTCAGAAGATGATTATGTACCTGTGTTATGCACCATTGACTACTTAAATGATTATAACAGAAATGAAAATATGAATATATACGTAATCAATCGATTTTAATTTTTCATTTTACCAATTATTTATTTCCAAAATATATTATTTAAGTATTCGGTATTCGGCCGAATAATATGTAGATATTCGGTATTCGGCCGAATATGATAAAAGCAGCCGAATAGGCCGAATACCGAATAGTAACCGAATATTCGTTGCAAGTCTAATAAATACTATTTTAAATAAATTAAAGATAATATTTATATGCATGGTGCATGTACCCTATTATAAGTAGTGTAATATAATAGATCTGTAATCCATTTAAAGTTTACATAGCATTTGAGGAATAGGTCTTAAATTTTAATATAAGTCAGGGTAAGTGAATAACAGTACATTTTATTTCAACAATTTATTATATATTTTTAATTTTGATCAAAAATGTTGTTATGGATACAAGTTTCAACTTTTAATCGTCATATTAAATAAGGCCTCTTTTAAATTTGTCATAAAATTATCATTATTTATTATTAATAGAAGATAACTCAAAAATAAAACAAAAAAATAACGAATCATAAAACTATTTCAAGATCGCATTAACATATTATATACTTATATAATCTATTCATATATACATGCATTTATTGGCTAACATTTTAATAAAATAACTAAAAAAATATACTATTAATATTTTCAAGTTTTACAGTGAACATGGGGCTCTAGGATTTGGATGTAATAGCTAGCCCGCACTACGAGAAACGTCCGCGCGTTTTTTATTCTCGCGATTTATATTTCACGGCCATATATGGCCATAGCAAAAACAAACATCATTTAACCCTCCTAGAGCCGTCATGTTTGTGAACATTGTTCATCCTAATTATAGCGTCATTGAGGGTAGTTAACTTCGCCTTACACCCCTTGTCGCATTTGTTACACACCCAATGGATTTCTTGTTTTTGGTTTAAGTGTTTGGAGCGTTTTTTGAATCTGTATTCACCTAGCATTATGATCGCGTTGCCTTGACGGGACCAACTGTAGCGGGGGACGAGGCCACCTGTAAGAAAAAACAGTTGTTCAATCTTAAGATAGGTTTTTTAAGACATAGATACTAAACGTAGGTTTGTAGTAAACTTGTTTACCAATTTATAAAACACACTGTAACCTCAATACGTGGATCATTTGACTACAAATCTGGATTAAGTCGACCCTCATGTAAACTTTGGATTAGATAGGATACCGGCATTGAAGAACATAATATTAGCTTTGTTCCTTATACATAAAGTTCACGTTTTTCGCTTTTAAACTTGTTAAATTATTATAATGATACAAATTTTAAATAAGTACAATAACACTTTATTAATATTATAGAATATAAGATTGATAACACAAAAATATATAAAAAAACGCTAAAAAATACAATCTATCAAGCAAAATTATTTTTCAATACATTTGCTTGGAAAATATAACTTACTAAACCGCTGAGCTGTAAAGTAATACATAGCCATTATTATTTTATTATTGTAATAATGTAAATGATGAATTTCCGATCAGGTTGTTTGTTGATAAGTGTAAACATGTCTGTGTATACCTTTGTCAATATACGTTTCATTACGTAAATTGACAAAGGCCAAACGGTTACTAATTTTAAATATTCTTAGTGTCTGTCATATACCTACCTCATACCTCATGAAACATCAAGTGTAACCATGTCAATATACTTTTATTTTATACGTGTGAGATAAATATAATGATTTAATTCAAATTATCGACGTATTTTTCTATAAATATCCGCCTGAGCTTTCACGATAGTAATAAGTACTATTTTTATTTCGTTTTTTTGTTCTTTTGAGCGTTTGAGGCTTCATCCCTACATTGATACATTTATTGAACCTACAATATCGACAGTAAGACCTAGTTTCTATAGTTATAGGACACTCATGTCGGTCAGATCTTACACAGACGTATTCTGTCTGCTTGTTCGTCTGCAGTGTCCGTTTGAAGAACAGCCTGCAGGACTCGCAGGTCTGTATGCCGTAATTGGTACCTGTAACCACGTCACCGCACACCGGACACTGCGGTTTTATAATACTAACTGCCATATAACCTGAAATAACAACACAAGGATTAAGAAAAATATTACCAAAAAGAATGAAATACCTATAGTATCTTCTGTTTCTTTTGCCTTTGGTCTTCACTCTAGGAAAACCAGACGGGAGGACTTTACAACGATTGCCTAAGTAAAGCTTAACCAAAGAGGAAGTAGTTACCGTCATAATTATGGATAAACCTGAATTAAATGTATGATAAAACCAAAAAAAGCCTCAATAGCCCAACGTTTAAAGATGCAGACTGAAAACTGAAAGGTGGCAGGTTCGAACCCCACCCGTTGCACTATTGTCGTACTCACTACTAGTACAAGCTTTCCGGTTATTCAGGGGGACTAATAAGTCAACTTCAGCTTGCCTAATATTCTTTAAATTAAATAAAATTGAAATGCTATTAGTTGGTAAGTGCATCGCTTGAGTGCGAACTACGTTCACCCTTCGCTCAGAGAAGAACTAAGAAATTAATAAAGTAAATACATCATACCTCAATGTAGTTAAATTGTGTTTGTAATTTAAGGGCACAGCGATTGTATTTTATTAAGTAAAATAAATACTTTAGTAAAGTAAAAATATTTTATTAAAATTATGCAGCATAATATAACCAAAATAAAATAAAAAATATCTTGAATTGAAAATATTACCACGGACGTAGGTACCGTGAAAAAATTATAATTATTACAATTACATTATAAATTTGATCTATATTATGCAAATTTTAAGTAAAAAAATTACAAAACTACCTCCACCTTAATTTTTAATTAATTATTCTATGACGTAAAGGAAATGCAATGAAAATTAATTTCTAAAAATTGTATACTAATTTAAAGTTGACCCGATAAACAAATGTGCTTGTCAGTAAATTTTATTTACCTACTTGTACAGATTTATTACAAGTGTACCCTCTAGTCGGGTACCCAATATTGCAAAAATCCCTTAATTATAGATGCGAAAGTATATTCATATGTTTGTCCTTCAATCACGCAGCAGCAGTGCAACGAATCGACGTGATTGTTTGTATAGATACAGTTGAGGACTCTTAATCTCGGAAAAACAAAGAGTTCCTGCGAGATTTTTTAAAAATGTGATACGTCGCAAGAGACTTTTGTCCAGCAGAGGACGTCTTTTTCATTGATAAAAAAGAGGAACTCGTCGCGGGCAAAACCTCTTCTGTACCAACCTATAGATTAATAGATTTCTTGACGATAGAGATTCCTTGCTGGTTCTTCTCGGTCGGAACGGCATTCCGAACCAGTGTTAGATTCATTTGACGATTCGAAAGCACTTTGTAAAAGTTTATTTGATTAAAGAATTATTCTATTCTAACACGTCCACTGTTGAAAAGTCACGTAGATTTCCACAGGCCGCTGTCTTGCGCCGCCATCCGGCAAAAGTACTTACATTCAATTGAACTTCGAAAGACATTGCTTGTTCCTGACCATTAACGGTTGCATGCCCACAGAAATGCATTTATTGAATCTACAATATCGACAATAGGATCTGGTATCTACATTTATAGGACACTTTTCGTTGTACTGCGGGTTAAACCTTGCACAGACGTACTCCGTCTGCTTGTTCATCTGAAGGGTCCGCTTGAAGAACAGCTTGCACGATTCACAGGTCTGTATGCCGTAGTGTGTGCCCGATACCATGTCACCACATATGGGACACCGCGGTTTGTTAGCAATATTTGACGGAAAACCTGAAAAACAGTCATCTATATATATATAAAATTCAAAGTCCTGACTGACTGACTGACTTGAAATTTTTACAGTTGGTTCCTTTTATGACGTAGGCGCACACTAATAAAGGATTATTCGAAATTCCACCCCTAAGAGGTTCAAATAGGGGATGGAAGTTTATATGAAACTCCGTCATTTTTCAAGCTGTTTCCATCAAAGTTGGTATTTGAGCTTTCAGTTAAAAATAAAAAAGTACTTCTGTCACAGTTTTTGAAAATTCCACCCCAAAATCTAATTTACGCGTCCACGCGGACGAATTCGCGGGGACAAAAGCTAGTTTTATAGTATAAATTTTATCGTATACTGTCATTACTAATTCTACTAATATTATAAGTTTGCAAGTATGGATGGATGTTTGTTACTCTCACGTAAAAACTACTAATAGAAATAGAAATAGAAATATTTTTTATTCAAATAAACTTTTACAAGCACTTTTGAATCGTCAATGAATCTACCACTGGTTCGGAATGCCTTTCCTGCCGAGAAGAGCCAGCAAGAAACTCGGCGGTTGCTCTTTTCAAAAAAATCAAAATTTTACAATTGTTATTGAAACTATGCTATGTATTCAGTGCTTCCACGATGAATTTTCCTGAGTACAATACAAGTAAAAATAAATACAATACAAATACAAATAAATACAATTCAATACATGATAACACAGGCAGGCAAAAGCAGACCCATTCCCGTCCAGTCCATACTGAACCGATTTGGCTGAAATTTGGCATAGAGATAGATTATAGTGTGGAATAACACATAGGTTACTTTATATCCCGGAAAATAAGAGAGTTCTCGTGGGTATCACAAAATCTTAATCCACGCGAACGAAGTTGCGGGCATCAATTAGTATTAAATACCTAGGCAAAAGTGTGCTTGTTTGTTGGTTTTTTGATATGTCTGTTATGTAAATATTTCTTGCACATTTCCTGCGACACTGTTTCGTCTTAAAAAACCTCAATTTTTCATAAATCGTACGTAAAGGTTTCAAATAGGTCTAAAGTTAAAATCACTACTTTTTGATATGGACTACTATAAGGAATATTAATAAGTCCTTAAGTCAACATAATTTTTTTAAAACCAAGAAAAAGAGCAAAAAAGGAGCGACGACCGGGACTGTGATTTATCACACTAACTTTAGATAGTGGTCGAATTAATAACCTCCTCTTTTTTGCTAGTCGTTTAAAAATTTCCACTAAAATAGTGATGTCCTACCATCCAAAAATAATATAATTTTACAATATAAAGCATAGTTTGTGAAGAGGTAAATCATTATGGAGCAAAATTTTAGATTCAAAACAATAAAACAGTGCAATACGTTTGTATGGAAAATTGGGCTAGTAGCGTGACCTAAGTTATCCAGGAAGGATTTATTTATTTATTTTATATAAAGGAAAGCGCAAATAATGGTACCTACTCGCTTAAATATAGACAATTTTTTTGTTAAATTCATGTGATAAATACAAAAATAGGATTATTATTAAAAATAAAACAAAACATTCAACATTTTTTTATTATTATAAATATCGCATTCAACGTATTAAAAAATCTACAAAATCGACCGCTTTTTATAGTAAAAATTCAATTCACATGTTTTCCATGGCCACGTTCAAAACATAACTAATATTCCGTTTTCCCCTTCAACTACTAAATCATTAAGATGGAGGGAGTTAGGTACTCATCTCAAAATTATCGAAAGAGAAGTTTCTTCGTCTAAACATCACAACTATCGGCTTTCCACTTTGACAATTTTTTTTTATTCGATGACAAGATCCTCTGAGTCCCAAGAGTCCCTGACTGCGATTTAATTAAAATATATTTAATGAAATATACGGCCGTCTATATTTCGAAATAACTGCTTTTCAAGAGTTGCGCTTGACGACAATCATCAATCAAAGATCTAAAATGGATTCGCTTGCCTAGAAGATGCCTATTCACTTTTTCCTAGAAGGTAATCAAGCTATACATGACGTCAGGAAACACGGACAGCGTTCGATTTTTAGTGATTTGCTTCAGTAACGTTGAACTAAAGCGTTTCGTGCCAATTGGTTGGCGAGTGCTTGTCTATGGATCATGATTATGGCTAATATTACAGTTTATAGTGACGCCAGACAGCGTATGTATAACAGCTTTACAGCCAAAGGCACTTCGCCGGCTACACTGCCATCGTTCCCTGGCGTTGCGCGCATAATGAAGCGAGTACTTGTAGCCGTTGACGATCATCATTGGCCTCCCGTTCCTTGACAGTAAGTATGACACTGTAACTGTAATAATACACAAAACATTAGAACAATAATTCAAAAATGGTTTTAAGGAGAAATCAACCTTAAGGGTATGGATCATGCTCGGGGGAGTGTGCTCGATACAAAAAAAGCATAAAAATATAATAATAATAAATCAGAAATAAGGAAATCTATAGAAGAACCAAATACCTATTCAGACGTAGCTCAGCGAGTCGCGAAGCTGAAGTGGAAATGGGAATGAAGCAGATAGTTAAAAAATTAGTAGACGTTGTGATTCCGAGGTGCTGTAGTGGCGACCCCGCACCGGAAAGGGCAGTATTGGCATACCCCTCACTAGGTGGACCAACAGCATAAATAGAGTGCAGGGAGCAGTTGGGCGGCGGAAGACCGAGATCTGGGGAATTATATCCAAGAGATCTATATCGTCTATCGGTTGATAAATAAAAAGAAGTTTGAGTTCGTAGATTAATGCTACTACAAACTCAATGTTGCATGCAGAGAAACATTGATACAATTTATTCAATTCAATTTATTGATTTTATGATCAGAAAACTCGCACTTTATGTCGCATCAATCGTCGTGACCCTCTAAAATAAGGATTATGATTTAAGACGCAGAGAGCGAGAATTTATTAATCAACAGCTCTGAAGAAGCGTGGTTGTGGTATCCTTTCACTTCCTCGATGATAGATCCGCTGGTGATGACCACGGCTGTACAGCGTCTATAGGAGTGGGTAGAGCACACCCACCGAGTTCTGCCATAGCTTATGTTGGAGTGTCTGCAGTATGTGTACCTGTTGTACAAAATCAGCGGCTTGCCTCGCCTCGATTGCAATATAGTGGCTACCTCTGCAAGAAATAATGCATGTTAGTTACTTATTACAACAGAGTAATTTGAAAGAGATGGTGAGAGTGACACAATTATTCATAGAAAGGTCAATTCTGATCACAAGAAGAAAGAGACAGTGAGAAAGAAATTATTCATGGTACGTTTAATGTCGATCACACATTCTTAGCTTACTTATGCAAAAGAACAAATGACTATGCTATGACAGATTATACCGCCGTGCTGCAAATAATACATTTTTAATATTAAATTTTTAGTAACAAGAGCACAGGAAGCGTATTTCCAAATAACTAAAATGCGACACATCATCAGAATTCTCCGCAATCTGCAGCTGATATCCTTTTGGGTTTCTTCGTCAAAGCATATGGATTATATCGTCTGTCGTCTTACTAACAAATGCGATTGCGGTGTATCACGATGACGTTATACACGTTTACGGTACTCGGCGCTAGCAATGCGTTCAGCTCGTGTACGAATTACGATCAACTTTATGCAAGATCGTTAATAGAAATGAAATCAAATGCCAAGGAATATAATATTTAAAAAAAACTAGAATTGTTCCAAAGCTTACTTAGAAATTTAATAAATAGTATTACAAAAATATATAGAATACTTCATAGGCTTTTTAGTTATAATTTAGCAACTCATTGTGCATTAAAACTTACAAAATAATTTATGATATGTGAGGATAAACTCATAAGTTATTGCAAGTATATAAAGTTATATCTAAAGTTATGAAAACAGTGAAAACACAATTTAATGCTATAATACTGAAAACAAAATGATTATGCCACTACGTTTGTACTAATATTTACCTACTTACATTACAAAATAAGGCAAGAGATTCATATAAGAGATCACTTCTATCACATATTTAGCACCTTATATTCTGAAAAACAGTCTCTTAAAAATCTGATAAGAGAGCCAGAAAAATTACTTACTTAGATATCAGTTCTTAATTGCAATTAATTTAATCAGTTAATTAATTTAATTGTTCAGAGCTGTTACTTAATCTTCTTAAGTTATTGTATACCAATCTAAGAGTAAGTAACACTATAGTGTTTGTTATAAAGTATTATCTTGTTTTGATTAAGAATTGGAATGACAATCAAAACATGACATTATTAATACATCATTATCATTTTGGCTACTAGAGTTATAGAACTTTTTGATATCATTCGTGTAGTGTGTTATAAGTGTTGTAGAGTAGGTCACTATAATAAACATTGCTATCGCGATGTATCAAATGTCATACGAAAAATTCAGTGGGTGAGTGATTGTGTGAATTCTTCGTGTAAACCAATTTATTCCGGTCCGTGTACACCTTCGCTTGACATCCATTACTGTTGTGCGTGTAACAGGACCAGCACCATTTGTCCCCTGAGCTAACCAGGATTTCCCGGGTGAAGGTGAAATCGCCGAACTTCATTAATTTCTCACCGTCGCGTGAAATCATGAATTTAACTGCAAAAATAAAATCCATTGTGAGAACAAATAGAAAATTAAAATACAACCAACGTAAAAAAATATTTTATCTGGTATACTACTTTTGTAAATAAAAGTGGTAAAAAAAAAAAAACAAAAACCAAAATTATATTGTAACTGATTTTTTTATTTTTGTATACGAGTACGGTAAACACATATAATTAGAAAATTAAGAAAAGTCGTAATAAATTTTACATAAGTTTTGACCAGTAATCTGTTTTAGAGGTATATATTCTGTAGGCGAGGCAGATTCAGTAAAAACAATACTTTTTAAATCATTTATTACATAAAAACAGCAGGTAAAAAAAAGGACGACTATGATATTATTTTAATTAGTATGAGCCGCGAAATAATTTAACAATCAATCCTCATTGAAGGAAATGCTTGTAAAAACAACGAGTCAGTGTTAGAAGAAATTATGAGACTATAGCATATTCTATATTAATATAATTAATTATGTATATTTAAAAACATATTTTGATAAAATCAGCATTAAACATCTTATAATTCACTAGCTTTAACCCGCGGCTTCGCTCACGCTAGGTACGATTTTTTAAACCCCTATTTAACCCTCTTGGGGTTGAAATTTTCCAAAATCCTTTCTTAGCGGATGTCTACGTCCTAACAGGTACCTGTACACCAAATTTCAGATCGATCGGTCCAGTGGTTAGAGCTGTGCGTTGATAGATCAGTCAGTCAGTCAATCAGTCAGTCAGTCAGTCAGTCACCTTTGCCTTTTATATATTTAGATAAGGCATTAACAATTTACCTTCTTCAAGTTAACTATGTAGCTTTTTATTACAAATATTACAACATAATAGATACATTTTTATAACTTCTTTAGATACATTACAATATTTGCTTTTGATGTGTGTCTCCAAGGCGTCTAAATCTGCATGATCATATAAAACATGCATTGTATGTATACTTCCAAACAATTCATTTATTGGTATATAAAACTTAATAGTATTTAGTTCATCTTTTGGTTTAATGAGTCTATCTTTACCATTAACTTCTAAAACATCGTAGTTTGCTAGTGTTTTATAATCTTCGAATCCCTTTGGCCATTTATTTTTGAGTACTTTCACTTCTTCTATGAAATCTTTGTATCGTGTTTCGTTTATATAGTTGATGCTGTTGCTTTTCTTACGATTCATAAGTTTATCTAATCTATCCATAAACTCCTTTTTCATTGGCGCGATTGTATTTTTAGAAAAGGCTTTTGGATATTTTGGACCTGGAAATATTGTTTTAAAGTTGTATACTTATTTACTGTATTATGAACTATACTGAGTTTAAAGTAACAGACTAAACTATAAGTTACAGTTGAATCGAATTGATTTATAAGGGTGGGAACTACACATGGTTTACAACGAGATATAGTAGTCAAGAACCTATTATGCGTAGTTAAAATAAAATGCAAAACATTTACAAGTGATAAGTTTTATTTTAGTTTTCAAATTTTCCTTGGATTCGTAATTAGTATCTTCCGCAATTTCTAGAAGTGGTCATTGTCAGACTAGCTAATTCTTGCCAGAACTGACTTCTGCAAATACTGCTCTTTTACTGACACTTCGCTTTATAAACGGGCTATGTAACAAACAATAGGAAGCTTCCCGTATACGACGCAATCCGCCTCTTATACATTTTGTCACATCTACTCACATGCCCTGTTTTGGAAATCACTTCTGGTTAGTCTACTCTCTCTCACTATTGGCTTAAAGACATTGTTGCAGCACGAATGCCATACATTCAGCCGATCACCACAATTTAGGCTTTAGCAATGAATGATGTAGTTTGATCAGCTGTACCCTTCGTCATATCCCTACCGTATCCCTAGATATTGAAGTACTCTCCAGTTTTGGTCATAAACATTTGAGGTGGTTCATGATTATGATCTTCACTGTATCTAATAATCTTCCCGTTTTCATCCATATGTATTTTTGCCTTACAGTCTTGATGCTGTTTGGAACAGTACCAATTTCTCGAGAACCGATTTTGAGAAAACCTATGACCTCGAAACAGTAATAACTTTTTATTGCTACGTCTCGATGGAATCAGTTTGTATTCTAGATCTGAAATGTAAACATATCATTAAAAATGTATTAGTATCACCAATGGTTATCTAAATAACAGTACATCGCATTGTTGTTTTTTTAAGCAGAAGAGAGATGGCCCTTGATTCTTGATCAGTGACCGAATACGATCGATGTTGGCGAAAAATTGTTCACGTATTCCGCCTTATTTATGTCGGTGTGTACATGTTAACTGCACATGTGAGCTCATTTAGCAGAAAATATTTGTCGCCCATTCTTGAGGTGTCCCGACGTGTGTGCTCTTTGTTTGAACTAATTAAATAATAAAATTCAATTTATAAGCAAAAAAACCACCTTTATCAACAAATTATTATTTATACATAATATAATCAATTAATTCCAAATTTAAACTTACGTACTTTAATAAAAAGAGACGGACCAAAATTATTTCACATCACATTAAAACCGCTATTCTAACCGCTAATAGAATTATTTTTAAAAAACTGACTTCAAAATATATTAATTTTGCCTATAAAATTTGAAGGGTTCTCTCGATTTCCCCAGGATCTCATCATCAGATCTTAACTTGACTATGGGACCTGGAAAGTATACCCATTCAAACAAAAAAAAAAATCCAAATGAGTCCAGGCGTCTTTGAGAAATCGGGGAACATACTTAAAAAAAAAGATTCCGACGAATTGAGAACCTCCTCCTTTTTTCAAGTCGGTTAAAAATATAATTTACACATACATAGTGAATCAACCAACTAAGCAACAATACACTAACACTAACTAACAAACAGTTTCCAAAGTCGGTTCGGTTGTACCGAAACCTCTAAATTGATTGGTCCAGTAATGCCGTCCTTTTTTATAATGTTTCCTCTAGAAAAGGAGGATCTACATTGATAAAAATTAATCGCTGTGACTTCTAACTTCTGTTGGCAAAACACTGACCTCTATATTTAATCTATGAACACTGGACTTGCTGTTGTGATTTCTTTTTGGACCTTCTTGATTGACTCTATATTTGGTGATGTAAGCACTACGCAGATATATTGTGTCTCTGAACTAACAGGTAATATTGCAAATGGTGCAACGACTAATATAATAATAATTAATCTATGATTTCATAGATTAATTATAGAGGTCGGTGCGCCATTTGCAATATGATTAGTTCCAGAGACACTCGTACGTCATTAGTGGCGCTTCAAATTGATCCATAATTTAGGCTGTAATGTAGGCATAATTTGTATAGAGACAGCAAATCCAGTATTAATCACACTGATCTCTATATTTAATCATAGATTAAATTATTTATTTGTATAGATGTAGAGGTCAGTGTTGCACAACCATCGACAATTTATTGCAATCGTATTAGACTCCCATTCGACAGTCGATGTAACTTCGGCGCATTATGATTGTGTTCTGTAAAGCAGTAAATGATTCTGCCGGTCTTGTCCATGTGAACCTTCGCCTTGCAGTACCCGTTTGAACAGTACCAGTATTTCCGGTCCGACTTGGATGTGTATGTGTAGCCTTTGAACACCAAAAGCTCTCTGCCCCGTCTGGTGATTGAAATTTCATAGTCTAAACCTGTGGAAAGTACCTAATGAATAATTAGGAAATTAATCCTGTAAGTTTTTTTTTATTCGATGAGAAGATAGTCATTGACTGCGATCTCACGTGATGGTAAGTCATGATGCAGTCTAAGATGGTAAAGGACTAACTTGGAAGGGATATGGTAGTGTACATTCCACCCATACATCCTTAATCGGTTTCTACACGCCATCGTGCCGAAACGCTATATCGCTTAGCGGCACGTTTTTGACGGCAAGGTGTTAACTAGCCACGGCCAAAGCCTAAATAAAACGAGTAGCTATATACGTAACTATAGTAAAGGTGACCCTACTGATCTGCAGATAGGAAAGGATTTTTGAAAATTAAACATATTATATAACAGTCGTTTTTTTACCAAACTTTATTTGGAAAAAACAAATTTTTTAATGTTTTACATTAAAATATATTATTATGTCATATGAGATCTTAGATCATCTTATATTACTTTAGTCTTTATTTCACTTCAATACATTCTGTATTACGGGAGTCAAGCCAATTTAATTTTTTTTTTGAAATTTTAAATTTTTCCGAGTTTTCGCAATGCACCTATGATGTCACATCGACGGTCATTACTGTGTGCAAGTGCAAGCGCAAACGTTTGTTTACATAACTGGTGCCCTTAAAATAAAAAATAGACTGGAAAAACTGCCATGAATTTGATTCAAGTCAGTTTCCTAAAGTATTTCCCCTCTCAAACAATTAATTATATTTTGGCAGTCCGTGATTACCGAGTCTTTAGCCTGGAGAATTCTTAAATAATTATTATTTTGTTTCCATCCAGTTTTTTAATATATGTAGTATGTGCTTTTCCCTTCCTTGGTGATTATTAATTTTAGAGGGCTTCACCCAGGGCGGCAAAACCGCCATTAATTTTCTGCATTTCAGTTTCTCAATATTTCCTTTCTTTAGCGATTATTTATTAACTATTTTGGCGATTCATGGCAACTGAAGGCACCTTGGGTCATAAACTACCTTTTCATTTTTGCCTTTTTTAGCCAACTTTTTTTTAAGAGAGATAGGCTTGCGCGTGACGATAATTAATGATGGAAAGCACTGATGGTGGAGGTCTAGGTTGGGAAGCACATGCCTAGAAGATGCTTATTCACTTTTACCATGAAGATAGGTACCTAAATTATACGTGGCAGGAAAGATGGACACCTGAAAGGCGTTCCACAAATTAGCGAACTTTGAAAGTTTCGTGCGATTAGATTGGGTTTCATTACTTCAACTGTTGTGGCAGTTTTTATGCTTGATTTACGATCCATGGGAAACCGAAATTATTTTGCTTCAATTCAGTTTCCTAACGTATTGCCCTCGCTTCATCGGTGATATTAATTTTGGCGGTTTTTGGTTACTTGATTTATGCACCGTGGGATACCGCAATTGTATTGCTTCAGGTCAGTTTCTTAATATATTTCCCTTCTTTGGTGACTATTAATTTTGGCGGTTCGTGGTTGTGTGTCATATTAGTGTAATTGACAATTTGCCAGCAATCGACTATGACACGAGCTTCGCACCCACCACTGGTCTTGCTCGAGCATATCCAACGGTGCGAGGTCTTGTGTGCCCTGTAGAAAGTGTACCTATTTATCATTAGTAAAATACTTCCATTTGTCTTTGTTATAAATTTTGTGTCCCAATCTGCAATGGAAACACACATCCTATTAGGTTTTTAATAATGGTATTAAGTAAAGCCTCATCTTATCAGAAAATATCAGAGAGATAGCTTTTTGACGCACTCCGGAACGCAATCATTACAATCATTATAATTTTGGCGGATAGGCATACTCTTCGGTGGACGCTAAATATGGGCCTCATAACATAGTTCTCCTCTAGCATTAAAAAAAGCTTAAAGTTTCGATTAGTATCATAAAAAAGGGATGTCCGATTTTGAGGAAAATAACACAGTGTGCGATGGAGAGAACTATGCTCGGAGTATCTCTGCGAGATCAAATCAGAAATGACAGAGATCCGTAGGAGAAACAAAATCACCAACATAGCTCAGCGAGTCGCGAAACTGATGTGGAAATGGGCGAGGCACAGTTCGAAGGTCGATGGGATCCAAGGTGCTGGATGACCCCCCACTAGGTGGACCGACGACATCAAACGGGTCGCAGGGAGCCGCTGGATTCAGCCAGCGCAAGACCGAGGCCTGTGGAGTGGGCCTCCAAGAGACCTATGTTCAGGAGTGGATGTCTATCGGTTGATAAAGAAGAAGAACAAGAAGTACATACTCTTCTGGTGCTCGCCAGATGCGAAAAGAGACATTTCTCACACACGATGTCTGATAATGCGGCTGGCATATAATTGCTAACTTACCCAGACGTAGAGCGAAGTCTCCGCGTTCACATTGTATCATTTCTATAATGACTAGGATCACTGTACGCAAATATAGTAGACTTTAAATCGCATAAAACGCTCCTAAGAACCGAATCATAAACAAAGAATCCAAGTTCAAATAAAAATTATTTATCTCATAAACTATGACTTCAAATCTGGAACTTTAGGTCTATTTAGTAGGTTTGAAACAATAAGTGTTTTGATGATCAATATTAGTTTCGTTACCTCCAATACTCACCGAAACACACTAAGGCGTCAGTTACTCAAAAAAGTTACATAATGTGTCTCCAGCATTGTGCAGAGTGTCCAAATTGTGTGATGTAAATTTATTGTATCTGCAGCAACAGTGACTAATTCTAATTCTAAGACATTAAAAACATCAGCACTAAAGGAAAAGATTTATTTCATTAGAAATTACGCAAAACACATCATAAGTGGGAATTGAGTCCAAAGTAAACTAAATATAAAAATTTAAATTTAAAAACAAACTCAATCGAGACAGAAAAATCACTAGCATCTATCTAATTAATATAAAATATTTTTTAACTCGTCATTATTTTATCCCAGAACAATAAAATGTTCAAATGCAAACAGATGCTGATATGCGGCTCCTGCTAACTTCACTCATAACTTCTTTATGTTACCAATATTATTAGCGTACAAGTGAAACTTCTAATCGGTGCCTTTATAACATACAATTCATAACATATTTAAATTCTGAAAGTCATCGTTTTTAAAATCGACTACTAAAAATTGCATTGTCTATAAAGTTGGCTTTAAAATTCGCAAAAATTCTCAACATTCTGTTCACTCAAACATTTGCGTACTTATTGTAGAGATGTACTGTCATATAGTCGGAAGTGTTACGCGTAAAGATTTTAAAATTATACATTTGCCGTCTTCATTGATAACATATTTCGGTTTCTTGTGGTTATGTCTAAAATCACTGTGCACCATTTTATTGATCCCATTAAACCTGAGCATCGCCTTGCAGCCACCTTGCTTGTTTGAACAGATCCAGTCGTATGTGAGATTATCTGCCCTCGAAAACATATATCCTCTCACCATTAAGCACTGTGATTCCGTTCGACTTTGTAATAAAAGTAACTTTAACATCTGAAATAGAAAAATGTATATCGAGAGCTTTACTTATGTAAACTGTTGATTTTTGTGAAAGATCAGCTAGTAGGGCTCCTAACTGATTTGTATTTTTACCTACCAGCGGAATTTGTAGTATAGAATAAATACAATTATTATTTTTTAGTATTTATTGTTGGATTCATTATGTTTTATATAATAAATAAATAAATAATCAGAAATAACGCTCATTTTCAAATCGATAAATAATAATAAAATTATATATTATGTTTGCTTTGAAAGTGTACGTCATTTTTATAATCCATCACAATGGAATCAATTAGCACCAAAAGAAACCTTAAAAACGACACCATTTTTAAATTACAATTAAGTACCAATTTGAGGAGGATGAAGAACCTCTACCTCCTTGGTAGAGGTTCATCGTCCTCCAGGTTCACCATCGCAGATTTGTCTTTTGTCGGCCCGGTGATAGTGTCCTGACCTGTCATTTGAGCTAGTTGGCCTACACTAAATAAATAATTTTGTATTTGAATTTCAAAAAAAGTACCTAACCGTTGATTCTTACCGGCTGCCGCCTCCTCTCAATACAATTTGCTAATATAGTTCTTTCAATACACGAGGGCACGTGGCTCATGGTTGTGTGTGTCGTATCTGTATAAGTGTGAGCGAGAAATTGCTCGCGCCTGACCGCTACCAACTTGCTCCTAACAGGCACGCACACTTACGCAATGTGCATGTACACTACGTAACCACAAGTAAAGCGCCCGTAACTTCGTGAGATAAACGTACTATAAAAGATTAATTCGTTTTAAGCACCATAAGCCACTGCCCTTATTAAATTAATATTTTTCACTATCATTTCCCTGCCGTTTTTAGTTTTTTTACATATCTCCCTTCTTCGTTTATCGCATAACTGGGCGGGCTGTGGTTATGGTTCAAATCTTTATAGGTGATTCTGTGCAAATAATCGATCCTGACTCTAGATCTGCAATCACCGCGCCGTTTACTGGAACAGTCCCAATAGTACGAGTTTTTGTTTGACCTCGAGTACGTATACCCCTGCAGCATGAGAACTACACCACCATTAGTTTTTGTCAAAAAACGGACTTTTAAATCTGTAAAAAATACATTGTATAATATATTGTATCTGTATTAATATAGTAAAATATTGAGTGTGTTTTCTCCGATCGACCAATTGGATATTTAACAATTTTTTTTTTATATATACTTAAAATAAAGGATTTTAATACTATATCAGAATGTAATTTATCATTTTTTTTTGATATCTTAAATAGTCTCGAAAATATAGAGCTTTTAAGTTTCCTGTTAGAAAAAGAGAGCACAATTGCAACGTGACGTCACGATTCAGTAGCTACATACACTCTTCATTAAAAATTACGTTTTATAAAGAGACGGATACACTCGCATTAAAACGGCTCATAACTTATTTGTTTTTTTAATTCATAATTCATAATTCATAATTCATTTATTCATTTGTGAATACAGTAGGTATAAAGATGTTACAATAAAATAGTGATCTTGTATTCTGCCACAGTGTGGCGTACAAATATTATACTTATATTTAAGTTGATATTAATTTTACTTTTTGCTAAATAAATGATTATTATTATTATTATTATTATTATTATTAGTATGTCAAACAGAAATTAACAATATAACATGCATTACTAGTTTTATGTCTGGAAAAATTCGTCACACAATGGGATTCCTGATAAATTCACACAATATCCAAGAGAATGTAAACACTCCATTTTACACAATATGTTGTTGTTATGGCAAATAATAATCATAAATGTCATTAAATACAGCTATGAACAACGCACAATTTATAGGAATTTCAATTGATAAAAATCTATCGAATGTCAAAAAACGTAAATATGCAGGTAGGTAGGTAGTCGCTCAAAATAATGTCAAAACCACAAACATATAAGAGTAAAGTCAAAACAAAACAATGTCATTATTATTTATCCACACAATTAATAATCTATAGATTCGACTTGGTAATGTCTCAGATCCAAATTTTTTCATTAAGAAACTCATTAATCGAGTAATAAGATTTATTAGTCAAGAATTCTTTTAATGATTTTTTAAAACTGATCATATTTGTTATCGTCTTAAAATCATCAGACAACTTGTTATAGATATTAATCGCCTGGCAGAAAATGCTTTTTTGCATTTTTGCTGTTTTTGATGGTCGTACCGATTAACGAGTATTTTCTGTTTTTACAAATTACATTTACCGATTAACGAGTATTTTCTGTTTTTACAAATTACATTTTCTTACATATTACATTTTCGATTGTAATAAATGAAAACCCGCATTTTGAAAACAGTCAGATACCCAATCGGGGTATTGGCCTCGAGGCATGGTCTCCTTGTCCTATAGGAAAATATTTCCCCTTTCAGACAGTATTTAACCGGCCATCGCTCATATCAAAATGCAGTCCGTCTTAGCAACGTACCTAGTTATTTTGAAATGCTTCAATCCGTGTTCTTCGCAGCCAGAAGGCATACTACCATGCACAAAGGTTTAGTCAAGTAGTCAATGTCATGACATTGGCTACTTTTTGTTCCGGAAAATCAAAGAGTTCCTGCGGGATTTTAATAACTAATTCCATGCAAGCGAAGCCGCGGGCATCAACTAGTTTTTTATAATTCTTCATTTTACATTGTCGGCACTTCTTGAATGTTAGCATAGCATTAGGTAATCGTTGAGCTACAGTATAATACTAAAATAAAATAAAATAAAAAAGCCTTTTATTTATCCTTAATAATAATTAGTTTCACATTTAATTTAATTAGATACACTGACAAGAGATGGACAAAGACTGTAACATAACTGTGTTGCCCAAAAAAAAAAAAGAAATACGCGTCGAATTGAGAACCTCCTCTTTTTTTGTAAAAAAAAGTTGAGAACCTCCTCTTTTTTTGTAAAAAAAAGTTGAGAACCTCCTCTTTTTTTGTAAAAGAAAGTTGGGACAGTGCAATTAAAGAAATCGGAGGATTTTACTGGACAAACTGGATTTTCCTGGCTATCGAAAGGAAAATTTGGACTAATCTGAAGGAGGCCTTTACTTATTGAGAGATCCTTAAATTATAGCATCTAGAAGACCTGACATTTACAATGATGACATATTTAAATACGGTTACCTAATTATAATATAAAATTTAAAATATATAAAATGTCTTATCTAATAAAAAGTCGCGTAATTAATTTTTAAATCGATTTATATTATTATTATTACATCTTCTTATCTCATTGTAAATTATGTGAAACCATACTTCTTTTCCGGTTAATAACTTTTTTTAGTGCCAATGCACTTCATTGGTATTAATTAAATATCCCTATTAAAATTATAAAAATTCTAAAGTACGATTGTTGGTTGGTTTGTCTTTCATTAAGAAGCAACGGCGTAAAGTATCGACGTGATTCGAAGAGTTACATACGCTACCTTTTGTCCAGGAAAACAAAAGTTCCCGCGAGATTTTTAAAAAGCTAACAAAGTCCCGTGTAAAAGCTATTCTCCTATAAAAGACGCTACCACAGTTTACTTAATATTAGTTCTTCAGTCAGCTTCACTGGTATAGTACTTGCAATTCACGACGGCGCGTGGCTCATGGTTGTGTGTGTGTTGTATCTGTATAAGTTTGAGCGAGAGCTTGCTCGCGTCTGACCGCTCCCACCTAGGTGGCGCACTTACGCAATGTGCATGTACCTACACGACGTAACCACAAGTAAAGGACTTCACACACGGCAGCTATAATGTATATTAATGTATATTACATCCCAGGATGTATAGCTTTACATTATCTTAACCTATCACACACGGAGCAGGTAACGTAATATATCTTTCCCTTCATTCCATTGGTATACGTCTCGACTGACGCACTTCCCAGCTACTAAAGTGCTATACAGGGTGTTATTATTTTTATTATGGATCTGTCAAGTTATTTATTACTAGATTTACTAGATAGTTCATCAGAAAATGATTCAGATTGTGATTATGATGCGGATATTGCCATATGTGCCAAAAATAGAACAATTTTTTTTTCAGCGAGGAATACGCGTGGCAATATTTGATCTACCTTAAAATACAAACCTACTATAAATTAATGATAAAATTATTCCTACATACGATTTAATATATATAAAAAATAATATAATTACCTAAATGTTAATTTTTACATGTTCGATCTATTTCAATTCAGAAACGATTTTCGATAGTCTGTGGTTGTTCGATACGCATGGTACTTTACTAAGTGGTCGGTTCCCATCAATGAAGTACCACATTATCTGTATTACATTTTACCGAAAAAAAAAACGAAACTTCCTGAACGTAATCTGCCAAAATTATCATCCTAAATTTGAGAAAATATAATGGTTTGCACCGGAGCAGTGATCACCGGAAAATCACCGGTGATTCTCCGTAGAAAGTAATCAATTGAAAACACCGGAGAAACACCGGTGTGTCACCGGTGATTATTAGATCATAAAGGTATGCACCATCAGTACCGAGTACGTTTATTCACGAATGCATTTCGTTACTCGCATATTTCGTATTTTCGTACTGATTAAAACTAACGATGTAACTATTTATGTTTTGCAACGACCACCTCTATTTTTGAACACCCTTGCTATTGAGTAAATATACGGAAATATGTAAAGATGTATTGAGATGTATCGAGATGTATCGAGATGTATCGAGATATAAATGTATATTTTCATACCGCTCGGTATCTTAAGATACGAAGATGTAAAAATATACATTATAGCTGTCGTGTGTGGTCTCCTGTCAATTTATATGGAAAGATGTAATGAGATGTATCGAGATGTATCGTGCTATAATATACATCTTTACATTATAGCTGCCGTGTGTGAAGTCCTTAAAGCGCCCTTAACTTCGTGAGATAAACTTACTAAATGCGTTAAGGCTAATTTATTTTGATATATCTTCCGTCCGATGTTTTGTAATAAGTGGGGGGTTGGTGGTTGTGCTGTAGTTCAGTATACGAGAAGCTGTCCTCGTTCTTCATGCGGACCCTGGCCTTGCAATCGTTGCTTTTAAATGACGAACAGATCCAAACTCGTGAAGCCTTATTGATCTTTGCGAAGGTATAGTTGTTTATCATTAAGAGTCGACCGCCGCGGTTGGTGTCTATGTACTCGAAAAAAATGTCTGGAAACAATAAAATTAAGCTGCGTGAAGTTTTTAATTTTTTTTTTTTTGGGAGACTACTACCCGGCCTGCCAGCCTCATGAGTTGTGATGTCATAATCATGCTGGTGACGTCAACCGTAATTTTAGAGATCTATCTATAGTATCTTCTTCTTCTTCTCTATCAACCAGTAGACTTTTTTTACAAAGTTCTCTTGCATGGACTTCCTCAGGCCTTGGTCTTGTCGCCTGCGTTTTTGCGACTCGTTTGATGTCGTCGGTCCACCTAATGGGGTACTGCCAACATTGTGCTTCCCGATGCGGGATCGCCACTCCAGCAACTTGGGATAGTCAGAAATGAGGAGATCCTTAGGAAAAACCAAAGTGGTCACCGACATAATTGTTAAAGCTCTGTCGATCCGCGAAATTGAAGTGGAAATGGGCAGGGCACATGGATCTAAGAGCTGATGGTCGTTAAGAGCTGCCGGCTGCGCCATTTCAAAACTTAGTAAGTATGGTGGACAACATTTTACAGGCGACCGAAAAACATATTTGCGGTAGCCCTTCTGAACTCTTCGGTATCTGCTGATGAATTAATGATTCTTAAATAAACTAATTTGAAAGCTTTTATTTGATATATTTATTACTCCGCTGAGCCATCTACCACAAAACATGTTTTTTTGGTCTCCTGTAAAATTTTGTCAATCACACTTACTAGATTTTGAAATGAGACAGCCGAGCTCTTAGTATGCGATCATTTTAAACAGATGTTACTCAAGCTTGTTTAGTTAAAAGTAAAACAAAGATGTCGTGAGCCAACAAGTTTATGATTTTACGACTATATCTTAATGTACGCTCCACATTTTGTTTTATGATATTTTGGAGGTTGGTGCATATGTTCTAAGTAGCACTTTTTTATGACGTTTGCAGGGCTCAAGTATACCCTGGCTTTGCAACCGGCCGCTTTGTTAGAGCACACCCAAACATAGGAGTTTCGGTTGTTTCTGGCAAAGGTGTAGTTATCCACCATCAAGAGCTTCCCGCGTTTGGAATCGATGAACTTGGCTACTATTTCTAAAAACAAAAAGCAAAATTAAGCGTTAAAAAATACTCTTTAAGGGTTTGTTAACTTCAACGATACGCGTACACTGATACCGAATCATTAGTCGATTTCGGTTCAAATCTGAAAGCGTTTGCAGTTAAAGTAAACTGACGGAGAGTTAATTTCGTTCGGTTACTAATATCTTGTGACATCCCTATGGCCTAATCCCTCCTCAGAAGCAATAGTCTTTCTTGCTGTGAAATAGTGAAGGGACATAAAATTACAAACAAGAATAAACACCAATTGTTGATTTCTTGATTTATTTTTAAACACTATTTAAATGAGTAAGTTATTATTATCTTGTAATTAAAAATATACATGATGAAACATAGATATCTATCGTATCGTTATTTTTTATGTAGGAAATTAACCGACCAATATTTACAAAAATATAACATTATATCTAGATAAAACATTTCCGGTAATGTTTGAAATTATGTAAACTAAGCAGGTATAAAGGTCGGAGATTTTATTTTTGAACATACTAGTATGTTACATACATACTTCAGAATAAGTAATTATCTATTAAATTTAGTAGTTATCAATTAAAATTCTTGACTAGAAGAAAATCAAAAGGCGAGGCATATCTTGAATCTTGGAGTCTTGAATATTTAAAATAACCTAACCGCATGAGTAAAACTCAATATGTAAAATTCTAAATTAAAACAAAAATGCATTTGCACAATCATAAATGCACAAATTCTCACACATCCGCTTATCTCACTCTTCGCTGTGAAAATGCATTAAAGTACGATCTTAGGATATTTTCATAGCGAAAAGTGTCAACAGTGTTGGATATACTACACGGATTTAGACATCTTAAAGGAATACTTATGATTTAGCCTTACAATATTCGCCATTAGGCTGCGCAGAGAACCTGAGGCAAGTGGTTGTGATGTGAGTTGTGATAAGTACACGAAAACCCGTGTCAGTTAGACAAGAACAGTTTCTCGAATGCGAGTGGCAAGAAATAGTCTGCGATTATACTATGCGAAAACTATCCAAACAATTTTCGGCCGCGATTATACATTACATTATTATACATTATGACAAAAACTCTTATCAGTTAGTAAACAATACTCGAATATGAGTGCCGAAAATTTCGCTCGCATTCGAGAAATTCTCCATGTGTAACAGAGCCATAAAGCATGCAGGTCGGAAGTGATTTACACTATTGCGTAGACGTCGTCAAGCATGTACCAATTTATTTATTTTTGAATTTTGGTACACTTGTCTACGTGTTAACCTTTCTTGTTTGGTGGTTGGTGGTCAAATTAACTAGTAAATGTAGGATATCACCAGCTCATTTACAACGCGATTCGCAGTGCATTATTCTAGTACCAATGAAGTAGTATGTAGTACCTATCTTCAAACACAAGCTTGACCTAGAGCCAAGTGGCAGCGTCCGGACTGCCGTAGCACGTGTCCGACGGCTTTCGGCCACTAAACATACCATCTTTAGCCGAACCCTCGGTGGCCAAAAATCGGCCGAAGTCGAAGGTTTCTTGCATGCGTTGAATTTTTTTTTATAATACATTTGTTAAGTTCTATATATACAGGGCGTCCCACGCCTATGCCACATGGAGGGGAAGTACCTTAAATATTGTAGATGGAACATTTTACTGAAAGAAGACTTCATTTTAATTTAAAAAACAATTTAAACTGCATTCATAGATTTTTAAATAATTGCCTGGTTGAACCGGGACTCGAACCCGCTATACGAGAAAAAAAATTAATTTGTATCTTTATCATACCGATCGGAAGGTTTCATCATAAGGATTACTTTTTGTTAAATAACATAACATGAGAAATAAAAGGAAGACCATGAATTTTAGCCTTTAATGTAAAATTTTGTTCAGAAAAATGAAAAGCTGACATTGGCGTATCGACGTACAACTGACATGAACTATTACTAATGAGTACCCACTTGAGAAGTACGCATCATTTCCCGATACTTACTATCCTTACTAATCCTTACTTATATTACCTATAAATGCGAAAGTGTGTTTGTTTGTTGATTTATTGGTTTGTCCTTCAATCCCGCTGCAACAGAGCTACGAATTGCATACTCATTAGTAATAGTTCATGTCAGTTGTATGTCGATACGCCAATGTCAGCTTTTCATTTTTCTGAACAAAATTTTACATTAAAGGCTAAAATTCATGGTCTTCCTTTTATTTCTCATGTTATGTTATTTAACAAAAAGTAATCCTTATGATGAAACCTTCCGATCGGTATGATAAAGATACAGATTAATTTTTTTTCTCGTATAGCGGGTTCGAGTCCCGGTTCAACCAGGCAATAATTTAAAAATCTATGAATGCAGTTTAAATTGTTTTTTAAATTAAAATGAAGTCTTCTTTCAGTAAAATGTTCCATCTACAATATTTAAGGTACTTCCCCTCCATGTGGCATAGCCGTGGGACACCCTGTATACAATCAACATAAACTTTTCAAAAAAATAATTATTTTATTCACTTTTGCCTTATAGCGGAATTTCTCAAGGTAGTTAAATCTTCGGCTTCGGTCAAAGGACGCGGTGACAGCCGATTAATCGGCTCTGTTTCGGACACTACTGATTAAGGTTCTAAGTTCGTGGATGGTAATACCTACACCACACTCGTACTACATAGCAAACTATTTAAAATTAACCCTAACATATTCCCCATCAGGCTGCTTACAGAACCGTGGAGGCATGTGGTTGTGACGTAAGTTGTAATACACGATATTCCCCGCCGTATTGAAGCGCAGTTTCGCAGAACATTTCTTGCGTGACTTGCTGCTGCAGTTCCAATATCTTTGATCGGAAGTGGTTTGCGCAAACGCGTGTTCACCGAGAAGAAGAATGTGCCTTTTGACGTTCTTCACTTTGATGAACTTGTAGGATAAGTCTAGAACAAACGTTAAAGAAAAATATACCTGTGGCAATACATATAATATTTTTCAAAAGCAAACAGCCTAATATAATCTTAATCTAAATATATAAAAGGCAAAGGTGACTGACTGACTGACTGACTGACTGACTGACTGATCTATCAACGCACAGTTCTAACCACTGGACCGATCGAGCTGAAATTTGGTATACAGGTAGCTGTTAGGACGTAGACATCCGCTAAGAAAGGATTTTGGAAAATTTCAACCCCTAGAGGGTTAAATAGGGGGTTAAAAAATCGAACCTAACGTGAGCGAAGCCGCGGGTTAAAGCTAGTTTTACTATAAATCTGAAAAGTATGAAGTAAGTCAGCACTACTTTATTAAGACAAAAATAGCTGATGCCCGCGATTTCGTTCGCGTGTATTAAAGTTTTTTAATCCCCGAAGGAGCTCTCTTATTTTCCGGGTTGAAAAGTAGTATATGTGTTATTTAATACTACAATCTATCTCTGTACCAAGATTCAGCCAAATCGGTTCAGTCATTGCGACATGATTGAGTAACAAACATCCATCTGTCTATCCATCCATCCGTGCATACATCCAAACTTTCGCAATTATAATATGAAATAGGATTAATTTATACCTATTTTCCTGAATAACTTTGACTTTAACTACTACTAAAAACTTGGGATTAGTTTAGAGAGGTAGGTACAATGTTGGGGGCAAGAGTAAACTATACTGATTTTGCATAAAAACTAAACGGCCTACCTGGCTTAGGTTCCGTCATAAAACCATCTTCAAGTTTCACCCTGTAACCGTAATTTTCATCAGGCAGGTTGAAGGTCCGAGTTGAGCCCAGTATCTGAATTTCTTGGTGCTCACTCCTCTTTGTTATCTTCGGATTTCTTACTGTTGGAAGTCTACGAGCAAGTTTTTTATTATAATAACCTGAAAGAAATGAATTATTATAGCAAGAGGTGTGACGATCAATTTATAATGAGATATAAATATGGTATAGTCGTGGACGCATGGCACGAGGTGGGAGTCAACGTCACAACTCAGAAGTGAACGAACGGTTGAGCTGAACGGACGTGCGGCCACGCCTATTACGGAATGGTACTTTAGTTGTTTAATTTACACCCTGTACTTACCCCTGTGACGAGTAGACGTCACGAGAGTAATAGGAAATTAAGTTTATCGACTACGTTTGTATTCTTTTTTTTTAAGAATACTTTCCATTGTGAACATGACCAATATTCCGCATACATCTTGACTTTGGAGTATCTATGACAATAGCGCAACAGGTAGGGTCAGAATTAGCCATCTTTCGGCTTTCAGTCCGTGCCCATTCGCCGTCTCTGGGAGGGAACTTGTTAATTATATCCTAAAGGAGAGCCTTAAACAATGATTAGGATTCCAAGTGAGGTAAATATGCCCGTTTTCACCAACGTTTCCTGACTTTTACGGGCTACCTAAGCTAAGTTTAGGTGACGCTTTCTCTCAATTTCGTTTGGGGACCACCTAAAGGTGGAAATGACATTGGGTAAGGGACAGTATTAAGGTATTTAGGGGCTACCTACGTAAAGAAAATCCTACTTAGGGGATGATTTAAGTATGGTTGGAGAAAACGGGCATGAGTGTCTGATTTTTGACCTTGAATGTAACATCTGCCAATGCATTTTTACGGCGGGCCCGATGATGCTGACGACACACGTATTTTCGACGCTTGACCTCCTGCGCCTCCTTCTTCGTCTAATATAATTTTCTAGTTATGAAACTCAGATACGAAAAGTGACTACAAAATAATACATAACTGTAGAATATATTTTTTTCAACATACTTTATTTTACACTGACAAAACTAAAAGTACATCTTCGAATTAATAAGACTACTAAGAGGGTGCATAAAGCTATAACTTGTATAATGAGAAATATACACGTCTGATAGTTCTCCATAATATTCTCAAAGGGGTGTGAAGTCTGCCAATTTGCTACGTTGGCCCAATGCCAACGTGGTGACCTAACCCTTCTCTGAAACCTTGCTCCAATAGTGAGCTGTCGATAGGTTGCTGATGATTACAAGGTTTTTCTAGGACCTAATCCTGATGAACTGTCCGTCTTTTTGCTGATACAGCAGTGGCGGAGGATGGTTATGTTCAAGATTATGAAACACCAGCTGGCCGTTGTAATCGAACCTCATTCGAGCGCCGCACTTTTCCGATCCACCCTTCTTACTGCAGTTCCAGTATCTGTTATCCGTGGTGGTTTGAGCGAACGTGTATTTATTTATGAGAATCAAAGGCTTTTTTGCCAACGATATATTTATATACTCGAAAAAGGGCGCATCTGAAAATTTAATTGAGACACCATTTCAGTATTCGGCAAAACAATGTGGATATGCGAAGTGGAGACAGAATCGGTGTACAAAAGAGGACTCACAATTACACCGATGTAATATAAAGGTGGGGTTTCAATTGAAAACTTAAAAGGCAGAAAGGACTGTAATTATTTATTGAAAATTAACATTTTTAATCTTCATTTAACCACTTACTGAAAGAGCCGGAAAACGTTGAGCCACTGGATACAGTCGGCGCACAACACAAGACAACAACTGTAGGGTTAGTATATAGTATAGATTTAAGTCGTTTGATCGTATTCGTATTCGATAACATTAGCGTCAAAGTAAAATAAACCTTAACTGTATAAACTCAATACAACCGATTTTAATTTGGAGCGTATTCGTATACGTAAACTTATAAGAATGCATGTACGAAATTAAGCTCTGATACAATATCGTTATGGTTTAGGTAATTTACTTTGACGCTAATGTCATCGAATAAGAATACGATCAATCGAATTAAATTTTATAGTAACCTTACTGAAGTTTGAGTGTTATTTTAACTAATAGCGATCGTTCCGAAAAATTACAATCGAAGTTATCGAATAATTTGCTGAAATTTTGAAAAAGTCTACACGCTTTGGAAATTCTAGGGCTGGGATTCTTAGATAGATCCTACCTACCATAGAAAATAGGTAATTACAGCTACATCTGACTGTTTGGTAGAAATAAAAATAATATTCTCCTTCACTTGTACTTATATTTTATTTACACAAAGTAAACCTTGCACTTGCATTATAATTTTACTTTTACATGTTTCTTCCTATTGATATCATTGTTGTTGTTTTTTTTTTTAAATATTATCTTGCGACTAGTTAATTTTTAAATAATTGTATATTTATTTAATTTAATAAAGTCATCCTAGAAAAAATAAATAAAAAAGTTATAAACTAGTGATAAGATATTTTCTCATATTTTAAATCCTGACCAAAAAAATAAAAACTTCTCCATGTAGCTAAAAACTAATTTCTTATACTGCACTAGCAATAATGTCATGTACGAACATGGCGAAGTGCATTATGCTGGCTTGGCACTAAAAAAGCTATTCACCAAAGTTTTTTTTGGTTGAAGAAGAACATAAAACGTAAATAATATGTCACGATGCCACTAACATTAATGAACATAAAACGTAATTTTTGTCACATTGGCACTAGCATTAACGTCAGGTATGAACATAAAACGTAATTTATATCACACTAGTTGATTCCCGCGACTTCGTTCGCGTAGATTAAGGTTTTTTATCCCCACTGGAACTCTCTTATTTCCCGGGTTAAAAAGCCTATGTGTTATTACCGACTATAATCTATCTCTGTGTCAAATTTCAGCCAAATCGGCTCAGTCGTTGCGACGTGATTGAGTAACAAATGCCCATATATCCAAACTTTCACATTTAAACTCGTAATATTAATAGGAATAATAGGATAGGATTGGCACTGGCATTAACGTCATGTATGAACATAAAAAGTAATTTATGTCACATTGGCACTAGCATTAACGTCATGTATGAACATAAAACGTAATTGTGTCAAATTGGCACGACTATAAGTTCTTAAAATAGATTCACATTGACGCACGAAGCGTATCGAAAAGATGCGTTCTAACTTCTAAGATATTATTCAACTATACAAGAGGAAAAAATTTGACTAATATAACTTCAAAGAAAACGCTTCTCGGTAGAATTTTGTCCATTTCAGTGTGGAATTGAGGTCAACACCTTAACTAAAACTATAAGTTGTCACATGGTTGTCACTTTGATTCTCTAACCTCTACGACAGAGCGTTAATACAAATTGATATTTTAGTGGTGCCATGAATATGCACTAGTGGCGTCCCTAGTGCAGGTTTTTAACTATTTTTCTAGTCGGGATTTAGATAATCGGAAAAAATTACATTAAATTTTTAATTAAAGTCTAATAAAAATGGTTTGTGTGTGGCACAGAAACATTGGAAACAGAACGCCCTCCTGCATTGTACACAAAACGATCTAATCTTTTTCACTTTATTGTTCGCATCGAGCCTGTTGAGTGTGACGCGCAGGGTCCGGTAGCAGCCCACACAGTTCCTCCTCGGACCACCGTGGGTCTGATAGTCGTGAAACCTCTTCGACATATAAAGTTTTCTGTAACCTGAAAAAAGAATAATTTTAAAACTGTATTATTATTCTTCATTTGAATCATTTAGATCCTCGATCTCAACTAGAGCAGAAAGTATATTTTTGCGCGATTAAACTAAGTACCTCTCTAGTCTCTACCTCTATGTCGCTTTAATTGACCTTTTTTAAAAATTTTTATACATATTTGTATTTATTAAAAAAAAAAATAAGACAGAAAAATGTTATAGTTTGTCATAAAAGGATTAATAAAAGTATGTTCCCAAGTTAGTATTTCCCAATCTTTCGACTCTATCGTTCATTCGTGTCAGCGAGCGTGTCGAACTCGCGTACCGATAAGGAACAAGGTTTATTTGAGCCAAATGATACATTACCAGTGTTAGAGATTCATATCAGTACCTAGATCACTTTAAAGAAACGAGTCACTGAATCATTCCAGTAAAGAGTAACACGTGCCTAGCGCCATGTTTAAAACTTTTGCGTGCTAGTAAAACGCCGTCTGCCAGCGCTGGATAAGTTAGTGTCAATAGTGAACAGTGAATCAGTACTAAACCTGTAATATCGATATTTATCTTATGTGTTACTTACTTGGTTATGAACCTTAAGTTACAATAACAATTGATATTCGAAAAATATTCTGCAAATCATTTATTCACAACTATACTTAACTATATCTAGAAAAACATAGATAACATAATCCAATATCAAAATTCTTTAAAAAAAAATTGACTTCAAAAGCGGGAAGTATTGAATTTCACAGTTAATTCATCTCCTGATTATCCACCTTAGAGTCGAATAAGTAGGTACTTCTAATTTAAATAGTAAAAAAAACTAAACTCGAGATATACACAATCAGCAACGATACCGCGTAACATACACAAAATAAGCACATTATTAAAATAGCAGAAATAAGTGTTTTAAAGAATATCAATTAAAAATTTATAGCCAGTTTATATCATCACTCGGGAGGATGTAAGAATTCTAGCGATGCCCCATACATCCAAATCCGTAGGGTTAGCCTAAGTTTTAAGTAGATTGATCGTATAAGAATTCGATGACATTAGCGTCAAAGTAAAATGAACCATAACTGGATTGAATTAAAGCTCAATTGGTTATTATGCATTCTTATACGTTTACGTATACGATACGCTCCAAATTAAAATCGGTTGTACTGAATTTATGACTTTAAATCAATACAGTTAAGGTTTATTTTATTTTGACGCTAATGTCATCGAATTCTTATACGATACGAAGTATACTGTTCAGTCATTTAGTTACTCGCATATGAGTATAAACATGAACCCTGAAAACCTTATACTCTTTTTTTGGGCAGTTATGTAAAAATACAGACGAATTGAGAACTTATTTTTTTACGTATGGGCCGAAGTCTCATACTTTTTTGCTTTGCTGTGGCCCAGTGTACCTTTATTCTAGATTATCTTTACTTATATCCCTATCCTTAGTAATATTATAACTGTGAAAGTGTATTTTTTGTTGGTTTGTTCTTCAATCACGCTCCAACAGAGCTATGGATCGACGTGATTTATTGCATGGGTGTTGGGTATAGTTGGAGACGTGCAGGGCTAACGCGGACGAAGTCGCGGGCATTTTTTGGGCGGATGCGTGTGTTCCAGAAAACTGTCTATGATCTCTGTACAATAGGGGTCCAGTCGGACTTTGGAGCGGCATTTCTTGTATATCCTTTGCGAGCAGTACCAAGAGTTGGAATTCTTGTTCATTTTGAAAAACGTATATCCCTGGAATAGTAACACGTGACCACTGCCCCGCGTTGATTCGAGGAACCCAAACGATGTGGCTGTAAAGAATAACTTACCTCAATTATTTCGAACCTTAAGATAAATAAATCGTAATAAAATCATATTTAAGTAATTTGTATACAGTAGGGTTAGTATAAGATTTAATTTGATTGATCGTATAAGAATACGATGACATTAGCGTCAATGTAAAATGAACCATAACAGGATTGAATTAGAGCTCAATTTGTTATTATGCATTCTTATACGTTTACGTATACGATACGCTCCAAATTAAAATCGGTTGTACTGAATTTATGACTTTAAATCAATACAGTTAAGGTTTATTTTATTTTGACGCTAATGTCATCGAATTCTTATACGATACGAAGTATACTGTTCAGTCATTTAGCTAGGGTGAAATAAAGAAACTCGCATATGAGTATAAACATGACCCCTGAAACTCTTTGACTCTTTTTTGGGCAGTTGTGTAAAAATGACCATAACCAATAACCAACGGGAATGGGTCTGCTTTTGTGTGCCTCAAAAATGCAAAACAACAACATGTATTGGATTGTTTTGCATTTTTGGAATTTCATTGTGGTAACACTGCATAGTTTTGTAAAATTTTTTTTTTTTTTTGAAAAAAGCAACCGCCGAATTTATTGCTAGCTCTTTTCGGCAGGAAGGGCATTCCGAACCAGTGGTAGATTCATTGACGATTCAAAAGTACTTGTAAAAGTTTATTTGAATAAAAAATATTTCTATTAAATATTTCTATTAAAATGCAGCCGAATTGAGAACTTATTTTTTACGTATAGGCCGAAGTCTCATACGGAGTTAAGTACATCTTTTTTGCGTTGTTGTGGCCCAGTGTACCTTTATTCTAGATTATCCTTAATTATATCATTATCCTTAACAATATCCTTACTGATATCCTTACTAATATTATAAATGTGAAAATGTCCTAATAGACTTATAAATACATATCAAAAATTAAAAGAAAAAGTAGATCGACAATTACTGTAATGTGTCGCCGGCCTCGGAATTTTTGATGTGTTTATAAATCTATTAGGATATTTCCTTTAACTGCAGGTTAACACTTTAATGAAAAATTTAAAAAAACAATTTTTAAAAAAATTTTGGCGGATGCGTGTGGTCCAGAAAACTGTCTATAATCTCTGTACAGTAGGGGTCCAGTCGGACTTTGGAGCGGCATTTCTTGTATATCCTTTGCGAGCAGTACCAATAGTTGGCGTTCTTGTTCATTTTAAAGAACGTATGTCCCTGGAATACTAACACCTGACCACTGCCCCGCGTTGATTCGATGAACCGAAACGACGTGGCTGTAAAGAATAACTTACCTCAATTATTTCGAACCTTTAGATAAATAAATCCTAATAAAATCAATTTTAAGTAGTTTGTATGCAGTAGGGTTAGTACAAGATTTAACTCGATTGATCGTATTCGTATTCGATAACGTTAGCGTCAAAGTCAATTTAACCATAAACACATTGAATTAGAGCTTAATTTCGTGTACGCATTTTTATACGATTACATCCAAATAAGCTCCAAATTCAAATCGGTTGTACTGAATTTATGCCTTCAATTGTTGAACGAAGTAGGTATTTCCTTATTTTTTTTTGTAATGAATATCTCTTTTTTAGGGTTCCATACTCGTATCTAAAGGGTGCCAACGGGACCCTATAACTAAGCTTCCGTTGTCCGTCCGTCCATTCGTCCGTCCGTATACCACGATATAGCAACTCTCGCTGGCAAGCTTAACTTTGCTGCTTACGCTGTTAGGAAGATACGACAGTTAACTGACGTAGAAGCTGTAAAAACTGTTTATTCTGCTTATATATTCATAGCTTATTATGTCATATGGAATCATACTTTGGGGTAAAGCAGCCGATATTGAAAAAAATTATAGTACTGCAAGAGATGGCAATTCACGCAATTTTTAACCTAAAACTGTGCGATTCTCTTCGAGAGTTAAAATAAGATTCTTCAACAGTATTGCATTCTTACAGTAGCTTACACTGTAAGCAATACATATAAATATATTTTTTAATTTTGTTTCCTGCATGCTCCGTTCATAAATGAATGAATGTATGAATGTATTAAATATTATGTTTAACATGACGCTCGCTGCATGCTCCGTTCGCGAATAAATGAATTAATGAATGAATGAATGTAATTTGTGTATGTTTTATATGGCCTCTCTGTAGTCTCTGGGCGCTCAATGGGCGCTTTCTACATAATATATCAACTTGCCATTAAGTTAGTGAAAAACGGTGTTTTACTCGTAATTATTTAATCTGTAAATCACAAAATCGCACAGACAAAATTCACTCGCCTCTAATCATAGTGCATTATGACTATAAAGATAACACTTACATAATATAAAGATATTAAAGTTAAAATAATTTATGGGATCTTGCGCATTACGCGGCTTTGATACTACCTACTAATATTATAAATGTTTGTTTTTTGGTTTGTCCTTCAATCACGCAGCAACGAAGCAACGCGTGATTTTTTGCATGGATATAGTTAATGACTTAGAGAGTGACATAGGCTTCCCTTTAATTTATTTTTTCCCCATTATACCTAATATTACCTTATATCCCGGAAAAATAGAGGCTTCAAAAACCTAACTCCATTCGCACGAAATCGCAGTCAAAAGCTAGTATAAATATGCTAGAAAATTAATCAAATTGATGGGAAAGCCTCGACATTTTAACATAGAACCCCTTGTCAGTCATGACATAATTTGTCGGTGGATGGGTGTGGTGTGTCTGCGCATAGACTATTCGATCGTTCTTGTCCATTTTGAGGAACGCGCCGCAACGCATACTAAGTTTCCTCGAACACTGCAACGTCAAACATCCTTTCGCGTGGAAGGAGTATGTGTAGTTGTTATAGAGTATGACCGATCTGTTGCCACGCATACGCAGTATTTGGTATTGAAGACCTGTAAATAAATATTTATTGATGAATATGCAGTTAAAAAATAGGAAGGCTATCGGTACCCTGTGTATCTAATGCAATGTAACTACGAAAAACTGATTTTGGATCGAATATCTTTTTTTCAGTCGAACATTACGAAATAGGCTTACGCTTGACGACAATCAATACTGGATAGCTCTAATGAGGTCTAGGTTGGAGTGCGCTTGCCTAGAAGATGCCTATTCACTCTTGCCTTGAAGGTACTACTCCAATTATAGGTGGCAGGAAACACGGGTGCTGGAAGAGTGTTCTACACCTTAGCGGTTTATGTCAGAAACGTTGAATCGAAGCGTTTCGTTCGGATAGGTTGAATTTCTACCACATAAGGATGCCAACGCTCACGACTTCTCGCAGATTTGTGGTACACTACTCCAAAATTTTCTTTAGAAACTATTAGGTACCAATTTAAAGGTAAGTTTATGAATTACCAAGGCCACTGTGTTTTATATATAAGCATTTTAAGTATACAAAAATATTAGTCAAATACCCAATTGTAAACCAAAACATAACAAAAACTTATTAATTAAACACAAATTATACACATAATAATGTATAATATTTAGTTAAATAAAAAAGATTCTGGCGAGACATAAATAATGTTTTTATTAAATGTAATTTTAATTTATACAATACCAACGTTCTCATAATTTTTATGTGTTTACGAATTGTTTTTACAGCATTCAATGCACAAGACGCAATCTTTTTTTTAAGTCTCAATTGATTTATTGACAATGATACATATTTAGCTTAGATATGATTAACACTGGACTTGCTGCTGTGATTTCTATTTTGGACCTACTTGACTGACACCATCTTGGCGTTGTAAGCGTAGATGGAACTAATAAAATTGCAAATGGCGCACTATTAATCTATGATTTCATAACCGACATGAAAATGAAATGAAAAATGATTTATTAATATAAAGTTTTCCAAAACATTAAACCGTCGCTGGGACATCCTTTTAAGTAAGTATTATACCTGTGCCAGGATATTCCGCTCTTCCGTAGAAAATCTATATTATTAAAATAAATAATCAACTTTACAATTAAATTTAAATAACCAAAAAGTGTGTCTGTGTATGTGTGAGTATTTCATAAGAAATCATAGATTAATTGTACGGGTTGGTGCGCTATTTGCAATATTTTATTAGCTCAAGAGACATTCGCATGTCAAAACTGGTGCTTCAAATTGATCCATAATTATTATGCTGTCATTTGTATAGGGATAGCACGTCCAGTATTAATCATAGCTTAAAAGATCAATACGTCTTGAACTTGGGCAAAATAATGCCCCAGAAAAAGGTGTGCCGTTATCAGCCAATAGAACTCTGGGGTTTTATACTTTAACGAACGTGCCATCGTAGATCATGCGGTAAGCTGGCGGTGGATGATTGTGGTGGAAAAATCCATTGATGACGTAACCGTAGTCGTCAATTTTCAGCTTCGCGTTGCATTTGGCGCAGAGGCGTCGCGAACAAGACAAACTCTTTTTCCCATTGCGATAAGAGAATGTATAGCCTCTGTACATAAATATATCTCCACGATTTGTTCGTATAGTCTGTACCCTTTCTGTAATATTTACGAATATAAATGTAGAGCTTGTTCGTATAAAAAGCCTGTCACCCGAACCGTCATAAATAAATAAATATTCAGCTTCATTCGTCGCATGGAGCAACTATGGTATAGTTTTTGCAATTCACGAGGGCGCGTGGCTCACGGTTGTGTGTGTGTCGTATCTGCATAAGTGTGAGCGAGAGATTGCTTGCCCCTGATTGCTCTCACCGAGGCTCCTGACGGGCACGCACACTTACGCAATGTGCATGTACACGACGTAACCACAAGTAAAGCTCACGCACCCTCGTGAAATGTAAGAACTATCCTAGAATTCATTCGTTAATCTTTACTCGTACTGTGATAGGTATATATTTGAAACTAGCGGACCCGACAGACGTTGTCCTGTCTTAACTATGAATATTGAAACTCTTTGACGAAATTGGCAGCACGCATTCTGTCAATGTTATGTCAAACGCCATAAGGTTACATCAAAAAGTTTGAATTGTAAAAGCGGTTACATTAGAAATAATTTAATATGGTGGTTAAGTTTTCTTAAATTTTCTAATTTTTCGCGCAATTTTCTTAATTTTTTCTTTTATAAGAACCTTCTCCTGACAATAACAAACACAACAAAAAAAGAATTAGCGAAATCGGTCCAGCCGTTCACGCGTGATGCGCTTACCAACACATTAAGCGATTCATTTTTATATATTAAGAAGTGTATTGCATTGTAGTCAAAAATTATTTGAATAAAAAAACTTTCATCATATTCCTTCGTATGTTTTCTATTTCGGTCTGTAATGCTCTCTTAATTTTAATTTTAGCCATAACTCCACTAAAACAACTTTATTTAATTCAAATTGGTTATGATCAGGCACTTTAACAGGTTTGCTTGTACAGTTAAGTAAAGCTGAGCGAGTGTTCTGGGAAGCTATATCATTCACGTATATTTCAAGTATACTTACTCATATAATGTATGGACTGATAGTTTTATAAAACATATGCCAGTATTGGTCCTATCGCAAACCGGAGGCGGATGATTATTATGGTCGAAATTACCTAAGAATTTGTGCATCTCGTATGTATCGATCTCTATATCCCTTTGAATTGACAAACCAACAACACACCGGAAAAGGATGGCTATGGTCGAAATAACCGACCATATTACGTAAATCTTAAAGTATATGCTCGATTAAAATGATACTTTAACAAAGACACCATCTGAGGTCTTATGATAAACCGGAGGTAGATGACTATGGTTGAAATAACCGTCTACAATACGACCATCGTCGTCAAGTTTAAGTCTGGCATTGCATTTACTGCTGATTCTTTTAGAACACCGCAGATTTTTCTTGCCCGTGTAACATGAAAAGGTAAAACCTCTGAACATATATACTTCACCGCGTGTCGTGTTTATAACTGTCAGCTTTTCTGTAATAATAAAAAGAACACATTGTACATAATTTAGTATGGACTAACTTACTAACGGAATAGAATGGCACCAAGGCCTTTAACTGTTACAACTTCAGTCCAGCTTTACACAGAGGAAGATGATTGTGGCCAAATTATCCGAGTAGGACCACCAATGGGTACCCTTACTTATGATGAGATCTATAGAGCGTGCTCTGACTCAGCTCAGACTCAAGATAGAGGTTAAAACGGGACACAAATATGCTCTGACATAAATCTGTCTCGTTTTATCTCTGTCTTGAGTCTGAGTAGAGCTAGAGTGCGGTCTATAGATTTCAGCCTTAGTACCCTTGAGGGTACTACTTTGTATCGCTAGTATACCCTGAACCACAGATTTAGAGAAAATCTGTGCCCTTAACGATACTAGTGGTACTAAAATGTCGATCAATGAAGTAAACAGTTTCGTAGAGGTTTAGCTTAAATCAGAGACGTCTCACGAACAAGAAAAGATCTTTGTTTCATTACAACACCATACTATATAATCTTTGTACCGTCATTATGTTTTCAAGATTTATGTGACTGTAGGGTCTAAAATACTTTTTCAATTCAATTTCAAATTCAAATTTCTAATTTCTTACTTTGGGTAAAGTTTTTAAACCTAACTTAGTTTCTAAAACTAACTTTAACAAACAATCCATTAGCGGTCTTGAAATATTCTGGCGGGATGTGGTTGTGCTCAAAATTTCCGCCAACGATGAACCCTTCTTTGTCCAACATCAGCTTTGCAGGGCATTTCCCTCTAAGCCTTCGTGAACAGTGCAAAAGCTTATTCGTGGAATAGGAGAAAGTATAGCTTCTAAACATCGGCACATCGCCTTTGACCGTGGGCAAGAACTGCAGTTTTTCTGTAATGTTATCATGCGATCAATGAATAGGATAGAGTACTCTTACTTTTATAAGTTACATCAACAAGATTTGTTTTTCTCACAGAAAGAAGATGAATAAAAATGAGTATAAGCATCAATACAATTTTCATTGGTGCTTACAATTACATATATATATATTATAGTCAGACTTACATTACTTCTTTCTGCACCTTCTTTCTTCTTTGTTTCATTGGTGGCCAGGCGACCGTAACGCGAGAGGTATGAAGCCATACATGTCAGCATTCGATAAGGATCACTTTACCGCACAAGTGAGATTTATGATCTTCGTCACACGGCTTTGTAGGTGATTAATGGTACGGTAATATTTTAACTACATGTGTACAAAAATGAAAGACCTGAATCTCAAATGAAAGACTCTTTCCACTTTCCATTTCCGAAAAGCACATTCGGATTCCTTTGTTTTTAAGATTGTCCCTTTACGACGTCTTGATTTATTCAAGAAAAAAACCATAATCAAGTTACAAAAGACTTTAATTGCTTTCTTCAAGTCCTCTAGGGATCGTGTTAACCGAATTATGTTCTAAAAAACTACATTTTGTGAACATTTCCACTCGTATGGGTAAACACCCAGTAGGTACATATAGTATTTAACCCTAGGTAGAAAACTATAATACAACGATTGCAATTATCGCAACGTGAATCAGCACGTTAGTTATCCTTATTAGCATTTGAAATACAGACCATTGGAACACTTATGATATTTAGGAGGGGCATGGGAATGGTCAAAGTGCCCTTTAACGACATACCCATTTTTATCAACGGTTAACCAAGCATTGCATTTGCTAGTTCGTTTCCTCGAACACGTGAAACGATTTTTGCTATGCAGAGAAAACGAGTAATTCCTGAAAGTTCTTATTTTCCTACCTGCCGTTTGCAGATACTCCAATTTATCTGAAAATAAGTAAACTTAAATACAACTGTAAAGAAGACTAGTACCGTCACGTCACTTGTGCGGTCACGATAATTCCACATGGTCGGCCATGGAATTGTTATTGTTATCACACACGTGACGTAATCCTTACTAGTATTATAAATGCAAAAGTGTGTTTGTTCGTTGGTTTGTTGTATGTTGCAACATAGCTACGGATCGATGTGATTGGCATGGGTATCTTTATAAGTCTTTCAAATTAATAATAATTAATATACCTTATTTTAACAAAGTATTTGTATTAAATTTATAATAATATTTTTTTTTTATATAATTTTAGGTCAATACGTTCACTGCGTGAAAAAAACAGTCCCTTTCATCTGATAGTAACCTATCGAGCAGCTAGTCGTTTTACTACTATGTGTCTATCTTTATAACACGATAAGCAAAGAGACTGATTACAATGGCCACAAAAAGTTTTAATTTTTTTAACTCTCTTTTTTGCTTCTTTGCAAGGTAATCTAAGTCTTAGCTTTAGGTAGCAGCGTGCACAATTTCTTCTTTTTTGACCCTTTTCGAGCATGTGTCCTGAACTTATGATTTTTCCGGCATTTTCTGTAATAAAATGTTTATTAGGATTGTGTTATTTTTGTTTGAATACGGACCCCACCCCAGAGCATAAAAAATATTTTAGTAAAATTATATAACACATTAATTTATATTAAGTGAAAAGCGTTACCTAACGGTTAACGGTAAACTTGTGTGTGGGTGTGTGAGGCTTAGTAATAGGTTCTCGTTAGCACCACTTCGGTAAGGAACCCTAAAAAGTGGCTAGACAGAACTAGATGCTAAAAGCAAAAGATAGAAAGCATTGGGTTTCTCTAGAGGAGGGTTTGACCTGAAAAGGGTTCTTCATGACTTATTTTAAGTCTTTCAAAATAATAATTAATACACATTATTTTAATAAATTATATTAAATTTATAATACTCGTAATAAATTTTTTATATAATTTTAGGTCAATACGTTCACTGCATAAAAAAACCGCTTGTTCGCTTTAGGACAGATTCGCTTTACGACAGATTCGCTTTACGGCAGATTCGCTTTACGGCAGATTCGCTTTACGGCAGAAGTACAGTAAACTCGAATATATATAGATAGTAATACATTAAACAAGTTAATACATTAATGCTAATAGATGGCGCTGTATTTACTATCGGTCAAGTCATGTTAAAACAGTTTTACGTCTAATGTTAAAAGTTAATTATTACAATATATAACTAGTGGTTCGCCCCGAACTGAGAACTCGCGGTATCCTATAATTCCCTAAAGATAGTTTTGACTTTTAGTTATAATTATAATTTATAACACATCCTATATTGTTCTATCATCAAAATGTACCTAATATTAGCATCAAAAAAAAAATTCAATTTTTTTTTACTTACTTTTTTTTGTAAGCTTTAGGTAGGTTTACGATCCCAACAGAACCTAAGTGCCCGGCCTTCGGCCGGGCACCTGAATATTCATGTATAACCCTAACCTAACCTAACTTTAGTTTAAAGAAAAAATTCAAATGACGGACAAGTGCAAATTTACTCAAGTAGACTCGGAGAGCTCGCTTCGCTCGGTCAATAATCTATCTATAATTATATAAAAAGGCTTGTCCTGACTGACTGACTGACTGACTGACTGACTGACTGACGATCAACGCACAGTCTAAACCACTGAAGTTAGAAACTTGAAATTTTGACAGTAGGTTCCTTTTATGACGTAGGCAAGCACTAAGAAAGGATTTTTCGAAATTCGCCCCCCAAGGGGGTAAAAAGGGGGGTTAAAGTTTGTATGAAACTCCGTCATTTTTCGAGTTATACTCATGAAATTCGGTATTTAGGCTTTAAATTGAAAACAAAAAAGTACGTGTTTCACAGTTTTTAAAAATTCTACCCCCTAAGGGGTTAAATAGGGGTTGAATGTTTGTATAATAGTCCTTCGTTCTTCAAGTTATTTTTCAAGTTACGTTTATGAAACTTGATATTTTGGCTCTTGATTAAAAATAAAGAATTACGTATTTTACATTTTTTTTAAATTCTCCCCCCAAGGGGGTAAAAAGGGGGGTTAAAGTTTGTATGAAACTCCGTCATTTTTCAAGCTATACCCATAAAATTCGGTATTTAGGCTTTAAATTGAAAACAAAAAAGTAAGTGTTTCACACTTTTAAAAAATTCTACCCCCTAAGGGGTTAAATAGGGGTTGAATGTTTGTATGATAGTCCTTCGTTCTTCAAGTTATTTTTCAAGTTATGTTTATGAAACTTGATATTTTGGCTCTTGATCAAAAATAAAGAATTACGTATTTTACATATTTCGAAAATTCTCCCCCCAAGGGGGTAAAAAGGGGGGTTAAAGTTTGTATGAAACTCCGTTCTTTTTCAAGCTATACCCATAAAATTCGGTACTTAGGCTTTAAATTGAAAACAAAAAAGTAGGTGTTTCACAGTTTTTAAAAATTCTACCCCCTAAGGGATTAAATAGGGGTTGAATGTTTGTATGATAGTCCTTCGTTCTTCAAGTTATTTTTCAAGTTATGTTTATGAAACTTGATATTTTGGCTCTTGATCAAAAATAAAGAATTACGTATTTTACATTTTTTGAAAATTCTCTCCCCAAGGGGGTAAAAAGGGGAGTTTCAATATTCATAGTTAAGACAGGACAACGTCTGTCGGGTCCGCTAGTAATTATATAAAGGAAAGTTTTCCTTGGAGTGGAGCCCATATTTTATCTCGACCTGTACAATTTTTGCCGTAAAGCGAATCTGCCGTAAAGCGAATCTGCCGTAAAGCGAATCTGTCGTAAAGCGAATCTGTCCTAAAGCGAACAAGCCAAAAAAACAGTCACTTTCATCTGACAGTAACCTATCGAGCAGCTAGTCGTTTAACTACAACGTGTCTATCCTTATAACACGATAAGCAAAGAGACTGATTACATTGGCCACAAAAAGTTTTAATTTTTTTAACTCTCTTTTTTGCTTCTTTGCAAGGTAATGTAAGTCTTAGCTTTAGGTAGCACCGTGCACAATTTCTTCTTATTTGACCCTTTTCGAGGACGTGTCCTGAAATTATGATTTTCCCGGCCTTATCTGTAATAAAACATTTATTAGAATTGTTTTATTTGTGTTTGAATACAGACCCCACCCCACAGCATAAAAAATATGTTAGTAAAATAATATAACACATTAATTTATATTAAGTGACAAGCGTTACCTACCGGTTAACGATAAACGTGTGTATTCCAAACCAGTGGTTGAATCATTTAACGATTCGAAAGCACTTTGTAAAAGTCTATTTGAACAAAAAATTATTCTATTTCTATTTCCAAGGAGACAGATACTATTCAATAGGCTGCAGAGGTAACCCATTCGCGTGGGTGCATCAGATACATCAGATTCAACATCATTCTTTATTTGCACAAAATATGATAAATTACAAAAATAAAGAAACACACAGTTGTACATCACATTTGGTCAAATCAACGACAAAAATTGGCCTTTGCCCGTGCTTCCACGTTAAGTTCGCGTTAAGTTCACGTTAAGTTCAATTTTTCAAACCCCTATTTTACCCCCTTAGGGTTTTAATTTTCAAAAACCCTTTCTTAGATGATACTTACGTTATAATAGCTTTCTGTATGCCATAATTTCATCCGTTCCATCCAGTGATTTGAGCTGCGCGTTGGTAGACGTCAGACACCTTTTCCTTTTATATATTTGGTAGATTTGGACGCACATATGCAATAATGTTTCAACCCACAAAACTTTGTCAAATTAAATACATACATAATGTAAAGGAATAAAGTTAACTTTTCAATTAAGTAATAAGTTGTGTGGATTGACACTTTATTGAATATGTGCGTCCATTTAAGATTTAGTCATCAAAGAGTTGATTTCTAGCTATACTTTAAAATACAACCCTCTAGAAGTCTTTCGGTAAACTGGGGGTAAGTGGCAATGGTCGAAATATTCATGCACCACAAATCCTTCTGAATCGACCTTGAGTTTCGCTGGACACTTTCCTCGGAGATACCTCGAACAGCGCAAACTTCTCTTCCCGCAATACGAAAACGTGTATTCTTTGAACATCGGTATGACTCCCTTAAGCGTCGGCAACAACTGCAGTTTTGCTGCGAAAACAAAGATTGCACAAAAACAGAGATAAATTATATATATTACATATTCAATTAAGGTGCATATGTAATGAAACGCTAGTTGGGGGTATGAAATGATACTCTAGTATGTTATTACTTTTTTTAATATTTACAATAAAACAAACTTACACAAATGTAAAACTGTTATTATTAGTATGTTATCTTCATATGGGCCTTTGGAACAAATCCATAATATCATAGTTGGTAGTTGTTGCAGTTTGTGGTGTGGCGTTGTACTTAGAGCCAGTTAAACTATGAACTTACCGAAAACCTGATTCGTGTTAATGTAGAATAAAAATAAAGTAATGTAGTATGTACTACAGGAAGTATAAACTTATTTCTAAGAAGCCCAAACAATTACTAAAACCATGCACATCCACACTCACACACACACAACGCACACAAACGCACACGACCGCACGTACGCACGCACATACTCACAAAAACATGTACCCACTATACGATGTAAGTACACCAATAAACAATGTACAACACCAATATACATACTTTAATATCTTGAGGAATGGAATTGAATTGAATAACTTTTTATTCAAATAAACCTTTACTTTTTCTGGAGGAGAGTCACACTTGTGCCGCTTACCGGATTATTTTTAATAGAGAATTTTTATTATTAGTTATCGTATACTTTAACGTACAACCCGTCAGCGGTCTTGTGATAGAGAGGAGGTGGGTGGCAATGTTTGGAACACTCTTTTACAACAAATCCTTCGGCATCGATCTTTATCTTCGCTGGACACTTTCTGCTGACGTACCTCGAACAGCGCAAACTTTTCCTCCCACTGCAATACGAGTATGTGTAATCTTTGAACATCGGTATCACGCCCCTAAGCGTCGGCAACAACTGCAGTTTTGCAGCTATAATAAAAATTTAAATCATTGCTCAAAATGTAAAATTAATTATTACAAGCTTTTATTTAACTTGCAATGTATTTAAGTATGTTACTATGTTTGTTCGGGTGGAATCTTGCAACTCAATTTTGTAGCAGATATCTTCAACCGATTGAGCTGAAATTTTGTATACACGATTAGTTTATATGACTATACATGGTTAGCTGTGTGACGTCTAAATCCAACATGGCGGAACACACAAAATGTCGTTTATAGTTATTTTTAATGCACTCCTACAATATGGGTATCAAATGAAAGGGCTTGCTGAGAATACCTCGAAAAATAAAGTGACGTTATTCTTTTTAGCCCATTTAAATACGAGTAAAAGCTTGTTTTTAAAACATGATTCTTACTTTTAATTTATATTACCTATTCAATTAAAGTGATTAATAACGAGACGGCAGCAGGGGCAGGCGGGCAGTATGAAAGGATTCTCTTGTAGGCAGCATACATTTATTTATTACAATATAGTATTTATTTATTATACAGCACACATATTATTTATTTATATATATAGAATAATATATTACATACAGGCATACATACTTACATAAACACACTTATAAATTATATATTTATCTATTACAATCATATACACAAACACAAAATTTAATCCGCAAGCATACTCGGGTGAAACCCATAGTATGCTTAATCGGGTGATTTTGTGAGACCAGGCGAGTGGTGAGCGAGCGCGAATGATCGACAGCCGAACGGCTGCCGACGCTAACTTCGCGCGGCGGCCGCGCACGTATTTGTTAGGCGTGAATGGCGCTGTAGTCGCGGGCGCTGCCTTCACACCGTTCGATAGCCCGGTACCAACCGTAGTGTACCAACACACAGATAACGATTTGTACCAAGTTCAGTCAAGTGATTTTTGCTGACTAGGACTGCATTGTTTACGTTAATTTTTCTAACTTTCTTTTCCGCTTATAATTGTTTTACTGTAGTATATTAGTGCTTGTATCTTTCATGCTAATTAGACTCCTTCCTAGTGCTATTGTGTTTTCTTCTCGTTACTTCCTTCTGTACTTTCGAAGTTGTTGGACCCTACTTGTACCAACGGATTTCCTCACCGAGAACAGGTAACCACCGGTCCTTCATTGGTGACCCCATAAAACACGCCAACTGAGAAGATGAGCAGTGAAAGTGACACAGCTGGTTCGCAGCGTGTAAACACGCGAACCCGTGTTCGAAAAGCGGAGAAAGTAAGCAGCATTGACAACCTTTTGACTACGCTACACCCGAAACAAATCAAGCCACCGCCATTTTGGGCAGAAAAACCTAACATCTGGTTTCGGCAAGTCGAAGGTCAGTTCAAGACATATGGCATTACGGACGACGAGGTAAAGTTCTATCAAGTACTTTCGGCTCTCGATAGACAATATGCTTCTGAGGTTGAGGACATTATTACGGGCCCCCCAGACTACAATCGCCTTAAGACGGAGCTTATAAAGCGATTGTCTGCGTCACGTGAAAACAAAATCAAGCAGCTTTTGACTCACGAGCAGATGGGTGACCGCAAGCCTTCACAGTTCTTGCGTCACCTGCAACACCTGGCGGGACCTGACATCCCCGAAGATTTTTTAAGGACTATATGGTCAAGCCGATTACCCACGGAAATGCAACCGATAGTCGCGTCACAGCCGACCCTGACCCTTGACGCGCTAGCAGATCTCGCCGACCGCATACACGACATCGCGACACCAGCCAAACAAGTGGCCGTCGCGACATCATCAACGTCGATAGACCTGCTCGCGCAACAGGTAGCTGAGTTAACCAAGCAGGTTAGCACCCTCCTCGCACGCGACAACCAGCGGCCGCAGTGGTCGCATTCCAAGGAACGTGGACGAGCCCGTGGACGTAGTCGCAGCCGCTCTCGCCGATCAGAGTCAAATCACCGACGGTTTCCCACTTGTTGGTATCATCATAAGTTTGGATCAGCGGCCAAGACCTGCATTCAGCCCTGCGACTTCAGTAAGTCGTCGGGAAACGGGCGAAGCAATCAGTGATGGCGGCCAACGATTGCAGGAACCAAGGTCGCCTCTTCATCACGGACCGCGTTACCAAAGTGCAGTTTCTCGTTGATACGGGCAGTGACGTGTGCGTGTATCCTATAAGTTCACTTCATGAGCGTCGTTGTAAAACTTCTTTCACTCTCCGTGCAGCTAATGGTTCGACTATCCATACCTACGGCTACATCCAACTCACGTTGAATATAGGTTTACGCCGCAATTTCCCATGGCGTTTTGTCATTGCTGACGTCACGAAACCAATCATCGGTGTAGATTTTCTCTCATACTACCGTCTCATCGTTGACATCAGCAATCACAAGCTCATCGATAGTCTAACCAGTATCAGTGCGGTAGTATCTGTTTCCACTTCTGACAGCCTTGTAACGAGTGTGAAGGTTGCGACCGGCGGCAGCAGCAGGTACCACAACATCTTGTCCGAATTCCCGGATATCACTCGCCCGGCCGGTACACCAGGTACAGTGAAACACACCACACAACACCACATTCGCACTACACCAGGCCCCCCAGTGTCGTGTTCACCCCGAAGGCTGGCTCCAGATAAATTGAAGATTGCCAGACAAGAGTTTGACGCTATGCTGGCGAACGGTACCGCTCGTCCATCCGACAGTCCGTGGTCATCCCCACTCCACCTCGCGACCAAAAAAGACAATGGCTGGCGTCCTTGCGGTGATTACAGGTTACTCAACGCAAGGACGATACCAGACAAATACCCAATCCGTCATATCCATGACTTTTCCCACAGCTTATCTGGATGTAAGTACTTTTCAGTTATAGATTTAGTCAAGGCTTACAACCAGATTCCTGTAGCTAAGAAGGACATTCCGAAGACAGCAATAACAACCCCCTTCGGATTGTACGAGTTTCCTTTTATGACGTTTGGATTGCGGAACGCGGGGCAGACTTTTCAGAGGTTCGTGGATGAGCTCACACGTGGACTTGACTTTTGCTATCCATACCTCGATGACTTCTTGGTATTTTCCAGGACTCAGGAAGAGCACGAAGATCATTTGCGCCAACTCTTCACACGTATGCAAGAATACGGTGTACTTGTGAACACGGCCAAATGCGTCTTCGGTGCACCTGAAGTTACGTTCCTGGGCTACCAAATTTCAGAGAAGGGTACAAAACCTTTAGATAGCAAAGTCAAGGCCATCGCTGACATTACCATCCCCAAAACCGTCAGAGAGCTAAGACGATTCTTGGGCATGATTAATTTTTACAGGCGATTTTTACCCAACGCCGCCCAAATCCAGGCTCCTCTGAACGCTCTGCTAACCGGATCTGTCAAAGCTTCCCATCCTGTCGTCATAGAAGGAGAATCATTGCAAGCTTTCGAGGACTGCAAAAATAGTCTGTGCAACGCAGCCCTACTAGCGCATCCTAATTCCGATGCTAAGTTGGGACTTGTTACAGACGCTTCCGACAAAGTCATCGCAGCAGCTCTTCAACAATATGTAGACGGAGCTTGGCAGCCCCTAGCATTTTTCTCACGCAAGCTGAGCCCATCTCAGGTCAAATATTCGCCGTACGACCGAGAGCTCCTTGCGATATACGAAGGTATTAAATACTTTCGCCACATGTTAGAGGCCAACCACTTCACTGTCTATACTGACCACAAGCCGCTATGTTACGCTTTTCATGAGCGAAAAAGTAACTGTTCGCCACGTCAGTATAGACACTTGGACTTCATCTCGCAGTTCACGACAGACATCCGACATATCGCGGGTAAAGATAATGTTGTAGCTGACACTCTTTCCCGTATATACGAACTGCAGATGCCGGTCGATTTAGAAGTCCTCGCTAAGTCCCAAACCACAGATCCTGAGCTCGCAAATTGCCTCAATGGCGAGACATCCCTTCGCCTCACCAAAATGAAAATTCCTGGCAGTCGTACTGAATTGTACTGCGACGTCAGTACCCCGACTCCCAGACCCTTTGTTCCCGAGAGTTGTCGTAGGCAAGTCTTCAACTGCCTCCACTCTCTCAGTCATCCTGGTCCAAACGCTTCGGCTCAGCTCGTTGCACAACGTTTTGTTTGGCCGCTCATGCGCAAAAATTGCCGTGAATGGGCTAAGGCATGTTTGGCCTGCCAGCGCACGAAGGTAAGCCGACACGTGTCGTCACCTTTAGGTACGCTTGCATTACCTTCGGCGCGATTCAAACATGTCCATATAGACCTGATAGGCCCACTACCACCTTCAAACGGTTATCGGTATTGCTTGACAGCCGTCGATCGCTTCACGCGATGGCCGGAAGCTGTCCCCATTACCGATATAACCGCGGAAACTGTGGCCAAAACGTTTATTTCCACCTGGGTGGCCCGCTTTGGAAGTCCGATCGACGTGGTAACTGACTGCGGAAGACAATTCCAATGTGCGCTTTTCCAGCAGTTGGCCAAATCTATCGGATTCGAGCATCGCAGTACAACTGCTTACCACCCACAGTGCAACGGCTTAGTCGAACGTTTTCATCGACAGCTGAAGGCAGCTATAACGTGCCACGCTGACGAGCATTGGACCGAATCCCTACCCCTTGTACTTCTCGGCATAAGGAGTGCCATAAAAGAGGACCTCAAAGCTTCATCAGCTGATCTGGTATACGGCGAGCCCCTCCGACTACCTGGCGAATTCTTCGGCCATAAAGTCGCGAGCTACACCACCGATATCACTGACTTCTCAGCTCGCTTGAAGTCCTTTGCTGAGAAGCTACAACCAGTCCCAACTCAGCACCATTCCAAACCCAAAACCTTCATATTTAAGGATTTGGACACATGTAGCCATGTCTTCATACGCGAAGACACGCTACGTGGCTCCCTCCAGCCAGCTTATTCCGGGCCATATGAAGTTTTGAAGAGAGGTGCAAAAACTTTCAAGTTAAATGTTAGGGGCAAGGACGTCACCATATCCATAGACCGGCTAAAGCCAGCCTACATATTGTCTGAAGAGACGCTCCACCAACCCGATCGTCCCCAACCCTATCCTCCCCAACCCAAACCTCCAGATTCTCCCCAGCAACAAGCCGGAGACAGTACTGGATTCCGGACCACACGTTCGGGAAGACAAGTACGGTTCCCAAATTATTATCGTCCGTAGACACGGCCTCTGGAGGGGAGTGATGTAGGCAGCATACATTTATTTATTACAATATAGTATTTATTTATTATACAGCACACATATTATTTATTTATATATATAGAATAATATATTACATACAGGCATACATACTTACATAAACACACTTATAAATTATATATTTATCTATTACAATCATATACACAAACACAAAATTTAATCCGCAAGCATACTCGGGTGAAACCCATAGTATGCTTAATCGGGTGATTTTGTGAGACCAGGCGAGTGGTGAGCGAGCGCGAATGATCGACAGCCGAACGGCTGCCGACGCTAACTTCGCGCGGCGGCCGCGCACGTATTTGTTAGGCGTGAATGGCGCTGTAGTCGCGGGCGCTGCCTTCACACCGTTCGATAGCCCGGTACCAACCGTAGTGTACCAACACACAGATAACGATTTGTACCAAGTTCAGTCAAGTGATTTTTGCTGACTAGGACTGCATTGTTTACGTTAATTTTTCTAACTTTCTTTTCCGCTTATAATTGTTTTACTGTAGTATATTAGTGCTTGTATCTTTCATGCTAATTAGACTCCTTCCTAGTGCTATTGTGTTTTCTTCTCGTTACTTCCTTCTGTACTTTCGAAGTTGTTGGACCCTACTTGTACCAACGGATTTCCTCACCGAGAACAGGTAACCACCGGTCCTTCATCTCTAATATGTTAACTTTTTTAATATTTACAATTAAATATCTCAGGATATATATGTATTTCTAAGTTTTTGTTAATGTTGGATGGGAGAAAAGAGTTGGAGCAGGCTCGCATCCACAGATAGAAATATTTTATCTATGTATAACTATAGGATTGAGTTTAAACTGTAAAAAATACAATATTCTGTATTATATTTTTTTATTATATATTAAAGAACTTTCATAGTAGAAAATAATATTCTTTATAGCTCAGATTAAAGAATAACTTTTAAATTAGTAGGTACTAATAAATGGCATATTTGAATAAAAATGTATAAAAAAATGCGTTGCTTTCCGCAGTAATAACTACTTTTAGTATATTGCTGTGCCCCAACGATGATTGTTATATTTTTATAACTTAAATGCATCTATGTTTTTGCGCACACACTTATGACTATAATATCCCCCGCACAAATCTCTGTGGAGATTGGTCGCCGTGGCCGGATTCGGTCAGGAGGACATTATTATTTATTAATGTAAATCAGGAAAATGTGATTTGGAAGGCCATTAAATAAATGATACATACTCAGAATTTCCACGACTGTATATGTTCAAAGGCTAATGTTAGTCAAAATGTTGGTAGATTTATGACGTGTCATAAAAGCTACAAGTTCGCCTACATGAAATAAATAAATTTTGATTTTGATTTTTTTTTTTTGAAACATTTATTTATCGGTATCTACTTTAACATAAAATCCCTTGGCGGTCTTATAGTAAACTGGGGGTGGGTGACAGTGGTCGAAACAACCTTTTACGACAAATCCTTCTGAATCAACCTGCAACTTGGCCGGACACTTTCCACTAACATACTTCGAACAGCGTAAATCTTTTTTCCCGTGACGAAATGAGAACGAGTAATTTCTGAACATTGGTATTACTCCCTTAATCGATGGCAAGAACTCCAATTTTTCTGTTTGAACATAAAAACAATTTTTTTTTTTGTTTAAATCTTAATATATTCAATCACGGTATATCCGGTAGAGTCTGTTCAATAAATCAGTATACATGGGTTGAAGCAACATTGTGAAAATGACTCTTTCGATGAGTCAAAGTTGTTGATACTTTCCATAAAAAGAAATCGAATTTTAATAAAATTGAATATAAACTATGGACACATTAATGTAGAAAGATAGATTATGTGGAAAAAGTAACCCATGTAAGTAAATTGACTTATTAAACAGCCTCTGAGGGCGCGGATGCATCATCAACCTAACTCCACGCGGACTAAATCGCGGGTAAAAGCTAGTGATATAATAAATTCTGCACAAAAAATAATTACGTATTCGGAATGCCTTTGTGAAAATATTTGACAAAAGAAACATCAAAGAGTTCAATAAAAGAGTTTATTTCAATTCCCGATACCTATTTTAAAAACTCAGCGTTTAATATACAACCCTTTAGAAGTCTTATGATAAACCGGGGGTGGGTGGCAATGTTTGAATAATTCCTTAACAACAAATCCTTCTGAATCGACCGTCAACTTCGCGGGACAGTTTCCCCTTAGTTTTCTTGAACATTTCAAACTTTTTTTGCCTTTGTTAAACGAGAATGTATAATTTTTATACATTGGTATCTCTCCATTTATCGTTGGCAGAAATTGCAGCTTAGCTGTAAAAATCACAAAGAGTGCATTAGCATAAAGTAAGCTTAGGCCAGGTTTAACATTGATACAATCAATATGTTTGTGATTGGTTGAATTTATGTTATACTTGCTGTACTTGTGCATTTTAACTAATAATGTTACAAGCTACAGGGCTAGGCCTCCATTAGAAGGAAATGTTACAATCACGTCGCGTAAAGCAGCCACGACGCATGGCGACAACAAAGCCAGGTATTTTTAAGGAGATTGTTAAAAGTGGTTCAAAAAGAAAAAAATTCTTTGGCGAACTTTGTTTTTCATATTTGCTCAATACAAAATATACACTGAGTTGATGTTGTAGGCGACCTATACTTCAATGTCTTTAGCTCAAATTGACCAAGTCATTTTGAAATTTAGCAATATTTTTGCCCATATAAATTAGATAAGTATCAAATAAATTTTATTTTTCCCAATAAATTAAAATAATTCCCAAATAAATTAGAAATATTGCCAAAATTATTCTATGATATATTTCGTACTTATATTAAAGATTTATTAAACTTAAATAAAAGATCTTCATCTGCTTTAGGCGGACTATTTTCTTCTAGTAGCATTTAAAGGGGCCTAGATACGCAGTTTTTTCTATGGTAAAAGCTTTAAAATTTTTATTGTTGCGTTTACGGGTAATTTTTTGGTCGTTGGTTGATATCTCACATAGGCAAAATCTTCTTGGCAGATTTTCTTTTATGATAATTTGTCTCTTTTCTTAGCTTTGAATTCTGCATAATTCAAAATCGCTTCTTATTCTATCTTATCTCTTTTGCTCAGCAAGCCTTTTCTTTTCGACACTTTCTTCTTTTGTTTTTTTTTTCTTCTTTTCATCTTCCTTCAAATGACAGTAGAAACCAGGTAGAAACAAACAAAACTTGAATCCAGAAAGCTTTGTGCTTCTTGGTCAGTAGGTGTTACAATAATTACATTAGTTTTAAGTTTTTTACACAAGAAAATATGATCTCAAAACTGTCATTCTGTGCTTTGGTCGAACTAAGTCCAACGTAGGATTATCTTTAAATGATTGCTACACAGATTGACTTTCGCAGTCAACTCTGATTGGCTTTTATGCATTTTAACCAAGTATTGCGAGAGAGTAACGGCCAATCAGAGATGATTGAAGAAGGGGGATTTCCATCCGTAGAATCATTTTCAGACAATGCCACAGACGTTCTTGATCACAAAGCACTACGTAATGTTCATTGACTAACTGATATCGCTTTTCTTTGTATCGAAGCTGGAAATCTTCGTATTCTTTCGCAGTTCTCACACAAATCCAAATAAAAAACGACCATGTCCCTCGTAATGTTCCTATAGTTCGAACTCAACTCTTTTGTCATTTTGCATCTTCCGCCGTGATTTGTCGCCAGATGAGTGTTGTGTAAAATATTAAATATTTCTTCTTCGTACACATAAAACTTGATTTTACTATCTTGTTTAACTGGAACTATAAGTCTTTCCGTTTCACCAACAGTCATGATATCGTATTTTTTCAAGCGATGATAGTCTGCTGGCTTTTTCTTTGACACTTTACTCTTAGCTGTTTTAATCATTTGAATCATCTCCGCGTATCGCGCCCTGGTAAAGAACAATGTATTGGAACCTTTCATAGATTCCGTTTCTTTTAGCTTCTTATAGAATTGTTGATACATATCAAGAGTTTTCGGATTATTCTCTGTGTATTTTCTATACATGATGAATGTATTTATGTTTTCTGAAAAGTGCTTAATGTATTAACTTATATTTTTCTATTTTCTTGTTTTTTGAGAAGGTATTTCTGCCTTGTATAAAATTTAGTTTTACTATAGTAAACAAAATAAAATAATAAAAAAAGCCAAAAAGCCTTTTATTTATCCTTAATTAGTTACATAGATACTATATATACATTATACATTTTAAACATGGATTATGAAATAATTAGGTTATCAAATTTTTAAATTGGCTATTTCATATTATGATTAAAAATTAAAAAAATTGTATTTTATATGTCAAAATTATAAATGTCAGATCATCATAAGTTTTATTATAGTAAGACATACAAATTATATATTAGTCAACTTCAGGTTGGCCAATATTCTTAAAAAAAAAAATTAAAAAAAAATTATAATTATTATAAAAGACTCTCAATTACTGTATATTACAAAATAAAGTATTTGTGCCGAGTATCCCTTCGACAATAATTTTTGAGATTAACACAGAGAGACAAACAAACTAGCTGGGGCGAATTGGAAGCTTTAATGATAGAGTAACAGAGCTGCGGACATGAACTATTTCAAAGGAATATAACTAGCTTATAATATAATCAGATTTTGTTTTGAAGCTTATAATTCAAAAAGATATTTTCAGTACATATGTATGTACAGTCGCGGACAAAAAATGTTTACCACCTTAAGATTCATAATTGCATGCACACATCTGTGTCAGAATGTCGATATGTGATTTGATTAGCCATAGATCATAGACTTTTTAACATGTAGCGGTGCTTAGACAGTCCTTTAGCGGTCTCTTTAGTAGGTGACTGCTAAATAGGTTAGATGTAGAAAACCTTTTTTGGAACAAAAAATCATTACTACTGTTATAAAATAATGTGTTTTTGTTTGTTCGTTGTTGGTTTGTCCTTCCATCACACAGCTACGGAGCAATAGATCCACATGATTTTTTGCATGGATATATCCATACTATAGTTGAGGATTTGGATTGCGACATTTATCCCGGAAAAATAGGTTCCCATGGAAATTTTAGAATCCTAACTTCACGCGGACGAAGTCACGAGCAAAAGCTAGTAATTTTAATAAATAGATATTATCTCATATAGACACGAGCACAGGACACGAGTTACCAAAATATGAAAACGGAAGTAATAATCTAATGAAATTTCAAAGAATCTTTATTTCTTAATTTTATTATTGAGAAACTAAACAATATTAGTATAAATAAATAATTAGCTTAATTAGCTTCCATTCGCTGCTATGACAACCCGAAACGCGACAAGGCGTTTGTTTGTTTGAGGATTTTTTTGATTCTGACAGTCCTAGCTTTGAATCATTAAGCCCCATAAATTTTCAGTTTCAAATCAGCCGATCGAGTGGGCTATTACAGATTGAACCATGGAATAGTAGCTCGGCGCATTATCTTGAACTTAGGTTGTCGGAATTTTGCTGCAACATCGATGATCTTCCTCCTTTTGACTGTTTTTGACTGTGGATGCTAGCAGCATCATTATGATTCAATGCACAATATGAACTTCACCATTAGAATTATGATTAAGCTTGCCATTTATTTTATATATTTAAATTTCAAATAACAAATCTAATATTTTTGATAATTAATTGTCACTAAAACGGAGTGATTACATTCTCTTGGATTGTCACTTTTACAAGTGCAATGATGCTAATGTGTCAAACTTGAATTTAGGAAATGAGTTTTATTACTAATATTTGTATAGAAAAGTCATTAATACTTTTTTTGACAAAACGACGCATGAAATTTTTATAACGTAACAAATGCCTTGATATAGCATTATAGACCTTACTGAAAGCAGGGTTACGAAGAATCTAATTTGAAAAGTGGTAAACATTTTCTGTCCCCGACCGTATGTAGTCTATGGTAATGAAAATTATCCTATTTTTCCACTTTAACGTATACGCCACTACTTGTTCTGTGGTACACAGGAGGTGGATGATTGTGCTGAAAGTGTCCTTTGAGAATGTGGCCTCGGTTATCTACGGTCAAACGAGCCTCGCATTTGCCGCTGGCTTTCCTTGAACAGCGCAAATTCCGTTTCCCGTTGTAATAAGAAAACGTATAGTTCTTGAACATCGGTAAATCGCCTTTCACCGTTGGCAGGAACTCTAGTTTATCTGTAAAAATAACTTATCAGTGAGTTCATCTCTAAAATAATATTATACTCGTATACTTACTAATATTATAAACTAGCGATTGCTCGCGACTTTGTCTTTCCGGTATAAAAATAATAGCCTGTATCATCCAAGTCACTCAAAAAATTTAAAAAAAATCATCCAAAAAATCATGTTGAACCGTCGCTTCTTTGCTTAGTGATTAAAGGATAAACCTTTTTTTATTAAAAAAAAAGATTTTTCCTTCATGACCAGCGCTTGACTGCGATCTCATCTGATCGTAAATGAAGATGCAGTCTAAGATGGAGCGCGCTTGCCTAGAAGATGCCTAGGTATTCACTCTTGTTATAGTTCTTCTAGTTATAGTTAGTTGGAAAAAAGGAAGCCGAAAGGACATTCCAAATTTTTGTGGTGCGTATTATAGGAACAGTGGTAGATCCATTTGGCGATTTGAAAGCACTTTGTAAAAGTTTGTTTGAATAGAAAATTATTCTATTCTACTATAATTTATATTATGTAGACGTAGGTGGAGGGCGTATTATTATAAACTGATTAAAAGTACAACAGTGTGTCTGAGAACTCTATATTGACGAACAAAATAAATGAATTATATACAGAGTACATCTGATCAGTACCCTTAAGGCGTTAAAAAGCGTGAATGAGTTTGGCGGCAACAAGACGACGGAGCAGGCACGCTCGCACAGATTTAGTTGTATTTCTGGAAAAAATTACTTTACACGAACGTAATATGGAATAAAAATAAAACTCTCAAGTAAAAATATTAATATTGTTTAGACCTTTTTTTGTGTGCAAGAATTAATTAAAAAGTTTGTGCCGTTTTGGAGAACATTTGCTAATTATGACGAAAACAGGTACTCTTTGGGGTTTTTTTTATAAGAGGGGGTCGTCAAAAATACACTTTTCTTGCAGTAAAAACATTTATTGAACCTTTATCTTTAATCCTGTATTTTTTCTCAAATCAACCATTCTGTTCACAATTTGATTTAAATATAATTCATAATTCATTTATTCATTTGTGAATACAGTAGGTATATAGATGTTACAATAAAATAGTGATCTTGTATTCTGCCACAGTGTGGCGTACAAATATATCATTATTATACTTATATTTAGATTGATATTAGTATGTCAAACAGAATTAACAATATAACATACATTACTAGTTTTATGTCTGGAAAAATTCGTCCCACAATGGCATTCCTGATAAATTCACACAATATGTTGTTGTTATGGCAGATAATAATCATTAATGTCATTAAATACAGCTATGAACAACGGACAATTTATATGAATGTCAATTGATAAAAATCTATCGAATGTCAAAAAAAACGTAAATATGGTAGGTAGTCAGTCAAAATAATGTCAAAACAAAACAATGTCATTATTATTTATCCACACAATTAATAATCTATATATTCGACTTGGTAATGTCTCAGATCCAAATTTTTTCATTAAGAAACTCATTAATCGATTAATAAGATTTATTAATCAAGAATTCTTTTAATGATTTTTTAAAACTGATCATATTTGTTATCGTCTTAAAATCGTCAGATAACTTGTTATAGATATTAATCGCCTGGCAGAAAATGCTTTTTTGCATTTTTGCTGTTTTTGATGGTCGTACTCGTAGCCTAAAGGGATGCCTACTATTCTGTAAATTTTTAAATAATGTAAGGTTATTATGAACGAAAATAGCCGTTTCATAGATAAAAAGAGATGGAAAAGTCATAATTTGAAGTTCTTTGAAATGCGGCTTACAGCTGTCCGTCCAATGCAGATTTCGAATCGCTCTTATGCACTTTTTTTGGGCTTTAAAAACCCTTTCCCATTCAGTAGAATTGCCCCAAAACAAGACGCCATACTTCAGCGTGGATTCTACATATCCAAAATAGGCTGTGCGAAGTGCGTGCAAGTTGGCTCTTTTATTAAGCTTGTATAGGGCATAGGAGAATTTATATAATTTTTTACACACGCTATCAACTTGTGGCTTCCAATTTAATTGGTTATCCAGAATGATTCCTAAGAACTTTGTCTCGTCTATTTTATTTATTTGTGTTCCCATATAATTGATATTTAAATTTGATATACCAAAAGCTTGCCAATTGAAATTCATGATCTTAGTTTTTTCCAAGTTTATATTTAAATTATTTTTTCCAAGCCACTCAATTATGAGACTTATGGACTTATTAATGTCAGTTTCATAATTTTGAATATTATTCCCTTCATATATTACCGTGCAATCGTCAGCAAAGAGGACCATAGATTGAGATATTGCCGATGGTAGGTCATTGATATATAATAAAAATAACAGTGGACCCAAAATGCTTCCTTGTATATATCCAATATCCATGAATTTAGGCATTTCACACCTCCTAGCGCCTTGGTATCCTTGCATACAACCCGTCAGAGCATTTGTGATATACGGGCGGTGGATGGCAATGATTAAATACCCCTCTAACGATATAGCCGTTATTGTCTAAGGTCAGTCGAGCTCTACATTTACCCCTGAGTCTTCTGGAACACCGCAATGACCTCTTCCCAGAATAAGAATATGTGTATTTTTGGAACATTGGTATACTGCCCTTGCGCGTTGGTATAAACTCGACCTTTTCTGGAAATTACCTTTACATTATATTTTAGGTATTTTAGTCTGCATCTTTAACTATTAGCTATACTATTTATTTATAGAGCTATAATAATACATTTTTACCAAAAAAGTGTCGATCACCTGTTTATATTTTGACTGAAAATGTTGTGTATTCAATCATTACAATCGAAAATGTAACATGTAAGAATAATATTTGTAAAAACAGAAAATAATTCGGTCAAAATATAAATAAGTTATAAGCTGTTTTACTGCGACTTTCAGTCTCTTTCTAAAACGAAATTTTGTATGGAGCTTCTGAATCGTGACGTCACGTTGCAATAACGCTCTTTTTTTCTAACAGAAAACATAAAAGCTCTATATTTTCGAGACTAGTTAAGATATTGAACATGCCAAAAGATCATTGTCGCACTGTAATTATTTTATTGTAAATAAATAAATAAAAAAAACAGGCAGATCTATGATTTAAACAAAGATGATACTGACGAAAAATTATGCATATTTTATGTTTTCGAAAAGCATAAACAAAATTATTTAAAATTGAAACCTCACATGCCTTTAATTTAAACAAACGGCCTCTAAATAACAAAAACTAATAAATAACAACGTTTTTAACTTTATTGAAGAAAAGTTCAAACAACAAATGTAACCATATGTAATTGTCATACGTTTTCGATTGCCCCCTCTAATCTAATATGTTTCATTGATCGCCTGTGCCTCTCTATATCGTTTATACCCCCGTGAGCTATACTGATGGCTCTGTGGCACAACTTGCAGTAAGCTTTACCCTTTTCCTCCAACGGCTCAATCCAGGGGATCTCTGCAACCCATGCATCTCGAAATGTGCACATGCGTTTTTCTTTCCTAGTTTTGAAATCATAGGAACTTTGTTTGAGGAAGATATTGAAATACCGCTTATCTAAAACAAAAAAACATGTAACTGTATTTGATATAATGTAATCGTGACACATACCCTGCTTGAATAATTAAATCTTATATTAACAATTCCTTGTACTTACCTTTTCGATTACTGCATGTAATGTACCTGGATAATCTTTTTTTATTCAATAAGATGATATGACAAGTTATGACGAAGCAGTTTAAAGTTGAAGCAAGCAAAGAGAAAGGCAGTTGAAAGAGTATGGCAGTTTTGTATCAGAACGACTCAAAAAAAAATCTTCCCCTGGGCTAGTGTTGCAACAGGGGACGATTGGGGAAAGAGTAACTTGAAATAGGGGAAAATAAAAATACTACTCGTTTCTATTATATTTTACTTATCATATATGTCATCAATCGGCTCCAAAATAAAACTTTTCACACGCATAAAAGATGGGTTTCGCTTTAGTACGAGTACTTACACATTCTATTTATCTTGGTCTATAAGTGATTGTCTTACAATAGTTATTATTCTTTTAGTTAAAACAGCTATTTAACGACGTTCTACCCTAACGGCTCAGGCTTTAGCTTGCTTCTATCCAATATTTAAATCAGATTTATTTTTATGTAAATTGCCAAACTGTTTGATTCAACGAAGACTCTTTCACAATGTTGCTAAAACCTAGGTATTTTTATGGGTGAATACTCATGTCAACTGACGTATTGAACAGACTCTAATAGGTCTGTACATACTCGTAAATATCTATCCCTTAAGATAACTTGTAGTAAATCCCATAATTAGCTTCTTCCCGGACTTTAGTGTTATTACTTCAAAACCTTATGGAAAAAAGGATTACAAAATTCAAAACCTAAAATTTATATCAAGTAAACTTAAGCTTAAGGGTCTATTTGGTATTTGTTTTTTGTCTTTAACCGGCGATTAAATAACATATTTATTCATCGGTTAATAGGATCGTAAATATCTATCCCTTAAGATAATTTGTAGTATGTCCCATCTGAACACTTCTGAAAAACAGGCGGTCGATGGTTATGATCAGTGTAAGCGTAAACAATCTCGTCTGCCTTGTTCATTTGCAGCCGAGCTTCGCATTTTGTCGTGTGCTTTTTTGAACAATAGAAATATCTCTTCGACCCCTGGTTTCCCTGCACAGAGAATGTATGCTCCTGGTACATAATTAGCTTCTTTCCGGACTGTAGTGTTATGACTTCAAAACCTTATGGAAAAAGGATTACAAAATTCAAAACTTAAAATTTGTATCATGACGTTAACTTAAGTTTCAGGGTCATTTGGTGTTTAGTATAGTGTAGTTTCAGGGTTTTTTTGTGTTTAGTATATAGTATTCAACCGACGATTAAATGTCATATTTATTCGTCGGTTAAAATTTACTTGGATACAATGAAATAAGCCTTCCGATTTTTCCAATTAACTGCTACTTGGTACCTTCAAATCAACAGTGAATAGGCATTTTCTAGGCAAGCACGGTCCATCCTATGCTGCATCTTTACTTACCAAAGTTGATTCAAGCTTTAGTCTTAATATTAAAAAAATAAAGATCGCGTAGCAAAATTTTATTTTACTCAGTACATATTTAATTAAATATTGCTTAAATACGGCTTTGAATGACTTGATGTTATGATGTGTGGCACTTGACAGGAAATAAAACAAAAACATCCATTCTCTCAAGTTATATTGAAATGCTAATATATATATGTACTCATAACAGGAACAATTACTACAAGTAATTTTACTAAATAGTAACACAGATCGTCTAAAAATGAGCGAGTAAGCTGCAAATATATTGGATATTATTATATACAATACTATATGTATTATAAGTATATTATATTATAGCTCTATCTTCGTTTTGCTCAATTCTCTGCTGGTATGGTGATGTCACACTTCTAAAGGTAGACGGGGAAAAAATGCTTTATCATAGTCTGCCCTTTGTACTTACTTATGTTGAGCAATTAAGTGAATAAAAAACTTATATATAACTTGCATCCAATAAACGTTAAGATTCACAGCTTGATTCAATTTTGTCACAAACACACTATCCATATATTGCCATAGCAACGCGTTGGGATTAAGACCTTGTAATAGGACCTTTTCACAGAATATGTATTTCTGTTGCCGCTATAACAAAAAATTAAAAACAAATAAAAATTAAAGGGGGCTTCTCCCTGACGGACTGCGCAGACTTAGTAATAGGGTCCCGTTGGTTACCCTTCGGGTACGGAATCCTAAAAATGACCTTTCTTAATGGTTGTATAAATATTAGCGTATGTTAGCATGCATGTCAGTTTCATTAAACGGCCACCACGCAAAATTTCTCTGTATTCTTGAATACTACTGTAAGGTTAGCATAAGATTTAACTCGATTGATCGTATACGTATTCGAAAACATTAGTGCCAAGGTAAATTGAACCATAATAACATTGATTTAGAGCTCAATTTCGAGTATGCATTCTTATACGTTTACGTATACGGATACGCTTGAAATTAAAATCGATTGTACTGAATTTGTGACTTTAAATCAATACAATGTAGGTTCATTTTACTTTGACGCTAATGTCGTCGATTACGAATACGATCAAGTGAATTAAATATTATACTAACCGTAAAGTACTATATTTATAAGCTTACTTTGAAAAATTACTATACTCAGCCGCAGAAATTTTGGGAATAGAATAGAATAAACGTTCTTACGGTAATTTCATGTTAGGAATAATGGAGCTAAGAATATCACTGACTCGATTAACAGGGTCCAGTTCTTCTTCTTCCTGGTTCTCCTCTTCCTTTTTAACTTGGAATCTCGCCTCATTCTGCTTTCTATACTCTTTATAGAACCGCAAGAAGTTAGAACGTCCATCGGAAGCATCATCTGCTAAAATTCAATGAGATTTAATATACATATATCTATTTTTCTTGTATTTTACTCGTGTTTAAACATAACTAGTATAATTTATGTGGATTCTTCGACAATTGAATTTGCAAAAATTTTCTAATTTTTGATTGATTTTATGGAATTAAAAAATGAAACTGAAAATAATTAATCAGTTGTACATAGTGCACACAAACATATTTCTTGTTTAATTATCAGCAGCCAAAATCGTCTTAGGTACATACTACTGAGCGCAAGTCTCCTCTCAGAGAAGGGTTATTAAAGGCTTTTAATACGCCACACAGTTTTTTTTTTTTAACTTTCTGAAAATAACGAGAATATCATAAGCATAGCAAAACAAGTAGATTTATTGCTTGACTACGTACTTCAGACAGAAAAATAAACTAAAAAAATTGAAATGACTAGTAATCTTAAAAATTTCAATACAGCCGAAGATGTTATGCAATTTTTATGTAGGTCCCATCATAACACTTCTCAAAATAAGGCCGAATATGATTATGCTCCGTGTATGCCGTTACAATTTCACCTTCCTGGTTCAATTTCAAACGCGCTGCACACTTTGCACTTTTCTTTTTTGAACAGTGAAGATATCTCTTCAGACCCTTGACGCCTTTGAATGAAAACGTATAACCCTGATACATAACGAGGGTGTTTCCATTTTGTAGTTTCATAACTTCCAACTCTGTAACGATAGTGAATTGCAATACTAAGTGTGTTGTGACGACATCTTAATCCATAATCCTCATTTAAAAGCTTTAATAGATCAACGGTTAAAGGTGCGGACTGAAAACTGAAAGGTCGCAGGTTCAAACCCCACCCGTTGCACAATTGTCGTACCCACTCCTAGCACAAGCTTTCCACTTATTTGGAGGGGATAGGAGGATATTAGTCAACTTTAGCTTGGCTAATATATATTTTTTTAAATAATCCTATTATCCTATTAATATTATAAATGCGAAAGTTTGGTTGTATGTTTCTTACTCAATCACGCCATTACGACTGAACCGATTTGGCTGTGACACAGAAATAAATTATAGTCTGGAATAACACATAGGCTACTTTTAAACCCGGGAAATAATAAAAACCTTAATCCACGCGAACGAAGTCGCGGGAATCAACTAGTATTTAATAAAGTACAAGAAGACGTCATTCGTATATTAAATTGGGATAAGCAGGGCGTAAAAATAGATAGCAAATTATACCTAAGTAGTTTTTAAATCGTTTTATTATTGATTGGATATTAAAAAACATGATTTAATGAAATAGACCATAGTCCTACTTACTTACATATTTTAAGGTTCAAATTCGGTGAACAACTGATTACGCAATTTTAATATAGGTTCCATCCGAGATCATTCGAAAAATCGGCGGCTTATGATTATGGTCTGTGTTTGCCATCACCATTTCACCTCGCGCACTCAGCTTCAAACGCGCAACACATTTTTCGCTGTTCTTCTTTGAGCAGTAAAGATATCTCTTCACACCCTTGATGCCCTGGTACGAAAACGTATACCCCTTATACATAACAAGGGTTTTTCCATTTTGTAGTTTCATAACTTGCATATCTGAAAAAGTTCATGAATATTGTTGAAACCAACCAAGAGAGACCGTTCATTGATTTTAATAAATGTATCAGTAACTTTTATCGTCCTTGTCTAAATCTATGGAGGTCCACGGCTAACCATCTACCGAAATAAAGATTAAGTGAAAGGGAAAAGTGTCCATATCATAAAAATTACTGAATCGATTTTGATGAAATGTTTACTGTTCAAAAATTGAAGTAAATAATAAATGTAGGCAAAAAAAAGATCATAATTCGATTAGTAGTTTCGGAGAAATACGTGGGCAAATATGCATACCTACATACACCTATAACATTCTGTATATTTATCGAATTGATAACGTCTTTTTTTGAAGTCGGTTAATAAAGAAGGAGAATTTAATGCAAGTCATTTTTATTAAAGAAGTCCAGCCAAAAATTATATACTACTATTATATTTCTCAGTAAATCCTAATAATTTCCTAAATAGTCGGAAATCGTAAAATAATAATCTAACGATTATCTTCTTGAACAAATAAAAACGGTGTTTTTACTCAATTGCAAGGTTACTTTCGCTGCGATTTTACCTAGCGCTTAGTGACGATGCAATCTTAGATGGAAGTGGTTAAACTTGGAAAGTCTGTGGCAGTAAGTAATTATTTATTTTAATCTCCGTGGCTTAGTGGTGAGCGCAGTGATCTTACAGGAAGGTTCGAGCTGGCTAAGGCGATTTGGGAATTTAGAGATAGATAGCAAATTCTTTATTGCTACACACAAAAATTTTTAATTTTTGATTTGTCTCTGGTCATGTCTGATGGGAGTCCTTGGCTGTGGTTAGTTATCACCTTCAACGTCAATCACATGCCATCAAGCTATTTAGAGTTCCGATACAATGGTCTGTAGAAACCAATGATGGGTTTAATTCACACTGTCATATCACTTTCCAAGTTAGCCCACTACCATCTTAATTTGCATCATCACTTCATCAAAAAAAAAAATAAGTCCATACACCGGGAGGTTTCGCAGCGATCAGTAGCGATACAATCGCAAATAGACCGCGATACAGTCGCGATGCTGTCGCAGATTGTACAGCATTAATACAGACGCGATGCAGCATCGATAGAGTCGCACGCTGTAGTGACTATAGTTTTTACAATTCACGAGGGCACGTGAGCTTTACTTGTGGTTACGTCGTGTACATGCACATTGTGTAAGTGGTGCGTGCTTGTCAGGAGCGTAGGTGGGAGCGTTCAGGCGCGAGCAAGCTCTCGCTCCACTTATTTAGATACGACGTACACACAACCATGAGCCACGGGCCGTCATGAATTGCAAGAACCTGTGAATGCCTGTGGCCTCCCTCTCTTCTTTTTCCGATGTCATCCGATACAGTCGCGCGTTAGTAGCGAATCGCTACTAGCGATGCCGAAGCGATGCTGAATCGACATTATGCGATTGTATAGCAACTGAATCGCTTCTGTCGCGCGTTGATCTGCGAAAAGTAACGATGCAGACGCGCTTTAACAAACTGCGCCATTGAATCGCTGCAAAAAGTCACCGTGGGCGATCTCCGTAATAGGTGGCCCACGTGGCATCGTTCAATTGAAGATTGCCTAATCAATACTTGAACAGTTTCCCATCAGCGCTTCTGTAGAATTTCTTTGGTGGGTGATCGTGCTCCCCAGTGAGCTCCACTAATTTTCCCTCAGCTGTTGTGCTTATCTTCACCCGACATCCGACCAATCGCTTGGAGCAATGCCATCTGGTGTTGTTGTAGACGTTCACGTAGGTGAATCCCTTGTGCAAAAGCAGGTATCCTTTACCTCGATTCGTCGGTATAAACTCAATTTCTTCTGGAAAATTTTGAACATCTGTTTTAATACCTTTTCACTACAATTTTGCACGCCATGCAAATGGTAAAGTGTGAGAGACTATAATATATTGACCTATAGTACCTTTGTATCTCTGCTGTACTCACGTTTGGCAAAAAATAAACTCATTTCATTTTAATATCAAACTTTATTCAAATGAAATTTTCAATACCTCATCTTCAGAGCGGTTCAAAGCATGCTTATATCACTTAGCTTTCATTTATTTTGCCGTATTCCCCTCCAAGCTGTATAAGTAGTATCTTTTGGAATTCTATCGCTTAAGAAGTCATCGTATGCTAAACTTTACAGCAGATATTGCGCTTCTAATGTTTATTATTTTAATATCCTACAGCTTTAGTATTTTCAATTTGAATTTTGTATATATTTTATTGGGTAAGTATGAAAACACATTTATCCCGTATAAAAATTTACATTTATTTGAGAAATTTACAATATTTTTTAAAATACAATTAGTAATCCGATGATAAATCTCAAGATTTATCTTAAATTTTAATTACTTTACCGTCTGCAGTATGAAAGATTTGTGGAGGTGGATGGTTATGGTGTCCATACACGCTCTTAAATATTCCATTTTCTGTGGTATATAATTTAACTCTGCATCCCATATGCAGCTTTGAGCACAGCCACTTAGTGTTTTTGTACTTATTGAAGAAAGTGTAACCTTGGTACACAATTAGATGACCGCTGCCGCGATTGGTTGGTATGTAAGTTATTTCATCTGTAACAAAAGATACTTAGACAATCATCACCATCATCCGTCAAAATGCGTCCACTGTTAGAAAAAGGCCTCTTTTAGGTAGCGCCTACGTCAGCTATCCTCGGCCTGTCGCATCCAATCAGTGTCTGCCTCTTTCAGGATTTCATCTCTTCATCTAACCGAGTCACTACTCGAAGACCTTACGACTCCAGCGGCCGTCGATCCCCCGCTAAATATGACCAGTCTACAGTTACTTCTACGTGCTATCCTTGAGAGCTAAGTCGGTTACTTTAATCCCTTCTCCCTCAAAGAAATTCCGATACTCAGCGCTCTCCTTAACGCGCTAAGTATCTTGAAAATGTGGAATAACCACATTGGTGTTCACATTTCAGCTGCCTAAGTCATCGCTAGGTCATCGCTGGTGTCTAGGAGCTAAGTAGAGGTAGAGACAATTCAAATGCGAGGGTCTTATGCCCGTTTTCACCATTCATACCTTAAATCATCCCTTAAATCTCTTTACGTAGATAGCCGCTAAATACATTTTTTCTAGATGTCGAAAATGAAATTGACAGAAAGCGTCACCTAACTTAGCTTAGATTAGTCGTAAAAGTTAGTGTGCTTTTACATTAGGCCGCTAGCAGCGCGACAGTAATCTAATGTGAAAGCACACTTAGGGAACGTTGGTGAAAAAAAGGCATCAATTCCTGGCGAACCACAACATAAATAACAAATCAGATAACATCAATGTACATTTTTATTCAATAAAAGTATACAAATATTATTCCTTCATCCTAACCTTCAATATTTTCCCGCCCGACATCCTAATTATTCGAGGCGGTGGATGGTTATGTTCCCCTGTAACACCTAATAGTTTTCCATCGATGGTGGTGTTTATTCGAACGTTACAACCGACATGTCGTTTTGAACAGTACCATCGTGTATTATTATACATATTAACGAACGTGTTACGCTGATATAGCAATAAGTGGCCTTTACTACGATTGGTTGATATGAATTCTATTGTATCCTGATCTGAAATTAGTGAAAGTTATCAATCATTAATTTTAGGTCTGATCTGGGTAGGAAAATGCTGAACAGACTTTTTTTGCTTGGAACCATTACGGTTAAAATAGCTTTCGAATTAAAAAATCGCATTAAAATTTGTATATGTATATTTCAACATAATATTATTCTCATCAGTCCTCCCTAACACCTGCCTTCCTTTAAGGGCCTTGCAATAGCAATATTGCGGTGTATGTTCCCTTAAACGAATACGTTTAAGGGAACATACACCGCAGCAGTAACGAAAAGATACGAGAATAAAAATGAAAGCTAGTTTAATTTGATAATGCTGCCATCTGATGTGCGGTACAAATGCGGTGCCTCGTGATAATGCTCGCCGTGTGCATCGATTAGCTTCCCCTCTACTGTAGTATTTAACTTGGCTCTGCACCCGAAACCCCTCTTAGAGCAATACCACAGGGTGTTCTTGTAGTTGTTGAGGAAAGTGTGACCCTTGTAGACAATCATGTAACCTTTCCCGCGACTGGTAGGTACAAATTCTAAAGTGTCTGAAAAAAAAAATAAAGAATTTCAATAAACAAGAAAACGATGAAGGAAGACGAATGAAACATGAAGCTGTAATAAGCTTTCCAGGAGTACACCACACTTTATTGAAGATACACAAAAAATTCTGACATAAATGTATAAAAAGTTTAATAAAAAAATACAAAAAAGGAAGTGGAGAGAAAATTATTATTATATTATTTCGTCAGTATAGTCAGGTAAGATCGGAGTCAAAAAAAATTTTTTTTTGTGAAAGTTTCACATCACAACGAGTTGTTATTATTATATTTGTTGTCACTGTTATTTATTTTTAAAATCTATAAGGCGATACTGAAACTGGCACATAAAAGGTCTAAAGAAATATCACGAGAATTTATTGATCTTCATAGCTTGCTGTATTTAAACCAATCCTCTTGTAGAGCGTCACGAGGAATCACAATTTATAAATTTTCCCATCGTTGGTCCGATACAAATTCGGCGGCGCGTGATTGTGCTGAGACTCTGTAATTGAGACGAGGTGCCCCGTAGCGCTGGTGAGGAGTCGAGCTTTGCATCCAGCAGCTTTTTTAGAGCAGTACCATCTAGTTTTACTATTCATATGAGCGTAGGTGTAACCTTTGTAGATTAAATTGATGCCTTTGCCGCGGTTGCTTGGAATGTATTCTAAAACGTCTACCTCTAGAAAATGAATACACAAAGAATGATTTATCTTTATTATTTAAACAATAAAACATGTAATTATCATAATTATGATAAATTATACGAGTGCGTACTACCATAGTTGTTTTAGTTGGAACTAAATTAAATTATTTAAATGATGTTCCTTCAAAAAATCATGAAGGCGGGTATAGTGCGGTCGCGGAACAGAAAGAATTTCGTACATTAACCTGTTACTACCTGTCTCTATCACTCCCGCTTTAAAATAATGCGTCACGCTCGCACAAATGCAATGACCGCCGTCCTCGGGGATTGTAAACCTTTTACTTGCGGACCTAAGGTGTGTTTTTGTTTGCTTGTGAATTGAATTTAGATAGTCTAGATCATAATGTAGACAAAACTGTACATTATTTCGTTATAACTGTGACAGGCGAGACGTCGTCGGAAAGTAGTTACACCGATACGGAGAAATCGGACTTTGATTTTTGAATTTTCATTTTTTTATTTCTATGTAATAAGTTAATATAACTCGATTATAATAACTGTTTAAAAATAAATAATTTATTTAATCAGCTACTAATTTTTTTTCTCCTTCAAATATTTTATATAAACCGCACTTAATAGAAAAATGTTTGTGACCACTGTCAGTAGGCAAAGAGGTCATTGTACGAAATTCTTTCTGTTCCGCGACCGTACTATAGATAGACATGACAGCTTTAATTTGGCGTCTCTAACACCGTAGTCATGCAAATTTCGACAGTTCCAACTAAAACAATTACCTTGGTACGTACTCATATAATAATTTATCACAATTATGTGATAAAACTCAATAAACCTTACTTAATTTTAGAACGCACATAACATTAAATAATTCTTTATTTTCCCAAATGAAGATTAACACAGAGTTAAAACTATATACAAGTCTATAGACAGATACTGCAAAACTGCAGTTTAAATACTCAACTCTACTTGAGTAGAGTAGTAGAGTACTTGAGTAGTAGGGTTGACTACTATATAACTACTGCAGGCCGATAGTGCAAATCACTTGCGCTCGGCGTGCAGTCGGTTCGTCGGTTTTAAAATCCAAACCATTATTTGACAAATAACAACATTACCAAGTAACTTATCGCAATAATATAAAAAATGTCAATTCAGTTTAATAATTTTCCCTTCAGCAGTCCTGAACAGCTGAGGGGGATAGTGATCGTGCTCCCCTATCGCTTCTACCAGCGCGCCCTCGGGTGTAGTGATCAGTCGCGCCCTGCATCCCGACATTCGCTTAGAGCAGTACCATCTGGTCTTATTGTTCATATGCATGTGCGAATACGTGTGTCCTCTGAAGATCAGGATGATGCCTGTTCCTCGAGGGCTCTCCGTGAATTCTATAGCGTCTGAAAACATGATCAAAGTGTTTCAAATCCAAAAATTATTTATTTCATGTAGGCCAACTTTTATATTGAAATCAAATTGGAAAACAACAGCAAAATTTAAAAAAGACGTGTGGCACTCGGGGACTGCCGCGGTAAAGCTATTTTTTATCAACGCCATCTAGCGGTGAGAGGAGTCCCGTGTCAGGTTATTTTCGTTACGGAATTTCTGGATTCGGTCTCCACGCTCAAGGCCCGCGATAGAAGCTATGCAATAGCTTAAAAAAAAATCTTTTGAAACGTCGACTCTACCATCGGTTCGGTATGCATTTTCTGCTTAGAAAAGCCGGCAAGAAACTCTGCAGTTGCTCTTTTTATAACAAAAATTACATTATTAATGCATAGCTACATAATATTACAATTTGAGCGTTTTGATTTTTTTTAGCGGCTTTTAGACACATTTTTTTTTATTTTCAAAAAATCGGGATTTTTGAAACAATACAATACAGTGTTGCAACAAACGTGCTGGCAGCTGCAGTAGTACAATCTGATGCTCTAAACTTTTTAGGTTAATACCTACTATAGGTAAAAATCCATTGGGAAAATGGAAATGATCATTTAAAAAACAATACTTTTATTGGATAGAAGTCGTTACTTTACAAACCACTAGACGTAATGAATTAATCTTTAAAACAATATAGTACATTTTATTCTACTAAAATCTATTGCAACTCGTGTTTTAAAAGAAGAGAACACGTGTTTAGAAGAGAACACTATCCAGTGTTCTCTTCTTAAAGACTTAAAACACGAAGCGCTTTAAGTCTACATTTCTTATTCGCACTGCTAGAGTCTGAAATGATCTTCCGAGATCAGTGTTTCCCGACATCAATTATAATCTGAGTATCTTTAAAATAAGAGTGAATAGGCATCTTCTACAGCACCGATTAAAGGTGAGGAATAAAAACTGTAAGGTCGCTGGTTCGATCCCCACCCGTTGCACTATTGTCGTACCCACTCCTAACACAAGCTTTTCGCTTATTTGAAGGCGAGAGGACAATATTAGTCAAGTTCAGGCTAACATAACAAACCAAACCTAGGTAAACGCGTTCCATCTTAGGCCACAAAATCACGTTCCATGAGATGTGGTCGTGGTCAAGTTATGCATATAATGATTAATTACTATTGATTGTGCTTTTTTTGGAGTTGCGACCCCGCACCGGAAAACGCAGCACTTGCTGACTCCACACTATGTGGACAAACGACAGCGGACGAGTCGCAAGGAGTCGCTGGATACGGGCGGCACAAGACCGAGACCTGTGAAAGTTCTTACAAGGGACCCTTGTCCTGCTGTGAACATCTATCGGTTGATAAAGAAGAGAAAATGTTTTTAAACCTTATACACTCTTCCATCCGAAGTACGGTATAATTTAGGAGCGGGGTGGTCATGGTGGCCCAGGATTTCATGAAACTGTCCTTCCGGAGTCAGAACAACGATGGCCCTGCAGCCGACCCTCTTCTTCGAACAGTACCAACGGGTTTTGCTCGTCATGGACGCGAAAGTGTATCCTTGGTAAATGAGGAGTTGTCCTTTGCTGCGGTTGCTGGGTATAAATTCTATTATGTCTGGAATAAAAGCGTATCAAAATTATTTATTTCATGTAGGCCAATCTATGTCAAGACTCTACCAACGCCTCTACCAAATGTTTTATACTAACCCATAAAACAGTAGCGTTAAAGTACTTACCGACAAAGTACGTACGTCGGAGTCTTAACTGGTGGACTAGAGATTTTTTATTTGGAGAAAAATATGTTCGTTGAGTAGTAAAGGTGTGCTGAGGAAAATACTATGCAGTTCCACCTGAAGGGGGAAAAAGGTTTGTATAAAGTATTGCTAGAGGATAGTTTATAGGGGTTAAATTTTTACAATGTGCCTCGATGCTCGTTGATTCTATAAAACCCAACGAATACCGGCACTAGTGGCCATTCAACTTCTAGTCGTCACACCACGTCACGTATTGAGTAATGATCATCAGTTGAATTATTTGATTGTTAGACAAAGGAATTCGTTACTATGTGTAATCAATGTCCTTTTTTTTTAGAAAAAATTTTAGCGTTCGGGTATAGTATATTTATTTTCAATATATGTATTTGCAAAAAAAAAAAACAGTCAATTTTAGTAACTTCATAGTACATTTTACAAAATTTCTGCTTACACTAAACTTTATAAATCATCCCATCCGGTGTCCGAACCAAAGTGGGTGGCGGATGATTGTGCTCACTCTCCAGAACTTGAACCAGCTGCCCCTCCGAAGTGGTGACCAGCCGCGCCCTGCACCCGGCTGCCTTCTTGGAACAGTACCAGCGAGTGTTGTGGGTCATGTGCGCGTAGGTGTAGCCCTTGTATACAAGCATCATGCCCTTGCCTCGGTTCGTGGGTATGAACTCCAGGACATCTATGAGAAAATACCAATAACTGAACAATAAATACCAATAACGAAAAAAAGTTTCCTTTTTTTGTACATACGTCGTCATCAACATCCAAAACACGTCCGCTGTTAGACATAAGGCTCTTTTAAGTAGTGCCACCGTCGTATGTGTGATGTAACGGATATTCACATACACATTCGCGAATATTCGCGTATTGTTAGTAAGTAAGTACCTAAATACTTTGTTGTGATGGAATAAAACAGAAATAATAGAGCGAGATAAAGATTTAAAAAAAAATAAGTTTTATTTTCACATATTATCTGTTAAGTTTGATATTCAATACTACATGCCGGAAGTTAGTTTCAAAATTATAGAAAGTCAAGTGTAGTCAATCTTACGGGAGACCCTTAGGCCTTAACTCCACGGGAAGCTGTTGTCAATTGCGGAAACCGATAACCTTTCCCTTCATAGTTCTAAGCACAGTTGGCTGTGAATGGTTATGTTTATCATGAATAACTTCAACCAAACTCCCTTCAGGAGTCGTCACAACTTGGGCTCTGCACCCGTTCGGTGTTCTGGTACATTTCCATTTGGTTTGTATTTCGTCGACGCAGCCGTAGGTGTGATTTTTGAAAATCAGCAGCAAACCAACGCCCTGTTTGATCTTTACGAACTCCAATGTGTTATCTAAAAGTACCAGAAAGAAGTTTTAAAACTATGGAAAATTGGATTTAAAATCAGTCATATTGATTTTTTTTAAATAATAGCCAAGCTGAAGTTACCTAATATCCTCTTATCCCCTCGAAATAACCGGAAACCCGGTACCAGGCGAGCACACATACTAGGAGTTGTTACTTGATTCTTGATAAGCGGTATATACTCACTCACTGTTTAATAAATGAATAAATAAACAACAATCTTTATTTGCAATGTTCATATTACTAAAACTTATACTATCGTAGGTTTTTGTTAGTCTTCTCAAAAATATAAAGTTTGTAAAATTTCTTACTTGTTCAGAGCTTAAACATGTCATATGAGTGGATGGTTAAGCCACTTTTATAATTTGGAAGGATTCGTTGGACCATCTTCATTTATCATTGAGGGAAGCCAGTCACCAATCTGGCATAATTTGCCGATGCAATTAAAAAAGTCAAAAAAATCCATAATTCAAATTGGTAACTGGATGGGTGACCGATTTTGAAGTTCAGAATATCGCCTTTTCACCATAACTGAAGAACCGATGGGCGATGAGGTAACAAAGTCCTCGAATGTCACAGTTTTGAAAGACCTTGGGGTTTTTGGATGGTTATGCTCGACAATTTACAGAACTTGTACATTGGGACTACACACTTTCCCATTCGGAGTTCTTAACAAAATCGGCAGTGATGGTTATGCTCGTGGCCTTACTGAGCTTGTAGATTGGGCACATTGCACACTTTTCCATCCGGGGTTCTTAACAAAACCGGCGGTAGATGGTTATGCTCGTGGACTTACAGAGCCTGTAGATTGGGAACTTTGCACACTTTCCCATCCGGGGTTCTTAACAAAACCGGCGGTGGATGGTTATGCTCGCCGCATAGAATGTCAACCAAATGTCCTTCAGGAGTGGTTATCACTTGCGCCTTACACCCGTTCGGCCTTTTGCAGCATTTCCAACGGGTTTTCATCTTGTTCACATAACCAAAGGTGTGGTTTTTGAAAACTAGCAACCATCCCGTGCCCTTCTTTGTTGGTATGAACTCTAATGTATTTATATCTAGAAATAAATGGTTGAAAGTGCTTAATTAGAACAACACCGATGCACTTGAATGTGCTAAACAGCATACAAACAGACTTACAATAATACTTATGTGCCATTGATTTTGATGTACCTACCTAAATTTAAATCTTTTTTATGTAACCCAATGTGATTGACAAGTGTCGGGAAAAACTTATGACTTTATGCTTACACCAAAGCAAAATATCTTTGTAATCATTTTTTGTTAGTAAATTATACAATAATTAAAAAAATATATTGCTTCGTTGTCTACCTGTCAGACGATATAACACAGCGGCTGGCTCCAGCTTTGTAGAGCGTCGTCTCTGTCACACGAGGCGATACAATTTTATTGTGACAAAGACTCTCTTTCCCAGGCTAATTGTCATTTTCCGGGGTTTGACGTGCAGACATTTACTACCGGGTACTATATACTATATTAAACCTGTTTCTAATTTCTTTTCCTTTTACTAATCTACACAAATAACAACAACTGCAACTAGTAGATTAATTTATTTAAGACAACACATAGTAGACGATTGATAAGTAGGCCACAATATTATGTCACTAGTGAAATAAAATTATACGTCTATACGACTAAAACGTAATATAAAACGTATTATACGACTAAAATTACAATCACAGCTTTTACACTATATGCTGCGTAATATACTATAACGATTTAAATCTATGTACAATATACATACATATATCATTTTTCTATTTTTTAAATCTCATTGGGTGTAACTACACTGGTGCGTTTTCAACTTGCGTTTTAATTTGCCTTAGATGTATGCCTTAACTACCAAGAATTATGCCTGTGCGCATGTCTCATGGTCAGTCCCAGTACCTAATGGTTAGCCGGCACACATCTGCGCATGGGTAGAGATATTCGTATTGCATGCATTGCATCTCCAGCTTACCTGATGCAAGATGAAAGCGCACCAATGTAGTCACACCTTTTCCTTACATAAGAATGTATTTTTTATGTTGAAGGTTTCAACTATTCGATTGTAATAATTGCTGAAGGCTGGAAACACATCTGTGCGCATCGATTCGCATTCAGCCGGATCATTTCGGTCACACTTGTACGTATCGACGCATGCGTTCGCGAATGCGATGCGAACTGATGTAAGACTGCCGTCTTCGTCAGTTTTTGATTTTATTGCAAGTAGTAGTCTTCTGTGACTTCATTTTTCGATTAGTGTAATTTTTACAGAGCATGTAAGTGCAATTTTTTACATTGCAAGATGTTAAAATCACTATCACTTTTTCTATTAAAAAAAAACATTGCGGCGAATGAGTATAATAGAATAGTCGACCTTTGATTTCAGTTCTCATCTTAAAGAGAAATTAAGGCTTCCTATCCTGTTAAAGTCATGCCCATTTTAACTAATCATTTGTACCTAAATCATACCCTAAATAGGAGTCTCTGTACATAAGTAGCTAAATAACCAATGCCATCCCTTATCCAATCTCATTTCCACCTTTAGGTTCGTGAATACAAAATTGACAGAAAGCATCACCAAACTTAGCTTAGGTAGCCCGTAAAAGTAAAACAACGTTGGTAAAAACGGGAATTAGTGCCTACTGTTTATACAATTTTTTATTTCGTTTATCTGAACCGCAGAATCTGTCCATCTTGTGTCCTAACTAGGTTTGGTGGAGGATGATTATGATCCTCTATAGGACTAACCAGTTCGCCCTCAGGGGTTGTGACCAGACGAGCTTTACAACCAGCAATCCTCTTAGAGCAGTACCATCTAGTTTTGTTGTGCATGTGCGAGAACGTATAACCCCGGTAGATCAGGAGTACGCCATTGACCCTATTTGGATTGGGCACGATTTCGACGGTATCTGGAGAAAAACGGATGTAAAATTTAATTAAATATTCAACAAACACTACAATACATTATGTTAGTGGTGTTTTACATGCACACAGTCTATATTATAAGAAATTTTTTATAAAAAAATGCATTTTGAATGAGTTTATTTTAAACTTTGACATAATAATACCCATGCTAATAGAAATAAATAGCAAGCATACAAGCAGGCGGGTCACCCGATGTCAAGTAATTATTACCAACAAGAATTAACCTACCTATGTTGAAGATTAGTGGGAACACCGCCGAATGGAGTTGATTTCAGGAAAAAATGTACGTGGGAAAAAAGATCTGGCACAACGGCTCGTCTTTTTTAATATTATTGACTCAATGAATGATATATGATTATTGTGATCAATTGATAATATTTAAAATAAGACTTAAACGTAAATATAAATATTCGCATGCCAGAAGTGGCCGATTATATTGAAACTCAATGATCAATAAGTTACCCATTGCGTAATGCGCATGTATCAAGCAATTAGAGGAAATTGAGTTGAATTTAAAAAAAAATCAATAAGAATTTATTCATTTTTATTACAATTTGTGAAGATAAACGATACACAGTGCAATAGATATTAAAATACTTTTTAACAATAAGAGAACTAAAGTAGTCATTTTAATATGCTAACATCGATTGGACGCGAAAAGCCGAAAAAAAGCATTGGAAGCTAAGAGAGGCCTACGTGGATATTACATTTTAGCTGATGACGATGAATGAACGAATGAATATTCTCGTATTATTGAACAAACGCCTCGCCTAAACTATCTGCCCTGTGTTTTCTACGCTGGTCATAAGAAGCTAAACTCCCATATGATTCCCTTTTCTTGTCAAAAATCAATCTTACTCTCGTTATTGATAATGCTAATGTATTGTGGAACATTGTTTGACATACTTCAGTCCTGGTGCCGATTAGGCTGTTCAGAAAGTATTTTTTTGTCCATTGACGTCTACTTGATCCGTAGAGAACCTTAGTGGTTTTTGTTGGGACTTCTTCAATTAGGGTTTCTATAAGATGTGTCTGGTTTTCTCTACTCAAATCATAAAATTCCTGAAAAAACTTTTGTCTCAAGGAATCGGGAAACTTTTCGGCACATCTTTTCTTACAACTGCAAGGTGGTCCCAGTTGTTTAGCCGGGACAATGGTACCATTACACGATATGTAGCTTCGTCCGTGTGTCCTGTTCTCCGTTCTGATATATTTTTTCCACAATAAAGGATTATTTTTGCTTTTTATTTTTGACTGTTTCAGGTTTACAGGAGCAACGGCAGCATAATCGAGATTTAAGGTACTATTGATCAGACTTGTAGACAAGCTTGGTTCTTCGTCTGAAGAATATTCTGATTCTGAACGATCATAAGTTACCTCCACATCATATGACGAGCTGCGGTTCTGTAATTCTAGTAGCAGATCTGTAAATAATAATAATTGGATCTAAATAAACACCGAACGAAACGATGTTATCGAAATAACGAATATTTTGTACTAACTGAATCAATTATTATTTACTGCACCTGCACATTACTTATTTATATTATCTAATTTAATAATTATAAATTGCCTTGTCGTCCAAAATACCTGCCTTGAAAAAAAAAGAATATTACCCAAGCTTAACTTTTTCTAGTATTCTCCTCTTCCCTTCAACGAAAGTTTGTATTAAGGAGTAGCCACGACAATAGTTCAACGAGAGAGAGGCGAACCTGAGACCTTTCAGTTTTCAGTACACAACTTTACCCGTAGGGCTATTGAAGATTTTAATTTGAGAACCCGAAGACCAAGGTCTTCGAACTGTGCATGTTGCCCGTGATGGCTTATAGATCCGAAACATGATCAATAAGAAATCGATTGCAAAGTATATAACATTAAACATTTATTACCTTTAAATCCACATATACATATTAAGTAATACAAACTTAATATTATTTGTCTTTTCGTGACGTTTTCATTATTATTATACAACAAAGTCCCTTCAACTCCTTTGATTTTAAATATGGTTATCACCAAGATAGCGTAATTCTGCGAGAAGTTTAGATGTAGGTATAATTTTATATAGTTGCCATAATTTTTTTCTGGCTTGGCGGATAACAGCAAGATATTAATTTTCCTTCTAGTACGGTTCAAGTAGCTATTTAATAAAAACATATTGGCCTGTACTCGCGATGTGGTATCTCGGGGGCTCATGAGTGTGGTGGTTGTCTGCCAACTTTATCCGGCCGTCCTCATCCAACCACACTTTAGCTTTGCATCCGAGTCTTTTCTTGGAACAATACCAGTTCCTTCCGTTCATGCACTGAGCGAAGGTGTAACCACCTAACATGAGCAATTTGTGCTTCAAGGTTGGAATGAAGATATATTCTGCAAGGGAAAAGGATAATTATTTGAAAAAAAAAAAGAAGAACCATCGAACTATAAGGCTAAGAAGTCGACGCGGTGATAACTCATTTTATTAAGCCTTTAAAGGCCACCAGTGTCACGTTAGTACGACGAGCTACGTGTGGAGCGAAACTTTGTTAGAAACTTCTATTCTAAGCGTTATAGTTCGAACAGTACCAGAACTAAGGCTGAAATATATAGACAGCACTCTCACTCCGCTCAGACTCGAGAGTTAAAACGAGACAGATTGATGTCAGAGCATGTGTCTCGTTTTAACTCTATTTTAAGCCTGAGCTAAGTCAGAGCACGATCCACTTTCTTAATTTCAGTTCGGCACCTTACCCGTTGAATTTTAAAAGAGATGCAACCAAGGAGTGATTTTTCACTTCATTTTCAAGTTCCAGAAGTGGAGAAGTGGTTTCATATTTAATTTAATCGACAATAAAACCACATAAGTGTGCTTTCAGAAACTTCGCCTGACCTGTCATTAGAGCCTTATATTATGAGATTAATTAAATATGACTCAGACTTTTCACTTAAGCACTGATCATCTCACAAAAATCTGGTTCAAAAGAAGTTTACAAATTTAAAAAAAAATTATACACTGACGACGATAGGTAACAAAATAAATTAAATTTTTTTGGAAATGGGAATTTAATTTAATACTTACTTGATACAAGACATGATGGTTGCAAATTGCAATAAGAATTTTTCACTAATAAGTCAATGGTAGTGATTTAATTGTACACAATCTTTAAACTCAAATAAATTGAAAAGTCTATTGTTGTCGGATACTTATTAATTTTACTAAAAAAAAGACATTGATTGCACAAAGTAAGACATTCCAAAATTCAGTTAAGATGGTATACAAATTAAATTAGCAGATGTGTCATTAAAATATATATATATCTTTACTTAATCTTGATATAATAACCCGCGGCACCTTTCTTGTATAGGGGTTTCTCATGGAAGTGTATCGTATCGCGAAAGACTATAGACGACTCATCATGGCCGAGAAAAACTCTAGCATGACAGCCCTTAAACCTTTGGGAACAGTACCAATGCTTTCTGCTAGTTTCGGAATACGTATAGCCTTCAAACATGAGAAGCTTCTTGTTCCCATGCAAGGTTAAAATTTCAAAATCTGTAAAAACGACAAGGGCGTGAGTGGCTTAGTAGACGGAGACTTACCATTCTAATGACACCACTGATTGTGCTGCCGATACCTCATAGTCAAGTTTAAGTCACCATCAAGGTATTTTTTTGTTGAATTTGCTCGACAGTAAATAATACGACTCGTTTCTTGGGTAAGAATCAAGCAATTAAAATACTTTTTATCTCTTTTTCTAAGAATTCATATATTCGTGGACATCATTTATATCAGCCTGTGCTAGTCATTTACCAGTGTTATCATGTCCCCTACGATCCTGTGCAATTACACTAGATACGCCAGCTATCTTTTTATTCACTGTAGATAAAAAAGAGTGCCCTATGTCTAAAGTAGCTGTGAAGAATCGTTTGCAAACTCGAACTTTCTCCGAATTTATTGTAAACGTGTACGACACATTCAGGGATCGCTTACTATTATCATTATGTAATGAGTACTTTGGCTTAACAACTCCCATGCAATTACTGACGTAGTAGCGCTGTCTTTCGAGATCACCGATACTCCAGAAATCGTTGAAAATCTTCAATCTATTTTTTTCATTAATTTTTTCCGTACATTTCAATCGACAAGTTGTACAGGGAGCTTTCAACTTTTTAGCCGGAACAGTGCGTCCCATAAGTGTTTCGTATGATTGACCCGTGTTCTTTAAAAGTTTTTTTACATTTTTCTTCCATTTTTCGGGCTGTCTCTTCCTCCTAGAACTTTTACTATTGGTGGGTAAATCTTCGTAATCCATCGAATCAGTATCATGCAGGCCTATGTTGGCCAAGTTGTTATCCATTTCTGCATCAATTACAAGATTAACTGTTTCTTGATCCAATTCATTAGCTATAAAACATTTGAAAAGTCACTAAAGTTCTCTTACCTACTACAAACAAGAAATGGATAAACTCCTTATTGGAAATATAAAATCCTTATTTATTGTCTTTGTTGGACATAATGTATGCTAGAAGTTGAACTCCTTAAAATTAAATACTGCCCAGTACTAGTGACATGAAGGGTAGGTGGTTCGTGGCCATGTTCAGTTTGCGCTACTAATATCTTGCCGTTAACATCAAGTTTGATTTTGGCCTTGCAACCTTTAGCCTTCTGTGAGCAGTACCAGTGTCTCGGAGTGGTCATTTGGGCGAAAGTATACCCGTGCATCAATAAAAGCTTATTTTTGAATCCAGTCGATATGAAAGTATAACCTGAAATCGATATAAAATTATTTCTAAGTGTAAAGATATTTCATTAACCAATATGATTGTTATCATACATAGAGTACATTGTTATGTACTCTAACAGAACTAACTACTTTAACACAAATTAACACAAAAATCTGAAATCTTTATTTTGCCAGTAATGGCTACCAACTAATTTGACTTGATTGTATTTCCATATATGTACCTACTACAATTTATATTGAATCTATATTATATTTTAGTATCTATATCGACAGTATATTTAATGAAACACATGTAGAAAAATACTAACTAATATAAAACTACATAAAATCTCGGAATTTATTGAAGCTGTTGGGAAAAAAAACACAGCTTTTAATGAATCAGCTACAAATCTTTATATACTTTCCATCAGCAGCTCTCACATACACCGGTGGAGGGTGTTGATGGCACAAATTACCGAGTTTTATTCTAGACTGGTCACGGGTAAGGATTAATTTTGCAGTACATCCTTTCAGCCGTTTTGAACAATACCAATGCGTCATCTTTGCCCTGGTGAACGTGTAACCTCCATACATAAGCAACCTCCTATTACCCGTTATAAGAATAAACTTGAAATCTGTAAAAAATGGACGAGTGTTAAATAAATACTCAAGAAAAATAAAAAAAATGATTATTTTCAAACTCAAACTTATTTATTTTATTCCATGTAGGCCAACTTGCAGCTTTTTTACTTACTCAAAATTATTTATTTCATGTAGGCCTATTGCGTAATAACCTCTACTTATTAAATGTGTCTTTACACCCTGTTTAATTTATGTAATGGTAAATCTACCAATTCTTTCGGAATCAAGTTATAAAAGCGTATACTCGACCCCGCAAAGGACTTGCACTGCACTTTACGCAGACGACAGTTACTAGTTAATGACCGTGTCCTCTTTGTTTATAAAGATGAATATTTTGTTTCACAATGACTACATTGTTATAAATATACTATGAAGCCACCGTAAGATATGAAGATTAAAAAAAAACAAAATCACCAGTGACATGAATAAAAAATCGATTTTATTAGCCGGAGAGTTTAACATAAAAGCCGTCAGCGCTTTTCCCATACACTGGCGGTTGGTGGTCATGTTCATTATAACAACCCAATACTTCTGCTCCAGCGTCATCTAAAATAATCTTTGCTTTACATCCTTTGGCCTTTTTCGAACAATACCAGTGTCTCTTGGTGGTTCTCGCGAATGTATAACCATTTGCCATGAGCAACCTCCTATTTCCAACTAAAGTAATGAATCTGGGTACCTCTGTAAATGTTAGAATTGCATTACTTAAATCCATTTTATTAAGTTAGATGCCCGCAAATTAGACCGCATTAATTTAGCTTTTTAAAAATCAATATTATGGCTGTTGTCTTGCTGCTTATCTAATGCTGTGATCTGCTCTGACTCAGCCCAGACTCAAGATAGAGCTTAAAACGAGACACAAAATGTGCTCTGATATAAAACTGTCTCGTTTTTATTCTGTCTTGAGTCTAAGCTGAGTGAGAGTGCGGTCTATAGATTTCAGCCTAAATATACAGACATGAGACAAGGTGTTATTTTTGAACCGAAACTTTTAAACTATCACAGATAAATATAGGTCTGAAGAACAGCGTTGACTTTATTACGAAATAAAATTGCATTCAAAGAATTCCAAATAAAACACTTCTTAGGTCACTAAATCCGTTTTTTCTCATGAAAAACATTATTATAATGTGGTAAACGAAAGAGGATGTTGTATGAAATCGATGTTCTTAAGAAACATTTTTTAAATAGAATGAATTACAATTACAATTTACATCCTGCCGTGCAGTTTCAGCCTTTAATCATTAGGGCGAGAAAATACTTTAAAGTTAAAGCGGAACCATAACTCCATCTTTGGTTCTGATATATTGCCTGGGCCCATGTGTATGCGGATTCTCTACATGCTGTATGATCCCGTCGCGGCTGAGTTTCAGTTTCGCCTTACAAGGGGGCAAGCCACTAGTCGAACATTTCCACGAGAACATGCTGCATCTCGAAAATGTATATCCATCGACCAGCAGAAGTTTTTTTCCACGTTTCGACTTAACAATTTCGTATGGAATACCTAAATGATTAAAAAATAACTGGAATTACAACATAACTTACCTATTACCCACCTATTTATTTGCCTAAAAACAAACAATAGTTAAATTTTTTATTGTATATTTCGTCGTTAATCTTTTAACATTCATATAGATTACTAGCTTTAATCCGCGGCTTCGCCCACGTTAGGTTCGATTTTTTAACCCCCTATTTAACCCTCTTGGGGTTGAAATTTTCCAAAATTCTTTCTTAGCGGATGTCTACGTCCAAACAGCTACCTGTATGCCAAATTTCAGCTCGATCGGTCCAGTGGTTAGAGCTGTGCGTTGATAGATCAGTCAGTCAGTCAGTCAGTCAGTCAGTCACCTTTGCCTTTTATATATTTAGACTAAGAAGACTATATGATGCACGCGAATTTGTCCGCATGGATTAAGGTTTTATGATTCCCACGGGAACTCTTTAGTTGTCTGGGATAAAATGAAGCATTGTGAAATTTCATCAAAATCCATCCATCCACCCTCATGAAACTTTCGCATTTATAAAAATATTACCAGGATTATTATAGGTGCGGTAAGGGTCTAAAATCGATGCAATAGATAGACAGATTAATATCAGGTAAAATTACCTGTTTTTTTTTAAATATATTAACTCCATAGGCCTAAGGTTTAGTGACGATTTTATATCTAAACTCGAACCATTTTTCCATCCTTTGTTTTTACAAATTTGCCGGGTGGATGAGAGTGGTCGTCTGTCAAATGTGTTATGACACCATCCTTAAGAGAAAGCTTCGCCTTGCAGTCCACTTTGCGTATAGAACATTTCCAGTTATATTTGGCCACTTGCTTATACGTATAACCTCGCACAACCAGCAAGGTACCTCCACGTTGCGACTCCATGGTATCATAACTTACTAAAACAATACAGGTAGGTATGTCATTACTTTTTGAAGCGATACTGGTGGGTGGAAACTTCTGATGGGAGGCTTCTTATTTTTTACTAGCTTTTGCCCGCGATTACGTCCGCATGGAGAGTTAGATTTTGAAAAATTCTGCGGGAACTTTGTTTTTCTCAAGTCCTCAAGTTTACCTATGCAAAAAATTACATCGATCCTTTGCTCTGTTCTAGCATGATTGAAGGAAATACCAGCAAGCAAACACACTTTCGGATTTATAATATTAGTAAAGAAGGCTAAGGAATTCATAAGTATTTACCGTAACCTAAATCATACCAGCTTGAGTGGAGGCCACGTACCACCAAGAAGGGGAGGCAATATCGCGCTGGTCCGACGACAACATCAACTATCAAGCTTGTGGGCAAAACATGGATGAGACTGGCCCAACACGGACGTGAACGTGGCGTTTACACGAGGAGGCCTATGTCCAACGATGGATAAGACGAAGAGGCTCGCAAAGAAGAAGAATAAATCATACGAAATTGTTATTTAACAATATATATTTTACAAGTGCACAGTGCACACACTTAAAATTATATTTTTCTTCGTATTACTTAATTATTAACTTTTAGCAAGTTAGAATCGGAATTTTAATTGGAATTTCACTTGTTTGAGCCTTTCATAATATAACCTAACAAGGTCTGATAACTAGCTGATGCCCGTGACGCTGCGTAGGTTAAGATTTGTTCTGAAAATCTTTAATTTCCTGTCTCCAGCGTGTGCCAAATCTCCGATCTCTGTACCCATCGAAGTCCATTGTTTTGTTGAAAATATGCTACAGGTTTTCATCAAACATACCTAAATCATATCTTAATAGAAGTCTCTTTACGTAGGTAGCCCCTAAATAAAATTTCTTAGCCAATGTGATTTCTACCCTTGAGTGTTCCCTAAAGATTCGTGAATACGAAATAAACAGAAAGCGTCACCTAATTTAGCTTAGTCCGTAAAAGTTAGGAAACGTTGGTGTAAACGAGCAAAGTCATTACTGTGTGTCCTAAGTTAAAGGTCAGAGACAGCGGTCAGATTCGCACATATTTCCCCTCCTTGGTCCTGATGAATTCCCGTGGGGGATGTGTATGGTAGTTGCGTATCTCAACGATGAGGCCGTCGTCATTGAATTTTAGCTTGGCCTTACACTCCGGCAACCTGGTGGAGCAACTCCAGATCTTCGGCCTCGTTGTCTTGGCGAACGTGTAACCTCCGACCAGCACTAGCGACTTCCCGCGCTGAGACGGCACGATTTCATATTCTATGGCTGAACATAAAATTGATTCTTTTAGCTTAGAAATTATATGTCAAAATGAACAATTTACTCTGTGTGTCGATTCCCTAAAAATGATTGCGTCAGTATAACGATCGCAGTGGCCTCTGATTGGCTGAATTTATGATGTTCTTGTTGCATCAATGCATTTTAACCAATAGGGAGGGTACCAGCCAATCAGAGGTCATTGCGATCGCTGATGGCCTATTGATTGATTATATTCATCCTGCGAAAATGTCGGTCTCTCACTCGCACATCCGCATCCTTGTGATGGTAACGTCATTGTTAATTCTTGCATCTCATTTTTAACCGACTTTCAAAAAAAGAAGGAGGTTATCAATTCGGCCGGTAACTTTTTTTTCGATGGATGTCCACCAATTTCTCCGGAGTTTCTGGAGCGATTCACAAGATTTTTTTTTAATGAACAGAGGAAGCTTGCGGAATGGTCCCATAAATTTTTTTACCTTGAACTTCTCACGCTTGATGTTGCAGAGATACTTTCCTCCTAAATTATGGGGATTTAGGAACTGTCAATTACGAATTGGTTTGCTTGGCTGAAGCATATACTCGATCTTAAAGCTCCAGGTCCTACTGCTCAATCCTGATGCTGTAGGATACTGCCCACCTAAATTATAGGGGTTTAGCAACTGCTGATTATGAATTGTTGTTGTATGTAATAAGCATAGATTACATCGTGGAGTTCTAGGTCCTAGCTCCTCAATCCTGATGCTGCAGGGTACTGCCTACCTAAACTGTGAGGATTTAGGAACTTTTTAGCTTACGAATTGATATTCTTGATAGTACCAAGTATATACTACATCATAGAGCACCAGGTTCAAGCTCTTTAAGGATTATGTGTTGTTAATAAGAACTGTAGGTACCAAGTATACTACATACAGCGTTGGAGGGAAGAGAGAAAGAGAAGTCAAAAGTCAAAGTAAAAAGTCGTTTATTGGATTATACATTGCCTCTTCGGGCGTGCAACATACATAAATACAGGAAAATATAAATTAACAATGTCTGAGTCTAAAATTACATGTAAAATTAAAAATACCTAAGTTGAAAAAATTTATTAATATCATAAAATGTCTTATCTATCTAATAAAAAGCAGGAACAAGCTACACTAAACAGCTTAAAATAAAATAAAAAATACACTAAACAGCTTAAAATATAAGTGTGTTGAAGTCGGGCGGGCTTAACTAGAAACGATGAAATATCGCATAGTGGTGTAAAAACACTCTACTCGCGCATCGGCGAACATCCCTGAAGCGCTGCAGAGTCGGGGCAACCCCTAACAGCATTCTGAACGCATTATTGTACTGTACACGCAGGGCGTTATACTGCTTATAAATGGTATCATCAATATTAACTGTACAAAATGAATGTAATATCGAATTATTCAGTGTTGGAATCAGAATAGTCACTACTTGAAGGATTTGATGTACTATCATTGTCACTCTCCTCACTCTCCTCACTTTCTTCAATAGTAAATGAGTCGATAGCATTCTCCATTAAGCCATCCTTTTTCCAGTAATGTTCTTCTAATGCTATGACATGTTTATCATAACCACACCAATCTTCTTCCGTGACTTGCGTGATAGCTTGTTCCGTAATCTCCTTCAGTCTCGTCAAAGAAAAATCAGAATTAATATTATGTTCTCTCGCAAGCTTTTTAATTTTTGCCCACGCGAGCTCTATTGGGCTTAAGTCGCACATATGAGGTGGCAATCGCAGTACATCGTGACCATGGCCTTTTATGAGTTCGTCCATTTTAAATATTTTTTCAGGAGTCTTATTTTGTTCAATTAAAACATATAAATCAGCTTTTCTCATGCTGAGACTGGCCTGTATATTATTATTGGTGAGCCAATCTAACATGGCTTGCTTTGTAGCGGTTTTAGGGGGCACCTTATTTTCTTGCACGCTGTGATAGGGCGCATTATCCATCACTACAACGCTGTTTGAAGGCAGGTTCGGTAATAACATTTCGTAAGCCCATTTCTCGAAGTTTACACTATTCATCTGTCCATGATTGTCGCCAGTGACTGTGCCAGCTTTAAAAAGCAGTTTGGCTCCGTCTAGAAAGCCTTCTCTCGATCCTGCGTGTATTAAAATCAATCTATTCGAAGAGCTCGTATCCGTCAATATTGTATTTATTTTGTCATCGCGCCAGTATTTCTTATACGTTAAATTATTATCGATCCATGTTTCGTCTAGGAAAAATATTTGGCGATCATCTGCTCTAAATTGACGTATTTTTCTTAAATAAATAGATCGAGCAAAAATAATATTTGGCCTCTCAATCAAAATTCTGCTTTTGTTATGGCATTTCTGCCACTTATACCCCATTTGTCTCAACAACTTTCTCAGGCTTGTAACACTCCAAGGAAAATCAATTTTCTCCCGTAATGTCAACAAAAGTTTTTTGCAAGTTGGGACGATTTTTTTGGTCAAATAAAACTCTTCAATGCATCGATGAATTACTTGTCGATCAAAATCATCAACATTCAAATCTTTCTTTCTCGGATATTTCTTCCCTTTTTTAGATGGCGATTTCAGACGTCCTTGCGGGTCAGTAGGCTCTTTTTTAATTTTACTCAATACACTTTTAGACAGACCTGTGTAATATACTGCTCGATCGAGTGCCTGTTTAATAGTAAACGTAAGTTTCTTAGATCTTTTTTCTTCTTCACACATCGAAAGAACGCGTTTTGCCATTTCGCGGGCTTGTCTTCGAATTAAAAAGGATTTTTTTCTCTGCCTGTTGTCATTGCTCGTGTTCGCCATTTCTTTTTCCGCCCGCTTCTTCAGCCTCCGATTCCTCGGAGCTCGCGCGCAGACTGTAATAGATTTGAGGACTTATTAAACTTAAAGCGTATTTACTTTATTTCTATTTCAGATATCAACTAGTGTAACCTATTGATAAAAAGAACTAGAAATACTAGTAAAAACAGAAAAAAAGGCAGGGCCAATATGATTTGATAGGGACCTACAAAATCTTGCCATCCTTTTTATGGACAATATTTTGGAAACCACTTTTACCATTTATGTCAACTTGTTTAATTTCAGGTTTGACACATAAATGCATATTAGCAGTAGAAGACTGATGTCTTATTATAAGGGGAAAAAATAAAAATAGAAAACTCGTTTCTATAAATTAATAAAAATATATTTCAATTCACAATATTTTAACTATTAAGTATAAAATTTTCATTTTTATAAGGCATTTAAGTAACTTACTGTTATTAAAACAATTAATACAAATTTTATAGTTACACCTATAATAATAATAATACAGGTAAAAAATATAAATAAAAATGAAAACAAAAAAAAACACTTTTGCCCCAAATTCAGTTGCTTTTGGGATAATTAATCAAACTAGCCGTTTTAGAGGAAAACCTACCACTGGTCCACAACCTTAAAATATTATATCTAGGAAGTAAGGAATCTGCAATGAATTGCCACCTATGCAAAAACAAAACCACATCAGTCTAGTAGTTTTGGTGAGAAAAATAACACATATAGATATACATATGTGTGCGGCGTCGCTTCTGCACCGCTGTTGGAGTGTCCAACAAAGAAAGTTTCATGGAATGCTGCGACACAGACTGCAATGCTAAAATTTGTTTGTGAAGCACAAAATGCCATAACAACCAAGTGGCATGCAACGTGACAAAATCACTACGTTGCTGCGCTACCGTTCAGCATCGCCCTAGCCGACGGCGATCAACCATAAAATTGGGTAAAACTTATCATAAACAAATTCAAACCCGAATATACCCTCCAGATTTTGTCCGGAATATCTTTTTAGATTGATGATTGTGGTTATTGTAATACAGTTCAATTTTTCCCTCCTTATCCAATTTCAGCTTGGCCTTGCAAGACGGATGGTGGGTGGAACAAATCCAACGGTAATTACCCCCTCTTGCGTATGTGAAACCTTCCACCAGGAGGAGGTCTCTACCTCGTTGAGATTGTACGACATCGTAGTGCAATTCTGAAAAAGTTAAAATATTTGTAAGGACTAATAAAAGTAACGAAGTTTTAAATTGCTCATTTCAGACCGCTTTCTTGGAGTACTGTACCAAGTTCTTAAACTCACACAGAAAATATTCATTTTTTTTATTCGACTAAAAGAAAGTCTTTGACTGCGATCTCACCTGATGGTAAGTGACGACGCAGTGTACATTCAGCCTTTACCCCTAATTGGTTTCCGCTCGCTATCGTGCCGGAACGCTAAATCGCTTGACGGCACGTCTTTTACGATGGTAACTAGCCACGGCCAAAGCCTACCTACCAGATCAGACCAGAGACAATTCAGAAATTATAAATTCCCAAATCATCTCCGCCGGGAATCGAACCCGAGACCTCCCAGTTATAAGACCACAGCGCTCACCATTCGACAGGGAGGTCGTCAAAACATCATTTTCAATGTTGGCGATGACCGTATAATATAGTACGTTGCGCTGTCGCTACGATGCTTCCGCGTTGTCCTACGTAAAATCTACAATATCGCTCATTTGCGACAAGGGTGACATAACTCAAAATTCACCAATTTTTATATATATAGAGATTTTATTTATTCCATCATAATACAAACAACAAAAAACAAACTTAATATCATATAAAACTAAATTCTAAATTAGAATAATATTATCTATAACTAATACAAATACATAACTATTTCTAAAATTAAAACTAATATAAACCTAAAACCTCATCGATATCACCGCAGCGCGGCATAGTACCCAAGATGCTGGCAGCATTCCCCATTTGAATGGCCAAACTAATTCTTTGGCCAAGGCAGCTGCCAGCTCTTGGATCCCCGGTGGACTCGATTACCTTTTCAGGAAGCTCTTCAAAAGGAACTCGAGCCCCCGGGCCCCACGGCCCCAAGGTCTCCACCCCAAAAGGCACAAATACGAAACTATACCATCAAGATTTTCAAATTTGCGCCTCTTGGTCTGTTCGGCGCTAGCAGCCGCCGCACCCGCCACAGAGGAGGTCGCTTGTAAATGGGATGCAGTCAAAGTGTCTGCACAAGTGGCATCCCAAACAAGCGACCTTCCTTTACTCCAAGGCACCAACGTCATGCCATTCGGCCTCTTGCCATCGCTACGCGCCAAGCCAATAGGCACCCTATTGGCTAATACAGCTGGATAATAGAGATTTTGTATTTTTAATGACAAGGGCCAGAAGATTTTTAATTTTTTAAGTTTTACAGACAAAGCGATATTTTTTTTACACTTAGAGATTGGTTTTGATTTTTTCAGGAGGCGGTGTTGCCGGATAATTTCTAATCATTGATTTCTGCGCTTTCTAGCTTTCTCTCTCCATATTTTTCTAATAGTTCTTTGTTCCTTTAAAGTCATGTCTTTAATACTCTTAACTTGTCCGTTTTCCTTTCTATTAAAATATTTTTGCTTTTCTTTCTCTTTTAATTCAGCATATTTAACCGGATCACTTTTAATTCTTTGGTAGCGTAATCTTTCAGCTTGACGCTTTTTTTCTTGCCTCTCTTCCCTTGTTTGCTTTTTTTTTACAGCCGCCATAATACCTGAGTAATTACCTACAACACATAAAATGAAACACTATAACGCTAATATTATAAAGGGGAAAGTTTGTATGTGTCTGTATGTTTGTTACTTCTTGAGGCCACGACGAATGAACATATTTGGCTGAAATTTGGAATAAAGATAACAGGATTAACACAAGGACTATATTTTATCCCGGAAAATTAAAGAGTTCCCACGGGAATCAAGAAAGAAAAGGTTTCACTTCTTTATTCCTTTAAACTTCCAAGAGAGACTCTAAAATAAATAATCAACCATCATAAACTCATAACTTTCAACTTTACCTTACACTTCGAAGGTTACAGGTTAACCTCCGAAGGTTCGAAGGTTAAAGTTATGAGTAATAGACATTTCTTCCACAAAGGGAGCTTATATTCGAAGATACTCGCCAGCACTGGTACGGAAAATTCTCTTTGGTTCGTGATTATGGTTATTTCTGTATTGATCTATCTGTCCAACTCTATTTAATCGCAACTGTGCCTTACAAGCAGGGTAATGAGTTGAACAGTTCCAACGGTAGCCTCCACTTTTAGAATATGTAAAGCCCTCGACTAAAAGAAGGTCCTTCCCTCTCTGCGATTTTACAACGTTATACCGGATTGGTCCTGAAATTCAAATTCAAAATCCATTTATTTCATGTAGGCCAACTTGTAGCTCTTATGACACGTCATAAATCTACCACCGGTTCGGAATGCAGATTCTGCTGAGAAGAGCCGGTAAGAAACTCAGCAGTTGCTCTTTTAAAAAAAAAAAATTTTTTTACAATAGGTAACAAAACTATGCTTTGTATACACATACAGTGCTTCCACAATGAAGCTTCAAAAATGCATACGTAGGTACACACAATCTAATGCATGTCACAACGGGCAGACAAAGCAGACCCATTCTCGATGGTGGCACCGGTTCATGAGCATGACGCATGAAAAAGGTAGAATTTTTGGAAATTTATTACGTAGTTTTTTCTTCTTCTCAATTCTTCTTTCCTTATAGGCAAAATAGCTCTTTTTCCCGAGGGCCGTGACATGCTGCTAGTAGGCAGCTTACTTATTAATGTTCGCCAGAGAGTGTTATCCAAATTTCAAAGAATTTTGAAGAGAAACCAACATGTTAGTGCGGATTTTTTTAGGCATTTAAGGTTGCAGTCGGCCAAATTGCATTGGACCTGCGTGGTGGACTACGGCGCTTCTCTGAAGAGTCTTGTGGTCAGTATGAGCGGTTCATAGGTTGCTAATGATGATGACGACATTCAGGGTTGTTAGGTTTCCTTTTTACATTTTTCGGCCACGTTTTGCGGAGAGATGGGTCTGGAACTTCAGCTCCTTCAGGATCGACAAATTTTACGATTGTAGAGGATCTAGCTAAGTTATTATTGTTTTACATTGAAATTGTCTTTTCTTTTGATCGCGCTTTTAAACTTTGACAATTCGGAAGCTACGAGCTACTAATAAAAAACTCTTTGTAGAAATAATTTTATTGCAAAAAAATTAAAACTAAATAGTAACTTAAAAATTGTTGTATTTAGTCAAATCATCATTTATTTATGCAAATATCTACAAATGGGTAAGCCAACAGCTAAACTAAAATGCGTAAGATTTTGTGATTTAGCTGCTGGATCTCTTCGTGATCGAAGGTTCATCATTAATTATTATCTGCTAAATAATATACCTAAGAAGAATTAAAAATTGTACAATATACAATTTAGAGTAACACTTAGAAAACATTGGCAGAGCTGACTTTGCCGACAATAGCGTAAAGGCGCCATATTGCGGAGATTTTGCTCCATCCAAAGTACCTTTTTTGTGAATTTTATCAAACATAAATTTTTTCGTATAAGATAATAATCGTTAGGTATGTCGTATTACTAGACTTGACAAGTCAACGAAGTGAACTTACATATGGACTAAAAAAACATTTCTTCAAATAAACCTTACCACTTAGTACTACTAGTAACCTCTATAGGGGTACAAAAAATCCTTCTTAGTAGGTATCCCATGTTTCCTGCTTTGACATATCTTGATGCTGCGATTGAGACTTTGCATTGTGTGCCGATCAATCACGGTTCACGGTAACTCAGAGGTATAGGTATTGTACAACTATTATAATTCTAATCGCTACAACTTCATATAGCATCCACATTAATCTTTCATCTTCTGCTTATATAATCTACCTATTTCGCGCCTCTTCATTGCAGGGTGGCAGTGGTTTTTTCGATACTGGTAAATTTGTCCAACTTTATTAATCTTAAGTATCGCTTTGCAGGTCGGGTGCGTGAAACATTTCCAACGGAATCGACCATCTTTCACGTATGTGTACCCTTCGATTAGGAGTAGTTCTTTTCCACATTTAGACTTGACGACTTCATAAAAAAGGGCTCCTAGAAGCTTTAGATCTACAAAAAGAATATTTTTTAAATGTACATTTGTGCAAATCACTTATAATTTTGTCCACTTAAATTCAGATTTGTTTTAGAAGAGAAATCTTAGATTTTTCATCTGAGTAAATAAAATATAGTATCCGGGATTACTTATCTATGACACTAAAGGATTCAGTCCTTTAGCCTTTATAAATGTGATTAAATGGCATAAGTACTTAATAACAACAATGTTTTTCAAAGATATATTAAATAAACAAAACAAGCTCCTGATTTATTAAGTCTATATTTCTAGTTTAAATAAAAAGAAATAATTATACTTATTATAATGTAAGACCCTATGCTCTATTGAAAAATATTTTTTCTTAATCTTATCTATTTAAAATTTTACATGTAATAGTTTTGTAAACGGTATCAGCAATATGGTTGTGGTCTTCTGTTACGTTAGATATGTTACCATCAGGATATCGAGTGACTTTAGTCTTGCATTTAGGATACTTCGTGCAGATCCACAGCCTCTGTGTATATTGTGAGAACGTGTAACCATTCAGCAATATCAAATCCTTGCCACGTTTGGACGTCACAATATCGTAATAGCTAGTTCCTAAAAAGGATTGTTTAATACTCGTTATCGCCGTTCATATACATTTTAATATACCTAATACAAACAACTACAATTTGGGTACCTTCAAAACAACATTAAATATGTATTTTCTAGGCAAGCGCCATCTTAGGCTGCATCGTCACTTACCATGAGGTGTGATCGCAGTCAAGCTCTAGTCTATATTGTATTACACTGATCGATGGATCGTCAAAGCATTATTTTCAGTGTATTTATAAAGTCGTATGACTTCTCCATCTATAATCATCTACCATCATCAGTTCTAGTGTACTTTCGGGGCGGATGAGAATGATCTCGGCAGATGCTGGTGATTTCTCCCTCCTCATTGAGCTGGAGTCTTGCTTTGCAATCGGGGAATTTGCTGGAACAGATCCAGTAACCTTTCCTGATCTGCGAAAAAGCGTAGCCGTCGATGAAAAGCAACCGTCTACCTCTTTGCGACAACCCAATTTCGTGATTGATCTCCAGCGCTAAAAATAATAATTTGTAACATTGTAAAGCGTCTCACATGTTTTTGGATATAAAAATTATTAAATAAAAAAATAAGAATATTTTGCTAGAATTTTTGTACAAATAATATCCGTCTTCACAAATCATCGCATTTCAAATTTTTATTCTTACTGGAACACCGCCAATAGTTTGGTTCAACTTGATTGTAGAAGTAACCTTCAGCAACTAGCAGCTGTCTTCCTCTTCAAGATGTTATAAATTCAAAGTCTAACTCTGTAATGACAGATGATATTAAACAAACTATTTTCTTGCATTTTCTACAAACTGTTAGAAAAAAAACATTCATTTTTTTTTAAACTTTGTTTATTGATGCTGCTAAACATGCTGAAAAAGATTTAGGATTAAAATGAAATAAGATAACAATACGTTTACTAAAAAAATTTATTGTAAAATCACATTTAAAGAAATGAGGAATTTCGATCATTTTAAGTTATTTAGTCGAGTTGCTAAGAATCGCCTTTGGAAATATATATTTAGTTCTATTTTTTATCTTATTTTACCCCTTTATTCCAATGACACCCGACTCGCACTGTAGGAACTAGACTATCTTCTTCAATTTCGTAAGTAAAGCTGAGGACTTTTGTGATTGTCATTGATTTAGTTAGTTCTAAAATCTGTAAGTCTTTTCGTTTTTGTAGTTCATAAAGCCGTTTCAGCTACTTACCCATGGTACTACCAGGGTAGTACCACGGGAGATTTCGAAGAAATTTCTTATCTTCTCGTAAATCATTATTAAAATCTTCTTCTTCATTCTCAAATCTTTACATAATTACCACCAGCTGTCACCAAATATGTCGGTGGAGAATGGATATGTTGCGGTAAATAGTCGACATCTAATTTCCCTTTTTCATTAACCTTTATGCGCGCTTTACAACCAGAATTCTTCTTAGAACAATAGAAATTATTCGAATCTCTCATCTGAGAATAGGTATACCCGTTTACCATAATGAGAAATTTTCCACGTTGCGTCGGTATTTTGTAAACGATACGATCGTCGTTTTCGTCATCGTCTGGAATGACAAGTGAGCAATTTATATTTATAACCAATGATATTTTATAGGTAATTTTTGGTTTTTAAGTATTTTTTAGTAAAATTTTTGGAAAACATAACCTGAAAAAAGCTTATAATTCGTTTTTTTATAAACGTATTACATATTATGATTCCATATTACATAAATTTTACATCAAAATCAGACGGATTATAGCGATTCTCATAAATTAGACTCCGATAGTCAGGTACTTTAAAAATATTTTCAATATTTTCTTTTTTCATGTCCCCTGTTAAGATTTGATGAAGATTAAAATATTGAATTCTCCTTTAATTCTCCAAATTCAGCAGGCACGAATAAAAAACTACTTTTAATAAAAAAAAGGTAAGTTTCTGTAAAGGATTATATTTACAAATCTATATTATTTAATACCAATTTTATATCAATAAATACTCAAAGAATGACTAACGTATACACGTACACTTATTATTACTAATTATACTAGTTATTTCAGATACCAGCTTCAGCTGCTTATTAAAAATTATTCTAAAAATAAAACTTATATATAAACCTACGCTTTTCATCTTTCTTTCTAAATACAATTACAAGAGATGAAACAATCAACGAATAATATGTTCGATGTGTTATGTGAATTTCTGGTGGTTAATAGAAAACTGTGTTCATTGCAAAATATAATTTATAGTAACGCAATAACGTCTATTTTGTATAATAGGTATTTGGCGTGGACGATAACTTTATCTGTAGGAACTCAATTTTAACCTATTTTAATATAATGACCAGCAGCGCTGAGCATGTACCTGGGTGGAGAATGTGCGTGTATAGTGACAGACTGAGGCGATACTTTCCCATTTGACAGTAACTTCACTCGGGCCTTACAACCAGAGTCCTTTTTGGAGCAATAATAGTTGTTGCTCTGTTTCATTTGGGAGTACGTGAACCCGTCGAGCATGAGGAGGTATTTGCCACTGCGTGTTGGTATAAACTTAAATTCACCAACTGAAATCGAAGCACATCTTTTGATCTCTTTCTAAAACGATATTTTGTATGGAGTTACTGAATTTGTGACGCCATATGTCAGTAGCGCTAACAGGATACTTTAAAGCTCTATATTTTCGAGACTAGTTAAGATATTAAAAAAAAATGACATTATGTTTTATGTCATTTTTGTTTTTTTTAATATCTTAACTAACAACATAAAGTCATTTTTGAAAAACTTTATTTTAAGTATATATAGAAAAATTTAGTGAAGTACCCAATTCAATAAATCATAAGGCTTTGTATTCGTCTACTCAATTTTGAAGTATCCTAAACGCCAAATTAGAAAATGTGTTGGAGAGCGTTTTTTTTAATCCCGTTAATTTTGATTTAGACATAAGGAAAGTTTTCTAATTTTTGATAATTTATACCTCAAGATTACTTATTACCTACTTGACAAAATACTTTAATGTTTTTTTATATTTTTAAATACACATTTAATTTATAAACATAACTGGGTTTAAAACTCACAACCATCCTTACTTTTTATTTATTTACAGAAAGTCTTACATTATGAAGATATCTTTAAATAAATGCCCGAGGAAGTCACAGAGTAACGCGGTTTGGAATGATTATGAGTGTTGTACTCGGGATTCAGCCTTATTTTCCCATTCGCATCTAACTTGAGCCTAGCTTTGCACGCGCTATCCTTCTTGGAACAGTAGAAATTCTTATTGTTACTACTCGAATAGGTATAGCCTTGATACATTAGCAAACTTCGTCGCCCTGGTCTTGTCTCGATGAAATGATAATCTGTAAAACATTTCAAATCAAATCAAAATTCTTTATTTGCAATAAATTGAGTGTAGATACAGTGATACATATTTAAACGGTACTGCAATCTGCCGTAAATTTTCAATGCGAATTAAAAACTTATACTATTTTGTCACAAAAATTTCCTCTGTGGAGGGTAGAGATAAATATTAGTCATATTCGCTCATTATTATATGTTCCCTTATTATTAAAATAACATTGATTTGCAACTTCTTACTCTTACTTCACTCTTGCTCTCATATATTTCCTACTTGAAATCAAAATAAAGAAGGTGTCAGTAAAAAACTTAAAAGAAATAAGATGCAATAACTAATTTATTTACTGTTAATTATAATTTAATCTTTGATTAAAATTATGCTTAAGTAATTAAATTATTTATTAATACTGTTTTCATATTGTAATAGAGTACATAAATCAAGGAAAAACAGAAAAAAACAAGAGTCCTTGTCGATTAAGAAAAAATATTTTGGAAAAATACTGTATAAAACCTAATGGAGTGTTTTACAAACATTGCAGAACTATAATTTATAGAAAAATAATTAAATATATGGCAAATCACAGTCCCAAACGAAACAAAAAAAAATATTTCTAATACTATACGCAGCTGCTCTACAAGCGTTTTTTAAACTCCATATATATAAATAAATATATAATGAGGCTATTAACTAAATATACATGAATATGTATAATTTATAAATATATATATATTTATTTACTAGCCTCATAGCGTAGCAGGAAACTCTTTTTAAGATGAAACTTTCAAGTACACTCCAGTCGTAGATCTATAATACCTGGGCGGGGGATGGTTGTGTACCAGATTCTCCAGCATCCTCACCTCAATGCCTCGATGCCCAAGCTTCACCCTTGCCCTGCAACCACGGCTTCTCTTTGAACAGTAGTAGTTGTGCGATTTGTTGTCCTTGGCATAAGTATACTCGTTAACCATTAGTACAGATCCTTTCTCGGTTGTAATAATTTTGTAGTCCAATCCTGCAAACCAAATGAGATATATTTACAGTGCTCCCTTCATTGGGTCTAGTATGTGGGTAGTATGCGAAAATCTGTCATTTAGTACTGAGGAGAAAGGGACGGAGAAATATACTCATCCCTTTTCCGTCCATAGTAATTGTCTAGTATGTCTGTGTAAAATGTCTATTAATCTAGTCTATAATTTTTTAATATCTGTAGATTTACGTACAGTTAACGTGAGCTTAAAAAATTACATTAAGGCATCACTATCACGCACTGACCTCTTAATTGTTACCTACCTATGACTAACACTGGTCAAGCTGCTGTCATATTTTTTGGACCTACTTGATTGATGCCATTTGGATACTCGTAAAGAGTCCCATTCCCAGTCCCAGACTCGTTTGATCCCAATCAGCCTCGCTCCCATCTGAGGCGACTGGGGTTTCGTAGCAGCTCGCTCGCAGCCAAGATGCAGAAAGCGGTGTCGCTAGACTCGGCTAGCATAATCCGTCGGTTTCTCAGCTCTGGCACCCGGTCGTGTCTGGTTTCCCCTGCCTGGGTGTAATCCTCCACCACAGTACTTGTTTATGTAATTTATAATGTGTCAGTTTATTTATCTTTGTACATATTTGAATACCAGAAATAAAAAAGGCTCTAAGTACCAAAACAAAAAAGAGCAGAATTTGTGTTTCAAATAATTAATAAATCATTTAAACATATTTCTTTTATTTTAAACTTCACATGGTTATTATTACAATAAAATTCTTTACAACGCTAGTCGTTTAGTTCTTATTTTAGGTTATTGGCGAGGGAACATACTAAATAATAAAGTAATAAAAACCGAAACGAAATTTTTGGCACTTAGACCCTTTTTTATTTCTAGTATTCATTTATGTTTAATATATTACACTTTGGCATTACATATTATTATATGTATTTAGTTTGTAAGCGTGTTTGAGAGTCAAAATATATGTAAAATAATATTAACTCTTTATTGAAAGGTAAAAACTCAATGTACAAAATACTATAGGTAGGTACACAAAGTGAGTAAATCTTTTGAAAACTCACATAAGATATTATTACTAATATTATAAATGCAAAAGTTTGTGAGAATGAGCGAATGTTTGTTACATCATACATCAGAATAGAACATATCCTAAATTTCATCCCGGAAAATTAAAGAGTTCCCTCGGGAATCAAAAAAATCTTAATCTACGTGTCTTGATTACCAAAAATTTTTAGTTTTGCTTATAAAATTAAAAGTAGTTTTTACTTAACTTATTACTGTATTGTCTCTTAAAAAGTACTTATCTCGTTTGAAAATTCTATGGAGGAATTTAAAAATATGATGTTCAGAGCTGTTGGCTAGTTTTTAACCGACTTCCAAAAAGGAGGAGGTTATCAATTCGGCCGGTATCTTTTTTTAAGTAATATAATCACTATGTTTTAGTTAGTCCTCGACAAGCATCGAAGCCGACAGGTTCTCTTCAAACAGTGTCTACAAGTCTTGTAATATTATTTTCTAACAATAATTCATAGGTTCGGTACTGGTCCTCTAATATAAAGTGTTGAACAAGAAGTAGCGTTTTATATCAAACGCGGACGAAATCGCGGCCATTATGTAGTCGTATATATATGGGTACCTCTCCCGGGTTTACCCCATTAGGAAGATATTAATTTTAAGTACACTCCGGTTTCAGATTTATAATACTTAGGCGGGGGATGACTGTGTACCAGATCATCCATCATTTTCACCTCAAGCCCATGCTCCCCAAGCCTCAATTTAGCCCCGCAGCCATTTCTTCTCTTCGAACAGTAGTAAATACGCGAATTGTTGTTCTTAGCAAAAGTGTATTCGTTCACCATTAACACGTAACCTTTCCCAGTTTTAACGAACTTGTAGTCTAGCCCTGAAAACCAAATCAGTTCCAATAATTTTATTATACTTAACAACCCCATACACAAACACACACACACAACACACGCAAAAACACATACACACATATATACACACACACGCTTGTCTTGCTGAGATCTATAGAGTGCACTGTCACTCTGCTCAGACTCAAAACTCAAGAGTTAAAATGAGACAGATTTACATATGTCAGACCATATCTGTGTCTCGTTTTAACTCTATCTTTAGTCCGCGCTAAGTCAGAGCATGCATGCTCGGTAGATCTCAGCATTTGTGTTATTTCTTGTCTCACTCACACCTAATTTCACTCTTCTCGCTGATGGTTGCCTGATAGAGATTGTTCTGTTAGCGATAAGGCCGCCTTTGCATGCGTAGTTTTAAGTTGTATTCAATTTTGTTTCTTTCTTGTGTGCAATGAAGTTTTTATCTATCTATCTTAATCGCTTCTTATAACCTGCTTACCTAGACCACAAAAATAGCATTCCTTCCTACGATACTAAGGTATGTTTATGATCTATGCTATAACCGCTTGTGTATCGAACTCGTAATCTTCCAATTCAGATCCCATTGTTACCACTGCGCTAGAGAGCTCGTGATAGATAAAAGTAAATGAAAGGGTAGATGATAAATATGAAATAATTACACATATTCAGCTGAGGAATCTATATTATATTAACTCTCAGCTGATAATGATTATGTAATGAATAAAGTTATACGATATGATATTTAAATTAAACCCAGACTAACAAATGCTCTAAAGCTAATATAATCATTCTGGGTAACGATCGGATTGGGAAAAAGATACTTTTACATATGTATGCAATAAACTTGAGCGTTTTCAAAATCTAGCTACATACTCGTACCTATTAGGTTAATATACACGTAGGTATATTTAGTTTTCGCGAATATGAACATGTCTCTGAATTTCGATCCAAACTTGAATGGTTACCCATTTGACTTCACCAGAATCTGCACATTCAATTTTGAAGAAAAACTTCAAATATTTTGTTCATGATAGACCGGATAAGTGTATCCGGCTTAAAGGTCGTCACTCACTTATCAACCCGGCACTCGACCAGCACTGACCCTTCGCTCAGCGTCCACTCGTAGTTGACAGGTTAGGACAGGGACACCACGCAATGATGTGATGCGGCCGGCCAGTGTACTTCCAGTGGCCACCGGGTGGACGCCGCATAGCGCGTAAAATTCCGATGCATCCGTCTTCTAGTTGAGTCACAAAATAGCTCGAGTGATCAACTCGCGATCCACTCGGGACCTGCCCGTGGGCAACGCACAGCATGCGACTAACGGCCAGAGTCGTTCACTCGCCGTTTACGTACGGAAAACTTGCTAGCGAGACAATCCCGTGAGGCTACGGAATTGATAAGTGTGTGCATATAATATTTAGAAGTCCATAAGAAATCTGAACCACACCGGACGAGGCGGTGCTCTTCGGGCGTCGAATTAATAAGGGAGTGACAACCTTTAAAGGAATCAACTTTATAGTTAAACTCGTACACAAGGCATAACTTACATATAGTAACTAGAAATATTTTAAGAAGATATTTTTAAATACACTCCCGTTTCAGATCTATAATACTTCGGCGGAGGATGGTTGTGTACCAAATCTTCCATCATTTTCACCTCAAGGCCCTGATGCCCCAGTTTCACTTTTGCCATACACCCATGGCTTCTCTTTGAACAGTAGTAATTGTACGATTTGTTGTTTTTAGCATATGTGTATTCGTTAACCATTAATACAGTTCCCTTACTAGTTGTAATAATCTTATAGTCCAACCCTGAAAACCAAGAAGTTATAATAATAAACTGTCACTTCTATAATTTACATGAAAGTATGTATAATAACAGCTTTGTTACATCTAGAAACAAAGGTTATCGATGTGTTCGATATATAACTTCATACAACGTTTTTAAAAGTGAAAATAGTAAGCACAGTAACATATTATACCCGAGCATCCATTAATCCATTTTATTAGCAAAATGAGCAAAATGTACCTACTTATATTGATGAATAAATTATTTTGCTATAATCCGATAAACTCACTGATTGGGCGGATTATAGTACATTATGGTACAAGTGTAAAAGTTGGTGATTACCGCTGAGGCGCTATTGAGACCCGAGCCGTCAGGTGAGGGTCTTAAGGTAGCCGAGGACGGTAATCATCAATATACACGTGTATCATACGACGTTTTTCAACACACTTGTGAAAAAAATAACACTAAAATAGTACATTATGGTACAAAACAGTGAAAACGAGTTGTGAAAATTTTTTCGCAATGACGGGAAAAATTAATGTTGTTCTTTTGTTCGCCCTCTTGAGATGCTCTTGAGGGCAGGCAAAGATCAACGACCATACAGCCTATTCAGGTGTTTATTTTATTTAATCAGTTTTCCGGAATGCGCGCGCACCTTTAATGGCCATAGACTAAAAGAATGAGGTTTCTTTTTTTTTTTGGCTTTTCTCTTATAGCCACGTACAAAATGGGGAATTTCGAGTTTTCTTTATTACAAAAAAAAACAAAAGTTACTGACAGTTTTATTTATTAAACACGTACATGTTGAAATTATCTATTTAAATACGGAGTTGTATGAAATGAGCAAGCAATAGGTACATTAATTTAACACGATATTTTTATAAATTATTGAACAAGATCTTTTTTGTAATAGAAACTTTTTTAAGAACACAGCAACTCACCCAATAAAATTAAAAAAAAATTCTATAACTCACATTGTGAATAATAGTAATCAAAAGTCACAGTTTGAGTTAGAGGTGTCATTGTGTGCCTAGTTGCGGTGAACCGGGAGCCACTTTATGAGCAAGTGTGTTGAAAAATATATTTACGACCTAGGATCTAGACCTCTAGAGACTATACAATTATACAATATGTTCTATTTAACGTTCGGTGAGTTGCGGTAGCTACTATATAATATAAAGCCTTCGTGGATAGACAGATTAAAAAAAATGATTACACATGTTTAACTAAAGAATCTTTTTTATTGGATTTACAGACTGGGTTTGTACTTCATGATGATATCTTCACATAAACACCGGAAGGTAACCGAACGTACCTCGGCGGCAAGTGACTATGAACTAAACAAGATTGATTCCTCAATATGAGACCATTTTTATTCAATTTTAGCCTGGCTTTGCAGCCCATGTTTTCCATTGACCAGTAGAAGTTGTTGCGGACAGTGCCGAAAGACACGAAAAGCCTCACCAGACCAGACCAGAGACAATTCAGAAATTATAAATTCCCAATTGCACCCGCCGGGAATCGAACCCGAGACCTCCCCGTTATAAGACCACAGCCAGGGAGGTTGTCTTTATGAAGACAATTTAATATACGTCCCAGAATCGGTGATAAAGTAATTGGGTGGCGGGTGCTGGTGGAACAATGATTTAACCACCAGTGTTCCGTCTTCATCCACCTTGACACCAGCTTTGCAACCTTGGTCCTTCTTGGAACAGTAGAAGTTCATGGTATTGCCGCGTTTCGAATACGTGTACCCTTTGAACATGAGCAAACTTCCTCCTTTCCTTGTTTTAAGGAATTGGTAATCAAGTGGACCTGAAATGTGGTAAACTCTCTATTTAAAAGAGGGCTATTTAAAAGTGAAACCTTCAGTTTTAGATTTATTTTATACAGTACATCAAGTTCTAATTACCTGAACAAAACAGTAAATAAATAATATTACTTCATTATCAAGGGACTAGATTGGGTAAAAAAATAAAAAAATGAAATTTTCTCGTGGTTTAACGTCTTATTATCAAGAGCTAGGATGAATTTATTTTCAATATGTTGCATATTACAGAGCTATTTTACTATATAATTCCGATTAATATTACCAAGTGATCTGATTAGCAATTTCAGAAGAAAAATCTACATTTTACGAGTTATAAAACCAATATGAGTTTGGCGCTTACTACACACCTTTTTCACGCAATAAAAAACAATACACGCGTACGAAGTCGCGGGCATCGCCTAGTCTGTCCATAAGTTACCTAGCAACGTTGTTAATTGTCAAAAAATATGTATATAGACTTTTTGACAAAGAAAAACGTTCAGATTACAGTAAAGAACAAATAGATCTTAAATCAGAATTCAGAATAGATGACTAAAAAAAATCATAATTTAAACCGCAGTCGAGTAAACTGTAGATAGATAGATAGATGATAGATCATTTATTCACCAAAATGCAGGTACAATTTGATGTAATATGAAAAAAACGAGCCTTATACATTTCACCAGGACTGGTAAAATATATAAGGCTAACAGGTGTGTGAATATTATATAAATACAATGTAGATAATAAAAAGCTATGAAGATAATTTAAAATAAATCCCCGATGTCGACACCGCGTATTTCGGCCGGGGGTGATGATGTTTCAAGTCGTAGGACACAATATTGCCATCTTCGTCCAACTTCAACCTGGCCTTACATTGCTGGTCCTTCTTCGAACAATAATAGTTCAGGCTGGAACAGTGCTTCGAAAAGGTGTACCCGTCCAACATTAACAAACGCTTGCCTCTTTTTATCTCTATAAATGAAAATTTTATGTCTGGAACAATGAAGACATGCTGCATACAAAACAGATTTTTCTGGTTTGGCGGCTTATGGCAAAATAAATTAGTTCCTTCTTAACAATGACGATTTAATGTACATACAAGATTTTTTACCAGCGATTTTTAAACACATTTCCAATCTGTTAATCATTGGTTTAATCGGTTTTAAATATAACAATATTCACAATAATTTATGGCAGACAGTTTTTTATGACTCAAAATTCAAAAAGAAGGGATTTTTTACCTTTTTTACGTTTTTATTTTATTTAAGTAAATTGGGGCTGATTTTATAGATCGGTTTTAATTGGATGTCGACAACTGAGTTGATTTTATTAGATATTACTTTAGTCAGCAAAAAATATCTGAATAGATCAAATTAGCTAACTAGTTAACAAAAAAAATTAGTCAAGCTGAACTTGACTAATATACTCTTCTCCCACCAAATAAACCGAAGCATGTGATGGGAGTGGGCAGACAACGTTTGGTATGGACGTAGAATCAAACCGTCAACATTTCAGTTTTCAGTCTACATCTTCCGTTCCACTACAACCAGAGTATATCTCAATATGTCACCCATCTCACGCAGTATATGTAGACCACGTCACCCTGGAGAATCCGTTACGAGGAAAGCTTCAAATACGTCCCGTCCACACTCATCGCATACTTTGGCGGCCTGTGATTATGATAGTCCTTGATTGATTCCACTCTGCCATCACAGCCCAACTTGATTCTACATTTGCAGTTGCTATCCTTTTTCGAGCAGTAGAACATTCGTTTCGCGTGATTGTTCTGTGAAAATGTGTATCCATTGAACATGAGTAACTGCTTCCCACGGGGGGACGGTATGAACTTGTAGCTGAAATAACCTGAAAATTATTTAGATTTACAGTTGTCTATTTTAACCTTAGATTATTTAAAAGATTTACCTTAAATTCGAGAAGAAATGCAAGTTATCGATTTATTGTTGCACGCACAAAGACTGAATTAACGCTTAACCTTTTCCTTCACAAAGCGGATAACTTGTGTTAGGCTCAGATATACAAGTTTCTTGAATGCGAGCGAAATTTTTGACGCGCTAAAACTTTTTAATTACCTAATTTTGAATTCAAAAGCCACAACAATACCTATACTAGTAACTATTCAAGTAAGTAACACAAAAGCATAGTCGATTTAGTGAACAAGTAAGTAGCTAATGACAGCGTAGCGCGATGTACATTTTTTGTGTTCTGATGTTCGTGTCTATGTATCTACTCGTATGTCGATGCCAACACCTATGTAAAATATCAAATCGGATCAAAGAAAAACATTTTCATATTTACTCACTTTAATAGTATTGTAAAATATCAATTATCTACTAAACGAAATACTAAACTACAAAGAAATTTAAAAAAAAATCTATTTATGATCTTGACGATGCTGTCATAAAATAAATAAGCCAAATAAAATTAAGATCAACGTTTTTCAATATGTATGTTCATGTATGATGTACAGCCAACATAACCTACTGCGTGAAATATTATAATTACCTATAATACGTAATATTTTATTTCATAAGAAATATTAAATAAAGTACAATTATGTCAATTTACGTAATTATTTCACAATTTATGCAATTCATATTACAAAATATCAACCTTAACAATCGTAACAGCGATTACAACCTATGTCTACTTCTTCTAATATATGTTGTCTTGTAAATTCTTTTAAGTAGATTAAAAAAAAAATACAAACGTCGAGCAAAAAACGCTGAAAAAATCACATTTCTTGTATCACCCTCTTTAATTTTTAACTTCTTTTTAATTATTTGTTTTTAGAGCAGCATTAAAAATAGGTATACATTCTGTGATAAGTATATATATCTACCTATTACGGTTCATGAGATACAGCCCACTGAAGGACAGACGGCTGGCCGTGCAGCCGAGGCTTAGTAATAGGATCCCGTTGGCATAACTTGGGTGTATGGAACTTTGGATGCACTTTGGGTGGTTGGGAAAATGTAGCAGGAATTACTTCTTTAAAAATAATAATAATCACACGGATATGAACAAACGCGTACCTAATAACAATCCAAAAAGATTTATGACATTTAACTGCTCTAAAAACACCAATCCTCTAATTAGCACATGTGTTCGCTAGACCTTCAATTTTATATGTACCTTCACTTCAGATGTTTCTTAATTAGACATTACACTAACTTCTAAATTTAGTACTTCACATTACGACTTATTTAACTATTATTTATACAAATACCTAAGCAATAATGTGTTACTTTTAATGAGGGTACATCAAGATTAACCAACAGAAACAGCAAGACAACTTAACTATTTAAGTAAGTTAGCATTTTTCAATGACGCTAATACGCTGTTTTATTTGCATTATATATTGCACTAGTTACCACTTCAAAAATTTAATAGCATGAAAAACCGTCTCTTCTTATTTAGTCTTCGTCGTCATTGTTACCTTCCAGGCTTTTAATAACTTCCGCATCGGATTCATTCTTCAATGGCTCTGGTTTAAGTTGACACATCTGTACGTGCTCAATCAGGACAGTTTCGGTTTCCTCTTCTGTGCATTCGATTACTGCGTCACATCTCGAACATCTGAATTTTCCGCTGCCTTTATCATCCAAACTCGAGAATGCTATTTCGACGCTTGACACACCTGGAACTAGAAATTACCGAAGTGCATATTTTAACTTACTAAGTGCAATTATTGCCAGGTTATCTGGTCCGCTTTCACATACTTAGATAAGGCAGAGCAAAAAACAATCGGCAGTATAACATCCTTCTTCCAAAATTCTATCTAAATTAATACTTTTTTTAGATTGATTATTTTTTTAGAAAACGAAATCTGACATAAGAAAGTTGATCACATTCAATAATTTTAATAAAAAAATAACATTAAAAAAAACTCAAAGCTTTCCAAAAAAAGAAAAGAAGTAAAAATCAACAAAAATTTTCATTACACTTGTTTGGTTTCCCCATACCATATATAAAATAAATAAATACAGTAAAAATAACGTCCAAAATAAATATAAACTTTGTGTCTGTTTTTGGTGACCTAGGTAGGGCTATTTTCAAAAAAAAAAAAGCTAAATCCAAAAGGCGGAGCTCCTGCCACTTAGTAACAAGTAAATTATGAAGATACATTACCTTCTGCTCCACTTGCTGCCAACGTTATCAAATTTTTCGTTTCTAAACCTCCATGCATCATAATTATCTCAAATTGCTTCTTGTGCATTTTTTCAATGTGCCTCTTCAAATTGGCGACGTTTTTTGGAAATATGACGAAAGATTTTTTACAAAAGCTGCATTTATACAATCGATCTTGTTCAACCACTTCAAAGAAATTCCAAAAGATAGATTTTGGCTGACCTAAAAATAAACAATTATTATTATTTTATTTAAACAATATTTTACAAATGTGAGTGCAAAAAATTAGTGGACTGGTCTAATATGTATGATAGATATGTTAATTACGTGTATTAATTTTACGTGTAATACGTGTATTAATTTTTATAAGTTATTCAATAGCGTCAATGTGGATAAACAGTTTATTGTTGCTCTGAAGCCTATATTAGCATTATAAGGCAACATATATTTGTATTGTAAACTATTTCATTAATTTCTCTTATTTCTCTTAGCTCAGTTGTGTCTCAGCTGATAGGTGAGATAATTGAAAATTCAATTGCCACTACTAAATATTTAGTAAATCAAACCGGATATATAAAGCAAGTCAGTAAATAGTAGAACTAATTTTTTTGGTTTGGTAAGTTTAGAGACCTATAATATCTATAATAGATATCATAGAATCTCAAAATTACTTAGCATTTAAATGTTCTCAGTACTAAAGAATTATGAGGCACATACGTGTTCCGGAAGTATTTTCACATAGATTTTTTATCCTCAATTCTCCTTCGATGCTAAGATCCTGATTAGATGCTGTTGGATTTTCTTTTAAATAAATATCCGGATGTTTATTTTTGATATGCCGATGTATGTTAAAATGCAAAATTTTTTTACAAATTCTGCACTTTATTAATCTTTCATTATTTATTCTGTGATAATATTTCCTCGTCCAGCTCCAATTTTTCCGTTCAACAATCCCTAAAAATAAAACAATATAATTTAAATTCAAATTCAAAATTATTTATTTCATGTAGGCCAACTTGTAGCACTCATGACACGTAAGGACTCTACCACCGGTTCGGAATGCAGATTTGAGAATTGTCAAAAGAATTTACTTAATTTAAATTTGTACTAAATTACTCAATATTTAATTCAATTTAATATATTCATGTCAATTTAAGTAACGTCATCAAACTAATTAATTAAAAATAAATAATTTTAGAAATTGATGAGGATTTCTCGAAATAATTGTACGAGAATTGGAATTCAAATTACGCGATTTACTTTCCTACTTCATATACATATCTTTTTGTCACAGCGCGCAGTGATATTGTGTTCGAAGTGATTTTTGTGTTCAATTATAATATCTAAGTAAGTAATAATGTAACAATTACATTAAACAATGTAATTTTTAAGGATTTACTAATTTTAACTTTACACAGTATCCGAATTACCAGTTATGACTACATAATACAAAGGTTCTCACGTTTTCTAACAAGGACATCTTCGCAAGGACTATTAACTCTCAATTCATCTTCTGTGGGTATAAACGATTGCCCAGTCTCATCCGCATCTGGTATATAATTGTCTATATTATAATCCAGTGCTTCTTCATTCCGTACATCGCTGTTATTTGTAACAATTTTATCTAATTCTTTAATATAAATTATCTGTTGTATAGATTTTTCAGGTTTTTTAAGTTCGTCACGTCGTTCTTTAGTTGTTGCATTCGAGTTTGTTTCATTATAGTAAATATCAGGATGTTTGTTTTTCATGTGTCGATGTATGTTACCATTATTAAGACTGTTCTTTTTTAAGATTATTTTACAAATTTTACATTTATTGTATTTATCACTGATTTTTCGATAGTACTTGTGAGTCCAACTATAGCATCGCCGTGTATCTAAAATATTTTGAAAAAGTGTTTGATGCAATACTACCACTCATAAATATTATATGCTCTTAAACTATTAACACAATTTATTATTTACTGATAAATTGAAGTGTTTAGGTACTGAGATTAATTAAAATATTAAAATTATTATATATAAGATACTACAAGCTCTCAATTTGATTATAAAATTGAAAGCCTTTGATCAATTATGAGAAAAAGTAACTACATGAACATTTACCCACATTGATTATTGAGTAACTATAAGAGTGTATTCTAAATTCTAATAGATAATAGCCTGCGCTACGCTGCGGACAGACGGACGGACTTGGCGAAACTATAAGGGTTGTAGTTTTACTACGGAACCCTAAAAATGAGGATAAACATAATATAATACTTGTCTCAACTTCATTCGCATAGATGGAGGTTTTATTTAATTTCCGCGAGAACTGTCTTATTTTCCGGGATAAAAAGTAGCCTATGTTATTTCAGACTATAATCAATCTCTGTGCAAAATTTCAGCCAAAGCGGTTCAGTCGTTGCGGTGTGATTGAGTAACAAAAATCCATCCATCAGTACATACAAACTTTTGCTTTTTATATTATATATTAGTAGGAATACAATGATTCTTACGTTTTCCAATGACTTTTTGTTTGCATTTTTTTATAATCATCGATTCTTCATCTTCAAGTGAAACAGACTGACCAGTCGTATCCTGTTCAGGTTCGTTATCTACAGTTTTTTCAATATTAGACTCAACCGGATCGTCGTCTCGAACTTCACCGTTACTGTCTTTCGCGTCTATTTTAATTATTTTAATTAATATTTGTTCAGGTGCTTTAACAGTTTCTGCATCGCTAGAGTCATCATCTTGAGTTGAAGTTTTCGGTTTGTTTTCATCAAAATAAATATAAGGATGTTTTAATCTTATATGGCGATGTATATTACCAGTACTATTACCATAAGATATTTTCAATACACGTTCACAAATTTTACATTTTACACATCTTTCATTTACTCTGCTATAATACTTTCGTGTCCAACTTCTACAACGTTTTTCTTGAGCATCATTTCCTAAAATATAAAGGAGGTTAAATAAGCATTTTTTTAAGATTTACGATTTTTAATCTACACGGACGAATTCGCGACTTAATAATCTACTTGACTACTTGCCTTAGTATAAATTTTTGAAGTGAGTGCCATCAGTTGGTCATTTTAAAATTTACTCCCTCTAAAAGTAGAGGGAGTAATTTTATAGTGACTACAGTGTCCCGCTGCGGGAATCCGCTCGACAAAGCTGCCGCAGACCATCAAACTACACGGGACGCGGTTCACCGCTGTCTTTTACGCGATACGCGGTAAACCGCGCCAAGATCCCGCGCAGAATGACGTAATAGCGGCAAACCGCCCGTGTAGTTTAAAACGGCGGTTATCAGCGGCGGTTTGACGCTGCATGCGGCGGTCGTATTTCTCCCGCCTGCAAACCGCGACGGGAAACCGCGCAGTGTAGTATGCAGCATACAACTTTCATATTAAATTGTGACTAGTGCGGTTCAGAAGCGGATTCCCGCAGCGGGAGAACCGCCCGTGTAGTATAACACTTAGACTTTCGCAAGCGTAGGTGTTTATTCATATTTTTTTCAGACCAGTGAACAAGCAAGGTTGCTAAAAAAACTATAGTTTTTCTCAAAATATTTTCAGATGCACCTTTCACCATGGAATAAAATAACACTGATAAAAACGTATTATACTTAACAAGTAACCAGTTAAATATTTATACAAAAAATCAGTCAGTGACAAAAACAGTTAGACAAAAATTACGGTTACGTCTGATGGTCACGTAAATACATTTTACAACACTTTCATAGCTCACAGATACAAGGAAAACGTTAAAATTACGTTAATTTTTTGTTAATTACCAAATAGATTTAACAAAAAATACGAAGCTTGAACGAAGCACGGAGAAGAAGTAAAACAAAGTAAAGATAAATATAATATAATATAATAAATCTTCGTCGTCATTGGGTCGGGATGTAAGTACAAAGACGATGTGCAAGAGGAATAGTTTTTAATGGATGATGAAATAGGGCTAGAGTCAAGTTCCACACAGACGTCCCACGCGGTGGAAGCGAACGTAGGAAGCACGGTAACTGGAGTCGAGTCTCTCGCTGAAGTCCCTCGCATAGGAAGTGTAAGTAAGAAGCCCGACACTCGTTGTTTCCAGAACTGCATCCTGAAAGATGTTCCCAACGATCCGAACGATTGCGAACAGTATTTCAAACGATTCGAATAATAGGCATTGGTTACGGCGGCTTCTTGTTGTAGATTATGTCGAATTTCATATCACGAACTAGATATAGCCAACATATAGCTTGCGCCATTTACTTTTAACCTGCTGCGTTACGTGTGATAATGTTTGGTAATGTTAAAATTGTAAATATTAATATATAACATATAATACATCATCATCAAGAGCAACCCATTAACGTCTCACTACTGAGCGCAGGTATCTTCTCAGAGAAGGGCATGCACCTCAACTTTTCGGAGTTATGTGCGTTTATGCAATATAGTATATTATGCTTCAAGGAAAACATCGTAAGGAAACCTGCACAGCTGATAGATCTCTGTAATATTCTCAAAAGGTATGTGAAGTCTACCAATTCGCATTGGGACAGTATGGTGGACTATGGCCTACATATTACATATACATTAGCATATAAATTTACATACCTCGTAAGACACCTCATAGAAACTGTAGGGATTTAAGGAAATAAATGGCTATACCGCTTCCAGTAGGGCTAACATGCGCGCCACGACAAAATTTTGTCTAAACTTTAATCGTGAATCTCTGTAGAGATTCACACAGAGACTACAAGTAACAGACTTCAAAAAAGGAGGAGGTTCTCGATTCGAATTTTTTTCGGCGATATTACTCCATAATTCCGTCAAATCTGAACCGAAATCAATATTTTTTTATCATCAGGTTTTAAAATCAAACTTAGTGAAGATCTAATAAATCAAATTGCTTGCAAGCAGAGAATTTGTAAATCGTTTCTACATATTACAGATAACGTTAAAGAAGCACAGGGTAGAAAAAGTAAAACCAAATATTTCTGAAAAATATATAATAATAAATAATAATTTATACATATATATATAAAAGATACATTTAATATTCCTGTACGATGCCTTGCAGAAACTAGGGATTTAATTAATTAAACTGCCATGTACCACTTCTAGGAAGGCCTTTCCGTATTCAGTGACTAAATTTTTTACTTCTACACCACAGAAAATAGCCAACAAATATCTGTAAATTACATAACAAAATTCCTAATATTTTATTGGCTTACTTCAGTAACTGTACCTAATGGTACACACACAGTTCTATTTTTGACAGTGGACATTTTTTCTACACTAACATTTAAGTATATATCACAGCCATTAAGATACAGATGAGGTTTGCAGATGAGATCGCAATTAAAGCATAATTTTTATTTTTATTCAATGACAAGAGTGTCCTTGACTGCAAATCTTACCTGATGGTAAGTGACAATGCAGCTTAAGATGGTAGTGGGCTAACTTGGAAGATACAGCAGTATAGAACCTTGCTTTAATTGGATTTATACTAGTATTTTACAACTTATAAAACTGTCCAGTAGAGGTTTGCACGTATGTTGGAGGCGGATGTTTGTGGGTGTAATCAGCTCTGACTATTCTCCCATTTTCATCCAGCTTCACCCTCGCCCTGCAATTGGCCGACTGTTTCTTCGAGCAATAGTAGTTGTTCGACAATTTCATTTGGGAATATGTGAAACCGTCTATCATCAGTAAATGTTTGCCTCTCTGTGTGGGTATAAATTGATAGCCATTCTCTGAAAATTATGGCAACTTAATATACTATAATAATATTTTTGACCTTTATTATGAGTATGAAAACTGCAAACTGTACATGACGACCTTGACCTTAACATCATATTAAATATTCCATACCATAATATATTACTGTGTGCAAATGGCAGTATACATAGCGTCATACCTCTCACCTGCTTCTCACAAAATATGTTATGTTGATATTGTATTAGATATTGTATGTATAAAATAGTTGTATAAGAGGTCTAAAAAAATGCCTGTTAGGATTTAAACACACACATATTTTATACAATTTTTTAATAAATAACACAAGGAAGACTGCAATATTGCATAAAATATAAAAATAAAAAAATATTTATAATTTTTTAAATACCCAATTTTTCTACATCAAAAGAGACTTTCAATGATTTATGTAGAAATAGTTTTAAGCAATATCTAGATAAACAAAACTAAATACGACTGTGATCACTACAACAATAAGTAATATCATCAAATCCATTTCTAAGTTCTAAAAGATTTTATACGCTGAGAACTTAAGTTTGACTTAAATATGTATTCAAATTCTAAATAATGACTAGTCCTTAATCCTGGTACATTGATATAGTAACAAGATTGAAATACAAGCATTAAAAGTAATATTATAGTGGACAAAACTTAAAAAAGTAGCAACTTATTTACTAAGTACTTACCATCTCGCGCCTTCGGAGAAACAGTATAAAAACTGTATATATTTTGATTCACTGCAATCCAGCCTAACATGCACATACTAAAACTGATATCACTCACTTAATTTTCACTAAAATATCCACAAAAAACACCAAACAAAGCAAATATATTTTGACATTTACGTATAGGTTAGGAAACATATCTACAGAATATTTAACAACTTTTACACTCGCGTATAATTCAGGCGCACGACGCAAATATGAATTTGCGTAATATTGTAAACTTGATAATTCGGAACACGAAAACATTGTGATTTTTTTATTTATTTCTAAATAAAATAAATAGATTTTGACAATTCACAATAACAACTAGTGACGTGACTTGTTAGGTTGCCGTTATCGTTATCAGCCATTTATTTAATTTATTTTTAAAGCTTTTTAAACTAATTAGTAGATTGTAGAAGGTTCCTTCTAAAGTAAGTTAAATTAATAATAAGTTACTTGACTATTAGTTACCTACTTGGTTGGATGAGTTACACGTACCTACCAAGTAATAAGTACGTAGGTACCTAAGTACTAGTAATATTATAATATTGTACCTTGTATTTTTAAATGGGGTAAAAAGTTATACCATACCTGACGACAATATTTTGTGGAGATTTATTAACCAAGTGTCAACTTTACAATAATAACCGTAAAATGAATCGTTGAAAATACTGCGCACATCACCAGTTATTTGACGTTTCTCGACGCTTAAAAATAACCTCAAAAATTGCATTGTTTATTTTTTTACAAATAAACTTTATTTTCATTATAGTACCTACTGTTGTAAATAAATTGGTTATTAAAACTTACCATAATTTTATCGGTATAATTTTGAACTGTTTTCGTACACTATAATCTCATAATTTCAAATTTTTGCTATTTTTGTAGGCAAAGGATTTTTTATCTTGAAGTTTTTTAATCATGTACTTATTTCTTTTAATATTATTTTTGTAGTGTAATTTTAAAACTGTGTAAATCAAATATAAGTTCTAAATACGTATAATGTGATAATGTAAATATTAACGTGTTGTAGTGATCAATTTGGCGGGAAGGATGTAATTATCGAGGACAGGTAATTGCACCTAATTTTTATGCTACTTTTATTAATTTAAATCAGGAGTATACATACTTAACTCGAAATTTCCGTCTTGAAATCGAATATTTCTAAACTTTTCCGACTTCTAAGAAAAAGTAAAATTATAGATAAGTACATAACCTAAAATTATTAGTTATACTTGAAATTAATATTCATTAATAAACATTATCAAAATAGCGTTCTCCCTTTCCTGCGGTTTCTTGTGGTTAAAACTTCGGCTCAGCTACCTCCAATGGTTGGAATCCAACCAACCGCTAACTTTTCAAAATTATGGTCAAGAAAATCAGTTTCTGATGGTCAAGAAAAACATTATGAAGAAACTGCATGCCTGAAATCTCTTCATAAGTTCATAATTTTCTTGAAGGTCTGTGAAGTTAACCATAGCCAAACACACAATTTTAGATTTGGACAGTGCGGTGGACTATATGCCTTGTAATTCAATGGTTTGAGATGATGAAGTATCTAATAATTTATTTTCTTACAGGTAAGTGAATCAATCCTCAAACTTGTACATAGGTAAGTTGACATAATATTCGGTCATTTAAAGAATGTGTTCCTAAATTCTGTCAGTTGGTCAGCTGTGGATTGACTAAAAATGATTGCTTGAGTGTGACGATCGTAATCACCTCTGGTGAACTATTACTTTCTCACTACTGATTAAAATACATTGATGCAGCAAGAACAGCATAAATTCAGCCAGTCAAATCTCGTTGCGATTGTCACACTGTAGCAGTAGCTACATTTCGCTTGTGAATGTAATTATCTCAGCGACCAATATAAAGAACACTTCAAAGTTTCAGATGTAGCTTAGAATTTTAGAAGTTATTTTCGCTGAGATAATTGTATTCACAAGCCAAGCAATATCCTAGTAGCTGTAGGACTATCTAAAAATGATTGCTACTGTGTAAACTGAAATCTTATTTACATAACTATAACTTCGCTTTCTGTCTCGATGTAAAAAAGACGAAAAGGAGCAGGTATGAAGGGTAAGGAGAGCAAAACTCTCGATTTGTGTCTTTATTTTGTGTTCTGAATGTGTCTTACAATATTCAGAGGAATTATTCAAGATAACTTACTTAATAGTTTTAAAATTAGGAGACCCTTTCAAAAAGGGGGGCATCTATCCTGATTTTATCCTTAACATGATCAACTGACAGAGAGATTAGGTGTATGGGCTTAATGTACATTGCCGTACCCATTCCAAGTTAGCCCGCTACAATTTTGACTACTTAGGTGAGATTGCAGCCAATGACTATCTTGTCGTCTGATATAAAAAACTTCAGGAACACCTTCTTACAATGGCCAGAATGGTTAAATGTGATATTGTGACTCTTTGGTAGAGAACTCTAAAGTAAATTGACAGGTCTAAATCTTGTGCTATCTATTTTCACAGAGAGTGTTATAAAAGAGATAGCATAAGTAAAGGTTGTTTTATTAGTGGGAATAACAATAGTGCAATGGGTGAGGATTGAATCGTCACTCTTTCGGTTTTATGTCTGCACCTTTAACCATTGCACTATTGAAATAATGAGATATGTTGATAAAATTAATAGATTTATATACTTACTTTTAAGTTTTAAAATAATAAAGTATTGATATTTATATTACAAAGGTTTCATTTTAGTTAGGTACTATTTTAATATATTTTTGAATATCAAATACCTTATAATCATGATTCACAATACTTAAAATTCAATTCAAAGAATTTATTATAGTACGCAAAATTATTTGTTTAAGCCTTGAAGGATATAGCCAATGTTTAAGCACAAAATGAAATGTAGTATTTATCTCTTTCTAAACAATACTTAATCTGCTAAATCAAAATGAGCTTGCTCAGAGGCTTTAATTCAATTTGTGTCGAGAATTGAATTGAATTGAAGACTCAAAGTATGAAAAAGTATTCCATTATTTAAGATTTTATTTTTTCGCAAAATACAGAAAATCCAGCAAGCACAAAAATAATATATTTGAGTGCTTCCAATAAACACATCTGTTTATCATAGGTAAAGTATAAAAATGATCATGGTGTATAAAAATCCTAGTTGACACAGTAGCAGTTAGCTGCGATGCTGCGAGGGAAGGTTTGGTGGTCGAATTAATTGGTATAATTACTACAATAATTTATTTCAATTTTTATTGTATTTGGTATGTGGGCTTTTTTATTTAAGTGATCAATCTTATCACGTAAGTAAAACTCAAGATATGAGTACAAAGGAAAGTAGATAACAGAACTGTGAAAGAAAATTGCTTTTTTTTTATTGGATTGTGTCCAATAAATAGTACAAAATGTAAGAGTTGTGATGGACCCACTTAGAGTATCCGGCGGCTATTGCGTACACATGCACTTGATGTTGATATGTGTGTATTGAAGCGATCAGTCGAGAGCGCGAAACACAAAAGAGTGAAGAGATGCGCGCGTGAGTGTATTGCAACAAGTGGACAAGTTGACCACTTTTATAAATTACAACGTCATGTAAAAAAATGATGTCGGTATACGATGCTTATTCCGTAATCGTCATGAATGATGGCGTTATTAGCAAGATAAGATATGCTGCACGGGTGTACCTACTGCTCTATTTGCTATTTAAAAGAGAAGCAACAAGTCGCATTGACAACAATCATTTTCAGTCTTCAAGATCACTTCTCTCTCTCTCTACGTTAAAGGATACTGTCGATATTGTACATACTATACAAGGTGTTAGTTAATGTCCCTATCCTACCGAAACCCATAAGTTGGGGTCGGTGTATAGATACATGAAAAAATATCATGAGACGTGTAGCTCATATCCTGGCCAAGTTATGAGGACTTCAAAAATTCACCATAAATGTTTAGGTGGCAACCTTTAAAACAGCTGATTCAATGGCAATGAACTGCCAACGATAAAACTATGAATGGATGTTTGTAGGCCTACAACGTACTACTTGCTATGCTATAACGTTGCGATAAAATATTCCAGATGCGATACCTAACCATTAATCGGCATGCAATTAAATCTGTAAACCTGTAGTATTGTTCAGTAGAGTGAAAACCGATTAGAAATCTCGTATTTTTGCAAGAATATTCCCGACTACTTTCGGACTCCATAAGTTAAAGTCCGTACCTACGTAATCCATAAAGTGACTGCCGCCTCTTTATTTGCATGTAATTAATATCTCGCGTCGTGGTTTTGATTAACAATGACTGTATGTGAATGAACGAATGAATGTGTGTGATATTTTTAATAATAAATCAATTGCAAAACGATACAATAATTATTATTATCGCTTGCAGTACAGTGCAAGCATATTACTAGCATTTGTAGTCGAAAGCGAGCGGTGTCCGGCGTAGTGATTTGCACCGGCGGCGCGGAGAAGTGATTTTTCACCGGAGAATCACCGGTGACTCTCCGGTGAAAGTAATCGGTGTTTAACCGATTATTATTGAATCATAACTCAAGTAATTTAATTTAAATAAAAAGAAGTTTGTTGAGGAACATTGTTAATTATTAACTTAATAACATTTATTCAAATACAATTACTTTATCATTATTTCCTACCTCCTTAAATAATAATTATCATAATAAAGTAAAATATTTTTTTTCTTAATATTTTTTTTATTTAAAACCTTTACAATACATCTAATATCATTTTGAGTTCACACAATATCGATGCGCTTAAAATTCCTGTGCATTGTACTAGAACATTAACAGTCAATAACATTTTAATTGATGCTAAATCTGTATTCGAATTCACCGGAGATCTCCGATGAATCTTCGGAGAATGGCAAATCACCGGTGATTTTCACCGGTGCTCGAAATTCCCCGCTCTAGTTCCGGCCCCTTCCAAAGCCGCGTACAGTACCCGGCAATAAATATTGCACATCGACCTTTGGAAAGAGACAATCGGTTAATTTCGGCTTCGTATAGTGTTATCTCTGTCGCACACTACCTATATGACTGACAAAACGTCACTGTCAGTCGCTGTTCAAGTGCGATAGGGTGCGGTCGCGTCCAATTCATAATATATGTTGAGAGTTGTTAACACCCCCAAATTTAAATAATTTAAAGTTCTACTATGGCATCTTTTTTTTTTATTATTTTACCTCATCCTAATGGACAGAGTTTTCTCGTACTATGTCCTATGCGATGTAATTTTTCGTTGCGCAAACGCAACCGCAAGTCTTGCTTGTAGCCTCGCCTTTACCTCGAGCGGCGCGGTCAAAGTCATTCTTGGAATTACTACTACGGAAAGGGATTTATGTGGCGTATTGTTATTATGTCTTCAGTTAGGGTTTCCAAAATGTTTTTTGTTAATTAATTAATTAATTTTGTATGAAAGTTTTTGATAATTAATTTTCACTTTTTACCACCGCCATTGTGTTTATGAGGTCAAAGTGCATGGGTGGTTGCTGGTAAGTTATACACATTAACAAACACCTTGTATATAGTTCTAAGTGGTTTTAAAAATTAACTTAGATTTAATTAAATTGTGTCTGTTTTTTTGATGTCTAAATGTGGTTTACAGAAATACACTTCATATCATCTAGAAGAGGCCAACAGTTACTGGTTTTCGAACAGTACCCCTACGCGAAGAACTTCGAGTCCAAGAAAGGCGTATCTTGGGCTTGCTCGTCCCGATGTTCTAAGAAATGCAACGCACAAGTCATGCTGTCAAAAGAAGGCGTGTTAACTGTCATAAACTCTTCACATAACCATGCCCCGCCGACGTTCTATATAAACAATAGAGGGGAATATGTGAGATCCAAAAAAATAGAAATAGTGTAAATAAAATAGTTAATAGAGTTAAGGAATTTTCGCCTCGCTCCGACTTGTCTTTAGAGAACTAGAAAAAGAGTAAGCGCTGCTCGATATGGTAAGTGCCATCCTATACTGTGAAAAACTAGAATTAATACTTTTCTCTACCCTAAAACATTTTTTAAACTGGTCTGTTTTATTGTACCAAAATAGATAAGCCATTTTAGGTGACAACTGATAAATAACTTGCAATCTAGGCAAATTATATTATATACTTAAAAAAAATTGCCGAATTGTTGGGTTTCAAATTCACTGAATTATTTTTGAATCTAAATAACGTTGCATTCCACGGACGCAGTGTTTTCTATTTTCATTTCATTATATCATCACATAAAATTTTAACATCGTACTGGACAAAATCAATCATTATTTTTCTGGTAGGTAATAATAATAATAAGTACTTACTACCTTATTTTGAAATAAATTTATTATAATCATGATCGTAGATTTTGTACATTGCACTAAATATTGAATGAGAATGACATCTATTTACTATATTTATAAATAGTATATAATATATTTATTAATTTAATAAAAACCCTATTTAATAAATGGAGTAAGTAGGTATATTTTTTCTTTGATTCTCAAAGCTATCAGTTGGCGAATGATTGGTATTATTTACTATTATTATACGTATAGATTTACAAAATAACTTCGTTGTAAAATCTGATATGATAATTTATTTCACTGGTCAACATTATCTGAATATTCAATTTAATCGGAAATATTTTGTTCAAAAAAGCGTTAAAATTATAAAACTGAGCAATATTGATCCTTCCAACGCACGTTGTTTCACAATTTCACGATTAGACCCTGTAGGTAAGATTATTAAGTATCCATTCAGCATGCGTAATTTCGTTTGTCAATTAGTAATAATTAGTTTAGTAATAAATCGCTGACTAACATAAATGCACAGCCCGAACGTATAGATTACTACTATAATAATGTGATTTACAAATAAAATGTCACATGTTTCAGTCAAATAAAAATCAAAATTTCTTTGTAGGGTGCACGCTCGGAAGTGCTCGTGGGTTAACTTTTATGAACTCAGGAAAAATTGGATCACATAATTCTTCCTTTGCTGCCTTAAAAGGCGAACAAACTTTGGACTTTTGATTCACGCGTTACTTGTCCTAAATTGGTGCAAGAACTTATTTCAGTCTTATATCAAGAGAAAGAACGGCGACGTCAAAGATGGGCATTTTCGAAATTGAATGTTCAAGCAATAGTAGTGTTTATCTTTTCAGAAGTAAGATATATCACATGCCATAGAGGCACCAAGAAGTTATTTTACAAGAAGTATACGTTCTCAAGGAACAGCTCTAACAAAAATGGATCACTATGGTGATCACTGTTCATCTCGACGCTCAAAGAAATGCACAGCGCAAGTCTTTACAGCAAACGATGGATCTTTATCTCTCTTCCAATCTGAACATAACCACGAACCTTCATATAGACGGTATTTGTGTACATAACGAGATGACAAAAATCGTTGAATATAAATTAATATTAATACTAACACCTTATTGACTAATATTTACAAAGTACATAATATATATACATTCGTAATATATATATTATGTTCTACCTTTGTGAACTCGGCCAGAGAGCAACTAAACAAATCAACTTGTTCAGCCGCTAAGTTGAGCGTGCGGGTCCCGCGCGAGAGCAGCGCGCGGCGCCCGATACATTACTACAATAATGTGATTTACAAATCTCACTTTCAGAAGCAAAATTTATCACCTCCAGAAAAGGCAAGAAAATGCTACTCTACAAACAGTACACATACTATAAGCACAACTTTAACAAGAGGGGTACGCTTTGGTATTGTTCTTCTCACACCTCGAAGCAGTGCCCAGCGCAAGCGTTTACAACCAACGATGGGTTTATAAATGTTGTGCGAAACGAACATAGTCACGAACCTTGTAACTTCTATGTAGGCAATAGTGGACAATATATAAGGATATGAATGTTCAACCTGTTTCATTATCATTACGAAAATTTTTTACCATCGTGATCAGCAAAACATCAACAGCTCACTACAGCCCTGGTAGCATGGGCGGGAGAAATTTTATCCCCGGGAAAAGGATAAAATGTTTATCCCCTCGCTTAGCTTTATCGGTACAGCGGTGGAAATAACACTCAGTAGATATACTTATAGAAATATACATCGTCATCTCCTCTGTCGCCATGCTTTAGCATAGGGAAAAGATAATTTTATCCCCTGTCCGTGGATAAAATCGGGGGATAAAACTTGTATCTCCTGCCCATGCTACCAGTGCAGGCGCAGGTCTTTTCAGAGGAGGGTTATATTATGCCATAACCAGCCACGCTGGTCCAATGCAAATTGGCAGACTTCACGCACCTCTGAGAACTTTACGGAGAACTCTCAGGTTGAAATCTACAGACCGCACTCCCACTCAGCTCAGACTCAAGACCGAGTTAAAACGAGACAGATTTGTGTCAGAGCATATTTGTGTCTCGTTTTAATTATATCTTAAGTCAGAACTCGCTCTATAGATCTCAGCATCAGGTGTGCAGATTGCCTCACAATGTTTTCTTTCACCATGACATGACAATTAATTGCTTAGACGCACATAACTCCGAAAAGTCTGAGATTCGTGCCCGGGATTTAATCTGCGACCTCGCGAATAGAATCACAGGACTGGTTAGGACGACAGTCCTAACACTAGGCTATCACTGCTAATAGAAAGGTTTTTATTCAAATAAACCTTTACAGTGCTTTTGAATCATCGAGTTAATTTACTAAAATTCGAAATGCCATTCCAACCGCGGATTAAAGGTTTTATTTAAAATATTTTCTCTTTAGTACAGTCAATACATGATTCTTATCTGAATAGGTACAAAATACACATACATTTGAGCCTGTGTAATTTTGAAACTACATCTTATATTTTCGAAAATCTCACAAACTGCAGTTACAAAATCCAGTGTATCATAAAAACTGTCTTTGATTATTCAATAGTCAAATGAGAATCAAACTTCCTTGGTATGGTGCCCGCTCGGGAGTGCTCGTGCCTCGTGGGTTAACTTTTGTATACTCATGAAAAACCATGTACATGCTATAATGATTTTCCCGTAGCTGCCCTAAAAGGAACTTAGTTTCACGCATCAATTGTCCTAAACAGGAGCTAGGTTCTATTTATATCTATCTCATAAAAAAGAAAAATCGGTGCGTCAAAGATGGGGCCTTTTCTAAAATCAAGTAATATTCGTGTTTATCTTTTCAGAAGTAAGATATATTACCTCCAATAGAAGCAAAAAGTCATTATTTTACAAGGAGTATACATTTACAAGAAACAGCTGTAACAAGAACGGAACACTGTGGTATTGTTCATCTCGACGCTCAAAGAACTGCACGGCGCAAGTGTTTACATTCAACGATGGATCTGTGGCAGCCTTCCAACCTGAACATAGCCACGAACCACCGAATTTGTATATTGGCGGTAGTGGAGAATACATTAGAGTATAATAAGATGATCTTCTTCTTGTAGTGCCGTCTCCTATCGGAGGTTGGCAACCATTAGGGCTATCTGCACCTTGGACGCTGCTGCACGGGTCTGGTACCTTTCCCCTTACCACTGGCGCAAGTTCTTAAGCCACCACCAGGTGGTCTTCGGCCAGCTATTTTTCCCTGTATGGTGAGCTGCAGGGGTCGTACTTATTAAGGACGTAATTATAAGATGATACCCGTGTTTAATTTTATCCAACAGTTAAATTTTTGTGATAAAATATAGCCGCTGCTTGTATCATTTTCTACCTGCTTGGGAAAATCCTGTATAAATCGGTGCAGACTTTCTTATAGCCCGCACAAAAAATTGAAAAATAGTGTTTGCGTTATGAGTTCAAAATTTTAAATTGCGCAATTTCACGGACTCATTGCATATTTTAGTTCTACGTATTCTCTGTTACGAAGTTGTGATAGTTGTTAAGGTCTCCTATTCGGGGGGTCGCAGATTCGAGCCCGGGTACGCACCTCTGACTATTCAGAGTTATGTGCGTTCACGCAATTTCAGTAAAAATGATATTGAAATCCCATTTTCAGGAGCTACTTTTATCACCTCTACAAATAGAGTAAAAAAGTTATTACTTTACAAATCATTCACTTACTCAAAATACAGTGCAAATAGAAAGGGTCAAAAGTGGTGTTGTACCTCTCAGTGGTCAAAAAGTTGCGCAGCTCAAGTTTTTTTAACCATGGATGGCTGTCTCATTGAAGTTCTGACGGAACATAATCACGCACCGCCTGATCTTTATGTAGATGAACATGGAATATATAGAAAAAACCTTTGATAAGCCACGTTTTATTGCTGCCCTTAGTACTGAATCAAGTTAAATTAGCGGTAACAGCACAAATAGAAAGGGAGACAGTAGTGCTTTACATCGAATTGCGCCGCTCCAGTACTTTTATTAACCAAAGATGGCTTCCCTATTGACGTACTAACTCAATTATTAACCAAAGATGACTATTGACCTATTGACGTACTAACTTAAATGCTAATTTGAATTTAATCTTTCAATATGGACTCTGTCTGAAAGAAATGATTATTTATTTATTTATTTAACCAAATATAATCACGCATCGTCTGACTTTTATGTAGACACGGAAAATATAGAAAAATCTTTTGATATGGCACGTTTTATTGCTACCCATATGGGTATATAACCACCATATATGGGTGGGTTATATAACCACCATATATGGGTGGGTTATATAACCACCATAACCAAATAAAGTTAAGTTTTACGAAATCAACGTACATTAACAATTTTTGGAGTCCGTAGAACTGTGCTAAGTTTTTGTTACTCGCAATGATTTATCAGCTATTTGAATGATCTATGAGAAGAATAAAAAAATTCGTCTCGTTCTCGCTTTTATTTTACTTAATAGACTCAGTCAAATCTTACGAAAAGTATGAACCATTTCCCATTCTTGAATCTAAGTGAAAGTTTCTCAAGTTTCATGATATTTATAATTTTGACTCCCCGCGTCCTGAATTCTGACACATATTATATTCTTATTCGTAAATGACTACATCTGCAGGTAAATTTTAAAAGCTCATTAGGCCTGATATTCAAATCTCACTTTTCAGAAGCTAAATTTATGACATCCAAAAGAGGCAATAAAGTATTGTTTTACAAGTCCTTTATTTACGCCAGGAACAACAGTGGAGGAAAGTGGTACTGCTCCTCCCGAAGCTCGAAAAAGTGCGCAGCGAACGTTTTCCTGGACCACCATGGAACTGTTACTGAAATTGTAACTGCACATAGCCATGAACCGCCTAGCGTTCATATCGACAGTCGTGGCGAGTTTATAAGAATTTATTAATGTCATCTGTGGTTAAGGAATTTTTGTACACACTGGTCGATTTTGGATAAATTGCATCAATCATTTCTACAATCTCAAATCTGGTGATTGACTAAGTTTAAGGTATTCTTGATGCAACAATGCACTTCAGCCACCAACTGTAGAGTATCGATCAATCAGACTTGATTGTGATTGTCACAATTTATAGACAATCCTGCTGCTGGTCGATCGATTGGAAAGTGACGTATGGTTGGTGGTAAATCGATCTAGGGATCGTGGGATGAGGAGTTGGTGGTTTGTCAGGTCGACCGTGGGGATGTGGGGGAGTTATTGAATTATGGCTTTAGGGTATCGGGCGGTTGAGAAAGGTCGATAGACGTGCGATCGGGGTTTAACTAATTGTTTAACTCAAAAATTACATTATAACTATATTTGGTTATTCTTGGTTTTGAATTAACAGTCATTTCACTTACATAGCAAGAACGACCTATCATATTTTTGGTATTTCCTTACTTACTATTTATTCCTAATTTATAGTCAAAAAAAGGCCGTTAACAAACGCAGAAAGAGTGAGGCGATATAAGGAACGTTTAAAACAAAACCCGGAAAAGTATGAACAATACAGAAAGAAGCAATTGAATGCAATGAAGGCTAAATATAAAAAAGTATCAGAAATGTCCAAATCGGAAAGAAAATTACAAAGACTCCAATGGAGACTAGAAAAACGAAGCCAGAGGAAGAACAAGAGATAGACAGAGATTATCATTTTCATCTTAACATATTAATTATTTTATATTTCCTTACACCTTTTTCACAAGGAAAAATCTTTTAGTCTAATCCGACAAACAAAAAAAAAACCCGTGGTACATAGTACCACTCTTCCAGTAACTAGTAGAACAATAAAATAATTAATATGGGAACATTTAAGCCGTATTCTCCCTTATCACCATGGAACTGTTGGTAAAATTGTAACAGTACATAACCACAAATAACTTCACAAAATAAATGAAAATTTAATTAAGTAATTATGTATTTATTAATAATAATGGATCATAAATATACAGTAGGTTTAGACAAAAGTCTTTACTCTTTAGTAAAAAGTTGTATTTTGACTAATTCTCTTTCTGGCACAGAATTTGAAACATGTCAATAGCAACAGTTGTGTTTATGTATATATTTAATATACAAACTATATTATTAAGGGCTATTAATAAATTAGTTAATTTTAATCAAATCGGGCGTGTAAATATCTGTTGCAGATCCAATTTTAATCAAAAGTGATAAGAAAGGCGGCGTTTACATCCTCCTCTACAAAGGCTATAAGTTTACAAGGCGAACTAAGTCGAAAAAGGGCACTGTGTGGAAGTGTATAGCGAGCAAAACGGACCAATGCAAGGTCACATTGACTACGGATCCAAATCTGAAAATTGTGGTATCATTGGGAAGCCACGATCACGAAAAACCCGTAATCGAAACTAAACCTAAACATGTTTATTTCATGGCTCCTTGATATTAGGTATAGTAACAACGTCAGTCGCAATTATATTTTATTAACAAAAAGTTACAACCCTTAATTTTAAGAACTAAAATAAAACAACTATGTATTACAATGTGAATTTTACCGATATATTTGAATGACGTGTAAATCTAATTACAACAGTATTTCGGTAGCTAAGTATGTATATGAAATAATAATATAGTGATACTTTTAACTAGAATTCTCCTCAACGCTTATACTCTTATTATGTTTTAGAATTTTAGATCTTACAGTTAATTTAAAAACATATATTTTTTTTAAATAGTTCTATGAAATATTAACAGCTATTTTAACTTGTTAAACGTCGAAGTTTTTTTAAGGGGGGGGTAAGGTTAATTCGGTAAAAAAAAGGCATGTTTTCAAGATTTTTTTTTGGCAATACAGATGGTGTTAGTTTATTCAGTCGATCCATACATGATAATGTAACATTAGAACAATATTCTCCTAAATTTTCATTGCAAAATATCAAAAATTGAGCGAGTGACAGTGAATTTCCGGAGGCGCCTCGAGAAAAAGTTGTTTTGCGGTGCCCATCATAACTCGCAACCAAATCATCTGAAATAAAAAAATCAAAATGCATTCGTTAAAGGAGATGTTTGTCGAGGTATTCACGAGAGCAATTTTTTTTCTTCGATTTTTCGATTTTTCGTAGCACTTGGAAGCCAAAAACCAGATTTTTGCTAAAAAAAACGGCTAATTTGCTGTTGTAAAAAAATTGATAATTATTGAAAAAAAAAAGCTCTCGACAATACCTGGGGAATTATGTGAAGAAACACTGTGCAAAATTTCAAAACGATTGGTCCAGTAGATTTTTAGTTATGGTGGGCACGGACTTCAAAAATGACAAGTCTCAGAAAAAGGCTTTAAAGTTTTGCGTACTGAATTTTCAAGATAAAATTCGACAATTTTTTTATACTCACCCAGAGCCGTCGATGCCAGGTCCGTCACTTGTTACTGCTCAGCACAGCCTACAGCGTTTAACTGATGCATAGATCATGCCTCGAATATACTCGACTTTACCTGAACAAACCCGTTTGGGCCGGGTGGGGCTGTAAAACCTCAGGCTGGCAACGGACGCTGAAATACTCATAACTTCGTCAATTTTGCCCCGATCGACTTGAAATTTTAACACAATTTTCTTGAGATATTATGCATTCAATTAGAAAAATATAAAAAAAATCGAAAAAAATAAATTTTAATACCTTACCCCCCCCCCTTAAATTTGTTTGAAGTAAAAATTATATATTCATTTGTTTTAAAATATATACGAAAAAAGAAATAAAATCTTCACTACTTATGCACAAATCTGTTGAAAAAAACGGCGCTAAGGAAAATGGTACTTAATGTATTTATAACCTACTACCCCTTTCCAACATATTGTACCATACCATCTATTGTGCATGTGAATGGAATCAATGCGAAAAAATCCATTTTTCGTAACTGATCGCCTCAAAAATTATGTCTACCTCTTCAAGAGTATAATTATTATTTTCTTAAGATTTTAAGTTTTTATTATTTTATTTAGTATTTGAATTTCTTTGTAACTAAATCCATTAAAGGGATTCTAAAAAAAGTTGCATTTTAATTCAAATCCTTCGTTCAAGATCTAGTACCTTTGAGTATAGTATACTCAGTCTATTACCTACTCAGTATTGTACTACTTGATTAAATAATAATATATACTAAGTAAATAAATAATACAGTTTATGCGAGGTACATACAGACACGCATATCTCGACGGTCCCAAATCGAGTTAAAATACTAAAATAATTGATCAGCTGATTAGATTTTCTAAATCCTGTGGTAATTTTTTAACTTCCCATTAATAGCCTAGATCATTGCTTATACAATTTTTTACCTGCCCGTGAAAGTCACGTCAAAATCGGCTCTGTTGTTATTTTTTTTATAGTATAAACTTGGGCATGTTTGGTAATGGAATTGAAAAGGCAATTTCGGCGTATTCTTGATGAATGATCATGATCGTATTAAAGGGTGTGGAATATTTCAAGGAGGAGTTATGGATCACCTGGTTCAGAATGATTCGCCGCTCCGGTGGTATTGGCGGGAAGTGCACCTCTGCGCTCCTTGTCGTATACTCCACGAATATTATGATTGTTGACGATTCGACGGGTTAAATCGACCGGAATCGCATGCGACTTGATTCGCGTGTAGAACTCGCGTATAATTATAACTTTTTTCGCACTCGACGGGATAATCGTCCGGAGCGCGTACGCGCCGTGTTCACGCACAGAAACGGAAGTGTCTTCGCTGTCTTCTCTCGATGACAGGTGACAGGAGAGGGGGGGGGGGAAAGGATGCGTTCAGAAATGTTAGAAACTGGTGCATTCAAAAATTACAATTTAGATTTATCATACCGCCCCCCAAAGAGCGCCTAAGCTCTTTGATAAAGAATACTAAACAGACATAAATGATTTGTTAAAAAATAAAAATAAAAGTGACAATCTAAGTTAAGATACAAAAAAATAAAAATGGGTTTAAAGAAAAAATAATTGGTTTAAAATACGCCACGCTAATCCGAAATAGGCAGCAGGGGACATATTTTAACAACAGGCCTCAACAAAGTGCCGGTAGAAGTTTTTAGTTCTACGACTCGAACCGTGCCGTCAGAGCCAGGGCAAACACGCAGAATACGAGCCCTTTTCCAATGAAGCGGTGGCAAATTTGGGTCTTTAATCAATACTAGATCTCCAATTTGAAAGTTAGGGACTTTGCTCTGCCATTTAGGGCGTTGTTGCAACGTGTGGAGATACTCAGCTTGCCAACGCCGCCAAAAGTGCTGCGTCATTTGACGGAGCATATGCCATCTGGTTAAACGGTTGGGGTTTTCTTTCTCCAAATCCTCTTCAGGGAGTGCCAAAAGGGGCTGACCAATGAGAAAATGACCGGGCGTTAGAACTTCTAGATCATTTGGATCATTTGTTAACGGGCATAACGGCCGCGAATTTAGAACTGCTTCTACCTTTGTAAAGACTGTGGCCAATTCTTCGAAGAAAAGTGCACGTTCGCCGATAATGCGAGCAATGATTGTTTTTGCGGATTTGACCGCATTTTCCCACAAACCACCCATGTGAGGGCTTGAAGGAGGATTGAAATGCCAGTTTATTTGATGACGAGCCAAGGATTGCTTGATTTGGTCATTTGAATTTTTGAGCTGGCTAACGACGTCTTTAAGATAATTATTCGTGCCGATGAAATTGGTCCCGCAATCACTAAAAATGTCGCTGGGAAAACCACGACGACTGACAAAGCGATCGAGACAAGCCAAAAATGCCATGGTGGACAACTCAGAGGCTATTTCCAAATGGACACATTTAGTGGACATGCAGATGAAGACGCATAGGTAAGTTTTAATCAACCTAGAATTGCGTGTTCTCGATGATTTGATCAAAAAAGGACCGGCGAAATCGACGCCGACCTTTTGAAATGGCCGACACGAAGTGACTCGATAAGATGGCAAATCACCCATGAAGGGCTCTATAGATTTAGGTCGTAGCCTATAGCAATGTTGACACTTGAAAACTTGGTGTCTGATGATTCGTCGTGCAGACAGAATCCAAAATTTACGTTGGAGTAAATTTAAAAGAGTGTTGACACCTGGATGCAGATATAAATGATGATAGTAATCCACAACCAAGCGAGTCACTGGATGATTTTTCGGCAGCAAAATCGGATGCCTGGCATCATAGTTTAGTTGAGACTTAATGAGTCTCCCGCCTACCCTTATCAAACCCTGAGAGTCAAGAAAAGGGTTAAGTCGTTTGAGGCTATTTGTGGGATGTTTTTGTTGATGCAGCAACTTCAGGACCTCTGGAAATTCGGCGGACTGGACGAGCTTGAAAATCGCTATCGCACTATCGTTTAGCTCGGAAACAGTTAGTGGTCCAGACCGGCGTTGAGTGGAGTTGCGCGAGTTGAAAACGTAGCGTTTACACCAAGCTACCACGCGGAGTAGCTTGGAAAACGAACTGAATTTGGTCAACAATCCTTCCTCGACATTAACAACGTTCGACATTAATGGGAGTGGTTGACCTTTTATACCAGGTAAGTCTGAATCGTTCAAAATGGCGATATCTCTAGGCCATGTTGAAGGATCGGCTTCAAGCCATGGCGGAGACCACCAAAGAGATGATTCAACCAGTTGCGAGGGGTAAAGACCGCGGCTCGCAGGATCAGCGGGATTTTGTGCTGAGGGTACATGCCTCCAAACAGCATTTGGTGCCAAAGCTTGAATTTGGGACACGCGATTGCCTTCATACGTTTGAAGCATGTGAGGTGGCTTTTTCACCCAAGAAAGCACGATGCTGGAGTCACACCAGGCCACAATGCTTTCAATCTTGATTTTACCTTTCAGAACACCTACAATATGTTCGAGAAGGCGAGTAAGTAAAACCGCACCGTTCAACTCCAGCTTGGGAACGGTGAGCTTTTGGCTCAAAGGAGCGACGCGAGACTTCGCCAACAGTAGTCGGGTCGAAGCTCCGCCATCAGAGCTTGTAACGCGCAGGTAGACGCATGCAGCGTACCCGCGTTCAGATGCATCACTGAAACCATGAAGTTGACATTCGACTGGTTGATCAGTAATGATCCTGCGTGGAATTGTGATCTTTTCAAATTGAGAGAAATCGAACATCAACGTTGACCAAATCTTTTGGACGTCTGCAGGAAGCGGATCGTCCCAATGACACTTCAGCAACCACAGCCGCTGCATGATGTGTTTGGCAAGAAAGATTACTGGAGTCAAAAAACCGCACGGGTCATATAGTCGGGCTATATTTGAAAGCACACCGCGCATGGTCATAGATTTGTTCATCTCGGAAACCTTATAGACGAAACTATCGTTGTCAGCGTTCCATTCTATACCGAGGACCTTGAATATATTGTCTCCTCTTTCTTCGAAGCGAAAAGGTTGCTCACAATGATCCGAAGAGAAAGATCTCAAAAACTCACTGGAGTTACTCGACCATTTGCGTAACACAAATCCGCCCTGAGCCAAAATGGATTCTAATTCATGTTGTAGCTTCTTGGCAGATTCTAAGCAGTTACCGCCGCTTACCACATCATCAACGAATGTGTCCTCCAATAAAATTTTCGACGCAATGGGATACTGCATTTGATTTAAATAGGCGAGTTCATGTATGACACGAATAGCCTGAAATGCAGAACTAGAAACGCCATAGGTGACCGTGGTCAACTCAAATTGTTTCAAAGGTTGATCAGGTGCTTCACGCCAAAATATAGTTTGATATTTGCAATCTGAATCATGCATTCGAACCTGTCGATACATTTGTTTAATGTCACAGGTGAAAACAATTTTATGGACCCGAAATCGTAGAATGATATCTTCAATGTTCTTTTGCAACTTAGGTCCTGACATAAGGACCTGGTTAAGCGAGACGGACGTGGAACTAGCAGCCGACGCATCGAAAACCGCACGAAGCTTGGTAGTGCTGCTGTGCGCCTTTAGGACACCATGGTGTGGAATGTAGTATCTATCACTTGCATCAGGGTGTAGTACTTCTCTCATGTGACCAGCGTGAGCATAGTCGCGCATGAAATCAATGTAGAGTTGGCGTAGCTGGACATCCTTCAACAATCGACGTTCCAAATAGTGAAACCTTTTTAAAGCGTTCAGGCGAGTATCACCTAAAGGTTTATGGTGAACCTTAAAAGGAAGGCGAACAACAAATCGACCAGTATCGTCCCGACTATGAGTTTCACAGAAGTGTTTTTCACATTGAAGATCTTCGGGATCTTGAATTGATGCACTAGGAGGTTGTTCTTGCTCCCAAAATCTAGTGAGAGCAAAATTAAGATCAGTGGTGCAGGCCATCGAGTTCACACTGTCGAAGTGTGATGATGCTGCAGGAGCTTTACCCATGATGATCCATCCAAAAACGGAAGAATAGGCAGTAGGCATGTTATCACCTAGACTGAATCTCTTACCATCGAGGATGTCATTGTATAAATCAATGCCCAAGAGAAGATCAATTTTCCCTGGAATAGAGAAGTTTTTATCAGCTAGAATCAAATTTTTGCATTGAGCAAGAACAGAACTGCTGATTTTAGTAGATGGTAAATGATTGGAAATCTGTTTCAAAATTAAGAAATTTGAAGTCAGAGTACAAGATGAGTCATTAAATGACTTGATATTGCATGTAAGCATGCCACGTGCATGTTGAGCTTGCGCACCCAATCCAAAAATTGTTGAAGGTTGAGCGCGTGGAAGTTTCAATTTCTGAGCTAAATTTTCAGAAATTATTGATACTTGTGAACCGCAATCAAGCAGGGCTCTAGCTGGATGAAGATAACCGTTTGCATCCTGGACTCCTACAAAAGCTGTGCCCAATAGCATGGTGGACATCGCGTCGACACTATGCAAGGACTGTTGTTGGACTGCGGACTTACTAGTCGACGCAGCAACAACCGTGTTTTCAGAAGCAGGTGCAGGTTCAACACCCGTGTTGACCTGGACTTGAGGGTTTCGATCAGTGTGTAATTTTGTGTGATGCTTACGACCACACACAGCACAAGAGTGCTGGCTTAAGCACCGCCCATTATGCGAACGAATGCAATTTATACACAGTCTGTGCTTAATTACAAAAGCTTTCCGTTGTTCGGGTGTCATAGCGTTGAACGCCGAACAATGATATAAAGATTGATGATTTTCCCCTTGGCAAGGGCAAGAAAAACTCGAAGCTTTTTGATTTGAAGAATTTTGATTTGTCTTTTCATGCGATACACTCAAAGAATTATTAAGAGTAACTTTAGCATTCACATTTGTTACTGAAATGTTTTCCAAAATTTTCTGTTGTTTTTCAAGAAAATTTAAAAGTGACTTAAAAGTAGGTATGCTTGAAACATCAATTTTTGATTCAAATTTGCACCTTAAATCCATAGGCATTTTTTTTAATATAATATGCAGCAATAAAAAGCTCCATGACTCGACGTCAAAAGCCAAAGCACTTAAAGCGTTTAAATTTTCTTTCAATGTGTTAACAAATTTATTTAAATTCTTTAAATTTATTGGTGCAGTAAGGTTAGGCAAGCTGAGTAGAGCCTCCACATGCTTATCTGCTATTATGCGTTTGTTGTCATAGCGATCCTTTAATAAGTTATATGCGACGGGATAATTTTCAGAAGAAATTTTTAAGTTCTTGATAAGTGCCAAAGGTTCCTTATCTAAAACACTCAAAAGATAATGCATTTTTTCTATATTGTTAAGCTTAGGATTATTATGAATAAGGCTGTCGAAGATGGAAATAAAATTTTGCCATTCTGTAAATAAACCGCCGAAATGGGCCAAATTAATTTTAGGTAATCGAAACTCTCCACTATGGCTGCTATGACACTTCGTATCGTGGTTTGACTCTGGCTCTGAGTCGACTATGCTGGTGTAGAGATAATGAATTGAATATACCATATCATTGAATGTTGAATAATTGGTTTCAATTTCCTTTATCTGTTCCTTAGTTAACGAATCACACATGCTTAACAATGTGTAAGCATCATCCATCTGCTGCCTAAAACGGTCCAAATCTTTGTAGCGGATAATAAACAGCTGTTCATCCTTGGAATCTACCGGTTTCTGTTTACTACTTAATTTTACTGCAATATCATAAATAGACTGAACATTTTTGCATGCCAGCTGGTATTTCGCAAGATGCAACTTAGTTTCGCTCATTTTTAATGTAATGAATTGTTTAAATTATGTAAAAAGCTAATTTCAAACAAAATAAACAAAATAATAACTTCGAATTACTTTATACGTCAATTTACTTGTCACCTGTCACCTGTCAACTAATGACCTCAGACTAGAAACGCAATTTAGACGTCAAGTGACAATGACCGAGTGTAATCTACCCAGTGCAGTGCACAATCGACCATAGACAAAAAATCGGTAAATTCCGATAGAATGATATCGATGTCTATGGACCGGATGTCGGAAACTACCAACCCACGCTATCGAATGCACAACAGTGACACAAGGTTAGTTTAGGTTAGGAAAATGGGAATTAGGGAATTCGGTATCTGAAGGACCAAAACATGGAATATTTCAAGGAGGAGTTATGGATCACCTGGTTCAGAATGATTCGCCGCTCCGGTGGTATTGGCGGGAAGTGCACCTCTGCGCTCCTTGTCGTATACTCCACGAATATTATGATTGTTGACGATTCGACGGGTTAAATCGACCGGAATCGCATGCGACTTGATTCGCGTGTAGAACTCGCGTATAATTATAACTTTTTTCGCACTCGACGGGATAATCGTCCGGAGCGCGTACGCGCCGTGTTCACGCACAGAAACGGAAGTGTCTTCGCTGTCTTCTCTCGATGACAGGTGACAGGAGAGGGGGGGGGGGAAAGGATGCGTTCAGAAATGTTAGAAACTGGTGCATTCAAAAATTACAATTTAGATTTATCAGGGTGCGTAATATGTTTATATATATTCCCTCCTCTGCTGGATAGGTATATTATACAGGTTTCTTTTAAAGACTACATAATATAGCCATTGGAAAGTGAAAGTCTATTCAAGAGGTCCTTGTATCCAGCGGCTCCGTGCAGCTCGCCTGATGTGTGGAGCGCCTCGGAGAGCATTTAAAGCATTGGCTGATCTTTCTTCAATCGTCGGATTTCCGTCCCATTGGACTATGAGAGTGAGGGCACTGCACCTGTGTTTGCGCACACACTTGTACACTATAATATCTCCCACTCTGTGGAGTTTAGTCCCCGTGACCGGATTCGGTCGGGAGGACATTTATTTGTATAGATAAATCAAGAAAACGCCAATATTTTATTGCAGTAAGAGTTGTAACTGCGGTTGACGGTGCGACAATCCTGATGCTGAACGGGTATGCTTTCACGAACCCCTCGCCGATGTCCAACGGAGAGCGCTGGTACTGCTCCGGAAGGATCCGATGGAAATGCACCGTTTGTTTGCACGTTAACGACGATTACGAACTCGTTTGCATATCACACGAACACGCCCATGACCCACCGCTGTTGGAAATCACTGATGGCGGTCTTTATGCTATAGCTAAGCATTGAAGGAAATAACTATCATAATAGAAACAGCTTTGACTATCACATAAAAAGCTCTCGGTTGGCAAAAAGTTTTGGGCATAAGGATCTCACTTAGGTGCTTAGCACACGGCACCGCGCAACGCAGCGGAGGGCGGAGAAGGCGGGCTTATCGTGTCGTATCTCGCGACAGGCTTGCAACAGGCATAATTCTCGTCGCTGTCAAACGGCACATCTTATGTCGTATAGGCTTGTATGCAATCTGTCGATGCCTAACTCACGTACTGTACAGACGAGCGGTGCGGTGTACGATTGTAGACATCGAGGGACTACAAACAAGGGCATACGACAGAAGATCCGTTTCACCGCGTTGCGCGGTGCCTTGTGTGAATCACCTTACGATTGCAAATAGATTTGTAAATAAACTAATACTGATTTATCTTAAAAGATGTTTGGACATATTCTTTTGAAAAATGTTATTGTAATGTAAATTGGTATTTTAATATACTTTAATATAAATATTTCAGAATTTAATTAATAAATAAGTCGTGGTAAATTAAATCAGTATAACTTTTTTTTTCATTGGAGCTGAAGCACAGAGAAACATAATGTTTTCATTCTTTTGTTATGAGAGAATAATTTTCAAATATTTAATTTAATAAAAAATACTTAATACTCTATATTTTGTGTACCGTCGTAATGAAACTATCTGTTTGGGAAAAATTATATGATCAGAAATCCCTAAAACTAAGTCTAAAAGAGACCTGTGTATTTTTGGTAATTCTTTTAAAAGTGTAAAACTTGAATGTTACAGCGGATTTGATTACACTGATCTCAGGAAAGACTTTGTTGATGTGGGAGGGTTACACCTTCAGTACACCACGGACTTTGGGTACAAGTAACGTTGTATCGTGGAAATGTACGGACAGAGGGGGCAACCGCTGCAAGAAGTACATCCACGTGGATGAGAATTTTCACGTGCACGCTAGTTTCAACGCTCACAACCACAACCCGCCGAAGTATGTAACGACGCAAACTGGATTTCACGTGAAATGTTAAATTAAGTGCCTCTAAATAACGCGGGAAATTATTACTAATTAGTAATTTCGTGAAATGTGTTGCCCTCTCATATGATGATTTATGGCTAGCACCTAGTAGGTCGCCGATGGTTGGAGATATTTGTGAAGATGAATTAGATATGTGAAATAAATATAATTTATTTGCTGCTGTTTTTCATTCGTATATATGTATAGGATTTCAGGCATTCATTAGATTTCGAAAGATACATCTATATTGAATGTATTACATCAACTATCACCAAGAGACAAGAAAAATTTACTACAGGTTTAATACTAGATTTATAATATATACTCTTCTTCTTTTCTTGTGGATGCGGTTACGCAGGTCCTTGGATCCCTTAAGACATTGACAGTTATTAAGACGGTACTCTAGTCCCAAGGAATTTGAAAAATAGGTATTTGAAGAAAATATCGCCGTCGCGCTGCGCCCGACCAACAGGTGTTATCCATGTGTACGAGTAGTGTATTTGTGTGCGCGAGCCCTCGCCCCTCCCATGCCCGTAACATTCACCCGCCGGCCGCCTGCGGGTGAATAAATATATTTTGAAACTTTGAATCGGATGATGCTTTACTATTGATACTGAGCCCAAAACAATTTTTTTTTTAATTTTTCGTCTGTCTGTATCTTGGCCGCGCATCACACTGAAACTACTGGACGGATTTAAAGGAAACGTAACATGATTTAAGTTCATACTACGAGGTAAAATATAGGATACTTTTTATCCCGAAATTCAGCACGGTTCCCTTGGGAGAGGGGATGAAAGTGAAAATGTGTATTTCATTGTAATTCATTAACGTGTACTCCGATTTCATTCATTCATTTTTTATTAGAAAGAACATACTGCAATGATTGTTCTGTAATTATTTCAAGGTCGTCAGTTTAGTAGTTCAGAAATTATAGACTTCATAATGCTCAGTAATAGGTCCAAATAACTTGAACCCCGTTACGTACAGGAAGCTTTGAATGTACGGCTCATTTTAAGCTGGCATAACACACTATCGTAAACCATAATGGATAGCCCTATTTTGAACCGACCTTCAAAAAGGAGGAGGTTATCAATTCGGTCGGTATCTTTTTTTTTTCTATGTAGGTATGTCCACCGATTACTCCGGGGTTTCTGGACCGATTCACGCGATTTTTTTTAATGGGCCCTTAAAAATTTTTACCTTCAACTCCTCAACCCTGATGCTGCAGTGGTACTTTCTCCCTAAAAGCTTTAGGAACTGTCGTTTACGAATTGGTATGCTTGCTACTAGATCATAGAGCTCCAGGTCATCCTCCTCAATCCTGTGGTGATATCATTTTTTTTTAAACTGAATAGTTTGCGCGAGAGACACTTCCAAAGTGGTAAAATGTGTGTCCCCCCCTGTAACTTCTAAAATAAGAGAATGATAAAACTAAAAAAAATATATGATGTACATTACCATGCAAACTTCCACCGAAAATTACTTTGAACGAGATCTAGTAAGTAGTTTTTTTTAATACGTCATAAATCGTAAACCGCAATTGCTGCTACGGAACCCTTCATGGGCGAGTCCGACTCGCACTTGGCCGCTTTTTACTAACTGCATACGAAAGTAAATACGGTACTTATACCAAGACAACAATTTTTAAAATTGTTGTCTGTCTGTCTGTTTGTTGCCACTAATCTCGGGACTGGCTGAACCGATTTTGACGGGAATTTCACTGGTAGATAGCGATATTATCGGGCATCGTATAGGCTACTTTTTTAACCAACTTTCGAAAAAGGAGGAGGAGTTGTGTTTTTCTACCTCTGTATATCGATATCTCCGTGATTTCTTAACCGATTTGCGTGAATAGAATAGAATAGAAATATTTTTTATTCAAATAAACTTTTACAAGCACTTTTGAATCGTCAATGAATCTACCACTGGTTCGGAATGCCTTTCCTGCCGAGAAGAGCCAGCAAGAAACTCGGCGGTTGCTCTTTTCAAAAAAAAAAAGAACCTTTTTTTAATCGACACAAAAACTTTGCGAGATGGTCCCATAAGAACTTCGGGTTCCAACTCTTCAATCCTGATGCTGAAGGGTACTGCTTCCCTAAACTGTGGGGATTTAGGAATTGTTGATTATTATGAATAGTTATTGTAGGGACCAAGTAAAGACATCGTTAAATTCCAGGATCTAACTCCTTAATCCTGATGCTGAAGGGGTTCTGCCAACCTAAACTGTGGTGATTTAGGAACGCGGATGAAGTCACGGGTGTCCGCTGGTAATAAATAAAATAATCATTGTATAGTGTAAATATCGACATCAGAGTACATCACTAGAGTATCGATAAAAATATCGACAATTGTCACTTCCCTATTAGTGTACATGTAAGCCTTACCCTCCCTCACCTTTACCCCCGTAAAGTACGAAAGGGACAACTGCAGCTCGGGCTGATTTTTACCTACAAAAACCTCGACCAAAAGACGTTTCGTATTCTGCTGTTTCCTTCTTCAAAACTGGACAAATCTCAAATATTCTTATATCAAAATTTAGAGGAAGAGTATATCTATGCTTGTATGTTTTTCTTTTTTGTTAAAAACTTATCAAATTTGTCTGATAGTCGTTTGAACATGGCGGTAAAATCGAGGGTTTTTTTCGGGTTTTTGGATTTTCATATTTTTTTTTAATGATAATGTTTTGGAAAAAAGAAAAACATAGGGGCACGTATTAATTAGACCTAGATTTTTTGGAAAAAAATCATTGCTCTAGAGGCATTATCCACGAAGAAAACAGCAGAATACGTTTGTATGGAGAAAGGCCCACTAGAGTACCCTCTTAAATTTAAAGCCGCCACAACAGCAACCATTTCTTAATTGGAATAAACGTAGCTTCCTCAGGCTATACGATATGGTTCCCTAGATGAATGCTTCGTTTCTGTATTAAAGTGGAACGCTAACAAGATGTTCATTTACTGCAACAATGCTGTATCTCCAAAAAGGTGTGATTTTAACTAGAAATATAGGAAAAGTCGTCATTTCATGCTCTATGAACACTACATTAGTTGCTAAGTAAACTCAGAGAAGACAATTTTCAAAAGCTAAGATACTTATTACCTATTTGACATTTTTTTTGGATTTTGAAGAAGAGATCATTGTTGTAGCAAATGAGTGAGACAATATGCAACTCCTAACAAAACGTACATATATATATACATGCCTGCGAATTTGAGGTTTCAATGTACATGTGTCTGTAATATATGTAACTTTACTACTATGTTACAGGTTTATCTTACAAATTCATTCCGTCAGTGAGAGGAAAGCGTAATCTCATATTATTGAAGAACTACACGTTTAGCCAAATCAACAAAGATTTCAGATACTGGTACTGTACAGAAAAATTTACTCACAAATGTAAAGCTAAACTGAGATTACAAGATAACCGAGACATAATTCGCTCCTTTCTCGAACATAACCACGATGCGCCGAAATATTATAAGACTGGTCTTGGTTCATATTTTAGAATCAAGTAGCAAGACAAGCAAAAAATATTTTGAACGATTATGACTATGTTTTTTTTTTTTTCTAAAATTAAGTGTGGAGTAGCTAGATGTTATATTGAGTATTATTTATAAGAGGGAATCTTAAGTATAGTTCTTGCAATTCGCGAGGGCACATGGCTCATGGTTGTGTGTGTCGTATCTGTATAAGTGTGAGTGAGAGCTTGCTAACGCTTGACCGCTCCCACTTAAGGCTCCTGTCAGGCACGTACACGACGTAACCACAAGTAAAGCTCGCGCGCCCCCGTGAATTACAAGAACTGTAACTGTTTTACAAAGATTCCATCATTAGTGCTAGTTGATATCAATTAATCTCAGTGTGATTTTTAATGATAAGTTAATCCATGAAATACTGGACAGAAGGTACTAGAGCAGTATTATGTTTAGTAAAGAGTTTTTGTGAATTATTTAGTGTTTTTTTTTTTTCATGATATTGTTCACGCAGTCTATGTTCAAGTTGTTTTACAACATTAACTTTCACATTGATCTGTATGATAAATGTGTTGCATTATATCGACTGTAAGTAATTCAAAATTATGAAAATATCGTTGTCATTATCATAAAAAGACATAAAAAATACTTTTGCGTGGTAGTTTTTATTAAGTAGATGATACCCGCGACTTCTTTCGCGTGGATTAAGGTTTTTTGTTCCCGCGGGAACTCTCTTATTTCCCGGGATAAAAAGTAGCCTATGTGCTATTCTAGACTATAATCAATCTCTGTGCCAAATCGGTTCAGTCTTGCGACGTGATTGAGTAACAAACATACAAACTTTCGCATTTATATTAAAAATAGGATTATTAATAATAATTGATTTAATAAGATTAAATAAATCCAATGGCATAAACAGTTGATCGGCATTTATTTGCCGATTACACAGTTACATTTTCGATATATTAGTCGCATGGGTATACGAGTACTATCAGTTCGGAGAGACTTGTTTGTATGAACCTCGTGAAAGTAGTTTCGTTTTGACTTTTCCGGCGAAATTGAAGCGAGCGTGCGAACAACTACTGAAGTACTGAACGGATGTTGATGATATCAATCGATTCTTTATTATTTTTTAAGGTCTGGAATATGTTACAAAGAACATCAATATGACGGATGCTAAACGTACAACCAATTTTTCGTAGTTGGGTTTTTGAACTTTTTTCTTGTTTATTTTTCAGAGATCGAGTACAAATTCATAAAGGTTGGAGGAAAATCACTTTTGATGTCTGGTGGCTATACGTACTACCAAAATTCATTGTACATCTGGACATGTTCTAAAAGGACATCTGCGGAGAAATGTAAAGCGAGAATCCGTTTCAACAAATTTCAGAAAATAACTGGTCATTCGGGGGATCATAATCATGATCCTCCTAAACTTTATTTAAGCCGCGATGGAGAGTACATTAAAGTCACGAATAGGCAAACCTAATACAAATTCATTAGTACCATAAAGACCCTCAAGGAATTTATCAACAGAAGTTTTTTTATGTATTATATCTATTTAATAGGATGATGATTCTTATTTAAATACAAACCAATCAAATTCAACGTTCTACAAGCTAATATCTGGGTCGCTCGGGAGCATTTTAAATGTTCTGCTTGGTCATAACTCGCATGTACAAAATACATATTTAAATCAAATACAATAAGTAAATACACTAAAGGGAGGAGGCCTACGCTCTATAAATAATAAGTTAAATAATAGTATGTACTGACATTAGGTTAAGTGATTACATAATTAACGGTTACTAACATTAGATTTAGTAATTTAACTGTAATTAGTACATTAAGGATATAAAGTCTTAATAATAAAGTACATAAAAAATTTGAAATCATGAACCAATAGGCAAAAAATAATATGTAGGGCACGTCCAATAGTGTTGCTATCAAAATAAAACAAAATCAATATCGATACCAAGTGGCCTTAAATTATATAAAATAAAATTTCAAAATACCCCAGCGATGCTACTTGACCTATGGTCTCAACCATTTGAAATTTAAAAAATATTGTTTTTATATAAACTTTGAACACAGCAGGAGCTACTCACGATACACTGCTGCAGTTTGTTTGCAACTTTAGACCTTTTTTGTTTTAAGTGCAATAAGCTATGGTATTTTTAGTAACAGTAGCTACATTAAATTATTGCAAGACACTAAGTATAGTATTTTAGTAACAGTAGCTACAATTAGTTGTTGAAAAATATACTATGATGTTTCTATTTACAGTAATCACATAATGTTATTGCAATATATCATGGTGTTTTCAGTTACAGTAGTCACACTGTCCTCGGGCAGTGCATTTCTCATAATAAACGGCCATACATTCAGACGGGAGGACTGCGGTAACGGAGCAACTAGTAGATGGTGCTGCAACGAGCCATCGCAAGCCAAGTGCGATGTCTACGCCCATGTTAACGACAAATATGAACTAGTGTTGATCGTGAACAAACACAACCACGAACCTGTACTATGTAGAATGTTGCGGGGCAGGATAATTTAGGTTTAATTCATTTGAAGTTTTATTTTGAGAGATTGAAGGAAAAAGATGGATGATAACTGGATGCACATATGCAATAACATTTCAACTCACAAGCCTTTGCCAAATTAAATACTTACATAATGTAAAGGAATAAAGTTAATTTTTCAATTGATAAGTTATGTGGGTTGACTCTTTATTGCATATGTGCGTCCAATTAAAAGAAAACCATTCTCCATATACTCTAATAATATTTTTATTTCATAATATCTTTTTATAATATGATGTATTGTTTGACAATAGTACATTATGGTACAAGTGTGGAACATTGGTGATTACCGCTGAGGTGCTATTGAGACCCGAGCCGTTAGGCGAGGGTCTTAAGATAACCGAGGACGGTAATCATCAATAAACACGTGTACGACGTTTTTCAACACATTTGCGAAGAAAGTAATACTATAATAGTAAAGTAAGGTACAAAACAGTGAAAACGAGTTGTGAAAAATTTTTCGCAATGGCGGGAAAAATTAATCAGTTTTCCGGAATGCGCGTGCATCTTTCAATGGCGATCGGCCATAGACTAAAATGAGGTTTTTTTTTGGCTTTTCGCGGATAGCTTTTAGCCACATACAAAATGGGGAATTTCAAGTTTTCTTTATTACAGAAAAAAAATAAAAAGTTATATTTGAGTGAAAGTTTTATTTATTAAACACGTACAAGTTGAAATTATGTATCTATTTAAATACGAAGTTGCATGAAATGAGCAAGCAATAGGTACATTAATTTATTTGTACTATTGAACACGACCTTTTTTGTATAGAAACTTTTTTAAGAACAAAGCAACTCAACCAAGTAAAAAACTCTTCAACTTACTTGTGAATAGTAATGAAAAAGTCACAGTTTGATTATAGGTGTCATTATGTGCCTCATTGCGGTGAAATTGGAGCTACTTTACGAGCAAGTGTGTTGAAAAAACAATTAAAGAATTTTTGATTAATTTGCGATTAAATGTTCCCTTTAATTTTTGTGTAGATATGTTGTTCAATGTAGTTGCAATTATTTTTCATAAATCTTGTTTTTTTTTTGAAAAGTTAGGTTTTTAAGTTTGCTTTTTCACTTTTAGCATGTTTCGATTTTCAATGCGGAAGGACGTACTATGCGCTGTGCTTAGTGCGATGCTAACGCCTTTCTGTGAGAAACTACGAGTACTTGTTTATTTATTACGGCAGTTAAAAAAAAGATTGAACACAAACACATACAAACAAAATATTTAATAACAATATTAACAATGCATAGGATTGAATATTGAACAAATTGTCTGTGAACTACTAGTTCATATTTTAGGTATTACTGTATTTTAGGTAATCTTATTAAATTTATTGTTAAACTAGTCTAAGGTAGGGAAAGATGTTTTGTTTTATTTTTAAGCAATATTTTTTTAATAAAATCCAAGTAGGTACTGTGTCTTGTTAGCTGCTCCAATGCAGCGTATTTTTGGAATTGAAAATTGCATTTTAATTTTTAATGAATAAATTGTTTATAAAAATCTAAGTAATTGAATAATTCCGGCTTTTATTTCAAGGTCAATGATCCCTAGTTATCTTACAGATTGCCGTCATTAAGCTACATGTCCATTAAAGCCAAATTCTAGGCGCCTTAATAATCAAAGATTTTAGTTCTACGAACCATTCATTTTTCAACGGAAAATTTATTTGATTGGTCTGCTGAGCAAACCTCCGCTCTGCTTTAATGGACATATACCCTGAGGCGGAAGGAGAAATTTCAATATTAGTCCCATTTTTATTAATATCGAAATCGATTTAAGACTTCATTTATAAATGTTTGCCAATATTATATCGATGTACCACTATAATGAAGTTTTTTTTGTAGCCTATTAGTTGTTCACCATTCATCTCTTCAATAGAAATGATACTTGATACTCTTCCATTTTTTACAGTTTATGAAATAATTAGCCCGATTCCCATATATAAAAGGCTTAGGGTTTTTAGTAGGTACGGGTTACACTATTAGCCTAAACCATACTAAAAACCGTAAGTTGCACTATTGTCTATTTGCATTGCGTTGTGTATTGTCTGTTTGTATGTCATAGCGCAACTCACACTTAAGTTTAAGTTAGCGGGAAGTATGGCTAGTATTATTTTAAAAATGTTTTAAAGTCATCCTAACTTATTTATTTATTTGGCGATCAAAACATATTTACAATAAGTCTAACCATAAATTCCTAAACTAAGTATTACATATACATGATATTATTGTATAATGTATTCCTTTATGATCGCAATGCATGAGGATAGTTTTTAATATAAAAAAGTTTTAACTATAAACCAACTCGAGTCTGTAAATTATAATCGGTTCTAAGATATCCTGTGACTTATTACAGATACAGAATTTGAGAATTATGAAGTACTCGAAGACGACCCCGAAGCCGATGACGACCCAATTTTTACTAAGTCGATAAAGGGCAAACCTATCTTGAAATACAACGGCTATCGGTATCGGAAAGCCTACAGAACGAAAAATGGCATTCGTTGGACTTGCTCCACGAACAAAAACTGTTTGGCTTTCGTGTACCTGAACGATAAAAATGAGATTCTGATGAGCTCCAAGCATCACGACCATAGTACCAAACAACATAGAAATAAAACACGCGAGCTAGCTGTTTTGGTGGACTCAGACGCTAATGGTAAGCCAACCCCTTTTACACGAATATGTAGGAGTTTCGATTTAAGGCTGAAATCTATAGACCACACTCTCACTCGGCTCAGACTCAAGACATAGTTAAACGATAATTATGTCAGAGATATAGACTTATGTCTGAGCATATTTTAGTCTCGTTTTAACCTCTATCTTGAGTCTGAGCTGAGTCAGCACGCTTTATAGATAGATCTCAATACAAGACTTCAATTGACTTGTGTTTATGTATTATATTAGTCTGATTCCTTTTGAGTTTCAAATTCATTTTGTTAAATGAGGTTTTCGCCTCGTCTTAGCCTTCCTTTTACATTCGAAATTCAATATTGGAATTTTTTTTAAGTTAAGTAATACGTTTGCATTAATAGATTACTTACCATTAATAGCGAAGACGATTATCGATTGGTTTAATATCATAAATTCAAAGTCAAGAAGCGACCTCAGTGGTAGTGGATGTAATTCGTCTTACGAGCGTTCGGCAACTGCCTGGTATAGGTCTTGCAATTCACGAGGGCGCGTGAGCTTTACTCGTGGTTATGTCGTGTACATGCACATTGCGTAAGTGTGCGTCCCTGTCAGGAGCCTAAGTGAGAGTGGTCAGCTGCGAGCAAGCTCTCGCTCACACTTATACAGATACGATACACACACAATCATGAGCCACGCGCCCTCGTGAATTGCAAGAAATATACATTGTGCAATAGACCAATTGTGCATTGTGAATGGATGTAAGTAAGATGCATAGGAGACCTTCCTCGCCCTCTGGTGCCCTCCTCGAGAGATAGTTTATGAACTTTGTATTGCTTACAGATACGGGTGTCATCATCAACTCACGAAAAGGCAAAGACATACTCCTATTTCGTAGCTTCACCTATCGCAAACAATACGTCACGTCCAAAAATGTTAGATGGGTTTGCTCTACCGATAAGAACTGCCACGCAGTTCTTTTCACGGATAATAATAACGAGATAACGACCGCCCTTACGGAGCACGCCCATGAACCACCGAGATACTATCGTGACCCTAGAAATCTTCTAGGCGCTATGAAGAGACCTTCGGTTTCAGACTGAGTAGGCAAATAATATTTTACCTCTCACACACGTCGAGCATTATAACATAAAGTCGCTTCGCTGTATTTGTCTGTATGTGTGTGCTAATCTCAAAATTTATTTCTCATGTAACAAAAAATTATTAAGGTTAAGGGTTAACTGAACTATGGTGTTAACAAATCGTCGGGGATAGTGCAAATCCGCGTAATTAGCATTAGTATAATAAATTCCATTTTCACACTTGTGTGGTCAAATCAAAACCGCGTAAGTGTCGTAGCGACTAAATTAATCACTTTAAAAGATATGTATATCTTTTTTTATCAATACATAGAACACATGAATTAATACTCTCTGTGTACAAATTAGCCCAATAGCCGTAGAAATAAGAAATTTATAAAATTTTAACCTTCCCCTGTAAAACTGTGACTAGTGTAGATCCGCGGTTTTTACCAATAGTAGGTACATGCGCGGTTTTGCACTATCCCCGACGAAATGTCCTTTAATTTGGCGAAGTAATATGGCATATATTGCAATCTGTTTAGTGTTAATACTACATAAAAAAAATAGTTTTGATGTACCTATTTATTGCATGATGAAAGATAAATTTTAATTTTGTTTTCTTTTTTTCTTGGTCTTTCATTGTATGTGTTTATAATCAAGTTAGTCTTAAGTCATATATGTAAATCAGTTGTAATTCTATTTTTTATTTTATTTTCTGTAATTAACCTTAAATACTTAATTACAAAAGTTTCGATAGTGTAAATGTAAGTGTTAGATCTGTAATTTCTCTATTTTTCACATTCATGTACAAGTGTGCATAATACTTATCGTACTTATAAAATATATAAGTAATTATAAATATAAAAATTTGACTCCATTAGCTTATTTTACCATCGCCAAGTAAAATTTAATTAAAGGATAAAGTTAACGTTTCGACAATTTTGTATTAAAAAAAATCTGTCAAAACGTCAATTTTATTCTTCAGTTAAAGTTTACTTGGCGATGGCGATATTAACGTTAGTATTAGATAGTAGTAGTAGGTAGATATAGGTAATTAATGCACTTATTTATATATTAAGAATCGTGCGCGTTGTTATTTTTTAAGTTATCATCAATAAGACACATAATATATCTACATTTAAGTTTAATTGAAAATAAAGTACCTATATTACATTTGGTTTATTCATATTTTGTTTTTTAAATTCAAAATTAAAATTATTTATTTCATGTAGGCCAACTTGTGGCTCTTACGCCAGCTAAGACTCTACCACTCTTAAAAAAATAGAGCTAAAGCGACTGATTTTTTTTAATCAAAATCAGTAACTTTCTTCCTTAAATATACTGTATAGGTTGACCTTAAAGCGACTACGAGGAAGAACAGCTTCATCTGATATTGGTTGTGACTTGCCCCATAGGTACGCGTTGAGGAGACGTCCGCTGTAATTAGCTAGATAGGAGACTTGTTAAAGGTATTTCAAACAATCTAAATGTAAAGGAACAAGGCCTATTTATTTAATTGTTGTTGGTGCTTAATTAAGGCTCAAAGAGAAAATTGCTCAATGAGGGAAAAATCTGTTCAATACGCATCTTTTAAATAATCACAACAGGAAATTCATCTACTGGCAATTGGCATTTGATATGAAACAGCCAAACAGCTTTTGTAAATTCAAAACTACTGACAATAAAGGCAACCAACATTCGAAGCAAAGAAAAAGGCCAAGAAACGACGAGATGGGAGGAACAGTCTTCTGGCGTAGCTCATGCGGCAACTTGATGGGTTTATTGCAACAAAATGCTCGTAAGTATGGTAAGTAAGTACGGTTCTGAAAATTGGTGGTGCCTCAGGTGCTACAAATGTTCATGGGAGTTCGAGCTCAGTTCTCAAGCTAGCCCTTGCGTTTATTGGTTCCTTTTTTCGACGTTTAACTAAACCATCAGCCTCAATGTAAAATGAACATACTATTTACGAATACACTAGTAAAAAATATAACTAGGTACGCGCTAAAAACAGCATTTGCGCACAAACTTGAAACATCCAAAGAAACTGTGTGCCAATTTCACCAACGTTATGACGTACATACTTATTCAAGCTTATTCTCATTGCTGCCTAAAATAAGCTTGCAAGTGCCACCCACGCAAACTTTCGTTGACACTATTGACAATTTATAGCTTTAGTTAAATCTAAAATCGCTTATCTTACACAAAATAAATTTAAAAAATGCTTACATAATATTGCAACTTACAAAATAATAAAAAAATCAACAATATACCTACATAATAAGAAAAATTGAAACTGCGATGGATGGGTCAAAAAATCTTTTCGACATATTTCCTAAAATCTACTTAAGTACCTATGTTCTTTTGGTATTGAGTATCGACCTCGCACAGTTCCTGTAATACTTGACTCTATTCCAAGAAATAATTAATTTTTTTCCCCAACAGCAATTGAGCTGAGATCGAAGAGAGGACGACCATTGCTGTTATACAAAAACTACACCTATTCCAAATTTCCCCACCCTCTCAAATACGGATGGCGTTGGTACTGCTCCAAAGTGAAGAACTGCAAAGCGCACCTGTTGACAGCAGATGACAACACAATAATAGCGGCTACCGGAAGTCACGAACATCTGCCTGTACCGGGTCAACAACTTATTTGGCGATCCTATTGAGAGTTGGGACCAGCTCGCCTATTCTGCATCACAGTGGCTATGTAACTAAGGTGTACACTATGGACAGTATGTTATGCTGAAATCTATAGATTTCAGCCTAATATTAACAGTATCCATACCGCTGGTACTCTCTCATCATTTCAAATACATTGATGCAGTAAGAATGAAGTAAATTCAGCCACTATTTCAGAAGCCTCAATAGTCCAACGGTTAAAAGTGCAGACTGAAAACCCCGCACCCCGTTGTTGTGTACCCACTCCTAGCACAAGCTTTGCGCTTATTTGGAGGGTAGGTATAGGAGGATATTTTTTTTTTAAACTATTAAGACAGTCTCACAGTACATCGATTTATTGCTAAATTCTCAACAGGTGCTTGGCTAAATTTATGGCGTTCTTGCTACAACATTGCATATTAGGCAGTAGCGAGAGAGGATAGACAAATCAGAAGTGACTGCGCTCGTCACACTGTAGCAATCTTTTTTAGATACCTGAATCCTCAGCCGTCTATTACCGAGAATTAGGGCTTATGACTTTATGTAACCGAAGATTTTAAAAATTACCTTTTTGTTTATTAGATTTATTTGTTACTTATTGAATTAAAAATTTATTTGTACAACTAAATTACATAAGCCATAGCATAAGTGCCTAGAATAAGTACATAAAATAAGCGTAAATTTCGCGAGATATAACTCTAATAGATAGGTATAGTTAGTTCTTGCAATTTACGACGGCGGCGCGCGGCTCATGGTTGTGTGTCGTATCTGTATAAGTGTGAGCAAGAGCTTGCTCGCGTCTGACCTCTCCCACTTAGGCTCCTGTCAGGCACGCACACTTACGCAATGTGCATGTACACGACGAAACCACAAGTAAAGCTCACGCGTCCTCGTGAATTGTTAGAACTCTGAAGCTAGAACTATACCTACGTCAATTTCATCAATATTAACGAGTAACTTTTAATCGAGGAATGATGTTTTGGCAGATTTTCAATACGAAAACTGTCAGAACGTCAATTTATTCCTCGAGGAAACGCGACTCGGCATTGGTGAAATTGGAACTAATGGTGAGATCTATATACAGCGTGCTCTAACTTAGCTCCGAGTCAAGAGTTAAAACGAGAAACAAATATACCTTGATGTATCTAAATCTGTCTCGTTTTAAGTCTATCTTAGGTCTAAGCTGAGTGAGTGCGCTCTATAGATTTAAGTCTACTCAGCAACGCTGCTATTTGTTAAAATCGGTGCAAACTTTTTGATAATAATGGATCACGTATTAATCCGGGCATAAATGTGGAAACTTTTGGAAACATGTTGTACATTAACTTAGAGATAACTTAATGTTTAATGTACCTACCTATAACATCCTTGGTGGAAACCTGTCCAGTAAAAAAGAAAAGAAACCGTGAAGAATTCAAATCATTTTAAGAATTAGGGAGCAGTTTTTGATAAAGAAGTTCCAAAACGTTTGAGGACGGTACACGTTTATAGCTTTTCGTACTTTTGAAGTGCCTTAGGCTGAGGTAACCCTATAAAGTCTGGATCGAAAGCCGCGATCAAATCGGAGATATCGACTCCACAAACCAACATCTTCCCTGTAACAAATTACCACAATACAGATACTGCCCTGTGATTGGCTGGTCTTACTGACACATAAGTCGTCCAGCCAATCATCTAAAACAGGCTAGCACCATAAGGTGAGTTCTAGAACACGATGTTGTCTATGGAGTATTATGACTGCGATTTCACCTGATTTTAGTTAGTAAGTAAACTAAAACCTGTGCTATAAAACCAAAATGAAAATCTTTTATTTAGAATATAAGTAGATAATATAAGTGTTTGCTATGCTATATTGTTATTAAAATGAAAGTGAAATGATACTTTCTGAAGTTTTATTTTGTAGCCTGACGAAAAAATTGGTACCTAATATCTTTTCCATTTATTAGAAACTAGTTTTTACCCGCTTGCTTCGGAGTTAAGTTAGTAAAAATCCCGCTGGAACTTTTTTTAAAGAACCCGCTGAAACTTTTTTTAAAAGCTTAGAACTATAGAAAATTTAGGTAGGTACTACTTCATAGAAGCACTTTGCGGAAATCTATGATTTTTAAAAGAAATAGTAACGTTCTTTTGCCATACCAACCTAATCCGCCATCTAAGAATATCCGCCATCCAGAAAAAAATGGCAAAACACGCCGTTAGCGCCGTAGACAGTCTGTCCAGGTAGGTATAGAAAAAGCTCAGGAACATCAACACAACACTAACTAAACGTAAGTATTTAGTGTATTTTGAGAATTTGTGTAATGTTCTGTTATTCCTGCGTTTCTTCTTCACCTGGGGAAACAACTAAAAATACATGAATAGCTGACTGGAGCATAAAATAAAACAGAAAAATTATAACTAGGTATTTATTTTCCTCTTAAATTATAATAATTATTGATCTAATTGCAAAAAAATATAATAATTCAAACTCAAAACTTACATTGCTTACCTATTTACTAATATTTTTTTTACATAAGGAAAATTTAAGATAAAAATACACAATGAGGTAGAAAATTGAAATCAGTCTTGCACAATAATAAACATCAAAAATATTTTTTTTAATTCAGAAATTCAGATTCTGAAATCAAAATACTCAGAATTGGCTAGTTGCCTATTATATTAGTACCTATTTATTTTGCAACTTTTAATACAGTAAAAACACAAATTCTGAATTGTCTGAATTTGTCGTTATTTTAATGATCATAATCTGAAATTTTTAAGAAATGTGTGGGGTAAATATCCAATTTTAAGATTCCGAATTAGACTTGAGAATTTGGAGTTTCCAATTCCAAAATGACCGAGCCTTATTATTGGATTATAATTTATTTGACGTTGTGTCTACAATAAATAAAAACTCTAAAGAAATATTTCTGAATTCATCATTGACTTGATAAAATTATTCACTAATAATGAACCACTTAATTCCAAAAATTTTACAAGTTTATACTTATCTATCTTTCTAAACAAACAACACAGTATTTTTACATTCTGAACACATTGAGGCTTAATCTACCTACTTAAACATGATAAAAATATAGTAGTATCAGTCTTAATTTCAGTACAATATAGGTCTGTAAGTATATAATTAAACTTACTACTTACAGCTAACAAAAAAAAAACAAACATAAGTACGTATACAAAAAATTGAGCACATCATAATTTTTATATAGTCTTATTTTAAGAGGTAAGAAATTAAATCAGTCTTTTTATTCAAGTCCATAGTTGTAAATGAGGTTTAGAGAACTACTTATTTGGTATGAGTCATAAATGCAGATAAATTTGAGCAACATTAAGAATGCCTGTAAACTGAAGTAGGTCAATGCTCAACAAAGATCATCTCTAAATAATCTATCAAATGCATTGCTTCCCTCTGAACTGTACAGGCATCCTTTGTGTCTAGACTGCATTTCAACATTAGGCATACAGCAAAATGGCAAGTAGAAAAATTCAGATACAGTTCTACTGAAATTGAAATATGTAATATAATGGCAACTACCAACCAACTGCGCAGTTCTACTAGTCCTAGTGTGTGTTCTAGTACAATTACTAGAACAGAAAGACAGCTGCAAACTGCCCAGTTGATTGGCAGTTGCAAGTTAAAGAACTGCATCTAAAATATTGTATTGATGTGCAGTCTATCTATCCAATGAACGTGGAAAAAATTACCAGCTTTATTTGCCATCCAAAAACAAATTTTACCTATCCATAACTAAAACAAATCGTGCCATTAACACATTCACATATTTGTGTGGAGGAAAAAACAACTTTGTACTACCAAGTTATTTCTGCATTCAAAATCTACGGATGGTGTGGTTTTGGACCATAAAGTTGATAATTAATTCCACATGACAATAAATAAATTATACAATTCTAAAAGAGCCATCATTGCGTCGGTAAAAACCTGGCGGAGGATGATTGTGCTTGTTTCTTACCCTATTCACAAGAGTACGGAGCTGGTGGAACACTGTAGTCACATCTGCATGGCATCCAGTCTTGGTGCGTGAGGTGCAGTACCATTGCTTTTTACCGTATGCCAGCTTATTCTTTAAACGGAAAGCATATCCTTCATGCACTAATAAGGTACTACCCTTTCTTGTCGGAATAAAGTTTGCTTCTGAAAAAAAGGAGAAATATTAACAAATGTTTCTGAAAGTTATAACTATTAGTAAAATACTAATATTAAGTATTATGATGTAGAATATTAATCAATAAAATAACCTGTTTTCTGCATTTATTTCTGTACATCCCTTTTGCTTATTTATCAGTTTTCTGTCCTTAGATGACCTGGCAAAGTTAGCTGTTTAAAAGCAGTCCATTACTTTAGTAATTTTTATGAAACCTCAATAGTGAAACAGTTAAGGTGCAGATTGAAAACCGAAAGGTTGGTGCAAACCCTACCTGTTGCACCATTTCTAACTCACACTTGGTTGCAGAGAACATCACCTTCATCATAAAAAAATATATAAATTGTACTTTTAATTGTCTATCATACTCCTTAGTGTAAAATATGCAGATGTATTTTATTTTGCTGGCTCCTTAAAGTTTTTTCCTTATTTTCTCAATGGTTTCATAGGCTTCTTTAAGCTTTTAAACTATGGAATCTGAAGTGAAAATTACTTACCTCGTCGTTAAGTAAAGTAAGCTGAGAATTCATGATGCAAATTGGAACGAATGTTAAATCTACTTACGGAAAATGTGAGATTTACTGTTATTCATTTATCAGCTCTACTCAAGCTTTGTTTACCTTATGTTACATAGTTTGTAGATGTTTAATAAAACACGGACATTTGTTTCATTTTTTTATTACGAACTTATTTCAAAATATAATGTTTACACCAGTGACTATGTATAACTATCAATTAACTTTCAATCAATTCTTAGTATAATAACTTCTAAATAAATAATAATAAAAGTACGCGTCTCCCTAACCTAACCATAACACAACAAAACTTATCTCCTACTTTGAACGTTCTCCAAAAATTAAAATTTAAAATCATCGAAGAGATCACAATAAAAATTAAATCGTAATAAAGATTTAATTAATTAGAAACTGAGTGCACAAGTTTGAAGTTAATGAAACTAGTAGGTAGGTACAAAAAAGTGACGCACGCAACACTTGAACACAAACCACAACACAACACAACACAACACAGCAACACAAACTGCCAATTGCCAAACTGGAAACTCAAAAGTCAAAATTCTAATAGATGACGTCATTGACATGACGCGTGACACAAAAAACGGTATTGCCATTAATTGCTTTTGCTTTTAGGTACCTACCTAGGTATTTATTTCTTAAAACAAAGATGTAGCATATAATAATTAGCATGCATGCTGAGCATTTAATAAGCATGCACAACATGCTCTGGACACTATGCCTTCTTTATTTGAGATAAAAATAGGTACTGTTTTTTCCATGTGCTATATTGGCTATACCGGCTATACGTACCTACCTACATTGTTTAACTTTTGAGTTTAATTATTATTCATCTAGGTATCATTATAATTTTGTTTTGTCTATATATAATTTTTTCTATGCAAAAATAGTACATTATGGTACAAGTGTAAAAGTTGGTGATTACCGCTGAGGCGCTATTGAGACCCGAGCCGTCAGGTGAGGGTCTTAAGGTAGCCGAGGACGGTAATCATCAATATACACGTGTATCATACGACGTTTTTCAACACACTTGTGAAGAAAATAACACTAAAATAGTACATTATGGTACAAAACAGTGAAAACGAGTTGTGAAAATTTTTTCGCAATGGCGGGAAAAATTAATGTTGTTCTTTTGTTCGCGCTCTTGAGATGCTCTTGAGGGCAGGCAAAGATCGACGACCATACAGCCTATTCAGGTGTTTATTTGATTTAATCAGTTTTCCGGAATGCGCGCGCACCTTAATGGCCATAGACTAAAAGAATGAGGTTTCTTTTTTTTTGGCTTTTCTCTTATAGCCACGTACAAAATGGGGAATTTCGAGTTTTCTTTATTACAAAAAAAAACAAAAGTTACTGACAGTTTTATTTATTAAATACGTACATGTTGAAATTATCTATTTTAATACGGAGTTGTATGAAATGAGCAAGCAATAGGTACATTAATTTAACACGATATTTTTATAAATTATTGAACAAGATCTTTTTTGTAATAGAAACTTTTTTAAGAACACAGCAACTCACCCAATAAAATTTAAAAAAAAATTCTATAACTCACATTGTGAATAATAGTAATCAAAAGTCACAGTTTGAGTTAGAGGTGTCATTGTGTGCCTAGTTGCGGTGAACCGGGAGCCCCTTTATGAGCAAGTGTGTTGAAAAATATTTAAAATGGCCATTTAATCCCTAAGGCATAGAATAGGTATCTACTTATTTTCGACTGATTAATAGTAGGTAGGTATAGGTACTTCTAAGGCCTGTTGCAGAAGCAGAATAAAATTGTCAATGTCATTTGCAATAAATGTCAATATCACGTCATTGACAATCTATGACAAACATGTGTAAGCTGCAAGTTTCACAGAAATCATACGATGTGATTGTGAATAACAATTTAATTGTAAACTTCGAAGCTTAATTTAGTCTTGTTAGCTATAAGTTCGTCGCTGTAAAAGTTTTGTCAATAAAGTTTCTCTTTTCTGGAGTTTAATGCATAAAATTTAGTTTTGAATGCTTTCAAAGTGTTATTTTATACGTTCATTTGATCTTGGATATCTGTGTTGTTCTTATAATGTACCATGTTTTAAGTGTTTATTAACAAATCTTTGACTGTTAGGAATTTCTGTATACGGTAACAGTAAGGTATCTTTTACTTAACAAGAAAATACAATAAATATTAACTAAGTTAAAGAAATTTAGGTAAATTATTTCCTAGTTTAAGTTTTTAGTTTAAAAAGATCGTTTACTTTGAGAATAAGATTTTACATCTATGATCAAAATTTTTTATTATATTTTGAGTAAATCACAATAGATAGAAAAAGTTACTTTTTATTACTTGCTACTCCAAATAAAAAGTCAAACTGCAGCAAACATTATGAATTAAATAATTGAAGAAATAACACATTTGTTTTATTTTCATCATTATTACTGGTAGTAATTAGGTTAAAAATTTAATAACTTGAAAATCTATCTAAAAACATTTTTATTTTCAGGGATATTTATAAACACAAGAGGCAACTCAAAATTGTTTATTTATCAAAACCACACATTCAGATTCATGTACAAAAAGGCATATGGGAGTCAACTGTGGTACTGTTGGTACTTCTTCAGCCGTTCCTGTCCCGCCAAGCTGAGGATAAACAATGCTGGTAAAGTTACAGAATGTATCGGCGGACATAACCACGATCCACCAACTTGTTGGATGACGCCAGATGGAAAATCTTATAGCTTGCCGCCTCTGCCAGAAAGACCTACTTAAACTTGACAGCTTCCTCTAATTCCAGTAGCATTCATTGAGCTCTATTAACACTTTCTGTGGCAAACAGACATGTTGTGTTTTTGATTGTGTAACACATATGCGGCTTGCACATGTTAAGTGTGTTGAATGAGCTACACAAATGTGATAACACCCCCAGTGTGTAGCCACACCACACAGCTGGATTGTTTATGTTTTATAACAGCTCTGCAGGTAGTGTGTTAATACAAGAACACTGGATTGACCATAAGAACGAAGGAAAGGTAGAGTGATGTCAAAATGAATTCTGATTGCTAACAAAAGTGAGAGTCAAGGTGCTCAACTATTACAAATTGTATTTAATATTGTCAAAATAAGTTCCTTGTACCTTTGTTTTGAATCAGGTGTCAATTTGCATGGCACTACTTGAGTATAATTGAACTTATAGCGGTAAGTGATAGATAGCATTTCAGCCAATCCATGGTTGAAATAATGTGAGGCATTTTAATTTTAGTACTGTATTATCCAGTAAACTCGACTAAATTGAGACATCTAAACCAGTGCTATTCTGCCCTCGTAATTGAAAACACAGTAAGTTATATAGAAGTTACCTTTAAGTTACTGTGTTTTCAATTACGAGGGCAGTATTGTTTTCAATGTTCACTATATAATAGGATCTTTGATTATATTTAGAATTCTTTGAATAGGATGGTGTTGTTTCAGACCTGGCAATTTAGTTCAGAGATTTGTATGTTTGTATTTGTACCACTACTATTTGTTTATATCTAACGCTGGTAATAATTGAAGAATAATGTGTTTTAGGATAAGGAAAAAAATTAAATAATATTGACTGTCTGTTAAAAATATATTTACATTATTTTACCTATGCGAAATGAAAATTCAAAACTATGTTAAGGTATAAAATTCCTGTTAAAATTATTATTTATGTTATGGTGACTCATATTATTGTTGTTTATTATAATTGTTGTATTATTGACATATTATATAGATAATGCCTGCAGGTTTCAACTTCATCCATGTGGATGTTGTATTCAAATGGTGTTAATTCTGTTGTACACAATCTCTAAACTAAAATGACAAATGACAATTCATAAATGTGTTTTATAAACACAGGTTACATTTTAACATTTAAATCAGTATTTACAAAATTTTAATAGGCGCATCTTGAAATTAAACTACCCTCTTTCGCTCCCAGTTTCTTTATCAAAATTACATTTTATAAATAAATTATGTAATTAATGTATACATAATTATTTAATCTTTGTAAAGTTGGGTAACGACGAGTTGTGAGTGAAGTTAGTAGAGACGTAAAACCGCTTCTATTAGCTCTTGAAGATAGTGCCTAATAGATATTTGAATCGCGCCGAAATTGAATAGGTACCTGAAAGTGTAAAGCTACACACTGCCTCAAAACTGAACTGTACGCGCACGTTCAGCCTGTATAACATCTTGTAGTGCAGAATCCCTAATAGGCCCTGTAAACGGTCAAACATGTTTGTCAAATATTACGTTTTGTTTGAACAAGGTCATCAAGCACAAACGCACACGAGCAGACAGCGTTCAAACTCCGTCAATCAAATTTTCTTTCAAACATGCCAAACACGACCGCAGACTCAAATAATTTGACAAACACTTAAAATTTGACAAACATGTTTGACCGTTTACAGGGCCTATTAGACTACTAATTTTTGGTGGCTAATTTTATTGTGCACAATCTCTAAACTAAATTAACAGTTTTAAATCTGGTGCTATCGCTTTCATAATACTCCTTGCAGAAAAGGATAGCATTATATTTAGTGATGTTAGTTTAGAGATTGTGTAAAACAAAATCAGCTACCTACAACAACAAGAAGTGATGTCTAGCCTACTCCATATCAATGGCAAATAGGTACCTATCCATAGGAAAAAAGCGGACTTTTAAAACTGTTTTTTTAGCATTGTTTAGTAGGTTAATTAATGAGTTTTAATTATAAGTTGTATTTGAATAGTTTATATAGTTAGCAGGTATATTAACTCTGGATACTGCCAAATAAAATAACTATAGTATTTTATTTTTGTAAATCATTACCTATTTGATTTAATTTATAGGTAGGTATTTTTTATATATAATCCAAAGTACTTTATTTACCCAAAGCTTTTAAAAAGGTACCTAATAGGTATTTACCCTAAGTTCATCCGAACACATCAGACTTCTTGTGGGTTCGATAATTTCGCCGATTTTTATTATCATACATTCTGTGTGTGATTTTAACCAACTATTTGTAGGACGTCTGCGTTTCGATATTGTACCTAAGCTGTATGTTTAATTTTTTGCCGACAAAAAACCGGTCACCGATTGTAGGACGTGGGCGGAGCACCTAAATAAAAATTTGTAAATCAATTTGACTAATTCTGTTGTACACAATCTTTAAGGGAGAGGACAGACTGGCATCTTTTAACGGTAGGTACCTAGTGATCGGCGTCTTTACGCGGAATGCGGCAGCTAAAACGCAATTCATTCACTGCGATTGGCGTTTAAGCGAACAGCGGCGACTAAAATGCCGAACGCTGCCGCTAAAAGAAGCCAGTCTGCCCTCCCTAAACTCAATTGATAGATCCATCGATATAATATACTATATATATATGTGAACTAGTACAAAGTGAGTGTTCGAACCGTAATATCTAGTACATACTATACACATGAACCAAATCGATGGTCTGGATAGGTTCAAATGTAGTGCTATCCTTTTCCACAGGGAGCATTCATAAAAGGATAGCACGAGATTTAGATCTGTCAATTTAGTTTAGAGATTACGTACAACAGAATTAGTCACATTTGACTTGTTTTTGTTCTTGCTTAAATAAAATGCAATAATTATTAAAAAAAACTACATGTTACGTTTCCTATTATATTAAATAAGATACATTTAAAGTGCCTTAATCAATTGAAACCAAATATATTTTTTTAACAAAATTAAGTACCTACTGAGTTTTTTTTTATCTCATATAATATATAACTAATTAAGGTCAAGTGGGGTAAGAGAAACATACTTTACTGGTTTGTGAACATTTTGGCCTTCAGCTATCAAAATTATACATTTATTTCGATATTAATTGAAACAAATCTTCGCTTTTGAAATATACTAACATTTTTTTTGATACAGAACTAGATTGTTCGTATAATTACGGCACAATTTAGCAACAAAGCTAGGTCATAAAAATGTTCCTCTTACCCGAGATTTGGGGTAAGAGGAACACTCGATACTTTTAAGTAATAACTCGTGTTTTTAAGTGTTTAAATAGCATGTATTAAATTGTTTTTTTGAGTTAAGGGAATGAAACCTTACCTCGTTTAAAAAAAGGTCTTATTTAGGCTGACAGCATACAAAAACGAAATTTGGGGTAACAGGAACATATAGGTAAGGTCAGAGGTGCTAAACATTTTCTGGTATTAAATGAACGTATTAAAAACTAGCTTTCCGCCCGCGACTTCGTCCGCGTTTTGGTTATATCGCGCTTGGCACATTTTTTCAAAACATGAACCCCCTTTAGTGTCCCGTGATCGGTTAAAATGAAGCCTATGCCCTAAGCCTAAGCTCGAGGCATTTTGCTTTTTCTGTAACAAATAAACAGTTAAACAAATCATGGCTATTTACGGAACGTGTTATACCGGCTGACTTTTTAAGTCCTGGCCAAAATTTGTAGGATAAACCTTTTGTATGGGACCAACTTTCGTACTCGAAAAAAAAAATCTACTAAGTATTTCATACATTTTGGTCACAGCTGATCGATACTTTTGTATGGAACAGCTGACTTTTTATTTCGAGTACGAAAGTTGGTCCCATAGAAAAAGTTGTTCATATTCATAGGTAGGTTTATCCTACAAATCTTGGCCAGTACTTAAAAAGTCAGCCGGTATTTTAGTGGATTTTAAAAATGTTTGTTACCCCCTGAAACCGGGAAAGAGGAACATATGTTTCTCTTAACCTAGTATAGCCGTTCCTCTTTCCCAGCTTGCCATTTTGAAAGTTATGTTTTTATTGACATCGAAAAAGCACTAAAAACACACACTACAAACAATACAATACGTAGAAAATAAAGATTAAACGTAATAATTACACTTACCATAGCAATCAACCGCAAAACTGATGTTTTTAATATTTTAATAACACAAACAAGGAACGCCGCTAGGTCTTGGTTTTTTTAGTTTGACAACTGATTTTTTTTTTCTCTCTTTTACTCGCTTATCTGCCGTGTTGTAGCGCCAACTATCCAAGAATATATGAACTACGCCTAATACTGTTATATCAACGTAGTGACCATAGAGCTCGGCGTTATAGTTTTCTTTTTACTAGTTACAGTTTCTCTTTCCCCCGCGTCCCTCTTACCCCACCTGACCTTATATCCTAATATGTATACAGGTACATTTTTTAAATACATAACATTACATTCAACACTCGTATTCCACCATTACATTCTAAGCGCTTTGCTACCTCGTCTCTAATGCACCGCAAAAATTTGGAATGCCCTTCTGGCTTCCGTTTTTCCAACTAACTAACTTGGGAAATCTTTAAGTCAAGAGTGAATAGGCAAACGGCACCATCTTAGGTTGCATCTTCTCTTACCAACAGACGAGATGACAGTCAAGCGCTAGTCAATGCCTATTAAAAAAAAGACGTGTGGCACTCGGGGACTGCCGCGGTAAAGCTATTGCATAGCATTTTTTATCTACGCCATCTAGCGGCTCACCGTAGAGGAGTCCCGTGTCAGGTTATTTTCGTTACGGAATTTCTGGATTCGGTCTCCACGCTGGCCCGCGATAGAAGCTATGCAATAGCTTAAAAATTTTTAGACAAATCACTAATTATATCATAGGAAAGTTATAATTTCGCTTTTATACATTTCTAGTTTGCGAACCAAAGTACGGGATATCGCAGCGAGGTAAACCTACGATGGAATTAGGTGGCCACAGGTTCATCGTCCACTCGTCGATTGGCCCAAAGACGCGATGGCAATGCACGATGCAAAGAAGATCGGGATGCAGGGCGACGATCTATACTATCGAAAATCGTCTTGTTAAAGTTGTTGGGAAGCATTCTCATTAAATACGAGTTCCTCAGTACTTTATCGTCATCAAGAACCCATCAAAGGCTCAATACTAAGCGCAAGTCTCAGAAAAGTGTTATAAAGCTATACCTAGTCCACTACGTTGACCCAATGCAAGTTGGCAGACTTCACACATCCGACCTCCCTAGCGCAGTGGCCTTATAACTGGGAGGTCTCAGGTTAGATTCCTGGCGGGGGCAATTTGGGAATTTATAATTTCTAAAAGCGATTTAGCGTTCTGACACGGTGGCGTGTAGAAACCGATTAGGCGTATGTATTGAATGTACCTACCATATCCTTTCGAAGTTAGCCCGCTACCATCATAGACTGCATCGTCACTTACCATCAAGTGAGATCGCAGTCAAGGACTATTTTGTCATCGAATAAAAAACCCTTAAAAACAATATCAGGCTTGCAGGCTTTTTCCTTCAACATTGAAGAATGTTATATTTTATTTAAAACGCGCATAACTTCAAAAGAGGTTGGGATCAAACCTCGGACCCTCCCCTACCCCGAGAATGAGGTAAATTATTATTTATGTAGGGAATTTATTATTAAAAAATTATAAAATTAATAAATATTGATAGGAAGATAAAGCGAGTAGGTACCTACTTATAAAGAATCGTCGGTTATTTACATAATTCTTATATTCAGTAGGTAGTTACTTGATTCAAAGATGATAATCGTTTAAAATTCAGTAATTTTTGATAAGAGAAGATAAATAAGTCATTCAGAAGTATTTAACCGTGACTTTCAATTACCTACATTACATGTGACGTAATTTTTATCTTACGCTCTTTGTAATAATCTCGTAAGAACCCTTTGATAAAAGCCAGTATAAAAAATTTAAAGAAAACATCTTGTAATCACACTAGTAGTATTATAAAGGCGAAAGTTTGAATGTGTCTGTATGTATGTTTGTTACTTCTTCACGCCACAACGAATGAATCGATTTGGTTGAAATTTGGAATGGAGATAATTCATACCCAGGATTAACATGTCATCATCATGTCCTTGTCCTTTTCCTACGCTATGTGGGGTCGGCACATGTCTTTTTCTTCCACTCACTTCTATCATTCGTCAACTCATTATCTACTCCTTTTACACGCATATCCTCTTTCACACAATCCATCCATCTCTTTTTTGGTCTTCCTCTACTCTTTTGCCCTTCTACATGCATATTTAACATTCTTCTACTAATATGGTTTTCTTCCCTCCTCATTACATGCCCATACCACGCGAGCCTATTACTTCTCATCTTTTCGATTACTGGCGCTACTTTCAAACTTCCTCTTATATACTCATTCTTTATCTTATCCATTCTTGTCACACCACACATCCATCTCAACATACGCATTTCGTTAACATGTACTCTTCTAACATCCGTCCCTTTTACCGCCCAACATTCTGAACCATACAATGTGACAGGTCTAACAACCGTTTTATAAATTTTCCCCTTTAGTTTAAGAGGCATTCGTGGGTCACAAAGCACTCCTGAGACCTGTCGCCATTTCATCCATCCTGCATTCATTCTGTTCTTACGTCTCGGCCAATATTATTTATGTTTCCAAATGGATGGACAAACGTCCAGTCTTAATGATCACCACTAAAATACACCCAACCATAGTGGAAGTAAGCAACAGATTCGGCAGGACGAGACTAAAGCCAGCTGAAGTAGAAGTATATAACAGATTCATGTCAGGTATCGACCGTTCAGACCAGATGGTCTCCTATTACTCATGTCCTCGCAAAACCTTAAGATGGTACAAAAAGGTGTTTTTTCACGTTTTAGACATTGCTGTGTGGAACGCATTCTATCTTTTCAAGAAGTATAAGAAAGGAAATTCCACGGCATACAGCTACATAAAATATCGCGATGAACTGATCAAGGATATGACTGGACTTGACAAAAATGTAACAGGAAAAGACATGCTTAGCAAAGCCAGAACCAATGATAGCAGGCGATTTCGACTTCTTCATCCCCAACCAGAGAAGGTTTCTTCAACTGAAAATAACGGCAGTGGTCATTGGCCAGAACAAATATTAGCTCGGGCAGGTGCATCAAAAAAATTTGCTTTTTTGAAATGCAAAGAATGCACCAAAAAAAAAATTAGAAAAGAAACCAGCTACCGTTGCAAAGGATGCCCAAATAAACCGCCATTGTGCCCAGGCTGTTTCGAAGTTTATCATGAAAACTTAGGTGAATAAGTTTAGGTTTATTCGACCAAATGTTCGTTTATTACTAAATCCTAATAATTTAAAAGTGCAAGACTGATTATAATTTTGTTATATTGATAATTATGTTGATTACTAAGAAGATTTATAGAAATATTTTTGTAGTTTGTTCTAATCTAAAGAATATTGGTATAAGTAGGTACCTTTCTGTGATTTAACATTAATTTCTTAATAAATATTAAACAAATTTACTGTTATTTTATTTATTTATCATAACACAACAATATCGCCCAAAGGCGTATTGTCACAGTGCACAGTAAAATGCACAGCACAATGTGACAGAACGTGTACGTCTATATCTGTACTGTCACATCACATCGCACAATTGCGATTGCGATGTGACACAACGCCTATAGGCAATGTATGAAATTTTGTAGTGTCACAACACGAACAACCGATGACGTAATACTGTCCGTGAACGTGTTAACGCATAGGCTATATTGTATCATTTACCTATTTATTTTATATTCGGAAAATGAAAGAGTTCCCGCGGATATCAAAAAAACCTTATCGACGCGAAGTCGCGGGCATCGTCTGGTTATTAATAATAAATAGATAAGTAATAGTGGTTTTGACACTGAAAGGCATCACAAAAATCTGAAATCACGTCAATTTATTCATTTGTACACAATTTTGCTCCTCATTCACCTATCTATATAAGAGTTTGTTTGTTTGAACGCGCTAATCTCAGGAACTACTGGTTCGAATTGAAAAATTCTTTTTGTGTTGGATAATCAGAAAAATAATGTTGACATCTTTCTATAGTCCAGTTTATAAAAATTAAATCTGTCACGGTGGGTTAATAAAATTACAATCTAAGATACCGCCCAGATGATGTCTTCACGAAAGACTTCATGGGATGGTTATGTTCCGGATTTCTGTAATATATATAAAGGTTATCGTCCACTTTCAGGCAGGCCTTGCACGTTGCAGATGAGGTGCACGCCCACTTGAACAGTCTCCCGCATTTGTTCTTCTTGTAGTACGTGTATCCATCCAGTAGAATGACACGTTTGCCGTTCACCATTGTTATTAGTTCAGCTGAGGAAAATTGTGTGAATGTTTAGGATATTTTGGGAATAAAATAATGTGTTAAGTAACTATAAAATAATGTGTTAAGTAGTCAATCGCAGTTAAATAATGTTACAGACGCGTAAACCTCACGACGCCGCCTACAGAAAGATTTTAGATTTTCTTCGCTAATTTTCTTACTTTGTTTGTAGTCTTACTAAATAACCAAAGAGAAGGTAGGCCATGAGTCCACTCAGATATGAAGTCAAAGCTCGTTTACTTACCTGCCTACTCCTGCATATCGATTCCGTAAAAATGATTGCATCAGTGTAACGATCGCATTGGCCTCTGATTGGCTGGTACCCTCTCGTTATTGGTTAAAATGCATTGATGCAGTAAGAAAAGTAAATTCAGCCAATCAGAGGCCATTGCAATCGCTACACTGGAGCAATCATTTTTATGGAATCGACATGCCGGTCTCGCTCTAGAATCTAGATCATCAGATGTCATCATTTCAACTCATCGCCAGCCTACTACTGTCCAAGGATCTCCTCAAAAAATATTAGAAGGGTGAGGCCATAGTACTTACACTGGCAAAGAGCGAATTGCCAGACTTCACACCTTTCGAGAACATTTCTGTCTGGTGGGAGGGTTTGGCCGTGGTTGGTTACCACCCTGCCGTCGAAGACGTGCTACCAAGCGATTTAGCGTTCCAGCACGATGGCGTGAAGAAACAGATTATTGGTATGGTACACTGTCATACCCTTTCTAAGTTATCCCGCTATCATCTTAGTCGCATCATCATCGCAGTCAAAGGCTATCTTGTCCTCGAATAAAAAAAACATTACACGTATTCTCAGGCATATAGGTTTCCTCGCGATGTTTTCTTTCACCATTAAAACGTTATTAGGTTAGAGAGCACGAATTTTATTTCTCTAATGTTGTATACCTACTATATTGATGCTTAGTGATAATAATTACTACGAAAGCTTTGATACACAAGGACGTTTATTGTGTTATCTCGAGCGACCTTTCGACTATGACGTCAAACCCTGTGCAAACAAGATATTAGGAACAAAGAACATAGTGTAGGACGTCGATAGTATGACCTTGACCTAATGTTATAATTCTTTATATTATGGTACGAGTAAGTATAATTTATTACTATTTACTAGTACTGTATGAATATTTTTAATTATACCTATATTATTACAGAAACAGATATTATTTCAAAAAAGATATCAACGTGCAGTGATTTAACAACTACATATACAATAAATTATACCTCTAGAGGCACTTCGTTCGACACACAGACACACAGTTTCAGGGGGAGCTGTGGTGCAAGACCTCAGCTCCCCCTGAAATTCAGTAGCGGGGATCTACTTCCCAACACTTGCCTACTAAATGAAAAATGAGGGTAGTAGAAGTTCTTATATCCAAAAAAATTGAAAATTTTAGAGTTTACTAACTTACCTAACTTGTAAGACAGCTAAGGAAAAATAAACTGTAGGTAGGTAAGTGTCTTACATATAACCTGTGAAAAGTGTTTCTGACGAGTGACCAGGAACTATCTACCTGAGTGACTCCACCTCCCAAGAAATATACCTACCCGTCTAAATCCCAAACTGAATAAAACGGCTTTCAAACAAAGAGGCAAAACTGTATGCTTAGTCTAGGTTTTAAGTCGATTGACCGTATAATTCAAAGGTATTGGCGACAAAGTAAAATGGACCTTATATTGAATTAAAGTCGCAGATTAAATACAATCGATTTTAATTTGGAGCGTATCGTATACGTAAACGTACAAGAATGCATATACGATATTGAGCTTTAATTCAATCAAGTTATCGTTCATTTTACTTTGACGCTAATGTAAATCGTATTCTTATACGATAAATCGAATTAAAACTTAGACTGGTCTATTACTTTGGGAATGTGCGCTTGAGGACATACCTACACTGCGTGAACGATAAAAAAAAAGTAAAACCTATTTTAAACATTTATTTAATTTTAACTCTTTATACACTTCCCTTCCCATCTTATGTTACAAAAACTACAATTTATATGTGCCCTTCATTTCAACTATAAGTGCTCATTTACACGAGCAACATTTGTCTCTGAAACAGTTTCGTTTTTCATATTATCTACTATACATATAGAGCCAATGCTTGACTAATACCTAGGTCTTCATTCGAGATGAGATCTGGGCCCAGTTGTGAGCTGACGATGGGTAATACCTAGGTAGTTGTATGAAGTCCGAAGGATACTTTACGTGACGTAGATCCAGTGACATCGCATCCCTAAGATAATTAACTAGGTAGTGATGTGAGAGACGAAACGGTTTCAAAACATAATTCACTCGTGTGAACGCAACCTAAAATATACATAACTAAGTAATAACTTTCTATTGCACATAAAATAAACACAATAAATTACAGATCATACTTAATATTAAAGAAAGAAATTAAATTATAAAACTATGTACCCCACAATCCTTTCATATCGTTCATCAATGAAATTGATACCTAATTAGTATCTAATCGAACAATGAGTCAAGAAAATATCAGTGGATCATGATGCAGATTTCAATATTTATCTAAAATTCGTTTAACAATAAACTTAATATGAATATGTGTCAATAAAATTATTGACGCGCCACGAGTATCGTGATACTCTCTTGATACAAGGTCGATCCTCTGATTCTTGCATAAGCATCGCGAGAACTTAAAATGTGGGCTCCGGGGTGGATCTGGGGGGCTATTCTCTACCTCAGTGGCTATCGTTCAGTTGCTAAATAGGACTCAAACCAGCATTTAATGTTACGTTTACATGCGTGCTGAGGCTTGGCAAACATCCACAGGCTCCAAGCCTTTACAAACGCTTGGATACCATTTACACCCTTGCGAGTGTGTTAGTGTGTTACGGACAGGCAAACTGTGCAGACAAACATGAAAGTGATAGAAGACGTTGAAGTTGTGTCGGCTATTTCGTTTGTCGTTTGACCAACTACCTACTCATGATCGATACGCCCACAGAGTACTTTGAATAGACTCATAGATACGCCGTCGTATTGTAACGGGTGTAGAAACACCCGTTCGGCGCGAGCTCATGAGCGACCCTAAACACGTACCAACGTGTAAATACGTCGCAAGCGCTTACCGCAAGCTTCTTTTGATCTGTGTTCAAAAACTGACATTAGCCCGGATCGGCGATAAGCTCACGCAAGCCAAGCCATAACACCCCGTTCACACGCTTGTTTGTGGACACTTGTCGAGACTTGCCAAGCGTGTAAACGTAGGTTTAGTTTTATGTGCGGGTTTGACAGTTCATAATTGGCATCTTTCCATTGTTTTCCATAGCCACTGGAAACGTCAAAAATAGAGAATACAGCAGCTGGATGTGCTTTCGTCGCCCTGCGCACCGCACCGAAGTAAACTACATAATCTATACTCAATTGAGTCAATCTATAACTTAACACACTTCACATAATAATTATAGCATAGCGCCAAGTGTTTGACTGCGATCGCACCTCAAGGTAAGTGCAGATGCACCTGAAATGGAGCGCGCTTACCTAGCATATGCCTATTGACTCTTGATTTAAAGGTACCCAAGTAACAGCTGGAAAAAGTGAGTTGTAAATTTTAACACCCGAGTCGCAGGCGAGGATTTTAAACAGCGCCGATATTTCAGTGTTTATATGATACAACATTTTTCAATCTATTTATAAGTAAAAACAATAACAGTACATAGGTACTATGGCAAACATCTAATGTACCATATCTTAGATAAATAATTCATATTAATACCTATATGTTATCCATATTCTTGCAAATAAAATATTTCATTTCATTTCATATATCAAAGAGGTTTTTAATTATTTATTTTACAACATTGAAAAGAGGTATTTTATATACAACTTTGTATAAAACATAACTCAATCCAATTGGTTCACTCATAACTTACAACATTTATAATAATTTAGCGGGAAGTATCCTCTCTGTACCATTCGATAAGGGCAACCGCAGACAGTACCGCAAAATATGAGCGAAAAACGATTCTTATCGCACTGGTTATGTGGGTTGCCAACTGTGCTGTAATATTCTACTTTACAGTTACATACGAGTGCTTCGTCCTTTAGGAGAATGGCGCTACGTCCCACACTCGGGGGCCTACCTGGTTCAAACGGAAATGCTGCGAGCTTATTGGGGCATCTTTGGCTCACCGGCAATCTTTTACACTTAATTAGGTACATATATATGAGCGTCGACTTATCGTAAGCGATATTTTCACCTAAATAGTGTTTTTATTACAAACGCTATAAAGAACTAGGGCACGTCGACATTTCCTAGGAAATTAACATATATTTGAAGTTTATATTATGTTAACATATTACCTAATATACCTATACCGAGAATATATTCCCAGCAAATGTGTCGACATGTATTCCAAGTCCTTTAGAGTTTAAAATATTTTTTGTAATAAAAAGCGCAATTTCGGTAAAAATATCGCTTACGTTAAGTCGGCGATCATGTCTCCATGTGTTTCACTGTTTTATTTGACACTAGATCATGCCTGCAACTTCGTCCGCGTGGATTAAGGTTTCTGATTCCCGCGGGAACAATTTAATTAATATATATAAAGATAAGAAGATAAAATGTAACTCATGTGTTAATCCTGGGTGATGATGAGCTATCTCCATTGCAAATTCCAGCCAAATCGGTTCATTCGTTGTGGCGTAGAGTAACAAACACACACACATACATACAAACTTTCACCTTTATAATACACACACACACAATAATTAATTACAATTTATAATACACAGTGTGACAGTGTGATTATTATAACATACTTTACAGCGGCGTAATAAGAGCCACTACGAGCAAATGTATTGAAATTAAAAAAAAAAAAAAAAACTATTCAACATTTTCTATCTCGTACTCCGTCTCTGTGATGATTTGATCGCTGGAAACGACGCCGTGCTCGGTCTTGAGATGGTGCAGGATACATTTAATACTACTCTCGGCGTCCTGGAATTTGATGCACTTGAAGTGGCATATCTTGCAGGCGATCTGTTCCGCTTCCTTCTCGAACACTTTCCATATCCAGTTGTATTTGTCGGGAACTGTGAACAAAGTTACCTCAATCACCAATCTCTATAATCATGTTTAGTAATGCTGTCACTTTTTGAAGTTAGTTCAGAGTTAACAAGATAATGTAAACGTAAAAATTCTTTTTACAAAACCGACTTCAAACGCCACTACAAAGTATATCAATTGTGCCTATAAAGTTTGAAGAGGGGAACTCCTTTTATATATATGTTATATATGTATTATCATCGAAAAAAAAATATTGGTCCGACTCGGGAATCGAACCCGGGACCTCGCATCCGCAGTTGAACATGCTAACCAATAGTCCAACGAAACAGTTGAAGATTTGTATACAGTAAAAGCTCCTTATTCGCGCTTCCTTCATTCGCGGTTTCACTATTCGCGGATTAAAAAATTGTGACCCAATTCCTTTATTCGCGGCTAAAGATTTCTTTATTCGCGGATTTAGTCGGTACATAGTACATGCATATTAATAAAAAGATATACCAATATGTATCCAACTAAATATCCTTTGTAAACGCGCCGATAAATGGACTAACACTACACTGCTGAATATAAGTTTGAACTGAAGGAGCTTTTAAAAACTGCCAAGCAAGAAAAAATTACAAAGTTCTTTAAACCTTTGCCTAAGCCTGACGATAATAATTAATAAGTATGGTCAAAAACTTCAATTAAATTGTTATTTTTTTATATGTTTGTTTTTTATTTTGTCACCTAGGAACGTATCCCCTATAATCCCATACAAATTACCATTCTGTATTCACGGTTTCTGTATTCGCGGCATATTTACGGAACGTATACCCCGCGAATAAGGAGCTTTTACTGTATAAAATGGCCTAGCCGCAGTTTTGTGCCGTGGCTAATTACCACCCTACCGTCAAAAACGTGCCGTCAAGCGATTTAGCGCTCCGGCACGATGGCGTGTAGAAACCGATTAGGGGTATGGGTTGAATGTAATCTGTCTTACCCCTTTCAACTTAGACTGTATTGTCATTTACTATCAAGTGAGATCGCAGTCAAGGGCTATATTATCATCCGATCTGGGAATCGAACCCCGGACCTCGTCATCGACAGTTGAACATGCTAGTTGAGGATTTGTTATATAAAGTGGCCTGTACACTGTAAGAAGCAAGATAGTGAAGTGGACTAACAATGTGATGGATTGGTTCCCAAAGGATGGTAAACGTAAAAGAGGATGGCAACATCTCAGATGACATTAAGTCTATTACAGGGACTACATGGCTGAGACAGGCCAGAGATAGAAATGTTTGGAAAGGGCTGGAGGAGGCCTATGTCGAGGCGACACACTGAGTAAAACCGTTTTCACAATTTCAAACACAAGTTGGTGACAGCACTGACTTGTGTTTGTGAATAATTAGTAAAACTATAATGTGGGTGTCTTTAAATCAAGAGTGAATAGGCATCTTCTAGGCAAGCGCGTATCATCTTAGGCTGCATCTTCACTTACCATCAGGTGAGATCGCAGTCAAGTGCTAGTCTATATATTTAAAAAAAAAAAAAATTGCAATGTAAAACTCAGTAAATAAAGGCTTATATTATAAAGTGGCCTACCCGCAGTTTTGTTGTGCACCATCTTGAGGTGTCGGTTCATGTTGCCGGTGGCGTTGCCGCCGTGGCAGATGCTGCGCAGGCACAGCTTGCACTGCGCCAGCGTGCCCGACACGCGCTTGAAGTACGACCATATCCAGCTGCGGCGCTGCCTCATCGCCTCTGCTGTAACAAGCACGCTATTAACTTATACTCTCTTCTCAATCAATTTGAAACCTCAATATAGCCCAACGGTTATAGGTGCGGACTGAAAACTGAAACGTCTCTCTTTTCATGAAAGGGGACATCCTGCATATAAAAAAAAAACTGAAAGGTCGCAGGTTCGAGCATCACCCATTGCACTATTGTCGTACCCACTCCTAGCACAAGCTTTTAGCTTATTTGGAGAGGAGAGAAGAATATATATTAAGTTCAGCTTGGCTAATATTCTTTAAAAAAAATGTAGTTGTCAGTTTTTGAAAACTATTTGTTATAACTTGTTATAATATTATAATACTTACGGAGAGTGTCATCCTTATTTTGGCTACATTCATCGTCCTTATTTTGGCCACATTCGTCATCTTTTTTCCAGCCCAGATCCAATGGATCCATGTAATCAACAATACTTGAAATATTCATAGTTGTTGTATCCTCGTGTTTATTTTCCATTTCAGCTTTATACACATTGGGATGTCTAGTACGGACGTGACGGTTCATGTTGTTAGTATTACAGCCCTTTATAGATAGCACAACATTGCAGAGGTTGCAACGATATATTATGCTGGTTAGTCTATCAAAGTATTTCCAAACCCAGCTACGTTTCCTACCATATTCTGTAAGCAAAAAAAAAACTCTTTTTATACAAAACAAGTTGATTATAAATATATGTAGTCAAAAAAGACATTAATTCTGAATATAAAATACTATTATATCAAAAATTAAGAAATTCAATTTATTCATTAATTCAAATTAAAAAAAAAACCTGAATAAGTGGACATATTATATTCAAAGTGTTTTAGGAATAAAAATTGTATAAAAAGTAAAAATAATATTTATACATAATGTTATCTGAGGAATAGGATAGCATTACATTTAGAGCTATCAATTTAGTTTATTTTAGAGATTATGTACAACAGGATCAGCACTGTAAATCTGTTAAATCATCAGTTAAATGCATTACATATGAAAATCCATTGGTTATCCATACTAACATGTCCAAATAATCAGATCCCATTTTTAATTAAACACTATAAAATAAACAACAGACAGAGTTTTTACCACAGCTAATCTTGTTCTTTCTTTTAGAAGGCACCAAAAGGAAGTTGTCATTGTTTTCAGACTTCTGTTCCACTTTCATAATTTCACCGGTGACCTCACAGATCTGTTCCACCATAACTGGCTGTGGCTTTGTATCTTTGACATTCAACTGGAGGAACTCTATTTGGAATCCAATCGCTGGGTCCTGGTCCACCTTCTTCCAGTCTTTATGAAGATCATAAATTTCCTTGTGTTTAGTTTTAATGTGTTGCAGTGGTTCTGTTGAGCTGACATCTGTTTTGATGACATCTTCACATATATTACATCGATATTCTGTATCATTGTTTTTTACATAGTATATCGGTATCCATTCTGGTAGATCTGTAAATAAAATATAAGATTTTATAATAATTGATTATAAATAGATCTGCATTTTTATTTACTAATCTTTATGATATTTTAAATACAGTGCCTGTCATTAGGTTAGGACAAAATAAAAGAACTCATGAGTAAAGTTTACCTTTAATACCTTACGTAACAAAATATCATTTTAAATGTATAAAACATTTGTACCTATACCAATGTTAATAGTAACTGGCAATTTCAAAAAGGCAAAGGTAAGAAAAACAAATATCTTATGAAGAAAATTATGTATCATTTATTATACAGTACAAAAGATTATCAAATTAGTTATTACATGTGATGAAAAGTCAATTGTTTTTCTTCAATTAATTCATTATCTATTCAATAAACTGGTACAAGAACACCATTGTATGGTTCAGTTCATATTAATATCTAGAATATTTTAATATTAATGGGTTCTTCTCTTAACTTGATCTAAAACTATATCCATTCCTTGATATACCTAGGACCTGCAAATAGAGGCAGACCTGCAAATAGACACAATATTATACTTAGAAAATCATTGTTCAAACCTCAAAAAAGCCTACTTCAAAACAAAAACAATAAAGTTATTGAAACAACCTCAACGCACGTATTCATACATAATATAGTATCCCATGGAGGCACAATCAAGCAATAAATACATAGAAACTTTTATGTTTCGGTAGGTAATTAAAATTGATGAACATTTAATTATTTAGTAAAATAACAAACAAAATGTTTCCAAAATTTCAATGACGGATCCAAATTGCAATATTTTGTCAAATCCACAAATCCAAGTGTCAAACGTCAATGTGACATGTTCCAACCATAGATTTACCTACTACCTACCTGCTATAGTTCCAACCGTGTTCCCACTGGTTTTTTTTTTACCTTTTAAAAATTGATTAGTAGGTACCACAAACATATAAGAGTCTTATATGTTTGTGGTAGGTACGAAGTTTTCTTCATTTAGTTCTAACTAAGAAATCGTTGAAATCTTCATCAGTCAAGTCGTACTTTTTACCAAATTATAACTCTTAATATTTTGTTCTCAATAAATATTATGGAGGAAATTATATGTACATTGTGCATTACAATAATAACGTTTCATAAATTCAAAAAAGGAGACGGTCCAAAATTGTATGGAGCGTGGGACAGGTTTTGTACCAGTAATAAAATAAAATAAAATAAAATATTAAAGCATTTTTGATCGATCAAATCCACGAACTCATCTTAATTTCAATGCAAAATATTATTTATTTTCTGCACGTAAGGCAACATAACATACGTATCATGGCGGGCGGATTCATGTTTCTGACGTTAGCTGTCAAAATATCAAGAGGTCATTGATCTGCATTTGAAGAAGATAATAAATACCTACCTGTTCTTTGTGAATTACATATTGGATACCTACCTATTATTTTATGATACGATCATCGCCAGAGAAAATCCACAAGAAACATAAAAAACGCATTCACGAGTTCACAACACCACAACAAAGCTCGGAATCAGTGATGTTGCGATAGTAATAGTCTATCGATAGTATCGTGACCTCGAAAATCAGTCATACAATCGATAGTTCTATCGATACTATTTGCACGTGACAATTAGTATCGATACTATCGATTCTATCGATTTAAAAAAAAGAGTAAATACTATTGGTCAATAGTATCAATAGTTATCTCAAAAGTATCGATAGTAACGGTCGCAAGTCTGTCGATAGGTTCGATACTATCGATAGTATTACTGAAGTATCAATACTATCGATACTATTGACAGTTTTATGTCATCGATAGTTAGTAATATCGCTCAAGCTCAATAGTATCGATAGTATAGGTAACTAGTCTGTCGATAGGTTCGATACTATCGATAGTATCGATTGCATTACTCTCGATAGTATTATCACGACGTGCAAATAGTATCGATAGAACTATCGATTATATGACTGATTTTCGAGGTCAACTATCGAAAGCGCAACTCTCGATAGTTCTGCAACAATACTCGGAATAAACAAAAAATATCACGTCACTTGTCAGATAACTCAGAAATGACATTTGACAGACTTGCGTCTAGGGTACCTACCTACTGCCTTCTCTGTGGTTGAAACGTAGCCATCTTGTGAACACTACCGAAAAACTTGAAATTACATTTTTATTTTTGCAATTTATTTATTATGATTATCTAATTGATTTTATTGTTAGTGATCTCTTTGTATTTTTTGTTTTTTCGTGGTATATGGTACACGAGTAGTCCCAAAATGGACCGTCTCCTTTAGGTAACTACCTACAGGATTTTTATTTTTTTATGTAGATCACAATGTTACCCACAAATGAGAACGATTCTAGCCTTTTCAAATTGACCGAGACAGTCAAACAATAATTAACTTTGAGTTTGACACTTGACAGGCGCTTGACAGGAGTTGACAACTTTTTGCCGTACGAATTTATCGAAAGAATAGAAAAACTTAAAAAAAACTATGTTGAAACTTTCCTAATAATATAAATTATCCATTAACCATTTAGGTACATTGAAATTCGTGTGCGAAGTGTGTAGAAGTAGTCGTATATTGTGCTATAAAGTAGTATATTGTGTACGAAATAAAAACATTGAAATCGTTAACTTTTATTTTGGTGTTTTGAATTTCAAGATTGATTTTCAAGATATGTAGATATTATGAAAAGTTTATAATTCTATTGATTATTACATAAACTTGCAGGCGATGAAATGGTCCAATGTGTGCCCACGAAGAAAGGGCATCATATACTATATAAAGGCTACACATATGTGTTTAAGAGCAGACTACAATGTGGTGCTGAGCAGTGGAGTTGCTCATACAGGCAGAAGACAGGCTGTATATCTGTTATAAACATGCAAACATATGGTGTTCAGGTGGTAAGGGATTTTCATAACCATAAAAAGCCTATGTTTACTGATTAGTCTTTACAATCTATTTTTCCTAAGCTGTCTTCCTTAAATAGTAAACAAGTTTTTTCTCTCTGAAATGCAACTTATAGGAGTTCTTACTGCACACTCACAATGAACTCTTTCCACAAGTGATGAATTAAACTTTAGAATATCATAAGTGCTGCATCGTAGTCACTTACGTTTCTCCAAAAAGATTTTCTGAGATTTGTTTACCATTTAAGACTGCTAAGAAAAAATACAATTAAAAAAGTAAGGCTATTAAAAATGCAACAAAAATCCTATTCCAAGTTTGCCATCCCCTCAAGTGATAGATGAATACTGAAAATAGGTCTCAAGTATAAAAACATAAATTCAAATAATTGGCTTCTTTATAAACTGGAACTGATTTGACACAGTTGAATGTCATGCCTTATATAATTTGTATAAGTTTGTAATAAGATGTTTGCAAATCTTGTATTTTGAGCCAAAAATTGTTTGAAGAGCAGTGTTCTACATATAACTCGTGTATTTGTATTTATGAATAGATTAAAGGCAAGACCTTTATAGGCAGTATGGGGATATAGTTTGGGAGTATATACTGTACTATTGTAATGTAATTTTGTTGTACATCATCTCTAATATAAACTAAATTGACAGCTCTAAATACTTTCCTTTTCTGATGGGAATATTGGAAAAGGATAGCATATTAATTTTAGAGACTGTTTACACCAAAATTAAATGTACCCAAATTGTATATGCATTTATATTATTTAATTTGTTTCAAAATTAAAGATCATAAATATTGAGATTTAGTTTGAGACCATGTATGAAATATTTGATTTTAAAAAATAACTTCAATATATACAAATTGAAAAATGAAATGTTGTTTTATTTGATTTAAAGTGTTAATAAGTGTGAGATAAGATTTATTAATTTGTTTAGATAGTGATCCTAAAATATATCTATAAATATCTCTACAGAATAAGGTAGAGACTATTCAAACCGAGAACCTGGCCAAACTAAACAAATGCTATTTATTGCGCCTTTTGCCTGCTAAAAAAAGTAATTAAGCACAGCTGCACCTTCCAACCCCACAACAGTTCTCTTTTTGAACAGACTCGATACAATGTCACCATCATGAATTTACTAACGTCAAACTAGACAGTTTTTGAATTAAAAATCTGTAAATTGAGTTTATTCCTCTGGGATTTTGAGAGATGGTGAATTTACCACTAAACCAGATTACACGGTACAGACAACAGTACTGGTAGCATGGGCAGGAGATAAAAGTTTTATATAAAGTATTTAAATTTCCACTGACAGGTGATAAAATTATCTTTTCCCTAATGCTAAAGCCTGGCGACAGAGGAGAAGGCGATGTATATTCCTATAAGTATATCCACTGAGTGTTATTTTCATCGCTGTGCCCATGCTCGATGGGTGGATAAAGCGAGGGGATAAACGTTTTATCCTTTTCCCGGGGATAAAATTTCTCCCGCCCATGCTACCAGTGCTGGTAGAGAATAAAACAAATTAACGTTTTGACTAGTTTATTCTTACAAACATCAAATTACACAAAGATAATTTTTCGAATATAATAATTTGGCAATATTCCTTGATCACTAACACAGTAGAGGTACTTTATATTAGAATATGTAATACACAACCACAGGAGACGTATGAGAGTGTTACTTGGTTAAGAGGTAGACAGGTTCTTTTTACAATGAACATTGGTAACAATATCACTTATACTTGTTAAGTATACAATATAGTATATTATAGGTACAATATATTACAATGCTGCAATCATCACTCGTTTATTTTAATTATGTTTCTGTATTTTGTATAGCTTTGAGTGTATGAGCTTGCAATAAACTGTTCTGACTCACACACTGATTCAGTGTGCGTATACACTATACATACATGCATAGCCACATGTGTAACACATACATATGAGTAAATTGTACGTATAATAAGATTTAATGACTTATTTCTATCACCACAATAATGTTTACTCCCAAAAACTATTACTGTCTTATTTTAATTATTATTTAGTAATTATTATAATGGCATTAAAACAATGTTCACAAGCAACTGTTTATAAAGTATCAGAAATGTATATTTCGAGCACTATATAATATTCATTTAAGTCTTTGAAGTTAAGTAATGTAATAATATTATGAATTTTAATAACATTTGATTTAACTATTGATATTTTTTTGTATTGATTTATAATGATATGCAACTTACTGAAAGTAATGTATTTCTTAAACTTTAAAACACTTGGCACTGAGCTGTAGAAAGGGAAGTGTTATTCATATTCAGTAAATATAACTTGTGTGTTATAATTTTTTTTAATTATGTGATGATAGACAAAAATCGGTGATGTAGAGTCTAATTTCATTCTTGCATTATTTTAATTCATCAGAGCAGTGATAGACTAGATAGACAGTTTCCTATTCAGGGGACCGCGGGTTCGATCCCGGGCACGCATCTCTGACCTTTAGAATTTATGGTTAAAAACATAAACGTAAAAATTCTTTTTACATAACCGACTTCGAACGCCACTACAGAGTATCAATTGAAGAGTTCCCTCGATTTCTCCAGGATCCCATCATCAGATCCTGACTACAGGACCACTTGGGAAGTATACCCTTTCAAACAAAAAAATAATTGTCCAAATCGGTCCAGGCGTCTTCGAGTAATCGAGGAACATACATAAAAAATTATCCGACGACTTGAGAACCTCCTTTTTTGAAGTCGATTAAAAATAAATATCACTTGCTTTAACTTTAAAGGAAAACATCGTGAGCAAGCTTACATGCCAGTGAGATCTCCATTTTATATTGAACGTGTGTGAAGTCTGCCTGTCGGTACTTGGCCTAATGCGGTGGCCACGTGGGGGACCTTGGCCTAAACCCTCTTTATTCGAGAGAAGACCTGTGCCAAGCTGTAGCCCAGCGATGGGTTGAGATATAATAACTGCGATAACACGTTTTAATTTAGGCTAAACGAAGGTACTAAATAACTAATCCAGTTAATAAAAACCTTTCCAGCTACACTAATAACAAGAAAGAATGGGAGGAAAGCTATACTTCTGAACGGTTACACCTATTACAAGAAGAACAAATGCGGTCCGTGGTTCAGATGGGCATGTACAGTGACCAGTGCCTGCAGAGCCAACGTCAAAGTGGATGAGAACCTGGTCATTCACCAATTGAATGAGGATCATTTTCATCCCAGGCAGATGGCGCATATTGTCAACACTCGTTATCAAATACATAATTTAAGCCATACGCTTCAATAGTCCAGCAATAACCCATAAAGGTGCGGACTGATAACTGAGAGTGACGATTTAAGTCTCCACCCGTTACACAAACAGAATCTTTTATTTGGAGGGGAGAGCGAAAGGAGTCAAATTCAGCATGGCTAATGTATTTTTTTTTTAACTTGAAGCCACTGCCTTCTAATGAAAATAGTACGCTTAGAAGATTATGTCATACAAAAAAATTATTCGCGATGGCTCGAGAACCTTCTTGTATTCGTCGGTTGAAAATGGCAGTTTCATTTTGTAACGGAAACTAATGTCATTTCCCAGTGCAATTTATTCCAATTCAAACATAATGCGAAACCAAGTTATCAAGAAAATATTATATTAGGTATACTGATAAAAAATAAAACAACTTAAAACATCATTTCACGAAACCCGCATAATATTCATTTATTTACATGAATACATACGAGTAGTTGTTTATCATTTCGTTGTTTATTTCAATAGAGGCTCTATAAGCGGAATGGTTAAGGCGTAGACTTAAAACGAAAAGGTCAACGGTTCAGTTCCCATCCGTTGCGCTATTGTCGTACCCACTCTAACAACTTAGCGCTTATTTGGAAGGGTGAGGGGGGTCATACAAAACATGACTTAAAAAATATTGTTGTTCATAACATTTCAACGACCTCCCTGGCGCAGTGGTGAGCATTGTGGTCTCATAACTGGGAGGTCTCGGGTTCGATTCCCTTGTGGGAAATTTCGGAATTTAAAATTTCTGAATTGTCTCTGGTCTGGTCTAGTTGGAGGCTTTGGCCGCCAAGCGATTTAGCGCTCCGGCACGATAGCGTGTAGAAACAGATTAGGGTTATGGGTTGAATTTACACTGCCATACCCCTTCCAAGTTAGTCCGCTACCATCTTAGACTGCATCGACATTTATCATCAGATGAGATCGCAATCAAGGGCTATTTTGTCATCGAATAAAAAAAAAATAACCTGCACTAAACGTATAATCCGCCAATTTCAGTTTTAAAGGTATGCCCTTGGATAGGATTTTTATTAAAAGGAAAAAGGTTCTCATATCGTCGGAATCATTATGTATGTCCCCCGATTACTCAAGGACGCCTAGACCTGATTAGAAAATTCTTTTGCTTGAAAGGGTATACCTACTTTCCATGTGGTCCCATGTTGATCCGGTCAGGATCTGAAGATGGGGTCCTGGAGAAATCGAGGGAATTCTTCAAATTTTAAAGGCCCACTTGATATACTTTATAGTACGCTTGAAGTCTTTTTTCCTTAATAACTTTTATGTTTATATTATGTAGTGGTGGATTAGCGAGAGAGTAGGTATCTACTGTACAGTTAATTATTTCACTTTTTTTAGCCAAAATAATAACAACTGACTACGGAAGGAAAGTGATTCTAATCGACGGTTTTACGTTTTACAAGAAAAATAAAAGCGGGAAACTGTTCAAATGGGCGTGCACATCCACCGGACTTTGTAAAGCGCATGTCAAAGCAGACGACAACATGTTAATACGAGATTTGAACCCGTATCACTGTCATCCCAGGAAACAATATGTAAAAACCCAAACAGGTATTATGTTAAATTGAATAAATGTTGAATAAGTATGTAAAACTCATTTTATTATGGATTATTAAATATGTCACTCTAAGCTTATGGTAGTGGTTACATCACGTTAGCTACTCAAGGGTGCCAGCTCATCTCTGGAAACTCACCTAGCAGTGGAACTAATGCCCATTTTCACCAACGTTCTCTAACGTTTACGGGCTACCTAAACTAAGTTTGGTGACGCATTCTGTCAATTTCGTTTTCACGAAACTTTAGGGAACCTAAACGTGGAAATGTCAGGATAAGGAATTGTATTTAGGGGATGATTCAGGTACTTACGTGTGGTTGGTGACGGGCATAAGCCTTTCCAGGTACCGCTACAAAGGTAAAACTGATTTTTAAAATATTTATATAGGTAATTAATTATTATATATCTATCGTATGTCACTCTTAGGTCTTCAACTATACCCAAACAAAAAGTCACCGTCGATCTGTTGCTCCGTGTATGCGTGATTGAAAGACAAACCAATAAAGACACTTTCGTGTAACCAAAACAAGAGTAGGGTAAGTATGGATATTTTTGATCATAGAAGTGTTCGAAAATGTAAATGGAACAAAACAAACAGAGAAATAATAGAATAGCCATGTTCATCTAAAATTTCAGTCGGTAGGTTCAGTCGCCAATGTTTTTACTTTTTGAACCCAATTAATGATGAACTACCAACTTAACGAGACAGATTGAATAATTTTTGTAAAACAATAAAATATTTTACATGAAATTTCCGTTCCAGGCGAGCTTGTAACAATGAGGAATATGAAGGTACGCTTTTACTATAAAGGCTATCTGTATTATAGCAAGAACAAAAGCTCCAGATGGAACTGCGTGTCCTACCCCAGGTGTAAGGCGTTTGTGATACTAAAAGGTTTAAAAGTAGTTCATCAGGACTTATGTCATACTCATTGCACCAGAGTTTTGGTAAGAACATTCCAAGGGACGTATGCGTCCGTGCCGCAAGTAAATTTCGCTCAACCTTTAAGAGATTTTGTTTGATAAGTAAGTTTGTGGCATACTAATATATGCAGCACGCGCATATTTTTAGTACAAAGCATACATTTGCAACTTAATATTAACTGTGCGTAAATAAGTATGGAGGGCGGGGAAAATATGTCCGTCATTTTCCTGTTCATAGTAATGATTACTATGAACACGCCAAAAGTCAGATTCCAGCAAGGCTCGTGCTGCTAAATAGGTATGTTCCCAGGGTCAATTACAGCCCAGTTTAGGTAATTTTTAATAGTTATAATATGATGTTGTTAGCTTAGGAAATTAATGATCAAGACTTTTTTATTATTGAAGGTACTTTTCCCTAGTTACTCTGCAATATGTGTTTAACCTCTACCCTCATTATATTTTCATAATAAATACTGTATTTCAGCTGCTGTCTGTACAAATTGTTAAAAAAATAACAGCTTAAAAATTAATCTTATTTTCCAAAGTTTAATTATGATTATGACTTTCCATTATTATACAGGTACGTTCTTATTTTGTAAATTATATTTAAATAATGTACACATAATGTAATACATTCGCTAATATGTACTTATACGATAAGATATTTATAAATTCTCCTTATAAATATAAATATGCATATTGCTTGTTTAGCAAGTACACCCTGTATATGATCCAAATATTATTTACTGTCATCGAAAAGAGTATTGGAAGTACCATAAATATTAATATTAAAAATTAATGAGCTAACATTTTGTTTTAATATTACTGTCAGTATTTTAAATATTACGAGAAACATAATTACTTATGTAGGTGAACCCTCAAAAGTAGTCTATGGATTTACCTACACGTAGAATACAAAAAGTAAAAAACAAAACTATTTTAATACTGTTAAATATAGTTACTGACTAACTATAGGTACTTGTGTGAAGTGATAATAAATCATTTTATTAGTTAATCAATAACTACATACCTAAGCAGAAAGTTGTATTAAAAACATAAGTTACTATTAAAGGCCATAAATTATAATAGTGTATGGCTTTTTCATTTATTTGGTTGTGTTTTCATATTTTTCGCTTTACGTTTTCTAAATTATAAAGCCTCTAGTTTTCTGATGAGACGATTGTAAGAAAAGAATCATATTAAATTGTCCCTAATAAATTGAACCCTGTAATATTTTACACCAGATATATTTTATTATTATCATTTAAATATTAATGATTACGTAATTATTTTGGTATATAACATTCTATCACAAACTACAAATAGTAATATTCTAAATTATCTTTAATATTTATTAATTAATTATTATGTTCGATTTATGTTAATTTTGTACTGTTAGTAGATGGTAATGCTGATCGTCCACCGGTCACAATGTAACTAAATACGCTTATTTTATTTGTAATATGTATGTGCATTGTGCACATTATTTGTTTTGCTTACAGACTTTATAGTCGCTTAAAAGCAAGCAGGTAAGAGACTTAATAAAAATTATTTCAATAAGTTAATTTACAAAAATATTCTTAAATATCCCACCGAGCGTATATTTCTAAAATATAACATATATAATACATCGTCTATACTACCTATAACTATGATTGATTTAGTCACAAAAGCGTTGTCATGATTTGACCTTGGATTGTGAGCTCTTGTCGCACAAGACATAATATATGTATTTATAATAAATATATCACAAAAATATAACTGGTTGACTAAAATCATTACACTAAAAAAAGTTATTTTGGCGGTTTTGTCTTGCAATGTATAACTTTTTCGTTCTACCGATACTATGATATGATAATTTTTAGCACTTCGAGAAAATTGATGTAAAATAGTGCATGCATATGTAATACCTTACAACTTCAAACCAAATATTATTCTACTATGTATTTTATATTGGACGTTTGTATTTTGTATTGGAAGTTTTATGACTAAAAATTGTTACTTAGGATTGCCTGGTCTAAGACTGATTTGGAAAATTATGAGCGATTTCTATTTTATAATAACTTTTGATTTCTTTAGAGGATTGAGCTACCTAATTAATCGAGTTAAATATATCATCTCTCATTGACATCCTCATTTTACGCCGACTTAGACATGATATACATAAATACAACTGAACTCAGTAAAAAGGCAACTAAACTAAAACCTCCAAATTGCCAGCACTAAACAATGGGAACAATATACATATTATATAGTAATAGGTACTAGTTTAATTTGCTCACGCGAGATGATAGTGTAAGGTAATTTTTATAAAATTTCAATAACCGTGAATTGGGCAAAATACATAATATATGATAGGTTTAGGTTTAAAGAAATTTATTCTCCAAAGAACATTTTGCTCACTTATAGAGAACTTAAAACTAAAATTTATATAAAATTACAAAACATATTATATGATGTAGTTTAATTTAAATTTTTCTATGGTTATTGAAATTTTACCAAAATTACCAACACTACGTAAGGAAGATGACATACGTATAATTACGCTACAGTAACAATTTTTACCCATTACACAGAACTGAAATTTTATCCTTTAGCTAGGAGGCTTCGGTCCACAGTTGTGTGTGCTTTGTATGTATACTATCCTGCCCCTGTATGTATGAAGGGCAGCCTTACACCAAGGTCCTCTGGAACACCGCCACCGGATCTTGCCGTTTCTCGCACAACCGTTGAACCTGAACCTGTAGCCACCCACGTTGATGCCCATCTTCCCTTGTTTACTGAGGCAATACGACGCGAAACAATCGATGCCGGTTCCGATCAAGCCAACTGCAATGTACAACTGTATGAATAATCTGTGGATGGTGACATATACAACATTATTATATATTAAATATTCACATGGACTTTACAAATCTGAATGTTTTTCATAAAATGCGTTAAAGATGTTGATAATATATATATAAATTACAAATTGTATGTAAATTGTATTTATGTAAATAAAGTACGTAGTGTACTTAAACAGCTTTAAATTTGTTTAATTTAGGTGTATATAATATAGGTGATATAACTTACAATAAAAATATAACCAACAATATTAAAACGGTTATTTTATTTTGTAGAATATAAAATATAATTATGGCAATATTACACAAAGCGTATTGACTTTTTTTGTTGACTGCTCCAAAACCGTTTGAACATGATTCGTACTTACTTTATACTTATATATATAAATTAATTAGATATATTCTAACCGCATATATAAAAATTAATGCAGGTATTAACAGGGTAACTTTTCGATATTGCAGTTCGTTTCGGCCTCTCCAAACGTGGACATATGGTGGTGCATGTAGGTGATTACATATTCATAAAACACGAGTGCTATAAAAAGAAGATTAGATGGACATGCAACAAACGGATCCAGTTGGGATGCAGAGCGAGCCTCACGACAATGAATAGCGTAATCGTACGATCTTTTTTGGAACACAATCACACATCATCATAGCATTTGATTATCTTATTTTCAAAACCCATAGTACTTTGTTGATGTACTTTGAATGAGTACTTTGGTCCAATACATATACGCAGCTTATGAGCAATGGACTTGTTTTCGTCGTTGGTATAAATGCACTGACCTAATGTGTTGAAGTGTCTTAAACTTTATAAATTTTTATGAAATTGGTTTGGTACGGTAAAATTATATTAATTATTTGTAGACAATCTCTACACTAATGAATGAATAATGAATGCTCTAAAAATAGTATTTTCCTTTTCACAAACATTTTTCTTTCGCCAAATGGTACCTATTACATTTAGAGCTGACAAGTTTAGTTTAGTTGACAGATCGTGCACGCGAGAATTGGGACCACTGTTTTAACTTTTAAAACTAAAAATAATCTTGTACAATAAAATTTTATAGAATGTAAGTTAAGTAAAGCTATGGGAAGTATTTTCTCAATAAGTAATAATGTAAACTTAAACGTGTATAAAAATATAATTACATGTTATGTTTATTAAACAAATGACATATACATAAGACAATGTTATACCTACATATATATCGCGATTGAAATTATACATCGATGAATATAATGGATGCAAATTATTTCTTTTTAAGTATGTAAATTATTAATGTAAGAGACCAAAATTACATAATTATACCTAATGTACCTGCGAATGCATAATAATTATATAGTCGGTCTGTGGGCACCTTTATCATAGAAATTATTTTACCAAGTAAGCATCCGTTAGTCAAATGTATGTTCACATTTGATATTCCTTATATTTAATTAGTTTTTGAAAATTTTAAGATTAATTATTATTATGTATTAAAATTATACATTTAGTGCCGATTTCATTAACATTTAACCGCGAGGAATAAATTGGGTGTTCCGATAGTTTTTGTACCTATTGAAAATCTGCCAAAATATCACGCTCGGATAAGACTGGTGAAATCAGCCCTTAGCACGTAAGTAGTAATAAGTTATGAATGTAAATGACTTAGATAATAGTACATTATGGTACAAGTGTCAAAGTTGGTGATTACCGCTGAGGCGCTATTGAGACCCGAGCCGTCAGGTGAGGGTCTTAAGGTAGCCGAGGACGGTAATCATCAATATACACGTGTATCATACGACGTTTTTCAACACACTTGTGAAGAAAATAACACTAAAATAGTACATTATGGTACAAAACAGTGAAAACGAGTTGTGAAAATTTTTTCGCAATGGCGGGAAATATTAATGTTGTTCTTTTGTTTGCCCTCTTGAGATGCTCTTGAGGGCAGGCAAAGATCGACGACCATACAGCCTATTCAGGTGTTTATTTGATTTAATCAGTTTTCCGAAACCTTTAATGGCCATAGACTAAAGAATGAGGTTTCTTTTTTTTGGCATTTCTCTTATAGCCACGTACAAAATGGGGATTTCGAGTTTTCTTTATTACAAAAAAAAAACAAAAGTTACTGACAGTTTTATTTATTAAACACGTACATGTTGAAATTATCTATTTAAATACGGAGTTGTATGAAATTATTGAACAAGATCTTTTTTGTAATAGAAACTTTTTTAAGAACACAGCAACTCACCCAATAAATTTAAAAAAAAAATTTCTTTAACTCACATTGTGAATAATAGTAATCAAAAGTCACAGTTTGAGTTAGAGGTGTCATTGTGTGCCTAGTTGCGGTGAACCGGGAGCCCTTTTATGAGCAAGTGTGTTGAAAATATAATTTAATCATTCCGTAGTGTTTAAGAAGTGTCTTGTGTAGGTTTAGTTCTCGCCTGACGCCTTTGAACCATGGTTACTAACTTTTGTCCGCATCAAACTAGGCTTTATAGAAATCCCTCGGGATCCCTTTGTTTTTCCGGGATAAAAAGTACTATAATATGTCACTCTTCAAGTCCTCAACTGTATCCATACAAAAAATATGTCAATTTTGTCCACCGTTGCTGCGCGAATGGAAGACAAACCAACGAACATACTTATTCGACTCATTTTTCTCAATACATAAAAGAAAAAGGTGACTGACTGACTGATCGGGCTGGGCATACAGATAGTTATTATTACTTGAACATTAGCTAAGAAAGAATTTTTGAAAATTTTACCGCTAAGGGAGTAAAATAGCTGTTTGAAAAATCGAACTTAACATAAGCAAAGCGGCGTGCAAAATCTTGTATAATATATTAGTAGGATAATAATAAATATATTATAAGAACTGTTTACTGTAGATAGGTACCTGAACATGAATTGTAATAAGTAGTTATTGTTCATGTTTAATACTTTCAATAGTTTTGCTAGAAGTGCCTTCGACTGGTTTTCCAGTTCATTAAGCTTTAAGAAATGTCCCAAAATATTTTGTAATTTTTGAATTGGTTTTGACATAGCCCTTTTTTATTGTGTATAAATACACTTTAAAATAAAATAAAATAAAGTTTTATCATGTGTTTCACTTTTTTCCTAAATATAGGTCTGCCTAATAAATAAAAGTATGACATTGAAATAAAATTGGAATCTAAATATATAAAAAGAAAAGTTGACTAACTAGCTGATCTATCAATGCACAGCTCTAACTGCTGGACGGATCGGGCTGCAATTTGGCTACAGATAGCTATTACGACGTACGCATCCACTAAGAAATAATTTTTGAAAATTAAACCTCTAAGGGGGTAAAATAGGGGATCGAAAAACGAACTTTACGTAAGCGAAGTCGCGGGCAAAAGCTCGTCTATCATAAATTAACAAAATTAAATTACCTAGTGTTTTGGAGTACAAATTACAATACAATAATATCGGAACTGACTCCTATAAGAAATAGAATATAAATAAGAACGTGTAACTTGCACTAACTTGTATAGGTAACTTGTTTGTAATATAAATAAAGTTCTGATCTTGTAATAAATAGGTTATGAGTAGAAAGTCATGACTTTCCCATCAAAAAATATTACTCGGATGGAATAAGAGATTTCAATGTGTATGAAAGACAACTCCACACAAAGGTAGATTATTGCACTTTCCATAACACACACACACACACACAACAGTGTATGTGTTGGTTTTTTTTTTAATTTTTAATTTGCCCTTCAGTTGGTGTCTTAAAGCTTAGGGTTTAGTGGTAAAATATATTTTATGTACAACTTTACGATGCATTAACTAATTTTGGACTAGAATTTCGAAACTAGTGACATTTGTTGTTAGTGGATTCTTAGTTAACTTAAAATTGCAACTCGAATTGCAGATTTTAATGACTGCTATCACACCTGATGGTAAGTGACAATGCAGTCTAAAATGGTAGGGAGTAGCTTGCGACAGGTAATTAAATCTATTAAATTACAAAATGACATATCCTTAATCGTCTTCTACATGCTATCGTATCGGATTGCTTAATAACTTAGCGGCACCTTTTAACGGTAAGGGTATAAGGTTAAGGTAATAACTAGCCACGACTAAAATCACCAGCAGACTAGACTAAACATTTCAGAAATTACTATAAATTACTAATTTGACTCCGCCGGAATCGGAACCCAAAAACTCCTACTTGAGAATGTGCGCGAAACTTAGGAATGTGTTCAGTAGTCTAAGCACGAACATTTTAACTTTCGAATAAAGTTAAAGTTAACGCGAATGTATGAAATTGACAGGAGCGGAGGAGGAGCAGTCAGTTTCATTCAAAATTTCTTGCTGGCGTTAACTTTACCTTTACTATTCAAATTCAAAAATTTATTTCATGTAGGCGAACTTGTATGACACTCCTATGACACGTCATAAATCTACCACCGGTTCGGAATGTAGATTCTGCTGAGAAGAGCCGAGCATTCGAAAGTTACAATGTTGTTGCTTAGGCTACAGATCGAAGCGAGGCGTTCGCGAGCAAGTTAGCCGCGACTATAACAACAAAATGGCGTTGTAACAGAAAATCAAAATGGCGCCGTTTTTGAATTAGAGGTCGATAAGCTAGTGATGCGTTTAGAGTTAAGTACTCCACAAGAAAGTTTGTAACGTTTGTTAGCAAAACTTTTCTAGATGTACGGTTAAAGAAAAATGATGAATAAAAAAAATTCTAGGTAAACAAAAATTAAGAATGTTATTACTTTTAACAAGCAGATTTACGAGGTTTAGGGTGCATGCAGGTATGGTACAGAGTCTCTTCGTTCTGAATGATTCTACCGTCCAGGGTCCGTACAATCGCTCTGCATTGCCTGGTATTCCTGTATCTACAGTACCAGAGCTGCAATCTCCTCTGTCTGTAAGCATTGTGCGGCCTGTACACGAAACCACAGTACATAAGCTTGGGGTAACCACCGCTTGATTGCATCATTTCAATGACTGCAAAAGGAACGCACATGTATATAGGAAAATATATCTTTCCCTTTTAAAAGAGGCATATTAACTGTCTCCTTGCTTGAGTATGAAATCTGATTTTACTTTAATTTGGAAAATAATATCGGATTGATATTGAATATGGCTTTAAAATAAAGTAAAATTTGAGCTTACCAATATATGTGCGTGTGCTTCAATGTGTTATAATATTTAAAAAAAAATTACTAAAAGCTTAAAAAAATTATGTTGACAACTCTTGCTAACTTCATTCAAATAAAAAAGTGGTGACATTACGAAGGTTAGAGTGAAATTAGCAAAAGCTGTTAAGGTTATCCTGCTAACAATTACAAATTGCACTTTGTACATTGAAAAAGATGTTTTTAGATGTGAAGCAGGATGTCGACAATTTTTTAGAGATGTGCTCTCTATTTTTCTTCATATCCGCTCTCTATTCATTTATGTTTGGCCTCACTTTATGCTAATGTTCCATACATAGTTAGTTATGTATACATGTTAGAGTAAGCAGGTTATGCGAGGAACTCGAAAAAATAACACTAAGTTATACATTTTGAATTTTTAATAAATAAAGTGTAATAATTAACGGTAATGGATATTAACAATCTAATTATATATTAACCATTTACCCTACTAATAAAAATAACCATATTACATTCTCAAAACTACTTCGCATAAACATCTATTTTATTCATTAGGTAATTAATCTATACAGTTATTATTAATTTCCATAAAGATAAACCAAATGCAAAAGATATTTTGAGGTTCATAATATAGATATATCTACTATATACACTTGTATAACTTAATCCTGCAATAAAATAATGTCTGAACTATGTATAATATGTATATACAAACGATAATATTATTTGTAATTTTAATAAATATAATTTTATTTGTGGATTTGTTATATGGAATCCATTTTTCTTAATGCAATTAAATGACATTTTAGTTAGGTGCAGTATCAGTAATGGTTAATAAATACCTACTTTAACAGACATAAATGCTGAATAGTAACATATTTGAACCGCGGCTTATTATTTTTTATTACTGTTAAACTTACGTATAATATTCAAGATGTAAGGGACGTGTTTAAGAAAACTTTGTGAATAGGTTACACTTAATCCCTATAATGAAATTAAAAATGCAAACCATTATGCAATGAAATATTAAATTAAATCGGAAATGAATTACTAATATTGTAATTTTTGAGCACACAATGTACGTTAGCAACGAAAACTTTTATTATCCTTAGAAAACAAAATTCAAAATTTATTTATTTATTGAAGAGATCAAATATTATCTGTCACGAAAACACCGATAAGCATCCTAACGCAGAGTAACTCAGAATCATGTACTGAATCTCTGGTTACATCCATTTAGCGTGTCCCTAACACCTGTATATGCAGATTGCAGATAATTAATTCATTAACACTTTACAGTTTTGAGTGACTCACAGAATTATTCCGTGCCTATAAAAAGTTCTTGTTCTATAAATAGCCCTTAATCTATTCTCATTTCGTGAATTGTTAGTTATAGTTATATATAAGTATCTAAAACACATAATTGATAATATTTACACATTTTGGAACATAACAAAAGTCGAAGTTAAGAATACCATACCTACGCCGTATGAGCTTTTACGGAATACAGCTTAGGTACTCTACTTCGACATCCTAAACGTTGAGACGACGTCAATTCGGGATTTGAATTTCCTATTTAATGCCTTACCTAGCTTAAAATTCTTTTAACAAAATCTTTTTTTGAGGAGTTTTGATTCCTTCACAGAAATGCAAGACTATCACCGCAGGAATTAACCAGAAATGCAAGAGAGTTTATTTACACGGCTTTCTAGCATAATTATAGCCATGGATTCTGGCTACGGGTTAAAAAATATGTTGCCCAATTTGACTCTTTAGTGTAAATTAATGTACACCTAACTGCATCATTTAGTATGGAAATACCAAACCGTGAATTTTTTTCAAAAGTTAATTTCTGTACTTGCTAGTGACAGATTTACACCTGGAACGGAACAGAATACTGAACCGTGACTTAATTATTAAAGATTATTTTAAATATTAAGTGACTCATTTTATTTTTTCATGACTCAAATTCAGACAATTCAAGTTCGATAGTTCTTAAAACTGCAAGCATGTCAGTGTTCGGCCGTAAAGCGAGCTTTGTACTGCAAAAGGGTAAGGAGCTGGAAATGTAGGTTTGCACTTGCCCTCACCACAAAGACGTTTGACAGTTGCCTTAACGCGGAGTGAACTCATTTGGTATCTTTTTGAACTCTATTTGTTCGCTCAGCCCTTTCCGCTTGACCATTTGTTGGTGAAAGTACCTACTTAGGTATATGCAGTTTTCCTCTGCAAGTTTAAAGTCTGTACGGTGCTCCCTCCGCTCTGGATGTAAACTTTGTTTAAGGACGGCTAATAGGACACTTAATGATTGTGCAGGTTTTTAAGTTTTCGAATGACGTCGCCGTAAGTGATGACGATTGCTTTGCACTTGTTGAAGGCTTTGCAGCACCGCCATCGTGTTCTGCCGTTTCTTCCATCGTAGTGTTTCATGAACCGATAGTTGCCGATCATCAGGACTCTCCGGCCATTCATAGTGGCGTAGCGCGCCCCGATGTCGACTGAAATTTGGGGAAATGTTAATTCCGCTCCCATAATAGAGAAGGAGAAATGTCGCTCGAGAACTCCCAACTATTCCCATACAAACAGTTGATTTTATCAATCACTTGTTGATTCCCGCGACCTCGTCCGTGTGGAAAAAGTACAGTGACTTGCTACTATCCGCGAGAAGTTATGTCCTCTATCTCCGATAATGTTCAGTAGATCTTCACCAAAAATGGACAAAATATTTCCAATAGTGCATAATTTATAATAAAAAAAGAATTATCAAATTCGGTTTAGATCTGACGAAATTATGGAGCAAATTCAACAAAAACTTTCATCCCCTATCCCGGATAAACCTTACTGTTTATCAGGATAACCGGAGTATCATCTACCACTATATCAAATTTCATTCAAATCTACCACTATTTCAAATTTCATTCAAACCCGTTCAGTACTTTTAGCGTGATACGTGCACAGACAGATAGACAGACAAAAAATTCAAAATAATTTGTTTTGGGCTTAGTATCGATAATAAAGCATTCTCCGATTAAAATTTTCAAAATATATTTAATGTCCAGAATTCGTCCCATTACAGTTTTATTATAAGATTATGGATTATAAGAAAAAACTACTACCAACATGTAAATAATTTAATCAACTCATGTAAATCAAAAATTAAATAAACATCAGAATAAATTGAAGTTCTACACGCTATTCATTAGCGTAATTTATAATCAGTGAAAATTCGGAGTATTTACGACTTTTACATACTTTTCGTAGTACTATTTAAAGGCGGATTTCACCAACGTAACTGTCAGAACTCATTTATTCCTTGGCGAAATCGGTACTAAGGAAATTTAAATATCAGCAGGGCGATTCAGACCTGTTCGATAACATACCGGTTAGATATCGATCTCGTATCGAAAATTTTTTGCCGTGTGATTCAGAGCGTTCGGTTTGAGGATACGATTCGGTATCGACTACGTTATCGACATCGACAAGATACATTCGATTACAAGAGCATTTACGAATTGAAAATATATGTTATCGTACGGTAACAAACCGAATCGATCGATAAATAAGTTATCGGAAGGGTCTGAATCGGGGGGCTGTTTGATTACTTAAATTCTTTCGAGTCAAGTTTCAACATAAATAATTTCGCAGTATTTTGAAATATTTACTAAAATTAATTTATACAGTACCTACCTATTATTATTTATGTATAATCATCTGTAAAAACTCTAGATTAAAATTTAATCAAGTAACTGACATCAGCAAGTGTCAACTGCATGGGGCGATTGGCATCATCCGCTGGCCTGCAGCAGGGAGTAATTTGACGTACCTATTTAGTAATTCGAGGAGTTACGTGCGATCGACTTTGTCTCGTGGTCTTCGTATCTTTACCGTGGTTATGTGAATACAATGATGTAGTCTTGAACAACTTGCTGCCTTTAGTGACACATGTAGCCTTACATCCTTTGTGTCGTTTGATGCATCGCCAAGTGATTCTGTCATTGTGACAATAATCCCTGCGATATGTGAACTCGTCGTGTTGAAGGAGGATCGCACCTCGGCTGCTTTCCTTCAATTTGTAGTTCACAAGTCCTTGATCTCTAACGTCTGTAACACATAGGCAATTCTACGGTAACAGTTCATCAGTTGTAAGTATAGGCGGCACGTTTAATTAATGTTGCCACTTACAATCTCTCCTAAGCGCCAGAGAACACCTAATGAGCTCAAATAGACACACGTTTTAGTGAATTAAACGCTGATGTCTAGAATCTAGATTTTGGTGACATCTAATGATAGAGTTTTATATTATAGTTTTTTTATAAAGGTTCTTGCCAGCAAACAAAATGTTTTAAAGAGTAAAACCTAAGACCTTATAGTAAAAAAACAGTGACTTGCGTATAACATAAAGGTGATAAGTTGACTGACCCAATATAACATAACAACTTATAATATGTGAAAACTAGCTAATTCAAATATGGAGCTTCAATTTATCCTAACTTCCTAAGTAGCTTTTTGTAGATAATTCTACTGTTCAAGAAGTTATACATATTTTTAAGTAGCAAACATTGTTCTAGCTGAAAAAACAAGAAATTGTGTTTTGAATTTATATTTTAAGAATGTTGTATGTTCTTATAATAAACAGGATTATCTACAGAACTTGGCACCCATTTAGATCGCAATTCTTTTGTCGGCGAAGTCGACAACCAGCCATACTCGTATTCTTCATATTGAACTTGGCTCTTATTTTCACATTTACGTTTTTGATGGGATTTCTATTTCTTTTAGTAACGGTTCCTGTTCACCATTACTCTACTATACTCATCTTTTTTACATCCTTATCTTTACTAATACATTATTTTATTAATGTGAAACCGAGTTTGTTTGTTAGTTTGCCCTTCAATCAGCAATGGATCGACGTGATTTTTTGCATGAGTAGGGTGAACTCATCCAATTTCACGATAAAACATAAAACTTCGCTATTTCCATAAAATTATATTTTTATTTTTATTAAGAACATAAATCTATAAATAGAAATCATAATAAGGCTTATCTAAGACAACTATTTTTGAGTTATAGGTAAAAATCGAACTTTACTTTCACAACTTCGCGATAGTCTTTAGTTTTAGTCTTTAATTTTTTTGTATCACGAAATTAGAAAAATATTTCCAATAAACTAACATCTGCAATCATTTGCAATCAGAAATATTTTTCTAAGTTCGTGACAAAAAACAAAAAACTCCTTGACTTCTTTCAGTTGACACACGTGCTAGTAAACATCTTCATGACATAACACTTCTGTGATACTTTTGGTATATCTTGGCTTTGGAAATGTACATGATAGGACAACATGCAAAATGAACATGTTAGCTATTCAGCTCCGTTTTTCGAAGACATATCTTTGGAGTATTGTCCTGTATATGTATGACATGTCTAATCATCTTCTGTATCTTATGTTAATGATAATTTTTGCTTCTTTTGAGTAACTGGTTTAGCTTTTCCTTGCAGATATAGACATTTTTCATGTAAGTTTTTGCTTTTTTATGGTGTGTGGTTAATTTCCAGTTTGAAAGTTGGCGGTTGCACAGGTCTTAGGCATACATCGTTTGGAATAGTTCTTTTATAAATCTTAGGTGTCCATTTTGGCAGTATAAGAATATCGACAATTTCAATTTTCTTTTGTTTGGGAGCCGAAGTACTTGTAACATTTGGGTCTTCTGAATTATCATCGGAAAGAACAAAAACTCGCTCAAATTATTGTCGAAGGGCTTTTTGCTACTTGTTTCAATTTTAGCGTTAGGAATCGAATGTTCAGTCTTCTTCATAATTATTTTTTCTACTGGTTCCGTGGGAATGAGCTTGTCTATAATCGGCCAGGTGCAATTGCTTCTGGACATACTACAGCTTTTTTAAATGGATAAATACCTGTTTTTTCAAACCCTGCTTTTATGTTTGATGGAATAAAACTTCGTTCGTACGCAGGAGTTAAAAATTTGTGAAAGTCGAAAAGTGTAGGCACTGAACTTGGATGTTGTGTTTTGTACTTTTGTAATTCAGCACGCCAGGCAGCTTTGAGTGGAAAAAATACCCCAACATCAAGTGGTTGCAAGATGTGACTGGTATGTGCAGGCATTGTGAATAATATGATTTTATTAGACTGAGCATAAGCTAATACGTTCGGGGAAATGTGGCTAGCATGTGAATCCATTATGAGTAAAACCGGTCTTGTTGGAGGAATATTTTTGGAGAAAAACTCAAGCCATTCCAGAAACAGATCTGCATTGATCGAACCATTTGGAGAAAGTCGTGTTAGGCTATTTGGAAGAGCACCTGAACTTAGTTGTGGTATATTTCTTACCCCTTTAAAAATCGTCATTGGAGGAAAGAAACATCCAGCAGCATTTATAGCAGCTATTACTGTGGTGGTGGTACCTTTTTCAGCGTAAGTTCGATCATAAACATACTGTTTTCCCATCTTTGATACTATTTTGGAAGGTTTGTTAACGAACATTAAGCCTGTCCCGTCGCAATTCCATATTTTATCCGGGGATTGCAATAAATCGTGCTCAATCAGGGTCTTCTCCAACTTTTCATAAAAGTCAGCAAGTAAAGTAGGATTGGAGCAACTAGCTCGGCCAGCAGACAAATTCTCTGGTGTTCTTAGAGCTAAGCCATAACGCTGTTTAAAGTTAACCCACCAGTGCCAACCAACTATTTCTTTGTCTGAACTAAAGCAATGCTTAGGATTTTCTGTCTCTGCCAAGGAAAAGGCAATTTTTCTAATTTGTTTTACCGTGAGGTCAAACCCGAGCTTCTGCATTTCAATTATATAAGCTACTAATTTATGCTCTAATTGAACCGACAGTGAAGATTTGGAAGATGGTCTTCCAAATTTTGATATTGTGAACTGAGTTTCAATTCCTATGTCTCTTCGCTCATTCGCTCGACGAATGTAGTCTCTGAGAGTAGTCACTGGAATACCGAATTTTTTAGATGCCTGGCAGACGGACATATTATTTTCTAATATATTTTCGACTGCTGTTCTAAGAGTCGCTTCATTGTATTTTCTATATTTTTTTGTCTTTTGTTCTTCCGTTATATCTGTAAACAAGAATATTTTCATTCTAAGTCAAATAACAATCGCTTATTACGATAAAAATTCATCTCATTTTATTCCGTGACAAAAATACTGAAAGTTCATTCCATGAATTTACCAAAATTTTATTTGGTTTTACTGGATATACAATATACATGTTCATCCTAACTTAATAAATTACGAAAAAGAACTACTAACCCAGTTTTATACAAATATCACATGCACCTAAGTTAAATCTGTGACACAACTTCAATTCAAAACTTGGAAACGTTAAATTTTGTGTTGATAAAATAAAGAATTATACTAAAACCTTTTTCTAACATCAAATAGCAAATAACCAAAATACACTCATTCGAGAGATTGAAATCAAGATCGAACGCACGGCCGAACAGCCCACGGAAACTGAGCGCGGGCGGACAAATATGTCATTTGCTACTATTTCTCTCGCACAATTCAAACCAAACTTTGCAAAAACGAGACTTATTACCATAGTATAGGGTTCATATTAAAGATGTGTATTTGTGTCACCTAACTCAAGACCAAATTCGACGAAATTAGGATTATCAATCTTAATCAAATCGGTTCAAAAATCTCGAAGACGTCTATGTTAATAGTAGTAGAAAAACACAACTACTCTTTTTTTAAAGTAATATAAAATAACATAACTATAACATCAGCAGTCTGCCAGTGAAAGTCCCGTCAAATAGTTCCTGAGATTAGCCGAAACAAACAAATAGACAGACGGACGGACAAAAAAATAAACTATTTTTTGTTACAAGTGCCGTATTTACTTTCATTTGAATTTAGTAAAAAACTGTTATTTTGACATTACAAACAAACACAATTTTATATTTCTATAGATAGTGCAAGTGTGGTAAATTAAATTAGTTCGACAAATTAGAAAAACAACTCAACAAACACATTTTTAGCATATGCAGTAACATCACAGGGGCCCTTATTGTGATTTTATTTATCTGGTTCTTTTGCATCAATCATTGATTTTTGTGCAAATATGAATAACTTAAAGGCAACTTTACTAGATTTTGGTTAAAATATATTGCCATTTGGCATTAAGTATTATATAGTTTTAAAAAATGGGAATATTGAACCCTCATTCATCAATGAACGTTAATTTAGCACAAGAGTAAAAATATTTTTGGGTGATAATATAAAATCACCCAAAAATATTATTTATTCTTGTGCTAAATTAACGTCACTGCTTGCATTATCAATAGCAGTTTTGTCCTTAGGAACGTTTACAGAATTTATATTTAAATCTAGTTCTTGTTTTGATTCATTATCTTCTTGTACTGTTTGTTTTAACTGTTCAGCATCATTTTTCGAACTATTACCTAAATCTGTAACATTTACAAAGCAATTATCTCCACTACTGTCGTGATTTGTTTTATCATCTACTTTAGAATTCTTCTTAAAATATGACGTCGTGTGAGTTATAATTGGTACTGCTATTGCGTGTTCTTGTTCAGAAATTGAAAAGGTACTTTCTATTTCACCGAAACAACTCTTGAGCGGGTCTTCTAGTTCATTCAAGTGTTCTTTGTCCATTTCACCCGGTGTTTGAGGCGCCGTAAAATTGAAAGTTTGATCAAATGAACACAAATTACTTGATTTGTCAACTTCCATTTCTTCATCGTCAGATAAAATTTCAATTGGAGCTTCATCCCTCACAACTTCAATGACGTCATCGTCTGAGGCGTTCTCCAAGACTGCATCGCTACCAACATTCACTTTCATGTTCAGATTATTGCTGTCTGAAATAATATATTTAAAATGCTTTAAATATCTTAATAAGGATTAACAAATCCTGAATTATTTATTAATAACTATATCATTACTACAGATAAAAAAGTCTTTCATAGCTTCTTCATTCACATAATTAGTAATAAAGGGATTAAAATACAAAGATCACTTTTAAATGATGTAAAATATTATTATTACATAACGGGCTTGCTTTTTGAGTGACTAGTTTTATTAACGATTCAGGGCATATATTATTGACACTTAAAGCAGTTTCATTAAAAAAAAAAGGTTTTGAGATGTCATATAGTGACAACTTGACATGTCAAAACAATTTTGAAATAATACTTATTTAAGCGTTGGTGGTATAGCCTAAGAACAGAAATGAAGCTAGAGCATTTTAAGTACCGTAGTCGTAGTGTTAGGTATTTTTCAGGTTATCTAGGTTTCAAGTTTTGAACTGAATTCCTAATCAATACTATTGAATGTAATTCATTTATTTAATTTATGATTATATTTGTTATATATTGAATTTATGATTATATTTCTTCACTATTTGGTAAAAAGGACCATCAATGATTATAAATCTCCTAATAGATTTGCCTTCGTTGTTCGTTATCTTAACTAGAAACACATCACCATGGTCTTCATCTTCAATGTCCTTTGCAGAAATTGTAACAAGTTCATTAACTTTACAACTACCACTAATACCAAATATTAGCACGACCTGAAAGAAGGCCAACATGTTTTAATAATCTTTATATGATATAAGTTAGCGAAACTATTTCGACCTACCTTAATTGCCAAATACTTATTATCAGGAGATTCAAAAACTTTTTCAATATGTTCCGCTGTAAGTTGTTTGGGTGAAAACTTTTTAAAACCCCTTGATAACCCCTTGATTACATTTTCAAATATCCAAGCAGCTTAGAATAGTGTTTCAGGTCGATGCCATCATAGTTTTCTTCAACATGGAATAGGTCGCCCAGAAGCTTGAAGGTTTTAACTTGAAAGCTAATTCTCCAAAGTGTGTCAGAAAACGATTCGAGATTTTCGTGTTTTTCCAGTTAATGAAATTTTCGTAAGCTACTACAAATCTTGCCTGAGAATTTACTAGCAAATTCTTTCGAGTGTCACTTAAAACTTCAATAAATTTTAACTACCGTGTACTTAAAATATATGGAGTGATCGTAAATTAATGTAATAAATGGATAGGATGATTTTAATAATTATTATTACTTTGTTTTGTTGTATTTGTTTATTGAAATGAAGATCTTACAGGATACTTCACTTTGTTTTATCGAATAACAAAGATTAAACAATTCAGCATGTAAAAGCAGTCAGCATTCTTGATATTTGCAATTTGGCTTAAGAAAAATTGAAAGTTTTTAAAATAAACGCAGACTTCAGTCATTATACAACAGTTGCGCTCCTCTATAATCAGTTACCAATGTGGAAGAAGTTTTTCTGAAACTGTGACCGGTATAAGAGTCGGGGTCCGGAAGTCTCAGGTATGTAGCGATTTCCTTTGGCATTGAACCTAATTTGTTTACGCCTATGGGTTGACAGGTACATTTTCCTTTTTGGTAATTTTGGAAGAATCGGTCATGTTTTGCATTCGACTTGCGTAGATTTTCATATTTTTTTACTATTTTATAAAATTGACCTTGAATTGTAAATGTACGTATGGTTACGTTTTTCTTGTTAGTGATCCTAACGAGAAACATATCACCATAGTCTTCAATGTCCTTTGTAGTAATTGTAACAAGTTCCTTAACTTTACAATTACCACTAATACCAAATATTAGCACGACCTGAAAGAAGGCCTACATTTAAAGATTCTATAGAAATTAAACTAGCTAAATAATAGATATTTAAGTGAGGTTAGCCAAAAAATATTCTAACCTACCTTAGTTGACAAATATTTAATATCAGGAGCTTCATCCAAAAACTTTTTAACATGTTTCGCAGTTAGTAATTTGGGTGTAAACTTTTTAAAACCCTTTGATAACGTTCTTAAATAACCAAGCAGCTTGGTGTAGTGTTGGAGGTTAACGTCCTCTCTCGACTTCACAACTGTCTTCAACATGGAGTAGATCGACCAAAGAGTTGAAGGCTTCAACTTGATAGCTAATTCTTTGAAGTATTTCAGGAACGTATCCTCAGTAAACAATTCAATATTTTCTGTGTTTTTCCAGTTAATGAAATTTTCGTAAGCCTTTACATATTTTTCCTGAGAAACTGGTGGCAAATTCTTTCCAAAATCACTTAATACCTCAACAAAGATTTCTGTCGGTTCCGTCGGACCTGTAAAAATTTTTGAACTTTATGAATGTTATTCAAACTTTATATTTTTCATATAAACTATAAATTATGAACAACGATTTTCTTACTTAAAAATATGTGAAGTATTCGTAAGTTTTTGTAATTAATGGAAGAGATTATTTTAATAATTTTATTGTTTCGTTTTGTACACGTCATCATAGAATTTTTAGTCACAAAAACTTGGAATGTTTCCTTGAAATAAAAACTTACAGGTTACCTCAGCTGCTTTATTGAATTACAATAATTTAACAAGTCACTATGAAAAAACTGCGACCATTCTTGATACTTACAGTTTAGCTTAGGGACAATGAAAGAAAAAAATTAACATAAACGCAATCCTCAGTCATTATATAATAGTTGGACTCCTTTAGAATCAGACGTCACTACGGATGAAGTTCTTCTAAAACTGTGACCGGTATAGGACTCGGGTTCCGGTAGTTCCAGGTATGTAGCAATTTCCTTTGGCATAGATCCTAATTTGTTTATGCCAACTGGTTGACAGGTACACTTTCCTTTTTGGTAATTTTGAAAGAATCGATTGTGTTTTGCTCTTGGCGTGCGTAAATTTTCATATTTTTTTACTATTTTGTAAAATTGACCATGGATTGTAAATGTTCGTAGGGTTTTGTTTTTTTCGTTAGTCATTCTAACGAGATACATGTCACCGTGGTCTTCAATATTCTTTGTAGTAATTTCAGCTAGTTCCCTGCATCCGCACGCACCAGTAATGCCGAAAATTAGTGCAACCTGGGAACATAGTACAAAATTTGATTGTCTGTTAAAGTTAAAGTAGTAGAGTAAAATAAAAGAATTAAACTTACCTTCGTAACCAGATATACATTGTCTGGAGCTTCATCCAAAAACTTTTGGACATGTTCAGTTGACAATACTTTGGCTTTTTTACTTTTATAACCCTTAGATGTTGTTTTCAAAAAATTACCTAGATTGGTGTAATATTTTAGGTCTATGTCTATGTCATCTCTAGCCTTGACTGTTGCCTTCAACATGGAATAAGTGCACCATAGTGAAGTAGGTTTATATTTTTTTGCTAATTCTTCGAAGTATGCCATAAACACATCTTCAGAGAATGAATCGATTTGCTCTTTTTTTTTCCAGTCCATGAAATTTTCGTAAGCTATTACATATTTTTCCTTAGACTTTGGGGGCAAATGTTCTAATGTATCCTTTAACATTTCAATAAAGATGTTTGACGGTTTTAAATCTGAAAGAAATTTTACTTGATTATTTAAAGTTGAAATAAGGACTAGGGGCATGAGATATGCTATCCAATATAATCAAAAATTGTGTATAATACTGTAAAAGTTCGAATGCTTGTAAAAGCTTATTTGAATAAAAAATATTTCTATTTCTATTTCTATTAGCAAAGAAGAAAACAATCTTTTAAAATAAAATTTATATTTATCAATAGTTTGAGGAATAGAATCTAACTAGTTTTACTATTTGGAAGGATAAAATAAACAGAATTTATTTACATGAAATAGAAATAAGAAAGAAAATTGTTGAAATTAATTAATTAATTTTTAAAGTATTGAGTAAGTTTTTTTTATATGAATAGCAGGCAAACGAGCTGGCGGGTTACCTGATGTAAAGTGATTACCGTCGCCCATGAACACTTGTAGAACCAGAGGCACCACCAATGCGTTGCCGGCTTTTTAGGAACTTATTGGTTCGCCCCTTGAATAACCCCATATCGTAATTAGTATAACCAATTACAACTAAGACTGACATATTTTTGAAAATTTCCCAGTAATACAATACAATTGCGGCTTAAATCTGAATACGATAATGAACATCAAATTATAGATTTTAATATATAATAATATAAAAACCATTAAATTTAACTTATAATAATATTTACATCGATAAATTAGGGATTGTTTGCACCCAAGCTCAGACAAATGGAATGAAAATGAGATGTACGAGAATGGGTCATGGGCCAAGAATGATACGTGAAATTCAGATTTTATCTGAATCTTCTTATGCTTCACTTGTGATGAAATAGTTTTAGTAGAGGAAGAACTTACTATAATATACAATAAAAAATATATCCTATAAATATTCATACATATAGCGGATGCAGCCCCAAACGGCATAGACCATTTTATACATCTGCAGAGTGAAGATTTCAGAGTGCAGCGGTAATGAGATAAGCGCGCATTTTAGTAACTAAAGGAGACAAATCAAAGATTAACTTTCAATAACAAAACTAAAACCTGGGGACACTTAATTCCATCAAATCTAAATTGATTTCGACATAATATGAGAGGGTGTGTAAGGTTGGTCTCATTTCGATAAACTGATCACTAATGCAATTGCTTCTGTTCTAGCTGTAAAACTGTAAACTTTGGAGGACGGTTCTCAACAGACAGTAGCAAATCAATCGCGATCAGTAATTATTAATTCGTAAATAATTGTAAACATTTAACATATTGTTCTAAAATCGATAATTATTAACATTGCTTAGTGATCAAAACCATCGCAAATAAAATTATGTCATCGGAGAAATTTCCATAATTCTAATGCTCAATGCAGATTTTACCGTCATCAAAATTTTACAAAAATTCTAATTTAGTCTATTATAAAGAGTGAAGTAGTAGGTACATTAGATTTTACTCTAAAGAAAGCTATAGAATAATCTATCCGTAATAAACCGGATGGGTCAGCTAGTTTATAAACCGTATCTTATAGGCGATGCAATAAAGTTCTTTATCCCCACAGCGATTTTCCGCTTCACTCCGGCTGCGTTTTGGAAAGATAAGGTAAGATTAGGTTTCGGAAAGCCATATCTTTCTGCAGCCTTTTCTTTCCACTTATCTTCGCTTCAACTGCGAGATTGTCTAACATTGATTGCTCAGAATCACCTCCGATTAACTAATGTTGACGTTCATTGATGCAGTAAGCACGCCATAAATTCAGCAAATCGGATGTTGCGAATGCGATCGTCACTCTATAGCACGGGTGGCCAACCGGTCGATCGCGGCAATTAGTCAAGTCGATCGCGGCAAGGCAAAAACATAGCACTTAAAATATATATCTAATAATAATATAAATTTGTGTAAAAAAATACGTGAGCGATTTCCAATTACAAACCTGACTTTGTAAATCTAGCGGAAGGTGCTCAGGCGCAATGCTCACACTAATATTGTGAACAAGTAGTTAGTATTTTTAATTTTTTATTCAAGTGTTAACCTACACTTAAAGGAAATAACCTAATAGATTTATAAATACATATCACTAATTTCGTGGCTGACGTACGGTTCGGCCGTGGTGTAGCGGTTAACACACTCGGGCGTGATTCCCAGAGAGACTTGGGTTCGAATCCCGCCGGCCTCGGAATTTTTGATATGTATTTATAAATCTATTAAGTAGTTAGTAACTAAATAGTTACAAAGAACTCCATTTTATATTTTCCCTTTTAAGCAAATAAAAATACTTACATAAGTAAGTTATTCATTTATCAAGAAGTATGAAAATGGTAGATCTCACAGGGTTTCGTTAGTAAATAGTAGATCTTAGCTCTAATCAAGTTGGCCACCCTTGCTCTATAGCAATAATTTTTAAACAATCGCAGTAGATACCATTTCCGTAATATTTATTTATAACTATCTAACAAGACCTAAAGAAAAGTTTAGCTATGACTATGTACACCCAAAGGAAAGATTTGTCCATTAATAATTCTCACTGTACACTTGCAAGAGTACATCAGTCTTTTCGTACAGCGCCAGTAACTTCTTCCAACTCTTCCGTACTCCCGATGGAAGCGATGCCCCTTCAATATCAGTACTTGACCCCCTTTTGAAGTGTTAAAGATCTGAGCTGCTGAATAAAATTACGTTCTGTAGTAAGACACGACAACATACGCATATTGATGATTCCATTCAATGATTCCATTCAATTCAATTCGTTTATTCATAGTCTAGAACATGGTATACAATATTATCCAAATTAATATTTAAAATATTAGACTACAACCTAATAGTAATCTTTAATATTTGACTCAACTACTATAATATTGATTTTGCATCAGCACATACAAAGTGTAAAGATAGTTTGTAAAGAAAACATAATAGAGTATTGTTACTTAAATATTAATTCATTGTAACAAAGTTTAAACTCTTAAAAAATGTAATTAAATTAAAATTTACGAGGCCTTACTTGCACAAATTCTCCAAATTGCTTGACGTCTTTAAAACTGTCAAATAACATTATAGCACTATCATTATAACTAAACTCCGCATTGTAATTTTCATTTAATTTATCATCATGGTTAAGAATGGTTATGAGTGCCAAGTACAGCGATCACATTTCCCAATGTTACAATTTTAGCCTTGCAAGATGGAGAGTTGTAGTAGTTAGTACAATACCAAGAAATTCGATCTCCGGCCGCGCATCGTTTGTTATAGGTATAGTTATCCTTATTAAGAATCACTCCTCCCCTCTGTGAGGATGTAAAAAATATACCTGGAATTAAGTTTCATTTTATTAATTTTTCAAATGTTACAATAGATACGGCGTTTTTTTTTCAGCTTTCATGGGTATATAGGTGACTGATTTATAATTGTCGGTGTCTTGTATTTGTTATCTACCTAAAAAGTAAGTACTTTCTAATTCCATGGATTCACCATTTAATTTCTTCCACTGAAAACTATTTATACATTGCTTTATTATAATATAAATAATTTTATCTTTTCATTTGAATACCAAATGCCGCCAAATTGGGTAACGATAAAAACATTGGTTCATATCATTATCATTATAATACTATGTATAAAGTAAGTAAAATATATTAGTATACATATTTACATTCATCGTAAAACATAATTTTTCATAAATAACATTTTGATGATAATCCACAAATTATTGAAATATTATACTATCAAGAGAAGGGCAACAGCTGAGTTCTTTATGAAAACTTCTCAGTAGAATTTGCTGTCGAACCGGTTGTAGAGTCCTAACTGATCATAAAAAACATAAGTTGGCTTACATAATACATAAAATGACTCAAAGAATGTTGAATTCTTATGAATTTTCTCAATAATTGTATTTACTTAGATTATATTTAAATAGGCAGGTTCTTAGATTTGCAAAATCAGCGGCTTATTTGTAAATTGTATTTTCATAAATAAGTACTTACTGTAAGCTGCTCCACTGTTTTATTACTTTCCCTATTTTCCTCTAACAGTAGCAATTGACTTGTTTTATACATCAGATGTCTAAGACACAATTTTACCAACATTGAATGAGTCTTACTGGAAAGTAAATTAGCAGTTATTTCAAGAATAACTATATTTACCACTCACCATAGCTTCATTCTCACTTTCACGCTGGCATTAAAATCGAGTTAAATATATTTATATAAAAAGTAAAATAATTCCTGGTATTCTAATTCTCAGAATAAGAACGTTTGGTGAAATCAAGTGAGGTTTAAAAATATTTTGTTTATTTATTTTTCACTAAATTTTTAAAACAACTTTCATAAATAAAAATTAAAAATTGATTAATTAATTGACTAGGTTTGAGTAAATGTCATATCGTAGCCGAGGAAGCTTCCACTCTAACGCATTAGATGGATGGTTGTGATCATTGTTTAGAATGACGATTTCATCTTGGATGGTGTGCACTTTAGCTGTGCAGTCCGCACTGGTCGCGCATTTCCATATCTTCTTGATGTGGTTGATACAGTAACTTCTGCAGATGAAGGAATACCCGTTAATAACCAACTGGCGGGTACCCCTGCTCGATGTTCTAAAAAATACTGAAAGAGAAAACATTTGGATTTTCAAGGATACTGTAGATACAAATTGTATTTTACTGTCCATCAAATTCTATAGCGATTTTTTTCGTTTGGGGCAACAAATACATCTGAAAGTATCAAAGGCAATGTTCCCCAATTAAAGGCATGGCTCAGAGACAATTTGGCATACTCAACTCTATTTTGCAGTTTTGGTGCAAAGGTCTTTTGCACTACAGCACATTAAGATATCAATCAGAATTTTCTTATACATATTTTAAAAATACTTACCTATCTTTTTACCTATACATAAATATACTTAATCTGCGACATTTTAAAAACAACGTTTTACGTTTTGACGTCTTTTGTATTCGTAACTAGCTGATATCCGCGACTTCGTACGCGTGGATTGAAGTTTTTTTTTGAGTCCCACGGGAACTTTCGGGATAAAAACTAGCCTATGTTTTAATTCAAGGTATAATCTATCTCCATTTTAAATTTCAGCCAAATCGGTCCAGTATTTTTTGAGCCAATTCGTTACAAACATACTCATACTATATTGATGTATACAACACATACAAATCCTCTCTCTTTATAATATTAGTATAGATAAATAAATTAGTCGGCATGTCAAATATTTTGTCAGTTAACCTTTGGCACCGTCCCGTGTAGAGTTCACATTGGAAGATTTGGATGCATACATAAAGAAAAACAGTTCCTTCAAAGCAATATCTCGGAGGCAATACCATTAGTAAATTAAAATATTCATGAAGTAGTTGAGTTACATAATAATATAAAGTTTAAACATTATACATAAATATTTACAAAAATCAAATCTGTTTCCTCAAAATCAAACTTTTTTCTGTGATCAAAAATCTCAACTATTACATTTCTTTGGCAATATTGGGCATTAAAATAAATAAGACTAGCTTTTGCCCGCAACTTCATCTACGCGGAGTTCAATTTTTAAGTCTCACGGGAACTCTCTTTTCTCGGAATAAAAAATAGCCTAACATAACTTTCCAGAACCTCAAATAAACCAAAAATTACTTCTATCTATTGCTGCGTGGTTGAAGGGATATTAGTAGTTAGTATTAGTAGTAGGGAAATAAGAAAAAAGGTAAACAAATTTAAAAATCTGATTTTTGTTTATATTTTTATTGAGGAAATGTTATTCCCTGTCCTACAATTTTTTTGCTTCTTGCGTCTCATGGCTTATTCAATACTTTTTATTTATATCTTTTTTATGGCAAAATAACGCATGCGTCAATCTACGTGAGTGACAAATAAACACGTTAAAGCACCGAAACGTACAATTATTCTTTTCAGATTGTATATCTCAAGGCTGGTGGAAAGTCACAAGTGAGAAATATGTGTATTACTGTTACAAGTGAAATTTGGCAGCGCAGTATGGGACAGGTCAGCGAACCCTCAACGCGTCGCGGTTCAGTGTGACATATGATACATTTACCTACGAATATCGCTCTTTTAAGTACATTTACAACATTAACATTACTTTATTAATTATTACTATACTATATACATGTACATATTTTTAAAACAAAATTTTGTACTGAGTTTGTAAGATCTCAGACAAGATCCAGTAGTGTTGCCCTACTAGTTCCTACACTTTATAGTTTCACCCAAGAACCATCTTGACCTCTCGTGTACGCCGGTGCAGGGTGAGTATGGTTCAAGTCGCCTGGTGTAAAAACACCGTACATACTGTGCACAAAAGCCTTGCATCCCCTTTTTCTTTTAGAACAGTACCAAATTACTTTGCCCGTAGTGCACTCCCACTGTTTCTTGTACGTGTAATTGTTGTACATCAATAGTGGATTCTTCTTCCGATTGCTTGGCAGGAAGCATACTAAAAACAACACATAATATATAAAAAATACCTCAACCATACTTCTTCATACTAACATGGATTATAATTGTACGATACACGCAAAGGTCATAAATTTTTCGGTTGAGGTGTATGTGAATGACATTTTCAATACTAATATAGTCAAACCTGAGTAAGTGAGAACTGGGTAAGCGAGAAAACTCTATTAATGAGAGTATTTGCCAGGTCCCATCATTTTGCTCTCCTAAAACCTCTATAAGTGAGAAACAAAAACCTGTATAAGTGACACTAATTTTTCACGCGCGAACCTCTTTAAGTGAGAATTCTACCTGCCTATACCTCTATAAGCGACAGTTAAAACAATTTAACATTTGCTATTCATGACTCATTCTTATATTTCGAGGAATTCTTATTCTATTTGAATTATCAAATGTGCGTCTTTTATTGTTTTCTATAGTTTTAGGAACTTACATTGTATTTGAACGACCAAATATGCGTCTTTTATTGTTTTCTATAGTTTTACGAACTTACATTGTATTCGAACGACCAAATGTGCATTTGTTATTGTTTTATATAAGTTCGAGGAACTCATATTCTATTCAAAAAGCCTTTTTGTCAGGCTAGACCTCTATAAGTGAGATAGACCCCTACTGTAACTCTGTAAGCTAGAAACTCGGGTTAGTGAGAAACCTCTATAAGAGAAAAAGAGATCGCGGTCCCTTGAACTCTCACTTATCCAGGTTTGACTGTATTAATAATTTTCAATACTCAGCAGCTCGCGTTGATGACGTCATTCTCATTTAATCGGCGGTTGCCCTACCTAACCCGCCGATAACTGATTGAACGAATGAAATATAGTTTGATTGTGATCAAACTATTAATAACGTCAAGAGCACCAAACGAAAAATAGACTAAGGCGCGTGCTGATTCGCATTTCACATACAATTATCTAATTCAGGTGATGGAAAGAAATAGATGGAAGATTTTGATGCTTTAATAAGTTTGTATTCATGTAATTACACCTAGTATCAATCCCACTGGCATTGGTCTGAAATTCAGGCAGTCACATTCTGTATTTACTGTAGCCTATATTGCTCAAACCACACTGACAGACTTGGTTCTTTACACACACATAAAATAGACAGTCGAATAAGCATTTACAATTTTGGAAAACAATTTTGGATTTTTTACTGGCCAATAGCGATGAACGCAATACTCTTTGGCAATCATTCCTGATGGAAAACACGTTAGTCTAGAAGCTTCACTCTCACTTTGAAGGTATTCATTATATGTGCCCGGAAACTCGGACATCTCAAAGTCAAGTAATTCCAAACACAAAAGTTTATTTGCATTAAACTTTAACCCACCTACCATCCTTCATTCTACAGTAATTAGGCGAAGGATGGTTATGTTCAAGATCGCCTAGTCTATAGTAATCATTTACACTTTCAACATACGCCTTACAGCCGCTGTGACGATTTGAACAGTACCAAATAACTTTCCCGGAAACGCATACGCGTTGCTTCTTAAATGTGTAGTTATTAAACATGAGAAGAGGATGTTTTCCTTTACGAGTTGGCAAAAGGTGAACTGAAAAGAATCAAATTTTATGATATACAGAATGTAAAGAAAATAACTATCTGTACGCTGTGATTTTTTGCTTCAATAACCTAACCGATTTCACTACACTTGGACACAAAGTTAATTTGATCATAATAAGGAGAATGATAGTATCCTATGTCACTCTTAAAGTTGTTAACGTTGTAAACATCAAATGGATCCGTAGCTGTGCTCCCAACCATAAAAATCACACTTTTTTATTAATATTACTAGCGATTCTCTTTACTCTAGATTTTCGTGCGTGATTTTTTTTTATTTTGCTGGAATTTTGGGTCTCGCTACGAGTATTTCAGTAGAAATGTGTTGTCAAACTAGATTTTTGTTGATCTTATGTTTATTTGGTTACCTATACCATCAACATTAATAACATTTGGTAGCATATTTGTTATTTGAGGCCAGCCGGAGAAAACTTGCGGATTATTATGCTATTTTCTTAATATCAGAAAACCTAAATCAGTTTGCATAAAATACATAAAAAAAGACACTTTAATTCCAAACAGCTTAATATTAATTAACAAATATTTACTGAAATAAAATTGGACGGCTTGTGTTTTGAGAAAGCAGAATTTTTTAGGCTCACATGATTTGTATGTCATGATCAATCGCTTCTCTTTCTATGCTTCTTCATCTTTGCAAGCCCATTTAATCCATAGTTGGACATAAGCTTCTTCATGTGCGCGCCATACCTTTCGATATCGAGACAGTCTCATCTTAAGTCTTGTTCATTAGCGTGATGATATCGTCCGACTAGTGGGATGGTTCTCTCCCCACATTTCTCTTACCGGTTCTGTTTTAAATGATCGTAGGTATATTATTATCAATAATTTTTTATATCGAAACTCCATCTTTCTTCTTCCTTAGCGGCAGGTGATCGTGTTCACCTGTCGCTTCAGCAGTCGTATCATCCGCACTCACGAGGCAGCGAGCTTTACAGCCTTGCTGTGCTATCACACATCTCCAATGAACTGTGCCCGAGACGTTTATCTTAGCTCTTCTGTATAAGTGATCTTGGTATCTCAGCAATGTGTATTTCTTTAAGGTATCTAAGTACATTATTCCTAGAAAACAAAAATATAAAAAAAAAAAACATTCCCGTCAATGTAATAAACCTCATTACACCTCGATATTGCTTATATTCATTCGCTGCTTCATACAGATCTATATTTGCTGCTTTTAGTATTGCTACAGGCTTACTGTGTCACTAAGACGGTTCTTGAGGTAACACCGCACTGTGGGGACATCTTCTGTCACCCTTCCCATCATTCGAATCCTCCTACACACTGATTCCTACATCAAGAATCGTTATTTTGTAAAGTAAAAATTGTAAAGATCGAATGTAGCGACTTGCTCTAGTATAATATAACTATGTTTCACATTGAATAGAGCCTGTTGATAATAGGCAAAATCGGACCATTTATATTTAATAAAATGAGCGATAGGTAAACTCGAAGACATACTGTAACCGTTGAAAGCCCATGAAATCTTAAAATAAAACAGCAAGGCACCTAACCTACGTAATAAATATATTAGTTTATTTCTTTAAATAAAACTTCATTTCTCCCCTCCTAGAGATCAACACGTCATCTTTGGCAAATCTGTCGCCGCGGGCTTAAATGGCTCATTTAATAGAGTTATGCCTTCATTTATAGGACGAGACTTTGTTTGCATCCGCTGTGCACTTAGCTTGTAAAACATTGTTTCTATCGTCATCTTAAGGACCCATATCATATTGCCGCTAGCAAATCAGTGCGTGGGTGTTAATGCCGTTCATTTAATAGGCTTATTGTCTTACTTTATGAGACGAGACTTTACACCCACTTTTGCTAATAAAACTCTTTTTCTCTTATCCTCCTAGGAACCCATACGTCATTTTTCCTCTGGCAAGTCGGTGCGTGGGTGTGTACGCCGTTTATTTCTATGGTTGTGTGATTTTCGTTTATAAGACACGAGACTTTACATCCGTTGTGCACTTGACTACATCTCCAGAACACTTTGCCGGACAAGTTTTTCCTTATCTTTTTGTATAAGTAACCGTTAACCACTAGAGCTGGATGTTTCCTGTTCTTCGGTAGGTATGTTACAGCTAAAACGATAAACATCAATTAGGTAACTAAAATAAATATATTGAGCGTCTAAATTACCTACGCATATACCTACTTGTATTAGCGTCTAGTAGCCAATGCTTTAATACGCTCCACATTTTGATATTTTATCTTTCTGCGCTGTAATTCTCATTTCTCCGGCTGTAATTCCTTCCATTACTTCATCGCATACTTTTCGGCTTCTTGAAATAATAATGTTGTGGACGACGACGCCATCCGCAGAAAAAATCAAGGGGCAGTAAGTGTTAATTTCTTACTAATATTACATAATCAAATAGAAGCTACTCAAATTAATTCAATTATTGATCTTTATCTGAGTACATATACCAAAGGTAAATTAAAGGGCAGTAAGTGTAAATTACTTACCAATATTATATAATCAAATAGAAGTTACTCAAATTAATTGAATTATTGATCTATGTTTGAGTACATATATACGAAAGGTACCGGCTCTACATCGTTGCATCGTTTCCAACAATATGAGCACTACCTAAACGAAGACCAGCGGCGTTTCAGACTACAAAAGCATACGCTAAGGTAAACCAGTCAATTAGGATTAGACTAAAGTAATTTGAAATAAATGAAATAAACTGATATTAAAAATTAATGTATTAGAACATTATTCAATAAAAAAAATAACTATTTACACGTCATGATAACTATTGCAATGCAATCGAATTACTTTAAAAATACGTACTTACTTAATGAAACGTAACCATACTATTTCCCATAATTATTGTGTAAATACCTATAAAAATTAAAAATCATACATCTTTAAAATTAAAAATAATCATCAGTAAGAAAAGTGCTTAGTAAAAAATTCAGAGATTAGAAAGAGTTTCAGAGTTTAAAAAAATCGGCCTTCAAATTAATTTTACTTAAAAATAATAATACTTATAAATATTTCAACATCTAACTAACTGATGTACTTTCGAGTTTTCATGAAAATATAATAATATAATTAGTGTACACATATTTTATAAATTATAAGAATCTTACGGCGAAAAAATTTATAAATTAGAAAAAAAAACTTGCCTAAATCAGACAGACATTGCATTGGTAGATACTAATTCTTTTGTACACAATCTCTAACTAAATTGTGTTTCTAAACATAAATGTGCTATCGTCGTCACAATTATCTCTGTGAAAAAGGATAGCATTTTTAGAGCTGGCAATTTAGTTTTTTTAAAGAGTGTAATTTTAGTTTAGTTTAGAAATTGTCTACATGTATTAGCATCGATACACCGTCGCATAAGTTCTAAACATTAGTTCATTTCTATCAAAATCTCAGTAGCAGCACGCAGATAGTTTACGTACCCTTTTATTAGGTTTGAATTTAGTTTTAATTCTTCCAAATTTTCTACTAATCCTATCTATAAATATGCGTCTCTCGATTGTCTATCACCAAGATTTCAAAATCACCAAAAAAGGAGGTGGGTTGATAAGGCAACAAAATCCGCCCCTCATACACTCGAAAAAAAAAGTTCCAGATTTCGACAAATTGTAAATGTATTTATATACTTGAAGATATAAACTTTATTTTAATATAAAGTTTAGGTGATAAAAAAAATAGTAAGTTACAGAAAATATTACCCAAAAAGAGAGTGATTCTTTTACTTTTCTTACATTTTCATACATTTTAGTCGTTTTTTAAGCTTTGATTTAATATTTTAGAATGAGGCGCTCCATGAACCATGGTAAACGTAACTGATAATGATGCTCCTTTTTATAAGCTTTTATATGAGTATTAATTTATTTTGGTTCATGGAGCGCCTCATACTAAAATATTAAATCAAAGCTTAAAAAACGACTAAAATGTATGAAAATGTAAGAAAAGTAAAAGAAACACTCTCTTTTTGGGTAATATTTTCTGTAACTTACTATTTTTTTTATCACCTAAACTTTATATCAAAATAAAGTTTATATCTTCAAGTATATAAATACATTTACAATTTGTCGGAATCTGGAACTTTTTTTTTCGAGTGTATGAGGGGCGGATTTTGGGCCTTATCAACCCACCTCCTTTAACGCGTTAGAAGTTAGAACTCAAGCGAGGATATATTATGTACTTATAATTTTATTTTGTGTATATTTCTATAATTATATCTATAAAAGAGATTAACAAGTCTAAAAAAACTCTAAAGTTGTTAACTCTAAAAAAAACCCCCAGAAACACACTGTGTTATTTTTTGCCAATATATTTTTTTTAATCAATATTTTTAAAACAAAACAAGAGTAAAGGAAATAATAACATAAATAACGGCTCGACTTTTGTTTCTAAAAATTTGTTTCTGTTATAAAGTTCATTTAGGCATAAATTTTTCTTTAAATACACACTAAATTAAATGTTGGAAGTGAAATAATTTTCAAAATAAATAAAATTTTATATAATGAAGAGAACAAATCAATATCTGGCTAGTTTTATATTTAGAACAACAAAAAATAGACTTATCAGCGTTATGTGTTTGTATATGGAAAATAGCGCGAGTGGTGTCGTCTTAAGAGGAAATACGGTCGCAGAGACTTTTGGAAATTAGACATTTGAAAAAACTATCGCTGACGCTCTGCACTGCAGATAGAACAACTTCAGATCCGACTGAATATCCTAAGCAAAATGTCATAATTCGAGATTTGGCTCTCTACTATTTCCTCCCCCAGTATTGGACCAATTTAAAAGATATTTCATTAATTGAATAAAAAAAGATACATTAACATTTACATTTTTTTATTTTTCATTTCACATACGGATATATACGGCGTCCCTATGTTTTTCTTTTTCATTTTCATTAATAGTTGTCTTTGTACACTAAAGAGGCCTCGTTGACAGCGGTCTAAATAGGCAATTTTTTAAGGATTTTAGAGCTTATAAATATAATATATCATCAAAAAAGAACATATAGGGACATAGACGAGGTTGATATTTATTTAACTGTAAAAAAGGCATTGCTTTAAGGTCAAAAACCAAAAAGAAAACAGGCGAGAGAGTTTGTATAGAGAAAAGACCGCCCGAATTTCCTCTTAAGTAAATTTTTCCTTCTGACTTTGCTTCCGCTTGGGAGCTGGCAAACGCGGATTGTGGCAGTGTTGATCGAACACCGCCTGGATCCTGTCAATGTGGTCTGGATGAGATTTTATGAAAGCCTTACAGCCGGTGCGGGTGCGCCGCGAGCAGTGCCACAGCACGCCGCTAGCTGACAGCACCTTGTACGTGTATGTGTAGTTCCCGTACATCAGGAGTGGATGTTTACCCTTCCCTGATGGTATTAAGATCCCTGGAAAAGACACCCGTATTAGGATTATAGCTTCAAAGGAGAAGGTATCGGTCTCGTTATAAGGTACAGAATACCGTTTGGCTTTTGCAGCCAGAGTGCTTATTTTGACCATGAAAAAGCATACCTTCAGAGTAAAACTTGACTCGCACGTTAGTTTGAAAAGTGCTGATAATAAATATTGTATATAAAAATTAATTGCTGTTCGTTACTCTGGCTAAAACTAGAAAAAGCCTTGATCGATTTAAATAATTTTGTTTTTGTTTTGTTCGCCTTAATATATATATTAGTTTAAAAACAAAAAAATAGTCAAAACTCAAAAGAACAGCTGCAAAAATCGAAAAAATCAAAATTAGTAATTTTGTTTGATTGTGATTCGGATTATTTTTAATAGATTGCGGGGGCGCTTAAAGCTAGTAAATAATAAAATTAATGTGAATAATAGTCGGGGCTTTACTTGATAAACTAATTTTTTATTAATATAATAAACTTGATGGCAATAATAAAATATTTTTAAAAATATTAGCCGCTCGCTTGCTGCAACACTGTTTCAAAAATCGTGATTTTTTCAAGAGCATTAAATGGCGATTTTTTTTACATTACTATAGTTACTACCGTTACTTTTTGACTTTTTTTATTTTATTGGATAACAAGATATTCCATGACTGCGATCTCACCTGATGGTAAGTGACGATGCAGTCTAAGATGGAAGTGGTATGGCAATGTACATTCAACCCATACCCCTGCTAGGTTTTCACACGCCATCGTGCAGGAACGCTAAATCACTTGGCGGCACGTCTTTGACGGTAAGGTGGTAATTAGCCACGGCCAAAGCCTCCCACCAGACCAGACCAGAGAGAATTTAGAAATTATAAATTCCCAAATTGCACCGCCAGGAATCGAACCCGCGATCTCCCAGTTCTAAGACCACAGCGCTCACCACTGCGCCAGGGAGGTCGTCAAAACGTTGTTGCAGCAAAATTGCGTAATGATAGCGATACTTACACTTTACCTACTTATAACAATTAGGTATTAAAAAAGTTAATGCGAGTGATTAATGACACTTATAATAGTGTATATTGAGCCTTATCCTAACCAAAAGCAACAATTGTATTTTTAAAAATATTACTATTGTCTATTATTATTTATTCTTCCCTAAGGAGGACTACCTAAGCACATATACTATTTACATAATAATTAGCAAAATTGGAGTGTAAGTATTCACTTAACGATTCAAAAGTACTTTGCAAAAGTTTTTTCGATAAAAACTTTTCTAAAATAAGAATTCTATCGTGTAAGTGTTTTATGTAATACAGCGTGAGCCGGCGTCGGAGCCTTTAAGCATATGCATAACGATCAATTTAAATTTCTATCCAACCACAATGAAATGGTAACCAACCATCGCCTATTTGCTTCCTAAATCAGTTATTTTATGTAATTAAATTATTAAGTGGAAAATTAATAATTTGCATGTCATCTTTGACGGAACATGTTTGGATTTACTGTAATTTTATGTCATCTACCTTTAATAATGTTTCCTTCAAATAAACAATTTATTTATTACTTATTTATTAATTTTTATGTTAACAAAGTACGAGCGCCTTTACATGGAAGAGAAAAAGAGACAAATAGGGGTGATAATTTTTCGATAAAACTGATTGTAATGCATACTATTTGAAGGTTGTTGTTCATTGATCAACCCAGCATCCAACCAGCACCGCCTCTTCTCTCGGCGGCCACTCATTGTCGACGGGTGGCTCTCGCCTCTTGGTTGAGTGTACAAGTCGAAGTCAGGTTGATAAGTGAACGACGACCTTAAGGCTTCGACACCGGTGTCCGAACAGACTGTATAATACCTACCTACCTAATAGCTACCATATGGAAGCTTCTGTGAGTTCACCCCAGCCCTAAATGTGAACTCAGACATGTTTAACTAGCTGAATGCGCGTTACGCGTTGTTATCCTCAAGTCATTCAAAGATCCTGCTACCAAAACAGCTTTGCATTATCCATTGGCGTCATATCCGAATCGAAGTCTGAGAGTTTCTTTAAGTTTTTGGAGGAAGGCGGGGGGTGGTCGTGGGGCTTATACGCATAGACCGTAGTCCCTAAGCTAATCGCAGAAGCTCTGCAGCCCTTGAGCCTTCGAGAACAGTACCACGAGACCCGTCCATCCGCGTTTTTCTTCTGGTAGCTGTAAGTAAAACCCGATAGTAATAGGAGGGGATGCTTCGCCCCTCTTTTTGTCCATACAAAGGTGCCTGAAAAGGAACAATTTATAAATTAAATAACTTGATAATGTCAAGTTTCAATTTGTTTTTGAAATACAGAGGACTTCCTCCTTGATTTCGTTTGGTTTTTCAAACGATGTGAAAGAAATTTGTATTTAATCTTAATAGGTACAAAAATGAACCCTCTACCAAACAAAACCTAAATCGAGATCAAACCATTAATTTGGGAACAAAGCACATAGCTCCCATATTTTGAGACAAGGTGATCCATAATATGTACTTTTTAATTAGGGCTTCAAAACATGCACAAAATAAACAATTAAAAAAAGATGACAAATACCTACCTTCTATAATATAAACTATATATTATTTAAAAAAATAAAACAATCGAACTCGAAAACAAAGTTATATATTTTCTTTAAAATCCTCCCATCTAAACAAACATATCGCTAATAATAATAATAACTGCATAATTAATGTGAAACGTAACATTGTTAAGTTACGTACAGTCGCGGTCTGAAAATGTTTATAATTGCATACACGTATCGACTGTGTCGATATGTGATTTGATTAGGCATAGGTAGAGTAGAAAAACTTTTTGTTAATATAACAATAATAATTTACAAAAAAGACACAAACAAACAAAAGTAATTTCAAACCTAATCCTATTAATATTATAAATGCGAAAGTTTGAATGTATGGATGGATGGATAGAATAGAATAGAATAGAAATATTTTTTATTCAAATAAACTTTTACAAGCACTTTTGAATCGTCAATGAATCTACCACTGGTTCGGAATGCCTTTCCTGCCGAGAAGAGCCAGCAAGAAACTCGGCGGTTGCTCTTTTCAAAAAAAAAATAAAAATTTTACAATTGTTATTGAAACTATGCTATGTATTCAGTGCTTCCACGATGAATGATCTTGTTGTTAGGATGTTACTCAATCACGCTACAACAACTAAACCGATTTGGCTGAAATTTGGCACAGAAATAGATTATAGCCTGGAATAACACATACTCTATCCCGGAAAGTAATAGAGTTCCCGCGGGAATTAAAAAACCTTAATCCACGCAAACGACGTTGCGGGCATTAACTAGTATTTTTTATAAATGTCACTGTAAGAAATGCAATGATGCTAATGTGTCGAGCTTTAAAATAAAATGAGGTTTATTACAAAAAGTCAATAATACTTAGATAATACTATTTTTACATCGATGCTTGAAAACTTTTGTTAAGACGGTAACTCCGAATGTACCTAATGAATGCCTTGATATGGCGTTTTAGATCTTACTGTATGAAGTGTTATAAAGAGATCTTACTGTATGTAGCGTTATAAAGCGATCCTTACTGTATGCAGTTTTATAAAGAACTTAATTTGAACATTTTTAGATCGTGACTATACGCATGCACTTTAACATCTTAAATATTTTACAAAAGTAGTATTCATACCCGGGTGGTTCATGCTTGAGATACTCGTAGTATTAAAACGAGACACAGGTATTATCATAATGATAGGAATCTGTCTCGTTTTAACTGGAGTAGTATAATAGTCTCCGCCAACCTTTTTGAATGCCATGATCTAGGCCATAAGATCAATCGACCAATAAACGAGCTCGGATCTTGCGCAAGGTAAAGTGCGCACCTATGCGTTCTGCACTTCGAATCTATATTCAGAAGAATCGAAAAGATTGGCGAGGTATGTAACAAGTAACATAGTAAACGAACATTAGATTCTAATACTTAATATAATAGTCATAATCACTATGTAGCCTTAGTCACTTTCTGTGTATAATCTATTTTGTATTTCTTAAAAGTGTAAGTAGTTTATCAAAAAATATAGCATTCAAATATTAAATTCGTCATCACAGTCTTTAAATCTACATTAACTTTCATATTTCTTAATATAGGCTCAGATTGTTAACTATTTATTTATTATTATCATCGATATCAACTGGTAAATATTCCACATATTTACCAAGACTGCAACTCATTATGCAAAGTAAATTAATAAAAGGCAGACGAAGGCCTAGGTCGAAGAAGAATAGCCTGGTTTAAGAACCTTTGCTAGTGGGTCAACTCATCATCCAGGTAACTGTTTAGAGCTGCAATAAGCAAAGTACAACTAGCCTTAATGGTTGCCAATCTCCGCTAATAGATGGCATTAGAAAGAAGATTTTGTAATTCCGTCAATCATACTAAATATAACGTTAATGCAATAAAACGTTATTGTTGATAAATAATTTCAAAATGGACAGCTCGATATTATTTGATTGTCTGATCATGTCTGATAGTGTTTTGATGAATTTTTCGAAGCAGAAAAAACGCTATGACTTTTCCTCACACTTATACCTCACCCTGACCAACGTATCATTTCTTTTTGCGAACCTTGGTTTCTTATGACAATGTTTACCAACGTCCTCAATAACTTCATAATGAATTGTGGTGAAAAGCTTGGCGGTACACCGCTTCGTCGTTCCAGGTTGTCCCATGGTACACTTCCAGTGGATGTAGTCATTCTTAACACTTTGGTAGCTGTAGGAATAGCCCTTGAAGAGTAGAAGCCTGGCACCTCTCTGCGACACGGCGAATAAGACTAAAATTACAAAAACACTTGTCTAAGAATAGTTTTGTTCAATAGATAATAAAGTACGTTCCTCTTTTAAGTTACCCTTTTGTCCTACTGGCTGTAGAGAGAAGTAGAGTATGGCGGTAGTCCTATTGGCTGTTGGAGTCGGCGGCCAAGGGCTTTGTGCGCGACATCGGTTGATGTTTCCGAATGGGGAAGTGATCTACGATCTCTGACGTCCAGCTGGTCTATAGGTTGTCTATCGCCATACAATGCAGCAATGCTGCGAGCTTGAGCACCGTTGACCCGGGGGCAACCAGAGGTTTTGATAAATACATATTTTAATTTTCTATAATGTTATTGATTTTGTATTGTGTTAGGTTGTATTTGATTATTGAGGTTGATGGTATGGACAGATATGGTGGATGTGTATGGTATAACCTTATAGGTATTTAAATTCTTTCTATTTCAAGTTTTAACTAAAATTTTTGTCCTCAATCTTCAAACTTTATTTTTCACAAAATAAACTTACTTATCTCATCATATTATATTTAAAAAACATTGTTGTAATAATACCTATAAAGGATGACAAAAAATTAAATTAAACCTTAATATAACGTCCATCAGCCATCTTGTGGAATACATGCTTTTGATGTGGATGTTCGCCACTACTCCGAATAAGATGTCCCTCCGGTGACAAGATGATGAAAGCCTTGCACTCTGAAGTGCTGGTGCATCGCCACCTACTCTTGGATTTCTGGACGAAGGTATAAGTGTAGCCTCGGTAGTAATAGTATTGCCGGCCGTTGATGAGAGTAATCAGCTTACATTCTGAAGAAGCGCAATTCATCAACAGTTGTAATGCTTATCCTTTATTACATAAATTCAAACCGTTAGACACTCAACGCTCATAATTGCATTTCTAAAGTACTAACTTAGTACCATTAAATTGGAAACTGGTAGAAGGTAGTAATAACATAAAGGTTTTTTTTACATAACATGTACTTTGCGTAGTTACATAACTTTTTATATAGATAGTTTTATAAACAAGCTATATTACCTATATTTATCAAAGAAGACATTATTGCTTGTGGATGCATGATGTGCCACTTGACTCTCTCTCTCTCTCTCTCTCTATTGACTATTCGACCCGGGTGTACGGTACTACGGTAATAAAGAGTGAAGTAACGTAACTTCTACTAGAGTACTGAGAATTGCGTACTATGCTTACTCTCTCAAAGGCTACGTACCTGCTCTAAAAGTATTCTTCAAATATTTTAAAACTCAATACCCAAGCTTCAATAGCCCAACGGTTAAGCTGCGGACTGAAAACTGAAAGGTCGCAGGTTCGAGCCCCACCCGTTGCACTGTTGTCGTACGCACTCCTAGTACAAGCTTTCCGCTTATTTGGAGGGGAGAGGAGAATATAAGGCAAGTTCAGCTTGACTAATATTCTTTAAAAAAAAAAAAACATTGTATTAGGAACTTATGCATGGTGTTAATTATTAGAATTATAAATCTTGAGATAACGTCCATTAGCCAACTTGTGGAATCTATGCTTCGGATGTGTATGTTCCCCACCACTCCGAATAAGATGTCCCTCCGGTGACAAGATGATGAAAGCCTTGCACTCTGAAGTGCTGGTGCATCGCCACCTACTCTTGGAATTCTGGACGAAGGTATAAGTGTAGCCTTGGTAGTAATAGTATTGCCGGCCGTTGACGAGTGTGATCAGCTTACATTCTGAAGAAGAGCAATTCATCAAAAAAAATTCAGTTGTTCATACACAAATCCTTGGTAGGTACATATTACATTAATAAGTTTGAAAGAAAAATATTAACAGCTTCACTGCCAGTGTCTTGAACATGGGAGGCAGTCAGAAGCCAACTTTCTTTTTTGTTGTTTATTTGTTTAAAAAGGATTCAAATGTTATTAATTAAATACCATTTGCATATATAAGGTAATTAAAATAAAATAAAATAAGAAATCAAAAATATCACGCACCGGCGCGAGACCGGACAGCGAAAGGAATTCTCTCTATCAGTGCCGGCGGGGTTATTACGTATCTCGCGACAGGTTCGCGACAGGCGTAAATCGCGCGATCGTTGCTGTCAAACGTCACTTCTCAACCTGATTACGTCAAATTTGCAGTAGTGACAGCAGTAGCAACGCGACAGCAATCACTACGCGATCGGTTGCAAAATGTCACTAAAAATCGTATTACGGCGGGGTTATTACGTATCTCGCGACAGGTTCGCGACAGGCGTAAATTGCGCAATCGTTGCTGTCAAACGTCACTTCTGCTGTCAAACGTCACTTCTCAAACGTCAAATTTCAGTCAAAGCCAATCGCACGTCTATTGCTCGCTTGCTTGCTGGCTATACATCTGCTAGACTGTAAGTATTCAATCCCAATCTCCGGCCCTTAACGAATTTAACAACTTAATTAATTAATATTGTTATAACAATATAACAATTATTATTATTGTTAGGGTGGTCTGTTAGGTATACCAAAACATATTAAAAAATAACTGAATTATATTTTTACATTAGTTTTATTACCAAATAATACAATTTTTTTCGTAAGTACTTAATTTTCCCACTTTTTTTATAATTTAACTTTAGTATACAATACAATATAATGCTTTATCGCGATCATCATCAGAGCTTGTAACAGCTATAACTGAATGAACACTCGGCCTATACTACCAACGCTAAAGCTTTAAGCGTTGGTAGTATATGTCCAGATCTGCATTACTTTGGCACTTTTGTTGTCGACGCATACTATGTCAACTGTCCAATACTGAAAATTGGGTAATTTTTTTACGGCGAGTGATGTCAAATGTGAGGAGAGTGACGTGACACCCTAACCTATAATCTCTGCTGCTTATTCATTATTTCGGCGCACCTTATTCTGCTGCCGTCCCCCGCATTTTCATTATTGAGAAACGCTCTTTCAGTGCCTGCATCAAATCTTGCAATATTGTTTATTGGACTTCAACCACGTCCCCCTGATACCTCTGCCAATTCGCCACAAAAATGTACCTCCCGTTCCTCAATTTCAAGAGGTGCTTCGGCAAATGATGGTGCGACCCGGTCTCCTTTGCGATCGAGAAATCATGTCTCAGTATAATACTAGCATAGCACGTTTTGGTGGACACGCAACGCCATCTAGTTCTGCTTGATGACAACTTGGTGTAATAAAAGCCTTTGTACCTTATAAACATTTTCCCATCTTCTGTAACTACTTGGTAAACTGTAACGAAAACGATTGTATTGAAACATTCCTTCTACGGTCAGTAACTAAAAGACCGAATATTAAATATCAGATAATTTGCCATCTCAAATATTTACTAAGTGTTAATCGTTATTGGGTCCTCTTATTTTTTAAGATGGCCTTTGTGTGATTGAGGGACTAACCAACATTTTGTTAATTAAACACAATTTCAAGTTCCTTCTATGTCTGTTTGTTTGTAAGGAATACTACGTCTATGATCTATACTGACAATGTTTCAATCATTATTCAATTTAAAATTAGAATTAGGTAACGTGGTCTTTACCTATCATACTATGCATTATCATTATTACGCAGCATATTTTCCAATTAAGCAGCACATAGGGAGGTCAGTATGCCGCTTTAAATACAATTTATACGTAGGTACACTACGAAAAAAACCATCACTTAGCAAAAGTTAATATCGTCTATTTATTATATTTCTCAAATATAACATGATATTTTTTATTATGGGTATAGAATAGAATCTGAGCGCCACATCTAACAGTTTGATCTGTCTGATCTAAATTGTTTTACACCTCAACTTTGTCAATAGATCCAAAGCCATCCAGAGCTACACTACCAACGCTGAAACCAGTATTATTTCAACTTTTTGAGATGTGATATAAACAATAAAAGTGATTACTTTAAGGTTGTCATTACCTTATGTTTACAGGTCGGTTTTAACAAGAACCTTTACGTTACTTTCAGTCTGACGTTGTTGTGTATCAGTGCTCATAACTTTAGAACGTTGTCGATATGTGCAAACCCAAGGTTGCATACAGTTTGCGTTAGGCCACGTTAGCCTGCGTATGCGCTTAACTTAATGCTTATAACACTTTTAAATGATGTTGCATTAGATGTCAGCGAGGTTGATCTAAATAGTAAAATACACTCCTCCTAGAGTTTTGTGCATCGATTTCGGTTGGTGGTGGTGTTCGCCACACATCTTCTGGACTACCAAGTCGACATCAGTGAACAAGTATGCCTTACAGTTGTTGGTGCAAGACCACCTTATCTGTGATTTGGTAGCGTAGTGCCGGTAGTAAGTGTAGTTCATGAACAATAACTGAGATTTGCCGCTTGCTAATTTTATCAGTTGCCCTTAAAAAGAAACCAACTTTATTTAATCTTAAGGCGCTATAAAATGGAATTGATATTAGGGATTGAGAAGTATAGAAGTTTTTTAATTCTATAGATTCAATCAAATTATATCGTTTTAAAAAAACTTATCCTAATAAACACAAAAAAAATTCAGCGAATTTAATAGTCTATAAAAATAAACAAAAGAGTTTACAGTAAAATTATGGTTCCCGATTAAAACTAAAAATATATATGAACGAGTAATCCTTAGACTCGATTTCACCAAACATTCTCGAGAATAACAGCTATAACAATTATTATTTAAATTAATACACTGCATATTTGCTTTTGAAAATAGTAGTGATTCACTCGCAAGTTACGATTTTAATCCCAGATTAGGGTATAGTAAAACGTAATTATAGCTTAGACCTACTCCATGGTGGTAAAATTGGGCCTTAATGTTACAACAAGTGAATTTTCTTTAAACCCACAGCTATCTGTAGCGTTCCTCGGTGGCTCATCGCTTCAAAAAATATATAAAAAGCGTGAGGTCCCCAATTGATTTTTTTTTCGTACATTAAAGTTTAATATACGTTCCTCCTGCAGTCATGAGTAGTTTTCGAGGTGTGTGGTTGTGTTCATTATGTACACTCTTAATTTCTATGTTCTGGTCTACAAATACGTAGGCCTTGCATTTGGGATGGGACGTACAGCTGAAGCGAATCAGCGACTGCTTATGGTAGTGCTTAAAATATATGTATTCTTTGTACAAGAGGTTGCGATTTCTACCATTCTCCATTGTTATTAGTTGAGCTGGAAAATAATATTTATTCAGATAAAAGAGATGAAATTGGATAATACTGACAGACAAAGTCTGGAAAAGACTGGAAATTATTTGCATTTGCCCACAACTTCGTCCCAATGGAATTAGGTTTTCAATTATTCCTTAGGAATTCTAAATCTTAAACGATATCCATACAAAAAACATAAGACGATCCTTTTCGTTGCAGCGTGATTTATGAACAAACCAAGAAAAAACATGCTTTTGCATTTATAGTATCAAGTATGTATGTCTACTATAATGCATATCGGCCGGTTTTAGTAACCAAATTCAAAATCTACTAGTTAAAAGTCGAAAGTTTAATCCAAAGAAGAAAAGCGTGTCATCAACGTATTGATTGCAAACTTTTTACCAATTGGTAAACACATTATGTATTTGTATTAAATTTTTGACTTCCAGCTTGCAGATTTTGAAACGGGCCGTGAAAGAAGTCGGGTAGTAAATTTTTTCTGTTTTATTTTAACATCTTTAATTTCTAAACGTAAAAAGACAATTACATGAATATAAAACGTAATGACCTCATACATGAATGTTAATTAATACATTTATAATGTTGACGGTTGCGAAAAGGTTGCGAAATATGAGCATATTTCGCAAGGTTGCGAAATATGCTCTTTCCCCGTTATTCGAGATAGAATGAAATAATTTTTTATTCAAAAAACTTTTACAAAGTGCTTTTGAATCGTCAAGTGAATCTACCAGACTGGTTCGAAATGCCATTCCGTAAGAAACAAGAAATAGATTGCTAACTGCCACACAGCTATCTGTAGCGTTCCTCGGTGGCTTATCGCTTCAAAAAATATCTAAAAAACGTGAGGTCCCCAAAAGCTTTTTTTTTTCGTACATTAAAGTTTAATATACGTTCCTCCTGCAGTCATGAGTAGTTTTCGAGGTGTGTGGTTGAAATGCTTGAAATAAATATAATCCTTGTAGGTATAAGAGGTTTCTTGTTTTGTGTACATATAACGTTAGCATACAATACTTCTTTAACTTATCCCTGTCCATTGCAGATTAGACTCTAACATACATTCCTTCTTTAGTCATGCGGAGTTTCCTCACAGCGTGGTCGTGTTCATTATGGACACTTTTAATCTCCATATTCTGGCCTATAAAAATGTAGGCTTTGCATCTCGGATAGGCCGTACAGCTCCAACGAACCATCGACTGTTTAAAGTAATGCTTGAAATAAACATAATTCTTGTACAAGAGGTTTTTTCTGCCACACTGAAATGTTATCATTTTTGCTGAAAGATAATATTTATACAATAGAGCAGTCTGCGATTATTGTTATTCAAATTGCTAAATTCACCGAGTGGTCTCTGAGTTTACTCTGGCGAGTTAACACTTGATCATTTATCTGAGTGTCTGTCTTATAACTTGTAATATAAAAAATGTAATTACTACAAGTTCACAAATGATATGTCTGTCTATGACACTAATCTGTAGATATATGTACTTACATATTACTAAAAAGGGGTCGCTTATAGAATCAAATAGGAGCAAAAAAAGAATTATATCATAATATATTGATACATATTTAATATAAAGTTTTGTATACATGATTTTATGTGCAATATTATTTAATATCGAAAACTATGGGTTTGGTGTTTACTTAAAATGCCGTTTAAAATTTGCCAAAAGTCAATATCTATTTATGTAAGTGAAAATTTTATTTTATGTCAACAGACAAAAGAAGTCCCTACGTCTATTATTGCAGATAAAGGGAAGCAATTCACAAGTTAATTTTACTTAAAATGATTCTGCAATAAAGAGGTTTTAAATCTTAACATACATGCCATCACTAGTCATATGAAGTTTCCGCATGGTGTGGTTGTGGACATTGTGATCACTTTCTATCACCACATCGCCAGTCACGTAGACATTAGCCTTGCATTTGGGATAGTTTGTACAGCTCCATCGGTTTTTGGAATGTCTGAAGTACGTGTATTCTTTATACAATAAATTTTGAGATTTACCATTACGTAAAGTTATAATCCTTGCTGAAATTTTATGAAATTTTTACTTATAAACATTAATTCATTCAAAAATCAGTTGTTAGTTAGTAATTAATTATTTAATGCTATGGATTATTTACCTAAGACGAACTGAGTAAATTGTATGTAGGTACTCTAAGGTTGAATTTGAAAATAAAATTATTCATTTGAAAAAATAATTAATATTAATATTTGTTTCTTATTAATATTTTATTTTCAAATAATTATTTTATTTTATTATTATTTTTTTTAATTTTTGCGTGATTTATATCGACGGTCCCTATGTACATAAAGACATGTCAAAAACCGAGGTTTACAGGAGAGCGTTATTTATGTTCAAACCGCTCTAGAAATAATTCTATGTACAATTATAATTATTATTTTTCTATATATTAGCTTTAGGAAATTTATAATGGTATTTCTACATATTTTCTTTTTTTATATTTTCTTGGAAAAACTGATAGATGACTGTTTCTACGCTGATATTAAAATAAAAGCATGTCAGACATGTCTATGATACCTTTTTATACGCAGGAAAGAAGAAAACAGTTAATAAAATGTAATTTAAATAAAATGATTTATTAAAACGTAGAATTATGTTATAGTTTTCAAACGGATATGTTAAACATCCCAAGATAAGTTATATAAGTCGACATTAGGTTCGTCATAAACTGAGTTCAGAAGGCGAGAAGCGCGAATTATAAATGAGTTATGTCTATAGTTTGTTTTGGTTACTGGGATATGTAATATCTTTTTATGTCTAGGTGAACGGAATGATCTACGTGAGGGTACTATAATACCTATCTTAGAAAGTAACTAAGGACAATCTATTGACCCCCTGGCTATATTGAGTAAAAAGCAAATATCAGCTATATTTCTGCGTATGTACAGAGGCACAAGATGTAAATCAGAACAGGCTTTCTCATAAGATGTTTTAGGAAGGTGAAATTTGTGTTTTAGGAATCTAATAAATTTACGCTGAATACTTTCTAGTTATATAACAACAAATAAACACAACAGTAACAAATACAACAGTAACAAACACAACAGTAACAAACACAACGTAACGAAAAACTTAACAAAAACAGTAACTAAACAGCGTGAGTGGAGAAAAAACATTCGTGCTATCAGACCAGAGGTTAGAAGCTGAATAACAAACAAAATGGCGACCGACGCGCGCGGCGTTGATCGGTGATGGCACTAGTCACCACGCCGCGCTTTGTAATTAGCCGTCAAAAAACTGATTGTAGTTACATACTACTAGTAACTTATATCAGAGCACTTTTATACAATTTTATTGTTAAATAGAAATAATATTCTTTTATAGTTTGAAATGATAAACTATTCACACTCATTGTTCATTCATCTGATTGAACGAGAACTGAACGCATCACTATTACTTTAAATATGGCAACATTATTTTACAAAGTGACATTAGCTACTGTCAGTTGGCTTCGTCTAATTAAAAATACGACTATAAATACTGTATATTTGAGTCTTTGCGCGTATAATGACTTTCTATGGGCGCAAAACATTTTACATGTTGAATTACATTTTCTTTCATTGTCGCATTTATAATAGTTGGATGATTTTGATGAAAACCCCTCATGTCTTTAGTACAAATACCCATATTTTTATCATACTTGTCGATGGCAGATTGTATAAAAGTGTTACTTATTGAAAATGTATTTTTAAACATGGTTTTGCATACCATAATCTTCTCTTTAATGCCAATACCAGACAAAAGCGGCAAAAAAAACTTATAAACATTTAACCTCTTGGAATCCTGTGTCCATTGTTTTTTTCTTATTTCTTTCACATGTGACGCAATAAAAGACCACTGACGAGAATGATCACCTAGATTCCAAAAGGTTTTGAATATATTTTGGCGAGCTACCACATCAAACTTTTCAAAACATTTTAATCGACATGTAGATGGACATGGACCCTTTATTTGTTTTGCCATTTGTTGTTTTCCGGATCGAGATTTATGAGCTTCGCCTAAATTGACAAGCACCTTTCTTTTTTCATCTAGCCAGTTAGATTTGTTAGTAATTCTGTTCCTTGTTATTGCTTTTTTTACATACTGACGCTTTTTTTTTCGTTGGTGCGGTGTTGATGAACCAGACATTTCACTGGATCCTAACGGGCTTGATCTTAAGGTTTCATCAGATAGGATAACAGAACTTTCGCTTAAATAATTACATTCATTTACAGTGTCTCCAAAGGTCATGAATGGACTTGGCATGGGAGTTGAAACCAAAGATTCTTCATTATTATCATTTTCAGGTATCGGTTGTGGTGTTTCATTTTCACAAATGGGCATGTTAAGGTCAATTCTATCATTCGAAATTTCCCCTACCGTATCGATTATATATTTTAAATCACTTTGCGATAGTATATCAGCTGATGTATGATTTTGCTCTCCATCACTATGTGCTTCGGCAACTTGTCTTTCGTCGTTAGAAACTTCCGAAGGCCGATCCTCAAGATCCATTGAAATATCTTTTTCGGTACATACACGTGTCTCTAAAAAGAAAAAAATATTTATTAAACAGTATAGTAAACGTAAATGAAAACAAATCCATAAATAAATTTAATAGTTACACGTATATACAAACATGTAGGACATGACTTCATATACTTCAATAACAATAAAAACTTTGTTTTCTTTATAATAATTATTTAGGAAATCATATTTTAAACAAGCATGTAACATTATAATTATTTGTAAAATAATTATATTTTCATGACTATATCATAGTATAAGCGGATATGTCTGATATGACCGCTTTTACACTGATATTCTACTGGTCTAGGTTAGAAAAACAATAAAAATATTAATTTATATCGGTTTTTTATTTCATTGAGCTAGTAATGTATACTTATTTGAATTACTACTTACCCTCATTAGCTTCATCGATATAATCAATTAAATCTTGTGCTTCAGAAACGCATAAAATTTTATTTCTGGAGTTAGCAATATCCATCAACAACTTTGATCTACTGTTATTCATGTTTCACAGTATTGTTGCAGGTCTTATGAATACTTATAACTAAAAAACACACCACTGAATCTATCTAAACTGTATCAAAACATTAATATGTCACCACGCGAACAAGCATCGACCCGTCTTATTGGGGAACTCCCGCCGTGAATGACGTTATGTCAGACAAGGCCGCGTCCGCACCGAGTGGCGCGCATTTTAAAACACCGTACAAAACGATACGTATAGATATCCGCATCTACGACACTTATTCGTTGTAAATATAATACTTGTTCTCATATACGATTTGTAAAGGACGTTAAATACGTAATATTAAAAAAAATATATATACAGGTATGTGCATATGGAAAATCTAAAGCCAATTGTGCAATAAAAAAAAATGCCATTTTCGACATGTCTTTATGTACGTAGGGACCGTCGATATGTTTAAAGTCCGACTTCTTACCATCACCAAATAATTTTTAATTAATGAATAATTTTGACGTTTTGTCAATATGAGTAATGGTTATACCTCTGTCAAAGTTTATTTAGCAAAATAAATAAATATAAGTTGCACATATGGGTACAGAAAGCTTATTACAAGAAATAATTTTATATTTATTAAATTATCAACATAACTGTAATCTTGGTTTATGTTTCTAGTTACAATACTGTTTTATACAATTCCTATAATTTACATGAATATTATAAAATGTTTGACTAATACATCTTATAATTCTTAAATTTTAATATAAGCCCCACCATTGGTCTTATGTAGGGTACTGCTCTGATGGTTATGTTCTTTATTAACTTCTAATATATACATGTCTTCATTTGCGTAAACGTACGCCTTGCACCTGGGATATTTTGTGCAGCTCCATCTGTTTCTTTGTGATATGCGTGATTTTAAATGTTTGAAGTAGGTGAAGTCGTTAAATAGCATTTGTGACTTTCCATTTAACAAGGTAATTAATACTCCTGAAAAAAGAAAAATCTGAGAAGTTTTTTTAGGCAGTAGTTAAGAAGAATATATCGCTACACAGCATAAATGTTGGTCATTAATATGGCATATGTTATTTTCATTAACTATACAGTTTATGAAAATAACATATACCACGGTTAAACTATAATATGGAAATATAGCAGGATAATAAATAAGAAAATATATAAATCGCCAAAGCCTCAAAAATGAATAAAACATTTATTAAACTAACATGACACATTTAAATTTAAATTATATTAGTGCTTTAATAAAATATAATGCAGTAAAAATTTCACACACAACATTAATAATTTTATTAATTAATAGTAGGCGCAAATTATACGTATTGAATAATCCATTTTTGAACTACAAAGTATTAGGTATATTTAAATATATACAATGAAAGGAAAAGGACTGACTGACTGATCTATCAACGCACAGCTCAAACTACTGGACAGACCGGATTGATTTTTTTTTTCTTTTTATTTCTTCCTCCTTTCTATCTACGATCAGTCCGTGAACTACGAGTATAAGCAGATCTGGGGTTCTTTAATCGAACGTTAGGCTTTGCGCATCCATTGACGTGACATCCCATAAAAGTAGAGCATATTATGGTTAATTATGCTATGTTAGCCAATGGTTGATATTTGGCATAAAGTTTACTATGATGTCGGCATCCGCTAATAAAGGATTTTTGAAGTTTCAACCCCTAAGGAGATAAAATAAGGGTTTGAAAAAATGAACTTAACGTAAACGAAGCCGCGGGCAAAAGCTTGCATATTAATAAAATAATTACTAATTCCAATGTAAATTAAGCAATCCGGTTGGGGAATTCACATAATTATAATTGTGTTTTAACACACATCAACACTTTTCATGCGTCGATAAATCAGTCAATGGAACTTCGTAATTGGTATCTTGATTTATACATGAAGCATGATACTCATTCTTTTTATTGGCATGCAACGACGGGTTATAAGCTGTTAAAGCGCTGATGCGTCGTTGCTTTGCCAACTTGTACGTCCCATCTAGGGTTTTGTAGAATAGTTTTGGGGGATGCATGTGTTCCCGTGGTGGCCTTGTTATGTTCATGTATTGGTCTACGTGGAGACTTATATAGCAGTAGTGGGTGTTGATACAACGCCATCGATTCTCTAGGTTCGGAGTCCTAGTGTAGTAGTAACCTTTGTATTTCAAATATTGCTTTCCCTGTGTCGTTGTTATAATTTCTACTGCAACAAATTATTTAGGAATTTTAAATATATTCTACACATTTTTTTATAAGTATAAATACTATAACTCTCTCTAGCTTTCTACAAACATAAAAAGTTACATAGTAAAAAATGGAAGTTTAATTGTTTATCTTGTACCTACTTGGATTTATGGGAACAGACGAAGCTGGTAATACAATTTTATTACATGTTAAATAATACCTACATAAACGTACTTATAACACCCCTATTTTTCCATCGGGGTTTAAAAAGAACCTTTGTTGTATATATATATACATATATATGAAAAATGCACTTTCAATTATCTGATATGAGGTCTCGCTTTGTCAGAATATTTTGTTTCATTTATTTCAACAGGACAGAATATTTTGAAGTAGGTACATATTATGGCACTATCACTATATTATTTACATGCTTAATAATACCACAGTTTATTTCAATAATATGATTTAAAATACGACAAAAGTAGAGATCAATTTAGAAAATATACACTTTGTTTTACTCAAACGATAAAGAGTAAGTAAACAAAAGTGGTATTCTGATAGACGTTTTTTAGGATAATGGCAAAAAGTTTAGAGATTCGGCATATCTCATCTCATATTTCGGTATTCGGTATATCTCATATTTAAAGTAAATGGAATATTAGTAGATTTGCAGATGGTCTTGCTTTTGCTTGCTGTGAGGGCGTGGATTCATATAATATGCACCGGAGAGGGTTCTATAGAATTTTGGAGGCTGATGAGCGTGGACCTTAGGCTGTTTAAGAACGCGTAATAAATCATCTACACATAGACGAACGTAACACCTATTTGTGTAAATACATCTCCATCGATATTTTGACGTTCTTGAGTAATAGTGGCCTTGATATTGCAAGTAACGCTTTCCGGTCACTGTGAATATTTCTTGAGCACCTGTAACTAATCAAATTTAGTTAAATATTTAGGATCAATACTCAATTGCAAATAAAGAGCTTTTAAGTCGACAGCTAAGTTGGTCCAAGACCAACCACATTTAAAGATTTATGTAAAACAGTATGTTCACTTGTTTGGGTATTTATATTAGTCTCTGTATTACTGTATCAGACAATCAATAAATATTGCTATACAATATAAAGATTCCAGCCCCAACACTTATATTATTATAAACTGGTGGGCAAAAAATTAGGCCACCTCTGTTTTTGCGACTTATTAATTAATTTATTATTTATATGAATTATAACGTTTTTGAACGGTTGTTTGCAACCATAACGGAGGATATGTTGATAATCAATAAAAAAAGGTTCTAAAAGCTCCAACCCACTTACGAGAGCATATTTTGACGGAGGCTTAATTTTTTTGGCCATCACTTTATATATAATACGTTATTACAATTTTTATCCCGTTTATGCGGTTAATTTACTGGTAGGACCACGAATGCCGCAATGTTTATTGATAGTCTAAGTATTGGTATCTAAGACAATACTGTTCATCGGAACGGAATCTTCGATATCCGGACGTGCATAGGTGTGATGTCACAAGCATACGGCGCCCGCGTGTTAACATAAGTCCCATTACTAGTTCTGATGAATACGTTGGGTGGATGCCTATGATCTTTGGGCTTTTGGGTTACATTCATACTATCATCGGTTTGTAACTTAACGAAGCATCTACTGGTGTTGATACATCTCCAACCGTTCCTAGACCTCTGAGTGTAGTAATAGCTTTGGTATTTCAAGTATCGCCTTCCGTTGACTGTTGTTATCATTTCTATCTCTGTAACAAATGAATACTAGAAATAAAAAAGGGTCTAAGTGCCAAAAATTTCGTTTCGGTTTTTATTACTTTATTATGTAGTATGTTCCCTCGCTAATAACCTAAAATAAAAACTAAACGACTAGCGTTGTAAAGAATTTTATTGTAATAATAACCATGTGAAGTTTAAATAAAAGAAACATGTTGTTAAAAAGATTTATTAATTGAAACAAAAAATGCCTGCTCTTTTTTGTTTTGGCACTTAGACCCTTTTTTATTTCTAGTATTCAAATCTTTTATATAAACAAATACAAATTGGTGGGGGACTAAGAAAGGGTTGCCATTTTAGGTTGTCAGTTCATATTCGTTTATATGTTCCACTTACCTCGGTACTCTCAAATTAATTCTAAATCGAAAAAATATTCATGGCGTACCTTCAATATTTTTGAAAGATCTTTCCAACGATAGCCCACACAGTGAAAGTGACGTGTAAAAAAATATCATCCCTTTTTACGTCGAGGGGAGGTGCTCAAAAGAATAGTCTGCAAGATTTTTATTGTACAACTTTGTTGGCGTAATTAATATGTATTGCCAAATGAAACCTCATTAGCACCAACAGTCTCTGCACTATGCTGCGGACAGATGGACGGACTTCTAGTTGTACTAAGAACCTTATAAAGTACAAGATTGGTATCAATTGAAAGATGGCAGTACAAAAGCGTAGCTCAATTACGGGATTAAGCTACACTAAGGTGTAGAGATAAGACAAAGAGTTAAGACTCTTTCTTGCTAGAATAATAGAGATAAAAATATTCTTTTCAAAACAAATATTTTATTTTTCAATAACTCTATGCATTAATTTATCTTTATTTTTTATTTTATCTACTCTATCTATACCCAACTCTTCTTTTCTAAGTAATGTTCTTGTTCTTGTGTTAATCTTTTATCTAAATAAATCAAATGCTGTTCGTTACTCTGGCTAATCGATTTGAATAATTCTGGTCGCTTATGGTCTAAGCTTTTAATACAGGACTGCCGTGCAATGGAAATATACCTACTGTATCTAAAAAACAAGAAATTTTTCAGAAGTCACGATTTCCTACCATTTTGTTTATTTTTTACCATTATTTTTTACAAGATACAGTGTATTTCCATTTCAAGTTTCTCAGTATTTTTAAGACTTAAATGAAATATTTAAATCCCATTATATGTAAATATGTGCGAGGAACTTATTTATCGCTGATACGATAAAACACTGTATCTGAAGATACAGTGCATTGTCTTAGCACGGAAGCCCCGTTTAATTTAGTAATCAAGTAATTTTGTATAGGAAACTCCATTTTGGTTTACTTTTTATAGATGGCGGGGGCAAAGTATACGGGTATAAAATTGTGCTTTGTAAATATGTGTTAGTCAGTCACATTAGACCGATGTGCTGTTGAGGCTCACAAACATGATGTCACAGACGTGTATATTGTCCATTAGATGTTCGAACGACCCGCCTCGTCGCATGATTATGGTTCGTTCTGCTTCCCCATACGATCAAATCATTATCAATATTGACATAAGCATCACATTTCGGGTACGACGAGCAGTTCCATTTATTAAATTTCTTCATCTTGTACCTTTTGTAGAACGTGTAACCATCGAATAATAGAACAGTTTTTCCATTTATCATCGTTATGAGTTCAGCTGGAATCACACAAACGTTTTGTCTTACGTATATGCTGCATGTGTTTTATATGAAAAAGCTCATGAGAGCGTGGCAGTGCACCTGTGTTTGCGCACACACTTGTGCACTATAATATCTCCCACGCAGATGGCTAATCTCTGTCGAGATTGGCCACCGTGGTCGGTTTCGGTCGGGAGGACATATTATATGAAAAAGCAGTAGCCTAGTAGTTAAGACTGCAATCTCATATTCGGGGGGTCGCGGGTTTGATCCCGGGCAGTGGCCACGCACCTTTAACTTTTCGGAGTTATGTAGGTTCAAGCGAATAATATCACATGCTTCAACGGTGAAGGAAAACATCGTGAGGAAACCTGCACACCTGAGAGTTCTCCACATTTGCGTAGAATTGATGCTCTTAGAAGCTTCGATCGTGTTCCAGGCGTGATCGTTCAAGTTTCTAACCCCGCTTCAGCTTTGTTATAAGTATAAAAAAGTAATCCTTACTAATATTATTTAAAAAAATGCTAAAGTGTATTTGTTTGCTGGTTTATTGGTTTGTCCTTCGATTACGCCGCAACTTGGCAACGGATCGAAGTGATTTTATGCATGAGTATAGTTGAGGGCCGGGAGAGAGACATGGCTACTTTTTAATCCGGAAAATCAAAGAGATCCCACGGTATCTTCAAAAATAAAAGCGAGTGAAGCCGCAGGCATCAACTAGTTCGAAATAAGTAAAATGATATTTTGAGAAAATATATTTTTTTTAATTTCTTCAATTTTTAACTACTTAAGTACAACAAAAAACTATTTTGATGATTTGAACACTAAGAATTCATATTTCTGTAATTGTTTTTTTATTTTCATTTCTTATTTAAATACGTATGTAGTGTACAATACGTTCCCGGTACATTTTTTTTTTGTCAAAAAATTAAAATAAAGTACCGGGAAACCGCAGCCGGCAGCAAATTTTTGACCACTTGTTAATATATTTTTGAATCCTACTACTTTTGAATAAGAAAAAGTTTATTCAAAAATAAATGTACCATCCTATGTAGACTTCACATTTGTAGACTTTCAGTCTTATTTTTTTTTTTTTATTGTTTTACGCATTCCATACTTACTTTTTGAAAGATATAGTTAACTATATTATATATTTTTTCTGTGATAGCATCTTTGCGTGAAAAATGAGTTAAAAAAATTTAATTTAATTTTTTTTACATAGTAATATTGCAGAAAAATTCTACAAAAAATATGTACCTAATGTAGAACAATATTCTATGTACTCGTACTAAACTGGTCTTGTTTAGTTTAGCAGTAATAGTTTTTGAGAATTTTAAAAATACTCTAGCTCATATTTTGTCAATCATCTCCAGAACGCTGTGAGATGAGAAACTGAAACTTGTGAACGGTAGTTTTCTATCTCAGGGATGTTATAACACAAGTTTTTTTTTTAATATATCAACTTTCTGGGGCCGCTGCCCCTACCTAATTCCGCTAGACCCTATAAGACTGATTTCTCTGCTTGACATAAGTTCCATTTGGACACCTATGCAGTTTTTTCCTGACGTGGTTATGGTCAGTTCTACAGCGAAGAACAACCATCAAATCATCGACGCACACGAAGGCTTTGCATCTGGGAAAATTGGTGCAGACCCAGCGTTGCCATTCGCGACGCACGCTTCGACGAAAGAACGTGTAGCCGCCGTAGACCAAACTTGTCTTCCCGTTCGCCATAGTGATGAGGCAAGCTTAAACAGGAAAAGCTTTTAATAAATCTTTACCACCACTTAACAATATAATCCGACTGTCTATAATATAATCCTATTATATATTATCCCTCGTACTGACTGTTCTAATGCGAATTAGTCATAAAGAAAAATGTAACACATCTGCTCATAGCCGGATGGCTGATCGCATGATATTCGCTCAGAAAAAAAAAATTATTTATTATAATACCTATTATAAATGCGAAAGTTTGGATGTATAGATGTTTGTTACTCAATCACGTCGCAACGACTCAACCGATTTGGCTGAAAGGAGATGGCTCTTCTCCAGTACATTGTTTGCCCCAGAAAAAAAAGTTTATGCGTCACGATGAAACTTTTACCTTTGGGTTGGTTTTCCTGTGTAAATTACTAATAAATAGTATTTTTGACCCTAGATAGTGGGATTATTGCGTATTGAGTACCCTAACATCTCACTAAAAACACCTACCGAAAAGGTTGTGTTAGTGAAAAATATACCCACCTCCATAGGAGAAATCCATGCCAGCAAAAGATCACGCAGTGGTGAGTTACTCTCCAAGCACTCTTCGAGATATTATGCGAGGATTATCGAAAGTTATGGTACAGTTAACACAACGATTATGAAACGCCATTGCCGCCGCGCCGAGATAACACAACAAGAGTCAAAATCTCTAATTCACGTTTCACTCACGAATGTTCCGATGCAAACTTACAAGCACTGCGGAGCATCAACTTGACGCAGACTTGAAAAATTACACAAAGCAGAGTAAAATTGATAAAATACAAGAAAATCACATAAGCGCAAACATGCAACTGAAGTTCCTTGTATAGGCACAGATTAAGAATGTTGTATAGGGATTTTCGTCCCGATCCGATACTTAATATGTAGATCGATACAATGGTAAACGATTCAGTTGCTAATTGTATCGATACAATATAATTCGGTACGGTTTGGTGGAATGATACCTACCCTACATTGTACAAAAAAGTCGTGCCAAAAATATAGTTTGATCACTGTCAGTTCACTGACAAACGTTAAAGATTTAAAATAATGACATAACCTAAAAGTAGTTTCATCATTTTATTTGAGATGCAGACCACACCGCATGTGGCCAGTTTTTTTATGAACTCGTATCTACACGTCGATTCGAATTGATACTTTTCTTCCGATACCAAGTAAGACTCGAAAGTAGCGATTCGATACCAAAAGTACTCGGTATCGAAACAAAAGTATCGAGTACTTGCTTGTATTGTATCGAATCATCACTAGCTGTAAATAAAATGGCAGTAAACAGGAAATGAAAATACTTATTTTTAGAATGATTTTAAAACCCCGCTAGTTCGTAGGTTTCTATTTATGTCTGTCAAAATAATAATTAAAAAGTAATTTTATTAGATTTATATAGTTAGGTCTCTCGGTATTTTTCAATTTACAAACTTGAAACGACTCTGGGGCAATTTTGGGACATCTCCTTTCACCGCTGGATTTTCTTGTTGATGTTATTTTAGCTTTCTGGCTTTATTTAGTGCCAGTTCAGCACAATGCACTTCGCCAATGTCACGTTGAATAGAAGAGCCACAGGGGGGAGGTTCAAAAGTTGGCGAAAAATTTTTTTATACTTTAAAACCGTTTCTTAGTTGACGTCTACGCTCTAGAGGGAACCTACCTTCCACATTTCAAGTTTGTAGACTTCATTGTTCCTGAGATTTCATGATTAGTCAGTGATTGGTAACTTACTTTTTAACCGACTTCAAAAAAAGGAGCAGCTTTTCAATTCGACGTGTAATTTTCTTTTTTTGCGATGTCAACTTCCCTCAAAACAGAACCGATTTCAATATTCTTTCTTAATTTGAAAGGGCATATTAATCATATTGGTCTCATTTTTTGGTGTAAATCTGATGAATATCTTTGGTGATGAAGATCGGAATTTTTTATTAATAATTTAATTATGTAGATTGATCCTACGAAGCTATACCTACTAAAAAGCTGAAAATAAAACTTCAAATGCCACTACAGACTATAGATATAATTTTCCTTTGTACAGTTATGTTGAAGTCGGGCTAGCGTCGCGCATCGGTATCATCATTTCTATTTAGGCCCGCCCGACTTCAACATTCCTACATGTACAAACTAAAATTATTTTTAAATATTGTAGAAGCGTTTGAAATCAGTTCTTTATAAACCTTTCAGACTTTAAAAAATATTTTATATATATAATTTAATAAAGTCTCTAAGGGCGGCAGTTTGTAAATCGAAATTCATAACGTAGGTTGTATTGTATTGTAAAAAAAACATTCTGTCAACAATAACTTTTAATTATTTGGATTGCATTATAATGATAACATTTTAGTCTTAACATATTTACCGTTAGGGCAAAGGTGTAAACTTTTTTGTATGTGATTGTGGTGTGTCATACACTCGAGGATATAAAGGTCATCGTCCACACACAGGTAAGCTTTGCATCGTGGGAAGTTGGTACAGACCCACTTTAGGCCCCTTTTAAACAGTTTGTACCTAAAGAAGAATGTATATCCCGCGTATAGCAAGCAGTTCCTGTCGTTGTCCATTGTGATCAGTTTAGCTGGAAAAACAAATGACTTTTACTTCAAGTATTCAAACTCCTAAACGTGAAGTCTGTTTGTGACCACCACCAAACCACCCACCAGTTCTTAAAGCAACTCCTTACTACCTTCAGTGGCTCAATTATTCGCTTCGTCTAACCAGAGCACTGTACTCTATATTTAATCTATGATTAACACTGGACTTGCTGATGTGATTTCTTTTTTGGACCCACTTGATTGATGCCTTTTGGATTTGATTGACGCCACTTTGTCACTGTAAGTCATGTGTCAGCAGATATACGAGTGTCTCTGGAACTAATAATATTACAAATGGCGCACCAACCTCTATAATCTATGATTTCATTGATGGTCTATGAAATCATCAATGAAATCAAAAATTAATTATATTATGAGATCCAGAAACACTATGTACGGTCGCGGACAGAAAATGTTTACCACCTTAAGATTCATAATTACATGCACACGTCTATGCCTGACAGTCGATATGCTTTCGATATTCTATGGCGTTATAGACCTTACTGCACGCAATGTGATATAGAATCTACTTTGAAAACTGATAAACATTTTTTGTCCGCGACCATATGTGTGTCAAATGTGGCGCTTCAAATAGATCTATAATTAACCTGTCATCTGTATGGGGTCAGCAAATCCACTGTTAATCATAAATTAACTATAGAGATCAGTAAACCAAGATAATTTGTGTTTTATCTGACTCCGTCTCAAGTGCCAGCCAAGTCAGATTACTGTCTATAGATGACTGAGATTGATAGATACTACTTTCACTCTACTCAGACTTAAGTTATGCTGAGATCTCTAGACTGTGCTCTAACTCAGCTCAGACTCAATATAGGGGTTAAAGTGAGACACAAATATATTCTGTACCTCACTCCGCAACCTTCATTCGCACTGAGATTTTAACTTTGAATATTTGTCATTCCTTGGCGGATTTCAAAAATCTTTGCACTGATTTATTAATTTCATTTAATATTTTTTAATTTAATCAGCTATATTTTATTTTTGAATAATTTAATATTATAATCTCGGCACGATGAAACTTCTCCATTTTCAATTAAAATTCAATACTCATAAAATTCTGCACATGGCGATGATACTTTTCCATTCTCAATTAAATCACAGTACACATAAAATTCTGCACATACGTATAATTTCACAGTTAAAAAAATTCACGACTTTAATTTCGATCGCAATATCCGTTACTATTCTGTATGTATTCCTTGTTAAATTTTCTTTTAATTCTTAAAGGGCATGACCAGTAAGACTTTGGGCGTTTGCCTCATTGTGTCGAAATCAATGTGCAACAATGATAGTTCTATTTTTGAAATTGTTATAGTTTTCAGAGATTAAAGTTTCAGGAGTCTGAAACCTCAGAAAACTGAGAAAAAAATGAAAACTTTCATCAAATAACTCTCCCTTCCGACACAAAATGGCACTAGGCATTTTAGTTATCGAGTCCTATAAATAAAATTTTCTGCTATTTAACATTTCATCTAAGCGCAAAGTTGCTTAGAAAAAATTTGCTTAATATTATTTGCACAGATATTAGGGTTACACTGAATAATAAAACTTTATTTGCACAAATTATTTGATAGACTACCGTCATCTAGTGTCGTGACATCAGCCTACATGCTTTAATTAGAGGTTTTTTTACTGCGTTTTCGTTTAAAGTAAACGTTCCGTATTTTAAGGTATTCGCCTGTAGGCAAAACGCAATACATCGGGCGATCGTGAACGTGATTTTCACTGGATTTAATCACTATGCCTTCATTGGATAAATTAATGAAGGCTTTGCACCTTGAGGCATTGGTGCATTGCCACCTCGCACCTCCAGTCTTTCTCACCGAAGCTCTGTAGTACGTGAACCCGTTCTTCATTAGCCGCGTGTTCCCATTTGAAAGGGTTATCGTTGTCATTGCCGTTGTCACTGAAATCGTTAAAGTTATCTTCTACATCTAACGAACGAAATATTTATTATGATCGATGAAATAAATAAATAATTTATTCAAATATCACGTCCATCAGAAGTAAAGTAAAACAAATCTTCTAAACTCTATTATGACATGACTTTTACTAAGCTTTTTCATGTTAAGGGCTTATTTCAGCCAGGCTGCCTAGTGCGCGGGGCTTCAACCGACGAGTTTTGACGTTTCGTCAGTTTTTGAATTATACAATCTAAATCTAAATCTGGTTGACTAAATAATAATTAATTACAGTGGTGAACCTCCACCGGAAAGCGCTAGTTGACAGAACCCCTACTAGGGAGCCGCTGGAAATAGGCGACTCAAGAGCGAAAACTGTGGACGTCCACGCCAGAATGTCAGCAGTGGACGTCTATAGGTTGATAAAGATTAAGGTCTTGTCTGGTGGGATGCCTTGGCCGTGGCTAGTTACCACCCTACCATGAAAGATGTACCGCCAAGCGATTTAGCAAATAGCGCTTCCTAGGAAAATACATATATTTGGAGTTAATATTTTATATTCCCGTGAAATATGAGCCCTAATTGTTTACAGTTTAAAATATTGTTTGTAATAAAAAACGCAATTTAAGTAAAAATCTCGCTTATGATAAATCGACGGTCATGGTTCGATATCTATCTATGGTTCTATCAATAAAAACAAATGAAAAAAAATTAAAGGTTTCACAAATCTGGGTTATCACCCAGATTTGTGAAACCTTTAATTTTTTTTCTTTTTTTTTCTTTAAGATTTAAAATACGTGACAAATCTATTACCATGTAGTTTATTTGTCATTAGAGATAAAAAAATTGTTACTAAGTACTAAGAATACAGTTTTCAGTAGTTCTTGCAATTCACGACGGCGTGTGGCTCATGGTCGTGTGTGTGTCGTATCTGTATAAGTGTGAGCGAGAGCTTGCTCGCGAACCGATAAACCGACAAAAAAAAGAGGCGTACAACAATGTTTATTTATTGATCAAACACAATATATAAAAGTACGTACCAACTTAAAATATAACTTAACTAGTAGTACCTAATATGTATCTACATATGTAGTAGATTTTAAGAAAGTAATTATATGAATAAAAAATTATACTATCCTATTTTACAAAGATTCGAGATCCCTTTCTCACATGGCAAATTCCGTCCTTCATTTCTAAACTTGGCTCTGAATGGTTATGGTCTGAGATTTTGTAGTGTCTTAAAACAATATTATTTTTGTCAGCATGAAGAGCAGCCAGGCAGCCGGAGTGGTATTGAAAACAGCGCCATCTGTAACCTTTTTTTGTTCTGTATTGCGGGCAATACATGAAACCTTTATACACCAATCCAATAGCGTCGTTGGTTCTCCTCACCAATTTACCTGTGAAATTGTCATATCTGTACATATTTTACGCAAACACTAGTAAAAATTTTCAAATCTAAATGTTTCGTTTTTGTTCACGCCGTTCACACAATTACACATTAATATATTTCCATAAGTCCTGTCCTGTCCCTTTCCCTCAACTCAGGACAAAAAGAGACCGCGTCAAGAAAAAGAAGATCCAACGCCTAGTATGCCCGCTAATGTCAACGCCGCAACACGTAATTTTTGCGTGCTCAGAACATTTACCGCCCCCTTATTAAAAATTTTGTTATATGGTGTTATGGTGTGTGAACCAGTGCTGTCGAAGGCGAGAGGAGACTGCAGGTGAGTCCTGAGTTTCCCACCCAAGTTCACCAATTTTCACACCATATTCCTTGGTCCTTCTCACTCGGATATCTCTTAATCCTCTCCTGGATATCCCGCTATATAAGTATATTTCTCCATTCCGCATAAATCCGCATACATTCCGCTATATTTCACGCACAATACACATACATACATCCGCCGCAATATTTCGAGTTGTCAGTCAGCATAGCATCCATACGCGTTTTGCGCCGCCATATTGTGTCGAGTTACGCCCCTCACATTCACTAAGTAAAAATGACTGACAAAAACGATTTTCAAATTGAAATCCGCCTCCAAGAAGCTAAACAACAGAGTTATTATAAGCATGTACAAAAATTATACGATCAAACGAGCAATCTATCTAGTGATTCAGTCCTTAAACAATTTCTCATTAAAGTCAAAATGTTAGATACGTGGCGACAAGAATTCATTTCTGCTACGGAACAGTTAAATTTAATGAATTTGAAAGCTAACCCAAAGGCCCTAATTAATTTTGATACGTTAGCATCGTTCGATGAATTGTATTCTCATATAAAATCAGTTGAAACAGACGCCTTAGCCAAATTAGCAAAAAGTAATACGCAAAATTTAGATTTACTTAAAAAACTGCCTGCTTTGGAGCTAAGAAGTTTCGACGGCACTCCAAACACATGGACAGCGTTTTACGAGAACTTTAGCTCGCTAATACACAACAATTCAAAATTATCTAACGCCGAGAAGGTGCAATACCTTCTAGGCAAGCTATCGGGTAAAGCGTTGTTGGTTTGTTCGGGTATTCAGCCTGTTGCCGCTAATTACGATCTAATTTGGAACGCATTAATTGAAAAATATGAAGATAAAAGAACTTTGGCTTCAATGTATCTTGATCAAATTCTATCTTTTAAAGGCAGTCAAACGTCCACGCAAGGTTCTCTTGATTTGTTTATTGAACAATTTTGTTCCGCACAAGCCGCTTTGAAACGTCTAGAAATCGATGACTTAGCTGATTTTATATTTACTCATCTGGCGTTAACTAAGCTAGACAAAGAAACTGTAACGTTATTCGAACAAGCGCACCGTAGTGAGAAAATGCCTTCTTTCGATTCGATTGTTCAATTCGTAAAAGAACAAAGTAAAATTTATATGTTACGCAATACCTCGTCTTCAAACCCTCCAAAACAAAACAATAAGTATAACTCGCCGCAAACTAAACGTAATATACCCACACGCTCATTTCACGTTAATGATAATAACGACACAAAGTCGAATAATTCACCCGCAAATTCCGTTTCATCATTAGATAAAAATCCTCCGAAATGTCCGTATTGCAAAGATATCCATCCACTGTTCAGATGCGATAAATTTTTAGAACGCGATCCTACCTTTAGGAATCAATTTGTCCGAAACAATAGCCTGTGTAAATTGTATGGGCTTTCATTCAATAAAAAATTGCAGATCGAAAATCAGATGTTTCTGTGGAAAGTCTCACCATTCAAAATTACACATGTACGCGGGAATCGAACCCGCGATCCAACGTCCGGCGTCTACTCCTAGCCACTCCGCCGCTAGTGACACTCGCGTCTTATCGCAAAAACCGGTTGCGCCCGAGCACGCCCCGCCTCCTCCGTCGACACTATGTTTGACGAATGACATCGCGCTTCAATCTCGCACACAATTGCATTCAAATAATGCAACTACTATTTTATTACCTAGCGCAGTAGTTTATGTCTATAATAATCTAGGAGAACGTTTTACGATGAGAGTACTCCTAGACAGCGGTTCTATGTGTCACATCGTAACTAAATCATTTTGCGATCGCTTAAACTTAAAAATTAATGCTGTGACGTCATCCTTACAAGGCATCGGCCTTTCAGAACATCAAGTTCAAGGTCAGGCACGCATCACACTTCAGTCGCGCTTTGACGAGCGCTGCAGATACACTATTGATGCACGCGTAATTAATACGATTTCGGACAAAATTCCAAACGATTTTATAAATGTAAATAATTTAAATCATTTAAAGAATTTACCTCTCGCTGATGAAGAATATTATGTACCTACAGATATTGATTGCTTGATTGGCAACGAATTATTCCCGTTTCTTTTAGGGAATCGCAAAGTTACATCTCCCGATTCGTCCGTAGTCGGTGTACAAACGACCCTCGGCTACGTACTTATGGGAAAGGCAGATTGCCTCGCGCCTACGCATTTGAAAGAAAAATCTTTTCTCGCTTATAACTCTAAAACTACTGAATCGAATTTAGAGGAAATTACGCAACGCTTTTGGGAATTAGAGTCCGTTCCCAATAAAAAACATATCAGTTCCGATGACTCCGCTTGTGAACGTATCTTTTTAGACACGTTCTCCCGCAATGAAAACGGACGCTATACTGTATCGCTTCCTTTCAAAAATGATCCAGCCGTTCTCGGTCGCTCATTCGAAATAGCTAAACGCCGATTAATAAACTTGGAGAAAAAGTTAAACTCTATTCCAGAGTTACGTAAAGATTACAATGAAACCCTTTTAGATTACATAACTAAAGGTTATTTAAACTTAATCAAAAACCCTGAGCCAGGTCCGTGCTATTACATTCCCCATCATGCGGTCTATCGCCCGGAAAAGTTATCATCGCGAACTAGAATTGTTCTAGACGCGAGTTGCAAGACTTTAGGTAATAATAATACCAGCCATTCGCTAAATGACATTTTGTATACCGGACCGAACTTACAGACTAACATTTTTGATTTGTTGATCAACCTAAGATTATTTTCCATCGCACTTTCTGCCGACATTGAGAAAATGTATTTTCAAATAAAACTTTCACCCAGCGATCATCGTTATCAGCGCATTTTATTCAGGTTCGACTCGACCGATCCCGTCGATACTTATGAGTTTAACTGCGTATCGTTCGGCGTTTCTAGTTCGCCATACCTAGCTATGCGCGTGGTCAAACAGCTCGCCGAGGATGAACGCGCACGCTTTCCCGCCGCAGCTTGGGCAGCTGAACGCCATTTTTATATGGACGACTATGTCTCCTCTGTACCCTCGTTACAAGAGGCTAAAAATTTATACAATGAGCTCGTTCAGCTTTTCAAAGCTGGCGGCTTTAAACTAACAAAATGGATTTCTAACAGTACGCACTTACTACAAGAGATACCTTCTGACTTACGCTCGCCGAGTATCGTACAGTTTGACGAAAACTCAATTACCGCGAATACAAAAATAGTTGGTCTTCAATGGAAGCCTAGTGAAGATGTATTTACCTTTAAGGTAAATGTACCTAACGAACATAAATGTACGAAACGCATTATTCTTTCAGTCACCGCTAGGTTATTCGATCCCCTCGCGCTTCTAGGCCCTGTAACTGCCTTGTTAAAATTGCTAGTGCAGGAATGTTGGAAGCTTAACCTAGATTGGGACGAAGACGCTCCTCCTAGTATAGAAAGTCAATGGTTTCAGTTACAACGCGAACTCCATTTGTTAGAACAGTTACAAATTCCACGACATATAGGTATTTTACAAAGCTCAAATAATATTTCGCTAATAGGGTTCGCTGATGCCAGTGAAAAGTGTTATGGTGCTGTCATTTACCTACGCGTCAGCACCTCTGACACTGACGAAGGTCAAGTCACATTGTTGTGTTCAAGGTCAAGAGTAGCCTCGCCTAAATGCAACGTATCCTTGCCGCGACTTGAACTTTGCGCGAACCTCTTGCTATCGAATCTTATGATCGCTGTTAAAGACTCGATTAGCGAACGCGTAAAAATAAATAAAATAATCGCCTTCTCTGATTCCACGGTTGCACTGTCGTGGATCCGCGCGCCGCCTCACAGGTTTCAGACCTTTGTTGCAAATAGAATTGCCGCTATAAATGATAACATTCCTGCTGAGAACTGGTATCATGTTTCGGGAAAAGAGAATCCCGCGGACATCATATCGAGACCAGTCATGCCCTCTGAACTTTTAAACAATACGCTTTGGTTTCAAGGGCCCTCGTGGGTCACGCAGCCTTTCTGCGATTGGCCCTTAAACGCATCTTTGCCGCACGCTATAGACGACCTGCCTGAACGTAAAAAGCTTGTCACTTTAGCCGCTAAACTCTGTTCCGATGATAATAATTATGAAGAATTATATAACTCCGCGCGTCGCATGTCAAATTGGAACAAGTTTTTACACTCGTGGGTGTACGCCTTACGCTTTGGAAAGGTTTTAAAATCACACGGTGCTATAACCGTCGCTGATTTGGAAGCGACTGAAACGTTTATCTTGCGAATCATACAAAAGAAACATTCTTTCGATACGCGCAGTCCCGCCTTACGAAAATTAAATGCGTTTACGGACGCAAACAACGTCATACGCGTCGGAGGGCGATTGTCGCAGTCGCAGCTAAGCTATTCGCAAATGCATCCAGTCGTGCTTCCCGCGAAAGACCGCATAGTTCATCTTTTGGTGGACTATTTTCATATTAAAAACGCACACACCGGTCCTTCATTGCTACTCGCCTTGTTACGCCAAAATTATTGGATTATCGCCGCTCGCAATATGGTACGCCAACGCGTTCAAGGTTGCAATCGATGCTTTAAATTAAAACCGAAAAATACATTTCCTATCATGGGAGATCTGCCTTACTATCGCGTTAGCGAAGTTAAAAGCTTCGTTTTCACAGGTGTGGACTACGCAGGTCCATTTTATGTGACACCTTATCGCCGCCGCGGAGTTAAGTCTACGAAGGCTTATCTTTGTTTATTTATTTGTCTAACGACTAAAGCGCTTCATCTAGAGTTAGTCTCAGAACTAAGCTCTCAAAAATTCCTGGACGCGTACCGCCGCTTTATCAGTCGCCGTGGCCCCGTTAGTACCATAATAAGTGACGGAGGTTTAGGGTTCCGCGGAGCTGATAGAATGCTAAAAGAGATTCATGATCAATTGTCGCAGGACAAATATTTAGACCAAAACTTGGCAGATCTACGCATACAGTTTCGAAGAAACCCGCCATACGCGCCACATTTTGGTGGCATATGGGAAAGCAACATTAAATCCGTAAAAACACATCTATCAAAGATAGTAGGAACGCAAACGCTTACATATGAGGAGTTTAACACTGTATTAGTGCAAATAGAGGGAATAATGAATAGCCGTCCCCTATGCGTGCTAAGTTCTGACCCGTCCGAACCTACAGCGCTTACCCCTTCTCATTTTTTAAATGTTACGCCGCTTAAATACTTACCGGCCGAAGACTTTACCGATGTGCCGCAAAATAGACTCAACCGCTACGAGTTGTTATCGAAGCTGGTACAATCCTACTGGCAAAGATGGAGTCGCGAATACTTGTCTTCGCTCCAAAGCAGACAAAAATGGAACACTCCATCTAAACCTATTTCAACTGGTTGTATTGTGGTAATTCGCGATGATAACTCTCCACCTCTTAGCTGGCCTCTGGGTATCGTCCAAGAAGTTTACCCCGGTAAAGACGGAATCATCCGTACCGCTAAAGTTAAAACGCGCACAGGTTCCTACGTCAGACCTGTAGTTCGGCTTTGCCCTCTACCGCTTCAATAAAATTCGTTACATTTAACAACGCCGCTATAATTCTAGTTTTTAATATAAATTTAATTATACTTTCTTTTATTTTTATTTTTTTTCTTATTTGTTTATAAAAACTTTGTTGCTTTTCTGAAGGCATATTCCTTCAGCCCGGGGGATATATGTTCACGCCGTTCACACAATTACACATTAATATATTTCCATAAGTCCTGTCCTGTCCCTTTCCCTCAACTCAGGACAAAAAGAGACCGCGTCAAGAAAAAGAAGATCCAACGCCTAGTATGCCCGCTAATGTCAACGCCGCAACACGTAATTTTTGCGTGCTCAGAACATTTACCGCCCCCTTATTAAAAATTTTGTTATATGGTGTTATGGTGTGTGAACCAGTGCTGTCGAAGGCGAGAGGAGACTGCAGGTGAGTCCTGAGTTTCCCACCCAAGTTCACCAATTTTCACACCAGTTTTCTTTTTGCGAATCGCAAAAAGACTGCGATAGAGTCGCGATTCTGTCGCTTTGATCACGTAACATCGATTCTGCATCGCTACTATCGCGATACGGCATCGATACAGACGCGATGCAGCATTAATAGAGTCGTACGCCTGTGGGCCCCCCGCTTTTCTTTTACCCGATGCCGTTCGAAACAGTCTCGCGTTAGTAGTGATGCAAAAGCGATGCTGATGCGAATATATCGCTACTGAATTGCTTTTATCGCGCGTTGCAAATGCGATGAATACCCAAAAGTTGCAGACGTGCGTTAACTAATCGCGCTACTGAGTTGCTGCAAAAAGTTGCCGTGGGTGATCTCCCTTCTTTATTGTGTCGTTTCAAGATAATAATAAAATCACAAAATTATTTACTTATGTATTACTTATGTATTTTGTTCTTATTTTTCAAGCAATAAAGTTGTATAAATAAATAAAATAAATTTATTTATACAACTTTATTACTTCGGTGTATATTGAGAAGGAAATATATTTCCTTCTCAATATACATACACCGAAGTAGGTCTGGAAGATCAATTAACAGTTTACTGTGATATCAACAGTTTGTAAAAACTAAAATACACCGTTTTTCATAAATCAACACAAACATGAAAAGGCATAAAATATTAACTTTTTAACATACTATATAATTTTTTTTTTTTTCAAAACATAACTAATAAACTTTTGTTTTAAACTATCGAAACTACAGAACGCATTTTAGAAGCAACATTTTGATTATTCCAACGTAACTCCTCGCCACAACCTCAATATTAAAGTGTACTTAAGGAAGTGACATAATGCTCCTGTGTCACGTCACAGTAACGGACAGAGGCAAAGTTTTAAGGACCGTGCAAAAGGTTATAGCTCTTGCATTACACGAGGGCGCGTGAACTTTACTTGTGGTAACGTCGTGTACGTGCATATTGCGTAAGTGTGCGTGCCTGTCAGGAGCCTAGGTGGGAACGGTCAAGCGGCGCGAGCAAGCTCTCACTCACACTTATACAGATACCACACACACACAACCATGAGCCACGAGCCTTCGTGAATTGAAAGAACTATACCCATTTTGCAAGATCTATTTTAGTGTTGTCACAGGAGGATAAAATAATAAAGCCAAATATTTGCAGTATTGCAATACATACTTGCAGTAGTGTTAATGTTAAGTGTACCTCTATCATAGGACGGTGGTATTGTCTTTGTTCGGTTATTTACTTACTAGACGATGCCCGCAAATTCCATGAGATTTTCCGAGACAAACAGAAGCCTATGTCACCAGCAGGGTGAGCATGGGCAGGAGACAAAATTTTTATCCCCGATTATATCCACTGACAAGAGATAAAATTATCTTCTTCCTGTGCTAAAGCATGGCGACAGGAAAAAGGAGAAGTATATTCCTATAAGTATATCCACTGTGGATATTATTTCCACCGTTTTGCCCATGCTCGACGAGTGGATAAAACTGAGCGAGGGGTTAAACATCATGTCAGCGTGGATAATATATCCCCATCCCAAGCTCACCCTACAGGTCTTCAACTGTACCCATGCAAAAAATCATGTCGATCCGTAGCTCTGTTTCGACGTGATTGAAGGACAAACCAAACAAGGGATTTGAGAGGAGTGGTGTGTCATACAATGAACTAAAGCAACTTAATGTAATAGCCACTTTTATCGACTTTGTACATCGGGCGCTCGTGATCGATGTGGTTCAATTTGTACTTGAGAATATACTTTTCACAGTCTGACACGGCAACAAACGCATTACATCTCTTCTTGGATGCTGAGCACCTCCATTTGACACCACCATAACACCTGATGTGACCGCCGCCTTCATGAAACGTATATCCGTCCACCATGAGAAGTCTCTTTCCATTTGGTAAATGGATGAATTTTGTATCTGGAATGACTTCATTTTATTTACAAAATGTGACATTATTAAGAAAGAAGAAGAAAATTCAAAAACGGTAACCCGACTACGAAAAAGTGGAAGTAACATAAGTTATATTGTTTTTTTTTTTTTTAACTTAAAAAGAATATTAGCCAAGCTGAAGTTGACTTGAGGAGGATATTCCTCCTATCCCCTTCAAATAAGCGGAAAGCTTGTGCTAGGAGTGGATACGACAATAGTGCAACGGGTGGGATTCGAACCTGCGACCTTTGCGCTAAAGCTTTTAAACAAATACGTACGTAGCGAAAAGTTTTGTTTTATTATATTATATTCTCTTTTTCCTGGGCGCCAATTTTAATATTTATTAGCTTGTGAAAAATTAAATGTTTAAAGTTTTGCAAAAAAGTCGATGTGGTTGGCGATGTATTGTACTCGTATAAACCGGTAAAAGGGATAGCATACAGTAATACTCGGGTATCCCGTTAATTTCACGTTTTAACGTAATACCCCAACTGAGTACGTGTATAAACAGGAGGGTCGTGGTTATGTGGTCCGACTAGTCTTAGAACGATAGCGCCGTCGCACATTGTGAAATTTTTCCCAAAATCGGACATCCCTTTTTTATGATACTAATCGAAACTTTAAGCTTTTTTTAATGCTAGAGTAGAACACCCAGAAGTTAATTCTGTTTAGAACCGGAGTTATAATTTTTTTAAATTTTTTTTATGGTTACCAGAAAAAAACTAAGAAATGCTGTAACTTTCTACGTAACGAAAGTTTTCAAGTTTCAATTATAGCATGCTATAAAATCAATTAAGTGCTATTTTTGGAAACATATAATTAATTTCTAAGTGAACAATAAAGGAAGATATGTTTTTTTTAAACTAATTTTGAAATTAATTTTTTTCTCATCTTTGTATGGATATTAGCATCTAATTTTCACATATTGTATTTATTAGTGCTATGTTAACCCGCCTGTATAATATCAGGTACGTAACACTTAGGACCTCGGAGTAATATTTTTTTTTAGAAAATTCTGTATTTTCAGAAAAAGGCGAAATAAAAGAATTGCATATGATATTTATACAATTATTTATAGGGCAAAGTGGCATTATATACAGAGCATTTTATAAGCTAAACAAAATAATTTTAGTATTAATAATAAAGTAATTATTCTTAATTTTGTGATTTTTACATTTTATTTTTTTTCTCATAAACCATTTACGATTAGCAGTAGATATCTATCTCAAAACATACCTCGTAACTGTATTGTTACTAGTAAAAAAAATCACACAGAAATCTATGAGGACATTGGAGATATGAGATTTTACAATTTCTATGATATTAGGGTTGTCACTAAGATCTTAATTTCAAATGTACGAGAGAAAATTCTAAAAAAGTGGCTGAAAGAAAGAATTTTTATGCGACTGTAAAAACGGAGGGTTATGTTTTTCAGGGATTATTATTGAGTTGCATAAAATGAAATTTTTAAAATTCAATAACTCCGAGGTCCTAAGTGTTACGTATCTGATATTATACAGGCGGGTTAACATAGCACTAATAAATACAATATGTGAAAATTAGATGCTAATATCCATACAAAGATGAGAAAAAAATTAATTTCAAAATTGGTTTAAAAAAAACATATCTTCCTTTATTGTTCACTTAGAAATTAATTATATGTTTCCAAAAATAGCACTTAATTGATTTTATAGCATGCTATAATTGAAACTTGAAAACTTTCGTTACGTAGAAAGTTACAGCATTTCTTAGTTTTTTTCTGGTAACCATAAAAAAAATTTTAAAAAATTATAACTCCGGTTCTAAACAGAATTAACTTCTGGGTGTTCTACTCTAGCATTAAAAAAAGCTTAAAGTTTCGATTAGTATCATAAAAAAGGGATGTCCGATTTTGGGAAAAATTTCACAATGTGCGTCGTCAGAGACTACCGCAAAAGCTTTACATTTGCACTTCATTTTAGACGAGCACCGCCAACGGAACCCTCCACAGTACCTCGCCGCTATCTTGTGGTAGGAGTACTTGTTGATTATCAACAAGGTTACACCCGTAATAAGAGTTATGAATTCAGCTCCTGCGAAAAAGTTGTATGCATATTAAATTTTTAATTTTATATTGAGTTTTAATCCTTACTTACTAGCTTTTATCCGCGACTTCGTCCGCGTGACTTATGTAGGTTAATGTTATTCCGAATTTTTTTTTTTCGTGGATTTTTCCGATATTTTAATAGTTATTCTGCTATTCGGGGACGGAGACAAATACAACAAATCAAAAACCATGAAAATCGATCCAGCCCTTCTAGAGTAATACGTATTCGAATATATATTATAAATGCGAAAGTGTGTTTATTTGTTGGTTTGTACTTCAATAACGCAGCAACACAGCTACGGATCGACGTAATTTTTTGATGTGTACCTACAGTTTACAGTTATTACCATCTCATGAATTGCTGGATTTATTTCTACGCCTTTTATGATTTATATAATCTTATATAGAAACATTTTTCCTGAGAGAACTCACAGTAGATTGTTTATTCTTAACTCTACCTTGTTTACAATCAACGTTAAAACGATTGCCGACTTTAATTCTTTAATTACCATCAAAAAGTCCGTCTCTGGGACGCAAACTACGAGTGTCTAAGTGGCAAGTTTTCAACGGTTAGGCCGTGAAAACTATAAACCTTTAAAGATATTTGGTCTAACTGCACTGCTGCGCCTTTAACTTTCATGTAACCTGCCGAATACCGTAAAGTAGTATGCTTCTATCTAATATTAGAAAACATAATATGTCAGTATCAAATATTTCTGAGACCTAAATATTCGATATTAGGTACCCAAAATAACCCGCCTAGTGCGATTCATACTCGAGCACTGAAGGTTCCGAACCTATTCATTGTAGAGAAAAGTAAAAAATTATAAAGACCACGTAATTTCGTTAATGATTTTATTTTCCTTGTCGTAGATGAAATCTTGTTTACAACTGTACATAATTAATCATTTTAATTCTCGTACCTACTATCCTATTTTGATACTCGGCAAGCCTCGCATCAAAAAACAGCACTCTAATTAAAATAACCCTCATTACGATGCAGTTGCATAAATAGCTATATAAGGTCCACTTGCACCAATCCCCTAAAATATATATTTAAGTTAAATTTTCTATACCTGTCCTTTTCTTGTTCACTCTGAACTAAACTTGCCAAAAAGTGAGAGCATTACAAAATCAAACTATGTAAACATGATTAAAGCAGATTGGTGCAAGACGGCCTTAGTGTTGTTTGTTAGAGTAGGTTACAATTTGTAATGATAGCCCTCGAACTCTTTGTATTGCGGCGGGTCATGGCAGTGGTTTGCGTTCACGTCAAGCAGTACCCAGTTCTCTTCATCCATGAGACAGTTCGCACGACACCCATTCATTTTGAACGAACACTGCCACCTCACACCTCCCCCTCTATTTTTCCTCCCTGATCGGTGGAAGGTAAACCCTTGAATCATGACCAGCTGTTTTCCAGATATGAGTCGTATCATTTTGACTGGCGAACAAAACAAAAATATATTATACATGGTATAGTTCTTACAATTCGCGAGACCACGTGGCTCGTGGATGTGTGTGTGTCGTATCTGTATAAGTGTGAGCGAGAGCTTGCTCGCGCCTGATCGCTCCCACCTAGGCCCCTGACAGGGGCACGCACACTTACGCAATGTGCATATGCACGACGTAACCACAAGTAAAGCTCACGCGCCCTCGTGAATTGCAAGAACTATAACACGCTGTCTCCAAAATAATTATTGTATAACAAAATAATTATATGTAACTATATAAAGAAAAATTAATTAAGGATAGTATACGTATCGTATAAAAAAAGAATTAGGTAAGGCAAAAGATTAAGAATGGGACAGAATGTGAAGCTACGAAGATATGTACGAAGCTCATGATAAGGCGATGTAATAAATAACTATATTAAATACTAAAGGCACAAAATATGCTTGCTGCTATAGTATTAGTAAGGATAAGATAGTAAGATAAATATGGATAGTAAATATAAATAAATGATTAAATTATTTTCTATAATATAATCCATTGATGATTCCATAAAGCGGCTGTGCATGGCAATGGTTGTTGTCGAAGTTTAAAAGATAACGCGCTCCTTCATCCAGGATACAATACGCCCGGCATCCCTTCATTTTATTAGAGCATTGCCACCTGACTCCACCTGTTTTCCTCAACGTGTTTGCTTTTTGAAAAGTTAACCCTTGCACCATCACTAGCTGTTGCCCTGTCACGAGCCGAATTTTTCGCGCTGGCAAAAAAATTATTTAGCCAATAAGCCCCAATAGAGTAAAATAAATAAGTAATCGAAATATATACAAGGAATGGGTGACTGACTGACTGCCTGACTGATATATTAACGTACAGCTCAAACCACTGGACGGGTCGGGCTGAAAAGGTAACAGATAGCTATTATAGATAGAGACGTAGGCATCTGCTAAGAAAGAGTTTTTGAACATTTAAGAGAGTAAAATCGGTATGCAAAAACCGATCTTAACGTGAGCGAAGCCACGGGCAAAACCTAAGTAAAATAAAAAAATCATGGTATATGTAGTTATTCTCGTAAATAAGAAAGTTTGTTGAACTAACTTTAATAAAATCTATATCATATTGATAATAATTCAGTAAATTTAAATAGAGTGAATTAATTCTTAATTTAATATCCATTAAAAGTTCCAGAAGTCAGATTTGTATGTAAATCACACTCATGTTTTCACAAAATATCCATCTTTTGTAAAAATGTACCCTGCCGGTTCATGATTATGTGCTGTATTACATTTTAGAATGACACTGTGCTTCGATAGACGCACGAACGCCGGGCACCTCTTGGAAATTCTGTTACGGCATGCGTACCGTATACCGCCATCTGGGAATATGTGGTTTCGGCTGTATGTGTAACCGTCCAAAATATAGAACTCCAAACCGTTGATTGACGTCACTACTTGACCTAAAATTTCATAATTTTTTTTTACTTTTTAGTTCTTAATAAATAAAAATAACAATATTATTTACACACCTATTGTCGACGACACTGTGGTGTGCGGTTAAACTCTTGTGAGTTCATGATTGCACCACGATATTGTAAAAATCTTTATATATTACGTAAATAAATGTATAATAAATACTTTACATATCCGAAAAGATAGAGAGAATAATGTTCTCAAAGATTATATTATTAGCGTTAATTAAATTGTATTGAATATTATTTTATTGGCTTTCTTTTGATATAATGATAAAATGTTCGTAAAAAGGAATTAATAAAGAAACTCACTGAAAGAGTACACTTTATTAAATTTAAAGAACAATGTAATTTTATATATATGCTATATTATATTACGAACTAGGAACAATTACTCTATAATCTTCACACTATAGGTAAAGCATAATTCTGTAAGAAATTATATGCGTGTACTTAATTCTAATATATGAAACGTACGTGATTTTATACAAAATCTTATAATGCAAAGAAAATATTTATATAAAACTCAAAATGAGTTAAACATACAAAAAGCAGATCAGTTTTACTCAAAACTATACATATAACGAAATAGTATTAAAAATATCGTGTATTTAAAGAAATTAGTATCTATGAACAGAAAATAAGATAGGTATAATATAGGTTAGTGGCATTTATATTGAACTAATTGATGCCCGCGACTTCGTTCGCGTCGATTAAGGTTCTTTAATTCTCGCAGGTATTCTCTGTAGCCTATGTGTTATTTCAGGCTATCTATCTCTGTGCCAAATAGCTATATCGGTTCAGTCGTTGCAACGTGATTGAGCAACAAACATCCATCCATCCATCCATCCAAACTTTCACATTTATTGAACGAGCGAAGCGAGTTCTTTGAACGAGCGAAGCGAGTTCTCTGAGTCAACTAGGGCGCTTGCCTACTAGACAGAGAAGTGTCCGTCTAAATGTCTGTCAGAGCCCTATAACTTCTGAATTACTGAATATTAGAACGTGAAACTTGGTTGAAAATTCAGTTATATCCTGTACTTGAACAACAAATACTAAAATTAGATAAATGTTATAAAGAAACGAAATTATTTAATTTTAATGCGCCATCTATTAGCATTATTGTGAAGCTAGCTTCACTATAATGCTAATAGATGGCGCTGTGTCAGTAAAACAGTTTTATGTCAACTATTATTTTTTTTATTGCGTCTAATGTTAAAAGTTAATTATTACAATATATAATTAAAACTTTTGGGAATTATGGGATATCGCGAGGTCTCAGTTCGGGGCGAACCACTAGTAATATTAATAGGATAGGATAACAGGATCATACATAATAATTGTAAATTTTTAACTACTCTCATTATTAAAAATATATATAATCCAAGATAATACAATATAATCAATAAAAATGAAAGCAAATCATTTTAGAATGACACAGTTAACGTTAACAGCTCTTCTAAAGTAGTAAAAATCCATACTGAATTTAATACTCTACATTTAAAAAAATTATTTCTACACTCTAAGACGTTGCAATTTAACATTGTTTTAATTACTTACTATTTTTTTCATAAATCACTACTAAGTCTTAAATGGAAAATGTATAATATTTTTTTAATTAGTAACGCCCACTCAGTAATAAAATATAAGTCATATGTTTGAGTTATCCAATGTCCATTGACTCCATTATGGAAAATATTTTATTTAGGGTAGGTATAAAACCCATAAAACTTAGTACCGTAGTTTCCTGACTAACAGACCATTGAAATTTTTTTCAGGAAAGATTCTTTGAGATCTCAAGGAAATATAACGAGATTTTTTTCCAATTCTACACGTCAAGTGGTAAAAATGGGTGCTTACGTTTATATTAAAACTTTTTTTCAGTATTCTCTATCTACGCAGACGAAATCATGGGTATCAGCTAATTTTATCAGCAGATTTTTTTTTATCATGATGTACAAGTTCGTACCACGATAAGTGTTTCATAATCCAGTTTCATGCACCGTGGTCACGACGGGAAGTCCTGTGAGCACGGTCTATGCAACTGTATCCAAATATCAACTCCTCCAGCTGAAACATTAATTATCGTGGCACGGACTCATATATTCTTCATAATTATGTCGTATTACCACGAAATAAGTGTGACATCTTTACTTGATAAATGTCAAGAGTGCAAGATCGCGTTTTATATGGGTACGGTCACGTGGTCACACCAGATAAATATAATAGTGTCAGGATCAGGATTTTTTTTTCGTTTTTATCACACCAGCAATATTTCTACACCCTTTTACAAGAGACTTAGGAGTATGTTCAGTAGTGCACAGCTATAGATTACAACGACGACGTTTTAATCTTCAAAAACTTCAGGTTTCACATCGAAATGGTATGGGAATTTAGGATTAATTCGGACATAACCTTCTGGTGTGTTCATATATTTCAGTGGTTCGTGATTGTGCTCGGCTGCAGTCAATGTTATACGGTTGTCTTTGTCTGTATGAATGTGCGCCTTGCAGTTTTTGCTGTGGGAACACGAACAGGTAAATCTTGATCCACCGCCGCGAGTTTTTCCACTTTTCGAGAAGGTGTACTTTTTATATAGTAGCAGTTTAGTCCCGGATTCCAATTTGATGAATTTCGCAGTTTCTGTAAAATTGGTATATTGATGTAAAATGTTCCTTGACTTTACACACTTTACACTATCCTCTTTAATAACATCATTGATGTAATAATACTTACGTCAATAAATAACATACATAAAATCAAAATAATATTTTAGCATGTAGACTAAAATTGCAGCTTATTCTTCTAGACTCGAGCTTTTTATTCGTAACAAGGCTTTTTATAACTATAAAAGATATCTGTACCATAAATGTAGTATAACTTACGTAGTACCTATTCGTTCACCTAAGCCCTAGAAAAGACACTATCACTGGGTTGCTAAAAATCAAAAGAACGCTTTTATACTGAAACAAACATAATATATTTGCTATCAAAATCTATATGAACACATAAAATCACAATGTTTAATTTTTGGCTTAATAATTACAAACAAAAGACTTAATATAATTATACAGTCCGTCCCACGGCTATGCCACATGGAGGGGAAGTACCTTAAATATTGTAGATGGAACATTTTACTGAAAGAAGACTTCATTTTAATTTAAAAAACAATTTAAACTGCATTCATAGATTTTTAAATAATTGCCTGGTTGAACCGGGACTCGAACCCGCTATACGAGAAAAAAAATTAACCTGTATCTTTATCATACCGATCGGTAGGCTTCATCATAAGGATTATTTTTTGTTAAATAACATAGCATGAGAAATAAAAGGAAGACTATTAATTTTAGCCTTTGATGTTAAATTTTGTTCAGAAAAATGAAAAGCTGACAACAGAGCTACGAATTGCAGCGGGATTGAAGGACAAACCAATAAATCAACAAACAAACACACTTTTGCATTTATAGGTAATATAAGTAAGGATTAGTAAGGATAGTAAGGATCGGGAAATGATGCGTACTTCTCAAGTGGGTACTCATTAGTAATAGTTCATGTCAGTTGTATGTCGATACGCCAATGTCAGCTTTTCATTTTTCTGAACAAAATTTAACATCAAAGGCTAAAATTCATGGTCTTCCTTTTATTTCTCATGCTATGTTATTTAACAAAAAATAATCCTTATGATGAAGCCTTCCGATCGGTATGATAAAGATACAGGTTAATTTTTTTTCTCGTATAGCGGGTTCGAGTACCGGTTCAACCAGGTAATTATTTAAAAATCTATGAATGCAGTTTAAATTGTTTTTTTAAATTAAAATGAAGTCTTCTTTCAGTAAAATGTTCTATCTACAATATTTAAGGTACTTCCCCTCCATGTGGCATAGCCGTGGGACACCCTGTATACTACAAATGTGTGGGCTATAATATTCTTGTCTTTTGTTAGGTAATTTCCTTAAATTACACAAGAATAGATAGGCAATAAACATATCAAAACACGAATCACATAAGTAAGAAATACTATTCGGTATCGAGATTCGAGATCAAGAAAATTATTTTATCTTCCAAACCAATACAATCATCTAGAAAACTTAACTTTACTCAATTGAAATAAATAATCGTTTCTTCCACGACAGTTAATTAAGTAATTAATACTATTAAAGTAAAAAGAAAAAATGCTAGGAATACAAATCGATGTTTGGCACATAATGTCTTACTTTTTATGACTTATGCACCAACAATCTGTAATTTATAAAAGTAATAAATGAAGTGGACATAGAGTAATACTCAAAAATACAAAAACCTAATAACAACGTTGGTAATCCTTTCCACACAACAATAGTATACTACACAAATATAATTTCACTAACCTTATCACAAACTTTGAAGAGGTTTTGCATAAAAGAAGTACCAAAACAAAACAAGAACATCAAAAAAAACAAACAAAACTTGTGGCTTACTCACAATAATATTGTACTTACAATCACAGAACCAAAAATAGAATAGAATGACCTGCACCTTTTAAAGGTTCACGGTTGTTTGCAAGGGCAACTATAAATTAGATTTAATTAACAACCAAATAAAACCAAATGCACCAAATTAAAAGTATTGAAGTTATGACATAATTATTGCAGACGATCACCTAATGCTAAAAGCGGTGAAAATCTTTTTCATTGCTGATATGTAATGGAGGTTTTCTTAATAATGCGATGGGCTCTCAGATCCTTCTACATACGACTCGACCCAAGTGTCTGAATTCAAACTTTAGTGACAGAAACCGGAATCGACAGCTTCTCCAAAGGAAGGAAGAAATGAAAGACGAAAGGACCTTTAAATAGTCGATCACCCATACAATCACCGTCTTAAGGTCTCGGCATACGTAACAGGATGAAAACCCGGAAGGTACGGCAACGGGGCGTGCATCGTTCATAACGTGAACGTGGTTTATAACATACGTACCGGGACGGTGACGATCAACATTGGTACCTAGCACAATCGACAGCTATGCATGGTCGCAAGCCACAACTGAGCTAAGATTCAACCAGTTTAATTGTTCAAAGCAATTTTAGGCGATACGTTCACCTAACAACTCTATAAATTTTAAATTTTATATAGTGATTAGTGGCCCTGCTAAAATTAAACGTGTAAGAAGAGGCCCTTTTTCGTCTTCACATACTCCATCGGAAGGTGGTTATGCTGTGTATCAGTGATTATAATATCATCATCGTGAAGAAAAACGTGCGCTTCGCAATTCTTAGTGTCCAAACAAGAACAACAGTATTTCCAGAATCTCCAACCACCTCTATGAATAGCGCTGCTTCTGAAGTATGTGTATTCTTCGCAAAAATGTAGCTTCGACGGAGTGACGAAAGCTACAACAAAATGTTTTTTGCACCACAGGATAATATATAAATATACATTTTGAACATTTTTGCGAATTGAACATTCTGCGTGTAGATGATCATATTTGATGGCATTTTTTTTGAAATAAAGTAGATTTCTTAACAATTCAAAAATACTTTATTTGAATAAGAAACTGATGAACTGATGAAGATGACTGAAAATGATGTTGTTATATCAATTGTGATAAAAATATACGAGTACGTACCACGATAGTTATACTTGGAATTGTCGATATTTCGATCCAGTTGCATGGACCGTGGTCACGTCGGGACCGCGGTCACCATCTAGCCAGAGTGATATAATGCCATTGCATATGCATTTTAATATGAATCCTAAACTTAACTAATAGTCGAGCTACATCGATAAAAAAGTCCTGACATACGAGTACTTATTACAAATTAAATTTATATCTAATACTAGCGGACGCCCGCGACTTCGTCCGCGTCAATTTCTATTATTATGATCGCGATTAAGAAGTTTTTAAAAGATTTTAAATATGGATAATTTTCCCCGTTTTTGTGACATTTTTCACCGATGCTTCGCTTTTTGTTTGACTGATGTAATGACGTGGAAACTGATGCATTTTATCTCGCGTGCCGAAACTAATACAAAAGAAACGCGAGTTTCGGAACGCGACATTAAACTCCTCCAACTATGTATTCTGTGCTCCAACGCACACACGCACATTGTTTTGATAGATATGATCTTTGACGTTAGGAACACACCTACATTGCTTAGACAACAGTGAGTGCTTGTAATTTAATATGAACTTTATACCATAGCAATAAAGCTCAAATTGACTACGTTTTAGTTTCAAATCATTTGTATGGGAAAAAGAAAAGGGCTATTTTTAGGGTTTTTCAAGCAATAATTCTAATTTTTCTCGCCGTAAAAACCATCCTTGAACTTCAACGAACATTTTAAAAAAAGATTTGGCCAAATTGGTCCAGGCGTTGTTGAGTTATGCGCTTACCAACACATTTTGCGATTCATTTTTATATTATAGATATGAAAAAGGTTTGAGTTTGAACTGTAGATATTTCGATTCAGTTGTATGGACTTTGCAGGACCACAACTGAATCTATAAATATCTGAAATAAAAAAAATGGTAGATCTTTCTTCGCCGTTACCCTTCAATTGATTATAAAAACATTCGATTATGTAATTCCTTTCAAGTTCTGATATACAGTCCACTATTCGTTCTCATATACTTCTGTGGTAGATGATTATGATCTACGCAACTGAAGACGATCACATCATCCTTGCTCACGTGAAGATACGCTTTGCATTTAAGCTTAGAGGAACAGGAGCAGGTATATCTGAAACCGCCGTCTCGAATCTTACCACTCTTGAAATATGTGTACCTCTGGTACATAAGGAGCTTGCAACCTCTAGTCAGTGTGATGTAAGTTGCTAAAAAGAAGATCATAATATACTTATGTCGTGACCATTTATTTTATCAAGAAACCTTAACTTAAATAGTTGAACTAAATTGATAATGGTTTTGAATATATATTTATTCAGTTAATTAATCGAAGAGTCGTCATCGTTACATGTACGGTAAACTTATAGATCTGCAAAAGATATATTTTACAGGAAAGCGTTTTTATACTTAGGAAAACGCCAAATTATAAAAAAATTACAATACAATATCGGTTTTTTGGTTTTAAAGGATAAGGTAAGTAGAGGAAAAAGTACAATGATTTGCACTTTAAAGCAATTTTCAACTTTGAGCTCCAATACTTTTGAATCTCTCTATTAAAATATGTACCTACCTATTTACAAATATAGTATCTGTAAATGTAGATATATTTTGTATGTATAAGTTTATAATTTTTTGACATAGATCTATATACGTTATTATTTTTTGTTTGGGTATGATATATGTGTCTGTCTGTTTGTTTGTGGCCGCTAACCTCGGGAACGGCTGGACCAATTTTGACGGGACTTTCACTATAGTTTAAGATTTGTATCCGTTGCGTATGAAGTATAAAGTGCCAATCATTGTGGCCAACATTAGTGCCTCTTCCCCTAAGTATCTAGGTACTTAAATAGAAAAACAAATGCTATGGTGAGATTATTTTTGTATTCAAAGAAATAAATAAAATACCATTTACAACTATAAATAAATAATCCACAAGTAATCTGTGCTTAACAATCAAAAGTGCTTCTTTAATTTTTTCTATTAGGCATAAAAATTTTTGGTTATTAAAGCTGTGTAATATTAATAAATTAATAAAGAAAAGATCACAATAAAATAAAAGTAATACCTATTTTTATCACAATTTAAAATTAATATTTCGTGGAATAAAATGGCATAGTACCTTCTTTTTACATAAGCTTATTAAAAAAATATATATGTACTCATTAGTATAGATAAAAATATTATTTTAACTTGAAAACTCCAAGCTTGAAAAGGAATGATTTCGCATCGATGATACCAAATGAATTTTTGTATGATATAGAATGTACGAATAATTAAAATACAGTAGAACCTCGTAGAATTTCACGGGAAAAGTCAAAAAAGTCTTGCTTCGTTAAAGTTCAAATGAAATCATTATAAAAATAAACAAGCAAGTTAAAGCCATAAATTCATTTAACATTTCATAGAATTTGTATATGTATAATCCTAATTATTGTATACTCTATTGTTTTCTAAGAAACAATGACGTACATTATCGGCAAATATTTAACGTCAGTAACTTATTTCAAATGATGTGTAATTCGTTTCAAATGATCGAGATGTAGAGGTTATAAAATCAAACATTGCTCGAGATACAGAGGTAAAATTTATTTTTTTGAGTTAGAAAGGAAAAATATGTACTAAAATGGCTTGTAGGGACTTATTGATTATTTCGACTTCCAGAGTGTTGGGAGTAACCGAGGTTTTGGCGCTTGAAGAGAAGGGAACAGAACATTTACAGGTTTTCGACTTATCGAGCTTCGACTTACCGAGGTTCTACTGTATTATGATAATAAGCTGTACTCTCAACGCAATTTGTTATTTTATAATTCACAGAAAATAACTTAAACTAAAAAATTAATATAAATCACAGTATTTTGTAGCTTTAAACTATCATCAAAGCTTTTTAAGCATTGCACATGACTAGAAACTTTAAAATGAGATCAATTGAGACCCTTAGGATTTAAAATATAATAATCAGTAACGGTTACACCTCATTTGCAATCACAGGTACAGGTACCTTTTAATTGCAACGCTCCCTGGCTGGCTGTGTCACAAGAGTCAATAACCCGCCAAAAAAAATATTCTAATAATCGTGCAAAATACATGCCTATCTTGATGTCGCAAGAGGATATTATAATGTCTAACGTGTCTAACAGAGTATTATTATTTTATTTTTACATTTTCGTGATTTAGTCCGTGTCGCGAACAAAAGCTAGTTTACCATATATTTTGCACGATATTTGGAAGCCTCTATTCAGTTAGTTACTCATGTTAGATGTGTGTCTTCCTTTCTTTATACATATATTATGGCGTGACCAAGGTTCAAGACCTTAATAAATAAAATTGTTAGCACTACATTTTTTTAAGTTGTGCAAATAATATTTTAATTAAAAAAAAAAATATACTCAGCTGTTCATGATAAAACTTCTTTTTTACAATAATTATTCTAAAAGCTCTACATTTATTACGTATTTATTTAATAGTCTATTATTACTATTATGATCAGCACACACTCCAGCTATCCTACAATCAATTTACAATAGTCGCCATTACTAATAGCACCAAAATGAGACAAAAGACCTACTACTCGTAAATATATATTACAATTAAAAAATATATCTTTATCTTTCATTAATAAAATTGTGGCAGAAATTAGATAAGGAAGTATGATTGCCATCGTTATACATCAGAACATAGCTCGTGTAAATCTAATTAATGATATGCCATCCAGATTTTATGCCATCTACAGGAGATACTTTGCTATTTTTATAGGATTTTATGAAAATTTTAGTGGGAGGTCCTGGTGGAGGTCTCACAAAGCTACGCAGCTTTGTGAGACCTCCACCAGGACCTCCCGGCAGGAGGTTCCAATTTTAGTACCTACCTTGGCACTCCAATATCAAACGGATCATCTTTGAGCTATGTGCGCCTATTGCCACTTCAATATCGCGACTCGATGTGCTAGGAGTATGTAACAGGGGTTCTTTCACCGCTTTTCTGATTTAATAATAGTAGTAGGTCTTCTCTAAAAGCATTCTATGATTGATTTAGTCTTTCCCCCTTGGCGGTATCACGAACGCTGGATGAGTGTGCTCCATATTACTCCTAACGATAGTGAGATCATCTGCCAGATGTAGGTACGCTTTACACCGATGCCATCTGTTCTTAGTGCATCCCCATCTGAAGCCGCTGCGTGTCCTGCTTTGCTTGTAGTAAGTAAAGTTGTCGTACACAAGCCGCTCCTTACCTCGGGACGTCATGAATATGTTCACTGAAATGTAATCAAAACATGGAAAATTGTTCTTGACACTTATTTCATTGGTCAGTGACATAAATCCAGAATTCTTTTTCTATGATTGTAATTGTATGATACCTCACGGTGAATAAGGGGTCTGGTCACGTTGCTTATGCGGTATCAAACATTAAAAAATTGTATCGTATGCCACACGACTCGCTGCTAACTGTCACTGTCACGCGGTACCAGTAGTGTGGCGTACAATCAAAAAAAAATCACTACAACTTAACTCACCGTGTGGCGATACTCATAATTGCTGCGTGCAAAACAAGATATTTATAATAATCTGTGGTGCGATGAGTTGAGGCCTGTCTCTGTGTTGCTTCTGCGGCACCGTTACGGCATCCTACCTAGAAATATCTACTGCCAAATATCACTTATCACAATACAACTGTTACTTGCCACGACGCACCAGCAGAATGGCATACAATCCGGCAACTCGTCGATGGCATCGCTGATCGCACCGATTTTCATCAGTGCAGCTATTTAGATATTACATCTAGGTACAGTAAAAGTGGTTTGTGACTAGCTGATATCGGCGACTTCATCCAGGTGGATTCAGGTCTTAATACAGTGGGAACATTGCTGTTTAGATGCAAGTAATTTCAGTGCCTGTCAAAATCCATTAGGCAGTTCAGCCATGAAAAGCCTCCCTTTTTTGGGCAATAAGAAAAAAATTTGCTCAAATTCTTTATTTAACACATTCGTTTAAATATATTAACAACTATTATTATACGACATATACAAAATAACCAAACAATAACAAAAATGTCTGTAGACATGTACACAGATTCACTCACGTGCGTTTCTGACGTTCTGAAGTTTAGTGAGTGTATTACAAAAATTATTTTAACCCTTGGCCATGGAAAATAATATTTCATAAAAATTTAATTTTTAACTTTCGCGAACATTCCACTACTTGTCCTGAGAACGCGTATGGATGGATGAAGATGCTCGCATGTAGGAGGTAATACTAGATTAAGATATTCATCTAAATGTATATATGCGGGACAACTACGCTTGGTACACGCCCACCTAGATGCAGCTCCTCTGTGGATTGTCTTTTGCTTATAAAACGTATAGCCTTGGACGTAATATCTTTGCCTTCCATTCCCAAACTGTATGAGCCCTGTTGGACATTATATATGAGTATGTTCGATAGGCAGCTTAAAGGATCAAAAATGTTGCCATCGTCGAGGTAAATGTTAGCTGGACATCCCCAACGCTACATCATCCTTATATTTGACGGCACAACAATTCTAGTGATCTGTGTGTTTATTGCAGGTTGTGGATAAAAAGTTAAAAATGAGTTACAACTTGTATGCTTACAATAATATTTGTAATGCTTTATTTGAGTCTTTCATAAATCAGTAAGTAATTAATGTTTACTTACAATTGAAACTGATACTTTAAATCCTCTCCAGAAAACTTTAATTCTAAAATAATCTTATTGAGGAATATGAAAAACGGCAACAGTTTATATAAATAAATTACATAAAACGTACACATTATACTATACTATATTCACATATATCACACCTAAACAATAAAAATAGCACACAAATATAAATCTCTCTTGATATATTTATGTATTATGAGTATTGATACGTTAACTGATAAAATTGCTTCATATTTTGATATAAGAACCGTCTCTTATCTGAAGCAGTTGTGATGGTGGGTGGGTATGTTCAAGGGGTGGTTTAAATATCAAATTATTGTCATTATCTAGGTGTAAGTAAACTGGACACCTTCGATTTCGCGTGCAAGACCAACGGTGTGCGCTCCCTTTCCGGATCTGCATATGTTTATAGAACGTATACTCGTCAAGGAGATACATGTCCTTTCTGCCAAACTTAATCAGCTTTCCTAGAAATATTATGATGTTATAAAAGTATGTAAAATAAGAAATAACCGACCAAACCGGATCTAAATATAAACGTATGAGTCGTGTTTATAAAACTGAGTTCCATGGTATCAAAATGGTATATAAATCAAATGGTTTTTTGAGCGCACTCAAGATGAACTCCATTTTCATTAATGGTCCGGTCATACTATAAAAAAAAAATCTTTCTTTCTTTTTTTGATGGCTTTTCTTAGTGCCAAGCCAGCACGACTTTAATAAAAGAAAACAATTATTATTATTAATCTGTCAGTTTTTTAGTAAGCAAATTGTAGAAAGGCAAATAAAGGCTTGTTTAATACTTATTTTAATATTTTTTTTTTTTTTGTAAGCAGGACGCCAATTTTTTTAGTTGACTTATCAGATATTTATTGTTAAATAATTAATTTTCTTCCATTTAAAGGCTTTGAGTGCTTTGAGGACTTAAAAGTTTAAGACCATTTTTGACCAACTCACTTTTCACCCACACGAGCAAATTGTCTCCTTTTATGGTATGCTTTATAGATGTATCTCTTTAGTTAGGGAACGATAAAGAACCATAACGTAAAAGTGTAACTTGCAAAAAATTTAATAATTTTCGTTTAATTACAAGTGTCAGCACGTAACATTACAGTAACATTGTCAAATCTTAACAAATCCATTATCCAACCTTTTTAAATTAAGCTCGTTTATGGTTGGTATCATTTATTGAAGACTGAAAATGCCAATTTTATGCCACATTTTATGCCAATCTAAAAAAATTTGGAGCCAATTAGGTCGCACTCAATCATCCAACACCACCAACATTTAAGGAATTAGCTATATAGCTATGATTAGATTACTTCTTATGCTAAGGCACACAGAGAGTTGTTTAAATACCACGCTGAAACCGGGCATGAGGCTTGTATCACTATATATTTATTCAACAGTTGATGCTTGCATTTTAATAAAAAAAATTATGCGATTATCGGTAACTTGAAAAATATAAGAAGAATGAACTTTTCTTATTTGGTGCAGAACCTCGCTACATGATAAATCGAAAACCGACCGACGACATCAAAGAAGTCGTAGGGAGCCGCTGGATTCAGGTGGCACAAGACCGAGGCCTGTGGAGGCCCATGCAAGAGACCTATGTCCAGCAGTGGACGTCTATGGGTTGATAAAGAAGAAGATAAATGGAATGGTTACAGCAACAACTGAAGCGCAAGTGACAAACCCTAATTATAATAACATTATGAGTTAAAATTTAACAAATTTTCCATTGTTTAACTTATGCAATTTTGGCGGTGGATGCGTATGTGCCGTTGGGAGTAGATACATAACATTGAATGAATTATCCACGTGTATGTACACAGGACATTTGTTGTGGGATGAACACGCCCAACGAGTAGCGTTTCCTTTGTGTATCGTCTTGTGTCTATTGAATGTGTAGCCCTTGAAGTAATATGCGGTCTTCCCAGATGCGTAAGTTATCATGGTTCCTAAAGAACAAATAAATGTATTTTCCTGACTGAACTATACAAACTCTGGGGATCTCGAGCCACCAGTGTATTTGATAAACAGTTTAATACATATGTAAAGATATTATTTAAGTAATTTGGTTTTTGCTAATTTCTTGTATAATTTGTAATTTTGTACTTTTAGGATTTTTATTGCCTACAAATAAGTATTATTATTATTTCGCAAATGTATATTTTGATTCTCACGCCCGCGTAAAAAATAAATACATATAAAGCCAAAGAGTTGACTCGGTTGGATGTATGTTCTAAAACCTGATGATTTATTGTTAACTTTCAATTTGAGGTTGTTAAATAAAACACATATAATGAAAATTATTTTTTAAATTTAATAACGAGTAACGTTTGACCAACGAATAAGCACGTTTTGATAGAATTTTAATAAAAACTGTCAGAATATAAAATTCCTTAGTTAAAAGTTACTACACGATGGTTAAATTGACATTTAGGGCGTCTTCAAATAAGAGGTGTAATTTTTTTATTTTTTTATTAGACACGCAACAGACAATGACAAAACAAATAATACAACCATGATTATAAGCTAGCCACTCTCCACACTGTCTATATAAGCAGCAAATAGTCGGACGTGTCACTTAAAACTAATATAAATTTGAACATAAACAAAGATTTACTATTATATAATTTTTTAAGGATATAATTTTTGAAGGTTGAATAATTAATTAAAAAAATAAGAACAAACAAGATATTTCAAAAACGAAGTACTACACAACATTATTGTTTATAGGTCACACAAATCGCAAAGCATTGCAGCTGTCGAGTGACCTAACAAAAGCAACAGATTTATTTTTAAAAATATCAATATTAGGTACTATTATTAGAGGAGACCAGCTCGTTATACAAACGGCACATTCGTACCACTGGGAGAGAGGTTTTCATTCACATTTATTGGGACAACGACTAGTCTTCATGGGATACCTAATATTGACATTAATTAAAGATAGTAGGCACGGGGGAATCAATATATGAGTGCAAAATGAAATGAGTATTCTAATCTAAGTGCATAACTACTCAAAGAGCGACACTGACCATTACGCCAATCCAAAGTTCAGAGGCAACGTCGTTGAACTCGCTCTATGCGATCCGAATGAACTAAATTACCAGATGACAGATGCTGATGATGATCGTCTTTTTTTTAATACTAGTGATCCCGAAATGTAAGCTTACTGTCTATGAATAGACCTAGATCCCTTACTAAATTCTTACGCTCAAGTGTACTTTGACCAATCTTATATTCGTATTCAAAGTATTCAGCTTTTTGGAAGAGAAAGTTATAACTTGGCATTTCTACCGTTTCATCACTCGATGCAGATCAAGCTGTAGTGTTATACACTATTCAATATCCGAGATCTCGGTGAAAATTTGTGAGTCATCTGCATGTAGAAGACATTCACTATGGATGATCTTTTTAATATCATTTATAAAAATGATGAAGAGAAGAGGCCCCAAGTGCGAGCCCTGGGATACCCCCGATGGAACAACAGTAGCGGCTGAGAGGCTTTGAAGGGCAAAGCAACAATTTCACTGCGCCTCGTTAGATAAGACGTTACCCACCTAAGCAAATTCCCATAGATTTTATAGGCTTCAAGTTTAAGGCACAATAATTCGTGATTGACGCGATCGAAAGCCTTAGAAAAATCTGTAGTATATATACAACTTGTTTAGTTTTTGTAAAGGCACTACAGATATAATTCTTAAAAATTACAAGATTACTAACCCATGTTGTTCAATGCAAATATCTGATTGGATGTGATAATATAAGGCATCATAAACAAAGCATTTGAATACTTTAGCTATACATGAAATTAAACTTATAGGACGGTAGTTTTCACCAGATTTGAATATTTGAATAATGCAATCAAGCACTGCAGTGGCGCCACTGGGGTGCGCTAGCCACAGTGGCACTATTTTTTTTAAATATATAGACTAGCGCTTGACTGCGATCTCACCTGATGACTAATTTTCATACAATATAATATCTACTAGATCAAATGTATTAACTTAGGAGTAAAAGCTCGTTTCAGGAAAAGCTTGACACACTATAATAAATGCCATATCATTATGACTTATAGCCTGATATATTCTCCAGTTTTAAGCTTATGCAGCTTCGGCGGTGGATGAGTGTGGCTCATCTGTGGTCTCAATATGAGTCTGTCGTCATTGTCAAGGTGTACGTACACATTGCACTTGTTGTTCACTGTGCAAATCCATCGAGTTGCCGATCCTTTGCGAATAGACAAATGTTTACAGAATGTAAAGCCTCCGAGAAGGTAAACTTTTTTACCGTTCGTAAAGTATACCATTTTTCCTGTGAATAATTAAATTCTTTAAGTTATTAATATAATTTTCTAACATAATTTCTTAATATAATTTTTAAAAAATAAAATTTAATAACGTTTCCTTGCTTAAGTTTACAAATAAATAATTAAATTAATGTTTTTAAGTACCTCTGTGTAATTCTGTAATAAGATGTTGATCGAAACGACAATTATTGGCACAATAATAGTTGAATCAACATTCCACATGGTAACAAATTCGTGGGCATAGTCTAAAAAGTCTAAATTAATTAATTAACATTGTGTGAAATTGTGATATCAACAGTTATTGCTTGGCGAGCTGATCGGTCAACTAAGACTTTATCAGTCCTATAAGCTGCAATATACAATCAATAATAAATAATAATCGAATGGGCCTCAAAAGAAGGCCCAGGATCACTCGGCGGGTGATCGAGAGAGCTATTATCGGAGTATCCCTGCGAGATCAAATCAGAAATGAGGAGATCCGTAGGAGAATCAAAGTCACCGACAGCTCTGCGAGTCGCGAAACTGAAGTGGAAATGGGCGGTCCATTGGCAGACCTCCCACTAAATGGATCGACAACATCAAACGAGTCGCAGGGAGCCACTGGATTCAGGCGCCGCAAGACCAAGACCTGTGGAAGTTCAGCAATGGACGTCTATCGGTTTATAAGGAAGAAAAAGAAGAATAAATATTTAATTTTTTTATCAAGAATAACAATGCCAATTTTTCACAGCAGTTATTCCAATGCAAAAAGAATGAGTCATAAGTCATTTATTAATATCACTCCATATGATAAATGTCACAAATTTTTTACTTATTACAGATTTTAAACTTTTTTCTTGTTATATTTATTATGCTTTATAATTAGGAAATGAATTTTTTACGCATATCGAGTTGGGACGTACTGAGCATTAAGTTTGACCTAGGATCAACTAGATTTTGAAGGGTAGTGTAAGCTTAGAAATCTGACCACTTAAATCTTAACGTATTCTCCGTTTCTGAGTTTAACTACTTTTGGAGGGGGGTGTGTATGCCAGACCGATGGTAGATAGACCAACCTGTGTTGTTGGTCCAGATGCACATACGCTGGACACTTGCTGCCGGAGTGTTGCGAACAAATCCAACGTGAAGCATTTCCTTTGCGAATTATTTTCTGTCTTGTAAACGTATAGTTTTCGAGGAAGTACATCCGCTTTCCGTTCGTATAGCGTATCAATGTTCCTGGAGAATGGCAGTTAATTGATATCAAGGAGCGTGCATTCGTTACCCTAAGTTGACTATATGAACTTTAACAAAAATTTGAACCACAAGAAAGTAGAAAATATTGTAAAAAAAATACATATACTATGTCTTAATACTATATATGTATTAGAGTCCGTCTTTTGGTTATTTTTCCTGAAAAAGATTAAGTATTCAATTTTAAAAATGTAATTCTTCACAAAACTATAATTTGAAAACGTATTAAATCCTATTATTCAAATGTCAAAAATTATTATTAAGGTCACACTTTTCACACCACATTTTATTCATCGCAATCATTATTATTACTTTCGAAAGAAAACAGACCAGAAGAAAGTTTAAATGGGTTGCAGAACTCACTTATCGGCACGGATAACTAACACCGAGCGAGGGTACTAAAGATAAACTTTTATTTTTTTAAATAGGTAAATAAACATACAAAGTCTATGGACACAGTTTTTGTTTGATTATCTAAATAAATTACAGTATAATTTAAAACATTTTTTATTATCTACGGAACAGTTAAAATATGTCTTTACTGGAATTAAGTTATTCGTAAAAATAGAGTTATGCTATACTTACTGTACACTTACTATAAATACTTATTTTGTATTAATTAAAAAAACATATAGTTGAGATAAAAAACGAATAATAAAATTCAGAAACATTAATAAATTTAAATAGTAAATTATTACTAAAATGACATAATTATTTTTATTCAAGGAGACAATAAAGCAGAAAAAGCCCTCGAGTTTTAATTTTGATGTCGACAAATATTGAAATCTTCTTTATCTTTTAAGGTTCTTTACAAGGAATTTAGAATTAGGTGTAAAATCAAAATCAATCAACCTTCTTAATGCTAAGCAAAATAAAGAACACTTACCAGAAATAAAAACAATAAACAAAAAACAATCAACTCATGACAACAAGGAAAAATTTGATAACGTATTTTAAGTGATTCTTTAGCTGATTTAACAGGTTTAACAGATTATAGTCTTATATACTGTCCGGTAATGGTTTGGCAGAATTTCCTGGGTGGGTGGTTATGAGTAGAACCTCCAACGTAGACCACTCGGTGATCTTGATCCACGTGCAAATAGACGTTGCAATGGGATCTGTTACAACAATACCGCCTGGTGATCCCATTTTTCATCCAATTCTTAAGGTAATACGAATATCCTTTCACTATCAACAACTGTTTCCCATTAACCATTTCTATAAATTCACCTGTCTGCCCTAATGAATCTGTAAATTCATATATGACATTATTGTTATTATTGGTACTGCTGCATGGGTATATGTAAGTAACCCGTAAGTTTAAAGTCTAATATATTTTCCAGTAACAGTTTTTATCATTTTCCTGGGTAGGTGGTCATGAGGGCGACCTCTATCGTAGACCAGATAGCGGTTACAATCGGATTTACTACAACGGTATCGCCTTAGGGCAACTCCTTTTGTCAATTTGTTATGGTAATAAAGATACCTGTCCAATAGTAATGTGTATTTTTCGTTTATCGTTGGTATAACTTCACCCGTCTTCCATCATGAATCAGTAAATTCTTATGATTGGGACTCTCACACAGGAACAGTATCTAGGTCTAAAGTACAGCTTTTTATGATGATAGTCCTGATTTTATTGCATACAAAACATTAATCCATAAGTACCGCCGAGTATTCAACGTATAAAAATGGCAACTTACCCTTTAGTTCTGTTAGTTTAGTCTAAGTTTACTACTACATATTAGTATTACTCTTGTATAAATTTCTAAAAATTCTGTGAGATATAAAATAACCATTCTAACCATTTTTTAAACTTTAGGCTACAAGTGACTAGAACTTGCGCAAAATAATATATAGAAACTACTCGTAGGTGCTGACGTGATTTTGACCAATGTATTAATACAGCAAGCCTATAGTTGTTAATAAATTAAAACAGCTCATTGTTTAACTTGTAGACACGCATTATTCTTGTGAACTTTTAATTAGTCCAATCCAGTTTAAATTAAGTTGAATTTCATCATAGGCACTCAGGCTGTCTTCAATTTTGATGCGTACTTACGCACCTCTTTTTGAAGATAAAAGTCTAAATTATATACATATTTGGAAATTTTTGTCAATCAAACACCATAATAGTGTAAAATAGTTTATTAAATGCGTTCGAATGCTTGAATTAGGTATACAAAAGCAGTATTAGCGTACATTCACTTATCATTTAATGGTAGAGTATAAAAATAGAAGATATTAGTCCTCTAAATGCAGAAACTCAAGTAAAAAACTTTTACAAATAAAACGAGATCTAAACATTGAGATACGTGATTATCACATGAAGCACACAGTCTTAAAACTTTCTAATATTATACCATTCTATTGTATCACAATACCTAATACTGGACACGTCACAAATGCAAAATATCACACAAACTTTATACCTAACATACAAATAATATGTATCAGCTAAAAGTAGAAATGCCGCTACAACCTTGATTAATCCCATTCTTAGTACATTTTTTTAACTTGTAATACAGAATATATATTAAATACTGAACTGAGAGCCTTTACTTTTCCAGAAAAATTATACATACCAATAATAATGGCATAAATCTGTAATTCAAATTGTATACTGTCGACAACACGTCGATATATTTAATAACTCTATTTGATTCAGAATAACTTGCATAAATATGCATTAAACAACATGAAAACCAGAAATCTGAACTTGTAGTGTAGCTTTTCAAGTTAAACGTTAATACTGCCGTCCACAAGCTATAATGCCGTCAACTACCAAGACCATATAGCCTAATATAAACCCAAAAACATTTAAATTAGGGTTTATATTAAGAAATATGGTCTTGGTATTTAACGGTGTTATAGCTTGTGGACGGCAGACATATTTACGCACATATTTACGCACAGTTACGTTAGCCTACTAAGTTAATTTAAAAAGTTTCACGAGTACCTCAGAACATAATTTACTATCAAATATAAATTATGAAGTCTTATTTTAAACATTTTAGAATTTGTATTTGAACCTACATAATATGACTAAGACATAAAAGACATGATCTGATATGTAACTTTTTGTTCTAATTAAAAACTAAAACCATCATTAAGTAATTACAAATAATTAAACGCAGCTTTCAAACATTTTCCACTTTTAGCCGCGACACATAAACACAAATTAATTAATTATAAACCTAAAATCCAAGTTAGATAAACCGTTACAAAACTTAATCTATTAAGACAAGACAATATGAGAAGGCACTTTATCCAAACATCATTATTATAATGAGCGTTGGATTTAAAAATTTGTAATTTTAAATGCGAATATCGTAACTGTAACCTAGGGTAATACATCAATACATCTAACATCGAAATTACTTCTAATAGGTGTACATGTAAATCACATGAAAATAAATTTAAAATTACAATATACTTTCACAGTCTTATAAAATAAACTTGCTAACACATTACAGCTCGCACCGATATGCAACAAAATTTTCTTTCAGTGAAATTGGAAAAAAAATTGAAAAAAACCTGTACACGAGCAGAATACATATTCTGAGATAACATCAAATACTGATCAAAAATACAATACTTGCGGAGAGTTCAGCAAATTGGTGTGGAAGTTGGACTTGCAATGTTTAATTGTTGACATTATGTCACTTCCACGGAGTTCATATAAACATTATACATGGGAAATTTCTGAAACTAATACACGATATGCGAGAATTACTTATAACTAAGTTAACACTAAGCCAACTAAGTGGTTACACGCTTAATGAATAAGACAATGCGTTAATTCTGGTGAACATACATCCTTAACCAAATTAAACGGGAAAGTCCAATTAGTATATTACGTGGCAGCGGCACGGTATGAAACGATTCCATTCTACCACAGTAGACACATCCAATGTCTCTCATTCACAAGACAATAAGAAAAAATCGCTCATTGAGAATAATCACTCAATATGCTTTTGGAAGGATACTATGCCAATAAAGAGTATCTATACTAAGTTTACGGGCCGAACCGTGAAATCAGGAAACGTTTTTTTACAGTAAAAATACGATAAGTATTTGTAAAAACAAAAGGTTAATAAGATTTTAAGTTAGCTATTAATAAAGTTTAGCTTAAAACCGAATAAGCTATAGCTGCCAAAATCTTAATCAAAATTGCTAAAAACGCTATGAGCTACCAGGTAATCATGAAGTGGTGTGAGTGTGGGAGGTTGTGACGGCCGCACGGGAGTAAAAGAGTGACCATTCTCCTTGTTACGAGTTCCATTCCATATGGGATGAATTGGTTTTATTTGGTTTCGAGCTTCTTTCTTTGTGCTAGGAGGATGACTGTGGGAAACGTTAGCTTTGAGGACTTCCAACTTATCCGTGATTATGAGATGGGCTTTGCATTTCCATTTTGAACCATAGGCTGTACAACTCCATCTGTGCGCGTTGCTCCGCGCTTTCAAATGTTTGTAAAATGTGAAGTTGTTCAGACGCAGATTGATCCTCCCGTTGGGGCGAAGGTAGAATTCAACTGCCAACAAGATTCCGAAAGTTAAAACCACCTACTGTTATTCATTCAAGAGCGATTCTCCTGGTTATATTAACCATTATCACAAATCTGTATAGGTAAGTGTGTGAGTGCCGGTTATTACGCACGCACGCATACCTTTACACTTACTACCACAACTAAAGTTCACGCACATGAACAAATTGCTTAACTAATTAATAGAACATTATAGATTAAATAGATATTAATACAAGAAAGGATTATAATATATATTATGGTATATACGAGTAGGTCAAATGTTAGACTAACAGAATAAATGTACGCGAGATTATTTATTTGTAAATTATGCAAGTTTTTATTTTAATTATTATTGGAGTTTCTTTACTGCAGATACCTCTTAATATAAATTGGATATTAAAAAAGCTGATTTTCTAAGTAGATAATATTTTTTACAAGACTGATTTATTTACTAACAAAATATTTATAGCTTTTTTTTTTGATTATGTAGTTCATAATTTCTAGTTCAACATATCATTTTTCAATGGTTCGTATTGTCATCTGCAACAAATAAGAAATAACAATATAAAAACTGTAATTGTAATTTATGTCAAGCACATAAGTTTTATTAGGAGATTTAAACATGACTATGATTTAAGGGGAGGGTAAGGTATTAAAATTTATTTTTTCCGATTTTTTTTTTATTTTTCTAATTGAATGCATAATATCTCAAGAAGATTGTGTTAAAATTTCAAGTCGATCGGGGCAAAATTGACGAAGTTATGAGTATTTCAGCGTCCGTTGCCAGCCTGAGGTTTTACAGCCCCACCCACCCCAAACGGGTCTGTTCAAGTAAAGTCGAGTATATTCGAGGCATGATCTATGCATCAGTTAAACGCTGTATGCTGTGCTGAGCAGTAACAAGTGACGGACCTGGCATCGACGACTCTGTGTGAGTATAAAAAAATTGTCGAATTTTATCTTGAATACTTCAGTACGCGAACTTTAAAGCGTTTTTCTGAGACTTGTCATTTTTGAAGTCCGTGTCCACCATAACTAAAAATCTACTGGACCAATCGTTTTGAAATTTTGCACAGTGTTTCTTCACATAATTCCCCAGGTATTGTCGAGAGCTTTTTTTTTTGCAATAATTATCAATTTTTTTACAACAGCTAATTAGCCGTTTTTTTTAGCGAAAATCTGGTTTTTGGCTTCCAAGTGCTACGAAAAATCGAAAAATCGAAAAATCGAAAAAAAAAAATCCTCTCGTGAATACCTCAACAAACATCTCCTTTAACGAATGCATTTTGATTTTTTTGTTTCAGATGATTTGGTTGCGAGTTATGATGGACACCGCAAAACAACTTTTTCTCGAGGCGCCTCCGGAAATTCACTGTCACTCGCTCAATTTTTGATATTTTGCAATGAAAATTTAGGAGAATATTGTTCTAATGTTACATTATCATGTATGGATCGACTGAATAAACTAACACCATCTGTATTGCCAAAAAAAAAATCTTGAAAACATGCCTTTTTTTACCGAATTAACCTTACCCCCCCCTTAAGCTCGCAAATTCTTGATAAGGCTTACTTAAGGTGAGCTTATAATATTGATACTCACATCAACTTCTCCCCATCCTCATTGGAGAATAGAGCCAGCAAGCAGGCTGCAGCTTCGGCGGATGAGTATGGGTAGTCTGAGCTCTCACCACCATATCATTCGTGACGTGGAGGAAGCCTTTACAAGACCTGGAACCCATGCGTGTGCAGCTCCATCGGAAACCGTCCCGTAGAACTTTGTGCTGATAGTAAGTATATCCGTTGAGCATGAGAACGTCTTTTCCGTTTCGACCCTTTACTCGCAGTACTGAAAATTACGATTGTATTATCAACATTAAAATCAAGTAAAAATAAGTTTATCACATGATATGCTTCATGTACCGAAGATGATAAGGTAAAATGGCTAGATGACGCAAGCATAAGGCAATTTTAATTGGAGAGGATAGGAAGAGGTATATCCAGCAGTGGTTAGATGCAGGTTCATTATAACGACAATGAATCGTATTTTATTGGGTCAAAATATATATGTATACGTCATACATAAATAAATACTTTATACTTTAATATATATTAATTCATAAAATTTATAGATACATTTAAAAACTGTGTTTTTGTCACGGAAATCAATGAACTTCGAACGTGGTTTTAATAATGTAAAGCCCCACAAAAATAATGATCTTACTCAAATACCATTAAAGTATATGTATATATTATACCCCTATTATGTATTATATAGTTTAAACTATATTGTTTAAATTTGTGTAACGGCAATAATTTAATGCATACTAGGTATTCAATCCCAAAAAGTTTCTAATAAGTAGAGTCAGTGTAGTCACTTTGTAAAGACTACTTTTGTATATATGTAAAAGAACAAATAATTATAATACTGTGAAGCCATCACAACCAAATATGTACTTAAAACTGTTTGTTGAACTCTTAAATAGTCGTAAATTTGTCGTTAAGCGTAATAACAAGGTACTTATTTACTAAACTATTCACTGAAAATTGGGAAAAAATGGAGATCATTTAAATTTAAATATGTAATATTTTATGATAATTGTACATCAATAAATTTATTTATATATTTATTTTATTCCCTTTCTAAAGCTGCTCGGACATGTCACCGCACCGAAACATATGCAGGGTACATGTCCCAAGCAGCAGTATTATTTTTACAACACTTTACCTTACATTAGACTCAGTTATGTCTTTTCAGGGTTTCCAAGTATCTTCTTGATAATAATTGCCTGTATCCTGAGATGAGTTTGCAAAATATCGGAACCCTGTGGGTCCGTGGCTGTGATCGTTGTGACTCCGAACAACCATCCCGTAATTGTCCAAGACTAAAAAAGCGCGACAAGACTGCGAAAACTGTTTAGAACACTTCCATCGAAAACCGTCCTTAACCGGATAATGCTTAGAGAACGTAAAATCATTCAACATGGCGATTGTCCCCGTTATAGTGCGGATAAAATGAGCTGAAATTAAAAACATATTTTGAAAACTTAGTTTACAGCAAGTAAAAAAATGTAGTATTACATCAGTTTGTTTATCATTAAACAAAATATATCTCTATAGACGTCTATACACGAACGTAACTTACACGAACATAAAATAGTCTTATATTTTTATGTATATGCAATTGTGTATTGTCCTCATTTTAGCTGGCTCATATTTTATAATACTGTGATTTTAATAACACTTTTTGTACTAGATTTACTTTTTGCTGATACATATTCTTTTTTTTTTCTTCTTAATATGTAACGAACTCTTGGAAATCTGTGTTTATTTATTCTACATTATTTTGGCACGCATTAATCTTAGAATAATTTTAATATTATTTAGGTGTATTAGTTTCAATGAACGTTAGTAAACCAAATAAATAAAATAAAAATAATTCCTTTCAGTTCCAATTATTTATCCATCGCCGACTAACTTTAAAGGAGGAAAAAACATCTGACAGTTCTTGTATTGAAAATCTATCAAAACGTCATTGTTCGTAGGATAAAAGTTACTTTATCGATGGTGAAATTGGTCTTTAATGATAAAATATTTATTAATAAAATTTATTTACAGAGTTCACTCATTAAAGCTCCCGCACACTGTCACCAGTCATACATTTATTACTTTAAGATAATATACATATATGTATTGATATTTAAAGCTGGGCGGTACGAGTAGTTTCTAGCCACTACAACTACCGCGTTTAGTGTTTTTTTTCCTATTTATCGTATTTCTACAGAAGGGTTCAGCTTTACCCCCGTTCACATAGTGTCAGCGCGAGCACAAGTTGGGTTGATTTCTATATTTTTCATTTATCATAGTTTGATTGAGGTCTAATTTTGATAAATAATTGATTTTACCAGTTGCGGCAGCTGTAAACCTCTGAATTTTAGAAGCTGCAATTATTATAATGTAAAATCATCGGCGGTTGATGAGAATGATTTAGGAAGCTACTAACAATTACTCCGTCATTTGTGACGACTACATAAGCTTCACAATGTTGGGAGAACCTCTTCGAGCATCTCCAACGGTAGCCATTTTTGACTCGATAGTGTTTTGAATAGGTGTAATTATTCAGCATTGCAAATATCTTTCCACTTTCGGTACGGTGGAAAAAAACTGGACCTAAAACCATACAACAAAAAAAGCTTGTTAAAAGTACACCATGAGTTGCCAAAATTCCGAAACAGGTATGAAAACCTTATTTTTTCAAAATTCAGATGTTTATCCATACATAAACCTAGGTAGGTACTGCGGCAATTTTTGCAAAACCTAAATTTTCTTTCGTATATCAACACGCTATAAAAAACATCAATAATAGCATATCTTGGGTAAATAATGAGCTAAATATTTGAATGCAACGGATTTTAAAACATAAATAAATATATATAAAGGTTTCACTCATATCTCGGTATGAATTCTGGGACAACAAAAGAAATTTGTAATGACAAAATATGTATATTATTTAACCTATTCTAAAATATGTGCCGTCACTTTTGCAGTGATACTTCGAAGGTGCGTGTGTGTGTTCCACGTTACACTTGGTAATTAAACCGTTGTTGTCAATGATCATGAAAGCACGGCAGGACCTGGAGTAGTGTTTCGTACACTGCCACCGTTGGCCGCCTCTATTTTTGTAGTGTTTCGTAAACATATGATTATTGTTCATGATAAAGATCTTCCCGTTCTCGTTCCGAATGTAGTTGGCTGAAAATCGAAATATTTTTGCAGTTATAACCATTTTTACTTTAGTAGGCATACCAGTAATCAGTATGATAGGTGGACCGCATGAAAAAATACATGCAGGAGACTTTTGTCCAGCAGTGGACATATACCAGTAGCCGAAGAAGGTATAATTGATAACTATTCGAAATTTTATTAACATCACTAGGTTCTTTACTTATTAATAATGTCCTACTTGACGTTTTACGTTTTTTTTTTAAATATCTGAAATAAATTAGTCAACAGTGTTAAAATATCAGTAAATAAATGAGTAATAATAAAAGCCTATTTATAAAGTTACATCGTTTCTGTATTTCTGGCGTTATATTACAATAACTAGAGTTCACAAAAGAAAAAATTATATAATATAATTTGGCACGCAATAATTATATTTAATTAGCCATAATGACTAGTTTGATTTATTAACTAAACACATTTAAAATTATAATTTAGAAACACTATCTGCCATAATTTGGAATATTTATTTAGGGTTAGTGTAATATTATCTGGCTATTGCGTTTTTATAGACGGTATTGAAGTACTCACAACATACTAAGAATACATTTATGTATTGTTATCTTTTATAATACATTTTGCATAAAACACCTTGAAGTTTTGTCAAGGTGTTTTTTGCAAAAACGCGTGAGCTTTCCTTGTGGTTACGTCGTGTATTTGCACATTACATAAGTGTACGTGCCTGTTAGGAGCCTAGGTGGGAGCGAACAGGCGCGAGCAAGCTCTCGCTCCCACTTACATAGATAATACGACACACACACAACCATGAGTCACGCACCCTCGTGAATTGCAAGAACTATATCGATCTAATGGTGCTTTTTGTAATGTTTTGTTTAGTTTCTTTTTATTTGTGCAACATAGTCGAATTTCCCTTTTTAAAACTTTAAAAATTAAGCATTTGTAACAAACTAAATACTAAAGTGAATTAAAATAGCTTTTTAAAATATTACAAACAGTTCAAACGCCCCAATATGTCAGCTACTTATGATAACTTACTTTTATATTAATTAAAGCACTTTTTCTACTTTGAAGTGCGTGTACTGCCACTTTGTGACGTCTAAAGGAATACTGACATGTAGTAAGTACCTACTACACAATTTTTACATAATAATTGGTCTACATTATTTAATTATGATGTATTATACGAGTACGTACCACGATAAATATCTGCTGTTGGTTGGAGGTATTGATATTTTTTATATTATATTTGTTTTATTTTACCGAACATAAGTAACATAAGAAAAGACGTTCCTTCGAAAAGATAAAAAAAGCGGGTAGATATATTCATTGATGACTGGATCTGAAAATCGACATTTCCAACTAAATCACTTATCGTGGTAGGTACATGATAATTATATCATTAAAATAGTGAAGTCTAAATCTTTAATACATGATTTCTATAAAAACTTCTTATATTTTGATATGGAGTTAAGTCGCAATGCCAAGCCGAGCGGAGAAAAAAAAGATCGTACTTATTATCGTACTTAATAAGTTTCATATACAAAAATAAATCAAGATGGAACCACCACCACTGTTTTGCGAAGGTTTGCTTATTTATTTCAGGATAAAACCACGCCGTTCGTGTTGTTTTTGTTGAACCAAACTTTTATTTCTATAATATATGATCAAACGAACTTGCAAAGTGAAGTTCGATCGATATTATATGAGTACGCTTCATTCGAAGATATATAGGAATAGTTGATATAGCATTTTCACGGGCTTGATATTTTATTTGAAAAATTTTACACTATATCGTAATTTGTTGGCACATATTTTCTGCCCATTTTTCCGTTCTATCTTGACATATTTCTGTGGTATTACATATCGACACTGATAAAGTTTTTGAAACTGACACAACAAAGTGCGGTCAAACTTATTCAAGATCACACATTAGGGAAGTACCTATACGTGGGCGATGCATTTTACAGTGTTAAAAAATTAGGCTGATGACGTCATTCGCATTTCTTTTGCGAAAACAAATCAAAATTATGAAAAATTCACTGCAGTTCGGCTCGGCTATCATGTGACATGTCCATCACAGTTTTTAAAGTACATAAAATACAAGACCTATCTTACAAATTAATGGAATATGCATTGAGGTCAACACCCCAATTATATGTGAGGGGAGTTGAATCATCAATAAAGCGTCTAAAATGAGCTATCAAGTCTTTCTGTATTTTAAGAATTTACAATATCAGAAGTGGGATAAATATTATATACTAAACTTCTGTATGACTACTACTTCTATTAAGTATACATATACCTACATAATATATATATGTACATCGCTGCACGTAATCATTACCTATAGAATTTTCCATTAGAATTGAGGCACAAGATCTACTTATTCATCAACTTGCTATTTCTATTCAACATAAATGGAAAAAAGAAGTTGGATCTTTTTCATGTTTTCGACAATATACACAGGTAAACGATTTTTTTTTTTTGAAGATGATCTCTGATTCACCATCAAGTTGAGGCGTGTTTAGATTAACAACGATCAACGAATTATTTATGAAGAACTTAAGTACTAAGAATATTCATTATCAAGTACAAAACCCAATATAAAGTAACAATCCAGCATCCCTTATCTTACCCAAGTAGGAGACGTATATAAACGTAGATTATATAAAATGTTGTCAGACGCAAGTCCGTATTTGGTGCAAAGTAACAAATAACAATAGAAATCAACTAAGAACCGTTATAATTTAACTTAACTATACACAAGTACAGTTTACTTATCGTTATAATACATATTTGAATTGTTTATGTACGAAACTACAAACTAATAATATAAAAAACTAGTAAACATTGATAAAGACAATTTACAGGAACCAAAACTTACAACCCAGGCACTACCACTGAAGATTATATATCGATTTCTTGATTACAACTTCATGTATAGGCATACGTAATAATTTACGATTGTAGGAGTCATTTAAAAATAAAATTCTAGGGGCTTTTAGATAAATTAAGTAAATAACAAATTACAATACATCTACAACCATTACTAAGCAAAATTTGGCAAAATACTAAGTAACTACAAACATAAGACGACTTCCATAAACGAAATCAATCTTGTTGAGCACTATAGCTTTCTACAGAAGTAATAATTGGCAATCCTGGATTGGAATTCGTATATCAGTCGTTGAAATTATATTTCGTATAATTGTCATCATGGTTATGGAAACCCTTATGTTTGATATAGCGACCCTCTACCGTAGTTTGGACGCAACTGTTGCATCCGAAACGCTTCCGATCCCTGCAAGTCCAATTTATGGTGTTCTGGTAGCGGTTGTTGATCCAGTATTTGTTGTCTTTGAATATAAGGACCATGCTACCCGTCCTGTGTGACGGCAGGTAGTAAATGCCTGAAAAATAACCTCGTTCTAATTATGAGTACTTATAATAAAAAAAAGAAAACATCGCAATGAAAAATAATAATCCTTTTATTCACACCGTTAAAGTTTAGTAATTAAAACTTAGTACAGTTTTCACATCTCGACAACACTGATAGTTTTCGAGTGTCGAAACAAGGTAAACTCAACGTAAACTAAACCTAAACGTCGTTCAAGGTTCTGATTCGTCCATACATCTACAGCTAGTGAACCAATGTGAATTTTTGGCAAATAATATAATAATCGACTCTTAACAATCTTTAGGTTAGTTTCACTCCGACGTTATAACACTTCGTTACTCGAAATCTATCAACGTCGTCGAAATCTGTAAACTCGTACTAAAGTTACTGGTCGCACCGAAATGTAGTTGCGCCGTGTGGGGCTCATTCGTTGGACAGCTCATCGATCAGTTTAATGTCTCAATAAGGGCAATGAAATAAAAAACCAGCAATTATGTATCAGAATACTGTACTCTAAAATATCGTCAAAATTTATTCCATCTAAAAACTAGCAGGTCCCTACCACAGAAACATGCTTCGAAAGACACGTTAATATAATAATATATGTAATTCCTAACAGTTAAGTACATTTTTAATAACATCACATGATCTGATTTATATTTACATAAAACAATAAAAAGGGAAACTGTACAAAAATAAATATTTAGCATGAGAGTCATTTAAGAGATAGGCGAAACGCGTCTTTTTCCCTTATGAATCTTCCGTCGTGACACTGACGCAGCCGCGGGGGGTTGTGTATGTGTCTCCCGCGAAAAATTGAGATATAGTCACGTCCGTCGAAACCTTTGTACGTGATAACATCAGCCCTACATCCGTGGACATCCCTTGAAGAGCAGTACCATTGCTTTTTCCCATGCGCCTGATGATTCTTCATGTAAAAAGTGAACCCATTCAGAATGAGTAGCCCTGCTCCCGTTCGACCCGGTATAAACTGCGCCGGCACTGATGAGAAAAACCATAAAATTAACCTTTTGTTTGGAGGGGTAATAAAACACATACCTTACTTCTATAAACAATTTATTTCTTAACTTTCGGCAATACAGCTGAATGTATTGTGAGCATGTGCCATCATCAACAATGGTGTACGGCTACCAATACCATCAACTGTAATGCCTTTTAGTAAATATTAAGGGCATATAAGTAATAAATTGGTCAAGGATATGAAGGACAGGATAAGGAAAATAAATAGACACACCATCCCATATATTTTATTTCTCCCATTCACTTTTCCATCTCATTTATTTATTCAAAATATAAAAAATACAGGCATCTGCTTTCAGTCAGCTATAAACTTAAAATAAAAAAAAAACCATTAAAAAATTATTATGTTATCAGAATACAGTCAAAATATTTAAAATGAAAATATTTCCCTAACCAGGTAATGGCACCATGATTGTTTAAAAAAATAAATAAAAGACATCCAAATAGTTGTTGCAGGCAAGGATTCTCGAGAACTTAAATAAAATATTGCTGTATGTTTCTAAAAGAGGTGAATCCATTTTCCAAAATTATACCAGCTGTTGAAGTAAAAAAACTGTAAAATAAAACAACCTAATAACAAATTTCAAATTTGGTAGCTTTTATACCATTAAATAATTAATAATTAATACTGATAAGAAACAAGTTTAAGGTCAGTTCAACATTTTGATTTTAAGAAAACAGTTTATGCCGGGATTCAAACCCAGTTGATTTTGTCTTAAATTAACTTATAATTAAGCTATATATTAGTAATAATAATACAGTGAATCAATGAAACTCTTGTTGATGAGTTCCCAATGTGCTGAACTGGTGACCTTATACTAGAAAGCACACTGTTAGCAGACCCTTGTTAGGTGGACCAACGACGATTGAAGGGGCAACAGGCGGTAAACGAATGTGGTGGCGTGAGGAAGCCCGTACAAGACATGTGTGCCCAGCATTGTCTATAAGTTGCTGACCACATCAACATATTTCAGGCTCATTTATTGCTACAAAGTTTTAAGTTGGGAATCGAACCCAATCTTGATCTGGATCTAACTTAGTTGTATGAACCTGAATTACTGTGTGGGGGTGCAAACCCTGATTCTTAAAAGATTGTTGTGCTTTAGTATACCAAGCCTAATGTTAGCTTTAAGCTGGGATTCGAACCCAACTTTAATTTAAAGTTAAATTATTATTCATATCTAAATTAATTTTAAACACCATTCAAGAATTCAAGCACCTGATCTTGATGATGTATTTTATATTTATTAAAAGTTTACAGAATCACAACATCTGCAGCAAATCCAAAACTTTAAAGAATCCATCTATGATGCTATTAAGGGAATCGAACCCAGAATTTTCAACAATCTATCTGTGACTGAACTGATTCTATCAAGGGAATCAAACCCAGTTTTCAAGAATCCATCATTGACTGAATTGATTCTATTAAGGGAGTCGAACCCAGAGTTTTCAAGAATCCATCATTGACTGAATAAGATTTTTTAAGGGAATCGAACCCAGAGTTTTTAACAATCCATTGCTGACTAAATTGATTCTAGTTAGGGACGCGAACCCAGAATTATCAAAAATCCATCACTGACTAAACTGATTCTTTAAGGGAATCGAACCCAGAATTATCAAAAATCCATCACTGACTAAACTGATTCTTTAAGGGAATCGAACCCAGGGTTTTCGACAATCTATCACTGACTGGACTGATTTTTTTAAAGGGAATCGAACCCAGAGTTTTCAGCAATCCTTCATTGACAGAAACAATTCTTTTATGGGAATCGAATCCAGAGTTTTCAAGAATACATCTATGACTAAGCTGATTCTATCAAGGGACTCTAACCCAGAGTTTCTAAGAATTCCTTACTGACTGAACTGGTTTTACTTAGGGAATCGAACCCCAAAACATTCAAGAAACCATCATCAATCAAATAAATTCAGCTTAACTTACTTAACTAAATTATGCCCGCAACTTTATCTGTGTGGATTGAGACTTTTTAATTCCTGCAGGAACTCTTTAATTTTCATCCATCTATCCTCACAAACTTTCACATTTATAATTTTATAATAAAAAATTATAATATATTATTATAATATATTATTGAACATTAAAAATTGAACATTAAAATTATAATATATTATTGAACCTTAATTACTTTACTTATGGTTTAATCTACTACAAATTTTACACAACTTCTAGTAAAACTTGTAAATGGGATTCGAACCCAGCTATTTTGGCTTTTCATTTGCCGAGAGACCATGACTTTTCTCCAGTTATATCATAATATAATCGTAAGATTATTCTGGAGATAATTTATTGGATTCCCAGAGACTTCTGCATATTGTGTTTGCCTATTAAATAAACTTCAATCAATTATCAAACACTAGGATAAAGTGTGCAGACTTCCCCACTAGGTGGACCGACAACATAAGTTGTAAGGAGAAGCTTGATATAGGAGCCGCGAGACTGAGGCTTGTAGAAGTCTTTATACAAGATCTATATGTAGGATATGTAGAACAAATGATATAAAGTTTACACTGGGACTCGAACCCAGCTTGCCCAGATTATAACATGTCAGGTTAAACTTAACCTCAAACCTTGGCCAGCCTTGGTCAAGCATTTATTTCCAACATGTATTTGGATTCAAATCAACATGGTTTGGATTCAAATCAATCAAAGTTATTACTAAATTAAATAAAAACCAATTTGACAAAAATATTTGCCATTTTACAATCAATTTTATGTTTTTGATAAACTGTGATATTGAAATAATATGTTGAACTTGACCTTAAAATGTTCCTAAACTGAAATGACCACATGCGTAGTGTAATTTTAAACAATAAAATATTGTTTTTTTCTTTGTATTCTATGTAACAATTGCTAGTAAAAAATACATTGAATTTAAAGCACATGAAAGTTTGTTTACAAACAACAGCTGTTATTATTTATTGAAGTGGACCTCGATATGTGCTATTTTAGTTATTAAACATATGAAACAGGAACAAATACAGTGGAAATCATACAACAATAACAACACAGAATACCTGCCTTTCACTCAATCAAAACAAACAGTTTGTAGTTTATTCATATCGAAATTGACGATTTACCGGAATAATAAGGTTTGGATATCTTTCAATAGAAAACTTACTCGCTACTACTCACCAAACCGCAGCCTGCAAACGGGGACAAGACCTCTAAATAAGGTAAAAGCGGGAACCAAAACTAACCTTAACACAACCCAACACTTTAACTTTTTTAACACTTCACACTTGATTTAGCAACACACAAATATTAATTAAGCCTTAAAACACTTAAATCACTCATTTTTTAAATGATATTTAAAACAAAATACGCGCAAAACAACTTTAAAAACAATCTGACGTTTGGATGCCTAGGGATTAATCGACGAAATCCCCGAATCAAACAACTTGTGAAGGCATTCCTTGAATTAATTTGGTTGTTAAAGAAATAAAATACGCGAAAACCTCAATCTCGATGCATTTTTTAGAGAATTTTAGCCGTAAAACAAATAAAACAACAATTATTTGGCATCGAGAGAGCTATTTTGACAGTTTTAAAGTGACTACCTGACTTGCCACAGGCAAGCCAAATTTTTTTATATAATTTTATGCGTCGTATAATTTATATATTAATAAATATTTAGACTTCCAATTTTTCTTTTACCAAAGCATTAAATAAAGAGACCTTAAAACAACGTATTTATTGCAAGTGAGACCATAGTGAGACTTATTTATGAACCTTTATCTTACCTTTATAATTAGAATACCTAGTATTTATAAATTCAAAATATAAACTAGACGTGGGTAACTTTAGAATAGTGTTAAAAAAATGTAACTTGATGAAATAATGCATGGAGGAAATATACTTCAAGAAAAAATGTAAAGAAAGTTGTATTTTAAATTAAAAGAAAAGTATTCTTCAAATAGAATTCGATTTACCTATGGAGTTTTTGATTTTAATAAAAAATAAAATATATTTTTGACCCTTGCGTTTGGATCAAAATAAAGACTATCAACATTCAAGAATTTTATGTTCTTTTGTGTGTAGTCAAGCGTATAGTGTATAATCCATGGAGTAAAGTTATACACTATTACAATTACAATATACGTAATGTGTATAATCTGTGGTTATAATCAATAGGTATATAATCTGTGAATACGTTTGTCTTTGACGTATTATGTTCCTTGTCTTTGACCTTTGTTGATATTATTTTAAAATAAAAATTATTAATATTTCTTGGATTAAATATCTTGCCGATACCATTTGCACGTTATCTTACTGTGTTAAAAACTAGGTACAGGGTTAAAAACACAACTGGTCTTCGCAAAGGAAGACATTCTTTCAATTGAGTAAACACTCCAAACAAAACAATGTCAATAGAAATAGAATCTGCCGAGTGAGTTAAAAGGCTTTTTTTAATTGAGCTGTGCCATTAATGTGAATATTTTATGCTATAATCTTGATCTCCAATTATTTTCAGTGTTATCCGCCTTATTCAGCAGTATCTCAAAGAGTCTAACCTCACAAAAACATTGCAAACATTGCAGGTTAGTTTCAATTTACTAATTTACTGATATTATTAATGCGAAAGTGTGTTTGTTTTTTGGTTTGTCTTTCAATCACGCAGCAACGGAACAACAAATTGACGTAATTTTTGCATGGATGGATAGTTGAGTACTTGTTATGTAGAGTGAAGCCTTACCAACAGCTACCTTTTATCTCAGAGAAACAGGGTTCCAGCGGGATTTTTAAAAACCTAACTCCATATGGACGAAGTTGGGGGCATCAACTAGTATTTAATAATTTTTAGCTTAGTTTTTGATTTGAGTACCCTATTATTTTTTTGATCAAAGATAATATGTTTTTATAGGAGGAAACAGGTGTGTCCCTCAACACAGTAGACAGTGTGGATGGATTTTGTGCAGACATCAACAATGGCCACTGGGACACAGTTCTCAAAGCCACCGCATCCCTCAAGCTGCCAGACAAGAAGTTGATGGATTTATATGAACAAGTTGTACTGGAACTGATTGAGTTGAGAGAACTGGGCGCAGCAAGGACATTGCTGCGACAAACACAGCCCTGCCTGCTCATGAAGCAGCAAGAAACTGACAGATATATGCATTTAGGTGGGTTGTGTTGACTTATATATTTTTTTTAAAGAATATTAGCCAACCTGAAGTTGACTAATATCCCCCTATCTCCTCCAAATAAGCGGAAAGCTTGTGTTAAGAGTAGGTACAACAATAATGCAACAGGTGGGATTCGCACCTGCAACCTTACAGTTTTCAGTCTGCACCTTTAACTGTTGGGCTATTGAGGTTTAAACACATATTGTCAAGTTATCAGTGGTAGATTTCCAAACTTAGATAATATAGTAGTTTGCATCGTTCTATGTACTCCAGCAACAATTGTACGTACGTAAGAAAAGCTTTTTTGTATAGAATGGGTGAAAAATTATCTTATTGGTAGGCTTGGTAAAATTCTATAGTCTACTGGGGGCAAATGTACAAATCTGCTACTGCACGTAATAGATGTATTGTAGGCAACTAGGCAGGAATGCTGGTAGTGTATTAGGCTAATTGAGAAAAATACTTCTAACTAGCTAAACCTGTTGTATTTAATATTTTTTACAGAAAACATGTTAGCTCGTTCATACTTCGACCCTAGAGAGGCCTATGGTGGTGCTCGCGGTGCGGCGGGCGGGGGCAAGGAATGGCGACGAGCAGCGCTGGCTGCGGCGCTAGCAGGCGAGGTGTCGGTGGTGCCATCTTCACGTCTGCTGGCTTTGTTGGGTCAAGCTCTGAAATGGCAGCAGCATCAGGGGCTTTTACCCCCCGGTATGTTAGCGAAAGCTCGTTATTTATGTACCAAGCATTGAAATCTTGAACAAGAACAACTCTTGAGATTTCCTCTAAGCCCTAAAAATATGAGAAAGTTAAATTTTGAAAAACCTGCACACGTAACAAGTACTTTACATATTCAGATGTTATAAATTATACGAAATAAATTAATTAAGGTCGGCACACATGTTACACCTTAGACCACATCACTTTCCATCAGGTGTGATAGTGGTCATACGTGTGCCTATAATATATAAAAAATACATAAATATAGTAGCACCTGAGAAAAAGAAACCTGAAAGTATAGCCAGCTTAACATGCTCTGTTTGGCATAACAATGTAAACATAAAAGTCTTGGATAACCAACTTAGTATTTTTCTTTATTTAAGCTTGTTCTGGACAACAATCAATGATGGAAAGCACTAATGAGGTCTAGGTTAGAGCGCGCTTGCCTAGATAATGCCTATTCATTCTTGCCTTGAAAGTAAGTAGGCAAATTATACATGGCGTGAAACACAAACACTGAAAGAGCCTTTGCGATTCATTTCAGAGACATTGAACTTTAGTTTCATTTCGTGAGAATAAGTTGGTTGAATTGTATTATTAATTTAATCTTTTTTTTCAATATAGGTACAACAATCGATCTGTTCAGAGGTAAAGCAGCAATAAGAGATGAAGAAGACGATCAATGCCCGACACAGCTCTCGAAAATGATCAAGTTTGGTCAGAAATCACATGTTGAATGTGCAAGGTAATTCAATATCAAGCTTATTGTTTGGTATGCAAATAAGTAGATTTCTAGTCATTTATCAATCTTAACCAATAATTTTTTGTATTCGATAACAAGATAGTCCATGACTGCAATCTTTCCTGACTGTAAGTGATGATGCTGTCTAAGATGGTAGCGGGCTAATTTGGAAGGGTGAAGACAGTGTACATTCCTAATCCACACGCCATTGTGCCGGAACGGTAAATCGCTTGGCGGTACATCTTTGATAGTAGGTGGTAACTAGACACCACTAAAGCCTCCCACCAGACAAACATTAAACTTGTGTTAGGAGTGGGTTTTAAGTATGTTTGAATAAAGGCTTTATTTATTTATTGAGAAGTGGGTACTAGAATACTGCAACATAGGATTCGAACCTGCGACTTCTTCAGTTTTCAGTCCGCAGCTTTTTGCCCTATTGATACTTTAAACTCTAAAGAACCCTTATATTTAAGGTTCTCACCAGACGGCCAGTATTTAGTGACCGGTTCAGTGGACGGCCTGGTGGAAGTGTGGAACTTCACGACCGGCAAGATCCGTAAGGACTTGCGTTACCAAGCTCACGACGAGTACATGAGCATGGAGGAAGCCGTGCTGAGCCTGGCCTTCGCTCGCGACAGCGACACTTTGGCGGCTGGCTCCAACGATGGGAAGATTAAGGTTTGTTTTTTTTATCCAACAACTAGATAATCGTCTTTCTTCTACAACCCCACCGCTCGCCACGGAACACAATTTGACCCTCACACCTGGGTGCCTGGAGCACTTCAACCATCCGGTGTGCCAGATCTTTTTTTCCACGTACTTTGAAACTGTGGAACCTACTTCGAATACAAATACAAATGTTATGCTACAAATGTTCATGGGCGGCGGTAATCACTTAACATCAGGTGACTCGCCTGCTCGTTTGCTCGCTAAAAATATAAAAATAAATCCTTGACTGTAATCTCACCTGATGGTAAGAGACGTAGTCTAAAATGGTAGCGGGCTAACATGGTAGGGGGGTTCGCAATGTACGTGTAGACGGTAACGTAAATGTAAAAAAGATATTGATTGACTATTCAACTGACGAGTTGCATGGAGCCGCTGGATACAGGCGGCGCAAGACCGAGACCTGTGGAAGTCCTTGCAAGACACCTTTGTTCAATAGTTGATGTCTATCGTCTGCCTGCGACTACCTCCGTAGATATAAGTTTTAATAATCCAATGGGAACTCTCTGGTTTTTCCGAGTAAAATGTAGTCTATGTCACTCTCTAATATGTTAAAAAAAAAGTTCATTCGTTATTTTTTTATTCATTTATTCATTCATATGTCAGATATGGAAAGTGTCATCGGGGCAAGTACAGCGTAAACTAGAGCGCGCGCACGCAAAGGGGGTCACGTGTCTACAGTTCACGCGCGACAACACGCAAATCCTCTCCGCTTCCTTCGACCGCACCATTAGGTCAGTAATAAATAAACAAAAAAAAGTTTAATTAATTTATTTATTTATCAACCAACTCTTACATTAGCTTTACAGGACAAAAAAATCCCAATTCGCTAGTGTATATGGGTAGTTCTACGATAAGAGGTAACTTGTGCGGCAATCAGTTTAAAATAAAAATTTTACTTTATATGTTGTTATTTTTTGCAATGAAACACATCACCTAAATGTACTTTATTAAATAACATCACGATTCAATGCCTAATTAAAGTATATTTTTCTGAAATTCCTTATAAAGCCTAAAAATGTCTCTAACCTGGCCTGTCCCTCTGTCGTTTTCAGTTTAATTTGAAACGATACATATTTTTTTTGTATCAGTTATTAAACTAAAGTATGTTAAACACAAATTTCAATAAATGTATTTAAGTATTGTTAAGGAAAAATAGAAAAATATTTATTTATTTGCAATATATTTTACACTTTACTTTTGTCCCACTGTTTTTGGGTATCTACTCTAGAAAATTTCATTCCGCTACTACAAACACTAATATAAAACGGCCATATTCCAAAAATTGCTCAAAATCATCTACGGACGTGAAGTTAGTAATGCAAAACACGTGAGCCGTTAAGAGCGCCGTCATTTGTTAGTTGTTGCGACCGTTGATTCGAAGTAGTCGTTTCGCGAGGTCATTGTGTCTCTCACCTGGCAAGTCATAAAAGTTATATTATTCATTCAATTTATTTGCATTTACTGGTCTAATTTAATAATGATGGACTAGTGAAAGTGTGATACATAATGTACCGAAAAACTTCTTATGTCAATTAAAATAATACAATTTATCATGAAAACGTCTCTCACCTGCCATATTTCACCTGGCAAGATAAATGTCAGGAGAGAAACTTGTTGACCAGGGGAGATAAGGTTAGTGCAAACAAACAAAGTCAATAAAGTCAACAAAGTCAACAAAGACAAAAAGTCAAAAAAAGTCAAAAAAGTAAAAAAAAAGTCAAAAAAAGTCAAAAAGTCAAAAACCGTCAAAAATGTCAAAAAAGTCTTTTTTGACTTTTTTTGAATTTTTTGAATTTTTTGACTTTTTTGATTTTTTTGATTTTTTAATAAAATATGCATAAAGTGACTTGCCCTTACTGAACAGATAAATAAATAGGACAAAAATCGTAATATAAGTGTTTAATGAAAAAACAGCTACTTTTCTCCGTAGCCGTATTCTCTATGGACTTAGGACCTCTTATCGTAGAATCACCCATATACCTTAAAAACTGCTATCATATATCCAATGTAATATTAAAAATAACCTAATCGTATAACCTAATCTATATTATAACTGTAACATATTGACCACATTGCGACCCTTGTGAATTCACTCAGATATAATAACCGCTCAAATGCGAGTCGAAATCGCATAGGTAGGGTTCCGTACCAAAAAATGCCGAAAAAATAACACATTTCTAGCAAGGGAACCCCCTGAGTTATTACTCATCTATTTGTTACCCTTTGGGTACAGAACATTAAAAACTGTATACTAAATATGGAAAATTGGATGTAACAAACGTCACTTGTAAAACCAAAAGCAAAAGGATAATGATTTTAGCAGTGTTTGTATATATGTATGTCTTTATTTACGTATGATACCATAGCGCCTAAACTACTTGATAATAAAAAAATAAACGACAAATCATAATGCTACAGTATTGGGTATGGGGCTCATACAAAATTACCCATTATTCTTTGTCTATTATTTATTTAACCTAATAGATTTGTAAATACATATCAAAAATTCCGAGGCCGGCGGGATTCGAACCCACATCTCTCTGGGAATCGCGCCCGAGTGTGTTAACCGTTACACCACGGCGAACCACACGTCAGCCACGAAATTAGTGATATGTATCTACTTTTTCAATCAGTTTTTGAGAGATGTGGGTTCGAATCCCGCCGGCCTCGGAATTTTTGATATGTATTTACAAATCTATTAGGTTATTTCCTTTAAGTGTAGGTTAACACTTCAATAAAAAATTAAAAATATTATTTATTTGTCTAGGATCCATGGACTGAAGTCGGGCAAGATTTTGAAAGAATTCCGTGGACACACGTCGTTTGTCAACGAAGCGGTGTTCACTCCGGACGGCCACAGCGTCCTCAGCGCGTCTTCTGATGGTACCGTCAAGGTTAGTTTCCCTTACACATGACATGTTTGTTGACATGCGTTGGATTGGTGTACCTACGTATGCATTTTTGCATTTTTGAAGCTTTATTGTGGAAGCACTGTATACATAGCATAGTATTGTAAAAAAAATTTTTTTTGAAAAGAGCAACTGCTGAGTTTCTTACCGGCTCTTCTCAGCAGAATCTGTACCCGTTCACGAGCATGACGCATGATCCAGCCATTGCTTCGCTCAACCATATTTGAGGGCATTCCGAACCGGTGGTAGATATATGAAGTGTCATAAGAGCTACAAGTTAGCCTACATGAAAAAATAAATTTTGAATTTTTACGCTAACAGTATGTCCGGTATAAAATAGTCTATAATAGAGGAGTGTGCAGCGCCTCAAGAAGTCATGATCACTTAGAGGCGCAAAGAACCCATATATTTATTGTGATTTTTATATGTGAATAAAGAATAAAGTGACATGGTGAACTACTTTTTCATTTTACTTTGGATCTATTTCGTTCTGCTGATTTCTTGGTGGAGACGGGCTACCGCCCTGACAAGTATATTTTATACATTTTACTGAAATGACGCGCCCCACTACATAATTAGTTGTGACAATACATAGTGTCTTGTGTACGAAAATGCGGTAGTGGGGCGCTAGTCAGTTTAGACAAGCTCTAATTATTTTAAATTCTATTAAAGGAAGTCTTCAAAATATTTGTTTAAGTCATTCACTAAAATCTGTTAAAAATAGCTAACACTTTAAATATATGATATAATTACATAGTGATCCTTCAGGGTTGATATATCACTATTGATAAAACCCCAATAAAAAAATAAAAAAAGTCAATATGTATATATGCAGGTATGGTCAGTGCGAACGGGCGAGTGCACGGCGACCCTCAAACCCCTGGGGTCGGGCGAACCCCCCGTCAACTCCCTGTTGCTGACTCCGAAGAACCCAGACCACTTCGTGGTTTGCAACCGCACCAACACCGTCGTCATTATGAACATGCAGGTATGAACATACTACAATTTTTAAGCTTTATTCCGTCAAAGACGTGCAGTCATGCAATTGTTGATGACCTCCCTAGCGCAGTGCAGATGTGAGCGCTGTGGTCTTATAACTGGGAGCCGGGAGGTCTCGAGTTCGATTTCCGTCGGGGGCATTTTGGGAATTTATAATTTCTGAATTGTCTCTGGTCTGGTCAGGTGGGAGGCTTTCGCCATGGCCCCTACCGTCAAAGACGTTTTTCCGCTTTTTCCGTCAAAGACGTGCCGCCAAGCTATTTAGCGTTCCGGTACGATGGCGTGTATAAAAAAGATTAGGGCTGTGGGTTGAATTTACGAAATTTGCTATCTTGTTGAACAAATAACTATTATTCATTTTTTGCCAATCTTGATCGGAACTTCTTAGTGTCAATAAACCTTCGGCTTCGGATACTAAAATGATTTTTTATTATATTTCGTCGCTTCATTCTTCAGATATAAAAACATATGTGAAGTTTTTATATCTTCGAATGAAGCGTACTCATATAACGATAATCGATCGAACTTCACTTTGCAAGTTCGTTTGATCATATATTTGTATTAATCGGAGATGTTCCGCTCGGCAGGGTCAGATAGTGCGCTCGTTCTCGAGCGGGCGGCGCGAGGCGGAGGGCGGGTCGCTGGTGTGCGCGGCGCTGGGCGCGCGCGGCCGCCTCGTGTACTGCGCGGGCGAGGACCTCGTGCTGTACGCCTTCTGCGCCGCCAGCGGGAAGCTGGAGCGGACCATCAATGTGAGAATTTTTTTTTTAATATACAAGGTGTGACAGAAGGGGGGTACCAAACCTGAAGGAGGTCAATGTGCTCATGAAACTGAACAACTTTCCCCAAGGAACATAGGTTGAAATATGAAAAAAAAAATGTGGACCTCCCATACAAAATTGACGATCCACTGATTGGTTCACTATGGGAATTTTTCATATTTCGACCTGTTCCTTGGGGAAAGTTTTTCAGTTTCATGAGCACATTCACCTACTTCAGGGTTGGAACCCCCCCCCCCCCCCTTTTTTTGTTACACATTGTATAGAGTATAGACTAGCGCTTGACTGCGATCTCATCTGATGGTAAGTGAAGATGCAGCAGTATTCGTATTCGCATTCGTATACTAGTCCAACTCATATTTGACTGGTTATTTACTACTACATATTATGAAACCGTGTTTATTTTTCGCACCTGGCATCGAACCCCAGTCCCCTGAAAATTAGGCTGAGGTCTTACTAGACTATCGCCGCATTTAAGGATGTATTTCTATTTGCAGATTCACGAAAAAGCTGTAATCGGTATGACACACCATCCGCATCAAAACTTGCTGGCCACATACAGTGAAGATGGATTGCTCAAGTTGTGGAGACCTTAAATGTTAATGTTCTTTGGAGTTGATGAGAGCGTTTTATACCTACACTAGATCAGTATGGACTGAAGCCGAGATCTATGATGTGCTCTGGCTTAGCTCAGACTTAAGAGTTAAAACGAGTATAGAATAGAATTACACTTCATGCTTTGTCTTCGAGATTAGCATTAGATTACATTGTAGTAAACACACGGGCCCGCCAGCCACACACTGTAGTAACAGTTACTACAGTAGTTAGTACAGTAGTTAGCAGTAGTGTAGTTACTACAGTGTGTGGCTCGCGGGCCCGTGTGATTACTACAATGTAATCTAATGCTAATCTCTTCGGACAAAGCCTTCGTATAATTATGATAGAACTTCACATACAGGTAAGTTCGTTTAATCATTAAATATTTTTTATTCAAATAAACTTTTACAAGTGCTTTTGAATCGTCGATGAATCTACCACTGGTTCGGAATGCCCTTCCTGCCGAGAAGAGCCAGCAATAAACTCGGCGGTTTCTCTTTTCAAAAAAAAATTTTTTTACAATATATAACAAAACTATGCTATGTATAGTGGTGTGTTAGACACAAATATGCTCAGATATAAATCTTAAGCCTCGATAGCCCAACGGTTAAAGGTACGGACTGAAAACTGAAAGGTTGCAGGTTCACACCCCACCCGTTGCACTATTGTCGTACCCACTCCTATAAAAGCTTTCCGCTTATTTGGAGGGGATAGAAGGATATTAGGCAAGTTCAGCTTGGCTAATATTCTTGGCAAAAAAATCTGTCTCCTTTTATCTCTGTCTTGAGTCTGAGCAGAGTGAGAGTGGAGTCTATAGATTTCAGCCTGAGAAACCTTTTACGCGATAAAAATAGTGTTTATTATAATAATTATGTTAAGTCCGTGCAAATCTTTTTGTTCGCATGGTAAAGCGCGCTGATTCCCGTTTGCGTTCTTTGCATTTCTCCATTCCTCTGCTATATTCAGAGCAATCAAAAAGATTGGTGCGGACTGTTACTAGTTTTAATTATAATTAAGTGACATAATAAAGAGTTAAAATGCAATGCAGTTTTCTCTTCTAATTATACCTCTAACCTTAGATTAATTATACATAAAAAATAAATATTCTAAGCCTCTACCTAATTTTTTTTTTTCATTTCTATAAATAAATGAAAAAAAAATATTTTTATTTCTGTTTGAAGTCAATCGAAGTTCTGTTGTAAGTCGTCGAAACGTCGAATAAGTCAAATACAACAGTAAATATAAATATATTAAATGTCCACAATTTTTATTTAGTCCATTATTATAAGATTGAAAAAATAAAATTATAAATGCAAGCTTATTTAGTAAATTATTATATTTTATTTAAAATCGAGTGAATGTCAAAGATCCGCGAGACTGGTGTGCACGGTGGATGAGGAGGCGACTGGCATAGCGGGCAATACTGGCGGGACAAGACGTGCATCCGCGAAGTAAGGGTGTTGGAGCGCCGCGCGAGCCGACACGCGCTCGCTCGGCTCGTAGCGAAGCATCGCTTCGAAGAGTGTACAAGCGTGGATCGAAGCGCGGGCGGCCGTCGGAAGCAACGTCCGTGCTTCGCGCTTCGGCCAGCGCGGGAACGCCGCGCGGTAGTCGGGTAGTAGCCGCGCGCCCGGCCACACGTCGTCGCCGGGCGTGCCGAGCGCGCGGAACACTCGGAACAGTTGATCGATCTCGCTGTCGCCTGGGAATAGGGTTTTTCCGCTTACCTGAAATAAAAATAAATATGGCACATTATTTCAAATTATTAATTACTAGCTGATGCTCGCAACTTCGTTCGTGTGGATTGAGGTTTTTAATTCCCGCGGGAAATGTGTTATTCCAGACCATAATTGGTTCAATCTTTGCAGTGTGATTGAGTAACAAAGATCCATACATCCAAACTTTCGCATTTATAATATTAATAGGATTATGAGCCTTCTCAAGAGATTCATAAATACCAGCCAGCTAATGGGCACAGATCTCTTGAATAAAAAAGGTTTAGGCCTTAGTACATACTTGTGTATGTGTGCTAGCCAAGTATGGATTGGCAGATTTCACACATCTTTGGAAACATTATGTATAAGATGTACAAGTTTCTTTACGATGTTTTACTTCACCATTAAGTTACAGAACAAAACTATGTTAGCAGGCACAATAACAAAAAAATCAGGTGCAGGACCAAGCCTTACGTAATCTCCAAAACAGGATGACACAGGGCTTCCTAACTCCAGGCTAATACTGAGAATTTCTCGCTTGACAATTAAAAATGCAATACAAACCATTTCGGCGTAAATACAGGCCAAGCTCCAAACATCGACGGCTGTAGAGTAGAACTTGGTTCCGAGCAGAATCTCCGGCGCTCGGTACCACAGAGTGACCACCTCGTGGGTGTAGGCTCGTACTGGTATGCCGAACGCGCGCGCCAGCCCAAAGTCCGCTAGCTTGATATGGCCTTCTGTGTCCACTAGCAGGTTTTGGGGTTTGAGGTCGCGGTGCAAGACGCGATGTGCGTGACAGTACGCAACTCCTTCTAGTAACTGCTGGAGGTAGCTCTGGAATAAATTTTAATTTGATTAAATTAAAATTTATTTACTTGCTACTAATCCTGGGTTGATTCTGTAAAAGTTGCATGAATCATTGCTGGTCTCAATAATTATTGTGGTGATTGACGTAATTTATTGCTTTCTTTCTGCAACAATGCACTTAAGTCAATAGTGATTGAGTATATCAACCAATCAGAGGTGATTGCAATTATTACACTGTATCAATAATGTTTAGAAAATTGCATCGATGCAAAGTAATGATCAAGTGGGATTGTCTAAAAACGATTTCTATGTGATTGGCGATTTTCCTCTCATAATAGGCTTAAAAGCATTGGTGCACCAAGAATGCTAAGAATAAGGTATGGAACGTACTTCCAGCGTCTGTGTTCCGGCCACGTATAATTAGAGTAACTTCAAGACAAGAGTGAACAGACATTTTCTAGGCAAGCGCGCTGCAACCTAGACCTCATCAATGCTTTCTATCATTGATTGTCATCAAGTGCAAGCCTATCTCATAATAAAAAAAATGCCTATCACCACAAATAAGACTGTGACAATGATTGAATAAGTGGCATGAAAAGCTACATGTTGACAACTACCATGTTTTCCCCATTATTGCTTTATTTTTGGGATAAAAAGAATATCTCACTCTCCAAGTCCTCATATATTGTTCTAAAAAAATCATGTTAACCCATAGCTGTCGTAACAGGATTGAAGGACAAACCATCAAACAACTTCTTCATTTATAATACAAGTAAATATTACCTTCACAAGATCAAGTTTCAAAGGGCCTTTAGTTAATTCCATAAGTTTCTTAAGATCCATGTGCAGGAACTCGAAGACTAGGAACAGTTTAGTATCAGCCAGCACTACATCTAGTAACTGCACCACTGCTGGATGCTTCAGGTCCCGTAATACTGAGATTTCACGCAAAGCTGTCGATGGTACCCCTTCGGGCTCACTGAAAATAACAACACCCATCTATACAAATAAAAAACTAAAGTTTGTTTAGTAACAACCTCTTATAATGCACATATACATAAAATGCGACATGGTTCAAGTAGGCCCATTGCTGCGTGATTGAAGGAAGGATCAATCAACAAACTTTCTTCAAGTTTAAAGTTTAAATCCCAAACATAAACACATATCTGAAAAATGCTGATTACATCAGGCCCAGCTGTTCTTGAGTAAGATTATTTAATACTAGCTGAGGCTCACAACGCTTTATTCGCGTGGATTTAGGTATTTAAAATTCACGGGGTAACTCTGATTTTCCGGGATAAAAAGTTGCATTTGTCATCCACAGGTCCCTGACTATATCGGCGCAAAAAATCTCGTCGTACCATAATATCTTTGTTGTAGTGTGACTGAACGACGAACCAACATAAAAAGGCTCTCTAATTTATAATATTAGTAACATTATTAGTAAAGATTATAATCAGAGAGGACTGTTTTCAATTCAATTCATAGTAATTCTTCAAAGCAAAGTTATTCTTTAAAATTATTTTGATTTTATCCTGTCAATTTACGCGCCAAAACTTACTTTTCGAGTTTAATTTTCTTCAATGCAATTTCTTTACCGGTCAATAAATCTCGTGCTTTATAAACAACGCCATATGTTCCTTCTCCTATTTTTTCAACTCTTGAATAATTCTCCATTACAAAGAAAATATTTTTTAATGCCTATTTATTCTTGAGATTTTTATTTTTTGTTTCCATTGGTTTGAACTGAAGTTTCAATCACCATTTTTACCAAAGAGAATGTAATCACTCCGTTTTAAGAGGCGGAACTTCAAAGAAAAAAAGGAGACGGTCCAAAATTGTATGGAGCCTGGGACAGGTCGTGTACCAGTAATAACATAAAATAAAATAAAATATTAAAGCATTTTTGACCCATCAAATCCACAAACTCATCTTAATTTCAATGCTAATATTATTTATTTTCGACACGTAAGGCAACATAACATACGTAATCATGGCGGGCGGATTCATGTTTCTGACGTTAGCTGTCAAAATATTATGGGGTCATTGATCTGCATTTGAAGATAATATAATAATTAATAATTACTTCCCAAGAGAATGTAATCACTCCGTTTATTAATTCTTTGTGAATTACAACGAAAACCCAATCACATCCCAATCATTCCCAATCACACGCCATAATATCACGTCACTTGTCAGATAACTCAGAAATGACATTTGACAGAACTGTGTCTGGGTACCTACCTACTGCCTTCTATGTGGCTGAAAGGTAGCCATCTTGTAAGTGTTGTGTACAGTACCGAAAAACTTGAAATTACATTTTTATTTTTGCAATTTATTTATTATGATTGTCTAATTGATTTTATTGTTAATGATCTCTTTGTATTTTGTCACTTTTCATGGTATATGGTACAAGAGTAGTCCCAAAATGGACCGTCTCCTTTCGAGACTTTGTTTTTATTTTAGCCAACTTCATAAAAGAAAAACAATACTACCAACCCATGTAATGAAGAAAGAATTGTCAAAGCTAAGGATGTAATGTATCGATAGATATGTCTTATCGATAATTAGATTTTATCGATATCGACAAAAAACAGGGATGTGGTACCAAATCTATTGTTCTAAGATCAAGTTCAAAAGTTGCGTAAATAAAACAAGGATCAATATGAGTCTAGTATTTATTCATTTTTATTCACAATATTACAACTAGTTGAAACAAAATTAGTTACTTTAAACTGAATTCTTTCTTTCTTTCTAGAAGTTTTTTCAATGCAATAGCATCTTTTTATCTGCTAAGCAAAGCAAAGTATCACTGCAGTCTTCTTTTTATCCCATTCGATAAAATAGCAGATAAAAAATAAAATAATCGTAGGTAGGCATTCTACCGGTTTGATACCATTGGGAAAAGCAAGAACTTCTCAGAACTTTTATCATTCATGCTGCAAACTTCACATTTTCTATTATCCTCCAAGATGGTTCACAAATTTAATTGAGGAATTAACAAATAAACAATTCCCGCTAGTAGGTAATTAATTATTTATAGAATTAATATTTATTTAAAATGTTTGACAAATATTTTTCTCTTATTTATTATACTGATAACTGACTGAGAAGTGACAACGATTTTCTTCTTTTGATGACTTTTCATAATGCGCAGCCAGTCGAACCAAGAATCAACTCTTTTTAAATAACTCCTTTTTGACACTATTATGTTGGCAATATGACGTCACCCGTTAGTTTCGGCATGTTGCTTAACCCAAAGAAATAAAATGTTCATATAAGAGAGTTTCTAGAGGCTGATTTTTACATCACAGATTAGGTACTATAGCTCTAATCTAAACGTAGTGATTCTATAGTCTTTGGCTTTGGACTATTACTTCTTTGACTAGGTACCTCACTATGACACAACATGGCTAGAACCCAGAGCCATAAAACCAGTTATTAAAAATAAAAAAAATATGACACACGAGATGACACAACACTCCCATATCAAAATATTTTTTGTCTGTGATCAAAAATTCAAAATTCAAATCTGCAAATGTCAAAAAATTACGTGATCCTTCAATAATTAAATAACATTATACCTAATTATGATATTTTGATTGCCTATCTTTGTTTTTGTTACAACGGCAATAGTAAGTGTTAAAAAAAAAGATATTCATCGTTAAATTTGGTATGGCAATTGGTCTGAAGCGATTTATAACCTCTTCGATTAGAAATCCAAATTACATTATATTGCGGAAGATAATGACTACTTCCAGTAAATCAGAGAAAGCACTGGAGAATCTGCAGAAGAATCCATACTTCGAAAAGTATGCTGAAAGAATAGCTGCCTTACAAAAAACTTCTCCAGAAGAGTTTCTTAAAAAAGTAGAAGAACAAGAGAAAAATAAAAATGCAGAGAAAAAAAAGAAATTTGCATCTGTGGATACAAGGTAACCCAAATATTTCAAAATAACCTACAGCTGAAGACTTTAAGATAAAATTTTACTATTATTGGGATGGATATAACTATATTACTGTATATTATTATGTATTACTAGGATACTAAAGTTTATTTTAATTTTTATAGGACAAAATACACTCCTTAAAATAAAATACAAAATATAGCTTCACAAAGAAACACAAAGTTATTTTGCTATACACCAAACTAGAAAAAATTGTATGTTACACAATATATACATACAGCACATGGTATGCACTGCATGTCCTCCCAATAATGAAAATTCAGGAAGAACTCCAAGTAAAGGCACAAACAACACATATCTCTATACGCTACAAACTATTTAAGAAGCCATGCTTAAAAATACACCTTGTAGTTATGCCTTTAAAAAAGATTACTTTCGACTCAAAATTAGTTACTTACAGTTGTTTAGGAGCTTATTAAGACAAAAGATTTATATTTTTTTCTGTTTTTAGTTCCTTCTATTGTCAGTTCAATTTTTTGTAAAAAGTAATTATTATGCATCTCATGTTAGAATGAAAATCACAAAATATTTGAAGTGGCCTTATGTAGTGTTGGTTTTATAATTGTTTTAGCTGTTGTACATTTCTTTTATAGGCAATTTTCATCTGTACTGAATCCAAAAGATGCCCTAGCACAAGATGCAACTGTGGAAGATAAAAAGCTAAGTGATATATTCAAAGTGGAACTCGTGAAGGATAAAGATGCATCTGAGGTATATTAATTATATTGATTAACTAATTGATGCCTGTGATTTCATCCATGTGGATGTGAGAACAGAGACACACATACAACCAAGAGCCACACACTGTCGTGAATTGCAAGTACTATACCATATCGTACCCTTATTGCAAAAACCGATTATCTGCACCAAAATTCGAGCGAAAAGTTTTTGAGTTATAAGCATTTGAAACTTTAACGACTTAAAAATTAGTTATAATGATGTCCATTTTTAAACAATAATAATTTTTATAAACAAGAAACTATTCAAGAAATGTTAAATAGGTTAATAATTGAAAAAAACTTACTATTTTTTCAACAAAAAGAAGAAAATAACCGGTAAGGAGCTCACTTAGTTAGTTTTTCCTGAATGTAGAAAAAGTACCAAATTTTCAAATTTACCGTTCTGGTAGCTCTAATGGCATTTTTTATTTAATCACTTGTTTTGAATAGTAATATTCATCAAGACAAAAATCGTTTTAGTTCAACTTTAGCCAGTACAGGTGTAAAATAAATATCTTTAGTCGCTTTTGGCTGAAGGTAAAGTAGATTTTATTTAACTTTGTACGTACTAACTGCAGCGCCCTATGGTTTTACCCGAGGAGTTCCCGTTCCCGTGGGAAATGGGCAAGCCTACATTATTTCTTATAATCTCAGCTATCTTTAAAAGAAAGTTTCGTTGAAATCGGTCCAGCCGTTCTAGAGATTAACTCATTTAAATAAAAAAACTATTTCGTTTTATTATATTAGAATAACTAGCTGTGCCTTGCGGTTTCACCTACATTTGTCCCGTTCCCGTAGGAATTTAGGGAAACACTATAACTGTAAACTTTCCTCTCGAATCCCTCTATCTACTGATGAAAACTGAATTAAAATCCGTTGCGTAGTTTAAAAGATCTACGCGTACATAAAGAGGGCCAGACAGCGGGAATCGATTTTGTTTTATACTATGTAAAGATAACATATACAGCAGAGCTAAGTTTGCCCGCAAGCGTTGCTATATGGGTGCCCCATTGTAGCTTTGAATCCAGGGTTAATCCCAAGAACACTGTGGAGTCCTCAGTTTTCAAAGGTTCATTATTTATCTTTAAATTTTTACTGACAGTTCTCGGGTTAGGTAATAAAAACTCAACACACTTTGTTTTTTTAGTATTTAAAAGAAGATTATTTGCCGTAAACCATTCAGAAACTTGAGATAATGCATTATTTACATCGTCAAAATTGTCTTTTATCCTATCGACTTTAAAATTCAAAGACGTATCATCAGCAAATAGTACAATATCGCAAGTATTGTGGACAAAATGTGGTAAATCATTTATGTAGACCAAAAACATGAATGGACCTAGAATAGAACCCTGGGGTACACCCATTACTGAGGCTGATCCGGATGATTTTACATCATTGACACATACTCTTTGGACTGGTTCACTGAGATAAGACGCAATGAGACTAAGTGCAAAATCTTTAATGCCATAGTGGCTCAGTTTAAGCAAAAGTGTCTCGTGATCAACGCAGTCGAATGCCTTTGACGACAAATCACAGAAAATACCAATGGCACTCTGTGAGTTCTCCCATGCATCGAATATGTGTTGTAACAGCCTTGCGGCTGCATCGGTTGTTGATCGACCCTTTGTAAAACCATACTGCTCAGTGTGTAGGAGTTTATTTAAATTAAAGTGTAAAAGCAGTTGGTTGAGCATTATTTTTCCGAATATCTTGCTGAGAGTTGGCAAAATTGAAATTGGCCTGTAGTTATTCGGGTCACTTTTGCTTCCCGATTTAAAAAGCGGTATTAGCTTACTACATTTCATAAGGTCTGGAAAAGATCCAGAATCTACTGATTTATTAAAAATTAAAGCAAGATATGGCGCAATAATATCAATTATGTTATGAATTATTTTAACTGATATCCCCCATAGATCTGCTGTTTTCTTATTTTGTAAAGATTTAAATGTTTTGACTATGTCATATGGGGTAACGTGTTCAAACCTAAATAACTTATTGCACTCAGAGACATTGCTCCTTAGAAGACGATAGACTTCTGCTGGCGAGGAATTCAGAGAACTGGTTGTAGTAATTGGAATATTTTTGAAAAAGTTCTCAAACGTATTTACAATTACTGTATCGGAGTTAATTACATGATTATCACTTTTAAGCTCCAATTTATTATTATAATGTACCTTATGTTTACTCATTTCATCGCCGATGACGTCCCATGCTGTTTTAATTTTATTATCAGAGTTGGCAATTTTTTGTTTTATGTGAAGTGACTTTGCTTGTATGCACACATTTTCAAACAATTTAGTTTATTTTAGTTTCTTACATATTCAATAAACGCGGGGGAATAATTATATTTTTTTTTGTTTTGCAGAAGAGGGCAATCCGCGCAATCTATAATTTGAGGCCGCGGGATTCCCTTCGAGAAAGATTTAAAGAGATAGGCATTCTTACAGTAGCTTCACAATATATTTATAACAACATAATATTTGTCAGACAAAACATTTTGAGTTACAAAAAAAAGAGTGATTTGTCCGATAGACCAAGTAGAAATCCAAATAGGCTCATGTTTCCTGGGCTGCGCCTCAAGAGGGTCCAAAAGACATTTGTGAGAATGGGCGTGACGTTTTACAATAAAATTCCACAGTCAATCTTAGACTTGCCTCTACACAAGTTTAAGAAATCAATTAAATCTGCTCTCATGAAAAAAGCATATTATACAATTGAAGACTATGTAAATGATAAAAAAGCGTGGATATAATTCGCTCCAGTGATTCATAAGACAGTAATAACTATCCTGTGTTCAATAACAATTGTAAATTTTTTATTTTTTTGAAAAGAGCAACCGCCGAGTTTCTTACTGGCTCTTCTCGGCAGGAAAGGCATTCCGAACCAGTGGTAGATTCATTGACGATTCAAAAGTGCTTGTAAAAGTTTATTTGAATAAAAAATATTTCTATTTCTATTTCTATTTCTATTTTTTTCTGCATATAATTCAAACAGCTTATTTCTACTTTTATAGATTCCGGCAGTTGGCCAGTTACTAAACTTAAGATCTTTAGACAGTCTTTTCTCTATCACCTTAAAGATAGAGTTATATTGTGAGCTTAACAAATCAAAAAACTTTTGATTTGTGAAGATGTTCAAAAACCCTCGTAGCCCAGTTATACAGTAAAAGTGAACTTAAGTTCTTTTACCTGCAATAATTTTAACAAAATATTGAGTTCATTATTCTGCAAAAAGCAACTAATGTTGTTTAGTTCGTTTTACTTTTTAGATACATCAGCAATTTCTAGTATATTAATAAAAGCTGAAACCTGTTAACGCAGGTTAACATGTATTAACAGAATAATATTGACATAATGATAAATCAAGCAACTACATCTGAAAAGTATTATAATACAATACATTGTTTTTGTGGTATAGATTTATAAATCTAAATTATTTAAATGAGTTTAGTTCTTTTTTTAAGAAGGTAATTAAATCATACCTGTAGGTAGTTGCTTTTAACTCTAGCTATCTCCGTAAAAAAGCGTCGTAGCAGACAATGGGTTTTACCAGCAGCTTCGCCGTGAGCTGAGGAGTCGATTGATATATTTAACCTAATTTTGGTACAAAAATGCAGATAATCGGTTTTTGCAATAAGGGTACGATATGTCAATGTAAGCTGTTTCTATGATTTGGAGAGAAAAGGGGATAGCAGTATTGTTTTACTTATAACAAAATAATATGCAGATTTATATGTATGTGCTAAACACTACTTAATCACTGACAGTTATTATTTTTCTTTTTCAGGTGAAAATAATATGGGAAGAATACCATAAAAGCAAGGAGGTTATTTCAGCAACAATCCCCTTAGACCTATACAGGCAAATCCAACATAATATGAAACAATATCCAACATTCTTGTTCCCATTGCCTAGATCAGAGGGATATGAATATGTTATGTGTCAGAGTTATGGACATACAGTACACTTCACTCCTTTACTAGCATACCAGGTATTAGTTCCACATATAATAATTGTACTGTTTCAATTATTGGTAATATTATGTATAATAATTATCTGTAATGATGACCTCCCCGGTGCATTGGGGGAGTGCTGTGGTCTTATAACTGGGAGGTCTCAGGTTTGATTCCTAGCAGGGGCAATTTGGGAATTTACAATTTCTAAACTGTCTCTGGTCTGGTCTGGCAGGTGGCTTTTGCCGTGGCTAGTTAACACCCTATGGTTAAAGACATGCCGCTAAGAGATTCAGTGTTTGGGCACAATAGCATGTAGAAACTGATTAGGGGTATGGGGTGAATCTACACTGCCATACCGCTTCCAAGTTTGCCAGCTACTATCTTAGACTGCATTGTCACCAGTGGCGTGCACACAGGGTAGGCATAATGCGGAAAAATGATATAAAATGGAGAAAATCTCCAGTACGAGTTATAAAAACTTAAGGGTAGGCTTTTTATAGTTTGTACAATGCTTACCCTTAAGTTTTTTTTAATTCGCACTGAAGATTTTTTCCATTTTGTATCATCTGCCTACCCTGTAGTACATCCTGTGCACGCCACTGATTGTCACTTACCATAAGGTGAGATCGCAGTCAAGGACTATCTTGTCATTGAATAAAAAAAAATGACAAAGCTTTTTTAGTATAGTTTAATCAACATAACCATCTATTTTATTTATCAATTTTTGCATCAAATCATGGTGCCCATGCTTGACCTACCTACCTTTGAAAGTGATGTAAACAAAATAAAATTGCAGTCACATTTTGACTGATAATTAATTTTGTCCAATACAAAATTTTTCACTTAAAACTTAAAAATAATTAAACTTAAAAATAATTCCTTTTTAATCTTAACATAAAATAATTCCTTTTATAACCTTAACAATAATTAATTTTGTCCAATACAAAATTTTTCAAAAAACTGTAACTTAAAAAGAACTCCTTTTTAATCTTAACATAAAATAATTCCTTTTATAACTTATGCAGTCGCATTTTGAATTATAATTAATTTTGTCCAACACAAAATTTTTCAAAAAACTGTAACTTAAAAAGAACTCCTTTTTAATCTTAACATAAAATAATTCCTTTTATAACCTTAACAAGCTATTAACATTATAGTAAGGTTTTATAACAGATAAATAATAAATATTATAGGTTCATAGAGATAGAACTACAGTTCTCGCAATTCACGAGGGCGCGTGAGCTTTACTTATGGATACGTCGTGTACATGCACATTGCGTAAGTGTGCGTGCCTGTCAGGAGCCAAGCTCTCGCTCACGCTTATACAGATACGACACGCACACAACCATGAGCTAGGCGCCCTCGTGAGTTGAAAGAACTATACTAATATATATTATTCAGCCATTATTGCTTCAAATATGGTGCTCTAGCTCCTAGCTTACCTGTGAAACATTTATATAAAGAAATCAAAAATGCAGTCTCTGAGTTTTATAAGCCATAACATAAAATAAATGATTATTTTTTTAACAAAATTTTTGACAAATTGAAACGTAAAAATAATTCCTTTTATAACCTTAACAGGCTATTTACATTACACAGGTTCATAAAGAGAATGCTCCAGAATGTTTAACTATGGTACATTATCCAGAACTGAGTGACAAGGGGATAGTGTTGATGCGCGGAGAGTATGACAAGGTAAGAAAACAAAAATAATTTTACTAAAGGGGTATTTTTGTATGAAGCATGGCCTATTCTATGATTCCACCATTTTGAGAAAAAAATTAATCAAAATGGAGGAACGGTAGGTCACCCAAAATATTAATAAGTACACCTTTAGTTTTATCTTGCATATCAGGAAATACTTTTATACCATAATATTTTCCATTTAGTGTTGTAGTCCTTAGCCAAGCTAAAGTTGACTAATCTCCCTATCCCCTCCAAATAAGCGGAAAGCTTGTGCTAGGAGTGGGAATGACAATAGTGCAACAGGTTGGTTTCGAACCTGCGACCTTTCACAGTTGGGCTATTGAGGCTTTTATTTCTTTATTATATCTTATGTTTGAGTAAAATACACAAAACAATTTCTTTAATTTTATTCTATTTATTTCCAGAATGCTTTGACTGGCAAAGAAGCCCAGTGCCTTGCCAATCAGTTCCAAATGTACTATAATGGCAAAGATAAAAATAAGACCAAATTACTGGAAACTTTCACCAAAACCCCAGATTCGTTTAAGCATATGGACTTGATAAGGGAGTTAGAAAATATTGAATTAATTTAAATAGAACTGAATAACCAATATTTTAAATTACCTATAGTTTGTTATCTCTTTGTTAACTTATTTATGTGAATATAGAATAGTTCAAATGCATTGTTTTATTAGCCTTTGCCCTGCAACATTCACAAATGGAGTTGGAGCTGCCTTTTATGTTCGAAGTTAGCACACTACCATCTTAGACTATATTGACACCATCAGGGGAGATTGCAGTCAAGTCTATCTTGTCATCAAATAAACAAAAAGTGTACAACAACTTAATAAAACCAAATTAATTTTAGTTTAATCTATGAGGGTAGAATGTGTATTCTGGGGTATCATAAATACCAGATACAACAGGAGAAGTGGAATTAATTTCAATTGACATTGATGAGCTACTTGTTCTATCCATAGGGCTAGATCTGTGTGTTCCTCTGGTCTCACAATAGCAATACGGACTCCATGAATATCCAATATCGTCTTTCGAATTCTGTGGTATTGAAATATTGGTAGATGAATATGGACTTTTATAAACTTCTAAGACATTTGGGCTTAGTAAATTATCACAACAGATGGAGCTACCACTCCATGAACATTGAATATCATCTTCCGGATACTGTTGTAAGGGAACATATGGTCTATTATAAAATGCTAAGACATCTGGGCTTAGTGAATCATATATCTTCCTATTTTCGGCTATAATTCGAGCAACATTTGCTTTAGTAATTGCACTGTAGTCCTCGAAATTAGTTGTGGAAAACAGTGGATTCTGTTCAGCGTAAGTCTCTATGCCATCTAAGATACTGGCAAATATTTTTGCTTCTATATTGGTATTGGTTGTGGCAGGTGAACTTGATATTGGAGATGTTCCAAGTGGACTGTCCAAATTTGAATTTACTGCTTCTTTTTCTCTTTCACTTTCTGAAGTAAATAATATAATGCTTTTAGGAGTCTCTATGGCTTCCTTACCATCATTAAAATTTGGTGAAAAAATTTCCATTTCATCATCTGTAGTACACAGGTTCTGTCTCTCTAGCCCAATGGCATTATTACTATTATTATTTTCTGACAAAATTTTTGTATTTAAGTTAGACATTAAAGTTTGTCTATCCTGTAATTCGAAATTTTTACCTTCCAATTCAGAAACCTGGCGTCTTGTAACAGTTTCCGATCTGACAGCCTTATTAAATAAAGTTAGTCGATTACTTGTTATATAGTCTTTTTTTGTACAGTTTGATTTATTGTTATGTAACTTGGTATCAGTTTTGTAATTTACCCCTGATTCTTCATCCGAGTAATTTACCTTATGTTCGAGTGTTTTCTTTCTTAATTTGTCAAGACATCTTCGTGTTTTTCTTTTTTTGCGCTTTTTATCATTTAATGCTTCCATAGCGAATTAATTCGGATGTTCTATCTTATAAGATTTTATAAGTTTAAACAGAGTGATTTATATACTCTTTGAGTTTAAACGGTTTAAACCATGTTTAAACGTTTAAACCACTAAACTAAAGATCAAGAATCCACTGGGCTGGGCACTGAGGTTCAAAATTCAAATCACGTCTAACGGTCTAAAAAGAGTAGGTACTTTAGTAGAGGTCAGTGAATAGTGGTCACAGAACGCTAAGGGTGAAAACATGCCAGAGATGCCTCACTGCGATACCTCGCGGTCGCGGTTTAGCTCGCTACCTCGATGCCACCTCCATGTAAAACAAATGTATGTAAACAGACGAGCGCGAACATGCCGAAGGATACCTCACTGCGATACATCGCGGTTCACATCAATGTTTACCTCGATGCCTACGCGAAAATAAAATATTTTGTTTTTACAACGCGGTCGACTGCAAGCATCGATGTGCTCTGGCTTGTGATTGGTCGAATCGGTTCGCCCTCTCAAGGACTCCCGCCGTCGTTTACTTTAGGCCTCGAATACATTTTAATTTAATAAAATAAATACAATGTAGGTATAGTTAAACACATAATTATATGATGTATTATTTTATAAATTTTTTATAAATTATGGTTTTCAAAGCCCTATAAGATTTGTGCCAATAAACTTAGAATACGAATTATTATAATAGACTTAGGTACTTGTTTAGAAAATTATTCATTAAAATAAATATTATATTATATTTGCACAACTCTTTTATAACTAAACTACTCGTAAAATTGGTACATATTATTATAATATTATTATTCATTATGGTTTTTTTTTTTTTTTTTAATTAAATAATGGAAAAGGAGGCGCTAATAGATTTAATTTTTAATATTCCTGCCTGTGGGATAAGCGGCACAAAAACTACCACAACAGATTTACGACCTCCCTGGCGCAGTGGTGAGCGCTGTGGTCTTATAACTGGGAGGAATCGGGTTCGATTCCCGGCGGGAGCAATTTAGGAATTTATAATTTCTAAATTGTCTCTGATCCAGACCAGGCCAGCCTAGTGGGAGGCTTTGGCCGTGGCTAGTTACCACCCTAACGGCAAAGACGTGCCGCCAAGCGATTTAGCGATGGCGTATAGAAACCGATTAGGGTTGAATTTACACTGTTATTATACCCCTTCCAAGTTAGCCCGCTACCATCTTGGACTGCATCGTCACTTACCATCAGATGAGATGGCAGTCAAGGGCTATCTTGTCATCGAATAAAAAAATATATATTTTAGCCAAGGAATGGAAGAATATTACTTTAGCGTTTAGTGAGCATTTGAACTAAGCATCCAGGTGCGACTGAAATGGCATGTTTGCACCGACATCTATGTAAAACGTCCAGATATCGACATCGAGGTATCGAGCAGCGACCGCGACCGCGAGGCATTTCTGGCATGTTTTCACCCTAATAGTGGTGAATAATCTACGGAATAATAGCAATTTATCCGTGGCGGGGCCACAGACGAAGTACAAAAAGACTAGGCAATATGATTTATTAGTCTGTGACAGCTGCCAATTCATAAGTGAATGAGTATATTTACCTAATGACTACTCTGTGGTGAATCCTTCTTAGTTGCTCTATGCCTTCTATGATGATCATGGTGGTTGGTGAATCTAGTTTTTTTAAGGTAGGTACCTATATAACGGAGTGATTACTCTTGGGTTATATAGTAATCTGTGATCTAGTAAAACGGAGTGATTACATTCTCTTGGTGATCTAGTTTAAAAAAAAAACATAAGTGGACAGTGAATTAAATTTTGCATTAAAATTTATTAAAGAAATGCTAAGAAAATAGAAATATATTCCTAAAATTTATGCAAACGTGAGTATTCTAATGAAGGTATGAGTTAATACAATCGGTTAGAGGTTTTAAGTATTATCAAGCGTAAAAATGAGAAGTTCTATTTGGCTAATTAATATCTATTTCTATCGGTTTTCTCAATATAAGTAATTTTAAATATACTATTGGTTATTATTTTTAAATTATCAATTACTGTTTTCTTGCTATGAAGGATTATGGTGCTCTAATTAAAAAAAACATAATTTATGAAATAACATCTTTATAAAATTACAAGTTTAATTGCTGATTTATTTATTCCTCTACTTGCACACTTATTTTTTTATATTTAAGCATACCTAGTTAAGTAATTGTTTGTAATTAATAGAATAAACAATTATAGTAAGTTAAATATAATTATCGTAATTTACTTTAAGGTGTTGAAACAGTTTTATAACAATGTTTAACTATTTATCTATTTTAAATAAGTATTTATTATGAAAAGAAGCTTTTATTTATGATTTCTCAAAAGACATCATAAATAAAAGCTTCTTTTCATAGTTTTAAATAAATCTGAAACAGATGTTTTAATATTCATTAGATTAACAATTGTCTTTGTTTTTCTATTTTAATTTATTTAAAATGTAAATTTAAATGTAACTTAGCAGCTTTTAAATGATTCATTTTGATGAAAATTTCTTGAATTAAATGTGTGACACTACAAACTCTGGTTTAACTTCTGCAGTTGCTCTTCTCAAAACAAAATACTTATTTGAAATTTTTTATACAGTAGTAATTCAGTCATTTAATTACATTTCAGTCACTTTGTTATTAAGAAATTCACTAACTGTATATAACTTCAACTTAATAAATGTGTATGTAGAGCCATATAATAATTAATGTTACTAAAACTACAATAAAATGGGAATAAAATGAATGTAAATATTTAAAATACTTGTTATGTACATATGTCACCAAAATTCCACATTTGAGTACTTTCAATTTTAATTTAAACTTGTTATATTAAGTATAGGTTAAAATAAAATTGCTCATTAGCCAGATTATTGCTGAATTGTAATTTTAGTGAGTATAAATTAGTAGTGTATACTCATATTATTGAAAAAAAAATATATATTTTAAGTTGTGCATGGAACACAGTGCATTAGGCAGCAGGCATGGCAGCGGGTCGGCGCGGAGGGCGCGGCAGGTGAGGAGCGGCGCGGGGCCATGGCGGAGCCCGAGCCCGCGCCCGCCGGCCTCGCCGACGCCGTGCTGCTGGCGCCCCTCACCGAGGACTCCTTTCTGCACAATCTACACGTGCGCTACAAACGAGACATCATCTATGTGAGTGTCCCATCACAGCAAGTGAGCACCTAGGCGTGGTGACGTCACACTTTGCATCTTGCATCCTCTTCTAGGAGCCAATAACAGCTGCATACAATTTGAAAGACTTCAAATTTATTTATTTTTAAGTGAGAGAATCTCATAAATGCGAAACTGTTTGTTTGTCCTTCAATCACGCAGCAACGTAGCAAAGGATCGACGTGATTTTTTGCATGGGTATAGTTGAACATAAATTCAAAATTATTAAATTTCATGTAGGCCAACTTGTGGCTCTTATGACAAGTCGGTAAAATCTACCACCGGTTCGGAATGCTGATTCTGCTGAGACGAGCTGGCAAGAAACGCGGACTGCCGCGTAACATTTGAAAAGAGCAACTGTGCTCTTTTCAAAACAAAAAAATGTTACAATAAGTAGGTACATACCTTATCTATCTTGTGGACAGCTGAAGCAAAGCAGATTAGTTCCAAGCAACTTTGTCATTAAGGAATTCATTAACTGTGTGTGTAATAACTTGAAAAATTAAATAGGCTTTTTATTCCGGAAAAACCAGCGAATTTCCGCGGGATATATTTCTTAACCCAACTCCACGTGTACAAAATCGCGGACAGATGAATAAAAAAAGTACATGTTGTAGTGAAGTACCGTCAAAGTTATGTTTTCAATGTATGTGTTGTTCGAGTACAGACATACGTGGGCAACGCACTGGTGTCGGTGAACCCGTGCCGCGCGCTGCCGCTCTACTCTGCGGAGCTCGTACGCACCTACCTGGCGCGCCCGCCCTACCTCCTGCCGCCACATTTGTGAGTTGGCAACTGTAACTTGTTCATGGTTTAATTTGTTTAAGCATCATGTTCCCGCAACATGCGCAAATATGTTCAAGCATCTTGTTTGCATTTGAAGGGCACAGGAAAAGAAGGAGCTCATTAACATTCTCATTGTTTGAAGTAATCAAAGAATTAAACCTAAAATTTCAATTTCTACACTTACAACTCTACTAGAATATGATTCGTACCCATATAAAAAAGGAACAGTAAGTATAATATAATTAACATAATAGATTGTTATTTTAAAAGATTGGGTTGGTAAATAAATAATCGTATAGTTCATTCAAAAAACGTAAAATTGTCGATGAGCTCCTTTTTCCCTGTGCCCTTCATTTGTTTATGCAATGTGTTTGAACATGTTCATGTATCATGCTCGAACATGTTCATGTGTCATGCTCGGACATGTTCATACGTCATTCTGTAATATGTTCAAGCATTTGTTTATGCAATGTGTTCGGACATATTCATGCCTAATGCTCGATCATGTTCATGCGTCGTGCTCGAATAATATGCTAGCGTCATGTTCTAGCATGTTCAAACGTCATGCTCAAATAAGTTTGTTTGAGATAGAAGGTAAGCAAGTTTTGCATGCAAATTAAAACTTTATCACTATTGGATAAGGACTACATTTAATTATTGTTTACAGATACGCAATAACCGCCACTGCCTACCGCTGGGTTCGTGATAGAAATGAAAACCAATGTATCGTAATAACAGGTATCCTATTCATCCTACGTATAAAAAACCCTCAATAGCCTAACGGTGAAAGGTGCAGACTGAAAAAGATTGCAAGTTCGAACCCCACCAGTTGCACTAATGTCGTACCCACTCCTAGCACAAACTTTCTTCTTATTTGGAGGGGATAAGAGGATGTCAGGATAGATGCATCCTGACATCAACAAGTTTTGTTGTCGTTACATTAGCGTCCACCGTAAAAAACCCACCCGGCTGTCCCGGGTTCGCGTCGCGGAAATCCGTCCGTCCGACGTTCAACAATCCTGCTGTGACAAAAGCTGTAACTCTTTCACCCAAAAAATACTGGTCGGATTTTGATGAAACTACAATTTAATCTTAAAATCAGAACATGGAAAACAGCACATGGAAAATATGGAGAACAGAACATGAAAAATCAGAACATGGAAAAAGATTAGGTACCAGTTTGATTTGCAATTGCAGCAAGACAATGTTATTCCTGTTATTTTTACCCAACTAAGGCAAGCTCATATCATGCAGGTGAAAGCGGTGCTGGTAAGACAGAGGCGGCTCGAGTGTGCCTGCAATGCGCCGTGGTGGCGGGCGGCGGCGGGGGCGGAGCCCTAGCGGCCGCGGGGACCTTACTCGAGGCCTTTGGCAACGCGGCCACCGCGAGGAACCATAACGCGAGCAGATTCGTGAGTATATGTAACACTTCATTTTATAGGACTGTCCATTGATCGAGTTTACTATTTTAAAACAGAATTTTTAATGGGTCTAATTATGTGAAATTGACGACCTCCCTCGCGCAGTAGTTAGCGCTGAGATCTCGGGTTCGATTCCCGGGCAATTTGGGAATTTATAATTTCTGAATTGTCTCTGGTCTGGTGGGAAGCTTTGGTCGTAGCTACCGTCAAACACGTGCCGCCAAACGATTTAACGTTGTCACGATGGCGTGTAGAAACAGATTAGGGGTATGGCTTGAATTAACACTGCCATACCCCTTCCAAGTTAGTTCGCTACCATCTTAGACTGCATCGTCACTTACCATCAGGTGCAATCGCAATCAAGTTATGTATTTAAAAAGGTATAACATCAAAACTTCGGAAATTATTTCAAATGGCTGTACTGTAGAGTTGATAAAATGCACATCCGTCGATGTTTCTTCGATCATGACGTTCTCACTTCATAACACACACATAACCAACACGAATTTTGGTTTATCAAGTCATTTTGAAGACATTCTGAATTTCCAAGACTTACTCGATTTTTGATCGGAGAACATAAACGTGAAACCCTCTGGATTGCTGAATTAATTTGAATACATAGACATTACAAGTCCTCGGAACATGGAATCATTTGCATATTACTCCACCTTTGTGCAAGCATTACAGTCGTACTTAGCATGTCTAATGCCTTAAAAAGATAATGAAAAACGATAGATTATATTGAAATTTTTGTCTGTCTGTTTGTTGCCGCTAATCTCAGGAACAGCTGGACTGATTTTGACGGGACTTTCATTGGTAGATAGCTGATATTATCGGGCGTAATATAGGCTACTTTTTTAACCAACTTTCGCAAAAGGAGGAGAAGGAGTTGTGTTTTTCTACCTCTGATTATTATCGATATCTCCGTGATTTCTTAACCAGTTTGCGTGAATCTTTTTTTTATCGAAACAAAAACTTTGCGAGATGCTCTCATAAAAACTTCGGTTTCCAACTCCTCAATCCTGATGCTGCAGGGGATCTGCCCAACTAAACTGTGGGGATTTAGGAACTGTCGATTGTGAACTGAAGAAGCGGACGAAGTCGCGGGCGTCCGCTAGTGTATTGTATAATTGTACAGTTAAATAGTTTAGTTTCTTTTTAGATTTAATTTGATTATTTGTAAAATTATAGGACACCATAGAAATATTACTAGAGATTAAATTAAGTTAATTACGAATAAAAAAAAGAAGAATCGAGGGCTGAAATCACTGTTCTATTTTTCAGGGGAAACTGCTTGACATCGAGTTTGATTTCAAAGGAGAGCCTGTTGGAGGCCATATCACTCACTGTAAGTTTCATTTGAAAGTTTTAAACCATGTATTCACTTAGAAACAATTGTTTATAAAATCTGTTTCAAAAACAAAATGTTCGTGTTTCTGAAACAAATTATTTTGTGCTCCGCATCGCAAATCAGTTGCGTAACAAGTGCGTGCGAGTATAGACGCGTGTTTCATATGTTTTAAACATGGCTGTGTTATACAAAAAAATGTTGGGACCACAAGATAACACTACTTCCTCGAGCGATCTGAACTAAACAGCTGACTGTGTGGAGAGCAGAGTTTCCGAAACATTGTTCCTGAGAACATCTACATGTGTATCCGAAACATTGTTTCTCAGTGAACACATGACTTTATTGTTATTAGTAAGCAATTTATTCGGAGCGTACAAATAACATTTTGTTTTGTTTTTGTTGCCTGCAGACTTATTGGAGAAGGTAATAACTTTTGTAATAACTTAATGCATTTCAATTTGACGAATATGAAATATTGGACTTTGTTTATTAGGCATTTTTTATTATAAATGGCAAATGATAGATGCGTAGTTAAAATATAAAGCTGCGGGATTGATTAAAATTACTAGACTGCATCGTCACTTACCATCAGATGAGATCGCAGTCAAGGACTATCTTGTCATCGAATTAAAAAAGTCATTTCGGGGCCATTAAAAATTATCCTATTCCATTCATTTTCGGACTCCCCTATCCCATAACTTAAAATCTGTTTGACCTATTGTGTTTGCAGGAACGTGTGTGTTGCGTTGCGGAGGGCGAGAGAAACTTTCACGTGCTTTACCAGTTGCTGGCCGGCGCAGACGCACATTTACTCAGTGAGTTGTATTTACCAATTCATATAGAAAAGATCAATATATAAATCTCTGCAAAAAAAAATTTTTTTTTTTATAAAACATGGCAGAGATACATTTAAATTTACTCAACACTATACCTTTTTAAATTATTTTTTTTGCTCATTGCCCACAGATTGCAATTTTTGAAATAGGTCACTAATTCTAAAGGTGCGATATATTTTTCTCTGTGCCATATTTCAGGCAAATCGGTTCAGTCGTTGCGGCGTGATTGAGTAAAAATCATCCATCCATCCAAACTTTCGCATTTATAATATTAGTAGGATGCATGCATGCAAACCAACGGGAATGGGTTTGCTTTCGTCTGCCTGTCTTAACATGTATTGAATTGTTTTGCATCTTTGAAACTTCATTGTGGAAACACTGTATACATAGCATAGTTTTGTTACCTATTGTAAAAAAATTTTTTTTAAAAGAGCAACCGCCGAGTTTATTGCTGGTTCTTCTCAGCAGGAAGGGCATTCCGAGCTAGTGGTAGATTCATCAAGTTTATTTGAATAAAAAATATTTCTATTCTATTCATTATGATCTGATTAAAACGGATTGTCCGTAGAGCGGTTAAAGCTGCAGCGTTCATGGGAGCAGTACCGGGTGCTGCGCGGCGGGGCGACGTGCGCGGAGGGCGGGTGCGCGGGCGCGGGGGCGGGCGCGGGCGGCGCGGGGTGCGCGGGGTGCGTGGCGTGCGCGGGCGGCGGCGCGGCGGCGGGGGGGAGCGCCTCCCCGCGCCGCGCGCCGCCGCAGCCGCCGCCCGGGCCCCGCGCGCCGCAGGCTGATCGAGACCACTTCGCCTTTACTAAGGTGCGTATCTATGGCCCTATACTGCCGTCATAAGGAAAAAATACGAAATTTTTCGAAATAGATGGCGTCAAAACAAAAAGACGCATGTACCAGTATTTTTAAATTTTGTTAAAAAAAAAAGTTTGCCATCTTCTTTGTCAAACTATAGGACGTGCACTACTGGACAAAGGTCTCTTGCACAGACATCCACAGGCTTCGGTCTTACGCCGCCAGAATTCAACAGCTCCTTGTGACTCGTTTGATGTCGGTCCACCTAGGTTTGCCATACAAAATTATCCAGAGTGAAGTTTGTAAACTCTTTGTTTTTCCGGGATAAAAGTAATAAAATAAGTGAGTTGGCCCTGTGTTGGACGTGTGTTGGTCGTAGGCCGCGATGGGCGCGTTGGGGTTCAGCGCGGCGCAGTGCGGTGCGGTGCTGCGCCTGTTAGCGTTCCTGCTCAAACTGGGCAACGTGCAGTTCGAGCCGCAGCACAACATCGACGGCTCCATTGGCACGCGTTTACAGCACGAGTACGGTAAGACATTATAATCCCGGGGGGAGCATGTTGTAAACAACAAGAGTCTAGACTCTAGACCATAGACATAGTCACATCTATGGTCTAGCTAAAGACTTATGTGACAGTGACAGTGACAATGACAGATAGCAAAAAAAACTTATTTCAAATTCAGAATGATTCAGCGTCTTCGATCGCATACAACGGTTTTTTCTTAACATAAAATCATCAAATCTTCAATTGTGAACGGTCAGATTACAGCCAAAAGGGTAATAACAAGGACTGACCATCAATTTTAGTTTGTAAAAATTAAGAAAAACACTCATAAAAATTATCGCAATAATATTGTAGCGTGGTTGTGTTTAAAATGTATCTGTGCAAGTGCGAGCGAGAGCTTGCTCGCACCGACCGCTTCCTAGACAGACACGCACACTTACGCATTGTGCATGTATACGACGTACCCACAAGCAAAACTCACGCGCGCTCGTGATCAACCAAAAATCAATTAAATTATGAATTTTTCTCATGAAATAGGATTCATGAAGTATAAAAGAAACGTATTTTTTTTTCTATTTCGAGCGAGATTGATATTTATTTTGATACAGCAATCAGCCATATTGGGTTGAGCACCAATCAGAATGATACATCACATCACATCTAACTTCAAACTTTGACAAATTACTCTGAGAAAAACATAGAAGTGACGTCACGAACGACGCCATGACACCGTCGAGCGTTGCGGACTCCATGCATATTGCAAGAATTATAACGAGGTATGTTGATGTGTGCAGAATTGCGCGAGGCGTGCGCGCTGGTGGGTGTGGAGGCGGACGCGCTGGTGCTAGCGTTGGGCGCGGCGCCGCCACACGACGACGTGCCGCCCGGTGCGTTGGACTCTTGTATTACATTTTGGCTTTACTATACTATCCAAGTTAAACTTGACTGATATTATCGTCTCCCCTCCAAATAAACTTTAATTAGGAGTGAGTACAACATAGTAGTCAGCTACTGATGATGATAAGATATTGATGAATTGGTGTCTTGTACACTGACCTATTTTTTAATCTATGATTCTTGCTGCTGTGATTTCTTTTTTGACTAACCTGATTGACGCCATTTTGGATTTTATTGACGCCATTTTGGCGCTGTAAGCGCTAAGCAGATACGAGTGTCTCTGGAACTAATAGTAATATTGCAAATGGCGCACCTACCTCTATAATCTACGATTTCATTGTTGTATGGTTTCATAGATTAATTATAGAGGTCGGTGCGCCATTTACAATATTACTATTAGTTCCAGAGACACTCGTACGTCAAATGTGGCGCTTTATATTGATCCATAATTAAACTGTCATTCGTATAGGGTCAGCAAATTATTGAATATGCTGACCCTATACGAATATAGGTATTTATACTTATCTACGTTTAACATTGGTTAAACGTAGATTAGCTATATAATAGTGGTGTTGTATAATAATTTGAGGGTATTGTCACAGACGAGTCGTGCTCGGTGGAGGAGGAGTGCAGCTCGGAGGCAGGGTCGGAGAGCGCGGGCGCGGGCGCGGAGTGGGCGCGCGCGCTGCGGGACCGGCTGCTCTGCGCGCTGTACTCGCGGCTCTTCACGTGGCTCGTCAACGCCGTCAACGACGCTCTTAAGGTAACTATTTATAAAGTTATGTGTGTAGAGTACTTTTTATACCTAATTGTGTAAATGACATTAAAAAAATGCCCATATATAACATGAATTTTTTGAAAAATTTGTTTTACTTTTTAATCCAACTTGGTTCTGCTCGGTTAGAATGGCACTCCTGCATTCAGTGGTAAATTCATTTGACGATTCAAAAGCAATTTGTAAGTTTTATTGTGTCGTATGTAGATTTGGTACGAAGGATCACTTATGTTGGCGCTTTGATTTTCGTCGAAGTATTTGCGATTGAAATTAAAACTCTTGCGTGGATTCAGTTAAAACTTTGTATTAATATAATAACGGTTAGTTACAGTGCGTATAAGTAACGTATGATTTTCGAATAGAATAACGACTGACATTTTGACTTTGACTGATTGATGACTTCGATGACGGACATACGTGGACCAATAGTGTCGCTTTTCTTAAGGCGTTTTATTTCTGCTTGAACACCTTAGCCGGCCGTGGTGGGTGCGCGTCGTTCGCTCGGCATACTGGACGTGTACGGGCTGGAGTCGCTGGCCCACAACGGGCTGGAGCGGCTGCTCATCAACTACGCGGCGGAGCGGGTGCAGGCGGCCGTCACCGCGGCCACCATGCGCCGCGAGCAGGAGGAGTACGCGCGCGAGGCGCTCGCGTGGGCGCCGCTGCCCTACGCCGACCACGAGCTGTACGCCGACCTGCTCGACGCGGTGAGTACTGGCGCAGTCGTCACCACTGACGTCACCACGTGGCAGCCGAGAGAAGCCAGCGGGCGTTACAATGCGCGCGCGGCGAGGCGCGACTCGTGTCTCGTCGAAATCGCGAACGCTCGGTCATCAGCGCCGGCGGGCCAGTGCGTTTTCGTCATCCCTGCACGAAGCCCGCGCTCGGCGCTTATCATATACTAGCTTTAACCCGCGGCTTCGCTCACGTTAAGTTCGATTTTTTAACACCCTATTTAACCCTCTTGGGGTTGAAATTTTCCAAAATCCTTTCTTAGCGGATGTCTACGTCCTAACAGCTACCTGTATGCCAAATTTCAGCTCGATCGATCCAGTGGTTAGAGCTGTGCGTTGATAGATCAGTCAGTCAGTCAGTCACCTTTGCCTTTTATATATTTAGATGTACCTATTGCGTTCCTACAGCTATTATGTTTGTAACTTGTAATCGAATATACATTAATTTCACCTACGACTTTTCAGTATTTATTAATAGTCTCCTACAACTACCACTCATCACCATCATCAACCCAAATGTTGGACATGGGCTCCTTTTAAGTAGTTGCCAGCGTTACCTTATTTTCTGTACTTTCTGGATGTCATCGTTCCTTCTAGCCTGGGGGTGTTCTACACTCAGTTTGCCATGACGCGGTCTCCACTCGGGGACCTTAAGAATCCAGCGGCTATCGAAATAAAATCCAGCGGATATAACCTACGAATAAATAATAAGTAAGGAAGTCTAACTGCGTTAAAAAAATGACCCCAACAAAAAACAAAAACTGTGCCGAAGTGGGTGGACATTAAAATTTAGCCGTTAGAGGCGGGGATTATAAAAAAAAAGTAGCAGGTCAGCAGTTGGTCATTTTTCTTGCACGTCACATTTTCATAACATCGTCCAATGACTCAGCTGTCATAGCAAACATAGCAGCACGCGCGGAACCAATCCCTGCCTTCGTTTTGAATTTGAACAAAGCATGTCTAACCTCTGAAGTGATTCGTATGATTGATATTTTGAATCATACGTCTTTTGGGTTTGAAGTAGGGGCATTTTTTGAGTGGATTTTTTTTTTTTTTTTTTATATTTTTAGCGAGCAAACGAGCAGGCGGGTCACCTGATGTTAAGTGATTACCGCCGCCCATGAACACTTGTAGCACCAGAGGCACCACCAATGCGTTGCCGGCCTTTCAGGAATTTGTTGGTCCGCCCCACCCCCATGTTGTAATTCAGTGGAAACACCGTCGCAGGAAGTTGGTTCCACAGTTTCAAAGTACGTGGAAAAAAGGATCTGGAACATCGGATGGTCGAAGTGCTCCAGGCGCCCAGGTGATGAGGGTGAAATTGTTTTCGGTGGCGAGCGGTGCGGTTGTAGAAGAGAGACGGTGGAATAAGGTCAAATAGTTCTTCAGAACACTCCCCATTATATAGCCGATAGAATACGCAGAGAGAGCTAACATCTCTGCGGTGCTCCAGGCTTTCCAGCGGGTTGGTTAATTTGGGATTGCCCACAAGCCGAACTGCCCGCTTTTGAATCCGGTCAAATGGAAGGAGTTGGTATTGGGGTGCTCCAGCCCAAAGGTGAGAGCAGTACTCCATATGCGGGCGGACTTGCGCTTTATAGAGTAAGAGCCTATGCTCGGGCGCAAAGTACCGCTTTGCTCTGTTGAGCACCCCAAGCTTTTTCGAAGCTAATTTAGCTTTTCCTTCCAAGTGATCCCGGAACTGGACGTCGTTCGAAATGCAGACACCAAGAATCCCAATGCTGTTGGAAGGGGTTAGGGGGGTGTTCTGGAAGAGAAGAGGTGTGGTGAAGGGGGTCTTTTTGGCGGTGAACGCACAAACTTGTGTTTTTGAGGGATTGAAATGGACAAGATTTTGTGAACCCCATACTGACACTTTATCAAGGGAAGCCTCAATGTCAGACACAAGTTTGGCTCTATTCTCCTCTAGCATTGCGCGGGAAAATTGTGCATTTCCTTTGTAAAGGGCATCACCAGTACTGTCATCTGCATAACAATGGATGCTGCTGTTTTGCAACATGTCATTGATATGCAGAATGAACAGTGTAGGCGATAACACTGAGCCCTGTGGAACGCCTGCATTGATGGGCTTAGGGTCAGAGCAAAAGCCGTCGATTGTGTTCTGAATTAGGCTTCCTTACTTATTATTTATTCGTAGGATATAACAAACCTAAAAAACTCGTGCTCACTGCGCTGTTGATCCTGTTTGTTATAAATATCATGGGTAAAATATTCTGTTCTGGACATACCATATTATATCTCAGTCTACCTCGGTTCCCCCAGGGCCCGGAGAGCGTGTTGGGCATGCTGCGCGAGTGCTCGTCGCGCGGGCAGAGCGACGCCATCTTCCTGCAGCGGCTGCAGCGGAGACGCCATCCGCGACTGCTGGTGCTGCCGCCCGACCGATTCCAGTGAGTCTTATAAACAAGCTCTTGTTACATTTCTATTTTTTTTAAAGAACTGTCATACTGTCATACTTATATATAATTACTGTCATATCCCTTCCAAGTTAGCCCGCTACCATCTTAGATTGCATCGTCACTTAAAATAAAAAATTTCTTACTGATTATTATTAAATAGACGGTCTTCCAAATAAGTTAAATACACGCCCGCTGTTAGTTTTATGTTTGATAACCGTTTTAAAATGTCGATTAAAGTATGTAAGGCGCTAAGGGTTTGTTTATATAAGATGTGTGTGCGGGCAGGGTAGTGCACTTCGGCGGGCCCGTGGTGTACAGCGCGCGCGGCATGGTGGCCAAGAACCGCGACGCGCTGTGCCGCCGCTGCGCCGCCGTGCTGGCCGCCGCGCAAGAGCCGCTGCTGGCGGCGCTGTTCGCGCCCGGCGCGGGGGCCTTCGTCGGCAGGTGACTGCTTTATATGTACTACAATGAATGTATGAATAAATACTTCAAAGTAGTAGCAGGTGGTAGGTACTTTTAGGCCTCAATTGCACGTCCGGTTACGATGTACATTGCACAATAGGTTACAAACCGAAATGTTTATGACAAAGAAATATACTATTAATTGCATTATACTATTTAATTGAACATTAAAAATGTAAAAGGACTAGACTAATGACAAATGACTTAATATGACCATAAATAAATCGACTAACCATAGCTTATACATATTGAACTAATTATTATTTTAATTTCACTAATTATTATTATATTATTACTTGACATCCAATTTTGAACCATTAAATGCATGTGTTTACCAAATTTTTTTTTATTATTTATTGTATTTTTCAATTATTGTATTAATATGATTTATTATAACTATTTAATGTAACTTGCAACGCCCTAACAGGGCTTCATGTAATCTTAGACATTATGTATTAGACATGTAAGTGCATTCATGAATGCAAATAAATAAATGAAATAAATAATAAGTAAGGAAGTCTAACTGCGTTAAAAACATGACCCCAACAAAAATTATGCCAAAATGTGGGCGGAGATTAAAATTGAGCCGTTGGAGGCGGGGATTAAAAACAAAAATAGCACGTCAACAGTTGGACATTTTTCTTGCACGACAAATTTTCATAACATCGTCCAATGACTCAGCTGTCATAGCAAACATAGCAGCACGCGCGCGAACCAATCCCTGCTTTCGTTCTGAATTTGAACCAATCACCAAGCATGTCTATCTGTAACCTCCGAAGTGATTTGTATTTTGAATCATACGTCGTTTTGGTTTAAAGTAGGGCCATTTTTTGTGTGGATTTTGTTCTGAATTAGACTTCCTTACTTATTATTTATTCGTAGGTACAACCCGACCAACCGACCGAGCGGCCAACTTGACGTGAACGTATAGTTGGCCGCTACCTCGCAGCGCGCTTCCCCGCACCGCACCTCAAGTCAGACACGCTTAGTACAGATAGCAACGTACCGTTCGCGATTGTCACTACCAAACTTTTTAAAAGTTTCCTTATTGTTACGTTATGAATGTTTTTGTTAACTTTAGGTTTTTTTATAAGTACACTTTCTCGTTTCGAAGTGCTCACTGAGTTATTTCAGTAAAGTTGCATACGCCTAATTACTATTACTAGTAAGGATGTATTATTATTTTTTTTTTTTATAAAAGAATATCATGTTCTCCTCTCCCCTCCAAAGAAGTGAAAACTTGTGTTAGGAGTGGGTACGACAATAGTGTAACGGGTGGGGATCGAACCTGCAACCTTTTTCAGTTCGCACCTGTAACCGTCGGGCTTTTGAGGTTTAGTATTATAACGTGTGCACGGTCAGCAGCAGCGGGTCGCCGCGGCGGCCGTGCGCGCTGGCGTGCCGGCAGCGCGCGCTGGTGGGCGCGCTGGTGCGGCGGCTGCCCGGCGCGCCGCGGCTCGTGCGCTGCCTGCGCGCCGACGCCGCGCTGCGCCCGCACAGATTCGACGCCACACTGCTGCGCCATCAGATCCGCACGCAGGGGTGAGTGCGTATAACTCGTGCGAATTAACATGCCACCAGCCCCTTCCGATAACTTATTTGTCGATCGATTCGGTTTGTTAACATATATTTCGCTCGCTCTGAATCCACACGACAAAAAGAGATCGATATCTAACCGTATCGACACGGTATGTTATCGAACAGGTCTGAATCGCCCTGCAGCACTGGCAGCATGGGTAGGAGATAAACATTTTATCCACTGACAGGGGATACAATTGCCTTCTCCCTATGCTAGAGCATGGCGACAGGGGAAAGGAGAAGTATATCCCTATTTGACATTGCAAGTGGAGCAACTTCCCCCGGCTAGAGCATGGGAACAAATGAAAGAGATAAACTTATCCTTTTTTGACTTTTGAAAGGGTCAAACGAAAACGAAAACCACAGACAAAAACCACCTACGAATCACCTATTAACTGTCAAAATCACGAGTATAGATAAAAGTAATGACTTTTTCAGATCGAATTGACATAAATTTTGAAGTATTGTGGTATTTGTACCTCCTACTTCCATGATTTTCTTATAATGGCAATAATTGCGGTAATAAATTTTCTCCCTTTTTATCCACTGTCAATATTCTTCCACCGCTGAGCCCATGCTCGACGGGTGGATAAGGGGATAAACATTTTATCCTTTTCCCGGGGATAAAATTTCTCCCGCCCATGCTACCAGTGCAGGTTCAAATGAATGACGTTTAGAAAACTGAGTGCAAAAAAAAAACATATATATATTTTACTTTATTATTATTTGGATGGATGGATGTTTGTTACTCAATCACACCACAAAACGGCTGAACGGATCTGGATGAAATTAGGCACAAAGATAGAGAAATAAAAAATGGGTTGTTTCCGAGCCAGGTGCCATGTTAATGCGCACGGGTAGTACTGTTGCATCCCGAAATATTAAGAGTATATTAATGTGTTGCTATTTTCAATTGCCAAAGAAAATAAAGCGTCGATCAGCATTATATGCCCTTAAAAGTAGATTGTCTCAAGAAATAAATCAGTCGTTTTAAACCGAACTGCTACTGCATTTTTTGTAACTCGTGTTTTATGCATATGTACATATTTCTCGGCAAATGGACATATTATTAAGTAGATCTCATGTAAGGATCACTGTGTAAAAAAAAGAAAATTGGACCCCCAAAATCGTCTCACGTAGTAAAGATTTACTGATTAAAGGTTTTCTTGTGTGTTGGTTTGTCCTTCAATCACGCCGTAACAAAGCGAAGGATCAACGTAATTTTTTGCATGGGTATAATTGAGGACCGGGAGAGTGACATAGGCTACTTTTTTGGATTGTTTTGCATTTTTGAAACTATTGTGGAAACACTGTATAGTTTTGCATAGCATAGTTTTGTTACCTATGGAGAAAATTTTTTTTTGAAAAGAGCAACCGTTGAGTTTATTGCTGGCTCTTCTCGGCAGGAACGGCATTCCGAACCAGTGGTTGATTCATTGACGATTCAAAAGTACTTGTAAAAGTTTATTTGAATAAAAATATTTCTATTTCTATTTTTATCTCGGAAAATCAAAGAGATTCCGCGCGATTTTTTAAAACTAAAGCCACGCGAGCGAAGCCACGGGCATCAACTAGTTATGTATGTGTAGGATAATGGACATGGCGCTGCTGCGTCGCGCGGGCTGGTGCGAGTCGATGTGCGCGCGCGCCGTGCTGTCCCGGTACGGCGTGCTGCGCGCCGCCCCCGCCGCGCCGCCCGCGCCGCCCTCGCCCGCGCTGGACGCGCGCGACGACCCCGTGCGCGCCGCGCGCGCGCTGCTGCGCAGCCTGCCCATCCCCAGCGCGGAGTTCGCGTACGGCCGCACCAAAGTGTTCATCCGGAGCCCTAGGACGGTGAGATTATACTTTCAAAATATACTGACGTGATCCTGACGCGAATAGGTGATCCTGACGCGTATGCTAGCATTTAGCAATGCTAGAAATAAGATTTTCTTCTAATGCCTAGGTGAGGATGGCAATCGTTAAGGCTAATTTAACTTTGTTAACTGTAGCTCTAAAGACATAATTGTTAAACGTAACATTAATAAATGCCTATGGTTTTTTTTAATTTAATCTAAATTGTATGCTTTTGTTAATGGCACTAGATCCAGCTAGTTATGTCACAGCTTGCTGGATGTTACAGCACATATTCTCACTACTTTCCTTACTTATACTTTTTCGTTTTTTCTCTTTCTAACTGACAATTTAGTTTTTTATTCGCAAGTTGTGGCAATCTCTAAGTTGGTCTACAATACAACAATAATATGTTTTTTCATTTTTTGTTTCGTTTAATAAGTGTTATTGTAACCTGTGCATTGTCCATTAAATAAATAAAAAAATGCCTAAAAGTGAAGCTGTGCGATATGCGATTTATACAGAATCGAGCAGCTATTATGAAACGGGTTGATGGTATGAATAACATTGTCAGGTGTGGGAGTTGGAGGCGCTGCGCGCGGCGCGCGTGGAGCAGCTGGTGCGGGCGGCGCAGCGTGCGTGGCGCCGCTACCGCGCGCGCCGGAGACACGCCGCCGCCGCCCGCATAGCCGCCGCGTGGAGGCGACACCGGGTATGCTCTGCTGTAGTTCTTACTAGATGTTGCTGTCGACTTATGCTCAGGGGCCCAAGTCTGCTATCAGAGGCGTAACTATAGGGTGGCATGACGGCAAAATGCCACGGGCCCCCAGCCGGCAGGGGCCCCCGATCAGAGAGGGCCGGAAGCACAAGATGATCATAACATTTATAGCCATTCCTGTGACTAAGGCTAGTGCCGAGCGATCATTTTCAAAATTAAAATTGATATAAACTAAACTCTTTGGGACAAGAAGAAAGGTTACGCACAGTGGTAGATTTACCAAATGGCTGATTTGACTGGAGCCTAGGGCAGCAGATTTTAGGGGCGGCGAATTTGGGGCCAAAATTTTTATTTATGTCTTACAGAAATTAAAAAGATACATATTTGTAATACCTAAATGTCATTAGGTCCACAAACATATTTTAAAATAACCCCAATAACAATTACTAAATAGTTGGTAGGGCCAACCGGCGCATACAAACGCAAGGTCTCAAGACTAGATATGGCGCAGTGCAGAATAAAAAATTTCGCGCTCGCTTCGCTCGCGAAAATATCACTTTTATGTTGCCATTGTAGGTGCCAAGAATGAACTACTAAGTACCGTAATGCAATCATAAAATATTTCGCGCTCGCTTCGCTCGCGAAAATGTCACTTTTATGTTGCTATTGTAGGTACCAAGAATGGACTACTAAGTGCCGTAATGCAATCATAAAAAATTTCGCGCTAGCTTCGCTCGCGAAAATATCACTTTTATGTTGCTATTGTAGGTGCCAAGAATGGACTACTAAGTGCCGTAATGCAATCATAAAAAATTTCGCGCTAGCTTCGCTCGCGAAAATGTCACTTTTATGTTGCTATTGTAGGTGCCAAGAATGAACTACTAAGTGCCGTAATGCAATCATAAAAAATTTCGCGCTCGCTTCGCTCGCGAAAATATTACTTTTATGTTGCCATTGTAGGTGCCAAGAATGAACTACTAAGTACCGTAATGCAATCATAAAAAATTTCGCGCTCGCTTCGCTCGCGAAAATATCATTTTTATGTTGCCATTGTAGGTGCCAAGAATGAACTACTAAGTACCGTAATGCAATCATAAAAAATTTCGCGCTTGCTTCGCTCGCGAAAATGTCACTTTTATGTTGCTATTGTAGGTACCAAGAATGGACTACTAAGTGCCGTAATGTAATCATAAATACAATACGCTCCGAATTAAAGGTTATTAGAAAATCAAGTAATTGTAATTGCGTTTGTATGTACCTACTTCACGTAGTGATTTATGAAAAAATAAAAAATACTATCTCATTGGGTGAGCTTCTTTATATTGGGCGAGGGAGGGCCCCATCCGATGAATTTGCCACGGGCCTCAAACGGTATAGTTACGCCTCTGTCTGCTATTGCAATTGTAGTCCAATTGTCTATCAATGACATCCCAATTGCTACTTTTAGCAATTTTGGTAGTTTACTAATTCAATGGCGTCACAATAGTTTTCCGATGGTTTGCCACTGACACATCTAGCTTTGTAGATTCAAATAAACGTTTTTAATATGTTTTTTTTTTAAACTCATTTCGGCAAACGCTTTTTAAGCTAATGCCAATACCGAGGTATCATTGAATTACAATCTAATTATAAGAAATCGAACGACCATTGTGAATTTAGTAGACTACGAAATTTTGGACCAATGATAATTGAATTGTAATTGTATTGCGGTTCAATGACAATGACATGTAAAATAGCAGACTTGGGGCCCAGATCTATAGAGCGTGCTCAGATTTAAGATAGAGGTTAAAACAAGACAAAAATATGTTCTGAGATAAATGCATCTCGTTTTAATTATGTCTTGAGTATGAGCTAAGTCAGAGCACGCTCTATAGATCTCAGCATTAGGATTTTTAATTCCCGCAGGAGTTCTTTAATTTTCCGGGTTAGAATATAGCCTACGTCTTAATCCTGGGTATGTGCTACCTTCATTCCAAATTTCAGTTAAACTGGTTCAATCGCTGTAGCGTGAAGGAGGAACAAACGTCCATCCATCCATCCATCCTCACAAACTTTCGCATTTATCATATAAGTAGGATAGGATACTAAGTAGGATGTAAGTAGTTCACAATTCCTTTTTTCCCCTCCAAATTAAGTATAAAGCTCGTGTTAGGACGTAGGAGTAAGCACGGAAATAGCCCGATGGATTGGGTTAGAACCGTCAACCGGTTTCAAGCTTATCAGGTTTAATGGTGCCAGTCTGTATTATTTCAGCAAAAACATGCTGCAATAGAGAGGCGAACTGTGAAACGGTTATCACATGTAAGTACATATTAGTATGTTTTTTAAAAATTTTGCATGAAAAAGAAATACTAATCTTGTAAATCTCGTGGGCGATTTTTTTTTTTTTTTGCTTTTATAGGGCTCTTGGTGGGTAGTTTTCTTATTTCCGACACCCTTGGTGGGTAGTTCTTCTTTCCGACACTAATTTATCACCTTAAAGAGACACTTTTTTTTTTGTTCAAAAATTAAATACCTAACCTACCTAATAATTTTTTAAATAAGTTTATTTAAGCGTAAAAATCTCATGCTTTAATAACAGCGGAATCTTCATCTGGAACCGGAAGCGTGCAGCAGTACGGAGACAGCGGAGAGGACCCTGCGGGGGAAGGCGGCGTGCGTCATATGGCGCGCGTGGACGACGTACGCGAAGAGGTCGTACCTGCTGGGCCTGTGGGCGCGCCTCCCCGCGCGGCACCGCTCGCCCGCGTGCGGCGCGTGGCCGCCGTGCCCGCGGCCGCGGCTGCTGGCCCGCGCGGACGCGCTGCTGCGCCGGCTGCACCACAAGTGGCGCTGTGCCGTGTACCGGAGGGCTTTCGACCAGACCGCGAGGAATCGGATGCGGGAGAAGGTCACTGCGAGCGTGTTGTTTAAGGTGATATTACTATATCATCACTTCCTCTTCTTTGTCAACCCACAGGTCCACAGGTCTCGCTCTCGCGCCACCTGAACCTAGCGGCTCGTGACTAGTGTGATGTCGTCGGTCCATCTAGTGAAGGCTCTGCCAACGCTTGCCGGTGCCACTCCTGCACTCCTGAACCCTGCATGCCTGAAATTTGTCTGTAATGTTCTCAAAGATGTGTGTCCAATCAAATTTGATTGATTTTTTTGTTTTCATAAACTAGATGACGCCACTAGTAAGTTAGCTGCCGCTAAACTATTTCTACGTAAGAATAGACTTAAGAAACGTCACTTTGTATGCAAAGCGTCGGTGGCCAGCCCCCCTCGCCCCTCTGTTGTGCTTAGTTTAATACGTAGTGCAATACAGTTTTTACATTGAACCCCTTGTTTCAATAACGCGTCCGAGTTCGCGTTCAGACCAAGGGACAGGGTGGGATGCTTTTTCTCCAATGTGTGAGGTCTGTTAACCCGCACTTAACCAGTCTGACGTGTGATGGTGGGTTGAGGTGATGATGTGTGATGGTGGTTCGTGACGCAGGACCGCAAGGTGACGTACGCGCGCAGCGTGGCGCACCCGTTCGTGGGCGACTACGTGCGGCTGCGCGCGTCGGCGGCGTGGCGGCGCGGGCTGGGCGCGGCCGCGGCGGACCGATACGTGGTGTTCGCGGACGTCGTCGGCAAGGTACTTGGATATTATTTATTTATCTTATATATAAAAATGAATCGCTTAATGTGTTGGTAAGCGCATCACGCGTGAACGGCTGGACCGATTTCGCTAATTCTTTTTTTATTGTGTTTGTTATTGTTAGGAGAAGGTTCTTATGAAAGAAAAAATTAAGAAAATTGCGCGGAAAATTAGAAAATTTAAGAAATATTAACCACCATATTAAATTATTTCTAATGTAACCGCTTTTACAATTCAAACTTTTTTGATGTAACCTTATGGCGTTTGACATAACATTGACAGAATGCGTGCTGCCAATTTCGTCAAAGAGGATGTAAAAAAACTTAAGACAGGACAACGTCTGTCGGGTCCGCTAGTTTAAAAATAAATTTATTTATAAAAAAGTGAACACAATTTTACACCATAATTTATAGACTAAAGCATTAGACTAAAACTTGTGGCTGGCCCAATTCGACCGTAGCCTGTGCTAGGGCTGTCCAAATATTCTCGACCCAATTGTATTAAATTTTTGATCTAAATTTTTTTTAATGAAATACCTAACTAAATTTAATTATTATTAGCTTGTCTTGGATTGAGACATTGCATACAAAACTTTAATCAGTAAAAAATACTTCAGTCACTTGCTTGTTGCTTATACTGTTTGTAGATAGTATGAAGTATGAACTAACCCGGAGTTAGGAAATAAGCGGCTCGAGTCATCCACACGTAAAACCATCGTTCCTGTTATCATCATTATTTTACAATATTTTTTTTTATTCATGTAACGTGTTGAATAAATATATTTTTTTTATCCTACTAATATTTTAAATGCAAAAGTTTGGATGTATGGATGTTTTTACTCAATCACACCGCATCGGCTGAACCGGTTTGGCTGAAAGGCACAGAGATACATTATACTAGACTGGAATAGCACATAGACTACTTTTTATCCCGTAAAATAAGAGAGTTCCCGCGGGAATCCACAAAAACCTTTTTGTACTGACATAATGGTTTTTCTGTTAAGTTTGCTTTTTTCTGTTTGTGGTGCAATAAAGAATAAATAAATAAACCTCCATCCATGCGAACGAAGTCACGGGCATCAACTAGTTTACTTATAAAAGCTTTGATACTGTAGGTGGCGCGGTCGAGCGGGCGCGTGTCGCGCTGTCTAGCCGTGGTGTCAACGAGCGCGTTGCTGCTGCTGGAGGCGCGCTCGCTGCGACTGAAGCGTCGCGTGCCTGCGCACACTGTCTACCGACTGTCGCTGTCGCCGTACGCCGACGATCTGCTTGTCGTACATGTGCGAGCGGTGAGTGACCACAGCTTGACTATCACAAGGGAGGTTTTACGAAGGAGCTTCATTCAGAATTTCCGATTAGAATTATAATTGTGTTTTATGAATTAAGTCTTAAAACGATTTAGCGATATGCATTAAAAACTATAATATGTCTGCTAGGGTATTGTGAAATGTAGTAATCTTGACAGTAACGGTGGCGTGGAGTGTTCCACAGAGGAATTATCATGAGAATGTGTCGATACAGTGATACGCACTATATACGGCATTGTGGCACGCGGTAATGTCGGCAGTGCGGCCGTGTGGACATGTCCACACGGGAGTTATCACGAGGCTAGGTCGATACACCGACATGCACTATATACGGCATTGTGGCACGCGGTAATGTCGGCAGTGCGGCGTTGTGGACATGTCCACACAGGAGTTATCACGAGACTAGGTCGAACAGCGACATGCACTATGTACGGCATTGTGGCACGCGGTAATGTCGGCAGTGCGGCCATGTGGACATGTCCACACAGAAGTTATCACGAGGCTAGGTCGATACACCGACATGCACTATGTACGGCATTGTGGCACGCGGTAATGTCGGCAGTGCGGCCGTGTGGACATGTCCACACAGGAGTTATCACGAGGCTAGGTCGATACACCGACATGCACTATGTACGGCATTGTGGCACGCGGTAATGTCGGCAGTGCGGCCGCGTGGACATGTCCACACAGGAGTTATCACGAGACTAGGTCGACACAGCGACATGCACTATGTTCGGCACTGTGGCACTCGGCAATGTCGGCAGTGCGGCGGCGTGGAGAGCTCCACGGAGGAGCTGTCGCAGTGCTCGTCGCGCGAGCCGCTGGACGCGCCGGGCTGCCTGTTCGGCGGCGAGGGCGCGTGGCGGCGGCGCGGCGACCTGCTCGTGCGCACGTGCCACGTGCTCGAGCTGGCCACCAAGCTGTTCCTCGTCGTGCAGAACGCGGTGGGCGCGCCGCCGCACGTCAACATCTCCTCCGAGTGAGTCTACACAATATGATAACTGCCGGCCACAAGCTATAACGCCGTTAACTACCAAGACCATATTTCCTAATATAAACCCTAATTTAAATGTATATTAGGAAACATGGTCTTGGTAGTTAACGGCATTATAGCTTGTGGACGGCAGATATACTGTACTGACAATTACTGTAATGGCTTTGACAATTTTATTTTTATTTAAAGTAATCAACTTTGCAGAATAATCTATCTTCTATCAGTATCAGTTTAAACTCACTACTCAACTAACATTGCACAATGCTGTGTTCAAAACTTATTGTGTAAAATACAAGTCAGAATATCAATCGACAAAAATTCCACTATAGCGGGAGAACACCGATCTTATACATGGATCTTTTTTTTCTTTTTTCTTCGGGGGAGGAAAAAATCCCTTCGGACTTCTGCCTGTTGGCAGGACGTGTCCGACTTGCACGGACTAAAACAACCTCCCCGTGTCTCCCAGGTCGGCACGGAACCGCGTTGCATTTCTTCATGCCGACCGCATATCTTTTACACTTCTCTCTTCCTCTTTTCTTCCATTTCCATCTTATACATGGATCTGTCCGTCTGTCTGTCAGCAGGCTGTATCTCAAGATCCGTAATAGGTAGAGTTGTCAGAGAATGTGTATTTCAGTTGCTGCTAATAGTAAATAAAAAAAATCAAAATCAATTAAAGGGCGCTCCCCTACTAGAAACGAGTTTTTCGGCGTTTTTGGTACGGAACCCTTCGTATGCGACTCCGACTCGCATTTGACCGTTTTTTTTACATTCGTTGAAAACTACAATCACAGAAGACATGACTATAGAATCAAAAACTACTATATGAAAAATTTTGAAACCTTTAGACACATTATTTTAAAAACTGTGATTTTTGATATAAAACCGTGTTGCAGCAAATGAAAATTTGTACTCTCTACTTCTCTATGATGTGTGATCAGGTTCGAGGCTAACTTCGGGCAGCAGATGGTGACGGTGTCGTTCCACGCGGTGGGCGGCGCGCCCATCGGGGAGGGCGGGGCGAGGCTGCTGCGGCGCGGCAGCCGCATGGACGTGCTGCTGTAGCGCGCGCGACGGACAGTGCTCCCCACTCTACCCTCTTGTATCGCGATTTGTTAGTAATTGACCACTGTGTGAATAGGGCTTCTTGAATTTTAACCTAAACTCGAACATTTTAATTTTCGAATAGTAAAGGTAAAGTTAACGCCAGCAAGAAGTTTTATATGAAAATGACAGGAGCACTCCTGTCGTTTTCATACACTGGCGTTAACTCTACCTTTCGTATTCGAAAATTAAAATGTTCGTGCTTAGGCTACTGTTAATTCGTTATTCAATTTAAATTCCATCGTATTTTTGAAGGAGACTTTATGGGCAAGGTGCATTATGTGGCATATGTGGTGGTCTCGTCCGCCATTTTGTTTTTTTTTTTTCTTGATTTTGGGGCCATTGATCAAACAGTGGTGAATTCATAGAGCATGCATGCCTTTAGCCGTCAGATGTATGCTAGGAGAAATATTTTTATACAATTATTATCTACGCTGATTATGTGTCACGAAATATATAAAAAATATTTTAAACGCACTCCAATTATATTTTATCACAGATCACGACTGCGTGGCAGAACCAAAAGCCATTCTTCCACTAAAAAAATAATTCTACGACCTACCGATGAATCTTTGGGAGACAACAAAACAATCCAATAACTTATTTTGGTGAAACATCTCGGAATGAAGATATTCGCTGTCAAAGTTATAAGTCTGAAGTATATTTCGTTTCCTGGATATAGTTACGGTTTGCGGTAAATACTTACTTGTTAATTTTGACATCTACAGGTTAACCAATGTTTGAGCAGTGGCCGCCATTAAAAACCAAAATGGCTTACTTAAGAAAAGCTTAAAATACTTAAGTTTTTATATTAATCCTCGTAATAAGGATAGTAATAAACCTAAGAAAATATTATAGTAACAAAATATACTATGATTACTTTTTTTTAACAGAACGCGTAAAGCTTATTTCCGTGCCCTACGTTCTAGTTACGTGAGAGAAGTGAAGAAGTGGTACACAGTTGTCAATTATAAAAAAAATCGTCGTTTACGCCCTAGTTGAGTAATCACACATCTAAACTATTTGCATTTATATAACGGTGCCTGTGCAGCGTCCGCGACGTTGTTGGTCGCGCGACGTGCGGGATAATGCGCGCGTTGTGTTCACGACGCTGGGTGTAAGAGCTGGTGGACGATTTATCGAAGTCACTTATACCGATCCTAAGCAATTTTTCGAGAGCTAACCTGTATTTGAAAGGTCTTTATGTTCTCGGCAGGGTGAGCATAGGCAGAGGACATTATCCACGGGGGAAAGGATAAAATCTTTATCCCCTCGCTCAATTTTATCCATCGGCAAAACAGTGGAAATAATGTCCAATTATCCACAATGGATATACTTATAGGAATATACTTCTCTTTTCCCCTGTATGTCGCCATGCTTTAGCATAGGGAGAAAATAAGTTTATCTCTTGTAAGTGGATAAAATCGGGGATAAAATTTTTGTCTCCTGCCCATGCTCACCTTGCAGATATGTAAGTCTACCTGTCTAGTACTTGGCTAGCGTGGTGTACTATGGCCGAAACCCTTCTCGTTGCGAGAGAAGACCCTTGTGTAGTTCTGGACCAGCGAAGTGTTTATTTAGGAAAATAATACAATAATACATAGATACTAATTTATGGGGATTACATAACGAAATTCTCAACTTATTATTTTCACAACATGCAACAGTTTAGTTAAAATAGACTTTGAATACCTACTCATTAAATATTTAACGAAACAAACCAAAATTTTACATATTTAGATTACATCATAAAAACTACGACTTTGACTAGTGACGAATATTTAATGATTCGATAAAACGAAAACTGATATAACGTCAACTTTTTTGGCCGACCCTAATATAATAATAAATAATAGACCCTTAAAGTTTGGGCATTTAAAAACTTTGGTCAAATCGTTCACCAGCTCTTTTCCTATGACGTCACTAGGATAACCCCGGTTTAGAATCTTATGAAGTATAAATAAATAATAATAATAGATAGTGCCGTAAGTGGACTGTTTCGTAACGCGTAGATTAGTGAGTAGAGCCGCGGTGGCGAAAGGCGACTGATTACTCCCTCTTAACCCATTTTACATCCACCCAACTGTGTTTGCGCGTCACGAGAGTTGGAAAGGTGGTTATTGCGCAACGCCCTTGGTCTGTATTCGCTATGACATTGAATTGTAACACTGGTCGCTGTTAAGACATCACCAAAATGGCTGATTATTTGCGGCCTATATGAAGACTCCTTATAATATTATAGGGCTTATGGAAATGAACGTTTTTAGTTTCCAATGTAGCATTGAAGGTTTTTATGAACTATGGCAAAGTCTATAGACATATTTTTTTTTAAATGCCTAACCCCAAATTATTGCTAACAGAGACGTCTTTACATGTCCCGCTAACTTCACCTTACAACTTGTAGGTAATAATGTTGCAAACAGAACGAAGTTGTGAGTGAAATTAGCAGGAGGTGCAAAACCACCAACTACCAAGTATAGTTTGTCGTCTTAAATTGTTAATTTTTCATGAGTTATAAATTCAATGTCATTTCGAATCAGGCTGCATTGCAGCACATCTCTCAATACATAGCACCGGAATGAAAGAGCATATTTATAAAATGATTTTCTCGTGCGGAACAAAGGCGAAATAATTGCGAAACTGTCTGTTCTAACGCACATATTTCACTATACATTTATCTCTTTCGTTCCGCTGTTTTTCCGCTAATGTTGCGGCGGAGGTGTGCCAAAATCCTCAGGGATCAGAAATCAAAAATCTAAAGGTCAACACAGCCACTCTAGAAGTTTAATTTAATATCATAGTTAAAATCCCTTCTAAATATTTATTGAGAACAAAAAAGGACGTTACTATTATTAATATCTATAGTATAGTATTATATTTTTGTCCTTTCATAGTGAATAATAATAATAAAATATTTCCCATTTGTGCCAAAATTATAGGGCAGGTGAAAGAATCGCTTTAAATAAAAAATAATAATTGAAGTTAAAAGAAATGTGATGTTTCAGGCGTTTTATAAAGTTAGGGACAAATGTAGCGGAAATTCGGTGCGAGCGGAATTATGCTCCAATTAGGTCGCGAAAAATCTAATGGATTCGGCTTCCGACGCCAAGTAATGTTTGCCGAAATTCCGCGTCGTCAGGACAAAATCTGTTGAGCAAAATGATGTACTATCCGCTCAAACATGGCGTATTTCATATAAGATGCAATGAAGCAAAATTCCGCCCTCGTTTCGCAGCATGCGGAATTCTGCTATATCTGTCTCTGGCTTTATGTACATTAGGGCGAAAATACACTATAACATGAGAGCTGATTTCATTCTATTATCGAGTGAGATCCCATGTTATAAGTGTGTTTCCACTTTACAGTTAATCTATGACCGAAATTTTATATAGTCTGTTAGAAAAAATTGTCTATGGCGTCGCTTCGATTTGGAGGCGCAAACACATTACCGTGTTGCGATGTGAACTTTGGCTGAAAAATAATAAAAAATACTTTTTTTTTAAAGATTTTTTTATTTGAATTCATGAATGGCTGGTGAATATAAGTGTTATGAATTATTCAATATTAGTTAATTTGTTACATTTTATTTTACCCATTAATATTTGTATCTTAGTTGATGAAACATTTTTTTTTATATCATTATTGTATCATTTTTCTACAATGTTTTCTGTAAGATAGTTTGATTTAATTTCGTCTTCATATAAACTGTATGGCCCCGATCTTCTGTCGTGTCACTAACAATCACAACACGGCAATGTGTTTGCGCTTTTAGTATTACTATAATGTAAAGTGAAGGTAGTTTTATACTTACCTTTGGGTAGTATTTTATCAGTTTGGCACAGATTCCTCTATGAACTAAAGTGATTTTCATCCATTACTAATATTATATTGTAATTTTAGATAGCGTAATACATACTTGAATGATGTATTTACTATTTAATAGATATTATTTTATGCCCCTACTATGATAAATAATTCGACAGGAAGACAATGTGTTCTATTTACATAAAGGTGTTAAAGTTCCAATGGAATAGTTATCAGCCAGTATGACCCTTTCATTCATTTACATATCAAAAAATATATATATTGTGTTGCTTATTGACTTTTTAGGAAAACTTCTATGGGTTTTTCTATTATAATTTACTCCAGTCATTTGGTGTAATATTATATAATTAATAGATATTTGATTATTATTTTGACGCCTTTACATCAGAGGGCCTTACTTTACGAATATCATTGAAAGAAATGTCAACACATTATTAAAATAATACTTCTTTATACATTAAACGTTGATGGAAGGCTCCCTGATATCAAATGTATGGCTGAAATCTATAGGGTATGATCTCACTTATCTCAGATTTGAGACAAATTAAAACGAGACACTCCCGACATAAATCTTGTATCTTATTAACTGTGTCTTGAATCTGAGGAGAGTGCAAGTTTGATCTATAGATATAAGCCTAAGTCTAAAGCTGAAATCTATAGACCACACTCTCAGGTCAGACTCAAGACAGTTAAAATAAGATAGATTTATGTCAGAGCATATTTATGTCACGTTTTAACTCTATCTTAAGGCCGAGTACGCCCTATAGATCTTACCATAAATGAAGTGAAGTAACTTATGTACCCTTTAATTCAGTTTCCCCAAACTTTCCCCTGAATAATTCAGCGTCCTTTGGTAAATAGAGCAAGATATATTAATAATAACTCTATGTGGTTATGAAAGTGTTAAAATAAGCTCACGATCGCATCCGCCTTGTGAAATAAAGTAAATACAAGTTACACGATCAGATTGTTATAGCGGCTTAAATTGATAGAGTATGTAATTAATTAAAAAGAGAATTATATCACACTCACTAAGTGCCAATACCTGCTCGAGTACGTACTTTACGACCCAAAACGCATAAGCATAAGCTATAAGCTAATTTCAACTCATTTGGGCGCGTCGCTGTGTTGTGTGAGTGAAATATAGCAATTTTATTGTACATATTAACACGCATACATAATATTTACTTTGTGCAAAGTTCACGCACTCAGTGCCCTATGTATTAATTAATTGAACTATTTTTACCTATTATTTACTGTCGAATAGCTAACGATATATTTCTTTACCGATTAGATTACGAGTTAGTACGAGTTTATATATTTTAAACGTATCGTAAAACGTATCGTATATTTCGAAAATAGAATCGAACAACGTCAAAGTAAAGTAAATCTCGTTTTAAGACTCTAAAATTACATATTTACGTGTATAGCATCTGAAATGAAATGGTAATGGGTAATACTGGATCAACAAGTTTAATATACATGGGTTTATTTGTATTCTGCTTTTATATTGTTTCAATGCTTGAAATAGGTATAACGTTTGCGAGATATGCAAGCTCGTACTAAGGTACTCTTGAGATAGTGATGTTGCCTACTGAATTCTGTGGTCTATCCTATGTAAAAGAAAAATTAGGCCTCAAAGGACTAGAATCCAGACCGTTAGTAAATTTAAAAAAAAATGTCTTATTTTTCCGTGATCTCTATGTCGTACCCGCGTGTGTATTGGCACTTTTTGGGATTAACTAATAAGAATTAAGTCCACCATTGTTAGACTAATTGAGTTTGTGTATGCTATGGAATAGTCCGAACCTCGAGTGTATGCTTTTGCGTGACAACTGTTCCACAGAGATAGGCCAGCTTAAAATTTAAAAAATGGAACACAAAATTTTAAAATCCTACACTTACCTACCTCGTAAGTTTCTTATAAACACAAATTAAAATTTCCAAAAATGATACCAAATTTTCTCAAAACCACCATAACTTACGGAAGTTATGGTGTTCAGTGAAGATGAATGTTTCATTCATTCGTTCATTTATTCAAATCCTTACTTCGGAACGCTTGTCAAAATGATGCGAAAAGCAGATCCAGAAAAATTCTGTATGTGTGAGGAATTCCAAATTTATACTCAATACTTAGCGTTCTGGTTGCAGAATCAGAATTCCGGTTATTAAACGGCTGGATTTAGTGTGATATGTCAATAGATTTTATCTATGAATAAATAAGGTACCTTTATCAGTAGAATCCTGGTATACCTTATTTAAAAATTACAGCAAAACTGTCAGTTATGTTACGTAAAAACTTACACTCAGGTCCTTGTTTCAAACAGTCCTTTGTTCTTCTAGATGTATGTAACGTATTAAGCAGTTCAAGGTTCTAACGTTTGTCGCTGCAAATGTCCAAAACGAGCCTTATTGTGGATTTCTTGTGTTGAGAATTTGCGGTTTTTAAATTGGTCGAAAATGTAGGAAAATGATGATTCATGGTAACTGTATAATGTCGCATAGGAAAGTCGGGTTATATGAAAATAACCTTCTTATAAACCTTCAGATGTAGAAAGAAGGAGTTTACTTTTATAAATGCCTGTTTCCTTGATTTTTTAAATTCTCAAACAATTGCCAAGTTGGTCTAGAAATTCACGTCCTACGTGTATACAGCACACTCAAGTCAGTTTGGCCAAAGTATCGACCAATTTGAAAACCTCCGATCCGTTCGTGTGCCAATTAATATGCCAAATACGCGACCACGGTGTTCTGACGGCCTAATTTAAGATTTTGCCAATTACAATGTACCGTTGTTTTATTAGTTATACATAAGCATATTGCCGATATCAGGATGTTTTGTGTGTTTGTTTGTCACTACGGTTTAAGTGTAAGCGGGTTGTTGTAGCGAGCGAGCGAGCGGGGGCGCCCAGCCCACCGTCACAATGTACTTACAATATATTTTAACTCTGCTGTTTCTCTGAACCATAGACCCATTTTTTTTCTGATAATGGTATGTGCGTGACAATTTAAGTAGAATTATAAACTGGCTCTAGGTTATTTGGCCAGCAATTTTAGGAAACGGTTTACTTGAATAGTTTGCGAATCAAAATCTACAATTTCCTAAAATTATGTGGCAAATGTTAATATAGATGTTGCTAACATTCAAATCAAACCAGCACCTTTTTATCAAACTTCAAAACGCTAGTGTGGAAGCTTGTATAAGAATTAGTGAACTATGACTTCATAAACGTTTGATGCACTTTTAATAGTTTCATCGATAATTGAAAATAGTTATCGAACTTAAGACGTGAACGGGAACTTAGAACAAAAAATACACGTCGTATTTTATTTATTTTGGAAGTTCCTCTATTTAATTAGTAAGAAATCTTTTTTTGATATAGGCAACATCCTAATTGTCAAAGGCATAGAGAAGGTAGAATACTAATAAAAATGTCAATTTAAGCGAGCGTAAAAGAGAAGCAGGTATGCTGAAGTGTGAGAGTGGAGGCGAGACGCACTACAATATTTTAGTAATTCCAATAGTTGCGAAGCTTCGAGACATTTTCGCGGCATTTTAATTGATCTGACATTCTCTTGACTGGCTTCAGAAATAAATGAGCACGAGTTTATCCTAAGTATTGTAGGAACTTGAACAGTTAGCGTATTTGATTTGTAGAACTCGTAAGTATGTACTTTTATAGATAAGGTAAGTCTGTATATAAAGTAGAAAAAAGTTAACCATTGCATTTGCTGGTTTTAATTTATTTGAGTAGGAAGAAGTGTGTGAATCTGTAGAGGTAAGTTGTATTTGTGAACTAGGTACTGTGTTTTCAATTGCTATTTACTCCATAGTATGCTCACGAAGCCATATATTATTTCTATCCGGCACGAAGAACCATAAAAAGCAATAAAGCGTATTATATCGAGCATAATATACTTGTAGTTATGCGTTAAGCTGGAAGAATAGATTTGAATCATATAACTGTTTTTGTTCACTGGAGGAGGTAAATTATTATTTTTCCTAGAATACTTAGAAAAATATACACTATAATACTTATATATAGATTTAGTGTCTTCTGTTAAATTTTTTTTTAGAAGTTTATTTCCTATTCTTACTTGATGGTATGCTAATTTGGCTGTACCTAATCTTAAACTCAAACCTAATTAGACCAACCTAAAAGTAATGCCATCCTTTTCATCACGTCAACCCGAAAAAGATGGCACGATTTTTTATTGGAAAATTGAAGTGAGATTAAGTTTTGCAAAGCTAGTAGGTAGGTACCATTATCAAAAGCGGGTCTACGGCTCAGAAGCAAGCTTGTATTGTGTGGCAATTTATTAATATCACTTTTGCTCAAAACAATACATCTAAATAGAGTAATATTGGTTTTTCGCGTGTGTAGAATACTTTGAGTGGTGTCTAAAATAGTGTTTCCTATCGCTCAAATGCCAAAAGAATGTTTTCAGGCTGAATGTCGATATTTATTAAGAGTATTTCGGAAATAATGAATAAGTCTTTTTTATCTTTTTTTTTTTTGGTTTTTACCAGATGGCACGTTAACCCTACGAATAAGTCTTAATCTTCGGGTCTTTTACAAACCTAAGCTCAGGCTGAAATCTATACATTGTACTCACGCTCTACTCAAATTCAAGACATTGTTGAAACGAGACAGATTTATGACAGGACGTATTTTAACAAAGGCATAGTTTTCCAAGGATAACGTTCTGAAATAGATGTAAAATTTGACATCAGAAAGATCGCAACCCTATTGAGTCCTCCTTTCTATAGAAGTTGTTTGAGGAAAGAAAAGGGGGAAGGGTCCATTCCTTTCCCTTCTTTTTCTTTTCATTATTTTTGTGTTCTGTTTGCATGTTTCATCAGGTTAACGGATTAAAGCATTGAATTAGAGGCCAATTTCGTTTATGCATTCTTATACGTTTACGTATACGATACGCTCCAAATTAAAATCGGTTGTACTGAATTTGTGACTTAAAACAATACAGTTAAGGTTCATTTTACTTCGACGCGAATGTCATCGAATTCTTACACGATCAATCGAATTAAAATTTAGACTAAGCATACAGGAATCACTCAATACCGAAATGTTGTATGAACTAATGTGTGTGTGATCTGAAAACTCACTCGATGAAGGTTTATCCATTATTTCCGAGACTCGCTGTATAAAAGCAGTTGGTGCTGGGTGCGCTCGCCGCTTTATATATACATATGTATAGTCTACAGTGTATGTATATAGTCTATAGTACAATTGCTGTTACGTTCGTCCACGCCGACCGCCGCACGCCTTTTAAAGGGGCTCCTTTAGACCTTATTCTTCTACAAAGCTCAATAGATTTCAGATCTAAAGCTTGATTACTATCTGACTTAGCGTTTCTTTCGAATGAGTAGTGTAGTTTAATTATAAGAAAATCCTATAACTGAGGCAAAATTGCTGTTAATTCAGCTGTACACAGTATTTAAACTGAACTAAGCTACTCGTATAGGATAAATCAAGGATCCTATACATTGTTGAAATATACACAAAATAATTGTGTGTTAATGCGATTTGCAATATTTAACTATTGTAAATAGGAAAAATGGAATTATTCAAAGTTAAATGTAGAGTAATTTGAAGCAATCAATAGATACCTACTATTTATGTGTGTGTGTTGACTATGATTTTAGACTAGAACAAGGATTCTTGTTCATCGATGATGATTGTACACTAATCCTCGCACCGATTGAAGACAGTTTTTATTGCTCAGAGTTTGAGTAACTCCACATTTTCATAATTGGACGCAGATACGCAATAAAGAGTCAACCCACATAACTTATCAACTGAAAATTTAACTTTATTCCTTTACATTATGTATGTATTTAATTTGACAAAGGTTTGTGGTTTGAATCATTGCGTATCTGCGTCCAATTGAAAATTCGAGCTGAGATCTATAAAGCGTGCTGACTGACTAAGGTCAGACTCAAGATAGAGGTTAAAACGAGACACAAATATGCTCTGACATAAATCTGTCTCATGTCTTGAGTCTGAGTTAAGTGAGACTGCGGTCTATAGATTTCAGCCTGAGACTAGCAGCTTTTCCACGATCAACCAGCCGTTTTAACGTCACCTTAATTTATTAGGCGCGGAAGACATTCGATTTTCTAGAAATGGAAGGGTTAAGAAAATTTTGCAATACATGATGCGTAAATCGCGTTTGTGGTTGTACGTATTAGTGTGCGATCACCTTAAGTTGCAGTGAATAATTAAATTATTTTTCTCAAACATGCATGGAAATATTGTCATTATTTTCGAAAAAAGAACACGCGAAGTATCGAATTGTCGGACAAAGAAGATCAAATCCATTGCAAGAGCGTTTTTTGAATTTGGAACATTACAACGCTCCGCGAAACAGTTGTTTCGCGGAGCGTTTTTTTTTTTAAATATTGCAGGAGCTTTGTAATGTAATGCCGTTTCATACAACAGTATGAAATGGCGTGCTGGGGTTACTAAATACTCCTTGATCGGATCTCTTTTGTCATTCTTGGCATACCATAGTCTCTTTGCTTAGTACAAATTGCGTTTACGTGGCTGTATAGCCATAAATGCGTTTGCCTGTCGGCACAGATTATAAAAAGAAAATTGGCGGTAAAGCTGAAAATTCGTCTTGATTTGTTATTTACATACCTACTTAATAAATATAAATTTAATAATAAATAATCAAAATGAGTTCCAACGGTTCAGAGAGTGAAATGGAGATTGATTGTACCTACTCCACCAGATTTAAACCAAAATGGCGGATGGATTTGGATGTAAGTATAATATAAAAAGTGTTTTATTTCCCTGCATTCTTTTGAGAAAAGCACTATATATGCCTCGGCGGGAAATGGCAATTGCCTGTCTCGTATTTAGTGAAGTCCTCGCCTACGGCTCGGCCTTCAAACTCATACTCGACCTGCAATTGCCTACTTCCCTGCCTTTGCAATAATGTACTATAAATTTCACTTTTATTTTTGTAAACGTTTGACGGCGGCGTGCGGCGAACACCCGTTTTCTGTTAAGACGAACTATAGTAAATGGCATGTTACGTTTTCACGATTACTTAATATGAAAAATGTTTTATCGTTTTTAATAAAAATGAAAGTTTTTACAATTTTCTGTGTTTTATTGTTATTTGCCTTTCACCTACGCTACGTACTAAAATTACATTCAGTGCGTGACCTCCGAGAGATCGTGGGTTCGATGCCTGTTGGCCTCGTAATTTTTTTTTTTGTGAATGATTCCACAAAAAAAAAATTATTAAGTCATCATTCAGTCAATAGAAATAAAACTGCAATGCGGTCACACCAAATTTTAATTTTTCATCTAGATACAACAAAAATATTATAAGAAATATATTATTATAATTTACAATAAACAATTCAATACTTTACAAGTTGACATTCATTTCAGTTACAAGGAAATGACCAAAAACTTCACCACACCAGAGGATTCCAAAAAGTGCAACTAATTAGGTACCTATAAGATTGCTTTATAAATTCCTTTATAAGAAACTTATCATTAATTCCGAAAGCGCATTTAAAATCGGCGCTATAGAGGCCAATGCTCACAGTGTTGCGTTGCCGCAGTTAAAACGCACGTGAAAAACGGGTGCGTTTTCGAAGCTCTGTATGCATTGGCCCTTAAATACATCGCTACTCAAGTAAGTTCAAACAACTCTAAGCCTACGTCACACTTAAATCTACATGTAGGTATAGAATAAGGAACATTCGACAACGTAGCGCATCTCTACCGTTTAAAGCCGGTCCACACGATGCGTTTCGGCATCGCACCGCAAATATTTCGCCGCATTGGCGAACACACGGGCGGTGACTACAAAGCAATATTCGACGAACTATAGTTTTTTTTTTAATATATAGACTAACGCTTGGCTGCGAGCCTGATGGTAAGTGAAGATGCAGCCTAAGATGGAACGCGCTTGCCTAGAAGATGCCTATTCACTCTTGATTTGAAGGTACGTACACAGTCATGTAATAAAAATATCCCAAGAGCGGTGTCACTTCGACATCGCAAACACATCGCGTAGATATACCCTCCCCACCTCGTCTCGCTGGTTCCAAGTCCGGTGAAAGTGCAGTGCGGCGCCGTAGTGCACCGTGTGGCATACATGGATATTTCTATGTAGGACGTCTGACCGGCACCGCTCAGGCGCCGCAACGCCGCTTCACCGCATCGTGTGGACCGGCTCTTAGGCACATGTCACACGGCGCGTTGCAACGTATTTGCGCTGTTTCTGCAAGGGATATTAGGTAGGTATATAGAAAAATTTCAACTGGATATTCCAGGGCTCGGCATGGAATGTATGCGAGTTGCACTAAGTGAGTATGTTATTTTTACGTTTTAGTTATACACACGTAAGATTATACGTAGCTTGACATCTAGATTCTGAAGAGCTTTGCTTATTTTGATGGAACGGCGTCCGGCAGAGATGCGCACGCGTCAGTGTTGTAGAAAAGAATCAGTTGTTCTAAAAACAAGTCAACACTTCATTCAGTCTTCTCGTTGCACGCAGCTCATACAAAACGGTTGCTCTACCGCGTATCGCACTTTACAGGGCTCGCCAGTTTTTCCCCAGGTTAACATTCTCTTGAGAATGACTATAGGCTTTAGCAACAAAGTGTTCATATATTATCTATGTATGTAGATAGGTATTTTGCATCGTAAATATATCTTAAAGCTTAAAAAATGATGTCTAGGAATCCAAACGCGGTATTACGGAAGCAAAAACGAGCGAGCCCCATATAGCAGCATACATGTAGGTATACAACACAGCGATATAGCGGAGGCGCACGACTTTTCCTACTTACGATACTAATACGGTAGGTACTCGCATACATTAGTTATATGCTTGCTTTGCTTCGCACACAATTCCTCAGAATATGCGTCAATTATTATCAAAACCGATCACTACGCAGCTAAATGAAATCTCAATTCCAGTACCTACAGACGTAGCAAGGAAAAGTCGCGTTTGCCTATACATAGTAGTTACAAATACTCTCAACTATTAAGGAGGTATTTCTTAATTCCTAGATGAAATTGGTACAGTAATAATGTCGTCGGCAAACAGCGGGCAAAATATGATTCAACTGACAACACTAGAGACGAGTGTTGCCTACCTACTGATGGGTCAGTTAAGTTTTTATAACTCTACGATGATAGATTTTGAATATCGAACACTATTTAACCATAATGTCAAAGTTTACTCCGTACGTCAGCAACTGCACTGTCTATGGTACGTATATGGTCAGGTGTACCTATATATTTATTATTTTCAGTTTATGTGGTTTACATTTCAGCTGCTTCGGAATCGCTGCCCCTATAGATGTTTGAAAGAACTCAAGCATTAAACCAATGCAATTTAGGTCTATTTTATTTAAAGTTACTTTAAAGTCCTATATGTTAATATGCGAAACTTGAGTGCCTATCTCGAAAGATGTGTGCAAACTCCAATTTACTTTAGCATTAATACATACCTACCTAGTAGTTCTGAAGATAGACAATGTTTATTGCATGATGAACACCAAATATTAATTCGAAAGTGGCTCACAAAAACAAGATGAATACTTATTGATGATATTTTTTAATTTTGTTTTGTTAATCCTAGATTCTTGATCAGGTTAGAAAATCGTAAACAAAATACGCATCATAGCGCCCGCTGTATGCAGACGACTAAAGAATTTTGACTAAACAACAAAGTAACGTTCTTAACTAACTTGTATCTATCATACAATCAGTAATAATAACACACAGATATGTAACACGTCTGCGGCAACCTGTCGCGGCATTCTTAGGTCCACTGTACTGAGAACTGTGTAAGTAGTTACCCAATTGGACCAGCCTTCGAGGCTGAGCCAAGGCCAATTCATCCCCAACTTACATTTAGCCACATCAAAGCGCTAAGATTTTATATGGCCAATCGACGTGGCTTTGGAAGTTTATTCTAAGATCATTTGGCCAAGTCTATAATCTTTATGGTCCGAAACGAACACAGTTGTGTATCGTGAAGCGACCATTTGTGCGTCATTTTTCCTATGTTTGTGTTTGTGCCTTTTTCTTTAAGATTTTTTTTTTATTTTTTTAAATGATGTCAATTTTGAATCCAGAATGAGATTAAAGTCATATTTTTTCTTCTTTTCAACTTAGGCCGATTTTACTAAGATTGTGGCTAATTCTGTTGTAGGCCATCTCTAAATTTTTACAGATCCAAATCTTTTATAATGCTTCCTTCAGAAAAGCTAGATATAGACCTGCCAATTTAGTTTAGAGATTATCAAAAATCTGTGTCTATTTTATTAGCTTTCTTAGATTTACATCTCAAGGAGAGTCAGAGATTTCTCAGAAAAAATTGATAGGGTTTTCTATTAGGCTTCAAACTTGAGACTAAAGTTACTTAGTACCTTTTTGTTTGGTATAAATAATGTAAAAAAGTCAGTAAAAACATCAAAAAGCATAATAACGTTTGCAATTTATTAACAATCTCTTTAGTTTTTTTTTTAAAGTAATAAACGTTGGAACCTTTAGCCCTATAAGGATTGGCCTTTCCAAAATGTTTTTGATTGATTTCCTTTTCAAAATAAAATTGGTTAAAGGAGAAAGTTTTAGATTTAAGTAAGTATATATTTTTATAAAAGTTTTGAAAATCACAAAAGATAACATACCTAATAATATAATTTTTAAGCAAGCATGACTGATTTATTGCACGATTTAAAAATCATTTCACAGATTTTTTTACAAAAATGGAAAATTTACGAAAAATGAATACTATTAAATAAAAATGCAACGTGTTTTTCAGATAGGTCATAGGTACTTACTCTTCGATTACAATTTGGAGCAAAAACACAAAACAAAACACTACATTCCTTTTTTTGCCTTTTCAATTTATTTTGCTGTAGGTCCAGTGGCGTAGGTAGTAAGTATATAATTTTTGTAAGTATATTTATTATTTCATCGCTCTCAGACACCATATCTGAATATCTAATTTTTAAATCGGCTTTTCACAAAAATCGTCATGCTCGCCAAACTTTATACTTATAAAAAAATAAAAATAATGAAATGACAGACGTAAAAAAAAAAACAAAATAAAATAAAATTTTTACAAAACAAAAATTTTAATGAACATAAGACAGACAAGTGGACGTAGTGAGAGCGGGCGGGTCACAGTAACGGGCTACGGCTACGGGGTGAAGTGGGGCGGAGCGGGTCGCGCTCACTTTATAGAGCACGTGAACTGCGCGCGTAGCCGTTGCAGCGACGATACAGATTCACTCTGTGGAGAAAGTTACATTAAACAGGTAAAGTTTGTATACCACAAGAAAAAATACACGCGGAAAATTAGATATAATATCCATTATATTCATTTTGTTCGACGCCGGGGTGTCTATGTCACTCCGACAGTAAGCAAGTGAAATTTAATTTAAACTATTATAAAAATGGTACTCGTAAATAAATGGTATGTAAGTCAAAAAGGTTGTCTTCTAAATCTAACCTTGAGATGTGAATGTGAGGGCATCAACGCGTTGTCGTTTTCTACGTCCGTATCGTCTACACCACCTGCAAAAAAACAAATGCTTAAATAAATTTATTAATAAAAATCAATGCTTTGTGTTTTGTATGCATTCTAGATGCCATCAAAGATATTTAAATATCCAAGACGAGCATAGCGCTTACCTACATTCTCCATTTTTAACATGGAGGGTGTAAGAGACATGCTAAATATTGTAAAGAGTAAAATAGGTACCAGTTATCTCAAAAATGATGGGAAACTGACAATGTAATTTTTGAGCACGCAATGTATCACGAACAATGCAATCGCAAGCGGTCGGTTTGTACTTTGATATAAGTACTTAGATCGAGTCATACAAAGCTTTGAACTTCTACTAATACACCTGATGGCGCATGTATAGAAGTCTAAAATGTACATTGCTGTTTTGTGTTAATTAATATCGTCTTTTGATGTTTTATAGAAGTCACGTTGAGATAGACGATTTCATGTTGGAATAATTAAAAAAAAACTGAAAAAAACAATGTTAAAGTCATGAAAAGATCGATGTCAAATCACCCGCTGAATCCGGTTCCGTTTGCGTTAGCTGTCCCTTACAACCTGAAGCCTGCATGAAAAGTCTGCAGCGGTGCAGTCGCTTTCATACATTTCTTGTTGGCATTAACTTTACCTATTCGTAAGTTGAAAATGTTCGTGCTTAGGCTTATCTAATCGCGTACTCGGATGCTACAGTGGCGTGGTAATTTTACCTTGGTAGTGCGTATGGTGCGGCTGCGCGGGATGGTTGCCATTGTCATCACGCTCCGAGCGCTCGCCTCCGCTCTCCCAGCGCCACGATGCGCCTGCGCACACATCACACCGTACAGCGGTATATTGCGAGTTACGACAATCAATTAACAGTACAACAAAATATCACTGTAGTGTTGGCAGACCCCCCACATGGAAACCTCGTCTTCGCTCGTTGAGCTAAGTATGTCGGAAAGCGCAGTGTTGGCAGACCTTCCTCTAGGTGGACCGACGACATCAGACGAGGCGTTGTTTACAGGTGGGGCAAGACTGAGGTCTGTGGAAATCTATGGAAGAGACCTATTGTCTAGCAGTGGACGACGCGACTATCAAGTGATGAAGAAGAATAAGAAGAGAATAAAATAAAATAAAGGAGAAGCAAGAGCGATCAGTTCCCGGAAATAAAGTTGCTCAATTCCAAAAATAGTTCACATTAACTCTTCTGACTTTGTTTTAATCTCATCCTGGTGACTCTCGTCTTATCTGCAGAATACTGGTCTTCCCGTTCTACCCTTTAAACTGTTTGAAACAATCAAATCTCCTACAGTGTTATAACTCACTGTCTGAAGGATCTGTGGGGTCAGTGGTGTCGGTGGGGTCAGTGGTGTCGGCGCGGTCAGAGCGGCGTGGCGTGTGTGGCGTGTGCGGCGTGCGGGGGGAGGGTGATGCGGGCGAGGGCTCGGAGTCCAGTTCCAGGGAAGAGCAGGCTGAGCCCGAGCCGTCTGCGCCTTGTTCCATCTCCTCCTCACCAGACCCTGACGCCTCTGCTGAGGCTTCCGTTTCAGCATCTAGGTCTACTGGTTTCTGTAACAAATGATCAAATAAATCCTTTCACTTTAGAGCGAAGTTAGTCTATAACTTCAAGTCGCTCAGGGTGCTATGGAAAGACTTATACTCGAATTTCTTTGAGGGATAATGTCCAAAGCGAAGGGAATTGCCAAAGAACTAAAGTAACCGACTTAGATCTCGAGGCTAGCATTTTTGGCGAAGGACCGATGGCCGTTTGGATCGTAAGCTTCTCGAGTGGATACCGCGTCTCGGCAAACAGGATGTAGGAATAGGATGCTATCCAGTTAGGTGGAGCAGAGACATCCGAAAAAGGTAGTATCGATTAGATGTGAAAAACTGAGGATAGGTAACGTTGGCGCTGCTAAGATAGATTATGATTCTTAATTAATTCTGCCCACAAGCGCTGTTCTAATTGGCACGACATTTTGTAGATTTAACATTGTAATTTTTTGGAACCTGTCGCGTCCAAATCTATTAGAAAAGGAAAAATATACGTATTGTGATTAAAGCGTGATCAAATAATTACCTTTTGAAAGTGTGTGTCCGACAAAGCACCTTTTCTGGGGCTGGTGTCTTCGCTTTCTGAACTGGTTTCCTCTGCAAACGTACGTATTTGTTAATTAAGGAGAAATGGGAGGATGGTCGAAGGACAAGTGAGTTCGAGATTGCTATTTTCTACCTCACTTGTTAGTAAATGATGGTGCAGTCTAAAATGGAAGCAGTGTGCGTATTGGCACCGCATTACCGCAGATATTAACTGGCATTGGTACCTTTCTTGTGCGGCTTGCGATGCGTGGTAGCGTGCGTAGTCACTTTGTGCTGCAACAGCGGGTAGAAGCCGCGCGCGGTGGAGTTGTGCGGCTCGTACTGCAGTATGAGCTGGCAGTATTTCAGCGCCTCCGCGTATTGGCGCCGCATTATCGCTGATAGGAACTGGGTTAAAAAGTTTAGACATTGTTTAGGATGATTTACCCAGAAATGGCGAATTTGACTTACTTATATCATTATTCAATCTCACTAGATAAGCTGTTTCTCTTGTTGGGCGCCATCAATATTCGTATTTGATTGGCGCCCAACAAGGGACCCAATCAGACGGCTGATGATTTGCAGCCGAACTTTTATCTATGTTCAATTTACACACACTGTTAAAATAAAATAGTCATTATTGAGATTCTGTATAGGAGCAATAAATAATAAGTAATAATATTTTGACATTTGTATATGAGGGTATTTTTAAATATGTACATGGACAGTGAGTGAGAATTTAAATAATAATCTCACCTCTGCTAAAAATTCGCTGGGTGCTGATGAGGCGTCATTTCCATCGGAACAGTCAGGGCTGGTGGAGTGCTTGTTGGTGGCGGCCATCGCGGGATCGGCGTGGTGTCGCCGCGCGGCCGGCGGCGTAGAAGCACCCGAGCCCAGCGAAGGCCTGGCGCGAAGCCGGAAGTGCTCACTCGCCGGCCGGTAGCGCGGCGCGTCCCCGGACTCCGCCGCCGGTAACGTCACTACCAGGCGCCTTGCCTTCACTGCATTGGCTACCGTGGAGCTCGGTGACGGCGGCACGGGCAAGAGGCGCACTGGAGACACGGAGGGCGGACGCAAATGTCTCTCTTGCAGCAAACGCAAGGCTGCTCTAGACGCTGTGTCCAAGCTCCTTGCTGGCGGTGCAGGAGTGGGCCAGCTTCCTCGCACCGTGGGTGTAGGCGGCGGCTTGGGTCGCGCGGGTGCCGGCCGGTACAGTCGAGAATTTGGCACGGGCTTAGTGAATTTCCGCTCGCGCCTGCGACGTTTACGACGGCCTTCGGGTGAGTGAGCTTTTCGACGTTTTTTGTTTCCGGCTGCTGGTCCCGGGTATCTGTCAAAATTTCCGGTCGGTAAGTTCATAGTATTCTACCTGGTATGAAACGACATTACCAAAATTACGGCAACACGCACATATAATCGATCAGTGTTATCCTTAAGTTGTCAACTCTGATGGCTGATAGACATACACTAATAATCTCTCTCTGGTCATGTCGAATTGTCGCCCCATCGCAATATGAGGGTGAGTGAGTAGTGAGTACACCTGTGTTTGTGTACACATTTTTACACTATAATATCTCCCGCATAGTTGGCTAATCTTCGTGAAATTTAGGCGGGATTTGTTTGGGAGGATGTTATAATTAGTACGCACAGCCGTGGATTGGGCGTGTAGAGTGGCGGCGCGCGGGGCGGCTGCGACGTGCGGCTGCCCGCGGCGCTGCTGTTGACCCGCAGGCGACAGCCGCGCGGCGCGCCGAGGTCGATCACGTCGTCCGGCTCTAGCGACGACGAGCACGACCTAGTAAACCATCCTGTAGTTACTTAAAAGTTATTTTTATATCTGTAAGATTAGTCTGCTTTAATTCGATTGATTGTATAAGAATTCGATTAGCGTCAAAGTAAAATGTTGTAAATTTTTTTTCAATTTTTTTTTCTTAAGTTTTATTTTTTTTAGATGACAAATGCGGTGTGAACTGCGAGTGTGAAATGTTATTTGTTACAGATATTTTTCTGTTGCAATAAATTTTAACTACGTCTCCTATAAATACATCGGTATCACAAATATACAAAGGTACAAACACCTCGCGTCGCGACGGGTGTTTGTAAAGGGTCAATACGATTTTGTGTCGAGATATTAAAATTTATTGACCGTCTGACCCTTGCCTACTTTTATCGTAGGCTTCAATGTAGCACAAGCGCGGACTTTGTAGCCTCGTAGGCCGTGGCTACGCGGTGGTATTTTGTAAGGACCTTATGTGTGTTTATGTGTATGTGTATGTGTGTATGTATGCTTGTTACTCTTTCACGTAAAAGCTAGCTACTGGACGGATTTGGCTGATGGAGATAGCACACAACCCTGGATTAACACATAGGCTACATTCCATTCCGAAAAATGAAAGAGTTCCCACGGGAATTAGAAAACCTTCGCGGACATTATCTATATGTAATATATTTCAGCTATAATTTGCAAGTCCAAGTGTTAAATAACATTAATAAAAATAATACGTTTAAATAAATACGCTAGACAAATCGTAATGATCTGAATAAAAAACTAGAAAGAATGACTTGAAGAGCTCTTCATGCTTCCGTGTCCCCAGTATATTCTAGAAAAACACGTACGGGTTTTTTGTGTCTATGACTTGGCCGTAACGACATGTCATAGACATGTATGTACAATGAAGTCAGTAGACTGCGGTTAACCGCACGTTCAACTACTTAAACATCACATGTGCATACTTACATTTGTAGAGATACAGCTAAACAAATATGCGTAGGTAAAACTTTTAAGCTTTAGAAACTAGAAATTTTAAAGGAAGTAAAAAACTTATTTAGTAAACATCATCATTTTGAAGACCTCCCTGGTGCAGAGGTGAGCGTTGTGGTCTTATAACTGGGGATTATCAGAGGAGGTACCAAGTAGTCTGTGGGTACAACTTCTCAGCAACTTACAGCAGATATAGCGTGTTTGGGCGCAGTAGAATGGTCCCAATGAGTAGATGTTAGATTTATGATGATCGAGGATCGGGAAGGATTTGATGATGGAGCCAAAAACTGGATAACAGGAAGTTGGGAACAAAAATAATTAAGATAATGTATTCCCACTATCCAACCTGGTAGAGGTTGGAAGATGACACATAAAGTTCCCAACTTCCAACCTAGGTTGGAAAGCTAAGTTGGAAGATGGGAATAAGTCGATTTTTTCTGGCATTTTAGGTTTTTTTTTTTTTTCATGTACATATAGAATTTTCAAGACAACACATATTAGAAGAAGTAGACATAGGTGAAGCTTATCTCTAAAAAAAAAGAAATTTCTTCCAGCTTCCCTTGAAAGTGAGTAAGGTAAGGTTCACTTGTGTTCAACAATATCGATAGGTCTATGAACAGTGATCAGTAAAGAGTTATATAGGCACGTGAGCCAGGGTGAACGATCGTACGGGAACCGGGATCGATGCGATGCGGCCCACACAGAACTCCTCACTTACTGTTAGCCTAGCATTTACTGCCGCCGCTCGACTGGTAGACTTTAATAATAAATCGTGCAGTGAGCGGGGAATCTCGACTAGTTTATTATTCATACTGTATATTACGATGAACTTTTACAGTGTATGACTGGAATAGAAATCTAGTATAGCGATTTCGTGTAAACTTCACGAGCCTACTTACACAAACATTCGCAATCAAAGATTCGTTATTGTAAGCAAAATTTTTTTTTTGTTACATAAAATTTCGAGATTCTGTGAACGAGCGAACCGGACTGGATAGGTAGGTACATAAAGCAAAATTGAAAGGGCTTTCTGAATATTTCTATTTTCTCTTCGTGACTAAAGTTGACCTAATAGTCATGATGATCGATTTTGAAAAACTGTTGGACAATGTTCGGAAGTATCTATTATTTTGAAAAAATATCTTATTTCACCAAAAAAAAAGGTTTGGTAGACAAAATAAAAGTGCCATTTCAATTTTATGGATGGAACTCTGAATATTCAGATAAAAATAAGATGCATTCATATTTTTTTATTCATAATATGTAAATAAGTAATACTTGTATTGTATTTGACGCGTAGGTACCTATATTTCACGAGAGCATCGCATCTCACAGGGCACTCAATGAAATTAGCTCAACTAGTTAGCTATTCAGATTCGCCCAGCGAGCAGAAACAGTTTTGAGAGCACTACATTCTACATGCATCAGTATATCTTCATTGCATCTAGGCTGTTATAGCTGTAAATATAATTTTTAAGTTTTTCAAAGTTAGTTAACATGTGAATGTTACCGAAATTTCTAGTTCGCTTCGATCATGGACTGCATCATTTTTTAACACCAGGTAAGTTCAGCAGTAAGGGCTAACTTGTAGAAGAAAGGATAGGAATAAAAGAACCCTTATGCAAGATGGTATCGTGGTGGAACCGGTGGTAGAACCATGACATGTCATAAGAGCTAAAGTTGGCCTACATGAAATCAATAATTTTGAATTTTGAATTTGAATTTTTGATGTGAGGGTAGTATGAAGGCAAACAATTACTTACCAACTTCTCTACTTCCCTGACATACAGTAAATCGATATGGAAGATACAGATTACTCACCGGTAGATATTTCCAGAAGATTCAAGAGGCGCGTCAATCACAATCAAATTCTTTCGTGATGACTTGACAGTTCTGTCGATACCGCGTCTGCGAATACAATCATTAATCATTACATTATTATTTATTACATAAGAAAAGCTTAGTCACTCAGCGAAAGACGGAACTTTGGACTCTCTCAAATTAGAAATGAGTTCCGTAGAAGAATCATAGCAGCTTACGGAGTTGCCAAGCTAAATGACATAGAGCAGACCATATAGCTTGAAGATACTATAGGCGCTAGGTGTAGTGCTGAGGCTACTTTAGGGAAGAAATGTAAAACTCTCTACATGATTTTGGATCGCGTAGTCTTACTGCCTGGATGATTTGTCTTGCATTGACTTATGATTTAGTACCTATCGAATTAATGTCCTATTGCGACGCGAATCACATCGCAAGTGCACGCGAAACGTTGAGAGATCTTGCAGTGTTTTCACTCTGGGAAAACAGTCCCGAAGGATTTTAAACCTACGAGTAACTCCACGCGAACAAAGTCGCGGGCAAAAACAATAGTATTTAAATATACGAACTTTGGCTTGCTATAAAAGTTATAATATGAATGTTATTATAGGTATATGCTAGGTGCTTTCCACGTAAACAGCCGCAAACTACTCCAACTCTTGAGTTTAGGGCAAAGTGTATGTAAATGTATGCAGCTCAACGTAGTCCGTGACTTACCGCCTATCACACAGGACTAAAAGTGGGGAAGGGAGGTGGGTGCTTAAGAGGGGTACAAGGTGGCGCAAAATGCAGGTGCATTAATGAGTTGCGTTGATGGAGGCTATTAGCCGCTGTGGCAGTAGGTCAAAAAGACGGACGTGGGCGCGGAGCATGCAAGCCGATCAAGAACCGAAGTTATTTGTGGACAATTTCGCGCTTACTTAAGAAAATTTTATAACATAAATGCACACAAACCTTTTGCCCTTCAATCGATGCACTCATCGCAATTCAGCAGAGGGGCAAGGAATTGACGTAATTTTTTGTGTTGTATGTGTACTTTATATTGATACTTTTTACTACAATTTGTTATTTAAAGAAACTAAATAATATGTATATGCCACTTATTTTGAAAAAGAATGATATAGTTTTGACAATTTAACAAGATGTATCCTTAGTTCATATATATAACGATGAAATAAATATTTTATTCATTGGTCCTTCGAACCGGATTTGAACCAGTGACCTATGGCTAAGACTTGCTGCTCTATTACAAAAGTGTCGTATATATTCTTTTTCCATGATCGCTAACGTCGCTGTATATCAGGGCTAAAATACGCTAAAACAGGGGCTCCCAAAGTTTTTTATCACACGTCCTATCCTTTCAATAGAGAAGTGTGATAAAAAACTTTAGGACCCCATACTCTACAGCGTTAGCGATCATGAAAAGAGAATAGAAACGACACGTTTATAATATTATGATTAGGGCAGTTGAAGTTATATAGGCCCACTTTCCACGGAAAAATGAACTCCTCATTCTTCATAAATAATGAACTCAAAATGGACGAAGTTGCGGACAAAATTCGTTTAGAAACTCTGTCTTTTAAAAAATATTTTGTAAGAATTTTGCTTCCAGTTCCCGATTTTCTTTTAGATAGCCAAATGATAGAGGAACATTATTTTTTCGACATCCGACCACAGACACAATCGACCGTTATAAAAATAGAAAATTGCTTTTTCATCGCAAAAGCCGTGTAATTTTAGCCGAGCAATTTCTAAACGAATATGGGTATGATTAATGCGCGCTAACTTTAAGCGACTCTAAAGAGCGTAAAGTGCTTGCTTTTATTTTTGGACCTTTTTCATCCAAAAAGTTTTTAATATAAAAAGAAAAGAAAAAAAAACTTTTTTATACGAATATCATAAGATCGAAAGTGTATTTGTTTGTTGGTTTGTCCTTCGATCACAGAGCATCGGAACAACATTTGCATGTTAAGGTAGGTATAGTTGAAGCCTTGGAGAGTGACATATAGGCTACCTTTGATCCTAGAAAGGTTTCTGCGGGATTTTTAAAAACCTAACTCCTCGCAGACGAAGGCGCGGGCAAAAGCTAGTCACACTGATATTATAAAGGCGAAAGTTTGTATATGTATGTGTGTGTGTGTGTGTTTGTATGTTTGTAACTCCTTCACGCCACAACGAACCAACCGATTTGGCTGAAATTTGGAATGGAGATAGCTCATACCAGGATTACTACAGCTACATAGGACGTAGGTATATAAATCCAGGAAACAAAAAGAAAATATAAATGAAACTCTTTGCTATATTTTGCTTTCTGCTTGCTCTTTGCTTTGAAAACTAAAAAAAAAATGCCTTTTCGAGTAGGTTCCATCGATCTACAAGCAGGAATGAGGAAATAAAGAAAGCTGTTTCAATGCCAGAACTTATAACGCACTTGATATGTTGCTGCATGCCAAGTTAAATTTTATTACACACTAGACGATGCCCGCGACTTTGTTCGCGTGGAGTAAGGTTGTTTAATTCCCGCAGGAACTCTTTAATTTTCCGGGATAAAGTGTCACCTATGTGTTAATCCTGGATATGAGCTATCTACATTCCAAACCACCAAATCGGTTCATGCGTTATAGCGTGAAGAAATAACAAACACATACACACACACACACACACACGCATACAAACTTTCGCCTTTATAATTGGCCTATTAGTGTGCTTTTAAGCGCTATTTCAGATTTAAATGGATAACTGTAAGGGACCTTGCGCACTACGGGCTAGCGTCCAAACTTTTCTAATTTTGCCAGTTTCTGCAGCCAAAACGTTTCAATTGTGAAAAGTCGCGGTCATGGCCGCGTAGTGCGTGATGACCCTAATGCCAGCTATCTATGTATATCTTTGTTTTGAAATGATAATAATTGTTTACAACAACTCCATGCATTATACAATACCACTCCATTTATACAACGAGCGGCGCGAATCTAACGTGGCCTTTTGTAAATGTAGTAAAGTGAAGGCTTAGGGGAAAAAATGCGATAAGTCTCGAGCGTTATTATCATTCTAGCTGCTGACATTTCAACTGAATGTCTCAAAGGAAAGTCAGCGTTCTGAAAAATCTCAAGAGAGACGTCGCGAGTGACTATAATACAGGGTCATAATAGGGAAAAGGGCTTTGAATATGTCGAATAACTAGAGTGCTAGACATTATGAGAATGTGCATTAAGGGGCTTCAACGAAACTGATTTTTTTTGAAAAATGTAAGAAGAGAAATATCGCGTATTCACAGTCATATATAGACAGATCACTTAATACACACTTTTCTAGATAATATGAAAAAAGTTCTATTTCTGGAGCAGAAATTAAATTAAATTTATCTTTACTAGTCGATGCCTGCGTCTTCGATCGCGTGGATTAAGGTATTTAATTCCCGCGGGAACTCTTATTTTCCGGAATAAATGGTAGCCTATGTGTTATTTCAGACATAATCTATCTCTGTGCCAAACAGCCAAATCGTTTCAGTGTTTGCGGCGTGATTGAGAAACACAAACATCCATCCATCCATCCATACATCCTAACTTTCGCATTTATAATATTAGTAAGACTACTAGGACAAATAATAATAAGATTGAAAAATTTTGTATCCAATCATTAAAAAACTTAACTAAAAGCGGACGGAGTCGCGAGCAAAAGCTAGTAATCATTATTACTATATTAAATTAATTTTCTGGGTCGAAGGAAAAATTATACAACATAAAATGTAATCATGCAAATCCTTTGCTGTAATTTATTACAAAAGTTTTCTTCTTTTACCCGTAGCGTGACTTACCTGCGATTTTCAGTGAGAAAGAAAATGAAGGTACTACGGGCGGGTTGAGCGAAACTTTACGTACAATGGGTTTCCGTAGCACGTTGTTTGCGTAATTTTTAGTAATGGCACTTTGTAAGAAAAATGATGCCAATCATTTTTAACAAACAAATAAATCTTAAGTAAGTACAAAGTTTTTACCTGCGGGTTATTTTAGTCAAGCTAAAAGGTAAAAATTAAGAGGAAAACTATCATAGTCTTTTTTAGGGTTCGGTACCCAAGTGGAGGCTTAGTGATAGGGTCCTTAGTAATCTCATGAACCTTAATTGAAATTTTCACAGAAATTGTATTTCTATTGCCGCTATGACAACAAATGATAAAAATAAAATAAAAAATAAAGGATCATTCAAGGATCAAAGGAAATATTCAAGAAAAGTGATTTTTTCGGGATTGGTGCGGAATCCTTCGTGTGCAAGCCCAACTCGCACTTGGCTGGTTAAAGTCCGATATTTATTAAGCTATTGCAAAGCTTCTATCGCGGGCCAGCGTGGAGACCGAATCCAAAAAATTCCGTAACGAAAATAATCTGACACGGGACTCCTCTACGGTGAGCCGCTAGATGGCGTTGATAAAAAATGCTATGCAATAGCTTTACCGCGGCAGTTCCCACGCCACACGTCTTTTTTCACAAAAGAAATTAGAATATATTATTAAGTGGTCACATATCAACTCGGAAATACAGGGAGTTTCCAGTTCTACGACACTGCTACGGCGGCTACGAACTGCTACGTCGCTAAATCTAAAGTATAATATATCCATCTATTCTCGAAATCTTGAAAATTACATCGACATTCTCACTATCTAGATAAATATCTAGATCTATCGTTTATTATGTTTATTCTATTTGATTTCACAGTCTTCTTCCCTTTTGGATCTAGGCAATTTGACCTCCCAAAAAGATACGTAATTCTAGAATCATTTCGATAAATTGCCTCAAACAATGCCAGAAACGAATGAAACCGTCTTAAAAGCCGTAAAAGCAAGCTGTACAAAGCTCTAGGCTGCTAGGCACGTTCTACAAATGGTGATAACATTTAGGAACGCTCTAAATTCCGGTAGCCGTTTCATGAACTCCACTGGCAACTTCCTTACACTTTAACGATATTGAATGAAAACTATGCACGTTTTTTGAACAGTTCAAACGAAATGAAGTACCCAACAAGCAAAATGTTCATTTTTCTCTGTCTTTTTTTTAAACTTAAAACATACTTGTAGCAACTACAAAGGTGGATTTGTGCGTACTTACAGGAGCATTTATTTCTATAACGATCTATCTTATAATCTACTTATAGTCTACTTGTGCTTCTGAAATGCTATTATAAGTAAGAGTGTACTACAATGCCTTTATAGGAGCTTTATTAGTATTGATAGACTCTTTTTTATAGGACTGCTTTGCTATAGTTGGGTACTTGCAAGTAACGAAATTTTCCATTTTGGTAATAAATGGTAATAAATCTGTCACTAATTCGAAATGCCGGTATTGGAATTATATAACGCACATAAATTATAATTATAATTTATTGCTCCATAAAAATTGGTTTAGGATTTCTTTCCCGTGGCTTTAGCTAACACTCTACGATATAGACCGATTCAATACACCGATTTGAGACGTTAGTAGGTAGGTACTTCTGATACTTACACACTATAATTTTTTTTAATAGTATTCGCAAAGAATTCCATAGAAGTAGTATCGCAAACAAGCAGTGCGCGGTAAAACGGCCTCAACTATTTTCAATGTGTGCGTGACGCCGTGAGCGGGGCGTGTACGATACAACCTCAAACTCTCAAATGTGTGCGCCTAGGGATACCAGGAATATGAAAGTATTTGCACAATTTTTATAAATAAATCAATCCGAAATAAGGTGTACAATAAAATTGTTTTTATTAATATATTTAATCTATGTCTGTGTAAAACCGTTTCTTTAATGTAAATCGATAGTTTCCAAGGAAAATAGCTTAATTAGTAATTACTTGATTATAGAATATTCATTATCTATCTCATTATCTAAATATGTGCTGGACCTATTCTGATGGAATGTTTGTATGTTAGTGTGGATTACAAAATAAGTTTTTATCTACAATTGGACCCAGTAAGTGGCGCTGCATTATATATTTATTACAAAGTAATTAGAAATTTATTTTTAATTTTTAGGTATATAATTTATATTTTATTTATATAATTTATATTAATAATCATAATTATTTAGAATAATTATTATTTAAAAATATTTTATCGGTCAAAATTTAGTAAGTAAAATATTAATTATATTCCGGGACATCCCTATATTTGTAGCAAATTACCACACTACTGGCAACAAATTGATTTTATTAATTATTATTAATGTTCAAGCACATGTATCATGCAAAAAATATTTTTGCACAATATTGTGCAAAATACCACAATACTCAGCTGGTATCACTGGCCACTTTTATGTACCTAAAAAACATCGAAATTAAAAATCGTGTTTTCTTAAAAAATCTTACGCAAATGTAAAAACTTATTGATGATATAAGATCTTCGACTTCCTATTTTGCTTTTTCGAATAATTGTGACATAATTAGACCGTACAAATCGGCATATTTATTTATTTTGCGGGAGCGATTTACTGCGTAGTGAATCAAGTGACACTGAAGTAGCCAGTAGGTGAAAGAGATTTCTTATAGATATATAAAAAACTTTTGAGGACGTTTTCGTGCGTTACATACTCAATCTGGTCATGTATATAATCAAAGAGTATTCGTATAAATTATGTTGAAAACAGGCGAGCGCCCCGTCAATTTGGTCGTTTCCTTCTCCTATTTTAAGCTGTACAACTACAAGCTCTAATCTGATTTAAAACTGTAAACTGTTATCTTATATGTGCTGAGATCTACAGAGCATGCTTTTACTTAGCTCATACTCAAGATAGAGGTTAAAACGAGACACAAATATAGAGTTATAAATCTGTTTCGTTTTAATTCTGTCTTGAGTCTGAGCTAAGTGAGAGATCTCAGCATTAAAGGTACTGAAACGACTACGCAATAGATACTCAATGTGTTATTGTAGGTATCTACTTAGCTCTATACGATTGTTATCTTCCCTATTAAAAGTATCGAAGCTACGAGTAGGTATATGGAAATCAATCAGATAACCCGATCGCTGACAGATGGTGATACCGTACGATGCGGCCTAGATTCGACGTGCCTTTATTAAACACGATTTCTGCTGCTCTACATTTAAGCGCTTTTAGATACATCGCTATTTATAAACTCACTGTATTATATTAAAATATGAACTTAGGTTCGATCGCGGCTTCGATCGCATGGTTTTAGTTTTTAAAATCCCGAGGGATCTCTTTTTTTCGGGATTTTCCGGGTTAAAAAGTGGCCTATGTCACTTTCCCGGTCCTCAACTATATCCATGCAAAAAATCACTTCGATCCGTTGCTTTGTTGCGGCGTGATTGAAGGACAAACCAATAGACCAACAAACAAACACCATAGTCGTTTAACAAGAAGCGAATCATATTTTTTTCAATCATTTTTTTTTTATGTATTTGTAGGATTATTGTTACTATTAATATTATCACTATCGGACATTGCATTATTAACATTATCTTTATTATTATATTTGTTTTTTTTTTGTTATTATTATTATTTTATTTTTATTTAATTAATTAATTAATGACATTTTGTAATTGTTGACTTTCAAAAAGTGTAATTACTTACCTACTTTGAATAAAATTTTTGACTTTGACTTTGACTTTGAAAAAAAAAGAAAGAACACTGCGTTAAACAAACTCTATCAACTGGAACTATAACTGCGAATCGGACTAATCGCTGTTTGGACCAACCGCGAATTGGACTAACTGCGAAAGGGTGACTTGGACTAAAGCGCGGAAAATTGGACCATTAGCACCTGAACGTTGTGTTATCTGAGTGCCAAAGCAATAGAAACAAACATACCTACACTCCAAAACATATTCTCCACTAAAAAGTTAGCTGCATCCGTACATAGATACGAGTACATAGTTATAGCAATATAATAGTAACAACATGCTTGTAAAACGTTTTAGTTGCGGGAACGGCATTTTTATACAACTGTGAGTTACTTATGGCAAAGCCAAATGGACTATGATTCATGATTTATTATGTTGCCAAGTAGTGATGTACCGGATATCCGTATCCGTATCCGCGGATATCCGAGGGAGTAGAAAGCTACTACTACGGTAAAAGATCTGTAAGAAAAAAGTATCGGATACGGATCTTTATCCGTATCCGATACTTTTTTTGCGGATCTTTTACCTTATTAATATTAATTTTTAATGCATAGATGAAATTCTATATATAGGTGATTAGGTAGCAGTGAAAAACTATTAAATTCCACTCAGATTATTTTTTATTTCTTAAAATTTAATGTTTGACACCTTTATAAATGCTCGAAGTTTATTTTGCAAATATATTGTACTAGCGGACCCGACAGACGTTGTCCTGTCTTAAGTTTTTTACATCCTCTTTGACGAAATTGGCAGCATGCATTCTGTCAATGTTATGTCAAACGCCATAAGGTTACATCAAAAAAGTTTGTAAAAGCGGTTACACAGTGGTTTATATTTCTTAAATTTTCTAATTTTCCGCGCAATTTTCTTAATTTTTTCTTTCATAAGAACCTTCTCCTAACAATAACAAACACAATAAAAAAAGAATTAGCGAAATCGGTCCAGCCGTTCACGCGTGATGCGATGACCAAGGAAATAGGGATCCATTTTTATATATATAAGATTATAGTAAGTTATCATACTAATAGTACATAACTCGAAATGTACTAAATCAACTATCTTTATTGAGATCAATCACAAATCTTTGTGATTAACTAATCATTCGACACCGATTGAGTAAGAAAGTTAAGATCCGTAACCGAATCTGTTGATCTTGACACCAAATATCGGTATCCGGATCCGTATCCGCGGATATACATTTTTAACGATCCGGCACATCACTACTGCCAAGTAATCTACATTACAAGAGAATAAAAAGCATTCGGTTACTACTCGGAACTACTTGTATATTCTTTTAAGAACTTGTGTGTTCCTAACAACATAATAATTAATAACATATCAATAAGCTACCAATAAGGAATAATGTACTTATTTGGTTTAAATTGGGATCAAATATTTTTTCTGCAATCTTTATCTATGCGCAAAATATAAACACAAACTTCATTCTGCAACTTAGCGTGTCGACATGATTTTTTACGTGCATATAGTTATTAGTTACTTAGAGACTGAAAGTGGCGCAATGGTGAGCGCTGTGGTCTTATAACTGGGAGGTTTTGGGTTCAATTCCCGGCGGGGGCAATTTGGGAATTTATAATTTCTAAATTGTCTTTGGTCTGGTCTGCTGGGAGGCTTTGGCCGTGGCTAATTACCACCCTACAGTCAACGACGTGCCGCCAAGCGATTTAGCGTTCCGACATGACGGCGTGTAGAAACCGACTAGGGGTATGGGTTGAATGTACACTGCCATACCCCTTCCAAGTTAGCCCGCTACCATTTTAGACTGCATCGTCACTTACCATCAGGTGAGATCGCAGTCATGAACTATCTTTTCAACGAATAAAAACTAAGACAAAGGCTGCTTTATATCCCGGAAAAACAATGAGTTACTGTGGAAATTTCAAAAAAGACGAGGCTACGTACATAACTATTACAAAATAAAACTTCGATAAGTAATTTTTTTCCTGTAAATAAATACGTACCTAGTAAGCAACGAAAGTCTACATTTCCTTTGTAAAATGATATTGCAGCTAGCGTGACACGCTTACGATTTGCAGCGAAAAGGAAAATAAAGGTGAAACCGCAGTTGGAAGGGAAATAAATTGAACAGTGGATTTTCCGCTAAGGTGGTTTGAGACGCGACAGGCGATACGAGAGCGACGTGCCACGCGATCATTATGACGTGAAACTTTTCTGCTGAGTAATAATAATTGTATAATATTATTAAAGTAATTTTGTAATTCTTCTACGGCTCAAGAAAAACTCGTCCATGACCTCGCTGGCACAGTGGTGAGCACTGTGGTCTTAATATTGTTAGTCTCGCGTTTGATTACCGGTGGGGACAATTTGGAAGCCCAAATCACTGGACAGGTTGGGCTATTTGGTATACTGATAGGCATCCGCTCAGAAATAATTTTTGAAAATTCAACCCCTAAGGGGGTAAAAAGGGGTTTGCAAAATCGAACTTAATGTGAGCGAAGCTGCGGGCAAAAGCTAGCTTAGGTATAATTTCTGGGAATTTATAAAACTTTACTCGCGGCTAGTTACCATCCTACCTTTAAAGAGGTATCGCCAAGCTATTAAGGGTTCCGTCACGATGGCGTGTAGAAACCAAAGAAACCATATACCAGTAGTGCCATATACCTACTCTCCCAAGTTAGCACGCTATGGTCATTTACTACTCATATCAAATGAGATCGCAATCAAGAGCTATCGAATAAAATAAAATTTACCCTTGGAGTATGAAGTGAAAGAAATAGGTTGCTTTTATTGAAAGAACTAATTACTTCTTTCCTTAATTAATTAGTACAAGTAGCCTACGCGCTGGGCTGAATAATTTAAAATAAATAAATTGGTACTACCTACAAGGAAAGTTGTAACGAGCTGTGACGCAGTTTATCCTACTCCTGACCATTTCGAGAACTTAATAAAGTTATAACCCAAGAAAGAAAGCTCCGAAAAGTATTAAAAATTGTTATATTAGTAATTATTAAGTAATAGTTCATTTATAAAAGGTCTTAACATATAAAGTACCTAAGTCGTCACTTACCTTCAGCTAAGATCGTAGTCAAGTGCTAGAATAAAAAAAAGTACCTACGCTACTGCTGGGGTACGTTAGTACCACGTACAAACTGTAGTTTTAATAAAAAAAATTGTCGGTTGTGAACAGAAGAAATAATCCGTTAAAATTAATACCGAAATTAGAACATCTATTCCCCATTTTACGAAATACTAGTTACTAGCACTAAAAAATATGAATCAAACAGCATACAAAAAAACTGCCACGTAGTACTTTTCACAATACTCCACTATCCGCACGTACTTAATCAAAACAAAAGCACACCGAGTGTATCGATTTCGGAGCAACAGATAGCGACGTTTGCACAACAGCGGGACCCATTTTTCGCCCAAAAAACATATTGATGACAAAAAAAACTGCTATTTAGAAACATTGGATGAAAAATTATACTTACAATAATTTCTTTTCTAGTAGGAAACACAAATAACACGTAAAATTGGGATAACACGTTCGGGCTGGAAGCGCCTACGTGGTTTTGTCCGGCAAACTCGTCACGCTTACCCCGCGCGGTTCTACGATAAAATAACATGACGCATGCGCTTTGGTCATCCCACAGCCCTTTGATATTGGCTAAAGTTTTTGACGACCTCCCCGACGCAATGGGATGCACTGTTGTCTTATAAGTTGGAGATCTCGGGCTAGATTCCCGACCGGGGCAAGTTGGTAAGTTATAATTTCTGAATTCTGCTGCGCGGCGGGGACAAGTCTTCTCCTTCTTCATCAACCGATAGATGTCCACTGCTGGACATAGGTCTCTTGCATGGACCTCCACAGACCTCCTCGGTCTTGCGCCGCTGAATCCAGCGGCTCCCTGCGATTCGTTTGATGTCGTCGGTCCAATTAGCGGGTACAATTATGCTTTAGTTTTAGTGGCTAGGTACCACCCTACCGTTAATGTTCCGGAACGATGGCGTATAGGAATTGATTCTTCTAATAAGTAAGCCCGCTACCAACCTTTGCATCGTCACTGACTAGGATGTCTTAGGTATAATCAGACTAAAATAAAATACTTATTTGCAATTGTTATCTAACCATACCTAAAGATAATATGTCAAGAGGTTTAAAAATGGCTAACCTGAACTTAAACCTATTGGATTAATTATGCGTAACCTGAACTGAGGGAGAGCATAAACGAAATTGAAGAGCATACATCAAAACGATTACATCAAAACATGCTCGGGCGATGTGCTGAGGTAAGTATATAATGTACATATCAGCGTGGAAGTTTATTTTACACTAACCCTTTCGACATAGTTTTATTTCCGATAACCATATTTCACTTTCAATTAAACTTTTTTTCCACGAATAATTTTGTGTAAATTTTATAATATTTTTACTTTAACAATTTTATTTTGATCACAAGAACAGTAAATTGACAATTAATTTTCAAGCAAGTCAAGGTAAAGTTAACATTGATTTAAAATTGGAACCAGAGCCCACCAGAGCCAACCTGAGCTAGTGATTATAATCTCTTGGCCAAAGTCTTTTTTTTTAATTCTCATTATTAATTAATAAGGGACTTTTGAAGGTGATCTTTATTGGCCAAAGTCTTCGCGAACTCTTGAAATCTTCTTGAAATCGAAATGATGACTATTACAAGGACTACTATTATGATCAAGAATGTGTTGTAGTGTTGTAGGTAGCAGGTATGTGATGTAAGTATGAGCTTCTTGATTATGATCATATATTTTGAATAATTTGAAAGATGGTATAATAAATTCTAGCATAACCGAATTTAAAATTCCCGATTCCCGCCAAAAAAAATCACCCAGTCACGCCCAGTGATAATTTTTATTTTTTGAAGTTATATTTTGTATAAGGGTTCTGAGTTCTAGCCTTTTTGAGTCTACTCTATGTTTTGTATTTTCTATCACAGAGTAGATACCATCACAGACTACATAACACCCATGATTGATGCGTTGTCGAAATGGTCTATGTCAAAAATGTTAGTTTGACAACTGACATTTTTCACAAACAAATCAGTTGCAGAAATGGCTGAATTATTATTTGTGCCGTTTAAAAAATCTTCTGATGTTGATATCGTCAAACCATTGAAGAATTTAATCCATTCGACGTACAACACAGGAGATCTCAATGAAGACTTCACGGAACCTATCAACGAGCTCAGCCGGCTTCGCACCAACGCTATTTGGAAAGTGTTCGAGAAGTCGTCATTAGACGTTCTTTACAGGTAAATAACGTTATGAGTCACTCGCTAATCATTGATTCATGGTCCATATTAAAAAACGCATTAGATACAAAAGTTGACCAACCCTCAATTTGAAAGAATCATCTACAGAATCTCCATAATAATACAAAATAAACAGTAAAATGAGTTTACAAAGACAAAGCCAATCGTTAAACTTAGTGCATACGTACAAATAATTATTGTTAATCGTTTTTTTAATACATTGAATTGTATATGTATTCAATTGCTAATTATGGTAGCTAATCTTTTTGTCCCTCTGACGTTAGAGACAATGGGCTGCTGGAGAGAAGAGGCCAAGGCCTTTCTGCGCGACATCGGTAGTCGTCGAAGGAAAAGTTTCTGAGATCCACATTCTGGGGCTTATCTAGTCTAAAGGCTTACCTTTAACCTGTAGGGCTAGCATGCCTGCCACAAGAAATTTTCTCTTCACATTTACTTGTGAATTTGTATGAAATTTCACAAGTACATGGGTAGGCAAAATTTTCTCATAGTGCCGATGTTAGCCCTACTGGGAGCAATCAAGGGTGGATTGTTTAATGGAATTTTTTACAATGTGTTCACGAAAATTTTATTTTACATTATCTATATAATTATAGCATTTGACATTTACTAAATACTAGCCTTAGCCTGTGACTTTATCTGCATGGAGCTAGTTTTTTAAGTTAAGCAAGAACCTTCTGTTTTCCAGGATAAAATAGAATAGTAAAAATTACATCAATCTGCAGCAGATTGCTAAATGATTGAAGGACAAACAAACACATTTTCACATTTATAATATAGTAAGGATGTATAAGTTCACAACCTATAAAGAAGCTAAGATTTAAGTTTTGTACTGTAACAGGAAATTTTCCTTTTGCTTTTGCAGCTACTATGATCAATTGGCATCCCTGGAAAGCAAGATACCACCCCAAGAGGTGCAGATCCCCTTCAAGTGGAAGGATGCCTTTGACAAAGGGTCCTTGTTTGGAGGCCGGATGAGTCTCAGTGAGTATTTTTTTTTTAATAAAGAATATTAGCCAAGCTGAACTTGACTTCTATTCTCCTCTCCCCTCCAAATAAGCGGAAAGCTTGTGCTAAGAGTGGGTACGACAATAGTGCAACGTGGTGGGGATAGAACCTGCAACCTTTCTGTTTTCAGTCCACACCTTTAACTGTTGGGCTATTGAGGCTTTAATTATATAAATATTCATTTGTTACTGTCTTTTTTATGACTGTGATCACTTAGTGTTAAGTGATGATATTGGAATTCTTGGGTACAGGCTTACTTGGATAAGTATGCCAGTTTTAATTTAACCTGTCTAACAAAATATAGTAACATTTATAGCTCTATGATTCTCTTTTTATGCAAATGTCAGACTTACAAAGGTAGATTGGGAGAAAATGCTTTTACATTAATTCCACCTTTTGTAATATTGTGCAATAAAATACAAAATGCAAGCTGCAGCTCTTCCAAGTACGCTCACTTTCATCTTAAACTGCATCATCACTTGCCATCAGGTGAGATTGTAGTCAAGGGCTATCTTGATATAGAATAATAATTTCTTTACTATGGTTTACAGCTATAAGCTCTCTGGCTTTTGAGAGGATGTCCATATTATTCAACATGGCTGCAATGCAGAGCACTATAGCAGCCCAGCAGCCATTAGATACAGAAGACTCTCTTAAACTGGCAGCCAAACTGTTTCAGGTGAGGCACAGAAATTATTGTATAACCCTTACTATCCTTACCAATCCTTACTAATATTATAAATGCAAAAGTGTTTGTTTGTTGGTTTGTCCTTCAATAATGCTGCAACAGTTTTTGCATAAGTATAGTTGAGAACCTGAAGAGTGACAGAGGCTACTTTTTATCCTGGAAAAGAGTTCCTGCGGGATTTTAAAAATAAAAATCCACACAGACGAAATCGTGGACATCAGCTAGTGCTATTTATACACATGGAGCTACAAAACCTTTATCGCTCCATGTCTGTTTCAGAAGATTCCTATATTGATTCCTGTTGTTATTGTGAATGTTGTCCATCTTCATATACAAGTACCAATTCAACACACAATTTTTGTATGAAAAAAAATTTTTTTCTTCAGAAATTTTAAAAAGTCGCAAAACAAAAGTAATTTACTTCGATGTGTAGAAGTTGCCTGTCGAAGGATGTTGGCATTTTACAATTAACCCTGTATAATTATATAATTTATAATTAGATTTTTTGTGTGAAATGTTTTTGTCTCATTATAAAGTGTGTATAATCTATCCATCTCACAGTTTTTGCTACAAATCAAGGCTGTTGTAGCCTCTTAAATTGATATTAGAGTGATGAGCAGTATGAAATGAGATCATGAAGTTAATAAAAGGATAGAAATAAATTGAAGTGGTTTTGATTAAATTATACCTATTGTAGGTGTGGATGGAAGCCAGTATGAACTTTATCTACTCTGTTGTGTTACAAATTATATTAGCAGGATTTTAGGTAGAATGACTTTAATTTGGCATGAGGTATTAAGACAAATTAAACTGAAACCTCTTAAACTCATAATACCGACATGGAAGATAAGGTTCATATTTTATTAGGTCTTTAATGGAGTGTGGAATGACGAATGATGTAAAGTTAAATCATTTTAATATAAAACCTATTGTGTAATCATTTAACCAGTGGTAGACTCCACAGCCACAGGTTGGCCTATATGAAATAAATAATTTTGAACTTGAATTTGAATTCAGATATTTTCAATATCTACACAATAAAAACTTTTCATCACTTCATCACCATCATTAACTCGTAAACAGGTCCGCTTAGTGCAGTTCTCTCAGAAAAGCGTTTTAAAAGGCCATAGTCCATTCTTCATACACCTTCGAGAATATTATGGAAAACTCAGGCTTAGAGGTTTCCTAACGATGTTTTCTTTAATAGCTTCTAAAAGTCAAAAGTCCTAGCCTGGGATTGAACCTGCGACTCCTTGAATAGAAGACCACAGTCCTAACCACTAGACTATCACTGCTTGTAAACATGAGGTAGCATTATAACAGTGTTTTCAATACAACGACAGCAAGCGGCGGGCATCTTCAACTACATGAAAGGCAACATCATGATGGCGGTGCACCAGGAGACCACGCCCGACCTCAACCCCGACACGCTCAACGCGCTGGCGCAGCTGATGCTTGCACAGGCGCAGGAGGTCATCGCGTACAAGTGTATCAGAGGTGTGTTCATTAAATTTATCCTTAGTATTGAGAGATATTGTCTATAATAAATAATTAATCGGACCCATACCATCGTACAAGACTTAACACCAGCTATTATTAAGATCGAGCAAAAAAAAAATAGTTTATCTTCTTCTGAATGTATAAAAGAAAAAGATGACTGACTGATCTATTAACGCACAGTAAACCACTGGACAGATCGGGCTAAAATTTGGTATACTATGATTTAGGCATCTGCTAAGAAAGGATTTTTAAAATTACAGCCCCTATTGGGGTAAAATAGGGCTTTGAGAAATCAAACTTAACATGAGCAAAGCTGCGGGTAAAAGCTAGTTTTTATAAGTTTAGTTCAGACTAGATAGCCACGTTACAACTAACATCGTGATCTGAAGTTGATTTTTGATGTGATAAGTAATAGTGAAGCTAAATTGGTAAAGGGTGGGGCCTCGATTACAGTATATGGTACATGGCTTAAAGAACCAATATACTTTGAGGATCTAAAATATCTTAGTTTTGGAAGATCCTCTCTCTAGTTGGACAGCAACTATCACATTAATTCTTCCTATTTATGACAACATAGTCTAGCAATTAACTAACTTAGAAAGTTGGGAGGGTGGACGGCAGTTTTAATTAAACCCATACTCCTAATCATCATTGTACAGAAACGCTACATCGCTTTTTAGTACATCTCTGATGGTAGGGTGGTAACTAGCCCTGGCTAAAGCTTCAAACGAGAAACATGTTTTTACTAAAGTATAATATCCACCTTTCAGATGAAATGAAAGACAGCATGGTGGCAAAAGTGTGCTCCCAGTGCGAAGAGTTGTTCATGGACGCTATGCGCTCCATGCAGAAGGAAGGTCTGCGCAACCTCTGGGATAGAGATTGGATACCAGCAGTGAGTCAACTTCACATTCTCATAAACTTTTACTACTTTTATCCCTATATGCTTTTTTCCCATGTGAGTTTTTTCCTTAGATATATTCTTTCTGTGAAAATTTTTTATCCTATTAATATTATAAATGCGAAAGTTTATATGTTTGTTACTCAATCACACTGCAACGACTGAACCCATTTGGCACAGACACAGATTATTATAGTATGGAATAGCACAAAGGCTTTTTATCCCGGGAAATAAGAGAGTTCCTGCAGGAATAGAAAATCTTAATCCACGCGAACGAAGTTGCGAGTTTACTATAATTTTCCTCTGTTCTCATGTATCTACTTTCTCCAATTATTAGCTGTAAATTTTCCTTGAAAATAAGATAAATATTTCTCAATAAAAAATCCAGATACAAGCAAAACAAGCGACCTTCCGCGGCCTCACCCAATACTACCAAGCGCAAGTCTGTCGCGCGAACAAATCGGTCGGCGAAGAGATCGCGCGCCTCCAACTCGCTACAGAGCTGCTGAAGAACATGCGAGAGGGTTCTCCGGTGTACGAGCTCAGCGCGAAGGCCGCGCGGCAACTGGCCGCTGCGATGCGGGACAACGACTTTATATACCACGAGAGGATACCTGACGCGAGGACTCTGGAGCCAGTATCGCGCGCGCCCGTCGCTCAGGCCTTACCTCCTCAAGACCACTGGTCTCCAAAACACCATGGTAAGTTCCTTGCTGATCGATCTCACTTCCTCCGAACCTTCACTTCTGGCTTTTATTATTTTATTCGGTTACAATATAATCCTTGACTGCAATCTCACCTGATGGTAACTGACGATGCAGTCTAAGATGGTAGCGGGCTAACTTGGAGGGAGTATAGCAGTGTAAATTTAAGCCATACCCCTAATCGGTTTCCGCACGTCGTGCCGGAACGCTGAATCGCTTGGCGGCACGTCTTTGACGGTAGGGTGGTAACTAGCCACGGCCAAAGCCTCCCACCAGACATCTGAACGGAGTATATGATAATAAACTAGCCCTATTTTACCCCCTTAAGTGTTGAATTTTTAAAAACAGACGCCTACATACTATCTGTTCCTGTAAAATCAGGAAACTTAGAAGTCCATGCAGGTACCTTTGTTCAGCAGTGGACATCTATCGGTTGATATAGAAGGAGAAACTTAGGGTTCCTTACAGGTGATTTGTAGCGCTTGCTGCGCTCATCAAGGGATGTATCTGCACACTTAAAGGAGCCCTCAATATTCAATCCTCAATAGCCCAACGGTTAAAAGCGCGAACTGAAAACTGAAAGGTCGCAGGTTCGAACACCATCCGTTGCACTATTGTAACACAAGCTTTTCGCTTATTTGGGGGGAATAGGAGAATATTAGTCAATTTCAGCTTGGCTAATATTCTTTTTTTTTTTTTTAGGAGACAAGTTTCTTCATTCGAACTTATAGCAGTTAATCCTCTATTGCTGAGATTTATAGAGCGTGCTCTGACTCAGCTCAGACTTAAGATAGAGGTTAAAACGAGACACAAATATGTTCTGACATAAATCTGTCTCGTTTTAACTCTGTCTTGAGTCTGAGATATGTAAGATGTCTGTAGATTTCAGCCTATGTGTTTTGTGTGTAGATCTGTTTGAAAAGTTGGTGCCAATGGCGGTGCACCAAGCCGTGCAGGCCAGCTCGGCGCGACGCGCGGAGATCGTCAACGCTGAGATCAACAAGCTAAGAGAAGCCACGCAGCTACTCAATAGGTAAGAACAATATTAGGAGCACAGGACGATGGGAAACAGGTGTTATCTGCTGTGGGCTTTTTTTTTTCGTTATCCAATCAGTCAATTGAATTGGAATTGATCCAAATAATAATCTGGATCCAAAAAGTTTATATAATAATATTAAATAATTACCATCCTCCGTTGGAAATATCCTTAGACTTTGATATAGAGGAGCTTGTCACGATAAATAATAATAGAAAGCTTGATTATTTCTCTGCCGATTATGATGTGGTAAATTGTGAACTTAGAAAGATTTCTTGGACTGAAGTTTTTTCTGAATGCTTAAGCGTCGAAGACATGGTGTCCCGTTTTTATGCTGCAATCAATGACATTATTAATTTACATGTACCATTAAAACCCGTTAAAAGTAATAGATACCCGCATTGGTATACACGAAGCTTAATTAAACGAGTCAAGGAAAAAGAAAAATATAGAATCAGATTCAGAAAATTTGGTAACCCACTTGATGAAATTGAATTCAAATTACTCAGATCTAGATGTGAAGTACTTATATCTTCTTGTTACAAGAGTTACATCGACAGGGTGGAGTCAAGTATAAAAACTAATTCAAAATATTTTTGGACTTATTTAAAGCAGCGTCGTAATAATAAGTGTGAAATTCCTGCTTCAATGGTTTATAATAATGTAACTTTCACGGACGGTGTTAGTATATGTGATCAATTCGTAAAGCATTTCGCCAGCGTATACAGCACATCGACCAAAGGTAGTTCCAATGTTCCACCTTTTACAGACCACCTCATAGATAATAAGTTTAATTTTGGAACTGTCTTAAATAATTTAACGTTTACAGTTGAAGACGTTGAGAAAAAACTATTACAGATTGACATAAGTAAAGGGGCTGGAGCTGATCAAGTCCCATCAGTTTTTATTAAGAACTGTGCTAAGAATTTAGCTCCCCCCCTCACTAACATATTCAACTCATCAATCTCAGAGGGAGTTTTCCCTTCTTCATGGAAAATTGGTCTTATAGTACCCATTTTCAAAGATGGGGACAAAAGGGATGTGACAAAGTACAGACCGATCTCTAAGTTGCCTATACTGTCCAAAGTATTTGAGTCATTAGTATCCCCTCATATAAATTGGCATATGAAATCTATTCTAACATCTAAACAGCATGGCTTTTGATAAATCTAAATCGTAATTTTGAATGCACACAGTTTCTAACATTTCTGAACGCATCCTTTCCCCTCCCCCTCCTGTCACCTGTCATCGAGAGAAGACAGCGAAGACACTTCCGTTTTCTGTGCGTGAACACGGCGCGTACGCGCTCCGGACGATTATCCCGTCGAGTGCGAGAAAAGTTATAAGTATACGCGAGTTATACGCGCGAACCAAGTCGCAAGACGATTCCGGTCGATTTAACCCGTCGAATCATCAACAATCATAATATTCGTGGAGTATACGACAAGGAGCGCAGAGGTGCACTTCCCGCCAATACCAACGGAGCGGCAAATCATTCTGAACCAGGTGATTCCATAACTCCTCCTTGCCTCAAAATATTCCATGTCTTGGTCCTTCAGATACCGAATTCCCTAATTCCTATTTTCCTAACCTAAACTAACCTTGTGTCACTGTTGTGCATTCGATAGCGTGGGTTGGTAGTTTCCGACATCCGGTCCATGACATCGATATCATTCTATCGGAATTTACCGATTTTTTGTCTATGGTCGATTGTGCACTGCACTGGGTAGATTGCACTCGGTCATTGTCACTTGACGTCTAAATTGCGTTTCTAGTCTGAGGTCATTAGTTGACAGGTGACAGGTGACAAGTAAATTGACGTATAAAGTAATTCGAAGTTATTATTTTGTTTATTTTGTTTATTTTGTTTGAAATTAGCTTTTTACATAATTTAAAACAATTCATTACATTAAAAATGAGCGAAACTAAGTTGCATCTTGCGAAATACCAGCTGGCATGCAAAAATGTTCAGTCTATTTATGATATTGCAGTAAAATTAAGTAGTATTCAGAAACCGGTGGATTCCAAGGATGAACAGCTGTTTATTATCCGCTACAAAGATTTGGACCGTTTTAGGCAGCAGATGGATGATGCTTACACACTGTTAAGCATGTGTGATTCGTTAACTAAGGAACAGATAAAGGAAATTGAAACCAATTATTCAACATTCAATGATATGGTATATTCAATTCATTATCTCTACACCAGCATAGTCGACTCAGAGCCAGAGTCAAACCCCGATACGAAGTGTCATAGCAGCCATAGTGGAGAGTTTCGATTACCTAAAATTAATTTGGCCCATTTCGGCGGTTTATTTACAGAATGGCAAAATTTTATTTCCATCTTCGACAGCCTTATTCATAATAATCCTAAGCTTAACAATATAGAAAAAATGCATTATCTTTTGAGTGTTTTAGATAAGGAACCTTTGGCACTTATCAAGAACTTAAAAATTTCTTCTGAAAATTATCCCGTCGCATATAACTTATTAAAGGATCGCTATGACAACAAACGCATAATAGCAGATAAGCATGTGGAGGCTCTACTCAGCTTGCCTAACCTTACTGCACCAATAAATTTAAAGAATTTAAATAAATTTGTTAACACATTGAAAGAAAATTTAAACGCTTTAAGTGCTTTGGCTTTTGACGTCGAGTCATGGAGCTTTTTATTGCTGCATATTATATTAAAAAAAATGCCTATGGATTTAAGGTGCAAATTTGAATCAAAAATTGATGTTTCAAGCATACCTACTTTTAAGTCGCTTTTAAATTTTCTTGAAAAACAACAGAAAATTTTGGAAAACATTTCAGTAACAAATGTGAATGCTAAAGTTACTCTTAATAATTCTTTGAGTGTATCGCATGAAAAGACAAATCAAAATTCTTCAAATCAAAAAGCTTCGAGTTTTTCTTGCCCTTGCCAAGGGGAAAATCATCAATCTTTATATCATTGTTCGGCGTTCAACGCTATGACACCCGAACAACGGAAAGCTTTTGTAATTAAGCACAGATTGTGTATAAATTGCATTCGCTCGCATAATGGGCGGTGCTTAAGCCAGCACTCTTGTGCTGTGTGTGGTCGCAAGCATCACACAAAATTACATACTGATCGAAACCCTCAAGTCCAGGTCAACACGGGTGTTGAATCTGCACCTGCTTCTGAAAACACGGTTGTTGCTGCGTCGACTAGTAAGTCCGCAGTCCAACAGCAGTCCTTGCATAGTGTCGACGCGATGTCCACCATGCTATTGGGCACAGCTTTTGTAGGAGTCCAGGATGCAAACGGTTATCTTCATCCAGCTAGAGCCCTGCTTGATTGCGGTTCACAAGTATCAATAATTTCTGAAAATTTAGCTCAGAAGTTGAGACTTCCACGCGCTCAACCTTCAACAATTTTTGGATTGGGTGCGCAAGCTCAACATGCACGTGGCATGCTTACATGCAATATCAAGTCATTTAATGACTCATCTTGTACTCTGACTTCAAATTTCTTAATTTTGAAACAGATTTCCAATCATTTACCATCTACTAAAATCAGCAGTTCTGTTCTTGCTCAATGCAAAAATTTGATTCTAGCCGATAAAAACTTCTCTATTCCAGGGAAAATTGATCTTCTCTTGGGCATTGATTTATACAATGACATCCTCGATGGTAAGAGATTCAGTCTAGGTGATAACATGCCTACTGCCTATTCTTCCGTTTTTGGATGGATCATCATGGGTAAAGCTCCTGCAGCATCATCACACTTCGACAGTGTGAACTCGATGGCCTGCACCACTGATCTTAATTTTGCTCTCACTAGATTTTGGGAGCAAGAACAACCTCCTAGTGCATCAATTCAAGATCCCGAAGATCTTCAATGTGAAAAACACTTCTGTGAAACTCATAGTCGGGACGATACTGGTCGATTTGTTGTTCGCCTTCCTTTTAAGGTTCACCATAAACCTTTAGGTGATACTCGCCTAAACGCTTTAAAAAGGTTTCACTATTTGGAACGTCGATTGTTGAAGGATGTCCAGCTACGCCAACTCTACATTGATTTCATGCGCGACTATGCTCACGCTGGTCATATGAGAGAAGTACTACACCCTGATGCAAGTGATAGATACTACATTCCACATCATGGTGTCCTAAAGGCGCACAGCAGCACTACCAAGCTTCGTGCGGTTTTCGACGCGTCGGCTGCTAGTTCCACGTCCGTCTCGCTTAACCAGGTCCTTATGTCAGGACCTAAGTTGCAAAAGAACATTGAAGATATCATTCTACGATTTCGGGTCCATAAAATTGTCTTCACCTGTGACATTAAACAAATGTATCGACAGGTTCGAATGCATGATTCAGATTGCAAATATCAAACTATATTTTGGCGTGAAGCACCTGATCAACCTTTGAAACAATTTGAGTTGACCACGGTCACCTATGGCGTTTCTAGTTCTGCATTTCAGGCTATTCGTGTCATACATGAACTCGCCTATCTAAATCAAATGCAGTATCCCATTGCGTCGAAAATTTTATTGGAGGACACATTCGTTGATGATGTGGTTAGCGGCGGTAACTGCTTAGAATCTGCCAAGAAGCTACAACATGAACTAGAATCCATTTTGGCTCAGGGCGGATTTGTGTTACGCAAATGGTCGAGTAACTCCAGTGAGTTTTTGAGATCTTTCTCTTCGGATCATTGTGAGCAACCTTTTCGCTTCGAAGAAAGAGGAGACAATATATTCAAGGTCCTCGGTATAGAATGGAACGCTGACAACGATAGTTTCGTCTATAAGGTTTCCGAGATGAACAAATCTATGACCATGCGCGGTGTGCTTTCAAATATAGCCCGACTATATGACCCGTGCGGTTTTTTGACTCCAGTAATCTTTCTTGCCAAACACATCATGCAGCGGCTGTGGTTGCTGAAGTGTCACTGGGACGATCCGCTTCCTGCAGACGTCCAAAAGATTTGGTCAACGTTAATGTTCGATTTCTCTCAATTTGAAAAGATCATAATTCCACGCAGGATCATTACTGATCAACCAGTCGAATGTCAACTTCATGGTTTCAGTGATGCATCTGAACGCGGGTACGCTGCATGCGTCTACCTGCGCGTTACAAACTCTGATGGCGGAGCTTCGACCCGACTACTGTTGGCGAAGTCTCGCGTCGCTCCTTTGAGCCAAAAGCTCACCGTTCCCAAATTGGAGTTGAACGGTGCGGTTTTACTTACTCGCCTTCTCGAACATATTGTAGGTGTTCTGAAAGGTAAAATCAAGATTGAAAGCATTGTGGCCTGGTGTGACTCCAGCATCGTGCTTTCTTGGGTGAAAAAGCCACCTCACATGCTCCAAACGTATGAAGGCAATCGCGTGTCCCAAATTCAAGCTTTGGCACCAAATGCTGTTTGGAGGCATGTACCCTCAGCACAAAATCCCGCTGATCCTGCGAGCCGCGGTCTTTACCCCTCGCAACTGGTTGAATCATCTCTTTGGTGGTCTCCGCCATGGCTTGAAGCCGATCCTTCAACATGGCCTAGAGATATCGCTATTCTGAACGATTCAGACTTACCTGGTATAAAAGGTCAACCACTCCCATTAATGTCAAACGTTGTTAATGTCGAGAAAGGATTGTTGACTAAATTCAGTTCGTTTTCCAAGCTACTCCGCGTGGTAGCCTGGTGTAAACGCTACGTTTTCAACTCGCGCAACTCCACTCGACGCCGGTCTGGACCACTAACTGTTTCCGAGCTAAACGATAGTGCGATAGCGATTTTCAAGCTCGTCCAGTCCGCCGAATTTCCAGAGGTCCTGAAGTTGCTGCATCAACAAAAACATCCCACAAACAGCCTCAAACGACTTAACCCTTTCCTTGACTCTCAGGGTTTGATAAGGGTAGGCGGGAGACTCATTAAGTCTCAACTAAACTATGATGCCAGGCATCCGATTTTGCTGCCGAAAAATCATCCAGTGACTCGCTTGGTTGTGGATTACTATCATCATTTATATCTGCATCCAGGTGTCAACACTCTTTTAAATTTACTCCAACGTAAATTTTGGATTCTGTCTGCACGACGAATCATCAGACACCAAGTTTTCAAGTGTCAACATTGCTATAGGCTACGACCTAAATCTATAGAGCCTTTCATGGGTGATTTGCCGTCTTATCGAGTCACTTCGTGTCGGCCATTTCAAAAGGTCGGCGTCGATTTCGCCGGTCCTTTTTTGATCAAATCATCGAGAACACGCAATTCTAGGTTGATTAAAACTTACCTATGCGTCTTCATCTGCATGTCTACTAAATGTGTCCATTTGGAAATAGCCTCTGAGTTGTCCACCATGGCATTTTTGGCTTGCCTCGATCGCTTTGTCAGTCGTCGTGGTTTTCCCAGCGACATTTTTAGTGATTGCGGGACCAATTTCATCGGCACGAATAATTATCTTAAAGACGTCGTTAGCCAGCTCAAAAATTCAAATGACGAAATCAAGCAATCCTTGGCTCGTCATCAAATAAACTGGCATTTCAATCCTCCTTCAAGCCCTCACATGGGTGGTTTGTGGGAAAATGCGGTCAAATCCGCAAAAACAATCATTGCTCGCATTATCGGCGAACGTGCACTTTTCTTCGAAGAATTGGCCACAGTCTTTACAAAGGTAGAAGCAGTTCTAAATTCGCGGCCGTTATGCCCGTTAACAAATGATCCAAATGATCTAGAAGTTCTAACGCCCGGTCATTTTCTCATTGGTCAACCCCTTTTGGCACTCCCTGAAGAGGATTTGGAGAAGGAAAACCCCAACCGTTTAACCAGATGGCATATGATCCGTCAAATGACGCAGCACTTTTGGCGGCGTTGGCAAGCTGAGTATCTCCACACGTTGCAACAACGCCCTAAATGGCAGAGCAAAGTCCCTAACTTTCAAATTGGAGATCTAGTATTGATTAAAGACCCAAATTTGCCACCGCTTCATTGGAAAAGGGCTCGTATTCTGCGTGTTTGCCCTGGCTCTGACGGCACGGTTCGAGTCGTAGAACTAAAAACTTCTACCGGCACTTTGTTGAGGCCTGTTGTTAAAATATGTCCCCTGCTGCCTATTTCGGATTAGCGTGGCGTATTTTAAACCAGTTGTTTTTTCTTTAAACCCATTTTTTATTTTTTTGTATCTTAACTTAAATTGTCACTTTTATTTTTATTTTTAACAAATCATTTATGTCTGATTAGTATTCTTTATCAAAGAGCTTAGGCGCTCTTTGGGGGGCGGTATGATAAATCTAAATCGTAATTTTGAATGCACACAGTTTCTAACATTTCTGAACGCATCCTTTCCCCTCCCCCTCCTGTCACCTGTCATCGAGAGAAGACAGCGAAGACACTTCCGTTTTCTGTGCGTGAACACGGCGCGTACGCGCTCCGGACGATTATCCCGTCGAGTGCGAGAAAAGTTATAAGTATACGCGAGTTATACGCGCGAACCAAGTCGCAAGACGATTCCGGTCGATTTAACCCGTCGAATCATCAACAATCATAATATTCGTGGAGTATACGACAAGGAGCGCAGAGGTGCACTTCCCGCCAATACCAACGGAGCGGCAAATCATTCTGAACCAGGTGATTCCATAACTCCTCCTTGCCTCAAAATATTCCAGCTTTTACAAACATAGATCTACGCTATCTAATCTGGTCATTTATGTTGATAATGTAACGTCTTACGTTGACAGAAATGTTCAAGTGGATGGGCTCTACACAGATTTTTCTAAAGCCTTTGACTTAGTCGATCATGATCTCCTGATTCATAAACTGAAATATTACGGTATTTCAGGAAATATCCTTAAATGGCTTGCTTCATATTTAGTTGACAGACGTATGACAGTAGCTCTGGGAGGTTTTGAATCTTCCATCTCCTACACAGCCTTCTCTGGTGTTCCCCAGGGATCTATTCTTGGCCCGATACTGTTCAACATTTTCATTAATGACATTGTTAATTGTTTTTTTAACTCGGAAGTTCTTCTTTATGCTGATGATCTAAAGGCCTTTAAGGCGATCAAATCCCTAAATGATGCTGTACTGTTGCAGGAAGATTTAATTAGATTAACTCAGTGGTGCGAAGCGAACAAGATGGTACTTAATCACAGTAAATGTTACTGTGTATCATTTCACAGAAAAGTCCATCCGATACGGTTTGTATATAGCATTAATTCTAATTTTATTCAAAATTTACAAAGTATCAGAGACTTAGGGGTCATAATCGATCACAAGTTATGTTTTATTCCTCATATTGATAATATTTGCTCAAAAGCCTCTAAGATAAGTGGGTTTATCAATCGAAGTTCGAAAGATTTTCGTGACTCTAATACAAAAATAATACTTTTTAATGCACTTGCAAGAAGCATTCTTGAATACGGCTCAGTTGTTTGGAATCCCCACTACAACGTACATTCTATGAGGATAGAACGTATCCAAAAACGCTTTCTCAATCATATCAGTTTCTGTGATAAGCTAAGTAATAAACTTCCCAATTATTATTCTAGATTACGACATTATGGATTGTTATCATTGTCTGACAGGCGTAAACTTTTAGACTTATGTTTTTTGCACAAACTATTCGATGAGTCTGTGGATGCATCGAGCTTACTACATAAAATCTCTTTTAGAGTACCCAGACCTAACAGTCGTGTAAAAAACTTTTTGCCATTCAAAGCTGATATTTCTAAAACTAATCTTGGTATTTCTGCGCCTGTCAAGAGGATGTTAACAACCTATAACAACATTAGCAAGGTCGTTGATATCGATATATCAGGCGATAGTTTTTCTAAATTTAAAAAAAAAATTATCAAGTCACTTTCTATCTTCATATTCTTCCTCTTCTTAATTTTTATGTAATTTTTATGTAGGTACTTTATTTAATTGTTCGTAGTTGTAATTGTTTGCTCAACATTTTCTCAAGTAGTAGGTATTAAACTTTAAGCATGTTGTGGCTACCTGTAAGTAGGTGTACATTACTGCATAATAATTTTTTCATCTTGTAGTTTTCTTAGTTTTTAATTTATTGTAACCTGTTGGTCGTCCTAAATAAATAAATAAATAAATAAATAAATTAAATATTAATAAACATAATAATATAACAAAACATACACCAGCAAAGTAGTCTCTAAAAAAAATTCAAGCAAAAATAATGAACTATCAAATTGCACATTGTATTATGTCTTTGATTAAAAAATATATATACGTGTAACAAAAGTGTGAAATAACCCTGAAGGAGGTGAATGTGCTCATGAAACTGAACAACTTTCCCCAAGGAACATAGGTTGAAATGTGAAAAAAAATGTGGACCTCGCATACAAAATTGACGATCAGCTGATTGATTTACTATGGAAGGTAAAAAATTTTTTTCATATTTCGACTTATGTTCCTTGGGGAAAGTTGTTCAGTTTCATGAGCACATTCACCTCCTTCAGGGTTATTTCACACTCGTTACACATTGTATATATATATGCAAAATGTTCACAGCATTTTGGCGTCGCTGAACCTGCCCGCGTGCATCGAGGCAGAGGGCAGCGGCGGCGCGGGGCTGCCGGAGTCCATCCGCAGCAAGGCGGCGGCGGTGCGCGCGGCCGGCGGCCTGCCCGCGCTGCAGCAGCTCATGGCCGAGCTGCCCGAGCTGTTGCAGCGCAACAGGGAGATACTCACCGAGGTGAATACCTATTATGCTATTGTTACGAAAGAGACCCTCACCACCTGGGTGCCTGGAGCACTTCGACCACCGGTTGCTCCAGATCTTTTCGCTCATTTGCGACAAGGGTGACATAACTCAAAATTCACCAATTTTAGTGTCGAACATTTATACTTTTTGCCATAAAAACAACATTACGCTAAGCACAAAAAAATAAGAGCGAGAGAGATTGTGATTTAATGCTCTATCGCTTTGTTGACCGCTGTGTTGTTTCGAGACCGTCCACAAAACATTACTTTCTAACGAGAGAATTCTCTCATCGTCGATTTTGAATTATGTCACTCTTGTCGCAAATGAGCGTTTTTTTCCACGTACTACCAAATTGTGGAATCATCTCCCTTCGACAGTGTTCCCACTTAATTACAATATGAGGTTATTCAAGGGACGAACCAATAAGTTCCGAAAAGGTCGGCAACGCATTGGTGGTGCCTCTGGTACTACAAGTGTCAAGATTTTAAGTTACAAGTTATTGAGATTAAGATGGTTGAGCGAAGCAATGGCTGGATCATGCGTCATGCTCGTGAACGGGTGCCACCAACGGGAATGGGTCTGCTTTTGCCTGCCTGTTTTAACATGTATTGGATTGTATTTATTTTTACTTGTATTGTACTCAGGAAAATTCATCGTGGAAGCACTGTATACATAGCATAGTTTCATTAACTATTGTATTTTTTTTTTTTTTTGAAAAGAGCAACCGCCGAGTATCTTGCTGGCTCTTCTCGGCAGGAAAGGCATTCCGAACCAGTGGTAAATTCATTGACGATTCAAAAGTGCTTGTAAAAGTTTATTTGAATAAAAAATATTTCTATTCTATTCTATTCTATTTAAGTATCTACTTGTTTAGGCGGAGCGCATGTTGCGAGAGGAAGCGGAAGCTGACGCGACCCTGCGTGCGCAGTTCGGCGCGCGATGGACGCGGACTGAGTCCGATAAACTAACGGAAGCGATTCGCGCCAACGCTTCCAAATACTCGCAGATCATAGATGGCGCTGTCAGAGCCGACGCCATTGTGCAGCAGAAGTTCCAGCAGCACAAAGAGGTATGTATGACCGAGATACATACAATCAATTTTTTTTTTGTGAGACGTCTGCATCTGTGTATTTATCTGTTCCCTCGTAGCTTCTTACGAAATAGACCAATTTTGATGTAGTTTTACACACTGTCACTGGTACGATTGATTTGAAATTTGGTGTACTGTTACTTGGGAATAATCCGAAAGCAGCATCCGCTCAATGTTGTTCTAAATTTTCAACTTACATTTGTCCTTGGTTGTCTTAAACGGTAAACAAGCGTTATCTTGGAGAAATACGTAAGCGACAAGCTAACCACAACACAAACAACATTCTCACCACAGCCAAAGAAACTGTTATACACCATTATTAGCTTGAATAATCGTGGTAGCATGTATGTATAGCTTACTCCAAGCTGTGTATATTCCAAATTGGGATAAATTGGAGTCATATAAGGCATGTCTAGCTAAACCACTCGTGGCATATTTATTATTTTAACGAACCATCCCAGATGCAATTTACTAGTGAAGAAATTGAGATTATCATATAAAAATACCATTCAAATTTTCGATTTTTGCGGTGAAGTTTTTCAGCGAAAAAACTAGCCAAATTGGTCAATCTTTCACAAACACAGCAGTTTCTTTTTATTTATTTATAAACATTTATGAGCGAGTTCGATACGATCAAAAATTTACCATAGAGTAAAAAAACTTTTCGGTTCGATAATTTATAAGTAAATTATCTTTATACAGAGCATCGAGCTACTCAGTCGCAGCGACGACCAAATCGACGCGGGGGTTCCCAACGCGCCCACTCCCACAGGCGGTGACGGCGATATTGTGCGCACGCTACGCAATCTCATGAACACGGTAAATATTTGTAATTCATAAATCCATAATATTATAATTTATAATTAAGAAATTGCGGGTAGTTAAGTTTTTTTAAATACTTTGCGGGAAACCTTTGCTTTTCCGTAAACAAAAAAATCAAGTCGGTGCGTTGCTACGCGATTAAAGATCAATATAATAACCTACAAACGCAATTTCACATTTATAATAAGAAATCTGTATGAGAGACTAGCTTTTGCCCCCGCGACTTCGTCCGCGTGGAATTAGATTTTGGGGTGGAATTTTCAAAAACTGTGACACACGTACTTCTTTATTTTTAACTGAAAGCTCTAATACCAACATTGATGGAAACAGCTTGAAAAATGACGGAGTTTCATATAAACTTCCATCCCCTATTTAAACCCCTTCGGGGTGGAATTTCCAATAATCCTTTCTTAGTGTGCGCCTACGTTATAAAAGGAACCAACTGTAAAAATTTCAAGTTTCTAACTTCAGTAGTTTAGGCTGTGCGTTGATATCTCAGTCAGTCAGTCAGTCAGGACTTTGAATTTGTATCTGTATGAGAGATTTGCTGATTTGTAAATCTTTCCCCAGGTTGAAGAAATAAAATCGGAACGTGACGCGATTGAATCGGAACTGAAGAGCGCAACGATCGACTTGCGAGAGAAGTTCCTCTCAGCGCTCGCGGCGGACGGCGCTATCGACGAGCCCGCCATATCCGCGGGCGAGCTGGGCGCGGCCCTGGCGCCCTTGCAGCGCAGGGCTAAGGAGTCCCTGGAGAGGCAGGAGACTTTAGCAGGTGACAGACCGTGTTTATCAAATTCAAATTCAAAATTCATTTATTTCATGTAGGCCAACTTGTAGCTCTTATGACACGTCATAAATCTACCACCGGTTCGGAATGCAGATTCTGCTGAGAAGAGCCGGTAAGAAACTCAGCAGTTGCTCTTTTTAAAAAAAAAACTATACTAACTGGTAACAAAACTATGCTATGTATACACATATTGTGCTTCCACAATGAAGCTTCAAAAATGCATACGTAGGTACACACAATCCAACGCATGTCAAAACGGGCAGACAAAGACTCATTCCTGTTGGTGGTGGTGATCGTGAGCGGGTGCCACCAACGGGAATGGGCCCGTTGGTGGCACCCGCTCACGAGCATGATCCAACCGTTGCTTCGCTCAACCATATTTGACCAACTCAACCATATCATCCTTTTATTTATTCAAATTAGTTTAATTAAATCGATATTTGACTTGCGATACTTGCGATAGAGTGAGCACGCCATCTTGAATTATAATTCAAGATGGCGCAGTATTTTATTAAAGCAAAGTTAAAACAAAGTATAAATTATTATAACTAAACTAGATTTTGCCCGCGGCTTCGCTCACGTAAAGTTCGATTTTCAAACCTTAGCCGGATGCCTACGTCATAGCTATCTGTATGCCAAGGTTCAGCCTGATGCGTCTAGTGGTTTGACCTATATTGGTAAGGGGTGGCGTGATGTTCTTAGCGTTTTACAGATGTCGTGTATAGTTTAGTTCTAGAGGAAAAATAATAACTTCTGTGTCTAATACAGGGGAGCTGCAGAAGAATCATGCGGCCCTGATGGAGACTCGCGGAGGTGCCAGCAACAGGGACGAGGTGCTGGGCAAACTGTGCGCAGCGTTCGACGCTTACCAAGACCTGACTAGTAACCTGAAGGAGGGTGTTAAGTTCTACAACGATCTGACGCAGGTAATAGAATAGAAAAGTTTTTTATTCAATATTTAATTCAATTCCCAAATAGTGGCTTTTTGTTCAATTAAATATTTACAGTGTTTTTGAATCGGTAGCAGAATAAAATTGAGGTGTGGTAAATGGGAACGAACAAAAGACTAGCAGGAAAGCTACAGACTAATGCAACCTTGTTTTTTTACCCCTTTTGATTAAATGTGGGTGTGTTTGTGCGCGTGTTTTTGTATGAAAAGTGAATTTGTCGGGAGTATTATCCCTACTTCCCTACTATCCCTACTAATATTATAAATGCGAAAGTGTGTTTGTTGGTTTGTTGGTTTGTCCTTCAATCCCGCTGCAACAGAGCTTCGGATCGACGTAATTTTTTACATGTGTGTAGTTGAGAACCTGGAGAGTGACATAGGCTATTTTTTATCCCGGAAAATCAAAGAGTTCCCGCGGGATGATAAAAAACTAAATGTACGCGGACGAAGTCGCGGGTATCAGCTAGTTAGCTATATTTGATGAAAATTGGTCTAAGATGGTCGCCGCTACAAAATGGCGGATTACATATTTTTTAAGAACTCGCTCAAATTCAAATTCAAAATTTATTTATTTCATGTAGGCTAACTTGTAGCTCTTATGACACGTCATAAATCTACCACCGGTTCGGAATGCAGATTCTGCTGAGAAGAGCCGGCAAGAAACTCAGCAGTTGCTCTTTTCAAAAAAAATTTTTTTTACAAAGCTATGCTATGTATACAGTGCTTCCACAATAAAGCTTCAAAAATGCAAAAATGCATACGTAGGTACACCAATCCAACGCATGTCAAGACGGGCAGTCCAAGCAGACCCATTCCCGTTGGTGGCACCCGTTCACGAGCATGACGCATGATCCAGCCATTGCTTCGCTCAACCATATTTGAGGGAACGCAACAACCCGCACCAATATGTGCTCAATATGTGTATCGAATGACTAGCAGAATACTGTACACTATGATAAATTTCAAGTCCAAGATGGCCGCCACCACAAAATGGTGTATACATTTTTTTTAATTTTACATGTGGGGGGTGTTTTAAATTTTCAATTAACACTTGTCTTGTTTGCAGCTCCTGGTAGCGTTCCAAAACAAAGTGTCAGACTTCTGCTTCGCGCGCAAGACTGAGAAGGACGAGCTGTTGAAAGACCTCACGCAGGAGGCCTCGCGCTCCACGCCGCGCCCCGCGCCCGCGCCGCCGCAGCAATACCAGGACACTGTTAACGAAGTATGTATATTAACATATACAACGTGTAACAAAAGTGTGAATTAACCCTGAAGGAGGTGAATGTGCTCATGAATCTGAACAACTTTCCCCAAGGAACATAGGTCGAAATGTGAAAAAAAAAAATGGACTATCCAACACAAAAAGAATTTTTCAATTCGAACCAGTAGTTCCTGAGATTAGCGCGTTCAAACAAACAAACTTCAGCTTTATAATATTAGTATAGATTAACACTTTCAATGTACTCAAAAATCTACAGCCATCGGTGGTGGCCAAGAGGGACCCGCCGCCGCGGCCTCCCCCGCCTTCCGTCGCCCCCGGAGCACCCCAGGCCGCGGCCGCAGCGTCCGGCGCGCTGCCTTACCCGCAGCAACCACAAGGTATATTTTACTTTAAAATAAAGTGCCTATTTACCAGACAGTGCATTAATGCTTAGTACGCATGACCGTCATGGTAGCTTAGTCCACTGACAGTCATCAAAATTCAAAAAAATTCAAAATTCATAATTATTTCTAATAAAATATAATCTGAAACATCATTCTTAAGTCTACAAAATTTGATCGCAGCAACTATACACGGCACGTCGGGCATCAAAGTATAATAATATAATATCATATATAATAATATATAATCAATACAATAGTATTACAATACTCTACCTGTGCGCTGCAGCTATTGTGGATTTCAAAAATGAAATCAATCTGTTGCTCTGTTAATTCATTATTGAAGGACTAGCTTTTGCCCGCGACTTCACTCCTAAAAATCCTATACATACAAGTACCTACACCTAGAAGGTACCTGTATGCCAAATTTCAGCACAATCCATCCAATGGTTTGAGCTGTGCGTTGATAGATTGGTCAATCTATCAACAAAAAGTCAGTCATCTTTTCCTCATATTTTTTTTTTTTTGAAGGGTAAACAGACACATTTTCACATTTGTAATATAAAAAAAACTTTAATTTTTATTACAGCGTTATTTTCGAGCGTCATTAAAAAAAAATCGTAATACCCTCAGGTATGCCGCTGCCGTACGGAGCGCCCGCGGCCCCGTACCCCGTGTACGCGCCGATGCCTGCCATGTACAACCCGTACGCGACGCTGCCCTACCCGCACCATTCGCGCGTGCCCCCCGGGGCGCCCTACCAGCCCTACCAGTACCCCCAGCACCCGCAAGGTTACCCGCAACCACCCCCCGCTGGGTACAACCCCTACCAACAACACTAAAAGCTGCTCAATCTCAATCCAAAAGCATGTATTTTGCACTACATCAACAAAAAAAAATGCTGCATTTTAATACGAGCGTAATCAAAATTATTTTTGGGGTTCAATCAAAAAATATAAATATATATTTGTTATTATATTAAAAATTATGCTTGCAACTTTAGTCTCCATTTTGAATACAGAGAAAACACAGAGATGTTACAGATTTTCAGGTGGTCATTAAAGTAATATTGTAATATTTTTGGCGTTTAAACGCGGTATTTGAGACCAAAGGGTCTAGTGTGAGTTTTCAAATTAATGTTTACTTTGCGTAAAGTCCGCAATTAGTATGGACGGAAGAGGAATGTAAAAGTTAACGTAAACATAAAAACTTACAATAGACCCAGAGAATTTATTGACTGTCTGTTTTGTTTATGGCGAGGCCATTTTGAATATAATATCTCTACACGTCAAAATTATGTAATTACTTAATTAATTATTAACCTTATCTTATCTTTTGAATGTACGTAAATCATACTCTTAATAAAACGACGACCGAATAAGAATTTTTGGAAAAATAAGTTTTAGTAAAATACAGACCTAAAAACAACCTTCACAATCTAGATAAAACAATACACCTCTTTTACTTAACCTATTAGGTATTAAATATTAGGTTCGATTCTATAGCAGCTTAAAAAATATTACTATGTCACAATAAGTATAGTAATTTATAATAATTATTATTATATACAGTAAATAAAATGTTTTTTTCTTTCTTTATAGTTTAAAAGTAATATATTATTTCTTGGTTTTATACAAACGTATCATATTTACGAAAAGATTGATTGCTTTTAAACAATAACACTCACAAATTATAATTATAGGTTTGTAACGACTTACATCAGGGTGAAATGAGTGCTACAGGCTACAATAGAAATAGTTTTATGTAAAAAATAATCTAATAATTACTTTTACTATTTAATTATCACTGGAATGAATTAATATTATTTTTATGATCGAAATATATTACTAACTCGATGTTTTTAGTAAGTTTTGAAAAGGTTTAGACTTTAGACGGTCAATAAATATCACTGTATTCAGCAATAAAATTATTGATTTGTTCAGTCAACATTATATTGATTATAATTATTATATTTAATTCTGTAGCCTTATATTGCACATTTTAAAACAAATACTTAGTTATTAATTTTTTTATAATTTAATTGATAATAATTTTCGGGATGGTGTAACTAGATTTAAAAGGTATGTTATTTAATGTTCGGAGTATACTGATTGTTAAAGCATTTTCTATTAGGCTTAAATTAATCTATATTATAATTAGCTGATTAAGTGATAAATCATATAAGTGATAATATAAATGCATAATTTTCTAAATTGATCCATAGGCAAGATCAGATAAATAAATATTGTAATATTGATGATCGTGCCAGTATAGTAATTGCTGTATGTATATATAATGTATATTATATACGCAGTCAAAACATAAAAATTTACTTTTTATAATTATTAAGACAAGTATCACAATCAATGATATAGGTATTCCGATATTTATTGACTGACTCTTGCCTTTGGCGTGTTTTCTAAGAATTTGTAAGCAGTCTTTCTTGAAAATAATTTCTAAACGGCAACTCTCGAAAAGAAAGCAACAATCTCCCAATTTATCTTTAGGTTGGACCAATCCTCAACTTAAAGCCTTTTTGATACCTCATTCTGTACTGAATCAACCTTGTCAAATGAATTCCATTTTCTCACAATTTTGTTTTGTAGAGAATGTCAAATGTATGGGTTTATAATAATACTAACCAAACTTAACAATTATGTTTTACGTTATAGGGAGTCCTGGATTTTCATGCTCGAACCATAAATAATGTTATATATCTTTTGTTGGTCCAACATATTGTACAGAGGGCTATAAACTGAATTAAAAATAGCTTCAAATAGGCTAAATCACAACTGAAGTGCTTTTAGGTGCTTCATAATAATTAGATTATTGTGTTTCTTCAGTAGTAAATATAAAAAATCTATTACCCTCCAAAGTTTCCTTGTTTTAATTTTTAAATGTATTATTTTATAAACAATGTAATATGTATGTAGATAAATATTTTTTTGAAATAAATGAAATTGTTTTATTTTTTATCACCAGTAATTATCAAGGAATGAACATTTAAGAAAAGGATAGCACTACTTTTAGACCAGTTAATTTAATTTAGAATTTGAGTACAACCAAAATAACTGCTAGTGCTAACTATTCTAATAATGCAAGTGACAATGAGCACTAATGAAAGAAAGTAGTAGTTCATTTAAAAAAAATTTCATCCTAATATACGAGTATTAGCACAGATTGCTAGACAAGGAAGCAAACACAAAATGCCTCAAAAGATGGCCTTTATTGGAGCTGGATGGGAAGTGAATTGTGTAACATAGCACTAGGATAGGATATTTATTGAAATACCCCCTTAAATCAACCATAGCTTGACATATCCCATATCTGATAATGGCTGGAAAAGCTGAAAATGGTACATAGAAATAATGGAAAAAAAATTAAGAAAATTTTAAAACTAATATTAGAGTTGGTCTTCAATGGAAAAGGTAAACATCGTTAGGGAACCTGCATGCCCAAGACATCTCCATAATGTTTTTGAAGGTGTGTGAAGTCTGCCAATCTGCACTTGGCAAATGGTAGTGGATTATGACCTAAAACCCTCGCATTGAAAAACATGTGCCGAATATTGGGCTGGAGATGGATTATGATGATCCTCTTGTTTTATATTATCATACTAGCTGATGCCTCCAACTTGGTCTGTGTGGATTTATTTTTTAAAGTTCCACAGGCACTGCAGTGCCTGTGGAATTTTAAAAATCATGATTTACTAGGATATAAAGTAGCCTTTGTCACTCTCCAGGTCCTCAACTATACCCATGCTAAAAATCATGTTGATCCTTAGCTCTGTTGCAACATTATTGAAGGACAAACCTTTCAACTTGACAACACTTTTGCATTTATAATATTAGGAAGGATAACACCCATCAAAGCAAGCCTCAATAGCCCAACGGTTAAAGGTGAAAGCAACTGAAAACTGAAAGGTCGCAGGTTCGAACCCCACCCGTTGCACTATTGTCGTACCCACTCCTAGCACAAGCTTTCCGCTTATTTGGAGGGGAGAGGAGGATATTAGTCAACTTCAGCTTGGCTAATGTTCATTTTATCAAACTACAGGCAGTTTGCATTATCAGTATTTGGAAGAGGTACATAATGAAACTCAAATGAAGTATCACATAGCACTATTTATTAAATAAAAGTTTCTAAATTTATATACCACTGCTCATATTAAGTATCATAATAATATATCTAGCTTAGAACTTGGGTGCAGGCGATTCTTCTTTGGAGTAGTCCCTGATTGGAGAATAGAACTGTTGACAAATAAAACTCATTAGAATCTATTAAAGTTCAAATTATATTATTTATACTATGGGCGACAAAAATTGGATTTTTGAGTCCCAAGGTGCTGGACTGGTGACCCCGCATACATGTCACGGGCATCTGTTAGTTAGGTATATATGTGTAAATTACAAATTAAATTAAAGGGATGCCCCGCCCTTATAAAATTGTTAAGTAGTGTTTAATTTTATTTTGCTAAATAAATGATGTGTTGCATATTATTATTATTAAAGGTTTCTAATTCTACCCTGGTTAGCACATTGTTAGGTATCCTATGGATGTCAGGTTCTATATCATTTAATTCTAGCAAGAAAAGGTTAGTTTGTCTGGTGGGAGGCTTTGGCCGTGGCTAGTTAAAACCCTACCATCAAAGATTTGCCGCCAAGCGAATTAGCATTCCGACACAAAGGAGTGTAGAAACCTATTAGGGGTATGGGTTGAATTTACACTGCTATATCCCTTCCAAGTTAGCCCGCTACCATCTTAGACTTCATCGTCACTTACCTTCAGGTGAGATCGCAGTCAAGTTGTCATCGAATAAAAATAAAAAAAAAGTTATTTTGCTATAATCTGCCAACAGTAGCAAATAGCAAAATAATTCTAACCTTTTCTTGCTAATCATGAACTTCCGCAAAGTAACACCTGATTCTATCCAATATCGTTTAATTCTATTAATCATGAGTGATGAATTAAATACCTTGTACTGTTTGTTTCTATACTCCTGCCAGGGTTCCGGATTTGTTTTCTTGTTCCAGGAAACATCAGGAGAGCGTGTCGCCAGACGCAATAGATAAAACATCGACCCTGCGCATCCCAAGCCCACACAAACATATAGTGGGATCAGCTGCAAAATAAAGATTTATATACTTACATGTAAATAGTAGTAAGTTTTGTTTCCAGCAAGGGAATTTTTACGGGATGATTTCTAAGAATTGACAACAGAAACAACCTTGAGTAAGTCAGTGAGTTGTTGTGAATTGTGAATAATAAATAAAGCTGGTATCAATAACGATGAAAAAAAATCTACTGTCCTCAAAGAAAAACTTAGTGTTCTAACTTATGAATTTATGCGGTAAGAACTATATTAATACTACAAAAGAAATTATTCTATGCTTGAATAGATAAAAATCTACTATCATCAAGATGGAAGAGATTTTAGGTTAATTATTATGTAAGTATAGACGTAGTACTAAATAAAAAGGCAATAACGATTAACTTACGGCCTTGTGCTTTTTCAAACTCTGAATGCTTAGACCTTGCATTTTGGTATTTGCTTCCTACTTGCGATCAACTGAAAACTGCGCAGCAAAACTAATTTTATTTGATCAAAATGAAGAAAAATCGGGAAAAATCTTTATCGATGAAATGTCAAATGACGACTTGAGATAGTGTTGCCAAATAAATAAATAATGCAAAATGAAGTGCATAAAAGGACTCTTATAGTACACACATCTTGACATTGACAAAGGCATATTGCATATCTTGAATTCCATGGTTTATTGCGATTATCGCCATTTTGTTTAGTTATTCTGAAATCCATCAATTATAATATTGGTCTCTACCATCGTTGTTAATTTGCTACTTTTACATATTTAGAAATATTTGTAGACATAACAAAGAAAATAAATATTTTTGCTACCATTAAAGTTGATTGAGGCTAACATATTCAGTTAATATTAGTTGATACGTAGTATAGAACTAAGGTGTTGCTAGTTTAAAATTTGTTCTTTTTTTGTAAAATAATTTGTTTTATAAATATAAAATTATTTTTATATATAAATAAGTACATATTTATGTATTGAATAAATCTTATTTAATTATTTATAAGAATTACATTTTCATTTAAATGTTGGTTCACTAAATAATTCCAAACAAAACTCAATCTGTCAAATAAAATACTATTTATGACAAGGATCCGCTGTGATTAATTTTGCTAAATAAATAACCTATTTTTTAATGGTTCGGTGCTCTTGTAGTGGAGGATAGTATAATATTTTTAAAAGCATATAATAAGGAACAAAATGAGCTTTCTCTTGTAAGTATTTGTATTAACATTTTTATTGGATTTCGTTTCTATTTTTAACCAAAAGTCTCAAAGGAGTACCTTTGACGTCTTGTTTATGTTCTTGGGGCTTTGGTCAATAAATCGGTTTTGATATTGCTTGCTATTAGATTTGGAACTTATCATTGTGATTTAGTTGGGCTATTGATATCTAATATATTGTTTGTACAGAAATCATTGTGTAAGGTGTGTGTGTCAAACTGTGCTAACAAAGGTTGTATTTCTTATTAAAATTTTAATTAAAGAGTAAACTTAAATCGTACGGCAGATATAATCAAGAAAGCCGACACTGAATTCAAACTTACATACCTCATCCAGTCAATATTAGGTCTTAATTCTCTTTAAGTTCCAAATTCTTAATTTCAAATATAGATCTGTACTGTATCTTCAGAGTTTAGTTGAAACCCTGTTTTTATTTTAATTTCATTTTATTAGTTTTCCAAAAAATATTTATTCAAAACTACAAAGGAAGCTTTTTATTATAGGCATTCTAAATACAAATTACATGCAAAATTTGTATCTAAAAAAATTTTTGTTTTTCAATATTTATTAACCAACTTAAGCATAATTTGCCACAGACAGAGCATTCACTTTGCACAAACTTCTAAATTTTTAAAAGACCTAAATGCACATAGAATAAATAGATAGTTAGTAAAATCTAGTTGGGTATTATTTTTGTTCCTCTTCTAGTGGAAGTCGGTCTAACAAAACTTTCAAGCCAAAGAAAAACATCCCTGAGGGAACACACCAGTATGACCTTATGCGCCATGCGGCCGCCACACTTGGCTCAGGAAACCTGCGGCTGGCAGTCATGCTGCCTGAAGGTGAAGACCTTAACGAATGGGTTGCAGTTAACAGTAAGTATTTATAAATATACATATAATATAGTTTTACTTTTAGAATGTAATTATTCTGATTAAACATTATTTCTTACAGCTTTTTTGTTAATTTCATTTTAATCACACATTATTAACAATTATGGGTTTGTAAGTTATTACCATTTATTGACATAAAGAGTCATGCAGAAGGTGAAATAAAAAATATAAAAAAAAATATATATTTTGCAATTTTTTTTTAAATAGAGCCTTGTATTTAAAGAGGGGACGCCTGCCGACGCCAGGCGGGTGATCAGTCCTGTGTCAGGACTATTCCACCCAATTCCCCATGTTTGGACACAGGTTACTGGTGCCCAGGCAGCCTACCCCCCTCAAACCTACCTGTACCTTTCGCAAACCTAACAATATCCTTTATAGAAAGATATTTTAGGTCTTCTACACTTATTCTATCCTTACCTTGCAGTTCCCATCTTACCAATGAGTACATGGGGCACTCAGCTATGAAGTGGAAGCTGGTCTCCTCCTCACCACACTCAGGACAGGATGGGTCTTCTTTGATTCTCATAATTGTGAGATGTCTATTTAGCAAACAGTGTCCAGTTGCAATACCTACTACCAATGCTATGTTATTTCTACTTTGTGACATGAGCTGTCTTGTCCTCTTCTTATCGAATGATTTCAGGAATAATTTCGATTGCCTGTATTGAATCGAGTTGTTCCATCTTGAATTCGATTCTCTTTCTACGATTCCCTCTAACACTCTTTTGGTAATCGTGTACGGAATGGGTAGGCAAGGCTCAGGTCCGTGAAATTGGATACCTGCTCCCATTCTGGCTAGTTCGTCTGCTTTCTCATTACCGATGTTCCCTTTGTGTCCAGGAACCCAAGCTATCGTTACTTTTGTTTTTTCAGCTAGTGAGTTTAGTGCATATTTGCATTCCTTCACTAGAGCCGAAGTTGTGTCTTTTCTTTCCAGAGCTTTTATTGCAGCCTGGCTGTCACTATACAGGGTGTCCCACGGCTATGCCACATGGAGGGGAAGTACTTTAAATATTGTAGATGGAACATTTTACTGAAAGAAGACTTCATTTTAATTTTAAAAACAATTTAAACTGCATTCATAGATTTTTAAATAATTGCCTGGTTGAACCGGGACTCGAACCCGCTATACTAGAAAAAAAAAATTAACCTGTAACTTTATCATACCGATCGGAAGGCTTCATCGTAAGGATTATTTTTTGTTAAATAACATAACATGAGAAATAAAAGGAAGACCATGAATTTTAGCCTTTGATGAAAAATTTTGTTCAGAAAAATGAAAAGCTGACATTCGTAGCTCTGTTGCAGCGGGACTGAAGGACAAACCAATAAATCAACAAACAAACACACTTTCGCATTTATAGGTAATATAAGTAAGGATTAGTAAAGATAGTAAGGATCGGGAAATGATGCGTACTTCTCAAGTGGGTACTCATTAGTAATAGTTCATGTCAGTTGTATGTCGATACGCCAATGTCAGCTTTTCCTTTTTCTGAACAAAATTTTACATCAAAGGCTAAAATTCATGGTCTTCCTTTTATTTCTCATGCTATGTTACTTAACAAAAAATAATCCTTACGATGAAGCCTTCCGATCGGTATGATAAAGGTACAGGTTAATTTTTTTTCTCGTATAGCGGGTTCGAGTCCCGGTTCAACCAGGCAATTATTTAAAAATCTATGAATGCAGTTTAAATTGTTTTTAAAATTAAAATGAAGTCTTCTTTCAGTAAAATGTTCCATCTACAATATTTAAGGTACTTCCCCTCCATGTGGCATAGCCGTGGGACGCCCTGTATATAATAACTTCTTTTTTGACATTATCTACGATATCCATCAAGCCGATAGCACACTCCATGATCGCATACGTTTCGGCCTGAAATACGCTTGTAAATTTACCCAGGCTGATTGCTTGGTTCTTATCCGGAATGGTACTGTAAAATACTCCAGCACCACTTAGCTTAGTGGATTCTCGCCTAGATCCGTCCGTGTAGCAGACTATGATATCTTCACGGACGGATTCTATCTTCCATTCTTCTTTTGATCCTATGTGCACTCTATACTTCTTGTCGAAGATACGCTGTCTCCTAATGAGATCATTATTAGTGATTATCATAGACAGTTTATCTCCGTAGATCTTTTCTAACTCAGTATGACCTTTGTCCATGAAATTGCCTTTCCATTGTCTTGACAGTTTCATTCTATACCACTGTTCTAACGCTCTCCTTTTAGCTGTCAGATCCAGAGGATATAGACCTAGAAGAATCTCTAGTGCCGCAGATGGTGTTGTCCGTATGGCACCCGAGACCATCAATAAATAGAGCCTAATTTCGCATCCTTTCATTTGTGCAATTTATGACTGGGCATAATATAGTATTCTTACTTTAGTCTTGTTTATAAAATAGAATAGTAAACTGTTACAAAAAATACTCTAAGGTAATTGATAGTTGAATGAGAAATTGCCTTAAGAATTTTGAAAAGTATAATTTAATTTACTTAAAGAATTTCAGGAATTTTTTAATATTTAAGATTGGTTACATTAGATAAGGGAAAGATAGAATATTGTAGATGGTTATGTCAATACTTGAGGAAAGGCAAGTCTTTCCTCATGTCAAATGACATGAAAAAGTATTTTAGTTCAATAATTTTAATCAATAAAAACAATTGTCATGTGAATGACTAATGGAATGAGTAAACATAGAGATAAGGCTAACAGGAAGACCTTATACATAACAATAAAACAATATTGTACTTTCAATAATTTATTTTGACCTAGCAAATTGATGTTTCTGACTTGGGTGAATTTGCTATTTGTCTGTGTCTTCTTATTCTTTTTAATCTACCGATAGACGTCCACAGCTGAGCATAGGTCTCTTGCATGGGCTTCCACAGGTTTCGGTCTTGCGCCACCTGAATCCAGCGGCGGATTAACAAAAAAATATCAATACCAAAATTGTGATTGATGGAGATGGAGAGAGCTATGCTCGGAGTATCCCTGCGAGATCAAATCAGAAATGAGGAGATCCGTGGGAGAACCAAAGTCACCGACATAGCTCAGCGAGTCGTGAAACTGAAGTGGGCGGGGCACATAGTTCGAAGAGCTGATGGTCGTTGGGGTCCCAAGGTGCTGGAGTGGCGACCCCGCACCGGGAAGCGCAGTGTTGGCAGACCCCCCACTAGGTGGACCGACGACATCAAACGAGTCGCAGGGAGTCTCTGGATTCAGGCGGCGCAAGACCGAGGTCTGTGGAAGTCCATGCAAGAGACTTATGTCCAGCAGTGGACGTCCATAAGTTGATGATGATGATGACCAAGATTGTTGTTTCCAGCGGTAGATTTCTTCAATCAAATCAACATGCTGTACGGCACGATCACAGAGTTCTGCACCGAGGAATCTTGCGCTGTGATGTCTGCGGGGCCCAAGTACGAGTACCACTGGGCAGACGGACACACTGTCAAGAAACCCATCAAATGCTCTGCTCCCAAGTACATAGACTACCTGATGACGTGGGCGCAGGATCAGCTCGACGACGAGACCTTATTCCCTTCTAAGATAGGTAGGAAGTTTTTCATTTCATGATAAAATAGCGCTTGATTGCTATTTCACCTGATAATGCAGTCTAAGGTTGAAATCTATAAACTGCACTCTCACTCTGCTCCGACTCAAGACAGAGATAAAACGAGACAGATTTATGTCGGAGCATATTTGTCTCGTTTTAACTCTTATCTTGAGTCTGAGGGAAGTCAACGTACTACCAAATTATGGAATCATCTCCCTTCGACAGTGTTCCCTCATAATTACAATATGGGGTTATTCAAGGGGCGAACCAATAAGTTCCTGAAAAGCCGGCAACGCATTGCTGGTGCCTCTGCTACTACAAGTGTTCATGGGCGGCGGTAATCACTTAATCAGGTGACCCGCCAGCTCGTTTGCCCGCTATTTGCCCGCTATTTATATTTAAAAAAAAGTCAAAGTATAAGATAGTAGTGGGCTAACTTGGAGGAGGTATGAACTTTTTGTTTTATTTGACTGGTTGTAAAATACAGTCACCAGCCATTACTTAGATTATTTCGATTGTCATAAGAGCTACAAGTTGGGCTACATGAAATAAATAAATTTTGATTTTGGTGTTTTCGGAGGAACATTATTTAAACACGATTTACACTTGTGTGTGACAGGGGTGCCGTTCCCAAAGAACTTCCTGTCGATGGCCAAGACGATCCTCAAGCGGCTGTTCCGCGTGTACGCGCACATCTACCACCAGCACTTCCCCGAGGTGGTGCAGCTCGGCGAGGAGGCGCACCTCAACACCTCCTTCAAGCACTTCATATTCTTTGTGCAGGTAAGTTCATTTCATTTCATTTATTTGCATTCATGTATCTATCTACTTACATGTCAAATACATTCATCTTACATGTTAATCATCAGTTAGATTAAATGAAGCCCCGTCAGTTGCAAAGTTTTGTTATAATACAATAAATAAATTAATATAAAATTTAAAAAAAAAGTTGAGATAAAGTTCCTTTTGTGGTCTACCGTACGCTATAGACTTAGGCCTATATTACACTATACTATTTATAGGATCCTATAAATAGTATAATATAATATGGGCCTTAAACAAACAGACAATCTTTCAACAATTTGTGAAAAGAGAACAACCCAATCAGCTCCCGTCGCAGCTTTCTTGGTTATTTTTTACTAGTTTTTGCTCGCGACTTTGTCCGCGTGGTTTGATGGTTTTATATTTATAAGCACTAACTGCTTTGTTGGTCTAGTGTTCGACAGCGGAGGAAAAGGTCCCGCGTTTGATTCCCGGGTGGGGGCCAATAAATTTATTGGCTTTACTGTCGAGAAATTCTCAACAATAGCCCGGAGTTAGGATGTTGGCGGTGCGACACACGTGCCTCGGAGAGCACGTAAAGCCTTCGGCCCTGCGCCTGATCTCTCCGGTCGTGTCGAATTTTCTTCCCACCGGACTATGAGAGTGAGGGAATAGCTCTCTATCTGCATCTGTGTTTGCGCACACACGTGTGCACTATAATATCTCCCGCGCGCAAGATTCTCGCAGCTCTTATGACTGTGACATATGGTCAGGTGTGGTTTACTTTTTCTTTTTCAGGAATTTAACTTGATCGAGCGACGGGAGTTGGCGCCACTGCAAGAGCTTATCGAGAAACTCACCGCCAAGGAGGCGCGATGAGTGTCACACTAGATGGCACTTGACACCTAAACCTGACACCTACCCTACCGAGACACCGGCCATGACGAAACAAGCTTCCTTAGAGTCTGCCCACAAGATGCGTTACGGCAGATTAACGATGCCGCTGATAGACTAAAATCTATAGAGCGCACTCACTCAGCTCAGACTCAAGACAGAGTTAAAACGAGACAGATTTATCTCAGAGCATATTTCTGTCTCGTTTTAACCTCTATCTCGAGTCAGAACACCCTCTATAGATCCCGAAATCTATAGAGGGTGCTCTCATTAGGGTCCCGAAACTCGGGCGACAAAAGCTCTAGCCAATGCACAGCCATTTGATATAAACCAATAAAGTAAACATCCCAAATAACCTTTCTGGGGACTTATTAATCAAGGACAAAGGTCAATAAAGGCTTGGACAAAAACATCGCGGCTCCTACAAGTTTTAATACAAGCCACAAGATTGTCACCCAGTAGAGTTTAAGAGCCATGCTAATATTTTGTCTGACCCTTGCCTTAGGTCCTATTCCCTCGCCAAGTAAACCTTAACCGACGATTTGACAGATTTTCAAGATAAAACCTGTCAGAACGTCATATTAATTCCTCGGTTACATCTCACTCGGCGTAATAGGCCCTTAGATTAATAAATATATACGTATTTTGGAGTCCCGAAGAATCTCCTAAATTTTCCATATTAATCAGTGGAATATTTTGGAATAGGATATCTGGTGTTAATTTAATAAGTATGCTAATTTAAAATGAAATAACAATTTGCAAAGATGCACAATATTATTTTTTGATATAACTTGAATTACCCTTGGCTCTCAAAGTGTCTTATTTATAAAATAACAACTTAATAAATAAGTTTAGGGCTGATTTCAGAATCGGCGAGTATTTATTTGACCGAAAAATACTCGTAAATTGGACGTTCTGACAGATTTTCAATACAAAAACTGTCAGAATGTCAAATTCCTCGGTTAAATATGGAAATTTAATTCGCTTAAGTATTGGAAAATATTCGTAGTTCACTAAGAATCGTTCTGATAAATAAAATAATTGGCTTTTATACATGAGGTGTACTTAAAATTAACATAACTGTTTATGAGACCTAAACATATCGCACACCCAGATCAATAGTGAAACAACTCAAAAAAGGTCTCTGTTCCCTAAACGAAAAAAAAGTATTTCTGAATATTTTGTTAGCAAAATTATGAAACTCAATTTTATTTTAGGTCATAAATGATGTCGTGAAATGCGAACTAAAATAAAATTGAGTTTTTCAAGTGATTTGTCTCACTATTGATCTGAATGTGTGAAAAAATTATACTTTTACTTCTAGTTCCCTGAATGACCTATTGTAAGATATAATGCGATCAAAATAAGAAAACATAAGTTTCTATTTCTGACTTTTAACCCGACTGCACGACGTAAAAGAGGGTAATTTACACTAAACACAATAGATAATAGTACAGATACAGAAGATTCTCTCCGCAAAATCATTTAAATAAATAGCGACTCTTGCTACCACACAATAAAGTGCAATTTAGGTTGCACATGGCTAACTTAATATTTACCTAGATGTTGCCTCTCTTTCTATTGCGTAACCCTTATCCGTTCGCACTACGTTGGCCTATTGATGGATTGATGACGTGTGTGTGGTGATTTGGGTTGAATGTACACTGCCATGCTCTTTTCACCACCGCCCGCTACCATCTTAGGCTGAATCGTCACTTACCATCAAATGAAATCGCAGTCAAGGACTATCTTGTCATCGAATAAAAAAATACTAAAAGTATGTTAGCTAGAAAAAGAAAATAGCGGTTTAACAGCCCTATTCTTATCTTGATCGTATTATATTTAAGTGTTGAATTCATAATAATGTAATCTAATGCCAGTGAAATATGTGAGTAGGAATGCTCGAAACTTTTTACAATTTTGTAACAGCGACTTACCGATTTTTCGACGTTTATTGATATACTAATACTAATGTATTAATAATAATAATTATTAATATCGTCCATTTACGGCAAACTTATGAATCTGCAGAACAAATTATTTTAAGTATTTACAGGAGAGCGTTTTGAATAATGCCCGTACCAGTAATTTTGAGAACTGCTCGAGTATATTATATACCTTGGACATACAGTTCAGCTAGGTATGTCCAATTTCGAGAAAGAGATCAATCGCCGAATCCAACTCGGCTGGGCAGCGTTCGGGAAGCTTCGAGATGTCTTCTCGTCCTAAATTCCTCAGTGCCTGAAGACTAAAGATACTAGATAGAGCTCTTTTTCCTGATTCAGGATTAGTCTTAAACACGGTTTTAGCAAAATGTCAAAAAACGGCCTTTTTCGTTAGAAGGGCAGATTAGCAGTAACAACAATAACTACTTTCATTCATTTCATTCCAAACATGTCATTCAATTAAACGATCTTTATACACAACCCATCACTAGTATTTTGTGCTAGTATACAGTTGAACAATGATGTAGTAACAGTAATTATTTACTTGTGTGGTCATCTTCTGTAAGTGTGACAGCTTTTGAGTTAGTGTGCGCTTATGGAGACATTTAAGTGTTTTACAAAAGTGTGCGAAAGTGAGTAAATGTGTGCTGTACGTGATTACCTCACCTCCCGCGGAAAGTGGCAGAATTTAATCAGTACTAAATCTGCTCAAAAGCCATTTCTGGATCGTTCAAATGCGTCCCTTGCAAAATGCATGTACGTCTTGCAGCTTCGTAAGTTTGCCGTAAATGTTGACGATATTTTGTGAATGAAATTGTGATATGAGCTATTTGGAGACTGTTTGTGACACGAGTGTAGGCACAACGGCTTGCGATGCCGGTGGGAAAGATTATTTTTAAAAGCACATTAACTGTTTACAATAACTTAAGTTACGAAACTAAAGTGCATCGCTCATAGGACCAAGAGTCGAGGCGCGGAAGTTCAAATGTAAAGGCGGTCTCTGTCAGAAACGGCCGAGGGGCGACTCTGCCGCCACTTTATTGTTTCGGATGAAACAGATAACGTTGGACCGATAGATATCAAAATTTTCAACTTTTGCGTCGCGCTTTGCACTATTCAGTATAGCTGGAGATGATAGGGTTCCATAAATCGAATCACTGCGTTCTGGGTTCGATATGTTGAGCTCCAAGCATTTTTTGTCCCATATACATAGTTTTTCCTTTATTTAAAGCCGATGTCCATTAACGTCCAATATTAAGAAGGCATCACAAGCTTGTGAACTGAGCATTTAGAATGAGATTAAAATAGATCAACGGTGCCGTGGTTTGGTCTCAATTCCAATGAATTTGTACCTTAACTTCGCACTCCATAGCATCGGAACAAAAGAGCTTTTCTGCGTTAGAACAGACAAGGTACTTATTGCGTACTGCAATGAGAAATGTAGCGTTGCAGTGCCTTTGGTGCTATTAAGTGAGTGAACACCTTGATTAAGATCATAACTTTTTTCACAGCCTTGAATTTTTTTTAAATTTGAGACCACCCACGAAATCGTTGAATGTCGTCACGACAAATATAATATTAATATTAATGATATTGTAAATGATTTATATCCTCTAAAGTAATTTAGATTTGATACAAGAAGTATGATGATAATTTATACTTAAGTAGAATTGATTGATCTTTAAAATTTAATGCTTAAAACTTATTTGTATGGTCGATCTGGCGTCTGCTCATTCACTTAAACACACATACATATTTACATACACGTTTATGATTATTTGTTTACTACGAAAAATAATGTTATTGATATATTGATGTATCAAAAATATTTAAGCAAAAGATACGAGTAAGTTGAGAAAATAATGCTTCGCAGTTTTCACATACGCTTCGAATCAATATCACTGACACTGATCAATAAATAGGTATATTTATTTAACAAATAACAAAGAATAAATATGAGTGCCTTGACGCCAGATTGTGTATAAGAATTTAGGTTATTTATTTATTGTGATTATTGTATTCGCGGAATATAATTGAAAGATTACACAATGCTTTTGTAGGGCATGTTAAGAGTGTTGCGAACGTTTTCTCGGATACAAATTAATAATAAACGATTCATTTAACTTTTTTCGTCAGTTAAAAACTACTTGACGATTGTAATTTAATAAGCCCTTAGAACTGTTGTAAAACTTTTGTAGAACGTAAAATTCTTGTAGATAAATACCTATGGCCAAAAGTGTATCTACAGCTCATTTGATAAACAAATATTTTACACATACAGTATCGAGTAAACGCTTGTAAAACTCACATCAGCCCTGTGTTTATGTTTATTTAATGCTTATCAGTTAGCTACTAAGTTATTTACAAATTATTTGCGCATTTTTACAATCGTTATTGTTTGTGCAGAATCGTATTTGCTCCACTAGCACGAAACTTGAGACCTATTGTTGTAATTGGCTGAATTGGTCAGTGACAAGTGACAGTTACACATTGTCAGTGTTGACAGACTGAACGCGACTGGACTCTGGAGTAATGCATTTATATGATGTCTTGTATGACTCCAATGAGTTGGTACCTTTAAATTCAGTTTTTGAAAGAATGACATCGTTATCGCTAACGCTAAAGCAGGGGCTCCCAAACTTTTTTTATCTCACTTACTATCCTTTCAGAGGGGAAGCGTGATAAAAAAAACTTTGGGAACCCCTGTTCTACAGCGTTAGCGATCATGGAAAGAGAATAGGTACGACATCTATTCTCTTTCGATGATCATTATCGCTAACGCTAAAGCATGGGCTCCCAAAGCTTTTTTATCACACTTCCTATCCTTTAAAAGGCAAGCGTGATAAAAATAAACTTTGGGAACCGCTCCTCTACAGCATTAGCGATCATGGAAAGAGAATAGATGACACGTTGAATGAAATTGCGATGATAATTGCGATTGTCGCAATGATAAAATCACAAGTTTCGCGCTAAGGGAGCTGATGTACGCGCGACTGACAATTGATTTTTTTATTTATATTTTACTTACTATGTAATATGAAGCAAATATACGAATTATAAAATCAGGTCGTTATTTTATTTTACAAAAATCTAAAGTAGATCGCTACCATCTTTTTCTAGAACTTGAGATTCGAACCAAGACCGTGCACGTTCTATCAACTCAGCCTACTTATTTTTACTGCTAAACTACTAAACCGATTTCTATAAAATTAAAAGATATTATATTGAAATTAGGGCTCGTTCCCTAGGTATATCTGGTCAGCAGGGCGATTCAGACCTGTTCGATAACATACCGTGTCGATACGGTTAGATATTTAGTATCTCTTTTTGTCGTGTGGATTCAGAGTGAGCGAAATATATGTTAACAAACCGAATCGATCGACAAATAAGTTATCGGAAAGGTCTGAATCGGGGGGCAGGTCTGGTCTAAAAACTGAAATCTCCGGTTCGTATCCCATCGATTTCACTATTATAGTACTTATTCCTAGCACAAGCTGTATGCTTAGTTAAAAGCCGAAGGAGTCTTTTTCAGCATAAGCAATGCTGAAAAAAATTATTCTTTAAAATAAAACAAAAGTTACTTAAGTAATGTACAATACAAGGGAAAATAAAATCTTTAAAATGAAACCAATTTATTTTCATAATCTATGTTTATTTTCTTATTTAAATAAAACAAACATACATAATAGTGAAATAATGATTCGTATGCAGTCCCAATAATTAGTTAATCAGTGCAAGATTGAACTGTAGAAAAAAACTAAGGTAAGTGTGTATATCAATATGTTTTCCGATCAACTTAAACAAAATTATGTATTTAAGAAAACTGCGTACGTCGATGAAGCAGACTAAAATAAAACCATTTCCTATTTCAGAACTCATAAAACGTAACATAGATTTCATTTTTTTACATATACTTCATATAATATAATTTTATGTTACAAAAGGTAAGAATACCTAAGTAATATAATAATTGAAACAAAATGTTTAATTTATTAGCGTACGCGTCACATATGCGTGCGTATTTGTATTCATTTTATTTCAATAAGTACCTGTGATGCTTCTAATTTTTTTTTTAATAAAATTAGATTTCTGAAATTCCATTGTAGTTCATTTTATACCCAATTTATTTCAATAAAGTAATTTAATAACTACCCGTGATGCTTCTAATTTTTTTTTTTTTAAATAAAATTAGATTTCTGAAATTCCACTGAAGTTTATTTTATAACCGCAACACAATACCCAGAACACTATAGAATACTAATTTTCTATCAAGGAATAATTAAATCTCATTCTTGACCAATACAAATATCGCGTATATAGATTGTTATTTTGAGTCGTCAGTAAGGTTAGATAAAGTAAAATAGGGTTAAACTGCGCCCTTCGAGAAAATTTTGTCTATCCGTCTATATTTCTCGTAATATCTCTCAAATTTTTGTCATATGCGTGAACAAAATAAAACGTATATGCACAAATATTTTCCTATGTGAGGGTAACCTTAATACAGCTTCATAATTTTATCTATTTTCACCATAACATTGATTTTATTTTATATCGAGTCTTATCTGGTCACTAGCTGATGCCTGCAACTTCACTCTCCAGGTCAACTATAGCTATGAAATATCACGTCGATCCGTAGCTCTGTTGGGGTGTGATTGAGGGACAAACCAACAAACAAACACTTTCGCATCCTTACTGTGTTTGTTTGTTGGTTCGTCCTTCAATCACGCCGCAGCAGAGCTACGGATCGATGTGATTTTGTATGATTATAGTTGAGGACCGGGAGATAGATAGATTTTATTATTTATTCACCAAAATGCACTATAGAAGGTGATGGAGTACAGAAAATCGAGCCTTATATATTTCACCAGGATTGGTTTGTGAATATTATACAATGCAACAAAATGTCAATATTCAAAGTAAAATAATTTTAAATGTCATAGTCAAAAAATAGTGACATAGGCTACTTTTTATACCGGAAAAGAGTTCCCGCGGAATTTTTAAAAACTAAAGAAATCGCGGGCATCAGCTAGTTTACAATATTAGTAAAGATATGGTGGTGGTGCCGGTGCAGGGCGGTGGCGAGGCGGTTAGGAGGAGGAGACGGGCGGCGGCGGCGGCGGCGGCGCCAGGAAGGCGGCGGGCGGCGCGGCCCAGGGCGGCGGGAAGCCGCGCCAGCCGGGGCCCGTGCCGCCCATGCCCATCATGCCTGCACACAGACAAAAAGACCGTCATTTTTTTAAAATATTAATAGCGGGCAAACGAGCAGGCGGGTCACCTGATGTTAAGTGATTACCGCCGCCTGATTGATTGACTGATTTTAGCAATCTATGTATGTATGTATGTCCTATCGTAATATCAAAACTAAGGAACCGATTTTGATGAATGAGGTGTTAACTGTCAATCGATTTGTTGTGATCCGAGGTAGATAAGTGTACATTTTTTTTTTACAAATAAAATCAATATTATGACAGATGATACAAACCCCTAATCGAGTTACAGTTTTTTTAAACTTTTCTTGTTGAGACATTTTGTAGCATACAGAGGGTAGTCTGTGAATATTGGAGGAAACATGTTATAAATACAAGCGCCATTGAGTCATTAGGCAGTCGTGCTAGGACCACGGGCCGGACAGCACGTCGGTTGTGTAGCACACATTATGTGTGCCTGGAGTGTGTATTGGTTTATACGGACTATTTACTTGACTACTATATACGTGAGTGTTTGAATGTACTACACATTTAATTTGACATTTTAATATTGGAGTGGTTTGTAATTTTTATTCTATGAAGATTGTATAAAACTATATGCTAAGTGGTCCTGTACAGGTGGGCCGAGTGCGTTAGGCCAATGGGTAGTGGGCTGTTCACTCACCCGGAGGAGGCGGCGGCATGTGCGGGCCGGGGCCGCTGTTCGGCGGGCCCATTGAATTGTCTCCCTGGAAAAACGTTACTTAGTTTAATATGAATGACTAGTCGATGTCTGTAAATTCGTCAGCATCTACGAATAAATAAAGTAAAGAAGTCTAACTGCGTTAAAAAAATGACCCCAACAAAAATTGCGCCGAAGTGGGTGGAGATTAAAATTACGCCCTTAGAGGCGGGGATTAAAAACAAAAATAGCACAGTTGGTCATTTTTCTTGAACGTCAAATTTTCATAACACCGTCCAATTACTCAGCTGTCATAGCAAACATAGCAGCACGACGCCCTTGACTTCGATGCCACCTGATGGTAAGTGACGATGCAGTCTAAGATGGTAGCGGGCGGGCCAAGCGTCAGTCGCTCCGTCGCTGACGCGGGCGACTGACGCTTGGAGCTACCTTAAAGGTGAAAATGACATTGGGTAAAGGGTGGTAATGTCGGGGCTACCAACACAAAGAGACTTACTAAGGGGATGATAGGTATGAATGAATGAATGAATGAACTCACGTGGGGCGGCGGCGGCGGCGGGAAGGGCGGCGCGCTGCCTGGCGGGGGCGGTTGCGCCGCGCTCACGTTGGCTCCCGCACCGCCTCCTGCGGAACAAATTACACAATCAATTATACAGCCTATCGTCTAACGAAGCCGTACCTAAAACATAAGCAATAAGCATAACAAAACTTAAACATGAGCATAGAAAAGACGTGCACAAGGACAGCTTATCTCTAAGGATAAAGATTTCTTCGTCGTCGTCGAATGTGCTAACAATGAGAGCAAGTATCGTCGAATCGAACGTCACGGCTCACGCCCATTCTAACAAATGACTATCAAGACTTTCTTGAGGCGTAGTATAAATGTCTCACCTAGCCACGGCGCGTGCGGCGGTCCGTGCGGCGGGCCGTGCGGGGGCCCGTGATGGTGCGGCCCGTGCGGCATGTGCGGGAACGGGGCCGGCGGCGGCATCGACGGCGGAGCACCGACTGTACAAATAGCATTCACTCATTTATAAATACAAATAGCATTCACTCATTTATAAATACAAATATCATTCACTCATTTATAGATACAAATAGCATTCACTTATTTATAAAAATAAAAATTCTTGTACAATATAGCCGGATTTAGCATGTCGAATCTTTACTAATATGTACTACTAGATGATACCCGTGACTTCGTTCGCGTGGATTAAGGTTTTTTAATTCCCGCGGAAGCGCTGTGTTAAAAAGTATGTGCTATTCCAGACTATAATCTATCACTGTGCCAAATCGGTTCAGTCGTTGCGGCGTGATTGAATAACAAACATATAAACTTCCGCATTTATAATATCAATAAGACTTAATAGGATAGACCCTCACTGCTGGACAAAAAGACTCCCACAGAGTTCGGTCTTGCGCCACTTGTATCCAGCGGCTAATAATTTATTCAAATAAATGTGGGAATAGTTCAAAGTAAAAACACTAAATATATATTCACTTCTTTTATTTAAATTATTTCTTAACACTCTTTAGCACGTCTTCACTCCATACGCCATCTTGTCAATCTCCCCACTCTCTCTATCGCATACATCCATCCCTGTCATACACTTACATTCCGTTTCCCACATAAATTTCTATAAAATGCTTTCGGATTAGGTTGTTACAACGGGAAGTCCTATTACCTGGTGCAGCCATGATGGCCCTGGGCGGAGGCGCGGGGGCGAAGGGCGAGTGCGAGGGTCGGCGCAGGCCTCCGCCCATGCCCCCGCCGGAGCCCGGGGGCGGCGCCTCTCCCAGCTCCGCCATCAGTGACATGTACTCTTCATCGATCTTTGCCTGCAAATACAACGTGAGGATATATTTTTTTTATTCGATGACAAGGTAGTCCTTGACTGCAATCTTATTCTATCAATCTTTTTTTTAAGCTATTGCGTAGCTTCTATCGCGGGCCAGCGTGGAGACCGAATCCAGAAATTCCGTAACGAAAATAACCTGACACGGGACTCCTCTACGGTGAGCCGCTAGATGGCGTCGATAAAAAATGCTATACAATAGCTTTACCCGGCAGTCCCCGAGTGCCACACGTCTTTTTTTTATTTTTATTATTTATTATGTTAACTATTTGCTACGTAGTACTATTTATCGTGACTAACAGTCATCCGAAACCTTTGGATCCACGGAAGACCAGCGCTACGCCTGTGCTTTTCTCACAGGGATAGCATATGCTGAGTGGAGTCCATTTTGGGATCACACATATTTATTTATTTTTTGTTTTGTATCTCTTTCTGTTATTAACTGTGCTGTGTCTCAAATAAATGCTTTTTCTTTCTTTCTTTCTTTCAATGTTTTTTATGCTCTTTTACAGAATGTGTCAATCTAATTAAACTAGCTTTAACCCGCGGCTTCGCTCACGTTAGGTTCGATTTTTTAACCCCCTACTTAACCCTCTTTGGGTTGAAATTTTCCAAAATCCTTTCTTAGCGGATGCCTACGCCCTAACAGCTACCTGTATGCCAAATTTCAGTTCGATCGGTCCAGTGGTTAGAGCTGTGCGTTGATAGATCAGTCAGTCAGTCAGTCAGTCACCTTTGCCTTTTATATATTTAGATTCGTTTACCAACAAATAAAAGCTATTATTATTTATAAAACCCCCACACGCCAACAAAGGGTCCTGTTGACGACACCCTTTGGGTACGGAACCCTAAAAATGAAAGGATCAGCTTGCTCTCACCTTGTCTTGCTGCGCCCTGGGCGGCGCGTGTCCCGGGCGCTTGGCGCGACAGTCCCGCGCGATGTGTCCCGCCCCACCACATGATGAGCACACTATGCTGTTTGTCACGTTCGGCTTGTCGGGACACTGCAACACATTGGACAGGTAATGTTAATGGATGCCTACAAAACAGTACAATGGTACTAATTCTATTTAAAAAAAAAAAAACTGAACTATAATATTGCCCTCTCCCCTCCAAATAAACGTAAATATTATACTAAGAGTGGGTCCGACAATAGTGCAATAGGTTAGTCTATTATGACTTTCGAGCCTGACCTCTATTGTACCTGCTGTTTTTTTTGTTGCTAAAATAAAAAAAAATCTCGAAATCCTATTATATTATATTATAAATGCGAAAGTTTGTATGTATGTTTGTTACTCAATCACACCGCAACGATTGAACCGATTTGGCTGAAATTTGGCAAAGAGATAGATTATAATGTGGAATAACACATAGGTTACTTTTTATCCCGGAAAACAGAAGAGTTCCCGAGGGAATTAAAAAACCCTAATCCACGCGAACGAAGTCGCGGGCATCATTTAGTAGTAGATACTTCCAAACATTATCCAACAATTTTTCGAAATCGGTCATCATGCCTATTGCCTACAATTAACTGCAATATTATGAGTAAAATATAGGTAAATGCAACTCACGAGCCAAGTCTTGTGGTCGAGCGCGGAGCAGTTGGCGCAGCGCGGCGCGTCGCTCTCGCGCAGCGTGCCGTTGAGTTGCGCCAGCTCGCGCAGCTGCATGCGGCGCAGGTCGTTCTGCCCCTCCGGCACCTCCACGCCTTGACGGATCACCTCCTTTATCTGCAACGGAGATTCCTTTAATGCCCCTGCTTCTCCTACGCCGTAACGCGTAAATTAACACAATAATAAAGGCATTACGCAGATGGGGCCAATATTTTACTGCGTTAAATCCATTTGAGCGCAGCCGTTAACACTAACATTAATGCAGATGGAGCAGTAGCATGACAACGAGACAGTCGCAATAAAATAGCTTATAACTTGTTTGTTTTTTGACCGATTATTTTTATTTTCTGTTTTTACAAATGTTATTCTTACATGTTAGGTACATTTTCGATTGTAATTAATGAATATCCACATTTTGGTAACAGTCAAATACCCAATTGTACGTGTATAATTGCATGTTGTGTCTGTATAATTGTATGTGTGTACGTATACGTATTTGTAGTCGGGCGGGGGTAATTAGGGTACCATTGTTTTTTTTATTCGATGACAAGATAGCCCTTGACTGAGATCTTACCTAATGGTAAGTGACGATGCAGTCTAAGATGGTAGTGGGCTAACTTGAAATGGCATTGTAGATTCAACCTAAATCTGTTTCTATACGCCATCGTGCCGGAACGCTAAATCGCTTAGCGGCACGTCTTTGACCGTAGGGTGGTAACTAGCCACGACGAAAGCCTCCCACCAGACCAGACCAGAGACAATTCAGAAATTATAAATTCCCAAATTGCCTCCGCCGGAAATCGAACCCGAGATCACTGCGCCAGAGACTTCGTTGCTTATTACCTTTTCGACAGCCTTCTTGACACAGTCGGCGTTGGTGGCGGTGATGTAGGCGTGCAGAGGCTCGTCCTCGCCGGGCAGCGGCTGTCCGTCCTTGCGACCCACTTTGCCCTCTTTTACGGACCCCTTTCCCCGGATAATGATCTTTGCACCCGTTTCTTTCTCCATAGCTGTGGAAACAAATGTAAAGTTGATAATTTTTCGTCTGATTTTTCGGGGTAATTTGATGTGACCATTGTTTTATTATTATTATCGTTACGTGCATATTCATTTTAGAAGTAGTAAAAAAATTACATTTGGAAAAAAAAATTTTAGAAAACATTCAGGACAGCTTTTTAAATCCATCTTTTATAAAAGAACAATATTTACCTGCAACTGTCACCAAATACTGTAGTTGCTAGTGAGTTATTTTTAAAATTCCGCATCATTTCATATCACTCACAAAGTCCTCAACTTGTTGTTTGGTCAAATCAGCAAACAAACACACTTTCGTATTTATTGATAGTATATACGGACGTACCTTTAAGTGTATTCCCGCGCGGTCCGATAAGCAGCCCCACGAAGTTGATATCGGGGTGCTCTTCCTGAGGGATCATCACTTTGTCGTGCACGCGGATTATGGGCGGCCTGAAACAATGCCCACATTTAATGTTATTTCAACCCATCGTTAACTCACAAGTGGGCACAGGTCTCCTCTCAAAATGAGAAGGGTTTAGACCATAGTCCACTATGCTGCTGGACCAGTGTTCTACCCTCCAATTTTTGATTGTTATATTTGAAGTATGTAGATTTTTTTTTATTTTTTTTTTAACAATATGAGCTAAGCTCGACTTATATTCTCCTCTCCCCTCCAAATAAGCGGAAAGCTTGCGCTAGGAGTGGGTAAGACAATAGTGCACCGGGTGAGTCTCGAACCTGAGACCTTTCAGTTGTCAGTCCGCGCCTTCAACCGTTGGGCTGTTGAGGCAAAAAAAAAAAAATAGCAGACTTAAGCGACGCGCTAAGCACAGCGTATAAAACGTTCTTACCACACTGACGCACATTGTGTTATTTTCCCTCAAAATCGGACATCCCTTTTTTATGATACCAATCGAAACTTTAAGCTTTTTTTAATGCTAGAGTAGAACACCCAGAAGTTAATTCTGTTTAGAACCGGAATTATAAATTTTTTTATGGTTACCAGAAAAAAACTAAGAAATGCTGTAACTTTCTATGTAACGAAAGTTTTTAAGTTTCAATTATAGCATGCTATAAAATCAATTAAGTGCTATTTTTGGAAACATATAATTAATTTCTAAGTGAACAATAAAGGAAGATATGTTTTTTTTAAACTAATTTTGAAATTAATTTTTTTCTCATCTTTGTATAGATATTAGCATCTAATTTTCACATATTGTATTTATTAGTGCTATGTTAACCCGCCTGTATAATACGACTTAGGACTTCGGAGTAATATTTTTTTTTAGAAAATTCTGTATTTTCAGAAAAAGGCGAAATAAAAGAATTGCATATGATATTTATACAATTATTTATAGGTCAAAGTGGCATTATATACAGGGCATTTTATAAGCTAAACAAAATAATTTTAGTATTAATAATAAAGTTAATATTCTTAATTTTGTGATTTTTACATTTTATTTTTTTTCTCATAAACCATTTATGATTAGCAGTAGATATCTATCTGAAAACATACCTCGTAACTGTATTGTTACTAGTAAAAAAAATCACACAGAAATCTATGAGGACATTGGAGATATGAGATTTTACAATTTCAATGATATTAGGGTTGTCACAAAGATCTTAATTACAAATATACGAGAGAAAATTCTAAAAAAGTGGCTAAAAGAAAGAATTTTTATCCGACTGTGGAAACGGAGGGTTATGTTTTTCAGGGATTATTATTGAGTTGCATAAAATGAAATTTTTAAAATTCAATTACTCCGAAGTCCTAAGTGTTACGTATCTGATATTATACAGGCGGGTTAACATAGCACTAATAAATACAATATGTGAAAATTAGATGCTAATATCTATACAAAGATGAGAAAAAAATTAATTTCAAAATTAGTTAAAAAAAACATATCTTCCTTTATTGTTCACTTAGAAATTAATTATATGTTTCCAAAAATAGCACTTAATTGATTTTATAGTATGCTATAATTGAAACTTAAAAACTTTCGTTACATAGAAAGTTACAGCATTTCTTAGTTTTTTTCTGGTAACCATAAAAAAATTTATAACTCCGGTTCTAAACAGAATTAACTTCTGGGTGTTCTACTCTAGCATTAAAAAAAGCTTAAAGTTTCGATTAGTATCATAAAAAAGGGATGTCCGATTTTGAAATAAAATAACACAATGTGTGACGGTACGGTACTCGCGCGTGATCAGCTTGCCGTCCGTCAAATAGATGAAGTATGTCTGTATAATTGTACATGTATAATTTGTGTCGTGTCTGTGTAATTGTATGTGTGTACACGTACTTGTAGTCGGGCGGGGGTTTGAAGTCGGGGTTGATCTGCTGCATGCGCTGCACGAGGCGGTGCCGCTCCTCCTCCAGCTTGCGGCGCGTGCGGTACTCGCGCGTGTTCAGCCGCTTGCCGTCCGTAGAGTAGATAGGCTCGGGTGACGGCGACCTGAAATGTGCATTCACTCAATGATCCTGTAATTTGAGGATTTTTTTTATTTTTTGTTCTAATGTGAAAATATTCATTTCGATACATTCGCAACATCTCTATTTCATAACACTTAGTATATTTTTTACTAACGTCCATATTAATGTCTAAAATGTCTGTTTGTAAATTCTTTGCTACGCGAGAATCAAACAGGCTAGAGATTGCTTAGCTAGTCTTCAAGAAAGTCAGAATGTCGTTTCTGGGAAAGGGCGTGACGTTCTATAGTAAAATCTCATACTATTGTATACTTGCCGTTACTCAAGTTTAAGAAATCCCGAATCTAAAAAAGATACTTTTTATTTCCGAATATTATAATAATATAAACATTTCCCACAGGATTTAAAGAGTCTAAATTCACGCGGGCTAAATCGAGGCTTCATCTAGTACAAAACGTATGTAGTATCTTTTCGATGGAGAAAGTATGTAAATCGAAGCTTGTCGTGCAAAACTTATAAGCAGAAATGCTTACAATACTATTTATAATATCATTAAAAATATTTAACAGCTTTTAATATTGGTTAGGATGTTTCAATGTAGTATCGGAATGAATGTTTTCAAACAATACGATGAATGCACGCAAAAATATTTAATTAGTCATTACTGCATATCATATTTGTCTAAAAATATTCCAAATATTCTAAAGACATTGTTTGTGTGTTTCATTTAATTTCACACCTTGATATGAAAGACGAAATGCAGCAATGAAAATTAATAATTACACATATTTTTGAATTTTTAAAAATTATACACTAATTTCAGTCTTACACCCAAACTTTTAGTGAGAATCGTATATGTGTAATTATTAGTAGGTAATTGAAAAAAATTAAAAAAGTGTTTTGAAACAAATCGGTGGTAAATAAAAATTGTTGCTAGAATAATAAAAATGCTCCACTATCCTAAGATTATATGGCTCCTACGCTACGAATGGCCTGAGAAAAAATTATTTCATTATTTTGTCATTATTAATTAATTATGATTAACCCTGAAATTTGAATGTCGTTAGCGCTGAAAATAATTCGATCATTATTAATTAAATCATTATTAGACCTGCATAGCTGAAAAGGTTTTTATTATGTTCGTTATTAAAAAGTAATTATTAATTATTATTAATGCGGCTGTGCGCAACCTGCAAAATAGAAAATGGCGAATTAGTAGACCGGGGGGTAGACATGAAAAGGGATTAAAATTTATTTTTTGGAATTAATGTGTAACTGGAATACTTGAATTTATAAAGAAATCTGAATGAGAAATTTATAACTTGCAAAATCTGCTTTTATTTTTTGGAATGTTTGCAAAGAGATTTTATAATTTTTAATCACTTTCAGGAGAACAGAATCTTACTGTTTGCTGCACAGAATTCTTTTCCCATATTCGAATAAAACTTTAATTTTTTGATAAGAAAAAAAGCTGGAAGAAAATACTTTATTAGTTAAGAGTTAACTTCCTGACATGATCTATGCAAAGACAAAGGAAGTTTACGGCGCGAGCGAAGCGAGCGCGTGACATCTAATTTGATTCATGAAATATAAACGAATTTAATATTGAAATGCAAGTTTTACACGCGAACATAAATTACATCTGATACTTTATTTTTTTTAACTTTAATAAATAATTTTTATCGATTGAAAACAAAATAGATTTATCACTTAATTTCTATCAGCAAAAGGTGGTTCCTCATAGACCTAACTTGGAGCTTGTCTAATTAAGGTACATGTTAATCGATACTCATTGGCCGACGGGCGACGGGCGGCGACCCGCGCGCAGTGTAGTGCAAGAGCCGGCGGCCGGACGAGTGGGGGGTGATGATGCGAACCTTTCCTCCACGTTGGCGGGGATGCCGAGGTCCCCGGAGCGCAGCTTGCGGCTCACCTCCTCGATCTGCAGCTGCACTGCAAGGGAAGGGGTTAGCCACGCGCGGCCACACCACCGCATTAGAACATTGCCGCACGCACAACGCACACATTACAATAAGACACGTCGAACTGTCTACCCTCTAAATAATAGACTAAAAACAGCTCAGTTAATTATTGTCAAAAATGTTATTATTGAAATTTCATTAAAAACATCCTGAAAAAGACTTATTTTATTTAAAAAATAAATAAAACGAGTATTCAAATAAAATTAAAAGGAATGAACTTAAACTTTTTATTTAATACCAAAAATTATAAAAGTACTCAAATATCGACTATTTAAAGACCTACAAAAAATTGTAGATTTTATTTTTGTTAAAATTGTGCATATTTGCATCATAAAGCACAGGCTGCACAGAACTTTGGTAAACTAAATGATCTTATATCAAATATATTTTTCATTAAGATCAACGTTCATAATATCAAATTAAATAAATAGATAAAAAGACACCCTTATTGTTAAAAAAAAAATAAAGTTGAGAGCACTAAAATTACAATACAAAAAAAACAATATAAAAGTCAGGATATAGGGAGTGGAACGAAAAAGAGGATAGATTAAAACATAAGTTAAACTTATATGGCAAAAAATAATTTAAAAGAACATAATATTATTAATTTATAAAGACTTCCCACATAGTGCGTCCTTAGTACGCACGCACGTTACTGCGATAATAATGACGCGACAGATAACGTAACATAGGTAACGTATTGCGATATTTCTCGACCGATAAAAACGCACCTATGTAGGGGAAACCTTTAATCTCATCACCTTTGATCAGTGTTAATCATAGATTAAATTTAGAGAGATCAGTGACGCAGCCACTGAATGAAAAAAATACCGTGAACAAGAACATAATTTCAGACTCAAGAGTGACCATCCCTAGAACTTAAATATTCCTAACATACAGAATATGTTCGGAATATGAACACAATACATAGAAATAGAAAATGGCAGTTTAAGAAATGAACTGTTTGACAGCCATTTTGTATTTCTGTCTTGCTCCTTTTATGGGACATCTCACTCTACGCGACCACAATCCAGCTAGTAGTGGTCATAGAAGCTCATACATTTAAGTGGGTGCACATAGTTAAGTACACGAAGATGTGACAGTTGACAGTTAAAGTAACCGATATAACACTTCTTAAGATACTTTCTCTGGCCATTGGCTATGATCGTGGCCGCGTATTGAGCGATTTTCAGTTCATAAGGCAAACATGAGCAAGACAGAAATAGAAAATGGTGGTTTAACACCAAATTGTGTTATCGTGACAGGCTTGCGCTTGATCAGGTCTAGGTTGAAGCGCTTGCCTAGAATATGCCTATTCACTCTTTAAGTAGCGTTGCCTATCCTTTCGCGTCCATTCGATAACTGCTACTTTCCGAATGACATCGATCCATGTTGTCTTTTGTTATTGGGTTGGATGTGACTCAATTTATACGTGGAGCGTTTCAAACCTTAGCAGTTCGTTTCAAAGATGTTTTGCACGTAAATGCATTATAAGAGCGGTGCGATCCGAATCCGTGAAAATACGGATATAAAAAGCTCGGACCGAATTCGGATATTGCTTACGATTCGGTCTCTGATCCAAATCCAAGCTATTTAGGGGACATCTTTGGCATATCTACGTCGACCCCGCCCCGCTGTCGAGCTGCGCGGATATGTCAGATTTGAATCTGAAAGCGATCGGACAGATGACGGAATCCGGATCTAATGCGTAAGCTACCATACAAATAGTTCTATAACTACTTCGAAATTCACGGATTTGGATCGAATGTAGGGCATACCCGCTGTAATAGTAAAGTATCGCGATGGGGATACTCACGTAGGTACTGTTCCTCCTGCTCGCGCGTGAGCGTGGACGGCAGCACGGTGGGCAGGCCGGGGATGAAGGTCTTGTCGTGCTCGGAGCCCATCCAGCGCGTGCGCCGCCGCCGCGCGCGCCGCTCCGCCGCCGTCTCGCCGGGCGGGCCTGGCGAACCTTCACTTTAACTTTAAGGCCATCCCTCTAAGCCCACTCGCTCATCCCTCCCCGCAATAATAATATCTTCCCGACCGAGTCACGAGGGCAATTTCTACACTGCCGTCCACAAGCTATAATGCCGTTAACTACCAAAACAATATTTCCTAATATAAACCCTAATGTACCTAAATGTTTTTGTATTTATATTAGGAAATATGGTCTCGGTAGTTAACGGCATTATAGCTTGTGGACGGCAGTACAGAGATTAGCCATCTGCGCAGGATATAATAGTGCTCAAGTGTGTAAACACAGGTGTACACTCTCTATTCCCTCACTGTGTGAATTTGTTTCATATACTACACTTCCTTTTCTATCATTATTTTTATTTACACTACACTTATAACTACATCCAATAAAGGGCTTTTAAGGTGGAGCCAATAAAATTACCAAAAAGTTATTTAAAATGGAGGTATACCCATATAAACCCAAATTCAAGCTATAGCAAAAAAAAAAACTCCCTATAACGTAAATATTACATGAGCTTGTTTGGTTTACCTTTAAACAAAATGAAACGGCAATTCTCTATAACGAAAAAAATTACATTTTTTAGACGCAATAAATATATCTCCTCCAAATAAGCAGAAAGCTGGTGCTAAGAGTGGGTACAACAATAGTGCAACAGATGGGATTCGAACCTGCGACCTTTCAGTTTTCACCTTTAACCGTCGCGCTATTGAGGCTATAAATACATTTACTACATTCCCACATTTTATGATTCCTGGTGCAACGATTGTATCCTATCCTACTATTATAAACGCGAAAGTTTGGATGTATGGATGTTTGTAACTCAATCACGCTGCAACAACTGATTTGGATGAAAGACATAGAGATAGATTATAGTCTACAATAAAACATAGGCTACTTTTTATCCCGGAAAAAATATCTCAATCCACGCGAACAAAATGGCGGACATCAGTAGATTTTATTCGCACTCAGTCTGCATGCTGACTTATTACGTGTGAGGTTGGGATTGTTCGTGCGTGGTCATAGGTGTTTGCACGAGTCAAATTCATACGAGAAGTCATCCAAAGTGCAGCTAGCCTAGCACTTAACACTAGTAGTGTGGATTGTGTGCGTGTTACCTTGTCCATCGTCCTTGTCGTCGTCGGGATGGTCGTAGGGCACCTTGTCCCGGTAGCGCAGCTCGGTGCGCGCCTGCATCTGCTCCAGCTTCTGCTGCACCGAGGTGGGCGGCGGGATGGCCGTGGCGGCAGACAGCGCGGCCGCGGCAGCGGCGGCGGGCTGCACCGGCGCCGCCATGCGACGCTGCGCCACGAACGTCTGTTCACATGAACAAAGGGCTATAGTATCAAAATTCAAATTCAAAATTTATTTATTTCATGTAGGCTAACTTGTAGCTCTTATGACACGTCATAAATCTACCACCGGTTCGGAGTACAGATTCTGCTGAGAAGAGCCAGTAAGAAACTCAGCAGTTGCTCTTTTCAAAAAAAAAAATTTTTTACAATACGTCACAAAACTATGCTATGTATGCAGTGTTTCCACAATGAAGTTTCAAAAATGCATAAGACCTACATTTGCATGTTACAATCCACCTTAAAACGGGTAGCCATAAAGTAGACCCATTCCCGTTGGTGGCACCCGTTCACGAGCATGACGCATGATCCAGCCGTTGCTTCGCTCAACCATATTTGAGGGAACATAACAACGTGCAAATGCAAAACAATCCAATACATGTTAAGACAGATAGGCAAAAGCAGACCCATTCCCGTTGGGTCATCAGTGAAGGACTAAGGAATACAGAAACGGAAATGCCCAGTTTTGTCCAAGGTTTGGCCATCAATTTTTTTTTTTTAAAGAATATTAGCCAAGCTGAACTTGACTTATATTCTCCTCTTTCCTCTAAATAAGCGGAAAGCTTGTGCTAGGAGTGGGTACGACAGTAGTTTAACTGGTGGGGTTCGAACCTGCGATAGAGTGTAATAATCGCAATTTTTTTTAAATTTTTTTTTTTAAAAGAATATTAGCCAAGCTGAATTTGACTTATATTCTCCTCTCCCCTCCACATAAGCGAAAAGCTTGTGTTAGGAGTGGGCACGACAATAGTGCAACGGGTGGGGCAATGACCTCTGACTGGCTGGTGCCCTGCCGCTATTGGTTAAAATGCATTGATGCAGCAAGAATGCCATAAATTCAGCCAATCAGAGGCCATTGTGATCATTACAGTGATGCAATCATTTTTAGAGAATCGAAACTCAGCTATTATTACGATCAAGCAAAAACAAAAGTTTATTGTATGGACTCTTAAATTTTCAACTTGACAGGTGTGCATTTCCCTTTAGTGTTTGATAACTTTTGTTGTATTGGAAATCTTTCAAATTGTAATATGTTTTTTAATAAACCCAAAATATTAATTGCAGTATCATATTTTAACAAGCAGAAGTTCAAAGCTTGTAAAGTTTTTGCTCTAAAACATAGTGACATAATTAATTAAGTTTTTGCACTAAAACTTTTTGCATAATTAATAGGCTTACCATTAAATTGACGTATTTCTAGAAAAAAAATGTTGAATTTTGTAAAATTTAACAATATAAGTCAATAATGCTTGTACTATAATTCAATTATTTTGATTTTACCTGTCTTTCTTCAGCATTGTGCTGGAAATAAATGCAAACAAAGTGAATTTATAGATGTTTAAAAAACTTAAACCTGAGTGGTAAACTCAGAATTACCATCTACATGTTGATTTTTTTTTTTCAATGACAAGATAGTCCTTGACTGCGATCTCACTAGATGGTAAGTGACGATGCATTATAAGATGGTAACGGGCTAACTTGGAACGGGTATGGCAGTGAACCCATACCCCTAATCGGTTTTTACACACCATCATGCCGGAATGCTAAATTGCTTGAGTGCATGTCTTTGACAGTAGAGATTGCTGCAAAGCATTTATTTAGCTCATTGTCTTATATGAGAATTCATGCCACCGGCCTTGGTAGCATAGGCAGGAGAAATATTATCCCCGGGAAAAGGATAAAACGTTTATCCCCTCGCTTAGCTTTATCCACCCGTCGAGCATGGGCACAGCGGTGGAAATAACACTCAGTGGATATACTTACTTCTTCTTCTTCTTCACTCCTGGGGTTTCTTCTCCGCTAGTAGGCGTCAATCGCCCGTTTTGCGTTGTGTGTGTGGATATACTTATAGAAATATACATCGCTTTCTCTTCTGTCACCATGCTTTAGCATAGGAAAAAGATAATTTTATCCCGTCAGTGGATAAAATCGGGGGATAAAACTTTTATCTCCTGCCCATGCTACCAGTGCTGGAAGAATTATATGGTTACCTGTGCAACGGCAGCTGCTGCTAATATGGCGGCCTGCGTGGCTGAGTTGATAGTTGTTGTAGATGCCACGGTGCGCGCCGTCGCCTTGGTGGTGGTGCCCACCATCTTGTCCAAGAGCGCGATAGTGCCATCCCTGTGCAAAACAGACATTTCAATGGGGGCTAATATTACAAAAATTGACAATCCAACTGACAAAAAAAAAATAGAGCAATCAAGTAACTTAAAATTCTATGGCTTTTTAGGGTTTCATACCCAAAGCATGCCAGTGGGATCCGTCCGTCCATCATCTGTTTGTCTGCAGACTGAGATATAATTAACTAGTTTTATTGTTTGTAATTTGTGTGAAAGTAAATAAATTATAACAAAAGAGTGAAACTTTAATAGACACACTACCAAAAGGCAGTTGGTTCCACAACTCTTGTGTTCTAAATGTTTCTTCTAAAACACGCACAGTAATATCAGTCTTTAGTCACCTGTCCTTAGATTTCCTCCCACGACTTCTGCTCCGTGAGCGACTTCTCCTCTTTTCCTTGTGCCGTTCACGGCTGCGGCTGCGATCTCTTTCCTTATCTCTGCAAATAAACATTAATTGCTTATTATTCTGTATTTGTTATAATGCAATTTCTAAGTTGGTAACAAACATTTTTTTTTATTGCAAGATAGACTGGTGCTTGAAGACAATAAATAATGAAAAGCACTAATGTTCTAGGTTAGAACATGCTTGGCTAGAAGACACCTAGTCACTCTTGCCTTGAAGGTACTCTAGTTATATGTGGCAAGAAATATGGATGCTGGGAGTGTTTCAGATCTAGTATGGTCGATCTTTGCTGCTTAATTTAGGTTACCTAGGCATCAGTGAACACTAAGAACTAAGTATTACCTCCCACTTACTGGATCTGGTTAAAATTTAGACTCGTGAGTCACGAAATTGGGGGGAGTGGGGGGGAGGGTGGGGGGGGGGGGTGTCCCCTACCCTCCAACACCACTTCCGTAAAAAGACAATACACCGTTCTTGAGAAAAATGAAAAAGAAAATCCCATAGACCTAACCTAAAAGTTATAACATTCATCATCTCAGGGAGGAGGGGAGAGGGGTAGGAGGTGTGGAGGTGTCCCCTATCACAACTGTAAGGAGTTCTGGGTGGTAAAAAAATAAACACGAAGGCTGTGGCGGGAGCTGTGCTTCGCTATAAATCAAATGGGCTATGCCAGAAGACTCGCTCCGTCGCCCCTTCATTCAGCTTCACCTACTCGACCTTCGTTTCGCTACGGAGGTCGCCGGCTCGCTTCGCTCGCCACCTCCCCCCTTCGCTCCACTCGGCCTCGTAGGCTCGCTTCATTCAGGACCTCCTTCGCGAGCTTCTGGCTTCGCACTTCATAAAAACACTCTAGGGGTAGGGCAGACAAGACTACGTGGAGTCGAGGTTGGCAAATTCGGTTCTGTCACACTATTCGACCTAAATCAGCCCATGTCATTTCCGAGTGGAAAAGCTTTCTTGCCATAAGTACTTATTTTTTCAAAAATATGGGTGGAATGCATAGATTTCGATTTCGGTTTTGACAGTTGACAGTTTTGACAATATAAGACTTGTCTGTGACATGATCTTACGTCCTTGTCACACTTAGCCAAAATTATGCATGCTATCCAGCTCTCACAGTTTATAGCATTCGTTTCTCGATGTTTTACGCGTTTTTAGGTTAAAATGTTTGTTTTTGTTTTCTCGAAAAATGTGCATTGTACTTTTACGCGAGTGGTATTGTTATAATTGGGGACCAAACCTCTACCGAATACAACACCTTTCTCCCCCCATTTCGTGACTCACGATCCTACATCCGACCCCTGGACAAAGATCATCTTAACAACATAGATTGATCACTCCATACATTCAATCAAAGCTACTGAAATACGCATTATTGTCACCGGTACCTTGTAGTTCCACTCATTATCTGTGGCGGCGACACTGAGCAAGCTATTGGCTATTGCCATCTAGCGCATAGTTGTTAAATCACCAACTATATCAAACTAACCTCACTAGGTTGCCTCACTAGATGGCACTCCAACGTCAGATGTCAACGAATAGTAAAATTAAGATTAAGATAATGTTTATTTTACTTTGAAGCTTTACGCTGGCCTGCTGATTTGCTACCTCAAAAAGTAGGTTAGTAAGGTAGGGTAGTAACCTCAAAGGTTTGAGTCTAAATAATATATTTTTAACGTATAGGTTTTTTTTTTCAATTCTTTAAATAAAAGTAGTCTCATTTTTGCGATAGAATACTTAGCTTAAATAATTTTCGTTTGTACACGTAGGTATATTGAAGTTGGGCGGGCCGAAACAGAAACGATGAAACCGATGCGCGACGCTGGCTGGACTTCAACATACGTGTACAAATATTACACTTATTTATTCATTGAGGAGTTCCATCCTCCATCTCTGAAGATATTCATCAGATCTTCACGAAATTTAAATGGGATCAACCTGACGAATTCAAATTAAAAAAAAATATTGAAATCGGTACAGATTTGAAATTTGTTTTCGGCGACGAATTGGAATTCTCCTCTTTTTTTGACGTCGGTTAAAAAAACAAGTTGGTACCTTTTTCATGCTTTTGAATAATTGTCTTTTCTAAAGCAGATATGTATATCTATACTATTATAATAAAGAGGGAGCGCGAATTTTGTGAGTTTGTATGTATGTCCGGAGCAAACTTTGGAATCACCGCACCTATTTCAAAAATTCTTTTACCAATTCAAAGGTACATTATTCCAGATGGTTATAGGCTATGTATTATGCACATAAAGTATTATGGCTAGATATTATGTGCAAATTTGTTAAGGAAGTCGGAAAATTTTTTGAATCTTAAACGTTTTCAAGGCGTGCGCTGGGTCATAGACTGCTATTGGATGAAAATGATGTATGGGTGAATTGTTCCTCTTAAAAAGTTCTAAAAAAAAGTCCGCAATAGCATATGTCTATCTTCTAAGAATAACTTACAGTGACCATTTCGTACCCTTATTGCAAAAACCGATTATCTGCACCAAAATTTGAGCGAAAAGTTTTTGAGTTATAAGCATTTGAAACTTTAACGACTTAAAAATTAGTTATAATGATGCCCATTTTTAAACAATAATAATTTTTATAAACAAGAAACTATTCAAGAAATGTTAAGTAGGTTAATAATTGAAAAAAACTTACTATTTTTTCAACAAAAAGAAGAAAATAACCGGTAAGGAGCTCACTTAGTTAGTTTTTCCTGAATGTAGAAAAACTACCAAATTTTCAAATTTACCGTTCTGGTAGCTCTAATGGCATTTTTTATTTAATCACTTGTTTTGAATAGTAATAATCATCAAGACAAAAATCGTTTTAGTTCAACTTTAGCCAGTACAGGTGTAAAATAAATATCTTTAGTCGCTTTTGGCTGAAGGTAAAGTAGATTTCATTTAACTTTGTACGTACTAACTGCAGCGCCCTATGGTTTTACCCGAGGAGTTCCCGTTCCCGTGGGAAATGGGCAAGCCTACATTATTTCTTATAATATCAGCTATCTTTAAAAAAAAAATTCGTTGAAATCGGTCCAGCCGTTCTAGAGATTAGCTCATTTAAATAAAAAAACTATTTCGTTTTATTATATTAGAATAACTAGCTGTGCCTTGCGGTTTCACCTACATTTGTCCCGTTCCCGTAGGAATTTAGGGAAACACTATAACTGTAAACTTTCCTCTCGAATCCCTCTATCTACTGATGAAAACTGAATTAAAATCCGTTGCGTAGTTTAAAAGATCTACGCGTACATAAAGAGGGCCAGACAGCGGGAATCGATTTTGTTTTATACTATGTAAAGATAACATATACAGCAGAGCTAAGTTTGCCCGCAAGCGTTGCTATATGGGTGCCCCATTGTAGCTTTGAATCCAGGGTTAATCCCAAGAACACTTTGGAGTCCTCAGTTTTCAAAGGTTCATTATTTATCTTTAAATTTTTACTGACAGTTCTCGGGTTAGGTAATAAAAACTCAACACAATTTGTTTTTTTAGTATTTAAAAGTAGATTATTTGCCGTAAACCATTCAGAAACTTGAGATAATGCATTATTTACATCGTCAAAATTGTCTTTTATCCTATCGACTTTAAAATTCAAAGACGTATCATCAGCAAATAGTACAATATCGCAAGTATTGTGGACAAAATGTGGTAAATCATTTATGTAGACCAAAAACATGAATGGACCTAGAATAGAACCCTGGGGTACACCCATTACTGAGGCTGATCCGGATGATTTTACATCATTGACACATACTCTTTGGACTCGTTCACTGAGATAAGACGCAATGAGACTAAGTGCAAAATCTTTAATGCCATAGTGGCTCAGTTTAAGCAAAAGTGTCTCGTGATCAACGCATTCGAATGCCTTTGACGACAAATCACAGAAAATACCAATGGCACTCTGTGAGTTCTCCCATGCATCGAATATGTGTTGTAACAGCCTTGCGGCTGCATCGGTTGTTGATCGACCCTTTGTAAAACCATACTGCTCAGTGTGTAGGATTTTATTTAAATTAAAGTGTAAAAGCAGTTGGTTGAGCATTATTTTTCCGAATATCTTGCTGAGAGTTGGCAAAATTGAAATTGGCCTGTAGTTATTCGGGTCACTTTTGCTTCCCGATTTAAAAAGCGGTATTAGCTTACTACATTTCATAAGGTCTGGAAAAGATCCAGAATCTACCGATTTATTAAAAATTAAAGCAAGATATGGCGCAATAATATCAATTATGTTATGAATTATTTTAACTGATATCCCCCATAGATCTGCTGTTTTCTTATTTTGTAAAGATTTAAATGTTTTGACTATGTCATATGGGGTAACGTGTTCAAACCTAAATAACTTATTGCACTCAGAGACATTGCTCCTTAGAAGACGATAGACTTCTGCTGGCGAGGAATTCAGAGAACTGGTTGTAGTAATTGGAATATTTTTGAAAAAGTTCTCAAATGTATTTACAATTACTGTATCGGAGTTAATTACATGATTATCACTTTTAAGCTCCAATTTATTATTATTATGTACCTTATGTTTACTCATTTCATCGCCGATGATGTCCCATGCTGTTTTAATTTTATTATCAGAATTGGCAATTTTTTGTTTTATGTGAAGTGACTTTGCTTGTACGCACACATTTTCAAACAATTTAGAATAGTTTCTTACATATTCAATAAACGCGGGGGAATAATTATATTTTTTTCTGCATATAAGTCAAGCAGCTTATTTCTACTTTTATAGATTCCGGCAGTTGGCCAGTTACTAAACTTAAGATCTTTAGACAGTCTTTTCTCTATCACCTTAAAGATAGAGTTATATTGTGAGCTTAACAAATCAAAAAACTTTTGATTTGTGAAGATGTTCAAAAACCCTCGTAGCCCAGTTATACAGTAAAAGTGAACTTAAGTTCTTTTACCTGAAATAATTTTAACAAAATATTGAGTTCATTATTCTGCAAAAAGCAACTAATGTTGTTTAGTTCGTTTTTCTTTTTAGATACATCAGCAATTTCTAGTATATTAATAAAAGCTGAAACCTGTTAACGCAGGTTAACATGTATTAACAGAATAATATTGACATAATGATAAATCAAGCAACTACATCTGAAAAGTATTATAATACAATACATTGTTTTTGTGGTATAGATTTATAAATCTAAATTATTTAAATGAGTTTAGTTCTTTTTTTAAGAAGGTAATTAAATCATACCTGTAGGTAGTTGCTTTTAACTCTAGCTATCTCCGTAAAAAAGCGTCGTAGCAGATAATGGGTTTGACCTACAGCTTCGCCGTGAGTTGAGGAGTCGATTGATATATTTAACCTAATTTTGGTACAAAAATGCAGATAATCGGTTTTTGCAATAAGGGTACGATTTCTATCTTTCAAATTTTGATTAAAAATAATGAATTACTTTCGAAGGTTCTTTAACCGATGCGATGTCAATCTATATCTAAATAAATATGTTTATTATCGTAAGTATTTAGTTTAGAACATATTTGCCCTTTACACTATACAATTTAAATAAATATCATAGGAGTTATCGGAAAATTAAATTAATATGTGTCGGCCGGCGCGGGGGCGGTGCACGGCGGCGGGTTTCGGCGCGGGAGATTCCTCTGGTTCCTGCAGTGATTTTATTTACAATCGTCTCCTATAAGAAGCTCTGTGCGATCAGTCCCGTAAAAACAAATATGTATTTAAATTTTCAACCCGGACGAAGTCGGCGCGGGCTTCTAGTTATCTATACAAATAAAAAATTGAAGTGTCTGTTTGTAATATCAAAGAACGGCTTTTTACTAACTGCATACGAAAGTAAATACGGTAAGTACTTATAACCAGAAAACAATTTTTAAAATTTTTGTGTCTGTCTGTTTGTTGTCGCTAATCTCGGGAACGGCTGGACCGATTTTGACGGGACTTTCACAATTATCGGGCATGTTATAGGCTACTTTTTTAACCGACTTTCGAAAAAGGGGGAGAAGGAGTTGGGTTTTTCTACTTCTGTATATCGATATCTCCCTGATTTCTTAACCGATTTGCGTGAATCTTTTTTTAATTGAAACAAAAACTGCAAGATGCTCCCATAAAATTTCGGGTTCCAACTCTTCAATCCTAATGCTGCAGAGGTACTGCCCTTCTAAACTGTGGGGATTTAGGAACTGTCGATTATTCTTTGTTATTGGACCGATTTCGTTCAAAATCGATATTTAGGCTTCCCTGGGGTCATGAAAGAGAAAATGGTTGCCAAAATTTTAAAAAGTCACCGCCATATTGGAATTCTGTGTTATTGGACCGATTTCGTTCAAAATCGATATTTAGGCTTCCCTGGGGTCATGAAAGAGAAAATGGTTGCCAAAATTTTAAAAAGTCACCGCCATATTGGAATTCTGTGTTATTGGACCGATATCGTTCAAAATCGATATTTAGGCTTCCCTGGGGTCATGAAAGAGAAAATGGTTGCCAAAATTTTAAAAAGTCACCGCCATATTGGAATTCTGTGTTATTGGACCGATTTCGTTCAAAATCGATATTTAGGCTTCCCTGGGGTCATGAAAGAGTAAATGGTTGCCAAAATTTTAAAAAGTCACTGCCATATTGGAATTCTGTGTTATTGGACCGATTTCGTTCAAAATCGATATTTAGGCTTCCCTGGAGTCAAGAAAGAGGAAATGGTTGCCAAAATTTTAAAAAGCCACCGCTATATTGGAATTCTTGATTGGCAACCATTTTCTCTTTCATGACCCCAGGGAAGCCTAAATATTGATTTTGAACGAAATCGGTCCAATAACAAAGAATTCCAATATGACGGTGGCTTTTCAAAATTTTGGCAACCATTTCCTCTTTCATGACCCCAGGGAAGCCTAAATATGTATCGAGTTTGAACGAAATCGGTCCAATAATAAAGAATTCCAATATGGCGGTGGCTTTTCAAAATTTTGGCAACTATTTTCTCTTTCATGACCCCAGGGAAGCCTAAATATCGAGTTTGAACGAAATCGGTCCAATAACAAAAAATTCCAATATGACGGTGGCTTTTCAAAATTTTGGCAACCATTTTCTCTTTCATGACCCCAGGGAAGCCTAAATATCGATTTTGAACGAAATCGGTCCAATAACACAGAATTCCAATATGGCGGTGGCTTTTTAAAATTTTGGCAACCATTTCTTCTTTCTTGACCCCAGGGATGCCTAAATATCGATTTTGAACAAAATATGGTCCAATAACAAAGAATTCCAATATGGCGGTGGCTTTTTAAAATTTTGGAAACCTCTTTCATGACCCCAGGGAAGCCTAAATATCGAGTTTGAACGAAATCGGTCCAATAATAAAGAATTCCAATATGGCGGTGGCTTTTTAAAATTTTGGCAACCATTTCTTCTTTCTTGACCCCAGGGATGCCTAAATATCGATTTTGAACAAAATATGGTCCAATAACAAAGAATTCCAATATGGCGGTGGCTTTTCAAAATTTTGGCAACCATTTTCTTGCATTTTCTATTTCATGCTCCCAGAGAAGCCTAAATATCAATTTTGAACGAAATCGGTCCAATAACAACGAATTCCAATGTGGCGGTGGCATTTTAAAATTTTGGCAACCATTTCCTCTTTCATGACCCCAGGGAAGCCTAAATATCGAGTTTGAACGAAATCGGTCCAATAATAAAGAATTCCAATATGGCGGTGGCTTTTCAAAATTTTGGCAACTATTTTCTCTTTCATGACCCCAGGGAAGCCTAAATATCGATTTTGAACGAAATCGGTCCAATAACAAAGAATTCCAATATGACGGTGGCTTTTCAAAATTTTGGCAACCATTTCCTCTTTCATGACCCCAGGGAAGCCTAAATATCGATTTTGAACGAAATCGGTCCAATAACACAGAATTCCAATATGGCGGTGACTTTTTAAAATTTTGGCAACCATTTTCTCTTTCATGACCCCAGGGAAGCCTAAATATCGATTTTGAACGAAATCGGTCCAATAACAAAGAATTCCAATATGGCGGTGGCTTTTCAAAATTTTGGCGACCATTTCCTCTTTCATGACCCCAGGGAAGCCTAAATATCGAGTTTGAACGAAATCGGTCCAATAATAAAGAATTCCAATATGGCGGTGGCTTTTTAAAATTTTGGCAACCATTTCCTCTTTCATGACCCCAGGGAAGCCTAAATATCGAGTTTGAACGAAATCGGTCCAATAACAAAGAATTCTAATATGGCGGTGGCTTTTCAAAATTTTGGCAACCATTTCCTCTTTCATGACCCCAGGGAAGCCTAAATATCGAGTTTGAACGAAATCGGTCCAATAATAAAGAATTCCAATATGGCGGTGGCTTTTTAAAATTTTGGCAACCATTTCCTCTTTCATGACCCCAGGGAAGCCTAAATATCGAGTTTGAACGAAATCGGTCCAATAATAAAGAATTCCAATATGGCGGTGGCTTTTTAAAATTTTGGCAACCATTTCCTCTTTCATGACCCCAGGGAAGCCTAAATATCGAGTTTGAACGAAATCGGTCCAATAATAAAGAATTCCAATATGGCGGTGGCTTTTTAAAATTTTGGCAACCATTTCCTCTTTCATGACCCCAGGGAAGCCTAAATATCGAGTTTGAACGAAATCTGTCCAATAATAAAGAATTCCAATATGGCGGCGCTTTTTAAAATTTTGGCAACCATTTCCTCTTTCTTGACTCCAGGGAAGCCTAAATATCGATTTTGAACGAAATCGGTCCAATAACAAAGAATTCCAATATGGCGGTGGCTTTTCAAAATTTTGGCAACCATTTTCTTGCATTTTCTATTTCATGCTCCCAGAGAAGCCTAAATATCAATTTTGAACGAAATCGGTCCAATAACAACGAATTCCAATGTGGCGATGACTTTTAAATTTTTTTTCAACCATTTTATGGCCCGAGGGACCCCCCCTATTCCTTTTTACTGTTATAATTTTTGTAATAGGTGTGGTGGTTCCAAAGTTTGCTCCGGACATACATACAAACCCACAAAATTCGCGCTCTCTCTTTATTATATATAGTATAGAAGTATAGACTAGCTAATGCTCGCGACTTCGTCCGCGTGGATTTAGTTTTTAAAATCCCGCGGGAACTCTTTGTTTTTTCGGGATAAAAAGTAGCCTATGTCCTTAGCTCATGTCACTCTCTAGGTCCTTTAACTATACTTATGCAAAAATCAGGTCAGTCCGTTGCACCGTTGCTGCGTGATTGTAGGACAAACCAACAAACTTTCGAATTTAAAATATTAGTAAGGATTAGTTAGAATAAGGAAGTAAAGATTAGCAAGGATATTTATTAGTACTTAAGGATTTCTCATTAATTCCTCTCAACCAATCGCAGGCCCACTACCTACTATTTCTCTCGATGAAGCCACTACCAACAAGTGCGGATTGGCAGACTTCACACACCTTTGAGAATAGGTATTAGTTCTGAATTGAAAATATATGTTATCGTACGGTAACAAACCGAATCGATCGCTAAATAAGTTATCGGAAGGTTCTGAATCGGGCTGCAGTATTGAGGAGGATGACCTGGAGCTCTATGATCTAGTAGCAAGTATACCAATTCGTAAACAACAGTTCCTAAAGCTCCATAATTTAGGGGGAAAGTATACCCCTGCAGCATCAGGTTTGAGGAGTACCTTCAGGTAAACATTTTTATGCACCCATTTCGTAAGCTTCTTTTGTCGATTAAAAAAAAATCGCGTGAATCGGTGGTCGACAATAGTGGACATACATAGAAAAACAACAAAAACACGATGGCGTGTAGAAACAGATTAGAAATAGAAATAGAAATAGAAATAGAAATATTTTTTATTCAAATAAACTTTTACAAGCACTTTTGAATCGTCAATGAATCTACCACTGGTTCGGAATGCCTTTCCTGCCGAGAAGAGCCAGCAAGAAACTCGGCGGTTGCTCTTTTCAAAAAAATCAAAATTTTACAATTGTTATTGAAACTATGCTATGTACTCAGTGCTTCCACGATGAATTTTCCTGAGTACAATACAAGTAAAAATAAATACAATACAAATACAAATAAATACAATTCAATACATGTTAACACAGGCAGGCAAAAGCAGACCCATTCCCGTTGGTGGCACCCGTTCACGAGCATGACGCATGATCCAGCCATTGCTTCGCTCAACCATATTTGAGGGAACGTAACAACCCGCACCACACGACACCACCACAGAAACTTTAAAGAGAGCATGACATACTTAGGCTACCCATGCTAAGGCATCGAATTGAATACTAATATTAAACGGCATGTAATTAAACGAGCTTCTATTTAATACCATTATTGGCTTCTAAATTACTAAGTCAGCTTCAACTAGTGAGCCTCTAAAAAATATAATTGTAGCATCTATATTTATAACTTAGCTTCAAACCGTGAACTCCTAAAATGCTTAAATATTAGCATCAAATAATACACCAAATCTTCAACCACATTTTTAATTTTTTTTTTTTTGTGAGAAAAATGAAATAAAAAATGTTTCTAACTAAATAAAAAAAACGTTTTTTTTTTGATAAAATGAAATTAAAAAAATGATTGTTTTTAAATTTAACTCAAGATAAATTTACCTACACATAACATTATAACATTTTTGAAAAAAAAAATCAAATTTTTTTTTCAACTTTTTTTTAGTTTTAGGTAGGTTTACGATCCCAACAGAACCTAAGTGCCCGGCCTTCGGCCGGGCACCTGAATATTCATGTATAACCCTAACCTAACCTAACTTTAGTTTAAAGAAAAAATTATACAAAAATAATTGCAATATTAACACACTAACAACAGAACAACAAAAAAAACAAATGCATGTTTTGAATGGCGCTCTCTGATTGGTGCAAATAGCCATAACCAAGGAGATTGTGCAAATTGCCAGTCGCATCCGTCTCACTCGCACCAACGAAATCGTGCAAATGGCCAGTCGTATCCATCTCACTCGCACCAAATCGTGCAGTGGCAGTGGACAATAATAAAAATAGTGGCTCTTTATTTGATGCTTTCTTTGGAATATTTTGTGGCCATTGTGAAGAAGCCGAGTTAGTATATTAGAAGCTTCATCATTTTCCCGTTGCTGAGTTATTAAATTAGAAGCTAGGTTTTGATGCCAAAAAATAAATTTTGTTGGTCGACTTATTATATTCCATATTAAACTACTTACTTTAAGACATGACTGAGACAAATAAAGTGGAAACACCGTGGAACAGAATACAATAAAATCATGTTACACAGGATAGTTATTACTGTCTTATGAATCACTGGAGCGAATTATATCCACGCTTTTTTATCATTTACATAGTCTTCAATTGTATAATATGCTTTTTTCATGAGAGCAGATTTAATTGATTTCTTAAACTTGTGTAGAGGCAAGTCTAAGATTGACTGTGGAATTTTATTGTAAAACGTCACGCCCATTCTCACAAATGTCTTTTGGACCCTCTTGAGGCGCAGCCCAGGAAACATGAGCCTATTTGGATTTCTACTTGGTCTATCGGACAAATCACTCTTTTTTTTGTAACTCAAAATGTTTTGTCTGACAAATATTATGTTGTTATAAATATATTGTGAAGCTACTGTAAGAATGCCTATCCCTATATTAGGGGTTTGGGTTGAATAAACATTGCCATACCCCTTCCAAGTTAGCCCCCTACTATCTTAGACTGCATCGTCACTTACCATCAGGTGAGATCGCAGTCGTAGAGAAAAGAATTGTATATTCTTTTGTCCCGCCCGCGGCCTGCTCGAAACGTGTCATTTGAATTTGAACCATATTTCGATACATATAAAAGTAACGCAACGTGCACTCTTTTTAATACATAGAAATATGATTCAAATTCAAATGACTGACAGCAGAATTATTTAGGCAAACACGAGTGCGTGTCGCGAGTTTTAATAGTATAGAAATAAGGTTCAAATTAAGGGTGCCGAGTTGTACAAAAATATATTCTGTCCTTTTTTAACTACACGATTCCGCAGTCTTTCCGTCTTTGTCTTTCAATACTAGACTAGTCGGAGCTTCAACGAAATAGTGTTATTTTTCATCTATGATAGTAGGCAGATTTTGTGATTTTGTAAACTTCATAAACTAGATGGAACCAGTGTTGCCATATATACAGATTTATCTGTATCTATACAGATTTTTCATCACCAATACAGATTACAGATTTAGCATAACTTTTATACAGATTTTCGTCATTTTCGCTTCCTCACATAATCTATGATGAAATGATTGAAAATGTATCTCTTTTTAGTGTATAATAATTTAGTTTTTATTTATAGCCTTCAACATTTTTTTCCCTGTGTTCTGTGTAAATCGTTGTCCCTGGCAACATGGCATCAAGTCAATTGTGCACAAGACTTAGATGGACAATCATTATATCCAACTCTTCTGCAATTTGTTACTGCTTTACTAAGTCTCCCTCATTCCAGTGCCGCGGTGGAAAGAATATTTGCCGCAGTAAATTTAATTAAAACAAAAACAAGAAACCATTTAGGCACTGAAACGATTGAGGGACTTCTTTTAACGAAACAACTTCTTAATGATGAACCCTGTTATAAACTCCAAGTTGATAAAAAAATGATTGTTAAAATGAATAAAAATATGTACAAAAAATATTTAATATTGTTTTCTTGAACAGATTTTGTACAGATTTTATTACAGTTTTACAGATTTTATACAGATTTTAGCGTTTTGCGTTCATACAGATTTTGTACAGATTTTTCGACCGTTCTATCCAGATTTCTCGATCTGGCGTGTGGCAACACTGGATGGAACAGGTATTTGGATCGAGTATTTGTACGGAACTGGACTCAGTGCAGCTAGTACAAAATTTACCTAGTAATTAAATCTAACAAAACAGAGATCGATTTATTTTCAAATGTTAAATATTTGTTTTTGTTATGCCATCTATCGGAATTCGGCAAAACTTCGGTGTACTATGGGTTCGCTAATCAACGAACCTCAAACCTTGCTAAAATTCTAAATTAGTTGAAAGTAAATTAGCTCTTTACGTGTGTGATTTTATGAAATTTTTGTATTTTGATGCTATAAATAAATAGTAATAATTAATTGAACGAAGAAAATGCAATAGTTCGCCGATTTTAGTTTAATCTTACGTGGATAGCGACTCGTAGCGACACCTAGCGACGGTATAAGCCTAATTCAATTTTTACTATGAAGTTATTCTTCTTGGTCTTTATATTCTTTGCCCTGGATCTACACGAAAACCCACTTGAATAATCAAGGCCGTCTTATCGTCAAAGTTACTTACTAAAGGCAACTGGCTGATCCCCGAACATACCTTTTGGAGCGATGGCGATCCCGATCGCGATCTCGGTCGCGGTCACGGTCGCGATCTCTGTCCCGGTTGCGTTCACGGTCCCGATCTCTGTCCCTATCCTTGTCCCGGTCACGATCACGCTCACGGCCCTTGTCCCTTTCCTTATGCCTGTCGCTGCGATCCCGAGATCGGGAGCGACTTCGGTCTCTATGACGAGAACTCATTTACACTTAGATAAAAACTAGACTAGATAATACACAATAGTAGATATTGTGAAAAAAACTGTACACACAACCTCTCTTAGTCCTTTATATTATCTAAGCTTGAAAACTTGAAAATTATAATGTTTCCACCATTCAACTTCAACACAGAACCAAAGAGAACACAGAACTTCAACAACTTCAACAAGCAACACGAAACGCATGAAACACGCAAATAGAACCACAGAGTAGATATAAGTGTAACTTTGAATAGCAATCGTAGAGAGAGAAGACATAGAGCCAGTGACGATTTCTTTCTCACTCACACTAAAAAGAGAGCAGAAATAAAGTTATTAATGTGATAAACAGAGACGCAGCTACCCAATTTTTTGTCCCTCATCGTGTAACCAGTTTTTTTCAAGGTCGACACACTTTTGTGCCCAACAAACTGACAGTTAATAAGAAAATTTAGTATCTATGTGTGTTGCCAGCTTTAGGTACCTATACAATGTCCCGATTTTCCCTATCCTACTTATATTATAAATGTGAAAGTTTGAATGTATGTAGGGCCATCCATACATACATCCAAATTTCAGCCATATCGGTTTAGTGTGGCGTGATTGAGTAACAAACATATGGATGTTTGTTACTCAATACGCCACACTAAACCGATATGGCTGAAATTTGGCACGGAGATAGGTTTTTTTTAGTAATGTCCTCTGACATACCGTAACGGCGGGTTACTTTGGCTACTTTTTCAATTTTTTTTTTAATTTTTGTTGAAACAAAATAAAGTCGTGATGGAAGAAATGAATATTATGAGAAAAGAAAAGAAAGATGATGGATACTAGAATATAATATATGTCGGCGATGATTAAAGTGTATTCAGTTAGATAGTGTCGGTTACTGTTCTGAATCATCCTGAAGTTTCGTTCGAATGTCCAACAACCAGTCGAGAACTGTTGGCGATCTTAAGAATTATTTTATTTACAAAGTTCTTAATTTTTAAAGCCATTTTTAAATAGCTAGAGGCAGACTTTTAATGTTTTTTTTAAATAATTATTAACTTAAACTATGAAGAGTTGCAGTTTTATACGACTGCCTGAAAAAAGGAATATACTGTTAATTTCATTAATGATGATTTTGATGACTAAATATACAATTTTTGTTGCTTTTAATTCAATAGCATTACTCGATCGAAGGAAAATTTTAACTGTTCATTACAAATTATTTTGTGTAACATTCTTACTAGTAACGAAAAAAAATTTTCCTTTGTGTTACATACATCTTTTTTCAAAGTGACTCACATATGCTAAATTTCTATTCGGCATTTCAATATTTTTTTTAAGGAGCAAATAATTATCTAGTGAATTGGTCCTATGAAAGTACATTAAAAAACTTTAGTATAAAAAAAAATATTTTTAAAAAACCGACTTACGTGTACAAACTAAAATTATTTTATACTTTTAAGTGGTGGTTGAAGTTAATATTGTGTGCAATAAAGAATAATAAATTCTTTATTGCACACAATATTAAGATATATGTAAAAAATAGAAGCTTACCCTAATAGGTATGTCTCTCCCAGACAACCTTATATGTGTAGGTATGTTATTTAAAAAATAAAACAGTTCAGCATCTGTTTTGTCGTTTTATTTAAAAATCCTGGGAAGAATTTTCCATCTAATTTGGGGTACTAGGGGAGTGCAGTTATTGTGGCAACATTAAACTCGAACTTGTCATGTGACGTCATCGTTACGTCATGTTATCTCTATTTCAGTCGCGGTTACACAGTACCTTGGTCTATTGCCTTCTCTGTCTACGATAGCAATAGACAGCAAATAGATAGTCTCCACAGATTACTACTATAGATCTCTAGTATATAGTGTATTATCTATGACTATAGATATATAGTGTCACGGAGTGATTATATTCTCTTGGGTAATGTTCTGCACAGATTAGGGATGTTCGATATACATCGAATTCACTCGATGTTTATAGCACGATCCATCGAATCGATTCGATGTTTTGAAAAATTGTTGATTTACTCGATGTATTTTCATAAAACATCGAATCAATGGTAATTTAATGATTATACTTATTAAATAGGTACTGGTTTCGGTTGATCTTGAACAATTAAAAAGTTATAAAATGAAAAATCTTCATCTGTGATCTTTTTTTTGTTCGCTAGCAACCATGAGACTGATGTATCATCAGATGCAGTATTAAAAAAGTACTCGATGTTGAGAAAACATCTATTATTTTAACCGATGCATTGCATCGAAAAAAAACATCGATGTACTTTCTAAGTGCACAGATTATTATAGGCACATTATAGGTGTTCTGCCAAGAAAATATAATCAGTAGGTAATCACTTCGTTTGTATTCTGTGGTCCACGCGTAGCGCAACACGCAAAAACGTAGACAGAAAAAGAACGGAAAAAGAACCAAGAACAAAATACCACTAAGAAAAATGGGTACCTACGTCATTCGCAATGGTTCGTCCACAGACATAAAATTAAAATTATGTCTGTTGGTTCGTCACATCGATCCACGTCCTTCTCTATGTTGTTCATGGTCTAAAGAAATCCAAGCCTGTGATCCAAGCACAAACATTATGTTTGTGGATCCAAGTACCTCCTACTACCTACTTTCATTTAAAATAGGGTGTTGCTACTTGCCAGAGCCTGATAGCTTTTAAGGACTTCACGGACTATTTGGTACTAAAGATCTGTAATTTGGCAAGATTGGATTGGAGAGATGATTTTTATTTTACTTGTCTACCCCATTATAGGGTATCGTTAGAAAGGTCTTTCAAAAGTAGGTATTGGAGATAAATTAAAACAACATATTTTAGAATAAACAAACTTAAGTTTTTTTCAATATATTTCAATGATCAAAATACATTTCTTACAACTTAACAGTTCAATCATACCAAAATCGAATTTAGAACAAGTTGCTTAAAAAAATACAAAATGTTGCAAATTATACTATGACAGCTTAGAGCTAAAACAATTGCAATGGCCTAAGGGTAAAATTATAACACCACAGCTAACAAGGCTTTCACCTTTTACAAAAGTCAAACTGCCAGTGCAACAATTTTAAAATTGGCTGAATCAAAATGAACACAAGGTCTAGCGAAATACAGAATATGTATGTCTCGTCATAAACGAAAAAATGTAATCTTAACTCTTAGTTATTATATTTAAATCTCCTTATCACTAAAAATATATTATCTAATTCTTACATCTAGGGTTTATTTAGTCCGGATCACCAGTTTTGAGGAGTCACACCACTGTCCAACAGTCCACATCACTACCTATCTAGAAAACTATGTTTACCAATCGGCCGATTCATTATACAATGCTGATATTGATTGAGTCCGGGTCAAATGCAGTGAGAATGTTGTAGCCTGTAGTTAACCTGTCGACAAAAAATAAGAGTATTCATCATCATCATCATCATCAAACCCTCCTTGCCCCATTACTGGGCACTGGTTGTCCCTCAAATGACAATGGAATGGACTTTAGACCATAGTCCACCATTCTGGCCAATTGCAGATTTATAGCCTTCACACACCTTTAGATTATGACCTGGAAAGAGAGCTAGGATGGTTGGAGTGAAGAACATTGGAAGTATTGGTGCATCACACACAACAGACCATAACTGATTTAAGTGTGGAAACCAGCCCAGCATGGATGGATTTTTTCCTTCACCGTTTAAAATATTTTATTCTATTGAAAAATTATTCAAATACACTTAGAAAATGGTCTAGAATCATCAGCTGAATCTACCACTGGTTCGAAATGCTGTTCTCATTAAAGCAACTGACAGATATGTATATTGCTCATTTTCTATAAACATTTGGTCCGTGGCCTGTTAGTGTGTTTGTTTTATTTCATAGAAGTAGTATGTTTTATTTAATCCTTCAATCAGATATAACAGTTAAATCATAGCTGTGCTTGCCTTGTGCTGTTTGTTTCAAGAAATGAGATTATTGCATAATTTGCAACAAAATACTAATTTTTTCATCCTCGCTATGAGCACTAATCGGTGTACATTGTGGATGTAATTTTTAAGATTTAATTTGATACAAAATTAGTTGTTAAATAAATTAAGCACAGGTTGATTGAAAAACTCAAAAATAATACAGGAAATTAAATAACACAGCACAGGCACAGACAATAAAGCTGCCTCATCTTACTTCCATAGCTGCCTGTTAAATGTCAAAACACCATCAAACACAAAAACTGACAACTCAATACAAAGAATCTTTGAATCGGAGAATACACAAGTTTGGGCAATGGTGAAAAGTAAATGTAAACTGGCATCCGCTCAGCTTAGTTGTTGCCTTTTGTTTGTGGTTGGTGAAAACGAATCTTAACCTCTACGGCTTAGGTCTACAATAACAGTCGATTGTCCTGATTAGACAACATTCACACAAGTCTATAACTAGATATACTGCAAAAAAAGCATTTCTGTTACTTTTTGTCTCAAACAGCTTATATATTCTTACTTGTTTTGAATAACATTTCTAATCCTAATCCTAAATATAAATTGAAAGTTGAGATCAAACTAACTATAAAGTGCAAGCAATACTTACATAGATTGACACGCTATAAGTTTTTAGTAAGAACAAGACTTTCAAATTTTACATTACCGATGAAACCTAATAATGACATAAGTACTTAGCCTATTTAAAACTAATGAAATTTGCAAATGATCAGATCAAGTTAATTAAATACTATTTACATAGTTAATTTACCTACCTAGATTAAACTGGTGCCCCAGGTCCACCTTTTTTACCGATGAGCGATTTGTGAATGTGTGGGATGACACCTCCTCCAGCAATGGTGGCTTTGATCAGACTGTCCAACTCCTCATCTCCTCTGATGGCCAGCTGGAGATGCCTTGGTGTGATACGTTTTACTTTGAGATCTTTGGAAGCGTTTCCCGCTAACTCCAAAACCTACAACAGAATAGTTCATTTACTTATCAAGATTTTCCCGCCAAAAGTTTTTTAACAGAAAATTTTGGAAAGCACTGAGTATAAACGATTTTATATTCTTCATAAAACATTTGGATAACTAATAAAAGCAAAATAACATCGCCAATTGTTTTGTAAATAATTAAAAACATATTTGACATAAATTCCCGCCAAAATGTATGATACATTTGCTAAGCAGATAACTCATTAAAAGTAGTTATAAAACAGTATTAAAAATCGAAATAGATTATAGAAATGAATAATATGTGTTTATCAACGTAAATTTCTAGAAAACACCAGCTATTTTGTACTGTAATTACACCGGAGAGCCGCCATATTGACAAAGGCGTCGCTTACCTCGGCAGTAAGATATTCGAGAATAGCTGCGGAATATACAGCCGCCGTTGCCCCAACACGCCCGTGGCTCGTTGTCCTATTTTTAAGATGCCTATGGATTCTTCCGACAGGGAACTGAAAAATATTAAAAATAATGATCGGACAGTTATTGATTATTTCCTCTGACACAGCGGCCCGCCGCCATACTAGAGGTCATGCGTATTATTCAATTTTATGAAATAATTATGTATTTTAATTTCACCACAATTTCAGAGTTGTAAATTCATTATTTTAATTATGAAACCTAATCAACATACCTGCAATCCCGCCCTCGCTGATCTGGATACTGCTTTCGCCTTAGCTTTGCCCGAATCTTTACCCGCTTTACCACCAGCCTAAAAATTGCGAAAAATCCGATTAATTTTTATCGTACGGAGCTGAAACTTCGCCAGCATGTAGATAGCACTGTTTTCCACTTAAATACACAGTCAAATCATCACAACACTGACAATTTTTCACGAAATCTTGTAAAACTCACCATTTTGAAACGTGTAACACACTATCACCACTACTGAACAACCAATACAGGAAAGGCGCCAAGCCAAATCGACAAGAAAAAGATGGCAGCGCTGCTCTGCTCAATGCACTTTGTCAGGTTAGCCAACTGTTGTACCGGAAATATCGCAAAAACAAACAAACAGCTCTCCTTTCTCTGTCTACGCCTGCACCGGAGAACACCAATGAGAATAGTTCAAAATGGCGGGGTAGCCCAGTGCTGCCAAGCCATACAGTGGGTAAAATTTGAACTAGGTATTTTCTTTTTTTATAGATTATACTAGTCACTTCTATAGATTATACAAAGACGAATTTTTACAGTAGGTACCTACCGTGATAGTACCTACCATGATAAAACTATTGAGGCTAACCATTTTCTAAAGCGAGAAAATTACTATTGGGTTACAGAGCAGTGGTGATACAAAAATTATAATGAATTTTATTATTTTTCTTATCTTAATTCTAACATTATGAAACTGAATCTAACTGAACTGAGTTGTTAAAAATAACAGCCTAAACGTAAATGAGATGGAGATATGGAAAAATATAGTATATAGTGATCTGTGTATATGAGTAGAGGCTAAACACACACTACAAAATAATGTCCGTTTCAGTCTCAACTTTAAATATAGTTTTGGCACGCTATCAAGAAGGTAGTTTGTCTGGTGGGAGGCTTTTGCTGTGGTTAGTTACCATCCTATCGTCAAAGACGCACCGCTAAGTGATTTCGTGTTCCGGCACGATGGCGTGTAGAAATCGATTAGAGGTATGGTTGTACACTGTCATACCCCTTCCAAGTTATCCGGCTACCATCTTAGACTGCATCGTCACTTACCATCAGGTGAAATCGCAGTCAAGGACTATCTTGTCATCGAATTATACACACCAGCCTCACCGTTTAAAATGATGACGAAGCAGAGGTAGACAAAGCTTCTTTTCCTGCTTTTCATACTATTATATCTTTGTTACGGTTCACTAATGATTAACAAAAAACGTTAAACAAATGATCATTTCACAAAAAACGTTTTAAAAGCTAATCAAATCACAAACGTCGTATTCCACAAACTAATCATTTTACAAAAGATCATTTTACAAATATTCTATTCGTAAATGTTTTATTTTGCAAATGTGCTGGATGTTAAAATATCATTTTAAAATTTATTATTTCACCAAATTGCAAATTTGGTGAAATAATAAATTTTAAAATGATATTTTATAAATCCGCCGTATTAAGGCTAGCTGTTATCAAAAACAGGGCCGTTTTGAAATGCAATGGGCTACGCCAGAAGACTCGCTCCGGCGCCCCTTCATTCAGCTTCGCCTACTCGACCTTCGTTTCGCTACGGAGGTCGCCGGCTCGCTTCGCTCGCCACCTCCCCCCTTCGCTCCACTCGGCCTCGTAGGCTCGCTTCATTCAGGACCTCCTTCGCGAGCTTCTGGCTTCGCGCTTCATAAAAACACTCTAGGGGTAGGGCAGACAAGACTACGTGGAGTCGGGGTTGGCCATTTCGGTTCTGGCCTAGCCCATTTAATTTATACCGAAGCGCAGCTCCCGCCACAGCCTTGAACAGTTCATTTTCTCAAAAAATAAAATATGCTACAAGTTGTTTTACTAATTAACACAATTAAGAAATCAATTGTTTGTCAAATATTATTTTATGAAATCACAATTTGTCTAGTAATTTGTTTTGTCAAGCGAATTATTTGTGGAACCAGAAGTTTTATAATGATCAATAAATGATTCATTTATTTTGCTAAACGTTGTTTGTGGAATGACACTTTGTTATTTGTTTTTTGTGAATTGATCGGTCACCCTTTGTTACTATGAAACTGTAAAATATGGAGAATATATTAAGTTTAGTGACTTGCAGTATTTTAGGCATAGACTTATAATATTACTTTGTGATATTACTATTTTAGGTCATAAATCATAGTTGCGTTTATCCTTTTCTAGTACACAGTAATTGCAGGTTCTAGTTTCTACGACATACTTATTCTATGATTTACAGCGTTCTCTTCACAAACATATTGTGGTTCTCTTTGTACATTATATACTTATTTCCTTTCCAGCCTTTGCACTGTGCCTTTGCAAGTTTCCGATAAGATTCTAAATTCAGAGTTAAATTCCGGTTAATTAGGTACGCAAAAGCGTATAGTCGGCCTTATTTTTTTATACGAAGGATTTTCAAAGAATATAGATACTTTATACTGAAGGGCCTTTATTAAATTACAAGGCCCCTAAGAGTAAGGGCCCCATTTTAAGGCTTTTAAGTACGTCCATTCGACTGCATTTGGTAAACCGTTGTCCAACAATTTTTTAAATGACTATTTTTTTAACGGTTAGATACTGTGGTAATTACAATTCGGTCTGAAATAAAAGCAAGCTAACTAGAAGGTATGGCAAATATTAATAAAACCATGCCATACTCAATATAAAAAGCGTGGACCTAACTCGCTCCAGCGATACATGAGCATAATTAACCCGTAAATTGTACACAAGATAATATTGTTTTTACATCTTATTTTATTTTTAAAAGAGCAATCGAGTTTCTTGCTGGTTCTTCTCGATTGGACAGGCATTCCGAATCAGTGGTAGATTCATTTGACGATTCGAAAGCACTTTATAAAAGCTTATTTGAATAAAAAAATATTCTATTCTATTAATTTGTAGTAAATGGTAATTCGAATTTATTTGCCGGTTTAGCCTACCATGCTATCGGTGAGGATAATGAAAACACACTGTTTTTGTTACATATTATTTTATTTTAGAGTTTTTGGTTTAAAATCACAGTATAATATGTTAAAATTTTACATCAAGAACTTTCCATACATAAAATATTAAACAAATTTTATTTCATAACCTGGCGGTCGACTCAATCATACAAAATTATACTATGGCAGTGTCATAAGTTCATAATATCATCTTTTTTTGTTCACTATTGTAGTTGCTGTTACTATTCTTTGTTAATAATCAATTATAATTATTATTAAGAAAAGTTTTACCTAAGTAATCTAAAATTTCTTCTTCTTACTAAAATGAATGTTATTTTGTTAAATAACTAAGGATATAATGTTAAATTGATTTATCAATCATTCTTAGTGCCATCCTCGTCAGCCAACTCGTCACAGCGATCTTCCATTTCGTACTGAAACAATATAGATAAAATGAGATTTTGGACATGTTTGGCGCTATGTTATGTAACTTTAAATTTCAATTCAATCAATTCTGGGTTAGCGTGTTTCCAGTATTCCGCAGTATTAAACAACTAGTTTGACATCATTCATCCGCCTATCGGAGGGTCTTACAACGCTGCAGCTCTGATGCGAGATTGCCATTCCAGCATCTTGGGACTCCAACTTGGGACTTGGGATCTTGGTTCATCAAGGCTTGTGCCCAACCCGTTGTTACGAGTTTAGCGACTCGATAAACTATATCGGTAATTCTGGTCCTCCAATGGATCTCCTCATTGTAGATTTGATCCCGCTTGGATAAACCGCGCACAGCTTTCTCTAACGCCCCCTGAGTTTCCCTGAGAATTCAGTAGGACATAAAATATAAAATAATGAATATTAGGAACAGCTAATTGGGTTATAAGTACCTCATCCAGTTGCAGGCACTTGCCCCACTCAGCAAGCGTGATACGATGATCGTTGTCTTCATCACAGCTCTTAAGGAAAGGTGCGATGCAGTGCTCCAGCGCCATCAACGGCGCCCGAATTGGGAACAGCTCGTGAACTGACACAAACCTGGATAAATATTAGAAGGATGAATTTTTGCTTCAATAGATACCATAGAAACTTAATAAACTAGAATTCAATTGACATATCAGTTTTGTTAAAATAGGTAAAATATCAAAAACAGCAAAGCCGTAACTTTGATGTGTACAACGAATAGGAACTGATTGTTCTCAACGACTTGCAGATGCATATCGCATTTACTTTTAATGCGTCAGTACTACGAGTAAAGGCTGTCGAACATTTGGGATCAGATCTTAATTAAAAAATTTTCAGTTACCTGTCATTATCGTGCGCGTCGAGGTCACACCACTTCCAGATAGCGGCGTTGGTCCAGCGGCGTGTAAGGTTGGACTCGGCTTCACGTTCCATTCGCAGGTAGTGCGGAGTGAGTTCACGACGCTCAGCCATGTCGCGCATGATGTTGAACAGCCAGTCACGCATGCGGCGTGGGAAGTCCGACATCTCATTCTCGTTGCACTCCTGCGAGGAAAAAAGTACGGTAACGTTAAAAGCAACAACAATTGCAGCTAGAAATGTAGAGAACTTGGACGTCGACCTTTAATGAGGCTTATCTACTTAGAATAATAAGATTAGGAGCCCGGCAATTTAAAAATTTTGAAATTCTTTGATCCATAGCCATGATCGATAATAATTTCGCGATATTATTAGTTGCTGATCTACGTAGGGAAATATTTAAGTTTAGTTGATGGAGTTTTGGTCAACGTACAGGCATCTCCCTGCAGGCGCCGTAGTACTCTATTTGCACGTGACTGTACTCGGGCCCCTTGCAAAGTTCCGAGTTGTCGAGGCAAAGGCAACGGTGTCTGTACACTTCACAATCAGATGGCCAGGTTTCATTGCCATTTGTGCAAACCTGCGAACAAAAATATTTACATTTTTATTTTTTGATAATAATAAGAATATTATACATTCATTTATCATTATTATTCATTTTATTAGCAGTCTATCCATTCAAATAATATTGTAATCTAGTAAATAATAATTAAAGTTTTACACTGGATTCCATGATAGATTTTTTTTTACTGACTCAAACTTTTTACAGATGACTCCAAAACTACAAAACAAAAAATCTGTTTCACCACTTTTGCTAGCTTCCACCCTTGAAACATAATTTATGGTAAAGACTTACAAATAAGTTGTAAACAATCAAAGTAATGGATCAGTTAAACGAAGGTACCTTTCGGCGGGAGTCAGTCTCATACGGACATTGCTTGATGCAGTTACAGACGGCATCACCATGTTCATCAATCTCGCAAACACGTCCGGCGCTGCAGTGCACCTTCAGGCAAGGATCTGTGTAAATATAGTCCTCATATAAAATCTCCTTTTTGCCTTTCCAAAGACAAAATTAATAATAAAAAAAAATCATCTAAGGCCCCCATTGTTTGAGGCCCTCAAACAGTGGGGGCCTTAGCTCATAATGATTGCACAATGCACATATTAAAAAAATCGACTCACCTTCAAGAAAAACTTCGTTGCCGTTTTCTTCGTCAGGGATTTCATTCATTAGTTCATTGACCCGGGCTCTCTCTGATTCCTAAAAAAAAAATTATTACAAAAATCATTTACTTATCCACTTTTTAGCACCGTGAGTATCCATTATTTACGGCACTTAGTAGGGTCTTATAGGATACTAATCGTACTTTTTAGAGTTCATGGGGTTCGGTTTTAAATTAAACGGGCTTCGGCGAGGAGCCACCGGTCTGTTGTAATACCACAAACATATATATGTTTGTGTGGAATACTTAGTCTTTGACTCTGAATAGGATATAATAAGTTTGTAGCTCTCTGTGTTGCTGGTCTGTACTCTGTACTCTGTGTTCTATGCTATGGTCAAGATGATAAAAAAAATAGAATGTCTCAAAGTCGAATACTTGGAAACGTAGACAGAGAAGACATAGACCCAGTGACGATTTCTTTCTCACTCACACTAAAAAGAGAGCAGAAATAAAGTTACTAATGTGATAAACAGAGACGCAGCTACCCAATTTTTTGTCCCTCATCGTGTAACCAGTTTTTTTCAAGGTCGCCACACTTTTGTGCGAAATAAACTGACAGTTATAAGAAAAATTTAGTATCTATGTGTGTTGCCAGCTTTAGGTACCTATACAATGTCCCGATTTTCCCTATCCTACTAATATTATAAATGTGAAAGTTTGGATGTATGTATGGACGGATGTTTGTTACTCAATCACGCCACACTAAACCGATATGGCTGAAATTTGGCACGGAGATAGGTTTTTTAGTAATGTCCTCTGACATACCGTAACGGCGGGTTACTTTGGCTACTTTTTAAATTTTTTTTTTTAATTTTTGTTGAAACAAAATAAGGTCGTGATGGAAGAAATGAATATTATGAAAAAAGAAAAGAAAGATGATGGATACTACATAATATATGTCGGCGATGATTAAAGTGTATTCAGTTAGATAGTGTCGGTTACTGTTCTGAATTATCCTGAAGTTTCGTTCGAATGTCCAACGACCAGTCGAGAACTGTTAGCGATCTTAAGAATTATTTTATTTGCAAAGTTCTTAATTTTTAAAGCCATTTTTAAATAGCTAGAGGCAGACTAACATAAAAATGTTTTTTTTTTTTAATAATTATTAACTTAAACTATGAAGAGTTGCAGTTTTATACGACTGCCTGAAAAAAGGAATATACTGTTAATTTCATTCATGATGATTTTGATGACTAAATATACAATTTTTGTTGCTTTTAATTCAATAGCATTACTCGATCGAAGGAAAATTATAAACTGTTCTTTACAAATTATTTTGTGTAACATTCTTACTAGTAACTTGTGTAACGCAAGAAAAATATTCCTTTGTGTTACATGCATCTTTTTTCAAAATGACTCACATATGCTAAATTTCTATTCGGCATTTCAATATTTTTTTTAAGGAGCAAAAAATTATCTAGTGAATTGGTCCTATGAAACTACACTAAAAAACTTTAATATAAAAAAAATATTTTTAAAAAACCGACTTCAACCGCAATATGTGTACAAACTAAAATTATTTTATACTTTTAAGTGGTGGTTGAAGTCGGTTTTTTAAAAATACTTTTTTTAATAGTATTATTCTTTATTGCACACAATATTAAGATATATGTAAAAAATAGAAGCTTACCCTAATAGGTATGTCTCTCCCAGACAACCTTATATGTGTAGGTATGTTATTTAAAAAATAAAACAATTCAGCGTCTGTTTTGTCGTTTTATTTAAAAATCCTGGGAAGAATTTTCCATCTAATTTGGGGTAACAGGGAAGTGCAGTTATTGTGGCAACATTAAACTGAAACTTGTCATGTGATGTCATCGTTACGTCATGTTATCTCTATTTCAGTCGCGGTTACACAGTACCTTCGTCTATTGCCTTCTCTGTCTACGCTTCGAAAATATGGAACAATACAGGCTTAAAAGGCCTAGAACCCAGAGCCGTAAAACCAGTTATTAAAATTAAAAAAAAATGATAAGTTTGTGCAGTTATTTTTTTAATAAAGGAAAATGTTAATTAGAGGAAAAGTTTTGTTTTTTATTTAAACCAAGTGAGGATCCTGCACCTAACAAAACGGTTGTACCTGGAAGCGCTTCTCGTCCAGGCGCTCCGCCATGCCGAGCTCGAGGTGCTCCGCCTCGGCGTCCTCGCGCGCGTGCGCGGCCGGCGGGAACAGCCGCGCCGCCGCCAGCATGGCGGGCTCCGTCGTGGTGGTGGTGCGCAGCCGACGGTGGCGACGACGCTTCTGGAAATTAAATAACGGTCAACATTGGTTTCAACATTGGTTCCAACATTGGTTCCAACATTCTTTTTTTTATAAAAGAATATTACCCAAGCTGAAGTTGACTAATATACTCACAGATTAGAGTACTTCTCTAATCTGTGAATATACTCCTATCTCCTCCAAATAAGCAGAAAGCTTGTGCTAGAAGTGGGTATGACAATAGTGCAACGCGTGGGGTTCGAACCTGCGACGTTGGTTGGTTACAAAAATTTGTTGGTTACCCTTCGGGTACGGAACCTTAAAGTACAATGGCGATAAAAGACAGTTAAAGAAAAATAGATTTTAAACGGTGAAGACATAAAACTTACCACCACCGCCTCTGTGGAGCATATCGCCGCGACCAGTACGGTCAGCAACAGCAGTTTACTCTTCATTGTGTTTCTATCTGTAAAGATAACATTTCATTATTTCCGACGACCTTCCTGGCACAGTGGTAAGCGCTGTGGTCTTATAACTGGGAAGTCTCGGGTTCGATTTACGGCGGGGCAATTTGGGAATTTATAATTTCTGAATTGTCTCCGATATGGTCTGGTGGGAGGCTTTGGCCGTGGCTAGTTACCACCCTACCGTCAAAGACGTGCCGCCAAGCGATCCGGCACGATGGCGTGTAGAAACCGATTAGGGGTATTAGTTCATTGCCATACTCCTTCCAAGTTAGCCCGCTACCATCTTAGACTGTATCGTACTTACCATCAGGTGAGATCGCAGTCAAGGACTATCTTGTCATCAAATAAAAAACCAAAGCAATTTAGTTCCTTATAAAACACTAGCTGCTGCCCGCGACTTCATCCGCGTAGATCTAGTTTTTAATGATGCCACGTGTATCTTTGATTGTCCAGAATGAAAAGTAGCCTTCGGTTCGGCTCTCATTGGTTCACCGCCCGTTCAGTAATAATTCGTTTTCGCTTAGCGTATTTTCTTACTTTCCCACTTTTTGCTCGGCTTCTAAGGGTCGTACCGTGATGTTAAATAGACTATAACCTTCCTCAAGGATTAGGTTAACAAATGCAAAAAGAATTTTTCAAATCCGACGGGTTGTTCCAGAGATTAGCGCGTTCGAACAAACAAACTTTTTCGCTTTATTAGTATAGATACCCACCCAGCTCTTAGGCTATAAGGTACGCCTATAAATCTATTGCAGTGTTTATTGTTCACACGCAACGAGCGACTCATTAACATCCGATACGATAGGGCAAAGACCTTCCATAGGTTGTAACTTGTAACAGAATAAGATACAATCCGATCGACCATATATTTACTGCGCTGAAGTCACATCTGTCAGCATCCATTCGTTCACCACTGTGCCACGGAGGTCATTAAAATTAAAAATAAAAATTTCAGGGAATTCATATAGCGTTATGCACTCACATCTCGCTCTCAAAATCGAGATAGTACGAAAACAATTTTTTTTACCTAATACTATCTCTAATATATGTTGCGGAGAGACGAACGGACTTGGCAAAACTATAAGTGTTCTTTGTAGTTTTACTACGGAACCCTAAAAATCAATTTTTTATTTAAATTGTTTAATTAATTACTACTTAGTAGGTACGTGGGTGTCAGTGTCCGTGACATTGGAGATAAGCTGCAAGAAGCCCGTCTAAGATAGTATGGTCATGTAGCACGGAAACCACAAAGCTACAATAGATGTCTTAACATCGCCGTCCCTGGAGCTAAATCTTGCGGCCGTCCCAGAAAGCGCTGGCTGGACCTCGTAGGCGCTGATATGAGAACCAATAAATTAAGAAAATCGGATGCACATGACCGGGCAAAGTGGGCAAAAGCATGTCGGAAAGCGGACCCCACCTAGTGGGATAACGCTCAGTCGAAGAAGAGTAGGTACGTGGGTGAATGTAGGCAGTATTGTAATTTGTAATGCATTTCCAAAAATTGATAGCTTTTTTAATTTTATCGCAATTCGCAACAGCAGTCCTGCAGAGCCGGAACTGTGTAGGAAGATGCACCCTGAAAATATCGCAACCGACGAGTACTATAGCATTTTTATTTCTTTACTAGCGGATGCCCACGACTTCGTTCGCTAATTCAATTCACAATCGACAGTTTCTAAATCCCCACAGTTCACGTGGGCAGAACCCCTGCAGTATCAGGATTGAGGAGTTGGATCCTGGAATTCAACGATGTAGTCTTTACTTCGCACCTACAATAGGACATAACTTACATAAGGTCCTTGCAAGGCTTGCAGTCCGGTCTTCTAGTTCTAACGTTGCATTATGCATATCCCCATGGGGGTCACTATTAGATCATCCTCAGATTCCAACGTCATTGTATAAACCTAATCTATTTCACAGAAATGTACGGTCGAACTAATGTTGATGAGTAAGTGGCTTGGTACCTATTTCGTGTTCAACTTAGCGATCTCATATTTTGTATCCATACATTGACTTACCTACAGAAATATGAAACCAGCCTATCAATTTATTGAAAATCTATGAAGTATAATTTAAACGTAAAAATTCTTTTTTCAACACACTTGCTCATAAAGTGGCTCCCGGTTCACCGCAATTAGGTACACAATGACACCTTTAACTCAAACTGTGACTTTTTATTACTATTATTCACAATGTGAGTTATAGAATTTTTTTTTTAATTTTATTGGTTGAGTTGCTTTGTTCTTAAAAAAGTTTATATTACAAAAAAGATCCTACTATTGCCAAGATACCTATTGCTTGCTCATTTCATACAACTTCGTATTTAAATAGATAATTTCAACTTGTACGTGTTTAATAAATAAAACTGTACCTCAAATATAACTTTTGTTTTTTCTGTAATAAAGAAAACTGTAAATTCCCCATTTTGTACGTGGCTATAAGAGAAAAGCCAAAAAAAAAAGAAACTTCATTCTTTTAGTCTATGGCCATTAAAGGTGCGCGCGTATTCCGGAAAACTGATTAAATCAAATAAACATCTGAATAGGCTGTATGGTCGTCGATCTTTGCCTGCCCTCAAGAGCATCTCAAGAGGGCGAACAAAAGAACAACATTAATTTTTCCCGCCATTGCGAAAAAATTTTCACAACTCGTTTTCACTGTTTTGTACCATAATGTACTATTTTAGTATTATTTTCTTCACAAGTGTGTTGAAAAACGTCGTATGATACACGTGTATATTGATGATTACCGTCCTCGGCTACCTTAAGACCCTCACCTAACGGCTCGGGTCTCAATAGCGCCTCAGCGGTAATCACCAACTTTTACACTTGTACCATAATGTACTATTACAAAACCGACTTCGAACGCCACTACAAAGTATATCAATTGTGCCTATAAAATTTGAAGAGTTACCTCGATCTCTCCAGGATCCCATCGTCAGATCCTGATCTGATGACAATGGGACCACCTGGGAAGTATACCCTTTCAAACAAAAAAGAATTTTCAAAATCGGTCCAGGCGTCTTCGAGTAATCGGGGAACATACATAAAAAAGAAGTCGGTTAAAAATAAAATCATTCACGCACTGTAATGCACAGATAAGACCTGTCCGTTGGTAACTAGCCTACCACCCGTTCGGAAAAACAATTCTTCTGTATATGGCTCGTTAGAGAATTATACTTATTAGTGCTTATGTATAATGTATTGCTCAGTATATAATGTGTGTTGGTTCACGATGAGTTCATCATCGCATCTGTTATAAATATTAAAAATTTTATATGCAACAGACGATAGTTCCATGGCGTGTTATTATATTAATCTAGATGATAATTTAATTTAACATAAAAACATAACTAAATTTTAAATTAAAATTTAAAACTACATTATCCAAACGTCGAAAATAAAAGCTAAGTAGGTATAAAGAATACCATCTAAACCACTGGAACGAGGAAATGTGCCCAGAACGCTGGCTGCATTACCCGTTGGAGTGTTTTATTTTTTCCCCCCTTCCCTTCTTATCTCAATAAGAAGGGAAGGGGGGAAAATACATTACAGAGCACGCGACTTCTCTCAAGAAGTTGCGTGCTCTGTAATGTATTGGGCAGTATTTAAGGAAGCAGATTTTTTTTTAAAGAATGTTAACTAAGCTTAGGTTGACTAATATCCTCCTATCCCGTCGAAATAAGCGGAAAGCTTGTGCTAGAAGTGGGTATGACAATAGTGCAACGGGTGGGGATCGAATCTGCGACCTTTCAGTTTTCAGTCCGCACCTTTAACCGTTGGGCTATTGAGGCTATACATATTGATAATAATGCATGCCTGTGAAGCGGTGGCATAGTTTAATAACAGACACTGACTTCATATTAATTGACCGCTAGATTCTTATTGCCCGAGACCCATTTGCCTACTTTAGATCCACATATGAACTCCTGAACATATAGAAAGCAATATTCCTAATTGACTCTATCGTTAGGGCGCAATCTATTTGTTTATATTGACCCAAATATGCCATCTGTTAATAATACGTGCAATTCATACAGGCGAAAAGGCACTGTCTGCCACGTCACCGAATTAAGTTTCCAGCAATGTTTTTAAAGTCTGAATAGAAATTCGAGAAAGGTACTAATACAATACTTATTCTCTATACAATAGGCTATGAACATTAAATTAGTTATGCCTACGTAATTACGAGTTAATTTCACCACCTCCGAGTAGGTATAAATAATGTTCCGAGGAATTTTGTCATTTTGACAGATTTTCAGTACAAAAACTGTCGAACTCGGAACGTCAAAATTCTCAGAGGATCAAAATAATTTCTGCTTTTTAACAGTTTCTGACCACAGTGTTTCTGACACACATTTTTTTAAATAAAGAATATTAAAGCCAAACTGAATCTGACTTATATTCTCCTTTCCCCTCCAAATAAGCGAGGGGAGAGGAGAATATAAGGAGGAGATAATAATTTTACTAGGAGTGGGTACGACAATAGTGAAACGGGTGAGGCTCGAACCTGCAATCTTTCAGTTTCAGTCTGCAACCGTTGGGCTATTGAGGCTTATAATTTGGGCATTTCTGTAAACCGTAGTGAAACTTTTCTATTCTATTCTATTCTATTACGAAGTGATCAAAACGGACTTCAAAAGGCAGAAAAGCATCTCAAGTTTTAAATTCGGTAAAAACGTTCGGTAAACGCTGTGAGTAGAGATAAGCAGTATTTTAGTATTCCATGAACTCCGACCCAAATATCCGATACAGAGTAAGTAAGTACCTATATAACTACAAAATATAGAATATAAACTAATATAATATTAGTGTGAATATGTGTCTGTCTGTCTAAAACTTTTATACCTATTTAGTATTTACCTATACAGTTCTACCGCTAAAAGTCTTAATGAAAGGGATGTATGAAGGATGCTTATTATCCCAAAAAATCGAAATACTCATGGTTGAAAATGGGGGTGATAAAGTTTGTCATAAAGCGCCATACATTTAGGTAGGATATTTACTGGGGTCGACGATATGTGACCATAAGTGCCATTGACTATAGTTCGTTAAAATGCAAAGTATATTCTCATAGCAGTTTATTATGTATACTTAGCTGTTTATGAATGGTCTGAAAGAGATCATTCATGATGACGAATCTTATTAATTCAGTTGGTAAATATAAGTATGATTGTGAATCGCTTTATACGATTAAAGCAGCTGCGATATAAAGACGTGATACAAGATACAACTTCATCTATCTAATTTCCGGCTTAGGTGTACAGGCCGTCTTAAAACACGTGTGTTGTCGTGGGGAAAAGCTAGTTCTTTAATTTATTTTAAGGAATAAGTAAAGTATGTCATAATTTTTTTATATTATATATAAACAACGGATAAGGAACGATAACCCCAAGCGGCAACCTCAATAACGAGACCACGAATCTGTGTGGATACCTATATTCAGGAACAGACCACCAGTTTAACGACTTGTGAAAAATAATTAATACACCGTTCACCTAAATGTCCTAACTACCTATAACTTTTCCGCCATTTGCAATGATATGCACCGTACCTACCTGGCGAATAGACATTGCCATCTGGACTATTTAACATATTTTTTTTATTCGATGTCAAGATAGCCCTTGACTGCAATCTCACTTGATGGTAAGTGATGATATAGTCTAAGGTGGTGGAGGATATGGCAGTGTAAATTCAATCCATACCCCTAATCTGTTTCTACACGCCATCGTGTCGGAAAGCTGAATCGCTTGGCGACATGTCTTTGACGGTAGGGTGGTAACTAGCTACGGCCAAAGTCTCCCACCAGACCAGAAACAATTCAGAAATTATAAATTCCCAAATTGCACCGGCAGGAATCGAACCCAAGACCTCCCAGATATCGTTAGATGACCTAGTTAGCGCACTGATCCTGCGAAATTCATCACAGCGGTTATTCGCAAAGGACGGAAACCGGCTCGGCGCTTATCACGGTGTCCGCCGATAGCAGCGCCACTGTGACCCCGCGCTCATGCGAGTTACAACAACAGATAAAAACATAAAAAAATCTACTTTTCGTGTCATATACTTAATATATATAAATAACTACGAGCTCTGATAATGTGTTTCATATTACACTAGCTGATGCCCGCGACTTCGTTCGCGTGGGTTTAGTTTTTAAAATCCCGCGGAAACTCTTTGATTTTCCGGGATAAAAAGTAGCCTATGTCACTCTCCAGGTCCTCAACTATACCCATGGAAAAAATCACGTCGCTCCGTAGCTCTGTTGCAGCGTTAGTGAAAGACATACCAACAAACAAACACACTTTCGCATTTAAATTATGAGTAAGGATGCGCGCGACTTTGTCCGTAATTCACGTGGGAATTCTAACTTTTTCAAACCCATGTGTAATCCTGGGTATGAGGTATCTCCAATCCAAATTTAAAAAAAAATAGGTACTTACCTTCCTAACCGAGATGTCTACCTACATAAGAATTTTGTTAAAACAGGTTTAGCTTGAGTTTTCAGCCATCGCGGGTTACTATATTACAGACACAGTTTCGTATAAACCTACTTAGTTACTACGGATAACTATACCTACTTACGTACTAGTTATCTGTTCTTTACATTATAATGGGTAACTTTATCTGACTTTATATACGAAATTTGACCTAATTTATTATTATACCTACTAGTATTTTTTTTATTATTATCAATTGAGATTTTATCTTTAATTAAGCTTAATTGTAACTAAGCTTTTTCCCTTGCTAATAAATTAATAGCGCTTGGCTGCGGTGGTTTCATCACATGATTTTGCTATAGGCAGATCGACAAGGAGAATTCACTGACCAGCCACGGGTAAGTTCCTACTCTATCTTTACTCTATAGACTTCAACGTCATATATTTTTATCATATCGTGTTTTTCTATCTGTTTGTACAGGCAAATCTTCGGAGCAGCTGCTTGGGTTGAACCTAGGTTGAATTGATTTTGACGGGACTCCCATAGACGGGTAGAGGGTTATGCAAGGAGAGATCTATTCTGTAAAACGCAGAAAAAAAAAACCACGCGAATGTTGCCGCGATCAGCTACTTATTATAGTAGTAACCTAGTTATTATGGCTACCTTCCTGTCATTGTAGATTTAGGTAGGAATATGTATTTCGGTTGCAAAAATAGATTTAGTTTATAGCATGTAGCGAACACGTGACCTAAATAACAGTTTAACGGTAAGCAAAATAATCGAATAGGTGATGGTCCAAGAACTCGTGGGAATTTTATGGAGGCCAATCTTTCGTGATAAATATGTGCTGAAAGCAGACTGATGTTAGGAACACAGGTCTCTGACGGATAAAAACCTGCACGTTATCTTAATTTCATATAACCTATGTAGATATACGTAGGATCTACCAGAGGGCAGTGGTAAGTCTCCCTTCCCCTATACTATGCAGTAAGAAGAACGTTCCTGCTAGGTACCTACACAGAATGTTATAGGTAGGTGTGTAAAATCAAGTTCCCGATTTTCACAAGGCTTTATTACATCGTACGAATAACTTACTTTTTTGTTTGACATCGTACTTTTTTGCTTGCTCACCAATTTCTTTGTTTATGAACAGCAACAAACAAAATGTCGCATACGCTAAGGGACAATATATTTTACTGCGAGTCTCGCCTCTAATCTTACATTTCAGCATCTTCATTTGCATCTGTTTTACTCTAATGCTGAGATCTATAGAGCTTGCTCTAACTCAGCTCAGACTCAAGACAGAGATTAAAACGAGACACAATTATGCTCCGACATAAATCTGTCTCGTTTTAAGTCTGTCGTTTTGAGTCTGAGCTGATAAAGTGCGGTCTATAGATTTCTGCAGCCTTATACGCGCCAGTATTGTATATAATATATACAATACTGACGCGTATACTATATTATAGTAAATAAATAAATAAATAGACATTTCTAAAAAAAAATGTGATTACTCTCTACCTTACTATTTCCCACCATCTCTCTGACTAAAATTAACAACGGCCGCTCAATTCAAAATATAAAATTCCAATAAGTATGAGTGGCTGAGTGGATGCATGGGTAGGTAATGCAGTGCATTGCAAAACACAAGCATTGTACTTACCTAAACATTTGATTTGAAAACAATTTAACGCGGTTTCGTATTACACGATAGTTAAGTTATAGAATTTGTTTAAAACTCGTTTAGTAGGAGGCTTCGGTCGAGGCTACCGATTTAGTACCGCCAAGCGCAAGCGATGCAGTTTCGGCATTATATCCGAGCAGAGACGCAACTAGGAAAGGATTTAGAAGAACCCACCCATTAAAAGTGGTTAAAAACTAAAACCTCCTTTGGCGAGTAGGATAAAGAATAAACAAAAGATAGGAAAGGATACCTACGCAAATTATTGCTCGATTTGCAGAAAAAATGACGAAAATCATCGGCGCAGCTTTTAAAGTTATTCATTCGAATCTAAATAAGAAAACTAAAAACGCTTGGAATACGAAACCTGTTTCACATGAATGGAAGCTGTAGACAAAAAGGGAGAAAAATTTTCCCATCATTCCCTACCCTGACTAAATTATGGAGAATGAAATTAACAGAACAAAATATCTTAGGACACTGCTACAACATCAAGTCAATATCGATTTTCCACGCGATATTACATATAATAACTTTTTAGGGTTCCGAAAAAAAAAACAGAAGCGTCATTAAACTTGACGTCTATACTTAAAATAGCTTAAAATAAAACTGTAACGGGACGAATTCTATACATTTAATATAATTTGAAAATTTTAATCGAAGGATGCTTTATTATCGATACCGAATTTGCCCAAAACAATTTTTTTTTAAATTTTTTTGTCTTGTCTGTCTACTGAAATCTACTGAACGGATTTGAATGTTTGGTGTAGTGGTAGCTGATACTCCGGTTTAATATACTTATAGGATACTTTTCATCCTGATAAACAACAAGGTTTATCCAGGAGGATCTCGCGGATAGTAGCAATTCACTCTGAACTTCTTCCACGTGGACGTTGTCGCGCGAATCAGCTTATAACTTAGATATACATAATCGTATAGTTAGGTTCCACAACGTACCTACTTGAAAAAAAATTTGTTTCTCTAATATTTGTAGTGTGTTAAAAAATTTGGTACTCACCCCTAAAGACAGCTATGTGAATGTGAAGTCGGGGCCGCCTCACTGACGAAGCGTTCACCGTCGACTGCGCGGGCGCATCACGATGTACGAATAATTCTCGTCTCTTATTCCACAGGCCGGAATTCCGGAACGCTTCTCTTTACACACTAGTGACGAACAATAAACGCTCTTTGACAGCGCTTTTTAATATAGCTAGAGGCTTCTTCGATTTTTGTAGATAATTTGTAACGAATTTAGAGCTTCCATCAGCTCATTTTATCATTGTTAAATCAGAGTTATTGTGATTAGGTTCTAGCTTTTCGGCTGCTCCATTTCAAAACCTAGTGCGATTGACAAAATTTTACAGGAGACCAAAAAAAAAAACAAAAAAAAAATATTTGTGGTAGCCCTTCTGAAATCTTCAGTATCTGTTGATGAATGAATGTTTCGTAAATAAACTACTTTGAAAGCTTTTATTACTTCGCTAAGCCATCTACCACAAAACATATTATTTTGGTCTCCTGTACAATTTTGTCAATCACACTTACTAGGTTTTGAAATGGGGCAGCCGTTTTACTCGTGACGAGTTAGGTTTTTAAAAATCTCGCGGGAACTCTGTTTTTAACCGACTTCAAAATCAATTTGAAATTTTTATGTATGTTCCCCGATTACAGGACCGATTTGGAAAAAGGGTATACTTCCCAGATGGTCCCATGGCCATCAGGTCAGGATCTGAGGATGGGATCCTGGAGAAATCGAGAGAACTCATCAAATTTTATAAAAAAGAGTTCTTTAAAAAGAATTTTTATGTTTATTTGATTCCTATGTCAGTCTCCAGATCCTCAACTAAGTATACCATGCAAAAACGTCGATCCGCAGCTCTGTTGCAGCATGATTGAAGGATAAATCAAAAAAACAAACACAGTTCAATATTAGGTCGACATCGATCAGAAAAAGAAACAGCCAGCCTCCGGTTTCGTAAATTTCCTGCGATAGAAACAATGTTCTATGCGACGTGTAATGTTGTCTGCAGGTTACTATTACGGAAAATCGTTGCTTTATAAGCGAATATGTAGTTGCTATTTGCAAGAATACAACAATATTATGCACATCTGATCGTTTAATTCATACCACTGGATTATTTCCGTACATCTACAATATAGAGATCACAATATCAAGAAATCGTTTCAACGGACTCTATGGAAATTGCTGATATGGGACTAGGTATTCTGCGGAATCGAAGGAGAAAAGAAGTCAAAAACCAATATGGTTATTTCTGTCGCACACATATAAATTATTAAAGATTCATCTCGGTCACACAGTAAAAAAATCATCGCCTTTGTAAAAAAAAAATTATATATTTGGTACCAACACTTTCCATAGAAAGTTGACAACAATTTCAGTATCATCAGACGGTACAATTTCGATGAGACTATGCAAACCGTTTTAAACTGTATTCCTTTACCAGAAGGGTTGTGAATTGTTAAACGGGAATCACCATAAAATGTACAAAGTAATAAGGAATTCATAATAATTTACTTTCTCAATTGATTCAGGCCTATTTCTTAGACCTAAAATTATGGTGTTGCTAAAAATTAGTCATACATTGTTGAATCAATAATAATACATGAATTTAACATGTGGCGCTCAAGTCTCAAGGAGCAAGCACATTAATGTTGTGGTCTCACCTGAATGCCTTGGGGTGCGTTGTGGTGTTTACCACAACCAAGTATTGTGTTGTGGTGTACACCACAACACAGTCATGTGTTTGCAGCTTTATATTATAATTTATAACCAAAATTTCAATTGAATTTGCAATTTCGAAAATAGACATATTTCGCATATTAACAACACCATAACACTATGTTTCCACATTAATTATTTAAGGAGAGTTGTGATCTTTTAGAAATGTTACAATATTAATACAAGAGATGCGTTTGTTTAGAACTAAATAGGTGCGAGGACATAATTTAATTACATTTGTAAATGTAATTAAAGTACGAGAACAAAGCGTGTTGTGAAATATGAGAGTTGCGTCATTTTCGAAATTGTATTCAATTAAATTGATGGATATAGAAACGAACTGCGAACACCACAAAAGCATTCAAAGTTCATGGCTTGCTTAATGTATCCACTTTTGACCAGATCATTACGTTGAAGATTGTAATTTTAAACATGTCCATTTAATAATAATAATAATAATTTGTACGTATAGTATGTTCAATTAAAGAAATTTAATAATGCCGATCGGCCATTTTCTTTATCCATAATAATTATTGCGCAGGTCAGTCGCTGATAGGTACAAAGTCCCCTACTCCCTTACACACACGTGTCTAATAAATCTGCAAGCCGACTGCAAACTTGTAGTTTGGACTGCAAAATTGTAGTTCGAATCGAAGTCGGCAATTGCGATGCAGTTATTTCAACTGAAATAGAACCGCAATTTTGAAATCGGGTTGCAGTTAAAATAACACCCATTTACAGCAACAATGTTATATCTTAAAGTATTGATTTTAACTATGTAGTACTGTAGGAAAACAACGTCATTTTATACTCTATGAATACTAAATTACTTCAAAAGTAAACTCATAAAAGAGTAAAGTATAAAATTTTCAAAAACTAGGATTTCAATCAGTTTGTATCCGTTAGATCAATTTTTTGAAGAAATCAGGATTTTTGAGATAAAACAGTGTTGCATATAGACACCTTAGGTTTCAAGGATAAGCAATCTTTTTAAAATTATGTAGTAACCACACGGCATTATTAAATACTGTACAATATATATATAATATTAAAGTTTTATTTTACGCACATATTAACTCCGTTAAGGAAAAAATACTACACCACAAAATGTAGTCCGACAAATTCATATTAGATAGAATATTGTATAAATAATATTTTATTCACACGCAAGTTACAAGTTTACAGGATAATCGTTATTATTAACAAAAAGAATTAAAATTTAACTGCTTAATAATAATAACCTATTTTTATTAATTACAAACATACATTATTAATTATGGTGTGTATTGACCATTTTTTACAACACTACAGATGTGACAATTGTCAGTTAGTAACTTACATGTGATTGGTTCTTCATTAGTACCAACATTGACGTTATTGGGCGCCATTGGTCAGTGCAAGCTATGTCAACCAATCACGACACAATAGCTAACCAACATGTTGGCACATCTTTCAATGTTTTAAAACGCGTTACGTTTAGATGTCAGAACTCGGATTTAAGTTTTTATGTGAGTAATAAAAAATAATTCATATAACATTTCGATTGGATAGCGTGGTTTACGGACGCAAGAATCGTATCAAACCGATTACCACTATCGTATATTCGTCTATCGATATTTATCTTTCTTTTTTTTGCAATCGATACTGTCAATGATAACGGTATAATTGACATTAGTTTTGACAGTGTCGTGTACATTTTACTTTCAAAAAATAAGGATTTTGAAAGGCGGCGTGGCAACGTCAAAAAAACAATAGTGTCAACAAAATATACTCGTGATTCGTAATACAGTTCCTTAATACAATTGATACAAAATCTGAACGTATGTATTTTGGCGGTGAAGATAGAAAACTGACATCTAAAAATATCACGTCTCACAAAAAGTATCATGCTCCAAGGGAAGTAGATTAGAAATTTGAATTTTGATTTTGAATTCTAATTCAGTTCTGCGAAATATAACCAAAGTATCTATCACTTGGAAAATTCAAATATGATGACATTGTTATTGATTGTGAAGGACTGTTCACACTGACACTGGCATGCCGGCCACTGCCATGCCACTGCCACGATTGTGGCGCCACGCTAACACTTTTTCCTGCAAGTCAAACGTTTGCCAGTGTCTAATTGAATGGTCATGTGTAAACGATATGGTACACTGACAGTTTTTGCTGACAAGCGTAAATTTGTGTAGTCCCAAGGCCTCTTTTAAGTAGTGCCAATGCTGTTTATACCTTATTATTTACATGACCCACAACCACGTCTTCTGCTGTCGTCAGTCATAGGAGCAATGTAAACCTGCCGTTAACTTAACGTAAGCTTGAGGTTTCAACGTACAACCCGGTTAATTATTATTTGTGCACTTGGCGTTGAATAGAATAGAATACATGACGTCATATCGACGCTCTATAGAACAAGATGCAATAGGGCGAGCGCGGGATGGTGAAATGGGAAGCGGGAATCCAATTCAAGAAAGAAAGTTAAGTAAATAAATGCACACAGCTAATGTCACCCGTGTGTCGATTCTCTAAAAGTGACTCCATCAGTGTAACGATCGCAATGGCATCTGATTGGCTGAATTTATGGCGTTCTTGCTGCATCAATGAATTTTAACTAATAGCGGCAGGGCACCGGTCAATCAGAGGTCATTGCGATCGCTACACTGATGCAATCATTTTTAGAGTATCGACAAACTGGTTATAGTTATGTTTTAACTTAGAAACTACGTTAATATCTGCATAAGGTCTGCATTGATTAAGGTCACAACAACGTTTGTATGAAAACTCCAGCTCACGAGTTACTGTTAATGGCAAGTTTACATTGGTTCAAAGACTGCTGCGACGCTGGCATGTTTGTATAATGTGTATCATGAAAATAATAGTTTCATGTATGAACAACCAACTAACGCTATTTATTGCGCTGTTGTACTGCCCGCCAAATATAAGAAAATTGATTATTATTAGAAGAAATTAATTAGAAATTATTAGAAGGTATTTCATATAAAAAGATATTTGGTTATATTCGCAAAACGATAATTTTGAGCGAAAACTAAATCTAATTAGAATTTTCCAGTGAGGCAAGGGGGTAGGAACCCGCCCGACCAAAATTAATTTATACTATCTAACTACTTAACAAAAATGAAGCGATATGCGAAGCGTGTTAATTAAGTTGAGTGCCCACGAGCTCACAAACTTACCATGGTTTAGTTATGTGTGAAAAAAAATTGTATAACCTGTAAAGGTTTCCGCCTACTAGTCAGACGTAAAATATACTTTTTTGTACCTTTTATTGTATATAAAGAACCGGTACGTAAACGACCTGCATTTAACGTGTGTGTAATGGTTCTTAAACATCAGTATATAAGCTTATTAATTCATATTAATATTAATAATGTATACTTTTAGTTCGAAAAACCGATAGGCATAGGGTCCTAAGGTTCTAGAATGGTGGATCCCACTATAGGAAAAAACATCATTAGATGGATCGCAGAGGCTTCCTCTGGATACATGTGGAAGTCTACAGGAGACCAATATCCAGCAGTGGTCTCGTCTGACCTCGTAGGGTCACCTAGGAGATCTGGCAATACTTTTTAATGCAAGTTCACCATTCCAGCACCTTATCACCTTGGTCTATCGGTTTTTCAAACTAAAAGTATGCGTTCCACTTATTGCCACTGCTGCTTCAACAACTAGCTGTCAGTGACTCTGGTTCTCCTACAGATCTTACACATTTCTGATTTGATCGTGTAAATTATAGAGAAACTCTGAAAATGGCTGTGTCTGTCCTGAATAACTCTGAGCTATTTATAATAGTATAAGGTGTAAAGTTTTATTTATTGTCATGGTCCTAAATCAATTCGGTACGTTTCATGGTACGACGTGTAATAGGCGAAGACCTTTACGTAACACAGTAAAGTCTGTACGCTCGCAAACATGTACACGACTGGAAATTTAGTAGACGCAAAGTTATACACCTAAGACTTCGGCACATCAAATGCGGGACCGCACAAAAGTATAAAACAACTTTATTATATGGACACAAAAAGTCGTGTATTGTAAAATTAGACAAAAATTAACCATAAAAAGCACGCTTTTTAAGCCTGACGTGGTGTCTCGACAAAGGTCCTAATTATTGAACTGTTATTAGCAACTAAGGTCTATGAACTACTCGTTCTGCTCAAACTAAAGATAGTTAAAACGAATTATATAAGAACTTTGTCTCTCGTTTTATCTCTGTTTCAAGTCAGAGCTCTATGGATCTTGGCCTAAGGCTGAAATCTATAGCCCGCACTTTCACTCAGCTCAGACTCAAGATAAACTTAAAACGAGACAGATTTATGTCAGCACATATTTGTGTCTCGTTTTAAACTCTATCTTAAGTCTGAGCTAAGTCAGAGCCCTCTCTATATCAGCATAAGAGCGTCTCACATGCGAAGTACTTTTGACATTTGTCATATGAACAAAATGTCAAAAATCTGAAATCATTTGGCTTGCTCTTTGTTGCTAATACGGTTCACTATTCTGTTGTTAGGGTGTAGACATACAGGGTGTACATTGGAACAATAAGCCGACTGCAAAATTGCAGTTCGGATGCAGTTGACACAATAACTGCAGCAGAAAAGCGGACCAAATAAACTGTGTCCATGTTACAATGGAAAAGTTTTATGGTGTTGATACTTTAATATCACTGAGCTCTATAATTAATCTGTGAACACTGGAGAGGCTGCTGTCATATTATTTGGACCTACTTGATTGACGCCATTTTGGCGCTGTAAGTAGATACGAGTGTCTCTGGAACTAATAATATTGCAAATGGCGCCTCCTACCTACCTCTATAATTAATCTATGAAATCATAGATTAGTTATAGAGGTCAGTGCACCATTTGCAATATTATTAGTGCCAGAGACAATCCTATGTCAAATGTGGCGCTTCAAATTGATGCATAGTTAAGCCGTCATTTGTAAACAGCCAATCCAGTGTTAATCATAGATTACATTATGGAGATCAGTGTTTAATATTGATACACAAATAAAATATAGATTGCACGCATACAGATTGCACTTCGACTCGACAGTGCAGTTACAATAATAGCACAAAAATTGCAATTTTGCAATCTCCTCACAGTTCATCTGTATTGTCACTTAGTACCAAACCATTATGTGACAGTCACAATTCATTAAATAGACTGTCACTCGTTTATTATAAGTTATTAGTTTTATCAAGAGTACCATAAATTCAGATGATAACAAATGCAATAAAATTATCATAAAATTAGTGCTAGGGCTATTTTTTTTCCTAAGGCAAGCGAATTTGTTGTGATCTGTCATCGCTCACGATTGGTTAAAGTCACATTTGCACATAAATTTAGTCAATCAAACCAATAGGTACGATGGCCGATTTTGAAAAACTGTTGGCTAATGTTCGGAAGTATCCATTATTTAGAAAAAATATCTTATTTCAGCAAAAAAAAAAAAAAATTTGGTAGATTAAATTGCCATTTCAATTTAAACTTTTGAAATTCACGCAAAAACGCTCGGAGGTGTCATGGCGTCGTTCGTGACGTCACTTCTATGTTTTTTCAACGTTTGAAGATGTGACGTTTGACGCTCTGATTGGTGTTCAATGAAATATGGCGGATTTTATTAGAAAAAAAAAATACACTTCATCGGGAAAAAATCCTTGATTTCATTGATTCTTGGTTACTGTCATCATGCCTATTGCAATTGTAGCATCGTAATAGAATTTCCCTGTTAAAGGGCTGGTAATTTAAAAACCGCGATTGCAAAACAGTCGCAAAGTATAGATCGCAACTGAATTGCTTACTGATCCACGAAATCAAAGCCAAAGCGAATTCGCAGCAAGCATCAGAGCGATTTCTTGTGACCAAAATATGAATAAGATTCATAAATTTTTGTATGGATGAGTGGCAGCGTCAGAAGTAAATAGAATTACCCCAGTAGGTCGGCGTGGACTTAATTATAATGTGCTAATTGCGTATATACCACGATAAATGTCTCAGACTGAAATCTGTAGGCAGCACTCTTACTCTACTCAAACTCAAGACAGAGTTAAAACGAGACAGATTTATGTCGGAGCATATTTGTGTCTCGATTTAACTTTTATCTTGAGTCTGAGCTAAGTCAGAGCACGCTCTATATCAGCATAAGTATCGATCCATTCGACAGATTTCGATCCAATGGCATGAACCGTGGTCGTTTATCGTGGTATGTACCCGCTGTAGGATTGCCTAAAAAAGGATTGCTACTGTGTGAAGGTCGTAATCATTTCTGATTGGTTGAATTTATGTTTGCATTTTAACCAGCCAATCCGAGATGACTGCGTCACACTGTAAAAATCATTTCTAGATTATCATTTGACATTTTAACAATCACTTTTAGATAATCTGACAGGCGATTAGCACGTTATAATTATAGCGTTGACTCGATTCGAATTTCCAACTAATATATATAAATAAACTGTGGCCGTAACGGTCTAACTACACTGGTTTTTTCCACTTGCGTTTTAACCCATGCGCTGACATGTGACAGCCAATATAAGCCATTGACATTGGCATTGGCATTGACAGTTAGCGCATGCGTCTTAGGGAGTCCATAGACGGTCAAATATGTTTGTCAAACAAACGGAAACGGAGGTGTTTGATTGGGTGCGCTGTTTGATCAAGGTCATCAAACACCAGCGCACCCAATGAAACACCTCCGTTTCCGTTTGTTTGACAAACATGTTTTTTTTTTTTAAAAAAGAAAATTAGCCAAGCTGAAGTTGACTAATATTCTCCTATTCCCTTCCAAATAAGCGGAAAGCTTGTGCTAGGAGTGGGTACGACAATAGTGCAACGGGTGGGGTTCGAACCTGCGACCTTTCAGTTTTCAATCCGCACCTTTAACCGTTGGGCTATTGAGGCTTCCCTCAGGCTCCCTTGGGAGGTTTGACCATGTATGGGCCCCATTACGCAAGTTGAAAGCCTAGACCTTATAGGGGCGGATTCCCGCTCCGCTGTCGTCCCGCGTTCGGTGTGTCGAGGGGTTTACAGTAATGTGTTAGAGGGGGGCGGCGCGCGGGGGCGCAGCTCCACGTAGGCGAGGGCGCGCCACGGCCGCGGCGCGAGCGCGGCGCCCGGCGGCAGCGCCACCAACAACTCTGCGGGGCAGAAGCAACTTCATTTTAACAGTGCGCAGCATGCCAGAACAAAGATGATAGATGAAATAAAACATACCCGAAACCTCGTGTGAAACGCGACAGACGCTAGTGTAGTAAGTGCCAAATACATCGGTGAAATTTTATTCCCCGTAAACCCTGAAGGAGGTGAATGTGCTCATGAAACTGAACAACTTTCCCCAAGGAACATAGGTCGAAATATGAAAAAAAAATTGGACCCTCCATACAAAATTGACGATTAGCTGATTGATTTACTATGGGAGGTCCAAAATTGCCGCAACAACAAATAATAATAAAAAAATATAGTTAAAGAGGGTCTCCCACTCTCCACCGAATAATCTTTTGCTGAAATTTAATAATAGCTGGTCTTGGCCCGGAAACCGTCGTGTGCGGGTCCGACTCGCACTTCGCCGGCTTTATGTTTTGTGCCGACACGAAAAATATCCAACAAATAATGTAAACAATAAACGACTACCAAATAAACTTGAGGATGTTTTTTTACATATCTAATAACAATATATTTCAACATCTACCATTTTAATTTTATATGGTAACCATCCTAAAGTCTTACAGTCAACGACAAGAGCGCAGCGAGCACAAATTTTTCGTGTATCATTACCTGGTAGAGTCAGGCGCTAGCGGCGGTAGGGCTGGCGCGGCTGGAAGGCGGCGCGGTGCGACGACAGCGGGCGGCGGCGCGGCGGCTCGCGGCCCCGCGCCTTCTTCTCCTCCACGTTCAGCTTCACGCCCGCGCCCTCGCCGCCCTCCGCGGGGAAGTACAGGGGCTGAGGCAACGACATGCAAATCATCAGTTGCAATGTATGTAAATGCTTAAATGCACTTCACATCGTGTGTAAAAGGCTTAAACAATACTGTCTATGGTTTTTCAATAAATGTTCTTGTCTGTGCTGGAGTGTTTTTACTTTTAAATATGTAAATTCTATCTGTGAAAATTTGTAATTAGCTTTATTCTTCTTCTGTATTTATTGACTAACTAGCTGTTGCCCGCGACTTCGTCAGCGTCAATTTCTGTTATTATGATCGCGATTAAGAAGTTTTTAAAAGAATATATTTTAAATATGGATAATTTTCCCCGTTTTTGCAATATTTTTTACTGATTCTTCGCTCCTATTGTTTGCAGCGTGATGTTATATAGCCTATAGCATTCCTCGATAAATGGACTATCCAAGACAAAGAATTTTTCAATTCGAACCAGTAGTTCCTGAGATTAGCGCGTTCAAACAAACAAACTCTTCAGCTTTATAATATTAGTATAGATATAGATTTCTTCTAATAAGGGTGCCGCCAACGAGAATGGATCTGCTTTGACTTCCCATGCTAACATGTGTTAGATTATATGTATTGTATTTTTGAAGGTTCACTGTGGAAGCACTGTATACTTAGCTTGGTTTTATTACTTATTGTAAAATTAGTTTATTTTATTTTTTGAAAAGAGCAACTGCTGAGTTTCTTGCCGGTTCTTCTCAGCAGAATCTGCATTCCGAACCGGTGGTAGATTTGATTTGTGACGTATCATAAGTGCTACAGGGTAGCCTACATGAAATAAATAAATTTTGTATTTTGAATTTTTAAGTTGTAAGTTTTCTTTAAAAAAAAAAATGCGGCGACTCACGGCCGCATTGAGGCAGTCGGCGGCGGCCTGCGCGCTCTCGTAGGTGATGAACCCGTAGTTGGGGTGCCTGGGCGCGCCGGGCGCGGCCGGCTTGCTGTGCACGCGCAGCTCGGCCACGGGCCCGAAGCGCTCGAACAGCGCGCGCAGCTCCTCCTCCGTGGCGCAGTGCGGCAAGTTGCCCAGGAACAGCTGCTGCGCGTCCGAGTAGCGCCGCCCGCCCTCGCCCGTGCTGCCCGCTGACAAACAACATCCAACTCAAAATGCGGATATTCATTCATTACTATCGAAAATGCAACATATAATGGCGGCTCTCCACCGGAATTGTTGGCAACTTCTGTGTTTGCAACATTTAGGAACTCTGCTAAAAGTCAGAAACTTTTGTTTCACTTGTGTCTCCACTGAAATGAAAAAGTCGCCAACAATTTGAGAAACATTTTTAGTCCACAACTAGCTGTCTCCCTCAGTGACATTAATACGTCCAGAGTCAGACATGTTTCTGTTTCAACTAAATGTTTACAACAAGCGTATCCACCGAGCGCATGAATGTTGGCAACACGCTTTCTTTGATGTTTACCGCCAAAAACGGAAACACGGTTCCCGACATTTGTTTCCGACAAATGTTGGAAACACGTTGTATCCACCAAGAAAAGTTGTCAACTTTTGTCACCAACACGTGTTGGCAACACAAAAGTTAGCAACTTTTCTTTGGTGGAGACCCGCCATAAGAATGACATTTGTAAAAACGGAAAATAAATCGGTCAAAAAACCAAATAAGTTACGAGCTGTTTTAATGCGACTGTATCCGTCTGTTTCTAAAACGAAATTTCGTATGAAGCTACCGAATCGTGATGAAAAAAGTTCTATATTTTCGAGACGAGACTAGTTAAGGTATTAAAAAAAGAAAAATGGCATTGCGTTTTAATATTAAAAATCTTTACTTTGAGTAAATAAAAAAAAGTTCTCAAAATGCAAGTATTCATTCATTACTATCGAAAATGCAACATATAAGAATGACATTTGTAAAAACGGAAAATAACCCGGTCAAAAACCAAATAAGTTACAAGCTGTTTTAATGCGACTGTATCCGTCTGTTTCTAAAACGAAATTTTGTATGAAGCTACCGAATCGTGATGAAAAAAGTTCTATATTTTCGAAACGAGACTAGTTAAGGTATTAAAAAAAGAAAAACAAACAAATTTACATTGCGCTTATATACTAAGACTAGCTTTAACCCGCGGCTTCGCTCACGTTAGGTTCGATTTTTTAACCCCCTATTTAACCCTCTTGGGGTTGAAATTTTCCAAAATTCTTTCTTAGCGGATGTCTACGTCCTAACAGCTACCTGTATACCAAATTTCAGCTCGATCGGTCCAGTGGTTAGAGCTGTGCGTTGATAGATCAGTCAGTCAGTCAGTCAGTCAGTCACCTTTGCCTTTTATATATTTAGAAAATAATATCTAAAGTAGTGGGGATAACTATTGTTGATTTAATCCTACGTGCTAAAAGTGCTGATTAAACAATGAGGAAATTATGTTATTAATTATTATTAATTATAATCTAATATCGCTACAGTCACGTAGGATGGAATTCTATGCGTATGCCATAATGCGTTTTAATATTAAAAATCTTCATTTTAAGTAAATAAAAAAAATTGTCAGATACTCAATCGAAGTAGTGGTCGGTACCTTGTTGCTGCGGCTGCGGGTTGCGCGGCGGGCGCGGGCGCGGCTCGTGCGGCGCGGGCGCGGGTGCGGGCGGCGCGGCGGGCGCGGGCGGCGAGCCGCGGGGCGCGCCCGCGCCGCTCGACGAGCCCGACTTAAGCAGGTTCGCGTACGTCTTGGGCTCCGGCGCCACGGGCGTCGCTGCAACACAATAACATCACATTAACCACATCACTTGTACTACTCTGATCTGAAATAACTCACACTCATAACGTCACTGAGGGATATAGGGGAACCAGAGTTCAGTAATATAGCTAGGCAATAGATATAGTTCGAAAAATTGGGAAAGTGGCGCCTGCATCGAAAAGCGCAGTCTTGGTAGACCTTTCACTAGGTGGACCAACGACATCAGACCTGGGGCCCAAGTCTGCTATTTTACATGTCATTGTCATTGAACCGCAATACAATTACAATTCAATTATCATTGGTCCAAAATTTCGTAGTCTACTAAATTCACAATGGTCGTTCGATTTCTTATAATTGGATTGTAATTCAATGATACCTCGGTATAGCCATTAGCTTAAAAAGCGTTTGCCGAAATGAGTTTTAAAAAAAAACTACATATTAAAAACGTTTATTTAAGCTAGATTCAAAGCTAGATGTGTCAGTGGCAAATCATCGGAAAACAATTGTGACGCCATTGAATTAGTAGACTACCAAAATTGCTAAAAGTAGCAATTGGGATGTCATTGATAGACAATTGGACTACAATTGCAATAGCAGACTTGGGCCCCTGTGGAAGTGCGTGCAATCTTGTTCTGCTGTGAAGGTCTATTGGAACGAACGCTACAATGAAAAAGCCCATAGAATAGAATAGAAGTATTTTTTATTAAAATAAATTTTTATAAGTGCTTTTGAATCGTCGAATCTACCACTGGTACGGAATGCCCTGCCTACCGAGAAGAGCCAGCAATAAAGTCGGCGGTTGCTCTTTTCAAAAAAATTTTTTTACAATAAAACTATGCTATGTATACATACAGCTTCCACAATGAAGTTTCCCGAGTCCTACATACAATCAAATGCATGTTAAGACGGGCAGACAGAAAGCAGACCCATTCCCGTTGGTGGCACTCGTTCACGAGCATGACGCAAGATCCAGCCGTTGCTTCGCTCAACCATATTTGAGGGAACGTAACAACCCGCACCACACGACACTCCCACAGAAATGTTTAAAGAGAGCATGACATACTTAGGTATTAGGTATATGGGTCGTTCTACTTTTCTACCGACAATAGTCTGTCTTTCTTCTTATTATGGCATCTCGTTGGAGTATTAATATAAACGGTTTTTTATTCGGTTCGAATAAACGTCCATATTTTTCTTATCTATTAATATTATGTCATTTTTCATGTTCTCTAACCAGCATATTTTATACGTTCGTTTTCCGTATAATGCCGTGACAGAGTGGTAAACTGAAATGTGGTCTCTACAGAAAAAGACCACTTTGTCACATTATTTTTTCAAAAACCAACATTAAAAAAGAATCAATATTAGCTAGGAAGGTAACTTTAATTAGTACTAATGAAAACACAGATGCAGTTTTTTTTAAATCCCACACATAAAACACAATTATTATAGATAGTTCAAAAAACCAAAAAAACAGAAAAACGTCGTTTCATTGTCGGTAGAAAAGTAGAACGACCCATATACTATTTCAGTGGTGACAAGTAGAGCTACTCACTGGGCTGTGGCGGCGGCGAGGGCTCGCGCTCGGGCTCGGGCTCCGGCTCGGGCTCGGGCGCCGCCTCCTCCAGCTCCGCAGAGCTCGCGCTGGTGTTGGCGCCCGCCGCCGGCAGCGACGCGCCGCCCGACATCGTGTTCACTAAGAACATACAAAATACCCGACATATAATTTTTTTTTTTTAAAAAAAGAACATTAGCCAAGCTGAAGTTGACTAATATCCTCCTCTCCCCTCCAAATAAGCGGAAAGCTTGTGCTAGGAGTGGGTACGACAATAGTGCAACGGGTGGGGTTCGAACCTGCGACCTTTCAGTTTTCAGTCCGCACCTTTAACCGTTGGGCTATTGAGGCTTAATTATAAGAGCAGTGATACCCTAGTGGTTAGTGGTCTCTTGTTGGAGTGGTAGCAGGTTCGGTACGGACCTTAGGCTTTTCGGAGTTATGTGAGTGTGTGTGTAAGCGTTTAATATTCCATGCTCAAACTGATGCAAAACATCGCGAGGAAACCTGTACGCCTGAGAGAATCAAAGGTTATTTGATGCTAAAAATAAGCAAATATGAGCAACCAGAGCAAAAAATTCGTCGTTTTAAACCATAAAATATTATTTTAAATCCTCTTAACACAATCTAAAATCATTTTTAGGGTAATTTGATTTAAACAAAGAGAGCAATCTATTTTCTTTTGCACGGCACTGGTGAGCTGAACGCAAGATCTACACTAAAACATATATAAAATAATATAAATGTATTTTTTTTTATAAAACCGACTTCAAACGCCACTATAAAGTACCTATAAAATTTGAAGAGTTCCTTCAACTTCTCCAGGATCCTGACCTGATAACAATTGGACTACATGGGAAGTATACCCTTCCAGACAAAAAAGAACTTTCCAAATCGGTCCAGGCGCCTTCGAGTAATCGGGGAACATACGAGTAAATCCTAATTCCTAATCCTAATATCCTAATCCTACTTAATGAAAGTGTGGATGTTTGGATATTTGTTACTCAATCACTTCGCAATGACAGAACTGATTCTGCTGAAATTTGGCACAAAAGTAGATTATAGTCTGGAATAATATATATAGGCCACTTTTTATCCCGAAAAAAGTGAGATTTCCCGCGTGAATTAAAAAACCTCAGTCCACGCGAACGATGTCGCGGGCATCAGCAAATAAAAAAAAAAAAAAAAAAAAAAAAAAAAAAAAGTTCCGACGAATTGAGAACCTCCTCCTTTTTTGGAAGTCGGTTAATGAAACAAATACTCACCCTGCAGAGCGTTGACGAGGTGGCGCGTGGCGTCGTCGTGCTGCGGCGGGTGCCCGTTGAGGTGTGCGGCGGGCGGCGGCGGCGACGCGTGCGCGGGCGCGGCGGGCGGCGCGGGCGGCGACAGCAGCGGCGCGTGCGGCGGCGCGGGCGGCGCGGGGAACGGCGCGGGGAAGCTGGGCGCGGGGGGGAAGTAGCCCCCGCCGCCCGCCGCCACGCCCTCCTCCTCCTCGCCCTCCGACCGCCCCGAGCCCTCGCCCTCCTCGTCCGAGAACACTATGTCCTGGAGTTAGAACGAGATTGATTTGTGAACGATTTTTGGTCTGGTGGGAGGCTTTGGCCGTAGCTAGTTACCACCCTACCGTCAAAGACGTCCCGCCAAGCGATTTAGTGTTCCGGCACGATGGCGTGTACAAACCGATTAGAGGTATGGGTTGAATTAACACTGCTATACCCCTTCCAAGTTAGCCCGCTACCATCTTAGACTGCATCGTCACTTACCATCAGGTAAGATCGCAGGCAAGGGCTATCTTGTCATCGAATAAAAAAAAAAAAGATCACAGTTTATACTGGTCAAACATAACTACGTCCACCGGTTATGCATTTTTCAAATTTTCCGTTTTCTGCCATTTGTTTATCTTCTATGACAGCTAAGGAAAAATAGATTATGAATGGTCACAGATGTGTCAAAGAAACAGGCGTTAACGCTCACGGTCTATGGACTAGGGCTTTTTTTTATTTTATTGATTTGCCAATAGGCATTTGCACAATAACGAGAAATCAAACTACGCCTAAAGAAACATTTCAGGTGTGTACCCAATTACAGGCAAATAAAGATAAAATGATAAGCTAAAATAAGCTAAACTAAAGAAAATTACAATATAACAGCAAAAATACCTACAATATTGACAAGTATTAATAAGTAATAATCTACTATATAAAAATAAGTACGGTTTTGCATTTGTTGGAAAGGTCTCGGGCTCCGTGAGGTTTATAGCAAAGAAAATTCAGGAAAAATTTCAACAGAAAAGCGGGAAAATCTTTTTTCACATACAGCGCCATCTCTGATACATAGCATGCCATCTGGTGGCGAAACGGAGTTCGCCGGGTTTGGTAGTAATTTATTAATTTTAAAACTTCTTAATGATTACACTCCTGATTTGGAGGTACCCAAGTTGTAGTTAGTTGCAAAAAAAAAAAGCTGAGAGGGGATGAGAACTTGCCTGGTAGCGGAAGATGTCGTTGTGAACGTAGTACTTCTTGGGCGACTGCGCGGCCAGCACGAAGGTCTGCGTGAAGCGCCGCATCGGCGCGCCTCCATTGGAAAGCTCACCCGTCACCTGCACCACCACTCCGTTGCCCAGGGTTGCTTGCGCATCCACCTGCGCACAACACAATCATGGATTCTTCTTCTTCTTTTTTTTTTTTTTTTATTCGATGACAAGGTAGCCCTTGACTGCGATCTCACCTGATGGTAAGTGACGATGCAGTCTAAGATGGTAGCGGGCTAACTTGGAAGGGGTATGGCAGTGTAAATTCAACCCATACGCCTTATCGGATTCTACACACCATCGTGCCGGAACGCTAAATCGCTTGGCGGCACGTCTTTGACGGTAGGGTGGTAACCAGCCACGGCCAAAGCCTCCCACCAGACCAGACCAGAGACAATTTAGAAATTATAAATTCCTAAACTGCCCCCGCCGGGAATCGAACCCGAGACCTCCCAGTTATAAGACCACAGCGCTCACCACTGCGCCAGGGACGTCGTTCTTCCTTATCAACCGATAGACGTCCGTTGCTGGACAAAGGTCTCTTGCATGGACTTTTTTAACTGATATAGGCTTGCGCTTGACGACAATCAATACTGGATAGCACTGATGAGGTCTAGTTTCGAGCGTGCTTGCCTAGAAAGTGCCTATTCACTCTTGCCTTGAAGGTACCCAAATTTTAAGTGGCAGGAAATCGGATGCTGGAAGAGTGTTCCACACCTTAGCGGTTCTTATCAGAAACGTTGAATTGAAGCGTTTCGTTCGAGTAGGTTGGACTTTTCTACCACATAAGGATGCCAACGCTCACGACTTCTCGCAGTTCTGTGGTGAAAAGGTGAAGGAGGAACTAGGTGCCTCAGTATTGTGAAGCCTGTATCTAGCGGGTTCTTTCTCCTCGTTTGATTTCGTCAGTCCACTTAAAGGAGGGGTGCGGGTTGCCAGTCCAGCACCTTGGGACCCTATTGACCATTCGCTTTTCGAAATTTCACCCCATTTCACTTCAAAATCATGGATTCAAACAATCAAAGGGGGATACCCCTTGCATTTTATGGCCATTCCACAAAATAGCAGAGACACTGTCAGCTGCTCACCTGGCTGATCTTGGCGTGACAGTCGCGGAAGTTGAGCTGCTGGATGCGGTTGTGGATCTGCTTCTGTCCGATGACGGGCAGCGTCTCGCGGTTGGGCGCGTCCAGGCCGCCGTGCACGAATGACGAGTAGTTGTTGTAGAATCTATGACAATGGAAGCAATTTAATTATCCATTTATTGCTTTCAACATTATTTTGTACGAAGTATATTTGCAAAGTTTGATATAAATCAAACATGAAGTTTCTAAATCAATGGACATCTACGTTTGCTTGAAAACTTAAACTTTCGAGAATCCTAAGATAGATAATATCTTCTTTAGATTAGATCTTGGTACTACCTACTTGGTACGTAACAATGTTATATTTTTTTTAAAACCGCCGATTTTCTTGCTGGTTCTTCTCGGTACAAACCTATGCGCGTTTTCCCGCGCTCCGGCAGATCGGCGGCTGTAACAGTGCATCGGCCGAACTTGTCGGGTGAGGCTAGAATGCTGGTACTGCTCTTTAGCAAGTGCCTGAGACAAGATTTTATGTAGGGTAACTTTGAAGATATACAGAGTTACTTATGCCCGTTTTCACGAATGTTCCCTAACTTTTACCTAAGCTAAGTTAGGTAAAGCTTCCTTTTCACGAAGCTTTAGAGAACCTAAAGGTAGAAATGACATTGTATTTAGGGGCTACCTTCGTAAAGAGACTTAAGGGATGACTTAGGTAAACATACATTAGCTCATTTAGACCAAACTCCTTTAAGTAAAGATTAAACAAACACATACCTACAGACTACAGTGGAGTCAAAAGCACATCTATTTTTTTTTTTAATGAAAAATGATTTAGTAATAAAAAGTTTTCCAAATACATTAATCCGTCGCTGGGACATCCTTTTAAGTCAGTATTATACTTGTGCCAGAATGTCCCAAATTCTAAAACTTTTCTATTCTATTTTTTTTCCTTTTACACACCTATGCAGATGGGCGGGCGCCTTGTTGAGCAGCGTGTAGTACTGGCGGACAAACTCGCGGCCAACGCTCTGCGGTGACGGGGACGCCTCCATTACCATCGCTGTTGTTAACACTGCGCCGATACAGCCCTCCGCTATACGCTGCCCTGCAACAACGATACCGCTACATTTAATAACATAAAAGTCTAGGATCTGTGGCTAAAAGTCTAGTCACATTAATATTATTTATAATAGTTAGCCGAAAGTTTGTATGTGTGTGTGTGTGTATGTTTGTTACTCTTTCACGCAAAAACTACTGGACAGATTTGGCTGAAATTTAAAATGGAGATAGATTATACCTTGGATTAAAACATAGGCTACTTTTTATTCCGGAAAATCAATGAGTTCCCGCGGGATTTTAAAAACTAAATTCACGCGGACGAAGTCGCGGGCATCAGCTAGTATCTAATATTTGTATAGCTACAACAATGTCCACCATTGGTTGCCTGGAAGAGATCACTATGTAGTGATAAGGCCGGCAAATTGTATACAATTTATTAAGCTCACTGTGTTAGCTATTTTAATATTATGTGTGGTGTGCAATAAAAGTATTTTCATTAATTCATTCAAAAGTCTCTCAAAACTCCAGAAAGGGTGTAAACTACTAATATTTTTTTTTTCTGATCTGAGGTGCAGTAATCTGAAACAATAAGCTGTTCTGGAGGCTGAAAGTTATCAGAGTTTTACAATCTGTGTATATGTAACTATTTACGAATGTTTTATCGTTGCGCCTAAATTACTGAACCGATTTAGATGAATGAAGTGTCAATTGATTCCTTGATATGAGGGTGACATGACAACCAAAAATCAATATGATGGTTAGCAACCATTCAATCCGATTTTCCATACTCTGGTTACAGTTTTGAAACTATTCAAATGGCCTCAGGGCCCCAAGTCTGCTATTTTACATGTCATTGTCATTGAACCGCAATACAATTACAATTCAATTATCATTGGTCCAAAATTTCGTAGTCTACTAAATTCACAATGGTCGTTCGTTTTCTTTAATTGGATTGTAATTCATTGATACCTCGGTATTGCCATTAGCTTAAAAAGCATTTGCCGAAATGAGTTTCAAAAAAACTACATATTAAAAACGTTTATTTAAGCTAGATTCAAAGCTAGATGTGTCAGTGGCAAACCATCGGAAAACAATTGTGACGCCATTGAATTAGTAAACTACCAAAATTGCTAAAAGTAGCAATTGGGATGTCATTGATAGACAATTGAACTACAATTGCAATAGCAGACTTGGGCCCCAGTATGCTATTGTACATACGTATATATCATATGTATGTACATCAGTTGGAACTACATTCTGAACCAGCGGTACATTTATTTGATGATCCAAAGCACTGTAAAAGTTAATTTGAATAAAAAATTATTCTATTCTATTCTATATTTTCGTTTTACTGTCTTCATCTGTACATCCTGATGAATATAGTATTTGTTACTGATGCACCATGGTATGTTAAAATGTTCCTTAAGGTCTTACTTTGAAATGTCTATGGTAGTTCAATGACTAATAAGTAAGTAGAAGTGCAAAAATAAAGTGCATAAAATTATTCCAAAATTATATTACAATAGGGAAATTGGTTACTAAAATAGATTTATCATTCTAACCACTATTATGAATTTGTAGAATACGTTCTTGACATTAACCGGTGACTCATTGAATAAAAATGAAATCATTGTGTAATTAAGGTTATTCAGATAAAGATTCAGAATAACTGCTATAATATGTAAAAGTTATTTCAATTTCAATTTCTTTATTGTGTATTTGGGTAATATCGTACCCTTATTGCAAAAACCGATTATCTGCACCAAAATTTGAGCGAAAAGTTTTTGAGTTATAAGCATTTGAAACTTTAACGACTTAAAAATTAGTTATAATGATGTCCATTTTTAAACAATAATAATTTTTATAAACAAGAAACTATTCAAGAAATGTTAAGTAGGTTAATAATTGAAAAAAACTTACTATTTTTTCAACAAAAAGAAGAAAATAACCGGTAAGGAGCTCACTTAGTTAGTTTTTCCTGAATGTAGAAAAACTACCAAATTTTCAAATTTACCGTTCTGGTAGCTCTAATGGCATTTTTTATTTAATCACTTGTTTTGAATAGTAATAATCATCAAGACAAAAATCGTTTTAGTTCAACTTTAGCCAGTACAGGTGTAAAATAAATATCTTTAGTCGCTTTTGGCTGAAGGTAAAGTAGATTTCATTTAACTTTGTACGTACTAACTGCAGCGCCCTATGGTTTTACCCGAGGAGTTCCCGTTCCCGTGGGAAATGGGCAAGCCTACATTATTTCTTATAATCTCAGCTATCTTTAAAAGAAAGTTTCGTTGAAATTGGTCCAGCCGTTCTAGAGATTAGCTCATTTAAATTATTTCGTTTTATTATATTAGAATAACTAGCTGTGCCTTGCGGTTTCACCTACATTTGTCCCGTTCCCGTAGGAATTTAGGGAAACACTATAACTGTAAACTTTCCTCTCGAATCCCTCTATCTACTGATGAAAACTGAATTAAAATCCGTTGCGTAGTTTAAAAGATCTACGCGTACATAAAGAGGGCCAGACAGCGGGAATCGATTTTGTTTTATACTATGTAAAGATAACATATACAGCAGAGCTAAGTTTGCCCGCAAGCGTTGCTATATGGGTGCCCCATTGTAGCTTTGAATCCAGGGTTAATCCCAAGAACACTTTGGAGTCCTCAGTTTTCAAAGGTTCATTATTTATCTTTAAATTTTTACTGACAGTTCTCGGGTTAGGTAATAAAAACTCAACACACTTTGTTTTTTTAGTATTTAAAAGTAGATTATTTGCCGTAAACCATTCAGAAACTTGAGATAATGCATTATTTACATCGTCAAAATTGTCTTTTATCCTATCGACTTTAAAATTCAAAGACGTATCATCAGCAAATAGTACAATATCGCAAGTATTGTGGACAAAATGTGGTAAATCATTTATGTAGACCAAAAACATGAATGGACCTAGAATAGAACCCTGGGGTACACCCATTACTGAGGCTGATCCGGATGATTTTACATCATTGACACATACTCTTTGGACTCGTTCACTGAGATAAGACGCAATGAGACTAAGTGCAAAATCTTTAATGCCATAGTGGCTCAGTTTAAGCAAAAGTGTCTCGTGATCAACGCAGTCGAATGCCTTTGACGACAAATCACAGAAAATACCAATGGCACTCTGTGAGTTCTCCCATGCATCGAATATGTGTTGTAACAGCCTTGCGGCTGCATCGGTTGTTGATCGACCCTTTGTAAAACCATACTGCTCAGTGTGTAGGATTTTATTTAAATTAAAGTGTAAAAGCAGTTGGTTGAGCATTATTTTTCCGAATATCTTGCTGAGAGTTGGCAAAATTGAAATTGGCCTGTAGTTATTCGGGTCACTCTTGCTTCCCGATTTAAAAAGCGGTATTAGCTTACTACATTTCATAAGGTCTGGAACAGATCCAGAATCTACTGATTTATTAAAAATTAAAGCAAGATATGGCGCAATAATATCAATTACGTTATGAATTATTTTAACTGATATCCCCCATAGATCTGCTGTTTTCTTATTTTGTAAAGATTTAAATGTTTTGACTATGTCATATGGGGTAACGTGTTCAAACCTAAATAACTTATTGCACTCAGAGACATTGCTCCTTAGAAGACGATAGACTTCTGCTGGCGAGGAATTCAGAGAACTGGTTGTAGTAATTGGAATATTTTTGAAAAAGTTCTCAAATGTATTTACAATTACTGTATCGGAGTTAATTACATGATTATCACTTTTAAGCTCCAATTTATTATTATTATGTACCTTATGTTTACTCATTTCATCGCCGATGTCCCATGCTGTTTTAATTTTATTATCAGAATTGGCAATTTTTTGTTTTATGTGAAGTGACTTTGCTTGTATGCACACATTTTCAAACAATTTAGAATAGTTTCTTACATATTCAATAAACGCGGGGGAATAATTATATTTTTTTCTGCATATAAGTCAAACAGCTTATTTCTACTTTTATAGATTCCGGCAGTTGGCCAGTTACTAAACTTAAGATCTTTAGACAGTCTTTTCTCTATCACCTTAAAGATAGAGTTATATTGTGAGCTTAACAAATCAAAAAACTTTTGATTTGTGAAGATGTTCAAAAACCCTCGTAGCCCAGTTATACAGTAAAAGTGAACTTAAGTTCTTTTACCTGCAATAATTTTAACAAAATATTGAGTTCATTATTCTGCAAAAAGCAACTAATGTTGTTTAGTTCGTTTTTCTTTTTAGATACATCAGCAATTTCTAGTATATTAATAAAAGCTGAAACCTGTTAACGCAGGTTAACATGTATTAACAGAATAATATTAACATAATGATAAATCAAGCAACTACATCTGAAAAGTATTATAATACAATACATTGTTTTTGTGGTATAGATTTATAAATCTAAATTATTTAAATGAGTTTAGTTCTTTTTTTAAGAAGGTAATTAAATCATACCTGTAGGTAGTTGCTTTTAACTCTAGCTATCTCCGTAAAAAAGCGTCGTAGCAGATAATGGGTTTGACCTACAGCTTCGCCGTGAGTTGAGGAGTCGATTGATATATTTAACCTAATTTTGGTACAAAAATGCAGATAATCGGTTTTTGCAATAAGGGTACGATATACAGGTGTTACAAATAAAAATAAATGGACAACCAAACTCTGCTTAAATACAGCATGCAGCATTAAAAATTGGCTTAATCTATTACATTAAAATTTTATTTGAATGTCTAATATAAAATTTCATATTAAATGTCAAAAGTTCATAATTAAAGTTTTTCCATAAGGTAATCAGTTTGTATAGTACGTCTTGTCTATTAAAAAATTTTAAGCTATTGCATAGCTTCTATCGCGGGCCTTGAGCGTGGAGACCGAATCCAGAAATTCCGTAACGAAAATAACCTGACACGGGACTCCTCCCACCGCTAGATGGCGTTGATAAAAAATGCTATGCAATAGCTTTACCGCTGCAGTCCCCGAGTGCCACACGTCTTTTTTAGCTTTTTTTTAATAAGCTGTATTTCCTATGTGTTACTGTGTTGTATTTTTCACTAAATCTACGAATTGCATAGCCAAGCCGATTTCCTTGAGCATAAATGGGCTAGATGATGTAGTGATATCTGGCAAGTGTTAGGCTTTGACTGAATGCAAAAAGCTGAGGACTGGCAATGTTGGCTCTACCTAAGCGACAATAGCCCAACGGTTAAAGGTGCAGACTGAAAACTGAAAGGTCACAGGTTCAAACCCCACCCATTGCACTATTGTCGTACCCACTCCTAGCACAAGCTTTCTGCTTATTTGGAGGGGATAGGAGGATATTAGTCAACTCTACCTTGGCTGATATTCTTTAAAAAAAATAAGAGGCTATTTCCAACAGTGGATACATTTTTAGCTGATGGCGATAACTAAGCTAGCTCATACAGTATTATTGTTGATTTAAAAAAAACTGTGCTATAAGAGACACTATTATATTTTTACTATGATATTTACTGATTATTAACTCAAAAATAATGCAATAAAAAGAGCTATTTTGGTAAAATTATATTTTGTTTCAGTCAGGTTCTTAAAGTCTGACTTCCAAAACCACATTATATGTATTAATAGAAATAGATAGGTACCAATGTTGATTGGATAAGAAAAAAAATTTTGCTATTTATAGTTAAAAAATGTTTTATAGAGATAACAAATAATTTTAACCATAATTAACACTGCAACATTTTAAATTATATGATTTCACTGGAATGAGACCAATTGTAACAATTCTTCTAAGTAAAATTATAAGGTTCCACTTTAAATCAAACTGTTATAATATATTCAGATTGAAAAACTATTGTTTACATTTTTCTACATGCCTTATAGGTATTAATAGGTATTTACTATACAGTATTTTATTTATTTCTGCCTATTATAGGTTTCTTTTATGAGTTAAATACAGTGATGATTTTAGAGGAAAGTAATTTTCGTATTGCACTGTATGTAATTATTTTGTAAGATATAGGCGCTGATATTGAAATCTGAATTATTTCGGAACCAGATAATCTATGTCGTGATTCGCGAATAGGCGGTCAATGGCATCACTATCTTGATATAAACATCAATAACTTGTGAGATATTGGTCGTGGCCGTGGTGAAGATTGTATGGTTCATTTCAATAAAGACAATTGTCGAAGATTCTGTCCAACTCGAACCACGACGCATGGCGATTTCGATCACGATTTGTCAAGCCTTCATTCAAGCAGCTAATAAATTACACTCTCAGTCTTTAGTTTATATCAAGAAAAGTAGAATACCACATCTGTATGCCTTTTATAGCCGCTAACTTAAGCAAGTTATTGTAACAGAGAAACACTAGGGTTTTAACCTATAGAAAGAAATCTTTCTGCCGACAACCAAAATATCATGATAATAACTTTTCACACTTTTTATTAAGAAAAAAACTTACCTCAGTAAATTATAGGCATTAAAATGGTGTAATATGCAACAAATTGTCACGAAAATCGCGTAATTTTCACGATAAATAAGGACTGAAAACAGAAAAAGAGCCTACCTCACCGTTCGGTGTCAATTTAGCTACAATGTTGCCAAATTCATTTTTCTTGAAAACTAAATAAATTAAAAAAAAAAACAAACTAAATTGGTTAAAATTACTTAAGATTTAACGGTCATTTTAATTTTTTATTTAATAATATTTTCGACCACCTAATGAATACCTACTTAATTCTTACTATCTAAATCTCAACTCTTCTTAGAACTTCTGCAATTTAATTTTTGTGTAGGTAACTTTTGTATTTCTTCGAACTTTGTATTCATATTTTTTAACCGACGAAAAAAAGGAGGTTCTCAATTCGTCGCGTATTTTTTTAATGATAGGTAATTATTATTATTCTGTTTTGATAAAGTTTTACCAAGTTTTACACTTACAAAGTCTGCGCTATTAACAACCTAAAATCACACTATCACACTAGTCACATCACGTAATACTATATGTATATCCTACTCCTACTAATATTATAAATGTGAAAGTGTGGATGTTTGGATGTTTGGATGTTTGGATGTTTGTTACTCAATCACGCAAAAACGGCTGAACGGATTTGGATGAAATTTGGCATGCATGTAGCCTTTGACATGGAAAAGAACATAGGCTACCTTTTATCCCGATTCCTTAAGTAGTTCCTGAGGGAAAATTGAAAATTGATTACGTGCTAAGCCGCAGGCAGACTGCTTTGAAATTTGGTATGCATGTAGCCTTTGACATGGAAAAGAACATAGGCTACGTTTTATCCCGATTCCTTTACAAGTTCCCGAGGGAAAATTGAAAATTATTTACGAGCTAAGCCGAAGGCAGACAGCTTTGAAATTTGGTATGCATGTAGCCTTTGACATGGAAAAGAACATAGGCTACCTTTTATCCCGATTCCTTAAGTAAGTCCCGAGGGAAAATTGTAAATTGTTTAAGAGCTAAGCCGCGGGCAGACAGTTTTTAAATTTTGTATGCATGTCACCTATGCTATGGAAAAGGACATGTGCTTTCTGTACCGATCTCAAATAGTTCCCATGGTAAGATTAAAAATTGTTAACGAACGAAGCTTTAGACCCAATTCTGAAGTCCGCGCAGACAAAGTCGCGGACAGAAGCTGCTACTACTACTACTAATTTTAATCCCGATCTCTCAAATTTTTTCCGTGGAAAAAGCATAAATAATTGCTGCACACCAATAAGTTGTTAATATTATAAACGTGAAAATTTGTGTGTTTGTTACTCAGTGACGTCGCAACGACTGAACCGATTTGGCTTAAATTTGGCACAGAGATAGATTATGGTCTGGAATAGGACATAGGCTACCTTTTATCCCGATTCTTTAAGTAGTTCCCGAGGGAAAATTGAAAATTGTTTAAGAGCTAAGCCGCGGGCAGACAGCTTTGAAATTTGCTATGCATGTCACTTATGCTATGGAAAAGGACATGTACTTTCTATACCGATCTCAAATAGTTCCCGTGGTAAGATTAAAAATTGTTAACGAGCGAAGCTTTAGACCCAATTCTGAAGTCCACGCAGGCAAAGTCGCGGACAGAAGCTACTACTACTACTAATTTTAATCCCGATCTCTCAAATTTTTTCCGTGGGAAAAGCATAAATAATTGCTGCACACCAATAAGTTGTTAATAATCCTACTAATATTATAAATGTGAAAGTGTGGATGTTTGGATGTTTGTTACTCAGTCACGTCGCAACGACTGAACCGATTTGGCTTAAATTTGGCACAGAGATAGAGTATGGTCTGGAATAGGACATAGGCTACTTTTTATCCCGGGAAATAAGAGTGTTCCCGCGGGAATAAAAAACCTTAATCCACGCGGACGAAGTCGCGGGTATCAGCTAGTAATATTATAAAGGCGAAAGTGTGTGTGTATGTTCTTCTTTCACTCAAAAACTACTATTGTCATTATGCATAATTTTTGTTTTGTTTGAGTAGTAAATATATTAAATGTCAGTAAATCATTTTAGTTAAAATAACATTCAATGGCATTTTAACCATATTCCTGCAAATGTAAATATTATGGCAATACTATAACTAAGCATAGACAATATGCTCAGTTTATAGAATTTGTGTTATTTTTGTATTATATTGAATTTTGATATCATTATATTCATATAATAATAAGAAAAGTGATTTTTTTTATAGTTTTATTACAGAGACGAACATGAAAGTTTTACTTTTCAAAAATTTAAACTCATAATTTTAGGTTTTATTTCTGAACGACTAAATTCATTTGTTGGCTTGGCGGTAAATTTTCTCAGTGTTGGTAATATATTGATTTTTCTTGCTATTCTTTTCTATCTCTTTCGCTCTCACCAATACTGAACGTTTTGTCCTTGTTGATACCGGTTCATGCCATTGACCTCAAAGCGGGTACGCACTTCTCATTGGATGTTAGCATCATGTTTGCAAAAAAAGTGGCGTCTCTTTGGTGTTTGACCAACATAACGAAGCATTACGCGCCGACTCATCATACGCCCTCTTTCATTCTTCTGCATTTGGCATTCGGTGTTGAAGGTCGTGTGTAGACCTTAGGTTATAGTTTATTGTTACTTTTAAGTCCTATATTTAGTAATAATGGCCAATAACGATAACTTTGCACAAGACGTTACCGATAATCAAGTGAATGGAAATGCGGAGAATGGTGGTGGTGATGGCCAGGAACATAATAGTGCGGACGCCCCGGGACGCGATGACGACAGGTAATGTTAAAATCGTTCTAATTATCATTAAAATACTTGTTTACTACAGTTGGAAGTAACACAATGACTTATTAACTATAAATTGGCTATTTGCGTTGTAAATTTATTTCCACAGTAACGATTATCGCTCGCCGCAATGGCGGCGTCGGTGCGGCATATTTTCATTATCGGCATCTAAATCTATTTCAATCCACAAGGTTTTTTCAAAATTCAATGTTTTTATCCTTGCAGTGGTTTCTTCGCGCATTAAATAAAGTCCTCTCTGTTGTAGTTTCTATTTCAGATTAAGTGCAGGTTAGAAACTTAGTAAATTTATTTTGTAGCCGCCCGACGCAAAATGGCGTCCCCCGCGCGCGTCACTTTCCCGCCGGCGCGGTCCCGTTATTGATTTTTGCATCATGTTTTTTCGTCGCACTAGTGGTTTAGAATGTTGAGAATGTTCAGATTGCTGATTGAATGTTACGGTCAATGATCGGCGTGGACCGCGCGGTACTTGCAAGATTTCAAATCGGTGGTAGAGCATCGACGGCGGGTCAGTTTGGACGCACTAACGCCCTGTCTCTCTGCAGGTGTGAGCCTGCGCCGCCGCCGCCGCCGCCGCCGCAGCACGCCATGGTATATATCCGCAAGGGCTCACACTAAGTACTCGCCAAACTGACTAGATTGTGGGCCACTTAACTTTGGGCCTCGTTCACTCATGCCAATTTCAAATCTTGCGATCACTGTAACATTCTTGTTATCATTTCTCGTTGTCTTGATATTAAATTTTGCAGTTTGATTTTTGTAACTTACAGGTATTCTGAATTTGTTTTGCTGCAGTGCTTGGAGTTTGTTTTGAACAAAAAAGTAGCTGTAAAGTACTGTAAACAAGTACTGCAATAGTGTTAATGTTAAATTGTAATTTAAGTCAGTTCCTTTATACATAGAGGCAATCCAATTTTATTGTATTGAAATATTGATTATTTTGTTGCGTGATTACAGAAAACTTTTTGTTGGAGGCCTGAGCTGGGAAACCACAGACAGTGAGTTTTTTTGTACTTTCTTATCTTTTATATTATTTACTAGCCAAATACTATGTGGATTTAGATTTTTTAATCTTGTTTCATCATTTTTATTTTCCATGATAAAAGTTTTTTCAAAATCTGTTCAGTCATTACTACTCATTACAAAGGTAAACCTGGCCAGACAAAGATAAATTTTATAAAATGTGTCTTTTGTTCACTTCAATTTTATGCAGATAAAATTGATAAATCAGTATAATTTGTTTATCTTACAATAAATACTAGGAACTTTGGAAAATAACACATCCATAAGTGATCATTGCATTATGGAAAATTTTTAGGTCTTTTTATAAATGATGTTATTTATTAGTGATCATGTTTGTTTTTTGATCACTGATAAATAATGAACATGCATGAAGCTGCTTAGTTAATTTGAATGATGAACATTACAGTTCTGCTTCTGAATTTCTGTGAAGAAAACATACCCACTCTTCTGATGTAAACTTCATTTACAAATTATGTTAATAGTTGCATGATAAAATCTTAACTAGTTACTATTTGTTGCAGAGGAATTACGTGATCACTTCAGTGCTTATGGAGAAATTGAAAGTATCAATGTCAAGACAGATCCCAACACTGGCAGATCAAGGGGCTTTGCCTTCATCGTCTTCAAGGCACCAGATTCCATAGACAAAGTCATGGCAGCCGGAGATCACACCATCAACAACAAAAAAGTAGACCCCAAAAAGGCGAAAGCACGGCACGGGAAAATATTCGTCGGAGGCCTCAGCAGTGAAATCTCAGATGATGAAATCAAAAACTTCTTCAGTAATTTTGGAACAGTAAGTAATTTTATTTAGTTATTTACTTCAAAAAGTGACAGACCTGAGAAGTTAGTTGCCTTGTGGTAAAATGCATTTACACATTTTAATTTCATCACAAATTATTACTAAAATGCAACAACATGTGCAAGTTTTCTTTTAGTGATGAAAATTCCGGTTGTGGTGAGATAATTAAAATCTCGAATGTCAGTGAAGAGGAATCCGGGCCACTGATAGATTTTGAAATAAAAAAAAAAATAGAAAATTATTAAACGTGAAATTTATTTAATTTTAACTCTTTACAGGTCATAGACATTGAGATGCCGTTTGACAAGACCAAGAATCAAAGGAAAGGCTTCTGTTTCATCACATTTGAATCTGAGCAGGTGGTCAATGAACTGCTGAAGACACCCAAACAGACAATCGGCGGCAAGGAGGTTTGTAATCATTGCTTAAGTTATTTCTGAATATATCTATTAAATCTGTTTTTATACGCAAGTTAGCAAGCAATAGCACCCTTTGATGAAATATTGCGCAGCTTCAACTGTCGTAGTAATTGGGATTGTTGTAGAATGGTACAAGTGGTTTTTCTCCCTCAGGTGGACGTGAAGAGGGCGACACCCAAGCCGGACGGTCCTGGGGGCATGGGCACGCGGGGCGGGCGCGGGGGTCGGGGTGCGCGCGGCGGGCGCGGCGGCCGCGGGGGTTACGGCGGCCAGGGCGCGTGGGGCAACCAGGGCTACGGTGGCTACGGCTACGGCCAAGGAGGGTACGGCGGCGGGTACGACGGCTACGGCTACGGCGGATACGGATACGACGGCTACGGCGGATACGGCGGATACGATTACTCCGGCTACCCCAATTACGGTAAACGCGGCAAGCAGCACTAGTAAGCTAGCTTCGCTGGCTGCTCACCGACACATTACCTCGACTGATGTTACCTGACCATAGAATGTAAACGTAGAGTAAGGCGGCGGACGCGCGCAGCGCTCGGGCGCGTCCGCCGCGCTAGGCTAGCGTAAGGAGCCCTCCGTCCTGCGATACTCCCGCGGCATCGCGAGACGGGAGATATCGGCGTCGCGTGAACCTTAGATGTATGTCTTAGTGCGTAGAAAATATTTATTTTTCTATTATAACTGCGTATTTACATTGATATTCTATCGAGATAATGTGTAGTGAATGTTGTCAGGGCGACAGTTTCTGATCATTGAATAAATTGTCTTTTGTAATCGGCCTGACGTGAGATCATTTAGTGTATCGTAATTCTGGAGATCATACTTTTATTTGCATAACTTAGTTAATTCCACTAATTTGCATCACGGAGCTGCCCGTTTGTATCCATAGCGGAGTAGCGAGTGCCCACGCAGCTATCGATCACTCTTTATCATTGTTTCACTAGGTACTATGTTTGTACATATATGTTACCGCCTTATGTTTTATAAGTGTTTATTTGTAATACCACTTTTGACATATGTAGCAATGTCGCCCGAGTTTTATTTAATTTTGGTATTTTTTATTTTACCTATTAACGCTCTCGCTACATGCTACATTTGGGTAATTGGGGTAATATATGGAGAGACATTGTGAAAGTGATAAAGATATGATGAAGCTTTTGAATAAAGCACTGTTACCAAAAAATCAATGTGTTTCCATATATACCTCGCCTATCCCGCTCACCCCCACTCGCCCTTCCCCCACTAACATCGCATGACTGATGGGACTTCACTGCGCCTCTTACAAGTAGATACAAGTATCTATACCAATATATTACTTTGTCTTAAAAATTAAATTTCCGTACCTTTTCATTATTATATCAATCTATTTATATTCATTTAATATACATAATAATAATTATTTCATGCATTTAGTTACATTTTATCAAAACGATAACCTTAATCTGAGATTCTTTGAATAAATGCCTGATGAAATATTTATTTTCTATAAATATATTTTAAAGTAGTTAGTAGGGAAATCATATTTCCGTTAATATATTAATTGATATAAGAAGTAAAATAATTATATTGAATTTTAAATAAGAGAATTTGAATAAGAAAGTAATTCAACTGAATTAATACTGAGATTCAAATAGAAAAGATACATTAGAAATTGCAGGAAAAGAAAACGAATAAATTGTTTCAGTAATAATATACTGATTGATACATCTGGTATTTAGTTATCTCCACATTCCAATAAGTAGGATTTAATTTGAGATAGGAATGCATCAATGGGATCAATGGATAAAAAACTAGATGATAAAAGAAATGGTTTGGCTGCGGCGAAGGATAAGCGGAGCGTAATGGCTGAAGACTAATGGCTTTATGTTGCGGGCAGACTACGGCGGGTACGGAGGGTACGAGGGCGGGTACGGCGCGCGCGCGGCTCCACGCGGGAAAGGTACTGCCGTCCTCACCCCACCACCCCATCTCACGAAGGTTGCACTCTCGGCCGAGAATTTGTCGATAGCCTCGTTTATTGGTTGCACTGGTCCATAGATAGGCAAAACACTTCTCGCGGTTCAAAAGATTTTTAAATAATTAGGGAAGTTTCCAAAGTTATGCCTCTGCACTAAACTTGATCGAGACTGCGCAGTAGATACCTATCTAAGTTAACCACAGCTAAATTCTTACAAAGATGAAACTTTGGAAACAACCCTCTGTGGGTCTCGGTTGTATGTTCTCCACATTCTAAATTCTAATTGGCAGAGCTTTCACTGGCGGTATATTTTAAGGATAAAGCATTAGTTAGCCAATATTCAGCTGCTTAGGCTGATGCGAGATTTCCTCGCTGAGAGTGCGATATTTTTCATTGTTTCGCACACATTGTCTTCACAAACGTTTTGGACCACTGCTTTATTTTGCATTTTTATCTGCCCAAAGTAATTCTCGATCGTGTCTTCAACTAATATACTATGAGTAACCCAAAACGTTTGGTATGGTAAACAGTTGTGTTAGCACAAGTTTGTATAGATTTTTAGTGTTGCAATTAACGATTCTTGCATGTAATTGTCGCTCAAAAACTAATTAGGATTACTTACTAATTAGGATTACTACTCGTACTAAAATGATCATTATTTAGATTTTAGATAAACGCGTAATGCTATTCGTCTAAACAACACATCTAAGTAGTACATATAGTATTAATGCGTATTTTATATTGATGGAGCTGCTGCTGTGTTCTTTTGGATCCTACTGCTGAAAACAAAATAAATATGATTAGACTTTAGCTGTTTCAAGTTCATGGGTGTATAACCTCATAATTTGGTAAACATGTGGCTTTTTAGTGTAGAAATGTTTAAAATAACTAATAAATAATAATTCATCAAATGCTAGATAGATTGCATTTTATAGTTTTGCTTATGTTTTTGTTTATGTGCGCAAGTTGAACCTAATTTTGTGAATCCTTTTTTTTATAATAAATATCTTTAGCTTTGAAAAGTTCTTTTCTAAATTTCAAAATTCTCTTTCAAAAACCTATTCAAAATTTTCTTGAACTCGAAAAAAATATGTAGGTAATATTATCACGACAAAAACGAAGTATATTATGTATGTATTCACTCGTATGTATCGGATACAAGTTATATTTATAAATTGCTTTATACATCGAAAGGTTTTTGGCCATTCAGAGTTCAATATCTTGTGGTTTTCCCGTTACGTGTGAGCGTACGAATACCGTTACTTTTATATCTCGCATGACTAACACCATGTACAACCGGTTTTTGTTTAACTTGTGGCTATATTGTTAAACTTGATTATTAAATACGCAATTCCTGTGATTGGCTGAATATACTCTCAATATCTATAGATTTTCTTAAAACTAAGCAAAACTTTTCAGTAGTCTTAGCATTTATCTGATATTGTAAGGAGTTATGAAATCACGATATACTCATGTGTAGAAATTTTCATTCAGTGGAAACTTAAAAAAATTCGAATTCACAATACGTGTTTTCATAAAGGGGGGTATTATTTTGAGAGCGCTCATTGAAGCTAACAAGAAAATAAACACAAATATCTCTAGTTTCAGTGTACAAGTGTAGTGGTACTAATTTTTTTGGAGTTCCCTGTGGGAAAACAATAGCTTCTTGGTTCCTATATTAAATTATTCTTAATTGGTCAAGAAGTTATCTAGCAAACTTATTGGCTTCTCTGACAAAACAACTGGCTAGGTAAAATATCGACTGATTAATATATTATGTATATCTATAGATTGAATAAATAACATTGTGTGTAACGGAATTAGCGCCATTGAGAAACTGTCAGCCAATCAGATGCGATACTGCAGTAAAGTTTGACAATAGGCTACGTTTATTTATGTTTGTGTGTGTTATGTTTCAACAGTCTCTGATGATGTTGCAGCTGGCTACCAAGGCGGCAAGCAGCGTGGCGGCGGCGGCGGGGGACGCGCCAACCAAAGGCACCAGCCCTACTAAACACAAAACAGTACCTGCCGAAAGTCATCTCAGTCCAATAGTAAGGTAATCTTTGCAACTATTATAAATACGGAGTAAATACGAAAGTGTTTGTTGGTTTGACCTTCAATCGCGCAGCAACGGATCGACGTCGTGGTTTTTTGTGTATGTATATAAATTGAGGACTTGGAAAGTGACATAGGCTACCTTTTATCCCGGAAAAACTGGGTTTCTGCGGGATTTTTTAATAACCTACTCCATGCGAACGAAGTCGCGGGCAAACTTAACTACTAGTTGACTTTAAGTGCGCTGTACACGTTTTTCTATACAAAATTACAGCTGTTTCTTGTGTGATTCAATGCCTCATCAAAGGTACTGGGAATTATATATGACATTTCCCAAATCAATGTCCCACATTTCACATTAGTTTATTGTAAGTCTAGCGAAATAACAACTGCTATTAAAATTAATGAGGTCTTGGCATGAATTTTCTGCTTATCACGTAAATGTATTTGGAAACCAGCCAAGCAATGGTAATATAATGTAAATGGTGATTTACAGCAGAAATAATTTGCAAAGTTAATAAATAAATTATGTAGTAACATTCTAATTCATATTTCATACCGATTTTCGTCCACATGGATTTAGATTTTAAATCCCTTTTAAATTTCACACAGATTCGCAGTACTGTATTATAGGTAAAGATCTGATTATAGAACTGAAAATACTAAGAAAAAACCGAATTTATGGAATTGTGTTCTTTGGAAAGACATATGAATACATTAGTGTTTACGCAAGTCGCATGGAGTAGCGGAGGTCGTAAGATGACGTATCCGCCGTGCGATGTCAGCGCGTTTGAGTCATAACCACGGAATTTTTGTAGAACTCTACAGAAGTGACACCGCATCATGCAAACGTTGCTTTAACAGTGTTTTCCTTTGTTCCAGGTTAAGTGATCGGTCATGCGCGTCCCCCGCGCCCGCGCCACGCTCGCGAGCGCCGCGCCGGGGACGCGTCATTCCATTCCACATTATTAATATAAGAAATCTTTTTAAGAAAATTTTTAAGGATAAAAATAAAATAGTACGTCATATGTGACGTGACTGCAGCGGAGCGGTCTTGCATAAAATTAAAATAATATAGTAATTTATAGAGTTAACTTGAGTATTATTGCTGAATAGATTCAATTTTGACATTCTTAGCAACGGAAATCTTACCTTTGAACTGATTGTTAGAAGAGTAATAATAATTATACAGAGCTTAACGTTAGTTAAATAGCGGTCCGTGTCCCCGTCGGTGTATGCGTGCGAGCCTGATTGTGTGCGTGCCGCCCTACCCTCTGCGTTGAATGTTCTGGATCTCATTGCAGAAAATGTTGTAGATTTGTAATTTATAATTTTGGTAATCAAAGCATGGAAATCAGAATCATGTATTTTATACAACTGTTGTTTCTTCCACTGAGTAGGGATGAAATTAGAATAAGTACTCGGACATGAACAAACTTCTGGAGATATACAAGTTGTATGTCGAAATAAACAAATATGTAAATAAAATGTTGACTTTTTGTCTGTCTTGATTGATTTCAACTGCTTATGTAGATGAAATTGTTTAGGCCAAAATTAAAACCTGAGTGATCGTATGTTTAGTCTAACTTTTTATTTAAAATACAAAATTAGATTTTCATCATCATCACCAACACCAAAGGAATTTTGACATTTTGAATGATTCGATACAAAACTCATGTCAAAAGTCTGATTATTTTATTTAGCGAAAGTAGAAATAGGCCCTCAACATTTATTTAGCAAACGGAAATTAGTACTTCAGGATAAAGTATAAAAAGGCATGGTTGGTGCTTTGAAAATATTTTTTTATTGAAACTGAATGTGTTACTTAATAAAATTCAGCATGGCTGCGCGCTGGAAGTTGCGTGCAGGATATCCAGAGCATTGCACAGAGCTCTATAGTTAACCTGAAAAAAAGCGTATAATTTTTATAAAGGTACCAAATACCAATTATGATTAGGCCTTACAATGGTGTTAATAACCACCATTGTGACCTGTTACTTTAGTTAACTAATGTAATACCTAAACTAAATGAACTTGTGTAACGTTTGTTATAGGGAACATTGGGAAAAGGATAGCACAGTTTATTCCTATCAATTTCGAGATAGGCCTCTTAATTTTTTATCAATAAGTAAATGTAAGTAAGTATATTAAAAAAAATAAGCTCAAGGTGTGAATGGTTAGGCATATGTTATCTCCGAATGTTCCAAATGTCAATAAACAGAAATGACCAGTGGGACAACTTTACTGACCTCGTCTCCACAACCTCTCCTGTAGCCGAAGCACTTGTAAATGAGATCTCTTTCGCGAGCCGACACAAGCGAGAGCAACTGCCGCTGACACAACGCGCGCTCTACAGCAATGCGCGGTATCGTGCCGCAACGCTCCTTGTCGGAATCCTTTAGAATTAGAAAATAAAACAGCGTTGGAGGAAAGTAAACTAAGGTTTTTAAAAATATTTGGTAAATGTAGGCATCTACCTACCTACCTAGTACCTACTGCTTAACTGGTTCTTCATGAGCTCTAACTAAGAACCTACTAGTAAGGCTACTTAACATAGCCCTTGTTACACAGCAAAATAAGTTGGTAGGTGACTGACCTATGATGTTAATCTATGATTAATACTGGATAGGCTATTCTTACACAAATGAGCATAATTTCTATGGATCAATTTGAAGCGCCACATTTGTGATACGAGTGTCTCTGGAAGTAATAGTAATACAAATGGCGCATCAACCACTATAATTTAAATAAAGAGATAGTTATGAAATTATAGAATAATTAAAGGTTGTTGCGCCATTTGCAATATCTATTATTAGTTCCAGAGACACTCGTATCAATACTTACAGCGCCAAGATGGCGTCAATCAAATCCAAAATGGCGTCAATCAAGTAGGTCCAAAAAAGAAGTCGGCAACAGCAGATTAAAGATCTAGTGAGGTAGGTACATATTGGTAAGCTATACCTTGAAAACCTCCATTATATTGGAAAGCTGATCGGGGAACTTCGCAAGCTTGGCCAGTGCGCCGGCGACTAAGTTGCGCTCCTCAAAGTTGAGGTAGTTTAGCGGGGAATCTATAGTGGGGATGTGCGGGACAGGCTCCAACAAGGGCGCTCGTTCCAATCCACTCTGTGTTAGGGCTTCGCCTACAGTCGCGCAGAATCTCTCGTACTCTATGTAACGCCGACGTCCAGGAGCGCAGAACCTGGTGTCAAGAAAAGCGGCTGTAATATATGCACTATTTTAATATAGGTATTTAGGTGAGTACAATAGTTTATGCTTGCAAAAATTCTTGTTAGTCACACTGGATCTTTTATGTTGGAACCGTTAACTACCTACCGATGTTACAGAGTTCGATAATGATTAAGGAAGTACCTCCATTTTTAGTTATTCAGTGGACAAAAGTACATACGTGAATAGGCAGGCCCTGAGTTATAAAACCAGTAAATCACTTACACCTCCATAAGCGTGTCCATCTCGAGCGGCGTGAGCGCCAGGCCGGCGGTGGCGAGCCCGCGATAGAAGTCTGCCCGCGGCACCACCAGCTCGCGCTGCTTGTCAAACTGAGCGATGAACTCCCGCGGACGTATGCCTTCACGTACCATCTATCCAATGCATGATGAGAAGAGGATAGTGTTTATTTAGATTTATAGTAGATAACTAGCTTTTGTAGACGGTCGAATTAATTTTTTTTATTTACTTTACCTTTCCTTTTATCTTAGCGAGGATTTGTACGATGTCTGTTTCGCGCGGGTCGACGGCGCCGTGGGCTTGCGGTCGGCGCACCGCCGCCGATGGGCCCGCGATGGTTGCGCTCTCCACTGGCCTTTCCTCCAACTTAAATAACCACAATAATTATGATTCATAATATAGGTACTTATATCCGTTTTGGCTACTCCTGCACAGTTTTTCTGCCAATTCAAAGCGTCCCACTGAACACATCGCGCATTAAAGAGAGTAAGTAATTATGAGCTAATCACAGGTAAGTAATTGCGATCGTCATACTGCACTGTAGCAATCATTTTAGGAAAATCCCAAATAAAAAAGAGTAGTTCTATCATTATAGTTTCAGTGGTTTTATTGAGTCAGTGTGAGATCTTTTTACTTGCCGCTGTATATCCATACCTCATCGAGAAGCGCGACGTAGCTGAACCCGCAGTCATCAAGGTAGCGTTGTTCGAGCGCGCGCAGCTGCGCGGGCGTGGGCAGCACGCCGAGCCGGGCCAGCACGCGCCGCACTTGAGCGCGCGACACGTGCCCGTTGGTGTGTCTGTAGAAAAAAGAAAATTATAGAAACTACTGATGCTGAGATCTATAGAGCGTGCTCTAACTTAGCTCAGACTTAAGATATAGTTAAAACGGGACACAAATATGCTTTGACATAAATCTGTCTCGATTTATCTCTGTTTTGCAGAGTGAGAGTGCGGTCTACAGATTTCAGCCTGAAAGTTATAATGGCGCCCGAGCCAGTCCTGGATAGATGTACTGGGCCCATAACCTACGAATCCACACTAATATTGTAAATGCAAAAGATACTGTGGCTGTTACTTTATCACTCTGAACCTTGACAAAACTTGCTAAGACAGATTGCAGTCTGAGGATAGACATTAATCTTTTGAGGGAACTTTTAACTTGGAACCGGTGCACTCCAGCACCTTGGAACCCCGACGACCATCATCTCTTTGAAGTTCGAACTATGTGCCCCGCTCCATTTCAGTTTCGCGACTCACTGAGCTATGCTAATTCGGTTTTTCTACGGATAACTAACTATAATTATATTTTATTCTTCGGTTTTCACGCTACCCTGCACTCTAAAAACTGAAAACACCAAACACCACGCATTATAAAATTGTGGAACCAACTTCCTGCGACGGTGTTCCCACTAAATTACAACATGGGGTTATTTAAGGGGCGGACCAACAAATTCCTGAAAAGCCGGCAACGCCCTGATGCCTCAGGGCTCAGGTGCTATAAATGTCCATGGGCGGCGGTAATGACTAAACATCAGGTGACCCGCCTACTCGTTTTCTCGCTATAAGTATAAAAAAACCCACTCGTCATGTTCTCCAAACGCCGGCCTCAAGTCGATGGAGCGCTCCTTGCAGGCCGCTCGCACGCGCAGCAACGCGGTTTGGGCTAGATCCATCTCTTGCTCTGGTTGTCCGCCGCGCTCGGCCGCGGATCCTCGTGGCGGCAGCTCGGCGACTGCCTCCGCCGCAGCCCCGGCTACCACGTCCGGGTGCTTCTCTAGCTCTTTTATTGCGAATACTGTTAAAAGTCCAAAAAAATTAATGTCATTACATCCAAATGGTCGCAGAAATATTGGTCAGCCAAGGCCCAAGACTTCGTTGGTTGGATGGGGTTAGCCAAGATGCAAAGTGTATCGGTGGAAGAAGTTGGAGGACGATCGCGAATGACACAGATGGATGGATTAAGCTTCTGAAGCAAGCCCGAGCCCATAAGATGCTGCAGCACCGCTGATGATGATGACCAATTGTCAATGTGATGAAAAGTTTAGCATAGGGCTTACTATTTATTACGTTAGTTACTTAATGACTTTCTTTAAATAAGAAATTCATAATCACTTCTTTCGACGTTCAAAATGTCATTGCATGAAAAGCATTGCCAGAGAAGAAAACTACCGTCACAGTCATGGTTACAGTAAGAAATTCAATTATTATTTTCTTGTCAACGGTACGGTATTACGTTGTTTTGTAACGGTCCACGACGGCCAACTTGAAATGAACGGATAGTACATACAAAATCATTACCCTTCTTTTTGGCTTTGCCGTAGTAGGCTAAAAACGCAGAAAATCTAATAACCTTGATCACAGTCATCCTCAAAGGTTCGCCAACAGATTCGCTCAGGATCATTGGGGTCGATGTAGTGGCGCATGACACAGATCGCTTCGTCGTTGGACATGATGCTTCCGAGGCCTATGGCGTCTAGCGCTCGTCGGAACTGCTGGGGGGCTATGCGACCGCTGTTCAAAGGGTCGTAATCCTGAAAGAATGAGTGGCAAAAGATGTAGGGTTGCGTTTCCGGCATTTACAACTTCTTTTTTAATTAACCGATAGGCGTCTCCTGCTGGACAAGGATCTATTGCATGTTCTTCTATCGCGCTCGGATTTGCACCGCTTGTATCCAATGGCCCCTGTGACTCTGATGTCGTCGGTCCATCTAGTATAGAGGATCTACAAAATCGCTAGTCCTCAGGACCCTAAAAGGTTAGGGGAAGACCGGGCTAAGTGGAAACCTTAAACTTTGGCGGGCTATGGGAAGGCAGCCAATACAGACAGATAAAAAATAATTATTGAGTTTGAAACTATTTATTACACTTTTTAATATTAAAGTGAATAAAGACAGACCGACCGACACACACACATATACACAGACAGACAGATAAAAAGGACAGGAACAAGTAAAAGCTTGTAAAATCAAACCATTATGAAATAATGCAGGGTATCCGCTTTGCCTGGGCAGTTCACTATGTCCGGCGTTCCCTTACACTTAATTTTACGTAGTTAGGTACTCACTCTAAAGAACTCCGAGACTCTGATCCGCCGTTGCAACACGAACTCTTGCACGCGCATCATCAGATCAAGCAGGTGCCGCGTTGGCTTGGGCGGTTCCAACGCTGGGTGAAACACTTCTGAGGGACCCAGTTTCGTTGGAGAGATACCTGCTTCCACTTCCGGACGAACCAGTTTTGGAAGTGTCGTGTCGATTACTGCCTTGGGATGATTGTAGGCCTGTACAGTGTACGTACATCAACTCAATATTAAACAGGAAAATGTGCAGGAAACAGCTGCACTTTAAAAGTTGCGTTAAGAGCACTGACCTATTTGTGGCAATTTAAGGAGGTCAGTGGCTAAAAGAGACATACCTACATTACATATGGCTGATCTGAATAAATAAAAGGAGAATGTGACTGACTGACTGATCTACCAATGTACAGCTTATACCACTGGACGGATCACACATACACATCACATTTTCTGAGTAAACTACTAGTACTTCTGGAAGATAATATTTCGTCTCAGTCGTTCAGTTGGTTTAGCATGCTGGGCGAAACAAATATCAGTCCTCTTTTTTATTATGAAATTATTTATAAATAGCAGGTAGGTACAGCTATAATACTGACCGGTCCAAGACCTTGTATGCCCTCCTTCTTGACCGCCTCGACGGCTTTTATGAACTCCACATAGTCGAGGGTGTAGGAGTCTTTGATGAAGCGGCGAACCAACAGATTGAAGTCCTCGGGGGTGACTATCACGCCGATGTAGTCCAGGATACGAGCGAAATGGGCGAAGGTAATACGACCATCGTTTTTCGCCACCTAAAACATATAATTATCATCATTATTTAACAGAAACCCAGTAACGGCTCACTACAGTGCAGGTCTCCTCTCAAAAAAGGTTATGGGCCCTAGTCCACCACGCTGGCCCAATGCAAATTGGCAGACTTCTATCACCTTTGAAAACACTATGGAAAACTATCAGGCGTGCAGGTTCCTCACGATATTATCACGGTTAAAGCATGTGGTATATTCAAATTCAAAACCATTTATTTCATGTAGACCAACTTCTGGCACTTATGACAGGTCGAGTAGTTACCACCGGTTCAGAAAGCTCAGCTGTATAATATTTAAAAAATTAAATTAACGAGTGAAAAAGCAATTTTATTACTCCAAAAAGTCAGAGGTGCATGTTGATTTTGATTAACGAGGTATCAATCGATTCGTAATTATGATTTATCCGAACAAAATCAATACGAGGGATGTTTTCATTTTTCATAGTCGGATTACAGTTTTTAAACTTTTTTCTTGTTATCTTTTTAAAGAATATGCTGAATTTGATAAACATTCATCTCTCCCCTCCAAATAAACGTAAAGCTTGTTTTAGGAGTGGGTACGTCAATATTGCAACGGATGGGGATTGAACCATCTTTCAGTATTCGGTCCGCATCTTGAGGCTTTAAAACTTCGGCTCCTTTGATGACTTACAAGTTCATAATCCTGGAAGTAAGGCTTGAGGGGCAGGTCGCGCTGCGCGATGGTGGCGAGGAGGCAGCACAGGCGACGCATCTGCCACTGGTCCAGCTTGTGGCACTCCGGCTCTGGCGGCGGCGGGCAGGCCTCCAGCAGACAGTCCGCTGACGTCTTGTCGCGACCTCCAGCATCTGGTGTTAATAATATGAGGATTCATTTTAACATAGTATGATTGGACATACAGGGAATTGGACATTTAGGGATTAGGATGTAACAGATTTAAAACCAGCAGTACCTAGTGTATTAAATTTGAAGATGGCGTCTGCCAGAAAACACTATCGACTATCGAATCTTAATAGATTTACCGTTTACCGGTAAATCAGTTTAAAAGTATGTAATATTTAAATTAATATCATTAACCGTTTAAATTCTATCCATGCATATACAGGGTGTCCCACGGCTATGCCACATGGAGGGGAAGTACCTTAAATATTGTAGATGGAACATTTTAATGAAAGAAGACTTCATTTTAATTTAAAAAACAATTTAAACTGCATTCATAGATTTTTAAATAATTGCCTGGTTGAACCGGGACTCGAACCCGCTATACGAGAAAAAAAATTAACCTGTATCTTTATCATACTGATCGGAAGGCTTCATCATAAGGATTATTTTTTGTTAAATAACATAGCATGAGAAATAAAAGGAAGACCATGAATTTTAGCCTTTGATGTATGTTCAGAAAAATGAAAAGCTGACATTGGCGTATCGACATACAACTGACATGAACTATTACTAATGAGTACCCACTTGAGAAGTACGCATCATTTCCCAATCCTTACTATCCTTACTAATCTTTACTTATATTACCTATAAATGCGAAAGTGTGTTTGTTTGTTGATTTATTGGTTTGTCCTTCAATCCCGCTGCAATTCGTAGCTCTGTTGCAGCGGGATTGAAGGACATTTTTCTGAACAAAATTTTACATCAAAGGCTAAAATTCATGGTCTTCCTTTTATTTCTCATGCTATGTTATTTAACAAAAAATAATCCTTATGATGAAGCCTTCCGATCAGTATGATAAAGATACAGGTTAATTTTTTTTCTCGTATAGCGGGTTCGAGTCCCGGTTCAACCAGGCAATTATTTAAAAATCTATGAATGCAGTTTAAATTGTTTTTTAAATTAAAATGAAGTCTTCTTTCAGTAAAATGTTCCATCTACAATATTTAAGGTACTTCCCCTCCATGTGGCATAGCCGTGGGACGCCCTGTATATACGTATACATAGTAGATATAGCGTATGTCTGACTCTGTCGACCTTTACGAAAATAAAACTGCCTTCATAATAAATATTTTGGCTCGTTTGATAAGCTGTTATTGTATCAATAAAACGTATGAAAAATGCTTTCTCCAAGTTACTGAACGCACGTTTCACCTTCAACCAATAAAGGGACTTCGGTAAATTCAGTCAAAAGTCACGCATTTCGTTCCTGAAGTCGTTATTATTCAAGATTAATAGACAATATTTTTAACTGTGTATTTTTGCATTTGAGTTGGCATCTTTTTTTGGCGGCAATTTGGGAATTTATAATTTCTGAATTGTCTCTGGTCTTGCCTGGTGGAAGGCTTTGACCGTATAGTTACCACCCTACCGTCCAAGACGTGCCGTAAAGTGATTTAACGTTCCGGCACGATGGCGTGTAGAAACAGATTAGGAGGGGTTGAATTTACACTGCTATACCCCTTCCAAGTTAGCCCGCTACCATTTTAGACTACATCGTCACTTATCATCAGGTCAGATCGCAGTCAAGGGCTATCTTGTCATCATATGGATTTTTACTTTTTACTCCCTGGTCCCAGGTTTCAGTTTTCACTGGCATGCCCTTACCTTCTCCATGTATGATCTGGCACAGCTGGTGGTAGAGCACGCGGCCGTCCTGAGCTCGGAAGTAGTCCGCGATCTGAGCCACTTCAGCATCAGAGAGGCCCAGCACCGAGCGCAGCGGTCCCGCGAGTACTGACACAAACTTCGACTCTGGTTTGGACAAAAATATTGCAAGATAATATAAACGTAAAAATTATTTTTACAAAACCAACTTCAAAAGCCACTACAAAGCATATCAATTGTGCCTATAAAATTTGACGAGTTCCTTTGATTTCGCCGGAATCCTATCATCAAATCCTGATGACAATGGGACCATCTGGAAAGTATCCCCTTTCAAAAAAAAAGACTTTTCCAAAACAAAGTTACCAGAGATGAGGGAGTTCCCCTCAGGATCCAGCGGGCGGTACCAGTCCCACAGATTGAGGCCAACTCGGAAAGCTGCAGCGCGAATCTTGTTGCATGTCTTCCAGACATCTGCCAGGCGCACTATCTACACATTCGGAAACAAGTGTAAATAGCTGGGTCCCCACCAGACGATCCAAAATGGATCGGCGATCCCGCGATCCGCGATCCAAAATCGTGAACGTGGAGCGTGGATCGTACTAGGCCGATCCAGTTTGTTTAAACTGCGATCCGGAACGAACGGATCGGGCGCAGCAGGGAGCGCGCGCTCCAATACGAGCGCATGGATCGCGCGCGGCACGTCCACACCGCCTGCACATTTGGATCGCGCTACTGCCGCGTGCGATCGGAGCGCGATGGATCGTCTGGTGGGGACCCAGCTAATTGAAAATTTAAAACACCCCCGACATGAGAAATTTAAAAAAATGTAATCCGCCATTTTGTGGCGGCGGCCATCTTGGACCGATTTTCATTCGGACACACACACACAAACACATACACACGTTGTTTTTGTGTCGGGGGTTAATAAGAATCGTGATGATGCCTATGTTAAAAATAAATTATTTCCTATGTTTCGTATTGATTTTAAATAGAGGGCTTTTCAAAATAAGTAGTCTGCCATCCTCAAGCTATAACGCGTTGGTTACATTTGGCCAAATAAGAATTTGTAATGCTATTTTCGAAATATCGATCCGTCTAATTGGTATTCTCATCACTACTGTAGTTTTTGGTATCTATTGTATTGCACTAACTGCATCGATTAATCACTGAGTATATAAATTGCTTTGTTTAAGTATATAAATTGTACTTACAGTGTCATGCATTTTAAAATCCTTTTATTTACTTGTTTGAATTTTCTTTTCGAAATGATTGGATGATGTAATTTACTATTTCTAGATTAATATTATGAATCTATCATGCTATTTTCGCGCAGAATTTTGGTTATAATGAGAGTAAAATTATAATATAAAGATTTAAAATAATCCCCACTCAAAACATGTGTCAAATCTATTGACAGAATTAGTTTTTTTACTGAAAGTGACGATTTTGATTGCCATGTTGCCAGGTCCTATTATTTACTAAAATGAACGGTTAAACCATATTCAATCAATTTGAAAATATTATCAAAATCCGTTGAGCAGCTGTGCTCTTGTTTTTTAAAAGAGTATTGCAAAAGAATAAGGCTATGACGTCGAGTAACAATCTGAAAGGAAGTTACTCCAAGTGCAGTTCCTTCGCGAGGAGAATTTGAACATGATTTGAACTACGGCATTATTTCTGTGATCGTCTGAATTTTACATACATTTTGATAAAAGTGAAAAATTTTCTCGCGTATGGAGTAACAATTTTTCACTTCAAAAATACAATGATTACTTATTAGATTTTTCTTTTTATTCTTAAAAAAACAGGAAGTTCTCAATTCGTTCCCGATTACTCGAAGACGCTTGGACCGATTTGGAAAATTCTTTTTTGGTTTGAAAGGGTATGCTTCCCAGGTGGTCACATTATCATCATCGGGAGGTCTAGGTCGGGATCTGATGATGGGATCCTGGAGAAATCCAGGGAACTCTTTAAATTTTTTATGCACAATTGATATACTCGTAGAGGTGTTTGAAGTCAGCTTTGTCAATAGAAATTTTGCGTTTATTTAATGATTTACTTCATCATTTTGAGACTTTTGTCACGACCGTTTGAATAGGTTCAAGATCTGAGGCCTTTTGACCTTTTTTCATCAAGCACCCTCAAGCTATTTTCGTATACGCTTACCGAGCCGCCATTACTTACTGGCCCCCCGGGCGTCGTCAATCAATTTGTCAATGGGATGCAAATACATTATGTAACGCTCTATCACACTTTTGATGTTCTAATCTATCACTTGAATGTTTTCTTCAGCTACTTGCTACATTAGAAGGGGGAAAATAACCTAATAATAATACTTTTACAGGTAGCGATGTACTTATTGCATACATACATTGCGTAGTTGTATTACTACATACGTATGTTATTGCGCGTTGGTCGAGTGGTTAGCACGTTCGACTGCGGATGATGAGGTCCCAGATTCGATTCCCAGATGGGGCCAATAAATGCCCAGAGTTAGGAAGTTGGCGGTTTGTCACCCCCGTACCTCGAAGAGCGTCGAGCAAAAGAGCGAGCGTCCCGCACCTAATCTCTCACTGGTCGTGTCGAATTTCCGCCCCAATTAGAGTGAGGAAATAGAGAGTACACTTGTGATTCCGCCCACTTTTGTGCCGCTCATTCGAGAGGACATTATTTTTTATTTTTTTATTACTGCTAGGATTTTCATTCCTTTTCCCGCTCATACTACATAACGTAAACTTGAAAAGTGATACTAGTAGAGACGGGCAAAATGTATCACTGAAAAGAAAAGATTGATATGTATCTTTCGATCACTGGGATATGTATCACTCATTTGTATCTTTATATCCTTTTGTATCCGCGCACGACACGAAGCGACGCGTTGCACTGATGCGTTGCTCAGCGTGGTTCGCTTCGCTCAATTCAATCCAACGAATCAGTAAGAGCAAGATGCACGTGCTGTGCCCATATCTGCTTGCTCTTTACCTTACCTATCTTTCTGTTCTGATTTATTGCACTACTTGTTTCGTTCGTTTTAAGTATCTATTTTTATGAATTGATTGGTCAATAGATACCCAAATGAACTTCAATGTTTAGTTTATTATAATTATATTACAATGAAATTAATGACTATCGAATACAACATTGGTAGATTAGGTAGGTATTGTTTTTATTTATTTGTAGTAATAATGTGTACAGACTACCGAATTCCCTTCATACTTTTCCAGGCTTAGGACTGGCAACCTATGACGTGGAGTTATTTCTAGGAATATTAGTTGCATTTGTTAATGTAAAATAAAATTTATAGGTTGGCGTTAGGGAATGCAAATCTCGCGAGATTGGGGCTCAAGCGAGATCCCGCGAGATTGTAAATAACAATACTGCGAGATCTCGCCAATTTCGAGATCTCGCGAGATTGGCAGTTTTGTGTGTTTTTTTTTTTGCAAATAATCACAATATTTGAATAAATTAGGAAAAAATAATAAAAATTATAAGTATTATAAGATAACATTTATTTTCACGAATTTTTTCAATAGACTTTTATGCATCAAATTGTCTATAATTTTTTAATAAACTACTAAGTAGTAAACTTTGACGTACGTATCTATCAAACCACTGTGGAAGCACTGTATACATAGCATAGTTTGGTTACCTATTTAAAAAAAAATATTTTTTATTTTTTGAAAAGCTGCTGAGTTTCTTGCCGGTTCTTCTCAGCAGAATGTGCATTCCGAACCGGTGGTAGATTTATGATGTGTCATAAGAGCTACAAGAGCTACAGATACAAAACGACGACGATTGAATGAATTGTTAAAGATACACTGATACATTCGGATTTGAACTGATACAAAGAGTGAGTGATCAGAACGGAAAGATACATATCTTTTTTATCTATCACTCCTGAGTTACCCATCTCCAGATACTAGGGTCACAGGTAGAACAATATAGACAACTTCAGCCGTTTGAGGCCAGGACAGCTAGGGTGCACGAGCATTTACTATAGGTACATAGATGGTTTTTTTAGCTGATGTGTGCAACTCTTGGTATGTTGTAGGTAAACTTTAATTTACAGATAACGATGTAAAGCATCGAAACTGGGAGTGTCGCGCTAACCAATAGAATATTAGATATATGTGTATTAGTAGTATTGTGTCTATCTATGTCATGAAAAAGCTATAAGTAACCTATAACCTAAGTATTAACTACTAGCTTATCACAAAAGTTTTACTGAGCTTGTATCGAAGCGATAGTTTCTACCACGAAGGTAAGTATAAAGGTGTGTCTACACTTGGCGAATCGAGGAATTTTAGTGAATAGGCTGGTTAGGAAGTCTCAAGCAACAAGCTAAGAGCACGCGTTATGACTTCTGCCTTCGTCTGTGTTACGCGAATTTTGTTCGTTGTGCGTCGACGTAGCTTTCGAATAGGTACCTAAACTGCGTAGTTAGAAGCACTAAATGTTTGCGACTGTAAGAGATGCGAGGTAAGCGTAACAAAGGAAATATAACGCAACCATCTATGTTTCCCTTTCGTTTGATTGAGAGCAGCGAAACTGCGAGTTCTAAAGCTGACTATGAATTTATCCCTTTACCCGTGCTACGGTTTCGTAGCGGCGTAGCGGAGTTGTAGTAGAAGCTTAGCTTCGTTCGCGGTGGTATTACTGCTTCAGAGTGTGGGAGGTGTGGGGACATGCGCAGAGCCGTGGCAGGGCGACCAATGACGTCACGACATCGATCGGGGCCCGAAGCGCGGCGCGCACAGAGATCTGCCCCGATCCCTGCGACCTGTCACATCTAGCACGTGAGCTCAGATGTCGACACCACGGGTTACGTAACGCGGTCCAGCACACTGGTTTTAATGTCTGGGGCTAGGCAAACGGGCGCTCATGTGCGGACTAAGCTTTAGGACCAGGAATAGCCCTTCGCAGAAGACCTCCCTTCGCTGGGGAGACAGCTGCGCCAGGCCTAACATATAACAAAGCAATTCGCTGAGACCATAGGTCCGTAGGTTACCGCGAGTGTTATAGTGTATTTAGATGTATTTTACGATGGATTATTTATTCTTATACTATTAATAACTGATGTACCAAGACGTTCCGTGTGTGTGAAAGGGAGGCGCATATTTTCTTCGGAGGGCTTTTCATTGACAAGTGAGTTTTGATGGCACTTCACGGCTTATCTTAGAATGATCTGAATGTTAGCTTAGTTAGAGTTCGCTTAATTAGCTCGAAGGCGATGTTACCATTCATAACTCGAGTACCTACCATCAATACAAAAGTGAATAGGCTTCTAAGCAAGCGCGCTTCATCCTGTACTTAATCATTGCTTTTAAATCAACCATGATTGAAGACTCGTCAAGCCTGTGTTACATATAAAGCTCTCTGCAAAAGCTATTGTAGACTTATAGGCGTCATAACTGTTAAGGTGTACTACCTATTTCGTAATTTAGGCAACTCTGCCAATATCGATTGGCATTTGTTACTTCAATAAAATGTTTTATTATCTATAGAATCAATTAAATCATTAGGCATGCCTGTAACGACTTACTACAAGCGTTTATTTAGACTGTCTTTAGGTATTATATAGCTATCGCTTCAGAATGATTTATTAGGTCAATAATTAATGGGCAGTTATGTACCTGCTACAAAACATCTAATAGGAACCTACTTCCCTTCATGGTATAACTTAAGAAGATATAAATTGTGATATAAATTTAGAAGAGGAAGGATTAAAAAGCCGACTTCAATTAAAAATCTTCCAAGGATAAAATTCATACCCATGCATAATTCATGGATTTTGGGGGAGAAAATATACAAAATGACAATATAACATACACTTTAAAATACAAGGAAGATTTTTTCATTGAAAAATTGTAAGTAAGTCATGAAGCAGGAAAGCTGTGGTCGTTCTAATACCCTTAGACCTTTACCTTTGACCTATCTTTGGCGAGGCGAAAAGGGTTGCTTCGAAGTTATAGATATAGTTCTTTGGGTGTAGGTATCGCTCATTGTTAAATGTTGTTACCCCCTTACTTTAATCACAAAATAGTAGACTTTTTAGAAAAATAATAATGTCCTCCGGACTGAATGCGACCACGGCGGTCAATCTCCACAGAGATTAGCCATCTGCGCGGCAGATATTATAGTGTAGAGGTGTGTGCGCAAACTGAAGTGCACTCTCTATTCCCTTTCTCTCATAGTCCGATGGAACGGAAGCCCGACGTGACGTTTACGCGCTCTCCGAGGCACGTAAATGAACGCCAACTTCCTAACTCCATGCTAACATGGACGAGGTCCCGGGTTTGATTTCTATCTGTTAGTGCAGTTCTATATGTTAGTGGTAGATTTATGACGTGTCATAAGTGCTACAAGGTAGCCTACATGAAATAAATAAATTTTGTATTTGAATTTGAATTTATCAAGAAATTCTCAGTAGGGTAAAGATGCTGAATATGAGATACCATTTACATATTCGGCCATAAAAAATAAATGGTTGCACTAATGACTATGAAAATTACTTATTCGATAAGTATTTAATGAAGTTTATCCTTGAAAGACCGTTTAGTGCTAGGTAAAATAGATTTTTTGTTTATATCAGATAATATTAGAAAAGTCAGAAATTACGTCTCAGGGAAATGGTCTCCTATTATGAGATACCAAGGGTTTTTAATATGAGATAGTATAGATTTAGAGAAAAAGGAACTCCGTCACCCGTAGTCGAACTCGTCACCCGTAGTCGAACACGCTAACCATTGGAACAACAAGGCAGTCATTAGCTTCAATTCAGCTTTAAAATAATAATAATCCTTTCGCAATTCGCATACCTCCTACTCAGCACGATTAAGAGTAGGTAGGATATATAGGTTAATGGGTAAGGTTATAGTACGCTTGGATCTAGAAGAAACCTCAAGAGTACCACCTATCATAAGATTAAGGTAACAACGACGACCACACATAGGTCATGATCCTGAGTAATAAGGAATACGACGCAGAAATAAAAAAAAAACACGTGTAATACCTACCGTTAGAAAAAATAAGATGGAAAAAAGAATTCAACTTTAGAATGACTAATATTCTTTAAAAAAAATAATAGGCGTGGATTTAAGTTTTTAAGAAATCCTGAGCGAATTCTCTTGATATTCCGGTATACAAGTATCCTATGTCAGGAAGCACGCTATATTCTTGGCATGTTGCTATTGATTCAACGGTATAACAGACAGAAAGGCAAAGCTACTTTCATAATTAAAATATTAGTATGTAGTTTTCCCTTTAGCCATTTTCCCCACTGAATTTCAACATGGGGTTATTCAAGGGACGTATCAACAAATTCCTGAAAAGCCGACAACGTATTGGCAGAGCCTCTGGTGATCCAAATGTTCATGGGCAGCTTTAATCACTTAACATCAGGTGACCCGCTTGTCCACCTTGAATAACCTCATATCGTAGTTTTGAGGCAAGCTGGCTCCACAATTTGCAAGTGCGAGTTACAATGACCATCCTTTAATTTTGTCATTAGATCATCAAAATGATCAACATAGCGGGCGTGATCTCGATCATCATCTTCTATGTGATGATCCTGGCGGTGGGGATATGGGCGGGCAGGAAGAAGGAGGCGGGCAACGACTCAGAAGAAGAAGTCATGCTGGCGGGCAGGTCCATTGGACTCTTCGTGGGCATTTTTACGATGACAGGTATGGCACCTAGGCCCTTGTAAGGCATAATTGGACGCACATACGCAATAACGTTTCAACCCACAAAACTTTGTCAAATTAAAGACTTATATAGTGTAAAGGAATATAGGATTTTTCAATTGATAAGTTTTGTGGGTTGACGTATGTGCGTCCAATTAAACTTAGCACTGTGTGAGGACTGAGGTAAATGATTATAATGATTGGCAGTATAAGATGAAAGCAGGCTAGCTTAGGAAGAGTGTGGCAATTTAATTAAGCCCAAACGGCTTTATGCTTTATTGCGGTAACTATAGCCACGACCAAAGGATTCCATCAGGTCAGACTACAAACAATTTAGAAACTACAAGTATACCTGAATTTCTACTGCCAGTAAATTGAGTCAGGGTCTTTCGGGGTTTCCTCTGGGTTTGAAGCACAGGCATGCACTTCTGAAACTTTTTTTTAAATAAAAATATTAGGCAACCAGAACTAAACTAATATTCGACTTCTGAAAGGTGTTAGGATTGGGTATGACAACATGTACCACACAACGGGTGGGGGACGAACCTGCGACCTTTCAGTTTTCAGTCCGTACCTATAACCTTTGGGCTACTGAGTCTTCAAAGGCTAAAGTTCAATAGCGTTATGAAGGTTAATGTGATAGCTGTAGCTAAGTAATTGCGTAGATGACAGCGTGTGTGTGTTGCAGCGACGTGGGTGGGCGGCGGCTACATCAACGGCACCGCCGAAGCGATCTACACCTCCGGCCTGGTGTGGTGTCAGGCGCCCTTCGGATATGCGTTGTCGCTTGTCTTTGGTAAGCATAGCCTTATGCCTGTTTTCACCAACCATACCTAAATCAACCGGTAAGAGACTCCTCTTTACGTAGGTAACCTATCCCTTGCCCAAGGGCTTACATTTAAGGGATAAGGGAGGTCATTGTATAGAATGTAACGATTATATAGGGCACACAAATGGTACTTTTACAATTTATTGCAGGATGTTTAAAACATGCGGGGCAGACGACTGCTCTGGTAAGAGCGATAAAATAAATTGGAATTTTGAACTCACCAACCCGGGTGGTGGCTAGCAGTCAAGTGAACTGCCAAGAGAATATAATCACTTCGTTTTAGTGAACTGCAGCGCATATCCCAAACGAAAATTCTTAAAATTACATTCGAAATTTAAATAAAGTCGAATACAGGGAAATATTCTAGCCAGTCCTTTCGACGAAATCGCCAGCCGTAAAATCTCCGTGGATGACAGACTCCACATTTGCGATCGTTACACTGGAGCAATATTTTTAGACAATCTCTAAGCAGAACTCGTCTGCCTCGTCCCACTTCAGCTTGCTCTGGGCTCTGTCCTTCTTTACTGATTGTTTCTGTATCTGCTTTTGGTTACGGATTTTCTTGTTGCCGATTTTATCGAGAAACACCCGACATAAGGGCTAGCAAGTTAGTAGCATACCGGTAAACGGTATCAATTAGGAAGGTCATAAAATCAAAATAAGGCCCTCGATCTCGAAGCATCATAGCGGATTTTTCTGTGAGGTCGCAAAGAACATCCTGGAGGAAATCACGGCAGGAGACCGATCTGGGTGCGTCTTTATGAATCGGCAGGCTGCGTACTCTGGACGAGATAAATTCTCCTTTGCCGTCTTCCGGTGTGCGCTAGCCTTAACTCGCTCCATAGCCTACTATGCCATTTTATTGCAGGGAACCGCTGTGAATATCCACGTTTCCACCCCATACGTTATCACAGAAAAATATTTAATTAAGGTTAAATAAAGCTACATCCGCTCAGGCCGAAGCGAAGTGGAGAAGCGCTTGACACATATTTGTTGTTTAACGAGGCCCCTTTTAGCTGCCATCTCACATCACTAACTACTGTTACAGCCACTGTCCGTAATTACGTAGTTTCAGGTTAGACACAATTGTTATACGCTCATCTTGGTTCGTAACTTGGCCGCGATGTCATTTGATGTTAATTGGTGTGATGTTTCAAGATGTGTTCATCCATAGATTGATTACCTACCCAGCTGGGCATTTGTGGCCAGGCAATCTTGTTAGTAGTTTGAAGAGCTGATGGTCTCTTGGGCCCCAAGGTGCTGGAGTGGCGACCCCGTGTTGGCAGACCCCCCACTAGGTGGACCGACATCAAGCGAGTCGCAGGGAGCCGCTGGATTCAGGCGGCGTAAGATCGAGGCCCGTGGGAATCCTTGCAAAAGATGTTTGTCCAGCAGTGGACGTCTATCGTTTGATATAGAAAAAGAAGAAGAGTCTTGTAAATGGCATGCTATACCTACCGCTAAATTTCCTATTGATTTTTCACGTAGGTACGAAAAAATCTACAACTTACAGCCATTTTTGAAATTCATTTTACACCTTCGCGCAGATCGGGAACGTGAGAGATATGGGTGTAAATTCCCTATTGGCGTTCGTCCATTTGACTCCAGGCGATCGAAGTCGTGCCAAGTAGCTCGACCGTGAATGCCCAGCTTTAGTTGACCTCCCCTATGACGTATAGAATTTATAGATATACCCTCCTCTATTGCGATTAATAGACAGGGTAAACAGTCATGAAGATTACGATGTAGAGAAAGATAATACCAAACACTATACAATTGATATTTCAACTGTAAATATAATATTTTCCGCTGGATTCTCCTGTGGTACGGACAGCTTTCTCCATATCTAACTTTCTCCGCAAATTGTTTCTATATAAAAATGAGATAAAAAGTAATCGATAGCAATTAGTAACCTCACATGTAGGTACTTAATGTTTCATTAAGAGCCATATCTCATTAGGATATCATGGCAGCGACGCCAGCAGCGCATCCGTGGCTACTCTTGGCGTACCTCACTAATTGGCGACGCTAAGCCGACACCAAGTGAGGTAGGGTTAGGTACGTAACACAATTTGACACATTTTGATTGGCGTCGCTGCCATGGCATCGTAATGAGATAGGGCCCTAAAACTCCAACCAGACCAATCAATATCACGTAATCAACACTAATCATCGTGAGTGAGTTTGATTCAATACAAATAGACCGCAGAACACACTTGCATATGCGGTAGCGTTCCACGTGTGCCTAGCTGAAATCGGCATAATATCCCTCTCCAATTGGATATTTCACTGTTGTGAATATCCAATTGTAAAATGTGGATATTCATTAATTACAAAACCAAATAAGTTATAACCTGTTTTACTGCGACTGTATCTGTATATCTCTTTCTAAAACGAAATTTTCAATGGAGAGTATAGCTATGGAATTACTCGCTCGTGACATAATGTTTTAGTAGCGCTCTCTTTGTCTAACGTAAAACTTAAAAGTTCTTTATTTTAGAGACTAGTTAAGATATTAATAATAATTTAAAATCGAAAATTTCGTAAAAGTTTTGAATAAAAGATACAGGAATGAGTAACAGTTGTTAATTTGACTTAACAAAGTGAAAAACAATTTACACAGAATTTCGAAAATTACCTACCAAGCATCAAATTGAAATAGGTATAAACCGCAGAATTTCCAAAATGACGGCCGTCGCAAAGTTCGTCAAGCGATCGTTACCCGAAACCTATTTTCGGATTTAATTCATTCAGAGCAGAATCGATCGCATTGAATAATGGAATAGCTATTTGTTACCTTATAATTATTATGCCTTCCTTACACAGTGGCTGAAAAAATGAATCAAAACCTACATAATATCTCTGCTACGAATAAATAATAAGTAAGCTGAAGTCTAATTCAGCACAAAATCCACTCAAAAAATGGCTCTACTTCAAACCAAAACGACGTATGATTCAAAATACGAATCACTTCCAAGGTTACAGATAGATATACTTGGTGATTGGTTCGCGCGCGTGCTGCTATGTTTGCTATGACAGCTGAGTCATTGGACGATGTTATGAAAATTTGACGTGCAAGAAACATGTCTGACTGTTGACGTGCTGCACACGGCTTTTAATCCCCGCCTACTAGGACACGAATTTTAATCCCCGCCTATTAGGACACAATTTTTGCGGGGTCATTTTTTTAACGCAGTTAGATTTCCTTACTTATTATTTATTCGTAGTATCTCTGTATCGCGTGGTTTTATTTCGCCCACTATTGGCACTCTCTTTCGATTTCAAATTCAAAATCGTTATTTCAATTAGGCCAGCTTGTGGCACTGATGTCACTTATGGCACTTATGTGGCACTTGGTCGAGACTCTACCACCAGTTCGGAAAGCTAAGAAGAGTCGACAGTTGCTCTATTTAATAAAACAAAAATAAACTTTCGTCTTTCTAATATTACTAGATGATGCCGGCGACTTCGTCCGCGTGGATTAAGGTCTTTTTATTCCCACGGGAACTCTCTTATTTTCCGGGATAAAAGGTAGTCTATGTGTTATTCCTTACTACGATCTATCACTGTGCCAAATTTCAGCCAAATCATTTCAGTTGATGCGGCGTGATTGAGTAACAAACATCCACATATCCAAACTTTCGCATTTATAATATTCTAATAGGAAAAATAGAATAATAGGATGTGATTATGTGATATGATACTGTATTAGATGTCAGTGATTGCAAGTAAAGTAGTTTCTATTCTACTTCAGCAAGTAGACACATTTTCTCTGTTGTCACCAGGCGGGATCTTCTTCGCGAACCCGATGCGCAAGCAGGGCTATATCACTATGCTGGACCCGCTGCAGGACTCGTTCGGCAGCCGCATGGGCGGCCTGCTGTTCCTGCCGGCGCTGTGCGGCGAGGTGTTTTGGGCTGCCGGCATCCTGGCTGCACTTGGTAAGTTTAATATACCACCGAACGCAATTTCACCCTCACCACCTGGGTGCCTGGAGCACTCGACCATCCGTTGCTCCAGATTTTTTTTCCACGTACTACCAAATTGTGGAATCATCTCCCTTCGACAGTGTTCCCACTTAATTACAATGTGGGGTTATTCAAGGGGCGAACCAATAAGTTCCTGAAAAGCCGGCAGTGGTGGTGCCTCTGGTACTACAAGTGTTCATGGGCGGCGGTAATCACTTTACATCAGGTGTCACCAGCAGGTAGGTCAGGTAGGTCAGGTTACCCGCCAGCTCGTTTGCTCGTTTCGTTATGAATAGTCATATAAAAAAAAAAGTTTAATATACCCACAGAGTGCAAGGGACACCATCTTCTTCTTCTTCTTCTTCAACTAATGGACGTCCACTGCTGGACATAAGTCTCCTGCATGGACCTCCACAAGCCTCGGTCTTGCGCCGCCTGAATCCAGCGGCTCCCTGCGACTCGCTTGATGTCGTCTGTCCACCTAGTGGGGGGTCTGCCAACACTGCGCTTCCCGGTGCGAGGTCGCCACTCCAGCACCTTGGGACCCCATCGACCATCAGCTCTTCGAACTATGTGCCCCGCCCATTTCCACTTCAGTTTCGCAACCCGCAGAGCTATGTCGGTGACTTTGGTTCTCCTACGGATCTCCTCATTTCTGATTTGATCTTGCAGGGATACTCCGAGCATAGCTCTCTCCATCGCCCGCTGAGTGATCCTGAGCCTTCTTATGAGGCCCATAGTTAGCGACCATGTTTCGGATCCGTAAGTAATCACTGGCAACACGCACTGTTCGAAGACTTTAGTCTTCAGGCACTGAGGAATTTTGGACGAAAAGACATCTCTAAGCTTCCCGAACGCTGCCCAGCCGAGTTGGATTCGGCGGTTGATCTCTTTCTCGAAATTGGACCTACCTAGCTGGACTGTGTGTCCCAGGTATATATACTCGTCTACAATTTCGAGTGCAGAGTTCTCCACGATTACTGGGTGGAGCGGAGCATGAGCATTAGACATGATTTTCGTCTTGCTCATGTTCATTTTAAGGCCCACCTGTTGAGAAACCCTGCTGAGGTCATTGAGCATTGTATTGAGGTCTCCCAGAGTCTCTGCCATAATGACTATGTCATCGGCAAATCGAAGGTGAGTGATGTACTCGCCGTTTATGTTGATGCCAAGTCCGTTCCAATCCAGAAGCTTAAAGACGTCCTCCAACGCAGCGGTAAAGAGCTTCGGGGAGATTACGTCTCCCTGCCGCACTCCACGCTGCAATTGGATTGGCCTTGTAGTCTGGTCCTGTATACGTACTGACATAGTGGCGTTTTCGTACAAACACTTCAACACTTGAATGTACCGGTAGTCAATACGGCATCTCTGCAGCGACCTCAATACAGCCCAGGTTTCCACCGAATCGAAGGCTTTCTCATAGTCCACAAACGCTAAGCAAAGTGGCCTGTTATACTCTTCCGTCTTCTGTATAACCTGCCGCAGCGTATGAATGTGGTCTATGGTGCTAAAGCCTTTTCGGAAACCGGCTTGTTCGGGAGGCTGGAAGTCGTCGAACCTACGGGCGAGACGATTCGTAATGACTCTCGAGAACAACTTATAAACATGACTCAGCAGCGAGATGGGTCTATAATTCTTCAACAAGGTGTTATCACCTTTTTTGAAGAACAGAACCACCACGCTCCTGTGCCATGCTTCCGGCGTTGTACCCTCGTGAATGACGGAATTGAACAATCGCTGAAAGATCTTTAAAACCGGTTTTCCACCCGCTTTCAGGAGTTCCGCCGTGATTCCGTCATCACCTGGCGCCTTGTTGTTCTTGTGTTGTTTGAGAGCCATACTAATCTCGTATAGGCTGACGTCCGGGATATCTTCGGTATAGTGTCGGGTCAGTTTGGCTCTAGGGTCTTTGGCCAAATCTTCAACAGGTTTCTGTGTCGTGGTATATAACTGTCCATAGAACTTCTCGACCACTCCCAAAACCTCAGGACGAGAAGAAACGAGACGACCGTCGTCAGTTTTCAGCCGCGTCAGCTGGCTCTGTCCGATAGACAGATCTCTCGCGAACACTTTGGAGCCTCGGTTCCGCTCGATGGTATCTTTAATACACTCGGTATTAAAGATACGAAGGTCGCGGGTTTGAGCCTTAGAGATCTGCCTATTAATTTGCCGATAGGCATCCGCGTCTGCCGACGACTGAAGTCTCATCTCTTGTCTCTCTTCCATTAGTTTGAGTGTGTGGTCAGAGAACTTTTTGGTTCTTTTCCTGCAATGGGTCTTAAAGAACTTAGACCCCACAGTATGGACAGTTTCCACAAACCTGTTGTTAAGATCGTCCACAGAAACGCAATCTGCTAGGCAATCGAATCGGTTCTGCAGTTCGAGTTGGAAGTTTTCGGGGTTTTGGATATGAGCACGAGTAGGTCGGAGAGTTGACTTCACCAGTCTGGCCCGTTCCAGCTTCACGTTGATATTCAATGTGCCTCTTACCATACGGTGATCGCTGCCGGTTTTTACCCTATTGATCACAGAGACATCATTGAATATATGCCGCTTGGTCGACATGATGAAGTCTATCTCATTTCTCGTGGAACCATCGGGACTCATCCATGTCCATTTTCTGTGTGGCCGCTTCTTGAAGAAGGAGTTCATCATAAAGAGGCCCTCCTTCTCCATGAATCTGATAATATATAATTTTCCGTGACAAATGGAATTGTAAATCCAAGAACGATGTTTTTGTAACCTTGAAGGGACACCATAACGTAAACTTTTTTTTTTAAAGAATATTAGCCAAGCTGAATTTGGCTTATATTCTCCTCTCCCCTTCAAATAAGCGAAAAGCTTGCGCTAGGAGTGGGTACTACAATAGTGCAACGGGTGCGGCACGAACCTACGACCTATCAGTTTTCAGTCCGCACCTTTAACCGTTGGGTTATTGAGGCTTCAAACTTTGCGAAAAGGTTACAAAAACATCGTTCTTGGATTTACAATTCCATTTGTCACGGAAAATTATATATTATCAGATTCTGGGTAGAAAATGTAGGAAATTTATTGAATACCTATTTCTTTATGAAATCCTTTTTTTGACGACGCGAAAAATGCCTATCTCCCTCAGTTTTATTCTACCGCAGACATTTACAATCGGGAATCACGTCTATCACACGTCCAATCTTCTATCTTATATTATATTAGTAGTATTATATTATATTAGTATCTTTCAGTTTTCGGAACCGTCAGTCAAGAAAAGTTTGCTCCAAGGGCGTATCAAAACTTTGTAAGAAAATGTTGCGACATTTTCTTATCTTATTTTATCGTAATATTTATAAGTGGGAAAAACTTTGTGACGGTAACTAGTTTTAACCGGTTATAGCAAAGCCCAAAAGTAGGGTATTATTTTAACACTAAAGATATTTGAGTTGATTCGTGGTTTAATGACATAATTACATAATTCCTATAAATTATACGAGTCCGTACGACAATAAATTCTTTTACTTGTAATTGTCGATATTTAGATCCATTTTAAATTCTATGTATGTATTTATGTAAACAATCATAGGTAGCCGGTACGTAGGGTAGATCTCCGCAGAGAATACCGGGATTTTTATCCAAATCTTATCCGTCATCAGTTATCCTGGGGCCCAAGTCTGCTATTGCAATTGCAGTTCAATTGTCTATCAATGACATCCCAATTTTAGCAATTTTGGTAGTCTACTAATTCAATGGCGTCACAATTGTTTTCCGATGGTTTGCCACTGACACATCTAGCTTTGAATCTAGCTTAAATAAACGTTTTTAATATTTAGTTTTTTTGAAACTCATTTCGGCAAACGCTTTTTAAGCTAATGGTAATACCGAGGCATCATTGAATTACAATCCAATTATAAGAAATCGAACGACCATTGTGAATTTAGTAGACTACGAAATTTTGGACCAATGATAATTGAATTGTAATTGTATTGCGGTTCAATGACAATGACATGTAAAATAGCAGACTTGGGGCCCTGATTCCACGACCGCTTATACATGCCTATACATCTATCAATTAAAACTCCTATTCCGGCTTCGAGTTATACTCGTATTATATAGAGTAGATGTAGAGTCGAGAGCAAGTAAGTGGAATAAAATATTCACAATATGTTAGTCGAGCGGACCGCTCCGTGCTTGCCGCGCTAAATTTAAATATTAAATTTGCAACATCTTTTAAATTTATAGCCCCTGATGTAGACATTGTCAACTGGAATGATATTGTTACTTATTGCACGTTCGCAATTTGAACTTTGTTTTAGTTAAGCCAAAGAATGTATTATAATCACATTATAATTATTATATAAATAACTTTATTTCAACAAATGGTGTATTTATTTCAATCTTCAATTAAAATGTGTTTGTTTGTTGGTTTGTCCATCTATCACGCCACAAATGAGCTACGGATTGACGTGATTTTTTGCATGAGTATAGTTGAGGTTTTGAAGAGCAAATAAGCAACTTTTTTAAAACCAGAGCTGCAGAGAATAAGTTGCTCCAGATCTTTTTTCCACGTACTACCAAATTGTGGAATCATCTCCCTTCGACGGTGTTCCCACTTAATTACAATATGGGGTTATTCAAGTGGCGGACCAACAAATGGTGGTGCCTCTGGTACTACAAGTGTTCATGGGCGGCGGTAATCACTTAACATCAGGTGACCCGCCTGCTCGTTGCCCTATCGTGCAGCTATCGTGAATATAATTTTATGTCAAGTATTCTTTTAAAATGTAAAAACATTTATTCATGAGCCAATTCTTAAGTTTTACTTTAAAAGTTTGAAGTGGCATAGCCTCTAGCGTTAAAGGCCCCTTGTTAAATATTATTATTACCATTTCTTTTGCATATATTGTTCTGTCGTACTCTTTTGAATCTAAATGAGTCGGATAAAAATACCGAACGTGAAATGGAGCTACAATTTCCGGCGTAATCTTTGCAAGCCCGGAGGCTTTGCAAGTTCATCCCGAATGTATTTATACGTATCCCTATCCGTGTATCACACACGGCTTCATGAAAAATATATCCGTATGCTTTATTTTTCGAACAGTGAAATCAAACAGCGAATACGATATTTTTTACCCTGCAGGGTTTGATTTCTCTGCAGTCTAAGTTTTTTTAGAGATGTTAAAATTATAAATAGTAACATGTATCTTACCACAGTGTGGGGTACAAATTATTAGTGTGGGTATTTGACCGTTATCAAAATATGGATATTCATTAATTACAATCGAAAATGTTACATGTAAGAATAACATTTGTAAAAACAGAAAACAAATCGGTCAAAAGCAAATAAGGTATAAGCTGTTTTACTGCGGCTGTTTCCATCTCTTTCTAAAACGAAATTTTGTAAGGAGGAACTGAATCGTGACGTCATGTTGCAATAGCGCTCTCTTTTTCTAAAAGGAAACTTTACTAACTTAGACTGCTCGCTTATAAGCCTTATAAGTAGCGTTGCCAGTATTCAGTTGCCAGTTGCCGTATTTCCCGGGACATCCCGTATTTTAGGCATAGTTTAAAATGTCCCGGCGGGACTCAATATGTCCCGTATTTGAACCGTACTTCGTTTTTCATTATGATATCGATCCAAGTATTCACACACGCAACGTTCGTAAAAAAGTGAGTTGATCACCACTGACTGACACTAAATAATTTTGTTTTTTTATTTGTCCCGGGTAGAAAACTGAAATCCCGTATTTTTTTGCCTTTTTAACCATTTGTCCCTTATAGGCTGAAAAAAAATCTGGCAACCCTACTTATAAGCCTAATGGAAAGCGCGTTCTACCTCGGCCTATATCTACTAAGTACCTACCTAAGTTGCTAAAAATCATTGATCCGTAGCTGCTCGTGGTCGTGCTATATGTATCTGCTTAATCGAAGCGTTTAAATGATAACTATATTGAAACTCAGTCGTAGCAACCCTAAAGTTGGTTAGTGCTTTCGACATTTCCATTTTGCTATCCGAAAACTAATTGAATTCTGTTTGAAATGCAAAAATGAGACCTGTATCTGTTTTTGTGATGTTTTGTTTAGATTTGGGCTGCTTTTTGTTAGGAAAAGAGAACAATTTAAATTAGATTGTTGTATTTCGATGCTAGAAATCTATCAATGTTAGTATGAGATCTGAATTTTCATACTAAAGATACCTACAAGGTGGCCATTGACAAAATATAAATGAAACTATGAATCTAAAAATAAATCCTATTCATAAGAATTCCGACTATTTCTAATTAAATGTCACGAAGGTTTTCCTGAACGGGTAGGGTAGGTAGGCATTTAGTGAACGTTAATGAACACAATTCTGAAGGGCGAGGGTCACGCTTGTTACAATGTTCTCGGCCACAGTATATTATATTCGGTGAATCGGTAGCGTACCTGTGAAAGGGGTGGCTGGTAAATTCCAAAATTACTGTTACTATGAGAACGCGAATAGCTCTTTTTTACACATGGAGGAATCAAATTTTTATATTCTTCAAGTTTTTACACGACTGTCCAAAAAAGGAATGTACCTAATGTTTTCAGGGTTTATGTATGTGAGTTTCTTTATTCGACCACTAGATAATGCCCACGACTTCGTCCCCGTGGATTGAGGTATTTTGATCCCGCGGGAACTGTTGAATTTTCCGGGATAAAAAGTAGCCTATGTGTTAAATTCAAATTCAAAATTTATTTATTTCATATAGGCTACCTTGTAGCACTTATGACACGTCATAAATCTACCACCTTTTCGGAATGCAGATTCTACTGAGAAGAACCGGCAAGAAACTCGGCAGTTGCTCTTTTCAAAAAATAAAATAAAATAATTTTACAATAAGTAACAAAACTAAGCTAAGTATACAGTGCTTCCACAGTGAAGTTTATTATTCCAGACTATAATATATCTCTGTGTAAAATTTCATCCAAATTGGTTCAATCGTTGCAGCGTGATTGAGTAACAAACATCCATACATCCAAACTTTCGCATTTATAACATTAAATAGGATAACTTCTAAGTGCCTGAACAGATTTGGGTGTTTTCAGTTGATATTCTTTAAAGCAGTCGGGTATTTTATTCTATTTATATCGCAAATATTTGGAATGCCCCTTCGGCTTCTGTTTTTCCAACTAACTACATATAACTTGGGTGTTTTTAAATCAAGAGTGCATAGGCATCAAGCAAGCTCGCACCATCTTAGGCGGCATCTTCACTGGCCATCAGGTGAGATCGCAGTCGAAAATCACGTAAATTTTTTGTTCTATTACTGTGTAATTGAAAGACAAACCAACAAACAAATACTTTTCGCATTTATAATATTAGTTAGGATATACCTACATTATATTAGTAACGTTCGTTTATCTACCATACCACAATACCAAAAGAGAAGTTGATACCTCTATTGCTCTTTTAGTATTTGTAAGGTATTGCCTCTACAGCACCCAGCTTATATAACTCTATTTGTTGTTTAAAAAAATATCACTCTCATTTTCAAATTAAAATATTAACCATAATAAATTAACTTAATTGGATAATTTATGATATGGAATTATCGTTGCATCGTTGTTTATCGTTATTGTCAATATTATGATCGAGTAACTGGAGTAGGGGACTTTATATAGGGTGTTGGCGGGTGTTAGTGGTCGGGGCGCCTACATTCATTCGTCAATAAATCCACAGCCGCTACCAACTCTACAAATACAAAGTAATAATATTACCAGCTTTAAAGTTACGGTAATATGTTGACTCTTAGAATCGCGATATCTAGGAATGGGTAACTCTTAGGAAAAAAATTTTTTTTGGTAAAACTTACCGTTTTCGAGAAAAATCCAAAAAACCTCAAATTTTGACCCTTGACCCCGAATAACTTTTGTAGCACACATAGGATCGATGGGGATTTTTTAAAATGGTAAACCCCAGCTCTCCACCAAAATCTGGCTCTCTGGGAATTTTTGTTATTCCACCACTATTTTTATATCTAAATTGACCGGACTAAGTGTCAGATTCATTATGTAGGCGAAATGATGAATGATCAGATTATGTAGGCGAATATTCAGTAAGAGCCAATACGGTCTTAGCTCAAAGCCTATTTTATTTACGGTACCCAATACGGTGAGCTAAATTATTCAACTAACTAATCTTAATCTTCCTTAAATAGAGACAGTTGCTCAGAAACTTGGTAAAGGGCAGAATTCTGGGCACGTTTCTAGTTTGCCGCTCATACATTTTGTATTGGTTGTTGTGATTGGGAATATAATAGAAAAGATAATTTTAGCATTGAAAGAAATGTTTATTTATCTAAATGGAGCCATTTGGCTTCAAAATGGTTGCATTTTTTATCTAAATGTATAAAAAGAAAAGGTGACTGACTGATTGATCTATTTACGTACAACTTGGATCACTGGATGGATCGAGCTGAAAGGCATCAGGCATGGTCGTAAAACAACAGAAAGAAGCGGAATTTCTGATCAGTCATGTTTGTCCACAGGAGCCACCCTGGCCGTAATCATCGACATGGATCACCGCACCTCAGTCATCTTCAGCGCTTGTGTAGCAGTCTTCTACACCCTATTCGGAGGCCTCTACTCCGTCGCATACACAGATGTCATCCAACTGTTCTGCATCTTCATAGGCCTGTGGATGTGCATACCCTTCGCCTGGGCCAATGATCACGTCAAGCCCTTGAGTTCCATGGAAGTGGACTGGATCGGGAGAATCGATCCGGATTACTACTGGTTCTATGTCGATTACGGGCTCTTGCTAATATTTGGAGGGATCCCTTGGCAGGTAATCTTTGCTGACAATCTTGAACTCTGAAGCGGATAATTCCATTTTTTTAAATTCAAGACAAGTTAGACAATTACTGCAATCTTGCCTGAAGGTGAGTGACTTGGTAGTATAAAGCCATGACGATCCAGTCTAAGATGGTAGCGGGCTAACTTGGAAGGGGCTATGGCAGTTTTAATCCCATGGCTTTTTCACGCCATCGTGCCACGCTAGATCGCTTGGCAGCACGTATTTGACGTTAGGGTTGTAACTAGCTACAGCCAAAGCATTCCACCAGATGATACAAGGTACAATATCCACTATACACCGCTCGACTTCTTGCTACACAAAATAGGAAAAACAAGCAAACAGCTCATAATAAGCAATACCTACTATCATCGCGAAACACCACCTCAAAAATACACTTAGGGGAACACCCTCATGAGATGTTGAACGTTGATTCTACAAAGCAAATTACAAATTGTGGTGCTACGCATTGCTTGCTGAGATGTTTGCTTTATCTGCAAGTGTAGTAGCAGAAGGGTGGTCATTGCTAATCATGCAACACGTTGCACGTTTTAATTTGGTCTAATTTTGCGGATTATAGCAGATTAAACTTGTTGTTCCTTGTTATCACAGGCTTCCTCAAAATTGTGTCTCTTTAATTTCTATTTTAACAGGGAGTACAGACAAGATTTAGAGCTGATACTATTAATATCTGTGTGCAGGTATACTTCCAAAGAGTGCTCAGCAGTAAAACAGCGGGGCGAGCTCAGGTTCTCTCCTACGTAGCGGCTATCGGCTGCATTTTCATGGCCATCCCACCCGTGCTCATTGGAGCCATCGCTAAAGGCACTGGTTAGTGAATAGTTGAATTTAGGTACATGTCGTCGCCATTGCTAACCATGTTCAGCCGGACGTATGTGTCTTGTTGGGACTTCCGTCGCATGCATCCAGCTTTTCGTCATCAGTCCACCTAATGAGAGTTCTACCAATATTGAGCTTTGAGGTGCAATGTCACCAGCGCCACTTTAACATACTGCTTTTTAATCAACTTTAAAAAAGGAGGTCCTCAATTTTATTTTCTAAGTATAGAATAGTTTTCTCTCAGATTTCTGAAACAATTTGCATGAATTTTTACTCCATAAAAGAATTTGGGTATAACTTTTTAAAGTAGCAGACTTGCCTCTTTAGAGGCAATTCATGATGATTTGTGAATATTATTTTTTTACGTGCTGAGGCCTCTACACATTGAACCATGCTATTAGACCAATGCTATTGCCAACATAAAGTCTGTGTTTATGCGATACACGTTGGTACATTGGCTGCTAACGACATAATAGTGGGCCTTTAAATAATGGGTCAACGCATATTAGATTCTAAAGGGAATCTGTACCTGACAAAAAATTCATCAGCATTCCTTTTCCAGCTTGGAACGAAACTGCCTACCGCGGACCCTTAACAGCCGACGGTGAACTGACCTCCGAACAGACGTCCATGATCCTGCCATTAGTGCTGCAGCACCTGACACCGGATTTTGTCTCCTTTTTCGGTCTGGGAGCAGTATCTGCCGCCGTCATGTCGTCAGCTGACTCCAGTGTGCTTAGCGCTTCTTCTATGTTTGCCAGGTTAGTGTCATATATACTGATGTTTACTGTTACGGTCTCACGTGTATCATTACGTGAGATTGTAGTTGTTGACTTTTAACACTTGAATACGAACTGATCTACAATCAGACGTTCACGATCTTACCTGGAGGCTATTTTTGCTGCTTTCATGCCGTCAGCTAACTCGATATATACTTAGAACAGATATTTGCCAGGTTAGTTTTTTAGTTTAGAATTTTGATACTCTAGGTTTTTTGCTACTGTCTCAAATGTCTATTATTATCACCATGATATCAGTCAGTGAAATCTACATTCTAACCTCAAATGTGTAATGATCTCTACTTAGACTTCCACTTTCATGATATTGCCATTAATGCTGCAGGAAGCGGCTGTTACCCATCCATACTAAATTACAAAAATTGGACTTATGTACCTACGAGTTTTTAGATATTTAGATTTTTCAAAGGCGAACTTTCAGTATTTCCATTAAACATCTGTCAACAGCTCTGAAATTACCGGATGTAGCATTCGACAGGCCTTTTTTGAACAGGAAGTTAGGGCCATTTCAATTTTATGGAATTCCAATTAATTTTATCGGTCGAATAATAGTTTTATGCCAGCCGAGTGAACTTTTTGCTATTTTAGCAATTTTTGTATATTTTGATTATACATAGAAATAATAGAAACTTTAACATCTTTTTTTGTATAAGAATGTGATTAGTACGCTTGATTATATCAAGTTATATCTACATATATTTTATAAATTTTAGGTATGTGTCATTAAAATCTAAATTAAAATTATTTATTTTTTCGTCTAGGAACGTGTACAAGCTAATCTTCAGGCAGAATGCTTCAGAAATGGAGATCATTTGGGTGATGCGCGTCTCTATCCTGATAGTGGGCGTGCTCTCTACCATCATGGCACTCACCATCCCTTCCATTTACGGCTTGTGGTAAGTTGATATTATATGTACTTATATCTATAATATTAGACCGACGCAACGTGACTGTTTCATAGATGGAACGAACCTTACCACACCAACTAATTCTACGCGGTTCTAAATTATTCAAGTGATTAAAGTGTATGTATTCGAAAATATGTCGATTGAGATGCGATTGAGATTTTTTTATTCATTTATGTAACACTTTAGAATAGAATAGAATAGAAATATTTTTTATACAAATAAACTTTTACAAGTGCTTTTGAATCGTCGATGAATCTAACACTGGTTCGGAATGCCCTTCCTGCCGAGAAGAGCCAGCAATAAACTCAGCGGTTGCTCTTTTCAAAAAAATTTTTTTACAATAGGTAACAAAACTATGGTATGTTTACAGTGTTTCCACAATGAAGTTTCAAAAATGTATACCTAAATACAATCCAATACATGTTAAGACGGGTAGACATAAAGTAGACCCATTCCCGTTGGTGGCACCCGTTCACGAGCATGACGCATGATCTAGCCATTGACCTGCGATATCATCCGCGTGGGTTAGGTTTTTGCGAGCCCTCAGAAACCTTTTGTGGTTCACTCTCAAAATCTTCAACTGTAATAATATTATGTATTATGCACACTGTTGCTTCGTTGCTGCGTCAAGAACAAACCAAAAAAAAACCAAACTCACTTTCGTATTTTGTAAGGATTGAATTGATAGATCGAACGAACAAAGTTGTGAGCAACTACTATAGTGGCTGGTACTCTACATTTATTGTACCCTATTCTTCTTCCTTTTTTTGCTGACTACTATCATAGATTGTTAAAATGAAATTGACCTTAAAAATCTCAGACGATTTCACAATAATAAGGTGTCAACGAGTCTATTCCAGTCCAAGTACCTACTCAAGCTCAATTAGGCTCCTTCGCAAAATGGCTTTATGGCCCATTGTCGGGCGTGATCTAGCGCATTTCGTAACTCACATGAAATGGCGCCGTCGAGTCGCTTCGTATTTTTCGTTGGTACTAGGTAGATAATACAAGTATTTCATATCAAATGATCCTGTTGGATATTTTCGTCTCCCGTCCTTTTCCTTACTAATATTATAGATGCGAAAGTGTGTCTGACTGTTGGTTTGTCCTTTAATAAGGCTGCAACAGAGCTACGGATCGACGTGATCGTTTCGATCGATTCGATACCCATGCAAAAATTCGACTAATTTTTATCCCGGAAAATCAAAGATTTCTCGCGGGATTTTTAAAACTAAATCGTGTCGTTTCCTACGATGAATAAAAAAAGGAAAAGTTTTAAAGTACATTTACAGTAAAAAATACAAATATTATTTTACTGTCAACGGTACCCGTATGACGTCATTTTGTATCAGTCGACGACGGCCAACTTGGAGTGAACGGGTGGTAATGAATCACGTAAAATGAGTCCCAGTGTCCCAATCAGGCTCCTTTCGCAGAGCCTTTACGGCCTATTGTTGGAAGATGGTCGGCCGTATTTCGTAACTTAACAACCTAAGCACTATAGTTATATGGTGTAAGCGTACCTACTTCACGTAATGTAGGGCTCTGTAGGGTTAGTATAAATAATAATAAAAAAATATATAAATAATTATAGGGTTGAATTAAAAAAATCATCTAGTATAGATCTATGATACAGTTGTGTATAAAAAGAGGTGGATATGTTACAAGCATGTGGTAAATGAAGCACGTAGTGGCAGATATTTGTCTTACTCTATTATATACTTCGTCGTTCGGAACAATTTTTTCGCTTGTTTTGTGCGTATATTATAACTCATCCCTAGTAGAATATCATAGGTATAGATACATATATATCATGTCAGAGTTCCAATTAGGGCAGCGTACTTATCAGGGATTTGGGAATTGATAAACATAAATACATATTTATTATCCCTTTCATAAAACCTTGATTTAAATTCGTCGGATATTTTATGTATCTCAATAATCTCTATAATCTAGATCAGATTGAAAATGTAGATCACGAGTTAATTGGAATACGGTTCTCGGTTATGAGAATTATTTGTTCGAGTGTTAATAAAATGTGATTAAAATCAAGTCCATTGGGATTTATGAATAAAATTGACAGTAGAATAATGTTTATTTACGTTTACTACATTAAATGTTACATAGATATATTGTATTATATCCGTCCGTCCGTTTGTCTGTCTATTAGCGAGCTGTATCTATGATGTATGATCCGTAATAGGTAGACAGTTGAAATTTTCACCGGATGTGTATTTCTGTTGGCGCTATAACAACAAATAATAAAAGTAAAAATAAATTAAAAAAATTAAAAAAAAAAACTTAGAATTCATTTTCAAAATACTTGTGTTTAGAAATTAGTCTTTTTATTATTATTAGGAGTTTGTCTAAATTTCTCTTAAGTTTAAATTAAGTTCCCTATAAAATACTTTCCGTCGTTACACTAGATGGCGCCGTCTTAAGTTGTGTCGCGGTAGTGTTGAGGATCGTCTATATGATTAAATTGCATGTATGGGTTTTTAATAAATGCTCATACGTTCTGGGTTTATGCATATCATTTTCCCACGGCTATCCGGATCCTGAACAAGGTCCTTCCGAGTCGGAACGTTTTTTGAGCCAAATTTTGGTACACTGTCACATTGTAATTTATCTTATAGATAGCTAGTTTCAGTCAGTGTTGGTCAAGTTAACTAACAAAAAGTGAGTTGTGACTTATGAAGAAAAACATCGGTGACAAGATCCAGAGGTGTGGTGAAGTGAAGTGGTAAAGTGCAAAAGATAAACTGTGAGTACACTAATTTAAGCCTTATAAGCAGTGAGTAAAAAACTTAAAGAATTAATGCATGAAAAAAGACTTGTAAAATTTCAAAGAGCTAGTCAGGACTTAGAAAAATAAGCGTAAAAACGACGAGACGAGGAATCTATGTCCTAATTCACTGTGATTCAAGTTAAAAAGATAGAAAAATTTTGAACAAAGCTAAAATTTTGAAACGTAAAGATGGAAGCAGACTTGAGAATTATGAAAGATCTAAAAGGTCAAATAGAAAGAGGAAGGAGCAACTTTAAAAAACTAAATAAAGACAGCATGACAGAATCATATATTGTTGCAAGGCTAGAAGGACTAGAAGATATACTCAAAAGGTTTTTAAACAAGCATGAGAGCATTATTGCCACTTACACGAGCGAAGAGATAGAAGAAAGCGGCTACATGGCGAATGATGTCTTCAATTCTGGTTATGAAATCTACCTTAACTACAAGAGCGAATTAAATTCATCAATGCATTCGAAAACTAAATACTCTACAAGTTTCGACACCTCTTCAGCTTACACAGTTACCGGCTCTCTTGTGAAGTTGCCCAAGATATCAATCCCTGTGTTTAGTGGTAACTACTCGGAGTGGTCGTCATTTAAAGATCTGTTTGTCTCCCTGATTCATAATAATCCTACCTTAGATGACGTTCAACGTTTACATTATTTAAAAACTCAGCTTAAAGGTGAAGCAGAACAGTTGATTAAGCATATACCTATCACTCAGTCTAATTATACTAAATGTTGGGAGATATTGCAAGATAGATATAATAATAAGAGGTTCCTTTTAAATTGTATATTTAAGCGTTTGTTTAATCAACAGGTTCTAGCTAATGAATCATCGCGTGGTCTTAAGGATCTCCTCGATACAACATCAGATTGTATGCATGAATTAACCAATTTAGGTATCAAGGTGGAATCCTGGGATCTCATTTTAATTTATATCGTTAGTCTGAAATTGGACGCTGAAACGCGTAAGCAATGGGAATTACACGTTAATAATTTAAGTCAACATTTTCCTACTTTTGTAAATTTGAAAGAGTTTTTGGAACATCGTTTTCGCGCGTTAGAATTTGTTGAGCATGCTAAAACTAAGTCAACTCAAAATAATGATAAATATTTTAAAGCCTTCCACACCACTTTAACTGTAACTTGTCCCTATTGTACTGACAACCATAATGCAATTTCCTGTAATAAGTTTACCCAAGAACATGACAACAAGCGTCAAGATATAGTCGAGTCCGTGGGATTGTACTGTAATAGCCTTGGTGAACATAAGGAAGAGTGCCGTGTACCAACATCAAGCCATTTCTGTCGAAGTCCAGGCAATGCCGGTCCCTGCTCCGTGGCAGGGTTCCCGAAAGCAACTGAGACTGACCAGAAAGTTAAGTTAAAACAAAATTCTTCGTTTCAGACAAATGAAGCCGACCATTTAGCAAATAACTTTGCGATGAGCCCATCTATACAGAGCCAAACATTATTGGCCACGGCCTTGATTAAATCTGAGGCAAGAAATGGGAATTTTCATATATTGAAAGCCTTACTAGACCAAGGGTCGGAAGCATCATTCATATCCGAGGCAGCTGTGCAGCTTTTGGGATTAACTAAAGTAGCAACCAAAGGATGCATATCTGGTTTGAGTGATAATCAGAGCGATTTAATGTCAAATTATATGGTTAGGGTTAATTTGCAGTCGCTTCACGAACCTAACTTTAAAGTACAGGTTAAGGCTTATGTATTAAATACTGTCACAAATGAATTACCCAAACAAAAATTCGTTCTACCCTATTGGGCAGATTTAGGTCGAATTTCTCTTGCCGATCCACAGTACAATTCCCCTAATAAAATTGATATTTTGTTAGGTGCTGAAGTTTATTGCAGTATTCTGAAAAAAGGGTTGCTTAAACACCCAATGGGAATCATTATTGCGCAGGATACTCACTTCGGATGGGTGCTGTCGGGTCAAATAGGTAATAGCAATGACACGAATTGTAGAGATCACAATATAAATTGTGGTACTCTCAACCCGCTAAAAAATAAAGACCAAAATAGTTGTCGAAAACGGAAAAAGTGTGTAACTAAATTGCCAAAAGAAAAAATAAAGGAAAATGAATTTTCGAGAATGCTAAAGCTTGCTTGGAGTTGTAGAGCTGAAAAATTTGATAACATGGCAAACACAAAAATTATTAATGAAATTGATCCAATCACTCCATGCAGGTCACTTGGAAATAGTTCGAACTTACCTCGGCAGGATAAAACAACTCAGAACTTTCCTAGCCGAGGTAAGCACAAAATAATATAATGTTAAAAAAAAAAAATGATGAACAATGGGACAAATTACTGGCTATTACTGTTTACATATTCAATGAAATATCACGTGATTGATCCAAATCCTCTTTATAGCAAGACTAGGTGAGTTTTTAATTCAGTTTTATTCTGTTTAGTAGAGCATTATAAATATTACATTATTTTACAGTCCACATGTAACAGTTAATTTTAGTGAACAACCAATTTATGTTTTTGTAGACTTAATTATTTATTGTATACAATTGGTGTTGTAGGATTTGTTTGATAATGCTTAGTTTCTATATTTCTATCTTCTGTTTCCCACTTGAAGGACTATTCTGTCCTTGGCGGGCGGTATGTCTAAATTTCTCTTAAGTTTAAATTAAGTTCCCTATAAAATACTTTCCGTCGTTACACTAGATGGCGCCGTCTTAAGTTGTGTCGCGGTAGTGTTGAGGATCGTCTATATGATTAAATTGCATGTATGGGTTTTTAATAAATGCTCATACGTTCTGGGTTTATGCATATCATTTTCCCACGGCTATCCGGATCCTGAACAGAGTTACCATTTTTTGTTTTTTCATATGATTGTAATTTTATAATAATTTTAGTCTTAACTTCTCTGTAAGTGAGCAAAATGTTCTTTGGAGAATAAATTCTTTAAACCTAAAGGGAGATTTTATTTTTATTTTTATGTACGTATACGTATAAGAAATTAGAAGACAACATATTATGTTAGAAGAAGTAGACATAGGTGATCCCCTGGTAGAGACGTATTTTCTTGTTTTTTTTTGCGACGGTACGGAACCTTTCGCGTGCGAGTCCAACTCGCTCTTGGCCGGTTTTATTAGCCAATCCCACAGCTGGCCTAAGTAACTGGCGTAATTAACGACGCGTATTTCCACAGGTCGATGTGCTCAGACCTGGTGTACGTGATCCTGTTCCCTCAACTCCTGATGGTGGTGCACTTCAAGAAGCACTGCAACACGTACGGATCCCTGGCCGCATACATCGTGGCGCTGCTGGTGCGGCTGTCGGGGGGTGAGAAGCTGCTCGGCCTGCCACCCCTCATCCACTACCCAGGGTGGGATCCGGAGAATGAAGTCCAACTGTTCCCCTTCAGGACAATGGCGATGGTTCTGTCGCTCTTCACCCTGGCCTTCATATCCTGGCTGTCTGTGTGAGTTTCTTTTGTTTTTCGTTGACAAGATAGTCCTTGACTGCGATCTCACCTGATGGTAAGTACGATACAGTCTAAGATGGTAGCGGACTAACTTGGAACGGGTGTGGCAATGTAGATTCCCCATACCCCCTGATCGGTTTCTACATCGTACCGGAACGCTAAATCGCTTTGCGGCACGTCTTTGCGGCAGGGTGGTAACTAGCCACGGCTAAAGCCTCCCACCAGAAATATATCTAAATACTAGCTTTAACCCGCGGCTTCGCTCACGTTATGTTCGATTTTTTGACCCCCTATTTAACCCTCTTGGGGTTGAAATTTTCCAAAATCCTTTCTTAGCGGATGTCTACGTCCTAACAGCTACCTGTATACCAAATTTCAGCTCGATCGGTCCAGTGGTTAGAGCTGTGCGTTGATAGATCAGTCAGTCAGTCAGTCAGTCAGTCAGTCACCTTTGCCTTTTATATATTTAGATTATATAAAAGGAAAAGATGACTGACTAACTGACTGATCCATCAACGCACAGCTCAAACCACTGGACCGATCGGGCTGTTTGGCATACAAATAGCTTTTATGACATAGGTATCCGCTAAAAAAGGCTTTTTGAAAATTCACCCTTTAAGGGGATAAAATGGGGGCTTAAAATCGTTCTTAACGTGAGCAAAGCCGTGGCCAAAAGCTAGTTCTTCCATAGTAATACGATAAATTCTTAAGTGTGTGTTTTATTTTTCAGCTGCAAAATTATTGTTTAACTAGCGGACCCGACAGACGTTGTCCTGTCTTAACTATGAATATTGAAACTCCTCTTTTTACCCCCTTGGGGAGAGAATTTTCAAAAAATGTAAAATACGTAATTCTTTATTTTTGATCAAGAGCCAAAATATCAAGTTTCATAAACATAACTTGAAAAATAACTTGAAGAACGAAGGACTATCATACAAACATTCAACCCCTATTTAATCCCTTAGGGGGTAGAATTTTTAAAAACTGTGAAACACCTACTTTTTTGTTTTCAATTTAAAGCCAAAGTACCGAATTTTATGGGTATAGCTTGAAAAATAACGGAGTTTCATACAAACTTTAACCCCCCTTTTTACCCCCTTGGGGGGAGAATTTTCGAAATATGTAAAATACGTAATTCTTTATTTTTGATCAAGAGCCAAAATATCAAGTTTCATAAACATAACTTGAAAAATAACTTGAAGAACGAAGGACTATCATACAAACATTCAACCCCTATTTAACCCCTTAGGGGGTAGAATTTTTTAAAAGTGTGAAACACTTACTTTTTTGTTTTCAATTTAAAGCCTAAATACCGAATTTTATGGGTATAGCTTGAAAAATGACGGAGTTTCATACAAACTTTAACCCCGTTTTTTACCCCCTTGGGGGGAGAATTTAAAAAAAATGTAAAATACGTAATTCTTTATTTTTAATCAAGAGCCAAAATATCAAGTTTCATAAACGTAACTTGAAAAATAACTTGAAGAACGAAGGACTATTATACAAACATTCAACCCCTATTTAACCCCTTAGGGGGTAGAATTTTTAAAAACTGTGAAACACGTACTTTTTTGTTTTCAATTTAAAGCCTAAATACCGAATTTCATGAGTATAACTCGAAAAATGACGGAGTTTCATACAAACTTTAACCCCCCTTTTTACCCCCTTGGGGGGCGAATTTCGAAAAATCCTTTCTTAGTGCTCGCCTACGTCATAAAAGGAACCTACTGTCAAAATTTCAAGTTTCTAACTTCAGTGGTTTAGGCTGTGCGTTGATCGTCAGTCAGTCAGTCAGTCAGTCAGTCAGTCAGGACAAGCCTTTTTATATAATTATAGATTATTGTTCTTGGAATAACTGCTAATTTATTCTGAGTAAGATTTATTCCATGTCTCATTAACTTAGGAATTATAAAACTTTCCATTTGTAGGGATAGGTACTTATTCCCATTTTCTTTAACGTTACGGGCTACCCAAGTTAAGTTAGGTGATGCTATTTCTATCCATTTTTTTTCACGAATCTTTAAAGAACACCTAAAGCTGAAAATTAAATTGGGTAACGGATTGTATTTAGAGGCTACCTACGTAAGAGGGAGTATTTAGGGGATGATTTAGGTATGCTTAGTGTAAACAGGGTAAATTCTCATTAGGTAAATAAGGCAAAATAAACCCAAGGTCTGAATTCTTGCCCTTTGACTCTTCGTTCGTGGATGTTACGCCTCGAATGAATAATGTATCCAATACACATCTCTTGACGATACATTGTGCTCAGAGATTTATTCAGATTATATTTTGCTGACACAGATTTGTCGGAACGTAGTGCGTCAAATCAAAGGGCTTTTCAAATGTTGTTTACTTTGTTTTTTTAACCGAAGAAAAAAAAGAGGGGAAAAAGGGAGAACTGAATTCGTCGCGTACTTATATTTTTTTAAATTTTTTTAGTAGGTCTAATTGTACCTTAAAAAGTATATAAGAAAGTGCATACGAAGCACTTTCATTAAATTAAATCCATACCAAATATGAGAATTCAATAAAAATTATCCAACTTTATTTCAAACAAAATAACTGCAAATTTGAAATTTGCATTTGACGACCTCCCTAGCACACTGGTGAGCGCTGTGGACTTATAACCGGGAGGTCTCGGGTTCAATTCCCGGCGGGGTCAATTTGGGAATTTATAATTTCTGAATTGTCTCTGGTCTGGTCTGGCGGGAGGCTTTGACCGTGGCTAGTTACCACCCTACCGTCAAAAACGTGCTGCCAAGCTATTTAGCGTTCCGGCACGATGGCGTGTAGAAACCTATTAGGGGTATGGGTTGAATATACACTGCTTGTTGGCGCCAAGCTACCAGCGATCAAGGCCGTCCATGGGGCCCATCAGCATGGAGTTGAAGGCCGCTGGGAGACTTGGCCGTTGGAGGGATTTGCTCCAACGAGGGACCCAAATAGTCCTTGCCGGTTACCTTTAGGGGGACCCACTAACAGACGCTGCCTTCAATGACACAAATTATACCTGACTTACAATCATAAAATTAAACCTAACCTTACCTTTAGTTCCAAGGGTTTCGCTTGGGGCTCTGACTTGTGTGTAAATGTGTGAGTAATGTATGTTATATAGGTATGTATGGTCTGCAGGAGCCACGTTGAGGGTACGTTCAGGGGGGCGTTTCCACGTGCTGGATGCCAATGTCACAAGTCACAAATGTTCAAGAACAACTTAAAGCTAGTAACAATTACTGCAAATAGTACAAAGTTCCACCAATCAATCTATTCAACACAAAACAAAAAACAGTCTCGCGTGGCGCGGCCCAGGCGCAGACGCAGCCAAAGAGACCCAAAATCAAGAACCGACCGCCTTTGCCAACGGCGGATTGACAAGTCATTGCAAAGACAAAAACGGAATGACAAGTGACATTTTCGTAAATCGAACAAATTTTAAATGTCAAATGTCAAACGTCATGGGTTAACCGATGTTACCTCGGTAGGTAGGTACACATTAGGGACGCGCGCCAGATTCGTGCGCGAACACCCCCGCCTGTGGACTCCTGGACTGGAGTCCACCAACAAATGGTAACTGGCTATGGTAGACACGGCTTGTTGCAAAACCGAATCTCCAATCATAACCTCGGTGACTCTGGGAACCCTGCCGGACCCGTATAGCAATTTAACAATGCGTCCTTGACGCCAATATCAAAGTACAAATCAAATCTTAAACTACAAGATCAGCCAACTTGGGCGGTTGGGTCGGACAAGGGCAGAGAAGCCGAGAATGGAGGATCGCCTCCATTCCACAAACACGGCGGCGCATCATTTCAAAAATACAATAATTTCGCCAATAAACGTGACGGAGATGCGCCTTCGCAACTTACAAATAAACGCACTTAAATTATGCTTATTACTAAACAAATACAAAAGGTAAGCAAATCAATTAAAAGCTAAACAAACATAAAAGCAAAATTAGTACAAATAAAAACAAATCAATGTTAATTCTAAACAAACTCAAATCTACAATATCTACAAACAAACAAATCAGTTCAAAATCTTAAATCTGTTGGTTCTCTCGCAACTGGTGCCACAGTACGTTAGGTACGTCCGGACTAGGTCGGGCGATCCTCTCTGAGAGGATGAACAGACATTCAGTCCTTGCAAGGTTCAAGTGGCCAGGATACGTCCGGGAGAAGGCACTTATAATCGATAGCGTAGTGGCGGCCTTCCAATATTAACAAGTAACAATGTAGCTGCGAAGCGTACGGTGGCCTGTCGAGTCCAAGTTGACGCTACCAACATGGTGTCAATCACCGACAAAGACAAGGTCACCCTCGTTAAGAAGCAACCACGGTGACAAGCGTCACAGGGCGACAGGGAGCCCCATTATCGAAATTCAAGTCGTAGTCTCAACATCAGACCCAAGATATATTTAAACAAAAGCGCCATGCGCTTACATACCTCTCCGCGTTCGAGCGGTAGACAAACTAAGGTATATCCAAATTGCATTCAAGTTCCGTTGCGTGTAGCACACGGGAGAAACAAGCGCCGTAAGCGCAGCCAGGCCTACTCACATCCGAGAGGCAATGAGGGATAAGCAAGAAGCGAAACTCCCGTTCATATTCGGTCAATATTATTTACACGGGGAGGTAGCATCCCAGGGTGGAGGAGACATCTCCTCGACCCACAAAAGATCGTCGGACCATGTCCGAGAATGATATACTCGCTGCTTAGGTCTAATCCACCATCGATGTGGAAGTTGGGTACAAGTCGGGTCCAACCAAACTCCAACATGGTAGACGTAGTCGATAGCCTATTCGACTTCAAAGCCTAAAAGCATCAATCATCCAACAAGCACCCGACATTGTCGGGCCCGATATGTCGGGACCCAACACCAAGAACGTGCCGGTGCGGACCGAGTGATCGGCAAGTCAAACCAATTCACAATTAGAACCGCAGTGTCAGTCACTGGCTCTGCGGGGGGTGACTCAAATATCAACAAGCATGGTCACCCTAGGCAAACCAAGATTTACCTCAAATGGATAAAACATCAACTAACTATTCCCTGCGAGTCAAAGATCCAAATGGACTCCCAGAGACCCGAGGCTTCCCACCAAACAACAAACAATGCAACACAGCAATGCTAACCCGAATGCAATTAAGCTCAAGGTAACACAACTTCGGGTAGCACATCCTCACCGAGGCAGTCGGCCAAAATCTATCTGCCTGCGGACTGATCAAGGCAGGTGAGGTGACTGTGGTGGGGGCCGGGGCGGCGACTACTTAGTACTGACCGCCACCCTCATCCCGCCGGTCATCTGACCGGAGGGTCTCAAATCGGGACTGCAGTGTGGCTACCATAACCGGGGGGGACGTAACCCCATACCGATGGCCACAAGCGTCGCACCTCGGGGGCAAAACGGGTCGAAAGCGGGGTACCCCATAATACCCCCGTCGACCCCTCCGAGGTCGGGGTCCATGCCGCGGTCGCTTCCGGAGCGGCGGCGGTTCGCGAGTAGGCCGGACAGAGGCCAGCCTCGCATTCAAACTTTTATCAGATTGACGTGAGGGGGAGGAAACCCGCTCACGCGTGGGCGGACAATCAAGTCGCGGCCGCTTACAGAGCGGCGGCGTACTGCGAGCAGGCCGGGCAGGTACCTGCGTCGCGGCCAAACCCCTATCAAACTGGTGTGAGGGGGTAGGGACCCGCTCACGAGGGGGTGAGGCACCAAAACGGGGGGGCGAACCCCGGTCAATCTCAAATGTGGAAGATTCCACAGACGACCGCTCAATGGTTACTGTGGTGTGGTCAGGATGAGCGCCCCCGCCCGTGCGGGGAGTGCGCTCCTGCAATTCAAGATCCTGACGGACAACACTAATTTCGTTGGGGCACACAACATCCCAATCGTCGCCCGGACAAGGTGGGCGAGGCAGGTGAAACTGGGAGTCCTGCCCTACAGTTTCCCTGAGCCTGTGCAATTCAGTTGCGGGCAATTCAGTTGCGGGCAACTCAGTAGTTGGCAACGTGTCCAACAACGCCGGCACTGGAGGAGGTTGGTGAAGAGACGTCGTGGGCGGAATCAATCGAGCCTCTGTCTTAAACCTATAGATCGCCTCCACAATATAGTCAGTCAATTCAAATACCTGGTCGTATTTCTTATCAATCGAACTCAACAATTCAGGCGGCAATTCCAATTTGAGCAGCTCCAAATAAAGGTGCTCGAAGGCGGCCTGTCTGGTCACGACCTGGTCAGCTAGCTGCTGCCGGACGGCAACCCTCAGGTCGCGGTCTATCAATGCGGCAGCGGTCGTAGCCCAGCGGAGCTCTGTTTGCATTTGTTTCAAAAGCGTCTTCAAATTCGCCATTTTACAAGTACCAACCAAATCAAAGTTATCGCACGCTCAAAACCCAATTAATAACAATGCCGCACAACAAACAATACAACATAATTAATAATATCAACAACAAGGTGGATACAATAATTACAGTAATTAAATTTAAATTAAGTCACTTAACTTAGCACGCAGGAGTACTTGTTCCAATTAAATTTAATTATTAAGCAAACAAACAAATCAATATACAAATATAGGTATGCGGTCAATCAAAATTCAAGGGTGTGCGATCACCTTTACAGTTCAGACAAAAGATTCAAGTTTATCTAATTTTACAAAATTGAACTTGGCAAAACACAAGTAATTCACACCAACACAAAATAGATAAGAATCTGAACATAGAGGGTAATATCTGCCAATTGGCCAAGTTTTATAAGTTTTAATATAATGTAAAACTCAATTGTTCAAATGAGTTCAATTTTCAAATTGATAAGTACAATATGTGTATCAGACACAAACTGAATCTTCAAATGGGTATGTCTATGTGTACATGACCCGATTCAAGTGAATTCAAACAATTACAACCGATTATTAACAAGAACAAACAAATTAGCATTTAGGTACGGCTAAACAAAACTCAAAATCAGCGGCACCATATTCCACTCAACTAATTAATCAAATTACAATAAATTCTCTCATCTATTATCCACCATGCTCCACAAAATAGCTTGACCCTTTCCAATTGAATACAATTATACAAACAAGAATTAACCAATATGAGTCATAACTATGAACACAACATAGGTAGATTATAAATTTAATTGAGAAAACTATGGTCCAATGCTATCAACTAACTTAAATAATTAAGTTTAAATTCAACTTACTCTAGCCTGCAGAAGTACCCATAGACAATCAATCAATATGATAATACAAAGTTGCATAGTTTGTTACCGCCTTAAGGGACAACAAAAACTTTCAACAAAATGTTGTTCAACAAAGCATCACAACAGAACTTTCAACAAAATGTTGCTCAACAAAGTATGCAACTACCCTTAACAAACCATAGAGCTTTCTGGATTTCAACTGGAACCAAAACTAAATTATCAAAAGTTCAATTATCAAACAAAATGAGTCCACAAAATGGATAGTCTACTTCTCCATGACTCAATCAATTGGTTACAATCAAAATCAAACAATTAATCTTAATTACAAGGTACGGCCAAACAGAATACACTGTCAGCGGTACCGTTCAAACATAGGTTAGTGTACAATAAGCAAGATAATACAAAATGTCAGCGTCAGGCTAGCGGGCCACGCTAATCAATCTCAGAGAACCACGCTCTGCTACCAGATTGTTGGCGCCAAGCTACCAGCGATCAAGGCCGTCCATGGGGCCCATCAGCATGGAGTTGAAGGCCGCTGGGAGACTTGGCCGTTGGAGGGATTTGCTCCAACGAGGGACCCAAATAGTCCTTGCCGGTTACCTTTAGGGGGACCCACTAACAGACGCTGCCTTCAATGACACAAATTATACCTGACTTACAATCATAAAATTAAACCTAACCTTACCTTTAGTTCCAAGGGTTTCGCTTGGGGCTCTGACTTGTGTGTAAATGTGTGAGTAATGTATGTTATATAGGTATGTATGGTCTGCAGGAGCCACGTTGAGGGTACGTTCAGGGGGGCGTTTCCACGTGCTGGATGCCAATGTCACAAGTCACAAATGTTCAAGAACAACTTAAAGCTAGTAACAATTACTGCAAATAGTACAAAGTTCCACCAATCAATCTATTCAACACAAAACAAAAAACAGTCTCGCGTGGCGCGGCCCAGGCGCAGACGCAGCCAAAGAGACCCAAAATCAAGAACCGACCGCCTTTGCCAACGGCGGATTGACAAGTCATTGCAAAGACAAAAACGGAATGACAAGTGACATTTTCGTAAATCGAACAAATTTTAAATGTCAAATGTCAAACGTCATGGGTTAACCGATGTTACCTCGGTAGGTAGGTACACATTAGGGACGCGCGCCAGATTCGTGCGCGAACACTGCTATACCCCTACCAAGTTAGCCCGCTACGATCTTAGACTTCATCGTCACTTACCATCAGGCGAGATCGTAGTCAAGGGCTATCTTATCATCGAATAAAAAAAAACCCCTTGAAAAGAATAAATTAAAATCCCTGCTTATGACATTTCATTTTAAAATGAAAACAGAGTAAATGAAATTTTAATGAAATTTTAAACTGAAAATATTTTCCAATTACCTGAAAAGCTCCGTCCGTAAATTAATAATTTCAAACAGTTTGTTAATACAATACTTACTTCGTTTTCTATATTACTGGAACTCGAGATCTGATTCTGTGAATATTTACAATAACATTTTGAATCTGCCTTGGAAATGTTAAAATCACATTCGTTCTTTTATTACTTATAATAAAACTGTAACGGGACGAATTCTGTACATTAAATATATTTTGAAAATTTTAATCGGAGGATGCTTTATTAACGATACTGAGCCTAAACAAATTTTGAATTTTTTGTCTGTCTATCTGTCTGTGCGCGCATCACGCGAAAACTACTGAACGGATTTGATTGAAATTTGGTATAGTGGTAGCTAATACTCCGGGACAATATATAGGATACTTTTTATCTTCTCACAAGATCTCAACATCCGCGTCGAACATGATAACCACTAAAAAGTTAAAGACATCAAGATTACATTTCAATATATTGTCCACAGATACCTCTTCAACTCAGGCTATTTAAGCCCAGAATCTGACTACTTCAACTGCGTAGTCAACATCCCTGAGGACATTCGTAGAGTGGACGAGCCTTCCGAAGCTGGCGAGCAGATGTCTGTCCTCGGAGGAGTGCCTGGTAGGTTGTACGGAGCCGCATCGACCCTAGTAGGACCTGACGAAAAGTCCGGAAGAATAAATCCGGCTCTGGAAACCGATGACGATGATCTGGACGACCCGAACGATGGACCGACCGACCTGTTTGGGAACAGCAACGCGCCTTCAGTTCAACCTTTCGGTAAACAGACGGCTTTCTGAGACGATTATTACTTTTATTAGTTGTTTCATTTTTACATAATCAAAACAGATATAAAAAACCAAATCACCCGAAACTAAAAACCGAATATTGCCAAACATATCTATCTTATGAAATAAATAGATAGTTGACATCGATAGCTAGTCGCTAGTCTGGCAGGACCTGACGAGAAGTTCGGAAGAAAAATTCCGGATCTAGAAACCGATGATGGCGATCTAGATAACTCGTTAAATCGATCGTAGGTATAACTCAATAAATCATCAAAATTCAAAAGATATTGAAATTCTAGAGCTTAATTTCTAAGGAACAGTGATCTTGGTTTTTTATACCTATGTTGTAAGAATTATAATTTTAGGTTGTAACTGCACTGGATATCACAGATTTAGGATTAGTTCTGGACTCTAAACGATCAAACATCGAACAGTGGTAAAGTAATACGTTATTCGAAAATACTTAATACACGTTAGTGTGCTCAAGATATACGACATTACGAATATTTTTCGACAGTTTCTTCCGAAAGCACAAATTTTGTATTGAGAAGCACAATTTTTCGAGTTTAAGGTTGACTTACACTGGCGGCGCTGCTAAGCCATAATAATATTATAATATAAATAAAAATAAATAATAAAATAACTCTAAGTTAAACACTTAGATTTTTATCAAAAACGTTTAATCAAGGAATAAATTGGACATTCTGACAGTTTTTGTATTGAAAATTTGAAAATCACGCTCGGATAAGACTTATTTCATGTTGGTGAAATCGGCGGTTGGTATCTACGGGAAACAGATATTTTCACAAAAAATATTATTCCTATATAAAATTCTTTTTTGGAGGAATCACCATCGATTTATACCAATAAGTCTATAGGAAACGGAAATCTTCACAAAAAATATTATTACGCCATAAACTTCTTTTTATGATATCTAAAACGTTTCTCATGATATTTCGGAGTTTATTGCGCGCTGCCAATGTATTCAACCCATATTGATAATACACATTGGCGGCTGGGGTTCGCCGGGTTTATACCGTTGCAAAAAAGGTCGTCTTTGTAAGCGAACAATTGATAAAAAAAAAACGAATAGAAACCGGCGGGCGGCGTGCCGCCTTTGTTCTATATATTATATCTCTTTATAGTGTGTGAGACGTAGAAGACATTAAAGCAATATTGTTTTAGTGGATGTGTAAAGAGTATTTAAAGCCGAGTACTCACTAGCGAGTTGTAGCTAACCGTAACCATTACGTGTTGCTATACGCAAAACGGGCGATTAACGCCTACTTACGGAGAAAGTTCCCAAGAAATGAAATTAAGTCACGTGTTGCTATTAGACAATAATAGTTATTTTCGAGCGTAAAACCCAGCACTCACAGCGTCAATTGTTGGTTTTGCACGCTTTTGCACCAAGTCGTCATAGTAAAATCAACATTTTAATGCAACGATCGATCTTAGTTAGTGCGAAAATACGATGTAAAATCGCGATTTGGAAATCTTAAAAACAGGACGTGTACATTGGCCCAGTAGTATACGGTTCACCGCCTTTGCCGTTTCCGTGATTGAAGACATGGCGTAAAACTTGAACCTTTAAAATTAACCTGCGACGGTTACGGTAACTGATGCTCGCATGTGAATACCCGGCTTAAGAAAATTTATTTTGTAGCAAATATCTGTATATCTGTACTTAAAATAATGAAACGCATACATATCAAAGAAATGTGAAATTAAGTGTAACTATAATATTATATTTGTTGTTAGTAAAGATAAAAATATTTATTGAAGAGATTCCTTATTTAAGTCAATTATTGTAGGAAGAGAGGCACGATTATATTATTCTATGTGCTACGCTTCTAGATAAGGGGGGTAATTGCGTAATGAAGTCATTACCAGCAAACCTTATTGCATTGCGATCATTTTAATCATGTAATTTAACTAATAGCTAGTAAAACTAGGTTTCCACCGCGAGCGTAGCGTTTAACTCCTAGAGGAAAACTGCGTACAAGTATTTCACTAAGAAAGAGTCCAGTGGAAAGGATTGAGCAAGCAAAAAGAGTTTTTGAGTCATTTGATGAATAGTGGAAGTGAAGTTAATGCAACTATCAAAAGTCTTTGTTAGTGGAAGTATAACTATTTTGTCCACACAGAGCCCGTTTCGCTTTGCCATTTCCCGCGCATTACCCATTTGCAGTGAAACAAAGTTCGCTTCTAAGTTTCAATCAATCACGATTGCAACGACCGCATTGAATGCATCAAATTTTTGTGCTAGGGGTTTTTATCTTGACCCTTGAAAATTGGTGAGAAAGTTATTAAAATATTTTAATTTTAATCCGACCATCGTGCATCCATTGCTTTATGCGATTTCGTTGCGCAACAACCCCTCACATGATTATAATAAAATTGAGAAGTTTACTTTAGCTGCGTCAAACGACCAACATAAAGCCCTTAGGTTGTTATTGTAATAAAGAATATTAAAATATAAACCGATATAAAAAGCACTCTTAAATAAAATTAAAATTGTTTTAATTATATTTACTTAAAGAATTTTTGAGATTTTAAGATTATTACGCTTTTAGATCTTTTTACTTTTAATGTTTAAAAAAATTTAATTGGCTAAAGCCGTAGATCAAAAATTATTAAGGCGAAGTGTTACATCAATTTCTATGCTAAAACTTGGGACAGGTCTATTTTGTAATAGATCCTAAAGATATGTCCGTTTTATGGAATAAATATAAAAAATAAGTGAGTGATTGTTTTAACATAATTATTGAGCGTATTTTTTAAATTTGAAATCAATAATGTGGAGTGATTTGAAGTTAGATGGGATTACTCCCATATAAAGGACGTTGAAAGAAAAGAAAGAACGAAAGAAACTATTTCATTTGATCAATACAATTGAAATAAAAAAAATGCAACATAACTTAATCAACTACAATAAAAGTAATTGCATATGATCAAGGAAGCATTGCTGATAATTATAACGGTATAAAACTAACTAATTGTGAATTAAAAACTTAACAATTGCAAGAAGTTGTTGTGACATTTCAATTTTAAATATTTATTATGTTTTAAGCGAAACTTAGTGGTTGTTACTAATTTTTGAGCCTATATTATTTATAGATTAGGTATTTATTTAGAATGTACTTGGCAATATTTAACTGAGAAACTGTGTTTGATTTTAGTGGTAACTCAGCTAAATAACTTTAGGTATTATGTAGCTTCATAATATCAGCTGATCGATTGAGTTATTAAAAAGTGTAATTAATATATTTTTGAACGAAAAGATTCTCAATTTATAAGATTGAAATATGAATAAAAGACACCATGTAATAATTTATGAAACATAACGTAAGCAATTTAATACATACGTAAAATAATATTAGTGTTTTTGAATATCCTTCATGACACACCAATTAAAAAGAATGACGGTAACCAAATTTATGTACGACAGAGAAATAACTTATTATATAAGTGAGACAGAGATACCGTATTGCATTGACGGCCGTCATTTGTTATATTTGGTGTAGAAAGTTAACATAATACATATATGTATTTCTATCCGATACTCTAAGTAAATCCGTTTTTCGCTGATATTGTGAAAACCCTGATATCGTATTGAATCGTAGGTTAAATGTATTGGTGTTCAAAAATATATGGATGTGTTAAATGTTTACCCAAAACGTCGAGCCCTTTTCTCTATATTATGTAAAATAGGGCGTTGATCTAAAGATTTTTAAAGTGTTTAACTCCTCTTCGTATTCAGTATTGAAACGTTGGAGATGGGGCTTTTACTAAAGGTTTATATAAGCGCATTTCTTATAGAATGGAATATATAGATATACGTATTGTAACTATCTATCAATAATTGTGATATAGTCACCTGCCTGATGTTAATACTTCGCGAAGACTCAACCAATACATATCATTATGTGAATTAAATTAATATAAAATATATCACCTATGTTAGTGACTAGATGGAACGGATACATATCAAATATTTTTAAGGTAGTTTTAGATTATCGTTGTTGTTCTTAACACTGTTTCGTGCTAATGCCATTGCAGACGGACATTTTCATCATAATATATACCTACTACCTGGTAGTAAATATTACTAATCAAGCTCCCGCAAGTAGAGTAGAGTAGAACGTAGAGAGTCGTCTCTGTCACTCATAACAATGTGACGTTTTGTTGCTTCGTGCGACAGACACAACGCTCTACGAAGCCGAAGACAGCCGGTGTGTAATTTGTACTGCCGTTTACGTGTACTGTATACTCTTACGACTGTTATCTTTGGTGGTAAACCAATGGTGGTTGTTGGTTTTTCGATGAATAGATTAGGTTATGAATTTACGAAGGAACCACTATAACTTATTTTACTAAAACTTTTATTTTTATTTTAGAACTTATTTTATTAAAAATATAATTTTGCTTGAAATGTCATTTAGCAGGTAGGTACTGATTAATTTTATTACCAAGTTAAAACTGTGAGCATTCGCCTTAAAATTCTTATGATTTATTTTAATTGAAGAAAATATATATATTCAGATAATAAATAATTAATTAGTGAGCATATTATATTATTTTATTTTACTTAATTATTAACGGCCGAGGTAAAAAACTCATTTATTGTAAATTAAACGACCATCTCTTATACTTATGTTTGAGACATTAATGCATTATTATTATAATAGACATTAAAAATCGAAACTGAAAAATAGGTACCTTGTTAGTGGAGGGGTAAACAATTTTATTTTGAAATATCTTGTAGGTGTACCTTGTTAATATATAATACTTTTTAACCGACGAAAAAAAGGAGGTTCTGAATTCGTCGCGTATATATTTTTTTATATGTATATGTAATGAGATTGTCAGCCTGCTTTGGCTTTAGAACGGATCGGGCCCTGTTAGCTAGTAGTTATACATATATACCTACTATTGACTTATTCCTAGTTCTTGTTGAATATTTGAAATGTGTAAATTGTGTAACGTTGTGACTACAGCAATCCCTGCGACGTAAATAAAACAATATAGTATGTTGATGGGCTTATTTTGTTTTTGTGATCTCCTAACCTACCCCTATATATTACACGATTAGGGCACCTTGTAGCTTAGTAAAATAGCCTAGTTGTAACGGTGATTCCTGCATAAAATTATTAATTCGAATTTCGTTTCGAAATACGCATATTGCGATTTTTAGATGTTCTTTTGGTTGAACAAACCAAAAGAAAAAGACGTGTGGCACTCGGGGACTGCCGCGGTAAAGCTATTGCATAGCATTTTTTATCAACGCCATCTAGCGGTGAGAGGAGTCCCGTGTCAGGTTATTTTCGTTACGGAATTTCTGGATTCGGTCTCCACGCTCAAGGCCTGCGATAGAAGCTATGCAATAGCTTAAAAATCAAATCAGTCAGGCCGTTTTTGAGTTTTTTGTACCTACTACCTACCTAAATTACGTGGTCGAAACACACAGATTTTTCTAGTTCAGCGGGTAAAACTAAAGTTAATTTGTTTTTCCTTGAGTACGTAGGTACGTTTAAACTTACTCAAAAATTATGTTTGTTTTCCCTAATATAGTGTTTAACAGGAAATGAGGGTAAAAGAAGACTCATTAAATTTATTTACACATTTATTTTATTTATACAAATAACAATTTAATTGATACTTACATACTAATCGTTTGTACATTCGGTTGTTACAAATTAAATATTATCTAAAACAACATGTTTTACTCATAAGTCTAGTTACCTACTTATATCGATAGAAGTTTGAAGTAAAAATTACACTTTTTTGTTTTTATTGTGTGGATAGCGAAAGTGCCATTAATTGGTAACACTTTAATGAGCTAATGCTCCATATATATTTATTGTTATTAGTCTTTGTAAATAGTTAGAGAGACATCGTTTGCAGCATTGCAGTAACTAAAGAAACCCAATTGCGTTAACAGAAACAATACAATTGTTTGCGAAATACTAATAATATTAATAACAATACAATACAATAGTGATAGTTTACGAGAAAGTGGTTGAAAGTTAGGTTTGATTCGAAAGGAAATTAATTCTTTGTCAAATAAAGTATTTGCTTAAAAAAGGCTTAAAATGACGTTGCTTTATTTGGTTAGACCAAGTTTAGACCTGTCTAGGGGTTGTCTAATGTTCTACGGCGATTGTGTAATAAATCGTATTCATTTCCTAGCTTAAAACGTATGGTTTCATTTATATTCATTGTAGATTCATTTATATTCATTTATTTCAGTGGTAGATTCATTTGACGATTCGAAAGCACTTTGAAAAAGTTTATTTGAATGAAAAATTATTCTATATTTGACACTGACGAAGTTTATTGTGTTGGCTTGGTGCTGAGAATAGTGAATAAACAAGAAAAGAAGAAGAACCTATCACCTGTCCAATGCATACGATTTTTTGTGTAATGAATACGGTTGTGCAGAGTCATATAGGGAAAACTTTTGCGAACTATTTAGAACCAATACTCCCATGCTGACGTTACAAGTTTGCAGTTTATGACATGGTAACTTATTAATACTGATCATACTTCCACTAAGAGTTCGCGACTTGCGCAATTGACTGTTATCCATTACTGAATTTAATAAGAAATTTAATCTTAGTACACATAACCGCCGCTAGAGTCGTAACTCTGGCTGATGGTGGCCGGCACTGCCGCTGGGTAGCCGCCTCCTCCACCACCACCTCCTCCTGAAGAGTATCCACCCCCTGAGCTGTAACCACCACCACCACCACCAGAGCTGTGACCACCTCCAGAACCCCCAGAAGAATACCCACCAGAGCCATGCCCACCCCCTGAAGAATAACCGCCGGATCCACCAGAACTGTATCCACCTCCGGAACCTCCAGAGGAATACCCACCTCCGGAACCACCTGAGCTATAACCACCAGATCCATGTCCACCTCCTGAAGAATAACCGCCGGAGCCCCCAGAACTGTATCCACCTCCTGAACCTCCAGAGGAGTAACCACCTCCAGAGCCACCTGAGCTATAACCACCAGAACCGTGTCCACCTCCGGAGGAGTATCCACCCCCAGATCCACCAGAGGAATAACCACCTGAGCCGCCTGAACTGTATCCACCTCCCGAACCACCTGAGCTATAACCACCTCCGGAGCCTCCCGAGGAATATCCACCAGAGCCGTGACCACCGCTGCCGCCACTCGGTGCTCCATAACTACTTGAGGGAACAGCCGCGGGAGCTCCATAGCTAGAAGATGGCCCACTGCTTCCAAAACCACTACCTCCAAATCCTGAGCTACCTCCGCCAGACGACGGAGCACCATAAGAACTAGATGGGGCGCCATAAGAACTAGATGGGGCACCATAAGAACTAGATGGGGCGCCACCACCATGAGAACCAGATGAAGGAGCACCATACGACGAAGAAATACCTCCTGAGCCAGAAGAACCGAAAGAAGGTGCTCCGTAAGAACTAGACACACCACCTCCAAAGCCACCTGAGCCTCCACCACCAGATGAACCAAACGAAGGTGCTCCATATGAGCTAGAAGGTGCACCGTATGAGCTAGAAGGTGCACCGTATGACGATGATATTCCACCACCGCCTCCGCTTGAACCGTGTCCACCGAATCCGCCGCCTGATCCAGATGACCCAAAGCTAGGGGCACCGTAGGAAGAGGAGATACCTCCACCGCCACCTCCTCCGCTTCCACCGTGTGATGGGGCTCCATAAGAAGATGATATTCCTCCGCCGCCGCCGCCACCGCCATGTGAGGGGGCACCATATGAGGAAGAGATACCGCCGCCACCTCCGCTACCACCATGTGAAGGCGCTCCGTAGGACGACGAGATACCACCGCCGCCGCCTCCGCCATGTGAAGGTGCTCCATACGAAGAAGAAATTCCACCTCCGCCGCCACCACCACTGCCATGTGAAGGTGCACCATATGAGGAAGAGATACCACCGCCGCCGCCGCCACCACCGCCATGTGAAGGTGCACCATATGATGAAGAGATACCACCGCCGCCACCGCCGCCGCCGCCGCCATGTGAAGGTGCTCCATAAGAGGATGAAATCCCGCCTCCTCCACCACCACCTCCCCCTGATCCGAAAGAGGGAGCACCGTAGGAGCTTGAAGGGGCACCATAAGAGCTCGATGGTTTTTTAGGAGCTCCGTAACTGCTCGAAGGTCCAGTTGGCACACCATAGCTCGTGGCTGGGGGTCTAGGAACTCCGTACGACCCGGATGGCTTGGAAGGGGCACCGTAGCTCGAAGACGGGCGAGATGGGGCACCATAGCTGCTTGAAGGGGGGCCGTACGACGAGGAGGGTCGGCCGAAGCCTCCACCGCCTCCACCACCTCCGTGGCCTCCACCGCCTCCGTGGCCTCCACCGCCACCTCCGCCTCCTCCCCCGATCCCCGGGGCTCCGTAGGATGAGCTCAGCGGAGCTGCGAACAACGGAATAGGAGCTTAATTCATACTTCGTAATTTGTCCTCGATTTAAATTGACTCTTTGTTTTATTAATAGAACTCAAATCAAGCCAAATAATATGTAATAAGTAAATAATATAAATATATACAATAATAATTAGGTAATATAAAAGAACATAAGTTATGTCAATATAGTGATGAAATATGTCAAAAATTGTAAATCAAAAAGTTAATCATGTTTTTTTATTTTTAACCGACTTCAAAAAAAAGAGGAGGTTCTCAATTCGACGCGTATGTTTTTTATTTTTATTATTTTTTGGCGATGTTACTCCATAACTCCGTCAAATCTGAATCGATTTTAATAATTTTTTTTTTATTTGAAAGGATGTATCATCAGGTTGGTCCCATTCAAATTTGGTGAAGATCTGATGAATATTTTCGGAGATGGAGGACGGAACTCCTCAATGAATAAGAGCAAATCGCTCGTGATCAGAGTGTGTGTCGGATTTTAACCATGCATTCTTCATAGCATACATACATAATGCTTTTCTATTCGGCATTTCAATATAATTTTTTTTAACCGAATTTTTGACGATGTTACTCTATAACTCTGTCAAATCTGAACCGATTTCAATATTTTTTATTTATTTAAAAGGGCATATCGTCAGGTTGGTCCCATTTAAGTTTGGCGAAGATCTGATGAATATCTTCGGAGATATAGGATGGAACTCCTCATTGAATAAGAGCAAATTGCTCGTGATCAGAGTGTGTGTAATATTTTAACCATGCAAACTTCATAGCATACATACATATGCTAAATTTCTATTTGGAATAATATATTTCAATACTTTTTTTAAGGAGCAAAACAAATGGTCTAGTGAATTGGTCCTATGAATCTACACTAAAAAGCTTACAATAATAATATAAAAAAATATTTAAAAAAAACCGACTTCAAACGCCACTTAAAAGTATAAAATAATTTTAGTTTGTACACGTATGTTGAAGTCGGGCCAGCGTTGCGCAATGGTACCATCGTTTCTATATTTTAAGCCCGTCCGACTTCAATATACGTGTACAAACTAAAATTATTAAATCGTAAATACTATTAGGCCGGTATACTTGTTGAATTAGCCCGTGAGATGGACGGGCCTAAATAGAAACGATGAAACCGGTGCGCGACGCTGGCCCGACTTCAACATACGTGTACAAACTAAAATTATTTTATACTTTTAAGTGGCGTTTGAAGTCGGTTTTTTTAAAATATTTTTTTATATTATTATTGTGCACTAAAAATCTTTAATTTTGGTACGACTTGTTTTCATTGCTTGGCTTATGGCCTCGGGAGCTGCACCAGCATTACAGAATACACTATAATTGCTTATGTAAAGTTAGATCCGGATGTAGAAGCCCTTAAAAATTTCATTTAGAAATCACTTGCTAATAAGTAAGAGTCAAGCATGTTATATCGTCAAATACTTATGACGTGACCTCTCATAAATCAACAGCTTTGTTATTTAACACTAACTTCTAAAAATTTAGGACTTATTTACTTAATGTGAAGGTTATGCAGCATAACCTTTTCATTACATAAGTAGCATAAGTTATGCTACATAATCGCTACTTAAAGCGATGGATCGCTGTCTTCAACTGGCTAATACCGGGTGTTAGAGATTTGCTAACGAAAACTTAAGCAAGGGATTCAGTAATTATGATTTTGGTGCTCGTTTTCACCAACTTAACCCTAGCTTTTTGGACTACCTAAGCTAAGTTAGGTGACGCTTTCTGTCAATTTCGTTTTCACGAACATACAGGAAATACATAAATATGAAAATTACATTGGGTAAGGGATTGTATTTAGGCCTTAGGGGATCATTTAGGTATGGTTAGTGAAAACGGACATAAATCTCACAGCGTTGGTTTTTTTCATCGATCTCTTCACATGTTTACGTGTGTTGTGTTTTTTTTTTCACATTTTTAAGCTATTGCATAGCTTCTATCGCGGGCCTTGAGTGTGGAGACCGAATCCAGAAATTCCGTAACGAAAATAACCTGACACGGGACTCCTCTCACCGCTAGATGGCGTTGATAAAAAATGCTATGCAATAGCTTTACCGCGGCAGTCCCCGAGTGCCACACGTCTTTTTTATTAATTACAACATGGCTCACCATCACGTTTGTAGTGCCTGCGAGGCGTGGCGGCAGTCACCGCAAACAGGAGCCCCAGCAGCTGGAAGACAAAGAAAAAACTTTGTGAACATGAGAAATCCAAATAGACTCGGAACTCCTCGACTATGCCTCAAGAAAGTTCGAAAGTCGTTTGTGGCAATGGACGTGATGTTCTATAATAAAATTTCACAGTCGATTCTAGACTTGCCTTTACACAAGTTTAAGAAATCGATTAAAAGTATTCTCTTAAGTAAAGCGTGGATATAACAAGCTCCGGCACCTCATGCGCTATAAATAACTATAAATAGCTGTACAACATATTTTTTTAAAAAGAGCAACCACCGACTTTCTTGCTGGTTCCTCACGGTTGGAACAGCATTCCAAACCAAACCAAAGTAGATTCACTTGACGATTCGAAAGCACTTTTTAAAAGTTAAAAATAATTTTTTTTAACAAAAAAATATTCTATTCTATTAACTGTCCTCACTTCCTTAGTATTATTATAAATTGGTTTGTTCTTAAATCATGCAGCGACGAAGCAACTGATCGACTAGTTTTTTGCATAGGTATTGAGTATTGAAGGCCTTTTAGTAACGTAGGTTTCGTTTTATTCCGGGAAAATAAAGGAAAACTGCGGGATTTTTAACTAAATTCACTCGGATGAAGTCGCAGACAACATATTATGCTAGTTATAACTATGTTCTTTCGCCTTCCTCGTACATACGCTAGGTTATTTACTACTTTTGCTTTTCCTCGTATAATGTTTCATGTTTATTTATGAAGTTACAAATTGCAATGATGTTCCCTAATGTTTTTCTCGAATTTTCCGCAAAGTACCGGGTTGCCATGATGACGACAGTTATTATTAATGTAGTTATTTTAGTTTCGCAAGTTTGCGCAAGCCTGTAGAGGTTAGCGTCGCTGAATACGTGCAGTTGCTGACCTGGTTTCAGGGTCAATATCATATAGGAACTTTTTTATTTGATGACATGATTGCCCTTGACGCCGACGACACAGTCTTAGATGGTAGCGGGCTAAGTTGGAAGGGAATATGGCAGTTTTAATTAAACTGCCATACGTGTAATCGGTTTCTTTTTAATGGCATCGTGACGAAACGCTTTCTGCCTTTGACGTTAGGGTAAGTCAAAGTCTAAGTTAATCCACTTCTAATATTATCATACTCAAACGATTTTAAGGCAGGAATCACTTGGTTCATCGTAGCTCTAGGTAAAATAAATCACTTGTATGTACTTTATATCTGTACCGTATACGTCCATCCACGTTGGGCGAGGCAGGGACAGTGGACACCTATGTTTATTGTAGATCTGTACATCACAAATCCAACCAAAATAAATAATATTATTACGATTCTTTATCATTTTCCCAGTACCACAGAATACAATAGTTCTGCTTTTATACATAGGAATATTTGGTTGTGAAAATCAAACAACCGAAATGTTTGCCCAGCCATGGGCAACTAGATTCCTTAGATCGGAATGATTAAGGCGATGGCAAATTTAAAAGAAAACTCTCTGATATTCAAACTCATTAAAGTTCTAAACATAATTGGGATTCATAAGTCGTCGGCGGAAGATAAAACGGCGAGAAATCGGGTGAAATTGGCGTTTTACCTGATAATCGGGTATTTTGCCTTGTTTACGGGCATTTTGTAGGCGACGGACGTCCGCTATACGTGAGCGATAAAATAGAGTTTCACGTTGTATATCTTTATAATTTATTGCCTGTGGGAGATCGAGAGAATTTGTATTGGATGAATTAAAATTTCTTTGACCGAGATACCTCTGGCGGAAATGTGCAAATGCTCACTTCAATCTTCAAAGTTAGAGGTACAAATTTTATTCCAGCTGACAAATCATGATATAAAATACTTTTATTTCTTGAGCAATAATTTATATGAAGCATGATAAAAAAAAACTTTTTTATTTTAATTAAGTATTATGACATTGGTAATTTTTATAAGAGCACATTCTTAACTTTACTTTCACCTGGCAAAGGGAATTTTAATGTTCGGTCGTAAGAGTAATCCTTTTCAAAATAAGTATCTACTACAGTAAGCCTCCATGGAGGTTTACAGTAGTAGATACCTAGTATTTTGAAAAGGAAATAATGTAGGTAGTTACTAGCCATTTAGTGCCACTATAAAATTCTGTAGAGTTATTTATGCAGAGTCATTATAAAACGCTTAACCTTTTTCATGGATATAACTATTATTTACCTAATTCAGTGATTCAGGAAGAATAATACAGGAGTACGTAAGACAATAAATAAATAATCGAATGAGTGGACTTACCTGTTTGATAATTTATTGATTATACAAGCGGTAAAAGTTTAAACAAAACCAATAAAAATCTATATCTATACTCATAATAAAACTGTAACGGGAGGAATTCTGTACATTAAAATATATATTTTGAAAATTTTGATCGGAGGATGCTTTATTATTATCGAAACTGAGCCCAAATTTTTTTTATTTTTTTTATTTTTTTGTCTGTCTGTCTGTGCGCGCATCACGCAAAAACTACAAACGGATTTGAATGAAATTTGGTATAAGGGTAGCTGATACTTTGAGTCAATATATAGGATACTTTTTATCCAGATAAACATTAAGATTTATCCGGGATAGGGGATGAAAGTTTTTATTGATTTTGCTCATTAACTTCGTCAAATCTAAACCGAATTTGATAATTCTTTTTTTATTATAAATTGTGTACTATTAAAAATATTTTGTCTATTTTTGGTGAATATTTACTAAATATTATCGGAGATAGAGGACATAACTTCTCGTGGATAGCAAGTCACTCTAAACTTTTTTCACGTGGACGAAGTCGCGGGTATCAGCTAGTAGTAAATAAAGTCAAACGTGCAAAGTGAAAGGAACAAAGAGCAAAAAATATTAAAAGTTTCTGCATCTAAAATATCTTCCCAGACAATAAATGTAGCGCATAGTAATTCTGAAAAACTTGAAACAATGCGGAGGAATAAAGAATACCAACTCTAATTTTGCTCGGAAGAGTCGACGATAGAGAGCAATTTAAATTTGCATCTTTTAATGGTAGCACTGTACTAATCTTTTGAATAAAATGTCTTATCTTTCCTTAGCTTTCCTTTAATCTTCCGTGGACTTATCTTTGTTTCATTGTTTGCGATTCGAATAATTTCGATTAAATTACTGAAAATCATGAAAATTTCTTCGGTATCTAAACTCTAATAATAATTGAACTGCGTTGCGAATTCGTTATCATTAATTTTTCAAGAACTTTAGTGATTTTATTTTAGATCGGGAAAGTACGTCGGTTTCTTCACAATGTTTTTATTAAAACAATTGATATTATTTAAATGGCTAAATGCCCTGGAAAGTTAAAAGTAGGTACGTGTCTGGCCCAGAGAGCAGAGAATTCCAGAGGATTCAAATCCCGGATCCTCCGAGGAAGACGCGGATTTTTAACCCTAGAGGTAATCGCCTCTTCTCAGTTGAAAAGCATAGTATTTATTTATTTTTTATTAATTATTATTAATCTTATATATATCTTATTTTTTATTTATTATTATTAAGCTTATAGTTTTGCTTGGCGCAGTGGTGAGCGCTGTGGTTTTATAACTGGGAGGTCTCGGGTTCGATTCCCGGCGGGGGCAATTTAGGAATTTAAAATTTCTAAATTGTCTCTGGTCTGGTCTGGTGGGAGGCTTTGGCCGTGGCTAGTTACCACCCTACCGTCAAAAACGTGCCGCCAAGCGATTTAGCGTTCCGGCACGATGGCGTGTAGAAACCGATTAGGGATATGGGTTGAATTTACACTGCTATACCCCTTCCAAGTTAGCCCGCTACCATCTTAGACTGCATCGTCACTTACCATCAGGTGAGATCGCAGTCAAGGGCTATCTTGTCATAGAATAAAAAAAAAAAAAAAATAGGCTATCACTGCTGTGCATGTTACCTTCTATCAACATTCATGTAATCTATTAACTTAAAGTTACTTTAATGTACTTCAACAGTTACTTAAAGTCGGTAGTTAAAACGCGGTTACGTAAATACTGCAGTACATAATGCATGTAAATAGAAAACTTAACACAAAAGCAATCGTTTGTAGACTTAGTTACACTGCTGGTATTTACTCGCACAATAGTACTACACGTTCATTTCAAGTTTGCCGTTGTCGAAAGTTAAAAAATGGCGTCATACCGTACCGTTGACAAGAAAATAATAGTTGTATTTTTCACTGTAACCACGACTGTGACGGAAATTTTCATTTTTGGCAATTTTTCGTGGCAATGACATCTTAAATGTCGAAAGGAGTGATTTTTAATTTTCTCTTCTTTAAATAGCGAATAAACCACCTCGACATCAATTTCAATATAAATTCCAATTAATATTATAGGTTTACGTTAAAGGTAATATTACTTAAAGGTTTAGGGTAAGATAAAGTAGTTTCAACAAAATATGATTTGATTGATGAACAATTATGATTTTGACGACCTCCCTGGCGCAGTGGTGAGCGCTGTGGTCTTATAATTGGGAGGTCTCGGGTTCGATTCCCGGCGGGGGCAATTTAGGAATTTATAATTTCTAAATTGTCTCTGGTTTGGTCTGGTGGGAGGCTTTGGCCGTGGCTAGTTACCACCCTACCGTCAAAGACGTGCCGCCAAGCGATTTAGCGTTCCGGCACGATGGCGTGTAGAAACCGATTAGGGGTATGGGTTGAATTTACACTGCTATACCCCTTCCAAGTTAGCTCGCTACCATCTTAGACTGCATCGTCACTTACCATCAGGTGAGATCGCAGTCAAGGGCTATCTTGTCATCGAATAAAAAAAAAAAAAAAAAAAAAAATGATAAAATGGAATTCGGGATAAGTTTTTCGAGATAAGAATTTCCTTACGCAAATAAACATTTAGAGTATTATAAAGATCCATTTGGTAAAGAGGAAAAGTATGTCAAAGCCTAAACACGAACAGATGTGGCATTTCGTCTCAGTCCCCTGGGAGGCTGATAGCGTTGCCGTGAAGCAGGTTCACTCAGTTTAAACATTATGCATAAAGGGAGACACAATGTTTCTCTATAGGGGCAAAGATAAGGTATAACACTGCTTTTATTTGTATAAGTATGTATGAAAATATTTGTACATCTATAAAAGACAGTCTTTGTAACCGACTACGCTGGATTTTAGTTCCTAAGTTTTTAATTCCATAAAAAGATATCCTTTGACTACGACCACATCAGGGAAGGGCTCATTCCAACTAGTACCTAGCTTGGAATTAAATGGCATTTAGGCTTTCAATAAAAAAAAGAAGTATGTGTTTCACAGTCCTTCATTTTTCAAATTAGGTATAGTACGAAGTTACTCTCGCTCACACTTATACAGATACGACACACACAACAACCATGAGCCACGAGCCCTCGTCTAATGAAAGACTATAAATGAAAGTTGGTATTTTGAGTTTTGACTTTCGATTCTTTGATGCGACAGAGATTACTTTTTATCCCGGAGAAACAAAAGGATTCCGCGGGATTTTCAAAAACCTAATTCCACGCGGACAAAGTCGCGGGGCCAAAGCTACTAAGTAATGATTGCAACAGAACTAGTGCATTGCTCCAGCTTGTTGTAAACGTCACATAATCAATTTCAATGTGTGAAAAAGTCATATGATAGAGTCAAATAAATCAGATCATAGATTAGACGCACAACGCAGATGCGTCTCACGGGAACCGGGACTAACAATACCATATGTAATATACCTAATGCGTGCAACTAGCCGGTATTGTTCTGAATTGTGCAAATTAAACTCATACACTGGCTTTGTGTATGGAAGATATTTGTGAACAATAGTTAGAAGATGTTTGATAGGGACCAATGAATAAGATAACATGATACATAGCGTGCAGGATATTGCTGTAGACTTTTGTATAAAAACCATAGAACATAATTCAATTTAGTCTTACAGCGCTAGAGTGTGGGATCTAGGGCCTAATAAAGCATTTAATTATTGGGAAAACTGCATGTAGAATGCTTTTTATACAAATTTAATTATGGTTTTATATTACGAGGGAGTATTTAGTTCGATATCTTAATTTAGATATGCTTTTGTCTTTAATTTCTCACGAATTAATTTGTCGATTGAAGTTAATTGTGTATAAAGATTTACAATTACATATAGCTTATGCCCGCAACTTTATCTGCGTGGTGTTAGGTTTTTAAAAATCCCTAGGACTTTTATGCTTTTCCGGGATAAGAAGTAGCTATTAATCTCCAGATCTTCAACTTCTTAAAATCAAGGGGATGCCTAGCTATATCACGGCGTGATTGAAGGACAAAACAACAAACAAACAAACATAATTTCGCATTTGCTGAGCTTGCGGACACGCCACTCGTCTCTTGATAATAGTCATATAATTTTTATACGTAAGTACTTCAAATGGTTGGTATTGTTCTGTGTTGTGCAAAACCATTTTGCTACACTAGTTTATTTACTGCGCGAAAAGATTCCACTATTTGTCTATTTCATTCATTCAGATTCCATGGCGTGACAAGAGCGATTACATTGTTAACATGCATGTCTGTCTGGTTACAGTACAATTTAAAATGTCTAGCTTTTATTGTACAAACAAGTATAGCGCTTTTTCACCGACTTCAAAGTACAAGGAGGTTCTCAATTCAACGCGTATTTTTTTATTTTTTGATTTAACTCCGTCAAATCTGAACCGATTTCAGTATTTTTTTTTTTTTTATTTGAAAGGATATCGCGATAAGATAGCTTGGTTCGACTTCAACATCATGTATGTTAGTACAGACTAAAATTAATTTATACATTTTAGCGACGTTTGAGGTCGGTTATTTGAAAAGAATTTTTATTATTTTTATTTATAGTAACAAGAAAGTTATTAAAAAAAATAATTTATAGTTAAGTGCAGTACGAGAAAAAGAAAAATTTTTCCTATAATTCCTTAATTAAGACTAACGTACAAATAAAAACAGATAATCTTTATCGTGCGTGTATAACACAATATTTTATAAGTACTTCTCACGTTCACTGTCAATTGTCGAAGTGATGAACGCGATGGTTTTTCAGACGGAAGCAATATAAATGCACGGAACCACTAACAATGTGACGTGACACTTTCGAATAACATCTGGTGCAGTGATCGCTTTATATCAGACGATTTATTATCGTTGAGATCACGACCTGACAAACCTATGTACACGCAATCAACTGTCGCGTAAGATTTACAACGTATGTTTTTGTTAATGAGAAAGCTGAAAAAACTTTGTTCAGAATCAGTAATCTAATCGATATTGCTATAATTTTTATATCGTGTTACCCAAACGTGGTTGAATTCAACCTACTCGTACGAAATGCTTCAATTCAACGTTTTTGAAATGAACGGCTAAGGTATGGAACGGACTTCCAGCTTCTGTATTTCCGGCCACGTATAATCTGAGTACCTTCAAGACAAGAGTGAATAGGCATTTTCTTGGCAAGCGCACTCCAATCTAGACTTCATCCAATGCTTTGCATCATTGATTGTCGTCAAGCGCTAGCCTATGTTATAATTAAAAAAAAATGTTACATTTTGTTACACAGATCATGTTACGTAATAAAACGCATAAAGTGGGGTAATTACACTATTTTTCTATTTATTTATTTATTTGGAGTTTTGCTAGATATGGAGGAAATAAAAAGGCCTTTGGATCTTCAAAGTCAGTCACTTATCCCGTCATACACATGTGTTAAAATGTTAATTTTATTGTATGTGTTGTCACAGCTAGGCCACACGGCCTTTCAAAGCCTTCTCAAGAAAAAACATGAGTTTTAAGCTAAATCTAGTTTCTTAAATCAAATCAAATCGAAGTTTATTGCTTTAGCATTACAGTAATCGTTGAAACTAAAATGATTTTACAATACTAGTATACGTATTTCCGCCGGCCTGTGTAAGTATTACGTACGTAACTTTAAAGTCGATGGTCATGATTCTGCACGAAGATTTAACCTTAAGCAAAAACTAATCTTCCTAACCATTTCCGATTCTATGATGACGATACAACGATGTCTGTCAACGTAATAGAGCTATGAACTTGGCTCCTTTCACTCAGTGCACTTAGGTTTCTAGAAACCAATTTCCTCATAGAGTCTGAAAGACAATAGGCATAAATATGTTTTTTTTTTGAAAATCATTTAGTCTATGAATTAAGAAATCAAAATTAATAAAATTAATGAATAGTTTATGTAATAAAAAGTTTGCAGTTTTTGGGAAAAAGCCATCACATGAGTCACGATACCAGAATTTTTTTTAGGGTTATTAGAAATTTCGACCTATTATCCCGGAATGTCTCGGAAAATTCGGGATGGTTGGTAAACCTACTTTTATTATCACACCAAGTCGCGGGAACTGTGACACCAAGTTATAACAAAACCAAGAAAATGTTTCACGAATAAAAATTCAAGTATGTGTGTCGTATGGAAACATACATTCTAATTTTATACCAAATTCCAATTTTTTTTGCGTCATAATGACAGCAATGATATAACACAATCAAGTACTTAGCGAAAGTAAAAGTTACATTTACACTTAAGTTAACGATAATTTTGATTTCAACGGTATACATTGACCCGTTTGTAAGAGGAACTGAAATTCGGGTTAATGTTCAGCCGGCAATGTGTTTGAAGATTTCGGTGGAAAGTTATGTAACGTACATGCACTTACTACGATATGTGAACTATGACCGAGGCTTTGTGAGGCTCGTAAGAGTATGTAGGTATTATTGTGACATCTTTTTTTTAATAAAAGATTTGCTATACGTTTCATAGAAGATGTGAAAGGACGACTTTCGCGTGTCGGACAAAAAGCTTAAGCTGAATTTAATGAGAGTTTTTTGCAATGGTTTCTTGCTTTGCAATCTCCTTAGGATTGCGTTAACACGAATGAGGTGGTAGGGTATTTTTCAATAGGCGAAACAAAATAATCTTTCCAGGTTTGCCTGCTTTTTGAGAGAAATAAAATTAAATAAATAGTGTAAAGGGTTGACATTTTATCACCCCTTAGATCATTTATAATATTATTACCTATCTATTTTAAAATTCAAATATTTTTTTACCAAATATTATCCTTACTAAAATTTTAAAAGTGTGTTTGTCTGTTGGTTTGTCCTTAAATCACGCAACAATCGAGAAACGGATCGACGTGATTCATTACATGAGTTTAGTTGAGGACCTGGGGCCCAAGTCTGCTATTGCAATTGTAGTTTTATTGTCTATCAATGACATGACAATTGTTATTTTTAGCAATTGTCATGTCATTGATAGACAATTGAACCCCTGGGCCCCAAGTCAAATTGTTAAAAAAGATCAAAGTGATAGACAATTGAACTACAATTGCAATAGCATTGCAATAGCAGACTTGGGCCCCTGGAGAGAGACAAAGGCTACCTTCTATCCCGAAAAAAAAAAACAGGGTTCCCGCAGAGTTCCCGTAGGATATTTTAAAAACCACGCGGACTAAGTCGTGGACAACCTATAAAAAAGTTTAGAAGGTAGTAGCAAATACGTAGATAAACATTTTAGTAGAGATGAAGAAGTTTTGTTTGAACGAAAAGTTTATTGAATTAGACGTATTCTAGAGAAAGGTCAGGGAAGTTTGGGAAGGTTTGATCGAATTATATCGCAACTCCGTAGTTGGGGTTGCTTGGTAAATAAGAATTTCAAAGACGACGGAAGACCGAAATGAAGGCAAATTGGTTTCAGCGTTAGTATAAATATTTGCTTAAAAAAGCTTTCATACTAGTGAATTGGGTGGGCTTAGATTATTGCTAAAATTATAATATACTAGTCGATGCCCGCGACTTCGTTCGCGTTTTTTTAATTCGATGACAAGATAATCCTTGACTGCGATCTCACCTGATACTAAGTGTCGATGCAGTCTAAGATGGTATCGGGCTAGTAGTGGACGTCTATCAGTTGATAAAGAAGTTTTTTTTTTTTTAATATTTTTAGCGAGCAAACGAGCAAGCGGGTCACCTGCTGTTAAGTGATTACCGCCACCCATGAACATTTGTAGCACCTGAGGCACCGCCAATGCGTTGCCGGCTTTTTAGGAATTTGTTGGTCCGCCCCTTGAATGACCTCATGTTGTAATTCTAGAGTGTATATGAGTGTTCGAACAAACCCAACTTTAAATATTGGATAGAGTCAGGCGTTACTTTGCGGAAGTTCATGATTAACAAAAAATGTTAGACAATACAGCATTGTAAAGTCGATATCTCCTGAGGATGCTCCGGTGTCGGGGCGAAACGTGCGTCGAGAGTAGTATTAAAGTCTTGTGTGGTGGTGCATGTGAGTGGTGGTGGCATTGCTTGCTTGGGAACTTTGCTTTATTGCTTGGTTGGGGAGGTAAGCGGTGCTTAGCTTATAACTGCATGTTTGACCATACAGATTTTTTCTGTTGGCGGATTACAGCAAAATAACTCTAACATTTTTTGTTAAACCCAACTTTGTTTTATATATTAAGAAGATATATAATTGGGTATGTGGGAAGATCATTGTTTATTCTGTGCACGGGAAATAAGCGCAGACTCAGACGGATAACTAATTCATAAACCGCTCGTGACTTGAGTCAATACGAGTATGGCGCTCTAGAAAATAATAATACTGAGATATATATTCACTAAATTTTTCCCCACGTTTTTCTTATATTCCTAAGCAGTACCTACTTCAAAGGCATAATAAAACCGGCCAAGTACGAGTCAAACCCGCACACAAAGAGTTCCGTACAAGTGTACTACAAGATTTAATACCAGCTATTATTAAGATTGAGCAAAAGGAAATCTTTATTACATGAAGACCCTTTTTAATATCTAACTAGGTTTTGACGGCCTTGCTCGCGTAAAATTCGATTTCCAAACCTCTATTTTACTCTCTTGAATTTTCAAAAATCCTTTCTTAGCGGATGCTTACGTCATAATAGATATCTGTATATACCAAGTTTCAGCCCGATTCGTCCAGTGATTTGAGCTGTGAGATCAATCAGCCAGTCAGTCAGTCACCTTTTCTTTTATATATTTAGATTTATTTTTATTATTTTTTGTTATAGCGCCAATAGAAACACAGATATTCTGTAAAAATTTCAATTACGAGTATTTACATATTGCATACACGGTTTATGAGATACAGCCAGACAGATGGACAGCATAGGCTTATTAATAGGGTCCCAATGGCACCTTTAAGGAACCCTAAAAAGAATTTAAAGCACCTACAACGAACTCCTTTGCCCCCTAAGATTATACTTTTAAGGCCAAGGTGACTATATCTAATTATGTAACCATATCATATTATAATGTGTATTCTTGTATGTTCATTCTCTTGCTCTTAAGTAGTACTTATTATGCTAGAAGTTACACCAACTTATAATTGGGTCTACATATATATTAGGTACTAGCGGATGCCCGCGACTTCGTTTGCGTGGATTGAGGTTTTCTAATTACCGTGGGAACTCTTATTTTGCGGGATAAAAAGTAGCCTATGTCACACTATACTCTTGAAAAAAATCATGTCGGTCCGTAGCTTTGTTGCAGCGTGATTGAAGGACAAACCAACAAACAAACACACTTTCTTATCTATAATATTAGTAAGGATTTCTTCATATCAGCGTGCTTGTTTTAATTATTTTATTTTGTATTGGGTTATTGTTTGTGTTGTGATATTTATTGTGAGTATATAATTTTTCGATTACAAGATAGCCCTTGACTGCGATCTCATCTGATAGTAAGTGATGATTTAGTCTAAGATGGTAGCGGGCTAACTTGGAAGGGGTATAGCAGTGTAAATTCAACCCATACTCTTAATCGGTTTCTGCACGCCATCGTGCCGGAAAGCTAAATCGCTTGGCAGCACGTCTTTGACGGTAGGATGGTAACTAGCTACGCCTCCCACCAGACATTTATTTATTTACTAGCTTTAACCCGTGGCTTCGCTCACGTTAGGTTCGATTTTTTAACCCCCTATTTACCCCTCTTGGGGTTGAAATTTTCCAAAATCCTTTCTTAGCGGATGTCTACGTCCTAACAGCTACCTGTATGCCAAATTTCAGCTCGATCGGTCCAGTGGTTAGAGCTGTGCGTTGATAGATCAGTCAGTCAGTCAGTCAGTCAGTCAGTCAGTCAGTCAGTCAGTCACCTTTGCCTTTTATATATTTAGATTTTAGAAATATTCTTCTTTGAATTTCGAGAAAAGCCTGGTCGGATTGGCTAGCGAGTGTCACATGCAACACGTCGGTAACGAGCGCGCACCGAGATGCGCGTGCGCACATTACGTCACGCCCGCTGCGGAAGTGTGCGTCGACCTTGACCTTCTTTAGCGCTTTCTATTTGTCCCTAATCACCTGCTTTGCATTTGCATACAATAGTAATAAACATGTATGTTCTAAACAACGCGAACTGTTATCGATTCTCGTGCAATTTATTATGCACTAGCTGATTCCCGCGACTTCGTCCGCGTGGAAAAAGTTTAGAGTGACTTGCTATCCGCGAGAAGTTATGTCCTCTATCTCCGATAATATTTGGTAGATCTTCACCAAAATTTGACAAATTATTTCTTATAACACACAATTTATAATAAAAAAATAATTATCAAATTCAGTTTAGATTTGACGAAGTTATGGAGCAAAATCTTCAAAAACTTTCATCCCCTATCCCGGATAAACCTTATTATTTATCCAGATAAAAAGTATTTTATATGTTGACCCGGCGTATCAACTACCACTATACTAAATTTCATTCAAATCCGTTTAGTAGTTTTCGCGTGATGTGCGCACAGACTGACAGACAAAAAAATTCAAAAAAAATCGTTGTGGGCTCAGTATCGATAATAAAGCATCCTCCGATTAAAATTTTCAAAATATATTTAATGTACAGAATTCGTCCCGTTACAGTTTTATTATAAGTATATAGATTATAATATATGCAAATAAATTGTATCACATGCATGGTTTTGTAACTTTGCAACATTTTGGGGGATTATGCAAATTTTTACGGAAACTGCACTAACTACTATGTTAACAAATGTAGGTACTTAATGGAAAATTAGCAGCTATTTTTATTTTGGCGAATCTTAATTGGTTTTAATGAAAGTTTTGCTAGTTGAATAATCTATTCAGCATTTATTCGATTCATGTTATTATTGATAGGTGTAGAACGCTCTTCCAGTGGTATATTTTCATCTACTGGAAAAGGGTGATAAAATCTGTGGGAACTCTCTACTTCATGAATTGCTTGAATATATTCAGCGTACCTTTACTAGAATGATATAGAAATGCCCTCTAGCCTCGGTATTGATCCACCGGCGCCTGTCGTTAGTTTGAGGCTGATGGATTTGAGAGACATACTTAACGAAAGGTTTTTCGCTGTAGTTTTATAATAATAATTATTTATTAACGAAAGACTTTTCGATGTACTTTTATACATAAAAGTTAAGTTAAGTTAAGTACATCAAAAAGCCTCTCGTTCTAGATAATTAATTATTATGTATTTATTCATATCAATTAAATCAAAATATAAAGAAATTCGGTCCGAAAGTTTCATCGAGCCAGGGGACTCTATCTATCTTTAATATTTTTTCGTACTTACATTACATTTGTTTACGTTTTAATACTTATTTCGAAATATTTTTGTAAAGAGAAAATTACTCTAAAGTGAGCCTAGTTTTCAAAAACTAGTAAAATATATTATGGCAATTTACGAAAACGTTTTTGTTAAATGTTATCAATGAAACAAGAAATAATAAAAGGAAAAAAAAAACTTTGTCTATGCCTAATTCTATTTTCGTGTAATCTCAGCAGTGCCATATAGCACGCAGGGCCTAACAATTTATGAAAACGTGTTTGTTAAATGGTATCAACGAAACAAGAACTAATAAAAGAAAAAGAAAAAAAAACTTTGTCTATGCCTAATTCTATTTTCGTCTAATCTCAGCAGTAGCATATAGCACGCAGGGCCTGGGTCGTGACGTAACCTGCGGTCGCGGCGCGGTGACGCAACGACCGCGCGGCGTTTTGCGGCGTGTGACGATGGCCTTACGGGTGTAATTGCTTGGGGTGTCCATCTTTTTCGGAAAAGCATCTTTTTTTATCTTATCTCTGATAGTCGAATAAAGAATAAACGGTTTTTGAAACATATCGGTTATTCTGTTGTACCACGGGGAATTGGGTGGAATAGTCTTGATATAGGACTGTTCACCCGCCTGGCGTTGGCTTACTTAGTAAACTTAGATAGCGTTATACTTTTATCCTTTTTTTCTCAAGAAAACTTTCTTCAAAACACAAATTTTTTCAAAGCCCTCCCTGGCGCAGTGGTGTGCGCTGGTCTTATAACTGGGAGGTCTGGGTTAGATTCCCGGCGGGGGCAATTTGGGAATTTATAATTTCTGAATTGTCTCTGGTCGGGTCTGGTACTGACAAATGCTGCCAAGCGATTTCGCGTTCCGGCACGATGGCATGTAGAAACCGATTAGGGGTGTCAAATCAAATCAAATTCATTTATTTCAGGGTTCAATTTACACTGCAATACACCTTCCAAGTTATCCCGCTACCATCTTAGACTGCATCGTTACTTACCATCAGGTGAGATCGCAGTCAAGAGCTATCTTATCATCGAATTAAAAAAAAGACGTGTGGCACTCGGGGACTGCCGCGGTAAAGCTATTGCATAGCATTTTTTATCAACGCCATCTAGCGGTGAGAGCAGTCCCGTGTCAGGTTATTTTCGTTACGGAATTTCTGGATTCGGTCTCCACGCTGGCCCGCGATAGAAGCTATGCAATAGCTTAAAAACTTCTCACGGACGAAGTACCTAATAATATTTTAATTTCACTTGTTTTGTCCTGCGAAGGATTGGGAAGAGATGGCCACCGCGTAATTGTGCTGATATTGTAGTAGAGATGCCAGCTTTGTGGTTTATTCGGCACTTTCCAGCGAACAGATAGTGATGAGCGTTATTTATGAGGCTTATAAGACTCCCTAGTTATGCTTCCCTGGTTATTTTTTTTAATAGGTATCTAGACTAGCGCTTCAACTACCGAAAAATTATAATTATTAATTGAGGAGTGTCTGTTCAAAAGGGATTAAATTCATCATAAGCTAACGTTAAGAAAACAATAAAAAACTTCTCATTTTGTTTGTTTTTTATTATTAATATTTTGAATTGCCAAGTTTTAAAGCATTAACATCGGAATTAATCCTTTGAGCCTGTTTTTTTTTTGTAGAAATCGTAGAAATCAAAGACTAAAATAGATGTCACCAAAACAATTTTTTTTTACAATATGGCAAAAAAGCCCCTTTGAACAGACACTATACTTCATTACATTTGCTCTGGATTTCCATAGACAATTTATTGGAACAATAAAAGATTAAAATTGGAACAGTTTAGTTTTCTGTACCATTGCTGCGTGGTTGAAGAAAATCCTAACAGAATCAAGTGTAAACTTTTGCATTTATAATATACTAAGTATAAATAAATAATAAACTTCGATCATAAAATCGAAGCGCTCAAAAAAAAAAAATACTCTTACGTTAGTGACATAACACATGATTCCACAAGCTGATACTAGGTATCGTGATACTAGAACCATAGACTAGAACCATTTCACACGTTCCGGTATTGTTATCGATTAATCCCGAGTAAAAACCGCTGGAACGCGGCCAATGTCGAAATACGACGGTGTTTTGTGTTATGGAAATCTATATGGGAGTAATCTGAATGCGATAATTCATTTGGTTCTTGAGGGATGTAAAAACATAATGATGTTACAGGTAATAGGCTATCACATATCATTCATATTGTGAAATGTATAGCTTCGTATCATGGAACTTAGCAAAGAGTATAGAAGTTGTAAGGAGCGTGAGATCGTTGTATCGTAAAGGCCTTTTTAACAATCGACGCATAAATAGGGTTGTTGCAGGTTGTTGTAAGTTTAACGTCTGTATCTGTGTATCTATGTGTGAGTGTATTTGTGTGCCTGTCTGTTCCCTCGTATTTTTATACCATTTTTTTCGCCAATGCCCGCGACTTCGTTCGCGTGGATAGAGTTTTTAAATTCCCATGGGAACTCTCTTATTTTCCGAGATAAAAAGTGACCTATGTGTTATTCGAGACTATAATAACTGCAGTCCCTTGGGAACTGTGTTTTTGTCCGGGATAAAAAGTAGTGTTATTCCAGACTATAATCTATCTCTGTGCCAAATTTCAGCCAAATCGCTTTTGTTTTTGCGGCGTGTTTGAGTAACAAACATCCATCCATCCATCCATCAATACATCTAAACTTTTGCATTTATAATATTAATAGCATGTAAGAATAAGTTGATGTTACAGGTATTAGAAACAGTATTTTGGCTTTGATATCAAGTGAAGACATCTCAAACTGCACGCTGCGGTAACGCTAAATCTATAGAGTATAGATGCACTCATTATGCTCAGAATCAAGACAGAGATAAAACGAGACAGATTTATGTCGGAGCATTTGTATCTCGTTTTAACTCTTATCTTAGAGTACGAGCTAAGTCAGAGCACGCTCTATAGATCTCAGCAAGAGTGGATCCAGACGAAGTTACCATACAAAAACCCATACAATTTTTTTTTTTTTTTTAAATTAGAATATTAGCCAAGCTGAAGTTGACTAATATCCTCTTATTTCCTCCAAATAAGCGGAAAGCGCACCTTCAACCGTTGGGCTATTGGAATACTCATTATTCACCTTTTTTTCGCGCTCAAATAAAGAGCCTCGAATTTTTCTGCGCGTTTAGTGATTTTTAAATCCATTTGACTTGGTAAACAACATTTGAACAAAATTGAGTTTGCTTGCTACATTTCGTTGCAGAAAAATAAAGGATACCCTCGGGATTTTTAAAATTTTATGTCCACGCGGACGTAATCGCGGCAAACTTTTATATTTATTTTATTATTCTAGTACTAAAACTTTTCCGACTTAATATTAAATGAAGAGGATAAAGGTGAAGCTTATCTCTATAACAGAAACCTTACCTCGAAAGTGAGTAAGATGAAATTACAAAGTTATACGTTCCTTTCAAGTAATAGCACTAGCGTTGCCAGACGTCCCGTTTTTCCAGGGACATCCCGTATTTTAGGCATAGTTTAAAATGTCCCGGCGGGACTGACTCTGTCCCGTATTTGAACCGTACTTCGTTTTTCTTTATGAAATCGATCTAAGTATTCACACACGCAAAGTTTGTAAAACGTACGGTTTAATTGTGTGACTCGCCTCGGCTCGAGCGACTGTGTAGTGTGAAGTAACTTGCACTTGCCTCCCGCATCGACCAACGACAGTGTTAGTGTCAAAATGAAAAACTGACGCCATCCTCGGAAATATATAAAAATAAATTAAAAAATGACATTAAATAATTTTGTTTTTTATTTGTCCCGGGAAAAAAACTGAAATCCCGTATTTTTGCCCATTTAAACATTTGTCTCTTATAGGTTGAAAAAAAATCTGGCAACCCTAAATAGCACCCTCAGGGGATGAGCTGGAATTACACTTGGCCGGTTTTATTTCTAAACAGAGTCTGTTTATTATGTGATACGTTGAAAAAAAACTTGTTTGTACGTCCCAGTTCGATTGATATGATTTTCTATTTCCACGGGACCAGAGAAAAGGTAATAGGGATCTCTGTTTAAGTGCGGTTGGTCCCATAAGGGTCGTTTGGTCTTTATTATTTTAAGGACCACAGGATTATCGATTGGTACTATAAAAATAAAACGTGACAATAGTATTTTCTGTTCTGTTCGTGTTGACTTCAGACTTTCCACTATTTGCTTCCAAAAAATTCTTAGCTATTTTGCCCGACGCCAGCCTAGTAACCTTTTTTTTTTTTCTTTTTATCCAAAATAGACTCGCGCCAATCAATACTGGATAGCACTGATGAGGTCTAGGTTGGAGCGCGCTTGCCTAGAAGATGCTTATTCACTCTTGCCTTGAAGCTACCCAAATTATAAGTGGCAGGAAACACGGATGCTCGGATGCTGGAAGAGTGTTCTACACCTTAGCGGTTCTTATCAGAAACGTTGAATTAAAGCGTTTCGTTCGAAAAATTCGTTCCTGGAAAAATTTTTAGTTGTAGGCAAGGTGGAGGGGAAAATACCACGTGGCCGATACCTAACCCGCTGGTCAAATCAGGTCAAATCACTCACTGGCCTTCCACATAGAACTGCAATCAGAAAAGCCGAGGACCGGAGAGAGTGGAAGGCTATAGTTACCAACGCCACTAATACACTTTCATATGGGCACGACCTTCAGTAATGATGTAAAGAATCTTCACCAAGAAGAAGAGTATTATCTGTCGAGTTTCTTGCTAGTTACTGCTCGGTTGGAACGGAATACCGAACCAGTGCAGTAGTTTCACTTGACGATTCAAAAGCACTTTGTAAAAGTTTACTTAAATAATTTTTTTTTCTATTCTATTCGATAATCTCTGAATTTCGGAAAAATTTGGACACATTTTCGACTTGGATTTAATACGCTTAAGTTTTGGTAACTGGTAAAAAAATCAGATTAATAAGTTCTCTAAAAAATGTGGCTGCATTTTAGAAACTCTACCAATATTGTGAATTGCAAAAAAGAAATTGTTTACCCGCATTACAAAGTAATCTATAGATAACTTTTGACCTGAAAAGTCTGGGATTTTATGTATCGAATATATAAAAAATGATTCATTTCTGGATGAACTTTCAATTAATTGAAAAAGAAAATGATGAATATGTAATTTCAAAGAAGTTTTAAGTTTTAGAAGATGCAATTTAAAAATATATTATCTCATCTCATCGTCATCATTTCGCATTTAGAATATAATTTTTTGTAGGTTTACTTTCAATTATATTTATTCGGAAAGAAATTGTCAAATATGTATTTGCTTATTATTGTTAAAAAACTTTTATCTGTTTCAAGGCACTTAAAAAAAATTTTAAATTGTTTTAATTACGTAATTTATTACTTTAACCGAGTTTTTCATTTTATAAGGAACTTATTTTCGATACAAAAAATGTAATTAGGATTTGTTAACAAAATTGATATCACAAAAATGGGTCGATCGTGAAATTTAAATTGTTTACTTACCACAGTTGTTAGGTGCACCATCTTGGAAAGCGTGCCCGCCTTCTGCAAGCAAACGGTAGATATGTTTATCCAACGATACCACAATTACATTAATTTATATAAAACAATAAAAAAAACTCGCAATTACTCTGCGGTCGGACTTCAGAAAAAACCTTACAATATTATTTTTCCCCATAATTCCCCCATAATTAGGTAAATCACGACTTCAAATTATAACCGCCTATGTAATTATGATCCGCGAACTTTGTTCTACAAATGAATAACTTTTGTTTACAATGAACTTACTTATGTGAGTTTGATGTGAACTCACCAAAAAGTCACCAAATCCTTATTCACACAAAAGTATCCAGTCACGAAACTTTTAGTTGTCTACTAGTGTTAATTTTTTTAATAAAAAAAAGGAAATGTACCGCGAGTGCGCGGTTAGGTACTGTGCTGTGCGCAGGCGCATCTTCGCTTTATATGTGAACCCCCTCTATGTGACTGCGCACATCTCAACAGTGCTTAAAAGTGTCTTCTCTTTTGGTGTGAATTCTTCCTGAAAATACCTGGAAATATTGGCAATAACTGAATTTATAATACATATTATCTATTTAACAGCTTTTTGGTACCATTTGGTACACACTCATTTACATTGATAGGCTTTGCCCGAAACAAACATAAATTGCAATTGGTTAAGACAAGTGCAACATATGGTGTGAAAGACAAATGATGATGGTTTTTTTTACAATGAAAGGGAGGTTTCATCTACTAAATAAAATAATAAGTATAAAAGTAAATAGACGCTAATATATTCTTGATATTGTTCTAAAATAAATATCTGAAAGGGTAAAATATATGTTACTTGGAAATAAATTACTTACATAGTTTTTTACTATTACGATTGTTATTTTTAACAATCCGCCTTTTATGAGATTTCCTTGAAAAATATAGCACTACAGATTCCCTACTAGAGACTATAATTAATCAGAATTACCTACCTATTTGATATAATTATTTCTTACTAGCTTTTGCTTGCGAATAATTCGTCTTCGTGGCGTTAGTAAGAATCCTGCGGAAACTCTTTGTTTTTTTTTTTTCGTTTTTCTAGGATAAAAAGTAGTCTATGTTTCTCCCCCAGTTAGCAACTATTCTGTTGTTCGTCCATAGTTTTGTTGTGCCGTGATTGAAGGACAAACCGATAAAATTAACCAACGATCAAACGCACTTTCGCATTTATAATATTTGTAATGATAGGGATACATAGTATACTTTAATATAAGATCCTTATAGTATGTAATAATTATAATTTCTAAAAAAATTTATGTGCAAGAATGTATTTGTACGTGTTACGAACGAATTTTCAGATTATGTTTAGTGTACTGATACCAATAATCGAAATTAACTAAATAATTATGAATCGGAATCAAATAATTGTACTTAATTTATTAGATAATATTAAAGATATAATATTAAAATTACATTATGTTAATATTAAAGTTGAAAAAGAAAGAAAAATTTAAAGTTACTTTAAAGCGATAGTGTTGTAGAAAGCAAAAACTGTTTTTTTTTTTTTATAATCTTATCTAATATATAAAAATGAATCGCTTAATGTGTTGGTAAGCGCATCACGCGTGAACGGCTGGACCGATTTCGCTAATTCTTTTTTTATTGTGTTTGTTATTGTTAGGAGAAGGTTCTTATGAAAGAAAAAATTAAGAAAATTGCGCGAAAAATTAGAAAATTTAAGAAATATTAACCACCATATTAAATTATTTCTAATGTAACCGCTTTTACAATTCAAACTTTTTTGATGTAACCTTATGGCGTTTGACATAACATTGACAGAATGCGTGCTGCCAATTTCGTCAAAGAGGATGTAAAAAAACTTAAGACAGGACAACGTCTGTCGGGTCCGCTAGTATATATATAAAAATGAATCCCTATTTCCTTGGTAATCGCATCACGCGTGAACGGCTGGACCGATTTCGCTAATTCTTTTTTTGTTGTGTTTGTTATTGTCAGGAGAAGGTTCTTATAAAAGAAAAAATTAAGAAAATTGCGCGAAAAATTAGAAAATTTAAGAAAACTTAACCACCATATTAAATTATTCTTAATGTAACCGCTTTTACAATTCAAACTTTTTGATGTAACCTTATGGCGTTTGACATAACATTGACAGAATGCGTGCTGCCAATTTCGTCAAAGAGTTTCAATATTCATAGTTAAGACAGGACAACGTCTGTCGGGTCCGCTAGTTTATCAATAAATATATCAGCAAAAAAAAAATATCAGCCAAGCTGATCTTGCCTAACATTCTCGCCTCCCCTCCAAATAATAATATTTGGCTTGACCTGGGATTCGAATCCAGGATCTCGTCAGTCGTTTTGGGTTGGTTTTTAGTTACAACCACGAAAAAAAATACCAATAAAAACAAAAACAACTTGACCAATAAAAAAATTTACACAACCAAGAATCAAACCTGAGCGAAAGCGAAAACAGGGAGGTATGCAAAATCCCACTTTCCTCGTAAATCATAACGACGAGAATATTCAAAGAGATCTTTAGAAGCGTTTGCATATTTAACGTCAAAGCAGCTCTCTAGGTATTTTTATTCAGTAGCAGGTACATTACTTATGGATGCTACTCTCTGGATATTGAATTTACCTTCCTAAGGTCATGTCTAAACTATTTATAATGTTCTCCTGACCGGAATTCGGGCACGGTAGGTAATTTCATAAGGAGTTTAGCGATCTATGCGTGAGATATATCACCTTGATATATGTGATGACTAGCGTTGCCAGACGTCCCGTATTTCCCGGGACATCCCGTATTTTAGGCATAATTTAAAATGTCCCGGCGGGACAGGCTATGTCCCGTATTTGAACTGTACCTACTTCGTTTTTCATTATGACATCGATCCAAGTATTCACACACGCAGCAATCGTAAAAAAGCTAGTTGATGACCGTTTATAATTACGATTATAATTGTATTGATTTTTGCAGATTTGTTAAAACGAATGAAAATATGTTTAAACTGACTCGATCCTCGGAAAATATCAAAAAAAAAAGACACTAAATAATTTTGTTTTTTATTTGTCCCGGGTAAAAAACTGAAATCCCTAGGCTGAAAAAAAATAATCTGGCAACCCTAGTGATGACCTCCCTAATGTAGTGGTTTTATAAGAAAGAAAAGAAAAAAGAAATGTTTATTTTATAATTTGTGCCACACATCACCCTATAAGTAGGTATATCTAGATTAGGTTTTCCCGGTGCCTCTACCACTTGAGCATTATAAAGAAAAAAGGCGTCAAGCAGAAGAAGCGCCGGAACAACTAAGTCATGTTATAAGAGGTTAGGTATTTTGAGTTCAATTTCCGGCGGGGCTTTACACTTTCCGAATTATTGTCTCTGGTCTGGCCAGGAAGCTTTGGTTGTGGCAGGTTACGACACTACCGTCAAAGACTTGCCGCCAAGCGATTTGCGTTCCAGTACGATGACGTGTAAAAACACATTAGGGGTAGGTAGGGGGTCTGATTTACATTGCCATACCAGTTCCAGGTTAGACCGCTGCCGTCTTAAACTGGCTTCGTCACTTACTATTAATTATTTAACTGCCACGTTGGTCTTGTTGTTAGCAAGTTTGACTGTGGATGTCGAGTTCTTAACTTCGAATCCCGGGTCCGACCAAAAAAACATATTTGGCTTTTCTGACAAGAATTTCTCAGTATTAATCCGGTGTTAGGAAGTATCCTAAGATTAGCTATTTACGCGGGAGAAATTATAGAGCACAAGTATGTGCTCAAACACAAGTGGACTCTCTATTCCCTTACTCTAATAGTTCAATGGGACGGAAATCGGAACAACCGGAGAGAGATCAGTCGCAGGACCGACAGCTTTACGTGCTCTCCGAGGCACGGGGTGACTCACCGTCAATTTCCTAACTCCGAACTGAGAATTTCTTGACAGAAAATCCCATTATATTTTATGCTCCGACCCCGAACCCGGGTCTTCATCATCTGCAGTTGAACTTGCTAACCACTAGATCAACGAGGCAGTTATGTTGTCTTTCATTGACATGTCTTTGGCACATCGTCAACCACACCTCCTGCGACTGTGCTGACATACATTTACCTCATAAACTTATGATTTAACTATGATGTGTCGCGTTATTTAATCAGGGTTGTACCAACTTTCTCTGAAATAAATAACAAAAGAAAGAATTTGTTGATTTACCATTAAACAATTTTAAACAGTTTGTAAAGAAACATTTATTAAATAGAGGCTATTACACAGTTAATGAATTCTTTAATGACAATGTTGCTTGGAAGAAATCTTCTTTGCTTCAGCTGTCCACGAGATATATAAGCTAAACTAGCAAACCCGGCGAACTCCGTTTCGCCACATGCTATGTATCAGAGATGGCGCTGTATGTGAAAAAAGATTTTCCCGCTTTTCTGTTGAAATTTTTCCTGAATTTTCTTTGCTATAAACCTCACGGAGCCCGAGACCTTTCCAACGAATGCAAAACCGTGGAAATCGGTTCGTGCGTTCTGGAGTTATAGCGTCAAGAAGGAAAACCCGACTTATTTTTATATAGTAGATGTAACATTTTTGTTTTAAAAAGAGTAACTGCTAAGTTTCTTGCCGGCTCTTCTCAGCAGAATCGGCTTTCCGAACCGTTGGTAGAGTCTCGACCATGCCACAATTGTGGCCTATCTGAAATAAATAATTTTGAGTTTGAGTGTGAATTTAGTGAAATTCTGGGAATAAAAATCAGGAAACCGTCATCTTTTCTAAATGGAAAGAAATAACTCCGAATGAAATATTCCCGCTGGATAACAGATATTTACTTTGTTCTTGAACTTAGCACATACTACGATGTGGTTAATTTTTTTTCTAGTCAGAAATGACCAAATTTTTTGCGGTCGAATTAATTCACCGATAGAGCATCAATCATTATGTCAGTGATTACAAAACTGTATCTGCTATCACCTCATTTCTCGGCTGCATCTTAGGTGATCTTTAAGATAGTAAATTTTTATGAATATTGAGTTTGGTTGGTTAATAATTGTATCAAAAATGTTTACACAAACACTTTTACTTTTTTTTATTAGTTGACAAGATAGTCGTTGACTGCGATCTCGCCTGATGGTACTCATGACTTTTTGAAAGGATTGGTGTTTTTAGGAAAACTCTGTAAATCTTTGTAAATACATGACATTACAGAAAGTTTTTTTTTTGAGAGCTTACAAAAGTATCATCATGATATGCTGATGATGATGATCGTCATGATTGTGAGCGTGCCTCCTTATAAAAGGTTATAGGCCCAAACACAAACAAACTTTCATTCACAGTTAGATTATTATTTATCTGTGTAATAAAATATAATCTCTTATCGCTGCTTCAATTCAAAACTACTATAAATCAAAATTACACTTTTTTATAGTCTACCTATTACGGATCATATCATGAGATAAAGCCCGCTGACAGATAGACGGACAGACGGACGCACGGTTGGACAGCGGAGGCTTAGTAATAGGGTGCCCTTGGTTACCCTTCGGGTAAGGAACCCTAAAAAATTGAGATGACCATGATGAGTTTCTCCTCTAGACTATCGAAATCGAACTTCCCTATTGTTTGTGACAACCCTAGTGCTTACATCACTAGTGCATCTACAGGCGGGCACTGTAGGTACAAACAATATAATTGATTTTACGCCATAATAAGTATACAAAATCCTTGTTGTACGCGTTTGTTCATATTGTATTTGTTTCTCTAAAGATAAGACCACATTGAATGGAACTGTCGGAGTCATTTTACTGTTTAGTTGCATACATTGCACACCGTGTTACGCGGTTGTGTCATATATTATTTGTTCCTTTAAAGGTAAGGTAATACCCAGTGCCGTCTTTAACCTATTAGGGGCCCTGGGCACGTTAGGATAATGGGGCCCCTATGAATTTCAATTTGCTAAAGGGACTCTTCGCGTAGATCTTACCACTGTCTGTTGTCGACAACTAACTAGTACTTCAGTCCGCTATCAATTATTATTATTCATTATATTTGCGGATTTATATCCGCAAAATGATTTGGCAAAAGCGCTATCACTATCGTAACTATTAATGAAAGACACAAAAAAAATACATATTAAAAACTAGTTCACTGATGATTATTCTTTAAAAGGTGTACTTAGTATACCATTAAATTTTATTTTTATATATTTTTTATCTAAACATGTTGAACTCTTAATAACACACTAAAAAAATTATTTGAAAACTAGTTCACTGATGATTTTTCATTAAAAAAGTGTACATAGTATAAAATTACATGAATTTTATTTTTATATATTTTTTATCTAAACATGTTGAAATTGGAAAGCCGGATTTTCGGGCGACAGTACAGTAGCTTCGCGCATGTAAAAGCTAATATGCAAGTAACCTACCCACGTATTGGAGCCAATCATTATCGTTTGGTTTTTTTCGAAATACATGTATGTTTTTCGGTAGTAAATATCGGTTATCGTTTGGTGATCTGGCAGGAACTAAGGGGCCCCGACGATCTTGGGGCCTTGGGTACATACCCAGAGTGTCCAGAGTGTCCAGTGGGGCTTGGTAAAACCACACTGAATGGAGTTGTAGAAGCGATTATACTGTTTAGTTGCATACCGTGTTACGCGTTGAGTCATATTTTATTTGTTTTAAAGATAAGAGCACACTGAATGCAAATGTCGGAGAGATGTGGCGAAATATTTTTCACTAACTGGTGCCTGCGACTTCGTCCGCGTGGATTTAGTTTTTGAAATCCCGCGGGGACTCTTTTTTTTCGGGATAAAATGTAGCCTATGCCACTTTTCAGGTCGTCAACTATAATCATACAAAAATCACGTCGATCTGTATCTCTGTTGCAGTGTGATTGAAGGACAAACCAACATACCAACTAAAAAACACACTTTCGCATTTATAATATTAGTATCTAAGATAGTAAGATTTTTAAAAAGAATGTTCGACTTGCTGATCATGATTCACATTAGTTTTTCCTCTCCTAACTTGTGTTTGCGTCGTGTACATGCACATTGCGTAAGTGTGCATGCCTGTCAGGAGCCTAGGTGGGAGCGGTCAGGCGCGAGCAAGCTCTCACTCACACTTATACAGATAGGACACGCACACAACCATGAGCCACGCGCCCTCGTTAATTGCAAGAACTATAGTAACAACTTCGATAGATCGGCAAACATTGGAAATACCTCCTTTCAAGTAAAAATTACGTGTTCTTGCGTAATGTGGCTGTAAACTAACACTAAGCAGATGTGATAATTGAAATATGATGATGATATGCCGTTTAAAGTGTAAAACGCACATTCTAAGGCCTAGGGCTTGTCGCAAACGGCTGCTTTTTGTTTGTGACCGATTTTTATTCCATATCGGCCATCTTTTTCTCACGGTATTATAAGGGGTGGTATTTCCAGCAGAGGCAGTTAAGGAATTTATAATTTTTAAATTGTAAATTTGCACTTTGTTCGAATTTTTATGTCTCTTCAATATTTATTAAAATTAAAAAAAGACGTGTTGCACTCGGGGACTGCCGCGGTAAAGCATTTTTTTAGCATTTTTTATCAACGCATTCTAGCGGTGAGAGGAGTCCCATGTCAGATTATTTTCGTTACGGAATTTCTGGATTCGGTCTCCACGCTCAAGGCCCGCGATAGAAGCTATGCAATAGCTTAAAAATTCGTAAAAATTCGAATAAAGTTTAGTAAGCCATAGATGTAGGGTAGGTAAGAACGCCATTCCTAAATGTATGAGATACACATACCTAAAAAATTCTACTTCCTACTAATATTATAAATGCGAAGGTTTTGAGGATGCATGTATGGAAGAATGTTTGTAACTCCTTCACGCAACAACGAATGTAACCGTGTAATGTAGCTACATTTTTGATCCGATTTGGCTGAAATTTGCCACAGATATAGAATATAGCCCGAAATAATACTTTTTATCCCGGAAAAAAGGGAGTTCCCGCGGGAATTAATAAAACCTCAGTCCACGCGAACGAGGTCGCGGGCATCAGCTAGTTATTTTTAATTTTCCTATTTAAAGTTCCGTGGTTAAAGGTGCGAACCGAATGTATTCGGTGGTCTGCGATGGGCGTAATGCTCATTATATCGAATCCCAAAATGTCAAGCGCTTGAGTAAAAGTGTTCGTCGTGACGACATCAAGGAGGCTTATGGTTTAAGTACCTTATTCGCTCACGGAACTGTTATGGCGACATGGGATTTAAAGCTTTTTTAGTTTTTAAAGAATATTAGCCAAGCTGAAGTTGACTAATATCCTCCTATCCCCTCCATTAGCACAAGCTTTTCGTTTATTAAAGTGAAAAGCTTGTGCTAGGAGTAGGTACGAAAATAGTGCAATAAGGGCTGGGATTCGAACCTGCGACCATTCAGTTTTTCAGTCCGCACCTTTAACCGTTGGGCTATTGAGGCATAAATTAGCTTTAAAAATACTATCCTATTTCCTATTAATTATTTTATTAATCCGGAAATCGTATCACCTTAATGTTCTTCAGCAGGGCAAAGGCCTCATTTACAGATTTCGTTTGCCATAATGAAGTACAGTTCTTTCAACTCACGAGGGCGCGTGGCTCATGGTTGTGTGCGTGTCGTATCTGTATGTGTGAGCGAGAGCTTGCTCGCGCCTGACTTCTCCTACCTAGGCACGCACACTTACGCTATGTACATGTACACGACGTAACCACAAGTAAAGCTCACGCGCAGTGAATTCCAAGAACTATACAAAAAACCCTTAATTCGCGCGTACGAATTTTCGCGGGCATTCAACAAGGCGATCAAACTTATAACACCCATCTTTTTCCGTTCGGGATTTAAAAGATGCCATACATACACCTAATACTATGCTCTCTTTAAAGTTTCTGTGGTGGTGTCGTGTGGTGCGGGTTGTTACGTTCCCTCAAATATGGTTGAGCGAAGCAATGGCTGGATCATGCGTCATGCTCGTGAACGGGTGCCACCAACGGGAATTGGTCTGCTTTTGCCTGCCTGTGTTAACATGTATTGGATTGTATTTATTTGTATTTGTATTGTATTTATTTTTACTTGTATTGTACTTAGGAAAATTCATCGTGGAAGCACTGAATACATAGCATAGTTTCAATAACAATTGTAAAATTTTTATTTTTTTGAAAAGAGCAACCGCCGAGTTTCTTGCTGGCTCTTCTCGGCAGGAAAGGCATTCCGAACCAGTGGTAGATTCATTGACGATTCAAAAGTGCTTGTAAAAGTTTATTTGAATAAAAAATATTTCTATTCTATTCTATTCTATTCTATTCTATACCTATCGGCAACTTAGTAAGTCACAACACAGCTAAGACAATGGCTTAGAAGGGTCCTTAAGTGTCAAAAGATTCACACTGCACGAAATAATAGCCTTGTGACCCGCGGAACCGGGTCGAGGTCACAACGTTTTGTGATCTACACGCCTGTAAGGTCAAAATAGGTTTTTTTATAACCACCGAGCGGAGATTTTCGAGACGAGTTGGAATGAAGGCGCTACATTGTAACTAAATGACCTATTTAAAAACCATACGATGCTCTGCCCGTGTATGGAGTTAGGAAGCTGCAGTAGCAATGGCGACATAGCCAATAATTTTGACCATAAGGATGGCCTCCCTGGCGTAGTGGTGAGTTCGTTGAGCGCTACCGTCTTATAACTTTGGGGTCTCGGGTTCGATTCCCTGCGGGGCAATTTGGGAATTTATAATTTCTGAATTGTCTCTGGTCTAGTGGGAGGCTTTGGCCGTGGCTAGTTACCACCCTACAGTCAAGGACGTACCGCCAAGCGATGTAGCATTCCGGAGCGATGGCAAGTAGAAACCGATTATGAGTGTAGGTTGAATGTACGCTGCCATACCCTTTCTAAGTTAGCCCGCTACCATCTTAGACTGCAACGTCACTTACCATCAAGTGAGATCGCAGTCAAGGGCTATCTTGTCATCGAATACGCACCGCTTAAATTTGGAATGCCAAATTACAATTTGGATACCTTCAAATAAAGAGTGATTAGGCATTTTCTAGGCAAGCGCGTTCCATCTTAGGCTGCATCATCACTTACCATCAGGTGTGATCGCAGCCAAGCGCTAGTCTATATATTAAAAAAAAAAGAAAAAAAAAATCAATGCCAGACTTCCGGTCGACGGTGATGTTCTACGTAAAAATTGTAAATTACATGTGTAGGTAAGACACATTCTTCAGTGCGTGAAGAGTTTTAACTTCCGCAAAAACACTTAACACTAACAGCATTCAAAAAGATTGTGTCCATTTCTCATGTTACCGCAAAATTAGCCTCTTGTAATATCATCATTACATGTAGACGGCTATTATTTGCAGACGGTTATGTATTAACATTTGAAAAACGGCATTCTATTTGTCAAGTCATCATAGTTTACTTCATGAGGGCGCGAGAGCTTTACTTGTGGTTACGTGGTGTACATGCACGTTGCGTAAGTGTGTGTGCCTGTCAGGAGCCTAGGTGGGAGCGGTCAGGCGCGAGCAAGCTCTCGCTCACACTTATATAGATACATAATATACAATCATGAGCCACGCGCCGTCGTTAATTGAAAGAACTATAGAGTAATTGTGGAGGTGGACAGGTCAAGTCTGTCAAAAAACCGATGGTCTTTGGCAAGGGTAGAAGCAAATAAAAGGTTTTTTTCATTGGATGACTAGGTTTTGCCCGCAGCTTAACTCACGTTAAGTGCGATTTTTCAAACCTCTATTTTACCACCTTAGAGGTTTAATTTTCAAAAATTCTTTCTCGTCATAATAGCTATCTGAATGCCAAATTTCAGCCTGATCCGTCCAGTAGTTAGAGCTGTGCGTTGATATAATAGATCAGTCAGTCAGTCAGTCATCTGTGCCTTTTATATATTTAGAAGACTAGATAGTCCTTGACTGCGATTTCACCTGATGGTAAGTGACGATGCAGTCTAAGATGGTAGCCGGCTCACATTCAAACCATATACTTACATATTCTGTTTCTACACGCCATCATGCAGGAATGCTTAATCACTTGGTGGCACTTTCTGGTTGGTAACTAGCTACGGCCAAAGCCTTCCACCAGACCAGACCAGAGACAATCAAAAATTATTAATTCCCAAATTGCCCCCACTAGGAATCGAACCCGAGACCTCTCAGTTATAAGACCACAGCGCTCACCACTGCACCAGGGGTCAAAATTCATGTTCATTTTCGATAACTCGCCACCACACACCGTATATCCAATACGATAGAGCCAAGGCCGCGTAGGTACGTATACTTTCAATAGAAATCTTTACCAGATTTAGTAAAGATTACCAAGAATAGAATAACTAACTAGAATCTTCCATTCAATTCAATTTTCAATACATTACTGTTACGCGTGTCAACTGGCGCAGATTGTTTCGTCAATATTGCATTGAGAAGGCACGAACAAGATAGAGATTTTGCCCTCGACTTCGTCCGCGTGAATTTAGATTTTAAAAACTTGCGGGAACCCTTGTTTTTTGGGGCTTAAACGGAAGCAACTGGACACAAAAAGTGTCTACGTTTGCGCATTTGTTGGTTGATTTCTATGGATTGTAGGAAAATAAAATATTCAATGGTAACTTGTATCCGATACAAGACACATACCTAATATAAAAAATATTTTTAAAGAATCGACTTCAAACGCCACTTAAAAGTATAAAATAATAATTTTAGTTTGTTAACATATATATGTATGTTATGAAGTATGCATGGTTAAAATCCTGCACACACTCTGATCACGAGCGATTTGCTCTTATTCATTGAAGAGTTCCGTCCTCCATCTCCGAAGATATTCATCAGATCTTCATCAAATTTAAATGGGACCAACCTGACGATACGTCCTTTCAAATAAAAAAAAATATTGCAATCGGTTCAGATATGACGGAGTTATGGAGTAACATCGCCAAAATCGCGCAGCGCCTTAGGGTGAGAACATGCCAAAGATGCCTCACTGCGATACCTCGCGGTCGCGGTTTAGCTCGCTACCTTGATGTCACCTCCATTTAAAACAAATGTATGCAAACATACGAGCGCGAACATGCCGAAGATGCCTCGCTGTACCGCGATCGATGTGAGGTATCCTTCGGCATGTTCGCGCTCGTCTGTTTGCATACATTTGTTTTAAATGGAGATGGGATCGAGGTAGCGAGCTAAACCGCGACCGCGAGGTATCGCAGTGAGGCATCTCTGGCTTGTTCTCACCCTTAGATAGACTCACAGCTGATCGTGCGGCACGGTTATTATCGTAACGCTGGTAATGGCCCATCAGTCAGTCCGATCGCCGCTGTATGACTTGCACAAATGGTAGTCGTTTTAAACATGTGCTACTATTCTTCAACGTCATCTCGTATTATGACGTAAGTCCTTACGGCTAGGTAGAGCGTAGACTGAATCTTTGTTTAATAGTCTGCTAATGCTAACTTAATCAATAAGTACCTACCAATTTTTCTGACCCGTCCAATCGTCGATTTCTGTTGTTACACAATTTATTACCGTGCATGAAATCATGAAAACTGTGATGTATTTTCAGTTCAGATCTTCATAATATTAGGTAAAAAACCGGCTATTGTACGAGATTTAACACGAACAAAAAACGCCGAAAAAAGGTCGATTTTTTTTAAATTTTTTGTTGTAGAAATATACTGTCTGTAAAACTTTCGACTGTCTATCTATTACAGTCCATAGCCCCACACAACTCGTTGACAGACAGACGAACAGACAAACGGACAGCGGAGACTAGGTTCCCGTTGGCACCCTTTGGTACCTACTAACCAAGTAGTTTTGGGTAAAGCATGCAACTTTGCAACGGATCGACCTATTTTTTAGAAAAGGTATAGCCAAGAATCTAGTGACATAGGTTACTTTTTATTCCAGAAATGGAAAGGATTCACTAAAAAATCTAACGCAACCAGGACGAATTCGTGGGCAAAACCTATTTTATTAAACCTAATTTTATCAACTCAAATATCTATATTTAACTACCTTGAAATACACAAAAGTAGTAGGTACCTATTATCCTTTTATTAAAAGTAAAACATAGCACATTTAGCACCTCATTATTAAACCCGTCAATTTAGCTTACAGATTCGGGTACAGCATAATTAGCACCCATGATATTTATGTGACGCTTGGTCAGAACTCACATAACACCATCAAACACTTGATAAAGGCACACGTAACATGTATACCGACTTGTGTATTGGGTAATTTTATAAGGTCACCAACAATTACTTCAATTGAATTCTAACATTGCCCTTAGGTACTAGTATTGTTTTGGTAGGTAGGTATGCCGTGAATTACTTACATTTTTTTACCTTAGTTTTTTACATTTCTTGACTGCTATCTCACCTGATGGTAAGTGACGATGCAGTCTAATGATGAGATTTATAGATTGTGTTCTGACTTAGCTCGGACTTAAGATAGAGATAAAATGAGATACAATAACTCGTACTGGCGATTTTCTCCATTTTTATATCATTTTTCCGCATTATGCCTACCCTGTGTGCACGCCACTGGGTATGACAGTGTAGATTCAATCCATACTTACCTTCGATCACAGAAGAAAAAATATTTCTGTGATCGAAGGTACTTACTCCTAATCGGTTTCTACACGCCATTGTGCCAGAATGCTAAATCGCTTGGCGACACGTCTTCGACGGTAGGGTGGTAACGAGTCACGGCCAAAGCCTCCCACCAGACCAGACCAGAGACAATTCAGAAATTATAAATTCCCAAATTGCCCCGCCGGGAATCGAGACCTCCCAGTTATAAGACCACAGCGCTCACCACTACGCCAGAGAGGTCGTCAAAATATTACATTCGAAATTTCCCCACTTTCAAATATTCTATTCTTATAAAAAGGCTCAGGGTCGCTCAGAGCGCGATAGAGAGGCAAGTTCTTTGAAAATATTTACACAGATTCTTGGAGTTAAAATATTTTGTACGTGTTTCAGCTTTTCTATTAACAGAAAACAATCTAGTATACTTTGTATACCCGTTTGAAATCGGTATTTGAAAAGCATTTTCGTATCCCAGAATATCGAAGAATCTCCACAGGATTTTTAGAAACCTGAATCCGTGAGGTCATGAGAATAAAAATGGAAAATTTCCAATTACCCTTTGAAAAATTCGGTATTTTCTGGGAACCTTAATTAATTTAAAGCTTTAATGAAATTTCACACTGAATTAATTACTCAGTAGATATTCGATACAGGCTGTATTATCGTTTGACGTTACAATTAAAAAAAAAAAAAAAATTACTGCTGATTTTAGCTGTAATTATTCAACCAAAAGCTCTTCTTCTTTTTTAGCTCTCGACGGAAAAAAGGGGTGTTACAAGTTTGACGTGTGTATGTGTGTGTCTATCTGTTTCACCCTTTTTTTAAATTCGATGACAAGTTAGACCTTGACTGCGATCTCACCTAATGGTAAGTGACGATGTAGTCTAAGATTGTAGCGGGCTAACTTGGAAGGGGTATGGCTATGTGCATTCAACCCAAACCACTAATCTGCTTCTACACGCCTTCGTACCGGAGTGTCTTTGACGGTAGGGTGGTAGGTAACTAGCTACGGCCAAACCAGACCAGAGACAATTCAGAAATTATAAATTCCCAAATTGCCCCCGCCGGGAATTGAACCCGAGACCTGCCAGTTTTAAAGCTATAGCGCTACTACTAGCAATAGATAGAATACGGACGTTATACCTACTGGCTTCGTGGCTTGGCACGTAAAATAACATCATAACGAATGACGGATGCAGCTGCTATTGCGTTTCCTAATCCTATCCATTGCTTAGCATGAACACATTCTGGGTTAATCTAGTAGATAGGTACTTATCTGTTGGCAGAATGTAAATATGCCTTTGCCTAGGCTCAACATAGAAAAATAAAGTACAACTCCTTGAGCCGCCGTCGGCCCCGGTGGCGCCTCTCTCGCTCGATCCGTGTCCTCTGTATCGTTGGAAATACTCTGTGCCTATCATTATTGATACTTTTTAATTAAATATTTTAAACTTCTATCAGGTTATGGTTTCTCTCTCTACATTACCGATATATGTTTTTGATTTTGTATTTTATTAATTGCTAATAGAACACAAAACCAAAAACATCATAATATTATTAATTTATCAACATAAAATTAATTTAGATTTTATTTATTTCATAAATGTCGGAATGAATTACAATAAAATTAATATTAAAAAAAATCTGGGTCGCTTTATCCGGTATTTATTATTCTAAATTACTACTTTAAATCCTTAACTTATTTCAATTTTTAATACTAAGCTAACATCATAACTATATTTACATAGATTTTTTTTATAGCCCTTTATTACAGACACATATAATATAAATTACACAAAATACATTTAAAAATTGGTTTACAATATACAATTTACATAAAATACTCAGTAACAATATTCATTTTTTTTATTTTATTAATTAATTTATTTATTTTAAAGAACAACATCAGATCCCGCCTGATTTGCATCTGTTTGCCCTCTGGCAAAGGCCTCCTCTAACCCTTTCCACACAACTCTGTCTCTTGCCTTCCTAGTCCTAATTTTACCTGCTGTCCTTACTATCTCATCTTCCCATCTGATTCTCTGCCGTCCTTTTCTTCGTTTTCCTATTCTAGGTTGCCAAAGTGTTACCATTTTAGTCCAATTTTCTTTTCCCCTAATCATATGGCCCGCCCATTTCCATTTTAAAGTCCTTATTCTTACTGTGGCATCTTCCATACATAGATACCTGTTTGTAAATTTATGTTTACGTCGATTCTTATTCAGTACCAAGTCGCGTAGGCTATAAACTCGTCGCCGCTAGGAATACCTAATTCCTCCGATGCTATTTCTTCATTATTTCACTATACATACTATAACTAGCAAATAGGTAGGTAGGTGTCTAAGGAGAGAATCAAATAACGCTTAATATTCTTCAAGTGTTTAGATGGTGGTTGTATCTATGTACGTAAATCGTATTTTTCCGAGGCCGGGTCGGATAAGGTTACCAACCATTCTGTTATGAACAGTCATCATCATCATTATTATCATCATCACATCAGCCTGATGATCCCATTAATCCTATTAATTTTGTAAATACGAAAGTTTGTATGTTTGTTACTCAATCTCGTCGCAAGGACTGAACCGATCTGGCTGAAGGGCACAGAGATAGTCTAGAATAGGACATAGGCTACTTTTTATCCCGGAAAATAAGGGAGTTCCCGTGGGAATAAAAACCCTTAATCCACGCGAACGAAGTCGCGGATATTAGCTAGTCTAACAATAAACCTAATTAAGATAAGAAATGGTGATTTTCGGAGCTATAGATTTTTTATAACGGTGATGAAATCTGGGTTTTAATCCAGGAAGGATTACATTTAATTTATTGCTAAAAAAAAATTATTGATAAAAAAAAACTAAACTCAAACGGCAAATGATACTTAATTCATGACGTCACGGCTTTAACAAAGCAGGTCAAGGTTGGCAGATCGCGGAAAAGCAGCATCAATTATTTCCACAGTCTCAAGAGTGGTGAATGGCGGAATTTATGGTGTTCTCGTTGCAACAAAGCATCTTTGCCAATAGTGAGAGAAAACATGCCAATCAGAAGTGATTGGTATCGTCACAATAGCAATCATTTTAATCAGTTTTTATGTATATATGAATACTGATAGTGTATCAAGTGCCTCAGTAGGCCACGGCAAGTATTTAAATTAAACACTAAACTATTACCTATAGTTCTTGCATTTTATGAGGGCGCGTGAGTTTTACTTGTGGTTACGTCGCGACGTAACCACGACGCGTCGTGTACATGCAAGTTGCGTATGTGTGCGTGCCTGTTAGGAGCCTAGGTGGGAGCAAGCTCTCTCATACACTTATACAGATACGACACACACACAACCATGAGCCACGCGCTCTTGTGAATTGAAAGAACTATACTAACATATCTTTTAAGTAATTTGTATACTAACAATATAGGGCCAAAATGGTATGAAATAAAGAGATTGTATTTTATGACAATCCCGCGGCGGGTAAGGGAGAGGACAGACTGACTACTTTTAGCGGCAGCGTTAGGCGTTTTATGGCCTTTTGCGATTCTCATGATGAGATCTATAGAAACTTAAGATAGCGTTAAAAAGAGACACATGTCACACACGAGAATGTGTGATTTTTTTTTTTAATTATAAAAGTTTTTGATGAATATTTTTGGGTACCCAATCTCACTCAAAAGCGTACAAATCGTAAACGTGTTTCGCAAGAATTGCGATTTGAATACATTTTTTTTATAAAATTAAAATTTTGTTATTAACATTCCCTTGAGAAAGATTCGATCCTGAACATGTAATAATTTTTTTGTTACAATCATAATATCTGAAGAATAAAACCAGTTCCAAGATTATTCAAAACCAGAACCCGGGTATACTAGCCTCTTCATCATCTTCAAACCTCAACAATACTAGCCTCTTATGCTGAGATCTATAGAGCGTGCTCTGACTCAGCTCAAACTCAAGATAGAGGTTAAAACGAGACACAAATATGGTCTGACATAAATCTGTCTCGTTTTAATTCTGTCTTGAGTCTGAGCTGAGTGAGAGTGCGGTCTATAGATCTCAGCATTAAAGTAGCCAGTGTGCCCTCTCCCTAACGCGTGTATAATACAGGCGATTACTAACTGTTTGATTGTAGGTGATAGTTGTAAGCATAACACCACTTACATCACTAATGCGATAATACAATTAACTTTTATGATTCACCTTTACTTAAACTCGATTAACTTGGATTTGAATAAAAAAGCTATATTTTCATCTTGTGCCACTTTTGATTGACGCTGTAATATATTTTGTAATTTGTTTGTTGCCTACTTTTATAATATGTATTGTTTTTTGTCTAGTGGCTAGTTTCTACCCTACTGTCAAATATATGCCGCCAAGCTTACCCCTTCCAAGTCAGCTCGCTACCATCTTACACTGCGTCACTTACCATCAGGTGAGATCGCAGTCGCAGTATCTTGTCATCGAATAAAAAAAATACTGTATCTAAAAAACAAGCATTTTTCAGAAATTGCTTTTTTCTGATGTTTGACCATCATTTTACGAGATACATGTATTTCCATTTGAAGTTTCTTAATATTTTTAAAACTTAATTGAAATATTTAAATGCCATTATATTATGTGAACATGTGTGAGGAACTCATTTATCGCTGTTACGATAAAACACTATATCTGAAGATACATATACATATTGTCTTAGCACGGCAGCAGTATTGAGGCATAAAACAAGGCTGTAATACGTATAGATCGTACTTAATGTTTCGATGCTCGAAATCTATTAACTATGTCGAGATGTATAAACCCACACTAAACCTACTGAACTGTTTTATTTACCTTGTAGTAAGGAACACTAAAAGAATTATAAATATTCATAAGAAAATATTTCAAAAAAAAAAAAAAAAAAACGATGATTTGCTTCTGTACATATATATATTTCAAAACTATCTAACGGCGTACTAAAATTAAGAGAGTCAATTAAAATCAAATTACGAACGTTAAGGAGATTTTATCTCGTGCATTAACCCATAAAGCACACGTTATCGTACGTTTTAGACCAAAGCTAAGCATTTTAAGCGTCATACAATAATTATTTTATTATTTAACGATTGTCTAATGTCTAGTACATTTTATAGCTTTCTGACTCTAAGTTTTATTTATGAACGTTGGTCCCGGTTTTAATCCCACTTCTGACTTAAAAAGTATAAAAACTTAGTTTTTCTTTCAGGAAATTCTCAATATAGCATATTGGTAGACAACTGCCCTGGTAGCATGGACGGGAGAAATTTTATCCCCGGGAAAAGGATAAAACGTTTATCCCCTCGCTTAGCTTTATCCACCCGTCGAGCATGGGCGCAGCGGTGGAAATAACACTCAGTGGATATACTTATAGAAATGTACATCGCCTTCTCCTCTGTCGCCATGCTTTAGCATAGGGAAAAGATAATTTTATTCTGTCAGTGGATAAAATCAGGGGATAAAACTTTTATCTCGTGATCTTTTATCTCTCGTTTAGTTTGAGGCCCGTGGCAAATTCATCGGATGGGGCCCTCCCTCCCTCTCCAAAAAATGATCACTCGGCACTAGCCGTAGTCACAGGAATGGCTATAATTAATGTTGGAATCCTCTTGTGCTTTCGGCCCTCTCTGACTGGGGGCCCCTTCCTGCTGGAGGCCCGTGGCATTTTGCCGTCTTGCCACCCTATAGTTACGCCACTGGTAGAGCCGTTGGTCTTGGGACTGATTTCCGTTTGTTTGTGTCGGGCCGTCCCGTTGGACCATAGGACTGTGAGTTCGAGGAAAATAGAATGCGACTGTGTTTACGCACAGTCTTGTGCACTATAATATCTCGTCTCGACTTGGCTCGTCTTCTGTGGCTACCTTGACTGAAATTCAGTCAGAATATAATTCAAAATTCGCATACATTCGCAACACTTAATTTTAAGTACAAAACAAAAAACATAACAGAACCCTGCAAAATATAAGCTTTGGGAAGAGTAGAAAGCTTTGGCTTCATAGAGCTTCGTCCTTGTCACACGAAACAGTAAATCACCACGGTATGAGTGACTGAAACGACTCGCTATGAAGCCGAGGCTGGCCGATTGTTTCTATGGGGCTTGATTTACTGTCGGGTATTGTACATAGAGATCGTTGAGTAAAAGTAAACTAACTCTTGAACTTTACTTCCTCTACAAAAAGTAAATTTGACCTTTCCTTTGTCAAATGACATTTCAAATAGTCTGAGAGGCGATAGATATATTCCAAGTCTGCGTCCAAGCAAGCATAATACCTATTACTCAATAAGCCTCAATGGCCCAACGATTAAAGGTGCGGACTGAAAACTGAAAGTTCGCAGGTTCGAATCCCACCCATTGCATTATTGTCGTACCCACAAGCTTTCAGCTTATTTGGAAGGGATCGGAGGATATTAGTCAATTTCAAAATTAAAAAAAGAAGTGCTCAATCACATAATAGGTAAACGAGGTTCATTCCCTCAATAACAAAGAAATCTTCAAAATCATCACAAAAAAAAACCAAAAAGTACAATTAAAATTTCGAAACCTAGCACTTTTTTTTGAAAAAATAACATAACTAAATAGTGAGCCATCTAAAATGATCTCTTTTCCTCTCTTTAATTAAAGTTTACGTCAAGCTAACGAAATGCTAGGTATTTATATACATTATATACGCAGATATCTTCAATACAGCACATTTTTTTACATTGTAAATGTTGATTCTCTAAAAATGATTGCATCAGTATAACGATCGCAACGGCCTCTGATTGGCTAAATTAATGGCGTTCTTGCTGCATCAATGTATTTTAAATTTTTAACCAATAGCGGGAGAGTACCAGCCAATCGGAGGTCATTGCGATCTTTACACTGATGCAATCATTTTTAGATAATCGATGTGCGGTATATTAAAAAGCTGCATTTATAGTAAAGAAATGTTTCACCTGTCTCTCATGCTATAAGTGAAAATATATCGAAGTAACCTGACCAACTGACCTTATACAGTGACCATTCGTATGTTTACCGTTTTCGTTTTATTGACAATACGTATGGTTATCTAACTCCAGGGACGTTTCCAAATATTATACGACTAGCTGTTGCCCGCGACTTCGTCCGCGTCAATTTTTGTTATTATGATCGCGATTAAGAAGTTTTTAAAAGAATATATTTTAAAGTAAATAAATAAATAAAAATAGCCTTTATTACAGCAATTACGTTACATTTGAATATTAAATTAGGTAAATATTAAAATTTTTTTAGCTTGCTGCGTGTCCCTCGACATAGGCCTCCTCTAAATTTTTCCATATGGTCCTATCCCTGGCTAAACGAGTCCACATACTTCCGACCAAGTTTCGTATGTCGTCATCCCATCTTTTGGATTGCCTGCCTCTCTTTCTTTTTCCATTTCTGGGGTACCACTCTGTCACTTTTTTCGTCCATTTTTCAGAATAATTGTCCCTAATCATATGGCCTGCCCATCGCCATTTTTGTTGTTTGATGATCTTATGTACATTTTTAAATTTTGTTTTTTCCTTTATGTCCTGCAGCTTCATTCTGTCAGACAGAATGAAGCTGCAGGACATATTTTAAAGTACTTCTGCGTAAATGATATATTTAGTTTTATTTTCTTGTGACAGAAGATCATTTAAAGAGTAACAATTCTTTCATACATATTTTTTGGGTAACTTGAACCGTTTACGCAACGCACGCAACGGAAGCCCTCAAATATGGATAATTTTCCCCGTTTCTGCAATATTTTTCACTGATGCTTTGCTCCTATTGGTCGCAGCGTGATGTTATATAGCCTAAAGCCTTCCTCGATAAATGGACTATCCAACACAAAAATAATTTTTCAAATCCGACTGATAGTTCCAGAGATTAGCGCGTTCAAACAAACAAACTCTTGCACTTTTTTATATTAGTATAGATAATGCTAGAATTAGATAACATACTTATGATAGGAGAATGTTATTATGTAGCTACTTGAACTTTACATTGTCAAGTTTTAGTGACCCGCCTTCATCACCGAATAGAGTATTTGTCAATTTTTAAGCTATTGCATAGCTTCAATCGCGGGCGTGGAGACCGAATCCAGAAATTCCGTAACGAACATAACCTGACACGGGACTCCTCTACGGTGAGCCGCTAGATGGCGTTGATAAAAAATGCTATGCAATAGCTTTACCGCGGCAGTCCCCGAGTACCACACGTCTTTTTTTTTTTTAACTTAAAATAAAGGTTTTTATTTTTGTAACACAATGTCATTTTTCTCTTTTTTAATATCTTAACTAGTCTCGAAAATATAGAGCTTATAAGTTTCCTGATAGAAAAAGAGCGCTATTGCAACCTGACGTCACGATTCAATAGCTCCTTACACTCTCTATACAAAATTTCGTTCGTAATGAATTTGGAATCTTATTCACATTGTTAAATGGAATTTTTTTGAATCTCTGGATATTGAACTATAGTGTTATATATTTTTTGAATCTACTCATCATTTTCTAGATGTTGATTATAGGTATATAGTTATAATAAGTTAAAGTTATTAATCTTATTTTCGAATTATTTTTTTCAACTTTAGTCTTTAATGTGGGACTATGGTCACCCTATCAATTTTTTTTAATTTACTAGCCTATGTGTGGAGTAGGTAAGCTAAGGATTCTAACGATACCTCATTCATCAAAATCGGTTCAGGCGTATAGAAGTTATGGTGAAATATAGGAACTCACATACATACATGAACCCGGAAAACAATATACTCCTTTGTTCATTTTTCAAGCAGTCGTTTAATAAAAATTCTTTTCAAAAAACCGACTTCAAACGCCACTACAAAGTATAAAAATAATTTTATTTTGTACACGTTTGTTGAAGTCGGGCGGGCTTAACTAGAAACGATGAAATCGATGCGCGACGCTTACCTTATGGTGACATATAAGAGACACGCTTATTAAAATTAAAAGAATTTTTATTTTAAGCTTTTTAGTGTAGCTTGTTCCTGCTCTCTTTCTCCCCTCCCTCCAACGCTACGGCACTAAAGTAGTCTATACTTGGTACCTACAGTACTTATTAACAACACACAATTTCTAAAGAGCTAGGACCAGTAGCTCCATGATGTAGTCCATGCTTGGTACCAACAATATCAATTCGAAAGCGACAGTTCGTAATCCCTCCAACCCTGCAGCATCAGTATTGAAGAGCTAGGACCTTGAGCTCCACGATGTAGAATATGCTTAATACTAACAATATCAATTTGCAAGCGAAAGTTCCTAAATCCTCACAGTTTAGATGGGCAGTACCCTGCAGCATCAGGATTGAGGAGCTAGAAGCTTGAATTTTATATGTAGTATATGCTTGGTACCAACAATATCAATTCGTAAGCGACAGTTCCTAAATCCTCACAGATTAGGTAGGCAGTACCCTTGCAGCATCAGTATTGAAGAGCTAGGACCTTGAGCTCCACGATGTAGACTATGCTTAATACTAACAATATCAATTCGCAAGCGAAAGTTCCTAAATCCTCACAGTTTAGGTGGGCAGTACCCTGCAGCATCAGGATTGAAGAGTTAGGACCTTTAGCTCCTCGATGTAGACTATGCTTAATACTAACAATATCAATTCACAAGTGAAAGTTCCTAAATCCTCACAGTTTTGGTGGGCAGTACCCTGCAGCATCAGGATTGAGGAGTAGGACCTGGAGCTCTAAGATCTAGTATATGCTTAGGCCAAGCATACCAATTCGTAAATGACAGTTCCTAAACCCCCATAATTTAGGGGGAAAGTACCTCTGCAGCATCAGGCTTGAGGAGTTGAAGGTAAAAATTTTTATGGGACCATTTCGCGAGCTTCCTCTATCGATTAAAAAAAAAATCGCGTGAATCGGTCCAGAAACCCCGGAGTAATCGGTGGACATACATAGAAAAAAAAAAAAAAAAAAAATATACCGGCCGAATTGATAACCTCCTCCTTTTTGGAAGTCGGTTAAAAAGTAGCCTATGTCACTCTCCCGGTCCTCATCTATACACATGCAAAAAATCACGTCGATCCGTTGCATTGTTGCCGCGTGATTGAAGGACAAACTAACAGAGAAACTCACTTTCGCATTTATTTTATTATTAAGGATAGTAAAAATATAAATGTTGAGTCACAAAATAATAAAAGCATGCGTATTATTTATTGCATCCATTTTTTGCTATTAACGCATTAACGCGAACTATTAGACTTTCCTCGAAGACGGTTCCTTTGTTTTGAGTGTTATTGCACTGTACGTCATCTAGATTAGAGGCTAGATTGTTTATCAAAAACAGGTTTACAAGTGCTTTGAACTGTTTATGTAATTTCGCGTAACTAATGGCAGGAGCTGTTTTAGTTATTGCAGTATTTCTTAGAAATAGTGATTTCCCAAAAATAGGTATGTACCTATTTACATACCCATTGTATTTTATCTACAGCCTACAGGTAGGTGTCGGTATAACAATGGAGAAGTTTTATGGTGTTGATATGATAATAGTTAATGTATTACATACTTAATGTATGTACAGATAAAAATATAGATTACAACTACGTAATACATCACTGCGTGCCAATATTCCGTAAATCCGTAAAAACTTTCATTATTTATTTATTTATTTATTTATTTATTAATTAGTACGGAAACTTCCAATTACACTAATTAAGACAATTAACAACAGACATGACAAAGATAACATAAAAATAACCTCAAAAATTAAACAAAAATTAAATTAAACTAAACAAAAACAAAAGTCAAAAACTTAAATTTAATTTAATTTATTATTATATTGTGCAATTTCAAATAATAATTAATCAATTCAGAAAGTTTTTAACTTTTTGGAGTAAAAAAATTTTCACCGTTTTTGTGAAAATTTTTGCCGATAGAGTTTGCGCAGGCGTTTAATATTATCTGCAGAATTATTCTATCAAGCTAGAATCTATTCGATGTAACTAGCAAATAAAAGCTTTTGGAAACTTTATTTAATCAACAAGTATACAAATACTAATAGTTGTTATTTAGATATAATTTAATTTAATTTTTTATTTGTTATAATAGCTAAAAGCTTGTTTCTTAAAAATATTTTTTTAAATTTATACAGGTAGGTACTTGTTCTCTGCACATCTTTACCTCTGTAGACCTTAGTCCTTAGTGCCTTTACCTTACGTTGTCCTTAGTAGCTTTACCTTACGTTGAGATCTATAGAGCGGGCTCTGACTCAGCTCGGACTCAAGATAAGAGTTAAAACGAGACACAAATATGCTCCTCGAAGAGTCTATGGTCGTTGAGGTCCCGAGGTGCTGGAGTGGCGACCCCGCATCGGGAAGCGCAGTGTTGGTTGACTCCCCACTACGTGGACCAACGACATCAAACGAGTCGCGGGGAGCTGCTGGATTCAGGCGGTGCAAGACCGAGACTTGTGGAGGTCCATGCAAGAGACCTATGTCCAGCTGTGGACGTCTTAGGCCGCAAGGTGGGTACACGGTCAACAAGGAGACAGTAGGGGTTTTAGCCGGTAAGAGTCCGGCACTACCCAAGTGGGTGTCCGTGAGGATTTCCCCTACTGTATAATAAAAAAAAAAAAAAGCTGTGGACGTCTATTGGTTGATAAAGAATCATTAGAAGTCTCATTTTATCTCTGTCTTGAGTCTGACCAAAATGAGAGTGCGGTCTGTAGATTTCAGCTTTAGTGTTCAATAATTATACCTTCGCAGAGAACTAGGTAAGACTGCAATGAATTGGTTACACGAGAACAAGCTCTGCGGGCGCTAATACTAATGAATTAACTTAATTAGGCGAGTTCATTAGCGTACTTCACGACTCCACTACCCAGGTGCTCCAGAGGAAACTTTACGAGAATAGGTAACTAGTTCCGAGGAGAGTTTATAGCTATTGTTTTATGTTGTAACTTTTTAATTATTATGAGTTTGTTTTTGAAAGTTGTTTCGTGCTTGGTTATTTAATTAATTGCCTCGTTGACTTAGTGGTTAGCATGTTCAAAAGCCGCGGTCCTGGGTTCAATTCCCAGGTCCCGGGGTTTTCTGTCAAGAAATACTCAGCGCTAGTCTGGAGTTAGGAAGATGGCGGTGAGTCACCCCCGTATCTTGGAGAGCACGTAAAATTCATCGGTCTGCGTTTTATCTTTCTCCGTCCGTGTCTAGTTTCCATCCCATCGGTTTATGAGAGTATAAGAGAATACCAACAGTTTCGTTGTTTAACGGGATACAAATTGAAGCCTTTCTAAGGCTTTCAACTGATGATCTTGAGATGCCGGATTCAAGTTTTGTGTCATACCAAAAACGTAGGTTGACTTTCAAAAACATTTTAGTAGTACCTTCTCCGGAGTTAGGAAGTTGGCGAAGTTTGGATGTTGGAAGTGTTTGGGTAACAGCACCCTCGAATTTCGAAGAGCACGTAAATCCGTTGGTTAAGAGCCTGATCCCTCTCCGGTCGTGTTGGATTGCCTTTCCATTGAACTTTGACGGTGAGAGTCTCTGTTCCCTTTGCACTCGTGAAAGAAGATTGGCAAGTTTTAATGTAGCTGGTAGGCCCACCATAAATTAATCAGAGAACAGTCTTGAATCAGTCAGTTTAAATTCTTGTCAATATGAAGAAAAATTTTGAAATTAATTTCCAATTTTTTTTTTTTTTTTTTTTTTTTTTTGTTTTTTTTTTTTTTTTTTTTTTTTTTTTTTAAATATTTCATCGAAAAAGTCATCTTAAAGTTCCGCACCCGAAGGGTAACCAACTGGAACTTATTATTAAGGCTTCGCTGTCCATCCATCCGTCCGTCCGTCCGTCTGTCTGTCAGCGGACTGTATCTCATAATCCGTAATAGGTAGAAAATTGAAATTTTTAGAGAATATGTATTTCTGTTGCCCCTATAACAAATAATAAAAATTAAAATAAATTAAAAATTGAAGGGAGACCTACCCTACTAGAAACGTGTTTTTTCCGGCGTTTTTTGGTACGGAAACCTTCGTATGCGTGTCCGATTTGCATTTGACCAATTTCTTTTATTTATATATTTTTGAATAAATAATATTTATTAAGAGAAGCCGAAAGGTTTGTACAGTTAGGTATTACCATGCACAATAATTTGTAACAACAGCCATCTCCTACTCTTAACAAGAACTTTACAAGGGTAAAGTCACAAATCACCGTCAATAGGAAATCCAGTGAAACCCGATACCAAGATTGATAGAACGAGGCATTTCATCCAAATGGCGGCTGAATGTTTTTCAGCACATCTTCAGTGAATAGGTACCCTTAGTATGAATATGTGAATTTCAACAATTCGACGGTTTCAAGAACCTATCGAAACGTTGAAACCTTTGAAATGTTGAGATTCCTTTAAAAGTGCTGGAATGAAATGTTGGACGAACTCGGAGTTTAAAACAATATTGTGTTTTGGTGTGTTTTACTTTAAAGTAAATTCTGATATTATTCGTATTGACGCATCAGCATGTTCTAATCTAGACTTTCGCTCTGAAGAACTTAGGTACTGTAGGTACTTCTAAACGATTATCTTTTCAAAATTTTAAAGTAACGCGTTTTTTTTTTAATCTTTATTTACGGAGTTTGGCGTTAATAAGAATAAAATAATGTTTTTATTTAATGTGTGCTAATTTATGTTGCTGTTAATAAATGTTACCTCTCTACCAACGGTTTAGCAAGCAGATACTTCTGATAAGAGCAGACAAGAATTTTTTGCTTTTAAAATGCAAAATGATACGATAATAATTAAGCTATTTCGCGGAACACGTCATCTTTATTGGAGTGCACGCAGCAAAAAGTTAGAGATCCTCGAAATACATAAAACGTTATCGAGATTTGCAAAGTCACACTAAGAGTATCTTCAGTTATCGAGCGGACACGCCCACTCCCCCATCCCTCCCACAAGCCACGCCAGAATAAGTCGCGATAATCGAATTAGGCACGTCCGATCGCGGGCCGCTGTGAGCCCTACATGCCGATTGCATGGGCAAACTTTGTCGTGGGTAAATCTAGATTAGTACAGACATTTGAACGGGAACCCTGATTTTCAATTTTCTTTTTGTTTTTTTTTGAGGATAAGCTAGCCAAGCTTACCTTGACTTATGTTTTCCTCTCTCCCTTCCAAATGAACGCAGAGCGTGTGTTAGATATGGGTATGAGACTAGTGTAAGGGCAGGCCAGCCTTCGATCACAAAAAAATAGGAGGCCAGCACACTCCGCATTTTGGGTTGAAAGCTACAAGTATGCGGTATGCCGTTCTTCTTCTGTATCAATCGAAAAAAGTCCGTAGCATAACTATGCTACGGACTTTTTTCGATTATATTATTATATATTTTCTTTATAGATCTCAGCATAAGATCGTAGTGAGCTAACTTGGAACGGGTTCAAAATGAAAATTCAACGTATGGTGCTGGAACGCTAAATCGCTTGGTGGCACGTATTTGACTGTAGGTTGGTAACTAGCCATGGCCAGATAGACTTCCACATTTCCCAGTTATGGGCAGCTGGTGTACGGCTTCTTGCGACTCGCTTGATATCGTGACTTCCCTAATAGAAGAGATGCCAAAACTTATGCTGAGATCTGAAGAGCGTGCTCTGAGTCAGCTTAAACTTAAGATAGAGGTTAAAAAGAGACACAAATATGCTCTGACATAAAGTCTCCTTTTAACTCTGTCTTGAGACAGCTGAGTGAAAGTGCGGTTTATAGATTTCAGAAGATTTCCGATGCGAAGTCATCACTCCAGCATCTTGGGACCCCAACCGACTTCTAAGTGAGCCCTATTTCGCCTTAGAATGTATTGTAACCATCACCAGGTGAAATGAATAAAAAAGCAGGGTGACCTTTAGACAAAGACACTATCTTTCTAAGTGTCACCTAAATGGAAAAAGGTTCCGCAACATAAGTTTATAAATGGCAGGAGATAGACTCTAAAGCTGCATCCGCACGCTTGCCAAACCTCGGCAAACCTTCACAAACGCAAACGTGCGGATAGAGCGTTTGCCATGGTTTGCCTACGCTTGCAAGCGTTTGTGGCCGATCCATCGAGTGTCGGTCTTTTGATCACAAACCAAAGGGAATTTGCCACAAGCGCTTGCGTCTCCGTCCACACGTTTGCGCGTTTGCACTGGCGGCGATTAGACGTGTTATTGTATTACGATTTACGTATCGCACCTTTAGAAATCTTCATTTTGTGAGTGGGTAAAAACGTAAAATGAATGACTGGTCGACTGAAGACTTTTGAAGACGATTTGTTTATATAATTTAATTAATTAATTAGTTTTATATATTAATAATAATAAGTGGCGACTCCGCACCGGATAATGGTATATAATGGTATGGTAATAGGTGGACCGACACCATCAGGCGACCCTCAGGGAGCCACTGGGTACAGGTGGCGCAAGACCGAAGCCTGAGGAAGTCCATGCAATAAACAGTCCAGCAGTGGACGTCTATCGGTTGATAAAGAAAAAAAACAAAATATCTATTGAGTAGGTACATATTAGAATAGAGTAGAATATTTTTTTATTCAAATAAATAAACTAGGTAGGTACCAAGTGTTTTCGAACATACTACTAGCTACTACTACTAATCTATAATATTATACTAAAACTGTAACTGGACAAATTGTGCACATGAAATATGTTTTGAAAATTTTAATTAGAGGACGCTTTACTATCAACTAGATGACGTCCGCGACTTCGTCCTCGCGGATTAAGGTTTTTTATTCCCGCGGAAAGTCCCTAATTTTCCGGGCTAAAATGTAGGTATGAGCTATCGCTATTCCACATTTCATTCAAATCGGTTCATTAGTTGTGGCTGAAAGAGTAACAAACATCCATCCATCCATCCATCCATCCATCCATCCATATTCCATTTTAGTAGGATTATTGATCGATACTGAGCTTAAAACATTTGTAAAAATAACTTGAGCCAAATAATAAAGCCGACGCAAGTTCGACGTCCGTCATGCTTGCCTGTTCAGAACATACAAACGCCCTCGCAAGCGTGCGGATGATTCCCAAATTCAAGGCAAACGTTTGTCGAGGTTTGGCGTTTGCCGTTTGCCACAAGCATGCGGACGCGGTATTATGAAAGAACATTCGTCTTCTGAAATTGCCATTTCGTGGCGGACAAAAAAAGGTTCCGCTAATAAACAAGGTAGACAGGGCCTACCTCACAATTGCCCATGGAGGAATGCCCTCAAATTTTTATATACGTACCTACTTCAAGCAATTGCCAAATAATTTTGACAGATTTTCAGACAGTCATATCATGCAGGAATCAAAGGAGATGTACTAAATTGGGCCCAACTCAGGGTTTCGCACAGTTATACAAAAATATGGAGAAAATAAGTCGATAAATTACTTACATAATTGAATGGTTTTTATTTATGTACAGCTCAGGATAATCATACAAAACATTTTTTTTAACTAAGTACGAAACCTAATGCTTTTTCTTTAGTAGAAACGGAACGTTTTCATGGATGTTAGTGTAATTAACCACAGACTAATATAGTACTAATGCAACTGTGGGTTCTGGTGTGGGTTCTGGCCTTTTGGTACCTACCCAAATAGTTTATCTTTATAAAACCAGTAATTTAGAAATAGACCAAAACTTGTTGTAAAACATTTTGCATTAAATAATATACAGATTTACAAGGGAAATATACTTTAAATATTTATAATAAAAAAATAGTGCATCATGAATATTTTTTTTTATCACAAAAAAGCTGAAAAAATGACGTTTTGAGAGACAGTTTGTCATTTTCATTGTGTCTTGCGCTTTGTGAATATTATTTTGGTGTTTTAACAGTTTTCGTGGATTATTTCATATTATTTAATATTACCTACAAAAGTAAAAGAAACATGCATCCAAACATCTTCCCGTAATACTTTTTCCATTTATTTAAAGTATTTAAACAATACTCCTTAAAAGAACTTTAATTATTGAACGTCTTTTTCATATAACCTACAAATCTAAAACGAGAAATAAAACAAAACTCCCAAGGTCTGCAGAAGTACGAGTTTTCGATGTAACTAGCAAGCATCTAAATCTTCAAAATAAAGCATGTTTCATCCTTGTTCAGTGTTGGGCCCAAGCTTGTATGGACCACAATCATCTCCTTTCTGAGTCATATCATTAAGTTATTCCTCCGTTAAACGTTAGGTAAGTATTAATTAGCGAAGAACAAATAGGTGGATGAATTCAGATATACTTAAACCTACTTTAGTTGCATGAAATGTACTATTGACCCATGATTGCCGACTGATCGTAAGCGACATTTTTACTTAAATTGAGTTTTTTTATCACAAACGATATTTTGAAACATAAAGAATTAGGGCACATCGACATTTCTGTGGAAAAAAACAAATATTTAAATTAATATGTTATATTCCCGGGAAATATCGACCAAGTCCTTTTGTAGTTTAGTCAATCCTGATGTTGCAGGGCTTCTGCCCATAAACTGTATGGATTTAGCAACTGTCGATGGTGAATTGAAGACGCGGACGAAGTCGCGGGCGTCCGCTGGCTGGTCTCTTATATTATTTGTCCATAAATTTGAACATATTTAAAATAAAAAAATTGGTAAGTATCTAAAAGATAACCGAGAAAATCTTAGAAAATTGGCTCAGCATAATAATTTCTATTCGTACCTAGAGTACAATCAAAAAAGTTATTTCTATTGCTTACAAAATAAAGTCTATATTTCAATGAAATGCATTATTTGAAAAAGCTCACAGCAATAATGAAAAAATGTCATAAGTGAATTTTACTCTGTTTTTAAATTTAACTATGTTGCTTTTGAAATAAGGTTCGAAATGGAATGAATAAATACGAAAAATGGATGAATCTGACTCCCATTGAAGCTTGTTTCTTTTTGTCTTTGCTTATTGCGTTTAATCAAAAGCTTAGAACTTTTCCTTAGAAATAGTACTTACCTAATATTGTTTTTTCATCTAACTGTTGGGTTTGAGATATAAAGTCAGTATTAGTTTTAATTCAAGTAGAACTAAAAAAGGTTTTTTCGATAAAATAAGTAGGTAATAAGTAAAATTTTGTGAATATTAAAGGTTTAAATTGTAATATAATATTGTAATTTTCAGTTGTGTTGTGTCTAATGTTAGTTTATTAAAAATGTAAAAATTAAAAAAAAAAAACCGTTTATTCGGTTTTTGAATTTTATTTTCTGTCTTAAATCTCGTTCATCCTCATAAAAACTGTGAGGGAAAGTGTTATAAAATTAAGTGAAATAATATTATAACACTCGAATATGTCACATAAAGTAAAGTACCAAATTAAGTACAGAAAAGATTTGAAATAGAAATATTTTTTATTCAAATAAACTTTTACAAGTACTTTTGAATCGTCGATGAATCTACCACTGATTCGGAATGCTCTTCCTGCCGAGAAGAGCCAGCAATAAACTCGGCGGTTGCTCTTTAAAAAAAAAAAACTTTTTTACAATTAGGTAACAAAACTATGCTATGTATACAGTGTTTCCACAATGAAGTTTCAAAAATGCAAAACAATCCAACACATGTTAAGACAGGCAGACAAAAGTCAACCCATTCCCGTTGGTGGCACCCGTTCACGAGTATAATACCTTCCAGTCATATTGTGCATACTGGACAAGTGGTCATGAATATATTTGTTTGCCCTCGTCGCATAACGCCGTCCCTAGCAACGCGCATGCGTGTTTACATCGACCGCCGCCATTTTTAAAAACCCCCCCATCCCATTCTTAGTGGGGTAAACTTGGATCTGGATCTGGTGGTCTAAAATTGAACTTTGGCGTTCGACATACATAACCTTGAGTAGGTACCTACCTACCAACATTTTTCACAAGCTTAAGACTGGAAGCATACTAGACATCATTATGACATTTCTTGAGTGCTTTGATGTCATTCTCGGTTGTTTGAGGAAATGCCTGTGATATCAGCTACAAGAATCGGCTGTATCTTTGAAGATGTCGCAAAAACATTATAGACGTCAGTCTTTATATTATATCATAAAGTCATTTTTCTTTTTTTTTAATCTTAACCAGTTTCGAAAATATACAGCTTTTAAGTTTCCTGTAAGAAAAAGAGAGAGCTATTGCAATATGACGTCACGATTCAGTAGCTTCATACACTCTTCATACAGTTAAGAGACGGATACAGTCGCAGTAAAACAGCTTATAATTTATTTGTTTTTTGACCGATTTATTTATTTTCTGTTTTAAAAATGTTATTCTTACACTAGTTGATTCCCGCGACTTCGTTCGCATGGATTGAGGTTTTTTAATTCCCGCGGGAACCCACTTCATTTTCGGGATAAAAAGTGGCCTATGTGTTATTCCAGACTATATATAATCTATCTCTGTGCCAAATTTTAGCCAAATCGGTTTAGTCGTACAAAACATTCATACATACAAAATTTCGAATTTATAATATTAAATAATAGGAAGAATTTTCGATTGTAATTATAATGAATGTCAACATTTTGACAACAGTTCCCAATTTCTTCAATATCTGGAATCTTCCTTAGGCCAGGGCCGTACTAAGTAAGGCCGTACGTGCAAGACCTCTACCACGTACAGGGCCGTACGTAGTAAGGTAATTTCGTAGCGACGGGGACGCGATAAATATTGTGGCTGCAACTCTTAATTGCAGTAGCGATATATAAATATTTTTTTACATTTAAAATAAAAATAACCGTACCAAATACGATACAAGCTACCACTGAATATTTTATTTTGATACAATCCATATGAAATCAACCAATAACTGCGTAAACGTAGACAATTTTTGTGTCCAGTTACTTCCACTCACAAAGTGTTCAGTGTAACGAACTAGACACTAAAAGTTTTCAGTTGAAGACACAAGCAATATTTATACCATACAATTTGTACGAGTTTCACACAGTCACCTGTGTCGTACATAGCATCTGACGCACACACACAACAATAGAAACTTTCGGAAAATAAGCACAGAATTGAAGTAGAAATAGCAACCGATGGCTGTTGACGGCAACTGTGCCCACACGTCACGGGACACTATCACAGGTAACCTGTGTTCTGTGCACGGTGTCGGCACAGAACACACCTTTACCTTTGATAGTGTCCCGTGTCGGCAACAAAAAGTGTCCAAGTTTGCACATCGCCGTCACCCTTTTCTGTTTCGTGACACACGCTGCATGATGCATGTAACACGCGACTCTAAACTCGCAAAATACCACGCGGCCAAGTTCACAACATTTTAGGTGTTGGTTGCAACAGTGATTCTTTATTTCAGCTTTCCACTGGACGGACCAGTATGGCAACACTTGCCGCCCGCACCGTCCACCGTCGTTTCTCCAGAATATAAGAAACACAGGAACAACACAACACCAACACGTAGTGCCACACAAACTTTAGAACACACTCGACGTATAATATGTCACTCCAACTCCGGAGCATCATCAGGAGTGTTGACTCCACAATGCACAATTGCAAAGCACTTTGCATGGAATTAGGTTTTTAAAATCACGCGGGAACTATTTACTTTTACGGGATAAAAGGTATCCTATGTTACTCTCCTGGGTCCTCAAATAGCTACCAACTACAGAAAGACAGACCAACCAAACAAACACTTTTGGATTTATAATATTAATAAAGATGTCTGAAGAGCCATTGGACCTTATTCCACCGTCTTTCTTCTACAACCGCACCGCTCGCCCCCGAACACAATTTCGCCCTCACCACCTGGGTGCCTGGAGCACTTCGACCATCCGATGTGCCAGATCTTTTTTTCCATGTATTTTGAAACTGTGATGAACCAACTTCTGTTCCCACTAAATTACAACAAGGGGTTATTCATGGGGCGGACCAATAAATTCCTAAAAAGCTGGCAACGCTTTGGTGGTGCCTCAGGTGCTACAAATGTTCATGGGCGGCGGTAATCTCTTAACATCAGGTAACCTGCCTGCTCGTTTGTTCTCTAAAAATGTATTAAAAAAATACATTGAAATCAATAACAGAATATTTTTATAAGTTACACAAATAATAAGGCAAAGTGCGGTGCCCACGTTCCTGACAACCTGTGCTCTTGCGGGCTCATTTCTCAAACGATACCTTTTTATTCCCAAAGAAATCCATTAGAATATCTAGGATAGACCCGTGTCATCATGATTTATGAATTTTGTTCTCAATACGTCCCCTTCCTTCATTTTTTTTGGGTTCAATTGTCATAATCCAAATTTGTCATATCCTAAGCCCGAGAGTAAAAGTTAGACCGACATCCGATTGTCCTGTCAGGTTTATTTTTTCGATGACAAGCCAACATTTTAATGTAGTTTTACCTAAAATCTATTTTAGATAGATAAGCTACGCTTTGTCATATTTTTGTTTTAAAAAGAGCAACTACTGAGTTTCTTGCCGGCACTTCTCAGCAGAATCAGCATTCCGAACCGGTGGTAGATTTATGACGTGTCATAAGAGCTGTAAGTTGGCTTACAATCCTACGTAAAATAAATAAATTTTGAATTTTTTTGAATTTTTATGGTAGTTTTGAATTGCAACGATACCTATTCGTGTTGAAAAAACAAAGTAACCCGTTTTTCCTATAAATTAGAATTTCGAGCTCTTTCAGTCGAGCCGTTATCTAAAGCCCTTTGCACGAGTATAAAACCGATTTTTCCCTCCCACTTGGCCCGGATCGCGCTGGCAGCCTCCCAAGCTTGGCAGAATGCAAAACTTTAACGCTACTTAAACCACGTCCGTCCCACTTTGTGTCTTACGATTAATTAATTTGTTAAAGCTAGAGCAACTTAAGAGCCGATTTTGTAGGGGTTGAATTTTCAAAAATCTCCTCTTAGCGGATGCCTATGTCCTAATAGCTACCTGTATCCAAATTCCAGCCCGATCCGTCCAGTGGCTCGAGCTGTGCGTTGATAGATCAGTCACTCACCTTTCCCTTTTATATATTCAAATAAGATTAGTAAGTAAGTCATTTGTAGTAATTAGGTTTACCTTATACACAAACGTAACCGATTAAATTAGACCTGCTTAATTGATAGAGCTCTTACAATGTAGCAGAATTTCGCTATGTCAAGTAAGTGTACAAATCAAGATAAACGATCACTTTAGATGACGTGTGTTAACGCGCCGTAAATTTACGCTTAGAATCTATTAGAATTACCACGAGAATTACTAATATTGATGTCATCTCTTGTCATCTTATTTTTCCAACGTAAACACCTCTTCTTGATCTTAATTTGAATGCTAATTTTAATAATAAAAAAGTTAAAGCCGGGTGGGCCTTAATAGAAACGATGAAACCGATGAAACTTCAACATACGCAACATATACGTACGTTGCGTTTGAAGTCGGTTTTTTAGAAACAATTTTTATTTTATGCTTTTTGGTATAGCTTCATAAGACCAATTCCTTAGGATCAGCTTTGTTTTGCTCATTAAAATAAAAATAAAAAATAGATGTCGAAAAGTTTAGCATAATGTATGTTTTGTATGCCTGTTTTTAAAATACATACAAAACTATGCACGGTTAAAAGACAACACATAGGACACCCTGATCGCATTTGCTCTTGTTCATTGATGAGCTCCGTCCTCCATCTCCGATGATGTTCATCAGATTTTCACCTTTAAATGAGACTAACCTGACTATACGCCCTTTAAAAAACAAATGGAAATCGGTCCAAATTTGACGGATTTATAGAGGAACGTCGTCAAAAAATTACGCGTCGAATTGAGAACCTGCTCCCTTTTTTGAAGTCGGTTAAAAATACCGTTTATTAATTTATTAACGTTTTGTTTACCAGCTAAGGTTTTTGAAATTTTTTTAATCATTTTGTACGCGGATTTGCTTTACAATTTAGATAAAAGGATTTGATTTTGATTCGGGCTACAAATTACCTCCGAAAAACAGCCGAAATTTTAAAATAATGGTCACTTATGGCGAGGCGTGAGATATCGACCGTGTCTTACGCCCAGGGCCTATTTTTAGCAATCGACCCATTTGTCTCCTATACCTACATGAAAATTTCAGGCGCGTCCCATTGGCTGAGGCGTCGTGACGTCACAATCACATGCGGACCAATCAAAGATGGAGGCTTTGCGCATGGGCGCGAAGGCTTCGCGGCGGCTACGGCTAAGGATGTCAGTCTGGGCTCGCGAAACCCAGGTGTGCCAAGCTCGCGTCAACACAGCACAAGGTTAATATTTTTTTCTCTAATTTATCCGCCATTTTGGATTTACGTTACGTTTAAATGTGTTCCATTTTCAACTTCAGGTGTTGTTATTGTGTTTTTTATTCCGCACTTAGATATTATGTGTGATTGGAAGTAATATTATATAATCGTGGTTTTGCTATTGCGTAATGTATGTGATGTGCGAGTGAGTGGAAGAATATTTTGGTGGGCGTGTGAGAGGGATGGCGTTAGTTAGTGATTTTTTTTAAGTGGAGGCTGTTATATAGGAAATGTATTTTATATGTATTTTGAATAAGTTATGTGGAATAGATAGGCGATTGTAACGCCAATGCGGTATTTCTGTAGACGCTCTACCGCACTGCTACAAACCCATTGCGTAGCGCGTAGCACTATATATATGGGCCAAAATAATTATATTTTAGTAACAGAAAATGCAAAGGTGATTTAAACTGCATGTATGATTGATTTAATTGGTTTTAATTAGAAAAATAATAGAAGCTAAACTTTTAATCAAGATTTATTAATTTACTAAACTGTTTTCGCGTTATTTTTATTTTGAAATAAATGCTTTCATTTTATTTAAGACTCGATAATATATTTATTATTAAGTATAATTTATTTTCTGATAAATCTACTAAATACTAAGATATTTCTTATAAAACATTACAGCCTTATATTTTTAATTTTGAGATATTATTTGTTTAAAATGAATAATTTATGTTGTATACGAATTTATTTATTCAAGAGAGTTATATATTTACTGTTCTGTGTATATGCGACTTACATAGCTCGTACGGAATTAGTTTTTTTTTATATTAGCAATTATTTCGTCAAAAGGTCTAAAAATAGTACCATCTTTTCCAAAAAGCTCCCTGCGACAAAAGCTGGTATTATATTTATAGCTGTAATTTAAAAAAAAACATCAGCTTAGGTGAAGGTGACTAATGTACTCCCATCCCTTCCAAATAAGCGGATAGCTTGTGCTAGGAATGGGTACAATAGTGTAACGGGTGGGGTTCGAACCTGTAACCTTTCAGTTTTCAGTCCGCACCTTTAACCCTGGGGCTATTAAGGTTTAATAAACATTTGTACAACATAATTGGCAACATCGTCGCCTCTATTCAATAAAACTTGAAACTTGGCTCCTAAAATTGAAATAAACGATCAGTTAAGTATCTAGTTGAGATGTAAAGTAGCATACAAAAAAACAAAAAATCAAAATTAAAAATTCTTTCTGATATTTTATAGCAAACATCATAAAATGTTGTCTATGAAAGCAAAGTGCTAATTCAAGTCAATTCCGTTTACTTGGTTTTTTTTGCGTCATAACTGAATAGTTATAAAGGTTTTCTTGGAATGATAATGCGGTGGATTCTCATATCATTTATTTGCATAAAATCCTTACTAATGTTATAAATGCGAAAGTCTGTTTGTTTGTTGGTTTGTTCTACAATAACGCTGTAACAGAGCTACAGATCGACGTGATTTTTTGCATGGGTATAGTTGAAGACCTGGAGAATGACATAGGCTACTTTTTATCCCGGAAAATCAAAGAGTTCTCGCGGTATTTAGAAAACTAAATCCACGCGGACGAAGTCGAGCATCAGCTAGTATGACAATAAAAGAACTCACATGCACTATTTTTAAGTCTAGACACCTTTTTTTTTCTCGCTACAATTTTTGTTGTAATTTTTACACACACTGTCTGAGAGTGAAATTATACATCTCAAGAGAAGTGCTTTCGGATGTCTGCCGCCGGAAACCGGTACTCTAACCGTTTCCGGTCGCCATTTTCTTAGCGGAAGTCTGCTCGGTTTTATGACTTCCGACTTTTCTCGTACGAAAATTCAAAGCTCTAGTGTATAAGTTTTTATGGTGCTGTTGCATTTGTTCATGCATTTAAAGCAATCGCCTCGCCCAGGTTTACTGTGGAATAAGGGTTTAGGCCGTAGTCCACCCGCTGGTCCACTACTGGGCACAGATCTACTTTCAAATGACGCAGAAGACCAGCGGAATGCCTGTGTTTTCACCGCAGGGATAGCATATGCTGAGTGGAGTCCATTTTGGGACCACACATATTTTTTTTATTTTATCTAATATACGTCTGTCTGTCTTTAGCTGTACACGTGTGTGTCTCAAATAAATTCTTTTTTCTTTCTTTCTTCACTTTTATATTCTTAAGTCTAAGACAGTATTTCTTTTGTTACAGAAGATCAACCTGGCGCACCATGAGCGAGCTTTAACGCCCAAAATAAAGTCCTAATCAAAAACCGATACATATCAAAAAATGCACTGATAGCGTTAACCGTACTATAGATTATACACAACATTCTAGATTATAAAAAAAAATAAGTAAGAATCGCACTTAGATATTTTTTAAAAAGAGTTTCGAGTGGAAGACGTTCGAAATTTGAAAGTTCGCGTTCGGGTTTAGCGCGCGCGTGGGGCAGTCGCCCCCCGGGCTTCGACCGTGGAGGACGAGGGGGGAGCGCTGCTCGGGCGGCTGCAGGGCGCGCTGCGGGGCGGCGCCGCAGCCGCTTCGCCCTCGCGAGTCGCCAACTCCATCAGAGGCTACCTCACTAACAAAGTTGGCTCGCTTCAGTTGAGAGACACAGGTATGTACAGCTTAACTTGGACAAATGAGGGTATTTTATAAAAGTTACACTCTTCAGAGGGTTATAGAGCTAAGAGCATTTCAGCGGCATTTCTTAGCGTTGACATTGGAGACACTATGGAACCGGAGCTAGACGATGTGCCATATTTACTGTCGGTTACAGTGCGATGCACAAGAAAATAGTTTCAAAACCTATTTGTTACCAGGATCATAATAACGAATCTTTAGTACTTTAGGCGCCACGGTGGAAGATTCGTAAATAATCACGTACATATATACATACATACATTCATAAATACATGCATACATAGATGGCTGAAAATATCGTAGAACCAGTGAATACCTAATAGTATATGTAGAACGTGGATTGCGTAGACCCCTTCTACTCTACCTCTACGGTAAAAATGAACATAACTTAACATGCTTTTTATTTTAAACTATGTAAAATTGATACCCCCGAATTTGTCCACGTGGATTAAAGTTTTTCAATTCCCGCGGAAACTCTTTAATTTTCCGGGATAAAACCTTTTTGTTGATCCTGGGTGGAAGCTATCTCCATTCCAAAAAACCAAATCGGTTCATTCGTTGTGGCGTGAAAATGTAACAAACACACATACACACAAACACACACACAGACACGCACACACTCAAACATACAAACACACATACAAACTTTCGCCTGTCTGTCCAGAAACTCGATAGTAATTAATGAGATAAAAGAGGTAGGCCTCCAAGTAGAACAAGAGCGATATAAGAGGTATTTTGCACGTCAAAATATTGTTCTATATTCTTGCGATAACATTGATTGTAGAAGGGAGCTAACAACGAGCAAATATTTGGCCCTTATTAAATAAACCGGGGGCGGAATGACTTAACAAGGAAAAGACAAACAATGGAGAAGAGATGTTGTTTCTGAGTGAAAAGTTTGGTTTTTCCAAGGGATAAAACTTTTTCCAGTATTATTATTATGTTTATAGCAATTATCCTTACAAATTTTATGAATTCGAAAGTGTGTTTGTTTTTTGGTTTGTTGGTTTATATGTGTTTTGCTGTAATTCACCAAACCGGAAAAAATCAATAGTAATAATAAATAATAAAAGATAAAGTAATATTTTGTTACATATGCATATCAAAAACATATATTAACATAAATTTTATCCCAGAAAATGAAAGAGTTCACGCGGACCTAGTTGCGAGCATCGTCTAATAACAAATAATAAATCTAAATATATAAAAGGCAAAGGTGACTGACTGACTGACTGACTGATCTATCAACGCACAGCTCTAACCACTGGACCGATCGAGCTGAAATTTGGTATACAGGTAGCTGTTAGGGCGTAGACATCCGCTAAGAAAGGATTTTTGAAAATTCAACCCCTAAAGGGATAAAATAGGGGTTTGAAAAATCGAACTTAACGTGAGCGAAGCCGCGGGAAAAAGCTAGTAATAAATAATTGGTAAATTGGTTCAATCAAACATTGTTGGTATGGGGTTCGTTTGGGATATTTTACCGCGATCTCAAAATGTTGTTAGTTAAATGTCAATTTGTAGGCAACGTGTCGGATCAAAGGGAACTCAATTTGCTGACGTCACCCGCAGCCTCCCAGTCTCTGATTAGGGGAGAGCGGGATAAAAGTGAAACTTCAAACTGTTCACATTAAGTTCGCTGTAAGTGTAACGTTGTGAAGGTGAAATGTGTCAACTACATTCCACTTGATCCAGTGACCTAATGTGATTTAATGTGTGTGTGTGTGTGTGTGTGTGTGTGCGTGTGTGTCTGTTTTTACTCCTTCACGCCACAACGAATGAATCAAATTGGCTGAAATGTGGAATGGAGATAGTTCATCCCCAGGATTAACACATCATAGGCTAAATTTTACCCCTGATAATTAAAGAGTTCCCGCGGGAATCGGAAAATCTTAATACACGCGGATGAAGTCGTGGGCATCATGTAGTTTATTATAATTTTAATTTTAGAAATAATTTAATATTATTGTTCATTCAAGTTTTATAGCAAAACTAGCTTTAACCCGCGGCTTCGCTCACGTCAGGTTCGATTTTTTAACCCCCTATTTAACCCTCTTGGGGTTGAAATTTTCCAAAATACTTTCTTAGCGGATGTCTACGTCCTAACAGCTACCTGTATGCCAAATTTCAGCTCAATCGGTCCAGTGGTTAGAGCTGTGCGTTGATAGATCAGTCAGTCAGTCAGTCAGTCAGTCAGTCAGTCAGTCACCTTTGCCTTTTATATATTTAAAGAAGATATTTAGATAATATCGTTTTACTATTAGACTTATATAAATCTTAAAGCGGGGAGAATGTACTCGATTCTCCCCAGTTTCATAACTCGATGCGGCATATTATTCGAGCGCAGCGCAAACCGCGTAACGACAATCTTCAAAGGAGAAACAATTTGCCAACTTTGCCTCTTCACCCCGTCTAATTGCATCAATTACGCCCGCCGAGAAATTATGGCTGGGCTCCGAGGCTGTTTTACCGTTGTTTAGTGCTATATTTCACTTGTTTTACCACTTGAGTGACTATGTTACTCTCGTTAGGCTACAAAAACTAATTTCTTAATTAAAAAAAAAAAAAACTAGGTCTGCGTTCTAAATTATGCGCATAAAACGCATAATTATGCATATAGTATGTAGTAAGAGAAGAGAGAGATATTTTTCTTCAACTTTAAAGCTAGCGATAAGTGTAGTTCTATTTTAACGTTGGTTGTACTCAAAGATAAGCCCTAAGGGTTTATTACTAGGTCTGCTTCTTAATTATGTGTTGTGTGTATTTACTAAGATAAGGGAGAGGACCAACAAATTCCTGAAAAGCCGGCAACGCATTGGTGCTACCTCAGGTGCTACAAGTGTTCATGGGCGGCGGTAATCACTTAACATCAGGTGATCCGCCTGCTTGTTTGCCCGCTAAAAATATTTAAAAAAAAAATTCTTCACCATTAACGCAGCGATAAGTTGAGTTTTATTTTAACCTGATGGGGGTCAAATCAAAAATCCTTTCTGTCGATGCCTACGTCATAATAACTATCTGTATGCCCATTGCCAAACAGTCCGATCCGCCTTGCGATTTGAGCTGTGCGTTGATAGACAAGTCAGTTAGTCACCTTTTCCTATAAACCGACTTCAGAAAGAGGATGTTATCAATTCGACACGTATGTGTGTAATATTATTATATGATAACTAGCGGACGCCCGCGACTTCGTCCGCGTTCTTAAATTGTTGAAATTTTTCCTGAATTTTCTTTGCTATAAACCTCACGGAGCCCGAGACCTTTCCAACGAATGCAAAATCGTGGAAATCGGTTTGTGCGTTCTGGAGTTATAGCGTCAGGAAGGAAAACCCGACTTATTTTTATATAGTAGATTTATTAGGGCTTCCAAAAAAATATATAAATATGTTTGTCCACACATTTCTCGGAAAATGTTAATCGGATTGTTATCATTGTTTTTTATTTACTTACATTCAGTTCAACTTAGGCATTAGTAAATATTTCATCAGAATCAGTTCAGTAATTTTCAAGATATGTACACTTCCCTTTCTTCTTTATTTCGTTGTATTCAAATCGGTCTAATTTTCTTAAATTATAGCTTGTTATATTAATTTAAAATTGTTTAAAACGTGAACTTAACGTAACAGCAAGCAAGCTATTTAGTTAAATCTCAGAAAAATAGTTCCAACTTTTATTTAGTTCGCATGTTTGATGCTATCATAGAAGAAAAGCAGAACAGACGTTATAAATACGTATAACTCTATATAAATAAATGTACCAGGTATCGGGGGAGATTGGGGTGGGACGGCACTCCAGCCATGAATATTTGATATCGCCCCTGCGCCACAGCATGGTTTCCAAATCGTGTATCACGCGAATATGCTCGTAGTTACGTTCGACATTCGACAGCGAAAATAAATGTTTCAGCTTTCAATCAATAATGTATTTAATGGAAGGTCAATACGTTTAAATTCTGTATTTGTGAATACAGTATTTAGGATACTTAAAACTAACAATGGCCGTTTATTTTCATTAATGCAGAAGATTTTTATGCCATAAAAGTTTGCGTCTATGTTTTCATAAGTGACAAATGTCCTAAAAATTCTAGAAAAATCACCGTCCTATCTAAAAACATCCAAAATAGTTCACCATACCTATAACTGAGACTTCCTTCGTCCCAACTTCGACCCTATTACATATTTATAAAGATAAATCGGTTAACATTCGAGCCCGAGGCAACGTATGATGGGAAATGTATTGATTTTTACCTTTGGCAAAGTTTGCTACGATGTTTTCTTCATCTTGTTTAGTATTTGGATATCAAGATTCTGAATATTGGATAGAAGCAGACGTTACTTGACTAAAAGAAAAAGTAATATTTTGCTGTAATCCGTCAAACCAGAAAATATCTGTGTGGAAACACGCGCCGTCCGCGCCGTACACCGTCGTTTTTGCAGAATAGAAGAAACACAGGAACAGGACTTTGCAATTGTGCATTATGGAGTCAACATTTCCTGATGATGCTCCGGTGTCGGAGAGAAATGTACGTCGTGTTTTGAAGGAGTTTGTGTGCAACGTGTTTGTGTTATGTTGCTCCTGTAATTCTTCTATTCTGTAGAAACGACTGTGTACGGCGCGGTGCGGGCTGCGCGTGTTGCCGAACAGATATTTTTTGGTTCGGCGGATTACAGCAAAAATTACTTTTTCTCTTGGTATTGTCAAGATTCTAAGATGATGATTCTAAAAAGTAAAGAAAAAAAAACAAAAAAAAAGGTTAAAGAACAATAAACTCAACTCTCAACTACTGTACATACTTGTACAGTAGTTGAGGTCTCTTGCAAGAATTACCACGGAACAGGATCTTTGGCTCTTTATGTCCAGCCACTCGCTGCGCTTCTCTTTGCGGTTTCAGAAACATTTGTCATTGAATATTGTGATGGTGTCGTGTGGTGCGGGTTGCTACGGTCCGTCAAATATGGTTGAGCGAAGCAACGGCTGGATCATGCGTCATGCTCATGAACGGTTGCCACCAACGGGAATGGGTCTACGTATTTGTCTACCCGTCTTAACATGTATTGGATTATGTAGATATGCATTTTTGAAACTTCATTGTGGAAACACTGTAAACATAGCATAGTTTTGTTACCTATTGTAAAAAATTTTTTTTTGAAAAGAACAACCGCCGAGTTTATTTCTGGCTCTTCTCGGCAGGAAGGGCATTCCGAACCAGTGGTAGATTCATCGAAGCACTTGTAAAAGTTTGTTTGAATAAAAAATATTTCTATTCTATTCTATTCTAATAAAAAAACTGTTCAGATTAGGGTTTGCCCAAAACACCTTCACGTTGATTTAGATCAAGGTTTAAGGCTAGCTGGTGCCCCAGAAACCTCGAGCACCCCAATTATATTTATACCACACTAACATATCTCGCCTTGGTCGCCCCGGGAAATCCATTTGTCACGCGACGTCAAAGCGAGGGGGCCAACAGGGGGCCAACAGGGGGCCAACCCGCTAACAATCGATGACAATCGCGATTGTCGCTCAAGTACCATTGCCTGTTCTAATGACACTTACATCCGTTTTGAATTGATATAACCGTCTTGTATTAATTTTGATTGGATTTTCCGTTGTTATAGTTTTAATTATTTGTTTACTAGCTTTTGTACGCGACTTCGTCCGCGTGTAGTTAGGTTTTTTATACATTCTCAGGAAATCTTTTTTTTCTGGGATACAAAGTAGCCGAATGTCAGTCGCCTGTACCTACTCATGCAAAAAAAATTAAGTGGATCCGTTGCAGATGTGATTGAAAAACAAACTAATAAACCAACATACAAACACATGAAGTATTTATAATACATATAATACACTAGATGATGCCCGCGACTTCGTCTGCGTGAACTAAGGTTTTTTGGTTCCCGCGGAAACCCTTTAATTTTTCGAGATAAAATGAGACCTATGTGTTAATCCAGGGTATAATCTATCTCCATTCCAAATTTCAGCCAAATCCGTCCAGTAGTTTTTGCGTGAAAGAGTAACAAACATCCATCCATCCATCCACGCTTATAAACTTCGCATTTATAATATTAAGATGTTAGTAAGTATGTTACATGGCTAAGCTAATATTCGTTATTAAAAAAAAGCATACATAAAAAATATGAATAGATTGATACACATGACGACAATTTTCATTGCGCATTCGGATATAAAAGACAGTATTTTTAATGCCTGAATTTGATTAGCATATTTGAATATGAAATTAAAATACATGATTCGTAAAACGAGGGGAGTCGCGGCTCGGACGACGCAGTGGTAGCGGGTAGTTCAGATAAATAGCCGGCGGGGCAGAGGGCGCTCGTTGCTACGACGTGATTAGAATTTGTACGGCTGCAATTCCTTGCCTAATGCCATTCACTATTGGAGGGTTGGATCGCTTAATCAGCCGATTCGAGATAAGAAAACTCGAGTGTATTATTATTAGAAAGGTATTGTAACTAATTATGACACTGTATGTCATGGTTAGGTAGGTACAATTCCTTTATCAAATCGTATTACAAAATGACAAAAGTATGAACTGACTGACCGACTGACTGACTGATCTATCAACGCTTAGCTCAAACCGCTGGACAAATCGAGCTGAAATATGAAATACAAATGTGACGTAGGCATATTTTTGAACATTCAACCTCTAGGGGGATAAAATAGGGGTTTAAAAATCGAACTTAACGTGAGCAAAATCGCAGGTAAAAGCTGCCTGCCATTATAGATCTTATAATGAGAAATACTCATTTTTATCCTCTGTTGATCGGAATGAATGACTCGAATGAGTTAAGTTGCATTAAGAGTTGCAATTTCAATTTTGAAAGTTGAAATTGGCTTTATTTTGCTACAACGCAAATACTCTGATCATCATAAAATCTATAGTAAAATTGTAACATCTTATTTTTCATATTTCTCGAACAAATCCAAAGAAAACAACATAAATTTTTCATCTAAGATTAGAAATTTACTGTTTCCATTACGGAAAGTGGAACAACGGCAACGTCCAATAAAGATACCAGGCGCATTTCCGGAATTACTCTGTGGTCTTCATGGACCATAGCCGCCCTTAATAAGGGTTGCTACAAAAATATAATGCAATGAGATACAATAACGAAATTCGGGACCATAAAATACATTGCTCATTTATATTATAAAAATTTAATTCAATTCGATTGTAATAATATGCTAACCTGTTAACTACGAGTATTTTATTTATTTATTTTACATAAACCTGTGCAAAAAATATTTATAGCTAATATATGTATAGTATAGCATCAGAAAAACCACCCGGGTTTGTAATATATGCTAACAAAGACTTAAACCTTAACTACAGAACATAAATGCCAGTTTAGTTTATGTTTCAGTTTATATTATTATGATTATTGCTGTGAAAAGAACAGATAAACCTAATTGAGTTTTTGATTCAACTACCTTAATGTAAATATAAAATGCATATTTGCTTTAGAAAAAAAAATTTAGTTTCAGTTTTTTAAAACGCCACGACCACAGAAAAAAGAATTGATTTCGCTGGTTAAATTTTTAATTTGATGTGATCTATCTCAAGTGTAAGTAAAGACTAGAGGTTTTATAATTTTTAACTCAGAAATTATAATTTAAACTTATCAAGTTAGCCATTACAAAAATATAGAGTCGCAAGGAGCCGCTTGATACATGTAACCCAAGATCAAGGCATGTGAAAGTCTATATAAGAGACTTATTTCTAGTGGTAGACGTCTATCGGTTGATAAAGAAGACGATATCATTAAAAATTACTATTTCATAAGCAAAGTTATTATATAAAGTTTACCAAACACTCGGTCATAATACGGAATTTTGTGATTAAATTCCCTTTGATACAACAATCTATTGTCAATTGCAGGAATCCAGCAACTTTGGCGCAAAACAAACCTAATCCCACTTTTAATAAACACCGTTCCCCCTTTGTTAATATTCGCCCTTTCCTAGGGCTTACCATTGTATTCGAAGTTCGAACCGCAACAATATGAGGGTAGAGGGTATGCGGAAATGTTTTCTGGATGTAGGGTTGTCAACTTGTCCCGGAATTAGGTGTGTTATATAACAGCGGGACGAATGCAAACAAAATTTTTACTTAGTTTACGAAAATCCTGCGGGAACTTTTTCATTTTCCCGGAAAAGTAGACTATGTTACTACCATGACCTCAAACTACATCCATGGAAAGAATCACGTCAATCCGGTTCTCTGTTGCAGCGTGATTGAAGGACAAACCAAGAAATAAACACACTTTCGCATTTATTTTATGATATTGGTAAGGATAGTTAGGATTACAACTTTTTCCCTACAAGGCGTTACGTCTAGTATGTCTTATTTTTTTTTGTCATTGATGAACTTTTCTTAATATATTTAGATTTTTTACAAATAGGTCATTAATATTTCTATCAAGACATTTTTCTCAGCTCTACTACATTTATTTCGTAAAATATGGCAATAAAATAAACAATTGTATATATCAATGCCAAGAAATGAAATATTGCTTATAAATATCAAAAGAACACCCGCAAGTAAAAATTCTTGAAAGATTTTTTTCCAAGACCGTAAGATCCAAATCATAAATAAGTATTTATCTATAAAAATATAATGGGGCTACTCGATAAATAATTCGCTTATTTATGGTCATTCGACACACTCCTTAATACGTAATGATGCGTGAAATATAACGTATTATAAATATCGGAGGAGGTCGGGGACATGTGGGCGCGTTATGACACAATAATATTATTTTGCAAGATATCCTACCCCTAACCGCTTTGTCATTTTAAAGGCGGAGGACAAACGCTCGTTTTATTTGACGCAAAGATATATTATTTATATGAAAAAAAAAACATTGCACATTTTAAGTAACACATAATGTTACAAAATAGTTAAGTAATTTTGTTATATTTACATCCTTTGGGTGTAAAGGTCTCTATATTACCTCGTGTAGATACTAACACAAAATGACAGAAAATATTTTATATTGGATTCATGTTAAATATTTCCCAAAATTCATGCTAAGTATATCCGTAATTCCGTACGCTATTCGAACCACTGCAAATGGTGCTATTCTTTTTTATGCGGAACATTGTGAAAAGAGTAGGACTATTTTAAGAAACGCTAATTAAGTTCAGTTTAAAGATTGTATTTCACATAAATAGTACCTAGTGTCGCTATAATCAATTCACGTCTCAATCGCTACAATTGAGATTGCAGCAATGATAGATCCAGCTTTCCACTTTATGCATCTTTACAACATTCAAGAAGAAATGTCGAGCTATTTTCTTTGAGGAAAAGATATATTTTTCCGCCGCAAGATTGCGTCCACCCTAACCAATACACATGTTCCTTTGTCCCCCGTTAAATTAGCCGTCAGTAACGTGAGGCAGGGGAGATGATTTGTTGCGATCCAGATAAGGCTCGCTAATACGCGACGGAACACGTTCGGGAGGAAAATTGACCGAGATTCCCATCTCGAGGGCGCCTTGAATAATGATGATGATGGGACCAGCATCCGCTAGGGCAAGGGAGATTTGAAATGGAATATGTGAGGAAAGGAAGCATTCTAATAATTAAATTAGTTTAGTACGTAGTTTACGTGCAAAGAAAGATAGAATCTAATGACCTTGAAGGGAATTGATAATACTAGCTGACCGTTAGCTGACGTTTTGATATAGGCTTAATTCGAATAACTTATATAAGTGTAAAAGATACGTTTTAAATAATGCCGACTTAAGCTCGCTGCATACATAACGTGCACGGGACGTGGACGGGACGTGGCCCGGACGTGGCCCGGACGTGGTTAGTAAACACGGACGGGAATTTTTAATGCATACGCAACGTGGCAATAACTCAGAACTAACGTGCTAGTGATGTGAACAAGGAAAGATGGATTTTTCTAAGATTGTAGCGAGCTAACTTGGAAGGGGTATAGCAGTGTAAATACAACCCATACCCCTAATCGGTTTCTACACGCCATCGTGTCGAAACGCTAAATCGCTTGGCGGCACGTCTTTGACGGTAGGGTGGTAACTAGCCACGGCCAAAGCCTCCCACCAGACCAGACCAGAGACAATTTAGAAATTATAAATTCCTAAATTGCCCCCGCCGGGAATCGAACCCGAGACCTCTCAGTTTTAAGACCACAGCGCTCACCACTGCGCCAGGGAGGTCGTCAAAGGTTGATACTATATACCTATTGATTTGAGCATAAAAAGTTCAACTGTAATTATTATTACATATTAAAATATAAGTAGAGATACGAATGCAATAAATTAATAAAATAAATCTGACCGGTTTTCAGTGAGTGATAGTTCGACTGCAATTTTACGCCACAGATAATTTTTATATTTGGTGTCTAAATACTTTCATGATCGTACACACTCAATTAGTTTTTCCATTCGTCCATTTTTGCTTCGTAGGTAAATACACAAACATCACTACTTAGCTCTCCGGAGCGAACGGGGCGACTGTGCATACGCAGCGGAATCACGCACGGGACGGGGCACGTACGGGACGGGACGTGCTAAACATCGTCGCCGACGATATTTTTCCCGTTCCGCGCGTGGCACGTTCCCGTCCCGTCCGTGCTCCGTGACGTATGCACAGTCGCTTACATTTTCTATGAAACGATGTTTCCAAAACTCCACGTCCCGTCCCGTCCCGTCCCGTGCACGTTATGTATGCAGCGGCCTTTAGTTGACAAATTATCATTATCGTTCAGTCAAGTTACCCTAAATATTTATACATTATAATATACTTAAGCCTCATGGCAGCATCTGGCTATATTGGCGAAATCTGGATGAAATTTCTTACTATATGTAGTGATTGAGATTATCGCGAACAGACACTAAAACTTGGCGGAGTATAAGGATCTAGTGATGGTTAGCCAAATATTTTTACAGATGTTAGTAGATGATCACGATGTAGGACAATTTACTCATGTTGGTTATGAAGTGGCTTTATTTTCTTAAAATTAAATTAAGAACACAAAAGTTTGGTCCCAAATTCGAAACCCCACTACAGCCAACGTTAAAATAGCGTAAAAGACTGATGTAGGGCATACATTGTCGTCACAAGACCTTTATATCACCCTCTTTACAGGGTACGTCAGCACAAAATGGAACATGACAATTCAGTGGTGGGCGGTAAAGGCGATAAAAGCTTTTCGCGATGTAAGCACACAAATGGCTAATGCGCAGAACAAAGTGCTCATCGCGTTTACTGGAACCATATACCAGTACAATAGAGTCCCTATTTTATTTATGGTCCAAGTCTAAGTTCTGAAAACTAGCATAAAGCGTGTATGTAGTGCTTATAATTGATATATAGTTTTAATTTGGCTCATTATATAGATTGTATGTGTAAGTATTCTTAAAATGTTAATTTAGCTATTTAACTAACTAATAAAATATACTATTATTGAAAGTGTAACTGTTAGGTACCTTTTAACGGCTCACGCCATAAATCATTTTAGAGAAAAGCTTCCAGGGAGGAAAAAAACTTTTCATCTTATATATCTACCACGAAAGAACGGAAAATTTGGAAAAACACAATATATTCTATGCGAGCGAAATAGTAGTTTGTCAACAAAATAACATTTTATAAGCTTTTCTAGAATTTATTGTACACACGCCTCTTGACATTTAGTACAAAAGAAACTTATCCGGAGGCGAAAACCACTTAACGATGCCTACGTCCCTATTTCTTGATAGGCGATACTCTCAAATGGCGTGCGAAATGCCGCGGATTCATTCTCTTTTGTTTTGACATAGGATTGAAATGTCAAGTGCTGCGGGTTTGAGGGGCTGAAGCTGCAGTGGGGTCGAGTTTATGAATAAAAAAACCGATGTGGAAATAGGGTTCGATATTAGCTTTTTTAAAGCGAGCTCACATATAAACACATCCACACACTATAAAGTTCTATCACATAGTATAAAGTTTAAAAATACAATGTCACAGATATTAACCGAAAATTAAGCAAGGGAACGCAAAGTAGTAAACTATCTAGATTAACCACGATAAAGAAATAATTATATTTTTAAGTGTTCTTTCTTTTCATAAAAATTAATATACGAGCCGAATTGAGAACCTCCTTTTTTATAGAAGTCTGTTAAAAATAGTTCATTATTTTGATTTTAATGAGAAATATTGTACATACACACTTCGCTACGAATTATGAGATTTTCATTCTCTTTAAAATTAATTTGCAGTCCATAATTCTTTTTAAAGTTAAATTAAAAATTCATGTCGTTTTTTTGACTACACAATATGGCAAAAGAATAAACATACGACTATTGTTAAATTGAAAAAGCATACATCCGATGTGTTCATTATCTAGCGACATATCTCACATGTGTTCATTATTTACGTCAAACTGCAAGTATTTTGAAACACTACCCTGTATTCTCAGTGTTTATACAAAAAGCAACTTTAATGTGGATAAATAAGCCTCTAATCAGCTCAGTCCAGTCCCCTGGTCTGTGCTCGAGAGGAATGGTTCCATTCGCCCCGACCTCCCCTGCGTTCCGTTTTACGGGGAGCAATTATGCCGTGTCGTATTCCATGGCCCGTGCAAATTTAATGGCTGTAGTGGCGTGCTCCAATTAGTGCAGTATTGTGAACAGAATCTAATTCATTCCTATTTACAATGAGCGCGTGCAAGTCTTGATGTTTTTTTTTTCAAATTGTTGGCTCATTCATTCATCTTAACTCATTGCCAGTCCGCTACTGGACAGATCTCCTCTGGAATGAGATGAGGTTTTGCCCATAGTCCACCAAGTTGAAAAGTACGGGATGGCAGGCTTTGAGAATATTATAGAGAAACTAGATGATGCCCCTGTGTATTAAAGTTTTTTGGTTCCCGCGGGAACTCTTTAATTTTCCGGGATAAAATGTGAGTCGTATATGTCGATTGCATGTATCACCCAATATACAAATTAAAAACTATGAGTATACTGACTCTTGCAGGGTAAAGAAATAATAACTAAATTAAATAGGACTGACTCAGGAAACTTGAAAGTAGTGTGGGGACAGGCCTTTAGGGTGGCCGAGTGCAGAATAATACTCCTGGAAACTTTCTCCAGAATATTTAATGAGAACATAATGTTACTTTATGTTTAGAATATTCCCCTTAGCGTCATTAATATTTATATAGGGTTGGCTGTTACTGTACGAAGTTAAAGGTTAAAGTTTCATTTAAAGCTTTCCACAGCGGCTGTAGTGTGATAGCTGTTTTTGGAAGTTATAATGTGACTACACCTGACGGCAGTAATACCGCAAAACATGCAGAGTATGTCTCTAATATACCGGTACCGCTGCCGTCCTGAAGCTAAGTCGTTAACTACCAAAACACGTGGGAATCCAAAAAGCGGAAACTTTTAAAGAAATGAAGCTATTTGGTTATCAATAAACGACATTTTTCATATTGCTGTATCAAAAACTATAGCAGTAACAAGAATACCGATTAGATGGATCGATATGGATTTTTTTCTACGCAGGATAGCATTAAAAAATCAGGCAAATGTTGGTTAACGATATTAGAGCTTCAGGAGGACAGACCAGTAACAAGCCCCGTCGCGTGAGATGATTTTTTTTAATGTGAATTGATAGTTAAAAATTAGACGAAAGAAATAAGCTAAGCATAATTTTAAAAGCCGAGAAAATTAAAAAAGGTGTTTTTAAAAATGAATGAAATGAAACTTTGGCATTGAATAGAATTCCTAGGAAATGTGTAAAATATGTAAGTGTAAAAATATAAGGAACTAGCTTTAACCCGCGGCTTCGCTCACGTTAGGTTCGATTTTTTAACCCCCTATTTAACCCTCTTGGGGTTGAAATTTTTCAAAATCCTTTCTTAGCGGATGTCTACGTCCTAACAGCTACCTGTATGCCAACTTACAGCTCGATCGGTCCAGTGGTTAGAGCTGTGCGTTGATAGATCAGTCAGTCAGTCAGTCAGTCAGTCAGTCAGTCAGTCAGTCAGTCACCTTTGCCTTTTATATATTTAGATGTAAGATAAACTGACTAATGTTGCTCAACAGCTGTAAACAAAACGTATGTGAGTATCATGGTTATCTAAACCTAAGATAAAATCGTAATGCCCGAACCCGCCACACTAAAATAAACTCGTCAAACGAGATTACAGTCGACTTAGCCAACTTGCCCGGCTCTCCCCTGCCTCCCCTGCCCAAAGCGGCCCAAGGGACTCTGGCGATATAATCCAGTTTTGCTCGTTCTCCCCTTGAAAATGGAAAGCGAAAAAACCCAATTTATTTTCTCTTTTACATTTCGCCGTTTCCTTGACGTCTTGGTTGAAAAGGTTTTTTACTGGCATGGTATTTGATTTTTTCCATCATTTGTCGAGCTTGTCACTTATCGTTACAATTATGGGATTTGATTTCGATTTGTTTGTGGCATCATAACATGTGTTTATGTGGCTAAATCTATTGTGTGACAAATTTCTAAAATAAAGTAGTAAATTGACAGGACTAAATATTATCACTTTCTTATTGTGGAGGAAGAAATAAACCCGAAACAACTTTAAGTAGATATGTATCTATACAAATAAATAAAATTGAAGGGTCTGTTTGTAATATCAAAAAAACAGCTTTTTACTAACTGCACACGAAAGTAAATACGGTACTTATACCAAGAAAATAATTTTTAAAATTTTTATCTGTCTGTCTGTCTGTTTGTTGCCGCTAATCTCGGGAACGGCTGGACTGATTTTGACGGGACTTTCACTGGTAGATAGCTGATATTATCAGGCATCGTATAGGCTACTTTTTTAACCGACTTTAGAAAAAAGAGGAGAAGGAGTTGTGTTTTTCTACCTCTGTATATCGATATCTCCGTGATTTCTTAATCGATTTGCGTGAATCTTTTTTTAATTGACACAAAAACTTTGCTAGATGGTCCCATAAAAACTTCGGGTTCCAACTTCTCAATCCTGATGCTGAAGGGGTTCTGCCAACCTAAACTGTGGTGATTTAGGAACGCGGACGAAGTCGCGGGCGTCCGCTAGTTTATTATAAAAGTACACATTAGTAATTTAAAGTTTATGTTTTGAAATTAAACTCATGTACTTAATTGTGGCATCGTACAGGAACGCTCAGTCGCTAGGGTCGCTTCGTCGGTAGGGTGGTAACTAGACTAATTTATCATGTTGTATGCCTATGTGGATAAGTGGTAGGTAGGTGGATAACAAAGAAGCCCGTCGGTGATAGGGCACGGTACACTTGAACTTTGTCTAGAAAGAGCTTAGGGTACTTGAAGCTTTTGTGTTTTAAGTGTTTCGACATAGTACATGAGTTGATACACTGTGCACTTCTGACTTGTTGTTCTATGTGCCAAGCATCGCATAAGCATTTCTATTACAATAAAAAAACCGTTTGTATACATATTATGAGATTTAAACGATTGCCTGAAAGGGTAAGAAGGAAAATAGATTGGTCATAATTAGTTTGGACAAAATAAAAGAAAAATGTATGAAAAAAATAATATTATAAAGTTTTTTTTATTTGAAGTATGCTTAAACTCCTTTTTAAAAGTTAAATTTGTCTATGATCCTTATTCCAAAGTTTCATGCTTTTTACAGTTAATTTTTCGTAGACTCCGATCTGTTTTAATAATTTCTGTTTTTATTACATCAAAGTTTATCTAAATATATAAAAGGCAAAGGTGACTGACTGACTGACTGACTGATCTATCAACGCACAGCTCTAACCACTGGACCGATCGAGCTGAAATTTGGCATACAGGTAGCTGTTAGGACGTAGACATCCGCTAAGAAAGGATTTTGGAAAATTTCAACCCCAAGAGGGTTAAATAGGGGGTTAAAAAATCGAACCTAACGTGAGCGAAGCCGCGGGTTAAAGCTAGTGTACATATAAAGTGTAGAACGTCAAAGTTAATTATCGCTTAAAAGCTTCGCTTAAAAGTTACTCATCGAAGTTAATTTGATGTGAGTATAATTTTTTTTTTTTTTAAATACGTAATACGTAAAAAAATTGGTAACCCTGAATTTGGTAGAGCTCTCTTACCCTTATGATATCAACACACGCAAGGTGCAAAACAGAATTTAGCTTTCAAGCCTAAATCTACCCTATGCAGCACGACTTAGAGTTGCAGATCACATTGCGGGTGCGACTCTGACTGGTCTTTTTAGGGAAGGTCATTCCCCCCTCCCCTGGGAGTGTACACCCTCTTACCTCGCCCTCACCTGCCCTTTGAAAACACCGACCGTACATCTACAGGGGATCTTAAGAGATTTATTAATACGAAACCTAAGCAGTTTCTTTTATGATGTCTCTGCTATTAAACAGTGCGCAGAATGCCAGAAAAAAATCGCCGCGATAGATGAAATAAAACATACCCGAAACTCTTGCACTAATGTCGTACCGACTCCTAACACACGCTTTCCATTTATTTCGAGGGGAGAAGAATATTAGGTACAGGTTGCGTAATGTTCTTTTTTTCTCTGCTTCGAACTGCCTCGTCGGTCTAATGGTCGGATGACGAGGTCGCGGGTTTGAACCCCGGGTTGGGCTAAAAAATGTACCTATTAGGTTTTTCTGTCAAGAAATTCTCAGTACTAGTCCAGAGTTGTGAAGTTGGCGGTGAGTCATCCCCGTGCCTTGGAGAGTACGTAAAGCTGTCGCTCCTGCGCCTGTTCTCTCTCGGGTTGTGGCGGATTTCCGTCCCATCGGACTATGAGAGTGAGAGAATAGAGAGTGTACTTATGCACTATAATATCTCCCGCGCAGATGGCTAATCTCTGTGGAGATTAGTCGCCGTGGCCGGATTCGGTCGGGAGGACATTATTATTACTATCAAGAGCTATCAAACCTTAGATCTCCTGCGGGTGTGCGCAGCGGGGTGCGGCAGTGCTTCTATAGAAATTGCAATTTCATTCCGTTTTAATACGTCTGTTTACCTTCAATATAATTCCGTTAGGGTCGCGCGGGGCTCCCCCAGCAGTAAACCAGTAATTATTTATATTTCCATCACGTCTCTTCCGTTTTTTTTTTGTTTGAACAGTACCTATAAGGTTTGTGTGTCTACCTTATACTAATCAATACTCGTGTATAACTACTTTACTAGTTGATGCTCGTGGCGTCGCTCTCGTGGATTTAGTTTTTAAAATCCCAAAAATTAATGTTCGTGTATAACTATATCGACAAAAAATCGATCCGTTTTTTTCCTTTGCTGCGGCGTGATTGAAGGACACACCACCAAATCAACATACCAAGAAACCAACAAACAAACACACTTTCGTATTCATATTAGTAAGGATATTAGTAAGGATTTAATCTCAAAAACACATCACCGTACTAATTTTGGCGTGGCGTGGAATGACGTACCACGTTCCGCCAAGCGATTTACCGTTCCGACACGACGGCGTGCAGAACCGATTAGGGGTATGAGTTTAATTGTAATGCCATATCCCCTTCAAAGTCGATCAGCTATCATACTAGACTGCATCATCACTTACCATCAGATGAAATCTCAGTCAAGGGCTATCTTGGCATCACATCACACTAATATTATAAAGCCGAAAGTTTGTATGTGTGTGTGTGTGTGTGTGTGTGTGTGTGTGTGTGTGTGTGTGTGTGTGTGTGTGTGTGTGTGTGTGTGTGTGTGTGTGTGTGTGTGTGTGTGTGTGTGTGTGTGTGTGTGTGTGTGTGTGTGTGTGTGTGTGTGTATGTTTGTTACTCCTTAACGTCGCAACGACTGAACCGATTTAGCTGAAATTTGGCACAGAGATAGATTATAGCCTGGAATAGCACATAGGCTACTTTTTATCCCGGAAAATTAAAGAGTTCCCGCGGGGAAAAAAACCCTCAATCCACGCGAACGAAGTAGCGGGCATCAACTAGTTGGATAATAAAAAACGACTGTCAAAAAGCAGTTACTAACCAGTTTAAACCATGGGCAGGACGCGTGAGACCTTAGGCCATTTATCACTACACTAACACAAAGCAAAGCTGAATTTCCGCCTCGCGGACTGTATGTGTCTTGTTAAATTCTTCAATCAATCATTATTTTATAAAAATTGAAACCGTAATGTTCTAATTTTAGTCTTTATTTCATTTTGTTTGCAAGCAAATTGATTTAGGTTTTAAAAACCTAAATCTTTGACAACATTTTTTCGGCATTATATTAAACTGGTTTTCACGCGAGAAACTTTGATTGTAGCTATAATATTATGTAGAGCATGCTAAGTTTGCCCTTCGTTTACTCTTTTTACCACAGTTTAATAAGCCTACAGTTGTGAAGAAATTCACTTAACTACTTGTGACGTAAAAGTGTAGAATATACATACACATTGATCACGTACAAAAACTTTTTTGGTGTTGTAAGAATTTCAGCGAAACAATTTCACAAAAAATAAGAATTTCACAAAAAATTAAAGTTTCGCTGAAATTCTTAATAAGTTGAAATAAGAACATCCAACTGATGCAGATAATATAGTTTTTATCGGCATCCAAATCCACAATCCACATAAACTATACTTGAATTACAATGGGACCACCTGGGAAGTATAATAAATATCCTTTCAAACAAAAAAGAATTTGACAAATCGGTCCAGGCGTCTTCGAGTAATCGGGGAACATACATAAAAAATTTAAAAAAATCCGATGGATTGAGAACCTCCTCCTTTTTTGGAAGTCGGTTAATTACTTCATCATCATCATATATCATGCCATGGCATATATCATTACATCATATATCATGGCTTTACTCATTTCTCATTTTGAGCTTTCTGGTATACCTCTTTCATGCGCCGTGTTCTAAAGGCCGTGATACCAATATTTGCTGTTTTACCCAACAGCTACTTACAGTGATTCTGCCCTCCTCAAGGTATAACGTCGTTAACCAATATTTGGCTAAATACGATTTTTTTATGCCATCTTACGTAGAAAAATCTATCGATCCATCTAGTCGGTATTCTAATTTGAAAAACGTGTTTTATTAGTAGTCAAATGGCGTCATTACTTTATAAATTGCCGCTTTTTGGAACGCAGCTCGAAATACTACTTTTTGGTACTTAACACTTTAGCTTTAGGGCGGCAGGATTGTTAAACTGTGATTCGTACTTACCTTTGACTTACTCGTAGCGTGAGCAATTTCCTACTCTGGCATCAAAACTTTATGCGAGTCATGCCATATTTTTCCTACAAGGTCTTTGCTTTTATGTTACACTACACACTTTCTGATTTCAAGAAAATAACTTTGTATAACGGTAGCTACGTACTTCAATTCCAGGTCAACTTGTGAATCAACTATTCACAATCTGATTTTATTTGAATTGCAAAATTATTTATTTCATGTAGGCTCTTGTGGCTCTTATGAAAGACTCTATCACCGCTTCGGAAAGCAGATTCTGCTGTGAAAGGCCGGGAAAAACTCAGTAGGTGCTCTTTTCTGCTTAAAACAAGTGTTTCAAAATCTAGGCTTTACTAATATAGCTTTTGCCCGCGGCTTCGCCCAGGTTGAGTTCGATTTTTCAAACCCCTATTTTACTCCCTTAGGGGTTCAATTTTCAAAAATTCTTTATTAGCGGATGCCTATGTCCTGAAATCTGTCTGATGTATGCCAAACAACTCGATCCAAGTAACGAACGTACTTTTGAAGATATACAGTTTTATTTATTTAACAACTTTATTATATAATATTTAGTATATATATATACGGAATTTATGTTCTAAAAAATCACACTAATATTATAAAGGCGAAAGTTTTTGCGTGTGTGTGTGTGTGTGTGTCTCTTTGTGTAAGTTTGTTACTCCTTCACGCCACAACGAATAAACCGATTTGGCTGAAAGATATGAAGGTAGCTAATACCCAGGATAAACAGACTATTAACACATAGGCATTTTATCCCGGAAATATATAAAAAACCTTTATCCATGCGAACGAAGTCACGAACATCAAATACTACTATTAATATATATATAGCTACTCGTGCTGATTCACTGATTCACTCACTCACTCACTCACTGACTCATTGATCACCTCTCCTGTAAAATTTTGTATGGAAAAACTTTTTTTCACTCACGGTTTCGTATAGAGGACAAAAATTCATTCGGAGGAAAAATATGGAGAGAGCTGATGATTGAGGATTTCGGAGACGGGTGAGGAGCACCGGCCAGGGTATTGAAGACAGGTGGGGGGTGTTCAACCAAATGTCACTCGAAACCTCATCCAATTGGCAGAGAGCCGAAAAAAACTTTCAAAATGGCGGATTCAAGATGGCGGCCATACAAATTTCGTAGGTGTCTATCTCGGAGACTATAAGAGATGGAAGAGTGGTTTCTTGGAAAAAGATGATCAGGACCCGAAGGTCTACTTGATGAATAGAAAAAAAATTCAAGATGGCGGAATTAAATTTTTTCCATACAAAATACCTATATGCAAGACTTTAATACGGTTCCTTTTCAAATATCTGATGGTTTCGTATAGACAACAAATATTTGGAGAAAAAATATGGAGAGAGCTGATGATTGAGGATTTCGGAGACGGGTGAGGAGCACCGGCCAGGGTATCGAAGTTAGGTGGGGGGTGTTCAACCAAATGTCACTCGAAACCTCATCCAATTGGCAGAGAGCCGAAAAAAACCTCCAAAATGGCGGATTCAAGATGGCGGCCATACAAATTGCGTCGGTGTCTATCTCGGAGACTATAAGAGATGGAAGAGTGATTTCTTGGAAAAAGGTGATCAGGACCCGAAGTTCTACTTGATGAATAGAAAAAAATTTCAAGTGTTTGTTTTTTTTAATGTTTTGTAATTTTATATAAATTTTAGTTTTAAGTTCTCTATAAGTGAGCAAAATGTTCTTTGGAGAATAAATTTCTTTAAACCTAAACCTAAACCTAAGATGGCGGATTTTTTTTTATTTCATACAAAATATATGCAAGACTGTAATAAGGTTCCTTTTCCAAATTTCTGATGGTTTCGTATAGAGGACAAAAATTCATTTGAAGGAAAAATATGGACAGAGCTGATGGTTGAGGATTTCGGAGACTGGTGAGGAGCACGGCCAGGGTATCGAAGATAGGTGGGGAGTGTTCGAACAAAAGTCACTCGAAACCTCATCCAACTGGCAGTGAGCTGAAAAAAAACACCAAAATGGCGGATTCAAGATGGCGGCCAAACAAATTTCGTCGGTGTCATCTTACAGACTGTACAAGATGGAATAGTGGTTTTTTAAAAAAGATGATCAAGACCCGAATATCTACTTGGTGAACAGAAAAACCGCGGTTCGCTTTAGCGAGCCGCGCACCCAAGCGCCCTACTAGTTTAATATAAAAAAGATAACATTATCAGATTATAAGAGAGACGTCGGTGATGAGTGATGCCAGGCAACCTATAAAAATGAACTTGACGTAATAACTTTGAGTATAATATATATAATATAACCAACCATAATAAATTGAGAAACGGTTCAGTTTTATGCTTCTGAGATACAGTTTTTTATTAACTTAAAATATCATCATTTTCCATAGTTTACTGCCGTCGTATTTTATATTTACCGAGCTCCTAGCTCGCTGGGAACACGAGCGTTTTTCACTTGAAGGCTGTAGAGTCTCGACCCTTGACCTAAAATGTAAGGCAGACGCTCCGAGCTGAATCACTTCACTTGTAATACAGAATGGAAATATCCGATTTTTTTAAATAAACAAAAAAATACCGCCAAATCGGTCGATTGATTTTTGTTTATTTACTAGCTGTTCGCGGACGAAGTCGCGTGAGTTAGGTTACTGTTTTTCCGGGGTTACTGTTTTGCCATCAAAAAACCCGTTTAATACAAATTGTATGACAAAATGAATTTTTTTCATAATTCTTTTTTTCGTGTATCCGATTTTTTTAAAATAAACACATAAATACCGCCAAATCGGTCGAGCCTTTCTCAAGTGATGATCTTTCATACATGTGGCAATTGATTTTTATTTACTTACTAGCTGTTGCCCGCGACTTCGTTTGCGTGAGTTAGGTTACTGTTTTACCGGGGTTACTGTTTTGCCATCAAAAAACCCGTTTAATATAAATTGAATGAGAAAATGAATTTTTTTATAATTTTTTTTTTTCGTGAATTTTTTCTGCTATTCGGGACGGAGGCAAATACAACAAATCAAAAACCATGAAAATTGGCTCAGCCGTTCTAGAGTTATAAGTGATTTTGTTTTGTATATTAAGATTAGTAGGAGTAGGATATAGATAAAAGAATATTAGTCACGTTGAGTTAAAATTCTCCTATTCTTTCTAAATAAAGCTAAAGGCTCGTGCAAGGAGTTAGAACTAGAATAAATGTAATAATAAAGAAAAAATACTTCTTTTACACTCGAACCATGACCTGATTTGTTAACGTGGCCTTTGCGTGTTCTATATCAGATTTAAATCTGTTTTCGGCGAACCGAAATTACCTACTTGTGATTATTTTTATATCGATTTAAACCCTACGCAATTTACGTACCTATCTACTATAGAAAAAGTGTTACATACAGTTGATTATTATGGTATATTATCTACTAGCAACCCGCCCCGGCTTTTTTTCTGTCGTAGGGTCAAATCAGCTTATTTTTATTATCCGGACATCTAAAGAACTTTATAAGAAAACTGATACCTTATCTATTAGCCAATTATACAAGTACAAGACATGTATTTTAGTTAGAAAAATACTTTCAAAATCTATAAACACACAAATTACAATAAAAAATAAATCATCAAGTACCTAAAGCTAGAACAAAAACATATGGTGCGAAAACTATACAATTTGAGGGAGCACTACTATATAATAGTCTGCCTCAAGAGATTGTAGCTCAAAAGTCTTTTGTAACTTTAAAAAAAAACTTAGAGTGCACATTCAAAAAAATTGTGTTTAATATTTTACTGTTAGGAGTTACCATTTTTTGCTTTTTCATATGTTTGTAATTTTATATAAGTTTTAGTTTTAAGTTCTCTATAAGTGAGCAAAATGTTCTTTGGAGAATAAATTTCTTTAAACCTAAACCTAATACCCGCGGCGCTTTGATTTTTTTTTCGCACGCTTTCTTTTTCATTTTGCCATAACTCCTAAGATATTTAAATTATGTGGTGTAAAGGAATATCATAATCTGCATGAAATGCTTTTGGTAACTAACGCATTTAAGTTGACAGGAATTAATAATGTATCCGTCTAAATATATCTCCAATTACTCCATTGTAAAACAAAATTACTTTTCTTTCTAGGACTAACCTCAAGTGAATAAGCTTTTAAGTTTGCTCATAAAAGCTTTGATATTCAAATTATTCTACCAAGTTTTTATCAAAAAAAATCCATTCGTTAAAAGTACTTCGACGTTGAGTTTTTTAGGCCCAATTTATTCTAACAATGTTCACAAAAACATTTGGCAGACTACTTCGAGCGTAAATCAACCGTTCTTCGTCTTGCTAGGGATGTCTCTCAATTGGAATTCCTTCCACGTCCCTTAGCTAAGGACCCTTCTACGATTTTTTAAGATGTATTGTATTGCTGAGGCTCTGCATTATTGATGTAGTATGGGTTTCAAACACACTATTGAAACGATAAGTTTTTTTTGTGCGATGCGATTATTTTTTCTCAATATCTAAATATTTTTAAAAAAATAATATTAGCCAAGCTGAACTTGACTTATATTCTCTTCGCCCCTCCAAATAAGCGAAAAGCTTGCGCTTGGAGTGGGTACAACAATAGTGCAACGGGTGGGGCTCGAACCTGCGACCTTTCAGTTTTCAGTCCGCACCTTAACCGTTGGGCTATTTAGGCTTACTATACTTACTTATATATATAGAAAGGAAAAGGTGACTGACTGACCGACTGACTGACTGACTGATCGCACAGTTGAAATCGTTGGACAGATCGGGCTGTTTGGCATCGAGACAGCTATTATGACGTAGACATCGCTAAGAAAGGATTTTTGAAAATTCAACCCCTAAGGGGGTAAAATAGGGGTTTGAAAAATCTATTTTACCGTGAACGAAGCCGCGAACAAAAGCCAAGGGTTTAATTTTCAAAAATTCTTTCTCAGCGGAGGCCTACGTCAACCCGATCCGTCCAACGGAGAGCTATGCGTTGGTAGATCAGTCAGTCAGTCAGTCACCTTTGCCTTTTATATATTAAGATAAGTAGGAGTTATAGGAATAGGATATAATATATTCATCGTAATAAGAAATACAAGTAAATATAAATACGTACTTGTCTATCGTAACAGCGTCGAACGATCAGTTAAAATATCGAATTACCGATAGGAAAAGAGAGCTTTTTTCATCAAAATGAAAAAGCAGGAAAGTCCCCCTCGGTGTTGCTGTAATGAGGTTGCCTTCGCAGCGACGCCTGACGACGTAAATTGGATTTAGGCTAAACAAGTCGTTACAATCGTCGTTCATCAAAACGATTTATACAAACACTCCGCTTTGGCCTAACGAAGGAGACTACAAGATGGATTAAATAGGGTATTTTTCCTTGAGACTGGACAATATTCTTATGATGCTTTTAAGTTTAGCTACTCAAACAATTCTGCTAGAAAATCATTGAACTTTGTTGCCAATTTGGTGTATGGTGTATTAACATCATGCGTTAATTTTCTCACGTCGTATGGGGATTTATTTTAATCGCGAATGCCTATGTTTTATGTTTGTAGTGCTAAGTTCAAAAGGACTCTGAATCATCTTTGCGACTTGCCGACGTAACAGACCCGGGATAGAGGAACCATGTCAACTAACAGAAACAAAGATCGACTCAAATTCCTTTTGAAACTGTGCGCTCGCTCCAGCGGGCAACCTGAACTAGTGTGAAGAGGAAATGATAATTAAATGATCATTTCTGTTTGTTGTCAGGTTCCGAAGTCCCAATCGAGTGTCGCGGCGAGTGGCACCGCGTATGAAATGAACTGAGCCCGATTAAGCTAAAGAGGAGGCAGTACCATGCTTATAGTTTCTTGTAACACAGAAGCACATCATAAATTACACTGAAGACTCAAAGATGGCGGAGCCACCAAAGTCAATATGGCAGAAGATAGACAGCTCGGTTATTCCCGTCGTAAATCTGGAGGTGCGGGAGGTCCGCGAGATACTATGGGAGAAGATACAAGAACCGGTGACGCAGCGGAAGATCATTTTAGTCATAGTAGCCATAGCTCTTCTCTTAGACAACATGCTTTATATGGTCATCGTGCCGATCATACCGGATTACTTGCGATATATCGGCGCGTGGGGCGAAGAGGCCTACGATCACGTCGTCACATTAGAGCCTATAATTGTGGGCAACAGAACTGTTATACCTACGAAAATCATCCCGGCCACGCACGAAGGTCAAGAATCAGCTACGGGGGTACTCTTCGCGTCCAAGGCGATAGTGCAGCTCATGGTCAACCCCTTTTCCGGTGCCTTAATTGACCGCATAGGGTACGACATCCCCATGATGATCGGACTCATCATAATGTTTCTGTCCACATCGATATTCGCTTGCGGTAGAAGTTACGGCATGTTGTTTTTCGCGAGAAGTCTTCAAGGTGTGGGATCCGCCTTCGCCGATACCTCCGGATTAGCCATGATCGCGGACAGATTCACCGAAGAGAACGAACGCTCAAAAGCACTAGGTATAGCACTTGCATTTATCAGTTTTGGATGTCTCGTTGCGCCGCCTTTCGGAGGAGCCCTGTACCAGTTCGCTGGAAAAGAAGTACCTTTTCTAATTCTTGCGTTGGTATCTCTTATGGACGGATTTATGCTGCTGCTTGTAATGAAACCTTTAAAGACGCAAATGAAAGAAGCGGCTGAACCTAAGACACCAGGCACGCCGATTTGGAAGCTCTTAATCGACCCATATATTGCGGTTTGCGCCGGTGCTCTTATGATGTCAAACGTCGCACTGGCGTTTCTCGAGCCTACAATATCACTGTGGATGGAAGACAACCTGACGAAAGACAACTGGAAGATTGGAATGATTTGGTTGCCGGCGTTTTTCCCGCACGTTCTCGGCGTTGTGATAACAGTTAAAATGGCGAAGAAGTATCCTCAGCTACAGTGGCTAATGGCAGCGGTCGGTTTAGCGCTCGAAGGTTTATGCTGTTTCATCATTCCCTTCGCAAGCTCATACAAGATGTTAATGATACCGATTTGCGGCATATGTTTCGGGATCGCTCTCATCGATACCGCATTATTGCCGACTCTCGGTTACTTGGTGGACGTCCGGTACGTCTCCGTGTACGGAAGTATCTACGCTATCGCCGATATATCGTACTCTTTCGCCTACGCCGTGGGACCGATCATAGCCGGAGAGATCGTCGAAATGATTGGTTTCACGGCTCTGAATCTCCTAATCGCCTTCAGCAATCTGCTGTACGCGCCGGTGTTGATGTACCTCAGGCACATTTACGACTTCAAGCCGTTCGAGAACGAGGCGAACATTTTAATGGCAGACCCGCCGGACAAGGAGTACCAGACGTACAGTATGCAAGACCAGAGGCCTGTGAACGGTGAATTCAAGAATCACTTAGAGTATAGTAATGTGCCCCAAGAAGTGCAAGAGTCGAACGTGGACAGTTCGAGGTACGATTATCAGGATGGGTATCAGAATTATTCGCAAGGGTACGAGCAGCAGGGCTACCAGCAAGAGGCGTACAGCCAGCCCAGACAACTGCCTGCGCAACCGCAGCCGACCGCCAGCAACCCCTTCAGAGCCGCCCCCGCACCCGCCCCCGCACCGCCCCCCGCCGCGCCGCCGGCCCCAACACAGCCTCCCATCAGAAACCCCTTTCGACAAGGCTTCTAGAGCTTTTTAGGATTGTTGTCTATATTTTTGAATTTACTTGTTGTGTATTTATAAATGTCTTATAGTTACTTCGATCACTGAGCCGTGACCAGCCGGCGGCATTGTTTAGTGTCTGACTAGATGTCTATTATCTAACTGTGCTTAAAATTAACTGTATTGTAGTGTATTGCAGTTGCCTACAAATTTACACGCTGTAAATTTATACCAAACGTTAAGATATGTAGGTACAAAATGTAGAGATAGCGCGTGAGGTAACTGCCTTAATATGATTGTAAACTAATTGGCTAAAATATTATTTTAAGAAACCCGATACTAAATGTATCAGGTAAGGAATAAGCCTCAAATAGGTAAACTTAAGGAGACAAACTTTCATTATGGTATTGGGAAAACATTGTGTTGCTAGTAAGCTTATTTGGTTGATATTTTGTTTTCTTCTAGGCTCCGATGGCATTCAGCTCACAGAAGTACCTAGGTAAATGAATATCATCGAATTGTAGTAAGAGGTTGATGTAACTTTGTAGGCAGCTCTAACCTCTTGTTGATATTGTATTGTTCAAATATACCTAACTGTTACAACTTTTCGGTAAATTAACGAAACCAGTTGGTTTTGATATTCAGATATCTATTTCTCACTACTTAATTATATTTTAAGATAAAATATATTATTATTATTGTAAATTACAATAACATGATAAAAATTAAAATTTGTGTGTGTAGAATACATAATATTATGAGACATTTAAATTATTCTTGAAGCAATTTTAATATACCTACCTAATTTATGAGAACTACTTTAAGCGTAGTATTTAGGAAAATTGTAAATTATAAGAAGAAATCAAAAGGCGACGCAATTCAGTAAATGAAGTAGTTAGACGTTAAGGGCCTAACAAATATGTACATTAAAAATGGCGCTTACGTCTATTATAATTAATTAGTTTAAGTCATTGGTCATGTAAGCTACGGATAAAGGACGGGCAAGGATGTCCTAAAGTATTTTAGGTACTTTTAACGTTTTTGATGGCTCCCACGTAGAGTAAAGTATCTGAATATTTCAAGTATTCGTATTTAAAACTCATATCATTCCAGAACATTTTTTTTTTTTTTTTTTTATTCTATGACAAGATAGCCCTTGACTGCGATCTCACCTGATGGTAAGTGACGATGCAGTCTAAGATGGTAGCGGGCTAACTTGGAAGGGGTATAGCAGTGTAAATTCAACCCATACCCCTAATCGGTTTCTACACGCCATCGTGCCGGAACGCTAAATCGCTTGGCGGCACGTTTTTGACGGTAGGGTGGTAACTAGCCACGGCCAAAGCCTCCCACCAGACAAAACATTAAGAATAAAAAAAAAACTCTTTTACATTTAAATAAAAGAATTAAAACAAAAATAGTCTCAAGCCTTTTTGTCAGATAAGCTAGTCTACGTGGGTACCACGTAGGTGAATGGTGATTATTTATTAATAAAATCACAATTGATGTATTGATTTGATTTTCATATTATTATTATATAAGTATTATCATACAGTATAAAGTTAAATAATTATATACTTGTAACGAAATCTTCAACTATTTTGACTAGTCAAATACTTTGTAATATACAACCTGAGAAAAAGATTTTGAATGATTTCCAATTGTAATTTATGCAACAAAATATCGGAAGTAAAAAAATAAATTGCAAAAAGGGTTGTGAGGTTGAGTCAAGAAAATAATAACATGATTTTCCAGTGAAAGTAGTTGAAAACTTGTCAAAATAGTGAAAAATAATTTATGAAGAACGCAGGCCTAGTATGATTACCGCAAAAATGCTGTCATGTACTTTATCAAACTTTTATGTAGAAACCCGATTTCTATATATTAGTAAGAGATAGACCCAGATTGTGTAAGGCAGTCGTATTGATTTGACACTTTAGAATGCATTAATATTAATTATTTCTTTAATATTAACTCATACGTTTGGTATGAATTAATAAATGAATTCGATTTTCTTACACAATCGCATGGCTGATTCTGTATTATGGCTTGATTGCAGTTCAATTGTTTATTATTTTTCACTTGTTTAGCCTTATCATTTGGATAAACAATGCTGATGGTAAACATTTATGAGGCAGAGAAACAACGCGATGTACAGAGTAAATTATCAAAATATGTACTTAGGTGTACAAGGATTGGATTTACTTCCAATAATTCTACTAATATCAAAGTCATATCTCACTATCGATAAACTTAAACATAATCAATTAATTAATATCAATTAGTAGTTAAGACCAACTTGTGATAAAGTTGCAACCAAGGTAACGAAACATATCAGAATCTTTTGATTCACTTAGTATTAAGTAGTATTAAATTATAAAATAATTGATAGGTATAATGATTGTACTAAAATATTATTTTTCAAAGAGTCAGGGCACATTGAGACGAATTACAACGTACAATATGAAAAGATCATTGTACAATATACTTAGATATAATTTTATTTTATAAATGAATTAAAACTTTCACGACTTCGAATTTTTAAATCTGATTTTGAACAATGTTGATCTTGATAAGTCGTATTTTAATTGTGCATCATATAATATAAACATGACATATCAGAAATATCTGATACAGATTGATACAATAGATCACAATAGATGTGCAATAGATACTGTCATTAGCAAAAATAATATGTTTGTGAAAAGAAGCGAACGTGTTGCAATATCTTGTGTGTGTGATAGTTCTCACATGGACTATCATGTAAGTGAAATATTATTTCAAACTGTCCAGCATAAAATTAAATTAAAGAGTACTCGTAGCTACTTGATATAATGTTTCAGTGTGTCTTGACTCTTGACCCTAGCTGTATAGTAGGTGTTCGCTGTCGTTTTTAGCTGCGTATTTGAATTTTATCTGTAACATATTTGTATTGTTTAGCTGTAACTTGGTGTCAAGATTGATGAGCACAAAGGTCATACGGTGGGTCTAAAAGTTTTTTGAAAACTCAAGTAGAAAATATTGCATTCAAGTTAATTGAAATAATAACATGAAACAATTTACTCGTATTTAATGTAAGAATCCTCTTACAATATCTTGATTTGAATTAATTGATAAATGAAATCGAAAGTAGGTAAAAAATAAGAATAAAAAACATTTGATACATATCTGTGAAAGGAACAAGTACTAAAATAGTATTTAGAAGTAGTACTAATAAAGCAAAGTTGCAATTTGAGAATGATGACATAGGATATCCAAGCGTGAAGATATACGAGTAAATCATTTTGAAATAAGCTGGTGGGATACTTCGTGGCTAGTTATCACCCTACTAGCACAGAAGTGCTAGCAAGCGCTTTAGAAATTAGTGGTTTGGCTTGATGATGCTTGCATCTCTGATGAGAAGTAAGCTAACACGATGGTGAAATTTTGTACGTAAGCAATTTGTTGTAACGATTTTTCACAAATCAAGAAATGGAATTTTATATATTTTGATGCTAGAGTGTTCCAATTGAAGTCTGCCTTAAATTAATTTACTTGAGACAGTAGCATGACTAGAAGTCGCATTTTTTAATTAACTACTGAATTACAACATGGGGTTATTCAAGGGGCGGACCAACAAATTCCTGAAAGGCCGGCAACGCATTGGTGGTGCCTCTGGTGCTACAAGTGTTCATGGGCGGCGGTAATCACTTAACATCAGGTGACCCGCCTGCTCGTTTGCTCGCTAAAAATATATAAAAAAAAAAAAAAAGCTACTAGACTAGGCCATAAGAAAATCACGATACTCCCACTTACAATATTATTGTTATGAGTGGAGGATGAGATCATCTTCAGATAACACATTTGGCCAATTACACGAATATAACTCTATTTTTATAAAATAAATGGCCTTTTTTAGTACCCACCGATATGACCGAAGACAAAAATATAATCACAGACTCGGCTATAAAGGAATACAAAATTAAAATAACTAAAGTTAATTGTACAAGAAAATGTGACGAGCCCGACATGTCAATTGAAAGAGTGTATAAAGTAAAAAGTGATTATTGTGAATAATTGATATTCTTTATGATAATGTATTTTCAAGTGCTTAAAACCTGTCTTTACATGAGTGTATTTTTCCTTAAACGAGGCTCATTACTTCGAAATAAAATAAAATTATTGCCAAGCGAGGAATTACTAATAAATTCAATGTATTGTCACTTTTTTATCTTTTCATGTTCAAATGCTGAATTGATTTTGATGAAATTTGGCATGGTTATCTTGCATTCTAAGATGGCCATATTATAATACCTTATTATCAGAGAAAATAAAATGACGAAGTCAAGGGCTATTTGTAAGTTTATTATAAAATTGCCTCTACATTTGAGCTGCTGACTGTATTTTCATCCTGAAGTACTAGCAGATTTTTTCAGCAGAAGAACTCCTTTTTAGCTTACATCAACTTTTACTTTCAAATTACTATCATCTGGTGTGGCCTGTGATGTAAAGAGCAAATGCATATATTTAATAATAGTCTATACATGGGCAATCATCTTTAACATTGTATACTGTTGTATCTACAACATTTTAAAATTTTGTTTACTCTACAGTTGTTCAATGTAAAAAAATATTTTACCTATATTTCAAAGGGAAAGATACACAAATGTAAAGATAGTTGGCATTAATTTGCATTCGCTTCAATGAAACGGAACATTGGTTTGGTAATCTTCTCGTGGAGTTAGTGGGTAGCCTGCAAAGTACAATAGTATTCGTAGGGATTGTCCCATTGCACATTATTTTATTACGCACAAATAGATATAGCTCCCGACGTAAGTTGATGAGTACTTTCAACCAATTAAAAAAAAATTGTTCAGCACTTCAGTACGTGTTTTCTTGACTAATAACTTTTTACAGATTTTTATTACTTATTCTTTACATTTTACATATACACGGTGCTATTTTATTCGCCGTAAACCATGAAGGAGGTGAATGTGCTCATGAAACTGAACAACTTTCCCCAAGGAACATAGGTCGAAATATGAAAAAAAATTTTGGACCTCCCATAGTAAATCAATCAGCGTCAATTTTGAATGGCGGGTCCAATTTTTTTTTTTCATATTTCGAGCTATGTTCCTTGGGGAAAATTGTTCAGTTTCATGAGCACATTCACCTCCTTCAGGGTTTACGGGGAATAAAATAACACCGTATATATATTTATTATTTATATTCCAACATCTCTACAATTAAGTACTCAGTATTTGTTATGAGTTTGAGATAAATAATGTTATTTCCTGATAAGTCAGAAAAAAAATTATTTTGTACAAAATGGATAGAAACTTTATATGTAGTTTGTATGAAGTAAGGACCTTACAACAGCTATCAAAAGCTTCTGACTTTTTACTTCATAGCAATTTCTTTTTCTTATTTCTATTTTTTTTTTAATCGCGTAACTAAAAGTCCTGGAAAAGGATTATTTTCCCTATAATGTCGGGAGCATTATTACTAGATACGGTTGCTAATTTTTATAGAATGTAAGGGATTCAAGTGATCTTAGTTCCATCGGATATAATTTAAGGTTTTCGTTCTTTATATCGAACCGCACTATGATCGCGAACGTACCGACATACAAAAAATATATATGTATATGCTTTATAATCTATAATAAATGGGTTATCTCTCAGGGGATCTCAGGTTCAACAGCCACATCATCTGTCAATTCAAGTACTGTTCAATGCATCTTTATTAACATTTTTGCCCTCGGGTGGTAAATACAATATGACGACCTCCCTGGCGCAGTGGCGAGTACTGTGGTCTTATAACTGGGAGGTCTCGGGTTCGATCCCGGCGGGGGCAATTTGGGAATTTATAATTTCTAAATTGTCTCTGGTCTGGTCGGAGACTTTGGCCGTGGCTAGTTACCACCCTACCGTCAAAGACGTGCCGCTAAGCGATTTAGCGTTTCGGCAAGCTGGCGCGTAGGAACCGATTATTAGTATGAGTACACTGGCATACCCCTTCCAAGTTAGGCCAACACTACCAACTTAGACTCAATCGTTACTTACCATCAAGTGAGATCACGTCGAGGAATGTCATTGAATAAAAACCTAAAAAACCTTCGCAGGAGTTAATTTCGAATAGCATACATATAATACTCATTGTAACTGGCAGCATATTAATTGATAACTTGTTTGTATAACGGTATGTTTGCTTCAGTTTTGTAGTTCGATGTAGCGGACATGGAAACCTTTAATCGTAAGTTAGGTCAATTTCGTGTCAAATTCTCCCGAAATTCAATTACTTAGTAGAGTATCAATGCTGAGTGAAGCTTACTTTTAGATAAATGTGCTATCGTGGATTTCGACGAAACTTAAACCCGGCGAAAAATGCTACAAGTGGTAGATAAGATTTCTTTCATTTTAAAAGTTTAAAAAATTGGAAACTTATAGCTTACAATTTTTTCAACTTTCGTCATAAAGGAAAAACAAAAATATAATTAAGCTGAAGCTAATGTAAAATTTTATCAAATATGTTAATTTGTCACTTATTATTATCAATAAAATAATTGTTTTCTTCAAAGTCCACGATAAAACGTCGTATGTCGCTGTGTTTAAACTCAGTAATAACATTATACTATTATTAAAAAAATGTCTATTATACCATAATTATATCAGCAATAACGAAACCTAAATATATCGCAGACATATCATTAGGCTAGGATATACAATAATATATGTAAAAACTAGTTTTGTATTTGTGTCTTTAAATATACTTACATTTTTATTAGTATGTACTATAATCATAGTAATATCGTATCTACATTTTAAAACGTTTGCACGCAAATTACCATCTTATACATATAAATTGCTAGTTTTTATATAAAAAAATCATCGTAACTACTGAGCGTAAAGTTTCTTATCTTTTGGATAATTTGTGTCAAAAAGCAAAACACAACGAGATATACAATTTGGGTGCTTACTATATATTCTTTTTTTCATGCTATAATTAATATAGATATTAAAAGCATGTTACTTTTATACAATACCTTGGGTAATTACGACAGACTTCTAAAATAAAAAGTGTTTCACAAGTTATCCATATTATAGAATGGACTAATGTACAATTCATGATCACACGTAAATCTGTCGTAACCACAGTCCATGCAACAACAAACTGCAACAATAACAACAAAAAAAGATCGAAATATGGACTATTCCAACATTTATCGTGGTATGTACTCGTATAAAACATCATAAACATTTAGTAAAACCACGAATAAGTCTGAAATATAAAAAAAAAGAAAAAATTTATATATTGCGGTTTTATTAAGTTCCAACTGTGTTAGAATATTTTTTTGCTATCATTATAGTTTTTTTGCTTTGAGATAAATAATAATAGATGCGTCTGATCAAAAAAAATTCTTCGATTTGAATTTTGTATTTTATTTCATATAGTAATAGCTTATAGTATTTTCATTTTATGTTAGATACTACAATATCGTGTAGTTTTTGTGTGGATGTAAGCGTGAATGTGTAAAGCGTGTGTGTGTGTCTCTAAGTAGTAGATACGCGTATAGGTGTAAGTACGTAACTAACCTATTTTCAATTCGGATACAACTGCAAACATAAAAAATTTAAAAAAAAAATTGCTGTAGGTTTGGCTTTATTTATGTTGCAACAAGTATTGCAGGCACCTTTTACCTAGGTTGGCGCTGTGCCTTAATTTTTGTAAACAGTCGTTGTACTATATAAGTTGTTTAGAATCATGTACAGAATTTTTTTGTTGGCATTTTAAAATTTATCGGTTTTTGCAACTACCGCCGGTTCGGAAAGCAGATCCTGCTGAGAAGAGCCGACGAGAATTTCAGCAGTTGCTCTTCTCACAATAGAGTATCTGTTACAATATCGAATATAGATCGAATATGATCTATCTATGTATCTAAAAAAATAAATAACAGACATATCAGTTGAAATAATAAACTTCGTAAACAAGTTAATGTAAGGATTCATTCATATATTTAAAGCACATCAGTAATTTTCCATGATATATGTAAATATATAATTTTTAGAAACCTATTGAGCTATTCAGTTCATAATAAAGAGTACAAATTATGTTTGCAGTTGGCAATCCCTCTTAGATCAACACCCGTCCGTTAGTTCTTTGTCTTATCTATAGTATTGAATCTTAAACTTGAAAATATTCTCTAGCGCTTGTGTAAAATTAATAGGTATAAGAATCTTATTTATTTTTTATTCTAGAGAGTATAGTAGTTGATGCACATATTTTTCCTAAGTTAGCTATACTATGGCTTATTTTTATGAGCATGCTTAGTAGTTTAATTAAAACTACCCATCCGAGTTAGCCCGCTACCATCTTAGACTGCATCGTCACTTATGATGGTAAGTGAGATCAGAGCCTACCACTACATAATGTACCTATTACGTGTATGTATTTATATGTTTAGTTATGTCTGGTGGGAGGCTTTGGCCGTGGCTAGTTTCTGTCAAAGACGTGCCGCCAAGCGATTTAGCATTCCGGCACGATGGCGGAAAATGATTAGGGATATGGGTGGAATGTATACTGCCATACCTCTTACAAGTTAGCCCGCTACCATCTTAGACTGCATCATCACTTACCATCCTGTCAGATCGTAGTCAAGGACTATCTTGCCATCGAATAAAAAAAAGTTAATTGAATATTTTTGTTACCGCAGTTAATACTCTATACAAAATTAAGTTCTAGTCAAATAGTAGGTATTGTACACGCAACATTGAAATAAAAAATTCATGTCATATTCTTAATCTAATGGGTGATGTAGTTTAAACTTAAATATTTAACCACGAAGTAAAAAAAATTGTACATAGAGCAATTGCGAGGATAATTTTGAATGATATTAAGTTATTGTAAGTTTGCGTATAATATATAAAACTAATTGAGGCGTGTTATAGTGCAATATCACTTAGAAATATAAAATATTTCTTTAAGTGTTCAGTTACGACTTTCGTCTTTATACGTTGGATCTAAAATTCGAGTTAGTGATAAAATATGTTGTTCTGTTGTAATTTAAATTTTATTTTCTAATATTTATTGAGATTTATTTTACTATTATTGTATAAACATGACTGTGGAAGAATGAATGTTATGTTTGTTTTTACTTTTATTTTCGCAAAAAATTTTTTTGTAATATAAATTATATGAGGCATAATTAAAAATAAGATATGTGTGTTGTAAGTATTATTACGTAATTTAAATCGTGAAATTAAAAATTTCACAAGAACTAAAAATAGTAGTATTTTAAATTGCGGTATTCTAATTAAAACACATTTTTTAAATTAAAACTATTTTAATGTAGTGGTCTTCCCAAGCTTTCAGAGATAATTAAGGCCGTATTTTAACATTCAGTTTCTGTTGACCTTGTTTTATTTTAATTTGTGTGTTGAATACTTCGAGTATAATAAAACTAGTATTAAATGAATAAATAATATAATCTTTCTGAATACCTCATGTAAATAAAAATAAATTAGCACAATCATTACTATTTGAAATCACAAGATCGATACCTCCTACGTAAAGTGTTGTATTCCTAAAACACTTACGTGACGCATTAATTGTTGTGAAGTTCAATACAATGGTTTAGGCCGTCGTTTTAATAACTATACAACTTTATAAGTCTTGAAAGCATGTAAAAAAATGCCTTTTTTTAAACGAGCACATAAAATAGATAAAAACAAATGATATAGTGCACAAAACCTAAAATGTTAATTTTGTGGGATCCCACAACTTACGTAGGAGATATCGATATATTCTTATTGTGATAACTGGAATCTCACTGGTGAATGTTGTCTTACAAACGGGAGGGTATGACCCTCGGTAGGGGTTATTTAAGAATTTATTGTCTCTAAATTGGTTCAGGTCTGGTTTCGAGGTTTTAGCCATATATTATTATTACTCCATCGGTAATGACCAAATTGGGTAACGTTCCGATATAAAACCACGTAGAAACTAATTAGGGATAAGGGTTTAAAGAAAACTCCATAACTTTTCTAGTTTAGCTAGCTTCCATTCCAGACTGCATCAATACATACCACCTGGTAATAAACAGTTAAGATTATCTTGTTATTGAACACAAAAAAACTTAGTAGTTTTTTGCTTAACCTTAACAGTTGCTTAGCAAATATTTAATGTACTTAAACCATATTTAAACTTAGTTTAATTTGGATTAAGGGATCAGTAGGATAATGCATATTATTAATATATGAGTGAGGTTCGTATATTATCGCTTTTTATCAATAAAATATATTTATTAGATCTCAAGGAAATATACCGACTTATGGCTTGTTTACATATTAATATAACAGACATTTTGAACATAACTACTTCAGACAACATTTTACTAAGCTACCGAAATTACTTAGTTTACTAATTGTTAACGAGACTTTAGATCATCATAATAATTATTGTTTTTTCTTATTTATTATACCATGTTAACAAATTTACAATACAATCAAAAATATAATATGCTAGTAATTGTAAAGAGATTCATTTTTTCATTTTTGAGTTGTATTCAATTTAAAGAATAAGTATTTTCTTCATTTTAAAAATTGCTTAAAATTTCAGACATATAAATACTAAATGAAAATACATAAAAATGTAATGTCGTTAGTTAACATCAAAGTTAGGAATATTCTAGTAGTTAATCATCACTTGCTTAACACAAATAATATTGAATCTCATTGATTTTCAACATGTATTGATAATATCACTGAATACAATACTTTATTATCAGTTTTCACTATACATAATCATGCATACATATTAGAAATTTTAAATAAATAACTTAAATTTATATCTAACGTTGTAAAAATTAAGCAATTAGTATACTAAAATTATTTTACCTATTATTTATTTTATATGTTATTCATAAGTAAATTTAACATGTAATCAAATAATCTTAAGAAAGAAGTTTACATTTATTTGTGTGCGTGAACATAATATTATTTCAATTTTGATTTACCTGACTTTATATTGTATTGCCTTGGCCTTAATGCAATATAATTATTATTCGTAATATTAAATAAGAAACTATGATTTCTAATTTTGAACTTGCGAGTGAAACAGAGATTCACATTTTTCTTTTAGACACACACATATATACACACACACAAACACACACACACACACTCACACACACACATACACACACACACACACACACACACACACACGCACACACACACACACACACACACTTCGCACACACACACATCTGTGTTTCTGAAATGTACCAGTAATAATCACGTAAGAGTCAAAATTATACACGATGATAAAACCAGAAATACGAAGTACATTGGTTGATAAATCACTTGTATAATTTTGGATGAACAATAGTCATAACTGTTGCCTGTGTAATGTATTCTTAAAATTAGATTTTTAAAATCATGTAGATATGTATTGTTTTTATTGGTGAAAATTTTCATTAAAAAAATAAAATATGCAAAAGTGTACAAAATAAATGAATGGGCAATTTCGAGAAGGGCACATCTCGTATTTTCAAAATGAATAGTAAATATTTTGAAAAATTCACAGCTCTCTTTTTATGGAATCATTTATGAGAAGAAACGGCACTGTCAAAATATTCGAAAAGCGGTTTTTTCGAAATTTCTTATTCAAATGTACCTAGATCGTGTACAAATTTAAATCATGAAAATGTTTTTAGTGCTTTTAGTTTATATTTAGCAATTAAACACTATCAGAAATCTTACAAGTTAGAAGTAAATCTGAGCTTGAGATAAAGCTGAGCTTTTGAAATTATGTTTAACACAAAGTAATTTGGAAACGACTTCATATTAATTGCTATTTATTCATTAATCCATCTCATTAGTATTCTCTACAAGTAGTTGCTGAGAACGCGGAATACTTACTACATAAAATGGTTTAGAAGTGGATTTTGAAGTTTTCACCAATAAAAGGAGTTAGTAGACGATATCGATTAGATTAATCAAGTTATTACATAATAATCGATTATAAATCTATATAGTTGTATGTAACGTGATCAAAATTAATTCAGTGATCGAATATACTTGTTACATCAAAATTTGATTGTTTATTTTTTCTACGTCCCCCTTGCAGGCATCCCATTTCATATTTTTATTACATTTTTAGGATATAATGTAACATGGTTCAACGTGGTTCAAAAATTATAGCCTTTGATTCTGAAAAAATCAGAAAAAACTATTTTTATCTTTATTTTTAATAAAAAATAACTTCGTATTTTACCTTGATGTAAGTTCTGATTACCTTTGGTGCCTTAACCACTCGAAATACTCAGAACTTTTCATTTCGACGAATAACGTTGTAAGTGGTACATAAATTCATTTTCATTGTCAATTAATAATTAATAATTTAAAATATTACCATATAATTGAAATAAATGAAATAGTAATTATTTTACTGAAAAATCAAACACATATGGTATTTTATCTAAACCAAGCTTTTAAGCTTGTCATACATTCGGTGAAAGTCGGAGGTACTTAGTTAAAATAAATGTAAATTATTTAATCATTATCGCATACCGTCCCTCACCTTCTATGCAAATCAACCAATTACTTTAACAATCGATTTATAAATCTGTGAAACGAAATTGAACTGTAACAATTCTACATAAAGTTTAATATTAATAAATCTTTAAACAACGCTTTGGTAGGAAACAAATTCACCGTTAGAGTAATACCAACTTTATGTTTGAAATGTTTGAGTATAATTTCCTTTGGTATGTGAATAGAATGAATTAAGGGTTGCAATAACTAAGTTTGAACTGTGTGGCTTAGGTATTTAAGGTTAAATTCGATTGGGGTGAGTGGAAAGGGCTCGTAGGACGCGGTAAAGTTGTTTTCAATAGTAATTAGTCTAATTAGTGAGGGCGACGTTTGTTGTTCTGTAGGTACGGGTGTAGATACAATATCGTAATTGTGCTGTTAAGCTGTTAAGGGTGCAATTCTGGGTAAGAACAGGTAAGAACAAATTCATTTAGGACCAATGCAACTTGGAACGAGTCTTATGCTGAGATCTAGATAGAGGTTAAAACGAGACTTTAACTTTGTCTTGAGCCTGAGCTGAGTGAGAGTGCGGTCTATAGATTTCAGCCTTAGAATACCTACTCGCAGACATACAATTTCAAATTGTACTACTAATAGGAATAGTGACATCGGGCTACCATAAGTCACTATGCGGGTAGTCTAACTAAGTTCCTGAAATGCCGGCAACGCATCAGTGGTGCCTCTGGTACTACAAGTGTTCATGGGCGGCGGTAATCACTTTACATCAGGTGACCCGCCAGCTCGTTTGCCCGCTATTCATGTAAAAAAACTCGATAGTAAAATACGCAGTTATGCCAAAAATGATTTTTCATACATTAAACGCTCTAAGTTTTCATATAATATGAATGGTAGGTATAGATTAAAAAAAATACAATTGCAAAAACCCTGCCTGGAAAGCTACCTGCCTACGCAAACGACCCGACCCGAACAAAAATGTGACCCAAATTATCCTTTTTGTAACCCTAATTAAGCTCTACGACGTGGTTTATTATATCTTTTTTGAACCCACTACGCGCTACGTGACGTAGCTACATAATTTGCTACGACTTTGCTACGAAAATGGATAAAGGATAATGGTCCAAGATCCCAGGCCCGCCAAGCCTTTCTCATTTTCTAATTAACTAAATGTGTTCGATTGCGTAGTACTAGTATGTACTTATAAAGTGTACATGTACATACCAGCTAGCTTGGGCAGTCGGCCAGTTTTTAGATATCATAGAAAATATCATAAAAAGCATAATTTTAATCGAATATAATCTACCTCTGTGCCCGGTCAAATCGGCTCAGTCGTTGCGGCGTGATTGAGTAACAAACATCCATCCATACATCCAAAGTTTCGCATTTATAATATTAATTATTAAATAATTAATTAATAAATAAATAATTAGTAGGACACTCGACTTATTCAAGCATAGTGTTCAATCATTTTTGTTTCCATCGTACATCGTAACAGCTTCACGGGTCCACGCAAACTCTCCGAAGTATGATTTTTTTATCTATATATATAAAATTCAAAGTCCTGACTGACTGACTGACTGACTGAGATATCAACGCACAGCCTAAACTACTGAAGTTAGAAACTTGAAATTTTTACAGTTGGTTCCTTTTATGACGTAGGCGCACACTAAGAAAGGATTATTGGAAATTCCACCCCTAAGGGGTTTAAATAGGGGATGGAAGTTTATATGAAACACCGTCATTTTTCAAGCTGTTTCCATCAAAGTTGGTATTTGAGCTTTCAGTTAAAAATAAAAAAGTACGTAAGGCACAATTTTTGAAAATTCCACACCAAAATCTAATTCCACGCGGACGAGGTCGCGGGGGCAAAAGCTAGTACTTTATAGGCACACGACCACTATCACACCTGATGGAAAGTGCTGATGTGGTCTAAGGTGTAACGCGTTTGCCTAGAAGATACCTATTCACTGTTGTTTTAAAGATACCCAAATTGTACGAAATAGATCATGGAAGAGCGTTCCAGACCCTAGCCGTGCGGATCAGGAATGAAGACTGACTGGATGTGTTACAAAATTTAAAACACTTTAATATTTTATTTCTCATTCCTTTCACGGAAGCGCGTTTACCTAGCTCTCGCTTCGGAGGCTACCCTTTTAAGTCTCGCGAAAAATGGGGCGATATACTTTTTTATCATTACGCCAATAGGCGGCTCGGGCCTTCGCTCCGAGCGGGCTATTACGTTTTTATGGGAGTTTAAATATTTTATGGCTTGTTTCTTAGGGGTGGACGCTTGTTAAATTTTCACGGATCCCCGACGTCACCCTCTCATTACGCTGTTCGATATTTCACGCGGCAGTTTTAATAGAAATATTTTTTTATACGACTACTAGCGGACGCCCGCGACTTCGTCCGCGTCAATTTCTATTATTATGATCGCGATTAAGAAGTTTTTAAAAGATTTTAAATATGGATAATTTTCCCCGTTTTTGCGACATTTTTCACCGATGCTTCGCTTTTTGTTTGACTGATGTAATGACGTGGAAACTGATGCATTTTATCTCGCGTGCCGAAACTAATACAAAAGAAACGCGAGTTTCGGAACGCGACATTAAACTCCTCCAACTATGTATTCTGTGCTCCAACGCACACACGCACATTGTTTTGATAGATATGATCTTTGACGTTAGGAACACACCTACATTGCTTAGACAACAGTGAGTGCTTGTAATTTAATATGAACTTTATACCATAGCAATAAAGCTCAAATTGACTACGTTTTAGTTTCAAATCATTTGTATGGGAAAAAGAAAAGGGCTATTTTTAGGGTTTTTCAAGCAATAATTCTAATTTTTCTCGCCGTAAAAACCATCCTTGAACTTCAACGAACATTTTAAAAAAAGATTTGGCCAAATTGGTCCAGGCGTTGTTGAGTTATGCGCTTACCAACACATTTTGCGATTCATTTTTATATTATAAGAATTCATAACATTTTGAATTTTCGTTTGATTTTAAATCGCAGCGTTGAAATAAAACGTTCGTTGAAGTTGAAGTCAAGTTATAGATCTGCTTTATAATTCTAGAGTCGGCACAATAAAGCACATGAGTCACAAAAACTCATATTTTTTTTATTTAACCAATAATATTCATTTATTTTAATACACCGTCTGACTAAAGCACATAAGTCAAAACCATTCGCTTCAATTTGAACTCTCAAGCGAACGGCTATGACTTTTGTGCTTATTAAAGTAAATGAATATTGGTTTAGTAAAAAATATGAGTTTTTGTGACTTATGTCCTGTAGTCTGCCGACCCTCAAATTATTGTATCATGAGCGTCTTCAGATATGCAAGCTATAATTGGGGTATAGTGACAAAAATCAAATAAGTTCATTCAGTAGACAAAAAAAAAATTATTGTTGTGAGTTGTTTACTCATTATATAAAATCGTATTATCTTTACTTATAATAAAACTGTAACGGGATACACACACATATACTACACTTCAAATAAAGCCTAATTCAGATTTAGATATCCTTGTTCTAAGGGTGTGAGGAGCTTTAAGGAGCCAGGAGACAAGTAGTTTATTCCCTACAGATGAAAATTCATAAATAGTCACATACATACATAGATTGCTAAAATCATAACCCTTCTTTCGACTTTGCCGGGTGGGGTATTAAACAAACATTGTACCTTTGTAGAATGTAATTGAAACTAAGCAAATACCGGCTCTAGTTCCCTCTCAGAGCCCTCGGGTCTCCGGCTGCACTCGATCCTCTCAATACAAACAGAATCCTTTGAGGGCGAGTGTCGATCCCTCTTGACGGCTGTGCGTGCTTTTATATTAATTGGAAAGTGGATCAATTTGTACAAGGTGGAAATGTTAAGTGTGCGCAACCGATTACCGGTATTCGAAAACTTATATTAAAATTAACCATTTAAGGTTTCTTTTCGTCATTATTCACGAAAAGATGCATTCTAAGGCTAACTTGGAAGGGGTATAGCAGTGTAAATCCAACCCATACACCTAATATATATACAATATGTAACAAGAAACATAGGTCGAAATATGAAAAAAAAAAATGTTGACCTCCCATACAAAATTGACGATCTGCTGATTGATTTACTATGGGAGGTCCACATTTTTTTTTTTTCATATTTCGACCTATGTTTCTTGGGGAAAGTTGTTCAGTTTCATGAGCGCATTTCGTAGCTAACAGGAACGACAGGGTTTTTGTTACATATATGTATATGATATAATGAAAGCTTATTTATTATTTTTTTACTATTTTATAATTAAGACAAGACACTAAATGAGTAGAAGTAAACAAAGTGAGCTCATCAAAACCAACGTAAACTACTGTAACTTGCGAAACTAAATTAAGGCACTGAATTATTAAGGGTTACTTTAGCGGTGCCTTAACGAGGGTCTCTACTCAAAGACGGCGCTCGAGTTACGAAATAAAGACTATAGCGGCAAGAAATAGTTTGCGATTTATTCATTTTATTTATTTATTTATTTTTATTTTTTAAGTACATATAAGGAATTACAAGACAACATATATTAAGTAGACATAGGTGAAGCTTATCTCTAAAAAAAAGAAATTTCTTCCAGCTTCCCTTGAAAGTGAGTAAGGTATCGATTAGGTATCCTACGCGAAAAGTTTCTTTACAATTTTTGTCCGCGATTATACTATTTTTTTTTATTGGATGACACAAGATAGTCCTTGATTGCGATCTCACCTGATGGTAAGTGACGATGCTGTCTGAGATGGCAGCGGGCTTACTTGGAAGGGATACATTGCATTGCATTATTAAACACTAATTGATGCCCGCGGCTTGCTCTCCGAGGCATGGGGGTGATACAACACCTACTTCCAGCTATCAGCTAGTACTGAAAATTTTTGACGGAAAGACCCAATACACTTTACTGGCCCGACCCGGTAATCGAACCACAGACCTCTTCATCCGCAATCGAACATGCTAACCACTGGACAACGAGGCGGTTAAGTCCATTCGTATAAAGACTACGTACACAAAGTCGTAGGTGGGCGGTGCGGCACACCTGGCCGCGATCGATCCGCGCACCTGCGTCGCCATAGCTACGACCCGCCCGCGCCGAGATCATATCGCACGAGAGAGCGGGTCGAATTCAATCCTAATCCTTATTATACAGGGGAAATTGAGTCTCTATTTAAATAAAAATCATGTCGCACCAGTTACACTTATATTCAGCCAACAATAATAATAAATTCTAATACACTTTGAAAGAAATGATTGAACATGCGCTACAAATGTAAATCATTTTGATTCATTCATCATTCATTCATTCTTCAATCAATCATCAATCAATTGAAGCGCATGTCGAAACTTACAATTCGCAATAACATTCGAGATTCAAACATCCATTCCAACTTTGAACGGTTTCGAATATAGGTGATAAAACCAGCCAGCATTTAGAACTCTTTGGAGACGGTAGACTCCACAATTATAATTGGACGCACAATAAAGAGTCAACCCACAGAACTTATCAATTGAAAGTTAACTTTATTCCTTTACATTATGTATGTATTTAATTTGACAAAGGTTTGTGGGTTATTGTGTATGTGCGCCTAATTATAATTATATTAAGAGAGTCCGCATGGATTGAGGAGATATAAACAACTTTATTGCATAATTTATACATAGATATGTTTTTATTTTACGAAATAATAGTCGACCAACTCAATAACAGACCTTATTACCAGAGCACTTGTCAAAACAAATCAAAGCAGCCACAATGATATTGTATGTATAAAATAATAGCATTGATTAACCCAAAACTTTTGCGTCTTTTTATTATAGAGGTACCATAGCCGACATCCAAAATACCAGGAGGGTTAATAAATTACAAAGGCCTCAGGCAATGAATAATATGGCTTAGTGTTACGCCATTTTTGAGACAAAAACCTTTGAGGTACAAAGGAGGTTAAACATTGTTTTGTACTTTGTCTAAAAAGTTCTTTTTAACGGTATTACATAAGCCTACATAAAATGATTTTTTGGCCTCAATTAATTCTCTTCTATGAGCACTCTCATTAAATAATGTTTTTAGGGTTCCGTACCCGAAGGGTAACCAATGGGACCCTATTACTAAGCTTGCGCTGTTCGTCCGTCCGTCCGTCTGTCTGTCAGCGGGCTGTATCTCATGATTAGCAATAGGTAGATAGTTGAAATTCTCAGAGAGTGTGTATTTCTGTTGCCGCTATAACAACAAATAATAAAAATAAATTAAAAAGGGGGCTCCCCTACTGGAAATGTGTTTTTTTTCGGCGTTTTTTGGTGCGGAACCCTTCGTATGTGAGTCCAACTCGCATTTGACTGGTTATTTGAAACTTTTTGTACACCTACTGTATTTATATTGTGATATCAATGTTTAATATGGGTGTTTACCTGAAATAAATTTCCAGGTAAACGCCCATATTTGAATTTGTTTATTTTCTGCTTTGGGCTGTTTTACATATTATTCTTTGTGTATTTTGAATAAAGGAGCCGCAAGCTAGATAACATTACAGGTTTTCTTAACATAACAATTATATTTGTTCATATAAAAATTGTACAAAAGATAACATTTTGTTATTTTTGTATTGAGGATTTCACCAACGTAAAATAAATCTTATCCGAGCGTAAAAAGGCAAAGGCGAGGTATTTTGGCAAATTATTTCAATACAAACACTGTCAGAACACCCAATTTATCTAAATATATAAAAGGCAAAGGTGACTGACTGATTGACTGACTGACTGACTGATCTATCAACGCACAGCTCTAACCACTGGACCGATCGAGCTGAAATTTGGTATACAGGTAGCTGTTAGGACGTAGACATCCGCTAAGAAAGGATTTTGGAAAATTTCAACCCCAAGAGGGTTAAATAGGGGGTTAAAAAATCGAACCTAACGTGAGCGAAGCCGCGGGTTAAAGCTAGTTCGCCTATAAGAATAAATAATATGTATAGTTAAAAAAAAATTGAAATTATGATATTTCTAGTGCTCTGACAAGTTTGTGTTGTAGCATTTTGAAAAGAGCAACTTCAAAGTATTTGCGTTTCATTTCATTTCATTTCATTTATTTATTTGCATTCGTTTTCGAACCGGTGATTGTTCTGACTTCAACCACTAAGGGGATAAAGTAGGGATTTCAAAAATCAAACTTAAAGTGAGAGACGCCGCGGGCAAAAGCTAGTTATGATTATAAAATTGAACAACCGCTCCGCCCGTCACCGTGCCCGCCGCCCCTGCATCACACGCCGCGCTAGGGTTGCGTAATTAAATCGCAGGGTTGACCAATTTTAATCCGGAGCGTACATCATGCTTCACCCTGAAAGCTTTTCGAGGCTGTTTAGAAGTATAACCTTGGGTACCTAGGTAGTTCTTTTATCCATAATGGAATCGGTTAGTGTCCCACCAAAGCTTCGATTTCGGCTTTATTTGGCCATAAATACCACCTTCGGCCAAAACGGGCCAAAGTTTTTTGCGAAGGCGGTTGGAAGAAGTGAAGCTGGGCAGGGGATCGAAAATAAATGATCAAATCAAAAAGTTGCAAGGTCATTTTAAAAATAATTATTTTATGTAAGTATTCATTTTTAAGTAACCTTGAGCCTTGGCCAATATTCTTTAAAAAAAAAAGTTGTGGCGACAACCGATTAATCGGCTTCAATCAGAAATCGACCTTCGGCCAGCCATTAGAATCGGCATATTATGCTTGGCATAAGAGATTGCGTGTTTGTTTGTGCGTAGATACCTACGTAATAATACGTACGTACTAATACTATTCGTATATTCCTGGAAAAATACCTACGTAGTTACTGGGTCGATCCTAATGAGGTTTTTTCAGTACAAGTACTCGTAAGTACGTATAACTTAAATAGCTCGGAGAACCGATGGCCGTGTAGGCGGATAACAATAAGTTCTTATACCAACTTACTACCTTTTTTACTTAACCTACCTATCTTACCTTACTCAAATTCAAAAAATTTATTTATTTCATATAGGCTAACTTGTAGCTCTTATGACACGTCATAAATCTACCACCGGTTCGGAATGCAAATTCTGCTGAGAAGAGCCGGCAAGAAACTCAGCAGTTGCTCTTTTCAAAAAAAAATTTTTTTTTACAAAGCTATGCTATGTATACAGTGCTTCCACAATAAAGCTTCAAAAATGCAAAAATGCAAAAAAATCAAAACTTTTTTAATACTTTTTTACTTAAGAATAAGTACCTACAAAAATAATCATACGCATTGAATTCGATTTCGCAAAATTTGTTTTACTAAAATTCCTCATGACTCACGTGTGCAAAGTAGGAAGCGAGCCTATCCCCGTGGGAAACGACACCTTGGCGGATAATAATATATAGGGGTGAAGTGGGGTGTGTACCCTTACCTACCCATACCGGGTTAATGTTAATTTTCACCCTCCACCACGAAGGTGCCATTTTTAAATGATAGATATTAGATAGTGAAAAATAAAACAAAAATTTGTTTCTTCAACTAAGTAGCTGAAACTGACTTCGTCTATATGGATGTAGGTTTTAAATGTTTTTTAGTCAGCTGCAGAAAACGCCGGAAAATTGCGTTTTTGTATGGAGACTCTCCTTTTATTTATATTATTTGTTGTTATAGCGGCAAAAGAAATACACATACTCTGAAAATTTCAACTGTCTTCCTATCACATCATCACATCACACACACACACACACATCACATCATCACACGTCACATCATGTCTACGGATCATGAGGTACAGACAGACAGACAGACGGACAGACGGACGGATAGTGGAGGCTTAGTAATACGGTCCCGTTGGTTACCCTTCGGGTACTGAGCCCTAAAGGGTCAACCATTTTAAAAAAAAAAAAAATATTGAATTTCAACCCACCTTTATTTTTCAACTATATTTTTAAATAATTATAGCCTCAATAGCCCAACGGTTAAAGGTGCGGACTGAAAACTATAAGGTCGCAGGTTCGAATCCCACCCGTTGTACTATTGTCGTACCCACTCCTAACAGAAGCTTTCCGCTTATTTGGAGGGGATAGGAGGATATTAGTCAACTTCAGGTTGCCTAATATTCTTATGTGGAGTTATGTCATTTTGAAGGACTATTCAAAATCCACTCCACTGGTAATTTTATTTAGTACCTACCTAACTGAATAGTCCAGTCAAAAAACCTCAAAAAATGGCCCAACCTCTGGAAAATTGCGAAAGTTTTGAAACTTTGCACATCGAATTATGGGTCCCTAGGGATGAATATACCAAAAGTCCTCATGCGTACGAGGCGAGCTCTAGCGGCAATTAGCGGAAACAGGACCCTTTTTTTGGTTTTTTGTTAATATCTCGAGAACCTTTGGTCAGAGGTAAAAGTTTACTACTACATAATTAAAGGTTATTAAATTTGCAACAATAATAATTATATACATTTTTCTTGAATTCCTAATAATTACCGAGTTTTAGGCCACTAAAAGATAGCTTTTTCGAAAAATCACGCTAGCGGCGCCCGGTACAATATGGCATTTGTAATAATATTTGACAATCATGGTTTATCAATTTTTTTTGGGTACCAAGGGTGATTCAGAAAATAAACTTCACAGTTATGTACAAAAAAAAGACATATTGTTTATTAAACAACTAGCTTTTGCCCTCGGCTTCGCTCACGTTAAGTTAAATTTTTCAAACCCCTATTTTACCCGTTGTACCCCCTTAGGGGTCGAATTTTCAAAAATCCTTTCGTAGAGGATGCCTACGGCCTATTAGCTACCTGTATGCCAAATTTCAGCCTGATCCGTCCAGTGGTTTAAGCTGTGCGTTGATAGCATTTTTTATTGTTTCTGTATTTCATCTAAATATTTAAAACGCAAAGGTGACAGACTTACTGACTGATCTATCCACGCACAGCTTAAACCACTGGACGAATCAGGCTGAAATTTGGCATACAGGTAGCTATTAGGCCGTAGGCATCCTCTACGAAAGGATTTTTGAAAATTCCACCCCTAAGGGGGTACAACGGGTAAAATAGGGGTTTGAAAAATTTAACTTAACGTGAGCGAAGCCGGGGGCAAAAGCTAGTTGTTTAATAAACAATTTGTCTTTTTTTTGTACATAACTGTGAAGTTTATTTTCTGAATCACCGTTGGTACCCAAAAAAATAATGATAAACCATGATTGTCAAATATTATTACAAATGCCATATTGTACCGGGCGCCGCTAGCGTGATTTTTCGAAAAAGCTATCTTTTAGTGGCCTAAAACTCGGTAATTATTAGGAATTCAAGAAAAATGTATATAATTATTATTGTTGCAAATTTAATAACCTTTAATTATGTAGTAGTAAACTTTTACCTCTGACCAAAGGTTCTCGAGATATTAACAAAAAACCAAAAAAAGGGACCTGTTTCCGCTAATTGCCGCTAGAGCTCGCCTCGTACGCATGAGGACTTTTGGTATATTCATCCCTAGGTACCCATAATTCGATGTGCAAAGTTTCAAAACTTTCGCAATTTTCCAGAGGTTAAACCTTGTTTTGACTGGACTAGAATTCCAACTTAACTACACAATTGAATTTACGTAGTCGTTCGTAGACAACTCGTTTAGAATTGTTGAAAGTCTAGACTAAATCGTATTTACCATCCCATTTGCTGAAGAGGGTACCCTACTGAAAAGTAGAAATACAAGCCCTATTAAATCCATAAAGTACAAACATTTTTTTTAAATTGCATTATTAAACTCGTCTACAATTCAACAAGAATCTTAAGAATTTATAGTAAAAAGTCAAATAACTAACCAACTTAATTTTGTTAATGGTTACATATAAACTTTAATTTAGTGTGAAAGTCTGTTTTTTTGTTGTTCGGCGACCTCTCTGGCGCAGTGGTGGACGCTATGTGGTGTGGTATAATGGGAAGGTTTCGGGTTCGATTCCTGGAGGGGGCAATTTGGGAATTTATTATATTTGAACTGTCTCTAGTCTGGTCTGGTGAAAGGCTTTGGCTGTGGCTAGTTACCACCTTACCGTCAAAGACGTGCCGCCAAGCGATTCACGGCACGACAGCGTGTAGAAACAGATTAGGTGTATGGGTTGAATATACACTGCCATATCCCTTCCAAATTAGCCCGCTACCATCTTAGACTGCATCATCACTTCTCATCAGATGAGATCGTAGCCAAGGACTATCTTGTGAGCGAATAAAAACAGAAAAAAAATGGGGAAAGTCAGCAGCTTCGGACAGTGTTTATAGAACTGTCTTCAATCCGTTGTACCAAGAAGTTTCTCAGCAAGTCCCCGAACTCGTATAATCAGGAATCCAAGCCAAAAACTTTCTCACAATCACACTCCACTGGGCCTTAAGTTCTTGTATAGATAGCCAAGTTTCCTGTATCCCTAGCGTACGATTAGACCATCGCTCACTGTCACCTAGTAGGTAGCGAAGGCGGGAAAGCTACTCGACTTTAATTTATCTGTGCTGTAATTTACACTGTAAAACACGCTACATACCTATTACGCTACGTATCCTCTAGTAACTTTCCTAATATTCGCTGTGAAAGTGTGTTTGTTTCTTGGTAACAACGGATCGACGTGATTTTTTGTATGGGTGTAGTTGAGGACCGGGAGAGTGGCATACGCTACTTTTTATTAGGAAACATCAAAAAGTTCCTGCGGGATTTTAAAATTTAAATCCACATGAACGAAGTCGCGGGAATGAGCTAGTAGCTAAATACAAATGAAATATCTGTGATTTATTTTCTTTTAGAAGAACATCTGCCACTATTATCTCCTTTTCACTCCAAATTAAGTATTAAAGCTTGTGTTAGGAGTGAGCACATCATTAATAAAACGGTTGTGGTTTGAAAATACTTTTTATATTTATAAGCGTATACTTCCCAGGTGGTCCCATTGTCATCAGGTCAGGATCTGATGATGATGGGATCCTGGAGAAATCGAGGGAACTCTTCAAATTTTATAGGCACAATTTATGTACTTCGTATTCGGTTTTGTAAAAAGAATATTTACGTTTATCTTATTTCTCCTTTAACAGCAGGTAGGTACCCTTGGTTAAAAACAATTTACCTATCCAAAAACAGATCGACAAACTAATCCTCTTTACTACACGGCGAAAGTTATTTCCCCATTTCCCTATTTCCCCGACAGGATATTGCCAATAGGGCCGCGTTAGAAAGGTTTACTCCTGAAGGCCGAAACATATCAACATTGTTTATTGAGACCGCTCACTAAAGAAAAAGGTACACATAAAACTTTCCTTCGTAGTATTTCTCATTTATGAAGGTCGTGACCTCTTTCTCTAATTAATCACATGACGGGGTTAGGTTTTCTTGTAAATATTAATAAGCTGAGATTCCAGGGTCCAGATTTAAACATAATATGAGTATTAAGTAGGTATTAAGCTATCATTAGATTTTTTTTTATTTGGGAGGTAACATTAAAGATTTTACTTACGCAAAGTTTCCTGGAGGATGGCATATAAAATAATTAAAAATGTATTGTTGTATTATAGATCTTGAACAATAAATTAAAAAAAAAAACTTATATTATAAATACGCAGTCTTTGTAGTAATATTAAAAAAAAACAATTGATGGGGTGTCGCATTAAAGACTAAAGTTGAAAAAAAAATCGAAAATAATATTAAGTATACTATAATCATCATCTAGGAAATGATTTCAAAAATATATAACACTATAATTGAATATCCAGAGATTCACAAAAGAGATTTTACTTTTTAGTTCGTTTTTTAGCTGGGCAGTCGTGTTTTTTTAATTTTTTAATTATTTTAATAATTTGCTTATTCTTTTCTAGGATGGGGAGAGTCACTGCTGTCTCTACCGAAGAAATGGCTCAGTACCCAGGTCTACGGCACCGACGACGAAGAGTTTCAGGTGAGAAACAAAATTATACATTAAGTAGTTACCTTTATTAGAAGCCGGTAAAGAATACAACTCGGAGTCCGACTTCACATGTTTATTCGTCGAAGTTTCTGTACAAAATGACTGCCTCTAATTTGATCTTCTCGCTTTTATAACATTGTTTTGAATGAAGTTCGCTATTAATGAAGTTTCTACCTACATCAAAAATCAACATCAGTAGAAACAATATCTTAATTATTATTCTAAGAAACAAAAATGTGTATCACAACCCTAATAAATAATATTAGCAATTTTAATGCTTAATTATCATTAAATTAAAGCTACATACTTTTTATGGATACATATTGTGCATTTGATTGAATGAATAAGTATTGATACCTTATAATTCATTCAATCAAATGTTTTCTCAATATTACAATACGTGAACTCAGTCAATTTTATCTGTATTAGTGTACAATCTCTAAATCGCTCACAATTATTCACATAATTTCTAACATTCGGCCTTCCTGACATACAAGTTTGTCCTCAAACTTTTAATTACATAATAATAAAAAAAAATTATCAATAACATAATGTCAATAGGTATGCAAACCAGCTTGAAAATTTGTTACAGTATACAAATACTAGTTTTTGTTACATTCAAAAAGAAAAACCAAGCAGTTACGATTTTACAGACATTTAAAATTTTCATTTGACAATGCTCCGCTCACTCGTATATAGACGACACTCGCTAGCGCTCATTTCAAAATTCCATATTTCAAAAACTACATTTTATTTTTACAATACAGACCTAAAAGTTTCTAACTTTCTCCCTAAATCAATTCATATTATTTTATTACTAAATCTGATTCGCAATTATATAATAAACATTAGATGTACTATTTAATGTCTACTATCTATTTATTATCAGTGCTTTAACGTACCGATTTTTTTTTTTATTATTCAATCATGCATTTACATACTTATGTTAATAATATTTATTTCACGTTATTATTTATTATTTTTATTATTATTAATTCAAATTATTCAATCATGCATTTACATCTTAATATATTTATTTCACTTTTTTTTTTATATCTTAATAATATTTATTTCACTTTCATTTCACGCCTGGAACTTTCTCCAGGACCTTCTTATTTATTTATTTTTTTTTTTTATATTATTTCATGCCTGGACTTTTTTTCCAGGACTTTTTTTTTTTTTTTTTCATTTGTTAATATAATGCCTGGACTTTTCTTCAGGACTTACATATTTATTTATTTTTTTTTTTTATTATTTTTTTTTTAATGTTATTAATGTTGATATAATTATAAGCAATCATTCAATCTCTTCGCTATCTATATACCACTATTATCATGCTTAATGAGTGTAGGTACTAGTCAACGGTTTAGTAGTTATCTGTTCAATTGATACACTGCAATACTTTTTCTTGCCTATCTTTGAACTTGATATATAACTTATAAATACATTTTCCTATTTATATTTATGTGTATTTCCTAATATTTTAGTTAATTTATAAGGTTCTAATTATACTGGCAATATTTTCCTACTTTGCCCATTTTTAGAACTAATACAGAGTAAACTTTGGAAGTTTTCCTCTAATTTATGTACAATACAGTTACTAAATTCTTATTCAATTTCATCTATGTTCTGCGTTGGATTTGAAAGCATGTTTTTATTATAAAATTCACTATGTTATACTTTATTGAAAAATGAAAAATGGAAAAATATTTATTTGGCAAAACAACATTAACAGTGAATACCATAATATCCATTGAGACCCACACTAGGTATACCTGTATCGTGGGGCCCAATTCACCACCATTACAAAATTTTTATTTATAGTTGTCGCTCGGATTACGATGACAGACAAATTACCAACAAAACAATTACCTAATTAAAAATGCAATATTACACAGATAAATTACAGATTACCAAAAAAAAATACAGCTTACTAATAAAAGTTTAAAAGAACAGAAGGTTGCACTACAAATAAAGCCTAATTCAAAGTTAATTTAAATTTAAATATTATTATTTAATCACCATTTAATTTTTTTACTCCTACTCTTAATTCCACCTATTTCATATCTTTGTGTTATTAGAACATGTAAGGCCTAATATAAAGCTTCACCTGTCCATTGGATTTAGGCGAAACTAGGTGAAGTATTGCATAACTGTTCATATTCCTTGGATCTGAATGTGATGTTTGAAGATTATTTTCTTGGCAATGAAAATGAATAGAAACTACTGGTAACTGTACTAACGATCGCTATTTATTTTAAATTACCAACAAATGCTAAAAGTGGTCTATTTGTATTGTGGGAAAAGAAATATTTGTTTTAGCGATAAATACAAATTTCTTATCTTTCATATATATATATATACTTTTTATATTTTTTTTTTATATTTTTTTTTTTATTTATATTATTATTATTATTGAACGAGCGAAGTGAATTCTCTGAGTCTAATTGAGTGAATTAGCATTTGTCCGTCCGTCTATCCGTCCGTCCGTCTGTCAGAGCCTTATAACTTCTGAATTACTGAACGTATTTATTTCATTATATGTAAACTGACCTTCAGTGGCCTTCAGCCGAATATTGCATAAAAAGAAACTAAAAATAAAATAACTTTATTTCAGGCGCTTTCAAAGTGGAGATTTTAATTTGAGCCATATGTCAAGAATTACTGAATATTAGAACTTGAAACCCGGTCGCAAATTCAGTTATATCCCGTACTTGAACAACAAATACCAAAACCAGACAAATATTATAAAGAAATTAAATCATTTAACTTTTAATGCTTATAGATTCTATAGCTTCACAATAATGCTAATAGATGGTTCTGTATTTGCCATAGAGAAAACAGAATTATGGGATACCACGAGGTCCCAGTTCGGGGCGAACCACTAGTTATTTATTTATTGTTTTTATTCACCGAATATTTCTTGCAATTCATGTTTTTTAACATTATCCAAATTTCTATGTTTAGGTTTTATAATTACTACCCAACAAAACTTCCCGAATGAAATGTAAATAATTTAGTATCGGTTTTTGTGACACTGTATGGTTATAATATTACAGTGTAATTTTTTTTAAAATGTATTTTGTATTTAAATAAATAATCGGTGTAAACAACGATAAAGTTCGGAGTGGAGTATTGAACTGACCCAGGGGTCGGGTTCCTACTGAGAGCTGCCCGTGTTTTACTTGTTTATTTAGACTATATTTATTATATTGGTAAAATGTATCTTTTTTTCTAAAGGTGCCTTAAGAGCTTTACAATCAGTTACAATATTGTAAAGATAGGCCTATTAAATAAATAAAAAAATCTAAATCTAATGATTCAATTACAGCTGAAGTTTCAAAATCACAAGCCTGCAATAATTTTTGGTCATCTGGCATAGTTTTTAGACTACAATAAATTAAGTTTTAGGGAGATATTATTCGATAGTATGTTCATGGTTATTTATAGTATAATAAGCCAAAATAAGTCGTTCCATTAATCGAGTTTTAGAGTCAAACCATTTTATATTTCACTATCACCACCTTCCAATATATATATGACATTTTGTTAGATTAATTAGTGGTTCTGCTATCAAATGAATACCCAGAAATATTTTGTGGAGGTCTATAGATTATTTAACTTCCTGCACCTTAGTTGCACAAGAAAAGTTAAGTTAGGTACTTAAAGCTTCTACTTTAGCTTGGCCTTCATCTCATATCTTCACTACTAATCTCAAAGTATAAGTAATTGATATTAGATCTAGAAAAGTTATTTTTCCGAATCAAGGAGAGATTTCTTAAAAGACACTACTTTAAATAATGCTTTTTGAAATTTAATTGGGGCATTAATCAGCCCATGCGTAAACTATACTGGGAATGCTTTTATTCTGCGGTATTGATTAGTTTTGCTGAGGATATAATATTTATCTTTTTTAAATTCTAGATTAACTGTTGATGTAGCTAATCCCTATGTAATTCAAGCTTTACCATTATTATCTTTTCATATACCTTCTACATACCAATATTAAATGCCTAAATAGCAGTGATTACAACTTGGGACAAACCAATTTCTGCTTTAAAACACCTCGAATATGAAAAGGAATAAGCTGTTTAGTAGATTTGATATTATTACAAACTTATAATTTTACAGAATAATGAGGTACCTAATTTTGTGATTATTATTTGGGAGTTCTATAAAATTTTCACTTATAGAAAAGAATTTTGAACAAGCTTCCTATGCAATAATAAAAGAATCTACCTCTTCTGTTTTTAATTCAAATTTTGTTTACCTAAAATTTGATAAGCTATTCTTTTACGTCTGTAATTATCGATTTTATTATTTGATCGTTTTAGTTTATTAGGATATTTTCTCGAATTAAACTACATCATTCCCTACATCTTAAAACTTACAAGTTTATCATTATCATTTATATTTCATTTTTTTCTTTTATAAAGCTTTATGAGTGTTATTTATATACACGTTATAAGACGTTTGCTATTAATTTAAATTTAGACGTTTTCCTTTAAATCCATTATAATTTTGTACGTAAAAAAATAACCTCCTCCTTTTTGAAAGTCGGTTCAAAATAATATCTGTGGTTCACTGAATTGTATTTCTTCTAAGACTTATTGAATTGTGTTTTCGTCATAATGTAATTTTTTGAGATTGATTCATAGTGCTTTTATATCAACATTAATATCATCATTCAACGTACCAGACTTTAATTCTCCCGGCTGCACACCCGGCCGCGCTCCCGGCCGCGCTCCCGGCCGAGCTCCCGGCCGCGCTCCCGGCCGCGCTCCCGGCCGCGCTCCCGGCCGCGCTCCCGGCCGCGCTCCCGGCCGCGCTCCCGGCCGCGCTCCCGGCCGCGCTCCCGGCCGCGCACCCGGCCGCGCACCCGGCCGCGCTCCCGGCCGCGCTCCCGGCCGCGCTCCCGGCCGCGCTCCCGGCCGCGCTCCCGGCTTCACTCCCGGCTTCACTCCCGGCTTCACTCCCGGCTTCACTCCCGGCTTCACTCCCGGCTTCACTCCCGGCTTCACTCCCGGCTTCACTCCCGGCTTCACTCCCGGCTTCACTCCCGGCGTCACTCCCGGTGTCACTCCCGGCGTCACTCCCGGATGCACTCCCGGATGCACTCCCGGATGAACTCCCGGCCGCACCCGCGGCTGCGTCGCCAACTGCACCTCCGGTGTCTTCTCCAGTCACCCTGGTCCCGAAGGCAGTGTTCGGCATTTTCTCCCTTGTCTGTTAATCCATAGCTGAAAAATAAGAATTTTGTGTGACCAAAAAAAAAAATCTAAATTTTGGAAATTAATTGAAAAAGCAGGTAGCTTAAAATTTTTTTTTTTTTTTGGGTGGGTACTCTTATCCTATATGGGTATCACAAATAAAGTTAAATAAAAATATAAATGATAAGATATTATACTATTATACTATATAATATTATAATGATATATTACACAAATTTTAATTCACTTAGTATTGAAATTGAAATATTGAAATATTTGAATACAGTGATGTGCTATGCATTTATTAAATTTTTTTTTTTTTTTTTAAATATTTTATATTATACATATATGCCTACATACATTCATACATAGAACATTAAAAAAAAAGAGTAAAAAAAAAATACTTATCTGCGTTCAACGTATCCCGCTTCTGATATTAGAAGCCGGTAAAGAATACAACTCGGAGTCCGACTTCACATGTTTATTCGTCGAAGTTTCTGTACAAAATGACTGCCTCTAATTTGATCTTCTCGCTTTTATAACATTGTTTTGAATGAAGTTCGCTATTAATGAAGTTTCTACCTACATCAAAAATCAACATCAGTAGAAACAATATCTTAATTATTATTCTAAGAAACAAAAATGTGTATCACAACCCTAATAAATAATATTAGCAATTTTAATGCTTAATTATCATTAAATTAAAGCTACATACTTTTTATGGATACATATTGTGCATTTGATTGAATGAATAAGTATTGATACCTTATAATTCATTCAATCAAATGTTTTCTCAATATTACAATACGTGAACTCAGTCAATTTTATCTGTATTAGTGTACAATCTCTAAATCGCTCACAATTATTCACATAATTTCTAACACCTTTGTTACACAGTTCGAATAGCTATTGGTCGGTGGAGTCCCAGGGTGCTGGAGTGGTGAGCTGACAATCCCGCATCGGGAAGTTCAGTATTGACAGACCCTCTACTAGGTGGACCGATGACATCAGACGAGTCGCATGGAGCCGCTGGAAATAGGCGGCACAAGACCGAGATTTTTCTGAAATATATGAGCTTTTCGCTTATTAGTAAAGTTCAGATGGTTTATCTAATAAACATTTAAAAGGTGACTGATTGACTGACTGACTGATCTATCAACGCACAGCTTAAACCAATGGACGGTTCAGACTGAAAGACATAACAGCTACCTGTATGCCAAACTGTATGCTAGCAGCTAAGGAATAATTTTTGAAAATTCATCCCTTAAGGGGATAAAATAGGGGTTCGAAAAAGCGAACTTAACATGAGCGAGGCCATGGGCAACTGGCTTGTCACCTTAAAAAAAAATTATTTCTTTGTCCAGTGTGTACAAGTGGCCAAGTTGCCAGTTCCGGAACTGCAGCCCACCTTGGACTCCTATCTAGAGTTCGCGTCGGTGATCGTGAGCCCGCAGCAGTTGGAGAAGACCCAGGAGCTGGTGAAGAAGTTCTCAGAGGACCTCGGACCCAAAATGCAGACGAAACTCGTGGAAAGGCAAAAAGAAACGATTAACTGGGTAACTTTGCATTAATTTTTGACTAGCTATATCGTCATCTCAACCGATCTAGACGTGAATTGCTGGACAAACCTAGGTTTCTTGAAATTATCGCCATAGTACACGATCTTGCTTCGCCAGCATCCAGCAGTTGCAGAGTCGATTTAACAAAAATATTTTCTAAAGTCAGAATGTTACGAAATAAAATGTAATAAAAAATTGAGTAATTCGACATTTTACTGCATTTATCTGCGTACTTCACCGCTATTATGTTGAGAGAACTTTGAGGTACCAAGTAACAAAATTCTGAAGAAAATCTTTCTTTATAAGATCTAAATTGTTTGTCGAGTTTCACTCCAGTTTTTGCCTCCTTATCAGTCACAAACACCGCATTTTCCTTACGAATTCATAACTCATAACACTTGCATTACGTTAGTCGTATTGTTCGACCATTCAAACCAATGGTTTCCCAGTTATATTAAACAAACATGAAATCAAAAAATAAGCCTAATTTACCGGGAAAATGAACTTCCGAATTAAGAGTTTGTTCTTTATTTTTTCGCTCCTAAATACGTTCACGGAAAATGTAGGATTAATACCACAGTTAAATATTAAAGATAACCCCGCTTTATTAAAAACTCTCCTCTCAGTACATACGGCAGGCAGTGAAGTCACGACGAATTTATTAAAAAGGTTGTGTTCGTATTTACGAGAAAAAATTATTAAACAGAAGATATTCAAATGTGAAACAAATTTGTTACTTACCGATGATGAAGCAGATCAAGAAAGTGATATCAAATTTTACAAAAATATGTACAATAGTGCTTGCAAAAACTTACATCAAGAGCCGAATGATAATAACAGTATAATAATAAAAGAGGACGAAGAAACCGTGTTAAATCAGGACCTACAAGACGATATACTTCCTATAAAACAATATCAAAATTGTACTCATCATCCAAGAAAAAAGGAATACAGATTATTATACGATACTCTTATTAAAGGTCTTAATAATCACACTTATAAAATTCAGAAGTATCCTTTATACAAACATCAAGTAGCTTTGAATAGTAAAGATCAACGAAGTGTAATAGTTATCATAACATTACATCCTTTATCGAATAATTCGATTTCACAACTAAACTTATACAGTGTTATTGAAGATGCGGTTAATGAATCAATTAACAAAACTAGTTTAGTTGATATCCACATCATAGATTCGATGTTTACTGATCAATATGAAAGTATCAGTACTGTACAAAAATGTCATCTCTATTCTTTATACATTTTCCTTATAGAAAGTGGAAGAAAGAATTCCATTAAGAATTTTAAATTACTTCGTGTAAAAGGCACTTTCAAAATATATATTAATATCTTAACGAATCTAAATCTCCAAAACTTTCCACATCACTGCTGTAACAAATCATTACTAACATTATGTGAGAGTCGTATTTATTCAGATAGAAACGAGTTTGTGGACATTGACCAAATTAAATTTACTACTGAAAAACAGAATGTTGAAAATATCAGAAGTATTTTATCAAAAATTAAGAATTTAATAAATCTTTACAATGCAAAATTTGTCCAAAATCATACAACTGTGTCTGTAACTAAAGAAAACGAAATTAATATGCAGAATAATGTGATGTTACCAACGACTAATCCTAATTTATCCAAAGCATCGTGCAAGGTCAATGAAAGAAACCAAACACAATTGAACGTACCTAAACTTCAATCCTATCTGTTAACAAATAGTACAATTAGTACGAGAAATAAAAACTTCAGTGTGCTAAATACCCTGAGTGGACTATCAAAAGAGGAATATATAAAGTTAAAAATTATGGAAAATATCAAGAATACTTTGACAGTGGATAATAATCCAGCAGAAAAGCCTTTAATAACGAATCAAACATTTGATCTAGCCTTAATGAAGTATCTAACTAAATCCAAAAATAACACATCAGATACTTCAATTAAAATTACAAATGTTAATCTTGAAAATTATACAACAGCGCTGCCTATATTTGCAGCCAAGGATATAAAATTGCAGACAAAAATTCAGATGCTACAAACGACATCACCAATGTTATCCATAGCGTCATTCAAGATACAGAAAGAAAAACCACAGGTAGACGTAAATAAATTTGAACCATCTTTGACAACATTATTTATGGAAAATAAAGGTCTTATGGATATGACAAATACAATAAGTGGAAAACCTCAAGATGAAAATATAACGCTACATGTTATAAAAAATATAGAGAATAACCTAATAATAGGCCATAATTCCACAGAAGTTTTTACAGAAAAAAATATACTTCCAAATCTGACCATGGATTTAATTAACGCAAAGAACGAAAATAAAACTATAGTGAATATTTCAATCATACCTATACAGTTTGCAATTTCAGTAGACTTAAAGAATTACACGATTCCTCTATCAGCTCAATATAGTGATATAGATAAAAACACAGAAGATTTACAAATGTTTCAAATGGAATCATCTACTTTATCAGCAGTATCGTACATGAAAGCAGAACAAAATAAAGGACAAATGAATGTAAATGAATTAAAACCATCTTTAACAACATCCAGTACCCACCCAGAAAATGAAAGTATTATTGTGCCAAATACAATAAATATTAAATCCCAAGCACATCAAACTATTGATTCGTTTATAACAACGAACGAGAATAAAACTATGATTAATCATTTGGCCATGCCTTTTCAAGCTATCCTACCTCTGGACCTTGAAAATCACACAAAGGTGATACCTGTATCTATAGCGAAGGATATAAAATTGCAGAATGAACAGATTTTACATCCATCCTTTTTATCTGTATCACACAAGATAAATGAAGAAAATCAAAGACAGATGGAGACGAGTAAATCTGAATCATTGACGACAACATCTATTATAACATGTGCGACAAATAACAGTATTAAAGTATTAAATACAGTAAAAGGAAGATTACAAGAAGAAAAATTAAAACCAAAAATTTGGAAAAATATGTGGAGTAACTTTACATTTCAAGACAATTCAAAAGAAATTTTAAAGGAAAAGTTTATGAAATTTTCAAAGAAAGATTATAACACTTCCAAATTGCTTGAAAATAAAACGCCATCTTCAGTTATCGCTACAATTGTGTCTTCAGTACAAGTATTAGGCAAAAATAAAGAGCAACTCAATTTAAATAAAATACAGATCACTGATAATAATGAAGCTGTAACTTTGTCATCAAATATAACAAAACAATCAAAACATAAACTAGATGAGGTGACTTCTATTAAACCTGTTGAAATAAAGAATACAGAGAATAACTGGTTAAACTTTAGTAGTGACACAACAATCTCAGGAAAAATCATTTCATCTCGTATTAATTTTATGACAACGCCTAAAAGTGTCTTTTATGATAAGAGGACTCTATTTAAACATTTGAATGCAAATAATAAATCGGATAGTGAAATAACTACATATTTTGTTCCAACACAGAATCTATCTTCTCAAGTTGTGACCGAAAGCTTTGGTTTTACCAAAAGTTCAAATATAGATAAAAAAAGTAAAACAAAAAGATACATTTCTTTGCCAACTACACCAACGCTTAATGAGAATAATGTAGCGGAAACTAAATCAAATAAATTAGTAAAAACTGCGACATTTCCAAATTCAACTCGAATATATTCTTTAATAAACGCTATTGATTTGGAAGGCGATAGCGTACAACATTCCACATCAACTTCAACAAAAACTTTGAAAATTGAAGTTAATAATCGTACAATCTTACCAGCCAAAACATACAAACCTCTATCAGAATTATTAATTATATCCACTACGAGAAACCAAATAAACATTGCTACTGAACCAAATTTATATTCACCTCGTAGTAAAACATATAGTATGATAAAACAATTAAATTCATGGACTCATTTTACAACACCTGAAACTACCTCGAACACCTACCACAAAAGTACTGCCGATTTATTTTCAAATAAATCCATTCGACAAATTAAAGTAAAACATCAACCAAAAACTTATATAATCAAACCCAACGACAGCAAACTAACCACACCTATAGTCACAGCAGAGAAAGTAAAAAATAAATTGAATAAATCAATTATTTCTTCATCTAAAGATTCACTTACAAAGCATAATTTAAATTCACTTCAAAGAACAACAATAAGCTGGAATTTAGAAAAACATAATACTTTGGATTTGAATGGAAATTTTGAAAATAAAGATAAACTTACAGCTCCAAAACTGACATCAGAACAAAGCAATACTAAGACTACTAATAATAATATAGACGAAGAAGATCAAAGACACTTTAATTCGAACATCGAATCATCGCTAAGTTCTGTAACTGAAGGAAACAAATTAACAAATACATTTACAGAAAATACTTTTCTGAGAAAGAAGACTGTTGATATGTCTATAACAAAGGACCATCATAAAAAATCCAAATCTCTTAAGACTATCAATGAATCTTCAGTCAAAATTACTACAGCAAAAGATTTAGTTACGGATAATACTAATAAAGCAACATTACAAGAAAACGTGCACGAAGTGATAAAAGCGAAAAGCGAAGTAACTAAAACAAACATAGAATCTACTGATCATATATCTAACAACTATCAACAAAAGGCAATAAAACTACTAAGTTATACTAGTTCTACTCAAAATTGTTCAATTGATAATACAACACCTAATGAAATTGAAACAAAACCAAAATTTATAACTGATAACAATTTTTTAAATACAAGAAAACAAAAAATTTCTACAAGACTAAGCATTCTAAATAATAATAAAAATACAGTAATGGCAAATAAATCGTCAGAAAAATTAAAAATAAATACAACAGAAAATGATCATACAAAAATTATAATTAAAAACGATATAGATGAACATAAAATCACACCGGCAATCACTTCAAATCAAACTCAAATCTATGAATCTCTATACACATCACTAAATAAGAAAGTAAGCACCATAGATGAAACTTCACACTACAAAAACAACTACCAAGTGACTGCTAGAATGATACCAGACAATGAAGGTAAACAGTCGAAGTTCTTAAGAACAGAAATACTTAAAACATTATCGAAAACATCCATTTCAATGAAATTCGTACCTAGTACAGAGAAATCTGTTTTTCCAACAAGAATTTTTAGTAAATTTACTAGAACAGATATTCCAACAGCTATGAATAAACCTATGTACACTTTACAAAAAGAAAATAAGTTAAAACTAAACAGTGCACCGATTTTACAAGAGATTACACCTATTTCAATTAATACGAAGAGCTTTGCAACAGTTTATTCCACTTATATTCCTACAATACAAATACGTAAGAAAGAAACGTTATTTTCTACAACAGATAGTAAATCAGGAAAAATGGACGTTACATCTGTATTATTAAAGCAAAATATAGCATACCCCAAACTACACCCAACTTCACTTTATAAAGTAAATGAAACTAGGCCAATCAAAATAATTGACAAACATAAAGTAGAAATGATATCGAATACATCTGATTCTTCAAAAATTGACACTTCTGAAAAATTTTATCCAACAAACAATTTTCCAAAACGTTTAGAGATATTGTCTGCTCATACCAAACCGACAAAAGTTATAAAATATTATTCAACCAAATTATTTCCATCTTCATCACCCACTCCACATGAAAATTATCAAGGAAAAACGAATGCAAAGAGAAAAGAGAATAAATATACAAAAACTTTGAATTTAATGTTAGATAGTAATTTTTCCAATTTTAAACCTAAAATTTTCATTTCAGTGGACCACGATAAAAAAGATAAATTTTATGTAACAAAGCCAAGCAATAAAATAACATACAGAACACATGATTCAAATATGACATTAATTAAACTTTTGTCTGAAACATCTACACAATCATCCGACAGAGTAATTCAATATCCTATCAAAGATAATACATCTGATGTATCTAATAATACAACTTTCTCTTGGATGAAGTTTACTTCGCTTCCTAAAAACAGCACTATTTCAGAAAACCCAAGGAATATAACATCAGGAGAGTCATTTAAAAAACTCATAATAGATCAAGATATTTATATAACACCAAAAATGAAAATAAATATAGGTAATATGACTTCGCTTATTTTGGACCAAGTAGCTACAGTGACCAAAATGCCAATTATTCAATTTACAAAATATATGGAAGCTGCTAATAAATTATACACTGAAAGAGACTTTAGGAGACAAATAAAAGACTCTTTTTTTACTTACCGTATACCTAAAGTAGAGCAATCTACATTTTTTCCTAAGGACAAAAATAGTAAAGCCCTATCAGGTGATCAAAATTTCAAAATATATTCAGAAAGTAGTAAACATTTCAATGATTCTTCAGAAGCTTCTTTTAAAATCTCTAACAAGCAAAATAAATCAAGCTTGACGACAAAAATGCAGACGAGTATAGGTAGTATAACTTTGCCTGATTTGGACAGAGCAGCATCAGTTACAATAATGCCAATCATTCCATTTACAAAAAATGTAAAAACTGTTAACGAATTTAATACTGAAAGCTACATAAGCAAAAAAATAAAATCATCTTCTACTTACCAGCACATACCTAAATTTCAGCACGCTACATTTTTCTCTAATGATAAAAATAGTATAACCTACGCAGACCATCAAAATTTCAAAGAATATTCACAGAGTGGTAAAAATTTCAATGTTTCAGTGGAGCATACCTCTACTATTTCTACAATCTGTAACAATAAACTAACTTTTAAGCCTCTGTTATCAAAGAACACGCTTTCTATATCCTTCTTACAGTCTTTACCCTTAAAAGTAAAAACAGATCTGAGAAGTTTACCCCAGCTATATACAAACGTTCCAAGTATCCATAAAAATATTCTACAGAGCAGCAGTAAATTTAATAAAATTTCAGAAAACTCAACTGAACGTATAACTATGGTACTGCCTTCATCACCAACAACTTCTGGTGTACTCTACAACCATAGTAATATATCCAAACCGTTTCAACAAAACATTGAGATTCATGATAGTACACCCAAATATATTTTATTGAGTAATAAAAAATCATTTCTGAATATAAATGAAGGTGCTGTACCTTCATTTATAACTAATCCTATTAAATCGAACCATAATAGCGAGAGTGCCGGTATACGATCAAATTCATCAAAGATCGAAACTACGATTAAAGCAAGTAACAACGAAAATAAGAATACGACTATAAGAAGAAGCAGTCTTGTACAAAAGAAAAACACTATTGAGAAAAATACAAACAACAGCTCCAAGCAACTCTTAAATGGTACAAACTTTATTTCAAATGTATCTAAAATATCAATTAAATCAACGAAAAGCTTACTTGAAAGCGGTTCATTAACAACAATGGCAACGCTTCCAACTAAGTTTACAAATATAAGTTTTAAAGTATCCTCGAAAATAAAAAACAGTATAGATAAATTTACTTCTTACTATAATACAAAAACTAGTAACAATTTAAGAGTTTTCATGACTCCTACAACTATTTCTACAACAAACGCAATTTTAGGGACACATAAACAATATTTTATCCAACCTACTTCAAAATTTATCTTCAAATCAACTACGTCCGCTAAACCAAAGTTAAGTTCGAGTAGTGCTTACGATGAACAAAACATAAAATTGAACGAACACAGAAAAGTACAAAAGCGACTTTATCAGCTTAATAAAGGTCAAAAGAATATTTACATGGATGTAGTGAAAAGTAATAAACCGAACCACACTGAAAATATAAATGAAACTCAAGCTCAAAATATGATAAATTCTAAATTTGATATGATAACAAAAAACCTAAATGTAAATGTATTTACGGAAAATATACACTCACCGACCGAAACTTTTATAACTTACAAACATAATAGTAAAACAAAATATGAAACATACACTGACCATTTGCTTCAAGCTTTGCATGGCCAAGATTTAAATGAAGCAAAGAATATAAGTAAAATAAAAAAAACAAATGTAAGCACAGATTATGCAAATTTCCAGGATATTTTCACTTCAAAACTATTTCTCAGAATTCCACAAGAAACGACGAAATTAATTTCAAAATACAACAATACATACGACGCTAAAAGAAAACAAGATAATGGTACTAGAAAGATTGAATTTGACGTATCTACAAGAAAACTAATCTCTGAATATAGTCATATATTTTCTACAACTATAGTTCCAACGCCGCAGCAGATACACCATTCTTCAAGCACTTTATATTCGTACAGTAACAATACGCAAAATTTAAATTATACAGACGAAAAAGAGAGTATTAAGAAAGGCAATGTAACTAATTCTCATAAACTATTGACCATAACAATGCCTGATACTGATAAAAATGAAGTTCATGTCGATAGAAGTCTAAGAAATTTGAATTTGAAGAAATTAAATATAAGTACACCTATTGCAGTTCGTCAGAAACCAATATTCAATTCAATTAATATTGAAGAAAATAAGAACAGTTTTAATAGTCAAAACAATAAAACCACAAAATATTATAAGTATTCTAATATACATAAAAGCAATCAGGAATTAAACAAAGAAAATACAAAAAAGTTTACACTAACTCATATTATTTTGACTAAATCATTAGAATCTACAACGAGATTAAAAGGAAATAGCAAAACAATTAAATATAATACATACAAGCCGATGGAAGAGGATCTTGAAATTACAATAAAACCTCATATCATATCTAAATATAAATTAATCAAAAGCAGGCAGTATAAATTTTCAATAACACCGCTGCCTAGAAATAAGTTTAGGAAAACTTCTCATATCTTAGAAAAGAAAAATGATATTTTTTATCATAAAACAAACGAAGGTATTACCAATAATACAGAAAGAAAGTCTCCATTAGAAATCAAGAAAACCAATTTTAAAAAAGATGAAAATAAAGAAATTATCCCTGCTTTGGAAAAAACTAATTTATATCCCCTTATGAAATTGCCACCCAAATCTCACAGAAAAGTAATGAAAAGAATACGTCTATCAAACAATGATAAAGAAATTATTGCAATGGATTCTAAAGATTTCTTTAACGGTAGAAAACTGGCAGCGAAACCGAAAGTCAGCAAATTTGTACAAAAAGCTGCCATAAATCAGCGAATCCAGAATATTGCTACAGTGAAATCAAAACATCATATCATCCGTCCAGTGTTCAACAAAGTTGATGGCATCATCAAATCATCACGAGAACATTTTAAACCTGAACCATTATTTTTTACCAACAATGATGATTTCTATAGAAAAGATTTTATGAATCATCATCAAAATGATGCGCTTACACTAAGAGAAAAAGTTAATTATATAAAAGAAACATTTCCTATGTTAAATCATAACTTACAGCAAGAAAGCCAGTACCAGGTAATCGATAGGCCTGTGTATCTTCCTCCATTAAATACAAAGCCAAAAATTTTGCGAGATCGAATAGATTATATAAGGAGCTATTTGTATAATAGCGAATTCATAAAACCATCTCAATTGTCAATTATAAATGATGTTGAAAGTACGACAAAGGATAAAGAGCCTTATCAAGATCCTCTTTACTATTTCAGAAGAAGTGGTTGGTATGAGGATAATTTCGAGGGACTAACGCCCACAACCACTACAACTAGAAAGCCGATAAAACGGCAAAGGAGAACTATTTTCTTTTTAAGCCCCACTATTCCATACAATTATTATTTTTAATTTTGTAACTAAAAATAAAAAATTGTTTCAAAAATATTTTTGGTTTTATTTAAAAAATGTCAGTAATAAATTGGTGTTCTAAGGCTTTTCGATGGATGTTGTATTTAAGCGCCTCCTTTAGCTTTCTTTTTAATAGCTTACCTTTTGAAAAGATGATATAACTCTGAATCTAGATCTGGATAGTAATTACTGATAGTTAATACATGTACCCATTTTCCTTAACTTGATATATAAATGCTCGTAAAGGTGACGGACTGGTGGCTGGACGACATGTACCTGAAAGTGCGATTACCTCTGCCGATCAACTCAAACCCTGGCATGGTGTTTCCAAGGAGACAATTCGCGAAAATAGACGAAGTAGCAGATCTTGCTGCGCTTTACATCGACGATCTTCTCGACTACAAAGAAATGCTTGACAGGTAAATAAATGAAACGTAAGACAATAAAAGATAAATTTCAAAAAAATATAGCCCTTCCTTTTTCATCACCTTTAACTCCTTGAATGATAAATTACAATAATTGTAGAGATTGTCATGTTCTCATCGATACTAATTAAAAAACTTATGAACATGTAACTAGATAATACCCTTACAATACGGTAATATTCGTTTAGTAAGGCCTAGGCCTACACTCGGTTTCATTTGTCATACTTCTAGTGGAGGCATATATCATCGCATGACCTTCTTTTTAGTATCATTATTTTTGAATATCCACAGAGGCGAACTGCCTCAAGAGCGGGCCACAAGTCGTGAAAAAGGCCAGCCGCTGTGCATGGAGCAATTCTACCGCCTCTTAGCTGTTTGCCGTATACCGGAAGTTGGTAAAGATCGCCTGGAGCTGCCCAATACACCAAACAACGCCGCAGAATGTGAGGAACTAGTAATCGTGGCGTGTAGAAATTATGTAAGTAAAAATGTAAATATTATATAGGATTTTTGGAGGCTTAGAAATAAAGGATGGCAGAAATAGCTTTTTTCCAGCTTCGAACCTCCAAACCCTCATGTTACTTTCTATTTCATCAGTCTCCGGCCTCTACCAGCGCTCAAGTTTCTAGTTCGTGTTCGGGATCTGCCGCGTCTATGTTTTACACATCGCTTTCTTGATGGTTTGAAAGGTTTTGATAACATTCAGTTCTTGAAAAGGAACTGAAAGATAGAAATGCTCCAAAAACCATTACCTAATATCAACGGTACAGCAATTAGTTTAGCCACCCCTCAAACAACCATATAATATAGTCTTGCTACAAAATAATCAGTAAATTGATATCGATCGAACTTCCATAGTCTCTAAGGTTTGACTGCATGAAGTAACGTCTTTTCAACTTATAGAGAAGACGATTGAAACTATAATAATCCACTTGGTCGGGCTTGGAAGTATCTAATTTAATATTTTATGTTACCAACTTGGCTATCTTGAGATCGTTACTTAACTTTTATTACTTACTGAGATAGGTATTGGATGGAGGACAGTTAAATTGTATTACCTACTAGTATTTTCTTGAGTAAAATTGCTTCTGCTTGGCACACATCCATTTTTAAAATTATATTTCCCTTTGTCGAGTACTAAAGTAGGTACTACATACGCGTCCGTTTTGGCTCACGTTTTCAAATATCGAGCCATTTCCACTAAGGTCAGCCTGCTCATATGGGTTATTGAATAGCGATAGATTTTAAAAGATATTTACAACTCGTACATTAAATCCAGTGAAATTATTAAAAATCTAATAACTCTTCAATATTTCAGAACATAATCTAGATTCTAGTATATCATCTAACTTAACATACTCTTGTTCAGTTCTACCCGATCCCGGTAAAAGCGGGTGATAGAGGACGTCTAACTCCTGGAGAGATACAAGCACAACTCCTCACCGCTATGGTGGACGCGGCTGGGGCTCCCCCGGCACCCAGGGTCGGGATACTGACGACTATGAACAGGGACCAGTGGGCTAAGGCCAGGGAACAGCTTATTAGAGGTGAGTGTTTTGAAAAGAAAAGAAGCTGAAGTGGTAATTAAGGGGACATAAGCTCGAAGAATTAAGAGAAACTGAATTCCCATGGTGATCAAATGGTATCCTTGCATAGAGAAACACAGTGTGGATGTACATCCCAGCAACTTGCTTGTCAAAGCAAGGGTGCAGCAGGACACAAGATCGTGGCGACTTCGCACCGGAGAAGGCAACACTGGGAAATTTCCCAGCCTTTACCATACCACCTGTTGTGGTTTATTCAGTAATAACTTGCAGTTCTTCAATCAGATTTCAACCTGCACAAAATTTATAGGCACTCTAATTTTTTTGAAAAGGTCGACTTACAATTTATTGTAGTTTGTTATGGTCTACTGATGTATACGTACCAAGAAGCAATGACCCTTATCACAAAAGATCAACAAAATACTTTATACCTGATTTGTTCTACGGAGATGAGATAGTCCTTAACACAAGTATTTTTATTAACAGATGAAAACAACCGAAGCAACCTAGAGCTTATATCTCGGGCGCTTTGCATCATGTGCATAGACGAGGCAGGCGGGGATCGATCAGAGCTGGACAGCGATACCAACGCCTTGCTACGCGCTATGCATGGCGGTGGAACTCGACACCACTCCGCCAACCGCTGGTTCGATAAAACTGTACAGGTAATTATTTTATCTGCACACTGCACTTGATAAAATAGGCGCTGGTTCAAAGTGGCAAAGTCAGTTTACTTCCGAATGAAATCGGAAATAAGGAAGAGAATTGGAAGAAGTGGAGCTCTTCAAATTCTCTTCGTTGCATATTTACCAGAGTTAACTTAGTTCACATCATAAAGTAGGTAATACTATGTTGTCTATGGTTTATGCAAACTCTGTCCCTCTCTGGCTCTAAATCCTTCATCTTTCTAATTCAGCAAAATGGAACGTTTAGTTTGTGTTGTGCTATTTAGAGAAGTCAGTTAAAGAATCTGATTTTCAAACTGGTCGCAGTGGTAGAGTCTTGACTTTGTAATACATGAACATGAAATAATTTTGAATTTTAATTCATTTATTTTTCCAACTTTACACGTACAGCTTGCAGGTCTTTCCTCTGGTCCATAGCATATGTATCAGGATGTCTGATGGATGTCAGGATAACCATAATAGATCCATCAAAAAGAACTTTGCTTATCATTCATTGCCTCTTAATTATTCTTCAGAAAAACACTATTCCTTATACCGTCCCGTATGACTTCTTTCTGCTCTTCCTGTATGAGTTCATACTTTATTATAATTGGTTATTGTTGCTTTTCATTCTAGCTGATCATATCATCAGACGGTACAGTAGGCATGTGCTACGAACACAGCCCAGCAGAAGGTGTGGCGGTGATTCGACTGGCTGAACGAGCTCTTGCAAGAGCCGAGGTATCGGACAGGCCAGCGCCACCTCCTGTCCTGTTACCAGCTCCACAACCTATGAAGTGGAATCTTAACGTGGACTTGCAAAGAATTATAGAGCACGCTGCAAGGGATTTTGACCGGTAAGGCTTCTTGGATTTTCGTTTTTGGATAGCAAATATCGAACTGGGAAGCTCCTGTCTCAATGGCTATGGAAAACAATGGAAAGTTGAGAATTAAGAAATGTCAAAAAGCGGGGTTGAAGTGCTGGGCACGGTAGTTGAAGCTAAGTTACTATATTATACTTCTTCTTCTGTACAGACTCGAACGGTAATGATATTGTTTCAGCGCAATATCAGATCTAGATCTGAAGGTGTTCACATACCGCAACTACGGGCGGGAGTTTATGAAGTCCTGCCGCACCAGCCCCGATGTCTACATTCAGCTGGCGATGCAATACGCGTATTACAAGTAATTTTTTTTTATATAGAATATTAACCAAGCTGAAGTTGGCTAAGATCCTCCTCTCCCCTCCAAATAAGCGGAAGTCTTGTGCTAGGAGTGGATGCGACAATAGTGCAATGCCATCCGCATTCGAACCTGCGACCTTTCAGTTTTCAGTCCGCACCTTTAACCGTTGGCTTCAAAATTGTGTCTTATTATGTCTATATTCTAAGAAAAGACTCACAAGACACACGCACACAGAAAAACCAAAACCTGGGGACTTGAGAAGAATTACTCTTTGAGTAGGTCGTGGTACGAAGTACAGTGGTGCTCTATAAGGAGGGATTATGTTAAAACTCTATTTATTCTAAGTTAGCGACATAAACAAGTTGCGTTCATTTAAGTTCATTTTCTCCATCCCTTCTTCTGAGACCTGTAAGGCCACCCGAATAACATCTGACTCATATTTTTTATTGTAATTCACTAGACTCTACGGCTACCTCGTGTCTACCTATGAGTCGGCATCGCTGCGTCGATTCCGCAACGGTCGCGTGGACAACATCAGGTCGGCCCACAGCGCCGCCCACGCGTGGGCATCCGCCATGTGCACCGCTGATACTACACCCCAACCTGAGGAGGACGGTCAGAAAAAGGTTTCCTTCAACTTGTATGGAGTAAGTTTGTGGTTGGCTTTAAACCTCCGCTGTTAGGTATTTGAGATAGAGATATGAAGCTTAGTGGTGATTTTCCAGTCTTTCAAAACTAAAGAGAATATTTAGGTATATAAAGTAAGACAAGGAATGGATAAGTCTCAGGAACCGCAGAAGTATCTCTACGTGAATGTTTAAATGGAGCGAGATCAAGTGAAAATATTCTTATGTTGGAAAACGAATACCTACCTAATTTGATTGCAAGACCTGAATCATATGCCTATAATTAAAAAACATATTGAGGAAATTGTGAAAAAATATGTAATCCGCCATTTTGTGGCGGCGGCCATCTTGGCCATAGCTAAGAACACTCCCGACTAATTCATCTTTCAAACAAAAAAAAAACAAAATCAAAATTATTTCATCCGTTTGCGTCGGAGGTTAAAAAATTGTCTAATGTAATCCAGGAACAAAAGAAACTGGAGCTGTTCGAGGAGGCGGCGCGCAAGCAAACCGTGATAATGGAAGCGAACATCCTCGGACGTGGCATCGACAACCATCTCCTGGGGCTGCGGGAGGCGGCGCGGGAGACGCTGGGCCAGCTGCCAGAGATGTTCGCCGACCCCACCTACGGCCGCATGATCGAATTCAAGCTCAGCACCAGCCAGGTAAGGGAATGAATGAATAATGAATGAATGAAATGACTGCGTCCGCGTGGATTAAGGTTTTTTGATCCCGCGGGAACTCTTTAATTTTCCGGGATAAAAAGTAGCCTATTCCAGATTATAATCGATCTGTAGGCCTTTCAGTAAAGTTGGTTCAGTCGCTGCGGCGTGATTGAGTAACACACATATATCCAAACTGTACATTATAGGAGTGTACACCAAACAAGAATAAAAACAAACATACGTAACACAAAATGGCGCACAGACCGCTATAATTAATCTATGAAATCATAGATTATAGAGGTTGGTGCGCCATTTGCAATATAGACAATTAGTTCCAGAGACACTCGTTTCTGCTTAGTGCTTACAGCGCCAAAATGGCGTCAATCAAATCCAAAATGGTGTCAATCAAGTCACAGCAGCAAGTTCAGTGTTAATCATAGATTAAATATGTAAGTCAGTGCTATGGGATAAATGGTAAAATCTATTACAGGTAGCAACAACTACGGATGGTACGTTCATGGGTTACGGAGCGGTAGTACCCGACGGCTACGGCTGCAGCTACAACCCGAAGAAGGAATGCGTGATCTTCTGCATATCCTCCTTTGTGTCTTCTAGCGTGACCAACACAGAAGCCTTCCGACAGTCTCTAGAAGAAGCTCTGGACTCCATGAAGCTGATGTTTCAGAATCGCAAAACTGAGAGCTAAGTATTAGATTAGAACCTCAATCTTTTGGTTTTTGATTCTTAAGGTCAAGACAAAGACATAAGCGTATAGGAAAATGGGAAAGAGAAGAAAAAAAGAAAAGGATTTTAATAATTATCTGAATAAAATGTTTAAAATGAACAAAATGTTGAAGGTCTTTTGAAGAGGGATTTAATAAAGGGAAACGTTTAAAGATATCACAGTTATGGCAGATGACTAAGTGTAGGGCCAGAATTGCGTTATTTCGTGGGTTATGTTCTCGAATATTGTGAGAAAATTGTGTGAGATTCTACTGGGCTGACAAAAATAAGGAAATAAACTACCGCACTCCCTCACCCAGATTTAAATTCGGTTGTATTTTGCGCGTGAGTCATGAGTTGAACTCATATTGAATTCATAGCACTTATCACCAAACTTTTATATGAAATCGAATACAGAATAAATTACGCGACTTAAAATACACCTGATTGTTCTAACCGTTCCTCTGGCTCCACCCTTAGAATCGAAAAAGACAAACTAAGATGCAAAAGAGAGAGATAGTTTCAGAATATTAAAAGTATTACTTATAAATGTATCTACGTTAAAATGTTAAATGTTAGACGATCGGATCGGGTTACATTATGAAAATGCTGTAACTCAATTTATTTTCTGTTAATATTTCATTCGAAATAAGATATTTACATTAATTAAATTTAAATTATGAAAAAATATATATTCGTACTAATATGTGGGGAGAAATAGTTATAAAATAAACTACCTACCTACCCGAACTTTTAAGGGAGTTCTACGTGCGTAACTATAAAAAAATTTAGAGGGAGTATGTACGTGTTTCGATAAAGGTTTCAGATCTTTGATCATAAATTGTATACGCACACTTTTGAATATAATATATGTATGTTATACTTACATAATTCATCCTAATTGTACTTATATTATATACCAATATTATTGTAACTAAACATATCACTTCGAGGCTGTAACTAAGTAGCGCAATTAACTTGTTAAAAATATCTTATTGTCGGTAGTTTCGTATTTTACAAAATAGGAATATTAAAACTCATAGGTGTATGTCGAAGTTAGCAATATTTTATCTCACAAGATAAAAAGCGTTTAGCTTAAGTAAATAATTACTATAGCTATTTTAGTAGTTATAAATGAAAATTCTTCGTCCGTATTTTCGTTATTTGCATACCATCGAACCATAACGCTTAGAACAGAAGTTTCTACCAAAGTTTCGCTCCAAACGCCAAGCAATGAATGTTGAGTGCCATGTAATTATTTTCTATACTGACAGGTGCTGATATTTTGTTTTAGTAAGTTATTGTGATGAATTCCCTTTCCTAGCACAGTAAGTTATTTTTTTATAATTTTCAGCGAGATCGTGATTCTAACACAACGATACTTTAAAGGTTTTCTAAAAATGCCTTTTCAGCGCGATGCGTATATTTTATATGAATCCTCGCATACCAGAGGCGGGCTCCAATGCGGCTGCAATGCGGTCGCGGATCGATTGTTGGCTTAGGCCTAATAAATCCACCAGTGCATATGCTAGCAGATCCAGCCTATAATATGTTTGGACACAATATTGCAATGCTAGCAATACAGCACACTGCGATAGTCATTTGTGCAATTCCATAGGAGTACCTAAGTGCAAAAAAAATTCCAAAATTTGAGCATTTGGTTTCACTTATTAAAGTACATGAAGAAAAATTAACCGTCCACTATAATTTGCGCAAACACTATTTAAATAAACCTACCAATAAATAAAATAATTGTTTAAATTGGTAGTAAATTATAGTTTGTTTTTACTATTCACCAAAATACCTGAAGTAAAATTATAATAATAATTAAATTTTTAAATAATTAAATAATATTTGATGTCTTAGCTTCATTGATGTTTTTTAAATTATTACTGTACCTAGTGAGTGTTTATATAAATCTTTAAAATAATATTATTACAGCAATTGCCGTGGATATTGTCTTATGCTACCATTGTTAGTACTGTATTTTTTATAGGTGTTCTTTTTATTATATATTTTATATTAATATTTTTGCTTAAAAAAATTTATGGGATAAAAATTAAAATATTTCTTAGCGTTTATTTATTAGGTATTACGCAAAATATTAATGCAGAATTTAATAGAAATAAATACATATTTATAGGACACAAATATGAAGAGACGCTTAAAATATTATTTACGTACTAGTAACTTTACATGCATCGAATTATAGCGCTTAGAACATAAATTTCTAACAAAGTTCCGGACCAAACGTAGCTGTAAGCTCAAAACAACCAATAAATTTTGGTACTCATAATTACGTTTTTCATAGTTATTGTGATTAATCATGACACCCTTTCAAAATGTCAAATTATGACAGTACGCCATTTTTCAATAATGTTTTGCGAGCTCGTCGTACTAACGCGACGATACTGCGTAGTCGGCCTTTAAAGGCTTATTAAAAATGGCTTGTCACCGCGTTGACTCTTGCGCTTCTAAACGTTATATTTCGATGTTTAAATGCTTATTAAACGTAGGCAATTTTAATTAGAACGTGTTTTATAAGTGAGATTCCAGATAAATCAAACATCATAGATGCAATTAGAGGATTTATCTACACAGAGTTATATATATGATTAGTATTAAGTAGACGATTCCTATTAGTTCCTAGTACCAGTTTAAACATTGTTGAAATATTTCATAGTTGTTACGTTTTTAACTAAACAATAGTTCAAGATGTATTTACTATAATATTGTTACGTTTAGAAAGCTTAATGAGAATTAATTTGGCACAAAGTGTGACGTGATATCAACAAATACAATTTGTGGAATTATGACTTATGCCCGTTTTTACCAAACATAACTAAATCATCCCCAAAGTAAGAGTCCCTTTACATAGGTAGCCACTAAATACAAACCCTTACCCAATGTCAAAATAGCTTTAGGTGTTCCCTAAAGATTCGTGAAAACGCAATTGATAGAAAGCATCTCCTAACTTAGCTGCCCCATAAAAATTAGGAAACGTTGGTGAAAACAGGCATAACTGCCGCACTCATTTTTATTAACGAAATAGTACCCGACTCTGTGAGTGAACATTTTGTATAATATACAAGGTGTACCTAACAAAAGTGTGAAATAACCCTGAAGGAGGTGAATGTGCTCATGAAACTGAACAACTTTCCCCAAGGAACATAGGTCGAAATGTGAAAAAAAAATGTGGACCTCACATACAAAATTGACAATCAGCTGATTGATTTACTATGGGAGGTAAAAATTTTTTTTTCATATTTCGACCTATGTTCCTTGGGGAAAGTTGTTCAGTTTCATGAGCACATTCACCTCCTTCAGGGTTATTTCACACTTTTGTTACACATTGTATACATGTATATCTCCTTAAGTAGCGGTTAAGAAACTCTAAATGTGGCATTCAGTCAGCGGAAATTATTTAATAAATGAAGCTGTACCTACACCCAATTTTTAGTAGGTAGTTAGTTTGCGCCAAAAAGGCCTTTCTAAATCTATTAATAAATGATGCCCATTAATTTATAAAAAATAAGAAAACTATCAATAAATTACATCTCTGAATATACGTGCATATTTTTCACATATCAGAGATTTTTGAATTTCATTACACATAGTTAATTAATAGAAGTAAAAATAAATAAAAAATCAAATGCTGTGGTGATAACATAACGATTAGAAATGTAAAATAATACTTAATTATTTATTAGGTATATCTACCTACATAATATTTGATTATTTAACAAATTATTAAAATTACCTTATACAATATTATGTAACCATCTTATAAAATAATAACTTATTATTAGTCTCGTTATCTACCTACATAATTTAAATACTAATAATTAAAAAGTTTATTTACTTATCCATACTTATCCACAAAAATTTTGCATAGGTAAAAAATATATATACTTAAGTATATATATTTTTTATTAAAATCTAATTAACTACCTAAGTCTAAGAGTACATAAATCACGTAGGAACTAATAACGTATAATTAAATATAGTACATAATATATAATATACACAAAGCTATTTTTGAAAATAATTTGTTGAGAATCAGTAACCTAATCGATTACAATGAAAACCATGTTTCTGACGACCTCCCTGGCGCAGTGGTGAGCGCTGTGGTCTTATATAACTGGGAGGTCTCGGGTTCGATTCCCGGCGGGGGCAATTTAGTAATTTATTATTTCTAAATTGTCTCTGGTCTGGTCTGGTGGGAGGCTTTGGCCGTGGCTAGTTACCACCCTACCGTCAAAAACGTGCCGCCAAGCGATTTAGCGTTCCGGCACGATGGCGTGTAGAAACCGATTAGGGGTATGGGTTGAATTTACACTGCTATACCCCTTCCAAGTTAGTCCGCTACCATCTTAGACTGCATCGTCACTTACCATCAGGTGAGATCGCAGTCAAGGGCTATCTTGTAATAGAATAAAAAAAAAAAAAATGTTACATTGTATCCCAAAAATGCAATACTTAAAACACAATAACTTAATGCCTCAATAGCCCAACGGTTAAAGGTGCGGACTGAATACTGGAGAGTCGCAGGTTCGAGCCCCACCCGTTGCACTATTGTCGTATCCATTCCTTGCACAAGCTTTTCGTTTAATTGAAGGGGAGAGGAGAACCTAAGTCAAGTTCATCTTGGCTAATATTCTTAAAAAAATGTGGAATTTACTTTTACCCTATTACCGCCGCTCGTTGCCTATAAAAGCTCTTAGGGTGCACAATTCGGTGAGTATAATTTTGTGCGAACAAACTAAAGATTTATACAGTGAGTTTTCATTTTATTTTTGGAGAAAATTAGGAAATTAGGTACCTACACCGAATTTGCGAATTTATATTTTAAAGTTTTTCAGTTTTTCTACTAACAGAAACTAATATTGTTTAGATATTATAGATATGAATCTTATAAATCTAATTAAAAATAAATGAAGATTTAGAGTATGCTATCGTCAGAATGGATGGATATGTAGGTAATTAATACAAGGCCTATTACCAACGCTTAAAGCAGTATTATTTCAATTTTGTTTTGAGATGTCGTATAGGTACCTAGTGACAACCTTAAAATTACTTTAAGGTTGCCACTATTCACGAGAGCGTGCGAGCTTTACTTGTGGTTACGTCGTGTACATGCGTTAACAAGCTCTCGCTGCCATTTATATAGATACGACACACACACAACCATGAGCCACGCGCCCTCGTGAATCGCAAGAACTATACATATTTCAAAACCTGACAGTGTTGGAGCTTTTCTGCAGTCAATCAGCAAAGGTAAATTCCTGTAATTAGTTAGAACGTAAGCGACTGTTCAACGATTGATTGATGATCTTAATTGATAAAACAAAAAAAAGGCGTGTGGCACTCGGGGACTGCCGCGGTAAAGCTATTACATAGCATTTTTTATCAACGCCATCTAGCGGTGAGAGGAGTCCCGTGTCAGGTTATTTTCGTTACGGAATTTCTAAATTCGGTCTCCACGTTCAAGGCCCGCGATAGAAGAAATGCAATAGCTTAAAAAAAGAAAACTGAATACATTTTGGCTATAACATAATCTAGTCGTTTTAGGATAAGGAAACGTATACATATCAAAATGACATCAATCATGTTTAACATGACCAAGAATATCAAAACATATCAAAGTTTTAGTATTAAGAAATTGATACATATCAAAATGTTAAATTAAGTGAAAATATAGGTATTTAAGTATTTTTAATCTCTACACGAACAATTTTTCTATAAACAATCTAATATACCTACCTATTTATACAAGTACTATTATAGGTATGTATTATCTTTATATTAAAAATATTTACTACGCATTTTACACTAATTTATCTAATTGTTAAATATTAAGCTATAATTTCAAGCTAATAATAAAAAAATATGCACTTAGTGCAGGGCCCCAAGTCTGCTATTTTACATGTCATTGTCATTGATCCGCAATACAATTACAATTCAATTATCATTGGTCCAAAATTTCGTAGTCTACTAAATTCACAATGGTCGTTCGATTTCTTATAATTGGATTGTAATTCAGTGATACCTCGGTATTGCCATTAGCTTAAAAAGCGTTTGCCGAAATGAGTTTCAAAAAAAACTACAATATATTAAAAACGTTTATTTAAGCTAGATTCAAAGCTAAATGTGTCAGTGGCAAACCATCGGAAAACAATTGTGACGCCATTGAATTAGTAGACTACCAAAATTGCTAAAAGTAGCAATTGGGATGTCATTGATAGGCAATGTAACTACAATTGCAATAGCAGACTTGGGCCCCAGGTATGTAGGTATAGGTAGATATGCAATTATAATGCAAACTAGAAAAGTGTCCAATATTATTTTGGCATTAACTCTCATTGAGCAATTAATATTATTATTAGTCATCGATGTAATTAGTCAAAAAACGTCAGCTTTAGACGATACCACAGATAGAGTATAATAGGTACCTATTCATAGTTAAGTTGTTGCTAAGATAAAAAGTAATATTTTGTTTGTGGCGGATTTATATATTTGTCGCCAGTAGGTGAGCCATTTTTCACCCACTTCAAACAAGAAAAGTGAAGAATTTGTCGCTGGTATACCTATGTAGGTACTCTATGTAGAGTCAGATGAAAATTGTACACCTACTTATGCTTATTGTTAGATCTTTAGAGCGAGCTCTGACTGGCTTGGACTTGAGATAGAGTTAAAACGAGACAAATACCTATGAGCTATTATCAATCTGTCTCATTTTCACTTTGCCTTAAGACTGAGCAGAGTGAGTGCTATTTATAGATTTCAATCGTAGTCTACGTAAAATACGTTTAAATTATTAAATGTGAAACTATATTAAAATATGTGTGAGAACAAAAATATACAATTATAATTCTTGTTGAAATCACCTAAATGTTTAGAAATATTGGTCTTATAAACCATTGTAGATGAATAAGTATTGTTTTGGATATAGGTGTTAATTCAGTTTAGAGATTGTGTGCAACTACTAGATATTTACCTAACTACTTATTGATTCGCCGAAAAACTATTACCTACCTATATAAGTTGTCTAGTTTTTAGAAAAGCCAAGCTTAAAGTGTTCTATTGTTTCGCCAAAGAACTCTAGTCATATCTGTTATAAAATACTTAATTACGACAATTATTTCAGTTTATATTTCTCATTAAAAAAATATGGGTAACTGTTAGTTATATCTTATACACCATTATTATTAGCATAGTTGATAATTATATCTTGAAATTGAAAATTTGTTAAGTATATGTTTAGGGACTTAATTATATATAATTTTTTTTTTAAAGTTCTCTATATTTACCTACGTTTAGATTCTTATCGTTCGTTGTGCTGTGTTGAGTGATGCTTTTAACGGTAGGTATTGAAAAATAATTTATTTGTATGAATTCAATTCATTTGCTATGTTGTAGAATGTTATAAATGTCAATTAGATTGACATGAAAAATTGATAACATGAAATGTCGTTACTTGATTAATTGATAAATTCTATTTGCAAATCAATTAATAAATTATTCTTGTTAAACTAAATAAAGATTCTAAGCAGATCACTGAATAATTGTCACTAATGTCTAACCTTTAGATTGAATTGTGAACTTATGGCCCTCTAGTGATTAAAATGCTTTATTGAAATATTATCCGTTCATCAATTTACTTAGTTTCAGTGAATTGTTAAGTAACTAGATCATGATTATAAGTAACATACGATACGCGAACTTAAGACTTAGGTGTTTATATCACTTTGAATATTCATGTCGGGGGAATCATCCAAAGTGAAGATAAGTGTGTAGATAGCGTTTCATCCAAAGCGTTCATTAAAAATAAAGTAAATGTATTAACCGCTTACACTTTTAATGACATAGTGGTTCACCGAAATGATTCATCCGGTGAAGATACATTGAAATGCATACAAATGGTCCTTTCATAAGTTCATAGTGACAGGTAAAAAACCAGATCCGGATGAAAATTTGTAAACAAGGATAATTCATTAGGCATCATTCACTTTGGATGAACATCGAAAGTGGGCCCCTATCGACTATTGGTTTTTACTAAAAACGTATGAGCAATGAGTAAATTGTTCTCTGCGTAGAAGTGTGGCACAATACCTAGTTAATTGTAATATTCATGTTAGTCTGTTTCTAGCAGGGAATGAAATGTAAACATATCACTATGTGTAAGAGATGTAGGTATTATGTGTCAATTCGATGTTGCTCTCAAATAAACTATAAATATCTACGATAATCGAATTTTTATTTAACATCCGAACCTACCCTACTAGTCCTTGCAACACCAACTCTAGATTTTTTTAAATTATATTGCCAGTATAATGTAATGAATCTATGATACTTGTACGAGATGGAAGACTATTAGAACTCAGAACAAAATTTGAGCAAATATGACAATATGTCAAACCTAAAACTGTCGAAATATATTACTACATACTTACTTACTCATCAACACGTCGACTTTGCGCTTCTAGGCGTTATTATTCGATGTTTGTCGAAAATAAGTTAGATGTCATTTAACAACTACAGAGTTAAAATTAAACACTTCAAATAACGACCAAACTTGCTTTTATTTTCCATAAGTCATTTCATAAAAGTTCCATTTTATTTTATTACACACTAGGTACTACATATATCCTTAGTATGAGTTCGCACATCTCGAAAAGGTTGATGGATTTCGAGTATTAAAACACAATAACGTCTGCCTAAAGTGAATCTTAAATATTTTAAAGTCATGCGTTTTTAAGTAGGTAATTAGGTAAGTACTACCGATTTTTATATCGCAGTTACCAGTTGTTGCGTTTGCTGTTAAAGTATATTTTACTTTGACGTTATGGTGTTCTATACTTGAACTGCCGCAATCAAGAGTCGTTAATCGTTACTTAAGGATCTCCTTAGTAGAGATTTAAAAAGTTAACTCTCAATCTGTTAAATGCTTAGTTAATACTGTAAATTGAATTGTATTGTGCAATTGAGATTTATTGTCGCACTCAGAGACAAACGTTAATACTTAACGTTCGGCAGGAGATCTATTAACTTTATTGAGATGTATGAACTCGTACTAACCCTACAGAACTTCAAGAACACATTAAATTATAATATGGTAGTTTTTTAGTTTTCCAGTTTTAGATTTTTTATTTTCTCGTCAGACTTAACTAATACATGTTTATAATAATGTTCGATGGCGCTTAATATAAAACAGTTGACTATAATATGTTACAAGTTTAAATCAAGTAGTTGCATCGTGATAGGTCCTGTGGCAGCAAAAAACTATGACAACAACAAAAAATATTATGTTCTTTGTTTTATAGATTAATTACACAGGCCTGCGATGGTTTTCCCCTTTAAAAACTAATTAGAAATTTGGGTAGGTATTAGTTACTAAGCCACGAAAAAAATAATAAAAAAATTCCATCACGTAAGTTTTCTGAGAAAATGAATTTTCATTTTTCTTAGTATTACCGCGCATTACTAGCGTTAACTTCCAATTTCTTTAATAATAGTGCATGCTTGTAGAATTGATGACATTTAAATATTCACCTACCCTCATAAGTCATTGTTTGTCGTGATTGAAATCATATTACAATACATATGTATCAACTACTAGATGATTCCCGCGACTTCGTTCGCGTGGATTAAGGTTTTTTATTCCCGCAGGAACTCTGTTATTTCTCAGAATAAAAAGTAGCCTATGTGTTATTCCAGACTATTATCTATCTCTATGCCAAATTTCAGCCAAATCGATTCAGTCGTTGCGACGTGATTGAATAACAAACATACATAGGTAAATAGGATGACACGATAGTTTTGTGATTTAATTTTGCTACCTCCACTTCATATTAACTTAGGTATTATAAAGCCATTTTTAAACGCACTAGCTAAAGACGGTACCTGTGTTAATTACCTTTGTGTTTTTAAGCATTTATCGATTTCCAAGATCAAAGAAGGCATTTTTCTTGGGTCTGAAATAGGGAAGCTCATGCAAGACGCTACCTTTGAAAAAATCTTGAATAAAATCAAAGATAACGCTTGGAATTCAATTAAAGATGTAGTAAATTTTTTTTTAAAGCCCAAATTATGACAATATAGTGAGTATTTTACTCAGCAACTTTCATAAAGTGGGTTGCATAATGAGTATAAAGTTACATTTTCTGCATTCTCAAATTGACCCCTTTCCTGAGAATCTTGGGGTTGTAAGTAAAGAAACAGGTGAAAGCTTCTACTAAGATATTAAGGTCATACAGAGCAGATACCAAGGAAGATGGAACCCAAACATGATGGCAGACTACTGCCAGATAGTCAATAGTCAATAGTCAATAGTCAATTTATTGGTAAATAATTTTTACAAGTCATAGGTTACATTGTATATACGAATTATATACATTTAAAAATATAGATATTGAAGAGAAATAAACCTGATAGAAAGCATAAGAGAAAAAGATGAAATAGAAGTTTTGAAGGAAGTAGAAAAAGAAATAATAAGTCTTTTTGATTTATTTAGTCTCTTTAGCGTTATTTTTAAATAATACTGTCGGTTTTTTAAATTTTAAATTCGTTAATTTTTGTTTTTTTCATGAAATTTGTTAAAGTAACCTAAAATATGCATGTCATCTGATGTCATCAATAAAAAAAAATCTCGACGTGCTAGAAAAAAATCAAAGATGTATTTTAGTTTACCATGCCTGAATATTTACAAAAATAACATAATTATTGAAAGGGGAAAAAAAAGTTAAATTTCGCAGGCCTGTGTTATCTGTCTAACATTATACTATCCATAAACTATAAATGTTACTCTGCGTTACTTTGGATCACTTCCGTTCAAGGAACTCTACCGAGAGCTTCCGTTTTTGAAATTACTAAATGGAGTCACAAGTTTTACAAGAAGTTTCAATTATTAAATCTAACGTATAATGTAGGTAAAATATGATTTCAATACATTAAGGAATATATTCAATCTATATACATATATCAACTCAAAAAAAAAACCAATGTCAAGCTGTCCCCAAATAAGCTGCTCTAAATAAATGCAATAAATTAAAGGTATCGTAATCGATCAATAATATAATATATCAAATTTTGACAGGTTATATAATATTTATGAGGTCACATAATATTTTTCATCTCCCAAATATTAAATGAAAAAATCACATATACTTGGACGCAGATAAGCAATAATGAGTCAACCCACACAACTTATCAATTGAAAAGTGAACTTTATTCTTTTACATTATGTATGTATTTAGTTTGATAAAGGTTTGTGGGTTGAATCATTTTTGCTTAAATGCGACTACTTATTTCTCTTTGTGAAAATTTCGTCGTCGATAACTTATATTATATTTTTCTCAAGTTTCACTTATAATTTACAACATAAATTTTACTTTCGAATTCCCTATTTCCTACTCCTCAAATTATATAACCATCCTATACCTAATTAAAATTTTGCCTGAAACTTTTGCATCTACAATACAATAACAATTTCTCAACTTAATTAAATTTTTTTGATTATTCTATTAAACTTTTTGACAACTAAAAAATTTCTAACTCTATTTATATCTACAATACACAATTTGATTTTATGGCTCATTGTTAAGCATATAAAATTATTATTACATTAAAAAATATTATATAATATTATGACCAATTTCATTTTATGAAATTGTTAAATGTTTTAATTAGGTATGTAAAGAAGAATAAAGAGCTATTTTATTTATTTACTTATTACTATACACGATCAAATCGTCGAGCTTAATTAAAATATTAATTAATTCATACATTGTTCGAAATGAATATGGAGTAAATTACCAGTAGGGTTAGTATAAGATTTAATTCGATTGATCTTATTCGAAGACGTCAAAGTAATATGAACTTTAACTGTATTGGTTTAAAGTCACAAATTCAGTACAACCAATTTTAATTTGGAGCGTATGCGATACGTAAACATACGAGAATGCGTGCACGAAATTGAGCTCTAATACAATGTTGTTATGGTTCATTTTACTTTGACGCTAAGGTCATCGAATACGAATACGGTCAATCGAATTAAATCTTATACTAAACCTACAGATTTATTTGCGGTCCAAAAACAAATCAAGTGGTGTAGCAAAGAAAAAACAATTGTATCTGTTGTACTTCTATAGTTCTTTTCGTAGCTACATTCATGTTATTAAATAAGCCGGCTCACACTTGCAGTCATCGTCCGACTTTACCTGCAAAAAAAATTTAATTCATCATTTCTTATTTCTGAATTGACTTTACATTATAATGGTAGGGATTTTCTTGGGATAAATCGTACTAATAAATAATAGGTCAGGAAATGTAACTGCGTTAAAAAAATGACTAAAGCCGTATGGTGTCAGCGAAAGTTCAGATGGATGGATGGATGTTTGTTACTCAATCACACCGCAACGACTGAACCGATTTGGCTGAAATGAGGCACAGAGATAGATTATAGTCTCGAAATACACATAGGCTTCTTTTTATCCCGGAAAATAATAGAGTTCCCGCGGGAATTAAAAAAAAAAAACGGGTTCGGGTTCGATTCCCGGCGGGGTCAATTTGGGAATTTATAATTTCTAAATTGTCTCTGGTCTGGTCTGGTGGGAGGCTTTGGCCGTGGCTAGTTACCACCTTACCGTCAAAAACGTGCCGCCAAGCGCTTTAGCGTTCCGGCACGATGGCGTGTAGAAACCGATTAGGGGTATGTGTTGAATATACACTGCTATACAAGTTAGCCCGCTGCCATCTTGGATTTCATCGTCACTTGCCATCGGGTGGGATCGCAGTAAAGGGCTATCTTGTCATCGAATTTTTTTTTTTTTTTTTAATTTTGGCGTGTTGCTGACGTACCATTAGGAAGTGATGCAAGCTTAGGGCCTCAGCACGCGGACGCAGGTCGGGGTCGTGCGTGAGGCAGCTGAGACAGAACTGCTGTCCCTCTGGTGAAAGCGTGTCGGGGATGTGGGGCCGGCCGCCCATTCCCACCACGAACATTATCTGATAGTTGCTGTCGTACTCCGAGAAGGGACGCTAAGGACAATTTAATTGATTATTATCATACTACCCACTAACATTGTAAAGGCGAAAGTTTGTATGTCTGTGTGAGTGCGTGCGTTCGTACGTGCGTGCGTGCGTGCTGTTAGTCCCTAGGTTCGGCGGTCTTATAAGAAAAACACGGGCGATTACTGGAACTTAAAGTTTGATTTTTGATTCGGTGGAATTCTGACACTTGTCATTTTGTAAATAGAGTGAGTTATTTGTATGAAAAACAGGATTACCACCTGTAGTTCGATTTTACCCTATATCCTTCAAGATTTTACCCCAAACTATCTGTCAAGCATTTGTCATTCATCCATGTGCGGCAATTGATTTTTATTTTTATAAGTTTAAATTTATTACCTTTTTTGTGGATTTTTTATCTCTGGTAACATTAAAATACGTCAGAATTCCACGCAATTAAAAATCAGACTATAGTTTATTTCGCACTGTTTACTGACAATCACGGTAATTATTACTTAAACTACTTAACGAATTCGGACTACGCGACTCGCGGTACCTCAAGCAGATCTTTTCGGCGACTATTTCAGGCTCTTAGCTTTACTTGCTGGCCAGACCGGTGGGCAGAAACCAGGTCCGTAGCTGGGCAGCGATTTGGCTAATTATCAAAACAACTCGTTTGATTTCTCTCGTTTTTATAGACATTTATATTGCCGAATACCATTTTCCTAGATAATAGCATCTCAGCAATACATGCATCAGAGTATATCGCTGAATTACACTTTTTCCAATATTAGCGCCTCAGCAATAAGTGAATGTGATGTAACAGTGCGTGCGTGCGTGCGTGGGTGCGTGCGTGCGTGCGTGCGTGCATGCGTTCGTGCGTGCATATGTGTGTGTTTGTTACTCCTTCATCATCATCAGCTAGTTATTCATATGAGCTCACCTTCCCGGAAGCCATTTCCGTGGTGACGCAGCCCAGCGACCAAATGTCCGCGGCGCGGCCGTGGCCGGATGATTTCATGAACACTTCAGGGGCCATGTACGCTGGAACACGGTTTTTATATTAATATCCTTCCCAAAGTTTTTCTGTTGTGGCAGGTCAACAGAACGTCTATGTAGGGACACATCGCTCATTTGCGACAAGAGTGACATAATTCAAAATCGACGATAAGAGAATTCTCTCGTTAGAGAGTAATGTTTTGTGGATGCTGCGGTCTCGAAACAACACAGCGGCCAACAAAGCGACAGAGCATTAAGTCACAATCTCTCTCGCTCTTATTTTTTTATGCTTAGCATAAAGTTGTTTTTATAGCAAAATGTTGGACACTAAAATTGGTGAATTTTGAGTTATGTCACCCTTGTCGCAAATGAGCGACATGTTGGCAGACCCCCCACTAGGTGGACCAACGACATCAAACGAGTCGCAGGGAGCCGCTGGATTCAGGCGGCGCAAGACCGAATATAGTAGAGGTCCATGCAAGAGACCACTGCTGGTTATGACCAGCAGTGGTCTCTGGACATCTATCGGTTGACAAAGGAGAAGAAGAAAGAGAAGAAGTCTAAAGCTAGTACTGTACATGTGTAAATCATGCGTCGTGCTCGTGAGCGGGTGCCACCAACGGGAATGGGTCTGCTTTGTCTTCCCATCTTGACATGTGTTGGATTTTATATGTATTGCATTTTTGAAGCTTCACTGTGGAAGCACTGTATACATAGCATAGCTTGGTTACTTATTGTAAATTTTTTTTTTTTTTTGAAAAGAGCAACTGCTCAGTTTCTTGGTGGTTCTTCTCAGCAGAATCTGCATTCCGAACCGGTGGTAGATTTATGACGTGTCATAAGAGCTACAACTTAGCCTACATGAAATAAATAAATTTTGAATTTGAATTTGATGCTTACCCTGCGTGCCAACGAAGCCTTGCAGCTCCCCCGGCGCGGTGGTGTTCGCGCGAATCTTCACGGCGCAGCCGAAGTCGCCTAGCTTCAAGCAGTGGCCCTCGTTTGTGAGGAATATGTTGCCGCCTAGGAGCAAAATTTTTGAATTGGTGGACGAATTTTGATAATTTAAGTTAAATATTATCTACGTCGCCAACAAAACTGGCCCACCAGTTTGGCGAGATAGTACATAGTTAACATGTTTATTTTAATACATATTATTCTGATTAAATAAATTTTAAAAAATCTAAATATTAAAATATCAAAGTATTTATTCTTGGCACCATTCCATGCGGGCATCATTTGTATAGTAATTAGACTAGTTTGGCTATAAGTAAAATTGCTCTCAAACAAAAATCTCCTCGAAGAACGTCAGATTTTTCCGTTAGGGGACTAATTTAACCGATTATTTACCTCGATTTCAAGCGGGGGCAATGTGGGAGAATTTATAATCTCTGAATTGTCTCTGGTCTGGTTTAGTGGGAGGCTTCGGCCGTGGCTAGTTATCACCCTACTGTCAAAGACGTGCCGCCAACCGATTTAGCTTTCCGACGCGGTGGCTTGTAGAAACAGATTAGGGGTATGGGTTGAAAATAGACTGCCATACACCTTCCAAGTTAGCCCGCTACCATCTTAGACTGTATCGTCACTTACTCTTGTTGAATTAAAAAAAACTTACTCTTTATATCTCTGTGCGCGATAGATCGGGAATGCAGTTCTGCCACTGCGCTCAGCAGTTGCTTGGTATATCTTCTGGTGGTGTGCTCAGTCAGGGCTCCAGAAGTGGCTACGAGCGCCTCTAGCGAGCCTTCTACACACAACTCCATGAATAGCAGCATTTCTTCCTGTTCAGAGAAGACAAGATTCAGGGAAATGTTTTTTCAAAGAAACAATATGAAAGTATAAGCATTTTTTTTATATTATTGCCTTTTGCAAAGAAAGCGTTAATATCCGGTAGGTAGAATTTGAAACGTAGTTGGCTTTCTTTGAGCGTCTAAATACGGGGTATAGGTTGAATGTACACTACCATACTCCTTCCAAGTTAGCCCGCTACTATTTTAGACTACATCATCACTTACCATCAGGTGAGATCGCAGTCAAGGACTATCTTATAAAAATTTAATTGTATTAAATATTTTTAACTTTTCTTCAATTTTTTGAATTATGTTTCAGATAGATTATAGTCTGGAATAGCACAAAGGCTACTTTTATCCCGGGAAATAAGAGAGTTCCCGCGGGGATGAAAAACCTTAATCCACGCGAACGAAGTCGTGGGCGTCATCTTGTCACACTAATATTATATAATAAAATTCAAAATTCAAAATTTATTTATTTCATATAGGCTAACTTGTAGCTCTTATGACACGTCACAAATCTACCACCGGTTCGGAATGCAGATTCTGCTGAGAAGAGCCGGCAAGAAACTCAGCAGGTGCTCTTTTCAAAAAAAAAAAATTTTTTTTTACAAAGCTATGCTATGTATACAGTGCTTCCACAATAAAGCTTCAAAAATGCAAAAATGCATACGTAGGTACACCAATCCAACGCATGTCAAGACGGGCAGTCAAAGCAGACCCATTCCCGTTGGTGGCACCCGTTCACGAGCATGACGCATGATCCAGCCATTGCTTCGCTCAACCATATTTGAGGGAACGTAACAACCCGCACCACACATAAATAAATCTTGTCATTCAATAAAATAAAAAATGGAGGATTAGAAGCAAGTTTGGATCTTTACTCACCCTATGCAACTCGCAGCCGTAGTACCGCACCAAGTGTGGGTGTAGGACCCCCTCCAGCACGCGCAGCTCGTTGGCGGCCCGCTGCAGCGCGCGCCGGTCGCCCGCGCCGATGTTGAGCTCCTTCATGGCCAGCAGCTGCCCGCTCTCCGTGTTCACTACTGTGTACACCTGCGATAGCAATAGCCATGCCGAAACAAACTCAAAGTCAAATTCAAATTCAAAATTTATTTATTTCATGTAGGCTACCCTGTAGCACTTAAGACACGTCACAAATCTACCACCGGTTCGAAATGCAGATTCTGCTGAGAAGAACCGGCAAGAAACTCAGCAGTTGCTCTTTTCAAAAAATAAAATAAACTAATTTTACAATAAGTAACAAAACTAAGCTAAGTATACAGTGCTTCCACAGTGAGGCTTCAAAAATAAAATACACATAATCTAACACATGTCAGCATGGGAAGTCAAAGTAGACCCATTCCCGTTGGCGGCACCCGTTCACGAGCATGACGCATGATCCAGCCGTTGCTTCGCTCAACCATATTTGAGGGAACGTAACAACCCGCACCACACGACACTACCACAGAAATGTTTAAGTGAGCATTACATACTTAGGCCACCCATGCTAAGAGTTAAGACATCGAATTGAGTATCAAAATTAAAATACTCATTTTAAGAGTAATAACTCCTTTTAAGAGTTCAAATAATTTATTCAATGTAGGTAACAATTTCACTTTTTGAATGTCAACAAATTACAAAATTCATCTCATTACTACTCGTACAATTAAAGAATGGTTTTGAAAATGGCGTCGCTTCTGTTCACCTCTCACTCGCACACTGTCGCTATCTATACTCACACTCGCCGGTACGGACAACAACAATAAACTGATAAAATGACCGTCATTATTTATTTATTTATTGGTAATCAACAGCGTGTACAACATAATTTTACAAGATTATTTTAATCACAACACACTAATATTATAAAGGTGAAAGTTTGTACGTGTATGTGTGGGTGTATATGTGTGAGTATGTGTGTATCTTTGTTACTCCTTTGCGCCACAACGCATGAACCGATTTGGCTGAAATTTGGAATGGAGATAGCTCATTCCCAGGATTAAAACATATGCTACTTTTTATCCCGGAAAATTAAAGAGTTCCCGCGGGAATCAAAAAACCTTTATCCGCGCGGACGAAGTCGCGGGCATCATCTAGTTCTTAAATAAAACCAAAAATGATTACATTATTTGAATTAAAAAATATATATAACGTTTATATTATTTTCTAGTATATTATAATTTATTGATTATTAACAGATTGTCGCTCGCTATAGATCCCGTGTATGCTGACAGTACCGGCATAATGAGCCGCCATTTCTAAAACCATTCTTTAATTTTACGGATAGTAATTAAATGTAATGCGAAAAAATACAATGTCCAATGTAAAATGTACAATGCTCGACAGCAATAGTCTCATTGATCTCGACAAAAATAAAAATAATCACCTAGACTCCTGACAGGCACGCACACATACGCAATATGCAATACACAAGTAAAGCTCACGCGCCCTCGTGAATTGCACGAACTATAACAGTATTCTAGATTACTGGACTTGTTTTTTCCTTTTCAGTTTTTATTTACGCAGTCGGGTTTTTCAAAAATATCTATTATTTTAGTTTTAATTAAAAAAGAATAAAATTAATATTGTGAATTTAATTATTATGAATAAAACCTATTTTTCATGACATTTCAAAAACTATGCGGCACATTTACTTGCATTATTTATTAATTCACGAGGGCGCGTGAGCTTTACTGGTGGTTACGTCGTGTACATGCACATTGCGTAAGTGTGCGTGCCTGTCAGGAGCCTAGATGGGAGCGGTCAGGCGCGAGCAAGCTCTTGCTCCCACTTAAATACATCATATCCACCTTGCATCATGGATGCCTGGAAGAGCGATATTCTTAGCGATTAGGCCGCCATTTGTGCTCTCATTTTTTTTTAAAGTTTTTATGTTTCTGTATTTATGTGGTTTACAATAAAGTGTATTCATTTCATATAGATAACACACACACACAACCATGAGCAACGCGCCCTCGTGAATTGCAAGAACCAAAACAGACAACTAACCTTGCCAAAGGTGCCAGCGCCGATCTTCAAACCACGTTGCCATTTGAAGGTCAACTGCCTAAGCTTCGGCTCATAGCTCTTCACCGTGGACTCCAGAACTTTGCCCACTGACTTCGCCTGCTGCAGCTTTTCATCTCTGGCCTCGTCCAGTCTTTGGATCGCTTCTATTACACGTTTACTGTGTTCTGTGAGGGTAGAATAAAGTTTTTTTAGTTGAAGAGTTTAAACTTATAGACATCCACTGCTGGACACAGGTCTCCTGCATGGACGCCCACAGGTCTTGCGCCGCCTGAATCCAGCGGCTCCCTGCGACTCGTTTGATGTCGTCGGTCTATCTAGTGGGGGGTCTGCCAACAGTGCGCTTCCCGGTGCGGGGTCGCCACTCCAGCACCTTGGGACTCCATCGACCATCAGCTCTTCGAACTATGTGCCCCGCCCATTTCCACTTCAGTTTCGCCACTCGCAGAGCTATGTCGGTGACTTTGGTTCTCCTACGGATCTCCTCATTTCTGATTTGATCTCGCAGGGATACTCCGAGCATAGCTCTCTCCATCGCCCGCTGAGTGATCCTGAGCCTTCTTATGATGTGTGATGTTTCAAAATGTCAAAAATAAATTTCATACTCACGTGTATCCTCGAACCTATGTAAGCTGAGAGGTCCGTCGTGTTCACTGGGCGGAGTCGGGGGGTAGGCACTCTCTTTGCTGTTCGCGCTGCTCGTACTTAACGGACTCTAGAATAGAATGAATTATATAGGAATTCTAGTCAATAAACAACAATTCAAAGCCTATGGCCCAACAGTTAAAAGTGCTGAAACGGAAAGGTCGCAGGTTCGAGCCCCACCCGTTGCACTATTGTCGTACCAACTCCTAGCACAAGCTTTTCGCTTATTTGGAGGGGAGAGGAGAATATATTTATATATTTTTTATTCGATGACAAGATAGCCCTTGAATGCGATCTCACCTGATGTCGATATAAGTCAAGTTCAGCTTGGTTATTTTAAAAAAAACTACTAGGGCTCGTCAATGCCATCTATAGTTTTTTTTTATACTGGACTAGCTACTGACATTTTTTTTTTTGATTGACGCCATTTTGGACCTGATTGACGTCATTTTGGCGCTGCAAACCTATACTTGGCCGATACGAGTGTCTCGGGAACTAATAATTTGCAAAATGGCGCACCGACCTCTAATACTTAATCTATGAAATCATAGAAACTACAAATTTAGCTTAGACCTACAATTTGTAGGTCAAATAGACTGAAAATTGTGCTTTTTTCCTTGGATAGAACATCCACTATTAATACTTATGACATCAAAAAGTCATTTTCGAGTTTTTGCAAATTAATTAATTTATTTATTTATTTTATTTCTTTATTTATTTAATACGTCTTTGTTCTATAGTATGAGCGATATTATGTTCTGGGAAAGTGCTAAAGTGCTAAATAACAAACCGTACATGTATCCTGGGCCTGCGGTGCGGCGGCGTGGGCGTCACGGCCGTGGGCGTGGGCGTGCGGGATCCAATCACGTGCGATATGCATCCGTCCATTAGCTGCTTCAGATCCTGAATGGAGAAAAGATATGGGTAAAATAAAGTCAACTATAACACTCTTAATAGTGTATGTGTGTGAGCGTGTATGTGTACGTGTGTGGGTGCATACGTTTGTGTATGCATACGTGCATGTATGCATACGTGCGTGCGTACGTGCGTGCGTGTATGCGTGCGTACGTGCGTGCGTGTATGCGTATCATGAATATTTTATTTTTTACTTAATAAAGAACTGTCCAATACATTCATACACTTACTTCGAACTCTTCATCGCTCAAATGTTTGGTGTTGCACGGATCGCAGGCTAACATCAAAAATTCTAGGCCTTGACTCGCCCATCTGTAAAAACAGAAAAATAAACACAAAAAGAATGTAAAGCATGAGACAGTTCAGCAAAGTGCTCCCCCCGCCCCTCACTAAAGTCCTGATATTATTAATAATAGTATGTTGACTTAAGTGTTTTTTTTTTTCAGTTTAACTTTGTGCAATGGCAAATCTTCCAAATTGGAATGCTTATCGATATTATAAATGCGAATTTTGAGGACCTAGAGAGTTACATACGTTGGTTATTCCGGAAAAACAGAGGGTATTATGAAAGTCACGTCTTACCTAGGCCTCAAACCTCGCCCCCGATCACAACGCTCCACTACGAAGCTCATCCAACAACGGGCGAATTCGATGACCGCCCGCGCCACTCTTTTCGCCCACTCTGCTTCTTGCTGCGTCGGCTCATCCTGCTCCGCTCGCTTCGCTTGCGCTGACTTGGACCCAGACAGAAGCGCTTCGATATCGTTCAGAGACTGTGCAAAAAAAACATGAATACTAGTACCAGACTACATCCTTAGTAAGTTTTTGAAGGCCGGGCGTTGAACTTTTCTTGAGGCTACACTTTTTCTCACTGAGGGAGCAAAAACGATTTTTGCTCACTGGTTTTAGACAGCAAAGACACCTTTTTTGAACAATTTAATTGATTATTTATTCTGTACATTATAATTTTAAAAACTAACTACTACTACTAAAAAAAAGAAAAAAAAAATGAAAAAAAGTGTGGAGAAGTGAGGTGAAAAGTTGTATGTATCACACGATAGCAAAGTTTTTATTTCTTGTGCCTTTAAATCCCTCCCTACACTCTCTCTCTCATTCAGGATTCTAACTTAGAATCACTCGCTACGCTCGAGATTCAAACTCTCTCAAAAGGCACTCGGAACAAAAATAAACTTTGCTATCTTGTTAAACAAATAACTATTTTACTTCTCTAGCAGAAAATTTGTAGTTAAGTAGTAAAAATGCTTACCGGACTAACAAAAGTGTTGTCATCAATCACACTAGCTTCTCCTTCTTCTCCAATGCTCTCAGATCTTAGGAGACGCATCTTCCGCGGAGAACCTCCCACATTCCGGACGGAGAACATCCTACATTGCGGAGAATCGTTGACGAACCTGTGTAGTTCCTTATGTATCTGTAACAATAGGCTATATTTCGCGAATTTCAAGAGTAACAGGAATATTGCTCAAATCAAAAACAGAAAAACGAAATACTTTTCTATGTTTGTGAAATGAAAATAAATACGTAAAATGTTAATACTACTAAGTTAATACCACATTCAGATGATTTACGACACAGATGTTCACAGAGTTAGTCAATTATAACTTTCAAAATGTCCTAAATAGGCTGTATCGAATTTCAAATACATATGAGTTTAAGAAGTCTCTAAATCCATAATGGGTCATGAAGTCCTTACATTCATTTTTTCAAAACAGAAAAAATTTACTTCAACACTCCTAGAACTACAGTCTATTTTTTTAAAACAGAAAAAATGGACACATGGACTTCTTGAACTTCGCCATTCATATGAGTTTGTAACCATTTCAAAGCATACGCCAGCCTAATAGTTTAGAGTTCAGACTACCCTCAAAATTTTCAGCACCCAAAATCGTGGGATTCCTCAAACCACAATACAAACTCAAATATTTTCGGTCAACGTTAAGAAAAAAAACACCAACACCAAGCACACGAATATTGGAAACGACAAAGCACAATGCAAACATTTGATCCAACAATGCAAACATTTGATCCAATATCGTCGCCCTACCATCGGGTCGGCTGTGGAAGAGGACTCGTGTACGATCATGGTCTCGGGCCTCTTTCTTCTCAGTTTAGGGGTCTGAGGGCGGGAGGGCTGGAGGGAGGAGGGGCGCATGCGTCGGACTTCCTTCTCTCGCAATTTCAACGGCGCCTGCGCGAATTTGTACAGCTCTGTGTGCAGCTGCGAACATACGTGCGTGCGAGCGTGCGGTTAGTACGCATGCGTGGAGTGAGCGTGCGGGCATGCGACTGAATATGCTGGAAATGCGGGTTTTTAACTATCCCATATGATTGTGAAAATGTTGACTTTGTTTGTTAAGCTATTGCATAGCTTCTATCGCGGGCCAGCGCGGAGACCGAATCCAGAAATTCCGTAACGAAAATAACCTGACTCGGGACTCCTCTACGGTGAGCCGCTAGATGGCGTTGATAAAAAATGCTATGCAATAGCTTTACCGCGGCAGTCCCCGAGTGCCACACGTCTTTTTTTGGTTTCCTTTATTATTTTAGGTCAATTTAAGTATACATAGATGTAAGCTAATATTATGAAAGTTACTAATATTAAAGGGGAGATAATGTGGTATAGTGTAGGTAGATATAAAACTTTTAGTATGTAGGTAATCTGAAGCTGTTTTGACTTTTGTCAGTTTGGAATAAATTTGTTGCTCCGACTGGGTGTTTTATTGGCATTTTTTACAATGATACACCTTAAATAATGATTAGACAAGGACTGTAATTAGCTTTTGCCCATTTGAGTGGAGTTAATTCTCTCTTTCTCTAAGGCTGAAATCTATAGACCGCACATTCTGCAGAGACTCAAGACAAAGTAAAAACGAGACAGATTTATGTCATAGCATATTTTTGTCTCGCTTTAACTCTATCTTAAGTCCGAGATAAGTCAGAGCACGCTTTATAGATCTCAGCATAAGCCTTCAAGAATACCCATGTAAAAAATTACGTCAATCCGTCCGTTAAAGTAGAAACCAATGAACAAACACAGTGTCGCATTTACGAGACTAATATTAGTGAAGAAATACAAAAGCTTTAAGAAACATCTGCTTTTCTTTTGAAAAACTTTGTTTTGACAAAAAATTTTTTTAATAACGTCAATAGTGTATTTTACTATTAGTGAGAAATAATCTAGTAATATATAAATGAGATAGTTTAGGCAGTAAGAAACTGGGAAAGTCAGAGTTTTGTTTACAAAATAAATTGATTAAAAGTAAGAATCTTGATACCAATTCTACACTAAAATAAAACGTTTTAGACATTTTTTTTTTTTATATATAGACTAGCGCTTGGCTGCGATCACACCTGATGGTAAGTGAAGATGCGGCCTAAGATGGAACGCACTTGCCTAGAAGATGCCTATTCACTCTGGATTTGTGTGGTATACTCTACTTCTACATAAACGTGTAAGACAAACCTCGAATCCTAGTTTGTAAACTTGCAGCAAGAGTTCCCTGACCCGCGCTATCATACTGTCGCGTATGTCCTTGGGCAGTTCGTGCGATGACAAGTGGTCAGGCTGACTTCGTTCCAGTATGTACGCCGTGTGACGCACCAGGCAGTCCCTGATGGCCATCAGACTGTTCTGTTGAGAAAAATGATGATGAGATTCAATAGAACCAAGACTACCTAAAGCTTTTGACTAACGTCGAGGTAACCTTGTTTACTGTCGGGAGTCGTTAGCCTCTTCCAGCAATAGAGTAGAATAGAATAGAATAACTTTTTAATTCAAATAAACTTTTAAGTGCTTTCGAATCGTCAAATTATTCTACCACTGGTCTAAACCAATGGTAGATTCATTAGTAATAATTGAACTGAACAACTAATTGTTCAGTTCAATTATTATGTTGTAGGGAATTTAATAGGATAATACTACAATGGATGAATGAATGGATGTTTGTTACTCGATCACGCTACGACGACTGAACCGATTTGGCTGAAATTTGGCACAGAGATATACGCATATTAAAGTCTGAAACAACACAGGCTACTTTATGTCCCGGAAAATAAAGTGTTTGTGTGGGAATTAAAATACACGCGAACAAAGTCGCGGGCTTCAACCAGTATGTTGATAATTAACAGTAACTCTATTCTTCATGACGTATTATGTATGTGGTATACATATTTATTTATATATTTTCATATTCGTAAGTTTAATGGCAATATTTACAAAACACAGTGGTTAGGCTGAGCGCGATGCGACCGCGCGAGCCCATTACGCCACATTGAGTTTTGGAACATATAGTTTATACAAAATATCCGTAAGTTTAAATGGCGGTACTTACAAATATCCTTCCGGAATGTACTCGATGTCGCTGGGCCAAGCGCGAGGCGAGCGCGCGGGCCCATTGCGCCGCTTGAAGGGCGGCTTCGCGCTCGCTCGCGTACACGCACTGTGCTTCACGACATATCGTGTACACCAAATACCTGCAAACATTGTAGTATTGAAATAATGCAATGGAATTTTCTAGTATAATTCTTGCAATTCACGAGGGCACGTGGCTCGTGGTTGTGTGTGTGTCGCATCTGTATAAAGGTCGTAGCCCATTTACACGACACCGCTCCCACACAACCAAAGTATGAGCATTCAAATATGGACTTAATATCGTGCTCTGGAGGTGCACTTTACAGTAACAACACTAAATAGAAAACAGCGCACGGTACCGTTACCGTACCGCGGTGTTGTTACTGTAAAGTGCACCTCCAGAGCACGATATTGAGTCCATATTTGAATGCTCATACTTTGGTTGTGTGGGAGCGGTGTCGTGTAAATGGGCTACGACCTTAAGTGTGAGCGAGAGCTTGTTCGCGCCTGACCGCTCCTACATAAAATCCTGCCAGGCACGCATACTTACGCAATGCGCATGTACACGACGTAACCACAAGTAAAGCTCTCACGCCCTCGTGAATTGCAAGAACTACAACCGGTTTCTCGGAGCAGTGGTCTGCGAAGTTTTGGAATATTTATTCATTCACATGTATTCGTGAACAACACTTTTTACTGCGACTGTATCCATGTCTTTCTAAAACGAAATTTTGTATGGAGCTATTGAATTGTGACGTCATGACTCAATAACGCTTTCTTTTTCTAACAGGAATCTTGAAAGCTCTAAATTTTCGAGGCTAGTTAAGATACTAAAAAAAGAAAAATGACATTGTGTGTATATATATTTTTTTCTTTTTTCTTGCATTTATTCATATTATTATAATCAAGGCAAGCTAATAATAATTAAATATAATTAAATTTAGTTAGATATAGTATAAAATTTTTTTTTTTTTTTTTTTAATTTAATTAACATTAAATACAATTGGGCGGAGGATGTATTTTGGACAGCCCTAGCACAGACTACGGTCTAATTGGGCTGCCAATTACAATCACCAGCCACAAGTTTTAGTCTTTGGTCTAATGCTTTGGTCTATGAATTATGGTGTAAATTGTGTCACTTTTTTGTCTTTAAATAAATAAATAAATATTATTAAAAATCTTCATTTTAAATATATAAAAAAAACTTAAACATATACCCAATTAATATATTGTAGTTACCTTTGGTCGTCTGGGTCAGAGTGCTCGTTCTTCTCGAGCTCCATAACATGTTTGAACTTGTCCTCGAATCTCTTGAGCACTCTATTGAGTTGATTGCATGCCATATCACTACAACAAATAGGAAATCCTTTATGGGATTGAGTACAACACTTTAAACGACGGCCTTCCACTTTCCCAAATTCGCGGAAGGGAAGGATTAAGTTAAGGATTCTACCGATACCTCATCTAAATCGGTTCAGGCGTATAGAAGTTATGGTGGAATATAGAAACTCACATACATACACACATACACACATACATACATATACATGAACCCTATAATACTCCTTTTTTCAGGTAGTCGTATAATAAAAAACTAAATGTGGTATAAAAATAGGGTACACTCTACGAATACATAATAAGTAAGGAAGTCTAATTCAGAACAAAATCCACTCAAAAAATGGCCCTACTTCAAACCAAAACGACGTATGATTCAAAATACGAATCATACGAATCAATTCCGCAGGCAAGCAGGGATTGATACGCGCGCGTGCTGCTATATTTGCTATGACAGCTGAGTCATTGGACGATGTTATGAAAATTTGACGTGCAAGGAAAATGACCAACTGTTGACGTGCTATTTTTATTTATAATCCCCACCCACTTTTAATCTCCACCCACTTCGGCAAAATTTTTGTTGGAGTCATTTTTTTAACGGAGTTAGACTTCCTTCTTCTTCTTCTTCTTCTTCATCAACTAATGGACGTCCACTGCTGGACATAAGTCTCCTGCATGGACCTCCACAAGCCTCGGTCTTGCGCCGCCTGAATCCAGCGGCTCCCTGCGACTCCTTTGATGTCGTCTGTCCACCTAGTGGGGGGTCTGCCAACACTGCGCTTCCCGGTGCGGGGTCGCCACTCCAGCACCTTGGGACCCCATCGACCATCAGCTCTTCGAACTATGTGACTTCCTTACTTATTATTTATTCGTAGGGTACACTTAACTAATACGTCCCAATTTGTCATAGACTTACGCAAAGGCCGGCGGCGCCAGGACGGCGGCTTGCGGCGCCCTCGCGGCCAGTCTCGCGGTGAACGCCCACTCGGCCGCCAGCGTGGCGCGGCTCTGCGCCTCGGTCTCCGACATCGTTCGCAGGTACGACAGATATTGCTGGGTAACGGAATCATAAGTACATATAAATACCTACTACTTTACGTACCACAACATTATGTTGTATATTGTACCAGCTGATTGCCCGCGACTTGGTTCGCGTTGATTTAGTTTTAAAATCCCGCCGGAACTGTTTCATTTTCCGGAATAAAAAGTATGTCACTCTCGATGTCTTCAACTATACCCATGCAAAAAATCAGGTCGATCCGTAAGTCTGTTGCAGCGTTTGAAGGACAAACCAACTAACAAACACAGTTTCATATAGTTTGGTAGGATAGTAGGATGGTTAACTATATCTTCATCATCAGCCACCCATCAAGAGCTCACTACTGAGCGCAGATCTCCTCTCAAGATCTATAGAGATTTCAGCCTAAAACCTTTCTCTGAAATTTGAGCTTTTGTCAGAAATCTGAGCTGAGTGAGAGTGGGTCTATACCCACTCTCACTCAGCTCAGATTTCTGACAAAGTTGAAACGAGACAGATTTATTGCAGAGAATATTTGTGTCTCGTTTTAACCTTATTCCACCCTCTCTCTTCTACAACCGCACCGCTCGCCACCGAACACAATTTCACCCTCACCACCTGGGTGCCTGGGGCACTTCGACCATCCGATCTTTTTTTCCAGCACTGGTAGCATGGGCAGGAGATAAACATTTTATCCCCCAATTTATCCACTGACAGGGGATACAATTGCCTTCTCCCTATGCTAGAGCATGGCGACAGGGGAAAGGAGAAGTATATCCCTATTTGACATTACAAGGGGAGCAACTTCCCCCGGCTATAGCATGGGAACAAATGAAAGAGATAAACTTGTCCTTTTTTGACTTTTGAAAGGGTCAAACGAAAACAAAAACCACAGACAAAAACCACCTACGAATCACCTATTAACTGTCAAAATCACGAGTATAGATAAAAATAATGACTTTTTGAGACCAAATTGACATAAATTTTGAAGTATTGTGGTATTTGTACCTCCTACTTCCATGATTTTCTTATAATGGCAATAATTGCAGGGATAAATTTTCTCCCATTTTATCCACTGTCAATATTCTCGATCCCATGCTCGATGGGTAGATAAGACTAAGTGAGGGGATAAATATTTTATCCTTTTCCCGGGGATACGATTTCTCCCGCCCATGCTACCAGTGCTGATTTTTCTTTCCACGTACTTTGGAACTGTGGAACTAACGTTTCGATGTTAGTAGCTTTTTTTTCAGCTCTTACCTGCAAAGCGGTCTCCACAGTGGCGTCAAAAGTGTAAAGTATGTCAAGCAGATCTCTCCGGGTCTGCGGCAAGGCGCGCGAGCCGCGCAGCGCGGCCTCCACGTTGCGGGCGAACGAAGCGCGCATCTCCGCCGCTATGTCCAAACCCTCTTTGAGTTCGTGTATTAACTGTAAATAAATAATTATTTTATACTAGTTTTTGCCCGCAGCTTCGCACACGTATATTACACAATATAGGGTATCTAAATATATAAAAGGAAAAGGTGACTGACTGACTGATCTAGCAACGCACAGCTGAAACCACTGGAAGGAATGGGCTAAAATTTGCCTGCTTACAGCTGGGTATTATGACGTTGGCATTCGCTAAGAAACTATTTTTGTAAATTCCACTCCTAAGGGGGTAAAATAGGGGTTTGAAAAATCGAACCTAACGCGAGTGAAGCCGCGGGCAAAGGCTAGTTTATTCGACTCGTACACGTGTCGAATAATTTATAAATAAACACAACCGGTACATATAATACAGATACATATCTCGCTCACGCCTCGCTTCGCCTTCTAGCCTGTTGTTAATCTTTTTTTTTTATTTTTATTCGATGACAAGATAGCCCTTGACTGCGATCTCACCTGATGGTAAGTGACGATGCAGTCTAAGATGGTAGCGGGCTAACATGGAAGGGGTATAGCAGTGTAAATTCAACCTATACCCCTTATCGTTTTCTACACGCCATCGTGGCGGAACGCTTAATCGCTTGGCGGCAAGTCTTTGACGGTAGGGTGGTAACTAGCCACGGCCAAAGCCTCCCACCAGACCAGACCGGAGACAATTTAGAAATTATAAATTCCTAAACTGCCCCCGCCGGGAATCGAACCCGAGACCTCCCAGTTATAAGACCACAGCGCTCACCACTGCGCCAGGGTGGTCGTCAAAAATATTGGTCGAAAATCTTGGTGTGTGATTCGCCGCGGAAACGGTTCATTTCGCTTCGCTTTCGCATTTCTATGTGACTAGATTCGAATCGATCGATCGATGTGATTTTTTGCATGGGTACCTATAGTTGAGTACCGGGACAGTGACATAAGCTCCTTTTTATTTCAGAAAATCAATTTCTTTGAAAACTAAATCCACGTGAGCGAAGCCGCGGGCATCAACTAGTTACAAAATAAACACGCTTTGCCACGCGTTGTGTTCGCTGTGTTAACAAAGGCTTAAATAGCCTCCATAGCCCAACGGTTAAAGGTGTGGACTGAAAACTGTAAGGTCGTAGGTTCGAATCCCACCCGTTGCACTATTGTCGTACCCACTCCTAACACAAGCTTGCCGCTTATTTGGAGGGGATAGGAGGATATTAGTCAACTTCAGGTTGCCTAATATTCTTTAAAAAAAAAAAATACCTGTTTGATAGTAAGGCAAGAGGGCTGCTCGGGCCGGCCCTCCATCCTCAGGGAGAGGTAGTCGTGAACGGCTTCCATACAAATGCTGGTCAGCAGCAGGAAGTGGCTGCGGTACGACGGCAGCTGCATGGACAGCGTCTCCTCGCACCAGCAACCATATCTAAGGGAGGCCACATTCTTTTTTTTTATTCGATGACAAGACAGTCCTTGACTGCAATCTCATCTGTTAGTAAGTGACGATGCAGTCTAAGACGGTAGCGGGCTAACTTGGAAGGGGTATGGCAGGTTACTCATACCCCTGATCAGGTTTTATGTATATGCTATTGTGCCTGAACGCTAAATCGCTTGGCGGTAGGGTGGTAACTAGCCACGGCCAAAGTCTCCCACCAGACCAGACCAGAAACAATTTGGAAATTATAAATTCTGAAATTGCTCCCGCCAGTAATGGAAACTGAGACCACCAGTTATAACATTACAGCGCTAACCACTGCGCCAGGAAGGTCGTCAAATATACCATCAAGTTTGCATAAAGTTTAGGGATTCAAAAAAAGGATCGATACCTGAGTATAGTATCGATACTTTTGGTTCGATACCTAGGAAAGCTCCCGAAAGCTGTACCACTCCATCGAGAGAGATAACGCTATACATCAGAAAGAGAATAGTATAGATTGTAGTCTATAGTATTCTCAGCAAAGTGATGAAACTCAATTTTATTTTAGTTCATAAATGATGTCGTGAAATGCGACCTAAACTTTCTAGTTTAGGTCTTTCTGAATTTTTCTAGATTCAGAAAGGCCTTTTTTCTTATTAGTGAACAAATACTTTTTTTGAGTTTTCTCTGTCTTGATCTAGGTGTGCAATGTGTTTTTAAATATTAACCTAACCTACCTGCGAAATTCATAAGTATTCTTAATGACATAGTTATTATGTGTATCAGTCTTCTGCTCTGTATCTTTGGTATCTTCTACAACTTCTGTTGAGTCTTCTTCGACACCTTCTGCCTGAAATGAATACAAAAACATCATGGATGTTCCGTAAATATAAAGTATAAATAAATAATCGATACCTCCTACTCCTTATGGTATCCCGCAAAATTGGCATTTTAAGTTTTTTTGCACTATATCATTTGTTTTTATCTATTTTACATGCTCGTTTAAAAAAAAAATTAAAAACAGCATTTTTTTACATACTTTCAAGACGTATAAAGTTGTATCGTTATTAAAACGACGGCCTAAACCATTTTATTGACCTTCACAACAATTTATTTGTATTTTTCTACTTTTTTTTTTGCATGTATGTAATCTATTTTACCTATAATAATTTTACAATATTGTTTGCTCATTTATTTAGAAATTTTGTTTTTAAGACTTAGTCTATCCGGTGCCTCTTTTTTTTTTTGTATGAATGCTGTGTATGCTTGTTATTGATATACATATCAGTCAATGTTGCAATGTTTTTGTATGTTTGTTTTTGAATGTATAATATGTATATTGTTAGTATACCTAATAAATAAATAAAAAAAAAACAATTAACGCGTCACGTAAGCGTTTTAGGGGATACAACAACTTACGTAGGAGATATAGAAATAATTGACGACCCACCTGCGGTTCAAGTAGAGTAAGATAGACCTTGTTTAAGAGTTTGTTGCACATCTTATTCATGAACATCATACAGCGTCGAACGCCCTGAGTCTTCAACATCTCGTAGTGGTAGTCACTATTGAATAGAATAGAATAGAAATATAGAATAGAAATATTTTTTTATTTAAATAAACTTTTATAAGTGTTTTTGAATCGTCGATGAATCTACCGTTCTTCTTGGATTCGGAATGCCCTTCCTGCCGAGAAGAGCCAGCAATAAGCTTGGCGGTTGCTCTTTTAAAAAAAAAAAATGTTACAATAGGTAACAAAACTATGCTATGTATACAGTGTTTCCACAGTGAAGTTTCAAAAATACCTCCATACAATCCAATGCATGTTAAGACGGGTAGACAGAAAGCAGACCCATTCCCGTTGGTGGCACCCGTTCATGACGCATAATCCAGTTCGCTCAGCCATATTTGAGGGAACGTAACAACCCGCACCACACAACACCACCAAATGACTGACAAAAAATGTTATCAGAAGTGGGATTGTTTTGCCGCCATTTTTCTATTTCTATTACAGACGTAGAAAATTTTTTTAACCGACTTCCAAAAAAAGAGGAGGTTCTCAATTTTACAGAATATTTTTTTTTTTGTATGTTGCCCGATTACTCGAATACGCCTGGAACAATTTGGAAAATTCTTTTTTTGTTTGAAAGGGTATACTTCCCAGGTGGTCCCATTGTCACTTACCGGTAAGCAGAGACCTCTGTTCGCCCAAGTAGCCTCAGCTGCGCGACGTCACGTAGCGGCCCGATATCGTATACGTCGTGAGTCGCTTCGCGTTCGTAGTTGTGTTCGCCGGATATGTAACCACTTTCGCTTGATGCACTAGTGTCGTTGGTGCTGTACGTGTCTGACACAACTATTTCCGGTGTCAATTCTGCAGTGAATTCTACGAATGAGAGATAATAACAATGGTAACAACTGTTCCGGTTTCGCAACAATAAGTATTTACAACTAGATGATGCCCGCGACTTAGTCCCGGGATTCCCGCGGGAGCTCTGTGATTATCTGGGATCGAATGTAACTTATGTGTTTATCCTGGGTATAAGCTTTCTCCAGCCAAATTGGTTCATTCGTTGTGGCGTGAAAGATTATTTTTGAAATATACGCACGCACGCACGCACGCACGCACTGTTACTCCGTAGGCTCGGCGGTCTTATAAGAAAAACACAGGCCGTACTGGAACTTAGTTTATTTTCGCACTGTTTCTGACATTGTTTTGTTGCAGCAATTAGGCTAATTACCAGAACGACTGGTTTGATTTCCCTCGGTTAAACGTTTTTATATATACTTATATTGCTGAATATCACTTTCCTGAATAATAGCATCTCAGCAATACATGCATCGAAGTATATTGCACAATTGCACCTTTTCCAATATTAGCGCCTCAGCAGTGAGTTAGGGATGTAACAGCACGCACACACGCACGCACGCACGCACGCACGCACGCACGCACGCACGCACGCACGCACGCACGCACGCACGCACGCACGTACGCACGCACGCACAGACAACTGACAAACACTACAGATGAAACTACTCACCCGCTTTCTCCTGTCCACTATCAGTAGTATCAACTCCTTTTTTCTCCTCACTTCCGATCCCTTTTTCATCATGTCCTGCCGCCAAAATTTCATTACTCTGTACGTCAGTTTCCTTCACCTGGTCGTCAGAGTGATCAGATTTCCTGTCGGACTGGCCACTCGAGTCGCTGTTGTTGGAATCGCTCGTGTTGTTGTTGCTCACGTTGAAACGCACTTGACATGGTCTTTGCGTGGTCGAGGATTTTCTGATGATGAAATCAAAACAGAATTAGTGAAGTATGGAAAGAATTATCAAAAATCTCAAAGGGAAAGAATTATCAAAAATCTCTCCCGTCAGTTCTAGAGACATTCGTATCTGCTTAGTGCTTACAGCGCCAAAATGGCGTCACTCAATTCCAATATGGCGTCACTGAATTCCAAAATGGCGTCAATCAAGATTTAGTAGTACGTGGAAAAAAAGATCTGGAGCAATTGATGGTCGAAGTGCTCCAGGCATTCAGGTGGTGAGGGTGAAATTGCGTTCGTTGGCGAGCGGTTCGGATGAAGATAGAGGTTGGAATGAGGTCAAATAGCTCTTCAGAACACTCCCCGTAGAATAAGAAACACAGTTTCACCCTCACCACCTGGGTGCCTGGAGCACTTCGACCATCCGATGTGCCAGATCTTTTATTCCACATACTTTGAAACTGTGGAACCAACGGTGTTCCCACTAAATTACAACATGAGGTTATTCAAGGGGCGGACCAACAAATTCCTAAAAAGCCGGCAACGCATTGGTGGTGCCTCTGGTGATACAAATTTTCATGGGCGGCGGTAATCACTTAACATCAGGTGAACCGCCTGCTCGTTTTTTTTTATTCGATGACAAGATAGCCCTTGACTGCGATCTCACCTGATGGTAAGTGACGATGCAGTCTAAGATGGTAGCGGGCTAACTTAGAAGGGGTATAGCAGTGTAAACTCAACCCATATCCTTAATCGGTTTCTACACGCCACCGTCCGTAAATCGCTTGGCGGCACGTCTTTGACGGTAGGGTGGTAACTAGCCACGGCCAACGCCTCCCACTAGGCCAAATTTTGCTCGCTAAAATATATAAAAAAAAAAAAAGATTTTACACTGGAACTGACCTGCTGCTGGGTTCCGTGGAGACGCCGTGTTCCAGGCCGCGGCGGCTCTTGGCGCGCACGGTGCGCAGCATGCGGCGCACGGACAGCACCTTCAGCCGCATGTGCAGCGCCGTGTTGTACCACAGGCACATCGCCTGCCAATATATAACGATTAAAGTTTCGCACGCGACGCCACATACTCCTCTCTTCTAGCTGGGAATTGTTTCCGCAAGTAGATGATAAACACCTTGTTCATTTGCAACAAGGGTGACATAATTCAAAATCGACGATGGGAGTATTCTCTCGTTAGAGAGTAATGTTTTGTGAATGCTGCGGTCTCGAAACAACACAGCGGCCAACAAAGCGACAGAGCATTAAGTCACAAACTCTCTCGCTCTTATTTTTTTGTGCTTAGCGTAATGTTATTTTTATAGCAAAAAGTATAAATTTTCGACATTAAAATTGGTGAATTTTGAATTATGTCACCCTTGTCGCAAATGAGCGGCCTGTTTTACATGCTCTAATAATGTTAGGGCTCGTGGCCAGCTGAACTCACTTTTGAACCAAAGCAGGCTACCCAGATCGGAGAATACTTTAGGAATTATTGCTGGTGAGCCAATGTATTTTTGTCGTTGGTCAGATACATCCCTGCATTTAAGCTGTACGTGTTTACGTGCAAAATTATGACGCGGCACATAAGATCACAAATGGATGTGAAAGTAACTAGAATAGCCTCAATAGCCCAACGGTTAAAGGTGTGGGCTGAAAACTGAAAGGTCGTAGGTTAGAATCCCACCAGTTGCACTATTGTCGTACCCTAAAACAAACTTTTCGCTTATTTGGAGAGGATAGGAGGATATTGTGTCGAAAGCTTGTGTTAGGAGTGGGTACGACAATAGTGCAACGGGTGGGATTCGAACCTGCGACCTTACAGTTTTCAGTTCACACCTTTATCGTTGGCTATTGAGGCTTCATACATTTCAACACTATGCGGTAATGGTGTTTCCTCTGCAAATTCTGCATCAGGTGAGCTAACAACACGACATTTGGTTGGTTGGACACACAATATGGTTGAGCGAAGCAATGGCTGGATCATGCGTCATGCTCGTGAACGGGTGCCACCAACGGGAATGGGTCTGCTTTGTCTGCCCGTCTTGACATGCGTTGGATTGGTGTACCTACGTATGCATTTTTGCATTTTTGAAGCTTTATTGTGGAAGCACTGTATACATAGCATAGCTTTGTAAAAAAAAAAATTTTTTTGAAAAGAGCAACTGCTGAGTTTCTTGCCGGCTCTGCTCAGCAGAATGTGCATTCCGAACCAGTGGTAGATTTATGACGTGTCATAGGAGCTACAAGTTAGCCTATATGAAATAAATAAATTTTGAATTTGAATTTACCAACGACTTGCAGCTAAGCAATTGAAACAAAAAAAGACGTGTGGCGCTCGGGGACTGCCGCGGTAAAGCTATTGCATAGCATTTTTTATCAACGCCATCTAGCGGTGAGAGGAGTCCCGTGTCAGGTTATTTTCGTTACGGAATTTCTGGATTCGGTCTCCACGCTCAAGGCCCGCGATAGAAGCTATGCAATAACTTAAAACTTATCAAGACAAAGCTACTGAACTCAACTTACTCTCAACCTGTTCATAGTCCTGTGTGAGAATAGTGCGGGGTGCTCCACTGAAGCCGCTTTGCTGGACGGGTACAACGCTATCGCCGCGTCGTAAGCGTCGAGCAGTTCCCCAACTTGCTTCATAGCAATACCCACTGCGGAAGTGCAGCGCTCACAGTCGAATGATACGCAGCCAAAGAGATAATCTGAAAGAGATTAAATCGCGAGAGTCTAAGATGTAATTAACCCCGACGCGGTGTTATAAGATTTTTTTTTTTTTTAAATATTAGCCCTCCAAATAAGCGGAAAGCTTGTGTTAGGAGAGGTTCCGACGTGCAACGGGTGGGATTCGAATCTGCGACCTTACAGTTTTCAGTTCACACCTTCAACCGTTGGGCTATTGAGGCTTAAAGTTTGACGTGTGTGTGTACGTGCGTGCGTGCGTGCGTGGTGCGTGCGTGCGTGCGTGCGTCCGTGCGTGCGTGGGTGAGTATGTGCACGTGAGGGGAGTGTGTTTGAAAAGTGAATTAGTCGGGAAAACTCCTGCTATGTTTAATAAAAATCGGTCCAAGATGGCCGCCGCCACAAAATGGCGGCTTACATATTTTTATTGTAACGATTACTGACTAGCGATTAGGATGTTGTAACATGTCGGGGGTGTTTTAAATTTTTAATTTACACTTGTTTAGAGAAGGTATTAGCAATCTAAATATTTAAAAGGAAAAGGTGACTGACTGACTGATCTATCAACGCACAGTTCAAACCACGGGTCGGAGCAGCCCAGCAAGAAGAAGATGGCCATGAAAAATAAATAAAAATTATTCACCTTCATTGTTGTCTTCGAAATTTTGTTCTTCTGCTTGATTTGTAAGATCCTCTTGTGATCCCTCGATGGGAGACAGAAGCCGCGATCGGTTTCTACAAGGATCTGGATTCTCAAACCTAGGATGCAAAGGACGATTTAAAAAGGAGGATTTGACCTAAGATCTTAGAGATGAGTTTCACCTGTGTTTACTTCCTCTAATAATATCTTTTTAACTGTTTAAATGGATATACATATTATATAAATAATAAAAAAATATAAAGCTTGTATTCAAATAATTGTTTTCTCGTAAATTCGACATTATAATCGAAGTCAGTCATCTATAAAAAATCAAATATCCACCGACTTATACGTATTGTATCAATTTTTTTTGAGAAATTTTTTGGTGATCCATAACAAAATTTATCTATTCAATTTATCTTTCTATTTAGGAACTACATATAATTGATTTCCACTATACAGGGAATTCTACTGTGGAAATGATGGCTTTGACTCTCAGATACTTCATAACATATTATTTTTAGTAAACCTGAATAAATAAAATAAATACGATCTTTCTTTATAGGAATCTCGTACACACTTACTTGTATTCATGGATCTTTAGAATGATGGCTGGGATCATATTCCGCTGGGAGCACAGAAACTCGTCCTGTTGGCTGAGGCTTCGACCGGCCAGCTTCGCTTTGAGCTCCAGCCATATGAGATCCTTTAACTCGTTCTGCCATACTTGCTCCTCACGACTTATCTGTTGAAAAATAAAACAAATGCATTTATCTTTTCCTTGGTGTACAAACTATCTGGTCTATAAACTCTACGAACAATGAAAATGAAAAGTCGAATTGTAAGCATAAATGTGAGTGTCTCTGGGACTAATATTGCAACTGGCCTTTATATATTTTTTTTTTTTAAAGAATATTAGCCAAGCTGAACTTGACTTATATTCTCCTCTCCCCTCCAAATAAGCTGAAAGTTATTGTCGTACCCACTCCTAAATGTTAGGAGTGGGTACGACAATAACTCAACGGGTGGGGATCGAACCTGTGACCTTTCAGTTTTCAGTCCGCACCTTTAACCGTTGGGCTATTGAGGCTATTAAATTAATTGGACACACATATGCAATAAAGAGTCAACGCACACTACTTATCAATTGAAAAGTTAACTTTATTCCTTTACATTACGTAAGTATTTAATTTGACAAAGTTTTATGGGTTGAAACGTTATTGCGTATGTGCGTCCAATTAATCCATGATTTTGTATAAAATCATAGATGGGTCATTCTACCAAATGGTAGAAAAATAAAATATTTTTCTTAATTTACAAATTAAACTTTTTATTAGCTTATTATAATAGGATTTAACTTAATAACTATCTTAAAAATAAAAACAGAGGTCAATCACTATAATTTTAAGAAATAATTACACATTTTGGTATTGTCATATTGACATGAGTGATAAGAATTTCGACATGAGTGACAGGAATTTTCTTAAACTACTAATTAAAGTAAGCAAACAAAACAGGATTATAAGCTCTAATCATATTTGGTGTCAACAATCTAAATATGTCAATTTCAAGTAGAAAACAAAAGAAAAAAACTCTATAAAAAATAAAAAATAAAATTCTACAGAAATGACGACCGAAATGCAACATTCCCTGTAGAATAAAACCTGGACACTAGGATTATTAAAATATATCATTTTCTTCGTCTGACGAAAACAAATTGTTTGATGAACCATATTTCAGAATATTCTCTGAAAGTTTTCCATTAATTGGGTGTGTGATATTTTCTTTAAAAGGTTTTCGTTTTTTTATTGGAAAAATCTCTTCGTCATCAGAAGCAGCTGATGGTTTTTTATTTTTTTATTATATTTTTTGGCGATGTTACTCCATAACTCCGTCAAATCTGAACCGATTTCAATAATTTTTTTTTTAATTTGAAAGGACATATCGTCAGGTTGGTCCTATTTAAGTTTGGTGAAGATCTAATGAATATCTTCGGAGATATAGGACGGAACTCCTTATTGAATAAGAGCAAATCGCTCTTGATCAGAGTGTGTGTAGGATTTTAACCATGCAAACTTCATAGCATACATAAATATGCTACATTTCTATTTGGAATAATATATTTCAATACTTTTTTTAAAGAGCAAAACAAATGGTCTAGTGAATTGGTCCCATGAAGTTACACTAAAAAGCTTAAAATAATAATATAAAAAAATATTTAAAAAAAACCGACTTCAAACGCCACTTAAAAGTATAAAATAATTTTAGTTTGTACACGTATGTTGAAGTCGGGCCAGCGTTGTGCAATAGTATCATCGTTTCTATATTTTAAGCCCGTCCGACTTCAATATACGTGTACAAACTAAAATTATTAAATCGTAAATACTATTAGGCCGGTATACTTGTTGAATTAGCCCGTGAAACGGACGGGCCTAAATAGAAACGATGAAACCGAGAGATTCACGATGAGTTCTTGCACGCTCGCGCCATTTTTTTCTGATTGCTTTTTGAGATCTAGGAGTGTAGTCTCTTATCGATTTTATTTTCCCATCTTTTTTATTTTTTTTGTATCTTTCTCTATCCTTTCTACGTCTTTCTTCTATTTCAGCTTCAGACATCTTTTCTCTCTTCTTTCGTATCCATGCCTTTTTTTGTTCTTTTAAACGATCTTTTTTTTCTTTTTCCGATCGCCTTTTATATGCCATACCTGCAAAAAAAGTAGTCTGTAGAAAAATTCATCAACAGGAGTGAGTCCTACAGAATTGACATTTCAACAAGAAATACGTCCTCTATGTGAAATTGTAGGTTATGAAAAGATGATTCACTTGATTTCGCTAAAAAACCAGCTACTGGAAGATGCTATGTAATTATTATATTTTTAAATTGTTTACTTACTTTTTTTTGCTGAGTACAGAAATGAGGAACTAACTTTGACACTGGTGTTGAACGCCTACACAACTTTTTAATTCTCTGAATATAAATCACCTGCGAAAATATGGCCGATACTAACGTGCTGGTACAGAGTTAAGGGTTGCTACAAATAGAAAATAATGTTGCAATTTACAAAATAAAAATTACACCATTTTTGGCAATTTCTTTCTACAGGTGTGATTATTTTTTACGAACACTGTATAATCTTAAAAAACTTTTGAAATATTAAGTGATATTTTTTGTAATTTTACTGGATGTCTCTTAGTCATTTATATTACATATTATTTAAGTAAATATACATGCAGAATATTTTGAAATATTTTTTACAGACACGTCATTATAGAATCCCATGTCGCGAACGTTCTACAGGACGTGATCACTCACATACTGTGCCACAAAAGTATAATTTAATAATTAATTATAAAAATTGATATTCGAGGTAATAGATAAGGTCAAGAATTTTAAAAGTTAGGCATTAAAGCTACTTAAAATGTACAGAGCTACGATATATTTCATACGAACACAAAAATAGCATGTCGGTAGAATGACCCAGTTAGGTATAGAGGTCGGTGCGCCATTTGCAATATTATTAGTTCCAGAGACACTCGCATGTCAGATGTGGCGCTTCAAATTGATACATAATTATGCTGTCATTTGTATAGGGACAGTAAGTCCAGAGTTAATGATAGATTAAAGTTAGTCAGTGGGTTAGACAAAAAAAAAATTATCATTACTAACCGTACGTCTACACCCCTTCTCAATATTCCCCATATTGATGAGCATGCTGAACGTGTTGTGGAAATTCACCCTGCTGGCGGGCAGGCTGTCGTCGGCGCTTCTCTCCTGCACATCGTCTTCGCAGGCCGCCTGACACTTCAGCCGGGAAGTGAGCGACATGAAACGACTGCAAGATTCCACCTGGAACGTTGTTACGTTGCCTCAAATATGGTTGAGCGGGTAGCAGCTGGTAAGTCATATAATTAAAAATCAAAAGTGAAAGCAATTATGATTTTTTTTTAATTTTTTTTTTATTCGATGACAAGATAGCCCTTGACTACGATCTCACCTGATGGTAAGTAACGATGCAGTCTAAGATGGTAGCGGGCTAACTTGGAAGGGGTATAGCAGTGTAAATTCAACCCATAACCCTAATCGGTTTCTACACGCCATCGTGCCGGAACGCTAAATCGCTTGGCGGCACGTCTTTGACGGTAGGGTGGTAACTAGCCACGGCCAAAGCCTCCCACCAGTCCAGACCAGAGACAATTTAGAAATTATAAATTTCTTAATTGCCCCCGCCGGGAATCGAACCCGAGACCTCCCAGTTATAAGATCACAGCGCTCACCACTGCGCCAGGGAGGTCGTCAAATACTAGAAAGAAAAACATGCAAGCTACGTACATAGATGATGGAGAAAAATTATTGTTTTTATGAGTTAATCAACACTCAAAACCAAGAGTGAATAGGCATCTTCTAGGCAAGCGCGCACCATCTTAGGCTGCATTTTGACTTACCATCAGGTGAGGTCACAGTCAAGCGCTAGTCTATATATTAAAAAAACTTACTAGAGTAGGCACAGCGGCCTGTGGACTAGGCGAAGGCAGGGAGTCTGCCCTGGGCTCTCTTTGACTGTCCTTCCAATCACGCTCCTTTGATCGCGTTAATTTCAGTCCACAGCGTCTCCTCGGCCGTTCTGTGTACAACAAACTTATTAAAAAAATACTTCATAGATACTCGCAGAAGTGGGAATTAAGCTTGTTCCGAACCAAGCAACAGATCACAAACTTCACAGCAACAAAACAACAAAAGCGAAGTCCTAAATTAATGATGTACTTACTATCACACTAAGGCGAAAGTTTGTATGTGTATGTGTGTGTATGTTTGTTACTCCTTCACGCCACAACGAATGAACCGATTTGGCTGAAATTTGGAATAGAGATAGCTAATACCCAGATTAAAACCCTGATTACTTACGAGAGCGTTTTAAGGTATCGCTCCCGTCTGCAAGACCTTTGCGGGCGTGCGTTACCAGAAAAGCTCTTGATTATGCCCCTTGTAACACTATTTTCTATAAATATTCTTTTTCGTCCGAAGCTACTCGGCTATGGAACTTACTTCCTGAACATATTAGAGACAGTCGGTCAATACACACATTCAAATTTAAAGTGAAGCAGCACTATCTCTCGTTATGTGTTACTTAGTTATGTATATTTATGTAGGTATGTATTATATTATTTATGTATTATGTGTATTTATGTATTCATATGTATTTATGTATCTTCGTGTTTATGTAGTTTATTATTTATTTATATTATATAGTAGGTATTATAGTAAATGTAGTGATGTACATTTTTGACCTCTACCACTCTATAATTTCACCTTACTCACTTTAAAGGGAAGCTGGAAGAAATTTCTTTTTTAGAGATAAGCTTCACCTATGTATACTTCTTCTAATATATCTTCTTTTGTAAATATTTATATGTACATAAAAAATAAAAATAAAAAAATAAATAAAAATTAAAAGATAGGCTATATTTTATCCCGGAAAATCACAGTTCCCATGGGAATTGAAAAACCTTGATCCACGAGGACGAAGTCGCGGGCATCGTCTAGTAATAAATAATTGTCATAATAAAAAGGAATCATCCTTACTACTTAAGTACTAAAAGAACGATGTACTATAAAGCATACGGTTCGTTCTTGTTCAGTGACGGGATTTAATTCCTAATAGTACTTACTACACAAGCCTAGTAACCAAAAGAAAAGACCTATATTAAGGTCTTTACAAGTCTTTTATATGTATATTTATGTAGTCATTTTGGATTTATTTAATATATCACCTGGAGCCGTCGGTGGCGGTACGTCGTCCAGATTCTTGCCTTCGACTAGCATTTTCTGTAAGCTCGTTCCAGATTCATAGATATTCCTGGAAATATTAGAAAACACATATGAGTTTTTTTAATGTTACAATAAAAACTTATAAAAGCTAATTTTATATTTTAAAGTTGTAAGACATTTTGGTAAGATTTTACTTAGAAATACTCAACACGGGGTTGAGAAGTCACACATTTTCTGATGCGATTTAGAATCATAATTTGATGGTTCACAGATTGACGATTTGTTTAACTAACTCCACGCTCCAAATCATGATCACAGTTACAAAAAAAACCTGTTTCATGACAAACTAAATGAGAAAGGCTATAAAAAAAGGAAGACCGTGTTAAGCTACATAAAGTCTCCGATAACCAAGTAGGAGGATTATCAGTGGAACATACAAAAAAAAAAAAAAAAACTTGAGAGGTGTCAAGGGACACCCGGATGGAACGAAGTTCAATGCGAAATAGAAATGAAAATATCTGGCTTGCTTTCTATAAGAGAGAGAGAGAGACAGACAGAGAAACATGCGACGAACATAGCAAAAAGTGTCGTGACAACTTTTCGTAAGAATTTTTTCCGTCTAGCCCCCTTTCACAACGCGCGATAAGGAACTTCGTTCCAAAAACTAACTCCACGCGGACAAAGTCGCAGGCAACAGCTAGGCACAATATAAACCCCCATCACAATAATTATACACAAGTGGCGCGGTAATTGTATGTGCTAATGGGGCGATTAGTTGCCCGTCCTCTCGGCGAGTGATGATAACATATCAGTTGCCATACTGATACGAGTCTCGGGTGCATGTCTGCGTGATTCGTCATCAACTATATTCAAATAAATACGATTATGTATGGCGGAGTATGAATAATTTTTCATGTCATCGTATTAATGGACTTTTAATGGTTTTGTTTTTTCAATGATTGAAACTGCACGATCGCGCTGACGATGATACGTCTGTTTTAATCGATTCCAAAAGAAGAACCAGTTATTTTGACGAGATAGTTATCAATTAATGATGGAAAGCACTGATGAGATCTAGGTTGGAGCGCGCTTGCCTAGAAGATGCCTACTCACTCTTGCCTTAAAGGTTCTCAAATTAGACGTGGCAAGAAATACGAACGCAAGAAAGGCAGTCCCACACCTTATTGGTTCGTTCCACAAACGTTGAACTAAATTGTGTCATGCGAGATTCGTCTTTGATCCTTATTCTCTTTTACCCTTCATCTACAGAAGCGTCTTCAAAATAAAAATGTCCGTTTTCTAAATTCATAGGTAGTCCGATTCGCTTTAAACGGTACCTTGAACTTTCCTTATTTATCTAGTCAACAGGAATCTACACACGAAAATATAGTCTTCTCTAAATCTAAATATATAAAAGGCAAAGGTGACTGAATGACTGACTGACTGACTGACTGACTGATCTATCAACGCACAGCTTAAACTACTGGACGGATCGAGCTGAAATTTGGCATACAGATAGCTGTTATGACGTATGCATCCGCTAAGAAAGGATTTTTGAAAATTCAACCCTTAAGGGGATAAAATAGGGGTTGGAAAAATCGAATTTAACGTGAGCGAAGCCGCGGGAAAAAGCTAGTATTATATAAAAGGAAAGGTGACTAACTGACTGTGATCTATCACTGGACGGATCGGACTGAAAGGCTTAGCAGCTAGTTATTAGGTATCCGCCACGGATTTTTGAAAATTCAACCACTATGGGGGCAAAAAAGGGGTTTAAAAAACGCGGGTAAACGCGCTAGTTTAAATAAAATTAAAGTCATGACCACACCTTCTCTTTTCCTTGTCCCTAATGCGCGCTCTGGGCGGGGTGGTACCCAGCAGATCCGCCTCTGAACCGTCCCCGTTTTCCGACAGCAAATATCTCGAGGAGTGACGCGAATGGCGCATCACCACATCCCCTGCGTCACTGTAAAAGATGAAACACCACTCTAAGTGTGACTTTCCAAGTTAAAATTGCTGTGTGAGTCTTTTACCCTGGCCGTGAAGCCAACCTAGAAGAATCTGTATTTTTTTTAAATTAATGGATGACAAGATAGTCCTTGACTGCGATCTCACATGATGGTAAGTGATGATGCAGTGATGGCAACGGGTTAACTTGGAAGGGGTAAGGCAATATACATTCAACCCATACCCCTATGGGTATGGTAGGTACATGTACCTAATCGGTGCGGTGGCGGTGCATACGGCGTGCTACATGTAGTACGGCCGTTATTAAAAACAGCAATTAAGGCCCAAGACACGGAGCTGCCCGCGAAATTCAAATTTAATTTGGTTTTTCGCCATTTATAAACGAATACGACAAAGTAGGCTTATGGTATTCAAATTGCGCCAATGGCAGTATCATCTTCACAGGTTTATATACTAATCTTTACGTAAAAGTATCCAGTTTAAGAAATTAATCAAAATAATGACTAAATTGTGAGTAACTCACGTCAAACTCATACGCACAGCCAGTACGCAATACTACATAAGAGTCACTAAAATACACTGTACGCATGTTTCACTCCGACACGTGAGGATCTTTTTAGGGTTCCGTACCCGACGGGTAACCAACGGAACCCTATTACTAAGCCTCCGCTGTCCGTCCGTCTGTCTGTCAGCGGGCTGTATCTCATGATCCGTAATAGGTAGACAATTGAAATGTGTATTTCTGTTGCCGATATAACAACAAATTATAAAAATAAATTAACAATTAAAGGGAGCTCCCCTACTAGAAACATGTTTTCGGAGTTTTTATGCGTTCAACTCACATTTGACCGGTTATTTTTGGTCTCTGATGGACTTGTATTTTTTTTTTATAAGAATAGCGGGCAAACGAGCTGGCGGGTCTTCTGATGTAAAGTGATTACTGCCGCCCATGAACACTTGTAGTATCACCACAACCAATGCGTTGCCGGCTTTTCAGGAATTTATTGGTCCGCACCTTGAATAACCCCATATTTTGATGAAGTGAGAATACTATCGAAGGGAGATGATTCCACAATTTGTATGATTTTATCACTTTATTTTGGACGCTACTCGCTGTGCTGTCTAACAAAGACTTTTGAGGTAAACAGGTAAGCTTCCTACTGAATATTTTCGGGAAAGAGAGAAATAAAGAAGTCATCTACCCGTAAAAATATTTAAATTCTTGAAGATTAGTCATACCAGAGTATGACCGATTTTCCTGTCTATCAAAAGATTCTACACGATTATTTTCGGAACACATTTGGATTCTAATTCATATAGTCACACGTCATCACTTGAATATTTGTTTATATTGATAACGATCAATTTCCTTGAAGGTATCTACGCGTAGAGATTAGATAAGCCGCTATTTTAGCAAATTTCTTGTGTACATGATTATCGTTACACATAATATCAGCTATTGTAAAAGTTTGATATTATAATGCTGTGACGTATGCAATGTAACCTTGAGTCGAAGAACATGATAGTCAGTGGTTTACGTGGTTGATGCCACGGTTTTTTTTATTATTCAATGACAAAATAGTCCTTGACTGCGATCTCACCTGGTGGTAAGTGACAATGTAGTCTAAGGTGGTAGCGGGCTAACTTGGAACGGGTATGGCAGTGTGCATTCAAACTATACCCGTTTCGTTGTTTGTGAACCCTAATAAATAAATAAATAAAGCCGCTCAAAAAGTTCAACCACTGAACTGTAGTTAGAATCTTATCGCTCATTTGCGACAAGAGTGACATAATTCAAAATCGACGATGAGAGAATTCTCTCGTTAGAGAGTAATGTTTTGTGGTTGCTACGGTCTCGAAACAACACAGCGGCCAACAAAGCGACAGAGCCTTAAGTCACAATCTCTCTCGCTCTTATTTTCTTGTGCTTAGCGTAATGTTGTTTTTATAGCAAAAAGTATAAATGTTCGACACTAAAATGGGTGAATTTTGAGTTATGTCACCCTTGTCGCAAATGAGCGTTATCTTCATCTTCCCGAGAGATGAAACAACTCTTCTCTTTTTATTAGTGCGACCTAGCTAAAAACCCTGTGTGTCGATTCTCTAAAAAATGATTGCATCAATGTAACGATCCCAAAGGCCTCTGATTAATTGGCGTAGTCCCGTAAAGAAACACGTCATGTATGCCGAGACCTTTAAAAAACCTGACTCAACTTGGACGAAGTCGCGGGAAAAAGCTAGTGTTCCAGTAAAGATAAGTAGTGGGATAGGTGAAAACATAAAGAATGTCGTGATCTTTTGTTTCCTTTGTCTGTATAAACAAATAACAAATAATAATAAATAATCAGTAGTTAGGGATCCCCCGGTTGTACAAGCAGACGATGACCTTTTAAGTCTACAATAGACATTGATTGTGACTGCAATATGTAATTAGCAACTACCTCCTAGTAAATGTTGACTTGTTCGTCTAGTGAAGGGATTCCCATAGTGGTCGATTGCGACCCCAAGGGTTTGAAATCGAAGGGTTTTTTAGGGGTTGACACATACGAAAACTGATTTTGGGGGTCGACGAGGTCTAAAAATCGGCCCCTCCTATTAATTAACACAAGATCTTATTTGAAGCTTTTCCATCATCATACTTGAATTGTATTTGGTCTGGTCTGGTGGGAGGCTTTGGCCATGGCTAGTTACCACCCTACCGTCAAGCAATTTAGTGTTCCAGCACCATGGCTTGTAGAAACCAATTAGGGGTATGGGTTGAATGTACACTGTCATACCCCTTCCAAGTTAGCCCACTACCATCTTAGACTGTATCGTCACTTACCATCAGGTGAGATAGCAGTCATGGACTATCTTGACATCGAATAAAAAAAGAAGCCCAGAGGTAGGAAGTTGGCAGTGTGTCAAACTCGTGACTGGAGAAGACTTAAAGCCGTTATTTAATCAGACGTCAACTTCGGTTTAATTGTACTATGATAGTGAAGCAATACAAAGTGTAACTTTGTTTGCGCCCGTACCTGTGCACTATAGTAAAATCCCTCAGGAACCCTTTTTTTTTCAGGATGAAACTTAGAATACATCAATGTCACTCTCTTGGTCAACCATATATTATTAATTAATTTTATATAATTTTAATACAAGAAAATTCTTTTTAAAAAACTGACTTCAAATGAACTTTTTTTCGAAAGACAGCAATAAGCCAACATGCTTTCAACCTTTCAACATTTATCCAATGGTGTAATTAAAGCCATGGTGACTTTAATTCTACCATTAATTATATCAACTCTTTTAATGGACAAACGATAATACAGATTGGAACCGATAGCACATAATGTCATTCTATCCTTTTATAACACCCATTAATGTATTCAATGCAAACACTTCACTATACTACTTTACTCATTCTAATCTTTATTATCTAACTAACTGATACCCGGTGACCTTGTTTGTGTGGATTTAGTTTTTAAAATCCAGCAGGAACTCTTTGATTTTCCAGGATGAAAAATAGCCTTTGTTACTCTCCAGGTCCTCAACTATACCCTTGCAAAAAATCACGTCAATCTGTAGCTCTGTTGAAGCGGGATTGAAGGAACTAACAAACAAACACAATTTCACATTTATAATATTAGTAAGGATTATCTAATTTTCTAGTATCTATCATCTAATTATCTAATACTATTGCTATAATATGTTATACTTATTAGTATATACATTTCTATGTTTCTAAGAGTACCCTAGAACGTTATGTCAAAAAAGATGCTGATGCAGATGTACTTGTCTAGTTTCATGGGAAGACCTGCAGCTTTTTCTGACTATTAAGAAGCAGAAATAGAAAAATATTGTAAAGTATTGGACCAACGATTTTATGGGTTACATCTGAAGAACATTAAGTTTTTATATGTAAAAGCTCTTTCAGTAACAAAGCTTTCAATTAAATCATAAAACAGGGTTACTTGGTTGTTTGTGTTATCAATATTATGCTTTCAGCTTAAAAACCCATTTCAGTAGACTGAAATGGGTTTTTAAGCTGCATATAGTTTTAGGCTTATCATCAATAATTTCCACAAAATATCTTTGTAAATGAATAATCTGAATTGATGTGGGTTTTTAAAGGTTTTTGCCCACTGCTTTGCTCATAATACGTTTAATTTTTGAAACCCCTATTTATCCCCGTGGAGTACATAAGGGTAATTTTCAAAAATCCTTTCTTAGCGGAGGCCTATGTCCTAATAGATCTGTATGCCAAATTTTATGATTTTTTTTACCAGATGATGTCAAAGCCATAAGGAATGGCTATAATATTAGCATTCTATGTATACATATATAACTATTTACGAATGTTCCACTGTGGCGTCTAAGCTACTGAGCAAATAATTTGGATGAATGAGGTGTTAATTGATTTGTCAGAGTGGCATAGGCTACATTTCTCATGAACAGAATCAATATAACGGATGTTACATCTAATTTTCTATAGTTGGGTTACAATTCTTAAAGTATTTTCTTGTTTAAAGAATAATAGCTATGTTTATCATAATCAATACTCCTCTTTCTCTTCTAAATAAGCATATAGCTTGTGTAAGGAGTGAGTATTACAATAGTACAACAGGCAGGGTTTAAACTGTCAATCGTACTTACCTTTCCATTGCACCACTGAGGCTTAAAATATTTTATAAATAGGTAGAACTTGCTCTGTCAGCAATAAGGCCGCCTTAGCATGTGTAGTTTTAAGATGTATTCAATTTTGTTTCTTTCTTGTGAAAAATAAAGCTTATATCTATCTATCTATCTATTTTCTACTTTATATGGATAGGCTTACCATTTCTATAAAATATAAACCATTAAGTATATGAATGTTATTCATGCTAAAACTAAATAAAAACTTTCTATGTCAAAATTGTTGTAATTTTAAGAGCCAGCCTAACTCATGAAGTGATAGCTTGTGTACTTGCTCGAATAACCTATGGCAATAATTGTATACCAGAAAATAAAGGGTTTTTCTGGAATAAACATTAAAACCAACAAATTGAATGAAGCCACATGTACTAAGTCAATTATATAGCATAAAATAAAATTTATGACTAACGGAAATGAAATAAAATAGGTAAATATAATTTGTTTAAAAAATTAAACAACATGAAGGAAAATTTGCATCAGAAACATGAAACATTTGAAATAAAATTTTGGAAAGTGTCTGAAGCCTATTAGTCCTATGCAATTGATTTTTTTAATATTTGTTTTGGATTATCAAAATAAGCAGACTAAAGGAGGTGGGTTGATAAGGCAACAAAATCCGCCCCTCATACACTCGAAAAAAAAAGTTCCAGATTTCGACAAATTGTAAATGTATTTATATACTTGAAGATATAAACTTTATTTTAATATAAAGTTTAGGTGATAAAAAAAATAGTAAGTTACAGAAAATATTACCCAAAAAGAGAGTGTTTCTTTTACTTTTCTTACATTTTCATACATTTTAGTCGTTTTTTAAGCTTTGATTTAGTATTTTAGAATGAGGCGCTCCATGAACCATGGTAAACGTAACTGATAATGATGCTCCTTTTTATAAGCTTTTATATGAGTATTAATTTATTTTGGTTCAAGGAGCGCCTCATTCTAAAATATTAAATCAAAGCTTAAAAAACGACTAAAATGTATGAAAATGTAAGAAAAGTAAAAGAAACACTCTCTTTTTGGGTAATATTTTCTGTAACTTACTATTTTTTTTATCACCTAAACTTTATATTAAAATAAAGTTTATATCTTCAAGTATATAAATACATTTACAATTTGTCGGAATCTGGAACTTTTTTTTTCGAGTGTATGAGGGGCGGATTTTGGGCCTTATCAACCCACCTCCTTTGCTGTGCACTGGGTATTCAACAGCTAACCCAGACTTTGGTCATAATAATTTGAAATGGAACTTTAATAATTATGAAAACAAAACACTTAGGATATTTTTTTATCTTACGCAGATTAAGTTCAAATTGTTTTGGCCTTCACCTTATCGAACTCGTGCTAGCCTATGCCTATAGGTATGTAAAGGTAAATAAAAAGTCAACTCACAAATCCTCATCTGAACTCTGGCCTGAATCGTAATTGATTGGGAAACCCAATTTCTCCTTCCAATCCTTATTTGCACTAGAATCCATTTTGAAACAAGAATTGAATTTGGAACAGTAAAGTTCCCGCGTCACCTTACATGTTTTTACTTTGCACTTACGTAAAATCTCATCCAGAGGTCGGATTTTCGCACTTTAGTTCAACAGTCACACGTAAAAGATTTTCAACATCATTTTAACACAATTAATTGCGCATAATTTTCAATAATTACCGGCAAAAAGACATTAATATTATTAGGACACCACCTCATCAAAGTACGGTAAGTAAATGTCAAAACTCAAAATTGTCAAACTATGTTTAATGAATGAATGAAAGTCAATGCTGATTGCTGATTGGCGAACAAGGACAATGACAACAGCTGAATACGTAGAGAGAGAAGACATAGAGCCAGTGACGATTTCTTTCTCACTCACACTAAAAAGAGAGCAGAAATAAAGTTATTAATGTGATAAACAGAGACGCAGCTACCCAATTTTTTGTCCCTCATCGTGTAACCAGTTTTTTTCAAGGTCGACACACTTTTGTGCGAAACAAACTGACAGTTAATAAGAAAATTTAGTATCTATGTGTGTTGCCAGCTTTAGGTACCTATACAATGTCCCGATTTTCCCTATCCTACTTATATTATAAATGTGAAAGTTTGAATGTATGTAGGGCCATCCATACATACATCCAAATTTCAGCCATATCGGTTTAGTGTGGCGTGATTGAGTAACAAACATATGGATGTTTGTTACTCAATACGCCACACTAAACCGATATGGCTGAAATTTGGCACGGAGATAGGTTTTTTTAGTAATGTCCTCTGACATACCGTAACGGCGGGTTACTTTGGCTACTTTTTCAATTTTTTTTTTAATTTTTGTTGAAACAAAATAAAGTCGTGATGGAAGAAATGAATATTATGAGAAAAGAAAAGAAAGATGATGGATACTAGAATATAATATAATATGTCGGCGATGATTAAAGTGTATTCAGTTAGATAGTGTCGGTTACTGTTCTGAATCATCCTGAAGTTTCGTTTGAATGTCCAACAACCAGTCGAGAACTGTTGGCGCTCTTAAGAATTATTTTATTTACAAAGTTCTTAATTTTTAAAGCCATTTTTAAATAGCTAGAGGCAGACTTTTAATGTTTTTTTAAATAATTATTAACTTAAACTATGAAGAGTTGCAGTTTTATACGACTGCCTGAAAAAAGGAATATACTGTTAATTTCATTAATGATGATTTTGATGACTAAATATACAATTTTTGTTGCTTTTAATTCAATAGCATTACTCGATCGAAGGAAAATTTTAACTGTTCATTACAAATTATTTTGTGTAACATTCTTACTAGTAACGAAAAAAAATTTTCCTTTGTGTTACATACATCTTTTTTCAAAGTGACTCACATATGCTAAATTTCTATTCGGCATTTCAATATTTTTTTTAAGGAGCAAATAATTATCTAGTGAATTGGTCCTATGAAAGTACATTAAAAAACTTTAATATAAAAAAAAAATATTTTTAAAAAACCGACTTACGTGTACAAACTAAAATTATTTTATACTTTTAAGTGGTGGTTGAAGTTAATATTGTGTGCAATAAAGAATAATAAATTCTTTATTGCACACAATATTAAGATATATGTAAAAAATAGAAGCTTACCCTAATAGGTATGTCTCTCCCAGACAACCTTATATGTGTAGGTATGTTATTTAAAAAATAAAACAGTTCAGCATCTGTTTTGTCGTTTTATTTAAAAATCCTGGGAAGAATTTTCCATCTAATTTGGGGTACTAGGGGAGTGCAGTTATTGTGGCAACATTAAACTCGAACTTGTCATGTGACGTCATCGTTACGTCATGTTATCTCTATTTCAGTCGCGGTTACACAGTACCTTGGTCTATTGCCTTCTCTGTCTACGGCTGAATAAGTGTCATTTGCATAGTGTTGTAAATTGTTGTCACATGACGATATAATTTTAATCGATTTTAATATTATTTATTAAATGATAATTATACTTAATTATATTAAGTGAAATAAAAAAAATCATACAGTAAAATATTTTGATTTTGATAATTGTTTTAGTTTATCTATTGAAGTATATAGGTGTCTGTTATTATTATTATGATCATATTGTTATGATTTTTTAAACGATAATATTTTTAAATTTTTCCAGTGTCTATCGATTTCTGTTTCGACCTAATATTCGTTACGGCTTAACTTATTTTGACAAGATTTTCATAATTAATAAATTCATCTTACATTCCTTTTAAAATCAGTTGACATAATTAGGGAAAAATCGATGCAAAGTAATACTGTGTCGTTTACACTCTAGTACATGAACAGATTTATTTTGTAATTGAAAGTGATGATAAAAAAAATCAATATCTTATTTTCCATAAAAGAAAAGAGCCCTCGCATTCTTTGGATAATCGAGGTGATATCCTGGTAACCAAGGCCAATAATATTTCCATCTTGTGGGTTCAGAATTAATGTAATCGTAATCATTCGCATTTTGGTTCATAATTGGGTAGTAAAGAGTTAGCGCATTTTTAAAGGTACACAGCAAAATGACGAATATAAGCACCAACAGCCGGAGCATCTGAAAAGTTAAAAATATAATCAAAAGTACATTTTAAAAATAGGTAATAATTATGTTTACAAAGTAAGTAAATCTTAATTCAAAATATAAGTAACTGTGGAAAAATAGGGCCTGACCCTCTCAGCACGAAATCACGGCATGCTGCAGCGCTAGTTTTCAGAGGGAACCTAGGTAGGTGTCCACAGAAGTGGTTTATTTTCTATATTAAATAAACTATAACTGCAGCTATCTATCTACCACAAAAAAAATATTAGTTTTTAGCTTATAAAAAAATAAATAGGAAAAATCAAAAGGAAGTCGTTGCCAGTGAGTGAAAAAACAAGAACCTTAGTAACCGACATAATTAAAGAGTTACAGAGCGTAAGTGGCATTGAGTGAGGCACGTAGTTAGTAAACCGATAGGTGTTAGGCGTTGAGAGCCCAAGATGCTTGTAATAGCTATCTTCCATCGGAAAGCGCAGTCATTCAAACTACCATTTGGTTGAAAAACGATTTCAAACAAGTTTGAGCCGAATTATAGCATCAGGCTGAGGCGTGTGAAAGACGAAAGTCTCTACAAGAGACCTACATAGTATAAAGAAACCTATGTCCCGGTTGTGGAGGTATATCTCTTGACGAAAAAGAAAAGAAGTAAGAAGAGATGTTTATTCTTCTTAGGGATCCTTCTCCGTATTTTTTGCTTCTTTAATAATTATGGAGGCTTATTTAAACAATAGATTTAATTAACCTACCATGCTATAATTCATAATAATAAAAAGTAGAACATTTCATTGCTCACAAAAGTTTATTTTATAAAATTTTATAAACAATATTTATAAAAATAAAAATGATAGAACTAATCATCGTGACTGTGATGATTATGCCTAATTCCATATTTGTTTTTCATTTCGCGTATCGTCATTTCACCGCTACGCTTCTCTTCTTCTTCAACTAATCTTGATGGTATTTTACTTCTTCCGATCTCCAACCAGTCTCCGGCGTTCTCTTTCTTGATCTTCTTCTGATAAACAACACGCCCGTTTCTTGTTACGTATGAAATAACTGGGGTTAGGACTTGCCTTTTCTTTTTCCTATGCCCAGATCTAGTAAAAAATGTAAGAAATAATTATTATTTTCATTGAGTTTTACATATTTTAACAAGCAAAGAAATACTAAAACACTTATTAATGCCTCTTTCAGTAAAGACGCTTATTGGACTAAAACAGTAGCTTTAGGAATTAGGTTGAGAGGAATTTAAAGTAAATAAAAACCAGACCTTCGAGCATGCTGCTGACTTCTGAGATATTCGTTGCTAGATGAGCAGCTATCGCTATCACTTCCACTCGTTGATTCTGAATCAGTATAAAACTTCTTTGTCTTCTTCTTCTTCCTTCTCATGTATTTCTTATCAGCAACTTTAGAGTGAAATGGCATCACCATTACCGGTAACCGTTGTTGAGGAAAGCCAGGTATTTGCATGGGTGAAGGCATCATCATCCCTCCCATTGCTGGAGGCATGCCTCCAGGCAAAGACGGAGACATACCTCCAGACATACCCGGACTCTGATACAGTGACGGAGGCAAAAACTGTGAGAATATTCCAGTTACAAGGTACAATATAATGTACATCACAGCTGAATGTGTTAAGAAGCAGAACATCTGAAAAATTGAAACAAATATATTTATTTTTACTTTAATCTCTTCTACTCTGAAGAGAAATGAATAAAGGATATAATGAATAGTTGTAAAGTAAAGTGGTTGTGATAAGTTACAGATACTTACGGATAAAAATTCAAAAAACAAAACCAAAATTCTTTATTTCATGTAGGCCAACCTGTGGCTCTTAAGACTCTACCATCGCATCGGTTCGGAATGCGGATTCTGCTGAAAAGAGCCGGCAAGAAACTCAGCAGTTGCTCTTTTTATTACAAAACCACCACATACCTATCTTGTACGCAATCTTTGCTCATTGTGAGATGTCGAGGTTCAATGTTCGATTGGATCCATTTAGAAAATTATCTACCGAATTTTAATGTACCAAATACTAAAATAGTACGTCTAGCACCATCGATGGCTATCACCAAGAAATAAAACCGAGATTAAATGGATATCTAGTAATACAAAAATTAAGTTAGAACAAACCTTAATCGATGTAGTGACATCTACGAAGCATAGCTTAATACCACTCTAACACTTTATTCAATCTTTAAATACTTCTATGAAAAATTACTACAATGGTTCTGCGATATGTTTGGTGTTTTAATTGTTACATAAAACGCACCTGCGTGTAACTACTTAAGTGTGATATAAGATCGATATAAATAAGGCCTCGATACCACTGTCAACGGTCTAGAGTTCTGCTTTCCGCTATTAAGATTGACTAATCATAGAACATTCTCTTTACTATTGTAACTATGACCACTGCGCTGCAGCATGCCTTCCTAAACCTAAAGTGTCGTTAACTAGCAAAATCATATTTTGAGCTACGATCCAAATAGCGGGAATTTATAAAAAAAAAATAACGCCATTTGATAACTAATAAACGACGTTTTTTTATTTCTATATCAAAAACTACAGCAGCAAGGAGAATATTGATTAGATGGTTTGATAGAGATTTTTTTCTATGTGTATTTTTTTGTGTGTGCTAATTCTGTGGGCCTTCTAAAGTACCTATAAATGGAATACAAGAAAGGATAAGCAATCTATAAAACTCTACTATTTATTATTTTCTAGGTGCTATCAACTCTGAATGTCTTATGCTTTGTCAGTGATCAGTTACCTAAGTAGTTAGGTTAGGTTAGGTATTCAAAATTTCATGCTCAGTTCAATAATTAAATGAAATTTTTGGAAAATGATTCATATATTAGATTTCATATTATGACGACTTTATCCCGAGATGCCAATTAAGTGATTCTTCCATTGTTCAATTATTATGTAAAAGGCTTGTATTGTAATTTAACAGCTAGTGTTTCAAGTCGTGTTCTTTTCTTATTGTGCTGAAGTAACAAAAAGGAGTAAAACTTGCTTTGATATGACATTTGTTGTTCAGAATTTAAACGCGTAGGGTGCTGGTGTAGGCAAAATTTTTATTGGTAAGCAGTTAAAGTTTAAAATATTTCTTAGAAGAAATGTTATTTAACGGGTTGAATGATTTTCATTATTACTACAATATTCATTTCAGGTAATAATGTGGAGGCTGCATGTAAGAAGAATACTTTTCATCCTCAGCTTTGCAGCCATAAAAGCAAAAGATCCCGAGTTGCCACTATGTCCAACCAACATGCAGTATTTCCCACAAAATCTACCAATGCATTGTCGAATGCCAGGAACTGTGCCGCCTTTTCCGTCACAAGCTTACCAGAATTCTTTACCAGGCAAACAATCTTTACCAATGCCAGTTCCTTTGCCTGGAATGCCTGGCTCAATGCCTGGCCTAATGCCTGGACCAATGCCTATGCCAATGCTACCCATGCCTCCAGCGCCAGCCCATAAACTTCCTGTAATTGTCATGCCATTCTATTCACCAGACACATCTGGCAAACAACCCCACTCATCACATCTGAGTAGACCACCAAGGAAACACAGATTGCCTGTAAGAAAAAGGAGACCAAAATACTACAGTTCTGATGAAGACAGCACAGATACTGACTCATCTACAGATACTGATGACTCTACAGATACATCTTCCGAACATGGTTGGTGGAGAGGTCCAAGATCTGGCAGAAGATCTAACCGACATCACAAATCTAAGAAAAAGAAACATCAACAACAACAGAACAAGGAAATCCTTACACCAATTCTTCAATATGTCACTAAAGATGGATACGTTATTTTTGAAAAACAGATATCTAAAGGAGAGGCTAAAGATTGGTTAGTAAGTAAAAGTGAACATCAAAATGCAGTAGAGATTACTACGCCTAGAAATGAAGATGAAATTAAATATGAACCTAAAGAGCCTCCTGAAGATAAGGGTGGGACCAAGTTCTTGCTGAACGATGTAGAAGAAATAGAAGTTAAAACAGAGTTAATTCCACATCAAACACTTAAGAAAAAACATGTAAAAAGAAAGCCATTTAAAAAAGTACCAAGTAATACTTAATTTATTTTTTTAGTTTTAGGTGACGTTTTGTAGATTTTTATATTTTCTTAATAAATATTTAATTTATGAACATGCTTCTTCAATCAGCTACCTTAGTAACTTATCTAAGTATTCTTTTTAAATTCCCTCTTAGGTATGTAAAACCATCGTATATATATCTAGAACAGTTAGTAAGTCTTGTTTTGTTGTTATTTTCATCGAATTTTAAGTTTTGCAAAACTAGGTACCAAGTACATTAAATATATCAATGTGTAAAACCTTATTTTAAATTTTCCAATCCCAATAAAGTAATCAGTTAAAAAAGTTGATTTAAAATAATATTCATAATATGAAAGGTACATCACTATCTTATTTTGAAGGTTAAACCATTCATTCGTTTCGTTCATGGTCCTTAAAGAATGAAAATGCTCATATGTTCATTCCATACCTACGTCAAAGTTCAGCATTTTCAACTTTCGAATAGTAAAAACCAAGACGTATGAAAACAACTGTAGCGCTCCTCGTTTGTCATTTTCATACAAAGTTTCTTGCTGGCGTTAATTTTACCTTTACTAACTATTTGAAAGTTGAAAATATTCGTGCTTAGGGTAATGAACTTCAGACCAAGATACATACCTATTTACTATTCTCTACGGAGAATACAGAGCTTCAAACGTTTAAAATTTGATTGGTAAACGCATCGACGTAATAATACTTAATAAAATAGTGAAAGACATAATACCTACAAAATTCTCGTTTTCACCAGCCAAACCTACATATCATCATCCCGTAAGAAGGAATCTCTTTTCCTACGTTGTACCTTTTACGAACCTGTCCCTGACCTGAAACACAATCCCTCAACGTCATTTGCCTTTTTGCATTTTCGCTATATGTTCGTCTAAACGAAATTGATATGATAGAAACTTAGAAAGCCTGACCTAATTTAGCCTAGGTAGCCCGTAAAAGTTAGGAAACGTTTGTGAAAACGGGCTTAAGAATTAGCTACTTCCTAATTTTATAATTACAACAATGCTTCGATGACGAAATTAGAATTTTGAAGAAAGAAGTTTTACTGTCAAATATAAAGCCGCCTATTTAAATTTTAACGTTTGAAAAACTTTATTAAGGAAAAGGAGAAAACATGCTTGAATAGCTTAGCCTTAACCTAGCTTAGCTACAAGACGAGTAAAGACTTACTTTTTCACGGTTCTACTTTTGAACCGATCTTGAAATTCAGTATAGATATTATAATAGATATAATATCCAGACATAAAGAAAAGTTAGAAAGAAATGCGTTTATTTGGGCACACAACAAAATTAATACCTACCTAAATAAAAGGGTACCTACATTGTACCTAGTAATTATTACAAAGTGTTTGTAGTCCCAATATTAACTTCACTCAGCATTTGCTATGCCTGTGGGAGCACAATCACAGAACTTCCTTGGAGTTCCTTCCACTCTTGAGACTCAACGAAATTAAAAAACTTAAATCGCCCGAGGGCTATGCCTACATGACGCGTTGAGTTCCTTCTGCGGCGCCGCTGCGGCGTTTTGTACCGGACACACCAACAGTGTGGCCTTCAATCCGATACAATCAATACGTTGCGGTGTCTCTGCAGCCTCTCCAGTGTCCAACATGATACTAAATTCCATGGAATGCCACACACCATGCACTACGGCGCCACGACGCATTGCAATTTCGCGGCGTTGCTTCTACGGCGGCTAACTATATGAAAAAACCCGAAATTGATGTCATCATACATCCCCCCAATTAGTATAAAACTCAAAGACTCCAACAAAATCACAACCTACTTACTCTTCGCTCAGGAATTCGCTGCTTCGCTTTTGTTCACACATATAAATACATAACCTATTATGGCGCTTCCCTACATTGCTGTTTACATTATTAATACTTAGTAACGATTTTGTCCACAACGGAACATTGATCACATCTTTAACCACAGAAAAGAAAAGCCCCGGTTTCTCTGTTCTGAATCTTTGAGGGTCACGCCCTGGTTAAAGCATCCCACCAGACCAGACCTGACACAATTCAGAAAGTATAAAGTCCAAAATTGCCCCCGCCGCAAATCAAACCCAAGTCCTCTCACACTTGTATGACCAAGTTGGTCACTGCGCCCTGATGGTTGTCAAAAACGTTCAAGAAAATGAAACTGTATAACACTTAATCTAATATTATATTGCATTATTCAAATCCAAATCATGCACCAACATTTACCTACTGCACGCTTACCGTAGAGCCGTAGGTTTTTCTTTTTACTCCACAATGAATCGACGTTGCGTAAGAAATAGGTAAAATGCATATAAACGTACTCCAATCGAGAAAACTCTGCGATAACTATCCGCATGCCGAGAATGAGTTGTGTGAGTTTCTTATTTTATGATTTACTTATATGTATGGTCGCGGACAGAAAATGTTTATCAGTTTTCAAAGTAGATTCTATATCACATTGCGTGCAGTAAGGTCTATAACGCCATAAAATATCGAGAATATCGAAAGCATATCGACTGTCAGGCATAGACGTGTGCATGTAATTATGAATCTTAAGGTGGTAAACATTTTCTGTCTGCTACCGTACCTGTGATAGGTTTTCACTTCGATTTCATTTTCGAGGGGTCCGGGTTTCGAATCCCAAGCAAATCCCAGGCAAAGAATTCCCAGGAATCTAACTCGTAGCGTTATTACGTACGTCTTCTCTTAAGTAATGCCTTAAAACCTTCATGTCTGAGAGTTCTCCATGCAGATAGTCTGCAGGTAGTCTGTCAATTCGAAGTTGGTCAGGCATGGTGCACTATTATTTTCTAATTTGACAGGAAAAGTGGGCCTGCTGAGACCCAGGTCTTGGTCCGTATGGATTTAGGTTTTAGTAAAATGTCTCTTCACAATCTTTTTTGTCACGATTACGTCGCGCAGCATCGTCCAAAATGGAACGCCCTAACGGTTGTCCAACTCAACTAAGATAGAGATTCTATTCAGACCTTTAATAATGTTATCATCTAAAACCCAAGTATTTATGTAACAAAAAATTAAGAGTTATTCAGGATAATGTAACTATTTTTTAATAAGCCACAACAGTTCCTTAGATTCAATGGCTAATATGATGTGGGTACTTATACTAAATTAAAACTTACAGTAGAAATGCTACATTAAAAATTTCTTCATTTTAAATATTATATTATTTTTTTTCAGAAATTCAAGCACATTTGGATACTCGCAGCAATCGTCGCAAATGTATTCAAAAAGGTTGAAGTTCAATTCGCAATGCCAATGTGCCCTCCCATGATGCCTGTCCCGCCTCCTCCTCCAATGTACCCTATGCCCATGCCTATGCCAATAATAGCTCCAATGCCAATACCAGGGGATATGTTGCCATCTCAGACTAGCACAAAGAAACCAACAACAACAGAAGCAACAAAAAAACATGAGTCAATCGCCGTAGCTGTACCAGTAGGAGTACCAATGCCAATGCCAATGCCAATGCCAGTGCCAATGCCAATGCCAGTTCCAATGGGCGTCCCAGCTTTACCGCCACCCAATGTCGGCCAAAGACCACCTCCAAGACCAAACAACTGCCCCCCTTGTCCTCCTTGCGTCTGCAGACCTTCCTGTACACCATCATTCTTTTCATACTGTTCTCCATGCCATATGAAATGTAGGTGTAGAAACAAAGAAGATGCACCCGAACCCTTACCAAATAGGCCACCACAAGGTCCAGAATATGGCATGGCAGTTCCAATGCCTGTTATGCCACCTCCAGTTGTCGTAGTACCTTATCCTCCTCCGATACCTGTACCAATACGGCAAGACAGACGCAGGCCCAGGAAAGAACGAAAATCTAAATTTTCATCATGTTCCGACGAGTCAACTGACTCCAGCAGCTCTGAATCCAATTATAAAAGAAAAAGACGATATAGAAGAAGAAAACGATTCGGCGGTTACAGAAGAAATCTTCGTAGTTCAGACAGTGAAAATGAATTAGTTAAACCCATGCTTAGTTACGTTGCTGAAAACGGGGACGTCAAATTTAAAACTAAGATTAGTGGTGACGATGTGGCTGAGTTGCTTGGTGAAAAGAAAGCAGATAACAGTTATCAAACGGTTCAAGTAATGACAGCTGAAGATGAAAATAATAGGCCCAAAGTTCTTGTGCTTTCGGATAACGGTGGGAAAAGAAAACGTGAGAGATATAAAAAAGTTATGTTGAGAGGAGAAATAAATGATCATGTTCTAGGGAACGGGAAGAAGGAGTTGGTATTTAGACCACCCGGTGACAAGAAAATTAGTAATTTGTCTGTATCTTTTCAAATAAGTTAGTTTTAACTAGGCTAGGACTTATTTATTTTTTTATTTTTATGTTGCGCGACTAAGCGCGTGAAGTTTATAGATAAAAATTTGTTAAATAAAGCGAAACCGTACATTTAAGTTAAAAAGAATAATTTAAGTTTGCTCATCAAAAAGTTTTACATAAGTTTTATGAAGTAGAGGTAGTAGTGGATCTTACATAATGGTTAAACTGTTAAATAATTGCAACATTGACGCAACAATAGTAATTCATGCAAGCACAATGCACAATGAAGTTCATAAAAATCGTAGCTATAAAATACGATGAAAACATACCACTCGATTACTCGGTTTCGCATTTAGGAAATGCATAGAAGTGTACTCTTTATTCTAATAGGCAAAGTATGTTCTTCTGCGAATTCAGAAGGACAACCAGTGTTAGACATAGTGAAACGTTATGAAAACCCAAACTCAATTCAACTGTACCAAAATCAAAACAATCAGATTGTTTACCCTTGGCAAATGGAACAAAATATTAATCCAATGAACAGAAGTTTTGAAAGTGATGCAGCAACAAATTGCTGTACAAATTTCCCATGTCCGAATCCATGTTTTCCGCCAGCAATGTACTCGATGTCTGCACCAATCATTGTTCCAGCTAGAACAGTGTTCGAACCTGTGGTACATAATCATCCCCCATTGCATAAGATAAAGAGAATTATAAGGAAAGATAGGAAGAGATGGAGGATACACTCTTCTTCGTCAAGTTCAAGCAGTAATGAATTTTCCAGTAGTAACTAGTGCAGAAACCAGAGATTGGTACTCTAATTTATTTGAATTTAATATAGTTTTTTCAATTCACGAGGGTACGCGGCTCATGGTTGTGTGTGTGTCGTATGGTCGTATGTATATAAGTGGGAGCGAAACCTTGCTCGCGCCTGACCGCTCCCACCTAGGCTCCTGACAGGGACACACACTTATGCAATGTGCATGTACACGATGTAACCACAAAAAAACGCCCGTACCCGTAACTTCGTGTGATAAACGTACTTTACCTAATATGAATATCAGTTATTAAGTATACCTAACCATATGAACAGCTTTACTAATTAAGACTTACCTACTACCTTTGTGATCAACATCAACAATTTTTTATGACGTGATTTTTAAGAAACTCAATTTTGTTATTTTTATAATTTGATTCACGAGTTCACTGTCTCATTTTTAGTTATAAATTTTATAGAAATATTATATTTTATTTAATGTTTGCATTTGGCATAATTTACTTATTTTCTTGAGTAATAAAACATCAAGTTATACTTAGTAGGTACATTAATTACTTTATTTTATCCCTGTAGTCTTACTTCTCGACATAATTTAACCTTAAAATATATTTAAACTAATTGTACTTTAGCCTTAATATTTAAATATTTACAATCTTTTGGATTTTAAGGAAACCGCAAGGCAACTGGTACATAGTTTGTTGTCTATGATCGAAGTCTACAGTAAATTCAGAGAACGATCCACGAAGATTGCGATATCTAGACGTGGATGAAAGTATGATAGATCGATTCACAAAATAAAAATTCTTTTTAAAAAAACGACTTCAAACGTTAGTTTAGTGGAATTGAAGTCGGGCTAGCATCGCGCATCGGTTTCATCCTTTTTATATTGGCCTGCCAAACTTCAACATACTCTCGCGTACAAACTAAAATTATTTTTTATAATTTGTAAATCGGTTTTTAAAAAGAATTTTTATTTTAATCTTTTTAGTATAAATTCATAGGTTCTGTTTTTCATCGAGGAGTTCCGTCCTCCTTCTCCGAAGATATTCCTCAGATCTTCACAGATTTAAATGGGACCAACGTGACGTGAAAATAAGCGTCAAATTGAGAACCTACCCCATTTTTTAATTCGGTTAAAAATTAGGTGACAAGAACTGTTCAATAGCTTTATATGATCCACAGTAATTTAGAGCTTGGCTTGCAGATAAATCCATGAACCATCATTTTTGACTGTCTGCTTGCTGGATCCTCTGTTTTGGAATAACATCCTTTATTTCGAACCAAGATTCTACAATATTCAACCTATTAATTCTCTGACTCTAAAACTTTTAACTGCCCAAAATCCTTTACATCCAAAAGTGGTTCTTCTACATGTATCACATTAACTACTTTCTTCTTAGAAATCTGATACCCAATTTTCTTAGAGAAATTCAGGCTCCAATAGATTTTTCTTGCTACTAACAATAAAATTAGTAAACCTAAGATAAAAGTGCATATTTCGGCTCCACGGACAATGTAAAAAAATCTGAAGTTTAAAGCTCTGATTTTTTCTTTGCCTTCTTCTGGTACTTCTGCTTGAATCTGAAAAAAATAATGACTTGAATAAAATTATATAAACGTAAAAATTCTTTTTACAAAACCGACTTCAAACGCCACTACAAAGTATATCAGTTGTCCCAATTCTCTAAATCAATTGTACCTAAGAGTCCCTCGATTTCTCCAGGATTATCAGATCCTGACCTGATGACAATGGGACCACCTGGAAAGTATACCCTTGCAAACAATAAAAGGATATTTTCCAAATCGGTCCAGGCGTCTTCTGGTAATCGGGGAACATACATTACAAAAAAAAAAGATTCCGAAGAATTGAGAACCTCCTCCTTTTTTGGAAGTCGGTTAATAATATACTAGGTATTTGAACATAAAAAACGCAGTAGACAACAGATGGAAAAAGCTATTTTCAAAATCCAGTGTAGAATATCTTTTTATTTCCTCTTTTCCTACATTTATAATTAGGATATTTTGTACAATGTAGCCAATCATTCTTTAGACGATATCTTTATGAGCAGCTGAACGCAAAACTGAAAGCTATGTATAAATAAATAGGTAAATAAATAAAAGTTTTCTTACAATTTTGAAATAAGCTAAAGGCACGACCATGTTCGAGAAAGGCTTAGCCAATCTGTTGTAATTGACGTCTTGAATGTCGATGCTGATTTGAAGTGTGAAATACGTGTTCAGTGCTACACCGATTTTCTGAAAAAAAAAAGATTAGCTAGCATTTATTGCTTATTGCTATGTCAATAGCATCATTAGTCGACTAATAACGCATTCAAAGATTTTTCTGAAATTTAACGTCACTGATTGGCTGAATTTATCGCGTTCTTTCTGCAACAATGCATTTTAGCCAATGCGGAGTAAGTATCGGCTAATGAGACCGGAAAGAGGTCAGGCGCAGGACTGACAGCTTTACGTGCTCACCGCAAACTTCCCAACTACGGGCTAGTAGGTACCTACTGAGAATTTCTTGACAAAAAAACCCAAATATTTTATGGCCCGACGCGGGAATTGAACCCGGGACCTCAACATCTGCAGTCGAAATGGCTAACCGCTAGACCAACGAGGCAGTTATAATATATAAAAATATAGCTTTAAAATGATCCTGGATTGCATTTGTTATAGGGTGGGAACAAGCCAAGGATGCCTCACTGCGATACCTCGCGGTCGCGGTTTAGCTCGCTACCTCGATGCCACCTCCATGTAAAACAAATGTATGCAAACAGACGAGCGCGAACATGCCGAAGGATACCTCACTGCGCTACATCGCAGTTCACATCGATGTTTCTCGGCATGTTCGCGCTCGTCTGTTTGCATACATTTGTTTTAAATGAAGGTGGCATCGAGGTAGCGAGCTAAACCGCGACCGCGAGGTATCGCAGTGAGGCATCTCTGGCGTGTTCCCACCCTTAGACAGCATTAAAAGTAGATAGGTACTTACAGGATCTACTATAACCTCGCTGCCATGCTTTTTTTCGTCGGGATGTATACCTTCAATGCGCTCATATAACTGAGGGTCGGCATGCAAGAAGTGCGCATGAGATAGGACCATAGGAAAATCTGAAAATAAATAAAAATGCTTAATTTTCCCCACGGTAACGTTTTTACTAAACCAAAGCTTTTTGTCAATGAAATTATATTTTTCTACGTTTAACTAGTAACTACATATACCTATAGTTCTTCTTCTTCAATTCACGATGGCGCGTGTGCTTTACTTGTGGTTACGTCGTGTTACGTGTACATGCACAGTGTGTAAGTGTGCGTGCCTGTCCGGAGATTAGGTGGGAGCGGTCAGGCGCGAGCAAGCTCTCGCTCACACTTGTACAGATACAACACACACACAACCATGGGCCACTACCCTCGTGAGTTGCAAGAACTATACCTATCTATGAACGTTCTGCGGCCCAAGTCTGCTATTGCAATTGTAGTTCAATTGTCTATCAATGACATCGCAATTGCTACTTTTAGCAATTTTGGTAGTCTACTAATTCAATGGCGTCACAATTGTTTTCCGATGGTTTGCCACTGACAAATCTAGCTTTGAATCTAGCTTAAATAAACGTTTTTAATATGTAGTTTTTTTTGAAACTCATTTCGGCAAACGCTTTTTAAGCTAATGGCAATACCGAGGTATCATTGAATTACAATCCAATTATAAGAAATCGAATGACCATTATGAATTTAGTAGACTACGAAATTTTGGACCAATGATAATTGAATTGTAATTGTATTGCGGTTCAATGACAATGACATGTAAAATAGCAGACTTGGGGCCCTGTATGTATGTTTCCATGCTGCCGGTTGTAAAATTTCCAAGTAGTTTAGCGATCTTGATGACTGAGTAGAATTCCGTTATTACTTTTAGTAGTTTTTGTAACGTTTATCAACATAGGTAGTAAAATGATGAACTTAGGTACCATAAATACACGGTGACAAATCTGACACGCCATTCTTGCATCTCCTTTTACCACATAGGCATTCAGTGCTCGGTCCAATATTGAAGGTGTCGTTCTTGAATTTATAGACAAAAGCTTCTGGGACATAGTCCATATCCCTGGTGCCGACCAGCTCCAGATCTAGCATCCGACAGAAGACGTTGCGGTATACCCTGAGTTTGGTTTCGGCTGTCAGTCCTAGTGGGTAGGCAATCCCTTCGTATGTATCTTCTAGAGTGTTGCAACGAGTACTGTAAGGAAAGGTAACGAAAACTATGCTATACTTCGATTTATCAGGTCATTTTTTTTATATATTATCGAAAGAATATTAGCCAAGCTGAAGTTGACTAATATCCTCCTATCCCCTCCAAATAAGCGGAATGCTGGTGCTAGGAGTGGGTAAGACAATAGTGCAACGGGTGGGATTCGAACCTGCGAACTTCCAGTTTTCAGTCCGCACCTTTAACCGTTGGGCTATTGAGGCTTCAAATATTTACTCCATTGCCATTTTTTTACGTTATTTGTCCATTATGTTCTCAAAAACGTGTAAAGTCTGCCAGTAATTGGCCAGCGTGGTGAACTATGGCGTCAACCATATTCATTAGAGAGGTGACCTGTGCCTTTGTCTATTGGGAGGCTTCGGCCGTGGCTACTTACCGACTACTACCCTACCGTCAAAGACGTGGTGCTAAGCAATTTAGCGCTCCGGCATGGCACGATGGTGTGGAAAAACCGATTAGAGGTATGGGTTGAATGTTCACTGTCATATGTCTTCCAAGTTTTGTATCACACTAATATTATAAAGGCGAAAGTTTGTGTGTGTGTGTGTGTATGTTTGTTACTCTTTCGCGCAAAAACGATGTATTGGATAGATTTGGCTAAAATTTGGAATGGAGATAGCTCATCCCATCATGGAGATAACCTCATGATAGATGGATGGGTCATGGAGATAGCCTAGGATTACATAGGCTTCTAACCCAGAAAATGAAAGAGTTCCCGCGGGAATTAAAAAAACCTTATCCACGTGGATGAAGTCGCGGGTATCATCTAGTTTATAATATTAATAAGAAGTAAGTTAATAGGTACGGGTACCGTTTACTGGGATTTTCGTATCCCCACACGTCGAGTCCTCGGGCGCCGTTCAAACTCTTTATTCTGAACTTGTCTGCGCTTGTGATCCCCAGCTCGATGCGAGGTACGGCACTCTGGTCGTATAGCTGGAACAAGCCAATATTTAAGGATTATTCCAGTCCTCCTGTTATGTCCTTTCAGAGGATCAAATAGGGATTAAACAATGACTTCTGTAGTATGTACATAGAAGTCATTGGATTAAAAATTCTTTGTGTCCTGATATATTATGGGTACTTAGGCTATGTATGTATGTACTTTTTACTTAGGTTATGAGGCTATGTTCTTAGGCTATGAGGTAATTATACCTGACTAGTTGATGCCAGTGGCTTCGCTCGCGTGGATTTAGTTTTTAAAAACCCTGTGGGAATTCTTTGATTTTCCAAATAAAAAGCGCTCCAGGTCCTGAACTTCAACTCAGTTTTCTTCGATCCAAAACATTGTTACGGCGTGATCGAAGGACAGACCAACAGCACAAACAAACACAGTTTCACATTTATAACATCAGTAAAGCATTAGTCAAGATATTGTGGCAAAACACTTACCCTATCTAAAATACCCATCTTGCTGAAAGAGATCCACCCGGGTAGGAAGTTGTTGCCTAGTCTGATGAGCGGCTCGTCGTATCCCCACAGGTTGCTGTGCACGTCGAGGTTCATGAGGGAAGTGGACCCCACGCTATCCACCAGGAAGTTGTAACCGGCCTTGGTAATATATGAGTTCTCCGAGAGCATTGATGCCATTGCCTGGAAAACAATTTTATGCTACGTTATATGCGTGCTGAGGCCTGGAAAAACACCCACAAGCTCCAAGCCTTTACAAACGCTTGGGTGCCATTTACACGCTTGCAAGTGTGTTACTGTGTTACGAACAGGCAAACTATTTATTACTTTAATTAATGACTTTATTTCAAGCAGAAATAATAAGAAATTAAAAATCACGTCTTTCAACATTCAATCAATACCCAATATGTATAATCATTTTCAGGGCATGATGATTTAGCTGACAACAGAGGCTATATTGACTGAATGACTCACTATTAATTTTAACTGTCTTGTGTCTTTAACTTTAATTGTCTGGTGGGAGGCTTTGGCCGTGGCTAGTTACCACCCTACCGTCAAAGACGTGCCGCCAAGCGATTTAGCGTTCCGGCACGATGGCGTGTAGAAACCGATTAGGGGTATGGGTTGAATTTACACTGCTATACCCCTTCCAAGTTAGCTCGCTATCATCTTAGACTGCATCGTCACTTACCATCAGGTGAGATCGCAGTCAAGGGCTATCTTGTCATCGAATAAAAAAAAAAAAAAAAAACCAATAGTTTGGGATCGTTTGAGTCCTTTGGCATATTCTGCCGTGCTGACAATACACTCTGATCTTCAGATACAGTGTTTTATCGTACAGATCTGTCTTCAGATACAGTGTTTTATCGTAACACGATAAATGAGTTCCTCGCACATGTTTAAATAAAATGACATTTAAATATTTCAATTAAGTCTTAAGAAACTTCAAATTGAAATACACTGTATCTCGTAAAAAATTATGGTAAAAAAAAAAAACAGAAAATCACGATTTCTGAAAAATGCGTTATTTATAGATAGAAAGTAGGTATATTATCAGGGCACGGCAGTTAAATGTGATGAGGTATGTATGTACCTACCAGCAAAGCTGAATTCGGCACGGTCACGTTTGTTTTGTGAGGATCCCCGATAGAGCCTTCTGGGACGAATTTCGTCCACAACCGTGGCGTGTACCGCATTACACCCGCATCTTCGTCCAACTCGAACTGTTCATTTCTTCGGAACTCCCTGAAATACAATAAAGATTTTATTAGGATAACTTTTTTTTTATTCGAAGACAAGATAGTCCTTGACTGCGATCTTACGTGATCGTAAGTGACACTACAGTCTAAGATGGTAGCGGGCTAACTTGGAAGGGGTATCCGTATGGCAGTGTACATTCAACCCCTACTCCTAATCAGTTTCTACAAGCCATCGTGTCGGAACGCTACATTGCTTAGTGGCACGTTTTTGACGGTAGGGTGGTAACTAGTCACCACTTAGGTACCTACTTATTTTCTACACTGGCTCGATAATCCAAAGATCAAAGCCTAAAATCCTTTACCCCTGGCTCTTTTTGCCGCATCTATTGATAAAGTGGCTGGGGACAAAGCATCAAGTCAGATGTAGAGCACATTCTACTCTATGGTTTTGTGCAGAAATGCAGTGACATAATCTGTGAAACAGACTTCGAACTTACTGGTATATAAAAGGCCCGACTTCTTTCAACTTCAACTTTTGATCTTTCCCCGAGGTAAAGTCCTCTCCATTGGTCACATTGAAGACGTAAACGTGGACGAAAGCACCCGGTATCTCTTCTTGTAGCATGTAGAAAATATCTGACCCGTTTGCTATCCTTGTCATCTGTAAAGTTAATGAGTTTTTGACGAGTTCACGCATACTTCAAGAGTCCATAAAATCATTGAGCATGAATGCGCTCCAGCCTTTGCTAATTACAGTTAAAATATTAAAAGTACAATCGGTCTCCAAAGCCTTCAGATACCAGAAGTACGTCTCTTCTATTATCTATTAAATTATTTATTATGTAATTCATAATAGACAAATATATATATAACACGATAGATAAATGCCGATTTAAAATGATAAAATTACTAATAAATAATAATAATAAATCTTTATTAAAAGATATAAAGATATTAAAATGATAAATTATTTATTATTATTTAAGTTATTTGATTTATATTGTGTAATTGTATAATTTGTCTTTTATTATCATATTTAATTTAATACAATATTTGTAAATTAAATTCATAATACAAAAACAAACATTCTCCAGATGTCAATATTATATTATGTGGTGGAATATATGTAGTTATGTACATAACACATACATTGGTGCTGGAATGTATGTAGTTATGTACATAATTACATACATTGGTGCTGGAATGGATGTAGTTATGTACATGACTACATACATTGGTGCTGGAATGGATGTAGTTATGTACATGACTACATAGGTACATTCCACCACACGGTGATGATAAAATCAGAAGCTGTTTTTTAATATTTCTTATACGTGGAATACCTAAGCTACTCCACCTGCCAGGAGCGCATGCAAGAGGTACTCCTTGGATGCAGCAAACCTACAATAGGCCATTTTCAACCTATTGGAGGCCCTGGGCACATAAGGATTACGGGGATGTGTAATTATAAGTAAAGTGGAGGAGCATCGCGCGGGAGGCGGGAGACCGACCTAGAGTAGGTACCTACCCGATGAAATAGTAGGTACGAAGCGAGCCACTATTAACTGACGCCAGCCCAAGATAAAGCGGAAATTCACATTACAATTGATTTTTTTGGAACGAAGTTCCTTATCGCGCGTTTAGTTGTGAAAGGGGGCTAGACGGAAAAAATTCTTACGAAAAATTGTCACGACACTTTTTGTAAGCTGTGCGGCGTCGCATGTTTCTCTGTCTGTCTCTCTCTCTCTTATAGAAAGCAAGCCAGATATTTTCATTTCTATTTCGCATTGAACTTCGTTCCATCCGGGTGTCCCTTGACACCTCTCAAGTTTTTTTATTAGTTTTAACCTAGCTACACTTAAAGGAAATATCCGAATACATTTTTAAATACACATCAAAAATTCCGAGGCTAGCGGGATAAACCACACCCTGAGTGTGTTGACTAGATTACACTATGGCCAAGGCGAACCACACGTCAGCCACGAAATTAGTAATTATGTATCTACTTATTAAATCAGTATTATAGGAAATGTTAATGAAATATATATGAATTAAATTGAAAATTAACACCCCCGGCATGTGAATGTGAAATCCCACCCAGTCATACCCAGTTCTCTACTCCATCATCAGATCTTTCTCCTCGATCCTCGATCCATCTAATACCTACTCATTGTGACCGTTCTAATGAGCCTAAATCATGTACATTTCTTACTACTGTATAGTCTGTATAAGAGTTAGGAAAGCTACGTGAACTAAGCTAAGTGGTGAGAGATGTTCAGTGCGCTTAATGAAAAGTTGTCATAATTTAATCAACTAGGTTAAGCGGGGAAGCGCAGTGTTGGCATACTCTCCATTAAGTGGACCAACGACATCAGACGAGTCGCAGGGAGTCACTGGATTCAGGCGGCGCAAGACCAAGGCCTGTGGAAGTACGTGCAAGAGACGTCTATCGGTTGAAGAAGAACCAAGTAGGTACTTACGTATTTAATGAGCATAAATTGGCTATCCACTAAGAGCGATATTGTTGGTAAAACTAGTAATATAAATCCAACTGCGATGAGTATGTAGATCTTCGCTGAAAAAAAAAGGTTTTTGATTAACTGACGCGCCCTTGTTTTGCAGAGGTGGTTTTAAATAAATAATTACTAATATCTAACTAATCATACTTTCATACTTAATATTATAAAAGCGAAAGTTTGTATGTGTAAGTGAGTGTGTGTATGTGTATGTTTGTTACTCCTTCACGCCACAATGAATGAACCGATTTGGCTGAAATTTGGAATAGACATAGCTCATACCCGGGATTAAAATATAGGCTACATTTTATCCCGGAAAATTAAAGAGTTCTAAACCTTAAACCACGCGGACGAAGTCGCGGGCATCATCTAGTATGTATTAAAAATGTGAAAGAATGTTTTTTATGGAATGGTGCCAAGAATACTGGCTGCATTTTCGCGCTGGACAGCCAGGCTTATTCGTTGCACAAAAAATGAGCCAAGAGCTGGCTCATTGTCTGCCCAGATGAGGCAATTAACCGCGGTGAAATGTCTCGTAAATTATTTTTTGCACTTAGACTCCATGACCCCAGTCCCCAGGGTATCCACAGCAAACGGAACAAATATGTGATTCTCGATCAGAGAGGCATACTTGACTTGCGCCGCTTGCAAGATTCAGCCATTTCAAGTGTAGGTATATCATATGCATGTCAGTGACAATAATAATTTGCAAGCAACATCATTTGCTAATTCGGTGTACTGTACTTACATAAGCGAGTTTATAAATTGACGGAAAATTGAGAACGGGAAAAAATATTTACCATGTAACTCGTAGGTAACGGATGTAACGATGTAGTGTAACGGATATTCGACTTTCAATCTTTAGATTTGGGAATTGATAGGTTATCGACCCCGGCCGATAGTCCGATGGCCTAGCAATCCGATAAGAACCAAGAGATATGACGGATTTACGTGCTCTCCGAGGCACGTAGGTGTAACACCTCCAACTTACTAACTCCAGTTTGATATCGAGAATTTCTTGTCAGATAATAATCTAAATAAAAATTCATTTTAAAAAACGACTTTTTTTTTATTCGATGACAAGATAGCCCTTGACTGCGATCTCACCTGATGGTAAATGACGATGCAGTCTAAGATGGTAGCGGGCTAACTTGGAAGGGGTAGCAGTGTAAATTCAACCCATACCCCTAATCGGTTTCTACACGCCATCGTGCCGGAACGCTAAATCGCTTGGCGGCACGTCTTTGACGGTAGGGTGGTAACTAGCCACGGCCAAAGCCTCCCACCATGTGGTGTATGTGTTAAAATATTATAATGCACAGTCATAATGTATGTAGGTATTTTAATAATAAAATAAAGAGGGCAGTTTGGAATCAGCTATGCGTGTTTCACTTCATGGTGACAGCGGTCTTATTTTAATTGTGATATAAGTCCGTGAATTAGTTAAAATCTGCGTGATTATTTGTTAGAAGTATCAAATATATGAATCGCAGTATGGAACACGCACGTCCTCCGACGGAATTGGTTGTGGAAGGCGGCCCGGCCTCGCGAGCTGACGCGTGGCGTACGTGGCGCAAACAGTTTCACGTATTCCTGAAGGCATCCGGAGTGGCGAAGGAGCCTGCTGACGTTCAGGCCAGCCTGCTGATCAATCTCATAGGCCCAGCTGGATACGACGTGTTTACTACGTTTACGTACGGCAAAGGCGAAAGTGAAGATGATATCGAGTGTCTGTTAAAAAAGTTCGATGAGCATTTCGGGACGAAACCGAACGTAACCCTAGCGAGATTCAAATTCTTCACGCGATACCAGGATTCGTCGGAAACGATCGATCAGTACGTGACCGCGCTGAGGGTTCTTAGTCAGTATTGTGAGTTCGCTCAGCTGACGGACAGCTTGATACGCGACCGTATTGTCTGCGGTATAAGCAGCAATACGGTACGCGATCGGCTGCTGCGTACGGAAGATTTGACTTTGGCTAAGGCCGTGCAAATATGTGAGGCTGCCGAAATGTCAAAGGAGGAGAGTCGACTCATCGAGGCGTCCGCAGCCGAGGCTTCAGTGGACGCGATTTGGAAGGAATCTAGTCGAGGCGGTGAGAGCGGGTCGCGAGGCAGAGGCGGCGGCCGGCGGCGGCACCGAGGCGCGCGCGCGGCTCGGGGCGCGCGGTACGCTGCCAGATCGCCTCCCTGTGTCTCTTGTGGGAATCCTCGATGCGCAGGAGATATGAACTGTCCTGCGCAAAGTGCTATTTGTTTTGTTTGTGATCAGAGAGGCCATTTTGCCAAGTCAAAAAAGTGTTCAAGTCGTAAAGTGCTAAACGTGAGTGTTGATAGCTCTGATGATGAAATGTTTTATGTGAATATGATTATATGTGAGGTTAAGAATCATAAATCGTGTAAGGAATGGTTTGAAACCTTTATTTGTAATGGTAAGCAAATTAAGATAAAATTGGATACAGGTTCTATGTTAAATATAATGTCTAAAAGCGATTTTATAAGACTAGGGTTTTCATTGGGAATGCTTAAGCCATTCACTAAGCGCGTACAATCTTTCACAGGCAATGAGATTCCTATACTGGGTGCTGGTGATTTGACATTGTCACACGAAAATAAACTTTACAATTTGGCATTTGTAGTTGCCGATTTAAATTGTCAAAATATACTTGGTTTAAAGGGTTGTACAGCTTTAGGACTCATAAACAGAGTAAATGCTGTCGAGTTTTCTAAATACCAAAGTAGGTACTCAGATTTATTTAGTGGTTTAGGAAAATTGCCTGGAAAATATTCTATTTCTTTAAATAATAGCGTTGAACCGGTTATATGTCCTCCGCGTAAAATTCCGCTCGGATTACGTGATAAACTGTATTCCGAATTATGTAGAATGGAAGAAATGGGTGTGATCAGAAAAGTGTCTCACCCTACAGACTGGGTAAACGCTATTGTTGTAGTTGCTAAAAAGAATGGTGAAATTCGACTGTGCTTGGACCCGCGACCTTTGAACCGCGCCATTCGACGCGCACATTATAGCTTACCGACGGTAACCGAGTTAGCCGTTAGGCTGCGCGATGCGAAATATTTCAGTGTTTTAGATGCGAGATCGTCTTTCTGGATGATAGAAATGGATGATGCGAGCGCTGATCTTTGTACTTTCGGAACCCCGTTCGGTAGGTACCAATTTCTACGTTTACCGTTTGGTATTAATTGTGCATCGGAAGTCTTTCACGCGAAAATAAAACAACATTTAGAGGGTTTAGAAGGAACCGACTCTTTTATTGATGATATTATTGTGTGGGGGCGTACGAAAGAAGAACACGACCGGAGACTCGAGTGCTTGCTGCAAAGGTCAAAAGATATCGGTATAAAATATAACTTTGACAAATGTAAGTTTTGTGTGCAGGAGATAGTATTTTTAGGTCATAAATTTAATAGCAATGGTATGCAGCCCGATGATAGTAAAGTAAAAGCTATATTGGATATGCCTTATCCTACCGATAGGAAAGCTTTAGAAAGGTTTCTCGGGATGGTGAATTATTTAGCTAAATTCATTCCGAATTATTCAGATTCCGTTGCGGTACTGAGAGGTTTGTTAAAAAAGGATTCCGAGTGGGCATGGTACTCTAAACACTCAGAAGCAGTAGACACGTTAAAGAAAAAGTTATCATCGGCGCCGGTGTTAGCGTTGTACTCGACGGAGCTGCCGGTGGTGGTGTCGGTGGACGCGAGTGCGCACGCGCTGGGCGCGGTGCTGCTGCAGGCGGGCCGCCCGGTCGAGTTCGCGTCGCTCACGCTCACCGACACGCAAACGCGTTACGCTCAGATAGAAAAGGAGATGCTCGCGATCGTGTTTGCCGTCGAAAGGTTCCGACAGTATTTGTTTGGCAGGCGAGATATAACAGTGCAGTCGGATCACAAACCCTTGCAAGCTCTGTGCGGTAAGCCCCTAGCGTCGGTTCCCATTCGTTTGCAACGCATGATGATGCGTATACAGGGGTACGATTTAAAAGTCGTGTACACGCCCGGCAAGTACATGTACATAGCGGATACCTTGTCGCGAGCCGCGTTACCGGAATTAATGAACGATCGTGTAAGCGCCGAAGTAGAATCGCAGACGTGTTTCTTAATTGAGAATGTACGTTTTAGTGACGAAAAGTTAGAACTCGTTAAAAAACATACTGCTGGCGACGCTCAATGCGAATTATTAATTTCGTACATAATTAACGGTTGGCCGAGACACAAAAAGAATGTGAATGAGAATCTTCGCTTATTTTGGCAATATAGAAATCTATTACAATACGCAAATGGGTTGATTTTTAAAAGCGACGTCTTGTATATACCGCAAAGTTTACGCAAGTTAATGTTAGAGAGAGTGCACGAGGGACATTTAGGTATAGATCGCTGCAAGCGGCGGGCTCGCGATGTCATGTTCTGGCCGGGCATGTCGCGCGACGTCGAGCGAGCCGTGCGGGGCTGCGAGGCGTGCGCGCTGCACGCGCCGGCTCCGCGACCCATGCCCTTGCACCAACATTACGTGCCGAATATTCCGTGGCAAAAATTAGGTTCGGACATATTTGAATACAAAAAGAAATATTACATTATTTTAATCGATTATTTTTCGAATTACGTAGAAGTGGGAATGATTAAAAATTTGAACAGTACTTCGGTAATTAAGTTTTTGAAAGAACAATTTGCAAGGCACGGAATTCCTTTAGAGCTCATAACGGATAATGCGAGTGCGTATTGTTCACGCGAGTTTAAAAAATTTATGTCTGAGTGGGAAGTGCGTCACGTGACGTCTTCGCCCCGTTACCCACAATCGAATGGGAAAAGCGAGCGTACAGTACAAACTATAAAAAAAATTGCTCAAAAAGTGTATCGATTCTGGCCAAGACTTTTACATTAGTTTGCTTAATTATAGAACGACGTCGCGAGATGGGATGGACTCTCCGGCACAGATTCTTATGGGGAGACGTCTTAACACTAAATTACCAATTAATCCTAAGTTATTGAGAGAAAGGGTAGATAACGATGCTAACTATAGTGCCGTGTTGAGACGTCAAAAGGAGATAAAACAAGACTTTGATAAACATGCGACTCCACTTAGGGACTTGTCAGCTGGAGAAAGAGTGATTCTTGCGGACGGCGAAAGTCGCAAGCCGGTGTCGGTGGTGGCCCGGGCCCCGGAACCGCGCTCCTACTTTGTGCGAGATCAGCAGGGCCGTTTGTGTCGCCGCACGCGTCGTCACCTCATTGCTCGCACAAATCAGCCTAGTACTAGTACCTGTAGCGACAATGTCAAAGCACCAACGTCCAAGATTGACGAGAGACTTTTATCACCTGACAATAAAGAACCACAAAAGAACAAAACTGGTTCTCCGACACTTGTTACCGACTCTGGTGGTGTTACAACAAGAAGGAGGGCAAAACTATTGGCTAATTTGCAAAATAAAAATGTAGACGATGAAAACATATAATTGGTAACATTAAGATCACTGATTCAAGCTAAAAAAAAAAAAAAAAAAAGGTAAAGTGTGTCGTCTAGCATATTAATTGTAACTATAATTGTATTTATTAATAACCTATAATCTTATAATATAATTCTGGATATTGGTCTTAGTTAATTAGTTTTGTTTTGGTTGCCATATTGTTTGAATTTTATAAGAAGGGAGATGTGGTGTATGTGTTAAAATATTATAATGCACAGTCATAATGTATGTAGGTATTTTAATAATAAAATAAAGAGGGCAGTTTGGAATCAGCTATGCGTGTTTCACTTCACACCAGAAAAAAAACACCACTAAATAGCCTTACAAGTTATTCTTATAACATTTCAAGGGTTCGATTTCTCCAGGACCCCACCATCTGGAAGGACGGACGGATAGCGGAGGCTAGGGTCCCGTTGGTAAGGTACGAAACCTTAAAAAAAGATTTCGACGAAATGAGAAACTCCTCCTTTTTTTGAAGTCGGTTATAAACGTGAGAATGATTTTAGCTCAACCCAAACTCGAACCTGGGACCTCATGCCAAACAAGCTAGTGTAGAATAGAATAGAAAAGATTTTTATTCAGATAAACTTTTACAAAGGCCTTTTGAATCGTCAAGTGAATATACCAATAGTTTAAATTTCCGTCATACGAGTTGGTTTTATAGGTACCTACTCAAAGTACGAAAAAAATACCTAGTCAGTCACCTACATCGGTTGTTTTTATAGTACTGATATTTCTGGTCATAGATCAAAGAAATATCATAAATGTAATCTATAAAATGTGTTATTATAGGTAAATAAGCCGCGTTTTAATTTTACTTTGACCGCTATGACCTCTTGTCGGCAAAATAATATTATGATACATAAAATAATTTTGATACTGTCATCTATAATTATTCTATGATTAAAATACTGGATTTGCTGTCTCTATACCAGGCGGTGTACTTAAGAGGGCATAACGACCTTATTTAATTACACATATTTCTCAAAAATTATTTACTTAATATACTTACTTAATTATACTTATATAATTATTTCACTAGATTAATCTAGTAAGATAGTTATATTACTAGACCTTGCTCGTATAATTGCTATATTACGGTATATAGCTATATCGCTAGGGATATAACTATAACACGAATATAACCATCTTACAGCAACATCTATAGGCAATCCGTGCTAACGAAGATAATAATAATAATTATTAACTTCGTTAGCATGGATTGATATTAGTAGATACTGCATACAAAGACAGTGGTTGATATGCACAATATTACATAAAATAAACTTAAACATATATGCTGATATGTAAGTAGTAAGTATATAATAAGTACACATATAAATACTTTAGATATATACATATTTAATGTATAAAGATATATATCTATATATCTATATTATATGTATAATACTAATATTTATGTTCTATCATTATATACATAGATGGATAATTATTTAATTACGTAATGAAAACACTTAATTTATTTAAATAATTATTGATATAAAGGATATTTATAAGTAAAACGAAATTTTAAATTAATGAACTATTAATTATAATTTTAATTTTAAAAGTAATTTAACATGAATTTTTCATTATTTAAAGATTTTGTTTTACTTATAATTTAATTGTATGTAAATTTCTAAGTAAATAAAAGGAAAAGGTGACTGAGATCTATCAACGCAGCGTTGCCGTGCCATGACAATATAGTATCTAAGAAGTCGGTTAAAAATAAACATTTTTCATACATCGCGATTTTCTGTTTTTTTTTTTTTACCATTATGTTTTACAAGATACAAGTGTATATATATAAGTTTTTAGTATTTTTAAGACTTAAACTGAAATATTTAAATGCCATTATATGTAAACATGTGCGAGGAACTCATTTATCGCTGTTACGATAAAGCACTGTATCTGAAGATACAGTGTATTGTCTAAGCAAGGCATCGCAAATTACTAGACGGATCGGGCTGAAAGGCATTCAAATAGGTAGCTGTTATGACGTAGGCATCCACTAAGAAGGGATTTTTTTTGAAAATTCATCCCATAACGAGGTAAATTAGGGGTTTAAAAAATCGAACCTAATGTGAGCGAAGCCGCGGGCAAATGCTAGTCTACACATAAATTCGAAGCATAAAGTACATAATTTATGAAAGTTCCATACGAGTAAACTTTAGATAACTGAGCACTTTTAGTGCAAGATTAATGACTTTACTATCATGCGCCTTGCATATATACGAGTATGTGTTAAAATAAACAATTATAATTAAACCAATTATTATTAATTACTATTCTTTATCAGTTTCCACAATATGCATTCTTATTAAATTTGGTAGATTAATCAGGTAGGTAGAGTCTGCTCAATAAGTCTAAACAAACTGTAAAAGAATCATCGAATTCATCGATCAAACAGTTTTGATACTTTACATTATAAAAAGATCTGATTTTAATAAAATAAACTATAAACATTAATGTGGAAAGGTGGATAATGGAAAAATTTGTAACCCATGAGTAAACAGACTACATTATGGGTACCTAACTTTTATTCCCGACTTTTTACAAAGTCCTAAAGAAATTATTTTCCACACACAAATAAATATAATTATTTTTCGCCGCGAGAAGCTTTTTTGGTACTTGCGATAAATGCTAGTGTAGGAAGAAATTATTGACCTACAGACGATAGCCCAACCCAATAGTAGTAATATGCATCACCAAGCATTTGTAATACGACAGAGAAGCGATAACTTCGAACGTTAATTGTTGCGCGTTTAGTAGTCCATATTTCATCACGCATATCTGGAAGAGCATTACATAAAATGACCATAGGGTTAAAAAAATGGCAGACTTTAAAAAAAAATAGAATTTTTTTGGTGAATTTATTGATTTACTTACTTATGTGAAAAGTCGTTGAACAAATCATGCATTGAAGTTACATGTGGGAGATTGTTGGTAAATTACAATAAGCCCTGTATAGTACTTATAGTCACCCCAAAATGGACCATCGCCTTTAAAAAAAATTACAGCGGTGGGGGAAAAAAGCTCCTGCTCATTCATAGCAGTAGGAGTAGGTATTTATGCAGAGTCAATAAAATATCTGGGTATAACGTTTGGATTTTATCTTTGACTCGCTTTTGCCCCCGCGACTTCGTCCGCGTGGAATTAGATTTTGGGGTGAAATTTTCAAAAACTGTGCCGTACGTACTTTTTTATTTTTAACTGAAAGCTCAAATACCAACTTTGATGGAAACAGCTTGAAAAATGACGGAGTTTCATATAAACTTCCATCCCCTATTTAAACCCCTTAGGGGTGGAATTTCCAATAATTCTTTCTTAGTGTGCGCCTACGTCATAAAAGGAACCAACTGTAAAAATTTCAAGTTTCTAACTTCAGTAGTTTAGGCTGTGCGTTGATATCTCAGTCAGTCAGTCAGGACTTTGAATTTTATATATATATAGATTTTAATACCGATCCTAACCTTCGGCTCAAAATGGCTTTTTTAATGGACTTGTACAATCTTATATATACTTATCAGTTTCCATAAACATTTTAAAGTAGGTATATAATAATAATTATAAATAATGAGATACAATATTTTTTATTAGCTTACTTAAATAAGAGCAAATTCTTATCGATTCAAGTTATAATAACATTTTTCGCTTAATTTCTAATAAGTAAATGCATGGTCATGCTTGTAAATGACCAAGTGTAAATTAAAAATTGGAATCACCAACTGGCGGCTCTATGAATGATATACCCGATATGATTCTATTTCGTAAACTCACCACCAGCTGCCTGGTCCATCTTTAAATACCTACTTAAAATGGTTTTAGAGCAAAATTCGGGCCCCTTTTGAGATATTACCTCATCGTTTTGTTTCTCAGAATGGAATAGAATAAATTTTTATATAAATTAACTTTTACGAAGTTCATTTGAATCGTCTGTCAATCGCGTCACCTGGTGCGGAATGCCGTTCCAACCGGAAAGAAGTTCCAGAGGAAAAAACTCAGCTTAAAAATAAATTATTAAACCGGCTCAGGACTTGCGCACAGGGTTCCGTACCATCGTACAAAATTAAACACTAATAAGATGACAACACTATAAGGTGATTTTTTTCTGGCGTTTTTGCACGACCTTAACAGTCGCTATTACTATGGTACGGAACGGAACCTTTTCTATGCGAGTCTGGCTCGCACTTCACCGGCTTTTCTGTATAATATACAATCTGTCAAAACGTCGTATTTAATAATGTCGGTCAAAGTTTACTTCGCGATAGTTAAATAGGCTCTTTTTAAATACTTAGTCAAAGTTTAAATATATTAGCCAATGTTACTTACTACTTGACATGACATTTTCTGTTTCTTGATTAGTTTTTGTGTTTGGCTTCATTGTCGGTCTAGACTAGTTCTTAGGCATAGGCTTTGTAGCAACGCAGCGTCTGAAAGAAAAGATGCATAGGTAGGTTAATACCTGAGGCCGAGCCTGAGGGCCAATTTCACTAACAACGAATGACATTTAATCTATATATATAAAATTCAAAGTCTTGACTGACTGACTGACTGACTGAGATATCAACGCACAGCCTAAAGTTGGTATTAGAGCTTTCAGTTAAAAATAAAAAAGTATCTACGTGTGTCACAGTTTTTGAAAATTCCACCCCAATACCTAATTCCACGCGGACGAAGTCGCGGGGGCAAAAGCTAGTTGAGGTATATACGAGTAATTGATGTTTTGGCAGATTTTCACTACAAAAATTGTCAGATCGTCGCAGTTATTCCTCGGTTAAAGGTTATCTAGCAATTTTTTTTTTGTCAAAATGGCGTTGTACCTATACCATTTTCAACCGTCGAAAGAAAAAGGAAGAGGTTCTCAAGTCGCGTATATTTCTAATTTTTTTATTTATACCTTTTAAAAAAGCAATCTCGCTACCACGTCTTCATATAGTTAATAATATAATTAGTTTAAAGAAAGAAGTTTGACGCCGTCTCAAAATTAGTTCCTTGACCTAAACTTCGGACCTTAGACGAATAAGATTTAAGTAAAAACTTTATTATTCCCTTCTTTAGATGCTTTTGTCGTTTTTTGTTAGAAAGTTTTAAGAATAATTTTCATCGCCTATCCTTTAGACTTGCAGGATAAAAATGTCCTTAATTTACATTAATAACTACTCTTTTTTTTACTAGCTAATCTTTAACATTCCGGGATAAAATGTAGCCTAATAATCCTGGACTCATACTGATTTCAGCCAAATCGGTTCAAGTGTGTAGGAATTAATTTTTTAAGAAATTTTAAAATTTGACCGCTTTGTATATCTGTTGGTCTTTATGTCTGTATATAATGATCTGTAGATAATGATGTAATGATCAATATACTAAGAACGCCGTTTTTTGTATTGGAGTTTGAAAAATCATAACATAAAAACTTACACTGATTGTTATAAGGAAGTTCATCAACTTATTAACACACGTAATTTATAGAAAACACCACCATTAATAACTCAACTAAAAGTACGTATTTAGTTTAAAGTTTAATCATAACTCACAAAAACATCATGAAACTACACCTTTTGTTTAGAGTTTAAAAGCCACACAATATTTTTTTTAAATTGTAGCTCTTCCTAAAAATTAAGTTTAACACAAAAATAATAACTTAGGATATTCTTTATTAGGTATTAAGTCATGAGTGATCACTGATCACTCCAAAGAACGTAAGTGATTAAACTCGGTGTTTCTGCTAAACCGCTATCTAAAATTATTATGAACTTGGGAACGTGTTTCCATTTTGATATGATAAATGACGGATAAGTATTTTTTTGCATACTTATATACAAATAAATAAATTTTAAGTGTCTGTGTGGTACCTATTTTTGAATTAACTGCTTAAATTAATAACACTCAATAAGTACCTTCGAGCTAACAAGTGCTAATAACCTTTAAATGCAGCTTCTGCTAATTATAAACAACTTTGGTTCAACGACTTTTACCACTACCTAATTACATTCAAAAAAACGTAAAATTAATTCTAAATTTTTATTTTCATATAAATGCCCGCAACTTTGTTCACGTGGGTAAGGTTTTTTAAATTTTCACGGGAACTCTTTCATTTTCCGAGATAGGTTAGGATTTACCTATATGTTAATCCCGAGTATGTGCGATCTCCCTTCCAAATTTCAGCCAAATTCGTCCCGTAGTTTTGATGTGAAAGAGTTACAAACACACACACACACACACACACACACACACACACACACACACACACACACACACACACACTCACACACAAACACACACACAGACACAGACACACACTCACATATACATAATAGTGTGATAACACGTCCTTGGTCTCCCGACTTGTATTGTCCGACCAAACCTGCAGCTTCGGGTTCGGCGACATTCGGCCTAAAATACCACCTTCGGCTAAACCTTCGGCTTCGGCCAAAATGGACCGAAGTCCAGCAAGCGTCGAAAATGAACGAACTGCTACGATAATGGAAGACATAACGCGTGGGGATCAGGGGTCACTGCGTTGTGCCGGCCGATCGCCATCACTTTAAATAACCAGATTGAAACAAAACAAGTTTCAAACACATTAAAGGAGGTGGGTTGATAAGGCCCAAAATCCGCCCCTCATACACGCGAAAAAAAAAGTTCCAGATTTCGACAAATTGTAAATGTACTTTTATTATACTTTGGCCCCCGCGACTTCGTCCGCGTGGAATTAGATTTTGGGGTGGAATTTTCAAAAACTGTGACACACGTTCTTCTTTATTTTTAACTGAAAGCTCAAATACCAACTTTGATGGAAACAGCTTGAAAAATGACGGAGTTTCATATAAACTTCCATCCCCTATTTAAACCCCTTAGGGGTGGAATTTCCAATAATTCTTGCTTAGTGTGCGCCTACGTCATAAAAGGAACCAACTGTAAAAATTTCAAGTTTCTAACTTCAGTAGTTTAGGCTGTGCGTTGATATCTCAGTCAGTCAGTCAGGACTTTGAATTTTATATATACATAATTATATTTGTATAGCCAATATTTTAACTTAAAAAAAAACGTTATTTTATCCATTCTTGAACGGGATTTTGGTTTTTCTTTTCATCCTGTATATTTATTTACACCTATAGTTGTAGAAATTAGGATATATAAGCAGTGTTTTTAAGTGTTAAAATTCAAGCATCAAATCAGCTGTGCTCAACCATTGATACAGAAGTAAGTTAGGTTTAATACCTTTAAAGTAAATAGTTAATCGTTTCCTTGTTTCCTTTCGTATTAAACCATCCTAGCTATGGTACTATTAGGTGGTCTGTGCTATCACCAACTTAAGTCACGCAAACGCACAAGCACACACGCATACATACACACACGTGCGTGAAGGCGCGCGCGCTCGCGCTGACGCACGCAGATTTAATGACGAATGTTTAATTCAATATTTTAGCAGCTATTATTAAAATCAATCGGTAATTATTATAATTTTCTTCATAAAAATAAGTTATATAATATAAAGTTAATAGCCTACGAGAAAGATTTAAATATGTTCAAGGCGTATCACTAGTGTTATTTTAATTAAAATCATTGAGTTAGTTAAAGGATAACATTATATTCTGTATCAAGTTTTCTCACTTTGATTATTATTATTAGTTGTTTAAGGTCAAAACCATGTCAAAACGATATTCTAAGCTTACTACTTACTTAGCTCATACTTAGCTATCTAGTTTAAGGTCAGCTGGGGCGATCATCCTAAGGACCTGGATCATAACCAATTCGTTCTATTGTAAAGTTATTCAATTAATTATTATTATTTTTACATTACATTCTTATTATATAATTATTGAACATGCAAAATATTCAATTATTATAATATAATTATATTATATATGCTAGGAAATTATAATTATTGAATGTGCTTAAAGTAAAAAAACTTCCCAAACAGTAATATAATAAGTCTGTGTATCAAAACGACAAGTTTATTCGGCGATTGTGAAATCAGGCCCTAAAACTTTCTTCGTATGTAATGTGTAATGGAAACGTATTCGATCTTAATGTTTTCATACACGGTTCGATTAACGTAACTGTCTTACTTTGACTAGGTTAATTTTAAGGTTCTCTTAAAAAAAGAATACGTTATGTAGCGTTTTGTGCGGGGAGCCTGTAACACTAAAAATTGCACTTTATTTTTATTTTATTTTTTATACATACGAAGACAAAAACGTATTATATTAGAAGAAGTAGACATAGGTGAAGCTTATTTCTAAATAAAAGAAGAAATTTCTTCCAGCTTCCCTTGAAAGTGAGTAAGGTGAAATTATAGAGTGGTGTTGGTCAAAAATGTACATCACTACATATATATAATATAAATAAACAATAAACAGCTACTACTACTACTATTAAAAAATACTGTTAATATATAAAAATAAATATAGGGCCAATTTCACCTACGTAAAAAAATTACCTTAATTATAAGTTATAGAGCGTTTTTGGCAGATATTCTATACAGTCAAAACGCCCAATGTATAATATATGGACTGGGATTTATGTTTCAAGTTTAAATTGGACAACTTTGATGTATTCTCTATGCAACATATTCTGTAAAAAAGTTTTTTCTTTTATTTTATTTTTATTATTTATGTAAAGAGAGTAAGAAAATATTATTAGAAAAAGTCTTTGAAGAAGTGGACACAGGTATTATGCGTAGACATTAAAAAAATTTTATGCTTGAAGCCTCCTCCTTTTTTCATCAGTTTAAACTGGTTGAAACAGAATTTGTAATAATGCTAATACGTAAGTAATTGAGAAAATTATTTGATCTCGAGATTACTACAAAATAATTTTATTATTCTCAAGTGTGGGAAATATGTTATATTATTATCTAAGCAAGTAACAACAATACTTAGGGCGTGGATCCATCACCATACACCAGTGCGGTGCACGTTCTGCCGTGAACCGGCGGCGGTAGGCAGTTGATGTTTTGCTGTCGCTAAATTGAAATAACCGGTCAAATGCGAGGGACTCGCATACGAAAAAAATGCGTTTCTATTAGGGGAGCCCCTTTAATTTTTAAGCTATTGCATAGCTTCTATCGCGGGCCAGCGTGGAGACCGAATCCAGAAATCCCGTAACGAAAATAACCTGACACGGGACTCCTCTATGGTGAGCCGCTAGATGGCGTTGATAAAAAATGCTATGCAATAGCTTTACCGCGGCAGTCCCCGAGTGCCACACGTCTTTTTTTTTAATTATTTTTTATTACAGCAGCAACAAAAATACACATTCTCTGAAAATTTCAACTGTATACCTGTTACAGATTACAAGATATAGCCCGCTGACAGACAGGCGGATGAACGGACGGACGGAAGGATAATGGAGGCTTAGCAATAGGGTCCCGTTATTACCCTTCGGTTACGGAACCCTAAAAAGTTGGCTGAATGTTGACTTATTAATTTCATAAGTGGAGCAACTTCGCGAACGACAAGTTGTTGGAACAAAAATTTGAAAACAGAAGCTTGTGTACGCGTTTGAACCATTGCATTGGTTTGAACCGATGATTACTGCCCTGGTGCAGCGCGCAGTACACGGCACCGTACATGGCACGACGAAGTTATGCCGTTCCAAAAACGCGGCGTCGCGCCGTGGTGATGGATCTACACCTTTACACACTACAAATAACATTATTTAAATTTATTCACTACCTCTAAATTTAACATACCTAATTAATGATAGTTTTGCTTTAAATAATAAATTGAGAATAATTTTACACAAATAAAAGTGTATACAGATTCAAATATTAAATACAAAAAATAAATCACTGAAATGAGGAAATATGCTTTTTGCATGGATATGGTTGAGGACCTGCATAGCTAGCATGGGCAGGAGATAAAAATTTTATCCCCCGATTTTATCTACTGACAGGGGATAAAATTATCTTTTCCCTATGCTAAAGCATGGCGACAGAGGAGAAGGCGATGTATATTCCTATAACTATAAGTTTATCCACTGAGTGTTATTTCCACCGCTGTGCCCATGCTCGACGGGTGGATAAAACTAAGCGAGGGGATAAACATTTTATCCTTTTCCCGGGGATACTCCCGCCTATGCTAGCCCTGCTGGAGAGTAACATAGACATAGGCATTTTATCCCGGAAAACAATTTCCCGTGCGGTTTATAAACCTAACTCCACACGGACGAAGTCGCGGGAAAAAGCTAGTACAAAAAATATAAGCGAAGTTGAATTAACCTTTTTAGCGAACGTTACACTTAACCGAAGTAATTCGGAGGTTAATGACAAACCCCTTCAGGTTTTTGGGGTAATAATAACCTTGGTCCTCCGGCCGAATCCGGTCGTGGCGGCCACTAACCTCACCGTCTGCGCAATTGATATTATAGTGCACAAGTGAGCGCGAACACAGGTGCACTTTCTACTTCCTCAATCTTAAGAGATCAGGCGCAGGACCGACGGCTTTGCGTGCTCAATGAGGCACGGGAGTGATCCACCGCAGCGCTACCAAACTAAAACAATACTTTTTAGCGGGTACCTACGTCATAACAGCTACCGATTTGAATGCCAAACAACCCGATCCATCTAGTGATTTGAGCTGTGCGCTGCCGTGCTAAGACAATGCACTGTATCTTCGATGCTGTTACGATAAAACACTGTATCTGAACTTCTGAAGATACAGTGTTTTATCGTAACAGCGATAAATGAGTTCCTCGCACATGTTTACATATAATGACATTAAAATATTTCAATTAAGTCCTCAAAATACTAAGAAACTTCAAATGGAAATACACTGTATCTCGTAAAACATAATGATAAAAAAAAAAACAGAAAATTGCAATTTATTTATTTATTGTCCAGAACATGGTACATTATAATATACATTAAATAATATTATAGGTGTTACATTAGCATAGTAGGTAAGATCTGCATGTTCTACCGTTGCCGGTGTACAATTTTAAAGTATCTATCTATTTATTACTAAATTATAGGCACACATTACATAACCAATGCTTATTATTTATTAATTATAACCTAATTATTTTATACAATAAATATAATCTAAAATTTCTACGTAATTTATCTCTACGTAATTATTCTACGCAATTTCTGATAAATGCTTATTTTTTAGGTACAGGGCATTGTCAGGGCATGGTAGCGCAAACTTCCTAACTAGATTAAGTGCACTATAATATCTCCTAAACCGACGGCTAATTAATATCTGAGGAGGTTGACCGGATAAAGTCGGGTGAACACTTGAACAATATTGTTAGAAACCTAGCACCCGTGAGAAGCCGGGGCGTGTCGCTAGTACAGAAATAAACTGTAGTAAATACAATTAATTAGGTATGTACCTAGTTATTATATTACGATAAACCATAACCGGAAAAGTAATAACTTGTATAGATAACAACAGGAGATATAGTTTAACAACTAGATTTATAGGGGTCAGTGACAACAACAAATTATTTGTTCTCCAAGTGCAAATTAACAATAAACAAAAATTATTTTTAGAAAACCGACTTCAAATGCCACTACAAAGTATATCAATTGTGCCTATAAAATTTGAGGAGTTCCTTCGATTTCTCCAGGATCCCATCATCAGATCCTGACCTGATGACAATGGGACCACCTGGGAAGTATACCCTTTCAAACAAAACAAGAATTTTCCAAATCGTTCCAGGCCTCTTCGAATAATCGGAGGAATACATTAAAAAAAAAAAGATTCCGACGAATTGAGAACCTCCTCCTTTTTTGGAAGTCGGTTAAAAATTTAAGACACTCCCCACATGTTAATCTATAGCTGTACTATGTAAGATATACGTATACCTCAGTTTTCTGCTCCATACCTAATCAGTTATCAGATCTTCCTCCTCAATCCTTGATCACCATCTATGTAAAACCTTTTTTTTATTTAATGACAAGATAGTTCAAGACTGCGATCTCGCCTGATGGTAAGTGACGATGCAGTCTAAGATAGTAGCAGGCTAACTTGGAAGGGGTATGGGAGTGTACATTAAACCCATACCTGTAATCTGTTTCTACACGCCATCGTGCCGGGACGCTAAATCGCTCAGCGGCACGACTTTGACGGTAAGGTGGTTACTAGCCACGGCCGAAGCCTCCCACCAGACCAGACCAGAGACAGTGCAAAAATTCGACAGACAGACAGTTGGTCTTCTAAAAATATTGAATTTCTTGCATTCCATCAAAATATATTTCATCCATAATGAGAAAAAGGTACTTAACAAAAATAATGTTTATAAATTATGCTTTCAACGCTTCTAGGCAACATAATAATACATACTATGTGCATACTATAGTTAAATAAAAGCTCTACGCAATTCTAGAGTGGCCTTAGTAATCACTATTAATACAAAAACATTATCTAACAAACAATAATAAGTTAATAAACATCATAATTAATTCAAGGTTAATTAGTAAGAACAAACATAATTAAGTAGGTATATTTTTATTTTATTTTTTGCGACCAAAGTTGCTGACGCAGTGAATTAGATGGACCGAAAATTACGTGAGAACTCTTTGAATTCCCAAAATTAAAAGCAGCAGCTTGTTAGAAGACTTATTATAAGTCGGGTTGCAACTTGTAGTACTATACTTAATTACTTAATTTATTTTTTACTAGCTTTTTCCCGCGGCTTCACTCACGTTGAGTACGATTTTTAAACTCCTATCTTACTCCCTTAGGGTTTAAATTTTCAAAAATCATTTCTTAGCGGATGCCTACGTCCTAACAACTATCTGTGTGCCTTTCAGCCCGATCCGTCCAGTGGTTTGAGCTGTGCGTTGATAGATCAGTCAATCAGTCAATCAGTCACCTTTTCCTTTTATATATTTAGACTAGCTTTTTCCCGCGACTTTGTAGGTAGGTACGACTTAAAAATATTCAAAACCTATTGGTTTTTAGGGTTCGGTACCCGAAGGGTAACCAACGGGACCCTATTACTAAGCCTTCGCTGTCCGTCCGTCCGTACGTCTGTCTGTAACCGGGCTGTATGTATCTCATGATCCTTAATAGGTAGATAGATGAAATTTTCACAGAATGTGTATTTCTGTTGCTGTTATAACAACAAAAAAGACGTGTGGCACTCGGGGACTGCCGCGGTAAAGCTATTGCATAGCATTTTTATCAACGCTATCTAGCGGTGAGAGGAGTCCCGTGTCAGGTTACTTTCGTTACGGAATTTCTGGATTCGGTCTCCACGCTCAAGGCCCGCGATAGAAGCTATGCAATAGCTTAATAATAAAAATAAAAATAAATTAAAAATGAAAGGGGGTTTAATACGCAAAGGGGCTCTACTAGAAACGTGTTTTATTTTCTTATGGGCCCCATACATGGTCAAATATGTTTGTCAAACAAACGGAAACGGAGGTGTTTGACAAACATGTTTGACTGTGTATGAACCCCCTTACATGCCTCTATAGTCTATCTAAACTAGTTCACGACATAGTACCAAGCTATATAGAAAGATGGCGCTGTCCTAAATTTATCTACTATTAGGTATCTTCTCGACAAACACGTTCCAGCTTAGGCCACATCACCACTTTCCATCAGATGTGATCGTGATCAAGCTTGTCTATGTTTAAAAAAATATTAACGATAACGGAGGGTAATCTACATTAAAGTGTCATTATAATTTCATTATTTTTTCAGCTCTAGTTTCACGCTTAATTAAAGGGAAACAAGGAAACCATTTTTTTTATTTGATTCATTTAATTTACATAATCAATAATAACAACAGTTATAAATGTACAAAATATTTATGCACTATAAAAATATTTATTTTTTAAAGGTTGGTCCTTTACTGAAATATGTTTTTTCAGATGTTAAAATAGCAAGGTAGTTTTTTATATGTAATTACAAAAAATCTATCAAAACACTTTACAGAAAAAGTTTTTGACTATTTTTTTTAAGTTTGGACCAATATCACTTTTGACTTGGACTAGGTATAGATAATGAATATAAGAGCGTTTTTTAAATGGGCTACTCCAGAAGACTCTTCTCTTATCTCATCTCTTCATTCAGCTTCAACTATGTATTTGACCTTCGGTACGCAACGGATTCCGAAGGCTCGCTTCGCTCTCCACTACAACCTCTGCACGGGTAGCATGGGCAGGAGATAAAAGTTTTATCCCCCGATTTTATCCACTGACAGGGGATAAAATTATCTTTTCCCTATGCTAAAGCATGGCGACAGAGGAGAAGGCGATGTATATTTCTATAAGTATATCCACTGAGTGTTATTTCCACCGCTGTGCCCATGCTCGACGGGTGGATAAAGCTAAGCGATGGGATAAACGTTTTATCCCTTTCCCGGGGATAAAATTTCTCCCGCCCATGCTACCAGGGCTGCACTCTACTCTCTAATGCAGTTAATTGACTTCTACACCATCCGGAGGCAAGAACCACGCAGCGATAGCACCGCCTGAAATTAAGAATTTTATAAATTAAATAAAAGTATGGAATGAAAACTGTATCTGTATCTAGAAATAGTATCTTTTTCTTTCAATAAACTTTTAGTGTTTCCGAATCGACTTATCGTACCTAAAGTATGTAAACTCCATTAAAAATAGCAGATAGAAAGTACATTAGAGCCCTGAGTACAGGTGAAGGTATCGAAGGTACAGAGGTCAGTGCCTTCTGTGCACAAACGAAGGTACTCACTGATCACCAGTGCAGCGGCTCCGTAGAAAGTGGCAGCGCAGTTGTCGGAGATGGCCGCGCTCACCACGTTGGTGCCCGTGAACGCGCTCAGCCGGGCCACCATCATGCCCAGGCAGGCCACCATTCCTCTGTACATGAACACCATAAGAATGTCTTGTTATTGGATAAAGGGCCATAGTCCACCGCTGTGGCAAAGTGCGGAATAGTGCGAATCGACTGACTTTATACACCTGAGAACAGTATTGAGAACTCGCAGGCATGCAGGTTTCCTCAAAATGTTTTTCTTCGTCGTACATTTACAGGATCGGTAATTTTTAGGAGAGCACTTTCTGAATTGATATTTTTTGCGTTATATTATTATTAGTTGATGCTCGCGACTTCGTACGCGTGGATTGAGGTTTTTTTAATACCCGCGGTCACTCTCTTATTTTCCGGGATAAAAAGTAGCTTATATGTTATTCCCGACCATAATCTATCTCTGTGCTAAATTTCATCCAAATCCGTTCAGTCGTTTTTGCGAGATTGAGTAACCAATCCAAACATCCAAACATCCACACTTTCACATTTATAATATTAGTAGGATTTTCTTAATTACCACACACCTGTAAGAAGTGGGATATAGGGTAACGAAGTACGAAGAAATTACTCCGAAGACCATGGCAGTGGTGAGGTAGACGTAGAACAGCACCAGCCCCGACAACGCCTCGCCAGTCAGGTCGATAACGACGGCTGCCGTTGCAGCTATCAGGAGTATTACTATCGTGAGCGCCTGAAATAGAACGGATTCTTAAATTAACATTAAATCTTTTGGCGGGACAGCTTTGCTGTTAGAGTAGTTATTATTTACTAAAGATTTTAGACTTGATTCGTGATTTACTGACATAATTGTTATAAAATACTACGAGTACGTACCACGGTAATTATTTTAGTTGGGATTGTCGATATTTCGATCCAATTGCATAGACCGTGGTCACGACGAGACTGCCACCACCACGTGACCACGGTCCATGCAATTGGATCGAAATATCGACAATCCCAACTAAAATAATTACCGTGGTACATACTCGTAGTATTTTATAACAATCAGTTATTATTTGCTTAGATTTCAGTCTAATATAATCTACAAAATAGATATCTATTTTAATACAATAGGCTAGAAAAGAAAAAATAAAGTTAATCTATGTTTAATGTTGAATTTAATAACTCAAAGGTTAAAAACTTAAAATAGTAAAAGTTTAAACCGTCGTCAACGTTGATAGACAAGGAAAAACTGAATTCTTTTGCTATAATTAATTCAGCAAACCAGAAAAAATCTAAGTGTAAGGACTACTGGTACACTGTTAGGTACACTGCTGTTCTTCTAGTAGGTAGAAAAATAAATACAGGAACAACGAAACGCCAGCCTTTTCTTGTATTTGTTCTACTGTTGGAACAGCGCCAGTGGGAGTGGAGTACGAGCAGCAGGTTGTTCCATACAGATTGTTTTAGGTTCTGCGGCAGCAGGCATTACTTTGATAGATTTCTGGTTTTCGTAGAAGTATTCATCATATTATCCCATTTTTTAAATACCTTTCGTTTTCCCGCACACTGGGAGATCATAGCGTTCAGCACGAAGAAAGACAACCCGTGCGCACAGCCCGCCCATATTGTGTTGTTCTCGATTTGCCCAGTACATTCCACTTCCTGAAATGAGAAACCATCTGTTTATCCTCACAAAGAACTAATTTCCCCGTTGATCTAGTGGCTAGATTGTGGTGGCGGATAATAAAGTCCTGAAATTGGGGCATAGTGTTACCCCAAGCTTTGAAGAGTGCGTAAAGCCATTGGTCCTGCCATAGAACTCTCTTTTATTGCGTTAGATGGGACGGCACCATCGGACTAAAAGTAAAGGGAACAAAGAGTCTATCTGTGTTTTACTGGTCTGTGACTTGGGCATACACTTTTACTCCTATCTATACTATTATAATAAAGAGAGAGCGCGAATTTTGTGAGTTTGTATGTATGTCCGGAGCAAACTTTGGAACCACCGCATCTATTACAATAATTCTTTTACCATTTCAAAGGTACATTATTCCAGATGGTTATAGGCTATAATTATGTTAATAAATGTATTATGGCTAGATATTATGTGCAAATTTGTTAAAGAAGTCGGAATTTTTTTTGACTCTCAAACGTTTTCAAGGCGTGCGCTGGGTCATATACTGTTATTGGATGAAAATGATGTATGGGTGAATTGTTCCTCTTAAAGAGTTCTAAAAAAAAGTCCGCGATAGCATATGTCTATATTCTAAGGATAACTTACAGTAACCATTTCTATCTTTCAAATTTTGATTAAAAATAATGAATTATTTTCGAAGCTTCTTTAACCGATGTGATGTCAATCTATATCTAAATAAATATGTTTATTATCGTAAGTATTTAATTTAGACCATATTTGCCCTTTACACTATACAATTTAAATAAATATCTTAGGAGTTATCGGAAAATTATTATTTCCGCGCGTCAAAATAATAAAATGGTGCCGGCTGGCGCGGCGGGGCACGGTGGCGGGTATCGGTGCGGGATATTCGTGTGGTTCCTGTGGTGATCTTATTGACAATCGTCTCCTATAAGAAGCTCACAAGAACAAATATTTAATTTTCAACCCGGACGAAGTCGGCGCGGGCTTCTAGTTGATTAATAAAATGTTCAAAATATCATTTCCTGGGATTAGACGTGTAATACTCGCAATGTTAACTCTATCATAGAATATATTTCGTTGTAAAAAAAAAATTTGTGCACGTAAATAACTCAAACTTTTTTGCGATTTTCGTTTTTTTGCATTTTTTGAATCGCACATATGTATTAACATTGTCATTACAGAGCAAAGCGGACCACCACTCACGAGACCCCACCTCGACTTTGAGGCAAGAAGAAACTTTTAAACATCAGTTCTACCGTTCGTAAAGAAATCTACAAAATATTAAAACCACGTCTTACTTCTTCATGAGTTGTAGTATTGGCATTGTTCCCAAAAATTTCACAAAATCCTACACCAGCACTGCTGCTTGCATACGATGTGAAGAATACGTTGAATATTGTGGGAAGGATTATGGCGAAGCTGTTGTTACTGTGAACAGAAGCGATCAGTTTTAGTAGTTCATGAATAAGTTTAGAAGAAGATTCCTAAGCAAGTTTAAGTTTTGATCAACAACTCATGACTTCTGAAATAATGACAGAAGAGAGGAGTAGAAACATCGGAAGTGATCACGATCCTATCATAGGTTTAAGGCACTATAGACACTAGACGGATAGAAACACTCACGCAATATAAGTCACAAAGGTCAGATAGTAGAGCAGCAGCGTTCTGCTGAGGAGAGGTGGTTTGAAGAGTGGTGCAATCTGGATCCACAGAGACCGAAGTGTAACCTGACCCACTTCTTCTTGGCAGTCTTCGCCTAAGATATCATGGACCTGGAAATAGCAAGACATGTTTAAGGGTATTTTCAATAGAGGCACGATCATAATCTGTGATTGGCTGAATCTATGGTGATCATGGTCTAACTGTACATTTTGACTAGTAGTGAAAATGCCAGCCAGAGCCAATCAAGAATGAAAAGACGAGTGTGCTTCATCTTAGGATGTATCTTCACTTACCATCAGGGAGATTACAGTCAAGCGCTACTATATTTATTTAAAAAAATTAGAGGTGATTGTGATTACTACAGTTTAGCTGTGAATATAGCCGAGAATAGATCAAAATCTTAGAACATGGTACGGGAGCAGGTCAAAAATTGCATCCTTTAGTAATAAGGATGATAATGCTGAGTCCTAAATTAACCTAATATTAGAAAGTTTACCGGGTATTCCCCCTTTCCTCCGTTAACTTCGTACATCCTTCTCAAAACTTCCACAGCCTCTTCCTTCCTTCCGACGTTGGCGAGGAATTTTGGACTTTCCTTGAAGAATAACAGCAACAGAGCACCAATTCCGAGAGGCAGTGACATAACCAGAGTCAGCAGACGCCACGGACGAAAGGCGATGCCAATTATGTAGAAGGTGAAGTTCAGTTTCGTAATGAAATAGCCCAATACTGAAATTGAAAAAATATAGCTATGTATCACTTAATTTTTAACAAAGTTTTTGAATCGCCGGGCTAATGAGAAAAATAATTAAATGTAAGGTTTTAGTCTCCATTTTTTGTTGAACTATTGTTTGAATTCCTACATAAGTTCAATCTACTTCCAGTTTATTTTTATCTTTTAGAATTTAAATTTAAATTCAAATACCATAATATATTTAAATCTAATAGATATCATCCAACATTTCATTTTGCCAAAACTCATCAATATTAATGTTATTCTAGATTTATTTAAAACTAGTACCTACATAATATCTTTTTTACAATCTTTTTATGCCTTTTATGAGTTTGGTAAAAAATAAAATTGAAAAGTACTATAGTAAAGGGTGGGAGTCAGCATAAGTGCGCTGGTCATCAGCAGCATGTATTTAGCACGAGATCTTGAGTTGCAGCACTCTCCCAGAAGCGCGTAAGTTGCTGACTCCGCTGCGCTAGATCTGAAAATATAACGGCCATATCGCACACCTAGATCTAAAGAGAGTTAACTCAAAAATCCGTGTTTTTGAGTTATGCTCACCATTTAATTTCCGATACGGATACCTATCTGCCAATAAAACAGATTTAAAAATAAGTGCAAAACTCAACGCTAGATGGCACCTAGAATCCCTTTCGTTGAACGAGCGAGCCAACTAATCCCGCGCCTAAACGGAAACAACGCTAGTTGCAATCAGAATTACAAGCAGAGTGCACGTGTCCTCCGCAAAAAGTTTGGAGTTATTTTGACTTGTACCCGTGTAGCTGAAATTTGGAGCAGTATTATTTTGAATTGACACTTTTTAGATGGTTAGTGCTGATTAAAAGAATACAACAATTTGAGTTAAACCTGTATTGCTGGCAAGGTGAGTAAAGTTTTTAGTTTTATTTTTAGTTGGTACCCTATTAATGAAACATTTTTGATTTTGTAGTTGTGTCTGTTTTGTTGAGTCATATTTTATGCTCTTTTTTTTCTGCAAAATCGTAGCAAAATTAAAACTATTTTGTTAGTGGGGATTAAAGTTTTTAGGTCTTATGACAATTTATTATTCATCTTAGAGTTAGTTCCTTTGTTACTGCCAATTTTTCAAGTTGGGCCCCTTTAGATGGTTTTTGAGAAAAATGTTTTTCCAACATAGCAAAACAGAAATAAAATGTTTATTTATGGGCTTTCCAAATCGATTTAAGGGTATATGACTCTGTAAGTTAGTAAAATAAACATTTAATATTTCAGGAAAACAATGCAACGCGGGCGACTTTTAGTGAATATGGTAGAAAAACGGGACAAAGAAAATACCGCTCCTCCTATCACTACTCAACATGCAACCACGGAAGATAACTTGAAGATGACATCAAGTGATGAAGTTTCATCCAAAGAAACTCATGCTGTTTTGACACCGGTAAATACATCTATCCCTGGCACGTCTAAACAACAAAATTCTGTTGCCCCAAACTACTTTATTTCACCGATCCGGAGCGATGAAAGTGATATTGACGACTCCGATGAAGATCCTAATTTTCAATTGCTAAACAAAAATAAGGTCCCACCTAAGGTCGTACCTTCATCGTCATCGGTTACTTCGTCCAGCACCAGCTCGAGTTCGTCAGATACTGAAGATGATAGACAGCAAGTAGGACCAGAAAACGTTTTGGTTTCTGAAACTGTTATCGAAAAAAAAGGCAAAAAGAGAGTGCGAAAACCAGCAACGTGGAAGACGAAAATCGAAACAACTACGAAATTCTGGCAAGGCCTACCAGTCCCAGTCAAAATCTAAGAAACTGATACCAGAAAGAAAGGTTGGACCACCTTGTGGAGACAAATGTCGCCTAAAATGCAAAGATAAAGTGAACGAGATGTCAAGACAACAGGTCTTTGACGCATATTGGGCACTCAGCGATCTTGAAAGGCAAAGAGAATTCATAGTACGCCACTCGCAACAAATAAAGCCTAAATATCGGTACTCAAGTACACAAGATCTTAGAGCCCTCAACAATGCCTTTTTCTTTGAGATTAATGGATCTAAAATAAGAGTGTGCAAGCCATTTTTCAAATCCACTCTTGATTTGAGCAATAAAGCGATAAAAACAGCACTTTCGAAGAAAACCGAATCAGGTATTATTCAAGCAGATTTAAGAGGAAAACACAATCATCATCCAACTATTGACCCACAAATTAGACAGAGCGTTAAAGATTTTATAAATTCTATTCCCCGGATTGAATCACACTATTTAAGAGCCCAAACAACAAGAGAATTCATAGCAAGTGATAAATCATTAGCAGATATCTACAGAGATTATAAAAAACTTCGTGAAGAGGATGAACTACCGGCTGCCACGTCTTCTACATTCAACAGGATATTCAATACTGAATTTAACATTTCGTTCTTCATACCAAAAAAAGATCAGTGTGATTTGTGCGAAAGGTACAAGAATTCAAACGAAGAAGAAAAGTGCAAGTTAATCCAGGAATATGAAGAGCACCTGAAAGAAAAGGATCTTGCAAGGACTGAAAAAGAAAATGACAAGAATAGGACAGATGGCACAATCGTATCAGTTTACGACTTACAGGCTGTATTGCAGATTCCTAAAGGACAAATATCCTTGTTCTTCTATAAATCCAGGATCAACTGCCTTAATTTCACTATCAGCGATTTAAGGGCAAAAGATGTCTTATGCTACTTTTGGGATGAAACAGAGGGAAAGAGAGGAGCTATTGAAATTGGCAGCTGCGTACTTGACTACATTAAATCAAAGATAGCCCAAAATCCGAACAAAGAAATTGACGTCATTTTCTATTCGGATAACTGTGGCGGTCAACAAAAAAATAAGTTTCTTTTATCTGCCTATGCCTACGCCGTCAACCAATTGCCAGTTAAGTCTATAACTCACAAGTTTTTAATACGCGGTCATTCACAAAACGAAGGGGACAACGTACATAGTGTAATTGAAAAACAAATCAAAAGATATTTACAGTCGGGTCCAATTTACATACCAGAACAATATAAAACTTTGATTGCCACTGCAAAAAAGACTGGAAAACCTTACAAAGTTGTTGAAATGACCTACAATCAATTTTATGATCTTAAAGCATTACAGGAATCATGGGGCATAAATTTTAATGTAAATGAAGAAAAAAATCAAATTAAGTGGCAAAACATTAAGGTACTCAGAGTTGAAAAAGAACATCCTGACGCATTTTTTTATAAAACATCATTTGCTGAAGGAGCTTATAGAAAAGTGTGTGTGAAAAAGAGGGACCTCCGCACAAGAGGAACTGGGGAAGCCATTAATCAGACAACATTTTCAATTGGATTAACACAAGCCTACAATGAAAAAATTACATTATCAGATGCAAAAAAAAAGACATTCAAGATTTGATTGATAAGAATGTTATTCCAAAATCTTATTATGATCTCTATTATAAGAATATTCTTGGCGGTAATAAAAATTAAGTACATTTTTGTTATCAGAATATACTTAACGCATTAGATCTCATTACAGTGTTCCAAATTACAGTACCAAAGTTCTTTAGTACCTATTACAAAATATTAGTAAGGACTATGAATATAAATAAGGTGTATTTTGCTAAGTATTTCTATGTGCCATTTAATTAGTAGAAGCATGTTTAATTACTTTCCGTTCTTAAGAGTGTTTTTTTTTTAATTTTACAAGAATAAGCAATAAGATGTGCATTTAAATTGTTTTTTCTATATATTTTATGTTTTGTTTAAGAGTAATGACCCATTTGGGTTTATGAGACTGACATAAGGTAATGTTACTGATAATAATAGTTCTAATAAATAAAATTGATTGACTGCAGTAGTTTTTCTTATTTTTATTGTCATCAAATAATAATTATACTCTTATTGTTGGTAATAGCATACTCTGCCAATTGGACTTATTATAAATAATTCAAAAAGTCATTGCGTTCTAAATGTATAATGCCTCTTCAAAAGAGAGTCAACTAATATCTTAATTCACCAATACAGGCTCAACTCAAAATAGTTTAACAAATATATATAAATTGATAATCAAGAGGGAGATAATTCAAAAATTCCAATTTTTAGCCTTTAAATGTGTATTAAACACAAAATTACTGTCATGATAATTAATCTAGTATAAAAATAAAGCAAACCATAAAAACAAAACGCTCCTGCAGTGCACAGGGACACAGAAAACAGTTTTTCGTGTTTCCTGAAAAAAGTGCTTTTTTGAGTTAATACCTCTTTAGATCTAGGTGTGCGAAATATTCATCATCATCATCACCATCATCAACCAAGAAACGGATTAGGATTGATCATAAATCTATAGCCCACCATGCTGACCCAATGTAAATTTCTCGGAACTCTCACGTGTGCAGGTTTCCTCACAATGATTTCCTTCGCACTTTCGGCACATCACCGAACTTACGGTTTGATTCGGTTGTAGAGCACCAAAATTTTTCTTAACGGAAGCATTTGTCTCTATCCTTTGCCAGTAGAGCGGTAACTAGTCACGAAAGAAGCTTCCCATCAGATAGTCTGATTGTTATTCAAAGGAATTATCACTTACAACGCAGAACTGATGAACCGTAATGCCGCCAGGACCTGCCACGTGGGAGATAGGCTGCTCAGAACAGCGCTGACGAAGCTGCCACCCATCGCCCACAGCAGCACCAGTCTCCTTCCCCTGGTATCTGACAGGTAGCCCCATGGGTACGACATGACGATGATACCTGAAATGATACAGATTTACTACTGTTTACTGTTGGTCATAGAAAAGACATTGGGCTCGTGTGAGAATGATAATGATCGGTTGACCTTAAGGACAACAGTTGCACAGGCTTTAAGACATGGTTTTCTTACCCAGTTGTGGTGAGAAAGTTCTATTGTAGAACTTCCATACGCTGCGGTTTGGTGACGCTTGTATCTGTTCTCAGCGCCCATGTGGGCAACGAGTTGCTTGTCTCATGTGGGGTTTGCCAGTACATTGGGACTCCAAAGTCTATTTTGTTCTTATTGAAAGTCTAGATTCTTTTAACTATGTGCGCCTCCTGTAACCACTCTAGCTTCACATTTTGTTTCACAAGGTGGTGAAACGATTGTCTTTAGTTGACTTTTAAATACTTTTGCATTACTTTTTTGTTTAGTTAAATTATTTCACTTGAGTTATTCTTACCAGCGAAAGGCATGGAAGACAACACGCCAATCTGTTGCAGACTCAGACCCAAGTCGCAAGTTGCTGCAGTGACGATGATGCCCAGGCCGAAAATGTCGATGCCCATAGCGACGATCACCATGAAACAGGCGAATAGTAGCCCATAGTTGTATTTGCCATGACCTTGAAAAGAAAATGTGTAAATTCTATTATGCCTGCAACTTTTTTGTGTACCTATCTGTATAGTTCTTGCAATTCACGACGGCGCGTGGCTCATCATCGTATTTGAATAAGTGTGAGCGAGAGCTCGCTCGCGCCTGACCGCTCCCGCCTATTCTTCTGATAGGCATGCACACTTACGGACTTACGCAATGTACATGTACACGACGTAACCACAAATAAAGCGCCCGTAACTTCGTGAGATAAACGTACTATACGAGAGCTGATCACTTTGATTTGATCACGTATCAGACGCGATTGATGGAGTCATGAATTTCAAAAAGATTCAATCGTTTTTGACCCGCCCGCACTAGTTGGTACCTAGATACAGCAGCATCGTCACTCGCTGAAATGCGTAGGTAGAGCTTACTGGAATGCGTTTTTTTTTTTGTTGCTAGTTTCGATCCCATACGTGGTCATGTACGATCATAAAATTGATTGAGCGATCGAATACTCTATATAATTCTCTTCACCTTACCAATGGGTCGCAATCGACCACGGTTACAAGAAATGATAGATCGACACAGCTGCTCCTATACCCAATTTTCATGGATGTACCGCCATGCGATTTAGCGTCCTTGCACGATGGAGTTTACAAACCAATTATTACGGGTATGAGTTTAAATAAAAAATCTGTTGTACCATTCAGTTAGCCCGCTACAATCTTGGACCGCAAAGGTGAGTTGAGATGGCAATCAAGGGCTATCTAGTCAGGAAAAAAAAATAGGCACAGGAGCATAATCTTAGTAGGTATTGAAAGAGTGTTAGTGCGAGCGGTAGGTACTTACTTTTAGGGAATGCAAATCTCGCGAGATTGGGGCTCAAGCGAGATCTCGCGAGATTGTAAATAACAATACTGCGAGATCTCGCCAATTTCGAGATCTCGCGAGATTAGCAGTTTTGTCTGTTTTTTTTTTTGCAAATAATCACAATATTTGAATACATTAGAATTAAAATAATAAAAATTATAAGTATTATAAGATAACATTTATTTTCACGAATTTTTTCAATAGACTTTTATGAATCAAATTGTCTATAATTTTTTAATAAACTTCTAAGTAGTAAACTTTGACGTACGTTTCAATCAAATCACTGTGGAACTCATGTGTGGAAGCACTGTACTACCCTCGTAATTGAAAACAAAGTAAGTTAAATAGAAGTTACCTTTAAGTTACTGTGTTTTCAATTACAAGGGCAGTGTATACATAGCACAGTTTGGTTACCTATTGTAAAAAAAAATATTTCTTATTTTTTGAAAAGCAACTGCTGAGTTTCTTGCCGGTTCTTCTCAACAGAATCTGCATTCCGAACCGGTGCAGTAGATTTATAAGAGCAAAAAGTTGGCCTACATGAAATAAATAAATTTTGAATTTGAAATAAAAAATGAAAAAAACAACCAGTCTTCTCTTCTATTAGAAAAGAAGACTGGTTGTTTTTTTCATTTTTTTTCAAACGCAAATCTTTTAGTAATTTAAAAATTAATTCGCGCACCGAACGAAACCGACAGGTCGCAACTACGTTCGTGTCAGTCCGCGCTTCGAAAAAGACTTTTTTATGCTCGAGTGCAATCTCGTTAATCTCGCGAGATCTCACCCTTTTTTCGGCCGAGATCAATCTCGCTAAAAAAGGCCGAGATCTCGCGAAAACGAGATCTCGCGAGATCGAGATTGCATTCCCTACTTACTTTGTTTTAGTACTATACAGAATTTTTCCGGTTTGGCGGATTATAGTAAAAAAGTGTTACATCACGTCTGAGGTGTGCCTTAACAATGTAAAGACCTTAATCACGTGCTATAGAGCATTCATGTGTTTTGGCCACTTTATTTTCATCCACAACCACAAATCATACGCAAATGCAGGTAAAGAAACTCATTTAAATACTTACCCAATATGAATAAACGGAATATCGTAACGATTTTTTATTGTCGACAGGTTTGCCATTTTTTTTTGTACTTGTTGGAATAGTTATCGCTTGTCTTCAATCCCACATGATAAAGACTAATTTACATCGGTTCAAAAAGGTATGACTAAAGGAGTTGTCAGCAAAACAATTAGGAAAAGTGCCGAGTGATAGGACTGATTATGACCTCTCGACCGACTCCGGTCACGGCGGTCAATGCTGCACTAGACAATACAGCATTGTAAAGTCGATATCTCCTGAGGATGCTCCGGTGTCGGGGCGAAACGTGCGTCGAGGGTAGTATAAAAGTCTTGTGTGGTGGTGCATGTGAGTGGTGGTGGTTTGCTTGGGAACTTGGCTATTTTGCTTGGTTGGGAAAGTAAGCAGTGCTTAGGTTTTAACTGCATGTTTGACGATACAGATTTTTTCTGTTGGCGAATTATAGCAAAATAACTTTAACCTTTTCTTGCTACCTACATATTGATAAATAATCATACAAACATGTCTCATTGAAGAAGGTACTCTATGTCATTGAACGTTGAAGATAAAAAATACTTAGGGCTGACACGTTTATAAGAAAATCTTCTTTTGTTTTGCAATTTACAATTGAATAACAAGACAATTGAAGGTTTATTTTTAAGGAAAATTGCACTCTTAATTATAAGGAAAATTGGATTTTGTTTTAATAAGTACCTTGGAGTTAGTTTGTTGGTAAATAATAAATTCTCAAATAGCCCTCTACCGGATTCGAAGCTGTGGCCTGCTATAAGATCACTGCGTCCACAATTGCTCTAGGGGCTGTCAAAAGTATATATATGTGGTACATAACTGTTAAAATTACGTAAATATCTAACTTTACAGAATAAATAAGCTGGTGTTAAAATAATTGAATGCTTATATTAATGCATATAATCTATATATATAAAATTCAAAGTCCTGACTGACTGACTGACTGAAATATCAACGCACAGCCTAAACTACTGAAGTTAGAATCTTGAAATTTTTACAGTTGGTTCCTTTTATGACGTAGGCGCACACTAAGAAAGGATTATTTGAAATTCCACCCCTAAGGGGTTAAATAGGGGATGGAAGTTTATATGAAACTCCGTCATTTTTCAAGCTGTTTCCATCAAAGTTGGTATTTGTGCTTTCAGTTAAAAATAAAGAAGTACTTGTGTCACAGTTTTTGAAAATTCCACCCCAAAATCTAATTCCACGCGGACGAAGTCGCGGGGGCAAAAGCTAGTTAATATTATAATCTTCAAAGCAGCAACCCTAATTTGAGTTACGCTCGTAACAACTCAACCATTTCATGACTTTTAAACAATACCTTTTAAATAATGATAAAAATACTGGTACCTGATAAATCCAAGGCTTCTTCATAACTATAGCACTTCACATCTTTTAAATCAGTTCTGTGGCTCATTTCCATATCTTTTTCATAATATTTTTCGTTGGGATTTGGCGCCATTTTTTGTAAAGAATTTTTAATGTGACTATGTACTATATTTTTTTAATGCATTTTTATGTTCGCTCAATTTTTTTACTGATACTAATATTCGAATATTGAATCCCAAAACCTAAAATCTTCTAAAATTAGTGTTGTATTTTTGTACTCAAGTTCTTATATTTTTTGCGTATCTTTTTTCAATTTGACGCTAAGTTTAATTATTTATTCACTTTAATTTTAATTGAAGATTCCGTGAGTTAACTAGATAGGTACGTTTGGTTAAAGTTCATTAGCACATGTGAGTCGTGACGTACCTACTTAATTTATATTTTAATTAACATAATTTTTCATTTGCGATTCTATTTTTATCCACATCTTCTTGTTCTTTTTTAAATTGTATTTTATTTTAATTAACTTCGAGAAAATAATATTTTTGTTTTATTTCTTTCCATTCCACTTAAGATGCACATTTAAAATTTTATAATGGTGTTATTAAATTAGGATTTTTTTAAATATATTTTGTTCATTTAATTAGCAAACGTGAACAAACAACTTATATTTTTATGAGTATAGGTGTTTTGTTGTAGTAAAACCTATTTTAACTCACTAGCTGGTTTAAGATAACGTCTGTTTGGTATTTAAGCATCGCGTAACTAAGATTGGTGTGACATGGCTCGCGGGAGGAAGGTCGTTAGTTTGTCAATAAAAAAATACAAGTTTTTCTGCATCTATACTTCGTTCTGGCCGTTAGTTTTTAGCAAATCTTGTAAGATCATCTTAAATTAAGACTTTACATCGTATTATATATGTTGATTTGCTTGATTAAAAATTTTAGAGCTATTTTTAGGGCTACGAAAAAAAAATGGAATCATTATAAGTTCACTTTGTTGTTCGACTGCCGGTGTGTCAAGACTCAAGGCCCGTTTTCTCAGAAACGGATTGAGGTAAGAGACTGAATACAAAAGTTAATAGTCTCTTGCTATGAAAATTTCAAGTTTCTAGAACTCTATGAAAAGTTACAGATTTTGTATTTCCATACAAAATTTTCGGTGACGTTTTTGCCATTAATTTAAATACAGGCGCACTTATAAAATTGTATAAAAATACCTTTTTTGATGAAAATTACGTATTATCTAGGTATGGACAGTGACAGACAAGTATGGAAGCCTACATTGCGCGTGGCCTGACATGCATTTGGCCGTTTATTAAATCATATCACACTATCACACTAATATTATAAAGGTGAAAATTTGTATGTGTGTGTATGTGTGTGTGTGTGTATGTTTGTTACTCCTTCACGCCACAACGAATGAACCGAATTGGCTGAAATTTGGAATGGAGATAGCCTGTACCCAGGATTAAAACATAGGCTACATTTTATCCCGGAAAATTACAGAGTTCCCATGGGAATTGAGAAACCTTGATCCGCGCGGACGAAGTCGTGGGCATCGTCTAGTAAAGTTATAATACTGTTGCAAGCGATTAACTCTGATTTGCCAATCAGCAGCAACCCACATTTATAGATTTATCTTCCCGTATTTCCTCCTTTACCGGATGTCCTCCTTTTTTTCCACGTGTCTTGTGATATCACTGAACTTTGACTTTATTATCATGCAAGCACCCTGTATGTCATTTCTTATCTAACTAATCTGAATATGTAAAACAAAAAGATGACTAACTGACTGATCTATCAACGCACAACTCAAATCACAGTTCGGATCTGGCTGAACTTCATTCAAATATGTAGTTATTGGCATCCGCTAGGAAAGGATTTTTGAAAATTCAATCCCTAAAGGGGTCATAGGGGTTTGAAAAATGGAAATTAACGTGAGTGAAGTTGCGGGCAAGAGTAATATTATTATAAATGCGAATCTAGTACGTTGTTAGTATGTTTGTTTGTTTCCTTCAAACATGCATCACCAACGGATTGACGTGATTTTTTTGCATGGGTACAGTTTAGGACTCGGAAAGTGACTTAGGCTACCTTGTTTTCCAGTAAAACAGAGATTTTTCCGGAAAACTTCCAGATTTTTAAAAACCTTTCTCCACGCGAACGAAGTCGCGGGCAAACAGTAGTATTATTATAAGTACAGCAAACGTGATTGGCATTTCCATACGTAACTTGGATATCACATTTTCAACTTAAAAACTTGCATCAAGGCACTTATATATTTACTATCACTAAGTTTAATAATTATCTAAAGGGAGCACCTACTTTAAATTGGTTTAACAATAATTGTGTTCGATATAAGCAGTTGATAAGTATGTAAATGGGTTTCTGTGTGGAAGATTTCAATGTGGCGTTAGGAACCAACTTTAACTGTTTTGTAAAGTTACATAAACAGCCCATATAGTTGCCCGTCACTATATGCATAAGTACTTAAAACGGGAACATAATATTAATATTAAAAAATTATAATATGTAATTTTTCATTATAAAATATTGTTTTTAAATTTTAAAATAACATAAGTACACCCTTTTCAGTACGCATTATGACCAACATCTACTGAACCCAAAACTGAGCGTGGCCTGACAAGCATGAAGCAATTGGTTAATTTTTAAGCTATTGCATAGCTTCTATTGCGGGCCTTGAGCGTGGAGACCGAATCCAGAAATTCCTTAACGAAAATAACCTGACACGGGACTCCTCTCACCGCTAGATGGCGTTGATAAAAAATGCTATGCAATAGCTTTACCGCGGCAGTCCCCGAGTGCCACACGTCTTTTTCATTTTAAAATAACATTACAAAATAATAAGTTTAGACTTTAGCTTATGTAACTTTCAGAATGTATTTTTTTTTACATTTAAAATAATATTACAAAATTATAATGATTTGAGACAGACGCCTAGATATAAATTGATGGCAAAAAAAAACAATAATATTTGCGAATAGAAATCTAGGCTAATATTGGATTTATGTAGATTTCGATAAGCTAGCCAAAAGCTGTTGAATACTTTCAAAACCTGTATTCTGCCTATAAAAGAGTATATTGAATTTAAATTCAGTAAGTAGGTACCACGTACGTGATCCTACGTATTTCAATTTTCCGTAGACGGATTTTTAAACAGTACCTACCTACACTTTTTAAACTTTTTTTTAATATGAATTTTTAAAGGTTCAGGTTTGAATCTCTTACAATCAATGAGATTATGCTAGACCTATAATACTCTAATTAAATTACAATAATTCTTAATACTAAACTAATTTTTTTGTTCAAAAAAATTCTTATGTGATTTATTAAAATTACAAGCATCACTGATTCCTATAGGCACTTTCACTTCACTGCGAATATTAAAGAAAATCTAAACCAAAATTCTGGGGTTTTTAATTATTTTATTTTATAGAAAGTGTTTCTTCATTTTAGTTGTTCTATTCAATTTTTGTGCTATCCGATGGCAGGAACCAACTCGCAACGGCACCGCCTGAAAAAAAAAATACGTGTAAGAAATTCAAGAGTGAATAGGCATTTTCTAGGCAAGCGCGTTACACATTAGGCTGCATCTTCACTTACCATCAGGTGTGATCGCAGCCAAGCGCTTGTCTATTATATTTAAAAAAAAGTTGTGGACGGATAACACTCACTTAAAATGTAGGCAGACCAGGCGTAGAACGAGGTGATGCAATGAGAATCGAGGTAGCTGCCAACTAGGTTGCTGCCGACCAGCGCACTGGTCCGGGCGACCATCACCCCGAAGCACGCTGCCATACCACTGTATATAAGCACAGATATTTGATACTTCCTAAATACATACATACATAAAAAGAAAAAAAAAAAAAAAGAAATGGTGGGAGTAAAGTGAAAGGACCGCGTCAGGAGATTAAACATTCAAAATCAAAATCAAAATTTATTTATTTCATGTAGGCCAACTTGTAGCTCTTATGACACGTCATAAATCTACCATCGGTTCGGAATGCGGATTCTGCTGAGAAAAGCCGGCAAGAAACTCAGCAGTTGCTCTTTTCAAAAAAATTTATTTTACAATGGGTAATAAAATTATGCTATGCATACAGTGTTTCCACAAAGAAGTTTCAAAAACCTACCACAACCTAACACATGTTAAGATGGGTACATGTAAGCTGTAACATTCTGGCTAGAATAGATCAGCTGAAGTGGACACACGTCTTTTAAAACTCTCTTTTTTTTCGTGGTTTAATAAAGTAAACCGAAAAGAATCACACTATCACATCACACTAATATTATAAAGCCGAAAGTTTGTATGTGTGTGTGTGTGTGTCTATGTTTGTTACTCTTTCACGCAAAAACTACTGGACCGATTTGGCTGAAATTTAAAATGGAGATAGATTATACCTTGGATTAAAACATAGGCTACTTTTTAACCCGGAAAATCAAAGAGTTCCCGCGGGATTTTAAAAACTAAATTAACGCGGACGAAGTCGCGGGCATCATCTAGTAGATCATACTTGTAAACTTACCGATAGGACGTTGGGATCAGGTCGACGTAGTAAGAGAATGTTATTGATATGCTGAGGCAGTTGATCAGGAAGCAGTTCAACAGGATTATACTGGTCATCCTATCAGTCACTACAGGGATTACCACTCCGCAGACGAAGGTGAACAGCATCAGACATGTCATGACTGACTTCTTCCAACGTGATAATAATGACACTCCAATATTAAGTACACTAAATACCACCGCTTGAATCACGGCAATCCAGAGTACCAACTCTTTTACTGTGCCCATACAAATCTGAAAGAAAGTATTTTAAGTTATCTGTTGTTAATACCAGAATACGGCAAGGTCCAGCTTCCAGCGTCTGTGTTTCCAGCCACGTATAAACTGAGTACCTTCAAGACAAAAGTGAATAGGAATATTCTAAGCAAGCGCGCTCCAAACTAGACCTCATCAATGCTTTCCAAAATTGATTGTCGTCAAGCGCAAGCTTATCTCGAATAATTAAAAAAAAGTCAAAACGAATAATAATTTACTACTCAAATTAAACCTGAAATCTCATCGATGTCACTGGTTTAGATTATTATTTGTGAAAAATAATACAAAAAAAAAATAAACCTGAGAGTTAAACGCTCCAACGATCTTTACATTGTAAATTCTTTAATGAATTCGACATCTAGATTAAATAGCATTAAAGCAATATGACTTTTGCGTGGAAAATATAGTTATATTAGAAATTTATAAGCGTTACGCTTCTCTAGATGTTTCTAAGAAGTATTTATGCTTACCTGCATATCATTATCAAGATTGTTGGAATTTAAAATCATATCGCATACTCCACTACCTGTAGTAGTCCCATTTCCATAATAACCAGAGTAAAATGTATCCAACACAAACGGCAACCATAAATAAAAACCGTTATTCCTAAAATCAATGAATTATTATTTAAGCAAGTTAAACAAGTGTAAATTAAAAATTTAAAACACCCCCGGACATGTTACAAACAAAAAAGCAAAATCGAAATCGGTTCACCCGTTCGGGCGCTACGATGCCACAGACAGACAGACACACACACACACAGAGACACGTCAAACTTATAACTCCCCGTCGCTTTTGCGTCGGAGGTAGCTATAGAAACTGCCTGAGAATCACGCCCGTTTTCACTACGTTTCCTAACTTTTACGGGCTACTTAAGCTTTAGGTAACGCTTTCTGTTAATTTCGTTTTGACGAACCTTTAGGGAATACCTTAAGGTGGAAGTGACATTGAGTAAGGGGTTGTATTTAAGGGCTGCCTACGTAAAAAGACTCCTACTTAAGCGATGATTCAGGTATAATTTGTGAAAATGGGCATAAATAAATAATAATATAATAATATTTCATTGAAACTTAAAACAATATAGTCGAATACGATTTTACTCAAATTCGTTAGTAAAAATGCCTGTAGAGTTTCTTGCCGGCTTTTCTCAGCAGAATCTATTTTCTGAACCGGAAGTAGAGTTTTATCATAAGAGTCACAATTCGACCTACCCGAATTCAAATGATTTTGAATCTAAATATATAAAAGGAAAAAGTGACTGACTGACTGACTGACTGATCTATCAACGCACAGCTCTAACCGCTGGACGGATCGGGCTGAAATTTGGCATACAGATAGCTATTATGACGTAGGCATCCGCTAAGAAAGAATTTTTGAAAATTAAGCCCCTAAGGGGGTAAAATAGACATTTGAAAAATCGAACTTAAGCCGCGAGCGAAGCCGCAAGCAAAAGCTAGTTTGAATTAAAATATTTAATTTATTTTTGAAGAAAATCAACTACAAAGTTGTTCTTACATGGAATAAATAGTAGCAGTTAGGTAAAATAGATGGACGGTTTTGTAAAGAAGCGGAGGTTTGAACAAAGGCAGTGTTTGATCTCTCAACGACTGCCAAAGCGGGGCATTCTCTGGCCTCAAAGTTATCGTCTCTTTCAGGACTATCTTCTTCACCTGTAAAACAAATTAGATGTAAGAGAATATTTAAAGGTAATCTCTTATACTCTAAGCCTCAATAACTCAACGGACAAGGGCCGGAAACCAGAAAGGTCGAGGATTCAAACCCCACCTGTTCTCACTCCTTACACAAGCTTCACGGCAAATGTTTTAATTTGTGTGTATATTCTTGTTTTTTTTTTTTTTTTCGATGACAAGATAGCATTTGACTGCGATCTCACCTGATGGTAAGTGACGATGCAGTCTGATGGTAGCGGGCTAACTTGGAAGGGGTATAGCAGTGTAAATTCAACCCATACCCCTTATCGGCTTCTACACGCCATCGTGCCGGAACGCTAAATCGCTTGGCGGCACGTCTTTGACGGTAGGGTGGTAACTAGCCACGGCCAAAGCCTCCCACCAGACCAGACCAGAGACAATTTAGAAATTATAAATTCCTAAACTGCCCCCGCCGGGAATCGAACCCGAGACCTCCCAGTTATAAGACCACAGCGCTCACCACTGCGCCAGGGAGGTCGTCGTTTCTATTCCTTGTGTGCAATAACCTGTATCTATTTTTACTTGCCTTGCCTTTACTTTCTTCAGTCATCTAGAGTAATGGTATCATCTTTCATTACTAGAACTGGTAACGTACTCACCGGATACTTAGAATCATCTCCACCATTTCGTCTCACAATATTTCTAATAATCTCAAGAGCCTTCTTTTCCTTTCCAGCGTTAAGCAAGAACTTTGGGCTTTCAAAAATGAAAGGTAGAAAAACTGCGGATAAACCGAGAGGCAATGCGTACACCAGGATCAGCAATCGCCAATTGCTAAATGTGATGAAGTCGAGATCTACCCAGACATCCAGGTCCAGAATTAAGTATCCAATGACTGAAAACAATGTTTGAGTAAACAATACGTCTCTATTTTACTAACCGACTTCAAAAAAGAAGTTATCAATTCGGCACGTAATATGTATTATTGGAACCGCAAAATATTCACTTAATATGGTGATCTATTAGGGCTTCCAAACAAATATATAAAACTAGCTGACTTCGTCCGCGTGGATTTAGTTTTTAAAATCCTGCAGGAATTCTTTGATTTTTAGAGATAAAAAGCCTATGTCTTTCTCCAGGTCCTCAACTATACCAATGCAAAAAATCACGTCGATCTGCAGCTCTTTTGCAGCGTTATTGAAGGACAAATAAAATTTGTTTGAAACAAATAGGTTCTTAATGAAGATATTATAATCCGATAAATAGGTGCGAAAGTCAAACATTGAAATGAAAATTGCTGCAAATAACGAAGAACAGACTAAAATAAAATCAGTACCTACCGATAACACTTCCAAATGTTACAATGAGAGAAGTGCTCACTATTATCAAGGACGGAGCTCTCAATTTGTGACTGCAACACTCTCCGAGTAATGTATATCCTAAAGATTGAACTCCACTGGACCTGAAAATGGAAGATATCAATTAACCTTTTTGTCATCATGAGCAACCTACATTCGCGTCTCAGCACTCACTACTGAGCGCAGGTCTGCTCTCAGTAAAGAATTATAGACCGTATTCCACCATATTGGCCCAATGCGAATTGGCAGACTTTGCACACCTTTGAGAACAGTTCTTGCAATTCACGACGGCGCGTAATCATGGTTGTGTGTGTGTCTTATCTTTAAATCTTTAGTGTGAGCGAGACCTAACCGCTCCCACCTAGGCTCCTGACACGCACACTTACGCAATGTGCATGTACACGACGTAACCACAAGTAAAGCGCTCGTAACTTCGTGAAATAAACGTACAGCTATGAATTCTTGATATTAAAGATTTTGTTTTAATTTAGATTTTAAAATAATGTTGGTATAACAAGAATTCGGTTTCTATAAATGGTTTTAACACTATACTATAACAAAACAATTAATGAGAAATAATTGGATTATCACTTACAAACTACAACTTCCAAATTTTAATACGGCAAGGACTATCCAATTCGGTGAAAAGGCACTGACGGCAGCCAGAATGAAGCCACCCCATAGTGAGAACGCCATCGCCTTGCGACGACCCTGAGTGTCTGCAATGTATCCCCAAGGCCAGGCCATGACTATGGAACCTAAGGAAATAGACAATATATGTATTTATATATTATTAGCTGCTGCCCGTGACTTCGTCTGCGTAGATGTAGTTTTTAACAATCCTACGTGTATTTAAAAATCTTTGATTGTCCAGAATGAAAAAAAAGGCTTCGGTTCGGCTCTCGTCGGTTGACCGCTCTCAGCCACCACCTCTCATTCCCCTTTTAGAAATTAGTTTTCGCTTAGCGTTTTTCTTACTCTCTCTCTTTTTGCTCGGCTTCTAAGGGTCGTATCGTGATGTTAAATAGACTATAACCTTCCTCAAGAATTAGGTTAACAAATGCAAAAAGAATTTTTCAAAATCCGACGGGTAGTTCCAGAGATTAGCGCGTTCAAATAAACTCTTCCGCTTTATTATATTAGTATAGATGTGATCCTGGAGGTATCGAGGGAACTCTGCAAATTTTATAAGCGCGCTTGACTGACTGTGAATTGTGCATTTGCTTTCAAAAAGCACAATTTTAACCATGCATACATACATTAATATACAGGCCGTAGACCACCATGTTAAATCAATGCAAATCGGCAGACCTCAAACACCCTTGAGGACATTAGGAAAACTATGGTTTCTTCACGATAATTTCCATCACCATTGAAGCATAAGATATTTAACTGCTTAAACGTATATAACTCCTGAAAGACAGAAGAAGCCCGGGATCGAACCCGCGACACCCCAAATCTGGAGATCGCAATCCAGAGTAGGTAAGTACCTATTAAAGGCATCGAGAGAAGTATTGTCTTCTGGTCGTGAGTAAGGTTCAAGTCACAGGCTCCAGTGAGTACTACCGAGGGTCCGAACATGTCTAACGCCATCCCTTGGAAGGCCAGAATTACAAATGCTACGAGGCCGTAAGTGTACCATCCTCTTCCTGCAAATAGTAACAAGAAATATTTTTAACACTGTAACTACGGCAAATTGGATGTCATCCGTCATACTGACTTTATTCGTATAAAATGAAGCCTAATAATATCGTCCGGACTATAACGAATCGGGTGACACCCCATTCATCAAAATCTGCTCAGTAGTTAATGCGCTACGGTGGAAATACAAAAATACATAGGTACATAAACTAAATGATGATGCATGCATTAATTTCATGCATGAAATTTGAAGTTTACACGTGAAATTACTTAATCATTTTCGACAAAAGGCAAGGAAATAGTTTGCATCCTAAGGAATTTTTTATTTTTGAACTAGCTGATGCCTGCGAATTCGTTCGCGTGGATTTAGTTTTTAAAATCCCGCGGGAACTCTTATTTTTTATTTTAAAAAAAAATAGCCTATGTCACTCTCCAGGTCCTCAACTATACCCATGCAAAAAAATCACGTCAATCAGTTGCTCCGTTGCTGCGTGATTGAAGGACAAACCAACAAACACACACTTTCGCATTTATAATATTAGTAAGGAAGTAAGGATTCTTGAATATTTTACTCACCAGCCAAATCTAAAGCTTCGTCATAAGTATAAATCTTATCCTCCTTTTTATGCCCGTTACCAGTCCAACCATGTTCCACGCTGTTTCTATTCCTATCCAAAAACTCAAATTCTTTCCTAAAGTACTTCCCTTGATCGGACATTTTGTTATTTCTACTACACAACTATCTTCTAAAGGTTTTTTCCATGTAATGAGTAGGCAGCTAAGGCGTCGTCCTACACAAGCGAATACATTGCGGACGCGATGCGATCGCGCGAGTAGGTACTAGACGAACTGCAGTTCTCGGTGCAGTTCTATTGCATCTGGAATAACTGCAGTTCTCGATGCAGTTCTATTGCATTTGGAATAACTGCAGTCACAACTGTCCATGAATAAAAAGCGGAAACGAAATTAAAAGATGTTCAGAATGTTCCAGAAGAATTAAAAGATGTCATAAACATAAACATCTTGGAATTTAATCTGTATACTAAATCCAACTTTTCATGTTGCTTTTTTCGCACAACCTCAAGCAATACGAAAACAACTTTCTAATCACGCGAAAATACTAAACCAACTGATTGCATTATCTTCGTCAAGTTTTAGTTTTAATCCGCATCGCCTCGCAATTCGCATGCATTTGCTCACGTAGAATAATAATAGTCACGTAGAAAGAAGTCTTATAGCAAAAAGAGGCGGCTATGAGACGTACTAATTAATCATTATTCTCTTTCGTTCTTCTGCTAGGATTTCGAGGCGGAGATGCCTGGGTTTGTAATTTTCCCATCGCGTAGTATTCGCGTTGAATTCGCTCTCGTAGGAAGACAAGCATTCTACAATTTTTTTTTATCTCTATTCTAATGTTTCGATTAACACTATTCAAATAAATTAAGTCTCTTCAATTATTCATGAAGTTTTTTGCTGCATAAAAGAATATTAGCAAACTGAACAGGACTAATATTGTGCTAAAAGTTGGCAGGACAATAATTAATTGTAGTTAAATACTGTTACGATTAAGGATAAAGTTTAGGTAGTACGTACATAAGTTAATTGAAAACGTTGGTGGCATTTGATAGACTTATCGTACCTACCTACTTATGTCGTTGACATTGTTTGAATCAATTTTTTTTTTAACTATCTTTTGCCTGCGATATCATCTGGTTGAAGTTAGATTTTTTAAATCTCTCGGGAACCCTGTTCTTTTATCCGGTATAAAAAGCCTATGTCACTATCCTCAACTATACCTGCCCAAAAAATCATGTTAATCCGTAGTTCTATTGCAACGTGATCAAAGGATAAGCTAACTTTGATTGTGCTAAATCAGCTAAGTTTGTATGTGTGTGTTTGTGTGTGTGTGTGTGTGTGTGTGTGTGTGTGTGTGTGTGTGTGTGTGTGTATGTGTGTGTGTGTGTGTGTGTGTGTGTGTGTGTGTGTGTGTGTGTGTGTGTGTGTGTGTGTGTGTGTGTGTGTGTGCGTGTGTATGTTTGTTACTCCTTCACGTCACGACGAATGAACCAATTTGGCTGAAATTTGGAATGGAGATAGTTCATACCCGGTATTACCACCTATGCTTTTCTAATTAGAGATTCAGAAAGACATTTTTTCGTCTAGGGAACAAATAACTTATTTATTTTTTTTGGTATTTGATCTAGGTGTGGTTTTTGCTAAGATAGAAAGTTGTTTATTATTTGAATAGGATACATTATATCCCGGAAAATTAAAGTTTCCGCAGGAATTTAAAAACCTTAATCCACGCGACAGAAGTCGCTAGCATCATCTAGTAATGAATAATAACTTACTTAATTAAAACTCAAAAGTAATAGCACGATTAGAAGTTAATATACTTCAGAATAATAAAACGCACTTAGCAATTTTAGGTGTATAACCAGAATACCAATAACAAAACAGATAAGACATTCGGGTAAAGCGATATCGCGCATTTACTAATAAATAATTGAAACTAAAATAAATTTGTAATGTTAAAACAGTCCAGCATTAATGAAGCCGTTTATATTTTCAGAATCGATACATTCTATATTGTGATTGAAGAAGCGGCAAAAATGTTATGGTAAAGATGAGATTCTAAACCAAAACCACACCAAAACCTATAAAGAAAAATAATAACTTAGAAAATACTTATTCAAAATTATTTATTTTTTGATAATTTTACACTAAAGGTGTTAAAATTTCGTTTGGCCATGGAGGGCCATACATTCATCAGCCTGCTACTACTGCGCTGCACTAGATCCGAAAACAAAATTCGGATCTAGTGCGCAACCCTTCATACAAATAGTACTACTGCTACTTCGGATCGAGAATTCTTGAATTCCGATCGGATGCAGTGGGGAAAGAGCCTAAGGTTCCAATATTGGCATTGGCTTTTCGGAGAAGCCAACGCCAAACCACAAAGTCCTCCGCAATCCTCATCCACCGACTGCCCGCTGCCGTCTGAAGGTAGATGGTTCAGTGAGAGACGTCCCATACGTCTCCAGAACTCTAGATAACTAACTAGATAAGCTACATATTGTAATATTTTTTTGTTTTGAAAAGAGCAACTGCCGAGTTTCTTGTCGGCTCTTCTCAGCAGAATTAGCATTCCGGACCGGTGGTACATTCTCGACTTGTCAAAAGAGCCACAAGTTGGCCTATACACGAAATAAATAATTTTGAGTTTTCTTCCAATGTTTCATGTCCATCGATTCTTCGACCTATGCACGCACATTATCAATTCAAGAAAGATCTCCATTAAGAAGGAGCATTGCTACAATCAAACAACATAAACGGTGCTTATAGTAGCTATTTTATTTATCACGATACAGATAAAATTAATATAACAAAATGGCATCACTCCGGTCGCTCCGGCCGCGTGCTCTTCGGCAAAATTATGCAGAGGAGGCCGCTCGCTGAAACAAACACATGAAACTGTAATTATTAGCTACTTCATATCTTCTAAGTATATAAAAGGAAAAGGTGACTGATTGACTGATCTCTGGCACAGCTCAAGCCACTGGTCGGATCTAGCTAAAAGGCATAAAGGCTAAAGGCCATTATGACAAAGACATCTGCTAAGAAAGCATTTTTGAAAATTCAACCCCGAAGGCCTAAGGAATTAAGATAGGGCTTCAAAATTCGTATGAAAATCGATCCTAACGTGAGCGAAGCCGCGGGCAAAAACTAGTTTTATGATCATCGAAAGTTAAACTCATTGGTGGGTTTTAAATCTTCCATCGGCCGCCACCTCCAATCCAATGCTGATCAATGCAAACTCGCGCTTCGTTACTACTCGTTTGCGAAAAAGTCATCATAACAGGAGCGCTCCTGTTAGTCCTGATAGTTAATGTTCGTACTTAGGCTATTACTGATCGATTGCGGAAAAGCTACATTTATTATTATTGAATTAATAGCATTCCAACAAGCCAATAGTTAGAGAGTATTGACCAATCAGAGGTAATTGCGATCAATAGCCTGAAGCTGTCATTTACAATATAATTGTTTGTTTGTGACACCATATAGAATAAGATATAATCTTCCTTTCTTTCTTAAAATAGTACGCTATTACGAAGAATAAGATGTAGTACTCACTTATGAGCAGCGAGCCAAACATGTATATGGGCACGATACAATGCTCGTCGACAAGCGAGCCGAACACCACGTTGCCGACGATGGCGCCGATTCGACCGCACATCACCGTCACCGCCATAGCAGTTGCACTGTGGAGCCAAAGAATAGAATAGATAATAATAACAGGAAAGAAGAAGTAATGGAATGTAGGACAGGAAAAACGCAAATGATGAAAGGGAATGATGAAGAATATGAAGACATTTATTATGACGAGGTTAATAAGTGAATAATGAAGTATAATATAAGAAGAGAGGTTATAGGATAGTAGAATATAGGAACAAGACAAATACAACTGATCAAAGAAAACGATAACATGGTAGAAAGAGGGAGAAGAACACATTTAGTATGACAAAGTTAATACATATAAAAATACTTAAAATGAACTTCTTATTAAAAATTACAATCAATATAAGAATAGGAAAGACGAAGGACTAGTAGTATAGACTTAGAAGCGCAAAGAACACATGTACATATTTTGATTTTTTTATGTGAATAAAGAGTAAAGTATATAGGATGGAAGGGGATGATGGTGTGGTAACAACACACCAGTGTAAGCACCAGGATTAATTTGAATACTTACGCGACTTTAGTGGGGAAGATCTCGCATATAACGCAGAACAACACCGCCTCGGTACAACTGACGATGGCTTCAAATACACATGAGAGGACCAAATTCTGCAATGAAGACGCCACCAGGTTCAGACCCAAGGCAGCTAAACCGGAGATTATCAACATCCCCACTGCAAAGAGAATTTTTATTATTAAAGGCAAACCAAGATTGAAAGAAAATCAAATAAAGTGGGCAGCTGGGATAAATCCGGATTCAACACTAAACTGCTCAAGAAACTGCAAAAACATAGATATTCTTAGATATTCTTACACGTTGTTATGTGTTGTTGTATGTTGATATTGTTATTAGTTATGTTTTTTTAAAAAAAAGCAACCGCCGAGTTCTTCTGTGATTTTACGCGGAACAGCATTTTGAACCAGTGCGTGGTAAATTCGCATATTGTTTCAAAAGCACTTTGTAAAAGTTTATTTTAATAAAAAGCTTTTCTATCTATTCTATTCTTAAGAGCATAATGATGATGACGACATCTGTTACAGTACCAAAAAACTACAGTAGTTACTCACCGAGCATAATTTTCTTCCCAATCTTATTAATAGTGAGACCAACCAATAGCGCGGTGGGGACACAACTCAAGGCGACCACCAGAGTGTGGATAAACACTCTATCATCTATCACCTGTGGACACTCTTGCTTGCCCTGGAACAAATAAGTTTTATTGTTAGAAGGTAGAATGAAACGACGTTTTCTTCAACTACAGTTTTTTTCGTTGTAGGTGGAGCAGATGACAGACAAACCATTGCTCCGTTGCTGCATGATTGAAAGATAAATAAACAAACTAACACACTTTTGCTTTTTTAATATTAGTTTAGTAATAATTTGTAACATGTAATTTGTAAAGTAATTTGACACTTTAAACAGCATGACATGGAGGCTAATAAACAGTTAGTAACATTTTTGTAACATTTTTGTTTTGTAAGGAGCAACTGCTGGGTTTCTTGCCGGAGCTTCTCAGCAGAATCAGCTTTCCGAACTGGTGGTGGTAGATTCTGAACTCGTCATAAAGTTCACAAGTTGGCCTTAATCTATACTAATATTATAAAAAAGAAAGATTTGTATGTCAGTATATTTGTAACGAATTGGCTCAAAAAGTACTGGACCGAATTTAAAAATTAAAATCGTATTAATTTAAACTGCATTTGAAACCATACGTTTCGTATTGAGGTTAAAGTTATTTACATACCAACAGTTCGCTCCTCGTGACGTTAGCAGACACCTCGCAGACGCCAGCAGATACTCCGGGGAAGAGCGATGAAAACTGACTGAATCTCTCGAAGAGATCCGGGAACCACATCATCAGGGTGTAGTAACTGGAAAGAAGCATGAGATTGGAATTATTTAACCATTTCTAAGGCACAAGGTAGAGTCAAGGAAGCCTGGCGCTCAACATGTGAAGGAGGGAGCTATAGCTTCTCTACGTGATCATATGATTACAATTAGAATGAGCCTTTGAATGAGCAGAGATCATTTAAGTAGAAAGACATAGAAATTCGAATTGATCACAACGTATTACATAGAGCATAGTTAGAAGAACCGATAGACGTTCAGGGCCATCATCATCTACTGCTCTTTTTAGGTCTTGAAAGGATTGCCACGGAAAACGATCTTGTCGCTTGTACTGCCTTTGTTATGTGATCACGTGAAGAGACCTATCCACTTGAGTTCTGCGAGCTACATTTTACTACTCTAAGTGTATCCCTCCCAATAGTGACTATATCAAATTAAGGTGGTAGCCAATAACCTCTAGATGGCAACGATCTAGATGGCAACCCTAAATTAATACTAACATCGAAAAGAGTAGACCAATCCGCAGCAACCTTAGTGGCTACCTTGAGTGCCCCAAAATGGATCTCTTCATAGATAATTATTTTTTCTTACCTGAACATAAGCCCGAAATCGACAAAGCAGCAAAGAACGAGTAGACCAATGTACGGCGGGGTGACAAGCATCTTCTTCCTGAACCAGAATGCGTTCCACCTCTGGTTCCACGTCAGCGGTAACTTGGTCTCGTTCCCATTGTTGTCTGCTGGAACTATTTCTTCTTCTTCACCGTCTGTTGCGCTGATCATTGATTCTACCTGCAGAAATTAATCAATGAATCATCCTAATATTCATTCATCTCAACCTATCGCTGGCCCACTATTGGGGTCAGAGTTAAGGCCACTAGTTCACATTAGCCATGTTCGGATTGGCAGATTTCACACACCTTTGAAAATATTATGGAGAAATGTCAGGCATGTAGGTTTCATCACCATGTTATTCTCTAAATCGATGAAGAATACAAATTAAACCCGATGGATGTCGGAGTTCCAATGTGCGAGAATAGCGATATCCTACCGAAAAGCGCAGCGTTTATAAACCCCCAATTAGGTGGATACACGAAAATTAAGGTGCTATTTAGCTTTAAATTATGTTATTCCATAAAATCATTTACTGGAAAATCTTTCTCAGACAGCCTGGTGTTGACAACGAATATCCTCTGCAGCACATGCAGGGCCTGTTCAGTCTTGTCGGCGTGCAGCAAGTATCGCGGGCTCTCCGGGAAGGGCAGCAGCAGTAGCACCACCAGCAGGCTGGGGATACCGCAGGCAAAGACGAACACCCGCCACGATGTGTACTGGAAGTCAGCACCCGGGGCTGTGAGGTTGAAGCGCGGGTCTTGAATGATAAGCCAGGCAATACCTGAAAGACAGAGATTAAATCATTTAATTATCTCGTTGATCTAGTGGTTACCAGTGGGTAGCATGTTTGACTGCAGGTGTCTGATCTCTCTGCGTTTGTCTCGGATTTCCTTGCTTTATATAACAGTTGCTTGACCTTTCAAGGAAACATTAAGAAGATAGATTATTCTTAACTAGTGGTAGATTCGCTATTTCAAAAGCTGTAAGTTTATTTGAATATTTTATTATTCTATCAAAAAATTTTAGAATTGGTGCAATGTGGTAAGGCCTTCGCTTATGAGCTTATGAAAGCACTTAGACCCACAAGAGATTCCCAGAGAGATCCCGGAGATGGTAAAAAATAAAGAACAAACTATTTTGAAAGTTCAGGAAAGGCATTCCGAACCAGTGGTAGATTCATTGACGATTCAAAAGTGCTTGTAAAAGTTTATTTGAATAAAAAATATTTCTATTTCTATTTCTATTTCAGGTGTGTACTACTTTAAAAAAAATTACGCGAAAAGCGTGTTTATGGATTTTTTGTTTGCTGGTTTATCTTCCAACAAGCAGCAACAAAGGGTCGACATGATTTTTTGCGTGGATATAGTTGAGGACTTAAAAAGTGATACAGGCTACGTTTTATTCCAGAAAAACAGAGAGTTACTGCGGGATTTTTAAGATCATTGATATATCAAAAGGTAGTTTTTCCATAATATTGATTTCTTACCTGGTAATAATATAGTTCCGAAAGTCCAGAACACTTCTAGCCTACACAACATGACGTCTCGATGCCGTAAGGAGAGGAAATCTCCAAAGTAGGGAAATACGAGACCGGTGGCTCCTATTATACCAAAGCCCGAGAAGAACCTGCAATAAGAGCATAGTCTAATATTAAATGGTGTTTACATGAGATACATGCCAATTCACATTGGACTAGCGTGGTTGACTGTAGCCGAAAAATAACTCTTCTCTGAGAGAAGTCTTTCGCTCAGTAGTAAGCCATTGGAAAGAAACACGGACGTCGTAAAGGCGTTCCACACTTAGCGGTTCACTTTAGGAACATTGAACTAAAGCGTTTCGTTTCGTGCGAGTAGGTTGCTTTCCCAACACATAGGGATGCCAACGCTCACGACTTCTCACAGTTCTATGGAAAAACGATGAACGAGGAATAAGGTTGTAAAGTTCCTGAGCGTACTCTCCAAAGTACTTCCGATAAAGTACCGAAAGACAGGCAACATTGCGTTGGTGCTTCGATCCGCAACCATAAGGAGGAAAAAGTAGAAATGTTAACATACCTGCAAGCCAGGAACGCGGGGAAAGATTGCATTAGACTAGACAAAAAGGCGGCCAGCGCGTCTAACAGCAGCGCGCCGATGATGGCCTTCCGGCGCCCGCGCGCGTCCGCCAGGTTTCCCCAGAAGTACGAGCCCACGCACATCCCTGTAAACATACACGTAACATAGTGAGACCATTATCACCAGCAACCGTTGTATGTACCTACGTATGCCTTTTTGAAGCTTTATTGTGGAAGCATACATAGCATAGTTTTGTTACCCATTGTAAAAAAAAATTTTTTTTTTTTTAAAAGAGCAACTATTGATTTTCTTGCCGGCTCTTCTCAACAGAATCTGCTTTCCGAACCGGTGGTAGATTTATGACGTGTCATAAGAGCTACAAGTTGGCCTACATGAAATAGATAAATTTTGAATTTGAACCCATCAACGGCTTACTACTGAGCGCAGGTCGCCTCCCGGAGAAAGATTAGTATAGGCCATAGTTCCACCACCATTTTGCCTTGTGGAAACCTGAACTTCCAGAAGCATTAAGTGGTTCTTATATTGTAGATTGACGGTTTTGGTGATATTCTAGATATCTGTCCAAAATCTCAGAATGTCAGAATGGTGTGTCTGGAAATATGGGATGTATCCTATACATTTTTTTTAAATATCAGCTTATCTAATAAAATAGTATTCTAAAAAGATATTTCGTAGCAACAGGGGGATTTTAGCAAAAGAAGTTCCTCTAGGCCACTTACCAATGAGTGGTGTGGCAGTGAGCCGCCCCTTGTCGCTGGAGCTGAGGTTGAAGTCGCACTCGGCTGCCGGCAGCACAAAGCTGAGCGTGGTGGTGCTGAGCGCGCACACCGCGTACACCGCGCCGCACGACATCAGCAGTAGCCATTGGAAGCACCCGTAACCTGGAAAGAATAGGAAATAACACTACTATGTATAAAAAGTCATCTATCTTTAATCTATAACTAAAGACTAGACTTGCTGCTGTGTTTTTTTCGACTTCGTTGATTGACGCCATTTTGAATTTGATTGCCGCCATCTTGGCGTTTAAGCATAGATATGAGCGTCTCTGGAACATCATAGATACAGGTTGGTGTGTAATATTATTATATTGCAAATGGCGCACCAACCTGTATCTATGATGTAATCTATGATTTCGTTTGAAACAATTAATGCACATAACATGCAGACGTCACTTCCTTTTATTTTAGTTTGACATAATATTATATTAATATGTTTATTTACAATCGATATTGGAATGTATTGAGTGCACTTGATGTTAACGAGCCTCAATAGATGCACTTTGTATGAGGCATGAGCCGATTACCTTCATGGTAATGTAGCTCATAAAGTTGTCAATGGAAAATCAAGTGATAAGGTCAGTATATGTGCAGTGACCTTGCGTGTTAAAAAATATTAACAGTGCGCAGAATGCCAGAAAAAAAATCCCGCGATAGATGAAATAAAACATACCCGAAACCCCGTGTGAAACGCGACAGATGCTAGCGTGTAGGAGTGTAGTAAGCGCCAAATACATCATGTATTTGAATAACTCGTAACATATTCATTTTTTTTAATAGCTGGTCCGTCTCTTGGTAATATGTTTGGGAATTTAGGAATTTTATATAAAAATGGCTCTGTAATATGCAACTCATTGAAAATAAACGCAAATTGGTTAAAAATGGTATTGCCCCTTGGCCTTAGTATAGTTTCACCCAGTCTGTCTGTCCTTAAAACTAGAAGAAAATAAACATACCCAGCATTGTGTGCAAAAATAAAAGAGTAGCCTATGTCACACTCTAGGTTTTTCACAATTATTGTGAATCATTCTATACGCCCTTAAAACAACACTTCGACTATTCCCTAGAACAAAGTCTCATCTGCTAAATTCACAACTTGAAATTTGAGCCTTAAGAGTTACATCTGCAAGAACCAAATCTCAAGTTATGAATTTAGCAGATGAGACTTTGTTCTACGTTATTAACGCTTTACTACCATCTTTACTACATAGAGAAAATATCATGCAAGACGCGCACGAATAACTTGCATTTATTTTAATTATTCATGAAAATTATACTTTCAGTTACATGTTAAAATTAATATAGAAAACGGTAAATTTCGCACATGAGCTAGTTAACATCATGATAAATTCAAATTACTTCCAAGTGGGTGCCCGTGAAAACCTTGTCGAACAAGTCAACCATCGACCCGTGTCGAGGTCAACCCTAAAGCTTTCATAAAAGTCTTTGCGCATCTACAGGGTGCAGCGCAAAATGTCGTTTTTGTATTTTTTGTTTGTGTAACTGATCTGATGGTATAGTTCTTACAATTCACGAGGACGCGTGGCTCATTGTTGTGTGTGTGTCGTATCTGTATAAGTGTGAGCGAGAGCTTGCTCGCACCTGACCGCTCCCACCTAGGCTCCTGACAGGCACGCACACTTACGCAATGTGCATGTACACGACGTAACCACAAGTAAAGCTCACGCACCCTCGTGAATTTTTTTTTTTTTTTATAAATAGAATATTAGCCAAGCTCAAGAATTGCAACAACTATAACGATAGTGACGAATATGGAGTCTAAGATGGTAGCGTATTAACGTGGAAAGAAGAAAGGCAATTTTAATTCAAGACACACATCCATTCCCGACAAGTCGAGATTAAAAATTATGAATAAATGTATTTTCTGTATGTATTCTCTTTGGTAATAAAGTTTATTTTTTTAATGTAATTACAGCAGATAGGTACATAGCCAACAACCTATAAGAGTACCTATTATACTCTAATAGGTTCGCTCTCTTCTATATCCAAAGCAATCACCTGTATACAGCGTGTATGGTGTTCCCATGTATAAAGTGTACCTAACATGCAGTGCGCGACCCCCAGGCGCCTCCGCCCAATTAATTGGATCGGGCGATGACGTCACCAAATCCTGTTAGTATTAGCTCTAAACCTCAAACCCTACCTAAAACTAGACCTCTTTGGATTACCCGGGTTATATTACACTATGAGGTAACTTGTGTTTAACAGTGTAATATTATCCCGATAATCACGTCATCTTCATGACCTGATCATGTTTATTAACATTTATTAGAGTAGTAATAAAATTATTTCTTCGGTAACTAATTAATGTTTACTTATATAAAATAAAAAGACGTGTGGCACTCGGGGACTGCCGCGGTAAAGCTATTGCATAGCATTTTTTATCAACGCCATCTAGCGGCTCACCGCTAGATGGCGTTTATAAAAAATGCGCCATCTAGCGGCTCACCGTAGAGGAGTCCCGTGTCAGGTTATTTTCGTTACGGAATTTCTGGATCTCCACGCTGGCCCACGATAGAAGCTATGCAATAGCTTAAAAACTTCGATCTGCTATATAATAGGGCAAAAGGCTAGCAGATGGGATCCTAGTCTGTGAGCCAGGAACTGTTCTGAGCTGTACACATTAATATGTTATTTGCTTTGCAGACTACAAAAGACAAAAGAAAGGGTCCAAAGGGCCAAATCCAGATATTAACCAAATATTTTGCTTCATTTATCTAATTATCTTGTGACAATCCCACCAAAATAAAGTTTAGCCCGGTTTTGGAATCTTTGACTCTGTTCGGTTAGTTATTACTTATAACTCATGAGCCAAAATCTACTAAATTGTGTACAAAATGTACCTACAACTTTGTTTGGCCGGAATTTCAAGCATCTGGTTATTGTGAAACCATTTATCTCTTCGTTAATCGTTACTAATGTTAGAAACAAATCGGAGCACGTGATTCCATTGTTTTTTCCGCCGCGCTGCTAAAATTAGCAGCGATGTGCTTTCTGTCAGCTGTCTTTGTATTTACAAACAGCGCGCTCCGCAATAATACGTACGCTGCGCTCTGGTGCAAGTCATAAGCGACACAACTCAACAAAATTAGTGTGTGTGTTTGTATTTTTGTTACTTATTCACGCCCTAACGAACGAACCGATGAGGCTGAAATTTTGAATGAAGATAGCTCATACCCAGAATTAACACAGCTACATTTCATCCCGGAAAATTAAAGAGTTCAAGGAATTAAAATACCTTAATCCACGCGGACAAAGTCAGGGTATCATCTAGTTTTTTATAATTTTAAAATTATTCAGTTCAGCTGGTGTTATAGAGGCTTGAGCCGTGGCTTAAAATCAAAATTGTTGTCGTCTTTTAATAAACTTTTGGTTCTTTTTACTATCATACATTTTTAAATAAAAAATTACTCAACATCTCTCGGGATCTGCACCTTAAGGGTTTTCATTTTTTGCGCATTTCATTTCAGTTTTCATTTTTTCCATTTTCGTTCAGTTTCAGGAACTGTAACTGATATTATGTAGCGACACATTACAATTATCGATCGACTGTTTAATCCCCGACGGAAAAACTACAGGGCGCGCGCGCGCGCGTGTGTGACGTGTGTGTGTGTGTGTGTGTGTGTGTGTGTGTGTGTGTGTGTGTGTGTGTGTGTGTGTGTGTGTGTGTTTGTGTGCGTGTGTGTGTGTGACTGTCTGTAACATCGTAACTCCCGAACGGATGAACCGATTTTTTTTTTTTTTTTTGTTTGAAAGGAGTGTTTGAAGGGAGTGTTCTTAGTTACGTTTGATGAAAATTGGTTCAAGATGGCCGCGGCCTCAAAATTTTTTTCACAACTCCCTCGATATGGGTATCAAATGAAGGGGTTTGACCTCACATGTTGGGGGTATTTTTAATTTTCAATTTACACTTGTTAAACGATGTTTTCAAAAGAGCAACTGCTGAGTCATGACGTGTCATAAGAGCTACAGGTTGGCCTACATAAAATAAATAATTTTGAATTTGAATTTGAAAGAAAATTTTCTTGTTTCCTCTCCGCTTATGTTTCACACCATACGTTGACTGTTTGCCAAAAATTGGTCACAGTCGCGCGTCACGAGCGACCTGCCGCGTACCGCACGAGTCTGTGAGGTAGCTGCCGAACGCGACTCGATGCTGGATGAACGATAAATACTCGTAACAAGGTTTCAGTACTATTTATATACGGACAATGTCCTAAATCGCGACTCTGAAAACATTCTGACGTAAACTTACGCGAAATATCTGCGATTTTCAAAATGGCCGCATAGATACCGGATTAACCAAAATTAATTTCGTTTTATTAATCAGAGTTGTCCTAGATATAACGGTTCGAGGATGAACCATACGTAAGTCAAATTCAAATTCAAAATTAATTTATTTCATGTAGGCTAACTTGTAGCTCTTATGACACGTCATAAATCTACCACCGGTTCGGAATGCAGATTCTGCTGAGAAGAGCCGGTAAGAAACTCAGCAGTTGCTCTTTTCAAAAAAAAGAAAATTTTTACAATAGGTAACAAAACTATGCTATGTATACAGTGCTTCTACAATAAAGCTTCAAAAATGCAAAAATGCAAACGTAGGCACACCAATCCAACGCATGTCAAGATGGGCAGCCAAAGCGGACCCATTCCCGTTGGCGGCACCCGTTCACGAGCATGACGCATGATCCAGCCATTGCTTCGCTCAACCATATTTGTACTATAAGTACTTATAGTATAACATAGAAGTAACTTCATCCGCACGTAGGTATATAGGTTACCAACGAATTGAAGACGCGAACGAAGTCGCGGGCGTCCGCTAGTCTATAATACCATGGTTATAACTTACAGGTCATTAAAACCGTTTTATGACCCATTAAATATTACTGCCACCAGCTGATGATGTGATGGAGTCATCCTTGACGTCCGGAAGAACAGGAATATTCCGGAGTGGCGAATAAATATGATTTATGTGGTTCACAGATTTCAGCAATAAAGTGTATTTTATTATTTGTCTAGACTTTTTAAAGGGTTCCGTTAAGTGGTTCATTTTACTTTTTTTTAGTTATATTAGCCAAGCTGAAGTTGACTAATATGCTCCTATCCCCTCCAAAAGTGGGTACGACAATAGTGCAACAGGTGGGGCACGAACCTGCGACCTTTCAGTTTTCAGTCTGTGGCTGAGGCTTCAATTTTGACGCTAATGTTATCGAATACGAATACGATCAATCGAATTAAATCTGATACATTACGTTTATCTCACGAAGTTACGGGCGCTTTACTTGTGGTTACGTCGTGTACCTACTTACATGCACATTGCGTAAGTGTGTGTGCCTGTCAGGAGCCTAGGTGGGAGCGATCATGGAGCGAGCAAGCTCTCGCTCCCACTTATATAGATACGACACACACACAACCATGAGCCGCGTACCCTCGTGAACTGATAGAACTGTACTAACCCCACTGGTACTTCATTTTATTCATCAATGATTTGGAAAATACTCAATAGCTCAACAAGCTTGGAGCAGACTAATGACTGAACTTTACTTTTAAAACGTCGGTAGCGTGGTCCAAGCTTAAGGCAGTATCATCATCTAGCTATTACCTCTGCTCATTAAATTGCACCTGCCCTTGGGAGCCAACCTTGTGATGTCACGGCGCCGCCCTTCATTAGCTAAAAGCTGGCATTGACTTACCGCCCGCCCGCCCTAATACAGGAACTGAATTATAGTGTCGCGGAGTAACTTGATAAAGGTGATCTATTGTTAGAAGGTTACCAACGTACTAAACCCGCGATTTATGTAATCCATACTAAATACTAATAATACAAATGCGAAAGTAACTCGGTCCGGCTTAACCATCGAACTACAACGTTAAGAACAGAAGTTTCTAACAGTTCCGCTCCAAACTTGGGCTTAAAACAACCAATTTTTTTTTTTTTTTAATAAAATAATAGTAGCCAAGCTGAAGTTGACTTGTATCCTCATAACCCCTCTAAAAAGTTTTTTATACATTGTATGCTTTTGAAGTCGGTTTTTTGAAAAGAATTTTCATCCATAAAGAAGACGCTAGGGTAGGATAATAAAAGAACTTGTTGCTGTAAGTAAAAGCTAGAGTTAATAGATTTCGGTCGCGAATTCGAATAATACCAACAGGATTCCCATGATGTAGGTATATCGCCGATTAATGGTGTTATGAAGGGGCTGTTATTGAACGGCACGGGTTTCCCTGCATTGGGAATCCCCATAATTAGTGGCGTGCATAGCAGCCAGAAAAAAATAGGTTCGGTCCTTTTGAACCATAACTAACCGTTCACTTCAAGTTGGCCGTCGTCAATTACATCGTCGTTACAAAATGACAATACTATAGTACGGGGAGCTATGCTCGGAGTATCTCTGCGAGATCAAATCAGAGATGAGGAGATCCGTAGGAGAACCAAAGTCACCGACATAGTTCAGCGAGTCGCGAAACTGAAGTGGAAATGGGCGGGGCACATAGCTCGAACAGCTGATGGTCGTTGGGGTCCCAAGGTGCTGGAATGGCGACCCCGCACCGGGGAGCGCAGTGTTTGCAGACCCCCCGGTTAGTTGGACCGACAACATCAAACAAGTTACAGGGAGCTGCCGGATTCAGATGACGTAAGACCGAGGCCTGTGGAAGTCCATGCAAGAGACCTTTGTCCAGTAGACGTCTATATATACTAATATAATAAAGTGCAAGAGTTTGTTTGTTTGAACGCGCTTATCTCTGGAACTATCAGTCGGATTTGAAAATTTCTTTTTGTATCTGTTAGCCCAATTCTTGAGGAAGGTTATAGGTTATTTAATATCTCGGTACGACTCTTAGAAGCCGAGCAAAAAGAAAAATAGCGCGGGCGAACAATGCGATGCGGTAAGTCGGTGGTCGAGGGCGGTCACCCGACGAGAACCGAAAACGAACTGAATCGAAGGCTTTTTATTAATCCGGAAGATCAAAGCGTTCCCACGGGATTATTAAAAACTAAATCCACGCGGACGAAGTCGCGGGCAACAGCTAGTCGGTTCATAAAGAAGAAGAAGAAGAGTACGGGAGAGTTTTTGCATGTCATTATGCAGCGAATGAATATAAGCCATTATGTGATTATTAGGTATATTGCCTGTACAGAGTGTGAACCGGCCTTCAGCTGAGAAACAAACAAAGAAGTGTAACGTTCCGAAACGTTTCTCGATCATAACACGCGCTATTTTCCAAAAATAAAGAGGTTCAATGACCGATCCCGATCCCAGCCCATACTAATTCCATTGTTGACATTTTCGTAATGGAAATGAAACTGTAACGATCTAAAAAAGAGTCTACCGATGTAAGATAGTTTTTATATTAGAAACAACTACAAAGTATAACTAGTATTTGTTATTACTGTTCTAGAAACTTGACATTTTTTTAACATAGGTTTTCGCTGGCTCAATAGCCCAACGGTTAAAGGTGCGGACTGAAAACTGAAAGGTCGCAGGTTCGAACCCCACCCGTTGCACTATTGTCGTACCCACTCCTAGAAAAAAAGTATGTATTTTTCAGAAACTCCCACTTCTAGCGAAAGTAGAGTTGCTCGGCTGATTTAAGTTTATATCTTTTACTTACATTTTTGTGCCTGTAGGTATCATAAACTCGTAATTAAGATTAGAATAATCCTTTCCAATTAGTGGATAAGGAGGCTCTAAAGGTTACATATATAAAATACAATCATAGTGAAGTCGATTTATATATGAATATCGGAATGACATAATCAGAAACCGGGCAGTCTGCCATTTTGTTGATATTTCCTTTCCATTGATAAACATTATAGCTATGGGTAGTTACCTACCTAAATATCAAGTTATATTATACTATAATATATTATTATATACTTAGTATTATTGGAGAGCAGGGATAGCCTAGTTGGTTAGGTTTCCAATTTTGAGAACATGTTCTCAAAAAATGGAAAGCTTGGAACACCGCAGAGACGTAAGCTCTCTTTGCGTCCTCTATCGGCTATATAACGGGGAGTGTTCTGAAGAGCTGTTTGATCTTATTCCACCCTCTTGCTTCTACAACCGCACCGCACGTCACCGAACGCAATTTCACCCTCACCACCTGGGTGATTCGACCATCCGTTGCTCCAGATCTTTTTTTCCACGTACCACCAAATTGTGGAATCATCTCCCTTCGACAGTGTTCCCACTTAATTACAATATGGGGTTATTCAAGGGACGCACCAATAAGTTCCTGAAATGCCGGCAACGCATCGGTGGTGCCTCTAGTAATACAAGTGTTCATGGGCGGCGATAATCACTTTACATCAGGTGACCCGCCAGCTCGTCTGCCCGCTATTCATATAAAAAAAGAATATGTTTGAAGTTTACCAATTCGCATTGGGCCAGCGTGTAGACTATTTATTGCATTGCTGTTGTTTTTGGCAAATATTATCATTTAAAACTATTCCCATATCATTTTTCAGTAGGCACCTGAGAAAAATAAATGTAAAATGTCTATTTTGGTGCCTGAAAAGGGTAAACAATATGCACTGGGTATCGTCTCTGAACTTATTTGAGCGCGTTGTTGATAATAAAAACAAAATAACTGTAACTGAAAAACAATTCGCTTTGTTAACGACGGTTGAATTACAATAGTCGTTCGGAGTATGGAATTCGGGTCTGGCTGGCGAGTATTAGCTATTTTCAAGGTTATTTATTATAATTGCTATTTGGAGAGAAAAACAAGACGTGTTTTTGACTGACTTCAAAGAAGAGGTTTTTTGGAGGTGTTGATCTATACTTATTACTTATAATAAAACTGTAACGGGACGAATTCTGTATATTTAATAGTATATTTTGAAAATTTTAATCGGAGGACGCTTTATTATTATCGATACTGAGCCAAAATTTTTTTTTTTGAATTTTTTGTCTATCTGTGCACGCATCACGCGAAAACTACTGAACGGATTTGAATGAAATTTGGTATAGTGGTAGGTACTCGTAGCTGATACTCGCATTTGGTATAGTGGTACTCCGGGCTAATACACAACGTGTAACAAAAGTGTGGGTCAACCCTGAAGGAGGTGAATGTGCTCAGTGCTCAGTGTCAATCAGCGGATCGTCAATTTTGTATGGGAGGTCCACATGTTTTTTCATATTTCGAACTATGTTTCTTGGGAAAAGTTTTTCAGTTTCATGAGCACATTCACCTCCTTCAGGGTTGACTTGTGTATTATTAGAAATATTTTGTCTAAGTTTGATGAAGATCTACTAAATATTATCAGAGATAGAGGACATTACTTCTCACGGATAGTAGCAAGTCACTCTAAAAACTTTTTCTACGCGGACGAAGTCGCGGGAATCAGCTAATTGGCATTTGGAGAGAAAAATACGACATGTTTTTACTGACTTCAAAGAAGAGGTTATTATCAACACTTTATCATCAGTTTAGTATAACTACGACAAAACTAACCGGATTTAATTTTTTTTTTGTCATACTTGAAATAACATAGCATATCAGATGTTGCTGTTTTAGATTTGATGTAAATCCCATATGATCCCATCATCAGATTCTGACCTGATGACAATGGTACCACCTAGAAAGTATAATCTTTCAAACAAAAAATGAATTTTCCAAATCGGTCCAAGCGTCTTCGAGTAATCGGGGAACATACATAAAAAAAAAGATTCTGACGAATTGCAAACCTCCTCCTTTTTTGGAAGTCGGTTAAAACGCGAACTTATTATCGCACTTGAGTTTTTATTGTTTCTTTTGATGAACCACATTTTGAAAGAAAGATGTAATGCAGCATTTATTGTTCTAGTACAATTTATAAAATGTTTGCAATTCTCAAACGATGTCAGATCTAAAACGTTTTCTTTGCGGTTTAAACGATGAAAGAGTGTAATAAATTATTGTGAATTAATAGATGTTTTGGTCATATTTTGCTTCTAGGTAGAACTGCTTTTGAGAACACGCGTGCCTGCGTAAGTTTTGAATGAATGAATTAAAGACAGAGTATAAAGAAGTAGGTACTCTATGGTTGAAGCTTCAGTTTTTTTTTAACCCCCGTCGCATAAACGATGGAGTATTACACTCACACACACACACACAAACACACACACACACACACAAACACAAACACACACACACACACACACACACACACACACACACACACACACACACACACACACATACACACACACACACACACACACACACACACACACGCGCGCGCGCGCGCGTTTTTTATTCGATAGCCTTTGACTGCGATCTCACCTGATGATAAGTGACGAAGATGGTAGCGGGCTATTTTGGAAGGGGCATGGCAGTGTGCATTCAACCCATACCCCTAATCTGTTTCTACACGCCATCATGCCGGAACGCTAATCGCATGTCTTGGACGGTAGGGTGGTAACTAGCCAAGACCAAAGCCACTAGACCAGACCAGAGACAATTCAGAAACTAAATATAAATCCTCAAATTGCTCCCGCCGGGAATCGAACCCGAGACCCCAATATAAGACCACCCGAGTTATAAGACCACAGCGCTCACCACTGCCCCAGGGAAGTCGTCAACTCTGTTCTGTGCTCGTAACAAAACAAAAGTCGAGTTAAGTCATTAAAAGTAATGAAAACAAGTGTTGTAGAAATTAACTTTCCTCGTCAATGCCAAAGACATAAAGGCTGCGCACGATGTCGTAGTCGTTACAAAGTTTACGAGCGCCAATTAAGTCCTAGGTCATAGCTTTTACAATGATGTATCGCTCCAGGTTTTAGGGGACTCGGTAAATGGAAAAGTTTTGTAACTAATTTCACTATTAGATTCTCCAAAAATGGTCGCATCAGTGTAACGATCACAATGGCCTCTCTGCTTCCTAACCTAACACGTACAATAGGGTATTTTACTGTTTTTGGAAAAGTGTCTAAAAATCCTAAGGTAAATACTACTAGATTTACTAAAATTTTATTCAATCGATAAGTGTCAATAAAATGCATGTAAATGCATTTTAAATATTCGTGCGTAAACGCTAGACGCCATGTGATGACGTCATCTAGATAGTAAACATGATGTTCATGATTCGTTCGCTCAAATGGTTGGTGCGCTTTGTAAAGCTGACACAAAGCGGCCGCCCGGTTCATGGAGAAATGCGGTGCGGTTTCTGTGACCCTCTGTGTTCGTTAGTGCGTCGTGCTAAATGTTTGCCTATTGTATTGTGATAATATTATTCATATAAAGTGATGATTCAGAAGTCAGAACTAATACTACTAGTATTTTGATTTTTCATTGTTTCATTAATGTAAAAAAGAGGTTTTAGGCGATTAGATAATCTATTTATATATTTTCACATAGTGTCCAAAATACATTGTATGTGTACTGTAAACTATTTGAGCGGATGGTCTAAATAAAATACTCTGTTTAGGGATTTTTAAAAACAAGAGTGGATAGCGTCTTTTAGGCAAACGCGTTACACCTTAGACCACATCATCACTTTGCATCAGGTGTGATAATCCTCAAGCGTGTATCTGTACTTAATATAATAAAGTGGAAGAGTTTGTTTGTTTGAGTTTGAACGCGCTAATCTCTGGAACTATCAGTCGGATTTGAAAAATTCTTTTTGTATCTGATAGCCCAATTCTTGAGGAAGGTTATAGGCTATTCAATATCTCGGTACGACTCTTAGAAGCCGAGCAAAAAGAAAAAATAGCGCGGACGAACAATGCGATGCGGTAAGTCGGTGGTCGAGGGCGGTCACCCGACGAGAACCGAACAAGAACCGAACCGAAGGCTATTTATTAATCCGGAAGATCAAAGCGTTCCCACGGGATTATTAAATTCAAAATTAATTTATTTCATGTAGGCTAACTTGTAGCTCTTATGACACGTCATAAATCTACCACCGGTTCGGAATGCAGATTCTGCTGAGAACAGCCGGTAAGAAACTCAGCAGTTGCTCTTTTCAAAAAAATTTTTTTTTTTTACAAAGCTATGCTATGTATACAGTGCTTCCACAATAAAGCTTCAAAAATGCAAAAATGCATACGCAGGTACACCAATCCAACGCATGTCAAGACGGGCAGTCAAAGCAGACCCATTCCCGTTGGTGGCACCCGTTCACGAGCATGACGCATGATCCAGCCATTGCTTCGCTCAACCAATGGCTGGATCATGCGTCATGCTCGTGAACGGGTGCCACAAAAACTAAATCCACGCGGTCGAAGTCGCGGGCAACAGCTAGTAATGTATGAAAAATCAGCTTCGTGCTAAGTTCAAAGGTAACTCACCGGCGTGGTGCAGGGCGGTCTCGAAGGGCGCGCGCTGCAGCCGCTCCTTGCTCTCTGCCAACAAACAAACACACAAATAGATCATGTCCGTGCCAAGTGTCGGCTCACTACATCGCAAATATTCGATTCGGACGAGGTGATGCGGCCGATCGGTGATTTGAATTCGATCAACAGGGAAGTCGACCCGAAAAATCAATCTCTGTTCGTCAGTCTGGCTAAAACACAAAAGCGGCTTGTTTTTAAAAAAATACAGGGGTGGTTTAAAAATGAAAAAAATAGGGAAAACAGTTGAAAAATCAAAAAAATCACAGTTAATATAGGTACGTAATAATTACGGTAATTTTATTTACGGCTTACTACTTCGAATCACTTTTTAACCGCCTTCAAAAAAAAGGAGTATCTTAGGCTGCATCTTCACTTAGCACCAGGTGAGATTGCAGTCAAGTGCTAGTCTATATATTAAAAAAATTAAAAAAAAGTTTTCAATTCGTCGGAATCTTTTTTTTCTATATTCCCCGATTACTCAAAAATGCCTAATTTGAAAAATACTTTGAATAAACCAGCTGGGAAGTATATCCTATTTTATTTTTCAGGTAGTCCCATAGTCAGGATCTGAAGAGGGGATCCTTGAGAAATCGAGAGAAGTTTTTATGCTTGCTATACTTGATATACTTTGTAGTGGCGTTTGAAGCCGGTTTTTTTTAAAAATTTTGATTTAGATGATGGCGGAAGCGAAGCCGCGGCTAAAATCTAGTTAGGTGTGAATAAAAAGTATACAAGCTCTTTTCACTAAGACCAATTTTGTTTGTAGATTAAGTTTTCTTTTCTAATAATATCTTTTAAAGCAAGCTTTTGCCGATATCACTTCTTGCGCAATATTTAAAACACATACTTAGCAGCAGAAAAAAAAGTCACCTAAATGAATCATCTATCTTACATTGATAAGAGGATTAGCTTTAAATAATACCAAATTCCATAGTAATTAACAATTATGTACTATTTTTATACTACATATATTTCTATTTTCAGCGATGACGCCCTTTACGTTGCTTTTTTTTAATAATAAATAAAATTAATTACTATATGCCATATGATTTGTCCTTTAATAATGCTGCAAAAGAGCTACGGATCGACGTGATTTTTTGCGTTGTTATTGAGGACCTGGAGAATGACATAGGCTACTTTTTATACCGGAAAATCAAAGACTTCCCGCGGGTTTTTTAAAAACTAAATCTATGCTGACGAAGTCGCGGGCACCAGCTAGTAAAATTATAAACTCAAATTCTACCCCGCATGCCGTCTTGTGTTATACTGTCTATGCCCCGCCCGCCCTAACACAATGTGGAGGGCGGGCGGGAGACCGTACAGTACCTATACCTATCTTACTTGGAGGGAGAGGAGAATATTAGTCAAGTTTATCTTGTGTTCTTTAAAAAAAATATCAGGCTAAAATCTGTCTAGTGATTTAAGCTGTGCGTTAATATATCAGTTTGTCAGTCACCTTTTCCTTTTATATTATGTTGATAAGTTGGAGCGCGACTTTGTCCGCGTGGATTTAGTTTTTAAAAATCTCTCTTTGAGCTCTTTGATTTCCCAAGATTAACATAAAAGTTAAAAAACTTTATTTGAGTCACTATTACCATTATTATATATTATTACTATATTACGGCTTATGAAGACCTTAATATTTTAATCTCACATGTGCGATAATAGTATACTTTATAGTTTTGATAGCCACTTTACGGGGAAACGTAATGATGTAGTTCAGTGAACTGTCAGCAGGTGTACAAATTAACTCCGGCCGCCATTGAAAAAGAGTTCGGAAATAGCTCGCCCTAGAACTATCTTCATCTGGGCCGGTTCCTTCGAGAAGGGCCGCGGATGTTTACGTCAGGTTTACGTGAACAATTAGAATGTTAGCGTACAGAGTTGTGGATTTTTTAGGTCTATTTGAAAGTATATTGTATCTACCTAACTATCGGTTTAAGCAACTTTTGACACCGACCAACTAAATCTTGCTGAATGTGCGCTCTATTATAGTTCTTTCAATTCACGAGTGCACGTGGCTCATGGTTGCGAGGACTAGCTCGCGCCTGACCGCTCCCACCTAGGCTCCTGACAGACACGCATACTAACGCAATGTGTATGTATACGACGTAACCACAAGTAAAGCGCCCGTAACTTCGTGAGATAAACGTACTAGTATACCTTTATTCAATAATAATTCAAATGAGTATTTTATTTTCGCTGACTTAATCGGCAATTATTATCATTATAATTCAGCTAATTTACATTTAAAGGTTTAGAGTCCTTTACAAACATCGATGAACACATAGTATAGGGCTTATTTGATATTTCCCCAACGGAAAATATCTGAGCGTTTTGATTTTCAATACAAAAACTGTCAGAACGCCCAATTTATTCAAAAAACGTCACTCGGTTAAACGTCACTCGACGTAGGTGAAATTGGCACTTTGAACGTCATTTTACAAAAATGTCCGTTAAAAAATATAGAAAAAAATCAGAGACATCTGCCATACTTATGAGAATTAGAGCTTATTTCCACTCCAGTTGGTTAAATGCTCGAAGTATGAGAAAAACCAAATTCCCAGACCATTTCGTGTTTCCAAATGCAACGATCCGAAAACTCGAACCAATCAATTCAACGAATGGTATTTTAATCAAAATATGCGTAGGCGCCGCGACGCGTTAATGTGCAAAAAGCTCGCAAACGTGTAAACAGATCTAACGTTTTGTAACAAAACAAAACAAACCGAAAGTCAATTAATTTAAACTTGCAATAAAAGAGACGTGGTTCGTGACGTCAGTGAGTGCTGAGGCGTTCAAGCCTCAGACATCTATTACACGAGAGAATTTCTTAAACTGCTCACGCCAATTGAAAAGCATTTTAGGCCTTAATAATTGACTCTTGTTATTATATGTACTTGCATCACGCATGAGGAAAGAGTGTTTTCCATCATCATCAGTCCAAATGCATCCACTGGACATACGCCTCTTTCAAGTAGCCAACGTTGCCTATCTTCAGCCTTTCTCATCCAATCGATGCCTGCCACTTTCCGGATATCATCGCTCCATCTAGCCGAGGGGCGCCCAACACTCCGTTTGCCGAGACGCGGTCTCCACTCGAGGACCTTACGACCCCAGCGGCCATCGTGACCAGCCCATTGCCACTTCAACGTGCTAGCCCCAACCATATGCCTTTCCTATATAATTCCGTCTACAAAAATGCGCTCGAATATTACGTCATCGCGCGTCGCCCGCGGTTCCTTTGACGCGAGTGTCAACCAATCACGTTCGAGGACAAACCACGCCCACCTCAAGAACAAAGATGGAATGGAGTGGCGTTAGTACTATTTTCGTATAAAATCTCATCAAAATTTTATTTGGATGGGACGTGTAAACCAGACTTATGCATTTATATAAAATAATATAATTGCGGTTGAGCGTGTAATAATGAATATAAATCAAAGAATATTCACTTATTATGCATGTACGCAACGGATACACGTACAAACATATTTTTGCCATAGTTAATTGAATCACTTAAATTAAAAATATAATGTATTTATTTATTAGTATAGGCCACAGAATAAAGACTTGGTAAAAGTCGCCGCAAAGATATTATATGGCATTATTTTTTGTTTATGATTGTAATTCTTTTCGATTAAGTACATATTTTTTTCATATTTAGTATAGGTATGCATAGGTATAAAACATATCATACAGTCTGGTTTTTTAATAGGGTTAGTTTTTTTTAAAGTTGCGGATGCGGATGCGTATATCCACAGCATCCCTAATCTGTATGTACGTAATACGTACGACGTATACATACAAACATACATAGAATAGAATAGAATAGAAATATTTTATTCAAATAAACTTTCAAATAATACAAACATACATACATAGTTAAATACATACAAACAAACATAGGTACAGTACACAGTTTTCGCAACTAGCAACATCCATATCCGCATGACCATCCGCATTGATTATTGCGGATGCAGATTCGGATGTCCAACTCAATGCGGAATATCCGCAACTTACCTAATCTATAGGTACGTAATACGTACGACGTATACATACAAACATAGTTATATAGTTAAATACATACAAACATGTATACATAGTATAATACATACATAATCATAATTCATATGCGAATAAAAAGTTTTACTTCGAAAAAAATAACACGACTCCATTCTTTTTGTAATGCAATTGTACGACATTTTAGTAGCACATTTTTTATCATAGCAAAATTAAAAAATACCCAGCTTATGCTGTAAATTAAATAAGAAAACGATATACTTACAAGTGAAATGTTATTTCATCTCTTTTTTGATGGATTTCCGAACGTTTTTTGCATGATTTGACTGCAAACGACGGCTTTTTTAACGATCAAAAATACGAGCGATACGTTGAAGCGCGTGCGGCCGACTAATAACAAAGACAATAGACTTTTGCAAATTCTATTGTCTTTTTGAGCGCGTTTTTTTTTTCCAAAGGGCCTATCCTTATATATCGATGGCTAGCCCTGACAGCTACGTCGGTCACCTTAATTCTAGACTATATCGCACCTTTCGCAGAATTCAAGGGACCTAACTCAAAAATTGCAATTTTGGTTAAAAAGTAAAACTTTTCCTATACATACAATTGATAACGGCAGTTCGGGTGCCAGGTTTTGGTTTTGCCAACAAACAGGCTACCTATATACTTTATTAAAGTTTGTAATCATTAGTGTTTGAGACTTCATACTGTCTCACAACAGACTGAACAAAGAGGAGTCCATTATCTGTAGACATAACAATGGACTTTTCCATCAATATTTGCGATATTATTTCGATACCCATCCTCTAATTTCAACTGTCAAGAGACTCGAAGCATTAATTCACGGTCAGCGCATCGCGTCAAATGACATGATATCCAGCCAAAAAATTGATGTTAGTGTCAAGTCTTCAAGTAAAAATTTGGCGCACGAACATCGACATATTTTCAAGCCATTTGACGTTATGCCATTATTCGTGAATCTGAAATCCCTTAGGCACTCAGCACGTGAATACCTTGTTTCTAAACATCATCACTTATCATGAGGTGAGACCAGTCAAGGACTATCTTGTCGTCGAATAAAACTAGCATGGTGTCTCCGCACAAAAAAACCAGGGCCCCAAGTCTGCTATTTTACATGTCATTGTCATTGAACCGCAATACAATTACAATTCAATTATCATTGGTCCAAAATTTCGTAGTCTACTAAATTCACAATGGTCGTTCGATTTCTTATAATTGGATTGTAATTCAATGATACTTTGGTATTGCCATTAGTTTAAAAAGCGTTTGCCGAAATGAGTTTCAAAAAAAAAACTACATATTAAAAACGTTTATTTAAGCTAAATTCAAAACTAGATGTGTCAGTGGCAAACCATCGGAAAACAATTGTGACGCCATTGAATTAGTAGACTACCAAAATTGCTAAAAGTAGCAATTTTGGTAGTCTACTAATTGGGATGTCATTGATAGACAATTGAACTACAATTGCAATAGCAGACTTGGGCCCCAGGATTGGTACACCTTCCACTAACTCCACTAGTTGAGCGGACGATCTCAAGACTGTTCTCTGTAAATCGTTGCAAGAGGTCTATACTCTATGCCCAATTGTGGACGTCACGATATCGACGAAGCTATATTAAATACAAGCAACTATGACGAAGCATTACTAGCATCTATTGGTATTGACTCAAGATGTTTACAACTTGTTGTAACAGTCTGGTCACATTCAGTTAAATCTGGTTCAAATCCAAAATCATCCGGTTTTTATTCTCCCCGATTAGCCGATCTTGATGAATGTTGATTGGTGTTGATGCGACGGTCTAAGATTATAGCAGACTTCAGATACCATCTCTGACGTAACCACATTCCTGCGGGATCTTAATTATTTTGAGTATGACTGACACCGACACGCAACCACTTTTCGTAACCTTGGGTTAACTACCTCTAACGACTCTTTAAAGTTTACTGTGAAATTACCTATTTGTTTTGGTTCCACGTATACACGGTGAAATTTCATTGGTTGTACTCCCTGAAAGAGGTGAATGTGCTCATGAAACTGAACAACTTTCCCCAAGGAACATAGGTCGAAATATGAAAAAAAAATTTGGACCTCCCATAGTAAATCAATCAGCTGATCGTCAAGTTTGTATGGAGGGTCCAATTTTTTTTTTCATATTTTGACCTATGTTCCCTGGGGAAAGTTGTTCAGTTTCATGAGCACATTCACCTCTTTCAGGGAGTACAACCATTAAAATTTCAACCGGTATAAATATGTTTAACCTGGCTCAACTATTCACATAACTGAACTATTTCACATACTGAACTGTTAAAGAGTTGATTTGACCAATAAAAAAAAATTAGACTTTAAGACATTTGAAGCTTCCCGAACTCTGCCCAGCAAGATTTCTGCGGCTGATCTCGTTGGATGCTAACATAAAGGATCCGGTTGGTATTGATTGTGGAATTTTATGACTGAAACTAGACTATTTCTCCCCAGACGTCTCTCCGGGGGGTGAAAGTGACATCACGGCACGCGGCGGCGTATTTCCATAACCACGCCGTAACCTAATTGTGGTTTAGTGACTTGAAGCCTAAGTATGATGTCATTGTGGTGATCAAAGAGTAATTTTTTATTTATTTATTTATTAGGTATACTAACAATATACATATTATACATTCAAAAACAAACATACAAAAACATTGCAACATTGACTGATATGCATATCAATAACAAGCATACACAGCATTCATACAAACAAAAAAAAGGCACCGGATAGACTAAGCCTTAAAAACAAAATTTCTAAATAAATGAGCAAACAATATTGTAAAATTATTATAGGTAAAATAGATTACATACATGCAAAAAAAAAGTAGAAAAATACAGAGGATAAGTACCTGCATACATGCAACCGAACGACTGAGACATAATTTACATATAAAACTAAATAAAACTAAATGTAGGTAACAGAAAAATACCGATTAGTTTTTAGAAGATGAACTCACTGATAGATGATCAGTGAGTTTCTTTTTAAAAACACAAAATGAGTCATGAAATATGTCAATGCCAGGTAGGGTGTTACATAGTTCATTATATTTAGCGCATATACGCGAGATCGGAGCTTGCTTTCCAAGTTGGGTTTTAGTGAAAGGTATGTGAAGTAATATAAAAAAACAATCCTTACTAATGCCTATCCTTGCTAATCTCACTAATACTATAAACGCGATCGACTAGATTTTTTACACGGGTATAGTTGAGGACCGGGAGAGTGACATAGACTACTTTGTATCCCGGAAAACCAATGAGATTCCGGGGGATTTTTAAAAAACTAAATCAACTAGTTAGCAATAGTATCCATGTGCATTAGGAGTGCTATCTTATATTGGGAAAGTCACGAATTCGATTCTGAGCACGTACCTCTTTTTTGTAGTTATGTGTGCTTACGTAATTAAATATCACCTAGTTCAACGGTGAATGGATACATCGTGAAGAAACCTGCAAGCCTGAGAATCCTCCATAATATTTTCAAAGTCTACCAATCAAATACGGTTGAGCGAAGCAACGGCTGGCTCATGCGTCATGCACGTGAACGGGTGCCACCAACGGGAATTTGTCTCCCCGCGGTCTTGACATGCATTGGATTGTGTGTACCTACGTATGCATTTTTGAAGCTTCGTTGTGGAAGCACTGTATACATAGCATAGTTTTGTTACCTATTGTAAAAATTTTTTTTTTTGAAAAGAGCAACTGCTGAGTTTCTTACCGGCTCTTCTCAGTAGAATCTGCATTCCGAAACGGTGGTCGATTCATGACGTGTCATAAAAGCTACAAGTTGGCCAACATGAAATAAAAAATAAATAAATTTTGAATTTGAATTTGCATTAGGCTAGTGTGGTGTACTAACCTATAGCCATCATTACCCCACCACCAGTCCCCTGCTGGACAGGGAACTCCTCTCGGAATGAGATGAAGATTCAAGTTCGGATTGACAGACTCCACACACCTTTCAGAATATTACAGAGAACTCTCAAGCGTGCATGTTTGTCACAAGCCTCATGAAGTTTTCTTCACCATTAAAGTAGGTGATAGTATATTTTAATTGCTTAAATCGCACATTACTCTGATAAGCTACAGGTGATTCTAACTTCAATCAAACACTATTAATTTAAAGCTTATTAAACAAATAATTTAAACGTAAAAATTCTTTTTGTATATCAATTGTGCTTATAAAATTGTAAGAGTTCCCTCGATTTCTAAAGGATCCAATCATCAGATCCTGACCTGATGACTATGGTACCACCTGGGAAGTAGGTATACCCCAATCAAGAAAAGAATTTTTCAAATCGCTCCAGGCGTCTTCGAGTAATCGGGGAACATACATAAAAAAGAAATCGGACGAATTGTGAACCTCCTCCTCTTTTGGAAGTCGGTTAAAAACTAAGGTACCTTTAGATAACATAATATGAGCCTAATTTCAGCCGATATTTAACCAATCTAATTCATTATTGTAATAATATGATTATAACAAAATGTTTACATGTTCAAAAGCTTCTTACAAGCAATTTATAGACAAGGTCCGTTCGATACAACGTTAGATTAGATAGATAAAAAATAGTTCTAAACCTAATTAACTTATCGATTATATTTTTTATCGATGATTCGACAACACGTCACTAATCCAAGGTGAATGCCACAGTGTGTGAACGATATCGAATTGTTATATCTCATATGAAAGCTTTTATCAATTCAATAAGCAATCCTTTTTATTCATCACATCAGGTGTTTTGATTAAATTCTACTCAGAGGGCCTACTACAACGGTTTTAACCAAAGGTGCGGACTGAAAACTGATAGGACGCAGATTCGAATCCCAACCGTTGCACTATTGTCATACCCACTCCTAGCACAAGCTTTCCGCTTATTTGGAGGGGATAGGAGAATATAGGTCAAGTTCAGCTTGGCTAATATTCTTTTTTTAAAAGAGAAAAAAAAATTAAATTAATGTCAGAATTCTACCTTTATAAACTCAAAAATACTTCCCGCGTTGATTAATAAGTTTGACTTTGATTTTTATGCGTCATATCTATGCAAGGTCGTCGCTACTGTGTGTAAGTAATAGCTGGACATATCCATAAATGTTATATATACCTGCTATATCATAGTATGTAACACGCACAAAAGCTTTTATCTGCTTTAATAAAGCCGCGCCGCCCATTGATGACTTCATATCGTGTGTTGAATTTGGACTATGCTGACGTTATTTTCAGCTTTAAGTATATCTCGATATGACAATCTTATCCGTGAATTTATATTTGAAGAGCTCTCTGGTGTATGAAAATCGAATTTATGTGCATAAACAGGGTTGCCCCTTTCAATATCATCAAATTATTTTCGCAGAAAATATACACACTTTCATAAAAATCGGTCAAGCCGTTTCGAAGGAGTTTTGTTACAAACACTGTGACACGAGAATTTTATATGTATATTAGAAGAAAAGGTTGAGTCATAATATTTTTAGGGTTCCGAAAAAAACTTCGGAACCCTTATAGGATCACTTCGTTGTCCGTCTGTCTGTCAGTGTGTCACCACCGTTTTTCTCGAAAACGGCTTATGATACTAAGTCGAAATTTATACTGAATATAAAGTTCAATGGTCTCGTAGTGTTTTAAGAATATCAAGCTTATAGCTTAACTCAGTGAAAAGTTACAGCTTTAAAACCACGGCTTTCTCATTATTAAAACAAATTAAGGGACATCTTCCAAAAATCGTGTTTTTCCATACCTAATTCTTAGTTTCATAGTAAGTGCCGTTATATTTTACAAACACCAGCTTTAAAGTCTTACAAATGACGAACATATTGATATCTCTAAACATAGTAAGAGTAACTTAAACAGCTAAAAACCAAATAAAAACCTACCACTTACTATGACTTTTAAAGTAATGTAACGAGAGCAAAATACCTAACGCTAAAACACACTATCAGATACATCCGTAAGCTGCGACTGAGAGCCGCGACAGATAAGGTTTCACAGTCGTTTGAGATCAGCAGGCCCAGATTTCTATCGGACGTCCGAAGACTCAAGAATGGCCCAAGGTTACGTCCGCTACTACGTCCGATAGTGTGCACAATTCAATGTACATTCGCTATCCAGCCGCGGTTGACGCGTCGGATAGTTTGTTTTAAGCCTAACTTTTTAACGCGTCACAACACAGAACTGTCACAACTTTTGTAGACTGACCTCTACAATTACTCTATGATTTGTAGAATAGACCAGGTATGTAATAGAATCTGCAATGGCATATACAATAAGAAAAATATTTTTTATCTATTACCTATCTCTTTAATTAATTTATGCCGTCATATTTTGTATTCTCATCACACTATCACATATCACACTAATTAATATTATTATAAAGCCGAAAGTTTGTATGTGTATGTTTGTGTGTGTATGTTTATTACTCCTTCACGCCACAACGAATTAACCGATTTAGCTGAAATTTGGAATGGAGATAGCTCATACCCAGGATTAAAACATACGCTACATTTTATCCCGGAAAATTACAGAGTTCCCATGGGAATTGAAAAACCTTGATCCACGCGGCCGAAATCGCGGGCATCGTCTAGTATAGTTATCGGCAAACTTCTTGGATAAATTAGCTTAACTATTGACAAGCGACTTTTAGGTCTCATTTGAGGCAAATAAGCGGAGTGGCGGGGTATCGAGCGCGTGATTGGTAGATCAGTCAACCTTTGCTTCCCGCACCGTATACAAATGCGCCAACCTTGCGCAAACTTACCCCCACTACGTCACCTTGTGCTCAAAAAGTTTGCCGGCACCAATACCTCTCATTTTTTTGTAGAATAGGAAGATATGTAATAGAATCTGCTATGGCATGTACAATCCATAGTTAATCATAGGTTAAAAATAGAGGTCAACGCAGTCTTATAACCCAGTTGTCAAAAGCTGTCCATGTCATTGTCTTATTAAATAGGTAACGTTAAAATATTTCGAATGTTCTCAGTTCTAAAGAAAATCAGAGATATAAATAGGAAATGAGTTTTTGAAAGATATTGTAACAGTGTTAATGAGAGGATGCGTGAGGATATTTAAAGGTGCGAAGGGGTGGTTAGCTAAGGGAACTTTCATCAAGGGTGAAGTTGAATCATTGGTGGAACATGCCGAAAATACATTAATTAAGCAGGAGGTTGACCAGTGCATAGATAACTACCATCCAGTCCAAGTTAAAGCGGCACCTCAGCAGCTCAAGAGTTAAAAGATGAAGTGTCCATAGCACAGCGGCTGAGATTATTGAAGCAAGGCAATACATTCGTTAAAAAGAAAGATAGCATTAGAGCAAGTAAGGAGATAAAAGAAAAGTCGTACAAGAATAATTACTCAGTGGATGGAGACGTACTCTGCAAGGATCCAGGACAATCGTTGGCAATTCAATTCAGTCAAGCAATTGGAAAAAGAAATAAACACTAAGGACATTTTTCAAAGAGAAAGAAGAATTGGAAATATAAGAGGCGTGGCTCACCTGACCATATGAAAAAATGGCCGAAGTCCAATAGTTGATAGAGATTAATAGTAGGTAAATAGTACTGTGAGGAAAGAATGAAGGTGACTGTGTTGAATGAATGTGTGTGTATTAATATAGTTAAGTAGATGTATGTAGTTAGCTTTGTCAACAGCACCGCCAAGTATATTGTTATGTGTTACACTGATAATAATATGTTTGTACATGATTTTGTTATTACCAACTTAAGAACACATAGTGAACTCATAGTGAACTTGTTAGAATAAACTAAGGACATTTATAATAATAATAATTTTTATTTATTCGAGATAAAAATTTAAATTAGATATAGAAATTAATAATAAGTAGAAGTTTAAGTTAAAGTAATATTACTTATTAGCCCACAGGCTAGATGGTAGTATAAAATAAAGCCACTGTTACATGGTGCTTTATGGTAGGAAAAAAAACCAACTTAAGTATACCTATGGTTTTTTAAATTTGAGATTAGTCAAATTTTATTTTATTTTGTAAAAGAAATATTTTAATAATGTGTGACCATGTATAGTTAATACTTACTAGTGTTTAGATTCCTTATAAGATGTCATTCTGTATTGGTTAACTTAAGATGTATTATTGTTGAGAAGGTATGAAGTATGCGAGGAAATATGAATATGGTAAAGATGTACGAAAGGAGAAGGTATGTCTGGGGACAAACATAGTTGCAGGATGACCGAATGTGGGAAACGGAATGTAAGTGTATGACAGGGATGGATATATGCAATAGAGAGTGGGAAGTATTGGAGATAAAAAAGATTGGCAAGAGGGCATATGGAGTTAAGACATGCTACGGAGTGCTAAAAGTAGTTTAAATAAAAGAAGTTAATATATATTTAGTGTTTTTACTTTGAGCTATTCCCACATTTATTAGAACATACAATACTATTACTGCTTGTTTAGACATGAAAAGGGTCACAAAGAAAATTCTGTCAAACATAGAGAACCTTTTGATTGACTACCTCGAATGCTTTAAAGACAGCTTAGAGTTAGTTTTACAAGTTATACATTGTCTTATGGAAGTAACTCAAAGAGACAAATAATGGGATGAAATATGGATAGTGGGAACTGTGAGAAAATACACAACCCCATTGAGTTTGGGCTTGTTTGATTCATCTTGACAGTACTCTAGTCCTAGATGATATGCAGGGTCTGATGACGAGACCGGAAGGCGTCTATAGGAACTGCAATAATACTGCAATAATACTGTCATCTAGTAGGTACCTAATTAATACATTGGTCAAGAGTTTCGGAACCCTCAGTGCGCGAGTATGACTCGCACTTGACCGGTTATTTTTTTTTTTAAGCTATTGCATAGCTTCTATCGCGGGCCTTGAGCGTGGAGACCGAATCCAGAAATTCCGTAACGAAAATAACCTGACACGGGACTCCTCTCACCGCTAGATGGCGTTGATAAAAAATGCTATGCAATAGCTTTACCGCAGCAGTCCCCGAGTGCCACACGTCTTTTTTTAAATAAAGGTATTTTAGCCAAGTTGAACTTGCCTTGTATTCTTCACTCCCATCCAAATAAAAACAGAAATCATGTGTAAAGGAACGATAATAGTGTAACGGGCGGGGATCCAACCGGTAATCTCAAGCCTCAATAGCCCAACGGTTAAAGGTGCGGACTGATAATTGAAAGGTCGCAGGTTCAAACCCACCCGTTGCACTATTGTCGTACCCACTCCTAGCACAAGCTTTGTGCTTATTTGGAGGGGTCAGGAGGTTATAAGTCAACTTCGGCTTGGCTAATTTTCTTTAAAAAAAATCTTTCAATTTTCAGTCCACGCCTTTAAAAACGTTGGTGCTATAAAATTGAAACATCAATATTGAAATATTTCGAGAAAATTCCGCACATTTGAAGCAGTAGGTAATCACGGCTTTAGTTAGAGTGCATATTAAACCAAACGAAATAAACAAACATACAGTTCCATATTTAAACCCAATGAATTACACGAGTAAATTCCGCTAACTTTTCACGCGGGCCTTATAAGGTGTTGCTAGAAGGACAAACTTTACCTAATAGTTACTTATGTTACCCAATAGCCTTACCAAATATAATAATAGTACTTGATGCCTGCGACTTCGTTCGTGTGGATTGAGGTTTTAATTCCCGCGGGAACTCTCTTATTCTGTCTGTCTGTCTGTGTGCGCATCACGCGAAAACTACTGAACGGATTTGAATGAAATTTGGTAGTGATATAGTGGTATAGTGGTAGCTGATACTCTTGGTCAATAATTAGAATACTTTTTATCCTGATGAACAATAAGGTTCATCCGGGATAGGGGATGAATTTTTTTGTTGATTTTGCTCCGTAACTTCATCAAATCTAAACCGAATTTAATAATTCTTTTTTTATGATAAATTGTGTGCTATTAGAAATATTTTCTCCAATTTTAGTGAAGATCTACTAAATATTATTGGAGATAGAGGACATTTAACTTCTCGCGGATAGTAGCAAGTCACTCTAAACTTTTTCCACGCAGACTAAGTCGCGAGAATCAGCTAGTACACAATAATAATTTTTTTTTCGTCAAATAAAACCGTCACCGTTACGGACTATCTAGTGACAGAAATGATTGATTTAACGGCTTATAGATAACCCGCAATAAATACATCGTACTCTGTTTCATAATAAGTGAATCATTAATTGCGGTTTCGTATACGTACAACTTTTTGATTCCGGGGAAACCGCCTAAATAATAGCCGCTTAGTTGTGGAACGCACTTCCAACGTCTATATTTCTGGCCACGTATAATTTGAGTACCTTCAAGACAAGAGTGAATATGCATTATCTAGGCAAGCGCGCTCCAACCTAGACTTCATCAATGCTTTCTATCATTGATTGTCGTCAAGCGCAAGCCTATTTCATAATAAAAAAGACGTGTGGCACTTGGGGACTGCAGCGGTGAAGCTATTGCATAGCATTTTTTATCAACGCCATCTAGCGGCTCACCGTAGAGGAGTCCCGTGTTAGGTTATAGCGATAGAAGCTATGTAATAGCTTAAAAATAATAATAAAATAGTAATTATAATTTATTATTACTTTCTTGTCAACGTTACGGTATGACGTCATTTTGTAATGGTCGACAACGGCCTACTTGAAGTGAACTGGTAGTATGGAGTTAAAACATTGGGTTTCCAGCCACTGTTCACGTGCATATTAAGTATAAACTAGTAATTTTTTAAGATGATTCAATAAAAATAGGTCAGTCAACTTTCCCAGATGTAAATATGCCGTTATCAGCTTAGGTATAATTATAATTATGTCAAATCGTATATTATGTACCAGTAATATAAATATTATATTATTTTGTTGAAACGTTGACTCGCTTTGGGTCACATTCGATCTTATCTACTTGTTGTAGCAAAGAACAAATCTGTTTGCCAATTTTTGCACGAAATTAGGCTGAACCATATCGAGCATCGAGAAGGATCTGGTGATGGAGCAGAAAACTGGGTAACAGGATGTCAGGTAGATCTAGCGTTGCCAGACGGCCCGCATTTCCCGGGACATCCCGTATTTTAGACATAATTAAAAATGTCCCGGCGGGACAGGCTATGTCCCGTATTTGAACTGTACCTCGTTTTTCATAATAAAATCGATTCAAGTATTCACACACGCAACATTCGTAAAAAAGCGAGTTGACGACCGTTTATAATTACGATTATAATTGTATTGATTTTTATAAATATGTTAAAACGAATAGAATTATGATAAAATCGACTCGATCCTCGGAAAAATATCAAAAAAATGACACTAAATAATTTTGTTTTTTTATTTGTCCCGGGTAAAAAACTGAAATCCCGTATTTTTGGCCCATTTAACCATTTGTCCCTTATAGGCTGAAAAAATATCTGGCAACCCTAGGTAGATCGTACATAGTCCTGCTATAGAGTCACACTAGCTGATTCCCTTCTCGCGACTTCGTCCGCGTGGAAAAAGATTAGAGTGACTTGCTACTATCCGCGAGAAGTTGTCCTCTATCTCCGATAATATCGCTCATTTGCGACAAGAGTGATATAATTCAAAATCGACGATGAGAGAATTCTCTCGTTAGAGAGTAATGTTTTGTGGATGCTGAAAATATTATTAAATAAGTGCTACTATACAGTTAATGAATTTATTCAAGATAAAAATTTTAATGACATTGTTTAAATTTGTACATAATAACAATAATATAGTTACAATACGGTAGACATTAGGTATATAATCAGTATGACATTGCATGTATATTATTATAATTTTAGCAGAGTTGTTCAATTGACATCATATATTTAATTAATAATTTTTCTCTTCAATTTTAATTTAAAATTTTTATTTTGATTTGAATTTATTGATAATTTGATTTATGTATAAAATTTGCACGCCGGAATGGCAGAATATGTTTGGAAATAACATTACTTATAACATCTACCTTGTACCCATATTCAAGCAAATAAAAATATCTTTATCTTTATCTTTATCTTTAAACACAGCGGCCAACAAAGCGACAGAGCATTAAGTCACAATCTCTCTCGCTCTTATTTTTTTGTGCTTAGCGTAATGTTGTTTTTATAGCAAAAAATGTTCGACACTAAAATTGGTGAATTTTGAGTTATGTCACCCTTGTCGCAAATGAGCGATATTTAGTAAATCTTCACTAAAATTATTGGAAAAAATATTTTTAATAGTACACAGTTTATAATAATAAAATAATTATCAAATTCGGTTTAGATTTGACAAAGTTATGGAGCAAAATTAAGAAAAACTTTCACCCCCTATACCGGATAAAAAATATTGTTTATCAGAATAAAAAGTTCCTGTATCAGCTACCACTATACCAAATTTCATTCAAATCCGTTCAGTAGTTTTTGCGTGATGCGCGCACAGACAGACAGACAGACAAAAAATTCAAAAAAAATTGTTTTGGGATCAGTATCGATAAATAATTAAGCATCCTCCGATCAAAATTTTCAAAATATATTTGATGTACAGAATTCGTCCCATTACAGTTTTATTATAAGTATAGATATACCTAGATGTCGGGGTGTTTTTCAATTTACACTTGTATAATATTAGAAAGGAAGTAAGGATAACCTGTCTATTATAGTGCTTGTTACATCAACCACTAGACACTAGCACAACTATCCGTGGAACTAGCAACGACAGCAATAAATCAAAAAAATCAAAATCAAAATTTATTTATTTCACGTAGGCCAACTTGTAGCTCTTATGACACGTCATAAATCTACCACTGGTTCGGAATGCAGATTCTGCTGAGAAGAGCCGGCAAGAAACTCAGCAGTTGCTCTTTTCAAAAAAATTTTTTTTACAATAGTTAACAAAACTATGCTATGCACACAGTGTTTCCACAAAGAAGTTTCAAAAATGCACACCTACCACAACCTAACACATGTTAAGATGGGTAGACACAAAGCAGACCCATTCCCGTTGGTGGCACCCGTTCACGAGCACGACGCATGATCCAGCCAATAACGTGAGAGCGGGTGTCGCAAAGATTCTCATAATGTCTATCCCCATTAAACAAGTCCAAACAAGTTTAAATTACTTTGTCTGTGTATTTGTCTAAGAAAGCTTCCCTTAAAGTAAGATATGTTATCTGTCTTCTAGAATTTTCTTTATCTTTCGTTACATGAAATCTTAAAAATGCCTTACCTACTTAGCCCTACTTATAGCCTGTTATCTTATCTTATCCAATATCCGCCAAGGGTGGAAGGAATGACTTTTACGCTTTTAGGCCTTTTGTTCATTATCTAATGGCCCATTAAATAATCTTTCTATTTTAACTACTACACAGAAAAGAAAAAAATTCTCAATTCAACACGAAATTATTTTTTGCCTATATTTTAATACTATATTAAATTAACTTAAGAGCGCGTGTAATGGTAAATCTTCAGATGCAGATATCATTTTTACAGCAGTAGATCAAGTTTTAACTATCCGAAAAAAACAGGCAAAAATTACAATTACATATTTCCAAGGGACGATACTGAGTAGAAACATAAAATAATGAAAGTTCGACAAAAAATCGCGAAGTTAGGTCTAATTTTTAACCAATTTGCATTTATTTTCAATGTGTTGCATATGACAGAGCCAAAATTTTTATGTAAAATTCATATACATATTATTACTAAGAGACGATACAGCCATTAAAAAAATTAATACCTTACGAGTTATAAGAATACAACATGTAATTGGCGCTTACGACATCTGTCGCGTTTCATACGAGGTTTTGGGTATGTTTTATTTCATTTATCGCGGGAATTATATTATCTGGCATTCAGCGCACTGTTAAGAACTAGGAAATATCAATATATATTTATTTTTTTACTTCCTTAAAATTTTTTTCGTTAATGTATTCTGTGACACAATAATATTTTTTTGCTTAGGTAAGTATCTTTAATACTGTAATGTTACACGCAAAAATCAGTAGTTTTCGAGTAACCCAACAGCAGTAACTTTTTATGTAAAAATAGATAATTGTAGATTAATTAAAGATAACCAGGGCATTTTCTTAGATAAGACAGTTAATCCGCACATGGCAGCAAGTCCGAATGATGAATGACTCTTTGCTTTAAAGATCTACCCGGTTAAACGAAATTCCGCTTTAATTACTTTGGACTGTCTATTCTATTCGGCTCTTATCTCTTGGTATTGTATAATCGTCATACAAAACCCCAAAAAAAATAGATTAAAAGAAGAAAAAAAATCTCAATTGTTTCAAAGATTTATGATATCTAAAACTGAACCAAAGCTATTTTGACAGGTTTCTACCAAAAAACTGTCTAAACTCTAAAATTCCCTCTTTAAAAGTTAACTCAGGTAAGGTAATTGTGAATTAAACCCTAAGTACCAGTTTTACCAACGCCGAGCAACGTTTACAAATTGGACGTTGTGATAGTTTTTGTATTGGAAATCTGCCAAGAAATCGTACTTATTCCTCGTTTAAACCACAATAGTGGTTGAACGTTGATCGGCAATGGAGAAATTGGCACCAAGAAACATAGGTGTTATTAAAGTAATAATAGGTGAAACATTATAAATACATAATATGCCTACCAGGTAAAATATTACCTATGTAACGTTTATTATGAAAATTATTTTTCCTTTTTTTTATAAAGAATATTAGCCAAACTGAAGTTGACGTTAGCCAACTACGTGTTAACGTTAACTGTCCAGACAAAAGACACAATTATAGTTAAACAATAACCATGCTCACATGTGATTCATGGGACAGGGAAAGGGCGAATATCCTCCTATACCCTCCAAATAAGCGGAAAGCTAAAAGAAAGTAAAACTAGGAGTGGGTACAATAACAGTGCAACGGGTGGGATTCGAACCTGTTACATTTCAGTTTTGAGTCCGCACCAGTAACTGTTGAGCTATTGAGGCATCATCGGAACCTTTTTCAATTCTAGCATTTTTAAGCTATTGCATAGCTTCTATCGCGGGCCTTGAGCGTGGAGACCGAATCCAGAAATTCCGTAACGAAAAAAACCTAAGGCTCGACGGGAACACGGACTCCTGTCACCGCTAGATGGCGTTGATAAAAAATGCTATGCAATAGCTTTACCGCGGTAGTCCCCGAGTGCCACACGTCTTTTTTTTGTAATTTCACTCATAGCATAAGCTTATACGGACGGGGAATTTCATTTTCAATTTTTTTTTCAGATGCATCACAAATATCACCCCCTATCAAGGTCATGTCGGATCCCCATTCCATCGGATTATGAGAGTGAGAGAAAAAAGTGTGCATTTGCGTTTTTGCATACCCGTGTGCACTATAATATCTCTTGTTAATCTCCTGGCTAGCCTACGCCTACGTCAAGGCTGGCCGACGCCCGAACTTTAGTTGAAAGGACATAATTAATTGTCAGCCTAAAGTTAAACACATAGTTTATCAAACAGATTTGTCTCGGTACCCGGGGAGGCGTGACGGTGCCGCTCGCAGTTTATTGAAAGTTCAAATGTCATAGCCATTAGCGTCGGTCACTTAGAAGATTCCATGTGTCTCTTGGATCAATAGAGCGTAGATTGAAATAAATACCCGCTCGTTTTCTTAGTTAATTGAACTGTAAAGCCGCTTCGGCATTAATCCCACCTCTGACACTATGTACGGGTGGTGCCTAATTTTCCATACATTTAGATGTCACCATTACGACCTCAGCGACTTTCGGTTCTTTGAACTATTCGATTCTATTCGTCCTTTATAACCATGCGCAGAGTCCGGGCCAGTTCCAATAGCGTCCTGAGGGCATTTGCTGACAGGTTCGATTGTCAGTATTTGAACCACTGTAATATGGTTCATATGCTCACAAATCGGTCCCGTCTTAGGTTAAATTTTAGGTTTTAGGAGAAACTAACAAATAGGTTTAAGTTTTATATTTTTCATTCATTACTAACACAAAATATCATCGTAGTTAGTTGAAATAAATATTTTTATTTTTAAGCTATTGCATAGCTTCTATCGCGGGCCTTGAGCGTGGAGACCGAATACAGAAATTCCGTAACGAAAATAACCTGACACGGGACTCCTCTCATCGCTAGATGGTGTTGATAAAAAATGCTATACCGCGGCAGTCCCCGAGTGCCACACGTCTTTTTTTTATTTTTATTTATACCTATTGCAATTTCACATCTCGATGAGCCTATATCGGCAAATCAGGTTACGACGACCTCCCTAGTGCAGTGGTGAGCGCTGTGCTCTTATTACTGGGAGGTCTCGGGTTCGATTCAGTTACCTACACCTACCTAATTACGTCTTCGCCCAATTTCAGCAATTTCGCGTTTTATATTACGGTCCGTACAAGCATCGATGTGTAACAGGCCTATATAAGAGAAAAGACCTTTGCCTAGTTGTGCGCTGGCGATGTCCATTTTTATTATTGTAAACTTTAATTGAACATCAATAAGCGATATTAATAGCAACTCATACACGCTCGTAAAGCCTCGCGAATAAGACATCAATCAAACAAAGATATAGGGTTGCAACCTCCAGGATAAATAGAAAATGTTATCTTGTAATATTTAAAAAAAGTCCGGTTTGTTCGAACACTTCTAACTCTAGAACGGCTGGACCGATTTCCATGGTTTTTGATTTTAGAATAGCAGAATAACTATTAAAATATCGAAAAAAATTCACGAAAAAAAAAAAATTAAAAAAATCAATTTTCTCATACATTTTGTATTGAACGGGTTTTTTGATGGCAAGGAAAGTGAACTTTTACCCCGGAAAAACAGTAGGTAACCTAAGTCATGCGGACGAAGTCGCGGGCAAAAGCTAGTTATAAATTTTTCACGAACATTTAGATCAAAAACAATACAACTTAAATAAGTTCTCTGTTTCCTAGACGAAAATAAAGTCTTTCTGGACCTTTAGTTACTAAAATTTTTAGCATAGGTTTTAATACTCAACTATCTCGATTCCCAGTCAAATAGGTTCATTCATAGTGGCGTTAAAAAAGTAGCAAATATCCGTATCACAAACTTCCGCATTTATAATATTAAGTAGTAGAAGTAGAAGTAGGATATTAAAAATAGCTGATGCTCGTGACTTCGTTCACGTGGATTTAGTTTGTAAAATCCCGTTGAAACTCTTTGGATAAATGGTTGTCCATAAAATATCAAGTCCTCAACTATACCCATGCAAAAAATTCGACGTAATTTTTTGCATGTGTGTTTCCAGTTTCTCTGTTGATACGAATACGTGATCAGGGACAAACCATCACACCAACAAACAAACATACATTCGCATCCCTACTAATATTATAAATAAAGGGAAATTCTCAGCCTGGAAAATAAGGGGTTCCCGTGGGATTTTAAAAGTAACGGACGAAGTCGGTGGCAGTAGCTATAAACTAACTTGTTGTTAAATATTAGTAAGGATTGTATAAAAAATTTGCTGACCATTCAAATCTAAATCTGTATCACAGATTAAGGAGTTTGTATCTATATTGAGGTCAGTCAGGAAATGTTTATTGTATAATTTTTAGGATTCCGTACACCCAGATTTCCCGCTAAAGGGTCTCTAGATTCAGACAACTAGTTATAACAGAACAAGCTTCAATATATATGTCACAAAATAGAAAAGTATAAACTTTAAAAAAATTCTTTTGAGATAATAATTCAAAAAATGAAAGCCCAAAAAGCCCAAGGTGATGCTTAAAAAAAATGGATAGTTTAACATGTTTATATTTTTATGTAGAACGATATAGTATACAAAAGTTGTGAAGGATAAATTGTAATATATATTCTACATCTAGAAAAATTAGATTTCCGTATTTAGAGGCTGCTGAATTCTTCTGACGCCCAAATGATGCTATGACTGTCTATTGCCATTTACATATTTTGCATGGTGGTACGGAACCCTTTGTGTGCAGTCCAACTCGTGCTTGGACGGTTTTTTATTATCATGTATTTCTTGCATGTCATTGTTTTGACTTTTGCACAAAGCAGCGGCTGCTTTCGGCAACGCGAGTTTCTGTTTTTACAGTGCAGTGCAAAAACATTTTTTGCACAATATTTGCCATAAATGCCGTAACTCGTAAGTAATTGTATAAATAAAATCACAACTAATATTATACATATACGCGAAAGTTTGTATGTGTATGTGTGTGTGTGTGTGTGTGTATGTGTGTGTGTGTGTTTTACTCTTTCACACTACAACGAATGAACCGATTTGGCTAGGATGCCAGCCAATCAGAGGTGATTGTGATCATCAGACTGATACATTAATAAACAATCCCACAGCTGGGCATGAAAATCTAACTTTTGAAATAGTTTTCAAAATAAAAGCTAGTGCTTTTGCCCGCGACTTCATCCGGGAACCTTCTGTTTTTCTGGTATAAAAGGTAGCCTTTTTATCCCGGAAAATCACAGAGTTCCCGCGGGATTTTAAGAACTAAATCCACGCGAACGAAGCCGCGGTCATCAACTAGTATTAGTAATAATTCGATCTAAAATGATTTGTTCCGTGCGTGACAACCCTGTTCCCTACATTGTCTTTTATTGGTCCCACAGCTGCTACATTTACACTGACTTGCCGATAACTTACAACTCCAATGATGATTTATTGAACTAAAACGAGTATTATTTTTATAGGCAATAATTACTTCGCACGAGGATACGATGTTACGATATGTCAATAAATAAATTATTATTATTAAGCTATTGCATAGCTTCTATCGCGGGCCAGCGTGGAGACCGAATCCAGAAATTCCGCCGCTGTGTAAGTAAGCCGCTAGATGGCGTTGATAAAAAAAGCTATGCAATAGCTTTACTCGGCAGTCCCCGAGTGCCACACGTCTTTTATTCTTCTTATTCTTATCTTAAATCATCACGATTGCTACAGAGCACGATCTTGTGCCGCCTACATCCAGAGGCTGCCACATTATTGACTCTAAATAGACAATTTCGAGCATTTTATAAGGGTTCTGGTGCTTACGAAGATAATGTCTCATCAAAAAGGAAAACACAGGGTCATAGAAGAGGTTGATATTTATTTAAGAATAACTACATCATTGCTTTAAGGGTCATTAAGTGGTCATTAACCAGAAAGAAAACAGGCAAGAGCGTTAGTATAGAGGAAAGACCACCCGCATTTATTTATTTATTTTATTTTATTTATTTTACGAAAATCAACAGCGTATTAGAATAATATTAAACTTAAGAGATAGTGACAATTATATAGCCAATTATAGATTTTCCCAAAATTAACTATAGAAAATGATATATTTTGTGAGAGTGATTAAAATAATAATTTGGAAAAAAAGCTCTTAAAGCAAGGTTATACGTATCTGGAATAGAACTCCGGACTACCTGAAGTGTATCTATACATCTAAACCACTAAGCTGTCACCGCTTCTAACAATTATGGGTATGAGAAGGAAAAAACCTTTCCTCCTACTTCATGTCGTGAATTACCTAACCCACATGGGAACATTAACCTTAAGTATATTGCTTTTTTTCAAATTAGTCAAATTAAGTAAGAACTAGAGTCATAAATAAACGCATTTACATATTGTTTTTTTAGACAGGCTTTTGCCCGTGACATTGGTTGCGTGAATTTAAATTTAAAAAAAATCCGAACCCCCCTTTTTTTGGCAATGTTACTCCATAACTCCGTCAAATTAAATTTCCGTCAAATTAACTCCGCCAAAAAAAAATATTGAAATGAACCGATTTCAATATTTTTTTTTTATTTGAAAGGACATACTGTCTGGTTGGTCTCATTAAAAGGCTTTTCTTTTCGGTATTTTAATATTTTTTTCAAAGGAGCAAAACAAATGATCTAGTTAATTGGTCCTATGAAGCTACACTAAAAAGCTTAAAATAATAGGGTCAGTCGGGGTAAATATAAGACACTCAAATTTCGTATAAAAATAAGACATGATTGTAATTCCGTAGAAAAAGACCAAAAAAGAACTTTATTAAACTAAAAAGTATACTTCATTTGTAATGTCTTAGAATTCAAATTACTAAATTGATAACTTATTGCATGTATACTTTATAACACATTTTATAAAGTACCGAAAATATTGCCGCGAAAACTTTACATTGGGATCTAGGAACTTTTCGTTTGCGTTAACCCGTTCATGCAAGCGCGGCCGCATCTCCCGCTCCCGGCATTCTGGGCGAGATGTGCTTGCGGGGGAGAGCGGTGGTTTTATTCTGCATCCAGTCGTTGATAGGAAAACTCAAGTTGTTTGTAGGGTAAAAAATGAGACACGTAAGTGGGAAAAAATGAGACAGTGTATGGGGTAATATTAAGACAGTTGATATTTTTTGGAAAGCAATAAAAACTTAGTCCGCCTTCTTTAGAAGTCCGCCATATTGGATTTAGGGTGACGTCACTTTATTTTTCGAGTTATTCTCAGCAAGCCCTTTCATTTGATACCCATATTGTAGGAGTGCATTAAAAATAACTAGTCTGCCACCGTGAGTGTTCCGCCATTTTGGATTTACAATGACGTCACTCAGCTAACCATGCATTGTCATCCAAACTTACCGTGTATACAAAATTTCAGCTCAATCGGTTGAAGCTATCTGCTTCAAAATTGAGTTGCAAGATTCGACCCGAACAAATATAGTTGCATACATTGCAAGTTACATAAAAGCTTTTATATATAACAGAGGAGTGTCAAGGCTCATATTTAGATTAGATACAGATAGTATCAGACTTCCCTATCATATTTTGTAGCTATTTAAGGTTAATATTGAAACATTAAGTACCGACTACTCTAATTATTACCAAAAAAGTAAACCAATTTTTTGTTTTGTTAATTTTAATGATTTTTTTATATCATATCTCCCAGCTCTATTTTATTATTACCACCATCTCTATAAAACACTGAAGGCATAGAAGTTCAAACATGTTTCATTTTTAACCTTATATGTCTTATATTTTCCCCTTTATAGAGGAAAAAAATGAGACATATACTTTGTATGAAAAATATACATTTCGCTTGACTATTTTGAATTGAATTGGTATCATGTGAAAGATACCAATTATAAGTATAATATAATCAGTTTTTCTTACACTTATAATATTTTTAACAGCATTAGAAAAGTAAAGATCTGTTTTCGTCCCATATTTACCCCGCCTGACCCTAATATAAAAAAAATATTATTAAAAACCGACTTCAAACACCACTTAAAAGTATAAAATAATTTTAGTTTATACACGTACGAGTATGTCGAAGTCGAGCCAGCGTCGCGCATCGGTTTCATCATTTCTATTTAGGCTCGCTTGCTTGCATTGAGTCTGCCTTTTGTACTATGCAATGCAATAAAGTGAATACAAAGAAATGAAGATTGGTTGGTAGGTTGAGCAGTTGAACTGAGTAAGGGTTAAAAATACACATTTTCGCATTTATCACACGAGGATTTAGGTTTTTAAAAATCCTCGGGATTAAAAATATCCCACATCCTTCTCCGGATGCAAACTATCTATGCCAAATGCCAAATTTGGACCCTTTCGTTTCAGTAGTTGAACCGTGAAAAGATGTGTGACACACAAATAGAAATCCCTTTAGCATTTTTATAATACTAAATTATAGAATTATTATTAAGATGAATAGATTAATGTAGGTCGTTCTTATCTATATATATAAAATTCAAAGTCCTGACTCCTGACTGACTGACTGACTGACTGACTGAGATATCAACTCACAGACTAAACTACTGAAGTTAGAAACTTGAAATTTTTACAGTTGGTTCCTTTTATGACGTAGGCGCACACTAAGGAAGGATTTTTGAAAATTCAACCCCTAAGGGGGTAAAACAGGGGTTTGAAAAATCAAACTTAACGTGAGCAAGGCCGCGAGCAAAAGCTAGTAATACTATAACTGACATAGAGTAGTTAAGTCGATTATTTTTTTATATGCTAACTATAGCTATATTTTCTAGACGACTGAATACCGCAAACTCAATAAAAACATAATAACTTACAAGTTAATAATTTAAAGGACAGTTTTGATTACCTAACGTAAAAACTAACAACTTTTTTTTCATATGCAGGAACTAGCCTGTTGACTGTACGATAATAAGCTTATTACTGTAGGGTTAGTATAAGATTTAATTCGATTGATCGTATTCGTATACTATGACATTAGCGTCAAAGTAAAATAAACCATAAAAACATTGAATTAGAGCTCAATTTCGATCATGCATTCTTATACTTTTACGTATACGGATACGCTCCAAACTAAAATTGGTTGTAATGAATTTGTGCCTTTAAACTCATTCTTTTAAGGTTCATTTTACTTTGACGCTAATGTCACAGTGTACGAATACGATCAATCGTGTTAAATCTGACACTAACGCCACTGTACAGACTACAGTGTTACAGTCAGCTTCAATAGAAACACGTACCGATCAATAGCGGAAGTAACAATCACGCGTGACTAATGTCCCTGTAGTAGTCTCAATGAAAATCTCAGGATTTGTGCAAAGTATCCAGATTAAAGAGAGGTTGAAAGAGTTTATATTATGTTTGTTACAATTTTTAACGACGGGGAATCAAATGTGATAATTGATAATAATCTAAACCTTCTGTGTGCTAAAACTTAGTTGATGCGGACGCTCATCTATTAACATAGATACCATAGATAGATAACAGAAGAAAAACAATTGTTTTTCTTTAGTCTGGCTAAAACTCAAAAACAGCTTGACCTATCAAAATTTTGTTTTGTTTTGTTCGGTGTCATACAGGGGTGGTTTAAAAAATAGGGAAAACCCAAATGAACAACTGAAAAGTTAAAAAAATCTAATTTTTTTGATAGTTAATTTAGTAGGTATAGGAATAACTTCGGATTACTTCTAATGAATGGTGGAAATGAAGCCACCGGTAAAAGGTAGCTAGAATAAATGATATTAAAAATAGTGAAAATGTTGAGTGATAGTATACACTAATCAATAAATGAAGGTATATGCACCTTATATGCACGCATATTTCTACAGGAAAACTAATTTTTTATTAAGCTACCGAACAAATCACCTCCCACGAGCAGCTATGATAACCAGAAAACGCGACGAAATCAAAATTCGATCAAAGTACTATCAATCAAACACTATCTGCTATCTAACCTTACAATAAAATATATTTTTAATTCTTTTTCTCTTAATTAAAAACAGATTTTATAAAAACCACCGTAAATTTTTAGTTGTTCTGTGACCTTTCGGTCAATAAGTAATTTTTCAGAAAAATAAAAAAAATAAAATGAGCCAAAGTTATTAATTGTGCTAGTTTTAATAAACAAAACTCTTCATATATTTTTTTTATTTATAAAACAAGTAATGTACATTAGTTGAACAGTAAACTTATAGAAGACTTTACTGTAAAATCAACCAACAAAACAAATTTTTTTTTGAAAAATCCGGACTTTTGAAATAAAACAGTGTTGCAGCAAACGAGCGCAATAATATTTAATATATCGAGAGATTTAATAAAGTCGTATAAAATTCAGAAACTGCTAGGTTATTTATTTTTCGCATGAAAAGATAAAAAAAAAAGGATTGCGACACAAATACGAATTGACGTAGATTATAACTATAAAGAAAAAAGATTAATAACGAAAAAAAGATTAATAACAAAAATCACTAAAAAATATCAGATTTCCATGAAGAACCCGGAAACTAGCACGGATTTACAATCTTATCGATAATGGATTGAACTGTAAATGAAAAGAACAAAACAGCAGCTTAAGGAAAATAACATCACACTAATATTATAAAGCCGAAAGTTTGTATGTGTATGTGTGTGTGTGTGTGTGTGTGTGTCCTTCTCGCCACAACAAATGAACCGATTTGGCTGAAATTTGGAATGGGGATAGCTCATACCCAGGATTAAAACATAGGCTACACTTTATCCCGGAAAATAGCAGAGTTCCCATGGGAATTGAAAAACCTTGATCCACGCGGACGAAGTCGCGGGCGTCTAGTATAATATAAACGTAAAAATTATTTTTATAAAACCGACTACAAACGCCACTACAAAGTATATCAATTGTGCCTATAAAATTTGAAGAGTTCCCTCGATTTCTAACCTAATGAGACCACCTAACCACGAGACCTAATGACAATGGGACCACCTGCAAATTATACCCTTTCAAACAAAGAAGAACTCCTTTTTGGAAGTTGGTTAAAAAACATAAGCTATATAAATTTTCAGTATTACAGTTTTCACATATTTTCATCCTCATTATTTTGCTAGTTTGGTGCAGTGCATCATATCTATCTCGAAAGTTTCGATTTTTTTTTTTTTTTCAAAAAATGCCACTAAAGATTTCTTCAGTCTTTTTTTTTGGATTTTAGAGTAAAAATGAGTTTACTTTTCAACTAATATAGTTTTCATAGAACATGAAATGGGGATTTTTAGGGTTACGTTCCTAAAAAGTGCATACGGAACCCTATTACTAAGCCTCCCCTGTCCGTCCGACAGTCCGTCTGTCTGTCAGCGAGCTGTATCTCATAAACCGTAACGTGCAGATAAATGAAATTTTCACAGAATGTGTATTTATAAACAAATAAAAAAAAGTTAAATAATCGATTTATGCTATAGTATAATATGATTCAAAAACAATGACTATAAAATCCCTACATTTAACAATAGTATATTTTTGCGATGACGTCATCTACACTCGATTTTTCCTCGCACAATAAAAGTCTGAAAATTTTTACTGCCTTTCCGAGCTACGGGAAACCGGAATAAAAACCTGTTGATATACGCGCTATCGTGATATCGGCTAAAGTTTGTAGGGTAATCTTACATTACAATACCTACATTCATTCAAATGCTTTATGAAAATATAAAATTATTGAAATTTGACTTTCAATGTGAAAAAGTCAAAAATAATGCACAAAGAAAAAAAAGAAATATTCTAAAAAATATTATTGCTGTCAAATTTTTAAGATTTTTTTTTCATATTTTGTCACGTGATAAATTTATTAAAAAAATATGGATTTAGTGAGAAATAATAAGATATACATACCTGCGTGCTCTTCCATATTAATAATTTACTTTATTTTACACTAAACACGATAGTCGAAAGCACTAAACTTAGACTAACTTAAGACCTAGTATCACACGAAAAATTTGATTTAATATTAAATTATTTGTATTAATTTTATTCAACAACAATCACAATCGGTAAATACACTTGGAAAGTGTCCCACTGTGCACTGAAAGTTTAATTATTTTTATTATCCCATTTGTTGGTAGTTCGTGAGTTGATAGTGTTGCTTTACTTCAACTTGACCCGCGTTCTGTATGTAGGCGGCATTGGGCGGGCGAGCGTATATGACGACGTTCAAAGAAGCACTGGCCGCTAGGGACGCGCCTCGAGCGTTTATCGATACTATAATTATATCGACGGACGTATGGGTAATTAATTTCGCCACTCGGCTGAGTTTTCACGCGCGTCTGAACTCTGAAAGATTTTCGCAGCGACGCTTTGGTTTTGTTTACGCTATCTCGGTATGAGATAGCATTATAATTATTTTTTTCAATTTTTACGCTCTTGAGTGCGCGTGCGATGGGTACTATTATAGGTAGAAAATCGAAAGAAATAGCGGTGACTGTTATAGACTTTAAAATCTTTTACGGGAAGGGCCAATGTTGAATTCCAGGTCGGACTTACGAATATACTTAATTTTTCGGAGTAAAGTGCATTTTAAGCAATTGAATATCACTTGCATAATAGTGAAGGAAAACATGATGAAGAAACCCGTATACCTGTGAGTGTGAAGTCTTCACACACCTTTGAGACGGCAAACTTGCCAATTCGCATTTGACCAACGTGGTAAACTAAGTAAAGCCTTAACCCTCATGTTCGATTGACAAAAAAATTGATAAAAATTGGCTCAAAATAAAATTATAAACTAAATTTAAATTTAATGGTAAAAATTAAAAAAATAGCAAATTATAAAAATAAGAAAAACAAAAGCCCTTTCTACGAAATGGAACACCCTGATTAAAAAAAAAACTTACATGTTCTGAGAGAAGATCAGTGCCAAGTTGACGCCAGCAATAGGTTGAGTTGATGATCACAGAATGAACCGCTGAGCAGATCTGAATGAAACTTTGATGAAACTGCCTATGCCTACTTATCTATATTTCTATGGCTACTCCATCTAGAGTATAGAGAAGATCATAGAATACTTTTTATCTCAAAAAAGAGCTACCACGGTATTATTAAAAAACTCTTACTCTCACAGGTGAAGTGGCTTACTTTAATTGTGATAAATTATACGAGTACGTACCACGCTAATTGTTTTAGTTGTAACTGTCGATATTTCGATCCAGTTGCACGGACCGTGGTCACGACGGGACTGCGGTGTTGCGAGACGTCAAGTTGAAGCTATCATGGGTAGAATCTATCTACCCGCCTTCTTGGTCTTTTTGGAGGACGTCATTTTATCACAATTATGTCATTAAACCACGAATCAACTCTAAAATCTTTGACTTACTTTAATACCAAGCAATAATTCGGCGCTATTATTTATTTCGTTAAATAATAACTAATTAACTTGACTAGATATTAGTTACATAATAGGTACATGTTGTGTTACCTTGAATTGACTGAGTGGCAGGCCGAATCCTAACGTTTTGCACTTCCGCAATTACAAAAGGCATCCGTAACACACAATTTCATGCGAATTTTACGGATAATCAGACGCTGGAATGAAATCTCTTTGCTGACGATTAATTGGGCTGGTTGTGACGCAAAATTTTTGAAATTTCTAACAAAAAATTCGTTTAATCAAAGTGTTCTTCTGCCCAATACTTGCCTGATTTCACCGGGGTCATCTTAGGTTTGGCAGATTGTGGAAAGAAATCAACTTTTACAACAACATTTTAAAGTCGATTTTCCAAACCCTTGTTTTACCCCCTTAGGGGTTGAATTTTCAAAAATCCTTTCTTAGCAGATACCGTTGCCTCGTCACTCGATAGACGTCCACCGCTGGACGCAGTAGCCGGTCAAAGGTACCTTGTACTGATTTCCATTTTCCATACGGCTTCCTGTGGTGTGGTCGGTCCACTAGGTGAGGAGTACTCTGCACTACATTGCACTACATTTCTGGTAGGAGGACGCTTTTTCAGCACCTTGGGATGCCAGTGCAGTATTGGCAGACCCACACTAAGTAGACCGACGACGTTAGTTTAGTCGCAGGGAGTCGCTAAATACAATTGGCGCATGACGAGAGCTATGTAAAATTATGCAAGTGACCTTTGTCAAGCAGTTTACATCTATAGACTTTTCCTTTTTTTTGTAAAGAAGTCAAGCTGAAGTTGATCAATATCCTCCTATCCCCTCCAAATAAGCAGAAAGCTACTACCACTACTAGGCTAGGGGTGAGTACAACAATAGTTCAACGGGTGGGGTTTGAACCTGCGACCTTTCAGTTTTCAACCCTCATCTTTAACCGTTGGGCTATTGATACACAAGAAGAAGATTGATTCTGAACAAAGTATTTTCAGGTATCAACTTCGTTTGAGTTGGTATATGAAATGTAAAAAGCCAGATAACCTACTTTTGAATGACAATGGACCTGTTATTCGCTAATTTATTTTCAAGTTTAAGTACCTATAAATAAATTAATTAGTATTTGGAGTTCCTCGTCACATTTTTTTATAAAAAAGAACACAAAATATTAAAATATTTTATTTTTCGTGGGTTCTATAGGACCGGGAGAGTGGCATAGATAGGCTACTTTTTGTCCCGGAAAATCAAAGACTTTCCACAGGATTTTTAAAAACTAAATCCACGCGGACGAAGTCGCGAGCATCAGCTAGTAAATAATAAATAACACTGGCTAAGTAAAAACATAAGGAAAATTCATTTACCACATTACCACAAAAATTGATTACTAATGTATTATGTGTGCAAACATCATGATGTAGGTATGCATGGATTTTTTAGAAATTTACTCACTACGTCCACTAAATACATATTCGTACGACAAATAATAATTTTCTGGATCAATTTCTACTATTTAATAGCTGGAGCATCGGACTGCAATCTCATCTGATGGTAAGTGACGATGCATCTAAAAATTCTGTTCAAAAAACCGACTTCAAACGCCACTTCAAAATATATCAAGTGCCCCTATAAAATTTGAAGAGTTTCCTCGATTTCTCCAGGATCCCATCATGAGATCCTGACCTGATGACGAATGGACCACCTGGGAAGTACACCCTTCCAAAGAAAAGAAGAATTTCCCAAATCAGTCCAGGTGTCTTTGAGTAATCGGGGAAAATACATAAAAAAGATTTCGACGAATTGAGAACCTCGTCCTTCTTTTGAAGTCGGTTAAAATAGAAGAAGGGCTATCTTTTCAGGTTAGCCATCTGATTCAGGCTATGACATTATCTATATATATAAAATTCAAAGTCCTGACTGACTGACTGACTGACTGACTGAGATATCAACGCACAGCCTAAACTACTGAAGTTAGAAACTTGAAATTACAGTTGGTTCCTTTTATGACGCAGACTAAGGAAGGATTTTTGAAAATTCAACCCCTAAGGGGGTAAAACAGGGGTTTGAAAAATCAAACTTAACGTGAGCAAGGCCGCGAGCAAAAGCTAGTAAATTAATAAACCATACTCATTGTTGGCTTCTACGTCACATCTATCGATGGAGGCATCGCACCGGAAACGCCAAATCACTTGCCGCCACATCTGCCAGAACCTATACTAGCCTCACACCGTACTATTAACAGTGTTGCCACTTTTTCTATTCGAAACATAAACGCTAACACGGTGACATTCGATTTCTCTTTACCGAAAAACGCAGGTACGTACATGTTTGTTATGATTGTGTGCGTTACTCCGCTCGATTCCACTTTAACCCAGGAATGCCCGAATTATTTTTTTTTCACTTTCATTGTTTTTTTTTCTCTAAAACTACTTGGAAGGGGATCCGAAAATGATAAAAACAATATAATATTTTAAAAACATATTTGAAGTATGAAAAATAAAGCGTGTCCATATGGACACGCTGGGCAGTTACAGTATCAGAAAATACAACTACTAGGTGAAAATCTAATGAGTATTAAACTTGATTTTAGACAAGAATTAGGCATAATGACATTGTAATACTTCTTTGTATGCTATGCTTCGAAGCATGCAATACTTAATCTCAAACTACACTTCATAAGTCCTGTTTTACCAGCTGAATGTTTGGCTTTTCAGTAAGAAGCCAAGAATCGTTTCTTATTTTTCCGACTTTTCAGTAAAGTTATGAACTCAGTCAAATCTCCATGCATCGGTAGTGAAGAGGCAGTACCTCTGTCTTCCTGAATCTCTTTGTGGGGTATCTTGGACTTATTGAAATAAGACGGAATAATTTCCAAGTGGAAATCAAGCTGGAATTTTACCACTCCAGATATTTCTTTTATTTCCCTGGCACAATGAAGATCCAGCATCCATGTCATAAGAGACCAGTGCTGATTATTTTAGTGCTTTATTTATTTTGTTCATTGTAAAATTTTGGATTGCATTTCCAGGTTGTAGAAAATAAGATTTTTAGTATGGAAATAGCTCCAGTTCCCCTCGAATCTACGTCTTAGCTTCTATATTCAGGTGATGAACGACTTTCATGACCTTCTTGATCAACATACAAAATATCTTAGACTTCATTAAGTGTCCAGTTGCCTCTTAACTGGTTGATATCAAATAATTTGGTCAGATGTAATTTATGTGTAAAAAGCTATTGCAAGTGCCCAGCGTGTCCATATGGACACGCTAACTTCATCGCGATAAAAAATAATCAAAATAAAGATTTATCCATTGCTTCACTCTATTAAAACATAGGTAAATAATGACTAAATAGTTTACAATACAAAAATTCCTTCCAGAATACATAAATATGGATCAATTTTACTCTTTCTCTTCTCGAATCCACTTTTTTTGCAAATTCACAACTTGTGAAAAAACAAACTCAATTTTCTTTAAGATCACTCCCACTTTTTGCCCCAATTTTTACATATTATAACAGGTTATACCTTAGGCTACCCGAATGTCATTAACTCTTTCTTTTATATAAATAAAATGTTGTCATAATCGGCAAATAATTTTACTACTATAAACGTGTCCATATGGACACGCTGGGCATTACTGGGTTAAGCACTTCAATCATGTCATGATGACAGGGAAGTGACAGGTAATCGAACGGTAACGAAGGTAAACGGAATAACGTATATTATTATGTATTATATCTATGATAATATAAGCGATGTGATTTTTACGAAAGCATATACCTACAAAAAAAGAAGAGGTTCTCAATTCATCGGAATCTTTTTTTTTACAAAAGACGATTTAGACATAGTCTAGAAGACATTTTTTTCTATGGCTATAAAGACCAATGCGTGCAATAGCACTCAATAGTCTAACGGTTAAAGGTGCGGACTGAAAACTGAAAAGTGGCAGGTTCGAGCCCCACCCGTTCCACAGTCCACCCGTTTATTATATTGTCATACCCGCTCCTAATACAAGCTTTTCGCTTATTTCGATAGGAGAGGAGAATATCAGTCAAGTTCAGCTTGGCTGATATTCTTTCTTCAAAAAAAATTACATCCACACGTGCTGCAGCTAACAACCTGAAAGTGAGAATAATGTATGTACATATAGACACCCATAGCTCAAAAGGCAGGTGTATCGTCAAGCCAAGGTCGGCTAATGGCGTCTGAGTCGTGTCAACACGGCGCGTGCTCGTATTTACCCCGCCTTGCCCGTATTTACCCTGCCCGCCCGCTACCCATCCCACGGGCACCAAGTCAAGGACATGTGTGTAATTAACTTATAAACACATAACAATTTAGAGGGCTAGTATCAAAGGTAACAAAGTCAAAATGACAACTTTGGAGTACCTTTGATACTCTAGACCCCTAAATTATTTACTTACTAGCCGATGCCCGCGACTTCGTTCGCGTGGGGTTAGTTTTTAAAATCCCGCGGGAACTCTTTAATTTTCCGGAATAAAAAGTACCCTATGTCACTCTCCAGGTCCTCAATTATATCCATGCAAAAAATCACGTCGATCCGTAGCTCTGTTGCAGCGTGATTAAAGGACAAGCCAAAGAATCAACAAACCAACAAACAAACACACTTTCGCATTTATAATATTAGTAAAGGTTATTAATCTTGATACAAACGAAGTTTGAAATATACCAATCAAATTCAATTAAAACATTTTTTAGACGCCGTTACCAGCTAGTTCACAGTTTTCAGTGAGCTTCGAGTTCATTTATAGACTTAGTTGTTCAATTGTAATTAGCAATTACGAAAACGGATGTGTTTCATAAACACGCACACAAAATAAAATAACAAGTAATAACTACTCTTTTAGTTGCGTAGTTGCTAGGTACTGCGGATTTTGTGAATTAGAGGCATAGACAAACTTGGTGAAAGCGTTAAGCTCTTTGTAACAATAACCTAACAACCTTCCTAACAACTATTGAATATTTGGGCGAAAACCGATCTTCCATAGTAAGAAGATCCTAGTTTAAAGTCCAGGTTTTCCTGCTATGCATTTAACATTATATTTCTAGTGTTCAAATGAAAATATTGATTATCTAAATCTAAATACGAGTATATAAAAAGAAAAGGTAACTGACTGACTGATCTATCAACGCACAGCATAAGTCACCGGACGGACCGGGCTGAAATTTGGCATACAGATTTACAGATTACCTATAAATCTTTATAATGCCGTAGACATAAACTAGGTACGAGTAAGAAAGGATTTTTGAAAATTCAACTTAACATGAGCGAAACCGCAGGGTAAAGCTAGTTTTAATATACAGAAGAAAGAAACTAAGGTAAAATACACTTGAGCAAACTTGCGTAGTTCTAAGAATAGAAGCTTAGAACATTAATTTTTAATACCAAACGTAATAGATCTATCTCCGTTCCATCACATCACACTAATAATATTATAAAGCCGAAAGTTTGTATGTGTGTCACGCCACAACAAATGAACCGATTTGGCTGAAATTTGAAATGGAGATAGCTTATACCCAGGACTAACATTTTATCTCGGAAAATTACAGAGTTCCCCTGGGAATTGAAGAACCTTAACACGTTAGCTGTCCAAGTTGATTTGGTCAAGTGACACTCTACGTCCAACTTTTTTTTTAGATTATTTCAATAAAGATTATATATAGAGCTTCACGAGATGACGGGACTATCTCCAGGTTTCATGAATTTGTATTACAGGCTGAATTTCCCTATGCCCTACATGTAGTGCACGGACTTCTCAACTTAATTTCGATGCCCTATATGTAGTGCACGGACGTATCACCAGGAACTGCAGCTATATTTTAGTGCACTATTTGTGGGTATTTCTATTTTTTGTATTTTTTGAGCGTGAGGCATAGACAAGAAAGTATCAGACAGCTGTTTAAAAGTTTTACTGTCAAAATATAACGTAATTTCGGAAATTTACTTAATTAATTTAAAGTTTAACGGAAAGTGGAAAGACGGTAAATGAAGCAAGGAGACAAACGCCAAAGGTGGTTACAAAATGTATTTATTGTAAAAAAGACTTCTGCCTGTCATATTTTAATGAATGCCACTGAAAATATTAATGTTTTATTTAATAATTTTTCCTCATTACCCTCTTTCCAAATTACCCTCAACTACCGCTTATATTATTAAGATTATTCCGTATGTCCCTCGCGATTTTATTTACGCAACTCCTAATCCACACGTCCACCTCAAATTCAATAGTCTTTTTCGTACGTCCAGCTCAAGAAATAACATTAATTTCGAACGGAGCGGTGCCCTAAATATAGTGCACGGACGCTATGGCTAACTCCACAGTGCCCTATATGTAGGGCACGGACAGTTAACGTGTTAACCCACGCGGACGAAGACGCGGGCATCGTCTAGTCTTAAATAAAAGGAAACTAATAGATATCCAGGCTATACAAGAAGCCCTTTCGCAGCATATCAAACAAAAATAAAAGATTCCATTAGCTACTAAGTAAGGCAAAGTCCAATAAGAATTTTCTGTTTAAAATACACTGTTGGACTTTGTATCTTCGACACTTATTTACTTGTACACAATGTTATATGGACCGGTCAAAGTCCACGTCGTATTTTAGGGTTGGCACGCTCCAAAATAAATATTTGCATTGCATTCATGATAATTTGTGAGTAGTTTTTCATTCGTGTTCATCATTTTTCAAGAAACATTTTTTAGAACTTCTAAAAAAAGTTTCTTCGTACTAAATGTCCTTTCCCTCTATCCTCTAAGACAGAGCTAAATGAGTAAGATTTATGTCTGAGCATATTTTTGTATCTCGTTTTAACTCTAACTTAAGTTTGAGCTTAGTCAGAGAATACTCTATCGATCATAAGTCTAGACTGCGCATTGCCCATAGTCACAGTACCATTCACAGAACATACTGTTACATAAGCTGCAATAGCGTATTGGTGATGACTTCGGCTTCCTTTTTGCCGCGTCAAGGGTTCAAGCACAGGCACGCTTGTTGAGAAGACAGAGCTGCTTACCCGGGATCGAATCTGCGAGTTCCGAGTAGGAGACCTGCAGTCCTAACCATAAGACTATCTTAATATCTTTATTGCGAGTATATAAAATATCGTTACTCAACGACTTGGAGTATAAAACCAACCTCAACAATAAATAAATTTCACAGCTATAACAGTGTCAGCCCTGAAGACAAGAGACTGAAATTTGTAATGAAGCCTCAAGAATTCTGATGAAGTTCTGAAGACACGATTCACGCCGCTTTCGCGTGATCGTCTACGAATCTCTCTCTCTACATAAATCTATAACACTACTACGAGCTACGAAGGTTATTTGCTACGTAAAAACCGTATCCCTTCTTTACCGGTCCGTTATTCCTCGTAACAAGAATCTTGGTATTCTGTAGTGGTATTCTCTAAAATTGAATGCATCAGTGTAACGATCGCAATGACCTCTGATTGGCTGGTATTCCCTCACTATTGGTTAAAATGCATTGATGCGGCAAGAAATTCAGGCAATCAGAGGTCATTAAACTGATGCAATCATTTTTAGAGAATACCACTACCATTCCAGACACTAACAGACTCCTCAGGCAAGTTTAGACTATGGTCTGGTATGGTAATGTATGGTATGGTTTTGAGTTTAGATTATGGTTGAACCACGCTGTGGTTTACACACTCTTCACACACTCAAAACTTTTTGGAGGAGTATCTGATGCCCGCGACTTCTTACGCGCGAAGGGTTTTTGATTCCCACGGGAACTCTTTAATTTTCCGGATAAAATGCAGCCTATGAGCTAATGCTGGGTATGAACTATCTCCATTCCAAATTTCAGCCAATCGGTGCATTCGTTGTGGTCTAAAGGAGCAACAAGCGTCCATCATATATATCCATCTTCAAAAACTTTCGCATGATGGATGGATATTAGTAATTAGAGGATTCACGACTTTACCTTCACTGTCAATGCTAGAGATATTAATTAATTTCTTAAAAGCACTTAAGCTCAAAAGCTAGTAACATGTTCTGACACATTTAGGCCCGGGATCCCAGGATCCAAATCTCGGACCTAAACCGAGAAGAAGGCCTATCACTGCTGTGAACATGATGTGATGAGAATATTCCTATTTCTCCTAGAAATCCACGTCGCGTGTCCATAACTACGAGTATCAAATTAATTCATAGTGCCCCCGATGTGAAGGTGTTTACTAACGAATTAATTAATGACAGTTAATTGCACAGATGAGTGCGTGATTTGGGGGCATCGCTCGACGCGCAGCGCGGCCGCAAGGTCACATTACAGAGCTGGTGAATACACCGCTATCTCTAAAAATAATAGATGTCACGGGTGGTCACGGCCAAACACTGTTGCACCGTATTATGCAGGCCGCAACTTGAATAATACTTTACACCTCACTAGCTCAAAAAGGGTGCCTTTGCTGTCTAAAAACAGTGGGCAAGTTGCTCACTCAGTGAGAAAAAGTGTTGTCTCAAGAAAAGTTCACTTTTTCTCAATGAGTGAGCAAAATTAAGCCTGGATATGAGATATCTCCAATCCATACAGGCAAATCCCTCTATTCGTTGTGGCGTGAAGAAGTAACAAACATCCATACATATAGGTATCCATCCTCACAAACTTTCGCATTTATAATATTAGTAAGATAATAGGATAAGATTTATAATATTAGTAAGATTAAAATCATTAATACGACTGGATTTTCATGATTTTGATTCTCTCTCGCTAGTGGTATAAGACGCATTGATGTAACGAATACGAATATTATCTTCATTTTGCTATTTATCATTCAACATGATGCATGATGTAAAAATAGCAAATTAAAGTCAACAAGTATTAATAATAACATACCTAATAAATATTATTTGTTCATCTAACAAGATCACGCACAACAATTGCTTGTTTCCACAGATACTTTTCCTCTGTGCCTCTCCGTCGTCTCCATCTGCTCATTATTGAGAGTCGTGACCCTTTCAATCAGCGGTTCCCAGATCCTTACGCATAGTTCGGTATTTCGACTAAAATACATTATGAGACAAAGTGAACGGGGAAAATCAATATTAAAAAATGGCATTGTTTTTAATATTATAAAAACAATGCCATTTTTCTTTTTTAATATCTTATACTAGCTTTTGCCCCCGCGACTTCGTCCGCGTGGAATTAGATTTTGGGGTGGAATTTTCAAAAACACACGTACTTTTTTATTTTTAACTGAAAGTTCAAATACCAACTTTGATGGAAACAACTTGAAAAATGACGGAGTTTCATATAAACTTCCATCCCCTATTTAAACCCCTTAGGGGTGGAATTTCCAATAATCCTTTCTTAGTGTGCGCCTACGTCATAAAATGAACCAACTGTAAAAATTTCAAGTTTCTAACTTCAGTAGTTTAGGCTGTGCGTTGATATCTCAGTCAGTCAGTCAGGACTTTGAATTTTATATATATAGATTATTTCATCAAATTCTGTCTAGGCAACTAGCTTTTTTTGTCTAGCTTTATTACTTGGCTATTTATGACATATCATTTGCATTCAAATGAATTCTAAGCGATATTTTCATGGTATATTTGCTTTATATTATAGCATATTACCTAGCCTGCGCTATATTGTCGTGTCTTCCAATAACGATTTTGACGTTAGTCTATATTTGCCGTAGATATCAGCTGGTGGAAAACTGAACATATACTGTTTGCATTAAGTACATACAGCACAGATCCCAATGTAAACTTGGAAGATAGTCTCAGTACGTTCTATAAAACATGGTACCAAACACATTACCTCATTCCGACTACCGATTTTAATAATGCCAGTGGTTTATATAATCCTTAGGGTTTACCACATGGGCATTCGATACAAAAATTTTAGTTTTTTTCAATAGTTTTGAAAGTTAAAAAATGGGCGTGTCAAAAACTGATGTCGAAGCTCAAAGGCCACGGGAAGAAATTCCTCATGATCACTTATACAAAGTCACTGGGTTGTCTTCAACGAATTTGGAGAAGCTAGCTCAAGGTAAGTTTTTTTTTTAATTCGATAACAAGATAGTCCTTGACTGCGATCTCACATGGTAAGTGACGATGCAGTCTGAGATGGTAGCGGACTAACTTGGAAGGGGTATGGCAGTGTAAATTCAACCCATACCCCTACTCTGTTTCTACTCGCCATCGTGCCGGAACGCTTAATCGCTTGGCGGCACGTCTTTGACGGCAGGGTGGTAACAAGCCACGGCCAAAGCCTCCCACCAGACAATGTTGAGTTTTGAGAGTTGACTGCTATTAATAGCTGAAATGGTTACGTCAAAGACTGATGTCGAAGCTTAGAGACCATAAAAATTCTTTTCAAAAAACCGACTTCAAACGCCACTACAAAGTATAAAAATAATTTTATTTTGTACACGTTTGTTGAAGTCGGGCGGCTTAAATAGAAACGATGAAACCGATACGCGATGCTCACCCGATTTCAATAAGCGTGTCTCTTATATGTCACCATAAGGTAAGCGTCACGCATCGATTTCATCGTTTCTAGTTAAGCCCGCCCGACTTCAACAAACGTGTACAAAATAAAATTATTTTTATACTTTGTAGTGGCGTTTGAAGTCGGTTTTTTGAAAAGAATTTTTATTTTAAGCTTTTTAGTGTAGCTTGTTCCTGCTCTCTTTCTCCCCTCCCTCCAACACTATGGTACTAAAGTAGTCTATACTTGGTACCTACAGTACTTATTAACAACACACAAATTCTAAAGAGCTAGGACCAGGAGGTCCATGATGTAGTCCATGCTTGGTACCAACAATATCAATTCGTAAGCGACAGTCCCTAAATCCTCACAGTTTAGGTAGGCAGTACCCTGCAGCATCAGGAGTCAAGAGCTAGGACCTTGAGCTCCACGATGTAGACTATGCTTAATACTAACAATATCAATTCGCAAGCGAAAGTTTCTAAATTCTCACAGTTTAGGTGGGCAGTACCCTGCAGCATCAGTATTGAAGAGCTAGGACCTTGAGCTCTACGATGTAGGCTACGCTTAATACCAATTATATCAATTCGCAAGCGAAAGTTCCTAAAACCTCATAGTTTAGGTGGGCAGTACCCTGCAGCATCAGGATTGAGGAGTAGGACCTGAAGCTCTAAGATCTAGTATATGCTTAGGCCAAGCATACCAATTCGTAAATGACAGTTCCTAAAACCCCATAATTTAGGGGGAAAATACCTCTGCAGCATCAGGCTTGAAGAGTTGAAGGTAAAAATTTTTATGGGACCATTTCGCGAGCCTCCTCTGTCGATTAAAAAAAAATCACGTGAATCGGTCCAGAAACCCCGGAGTAATCGGTGGGCATACATAGAAAAAAAAAAAAAAAGATACCGGCCGAATTGATAACCTCCTCCTTTTTGGAAGTCGGTTAAAAAGAGGAAATTTTTCATAATCACTTCCACAAAATTACTGGTTTGTCTTCAACGAATTTGGAGAAACTAGCTCAAGGAAGGTCCTTAAGTGTTGAGTTTTTAAAAATTGACGAGATTTAAATGAAATGTTATGTCAAAGACTGGTCCAAGCTCAAGGATTAAAAAGGAAGGAATTCCTCATGATCACTAGTGTAAAGTCACCGAGTTACCTTCAACGAAGTAGGCTCTCAAGTTTTTGAAAACTGACGTAAGTTTATAAACAATTCAATTATGTCAAAGATTAATGTTTAAGCTCAGAGACCAAGGGAAGAAATTCATGACTTTTACAAAGTCGATAGGTTGTTGTCGAAATTCAATTAGTTAAATCTATTGATTAGTTATAATATTTAACTTTAAGCGTTATAATTGAGTAATATGTTTTGAGATTGAGTTTTTTACATTTGTATAAATGAGCTCAAAGTAGTTAATCATCCATTTATTTTATTTGTTCTGAAAATTGAGCTTATTCAAGATTTTTTTTTATTTCAAACTAATATATTTTAGAATATTGCTATATTTAGATATATTTAACGTTAGCGCGTTTAACGAAGAGGTTAATTTGTAAAAAACCTCTGAATAAAATTAGTTTATAAACATGGTCTATGGTTAGGTTATGAGTTAATCATCTTTCGATACGCATCTTTTCACATCCCTGGGGAAAAACCAGGAAAAAAGTTTCTTTACAAAGTAGCCGGTACCGGGTACGGCGACATTGAATTTGGAGAAATTAGCTCAAGGTGAGAATTTTATTAATAACTTTGAGGCAGTCTAATAATATTTTAGATGCATTTCGGCTGAAGGCAAAATTCTTACCTCCAATGGCATCGGTGATCGATTTTACAATGAAAATCGCGGTAAATTTAATATAATTTATCAGGTATGTTAATTTAATTTATTACATTCAAGCTTGACTAGCAGTAGTATCCTAGTGGTTAGGACTGTGCTTCTTTTCGGGGGTCGCAGGTTCGTTTCCGGGTACGCACTTCTGACTTTTTCGTAGAGCACGTTAAATACATATATAAATAAATATCACATGAAGGAAATCATCGTGAGGAAACCTGCACACCTGAGAGTTTTTCATATGTCTGACTATCTGTTGTCTGTCGCCTCTGTCGGACCTTTGTCTCTGGTCTGTCTGTCTTCTGTCTGTCGTTTATCTGTTGTCTGTCTGTCTGGAGCAGAAAACTGTCTAACTGGAAGTCGGTCATGCATCTATGAATAATAATAATGTCCTCCCAACCGAATCCGGTCACGGCGACAAATCTCCGAGATCAGCTATCTGCATGGGAGATATTACAGTGCGCAAGTGTGTGCACAAACACAGGTGTACTTTCCCTTACTCCGTTTCTCGGAGAGCACGTCATATATGTTATACTATGTAAATGGTTTGGGTGAATCATATCTCAATTTACACTTGTTTTTCTCTTCTTTCTCTCTTATCCATAGAGATCTTTGTGCAAATATAAAAAATCAAATCAAATCAAAAATTATTTATTTCATGTAGGCCAACTTGTAGCTCTTATGTCATAAATCTACCACCGGTTCGGAATGCAGATTCTGCTGAGAAGAGCCGGCAAGAAACTCAGCAGTTGCTCTTTTCAAAAAATTTTACAATGGTTAACAAAACTATGCTATGCACACAGTGTTTCCACAAAGAAGTTTCAAAAATGCACACCTACCACAACCTAACACACGTTAAGATGGGTAGACACAAAGCAGACCCATTCCCGTTGGTGGCACCCGTTCACGAATACGACGCATGATCCAGCCTTTGCTTCGCTCAACCATATTTGAGGGAACGTAACAAAAAACAGGAAAAAGATATAAAGCTTAGATTTATCTGTAATACAAGAGAGGAGACTTTGTCCAACAGAGGCATAATAACAAAGCTTGTTTATAAATGCGTACTGTTGAATGGATTATGCACTTTCACGAAACAAAGCAAAAGCGTTCCGATCTGCGCCAACGCATCGAAGCCATTCCAATAATAACATTATTGGGCGATCAAAACAAAATACGTCTCAAGTCAGTCTGGTTTTATCCGCAAACCTGGATTCCAGCCAACTAACGCCGCGGTCCTCACATCAAAGTAGGTAATGTCATTGTGGAGTTTATGGATCATGAAGCAGAGTTTTAATGTGTCTAGAGCAACAATGTCCCGTGAATTGATTGAGCATTTTGAGATTTATTAAATCGTCACATCGGCTTGTTATCGTTTCGACAGATTTTCGTTTCGGCAGATTTTCGTTCCCTCCGATTTTCGTTTCGCTAGTTTTTTTTTAATTTGTAAGTTTATGTAGGTTAAATAAAAATTGGTAATTACTTAATTAGCTAACTAAGTTAAGCTAGATTGTATTTATTGTCTTGAGCACCACTTTGTTACTCAGTATCAAAAAAAAATCTAGGTACTGCTTACGAATCCTTAAATAAGTTTATTCACCAAAATGCAGATAAATTAAATTAAATACAAAAAAATCGAGCCTTATACATTTTACCAAGCCTGGCGTATGAATGTCCTTATGAAAGTAAAGATTATTTTTTTAATGGTTTTGAAAACTTATGTAGGTACCTACATACGATAATAAAATTATACTCGTAATACCTATTAAGAAAAATTACGAAAAAGGCGGGAGGCTGATACACTATAATCTCCTACTCCATAGTCCAAATCATGGGAAGTATATTTTGTTCCATCAAGTATATTTTGTAGAAAATCACCTTGGAAAATCAAGATGGACCCAGGAGCTAGTTTACGACACTTTTATGATGCGTTTTTAAGAAGTACTTAACTTTTTGCGGTTTTAAGTCCAGCTGCAGTTGGTAAACAAACAGTCTCGTTACCAGAAATTAAAGCAACATTCAAAGTTTTGTGCATTGTTATTTACTATACATTTGATAATAATCAAAAACAAACATTTGTTATACTTACTACTGGAGATGCGGTAGTAACTATATGGCAAATTGCATCTTGCGTCTTTGCTATTAATTTATAACTAGAAGCGTTCTGGCACGATGGCGTGTAGAAACAGATTAGGGGTATGGGTTGAACACTGCCATACCTTTTCCAAGTTAGTCCGCTACCATCTTAGACTGTATCGTCACTTACCGTCAGGTAAGATCGCAGTCAAAGACTATCTTGTCATCAAATAAAAAATTGGAGCACTTCGACCATCCGATGTGCCAGATCTTTTTTTCCACGTACCTACTTTGAAACTGTGGAACCAACTTCCTGCGACGGTGTTCCCACTAAACTACAACATGGGGTTATTCATGGGGCGGACCAACAAATTCCTAAAAAGCCGGCGACGCATTGGTGGTGCCTCAGGTGCTACAAATGTTCATGGGCGGCGGTAATCACTTAACATCAGATGACCCGCCTGCTCGTTTGCTCGCAAAAATCCTAGCAATATTATAAATGTGAAAGTGTGGATGTTTGGAATTTTTATGTTTGGATGTTTGTTACTCAATCACGTCGCAACGACTGAACCGATTTTGCTGAAAGGCACAGAAGTAGATCATAGTCTGGTCTGATCTTTTTATCCCGGAAAATGAGAGAGTTCCCGCGGGAAAAAACCTCAGTCCACGCGAACGAAGTCGCGGGCACCAACTAGTAAAAAATAAAAAAGACGTGTGGCACTCGGGGACTGCCGCGGTAAAGCTATTGCATAGCATTTTTTATCAACGCCATCTAGCGGTGAGAGGAGTCCGTGTCCGTGGGATGTCAGGTAATTTTCGTTACGGAATTTCTGGATTCGGTCTCCACGCTCAAGGCCCGCGATAGAAGCTATGCAATAGCTTAAAAATAAAAATAAAAAACTTGCCCTAGAGCCAGGATCCGACTTTGAAGAGGCGATCGCAGCGACAGGCTACGGCTGGTTCAACATCGTCCTGATGCTGTGCACACTGCCCGCCTTCTGGAGTGCCGTCTCCGTGACCAGCGCGCCCTCCTTCATCTTCACCCGGGCCCAGTGCGACTTGGAGCTGCGGCTGCTGGACATGGGTACCGTCAACGCCATGACTTATATGGGTAAGCCGTCTATCTACGTGTCAAATTCCATTATCACTATGGTAGGTGGTGTCTTTCTATTTATTTGTCTATTTTAATTCCTCCATTACCTTTCTACCACCGAACCGCAGGGCATCGTACGAATCTACACCGCTACGTGGTCGAATTTCCACGATCTCGCACCAAGCGCTTTGCTTCCTCGTTCCTATTACGCACCACAAAAATTTGGAATGTCTTTCCAGCTTCCGTTTTTCCAAAAACTATAATGTGTCTTTAAATCTAGAGTGAATAGGCATCTTCTAGGCAAGCGAGCACCATCTTAGACTGCATCTTCACTTACCATCAGGTGAGATCGCAGTCAAGGGCTATTCTATATATGTATTAAAAAAAATTCTATGTATTATAATATGTATTATCAGTGCCGATTTCACCAACGTGAAATGACATTTAACCGAAGAATTTTCTAACCTTTGATCCACCCAACTCTATGGTCAGAAATGGTAAACATAGTAGCTATTACAACATAATTTTAATTACGCCGTAAAAATACAAATATTTAAGTTTTGCACGAGTTTGTATGGTTTACAATACAAACACACTGAGATATGCAAACAATCAGACAAATCGGAGGCTTTATTCTGTTCACTTACATCATTGAAATGTAGTGTCCGACTGAAGCCGATTAATCGGCTGTCGCCACTACCTTCGCCCGAAGCCCAAGTTGAAGATTTAATAACCTTAAGGAATTGCGTTCCAGATTGGCTCTTTACTTAAATAAAAATAAAAAATTTAATTTAAATTTTTTTAAATGATTTTCAATAGTTAATGTTTCCTGTATCAAAACCAACTTTACAAGATGATTAAAATTCTCTTCATCAACTGATAGACGTCCACTGTTGGACATAATTAGTCTCTTGCACGGACTTCCACAGGCCTCGGTCTTACGTCGTCTGATTCCAGCTGCTCCCTGCGACTCATTTGATGTCGTCGGTCCATCTAGTGGGAGATCTGCCAACGCTGCGCTTCCTGGTGCGGGGTCGCCACTCCAGCACCTTGGGACATCAACCATCAGCTCTTCGAACTATGTGCCCCGCCCATATCCACTTCAGTTTCGCAACTCGCAATATGCAGATTAAAATTACCTTGAAAGTTTTCAAAATAATAACACTTTGAAATAATGTCAATTTACGATATTTATTTGCTTAAAAGTTTTACAGTGGTGCAACATCAGTGTGACGTCTGCTCCCCCTACCTGAAATCTAAACGAGATACCAAGAGTCCCCTGTCGGTATTCCCTTAGGTATGATATCGTCGGCGATGCTGTGGGGGTTCCTGTCGGACACGCTCGGGCGGCGCTGCATCCTGGTGTGGGGCTTCTTCTGCTCGGGGCTGGTGGAGGCGGCCGCCGCCCTCAGCCAGAACTACACCATGCTGCTCATCACGCGATTCTGTAGCGGTTTCTTGTGAGTTACCTTATTCTTTTCTATTTTACCGACCTTCCTGGCACAGTGGTGAGCGCTGTAGTTTTATAACTGGGAGATCTTGGGTTCGGTTCGCGGCGGGGATCAATTTTTCTAAATTGCCCTGGATGCTTCTATCTCTGTGCCCGAAAACATCGATGCATAAGTTAGCCATGAAAGTGGATTAACGGATTAACCAAATTGTTCTTAATAGGGATGTTGCCAACTAATCAAATTAGCAACTCTTTATCAATCGTCAAATCGCGCGCTTGGGAACTTTACGTGGAAATAATGAGATGTGACGATTATAAGCACGTGACATATTTTTGTAGTTTAGTCGGTATTAATTTAAAATTGTTACTTTTCAAAATCTGAAATCTGTTGCGAAACTGAAGTGGAAATGGGCGGGACAAATAGTTCGAAGAGCTGATGTTCGATGGGGTCCCAAGGTGCTGGAGTGGGAACCCCGCACCGGGAAGCGCAGTGTTGGCAGACCCCCCACTAGGTGGATCGACGACATCAAACGATTATTTATTAGCAGTGATTCTCTCGACTTTCACGAGATAAACTGTAGCAGGGATTTTTTTCTAGATTCAACGGGCCCTTCGCAGTTCTCATTTCCTTCCTAGCAGAGATGCATCGTACAGACTTGCGAGCCAGGGTTCTACTCCTGACAGGTCTCTTCTTCACCATCGCCAACATCACGCTCCCACTCCTGGCCTGGGCTATCATCACCAAGGATTTGGACTTCCAGTTCTTTGGCAACAGTATTGGTGAGTGACAATAAAGTTCGTTCATTTGTTTGAATGAAGTAAGAAATTTATAGTGCTTTAAAATCCCGTTGTGCTTGATAGTTTCTTTTACATGTTTCCAGTCATTCACAGCTGGAACCTGTTCCTCCTGGCCACAGCTCTGGTTCCGCTACTGACGGGTGCGGTGTTCCTATTCCTGCCAGAAAGCCCCAAGTTCCTGATGTCCAGAGGGCGCAACGACGAAGCTCTGTTGGTTTTCCGGTGGATCTACTCACTAAATACCGGGAATCCACCGGAAAACTACCCAGTAAGTATATGGATCCAATATGGTCGCTAACTATGGGTCTCATAAGAAGGTTCACGGTCACTCAGCAGATGATATAGACAGCTATGCTCGGAGTATCTCGGCAAGATTTAATCAGGAATGAGTAAATCCATAGGAGATGCAGAGCTACTGACATAGCTCATCAAGTCGCGAGGATGAAGTGGCAATGAATGGTATACCTATGTAATACCTATGTAATATATGGTATAATAAGTAATGTGCCTACATAGTTCGGAAAACTTATGGTCGGTGGGATCCCAAGTTGTTGAAGTGGTAACCTGGTGTTGACCTGGTGTTGGCCCACCACTATGTAGATTGACAATTTCAGAGAAGACGCTTGGAGAGAAGCAAGGCTGAGGAAGCAACCCTTCCCACTTCCACCGAAATTTACTTATGCAAGAGACTGTCTAACAGTGGTCGTCTGCTCGTTGATAAAGAAGAAGAAGTGGCATAGTCATCTTTGACTTACTTCACCGATTTAGATCCCTTTGACACCAGAAGCTGCCACTTTTCGCTTGTCCAGCGTTTCTTTCCGCCAGTCAGATCTTCAAAGGACTTGCAAGTCTTTAAAGGATTTGCTCCCTGCCAGTCCTGCTATGCTATCCTGGCCAGTCACAACCAGCAGTAACTTCGTTATAATATTTAGCCATAACAACCAGCAGAACAAACGTACGTCTATTGCCATATTTTCTGTGCAGATAACAAAGTTAGAAGAGGAAAAGACGAAGCAGCGTGGCCGTGGCTGGGCAGCGCTGCGAGGCGGGGGAGCGCAGTTGGCTCCGCTGTTCAAGCCACCGCACGTAGCTTGGCTAGTGCTCATATGCGTTGTCCATATGGGATGCATGTTTGGGTAAGAAGCTTCTTCTTCTCTTCTCTTGTTACTGGAATAGTTTCCTTAAGCAGTCCTTTTGCGTGATTCCGCTGGTACGGTTCCCCGGCGGATCACTCTAGAATCCAAGCAGGCGACCCAAGTTGGTGAGGACTTCAGGAAGTTTAAAGTCCTCACCGACCTGGGTGCATTTAAGCAGTACGTGTTCCGGTGTTGCATTGTGTAAAAGGTCGAAAAAAATAAGGTTGAACTTTAAGTCGCCCACCAAAAAACCAAATGAATTTAGTTGCATAAGTCACTGTTCCTCTTCTGAGGTTAAAAAATGAGAATGAAAAACCACTAGATTTCAAAAAATTATCTTAACCTTTAGTATAAGTTATCATTTTCTTAACCTGTTCATTTTGTCAACGGTACATTGCGTAAGTTTTTTGAAACCATTTCGCTTGTCAATAGCGTACTTTTCTTTTCAAGCTTTTTCCTAAGCTGTGAAAACTGACCATTACTGTCTCCGCTACAAGCTCTCGCCAATTCAATATCCACGTTTTGTTTCAAAAACGTTGAACTAAAGCGTCTTTTTATGAAACTAATAAAGAACCCTGAAATAATTTAACGCAAAAGGTCTAATTGCAGGAGACCTATTTTAAAAAAGCTTATTCGTGTACCTGTAACTACTCAACTCGGGATTCCTTGCCGCCACACTAAGGTTGACCTCAACTTTCTTGTCTTAAGGAATCAAATAAGTGTAGCTAACCTTATTTCCAGGTCAAACACCATTCGCCTCTGGTACCCCCAACTCGCGGCCATGATTGGCTCGGAAGCCAACCAGACACTGTGCTCGGCCATCGCGCCAGCGCCGCTGCCGGTTGAGGAGATAGCGTGCACGCCCATACAGACTGACATGCTCACTTACCTGCAGAGTGCCATCGTGGGCGCTGGCTCAGTGCTTACATATGGGATTGGAGGCGCTTTGATCAATAGGTTAGTATTCTTGGTACTACTTGGTACTAGTGGGTACTAGTCAGACAGAAATCAATGTACTGGGAAAATCCAACATGAAATTCAGCAGTAGCTTCTTTCAAAATAAATGTTACATAATAATTCTGAAGCTATTACAACGCCATTTTTATGTCGTGACCCATGAAAAGCCAAAAAATTAACAAACACGACCAGGGTTGCAGAGCCTAGATTGAGAAACGATGTTCTAGGCAGCTGGATGCAAAGCCGATTGGTATCTTTTGACAATTTATCCTTATTGAAGAGATTTCTTCCAGAAAATCTTCGTATAAATGTGGGAAAATTAAAATCTCAGTTGTGGGTTTTTAAGGTTTTAATTTTATATTTTGTCGTAGGTGCGGTAAGAGGTCTGTGGCGGGCGTGTGTGGCATCTTCAGCGCGGCTTTCATCGTGGTACTGCCGTTCACGGGCAACAAGTCTTTAACGCTGGTGGCGATCTTCACCACCGCCCTGGCGCTCACTTCACTATGTTCCGCCACCCTATCCAGCATTGCCGTCGATCTGTTCCCCACTTCACTCCGGTAAATATACCTACTTACCTAGTAACATGCAGTCGTTTTGTATATTTTGTATTTTGTTCCCAGTAATAAATATGATGAACTAGTTAGTTGATACCCACGACTTCATTCTCAGTTATTTCCGCGGAAACTTTCATATTTTCCGGGATAAAAAGTAGGTAGCCTATGTGTTATTCCAGACTATAATCTATCTCTGTACCAAATTTCAGCCAACTCGATTCAGTCGTTGCGTGTATCAAATTGTATTTTATTACAATTACAGGGTAATGGCGATGGCTACATTCCTGATGACCGGTCGAATGGGCACCATCATGGGCACTGTCATCTTCCCCGCGCTCATGGACTTTGGATGCCTGCCACCTTTTATGACAATTGCTGTAGTTTTAATGAGTAAGTTCATTTTAAAAACACTATAATAATAAAAATTATGGTTGTCATTTTATTTTACAATTTTTGAAAAAAAAAATTCATGTGTATCAGCGCCATCTACTAGTGCCATAGGGAACTTCTAAGCACTTAGTACTTTTGCAAGTGCACAATTTCAAACTGTAAGTGTTACTCGTTGTCAAAGTGCTACTCGTGTTTTATACTAGATGGCGCAATTAAATTTTTTCATGTTAGTTCGACTATATTTCCATAGATGGCGCTAATTTAAATTTTATTTTTTTCGTTTTATTTAAATCGAATCAACATTTTCTTCCTTTTTCAGTATGCGGGCTGGCCTGCTTCTTTTTGCCAAATACTACCCTGAAAAAATTGGAGTGAATCCCCAAATAAAAGCTGATAATTTATTTTCTTGATATTGTACCTAGGTACTTAATTAGTTTTAGTCTTAGGCTTCATTAAATGATACCTACCCGTAATATAAAAGTGAAATTTTGTAATGAAGGAATGGAGGAAAAGAAAACAAGTGGAATTAAAAATATTCTTTTTCTTTATTATAATTTATCGTACCCTAATCTCATTCATCTCAGTCAGACTCACAACTTAACAATAAATCGGCGAATCATGGACTATGGTTGCTATTTACAATATTTTATAATGTTTAGCTTTGCGATACATTTTAACAACGTAGGTATATTTAGTAAGTAGGTAAGTACATTTTTTTATGTTATTTAATTAATTTTATTCCGATTTTAAATAAGTAAATTTTCATGGTGCAGTCACAAAACCAACAAAGGCTATTTATTTATGAGATATTTATTATCTATGTATAAGTCAATATTTTCAATATAGATTCTCAGGATACCTAATAAAAAAATACTCCGACTTCGAATTTGGAAACAAAATTTAAAATTAGCACGTTTTGTCTAATGTAACTTTACACAAAATATTATTTTGTGTAAGTGTAGATGTAAGTAAATAGTCGGAATAAACGAACTTACGAAACAATTTCCATACGTCGATAAAATATTGTCGCAATTTTAAATAATGCGCTACTTAGGGCGCTACGTCAGTCTAATGTAATGACTAAACAGCGATTTGCGTTACGATAAATAAATAAAATTATGTACTTCCGTGTTGCTTAATTAATTAATTAACATCTGTGGATCATGCTGGGTGAGACACTTGCGCTTCATATGGCTAATTCCTACACAATATCTAAACTAAATTGACCGGTCTAAATCTACTTAGTGCTATCCTGTTCCGCAAGGAGCATTATGAAAGAGATAGCATGAGATTTAGAACTGTCAAATTAGTTTAGAGATTGTGTTTAATAGAATTAGTCACATTGTTAACGACATCTAGATAGAATGTTGACTAGTCGGGTTTGTCAGGGATAATTCGCTTCGAAACAGAACTTACTTGGTGCAACCATAAAGGAGGCCACATACGGTCAAGTTTGCATGATGCTTAGGGATTCGAAAAAAGGATCGATAACTGAGCAGTATCGATACTTTTAGTCCGATACCTAAGAAAGCTCCCGAAAGCTGGACCACTCCATCGAGAGAGATAACGCTACGCACCAGAAAGACTATAGTCTGTTTTCTGATGGGTGAAATCTAGTGAAGAGATAAAAGTATCAAGCAATTGGGAAAATACCGAAGTAAACAGACTATTTCTCTTTCTGAGTGGAGTGGTACAGTTTTCAGGAGCTTTGCTAGGTATCGAACCAAAAGTATCGATACTACTCAGTTATCGAATCTCTTAAACATCATGCAAACTTGACGGCAAACTTGTTCGTACGTGGCGCCCCTAATACAACCATAGGTATAGGTAGGCAATGAGTAACTTTTCAAGTAAAAGTTATGTGTGTTTTGAACACACCGCCGCGAAACGATCATGCCACGTGAACTAAATTACTATTGCTCGGACTTAAGATAGAGTTAAAACGGAAAATAAATATGCTTTGACATCTGTCTCGTTTTATTTCTGTCTTGGGTCTGAGTAGAGCTAGAATGCGGTTTATAGATTTCAGCCTTAGTAATTACTTGAAAAATTATACCATCTTATACGCTATCATTTATGATTGTAACATTTGAATTCAGTCCAAATTTTCTCGCCTATAGTCCGGACAGTGCACAAGCACTTTACAGTTTGATTTCAAAGAAATTTCATATTATGTAAAAAAAATTCATTGGTTAATTTTTTTTTTTTGATGACAAATAGTGAGTTATGCAACATAGATGCTGTGCTATAAAATTTTTTGTGCATAATTCGAAATTTCTATTATATATGACTTGATTCTAGGTACATAAACTGAGATTGTTGCAATCACAATCATTTCATACAAAATTCAAGGAACACTTGCTTAGCATTTCATTCAATCAATACAACATAGAATTTCAATTTTGTGAATAAAAAATTAAATTTCATTTAAATTTTTTAATAATATTTGGATGAAATAACATTTTTCATGAAAAAATTAGAAAAAATATGATTAAGTATACATAAGTATGTAAAATTAAAATTATACAATGTATAATTTATACAATTTCGTTATACAATAAACTCACAGACTGGCCTTTTTTCACCAAAACACCCAAAGACAAAGCAAGATTGATTTAGAGACTAGATTGAAATATCTTATTGTCAACTCTCGCTACTTTGTCGAAGCTATACACTCTTAAATTCGAGCTTTAATAATAAAAACATAATTTGTATAATATAATAATTATTATTGTATATTCCTTACTCGTATAGTTCAGTGAAATTGACTGATATACCCTATTTTGGATTATATTCATTTAATATTATTTGAATACAACGCAAGGCACAAAGTTTTATAGCGTCTCTAACAAGGTGACCGGATAACTCTGGATCAAACGATGACAATCACAGTCCAATACATATTTATTTAACACTTTACGTAGAAAAAAATTAATGACATTCATAAGAGTGAATTTAATTTGATTTTCATGATTATTTGGTTTTTTTTTCCAATATGGCAGCAAACAGAAAATCAACTTTAAAGATAATATACTTATCGTTAATTTACTGCAAATTTTTTATCTCAAAACGTCTACTACTTTTTTAAGTAGCACAGAAGAAACTCCAATTTATGCTCTATGAAAATGACATTAGTTGAAAAGTAAAATGACTATAAAATTTCAAAAATCTAAGTTTTGAGATCACAGTTGTAAAACAGCGATATTATTAAGCTAAAATATATTGGCAATAGATATTAAATATTTATGTACTATCTAAAAAATCAAAATATATCCAAGATTTTCGATCAGAGTATACCATCCCTATAAATCTTCGTTTGATCTATGTTCCGAACACCCAATAGCCACGCTACCATATCAAAGTTAACTCGATTGCACAATTTTTCATACGCATCCATCAAATTGCAGATCTTTATTAAACACACACTAGGTAATCTATCTACATTGCACGGTGTTGCTCCCATCGAATTTGAGATTTAAGTCATTACCACCTTTAAATGAAACCGGTTAAAAATGCTTTTCGCACAGCCTTCAACGCGTCAATGAACCCTCTCGATACGAATTGCGTCACACTATACTTCGTCCAAATATATTCACTAATTGTAATTATCTATTGGACAGATGGGGTTACGTCTCGTAATAATTAAGATGATCTTAGAAATAAACGACTGATTTTTAGCGTTTCGCCCGCACAGTGAATGACATTAACCTACGGATCCCCCAACTTATCTGTACAATTGATTGGGTCGCTAGTAGAATTTACTACTGCTACTTAAGAAATTTACGAGGAAATCGGTACTGTATTTTCATAACATTTTAAGGCGCTCGCACTTGAAAGAACTGATAGCAGCTAAGGCCCATATTAATAGTGTAATCACTGTACTAGGTAGGTATTTATAAGATCCTATTTCGTACCATAGATTATCATCTCATATATTCTATATAGATAGATCATCATATATATTTCTAGGATCTATGGTACGAAATAGGATCCTATAAATAGTATAGTGTAAGATGGGCCTAAGAAATAGCGGCCTTAGTTCCAATTTTTTCTACCTGCACAGATAAGTTGGTAGCACTGTAACTTTTAGAAAGCTTAAACGAAACTGTCACTTAATATTTAAGAAGTTCTTAAGTACTACGAGACGTTCCAGTATTTGGTAGTTAGTGCCATTCTCATCCCATTATAATATGAAAACAAAGAAGTATGAAAATATTCTAACAGTTCTGTACGCACTTCACTGTCAAGAAATACGGCTCTCGATAAGCGTGCAAAATTTAAATAATGAACGAAGTATATTATTTTTTTGTACAAAAAAATTAAACGTAACCTATTCTTAAATAATTTACGTGCTAAGGTAAGGCATATTTTATAATTATAAATTAATTAATTACAGATAATATTATCTATAGTACATATAAACTTTTTATATACACAGTCTCGCGTAACTTAAAGCAGAGTTCTATACAATATATTTTTATACATTTAAAATTATACACTTTAATTGTAATTGTACAATCTGTGACGATGAATTCACATATTTCTACCCGGCAAACTTTGATGAATTAAAAAAACATTAAGGGCCAATTTCACCAGCGCAAAATAAGTCTTATCCGAGCGTTTTGATATTTGACAGATTTTCAATACAAATAACTGTCAAAATATTAAAACGCTCGGAAAAAGACTTTTTTTAAATCGGCCCTTAATAAGTATTTCTTTTTAACAATAAGTATGATTTTCGTGATAGAATTTCACCTATGATTTTCATCTTCATGAAATGAAGTGGTAAAATGAATTTTAGTGTGCTCTGATTCAGCTCAGACTTAAGTTAGAGTTAAAACGAGACACAAAATATGCTCAGACATAAATCTGTCTCGTTTTAACAGTCTTGAGTCCGAGCAGAGTGAGAGTGCGGTCTCAGCCTTAGTGGTTAGAAAATACTTACATTTAAATGTAAGAAAGGCAATTTGGACGATCCGTTTAAACGTTAAATCTTTCCTAGACAAATGAAATAAGTCGTGAAAACTTATGACCAGAGAATCACTACTCCACATCAAAATTGGCTACTCCAATCTGAGCGAGCATTTTGAAAACTATAAAAAGTTCCTGAGCTGATTTAAAATGTAAACATATCGCAGACTTATCTGAGAAACTCGTAACTTCTTAAGCGACATGCGACAGGGCTATTGTCGTTCTAAAGCCATGTACACACTGCTCATTTCACTGCAGGTACGCGTAAGTATAGGTACTGCTAAAAGTGACTGTTACTTTTTAAGTCAGCCAAGGAAAAGTTGATTTCACATCAATTATTATGATTAAGTTTTCCTAGTGAAGAAGATTAGATTGAACTAATCTTGTTTAAATTCTCCAATCACTTTAGTTAAAAACACGATTTCAATATACATAAATAAATTTTCAATTTGTAATATTTACATCAACAATTTTTTTTATATCAAATAAATAATATAACTGATTATACAGGTTTGGTCTAACGATTTGATAGCAAAGTCATTGTTATTGCGGGGTACCTATGCCGCCACTGTGGTTTTCGATTTTTTTATAATATGTATGTACAATGTACATATTAAAAACTAGTTAATTGTCGCAGTAAAAATCGATTCCTTTTTTTTTCAAAATTAACCAAATTATGTCAAATCAAACTCAAAAAATCACGAAAAATTTAAAATGATCTTATATCACACTTTAAAAACCTACAGAAAAGAAGTTACTGTTATTTTTTTATCAAGTAGGTATCTAGTACCAGAAATAAAATGTGTTTAATCGAAAAACCACAGGAGGGACATGCAAATAATTAACGAAATTATTAATTAACAAAAAAAGTATGAAATAAAATAAAGACAACAACCAACGACAACTGTGGTTATTATATTATACAGGTATATAATCCACTACACTTAGTGACATGAACAATACCAACATCACCATAAAATGCCAACGAAAAAAATTATCTAAAAGTTTGACCGCACTGAAAAATATTACCGCGCTATTTTTAAAATGAAAAGAATAAAGGATTTATATATACGTACGTACGTACGTGCGTTCTCTTTAACTTTTTTGTAATAAAACAAAAAATCGCGCGGAAATGTTTTGCTTTGCGAATTCACCCTTATAGCACATTTCTTCTGTCACTGTTTGTAGAAAACAATGTCCAAAACATGTAGAATCGACCGACGTCCATTTACAAATAAAGTTTATATTTCAAAGTCACTTTGGTCCGTTTCACCATTATTTCCAATATCACAAGCCCGCACTGTTTTTTTTTTTAAATCGTAATAATAGTCTTAGCGTCAGCTCGGAGGCGCAAGCAGGACTTCGAGCCAGCAAGGGCAGGCTGTGACGTCCCGCCTCGAGTACTTGGGGCCCCAGCCCTTAGCGAACGATATCCTCACAGACCTGGGGTCGACTGGACCCACGTGAGGTAGCGACACGGCTGGCGGAGGGGACGACGGGTCGAAGATGCACAGACAGTGTCCGGGGGCGACTCTCCACACCAAGAGAGCCTTCGCAGCAGCCGCGTCCAACGCTGGCGAGCTGACGAACACTGGCTCTTGGCTTCTGTTGTAAAGCCATACGCCGTCGGATTCGAGGGACAGGGTGACACCTAAGCCGATTTTCGCTCGAGTTTTTCGCACCTGAAACGATAGAGAACATCGGTTAATTGCGAAAACTTCAGGAATTCAGTCTATTTAAGTTAGCTAGTCTACTTTTTTCACTTCAAAAATGTTCTCTACTTTAACGTCACAACGCATTGTTCTGGTGATTCTCTTGTTCGCTGATATGTACAGCTGATACAGTTTTATAATATGGTAATTAATATATAAGACATCAAGAGTATAAGAGTATAAGTAGGTAGGTACACAGAGCAGTTTATTAGTAAATTATTAGCATATAGCTCTTGTAGGTATGTACGTAGTACCTATCTAAAGTTATCGGCGGGGTTATCGGTATGCCGATTGCCGTATGCTCGCCGCTAAATCAATTTACATACTCGTAGATGCAACGCACAATGTTCCTGCTGCTCAATTCAAAGCGGTTGATTTATTTTGGCCTACACATTCAATACAATATATCAGTTTCGAGTATTGGACTCTCCCATTCGATTATATCGTTGTTTCTGAGGTAGGGACGATTTGAAAGCTTGGCAATAAGTCATTCTACGCATATATTTCTCTTCTCCGAGAACCGCTTTGTGGAAACATCTGGTAAATAACTTGTTGATTCTACTACGTATTCTTAAGTTGATACTACTCTAAGTATCAAATTTAACATCGCCGAGTAACATTTAACCGGAGAATAAAATAGAAAATTCTCTATTGAACTTGCTGCATCAGATCTGCCTAAATTTCAGCTTTATTGAACGTTATTGCACTACAAATATTGGCTAAGGCAATCCTGATAGTTGACCAATCTTTCAAATCTTTATTCTTATGGTCCAACAGTTGATAAGAAATTTCCAAGAAGTTACTTGATAACCAGGGTTTTCCAAGTAGCTCTCTGGCTTTCGAGTAAAATATTTCCACTTACGAGAAAGTTAATATTTTATCTGTTCAGTGAAATTAATTTTAGAATTTGGATTGTCCTTTCGGCTTCCGTATTTCCGACTAACTGCAACTTAGGTACGGATTCAAGAGTGAAGAGGCATCATCTAGACAAGCGCTCCGCCTTAAACTGCAACTTCACTTACCATCAGTCAAGCGCTATTAAAAACAAATTAAATGCGCAAAGTAACATCTATCAGGCATACTTTAAGGTAATGAGATTTTTCTGATATGCAGAGCATCGTTTTATAAACGGGCGGATTGATAATGTCGATTGTATTTTGTGCAAAAATTGTCGTCATGATGGTGCTCACGTAGGCCAGCGGCGATGGCTAGGTGATGCGATTCGAGGCACGTACTGTGAATTTGCGAATTTGGCACTCTTGCGCCGCACTAACGGCCATCCAGTAGCGGTTTATTGGAGACTTTAAATGATGGAATTACGATAATACTCTTCGATATCGATTTATTTCCTTCATGTAGAGCTTTTAAGAAGCTTCTAAGTGTCCAAATCTGTTTCTAGTGACTCTACTGCTGCCCTTTTACGCAAAAGTGCAAGGGACTACGAACAACTTTCACCATACAAGTGTATACTTGTATCAAAAGGGAGATCTTTTCATTCCAGATTTTGGTAAGAAAGGATACGGTTCTCCTTTTTGAAAGGAACAGCTTTTAGTAAGTGAAAATCAGAAGGAACGTTAGGAAATTTCTCTCAGTGCACATGCATTTTTCATATCATTTTAGGTATGTTAGTTAGGTAGGCTAGCCATGGACCGTTTATTATACGAATCCCTCAGCTGTCCATGGACCAGAGATTAAGTAACTGTGAGTAGAGGCTAGTTGCACTGCTCGCTAACCTGTTCAACCTGCGGTTCCTTGGTGTCGAGCGCGTCCAGACACAGGCCGTGCCTGCCGGCGCCCGTGCCGCCGCCCCCGAACACGTCCACGGCGCGCACGCGCACGCTGAACTGGCGGCCCACGCGCTGCGTCAGCTCCCAGTACGCCAGCCTGCACCACTCCGTCTCCCAGCTTTGACGCTCTGCAACAACGAACACTCTATGTCTTCAAATATAATCAATAAGGAAATCCATTGGTGTAGTCTATATGAACGCACAAATGCAATAAAGAGTCAACCCACACAACTTTTCGATTGAAAAGTTAACTTTATTCCTTTACATTTAATTTGACAACGTTTTGTGGGTTGAAACGTTATTGCGTATGTGCGTCCATATTTCCTTCAAGGTGCTGAAAAAAAATTGTGCCATTTCTTGCTTGGTTGAAAGATTATGCTACTTTTATCATAGAACTAGCTTTTGCCCACATGTTGTATGTATGTATGTTTGCCTAGTAAGGGTCAGCTCACACCGAGATCCTACGCGACGCGAGGAGAACGTAACTAATACTCTTCTCTCCCCTCCAAATAAGCGGAAAGCTTGTATTAGGAGTGGGTACGACAATCGGTGCAACGGGTGGGGATTGAACCTCGACTTTTCAGTTTTCAATCCAAACCTTCAACGGTTATGCTACTGCGGCTTTCCCACGGTATTTTCTTTATCCAACAGTATAAAACGTATAAAACTGAGTTTTTGCGATTTAGGTATTTCAGCCGCGTTACATCATGCCGTAGGTACCGGCGCGCGGTTGGCGCACGGCGGCGCGTCGCTGACGGACTGTCGTCAGCAGCGGCCAAATTTTAATATTTCTCGGAAAATTTCATAACGGACCTTTTACACGAACATCGTACCTACACAGTTTTAAAAAGCAGCGGAAAAATTAAAAAAAAATCTAAATTATTTACAAGTGTCAGACTCATCCACCGCTTCGGAAACTAGATACTGCTGAGAAGTCGTCATTCTGAACGTCGATCCGTTGCTACGTGATTGAAGGGCAAACTAACAAACACTTTCGCATTTATATTATTGGTAAAGGGAAATGATCCGGCTAAGTTTGACGGTTTTTTTACGTATATTTTTAGCGAGCAAACATACAGGCGGGTCACCTGATGTTAAGTGATTACCGCCACCCATGAACATTTGTAGCACCTGAGGCACCACCGTTGCCGGCTTTTCAGGTATTGTTGTTTTTTATTGAGTAGATATAAGTCTATATCGGAGCGTCCGATTTTTACTGACGATTTTCACAATGTTTCCAATGCAATATAATATAATTAATTTAAGAAGCTTGTATACAAACCTACTCAGCGCCAGTACGCTACTAAACACTTAACAAAATGTGTATCAGCCTTTACCTCGAATCGATTGATGTTCGTATTGTTCATGAATTGATTAAGAAACTAGTATGCTAGGTATATTGTGCCAGTATTAAAAATATTAAATACAAAAATATTATGATGTAAAAGCGACTTAACAGCCTCAACGACAGCTTTTTGATTGCCATTAAATATTAATTAAGTAGGTATACTAGTCTGGAAATTGTGATGATCTCACGGCTAAACTTTCTGACGGCCTTCTGGCGCAGCGGCGACGAGCGGTTTGGTGATTCAGGAGGCACCAGTCTACTGGTGAAAACTTGCATTTGTAAATCCAAACCCATATCCGTTAGCTTGTAATATTGTCTTAATACAATATCGCACACCTAGATCAAGAAGGAGACGACTCAAAAAAGGTCTCTGTTCCCTAAACGAAAATAAAAGTAGGTATTTCTGAATCTTTTCTTAGCAAAGTTATGAAACTCGTAAAATGTGCTAATATTACCTAACAGTTTTTTTACGACGGGACCGTAACGTAAAATACTTACTTCCGGTATAAAAAAAACATTAATATCTTTTTGTTTAGTCCTCTTGAAAGTTCCAAAGATTAACAGCTCAACCCAGAAAGACAAAAATTTTACAAACTTACGTACCTACTTGTTTGGGTTACGACACAAAACTGTGAAGTATTCGTTTTGAAACTTCAGTTTTATTCATTTATATAGATTTCGGTCAAGAATAACCTTTTCGTTACTTCGTTACCTAGGCAAAAGTTCTAAAAAAAATACCTACCACCAAGCATAGAGCTGCGATATATTTACCTCCTAGAGGTGGCGACATCTTACAAAAACCGCATCAACCTAACTGGAGGACCTGTTGTGCTTTTTGATATTCAGTAAATTAGCGATCTACCACAGAATATACATAGTGGAACCGATAAGCGAACGATAATCGCTCAGGCGATTATTTTCGCGATATTAGAGATAATAAAAAACCTTGCAAAACTATTTTTGTATGGGTCCAAATTAAAATATCGAGCCATTGCGTTATCAGACTATTGAGACATCAATCAATGTTTTTTCTCTCCAAACGTCAGTTTTCATCTAGCTGTATTTACATTTTTAACAGACTGTCAATATTATCGTATCTTTATCATATGACGCACCTCTAATGGTATTTTTAGAAGATTAAGTGACAATTTTACCATCGCCTAAAAACCCGCGGGAACTTTTAAATATTCCGGGGTAAAATGTAGCCTATGTGTTAATCCTGGGTATGAACTATCTCCATTTCAAATTTCAGGCAAATCGGTTCATTCCTCGTGGCGTGAAGGAGTAACAAATATCCATCCATCCTCACAAACTTCCGCGTTTTTATTATTAGTAGGAAGTAGGATGTAAGTAGGTACTTGTGTTTAAGGCGCTTTCCTACGCCCTGCTGAGTCTACATCTCTATGGTACACAGCTCAATGCCACCAGGTGTCTGCCAAACCCCATGAAAAATGGTAGGTCGGTAGTAATACCGCAACTGGCGCCGGGCGGGCGCGCGCGGCGATCGATCGCCAAGGTTATTATACCACCACCACGCCGCCTCCACGTGGCACAGCGGTGACTCGTGGCGCCGTGCGAGGAGTGAGGATACGCGGATGGAACATACCTATCACCTACTGGTAGAAAATCTCGAAACAAGATCGCCCCGGTTTCGAAATGGTGGGCTTTTCTATAGCTTTAAAGCCTAAGACGGTGACATATTTCAGGTGTAGGTACAATGTATGTAGATTCCAAAGACAAAAGATATTTTGTATTTTTTCAAAACAATTACTTGAGGCAATGATATTTTTAGCAAACTAGAAATTCCACGCGATCCATTTATCTTCTTTGTCGATGATAACAACTGTTTTTCAATTTTTGTTCTAATACAATACATAACAATTATGAAATACGAGCACTGTACCATACGTTGATGATTTGTAAAAATTACTACCCGAGTGTCTACGTACCTACTCTGCGAAGCATGGAGGTGACACACCCGCGCCAATCTAACCTAACTCTGGACACTAGTTCGGAGTTAGGAAGTTGGCAGTGTTTGAAAACGGAGAATTTCTTGAGAGAAAAACTAAATAAGTACTTATGAGTTTTTTGCTAAACCTGGGATTCGAATTCGGGACCATGTGTCTCGTTCATGGTGGCCGCGCTTGTAACGTGTACTCGTAACTTGTACTCGTGACTTGTACTCGTAACTTGTACTTGTAACTTGTAACTAACCTTCTCCATCGGTAGCGAGCGAGCCCGTGGCAAGCCGCTCATGGTCCGTCCTCCTCGCGTCTTGTGTGTTTTCGCCGTGTTCTGCAACAAACAAACAAACATGATCATTTTAATGAACGGTAACTGCCGCGGTCGCGTTAACTTTATGTGATGTGTATCTTGCCTTATTATCGTCATCATCAACAACGAGCCTTTTCCAAAAAAAAAAAAAAGCAGCCATATTCCACCAGCTGGCCTAGTTCGGATCGGCGGACTTTACAGTTCACACATCTTTGAGAACATTATGGTGAATTCTCTCTCATGAAAGTTTCCTCACGATGTTTCCTTCGCCGTTACAGAACGCGATAGTTATTTAATTCCTTGTTAATTTGTTGCACGGGTGTGTTGCGTTGCGTTGCGTCGTATTCCATATATTTTAAATGACATGCCACATTAAGGCGTTGCGTCGTCGCATGCGACGTTTTAATGGACGAGAGACGAAGCGGGGGGAGGGTGATGCGCTACGCTGCCGGAGTTTCGATGTGACGATGGCCAGTGTTCCACTGCCTGCCTGCCTGCCTGACTGAAGTACGTGCAGGTATGGCATACCTTGCGTTGATCCGTAGCGGCGACGCAACGCAACGCACTAATGAAGCATCGCCCTTAGACGCGCGTGCTTGGAATTGGTACCCTGGACCCCACGAACTTAGCCCCGAGTCTGAACCACTAAGCTATTACCGCTTTACGCCCCAACTCTATACGTTTCGTAGAAGTTATAACATGCTAGTTCAGACTTCAAGCATATTTAGGTAACTTTAATGAATTATAGGTTACGTTTCGGATAGCATGCGAACTACCAGTATACTTGTAAGTAATGTTTAAAGTACACGTGACAAACTTTGGGAAAACATGGAGCTTGTTACATATTCGAATAGGATAGAGAATGTAAAAGCAGTCTAGGCTGTGGCTTTTGCGGTGCCATAGACTACAGCGCTATATTTTTGCATTGAAGAGATTTATCAGGAGGAATAGTTTGCTAGCTCATTGTACCTACCTGATAGTCAAGTTACATAGTATCTATCTAAATTAAAACTACACCAGCAAATAACTTAACATAGTTCATCGACTGTCATTTTTCTTTTTCACAATATGGCGTCTGGTGGTCGCCATATTGAATTTTGATTACTGTCATCTCTTTAGTGACACTCCCAAGATTAACACAAAACCATTGACGTAAGAATCATCAAAATCGGCCCAAGTTTTTGGCCTCCAGAATGCCACATACATACATACATAGACTGATAAACACATTACCCTCCTTTGCGTCGCGCAGTCGGGTAAAAATATGAAACGTCGAGACAACGTGACATCGGACGGAGCGAGTTTATAAATTGACTCGAAAAAAATTAGGTTATAAATTATAAAGTATCTGTAACCAGTATTTCTAGTCAGCGATGACATCACTCCGGACACCTGCAGAGCGGAGGCTGTGATGGGAGACGAAATTCGAGACCCCCTTGGGTTGCCGATTTTTCTCGACCGCTAATGAATTTTTACTTATACCTACCTACCTACTCCGTTCATATCACATTGTAGAAAATCGAAAAAGGTTATAATCGAATACCTGTTTTAATTCGATGCGTAACGTGTTTTTTTCTCGTCTAGCTATTACGAGTCGATGAAAATAGATATCGATAATAATAATAATAAACCTCTCTATAAAATAGGTAGGTATACTTTTTAAAGAGTTAAACCTTGTCATTAAAATAATAAAATTTAGGGCCGATTTCATCAACGTAAAATAAGTGTTATCTGAGCGTAAAGATATTTTGGAAGATTTTCAATACAAAAATGTCAGAATGCCGAGTTTATTTCTCTTCTAAGTAATAATTAGGCTTTTAAAAACTTTTTAAGCTATTGCATAGCTTCTATCGAGGGCCAGCGTAGAGACTGAATCCAGAAATTCCGTAACGAAAATAACATGACACGGGACTCCTCTACGGTGAGCCGCTAGATGGCGTTGATAAAAAATGCTATGCAATAGCTTTACCGCGGCAGTCCCCGAGTGCCACACGTCTTTTTTTTATTGACATTTTTCTTAAATATGAAAAAAAAAAATCCCGGTTTCTCGCTTCTATTTACATAACGATGTTTCAAGTTTACTGTAATTACAGTAGATATCAAGGTCTATCTAATAATAATCTATGGTACAAAATAGGATCCTATAAATAGTGTAATATGGGCCTAAGCAGTAAGCACCCAGAGTATTTAATTTGTTTAAGTACCTACTCTAAGGTACCCAAGTACATGGTTGTAGGCGTGTCTTGTATGTCCGCATAATGAGAGATATATTAGCATATTAGAGATCTTAATCAAGGCCTCCCGACTGTGTACACATATTAATATATTTAATTACATACAGATGTCATACGGTGTACACTATACAACACTGGGAGGAAAAATTCCTTTATTTTTTACAAGATTGCGCATACCTTAACCATGTTAGTAAATATACAGCCAGTTACATACCTATTTAACCAAAAGAGTACCAATTTTCTATTGAGATGGGTTTTTCTTTTGATCTAGCTAGAGTCGTAGAGAAGTCGTGAGCGTTGGCATCCTTATGTGGTAGAAATTCAACCTACTCGAACGAAACGCTACAATTCAACGTTTCTGATAAGAACCACTAAGGTGTGGAACACTCTTCCAGCATCCATGTTTCCTGCCACTTGTAATTTGAGTACCTTCAAGGCAAGAGTGAATAGGCATTTTCTAGGCAAGCGCGCTACAACCTAGACCTCATCAGTGCTATCCAGTATTGATTGTCGTCAAGCGCAAGCCTATTTCGGATAAAAAAAGAGTGTTTTCGTAAATCCGTGTCTAATTAGTACTCTAATTTATTATTTCATTGAATTGGGTTGCTTAGAAATCGCTGTAACTGCTTAAATTAGTTCCGAAAGAGTTTGGGTTGGTACAGGTGTCTAAAAAAATCGCTTGACAACTGACTCCTCTAATCGGATAAGATAAATTACAAATAGCACAAACTTTGAAATTATAATAGTTTTCACACAATTTCGTTTTCCTGTACGTAGTTAAAAGTTACTTTCAAGTTTCAACCGTAGCGTCAAGAAAACGCGTAGGTGCCGGCATTGTTTTTACAAGAAAGTTAAAACAAGGATTCCACGTGTAACAGTGTTTATGTTTGTATGCGCGTTTCCTACAACACTATTATTATAAGACATTCAAAACTATTTCCCTTGTATATTGTTATATGTAACTTCCAATTGCATAAATTCATATTATTGTAGTTTTACAAGCACTTTACAAACAAATATTATATAAACAGATCTCTACATAATATTATGTAAGCACTCAAAAATATATGTTTTCCGAAATATTTACAATATTTTGTACCACAGAACAAAAAATCAAGAGAAAGAAGAATGTAGATAGACAACAAAAACTTAATTAGACGATATTAGTTAAAAAATATAATCAATTAATTGCATAGATACTTTCAAATATATGTGAATAATGAAAACATATAAAAGAGTTTTTATTATTTGCTACTCTGTTACTACTATCATGCTCTCTTTAAACATTTCTGTGGTGGTGTCGTGTGGTGCGGGTTGTTACGTTCCCTCAAATATGGTTGAACGAAACAACGGCTGGATCATGCGTCATGCTCGTGAACGGGTGCCACCAACGGGAATGGGTCTACTTTATGACTGCCCGTCTTAAGAGGGATTGTAACATGCAAATGTAAGTCTTATGCATTTTTGAAACTTCATTGTGGAAGCACTGTGCACATAGAATGGTTTTGTTACCTATTGTAAAAAAAAAAATTTTTTTTAAAAGAAGAAGGAACGGCATTCCGAACCAGTAGTAGATTCATCGACGATTCGAAAGCGCTTGTAAAAGTTTATTTGAATAAAAAATATTTCTATTCTATTCTATAGGTACTAATTTGCATCGATCCTCCAGTAGAAGTCTGAGGTTGAGAATGCGCAAGAGTACAGATTGAAGTCCCGCGGTCCGTCGAATAATTAGCGGCTCAATGACACCGACTCTTTACAGCCAACGATAGATAAACGATCATACGACGATGAAAACGTAGAAAACACGTCTAATTAAACACAATTGACTAACTCTGTTGAAAAACATTGAACTTATAAGAGAGAGAAGAGTTTTCTTCAAGAAACAACTCCTTAACAGTAAAAAGTATTGTTTTTGTCTGAACTTATAGTACTGTTGTTATCAAACCAATAATGGAAGAACCATTTAAAAGGATTGCAAGAGAGAAATACATGTCAATCAAACTTTATGAAAACGTAAATAAGAATCGTCAAACAATTCACTTTGGCATTTTAATAGGACATGTGACTGAGTAACTCCCCAACCTAGACAAATCGATAAACCTAGAACTACACTAGGATTGTCTTTTAAAAAAGCTTAACTTTTTACCGCATAGTCTACATAAAATCAATAAGCACAAAAATAGGTCCTATAAGAATCCAAAATAAAAATGACGCCATGCTTTTACATCATCAATGAACATTCAAGCTTGACGGTCTACGATCTGATCAAAGAAATAAGAGAATAAAAATAAAACCGTTGGTAATACTTTATAGAACTATGGGTATTCTCCTTCCTTAAAAGTCCCTTGAAGCATTCCTTGTATGTCTAAACTCAAGCTTTTTTATAAATTGATCAATACTTAATATAATATGAATTCAAGCGTGACCCTTATCCCTTAATAATCACTTAGCAGAACGTAAATTGTAGTATGCAGCTACAGTTACTGTCGTCTCACAAAAGTTAAACAATAATATCGTCCAAACACATCGATACCTCCTACGTAAGTTGTTGTATCCCCAAAAAGCTTACTTGACGCGTTAATTGTTGTGAAGGTCAATAAAATGGTTTAGGCCGTCGTTTTAATAACGATACAACTTTATGCGTCTTGAGAGTATGTTAAAAAAATTTTGTATTTAAATTTTTTTTAAACGAACACTTAAAATAGACAAAAACAAATGATATAGTGCACAAAACCTAAAATGCCAATTTTGTGGGATACCTCAACTTACGCAGGAGGTATCAACATAAACATTGATAGCACGTACGACACCCAGTTGTCGAAAATGCAATAAAAAAATACCTTAACGGAATTCGAAATTCAAGTTGTAAACATAACCGCAGCGGTCTAACCTACCTACTGACGAACGCATTTTATTCACCGCGACTTGTTTACAAACCGACCGCGTTCAGTTTCAGAATCGTTAGCGAACACAAATAAACATCTATAACCGATGCGTCCGAAATAACACCAGGGACCACTCCACCACACACGTCTTCGACATAACATTTTTCCCAGTATTCAACCAGGTCCTGCTTATTATTCTATGACCAATTTGACAAGAAATCGGCTTTTACAAGCAATATAGCTGAAGTTAAGAGTGAATCAAAACTAGAGTTGAAGGCAATCTAAAATTATAACCGGAATTCACAGCCTAACATGTTTTTCAACCGACGGAAAAAAGAGGAGGTTCTCTATTCGTCGCATATATATATATTTTTTTATATATGACCACGCATGACTTTTCGCAGAGTCGTCCAATTTTGACGATTCTTTCTACCTCTACCTCGAAGTTGGTCCCATTTAAAGTAGAAAAAGAAATTCCACCTCTAAGAACATATGTACATTAAAAAAAAAGGATTCCGATGAATTGAGAACCCTCCTTTTTGGAAGTCGGTTACAAATTATTGACCTCATTTAACAGCAATCAGTTCAGCGATCCGTTTAGCAACTAGTCGATCAACGCAATCGTTTAATTATAGGTTGCACAAACGCCAGTCAAACCATCACACACACGCAAAGGATCCCAAAACGAAGAGGACTTCACACAGAATTTTTTCATTCTGCAATAATGTATTAACTGCTGCAACGACCCTGGATGGCAAAATAAATCTCAAAACAGCAAATAAAAAACGAAACCAGAAACATTAGTCACACAGGCAGACTGATATGGCATAACAATAAAATTGTTTATGTGTATGTATATAAAACTATCATAAATCAAGCGATGACGTATCAAATAGGGGACACACCTCCGTAATAAACATGCCACGGGGTTATCAGGTGTCTTGCGCTTGTTAGAACTTCGAAAGCACTTTAAAAATTCATCCATAGCCGATAAAACCAGATGGATGCATTACCGGTCCCATAAGTACTATCTTGACGCTTCTATCGAGTAATGTTCTGCTTTGACCGCAGTGGCTTACAGATTAAAATTGAATGCGATAACAACGGTGAAGGTGAACGATCGAGCGAAGCGGTTATGAACTGACTAAGTACCGAATTATACGAAAATTATTGATGCTTAGTGTTCAGTGGGTGTCTACGTTGATGATATAATAATTGCCCATTGAAACGAAGGCGCCAATTCTTTGGAGCTTGGATTAAATCGAGGAAGTAGTAACGCAGTGTTTAATAGGAAATGTTAAGAAATATTGTTTGTTGCAACAAATAGCAAAGATGAATTAAATAAGGTAAAGGTGATTAATAGATACCTAAGGAGAGCGACGAAAAGCAAACGCTGACCAGTTATATTTGTGTCAGGCAAGCGGCGCCGGCGCCACGATAACGTGACGATAACGTTAATGGATACCTTCGTTATCGCGACACTCAACCGATACCCGCAAGAAGGGACCGAATCACTTAAAACGAGAAAACTGGTGCCGCTCTGAAAATATCCCCTAACTTTCTCACCTAAGGTCGAATCTCCTTTACGTCCTGCGATATTTATCAGTCGTTGTGCGTCCAGAGCAGTGCAAATGGAATGAATGGATTCGAGGAAGCACGTGAGAAAGACCGTAATGGACCCAATCGGAATGTCAATGTCAACCGTATCAGAAAAAAGGAAGGGTCTAAATTGCGCCCATCCATTCACAAAGCGCAATGTTGAAAGCGATGACAGAGCCTGTATCGATTCAGAATATCATTAAGATATAGTCGGGCCATTTAATGAAATAGGTATCGTTCCAAATGACAATATATCAAAACCCCAGTCGACAAAATTCGACAGCCATATCCTGGCTCCGAATTTTAATTAACTAACTTAAATGTAAGGAGGGTTTGATCAAAGGGTTAGTTAATATCGCGCAGACAGACGCCAAATTAACTGAAAAACGTAGGGGAGGAATTTGTCTGTAATCCCGGAAAACCCTATGATGAAGGCTGGAAGGGAATCCCATGGCAATAAAGGAGCAAGTTTTGAACCCCCGTGCGGCAGCATTGATTGTGGCAAACGGAAATTCCTGTGACGTGTGGGATGATAAATTGTAAAGGTTTTTACACGCATTTGTTTTTATAAAATTGAAAAATACATACAATGTATGTTCATTGTTCATAGTTCATACTTTATATTTTGTGATCTTGATAATATAAAAGAATGCATAGAAGATTAGGCGATCGGTTATAAAACACAAAGAACAACAAAGGTAAGGTTTAGTATGTCCGGACATAACAGCTTTGAAAACAAGATTCTTAATTCGTTACGGCGTAAAAATAGAAGAGCGATGAAGACCATCTAAAAACTAAAACACAAAACAATATGATAAACGATCAAACATTAAAGAATACTTGTATAAATACGACAATGGTAAACGTGACAAATACAAATGCAAAGATGATAAACAGTTAGGAATGCTAAGTTAAATTCAATGGCTGAATCAATTGTCCATTAAAAGCTGCATGAAGCGTTATTTCGAAAAGCCAATCTCTTAATTGTCAACCAAATTGATTTCGATAGGCCAATACGAAAATATTAAGAAAGATCTTTATTAAAAACAAACACATCCTCCCCGCAGAGTTACGTCGTTCAAAGGGAAGAGAAAAAAGTTGCTGTGATGTTTGCCGTGCCGTAAGCATTAATAATGTAGTTTAAAGATGGCGGCCGCTGTCGGAATGCGCGCAAGCTGAGGGACCAGCTCTCTAGGGCTGCGCCGGAGTCGCTTCATAACATAATCGACGGCATTTTATTTTATTATTTTTCGTATTTACAGATTGTATGCTTCTTTATTGTGCAAAATGTTACTTTCTACAGTAGGAATTTTTAATCGCGTGATTGTGATTTTTCCACCATCGTTATTAAACTTACGTAAAACATTTTTTTATCCATCGAATTAACAGCGTTTGTGTGTTTTTGGAATTTGAAAATTCTATCCTGAATACTTCGTTAGTAGCTTGTGGAAACCGCATATAAATTGTACTTAGTAATCAGTATTTTAAATTCCGTAGCCCAAGATCTATAAGGGAATATTGATTGAGATAATAGTATTGTCGATATTCATCGCGATGTTCGACTGTCGATGAACATGCTTTTGCATATTTATCAGAACCCGTAAGGATGCTTAGTCACAGGCCGGCTCTGTCGCTATTTGATTAGTAGATAGCTTTGTTTGCGAAAAAAATAGCACGGTTATCGCTATATTCTGTTTTTAATGGCAAAAGATAATTTTTTGTACTCGTATTCTAATAGTATTTATCACACAAAATTACGATAAACGAATGCTTATAGTGCTTACGTAAAAATTATATCGTATCGTAAGACTAGTAGATTATAAAATATGAAAAACACTGTCAAACTTAGAGTTCTGTTCTGTTTTAAGTCTTAGTTCAAAGACCCGATAATTTGCGTGATAAATAATTAACTCGATAATTATACACGTAATTTATTGATAGCTACTAAAAGATAAATGATAAAAATGCTTTTATTTTATACAATACTGAAATATTTATTTACTTGATTTTTGAACAAGTTGGTACAATACATTTAAATAAATATTTACTAAATCGCTATATGATAAAAATATTTTACAACTAAGTGCTATAAAATGACACATTTTTGATGAATGATCTTATAACTTAACAATAAGCTACGATTTAATTAAAAAGTGGTGTAAAATTACACAAGATAACAAAATTAGAAAAGCTGTACTTCATTTTTAATTTTTGCAAAAGCGTGTTTGTTTGTTTGTCCTACAATCATACACGGGTATGTATAATTGAGGACCTGTAGAGACATAGGCAACTTTTTATCCAGGGATAAAAACCGCGGGATATTTTAAAAACCTAACTCCAAAAACGGACAAAAGATGGTAAACAATAAATGAGTGAATACCGCCCTTACTCGAGTCGAGACTAACTTTATTTAATAAATAATTACGACTAAACTCATTGTAAAACTATAATCTTGTATTGTATACTTTTATATAGAACTTATATTATTTTCTGTGTTGCATATTACGTAGTTTATCGATATTTTTACTTTTATTTTTGTAGGCCTGTGCTATCGACAACGTTGGTATATTACCTATACTCGGCACGTCACTAGATATCCCTAATTTCCAGGAAGCGGCGCGGGCGCCGACTTCGGTCGGATTCCTCAATCTCCCGTTTTTCCACAACTACGATCTCACAGACTGCTCCCAGCCTTTAAGAGTACTTTAAATCTTCCACTTAACTAGCCAGTCGTTCATTTAATTGCTCTTTTAGTGACCGTTTCACCATCGCCGAGTAACATTGAACCTTTTAGCTTAGGCCCTTCGTACACAAGGTTACGCTAATCTTCCATACCATAGTTAGCATAGTTTGGTTACTTTTTGTAAAATATTTTATTTTTTTAAAAGAGCAACTGCTGAGTTTCTTGCCGGTTCTTCTCAGCAGAATCTGCATTCCGAACTGGTGGTAGATTTATGACGTGTCATAAGAGCTACAAGTTAGCCTACATGAAATAAATAAATTTTGAATTTGAATCTGATGATTTTGGTCTCTAAGCGACTACCGCAACGCAAATTTATAGAGGTCCGTACACTGGCAAACTATGAATTTATATTGCGTTAGTCGCTTAGAGACCAAAATCATCGGGTATCGAAGACTTGCGGAGCCTTGTGTACGAAGGACCTAAAACGACGAATTTTGACGTTTAAATGGCAGATTTTCAATACAATAACTGTCAGAACATCAATTAATTTACTCCTTGGTTAAACATTACTCGGCGATGGTTGAATTCTTCTGCTACTTCTGCCTGGAGAAAGATACAACAAGATGAAGAAGAAAGAGAAGAAGAAGGAGAAGAAGAATAAAGTAAAACTAACCTTTCGGTTTTACGTCGTCCATTGCGATCCGACTGTATGGAGGCGGAGGGGTTTCTGTAACAACAAAAAAATAATGTTATACCTACTCAATTTAATTAATAGCAATCAACTAAGTAAGGCTCTTTTCTCTTTACTCACAAAATATCTATACAAATAAATAAAATTGAAGTGTCTGTTGTAATATCAAAAGAACAGGTTTTTACTAACTGCATACGAAAGTAAATACGGTACTTATACCAAAAAAACAATTTTTAAAATTTTTGTCTGTCTATCTGTCTGTCTGTTTGTTTGTTGCCGCTAATCTCGGGAACGGCTGGACCGATTTTGACGGGACTTCCACTGGTCCTTGTCAATTTTTTTTTGTGAAAAAAAAACAAACAGTCAGAATTACTTTTTAATTATTCAGCATGGCTAAGGTATTTGAAAACATTTATAAGTAGGCAGATATAGCCTTAAAATAAATTCCAAAACGGATACGCCTCTATCGACCACATAATTATTAAATTTATACGTCCATAAACTTAGGTCCCAAGTCAGTATTCTGAGAACTCTGATCTCTACCCACAGGCCCAAAAACAAAACAGGACATAAACAAACAAACGACCTGATCTGGTAGATCAATTATGTCCGCCGGGGAATCGAAGCGCACCCTATATTTTGACCCCATAACAGATTCCATAAAAAACCAGCATAATTTTCGTGTCATTTCGTTTTGAGGAAGTCTGTATAATTTTCGATCGTTAAGTTTTGTACAAATTGTAGGAGACAATGTTGGTAGGTAGTTACTGTAGGTATGAAACACAATTATTAGATATACGATGTATAATTTTATAACATTATATTAATATTATATAAAACCAGTACATATATTAAGTATGTTATTAGGAAACACACCATAATGTACCCTAATTGCAAAACAAACCGGAGGCGCCAGCGCACGCGCTAACGCCCATTCCGATTTTCGGGCGCCATTAATATTTTCGAATTCCGAACGCGCGTCGTGAAATTGTCAATAGTGTCATTTGCAATTCGGCGCCGGCGGCGGCGGACGTGTGAAGTGTGAATATTTTCGACTCCTCCAACAATAATCGAATACAAATCACTCAGACACAATAAGGTTTTATAACGAACGCTAGCCGGGTAGCCGTTTCCAAGAAGTTTTTAACGGCGCATGCGCGAGAAATTTCTAAACAATATCCAGTGTATGCACCTGCATATTGAATTGTTTTCAATTGACATTCAGATATTATCAAGATACCTTAGCTGTAACTTAGATACTTACTGAAAGATCATTTTGATAAAGTTATGACGTACCTACCTACATTCTCGAATCTATGCCAGATATCGTAAAGCAGAAAACAAACTTTTAATAATACCAATCTACCTGATACACTCCTAAGATAAACTTTACGTTTCTTTGGATGGAAAAGGCAATATTAATCAAACTAGCTTTTCCCCCGCGACTTCGTCCGCGTGGAATTAGATTTTGGGGTGGAATTTTCAAAAACTGTGACACACGTACTTCTTTCTTTTTCGTTTCTTCTTTATTTTTAACTGAAAATTCAAATATAAACTTCCATCCCCTATTTAAAACCCTTAGGGGTGGAATTTCCAATAATCCTTTCTTAGTGTGCGCCTACGTCATAAAAGGAACCAACTGTAAAAATTTCAAGTTTCTAACTTCAGTAGTTTAGGCTGTGCGTTGATATCTCAGTCAGTCAGTCAGGACTTTGAATTTTATATATATAGATACAACATGGCTAATATTTAAAAAAAATTGAACCACAAACAAAATTATGTTAAAACAACACGATCATAACAATCAGCCGTCATCTTAATAGGGTTAGAATTATAAACCACAACAACAAGACATCCCTTGACGGGTATCACCAATTAAGAGTTTAAACGCTGAACCCGTTACCATCCTGAAATACTTTCCATGACTCACAATAAGATTCCTTCGCCCAGGAGTAGGCTGAAAAACGACCAAGTAAAAGTAAATGACCCTAAACGACTAGCGTACGAAGAAGATATAAATAATATCAGTTGTTGACTTCTAGATCCGCATGTCACGTACACACTAAACACAATCGCAAACAATGCAAATTTTATCCTTAAACTCTCCGAAATAGACTTTATAAATGCTCCTCCCACGATAGATACTTCAAACGTTTTGCAACGGGAAGCTCTACATCATTACATGTGGAGTGGCATGACTGAAATTTCTTTTGATAGTGTTACGTCATATGTACCCCCAGAACATTAAAGGAAAAAAGACTCTCCTCCGATAATCATAAAGTACATTCGATTAAAAATTAATATCGCATTTGTCAAAACTGTATGAGCCGCGAACTGAAATGTAACAACAACATACGGTTTAAATTCCAATACACCGATATATATACATATATAATATATCGTGTTTCAACTATTGGGTTTTTACCATTGAAAATTTAACCGTATAGTAATTAAGATATGATTTCAATTTGTTCAGACGGTCGATGGAATGCCAACTTATATGATACGAGCTTTAGTATAAACAAGAATGGAATAGCAGCGGTAGTAAGTTTAACAATCTGATACAATCTTCTATTACAATGTAAATAAGACACAGAATTTAGCAATAATCGTAAAACACAATACTCCGATAAATAACTCTATTACGACGGCTATAAAAGACAATATTGAAGAATCAATTCAATACATCTTAAAACATACCACAGCACTCACTTGAATTCTCATGGAGAAATCATTATTACTGCACCATACCTGCATACCTGAGTCTAAGCTGAGCCTATAGTATAAGTAGTACAAGTTTGTCAATTACTAAATCCAAAATACCAAGCCGCATTAGGTCTTTCGCTACGTCCTTCAGTAGCTATAAACTGTGTAAGGAAACCGGTCGTGGTAGCTCCAACTTTATATTGCTATTGCTTTCGACGGATATTAAATATAGGGACACAATTAACTGTACCCGATACCCATGCATAATATGTGCTAAATTACAACACAGTAAATTAAACACACAGTACATACAACAACAAAGAGCAAGACCAAGTAAGATTCATTACGAATAATTGCTGGCAAATGACAAATGAAGATGTTAAAAGACTACAAAAAAATTGCAAAACAAAAACAAAACGAGCTTTGGTGGGTATGTTAAACACTGCGTTGGACGTACCATCGAAGTTGCCATTAAAGGAACTTCAAGCTCGGGATCTCTACGTCTAGCTGTCCTTCAACCTATTTACTCATAATATGCCACTTCAACATGACTCGATGAGATATGTAACTCTGGTATCTCCTACTGAGCTACTATACTAAAGAAATCGACACAGCTCGTCCATTTGTGCAAGCTATTTAGTAAAATTTGGGAAAATCGTAATGCGGCCAATGTTAAGGCCAACATGTGGAGCTAGTGTTAGTAATAGTAACACATAAAAACAACACATTACAAAGCAACAAAATAGAATAGAAGACTGTCTGGGTGCAAGGGCTAGGTTCGGGGTGGTCGATTTGAGAACCTCATTCTTTGCAGTTGGTTGAAAAAAAAACGTAACGCACGGAGCGTTGCGCGCGTGTGAATCGCCAGAAATAGCCCGCCCGAATTATAACATGTCGGATGGCGCCGGCGCACGGCGCCCGGCGGCCGCGGCCCACGCGCCGTGCATTGCGCCGACGACGTTTCCCTCACTTTTTGGACAATTCCGTGACAAGTTTCCTATGGTGGGCCTAAAGGACTCAATACATTGATCTCTTTAGAATAGAATAGAATAGAATAGAAATATTTTTTATTCAAATAAACTTTTACAACTACTTTTGAATCGTCGATGAATCTACTACTGGTTCGGAATGCCCTTCCTGCCGCAATAAACTCGGCGGTTGCACTTTTGCATTTTTTACAATAAGTAACAAAACTATGCTATATACATAGCAGTGTTTCCACAATGAAGTTTCAAAAATGCAAAACAATCCAATACATGTTAAGACAGGCAGACAAAAGCAGACCCATTCCCGTTGGTGGCACCCGTTCACCAGCATGACGCATGATACAGCCATTGCTTCGCTCAACCATATTTGAGGGAACGTAACACACGACACCACCACATAAACGTTTAAATGGAGCATGACATACTTAGGCTAGCCATGTTAAGGCATCGAATTGAGTACTAATATTAAAATACTCATTTTAAGACTATAGTTAATCTATGATTAACATTGGATCTGCTGACCCTATACAAATGACAGCTTAATTATGAATCAGTTTGCAGCGCCACATTTTGCCGTACGAGTGTCTTCGGAACTAATAATTTTGCAAATGGTGCACCGACCGATAAAATTAATCTATGAAATTACACAATAACAATAATGAAATCATAGAGTAATTATTATAGAGGTCTTTTTGTCTCCTCAATATAATATTTATAATAATTAAAATTTATTTAAGACAACCGTGTGCCACTGTGCACACCAGTGCAGCTCCTTCAGGGAGGGCTGTCCCTTCCACCTTAGCTTATTTAATACATAAGACACTCAATGTTAGTCTTACATACAACGTGTTAGTCTTACGTACAACGTATAACGCACAGATTTAGCTAAATCTGTGGTATAACGTTTTTTATATGACGGTTTCGGTACTACATCAGATGACAGGTAGATAATTTTTCATCAAAACAACCAAGATGTTGTCTAATCTCACAATATCTTGGAGCAAAGAATAGTTTCGTTGAAACTTTATTCCCTCATTCAAGGTTATTCACACACTAATATCCATTTGTAAATAAAATGCTTTCGTTTGCTTATCTCTCATACCTAAGGAGACGTTCATTTTATTCCGCTCGACTTAAAACTGATATATGAGATAACTACATTTAATAAAAACATTTAAGTCAACATTATTTCTACTACTTTATTATATTCTGATGACATTTCGGTCACCTCCTAAGCTTTGCCTAAAAAACACAAGGCAGTAAATCTTAAAAACAATTCGAATATTAATTCTGATTGGATGTCAAGAGGTTAACGATAAATAAAGACTTAAATCTGAATAACAGCTTCGAAAATAAGGAAATAAATGGCTTGAGAATGCTGACAGGCGCCGGGGCTGACGTCACGATGCTAGAAGCACAGGAGGAGTGGCCATACTAAAGTCTGCACAAACGTCGTATTAAATCCACTGCAAGCAAAGCAAAGCTAGTACTCGGCTCACACTGCGACAAACATTTCATACACTCCACTTGCGTACAGCGTATTTTCTTCGCTCGCAAATCGCAACCAATAGCAATAATAATTACACGGTTATACGCTTGTGGTGGAAGTAATGCTGTACTGGTTATATCCTTCAAGGCTGTACTAGATCTCGAGTCAAGCGTGGATTTCAGTCTTTAATTTATATTTACAGCAGGTTCTGGCCCTTTTCAGCCGTTTAAATAGCTTAAGTACGTCTTTTGCACGTTCTATATAAATCATGTTGGCCACTCCTCTAATAGCAGTTATTACTTGCGGATAAGGATTCTTTCGTTGGTTTTTCATGTAGCTTAGCTTCGCTTGCAGTGGATATTCGCACCAATTGGCATACTTAGCTCATCAAGCTATATTTAATGTAGGCGGAGATTAAGTCGTCAATGGACACACCTCATTCGTTGTCGACTTGTCGCATTAATACACATAAGTGTCGCGTACCATGTTTTATTCAAGGTGATCGTCTAATGCTGTGCTGCACGTTGCAACCGTGTCTGGATCATCCCTGCTAACTATTCAAAATATTCCTTATTCAAATAACTACACCTTCTTTACTGTATGCTTGTCTGTTGGCTAGTGACTCCCTACGTATCTTGAAGCAGCGGATTTCTTTCGTGTTTTCATATCTACTGATAACCATTGCAGGTGTCACTATTAACACTTTTTATTCAGAGTTGCAAATACGAGAATTATCTTAAAACTTTGTCGAATCTGTGATCAATGACTCATATTATGGACTTTGATATAATATAACATTATGTAACTTATGTATTGGAGTCATCTTTTTTGCAACCCAATTTGAAAATCCATTAACACCAATTTGGTGATTTTGACCGAAAACGTCGGTTACGGAAAATCTGAGATGACTCGTAAGAATTTGATGAAAATTAGATGCTCTCAATACCAACACAAGTACTCACGTACACTTACACGTATCTATCGTTTAATTAATTTTCGTCGCGTTCCATTCACGGTCGTTTTGACACGCTATTTGCCAAAGGTGAAATAAAAATCGACTATAAACCCCGGTCACAAAACCTCTATCAAGATTTTATCGTAGTCAGATCATGGAAAATAATGTGGATTAAAACTACATTGAAATTCGGCACACACTGTTATAATATCGAACTGTGAGTCATATTGTTATCAAGATCTTGGTTTCAGGAATAACACTATATCAGCAGCAGAATCTCTCATTGAATGCACCTTAGCTCCTCAAGAAAAACGTAAGGTTAAGTACGACAAGACGTTGGTCGGTTGGTATACCTACATACATCCCGATCATTGATTGAGACGTATGTACGTAGAACTATGTGAAACGTGTAAGTAATTGGTGACGTGGAAATCTGTTTGGCAGATGTTATATTATGACGATGAAGATATGAAAAATTAGCTAGTCTAACAATAGTATTAATAATTAAAATGGCTTGTCTAGTGTTGCGATGTGAAATCACGAATCGCAAGAGTTTTGGAATGAATTCGGAGATGAACTCTGAATTTGAATTAGAAAATATGAGAAATAGGAAAATGTAGGTATTTCAATTATTTTAGCCTTCGAGCCTGGCACTTTGAAACAAAACAGAATGGGATTCGATATGAAACAATAAAAATAGAAAATCTAAAATACGGAATTTGTAAAACATTACCTAAACATAAAATGGCAAACAATCAAAAATGCCGGATGATTTGGAAATTGATTACAAAAATATAAAACAGCGAGAACGAAAAAATAAGGAATGAATCGCAATTTTCCGGCAAAAGTGTGGAATGGCTTAAACTAAAAAATGCAGAATGTATGGAAATTCGGTCACAAAAATGTTTACCAGAAACGGACTCTTGTGCTTGTATTACGTAGCAACAAAGCTATAAATTCTAATTACAATCTAGGCAACTATGACAAGTATTTCTAAAATACGACAAGCATTTTGCATAAAATTATTACTGTACCAGTAAGTAATATAAATTGCTAAATTAATATTAAATGTTACGAACAACATTCCCGGCATAATAACATAATAATAAAATTATACGTTCTACTACGCATCATCGACGAATGTATTTCAACAGACTAGTTTCATACCTAAGACATGATAAGCTTCGTATCCACTGAATTAGATAAGAGGCAAACTGGGAAGTTAGTGCAAAGTTATGGAGTTGACTTTGCAGCTTTATATGTAGACTTAACATCTGAGGATGCTCCGGTGCCGGTATGAAACGTTCGTCGAATAAAGACGATGTCTGTGGTGTTGCATTGATGTTGTGAGGGTTTCCATGGTGTAGCATTGATATTCTGAGGATTTCTGTGGTGTTGCATTGATATTGTGAGGTTTGCATGGTGTTGCACTGATGTTGTGAGGTTTGCATGGTGTTGCATTGATGTTGCGAGGGTTTGCGTGGTATTGCATTGATGTTGTGTGGTGTTGCATTATTGCATGAATTGCTTGACAGAATGTACAACTTGAGCACTGCTAATTGAAAGATAAGCAAACGAATACTCTCTCTACTATACACTCGATGGCTAATTATTATACCCAATTATACCGTTTGAGGCTCATTGAATTGACCGACATCTGCGTTTATAGTTTATGAAACGAGCCGCTTGACTTAGAAGAATACATTAGAAGACTGGAAGTCTGACCAAACGTTACAGATTCTCGAGCTTGCTGGACATTCCAGTTTTTAACCGACTCCAAAAAAGGAGGAGGTTCTCAATTCGTCGAAATCTTTTTTTATTCTTTTGTCTGTTCCCCCGATTAGGCGAACTCGAAGACGCTTGGACCGATTCGGAAAATTCTTTTTTGTTTTAAAGGGTATACTTCCCAGGTGGTCCCATTGTCATCAGGTCAGGATCTGATGATGGGATCCTGGAGAAATGAAGGGAACTCTTCAAATTTTATAGGCACAATTGATATACTTTATACTGGCGTTTGAAGTCGGTTTTGTAGAAAGAATTTTTACGTTTAGGTATATCATTCGTCAGTGGGGCCTACCAACTGCATCTCATCATCTTCAACAGCCCACTACTGGTTCAGCTTTAAGTCTAGGTCTCTTAAAGATTGGGCTTAGGCTTATAGTACATACAGTATCTTGACCGTACGATCGTAAATTGCTCCAAACAAAATGCTCCAAGTTTAGATCCATCAATTCACTCTTGGTAAAAGATTGTTTCCAACCGAATTAGGACCATTAGAATGTTAAATTAAAGTATGAACTAATCGACCTGTCTTTGTTTTGTGCTCTTTCAAAAACACGTTGTAGGTATATGAATGCTCATAATAATATGAATGATATCAAAATTGATTTAATTTAATAGCTTGACGTAAAACCTTTTTGTCTGACCGGCTATCCTCAAAAGGCCTCTTACTAATGCCGATAAAGCCGTCAACAGATCTGCCGACTTAGAGATGTTATTTTCTGCCAAGTCATGTTGGTACCTCGTGACAGCTGTCAAATTATTATCTAATTAATAGGTAATTATTGGACATATTGCGAAGAGTTTATGGTCGTTGGGATCCCAAAGTGCTGGAGAGGCGACCTCGCATCGGGAAGCGCAGAGTTGGCAAATCCCTCACACTCAGTAGCTGGACCGAAAATCAAATTATTCGTAGCGTAGGTAGGTACCAATAGGTATACCTATTCTAAGCGTGATCGAAGGCGCAATTTAATAAAGTAGTAAATACTGTATATTATATTCTATGTGATTCCAGTTATGGAGTAGGTAGGTATCGAATTCTATATCAATTGAGCATGAATGGAAACCTAAGTTATAATCCGGATCCTATGGAAGTTATACCTAATCCTGATTCATCAATTCTATGAAACTGATGGTTTTATATTATATGTGATGTGTACCTTACATCTTAGGATCGAGTGAGCAGTTTACACGGAACCCTCATCAGTCACGATGCAAGAATATTATTTAGACCCTTAGAAAGGTCTACTGCGTTTCGGTACGCCATAATTCCGTCATAAAAAAATCCATCTAAGATTCCGCCAATAGGTACTTCGAAAGAAGACTTCATCAGAACGTCAGAAGTCATATGAAAGATGTCGCTTGGTTCATTTTTTTACCTGAATGTAAGCGGTCAAAGTCGTGGGCAACAGTTAGTTTACAAGTGCCCAACGCGAGAGAAACGCGGCGCCATTAATAAAGAGACAATAGACAAACAACAAAACAGCGGGAGTCGCCAGACAAGCGATAAACGGTGGGCAAACAAAACAAAAGGCATTCTCAAATTTGTAAAGACATTACATCGAGGAGATCCAGAAATGAGCGATCGGCGACGCGTCGCGCGTCGGGTCGCCGGCGACTGCGGAGTAGGTAATAAAGAGAATTTTACCAGTTTCGCAAGAGCCGGGGTGACCGGTTCCGCCACAGGTGCCGAGTCAATGGGCCGCCGCCGCCGGCCGACGAGCGTGACACACGGCCGATAGAACCTAGCCAACACCCGAGACCGGCCCGGCCCGAGATCATCGATATCCGATAGCGGCTCATCGACGACGACAGCGGATAACGGAAGAAAGTTATCGAGGATTTCCGATGTCGAACCCGACGCCCACGCCCACGACAAAAACTCACATCACCAATTTGTAAGCAGCGGAGCATAAACATTCCCACAAAAGCAATCACCGATTCAATACAAAACTTTTGTCGAATTACAGTCCGTAATAATCCCCGGCGGACGTAATAAGATAACCATTCACAAATTCTACAAAGCAACCCAAAAACATGAACAGACTACAATAAAACGAGAAAAAACCGATCACGAAAATCGAGTTGAGCTTACGCAGTGCGGCGGCGTACCTGCGCCGGCGCACCCGCCCCCGCCCCGCGCCGCGCCCGCGGCCCGCACGGCGCGACATGGCGCCGGCGCCAGTCAGCCGACAAGCAATTATGGCTAAATAAATATCGGCCACGCCGCCGCCTCGACGCAACGCTCAGCAGATGGATTCTGCTATAACTAGACTACATCATTAAATTTTGTACTCGCCTCGTAAATACAGGGAAATGTTAAATGTCTCGCATGTCTGGAACGGTAGTAGACTAGTTAGGGCGCGATAACGCGCATCCGTGGCGTGCGCTGTAATTGGGGGACCGACATCCGAGAAGAGCATTACGGTAATCGGGAGGTCGGGGCCTGTGCTCCGCGATGATCTCTAATCCAGCTCGTCTCCGTCGCGTCGACGCCTGCGCTCGATAAGATAAGGATCCCCCTTCCCTCGAGTGCGTTCGGAAAGCGTCGAGTTGTATAAAAACATTCACAAATAAAGGCCGTCGGCTCGGCGTTATTGGCGCCGATACGCAAACATGCCTCGGGCACGTACTACCATCCGAGATTGATGTGCATGGGTTACTTTACATTCACTTTTAAGTGCATGCCGAATAACTTTTCCTTTATGAGTCATGTATCCAAAAATATCATGTCCGTGAACATTTTTTCCTAACAGAAGTCTTAGCCGAGTAGAGACCACTCTTCGCATAAATCTCCTTGATTTATCGCCTTGCATACAAATAGAAGTCTCTGGAATCAATTTTATTTGCATGACAGACTTAGAATTAAAGCGTAATTAATTACCCAAATAATAAATATAATTTGGCAACCATAAAGACGTATAAATTAAGTGAACCAGGTGTGCCAAAATAAACTTCCATCGATGATTAAGTTTACGACATTTTTTACGATGGCTAAAATTTTAAAATCGCTACCAAAAGTAAGGAGTATTATACCGCGTCCGCATGCTTGTGGCAAACGGCAAACGCCAAACCTCTACAAACGTTTGCCTTGAATTTGGGAATCATCCGCACGCTTGCGAGGGCGTTTGTATGTTCTGAACAGGCAAGCATGACGGACGTCGAACTTGTGTCGGCTTTATTATTTGGCTTAAGTTATTTTACAAATGTTTTAAGCTCAGTATCGATCAATAAATCCTACTAAAATGGAATATGGATGGATGGATGGATGGATGGTTGGATGTTTGTTACTCTTTCAGCCACAACTAATGAACCGATTTGAATGAAATATGGAATAGCGATAGCTCATACCTACATTTTAGCCCGGAAAATTAAGGACTTTCCGCGGGAATTAAAAAACCTTAATCCGCGAGGACGAAGTCGCGGACGTCATCTAGTTGATAGTAAAGCGTCCTCTAATTAAAATTTTCAAAAAATATTTCATGTGCACAATTTGTCCAGTTACAGTTTTAGTATAATATTATAGATTAGTAGTAGTAGCTAGTAGTATGTTCGAAAACACTTGGTACCTAGTACCTACCTAGTTTATTTATTTGAATAAAAAAATATTCTACTTTATTCTAGTATGTACCTACTCAATAGATATTTTGTTTTTTTTCTTTATCAACCGATAGACGTACACTGCTGGACTGTTTATTGCATGGACTTCCTCAGGCTTCGGTCTTGTGCCACCTGTACCCAGTGGCTCCCTGAGGGTCGCCTGATGGTGTCGGTCCACCTATTACCATACCATTATATACCATTTTCCGGTGCGGAGTCGCCACTTATTATTATTAATATATAAAACTAATTAATTAATTAAATTATATAAACAAATCGTCTTCAAAAGTCTTCAGTCGACCAGTCATTCATTTTACGTTTTTACCCACCCACAAAATGAAGATTTCTAAAGGTGCGATACGTAAATCGTAATACTATAACACGTCTAATCGCCGCCAGTGCACAAACGAGACTGAGTGCGCGCAAACGTGTGGACGGAGACGCAAGCGCTTGTGGCAAATTCCCTTTGGTTTGCGATCAAAAGACCGACACTCGATGGATCGGCCACAAACGCTTGCAAGCCTAGGCAAACCATGGCAAACGCTCTATCCGCACGTTTGCGTTTGTGAAGGTTTGCCGAGGTTTGCCAAGCGTGCGGATGCAGCTTTAGATTCCACTTGGGAAAATTCGCGGCAGTAAAAATTAATATAAACAAGATTTATTGTGGAAGCCCAACGTCTTTTAGCTTTTGTAGCGGTCTTTGATAAATTAAAAGATTTCGAACTCTCAAAATCTAACAAACAATTTTTAATAGAAATTTCCGGTGGTTTTGGTAATCCATATAGTGCGGTGGCAGCAAAATCGATACATCAACTAAAGAAAAATATTAACCGATCACCTACAAGGCAATACAATCAATGATTTACAATTAATTAACTACAATTCTTGTGACATATAACCACAGTAGCCAAAGAAGAAAGGAGTAATTTAAAAAGCGATGCAGGTAAACTCTCGCTTGGTTCAGATCTCTAGATAAAATGATAAAGTTGAAAGCATGACTCAAAAGAATGCCTTGAGAGCGTCGCCGGCGCTCTGCGGCAAGTGGGAACAAGCCGCGAAAGTTGACAAAAAACAGTGGCGACGAGTAATCGTCGAGACGGCGGCAAAAAACCGCACAGGTGAGGTCCAGCATTGCAGACACCGGAGGCCATGACGCCGCGTAAATAGCATGCCATACGATTCCACGAAAATTTATATTCAACATCAATTTATACATGGAGATATCCTGAATTTCTTATTTTCTTTTACGTTGACATACGACGAGTTTCCAAAGATATCTTTACATGTATTCCCCAATCGGGGTACACTAATTACCATATACTTTTGCACGTAATTGCCATCGAGTTTGGAGATGTATTTAATAAAGTAAGGAGCTGGTGGGGCAGTAAAAACCCGAATTCACAATACGTCCACTAATGGACTGGACTCATAAATTCACTTCGACATACGATTGTCACAAAGAATACCGAAATGCTTCGGATATGTAATATGATGAATTGGTCGACAAAATGCAGATGCAGTTTATAGAGTAGGTAGGTAAATTATACTGATAAATAATTCCTAGTCCCGATTTTATACAAAACGCATTGTGCCGGTTAACTACCAAGGGCTTCTGTCTGATATTTTTAGTCAATCTGCTGTTTTACTTAATAAAAAAAATCCTTCTATCTCACACTATAGGCAATTCTGCTACATAAAACTAATACTGTAAATATTCAAACGAAATATATTTTTGTTTTGATCCAACAAAAAATATTTCAAATTTTTTGTGCCTTTGTGTAAACTTTTGACAATTTGAGTTAGGAGGTTTTGGCTGTTAACCGTCGATTGGTTGTTTTAAGTCGTTTCATTCAGCATTCTCTCTTGGGAACACATCTGCTGATAAAATGAAACACTGTACGAAGAAATTATTCAAAAACAGTAGGAATTTAGAAGTATTGAGGAGTTATAATGTTAGTTTTCAACCAACGAATTGATCTGTTTAAAACTACTAAGTATGGCTCGTTAATTATTTATTATAGGTTCAAATATTAAGCAATGCGGGAACATAAAAAGGTCAAAGCGTAACCTATTGGTCGAAAAAGCAATAATTATGATACCATTAGGTACCAGTTGAATTTTAAACTTGACGAAAGTGAAAGTAAATCGTAATAGAGAGACGCATTATACAAGGATCTAGTCGGACATTGATGTCAAGTGAGCAAAGACGAAGATTTTAAGGTATTTCCTGCTTTGTCAACGAAAGTTTAAGACGGAAATGGTCAAACAGGCTCGTCAAATAAATGAGCCAATATATACCGGTTTCCAAATGTTTTTGGTTCGACATTAGATGAATTTTTTAAATGACTATACATTTTTTCACAACATACCAATATTTAGGCACATCTAAATGAAAATTTAAATTTTGATGAATAGCTGCTCTTGCTTAAATATTAAAAAAATACTGTATATATAATCGAATAGATTTGAATAAAATTACGGTATTATATACTAGTACAGTTAAAGAGTCAATGAATCACAGAAAAAGGAAGTAAGTAACTATATTAGGGATAAATTTCCAATATTGGATTTTAATGACTTGATCATTTAAATTGCAGATATCCACTTTTTCAACAGCCATCAGAACTTACTCTCCAAGTAGGTATGTAATAAGATATTGAACATACAGCTTGCAAACATGGTAATGTTAATTACGTAGGTTAGGCGGTAGGCGCCAGCGTATCGAATCGATATGGTTTTAATGAGCCAACGCGCCGAAAAGATAATAACCGACGTTTCCTGTTCGCAATTCCAGTATCATGCATTATCGTTTACCTCGATTTATCTGGTCATGTTTTTGGTCCTTCGAATACGGAAGCTTTTAATTAGTGTTTACGTAAAACAAAAGTTTAAGTCTAGTTTTAAATTGTTTTGTTAATCAACAAATCCACATGTAGAAAAACTTGATACCTGACTGCAGTTCTCTTTTTGAAAAGACTCTATTCTTCTTCTTCGAATATCTCTCCTACTAAAGAAGATTGCTCTTGCTCTACTACTAAGTACTATGCTCTTGCTTGTACCACACGAAGCGAAAGAGTTCAGCTGCACTCACGATTCCCCACTACTATTACACTATACTAAACTAAACTTATAAAGGTGTAGTTTAAATAAAATATAAGCTGGCTTTCTTCTTAATTAATATGCCAACACCTACGCGGTTTTGTGTTTGTAGTGCTGACACGTGGGAGGCTGTAGGCGAGACGCCGCTGAGCCTGTGTCAGGGACGTGTTGCGTTGTTCTTACCAAATTTTTAAATTGTGTTTGTGTGTGTGTACTTTTGAATTTTCACCGACTTTTTCAAAAGTAATACTTAAGTTCATTAAAAACTTTATTTTCTTTGTTTCAATGAAGTCAGCTGGAAGGGCAAACGTTGCTAGGTTACATTTCCAATTTACGAAAAAAAACGTAACTCTGGTGACATGCATATAATTTCAAAACTTTTACGAGTAAAAAGCTATTAAGAGAGTAGGAAAAGACTATAGTACAGACTTTCAAGTATAGAGTTATGATAAATTAGGAATTTGACCATACTAATCATGCCAAGCTGAAACTCAATGAATATAATGCAATAGAGGAGTCAGTGTGATTCATGATGGGGAAAGAATTTTCTGGTATGCAATAAGGGTGAATTTAGAGGGAGATTCAATGGACAGATATTATGTCCTGATCCTTTGCCAAGTTCTACTTGTAGTTAATCCCTATAACTGGAAAAATACTGGATTTGCTATTGGTAGGGGCCTATTGGAAGCTGCTTTCGAACATATTGAAGTCAGCGTTCAAGGAGGAGAGGACTACAACAAATACATGGTCTTTATTAAAGCAGAATATAAAGAACGTGACAAAACCAAATGTGTTCAAAACTTTAAATAAGAAAGTGCGCAAGGGCACTCTTATTGTGTGTAGCTGTCTGACCCCCAGACAATATGCAGAAGATTCTTAAAGGGAATCTCTATCATAATTACTTATTAGAAGGGAATAATTTGGGCAGTAAGATATGAAATAGATTTAGTAACATCGGAAAATCCAATAGAATTTTTACACGTTTCTTTACTTAATGACGGAAAACAACCTATTGACATTGCCATAAGTAATGAACGTGTTTAATCTCAATCTAAATTCAGGAAGGTTCAACGCAAAGGTCGGTGGCGAGGAAACTGCGTATGCGCATGGTTTTAAACCACCTGTAGATGTTCTAACTTGTCTACCGCCAACTGTATTAGCTGCCGACACCTTAAATCCAGTAAATAGATTATTAATATCTTAAGTCAAAGACTGCGTTTTGCGGTGAAGAAAATTGCGAGCTCTCGGATGAAAGCCTGGATGTAAATAGCTCAAAATTCTACACTTGGATATCCTGGAGATTTCACATTGAAATTTTCTTTATTTCCCCATTATCAGGTGTTCGCTCCCAACGCTAGCTGGTGGACTTGAACCCAATGTTGGATCAACAAATCATCATTAACCCCAAATTCATGCAAACTTTGGATCTTTTGGTTTAAGTCAGTTTTACGAGGCATACTCCCACGCCCAAGATGGACTTAAGAGAGAGGAGGCCTTGGCTGAAATGAGAGCGAGCAAGCCTACAGAAGTACGAAAGTCATCGACCGTTCTAACCTCTCCTGATCCTAAGTTGTGAGTTGGAAGTTGGCACGTCTATAGATGCCACTAAAGCTGACGCTAGCTACGCTCGACAAATTAAAAAGTTAACGTCGCGCGGCTGGCGTCGCGGCGTGGCGGCGCCGGCGCCGTGACCTTGGCTACTTATCGCGGACGACTGACCCTCGCAGATTAGTGCTTGCTACATGTACGCGCTACATGCTCCGCGCCGCCTGACGCCGCGCCTCGGCCTCCGCCCCGCCTCGACGCCTGGCGCCAAGTAAAAGTGATAAATTCTTACGGCCACGCATTCCAATACCAATAATGAGCCCACACGCCGCCGCTAACTTGCCAACTGAATTCCAAATTGTAGTATTAAATTTGTAGGATGGATCAGAATGGTAATGATGAGTCGACTGTTGAGTGTTTTGGGGATATGACTGGGAACTTTTGGGATTTCCTGTAGACATAATAACTCGACACTCGACTAGATGTAAGACGACCACTGATAGCAGAACTCAAGAGTATTGAATTGGTAAAAAGGAATGTATGTGTGACTTTTTGAGGTTTCGTGTAGACATGCATTAGACTCTTGAATCGATCTAAAACAACCGCTTTGTCAAAGCTCAGAATCTATTAAAGCAATGTAGGAGTGATGATGAGAGTACGATAGGAATAAGTGTGTGACCTTTGGGATTTCGTGAAGATATGCATTAGACTCTCGACTCTATCTAAGACGACCGCTGATGTCAGAACTCAATCTATAAATAGCTCGCCGAACACCAATGTTGTATGTTTACGCTGTACAATCAACTCTGGCGATGGAAATTACACTAAACTGACGTTAGACAAAATGTTATTGAATATGGATGGGCGAGTTATCATGCCAGCGAAGATGACGCCATAATCGACGTAACGACAGATACAGAAGCAAACAGTAGCGATAAAAACACTGATATGAGATAAAGACCTGCAATGGCACCGCGCCGGTGCAGCGTTCACGATACGTGGATTCACGTGAAAATTAACGCTCAGAAGAATGGGTGGGCTGCCAGCTCATTAGCTCGGCAATCTAAACAAGTTGAGATAAACACAAATAGGTTAGGTCGTGATAAGAGTTCATCACGGGATGCGAAATCGCGCTTTTCTACTTGCTACGAACGATATTACTAATACCTAAATATATTCTTAGGACTAGGTTTAGTTACGAATATTCACTAGTTCTACACGGGATCCATTCATACCGAATCACTGTCAACGTCGAACGGCCGTTCACATTTTACGAATGGTCCGTCACAGAGCGGCGGCCGCGCCACGTCTTCGATATCAGGCGGCATCGAATTCCATAACCGTACACCGAGAGGCGATCACGGATCAGCCGGCGTACACCGCGGCGCGTCGCGACACATGTTTACATCACTTGTTGCGCGGTGGCGGGTCAACGGCCGCGGGAGCGATCGACTGATCGAGTGGTGGCTGGTCGGACACGTACCGGGCTCGCAGAGGCGACTGTAGTGGTAGGGGTTGCAGCACTGGGGCTCCTCGCAGTGCGGCAGGCGGCGCAGCTCGGCCGGCTCCCGCAGGTCGGGGTAGCGGCAGGCGCGCAGCACGGCCAGGCGCAGCGCGGGGCCCGCGGCCGGCACGCACGCCGCGCCCGCGGGCCCCGCGTCCAGCGCGCGCGCCAGCCGCCGCAGCTGCTCGTCGGGCACCGGGGGCGCGCCGCCCGCCGCGAGCCGCCGCCGCAGCGCGCGTCTCCGGAACATCACATGCCGCCGTCACGACACACTCCACCACGCGCGGTGCGACGCCCGGCGCGACATCGCGGACCGAGTGCGTTCTGCGGACTGACTGACACGAGCGAGGCCGCCTCGCCACCGCCGCTCGCTAGCGCATCGTCGCCCGGAGCGACACCTGCACGCGCACACTTTACCCCACCAGACACTTTTTTTTCTTATTATTTCCTTTCATCTGCCCTTGTCGGTGCCTCATTCAATAGATAAACAGCAAAACACGTGCCCGGATGTTGTCTACTTACGGCTTGTTCGGAAGACGCCCTCATTTATGACTGAAATATAGCCATAACTTAGAAGAGGACGTAAACTGCGGTAATTACGCCATTAAATTAACTCAACACGAAGGTGGAGTGCAGCTGTTATTCCAGCATTTCATGGCAAGATATTTCATTTAGAAATATTGTAGACCTGTGACACAGTCATTGCAACAAAAATGGAGGTAGGTACTACGAGTCATCATCCTAATACAAATTAGGAATCGCGCCTTTTTTTACCTACATGTTTTTATATCTTCGAATGAAGCGTACTCATATAATATCGATAGAACTTCACTTTGCAAGTTCGTTTGATCATATATTATATCTGCTGATTTGAGAGATAAATCGTCATCTAAATATATAAAAGGCAAAGGTGACTGACTGACTGACTGACTGACTGACTGATCTATCAACGCACAGCTCTAACCACTGGACTGATCGAGCTGAAATTTGGTATACAGGTAGCTGTTAGGACGTAGACATCCGCTAAGAAAGGATTTTGGAAAATTTCAACTCCAAGAGGGTTAAATAGGGGTTTAAAAAATCGAACCTAACGTGAGCGAAGCCGCGGGTTAAAGCTAATTAAATATAATTATTTAAAAACACTAATAGTGAACAAGCATTTATATAACTTAATTTGAAAAACTAACAAACTTATCGAAATAACTGAATGGGAATAAATTATTGTTTCTGTTGCAAAAATATTTTATCTAAGTTTAAATTTTTGAAGCATACAAAAATAAAAAAAAAGATCAAGTTATGGTTTCAGTTCTCTACTTCGAAGACGAGTCATGTCAAAAGTGAAAATTTTATTAATTATAGAATTTTTTCACTTGTCCATTTAGGGAGAAATCACCCTACCAGTGGGCAATATTCCCGCACTGGCAAGTATTTGCGGGGGGTCGCGACACGCGCGGGGCGGGGCGCGGCTGGCGCCACCGGCGGCGTCAGGTGCGCGCGCGTGTGTGAGTGCGGCGCCACCGACACACGCTACACTGACCGACTCAAGCACGCATTTGTGGCTACACTCATATTGCCTCTGAAAGACAAATGACAATTGGTGCTATATTATAAATGCGAAAGTGTCTTTATATGTTAGTTTGTTCTTCAATCGTGGAGCTATGGATTGGTTATTTTTTAATATGGGTATAGATGGAAACCTAGACAATGACGTAGGACACTTTATTATAGGGAAACAAAGGAAAACAAAACAGCTTCTCGAGGAATTTTTATAAACCTCACGCAGATGAAATCTAGAGTAACGCCTATTAATTCCGATATCAGCGGGATTCGATACCACAGTTTTCAAAAAATCAGTCCCTGGGTGTTAGTCAAATTCCAACCATCCCTTCAATGACAAAATGATTTCATCGTATCGTTTTATAACTTCCGTGGTTCTACAATCTACATTACCTATTGGGGTATTTCACTGATCAATCAAACTTTTTAATGCATTCGTAACACATGTTCGCTTATACCAACTTGCCGTAAACTCATTATTTTAAGTTTACAAGGAACGTAAAAACTGAGTAATGTAATTAAAGTTAACAGTTCTGTTCTAAGTTTTATTCTATGGCAGGTCGTCAGGTGGAATGCGCGGCGACATGCAACAAGCTAATATCATCGTCGATTACGCGAATCTTCGTATCTCGGACCTACCCCCAATTGGCTTTTGCCAACCGTGTTCAACCACAAACGTAAGCTTATTACAATTTTTAACCCCGACGGGGTGTTATAAGTTTGACGTGTGTGTGTGTGTGTGTGTGTGTGTGTCTGTGACATCATAGCAGCCGAACGGATGAACCGATTTTGATTATTTTTATTTTGTTTTTTTTTTGTTTGAAAGGTGAATTAGTCAAGAGTGTTCTTAGCTATGTTTGATGAAAATCGGTCCAAGATGGCCGCCACCACAAAATGGCGCATTACATATTTTTATTTTAACGATTACTGACTAGCGATTAGGATGTTGTAACATGTCAGGGGTATATTAATTAATCTCAACCTATAGCCGACCCACAAGTCACAACGGTTTGATTTTAAGTGTCTCAAATGAAAAGGGCTTAGCCTTTAAGACATAGTCCATCAAGGTGGCTCAATGTGGAAGGCAGACTACACACGCGTTTAAGAACACTATCGAAAACTCTCAGGCAAGCAGATTTCCTCACGATGTTTTTTTTTTATTATTCGATGACAAGATAGCCCTTGACTGCGATCTCACCTGATGTTAAGTGACGATGCAGTCTAAGACCTAGTAGCGAGCTAACTTGGAAGGAGTATGGCAGTGTACTCATACCGCTAATCGTTTCCAATACGCTATCGTGCCGGAACGCTAAATATCTTGGCGGCACGTCATTTACGGTAAGGTGGTAACTAGCCACGACCAAAGCCTGCCACCAGACAAAATTGCGATGTTTATCTTCAGCGTTAAAGCAAGCGATATTCAATTGCCTAAAATGCACAAAGCTTCGGAAAGCCAGAAATGCTTGCATCGAACCTTGAACACTTAAAAAAAGAGTCCGTCGCCTTATCTACTAGGCTATAACGAATTGTTATCAGTCATATAAATATAGTTTTTATTTGAGGCTATCACTATTTAATAGTCATTGTTTTATACCTAGTATATTATTATTATTATTCTAAATTAATTACATAGACAAATATTAATATTATAAATGCGAAAGTGTTTTTGTTTGTTGGTTTGTCCTTCAATCACACCGCAACAAAGCAAAGGATCTATGCGATTTTTTGCATGGGTATACTTAGTGACATAGGGACTACTTTTTATCCCGAAAAATTAAAGAGTTCCCGAGGGAATTAAAAAACATCAATCCACGCAGGCATCAACTAGTTAAACATATATTTTTTAGGAAACAAGTAAAAATTACTGATCAAGTGCTTGCATAGACTTCCTCGTGCCTCAGTCTTGCGCCGCCTGTATCCAGCGACTCCTTTTGACTCGTCTGGCGTCGTTGGTTCACCTAGTGAAGGAGGGGTCTGCCAACACTGTTCTTTCCAGTGCGAAATCGCCATCCCAGCACCTTGAAAGCCCAACAGCTATCAGTTCTTCGAACTATGTAAGTAGGTATATTTTCCACCCATTCCCACTTCAGCTTCGCAACTTGATGAACCATGTCTGTAACTCTGGTTGTCCTACGGTTCTCCTCATTTGATCTTGCAGGAATACTCCGAGCATAGCTCTCATAGACGAAAATAATAATAAATAACACATCTGTTTCACTTTTTAATCTATGCCAGACTAAAACACACGATTAACCGTCAATGGAATCTTAATTAATAGGTAATTGGTTTTGTGGTTTTCCGTTGCGATACAATTGTGCTTTGGTTGAATTATTGCACATTATCCTTCTAAAAGTGATTCTTGCATGCCAACCCTAATAAAACAAAAGCCTATTTGTAATAAATTTTGACTGTCAATCGAAGAGTAAAAACAATTTTGTTTCTTAACATTTTTTTAGTATTTAACTAACTAGATAGTACAGTAGTAATCTTATTGATTATTATGCTCAAATAAAAAAAATGTATATAGTATGTATTATTAAATAAAAAATAAACAACAGGTATAATCTAAATATATAAAAGGCAAAGGTGACTGACTGACTGACTGACTGACTGACTGATCTATCAACGCACAGCTCTAACCACTGGACCGATCGAGCTGAAATTTGGCATACAGGTAGCTGTTAGGACGTAGACATCCGCTAAGAAAGGATTTTGGAAAATTTCAACCCCAAGAGGGTTAAATAGGGGATTAAAAAATCGAACCTAACGTGGGCGAAGCCGCGGGTTAAAGCTAGTAATATATAAAATAACAAAACTGAGCCAGAAGATAGAGAAATGAAAATGAGATAGGCACTAGGTAGGCAGACAGACCTATTTATAGACCAAATATCTTGAAGGTGTGATAATCATCGAAAATTTAAAGAAAATAATAGGTAGCTATATGATATTTAATTTAATAGAATATAATAGCTTTTGTGCAAATAAACTTTAACAAAGTGTTTTTGAATAATATAATAGGTAGATATAATATTAGTTCCCAAAAATGAGCACATCTGTATCACGCGCTAGGTGGCTAGTCTATGACGGGCGGCGGAATGCGCGGCGACATGCATCAAGCTAATAAACAACAGCCGATAACGCGGAATCGTTCACATTTCGCATCCGAATCGCTCCATCGACCGTCACCGCTCCATCGCTGGCCGTTTCAACCGCTCCATCTAGGGTTGTCAAGTTCTAACATTTCGCGAAATCAAATCAATTTATTGCAAATTAAAAATTCAAAAAAAAAAATTGTTTTTGGCTCAGTATCGATAAAACATCCTCCGATTAATATTTTCAAAATATATTTCAGTACAGAATTCGTCCCGTTACAGTTTTATTATAAGTACCTATAGATAATAATATGGTAGAAAAAAATCGTGTCTACATTGTGGCGGTAAAAGTTAAAAACTTTGTATGTATTACCAAGTTTTTGACGACCTCAATGGCGCAATGGTGAGCGCTGTGATCTTATAACTGGGAAGTCTCGGGTTCGAGTCCCGGCGGGGGCAATTTTCGAATTTATAATTTTTGAATTGTAATTGTTAATTGGTTGGTCTGGTCTAGTGAGAGGCTTTGGTCGTGGCTAATTACCACCCTACTGTCAAAGACGTGCCAGAACGCTAATGCGCTTGGCGAGACTATGGCATGTAGAAACAGATTAGAGGTATGGGTTGAATGTACACTGGCATATCCCTTCCAAGTTAGCCCGCTACCATGGACCGCATCGCCACTTACCATCAGGTGAGATCGTAGTCAAGGGCCATCTTGTCATCGAATAAAAAAGTTTTTTCTGATGTAGCATTGCTTTCGCAATCTATATGGCATTGTTTTGACCGCAAAATAAATAAAGTTGGTAATTTTTGCACGTCTATTAATTTTGAACGAGGTATAATATTAGAATGGAATAGAATAAAATAGTTTTTTATTCAAGTAAAATAAGGTTAACATTTATTCTTCTTTTCTTTGGTGAATGGTTTTTTTTTTAGTGCCAAGCCAGCACAATGCACTTCGCCAATGTCAAGTACCTAAGTAGTTTGAAAAAGACACAAAGAAAATTGGTCGGTGAAAAAGTGCCGGTTTTTATTCATCTGTAATAGATACAAATTGCTTTTGAATTTGAATCGTCAAGTGCATCTAACATTAACTAGATGTGAATTATTCTGTCTCAGACTTGACTGCAATAAATCTAATTCCTGCCGAAAGATGGAGCGCGCTGCTCACTGCAGGAAAGTTACAGCGATACCTACTTGATTCAATTTCCTAACTTCATATTATCTTATACGAAGTTCCACGCTTTGGCTACAGATGGCTTTACTTTGTGATTTAAAACAAAATAGGACATGATCTTAGATATTTATATGATACTCGCTATTCTTTTATTTAAGGCCCAAGACACGGATCTGCCCGCGAAATTCAAATTTAATTTGGTTTTTCGCCGTTTATAAACTAATACGACAAAGTAGGCTTATGGTATGCAAATTGCGATAATGGCAGTATCATCTTCACAGGTTTATATACTAATCTTTACGTAAAAGTATCCAGTTTAAGAAATTAATCAAAATAATGACTAATTTGTGAGTAGCTCACGTCAAACTCATTATTTTGATTAATTTCTTAAACTGGATACTTTCACGTAAAGATTAGTATATAAACCTGTGAAGATAATACTGCCATTGGCGCAATTTGAATACCATAAGCCTACTTTGTCGTATTAGTTTACAAATTGCGAAAAACCAAATTAAATTTGAATTTCGCGGGCAGACCCGACTCTTGGGCCTTAAAGGTTCCGTTTATTATCACTAACATCTAATAACAACCGTTTAAACCCATTAAACCGTATAAAGAGCTATGCTATTCTACTAATACTATATCATAGATAAAGAGAGATTTGATTTGTATGCATATAATTTATCTATGGTTGAGGTCCTATTATGCGGAAGGATCTGAAAACTCACTACACCACATAATATGACAAAATAAATTCTTATCATTTTATGAATAGAACAAAGAAGTCGTAATCCCTTTCTTTTATTAAGTATTCAAAAAATTCAAAATTCAAAATTTATTTATTTCATGTAGGCTAACTTGTAGCTCTTATGACACGTCATTAATCTGCCATCGGTTCGGAATGCAGATTCTGCTGAGAAGAGCCGGCAAGAAAGTCAGCAGTTGCTCTTTTCAAAAAAAAAAATTTTTTTACAAAGCTATGCTATGTATACAGTGCTTCCACAATAAAGCTTCAAAAATGCAAAAATGCATACGTAGGTTATCAATCCTCAACCATGACGAATGGTTTATTTGTGGAATTGGTTTGTCCTTCAATCATGCAGAGCGCACCGAATCGACTTGCTTTTTTGTGTTGGTTTAGATATGGACCTCAAAATGACAAAGGGAGTTTTTCCCCCGAAGCAAAGGGCTCTCCTGGGATTTTGAAAACCTAATTTCACGCGGACGCAGTTGCCGACAAAAGCAGAAATAGCAAGCAACCAAGCAGCTTCCCGTCCACGTCAAGTTGGCCGTTACAAAATGACTTCATAATAGGTAGGTACCATACCGTTGACAAGAAAATAATAATTGTATTTATTACTGTAACCACAACTATGACGGAAGGAATGTAGCCTATATGGGCTACATTTTATCCCGGAAAATTAAAGAGTTCTTAACTTTGTTGTTCTTTAAGAACTCTCTAAAAATATCCACGCAACGAAACTAAATAATTGAATAGGTACATAAACCTAATTGGTTATATTCTCCAAGCCTACCTATTGTATGCTTAAAGCGTCTTTTTAAGGTTTTTCTATGATATATCCATAAACTCTACAATGGCTCTACATAATATTAAACAACACACACAGCTACCGAATGATTTTTTTAATCAACATTATAGTAAATAAGCTATTACTAACTATTATCTATTAAAGGAAAAACTGCCTATTAAAATAGGTACGTAAATATTGCAATTATCTATATAATTCCCTTTTAAATGAAAGAAAATAGGCAATGAGTCCTTTGAAATTCGTTACAAAGAGTTAAGAACTGAAAGCTCTCCAAAACACGTAATTAATGAACTTTACTATTAAAAGCTTGATTATGAACAGTTTGAAAGCTCCAAGATAACACTAATAAAATATCCATACCCGAGTCGTCTACAGCCATTCGTTATAATTTGATGAACCTCATTGAATCACAGTTCACTAAATTCTTAAAAAATAATTTTAAAAAATGTTAAAGTTACAGTCCATCTAGTATATTCACTGTAAAATTACTTATGTTGTAGTCCATTGAAAGTCTACCAAATAAATTATAATTGAACAATAAATGTTATGATTTGTCGTGTTTAGTTGTAATTTCATACATGGCGGCGTGATGCTTGCCCGCGAACCGATTGAGGAATGGCGGGAATTCGCGAAACGGGGTGTATTTATGTGTTCAACGGCGGAATTGTGAATGAAACTTGATAAATTAATTGTGCAGGGGTGGATGTAGGTTGGACAGCGCTCTACGGCGTAGTGCGTAGAGTCTACGCGCTCCGGAAGCAAGAAAGTACTGCCACTATGCGTCGCTGCGACCCCTATTATTATTTAATAGCAGTAACACTTTTGCTCAGCCAAAAACAAAAAGTTCGGAAAGGGGAGGTCTTTGCTCAGCTGTGGGATGATTTGCAAATAAAGAAAAAAAAATTGTGTACTTGTAGATAAATAAATAAATATGTGTTTCGAAAGACTTTTTTTTTTCTGTTTTTGTTGTAACTCTAGGGTAAAAAAATGGAAACTGATGATGAACTTAATCTGAGAACTAGCGCCCAGTAACTAGTTAGTGGGGTGAAATGAAGATGATAAAAACCTTCCGCTTTAATGTTTATTAAGTAATGCATTATTTTTATATTTTTTATTGTTTCAGACTCACAATACTAAGTATGTGAGTCTGAAAAAATCATCTATCATCATGGAATGATGAAGAGGGGGGTACCCTCTGCGACGGGGGATAAAAATATTTATCTTTTGTATTTTGAAGAAGGACGGGAAAAGTTGTAATAATTTTTAAACTTTTTTTCAAGGACTATTTAGTCCTTGAAAAAAAGTTTAAAAATTTTCCAAATACAAAATATAAACGTACGTACTTTCTACATATTATTTGCTTTTTTGTAGCTAATTCAAATTACAACGTATGCTTAACGAACTGTTGAACTTTAATGTTAGTTGAAGGTTGAAGTGAAGACAAAAATTAGTCATTATTTAGAAATTAGGATAAGGAATCAGCACAAACTTAACTAAGAAGATGATCTTGAGTACCTATTTTATAAAATAAGGTTTTTCAACGACGCCTTTTCAAGCGAAGAAATGCGAGCCCTGACACCCGTTGATGTCTATTCAAGAGTAAAGGTGATACGGTGATACCTACATGGGAAATGCCTGCTTAGATTATTTCGCGTGATTTTTTCGAAATAGGTTGCTTATACCTTTCAAGAAATAGGTAATTAATTTATAAATATTTAATATTGGGTATTTCGCTGATTTTTTATATGTATATTTAAAAAAAAGCTGTAAATATTATAAACACTTTGGCATTTTTCTTTTTTTAATATCTTAATAACTAGTCTCGGAAGTAGACAGCTTTAAAGTTTCCTGTTAGACAGAGAGAGCGCTACTGGCGTGTGACCTCACAAGTCAGTAGTTCCATAATTTCTATACACTCAGACTCTCCATAAAAGAGAGACAGATATAGTCGCAATAAAACAGCTTATGACTTATCTATTTGTTTTTTAACAGATTTATTTTCTGTTTTTAGAAATGTTATTCTTTTATGTTACATTTTCGGTTATCACATCACTCTAATAATAATATTTTTTATAAAGGCAAAAGTTTGTACGTGTGTGTGTGTGTGTTGTATTGTGTTGTTTATTCCTCCGTCACATCACAATGAATCAACTAATTTGGCATGTTTGGAATGGAGATAGCAACGGAGATAGAATGGATAAAATGTAGCCTATGTGTTAATCTTTGGTATGACCCAGGTTTAACACATAGGCTGCATTTTATCCCGGAAAACCTTAACCCACGAGGACGAAATCGTCTAGTAATTAATAAATATCAACATTTTGACAACACTCAAGTACCCAATTGGTACAATTGCATTGTACAAAGCGCCATCACGCGCCGCGCGTCACTCTGTCTAGAAATGATTACCTAGAAGTTATTAGTTATCTACTGTCCAGCAAGAACATAACACAAACGCCGATATGTTACGGGCAATCGAAATAATAATCATACGCGCTCATACCTGCGTGGCGGAGATCGGCAGATTGGCAGCCTCTGGCCGGCGGCGGGCGCGACGCCGCGGCGCCGCTGCGGCGCCGTCACCGGCCGAGCGGATAATTTGTACAATCCATACAAATAAACAAAATTGAAGTGTCTGTCAGTGTATCTCGAAAGACCGCCTCGTTGGATGAGGTCCTGGGTTCAATTCACGCGTTCGTTCAAAAAATATATTTTTGTTTGGTGGGAGACTTTGACCGTTTCTGGTAACTACCACCCCACCTTGTGGAATATAGGGTGTCTGCCAACACTGTGCTTTCCGGTGAGGACTCCACAACCTAGAGACTGTCTGGTGGGAGGTTTTGGCCGTGGCTAGTTCCATCCTACAGTCAAAGACGTGTCGCCAAGCGATTTAGCGTTCTGGCACGATGGCGTGTAGAAACCTACTAGGGGTATGGGTTAAATGTACACTGCCTTATCCCTTCTAAGTTAGCCCGCTACCATCTTAGACTGCATCGTCACATACAATCAGGTGAGATTGCAGTGAAGGGATATCTTGTCATCGAATAAAAAAAATATGTTAGGTGTTTCTATCAAGAAATTTTCAATAGGTACTATAAAGTTGGCGGTGTGTCACGCCGTGCCTCTGAGAGCACGTAAAGCCGTCGGTTCTGCGCCTGAACTCTCCCCGGTCGTCAGTCGCGGGCATCTAATTTATAATAATATTAATAACTATGAATAAATAAAATTTAAGTCGCAGAAATCAATGACAAACGTCAGTAATTTCTGCGATCGAATCAGAATCCCTAAAGAAACTTTTCTAATTACATATATTAAATGATAGCACCTGTATGTTTGTCTGGATTTAACCTATTTTCACAGGACTTTCACGAAGTTAGGGTGTACAATAAGGCTGATAGGTATAGCTAGAAAGGGCTATTCATATACATTTTCACATACTTCACGAAAACCAATGGTTCAGTGGTTTAGTGCAGCGACTCTAGCAAAAAAATTAGAAAGAAAGACACGTTTATTTTATAAATTGTGCCACACATCACCCAATACTTAGATTAAGTTATCTAAATTAGGTTGTCACGGCGCTTCCACCACTTGAGCATTAAAGACAAAAGGCGTCAAGCAGAAGAAGCGCCGGAACAACTAAGTCAAGTGTGGCACAACCCGGAAAAAGGTCTCAACTAAGCTTAAAGCTGTACGCTTTGTAAGTTTGTACATGCACAAGAGCTTACAGCGCTGATTTTCAGCCAGGACCCCGATTCGGGTGGCGCCACGGAATTCTACAAAATTAAAGATCTTTCCAACGACACCGACCTACGCTACGTGTACCTCCCTTACTTGTACAAAACGGGGATTTGTTAAATGATGTTTAAGCTCACTGACTGCTCCCAAAATAAGACAGATTTTTTGTCTGTGGCTTCCCACATTATCCTGTAGTTCTCCAGTCTGACCACTACACCGGAAGTAACGAGGGGAAGTCCTGAAAGCAATATGCGTCCACATAAAAGGCTCGCTAGTCGCTAATAGCACGCGGGAGTACCTGCGCGCGAGAGATTGGCAGACGCTGGGCGGCGCGGGCGGGAGCCGGCGGGAGGCGGGACGCGTCGACGCCGCGCGGGCCGCCGCCGCAGCGCCGCGTCGCCAGCGCCGTCGCCGCCGCGCCGCCTCCACCACACCGACCGGTAGCGACCGGTACATTGTATAATTCATAATAACAACACATAATTATATTTATCTTATTATTTGTATACGTACCTAATAAATGTACTTACGAGTACCTATTCCGAAAATTAGCCGTAGAACAAATTAAATAAATTGCAGAAATTGTCTCTGGTCTAGTCTGGTGGGAGGCTTTTACCGTGGCCAGTGACCATTCTACCGTCGAAGACGCCAAGCGATTTAGCGTTCCGGCACGATGGCATGTAGAAACAGATTAGGGGTATGTATGGGTTGGATGTAACTGCATCGTCACTTACCGTCAGGTGAGATCGATGTAAAGGACTATCTTGTCATTGAATAAAAACTTTGAGAATATAAAAGAAACTTACAAAAAGATTTGTCCTAACTGACTTTGACTGGAGTTGAAGACGCGGGCGAAGTCGCGGGCGTCCCCTAGTTTAAATATAAAAATATATCATTGACTTAGATCATTGAGATATATTATGCTAAGTAACGATAAGTTTAGGGTTCCATAGGTTACTATTAAAAAAGAACCAAACTTCTTCTGAGGAAGGCCTTTGGGGAAAACTTTTCAAATTGTTTATTTACGAAACTAGTATATTACTTAAATATTATTCTTTAATGATGAGTTTTAGATATTCAAATAAACATCACAATCGTAACTGAAGCCCGTTATGCCCAAAACAGGATTTGAATAATTCAGCACGAAGCGCTAACATGATTTATCACCTGATGCGGACGATTGATTTGTATTATCCGATGGATATCATTTTCATCAATCACAGCGCTTCAGTCGATTTAAAATTCATATTTCCCATGTTTATTGGAAGGGAATATTTTCCATAGCCTGTTATTATGTTCATTCTAACGTGAAACGGAACGGAACTTGTATACTCTGTGAAAATACCACGAACACATTTTTATAAAACAGAGTAACAAGAAGTAAATCAAAATTCAAAATTATTTATTTCTTTCATATACTTAGGTCAACTGTGGTTCTTATGAAAAGTCAAGATTTCAACTTGCTTCTTTACCGCATGATTGCAGCAAACCAGCTGCAACAGAGTAAAGTTTTGACGTGATTTTTGGCATGGGGATAGAAGATCTGAAAAGTGACATAAGCTACTTTTTATCCCGGAACAAGTTTGCCATTTTATGGTGGCGGCCATCTTGGATTTGAAATTTATCATAGTGTATAGTATTCTACTAGTCAAGCCCTTTCATTTGGTAAATTGGTACCCATATTGAGGGAGTTGTGAAAAAATATGTAATCCGCCATTTTGTAGAGGCGGCCATGTTGACCCGTTTTTCATCAAACATAAGAACACTCCCGACTAATTCACCTTTCAAACAAAAAACCCAAATCAAAATCGGTTGATCTACTCAGGAGTTATCAGTTATGACGCCACAGACAAACACACACACTCGCATGCACGCACGCACACAAGCACGCATGTCAAACTTATAACACTCCGTCGTTTTTGGTCGGGGGGGGTCGGGGGTTAAAAACAAAACTTTCCCGCGGGATTTTCAAAACCTAACAATGGAGCTAGGTTAATTCCGATTTATGGCACTACTAACGTAAAGCGTAGGTGTAGGTATTAGCTAGTTAATGCTAAAACTAAAAGCAAGCAATTGTTTATCCATAAACAAAGTCAATCAATCCGTATACAGAAAATAGAAGCAATACAATTGTTTACGTCTACTCTCTACAAGCATCGCCCCAAATATAGTGCTTATCACCCCGATTTTGGGTGTGTTTCACCTTAATTTGGTCGTTTTTGTGTGAACTGAGCACAGCGCCACTGTGACGACTGGGTTTGGCGCCAAATTGAGGCGCCTGGCTCGCACATGACGCCCGACACTAAAACAATTTGGTATTCTTTTAATAGTTTCATTTGTTGTCCATAAAACATAATATTCTATTTACACGAGACTTACACTAATTAGGCGATGTTTTGTTACTGTTAAATATTTACAGTCATACCTACTACTTATAAAAAGGTTCATGTAACTTAGAGCTTAGTAAGCTGTCGCGGGTCGTCGCGCGCGTTTTTATTTTCTATGTAAAACTGTTGGCGCAATTCCCACTACCGGCACTTACATAGAAAATAATAATATAAACATAAAAATTCTTTTTAAAAACCCGACTTCAAACGCGACTACAAATCATATATCAAGTGTGCATTTAAAATTTAAGAGTTCCCTCGATTTCTCCAGGATCCCATCATCGTATCCTGACCATGACCATGGGACGACCTTTCAAACAAAAAAATAATTTTCCAAATCGGACCATGCGTTTTCGAGTAATCCGTACAAATTGAGAACCTCCTCCGTTTTTTAATTTGGTCAAAAAAGCGCGCGATGACCCGCGACAAGCGCGCGCTGCGCCACCTCCCACGGGTCGTCGTCGCGTGCGTTTTTATTTTCTACTAGCTGATGCCCGCGACTTCGTTCGCGTGGATTGAGGGTAACTTTTTATTTTTCCGAGATAGCCTATGTGCTATTCCCGACTGTAATCTATCTCTGTGCCAAATTTCAGCCAAATCGGTTCAGTCGCTGCGACGTGATTGGGTAAGAAACATCCAAACATCCACACTTTCACATTTATTTTATAATATTAGTAAGATGTAAACTTTTTACACAACGTCCACTAACTACGATACGGTCGCGCTGTCGCGCTAGTAAGTTATGGCATACCTATACGAACATAAAAAAGCGCGCGACGGTCCACGACATATATATCGCGCAAGTAGGTTTTGTCACGATGTCTTTGACCGTTTGAAAGTTTTCGTACCTAATGACATTTGTCAAACAGCATACGGCACACACACATCCGTGAACCACGCGCCCTCGTGAATTGCAAGAACTTATACCAAAGTTAAGTCTATACAAAGGAGATCCTTAAGTAACGATTAATCGAAGGCTGTACGGTATTAATTCGAAACGTCAAATATACAATACATATTTATCACAATGTATCCCACAGGCGCCATGCTCGACCGCGTCCGCCCCGGAGTGACATAACTTGCAAATTCCGGTGTCCCCAAAGCATCCAATAGGCAGGGGAAGAATCAATAAGCGATCCCCTAATTTATATCGAAGGCTTCGGCGGCAGATATGCATCGCAAATAGTCAAATACTTGGACATTCTTTGTGCGGCCACGGGATGAGAGGGAAACTGACGCTCTACTCTCAGTTATAAAATACATAAGTAAACTAAAAACAAGAAAAAGTTTAAAAACTGTAACCCATAATCACTCCGTATTGATTTTGTTCTTATAAAAGTTTTGTCGTATCGTATCTTAGTTTTCAATGTACAGAATAAATTTGCGATACTCGAAAAAACTAGTCTTGAACTTAAAACAAACCTAAAGTGGACATGAACTGGTGTTCTTCTTTCTTTTTCAACTTATAGACGTCCACTGCTGGACATAAGTCTCTTGCATGGACCTCCACAGATCTCGGTCTTGCGCCGCCTGAATCCAGCGACTCCCTGCGACTCATTTGATGTCGTCGGTCCACCTAGTGGGGGGGTCTGCCAACACTGCGCTTCCCGGTGCGGGGTCGCCACTCCAGCACCTTGGGACCCCATCGACCATCAGCTCTTCGAACTATGTGCCCCGCCCATTTCCACTTCAGCATAGCAGCAGTTTTGGCATAGTCGGGTAAAAAGGTCAACTCCGCTATGGGAATGGCCTCAGCAGGTTGGTTGAGTCGTCGCGGCGCGGTGTCGGCCGGTCGTCGGTCGCTGCGCCGCGCCGGCGCGACGCATCGCCGCCGACTTATGCGTACACTATTTTTACTTTACTTATATTTTTTTTATTCTGAACCATTTATTGCATATTTATCTGATGAGGGTTTTATCAAGTCGTTTCCATTTATAGTAGCTTCATATTTTGTCAAATTAAAAAAAAATGCTTTGATGTACCGTCCCACAGATGCAAATGATGCAACAGCGAATATTGTGGGAATCGCTCGTTCTTGGTAGGTCGGAAGTGCGAGTACGCGTAGACGTGTTGTCGTGTGTTGTTCATGGCTGTTGATTTCGCTTGGAGTTCATAAGACAAAGAGGCCTACTCTACTAAGAGAGACTGGAGAGACCTCGGCAAGTTGGTTGGGTCGTCGCCGCGCGGTGTTGGGCGGTCGTCGGTCGCCGCGCTGACGCCGGCGCGACTAGCGTTGCCAGGCGTCCGGATAAAGCCGGACATAGGTAGGCTTTTTGATTGCGTGTCCGGCCAAAATGAACGGTGTCCGTCTTGTCCGGCTTTTGTTAGGCTTTTCACATTTCGCAAACAAGCGAGTGCCGAGCGTGGCCTAGCGCAGCCTGCAAAGGCGACTTGATTGAAACTTGATTTTACATACAAATTTTTTGTCGTACATATTAATACTGAGACAAAATCCTCAATAATATAGGGTGTCCGGCTTTTTTACCCAAATGTCCGGCCAAACTGGCTGGTCTGTCCGGCTATTAGGTTTGGCGACCTGGCAACCCTAGGCGCGACGCATCGCCGCCGCCGACAAATGCTTATCCACACTATTTTTATTTTATATTTTTTATTCATTATCTGAACCATATTGCATATTTATCCGATGAGGGCTCTATAATGAGTTGTTTCTAAATATAAACATGAGCAGCTTTATATTTTGTCTGCAGTAAATTTTTCAATACGCACCGACTTTAAATTTAAATGGATAAAGATTGACAAGAGATGAAACCTAACTTCACCACTAATCACAAAATAACAGGGTTATTTTATCTCTTATCTAAGGTCAATGGTAGAGATCGGATCGTATTGCTTATCGTGAACTTTAAGGGTATTTAAAAGTAGGTATTACCACAAGAAATAGGTGATTTCTAAATTAGCGCTTTGACCATGGGCTTTAACAGTCAAATTTTTTATTAGTTTATCTAATAGCATAATAGTGTTATTACAAATATTTATTTCAAGTTTAACACAAGGTTTTATTTTATTAGAAGGTAATGTATCTACTACTATTACCTACTAACTTTAGTACTTAGATATAAAGTTTGACGGTTTTTCCAATACCTCTCAATCGTCAGATTCAAATCATCAGATCATCAGTTAAACTCAGCTCAAGTAAAGATGAACTGTGAACTGTGAAAAACATCCGTCCATCTAGGGTTGCCAGGTCTTCAAACCGAAAAGTCGGACAGGCCAGCCAGTTTAGCCGGACATTTGGGTACAAAGGCCGGACACCCTTATTTTTTAGACCTAGCACAAAATAGCAATTCTCTTAAAAGCTCGTTTGCGCAAGCGTAGCGATACTCTTAATACTACCAACACCTGACAAATATGTAAAAAAAATGGTTAAACTTAAAAAGCTTAGCAAAAGTCGGATAGGCCGGACACCGTCTAATTTGGCCGGACACTTAACCAAAAAGCCTGACTGTGTCCGGCTTTATCCGGACGCCTGGCAACGCTACGTCCATCCATACATCCAAACTTTTGCGTTTATAATATTAATTATAGGCTAATAGGAAGTAGGACTAATATAATAAAAAAAACTGTCTTCTAATAAATAGTACCTAGTAGTGATACCTACTTAAATGTTGTATAGCGATATTGAGATGCGTTTACAATAGTTCAGGACGCCCGCCCGCCTGCCGCCGCCCGGGCATGTGCGCCCAACAGACGATGTCTTTTTGACTAACCTTCTTTCATATCAGGCTATAACAAGTTTATTATTTTTTGTTTATTTATTTATTCGCTTATGCCTGCGAATTCGTTTCTGTGGATTTGTTTTTTAAAAGTCCCGCGGGATCTCTTTGATTTACTGGGATAAAAAGTAGCCTGCGTTACTCCCCAGGTCTGACCTCAAAAGCCTTGCAAACAATCACGTTCATCCGCAGCTCTGTTGCGATGTGATTGAAGGAAAAACACCATACACGTTTATAAAGGGCCTGCACAAATACAGCTTATATTTAGGATATACAGGAATATATCTGAGGAAGAGATTTCTTCCAGAAACCCTCGAATATGTTTTACTATAGGGGATTCGGGTGAAATTGAGTATTGTGGTGGAGTTCAAAAACTGTGAAGCATATACCTACTTCTTTAATTTTAATTGAAAGCCAAAATACCGAGTTTCGAGGATATTACTTGAAAAATGATGGACTTTCATAGCAATTTTTCACCCCCTACCTATATTTAGGGTGGGATTTAAAAAAAATTCGTTCTAAGCTTACCTACTTATGTCATGTAATTAAGGAACTTTCAAGGTTCTAACTCCCAGTGGTTTAGGCTGTGCGTTGATAGAGGAATGAGTCTATCAGTCAGGTCAAGACTTTTTGTAGGCACCTAAGTATAGATTTGCATTCATGTACCTACCTACTTACCTAATTCCTAATAATACAAAATAACTTCAGTTCACCCCGAACAATGTCTTGAAATGATGACGCATTTGTTTACCTGATATGTCGATAATTAAGTCTGAAAGAAAATCAGAGATGTTTTGGCAGAAAAGAAGCTCGCCAGGCGGGCGGGCGGGCGGGCGGCAGACAGGCGGCTTACAGGCTATGCACCTACTTTCCGTCACGTGTCATGGTGAAGACAGTCCTTATTAATATTCAATTGAAGGGTAAGGGGAAGAGAGGATCAGAGTTAGTATTTTGCTCTATTTTAGATAAGTTTGCAATCTACTTCGTTTAATAGATGTAGGTACTTTCATGCGGTAAGGAGGGTTGCGGGTTCGATCCCGGGAAACCTCTAACTCTTTGGAGTTAGACGTTTAACTCTTTGGAGTTAGTTAGAGTTACCTACCTATGTGATGTGCGTTACAATTAAATATTACATGCTTCAACGGAGAAGGGAAAAATCGTTAGGAGATCTTCACGCTTGAATGTTCTTCGCATTCAGTGCACCTCAACGTTGTCAGTCGAGTGCAGGGAGCCGCTGGATACAGGTGCAAGACCTAGGCCTGTGGAAGTGTAAGAGACGTTTGTGCAGCAGTGGACGTCTATTCGTTGAAAAAAAAAGACGTGTGGCACTCGGGGACTGCCGCGGTAAAGCTATTGCATAGCATTTTTTATCAACGCCATCTAGCGGTGAGAGGAGTCCCGTGTCAGGTTATTTTCGTTACGGAATTTCTGGATTCGGTCTCCATGCTCAAGGCCCGCGATAGAAGCTATGCAATAGCTTAAAAATTAAGAAATTCCATGATTAGGTAAATAATTCAATGTGTTGTATCACGTATATTTTTTTTGTTAATGCAGTATGTGTCGTTGTCCTGTTGTACGATACAAACAAACAAGCAGGAACCTTTCATTGCTGTGTGGAGAGTCAGGCGGCAATAAAAACTGGCTTCCAAATAAATCATGGGCAATCATTAGTGGGGTCCTCGGGGCTCGACGCAAACCAAAAGCGGAAGCGGTTTTATCGGTCAATTTTAATTTAATAGTCAATACCATAAACAAGAAAAAGTTTAAAAGCTGTAACCCGATTACAGAAACGCCAAGTTCGATTTTTCAAACCCCTATTTTACCCCAGGGGTTGAATTTTCAAAAATACTTTCTTAGCGGATGCCTACGTCATAATAACTATCTGTATACACCAAATTTGAACCAGATCTGTTCAGTGGTTTGAGCTGTGCATTGATAGATCAGTCAGTCAGTCACCTTTTCCTTTATATTATATATCTAGATAATAATGTAACGTCATCCGTTATCGAAGACTAACGAAACAATTTAGTCTCCAATGTTAATGGCTGCGCCAAAACAGCGATAGTCAAAATGACTGCACTCTCATACTAGTGCAGCTCACACGGTACCGTGTACACCCCATGAACATAGCATTGTTGAAAAAACAGCTTATAATCCTAGCGCGCGCTGTGCTTTTTTCTTTATATCGTTTTTCAACGCGATCAAGCTCGATAGGTAAACATAAGGTTTTATTTCAACTGTATATGTATTATATAAGTTCATTTTGAAAAAGACTATGAAATTAGCTTATGTTTATGTAAAAACGTCATTGAACGTTTGTTTTAAAAAGTGCTTTTTGAAAGCGCTTTTGGTTTAAACGTTCACTGTTAACTACCACGATAATGCCACGGTGTACCCACGGCCGTAGCTGGGGGGGGGGCATGGCATAGTGAGGCAATGCTTCCCGTGCTTCGGAGCAGATACATTTTTTACTTCCGCCCTACCTGTAACCAATGCTGCCCTACCTCAAATCTACTCTAGCTACAGCCCTGAGTGTATCGCGTATCGCCTGTGGTGCGAGGCAAGCGCCAGTTCGGACCGCGGGGCGCCTCGCGCGCGGCGGCGGCCGGTCGCGGCGCCGCGTCACCGCCCGCGCCGCTCACAAATAAGTAGGCGCCACTAGTGTTGTCTTGCCTTTACCAGCCACCACCGCACATCACGCCCCTACCAAATAACGTTATACTTACCCCTGTTGTTTGTTGTATCTTAACGATGAAGATCGTGATGACAGTCGTCATTACCATATTGTCATTTACTTATTTGTTTTCGACAAATGGAGCAACAAATCGACGTGGTTTTGTATGAGTACAGTCTTAGATTAATTATACAGTATAAGTAGTATAGTTGAGGACTTCGAGAGTGAAGTCTACTTTTTTATCCTAAAAAACAAAGGGTTCGCGTAGGTATGATTTTTTTAAAAATCTAATAATAATGTCCTTCCGACCGAATTCGGCCACGGCGGCCAATCTCCACAGAGGCTAGCCATCTGCCACGGAGTGATTAAATTCTCTTGGCCATCTGCGCGGGAGATTTTATAGTGCACAAGTGTGTGCGCTAACAAAGGTGCACTCTCTATTCCCTCACTCTCGTAGCCCGATGGGACGGAAAATCCGACACGACCGGAAAGAGATCCATGCGCGGACCGACGCTTTACGTGCTCTCCGAGGCACGGGGGTGACTCACCACCGACTTCCTATCTCCGGGCTAGTACTGGAAATTTCTTAACAGAAAACCCAATACATTTTTGGCCCGACCCGGGAATCGAACCCGGGACCTCGTTATCCATATTCGAACCTTGCTAATCACTAGACCAACGAGGCAGTTGCGAGAAAGTTTAAAATTATTTCACACTGAAAGTGCTCGCCGCGCCGCTGCCATTCCTGGTGTAGATCGGGGTCCTATAGCAGGACGGAGAAGTATGAAGTATCTAAAATTCTAAATAAAAGAGCAACCGCAGTTTCTTGCTGGTTCCTCTCGGTTGGGACATTATATTCTCTTGGGGTTGGGATGGCATTGCGAACCAGCGGTAGATCACTTGAAAGTATCTTGTAAGATGTGAATTCAATTTTATTGAATATATCCATATCCATATCAGTGCAGACAATAAACCAGTGAGTAATTCCTTCCGCAAAAAAGCGCAACATTTTCCGCCTGATGTGTAACTGGCCTTATATTTCTTAGTAGGTGCCGGGTAGTTATACAAATAATAACACCTGATAAGTTTATTTAATGTTTATTAAAGTAAAAAGTATTTTAAGAGCTAAATTAAGTAAAAACTATTAATTTTAATTACCTACTTATTTTTCACTCTAGTAATAGAGTGATTGAAAGCATGTTTCAATTTTATGTTTACAGATTGATGTTGCCATGGTATTATTTAAATTTTAAAACTAAGTTATTTACTAAGAGTGAGTCTATCTATATAAAAAAATATTGTTGTAAAACTAGGTTAGGTTAGGACCTACGTATATATACCTAGTGCATATTCACCGGTTCAAGAGGGTATCGTTACTCAGATGTTATATAAATTCAATGTTCAACGACAACTCGTTTGTTGGCTTTCGATAGACCGGTGTATAAACACACAGTAAATTATGATCTCTTATAACAATTTGTATGTTATATAACCAAATACAAGGTTGTTATATAACATGTTATACACTAGACTAAGGACATTATCAGATCCTGCACTTACAAGTAACTGAATGCTTTTTATTGATACAAATGGGGTTGAAACTATTATGTCTATCTAAATATTTACTTAATACAAACTAAATACTTGTATAACATGTATTTTTAAATTTCATGTGAAAAATCCTTAAAACAAAATCATAAGATTACAGAAATAAAGTTGTTCTCAGTTAAGCAGATTAGTTCATTCGATTGTATACAATCTGTAAACTGACAGATCTAAACTTATAAGTATTAAGTATTACTATTACTTTCAAAATGTTCCCCCGCAAAATGGCTATCCTATTTCGCGAGGGAACATTTTGAAAGTGATAGTGTACAAACATGGTGAATGGTGGTGCTAAATAATAGAACTTTGTGCGAGTGAATGAATAATAAATAATCATCAACGCAAAATTTTCCAAAAATTAAACGAGACAAATAATCCAAAAAGGCCGTAAATTTTTGTAAAAACAATTTTGGACCCCATTCTTTACACAACACTATCTTCACTTATATTTTGACTTACTTTAAGCATAAGATGTATTTAACTCTAAGTTTAAGCTGTAGACACATTTGTGTTGTGACGTCACACCGCTATCTGAAATGACGTCTGGCCAATCGGAGCGCGCCTCTAGTAAGAGTCCTCTCCTCGTGTCCAATCGTCTTTCGTCACGTCACGACACATCACAACATACATATTTGCGCCTTTATGAAAAGACTTTTATCATAGAAAGTTTTATTAAAGAACATACGAGTTAATAAAATAAAAGTAATTATTTAAATAGATCGTTTTTATAGAATACTAGATGATGCCCGCGACTTCGTTCGCGTGGATTGAGGTTTTTTGGTTTCCCGCGGGAACTCTCTTATTTTCCAGGATAAAAAGTAGTCTATGTGCTATTCCAGTGCATGTGCTAAAATTTCAGCCAAATCGATTCTGTCGTTGCGGCGTGATTGAGTAACAAACATACATCCAAACTTTCGCATTTATATTATAATAGGAAATAGGATAGAATAATAGAATATATTATGTATGGCGTCATCGATTTTGCAGCCAACACAAAAACGGTCTATAGTTTATAGTTCAGTTTCATTTCGTCTCTACTGAGATCTAATACCTCTGATGACTAAATATACCCAAATATTGTGCAAATTTTTCTAAACGCGAAACGTAGAGTACTCCATATATGCCGTAGGCTGGAGGAATGACACCACAATAAGATATTATACGAAGCTTTGTACAAAATAACTTAAATTGTAACTTAAGTACAAAAAAATCCGAGATGCGTTATATAACATTATTTTTAAATGTTATATAACAATGAAAAAAGTTATAAGCCAATACTTTGACCACTAGAAAATACTTTAGTTAAAACATAAAGTGACAGGTGTGATACTCTTGTCTAAGAGCGCTTGAAGACTTCTTTTTTTCTTACTTAAAGATCATGGCCTCGGCAAAAAATAGGCATTTTTTTTAATGAATTTTCCATTGACCAATCACGGTTTTCCTTTTATTCTATTACGTATGGACCGGATATAAAACGTTATTTTTCGTGTTTAGTGTTATCAGTAGTTGCGGAAGGTGCGGTTGGGCTTGAAGCCGCCGCCGCCGCCGCCGCCGCCGGGTGAAGAGTTCATGAACAGCTCGATGTAGCGATGCTCCATGTTGTTTTTGTCCCGTCTCATTGCCTGTGAGTCGAAACAAACATTTAAATCAAAATCAAAATCAAAATTTATTTATTTCATGTAGGCCAACTTGCAGCTCTTATGAAACGTCATAAATCTACCACCGATTCGGAATGCAGATTCTGCTGAGAAGAGCCGGCAAGAAACTCAGCAGTTGCTCTTTTAAAAAAAAATTTTTTTTTTTTTTACAATTGAATACTAGAAATAAAAAAGGGTCTAAGTGCCAAAAATTTCGTTTCGGTTTTTATTACGTTATTATTTAGTATGTTCCCTCGCCAATAACCTAAAATAAGGACTAAACGACTAACGTTGTAAAGAATTTTATTCTAATAATAACCACGTGAAGTTTAAAATAAAAGAAATTTGTTTAAATGATTTATTAATTATTTGAAACACAAATTCTGCTCTTTTTTGTTTTGGTACTTAGAGCCTTTTTTATTTCTGGTATTCAATTGTTAAAAAAACTAGGCTATGCACACAATGTTTCCACACAGAAGTTTCAAAAATGCACACCTACCGCAACCTAACACATGTTAACATGGGTAGACACAAAGCAGACCCATTCCCGTTGGCGGCACCCATTCACGAGCATGAAGCATGATCCAGCCATTGCTTCGCTCAATAATATTTGATTTATAGATCGAAATAAACATTTATAACTCCAAATTAACATTTTTAAGTCGAAATTGACATTTATAAGTCGAAATAAAAGTTCACAAGCGGTAATAAACATTCATAAGTTGAAATTCACATTTATATATGGTTTAGTATATACTCATTTCAAAGGCTATGTTGCGGCGTGGCATCGAGGACAACCCTCTGTGGTTTTTTGATGTGCATTATCTTAAAACTAAAAGGTAGCAGGTTCGATCCCCAACCTTTGCACTCTTGTCGTACCCACTCTTAACACAAGCTTTCCACTTATTTGGAGGGGAGAGGAGAATATAAGTGAAAACTTGGCTAATACTCTTTTATAAAAAAAAATAGTGCATGGTGGGATTTGAACCGTCGACCTCTCTGGTTGCACTATTAAGGCTTATGAGTCTTCGATCACAGAAAAATAAGCAGATTGGTGTACCTACGTAGGCATTTTTGCATTTTTTTTGAAGCTTTATTATGGAAGCACTGTATACATAGCATAGCTTTGTAAAAAAATTTTTTTTTTTTTTAAAAGAGCAACTGCTGAGTTTCTTACCGGCTCTTCTCAGCAGAGTCTGCATTCCGAACCGGTGGTAGATTTATGACGTATCATAAGAGCTACAAGTTAGCCTATATGAAATAAATTAATTTTGAATTTGAATATATTAAGATTCAGCACTTCATACTTCAACTATTATTCAAATGCATCATTGTTCCTTGACACTGAAATAACTGCTTCACGTCAATGTTCGATGACAGACTAGCTAGCGAAATGATCTGTACTCATATTTAGTGGTTACACAAATCGGACTAACATGCGATATCCACTTATTTTTCTATGATCGAAGTTATAAGTAGTTTGCGGGTAGTTGTTAACTCGTTACCCTCATAGCGTCCTCGTGGCACTCAAACTCGACGTCGGCCTCGCCGCTGGGCCGGCCGCTGTTGTCGTACAGAATATTGATGTTCATGGGCCGGATCGGCCTGAAGAACTGGAACCATTTTTTTTAATTCGATGACAAGATAGTCTTCGACTGCGATCTCACCTGATGGTAAGTGACGATGCAGTCTAACATGGGAGCGGGCGAACTTGGAATGGGTATGGCAGAGTAGATTCAATCCATACTCCCTAATCGGTTTCTATACGCCATCGTGCCGGAACGCTTAATCGCTTGGCGGCACGTCTTTGACGGTAGGGTGGTAACTAGCCACGGCTAAAGCCTCCCACCAGACAATTTTAGAGGTCAGTGGGGGGTTAGATAGGCAACGTTGACGCTACCTAGAAGTCTATGTCCAAATGGATGCATATCGGAAGGTTAACTGCCTCGTTAATCTATTGGTTAGCAAGTTCGACTACAGATGACGAGGTCCCGGGTTCGATAGATAGATAGATAGATAGATAAAAACTTTATTGCACACAAGAAAGAAACAAAAATAAATAAAACTTAAAACTACGCATGCAAAGGCGGCCTTATTGCTACAAAGCAATCTCTACCAGGCAACCGATTCGATTCCTTAGTCGGGCCAAAAATGTATTGGGTTTCCTGTTAAGAAATTTTCAGTACTAGCCCGGAGTTAGGAAGTCGGTGGTGAGTCACCCCCGTGCCTCGGAGAGCACGTAAAGCCGTCGGTCCTGCGCCTGATCTCTTTCCGGTCGTGTCGGATTTTCCGTCCCATCGGGCTATGAGAGTGAGGGAATAGAGAGTGCACCTGTGTTTGCGCACACACTTGTGCACTATAACATCTGTCGCGCAGATGGCTAATCTCTGTGGAGATTGGCCGCCGTGGCCGGATTCGGTCGGGAGCACATTATTATTAGATTTTTTAAAAATCACACGCGTACCCTTTGTTTTTCAGGGTAAAAAAGTAGCCCGTCATTCTCGAAGTCCTCAACTATATACAATACTCATACAAATTACTATTATTATTATTATTATTTATATGGGTAGGTGATGATACTCACGTAAGCGATGTCCTGCGGGGTGGCCTTGAAGGGCAGGCCGCGCATGTGCACGCAGTGGCACGAGCCGCGCCGCCCGCCGCCGCCGCGCGCGCCGCCGAACCCGCCCGCGCCTGCCGCAATACACACGTCATACATATTAACAGACTATGCGATTTCAACACTATGTGTTAAAATCAAAAATCAAAAACCAGTGACGTTTGTGTAAAATGAGCAGTATTATATACTATTTTTATCTCCACAACGTTTGCCGCGCCCACTACCCCCCCGAACTCCCCTCAGACCCCCCCCCCGGGCCCTCCCGGACTCTCCCCTTCAAATAAACGAAGTAACAGTGAATTGGAAACATTAACTTGTTCATTTAGTAATTTAAACTGATTATTATTATTATGTTCTATTATTTCTAATTGTTCTAACCTGCTCAGTCGAAGACCTTTTATCGCAGGTGTGTAGGATTTTCTATGTATGGTTGGATGATCATTTGTGTCCACTGTCTAGGAGATTTTTAGCAAAGTGTGATTTTTGGGGTTGGTTGTTGCTAACCTAACCGCGGTCATATATTTTTTGGACCACCAAAGAATATATGACCGCGGTTAGGAACACCGTAGTCACCAGATTACGGGTACGGTGGTAACTAACAGAATAGAATAGAATAGAAATATTTTTTATTGAAATAAACTTTTACAAGCACTTTTGAATCGTCAATGAATCTACCACTGGTTCGGAATGCCTTTCCTGCCGATAAGAGCCAGCAAGAAACTCGGCGGTTGCTCTTTTCAAAAAAATAAAAATTTTACAATTGTTATTGAAACTATGCTATGTATTCAGTGCTTCCACGATGAATTTTCCTGAGTGCAATACAAGTAAAAATAAATACAATACAAATACAAATAAATACAATTCAATACATGTTAACACAGGCAGGCAAAAGCAGACCCATTCCCGTTGGTGGCACCCGTTCACGAGCATGACGCATGATCCAGCCATTGCTTCGCTCAACCATATTTGAGGGAACGTAACAACCCGCACCACATGACACCACCATAGAAACTTTAAAGAGAGCATGACATACTTAGGCTACCCATGTCAAGGCATCAAATAACCACGGCCAAAGCCTCCCACCAGACGAGATTTTCTTACTCTATAGCATGGTTACCTCGTCCCACAGAGCCTCCGCGGCCGCCCCTGCTTCCGAAGCGTCCGCCGGAGTAGCGGTCGTTGCGGTCGTAGGGCGTGGGCCGGTACCCGCGCGACGACTTGAACGCGCCGCCCTCCATGCGCGACGCGTACGCGCGCACCTCGTCCGCGGAGCTTATGAACACCTCTATGTACCTGCAAATGGAAGAAACACGTGCCAATCAACAAACGTGGATGTATTTTTGGACAGCCCTAGCACAGGCTACGGCCTAATTGGGCTGCCAATTACAATCACCAGCCACAAGTTTTAGTCTTTGGTCTAGTGCTTTGGTCTATGAATTATGGTGTAAATTGTGTCACTTTTTTTTTTTTGTCTGTAAATAAATAAAATAAATCCCTTTGCATACGAAACCTACCCCGCTGTGGGATTGTCTAATGTCGACATCTATAGTGTGCTCTGACTTAAGATAGAATTTAAACGAGACTCAAATATGGTCTGACAGTCTGTCTCGTTTTAACTGTCTTGAGTCTGAGCTGAGTGAGTGCGGTCTATAGATTTCAGCCTAAAAATGATTGCTACAGTATGACAATTGCAATCGCCTCTGATTGGGCGATGCTCACTCGCTATTGGCTAAAATTCATTGTTGCGGAAGGAACGCGATACATTCAGCCTATCACCACAATTGGGTATTTCACTATTTTTTTCTATTTACCTACTTAAAATAAAGTTTTTTAATATTAAAACATAATGTCATTTTTGTTTTTTTTTTTTTTTAATATCTAGTCTGGAAAATATAGAGCTTTAAAGTATCCTGTTAGACAGAGAGAGCGCTACTGACATGTGGCGTCACAAATTCAGTAGCTCCATAAAAAATATCGTTTTAGAAAGAGTGCCATACGGATACAGTGCCAGTAAAACAACTTATAACTTATTTGTTTTTTAAGCGATTTATTTTCTGTTTTTAAAAATGTTATTCTTACATGTTACATTTACGATTGTAATTAATGAATATCCACATTTCGACAACAGTAAAATACCGAATTGAAACTAGCAATGATAGATGCAGCTTGTATAGACTCGGCGTGCTGAATTTGTCTTCCAGCTGCATCAGTGCATTTTAACCAATATCGAGATAGTGCCAGCCAATCAGAGGTGAGGGATCGTTAACTGTAGCAATCAATTTCAGACAATCCCACACCAAGTCACATGTATGACAACATTCGTACGAATGTTTAGTTTAACGATTTTGAGGTCCTATGCAATGGTTTTTGCATACTTATTTCCGATTCCTCCAAAGTCCTACACTAATATAAATATATGTATGTCAGCCTTGCTTACAATTTTCCGAAGATATTATTTCGCTTAGCTTAGAGTTTAGGTAGTATTACCTTAGCTATGTTGGATTGTACATAATCGTGTGCGTAACAAACATACAGCACGAATTTTTCATCGATATTTTCATGACTTTGACAATTTTTTGTTCAGTTCCTTTAATTAATTACAATACAGAATCGTCATTGTAATATATATCTCAATTTGATTTGGAATAAAAACAACAACAGACGCAAAACGTATACCTACACACACACACTCACGCACTCACGCACTCACGCATGCACCCATACACGCAAGCACGCACGCACGCGAGTATTTTAGCTACCGTAGCTAAAATTATTCAGCAATCCTCAAACAGCCAAATTAAATATACTTTTACATTGTATTGAAATTGATATAATGCGGTATCTGGCGTGTAACACAAAAACTTTAAAAGATTTTTCCATAAATTCATAGCTACCCAGTGCTATGCAAGGTTCAGTCGCAGTAAAAACATTTTTTTTTTTCAAAAAAAAGAAATCATTTTAATATAAACCATAAAGAAGGAAAATCTCTTGTGTCACAGACTCGCCCTTAAATACCCATAAACTCTGATGTCACAGAGTAAGCCCTTACAGTCTACCAATGTAAATAAAACCAATTTCTATATTCCACTGGTCCTCTTCCCCCGTCTTCGTGTCCCCGCCGTGCCTCCCATATGACGTCACGCTCCCGCCCTTCGACCGCCCAACCTTTGACAACTCAATAACCAATCATGGACTGCATTACTAATATGCTTTTACTCTCTAATATGACGTTTTGTGGCGAAAAATTGTAGACAAAACACAAGTAAATACAAGAGAGATTCGTGATGTTTTTAAACAAAAAATCAAATCAAAATTACACAAAGTTTTTTAAATTAATTTTTTATAACTTCTGTCAAACACAAAAGTCCAGTCCAGGTCCAAGTTACAAAAATTTTATGTACAGAAACTTTTTATAGTAAAGGTGATCTTATTAAATTATCAATTTTACCATCTCCAAGTAAACATCAATTTTACTGTTTCGGCAGATTATTAAAACAAAAACTGTCAAAACTTATTAGAATATATTTGTTCTAAGACATGTATTGAACCGGTTTATTACAATTTTCTTGTTTTATTTTTCATTTATCTAAAACTTTGTGTTCGACATCAATTTGTACTAAAATAAATAATCCATCCACAAAAAATACAAGCATAAATGAAAAGTAACATAAGCATTAAAATCCTAATTGAAACATTTTGTCTATGAATTTTTCACCAAAAAGTCACAGCGAGAAGCATTATAGGAATGCAGCAAATTTTTAAATTAGCCCTTACTTTACTAAGTTAACCCAATCTTTAACTAAATCAAACACCTCCAAAATATTAAAAGAAACTATGATTTATAGAACTTAAATGTTTCAAATTGATAACCAAATTGAACCCTTAAAGAAACATTCCTGTAGTGTTTATGTATTTTTTTAATAGTTATCAAATTTAACATTTTCCGAATTAAAATTTAATGAGGGTCATTAAAATCCAAAAAAATAACATGTGTATTCTATAAATCACAGATCCAAATAAAAAAGGGGTCCCATAATAACCCTCTACACCATTTTACTGAAGTTAATGTGGTGTACACAGTCATAATATTATAATGATTGGTGTAAGGCAATATTACTACGAATTTATTACCAAAAAATAAAAGAAGCCTTTGAAATAAAACTAAAAATATGCTAAGAATCTAGAATCGTTTACTATAATAATGTGTTATTTTACTGTTGTACATATAGGATGAACATTGGACAGTCTAATTTAAATTCATATAAAATGAATTTTGTGAGATTTGCTAGTTGGAGGGGAAACGGAAAACAAAATAACATCACAATCTAATAACATTTTAAATTAAACATTATCTTTTCTAAAGTTGGTAAAAAAAACTTTGAATTTAAAGACAGAAGATAGAAGTAATTTAAACTTTAGAGTATAAAATACTGCTACATCAATATACATTTTAACAACCATTTAACATACATACAATGCATATATAAACCTTTTTGGCTCAAAAAGATTTATATATGCATTTTTTTTATTCGATGACAAGATAGCCCTTTACTGCAATCTCACCTGATGGTAAGTGACGATGCAGTCTAAGATGATAGCGGGCTAACTTGGAAGGGGTATAGCAATACCCCTAATCGGTTTCTACACGCCATCGCATTACACGTATTGTTTGCCTTTTGTCAAAAATTAAAAAAAAAAAATTAAAATATTTTTGTTTCAGTAAATCTCAATATTTTTCATCAAAAAACAGGTAATAAAAGCAAGATTGCCAAACACCAGTGACCGTACACCACAGTGTAAAACATAGTAACCCCCCACCTGTGTCCTATTTTCTCCCTGTCCCTGCTGAGAGCGTCTTGAGCGCTCTGCTTGTCAACGAAGTAAACAAACGCCTCGCCCGAGGCACGCCCCGTGTGGTCCGATAGCAAGTGCACCCCGTCTTGGGCCACCGTCAACCCTGCCCCGTTCAACAAAACCATTGTTATATCATACTTGTTTACCAAATTACTGTCGCTTAGGTGAAGGTTATGTAAGTGTTGCTGTTATATGCGTTGCATTGTTTTTCTGGCTTTTTAAGTGTAAGAATTGACTTCTTTATCTGTAATTTTGGTTGGTCTAACAGGTTTACAGACATGTACTAAAATGTAATTGATTTAATACACTTTTAATGTGAATATTAAATCGCAAATGTTTTTCGAGACAGTTGATATTCTGTGTTACAGCAATATAATTTTCATATCAGCTGCTCTGAAGTTAATTTGCAAAATAAATTTAAAAAACAAGCCTAGACAAAATTTTTGTTTTTTTTTTAATGTTGTCTAGCTGTTTCAATTAGGCTATCTCCTGTAAACCAACCACTTTCCTATCTTTCCATAAAAAAATGCAAGCTATGTAAATAATACACAAAAACTGTTGCCTATACATCCCCAGGAGTCAATTAATTGTGAAAATTAACAAATATAAACTTAAAAAGAAATATGACTTACCGTCAAAGAATTGTTCTATTTCTTCCTTGGAGCAGCCAAAAGGCAAGCCTCTTAGTTTGACAATGCCATAATCATCGGAGACACTGGGTATGCTGTCAAAGCCATTCTCACTCTGACGCATTGCATTCAGAGCCCACTCCATGTCTTGACGATCGGTAGAAAATACTGAAAAATGATAATTACAAACACTGTGTAATATTTTTAAGTTTCTGTATGATAAAATACAATAAAGGTTCTGTATGATTACATTACTCTGACACAGCCATTTGTGGCCAGGCTCATGCCTGTGAAACAATAGCAGAAAAACTTGAAGTATTTTATGAGGCTCTGATTTCAAAATACAATAGAGTAGATGCCCATGTTTGAGGTATGAGGTATGAATACATTTTTAAAATTTACACACTTATTAATAAAAATAAATATAAAAAGTACCTACAATACCTTAGTCATTTGATTATTATTTACTATTTCATATGCAATGAAGAATATTATTAAAAAGAAACTTTCCCATAAAAACAGAATCAAAATTAGAACGAGGCGTAAACTAGCATTGTAAATAATATTTGGTATGCACTACACATGGATAATCCTTACCCTCAATGTATCTCTTGCCCATGTTCTGTTTGTCCTTCTTCAGAGCCTCGTCCACATCCGCCTGGCTCTCCACCTCCACAAAGCATTCCCCCGATGGCCTTCCTGGGCGAACTTCAGTCAAATGGACACCTGCATATTAGAAACTCTATAAGATTCTGGTTCCTTTGACTTTAGCAAAGCAAGTTTTCCAAACAAAGAGCTTGGCCAATGGGCGAGTTTAAATGAAACTATTGATTGCGCGGCATCTCGTTTTTGGCCAAGTGTTGTGCAAAATGCAAAGATTTTGTTTCGATAAATGCCAAACTAAATTACCTTCTTTTCCGTTTACGACCAGTACACCACTCAAGAAGTCTAGCACATCCTCAACAGTGGTGGAGAAAGGTAAACCACGCAGTTTGATAATGTGGCCACCGTCACCGGACCCCAACATTTTCAACTATTGACTATTGAGTATCGTTATTTATTACGATTGCTGGCGTGAAATTTATACAACACTACACTTTCAAGATAGTTTAACAAGTATTTGAGCTTCTTGAACAATAAAAGCGTAAGATAGAATAAGAAAAAAATTAAAAAAATTCAGTGATACTGGTGACCACAGGCGGCGGGATTGAAAATTAAAAATTGATAGAGAATAGAGATGAGCCTTGTTGAATACTATCCAAAAAACATGTAATAGATGTATCGATTTATTCAATTGTTCATTCGATTAAAATTGACAAGACAAGACTATGAATCCTAAACTATTATAAATTCATTGTTGATTTGTTAATTTATTTGAAACTTAATTGATTTCCTAATATATTATTAAAACTTAAGTGGTCACATAATAACTAATATTATAAATACGAAGGTGTGCTTGTTTGTCGGTTTGTGTGTTTGTCCTCCAATCAGAAGCGTAACTATACCGTTTGAGGCCCGTGGCAAATTCATCGGATGGGGCCCTCCCTCCCCCAATATAAAGAAGCTCAACCAATGAGATAGCATTTTTTTATTTTATAATAAATCACTACGTGAAGTAAGTACGTACAATTGCAACGTAAAAGTGACATTTTCCCGAGCGAAGCGAGCGCGAAATTTTTTATGATTGCATTACGGCACTTAGTAGTCCATACTTGGCACCTACAATAGAAATGTAAAAGTGACATTTTCGCGAGCGAAGTGAGCGTGAAATTTTTTATAATTGCATTACGGCACTTAGTAGTCCATTCTTGGCACCTACATTAGAAAAGTAAAAGTGACATTTTCGCGAGCGAAGTGACCTCTAAAATTTTTATGATTACATTACGGCACTTAGTAGTCCATACTTGGCACCTATGAGTACAATCGAAACGTAAAAGCGACATTTTCGAGAGCGAAGCGAGCTTGAAATTTTTTATGATTGCATTACGGCACTTAGTAGTCCATACTTGGCACCTACAATAGCAACGTTTTTTATTTTGCACTACGCCATATCTACTACATAGTCCTGTACTTTTGGCGCTTGAGACCCTGCGCTTGTACGCGCCACACACCCGGCATCGTAGGTAAAGTCGGCCCTTCAAACTATTTAGCTATAAATTGTTATTGGGGTACCTATATTCGGTAATTAATTAGATATTTTATAAAATTTTAACATATGTGTTTATGGACCTAATGACATTTAGGTACCTATACAAATATGTATCTTTTTAATTTCTCTAAGATAAAAATTTTGGCCCCAAATCTACCGCCCCTAAAATCTGCTGCCCTAGGCTCCAGTCAAGTCAGCCTTTTGGTAAATCTCTCACTGTGCGTAACCTTTCCTGTCCCAAAGAATTTAGTTTATATCAATTTCAATTTTGAAAATGATCGCTCGGCACTAGTGCCGACTACGGCTAGCCGTAGCCACAGGAATGGCTATAAATGTTAGGATCATCTTGTACTTCTGGCTCTCTCTGACCGGGGCCTCTTCCGGCTGGGGCCCGTGGCATTTTGCCGAAATGCCACCCTGTAGTTACGCCTCTGCCTCCAATATTACTTTCGGTCAAGACACTCGTATAATTAGATATCAAACTTCACCAGGTAAGTTCGTTTGATTCTTAATTATGTTTACGTAGTTTTTTTATTGAGCGAATGTATTTAAACGATAGTTTGATTTAAAAAATCACTACTTAAAGATCTTGAGAATGCCATACTTAAATGTTTTGCACGTATAAACCGTTTGATAGATTCACTGCTTTCCCTGTACAACAATATAATGTATAACAATACAATATTTTTTATATCTTTGTAAGTACTTTTCGAGTAGTCAAATTTTACAATCGAATAATACGATAAGAGAGTCTATTCGAATCATTTGAACGAATCACTTTAATAGCTCTCTAATGGCCTAGGTATTGGCACTGACTTCTATCTGTAATCTATGATTAACACTGGACTTACTGCTGCGATTTCTTTTTGGACCTACCTACATGATCGCCTAGTGACGCCATCTGGGATTTGATTGATGCCATCTCGGCATTGTAAGTATCACTGGCTGTGATAACTGGATATGAGTGTCACTAGAACTAATAATATTGCAAATGGTGCACCAACGTCAAAAAATAAATACCTACCTACCTATAATTGGTACCTACCAGTCACTCATATCTGTAGTATACAACACCAAGATGGCGTCAATTACACCCAAAATGGCGCCAATCAAGTAGGGTGGCAGACCCAATTATGGGCACTTTAAGAGTTTATCTTATTTCAAATATATTTTTTAAGTATAAATTTAACCAAATTCTATAAATCACTGTGTTCATAAGGTTACTTGTTTAATAAAATATATAATTAAAGAAGATATTGAAATTTTTTTGTTTAAACCAACTAGAATTTTAAATAAGATTAAAAAATGACCCAGTCCCCAATTATTCGCACATTTGTTACCAGTTATGGGCACAAAATTATCCAATTATCAACACTCAGATTTTAATAGATTTTAAGGGTAATATAACGCTAGGCTACCTACGGAAGTCTTTTAGAATATAGATTTTATTACGAAATAATATACGGAAATTCTTATAGTAACTGTAGGTGACTTAATTTTCTTATATTTATTATATTTAAAACAAACACCCTTACATATTTAATAAGAAAACGTAAACATAGTCTTTATCAAACGACAGACTTCCACAGCTGGACAAAGGTCTCTTATATGGACTTCCACAGGCCTCGGTCTTACGCTGAATCCAGCGGCTCTCTGCGACTCGTTTAATGTCGTCGGTCCACCTAGCTTCCCGGTACGGGATCGTTACTCCAACACCATGGGATCCCATCGACTATTTCTATTTCTATTTCATCAGCTCTTCGAACTATATGCCCGCCCATTTCCACTTCAGTTTCGCTTAGCTATGTCTGTGACTTTGATTCTCTTACAGATATCTTCATTTCTGATATGATCTCGCAGGGATACTCCAAGCATAGCTCTCTCCATCGTCCGCTGAATGATTTTTGTTTCGTGATAAATAACTGCCCATAGAACTTCTCAACCTCTCTCCATACCTCAGGTGGAGAAGAAACGTGACAGCCTTCGTCAGTTTTCAGCCGCGTCAGCTGGCTCTGTCCGATAGATAGATCTCTCACGGACACTTTGGAATGGAACTTCTGTTCCACTAGATGGTATCTTTAATACACTTAGTATTCAAGGCCCGCAGGTCGCGAGTTCTTTTCTTAAAGATCTGCCTATTAACCTACCAGTAGGCATCCGCGTCTGCTGACGACTGAAGTCTCATCTCTTGTCTATCTTCCATCAGTTTGAGAGTAAGGTCAGAGAACTTCTTGGTCCTTTTCGTGTGATAGGTCTTAAAGAATTTAGACTCCAGAGTATGGACAGTTTACACACACTTGTTAAGATCGTCTCCAGACTCCCAGTCTGCTAGGGAGTCGAATCGCTTCGGAGTGTTAATAAACAGGAAAATCTCCAAATTTTGTAACCAGATACTGACACCCCTTGTTTTGCAATGAAATAACGGGAAAGTTTCATTTACTTTTTGAATTAGTAACTAATAATACTTAGAAAATCAATTGAAAACAATTATATTATTAAAACTCAAATAAAACCACAGTTAAATCATTATTAAGTAAGTACTGACCCTTAACGTCGATGAGTCAAAATGGCCGAAAAACTTCGGGAACTCCAGAACGATATCTTTCAACTACGATACTGACGTCATTTTAAAACTTTCCAGATTAGAAAGGTTTCGATTGTGAAAAATATGAATTCCCCTAAATATTTTTTAATCTGAAAATTTAAAAACCACAATCAGAAACTTATATTTTAATCTTTTTTGCCAAAGTGCGAATAAACTGGTGCAGTGCTAGCTATTGGGTTGGTCACCCTATGTCCAAAAAAAGAACCTGTCGCACAGACCGAATGTCCAGTGTTAGTCATATATTAAAGATACAGCTCAGTGATTGTCAAACTTGAAAGTTCGTAATCTGTGCTTGTCATATTTCTATGTCATTTCACTTTCAGTCAGTCACCATTTTGTTTTTACATTTTGAATTTTGATAGAATTCATTATAGATTATAGTGTTCTGTTATAATTCTGCAAATGCTTATGTTCAATGTTGTAATTCGAATTTTTACTTTCTTGGCAGAAATCAATTTCAGTTGTTTGCAAAAAGTGATAACTAAAGTTTATTATTAAATTTTAAGTGGATATCTGCTTGATATCTTAACCAAAATGACTGTAGATGGTGATGAAAAACCCGAAAGGGATCGTGTTTTTATGGATATTTCGATCGGGGGTTTGCCTTCTGGTCGTATAGTGTTCGAGTTGTTCAACGATATAGCGCCGAAAACCGCGGAGAATTTTCGAGCGCTATGCGCAGGAGATATGGGCATTGGAAAGGTTACTGGCAAACCATTAACCTATAAGGTTAGAATTTAACTTTTAAATAATTAGATTATCAATTTAATGTTGTCCTCTCCGATATTGCGGTCACGGCAACCAATCTGCTTTGTTATTTGTGTTTGAATCACATAGTATATTTATATATCATGTGTGTTTGAAGAGTGAAGCTATACTCTTTCAATACACATAGTACATATTTTTCTTGTACTACAGCTTAGTAGGTTGGATGCTGACAGAGACCATGTCTTATATACACCATTACTCCATCCTGTACTTGCGAAGAAAATCTGGAATTTTAACTGACTTAACTTTCACATCAAAAATTACCATTTCTGCCACCCAAATGTCGAGCAATTTTTTATGCAGGGCATGGTGTTTCATAGAGTAGTGAAGGACTTCATGATCCAAGGTGGCGACTTTACCAATGCTAACGGAACTGGCGGCGAGTCCATCTACGGTGGCACTTTTGAAGGTAATGTAGTAGTGCATAATCTCTTTGGTGTCATGGAGTTGGGCGTGACTGATAAATCTCATTCTGCTCCATCTAAGTATAAGTGTTAAAGCACTTTATAGAAGTTTATTTGATTAATTAAAAAGTTATTCTATTGTATTATTATATTTTTTACAAGTGCAATCTTACTTCGTTTCTTGCAATTCACAAAGGCTCCTGGCTCATGGTTGTGTGTGTGTCATATCTGTATAAGTGTGAGAAAGAGGTTGCTCTCGCCTGACTGCTTCCACCTAGGCTACTGACAGGCACATACACTTACACAATGTGCATGTACATGATGTAACCACAAGTAAAGCTCTTGCGCCCTCATGAATTGCAGGAACTATAATGATTATTAATTAAATGGTTTTTTATCTGTTTACTTTATCTTTATTTATCATTTATCTTCCTTTTTAGATGAGACCTTTGAGCTGAAGCATGATAGGCCTTATTTGCTGTCCATGGCTAACAGGGGCAAGGACACAAATGGTTCACAGTTCTTTATGTAAGTTACATACATTGATGCTATTTCTGCTGTACAAAATCTCTGAACCAAACTAAAATGACCGGACTAAAGAATGCTATTGTTTTCACAATATTCCACTTAGAAAAGGATAGCATATATTTTAGACAGTCTGTTAATTTAGTAAAGAGAGTGTGTACTGCTGAATTAGCATCATTGGCACCAATGGTAAGACATTTGTTTCAAATTCTATTGATTACTAGCTTTTACCCACCCTCCCTTATACTTATCAACTTATAAACACCCACCGCTGAACAAAAGTCTCTTGCATGGACTTCCTCAGGTCTCTGTCTTGTGCCATCTGTATCCAGTGGGTCTCTGCGACTTGGCTGATGTTGGTCCACCTAGTGGGAGTCTGCCAACACTGTGCTTTCCAGTGCGAGGTTGCCACTTTAGCAGTTTAGCCCCTAAGGATCATCAGTTTTTCAAATATAACTTCCTTATGTACATATAATTTTGTGTATTTAAGATGTAAGTCTTGCCAGCAACTTCATGCATGTGGATTAAGGATATGATGACGTCGTAGACATCAGCTAGTTCAATAATATTAAGTCTTTGGTAGGGTAAAGGTCTATATTACTGAACCTACTTAATTGTATGTGCAAGTAGGGTAAACAAAATTGCCACCTTGATTGTAATTGTATCTAAAAATCTCTGGCAAAAGTAGGGTAAAGATCCCTTATACGCAGCACTCCTTATTGTGATGGTAACAGTTGATGCGAGCACATGTTTACATTTGTGTTGTGTCATAGAACGCGGCCGCGGCGGCGAGCGGCGCGCTATCATTCTTGTTGTGTTCTGTGTGTTGTAGTACAACACAGCCGGCGCCGCATCTCGACAAGTGAGTATACTTTTATATTCATCATAGCTTTTATCTCATAATGACAAGAGTTAGGTCATAGTCATGTTAGCTGACTTGTTGGATTGGCAGACTTTTAACACCTTTGAGAACTTTATGGCAAACCCTCAGAGAAGCTTTCGAACGATGTTTTTTTTCTGCAACTGATATTAACAGTCACAGATACTTGCCATCAGTTCTTTGAACTATCTGCCTTGCCCATTAATGCTTCCGAGTTAGCTCATCAGAAGATTGCAGTCGTAATTAACATTAACTTATCAGTGCTATCACAGTAAATGACCATCTTGTCATAAATAAAAAAAGAATCTGCTTTCCTTATCATAAAAGCTACAAGTTAGACTACAGTGTAGTCTACATACAATAACATAAAAAAAATTCAAAATTTTTATTTCATTACGTGAAATAAATAATTTTGAATTTTTTTTTTAACGAAGGAAGGAACTTCCATGTGAAACCACACGGTTTGTTCGCTGTTAATGCTGGTAGTAGTAGGTTGATCCGTTATGTTTGTGTGTTGCGGCAGTGTGCACTGCGTGTTCGGGTCGGTGGTGGGCGGCGCGGCGCTGGTGCGGCAGCTGGAGGCGCTGCCGGTGGACCGCAACGCGCGCCCGCTGCAGGACGTGACCGTCGCCAACTGCGGCCAGCTCGTGCGGCTCAAACACGGTGATTACCCCGTTAAGGCGGCTCTCCATCAAGAAAAGTTGCCAACTTTTGTCACCAACACGTGTTGGCAACACGAAAGTTGGCAACACGTAAGTTTTCAACTTTTCTTTGGTGGAAAGCCGGCTTAACACACGTTGCTCTACTGTCGTACCCACTTCTAACAAGCTTTCCGCTTATTTAGAGGGGTAGAAGTTATGGTCAGCTTGGCTAATATTCTTTTTTTAAAAAAATACTAACTTAGGTAACTGTTTTGGTACAGTTACCCTACTGATTTGCAGGTTCGTCATTGAGCATTATCATCATTGTCTCAATGCTTTGAATCACAACAAATAAGAAGGGTTTAAGGCCATAGTGCACCATAATAGCTAAGTGTGGATTGGCCCTTTCGGGTTCAGCCCTTAGCCATTTAGGAAAGACAATTTTATTTATTTTTTATTATATTATTTTTGTACTGTATTTTATCAGGTAAAAAACGCAAGCCAGATAAGGAAAAAGAAAAAGAGAGTGGAGAAGAGTCAGACCACTCTCATAAAAAAGAGAAAAAGAAGAAAAAGGATAAGAAAAAGAAACGGTGAGTAATTGCATTACTCCTTACAAACATGTCACAGCTAAAACAAAAATTACAATTTTTATTTATTTGACAAATCATCATGACATTGAATATCTCACAGCTATATTCAGATCAACATAAACAATTTATTCGAATTTTCAATTTATCTAAATGTTTATATTTTTTTACACACACAAATGACAATACGCACTGACTTCTATGTCACCATCGCCAAATAATGTGTAACTGACAAATAAATTTGACAGACATTCTGACAGATCCTATGTATTGAAAAAATTCAAAATTATTTAATGTAGGCCCAACTTGTGGCTCTTATAACAAGTCAAGGTTTTACCACCGGTTCAGTAAACATAATATTCTGTGGAGAGAAAGAAAATCTTTCAAAAAGACAATTTTAGTTCTGGATTATTTACATGACTGTATTGAGAAATAAAAAGAAAGGCTAAAGAGTAAAAATTATTTTACTTTGATTACTTGGCAGCCATCATTCTGAGCGTTCAGCTGATGATGAAGTACCGGAAGCACCTTCTCACCCCCTCGTCAGCACATCCAAGATTGATCCCCGGGAGATACCCGAAGTGCCAACTAACAGGTTCCTGATGCGAGGCGGCCGTGACCAGGACAAAGATAGGAACGACCCTAGGAAGGACAGAGAAAGGTATAGCGCATATTCAAAATGGCTGACTGCTTCTATGATTTTTAAAGATGGCGTCATCTTGTAGCGGTGAAATTCTTTAAAAAAATCAATTAGTCTTGTATTTTTTTTTATTGATGAAATATTGAATTTTGATTTTCAGCTTTAGTCGATTTTTGATGTAAGTTGTACCCTTGATAAATTATTTTCTTATTTACAAAGACTTAATCTATATTATTTTATCTAGATAATTAGGTAATAACTATATATGTAATTATAAAATATTTTATAATGTACTAGCGGCCCGCTCCGGCTTCGCACGGGTATAAAATATATAGCCTATGTCATTCACTGTTAATGGATGTTATTATACATATAAACCTTCCTCTTCAATCACTCTATCTATTAAAAAAAACCACATCAGAATCCGTTGCGTAGTTTTAAACGTTTAAGCATACATAGGGAAAGAGAAAGTGACTTTGTTTTATACTATGTAGTGATTTTGGGCCAAGATAAAAATTTAATTAGAATCAACTCAATTACATGAAGCATGACTAGGTTCAAATAGTCCATCACACATCAGACATTACGGTGGGTTGTCGGTTATATTATCGTCGACGCTCAGGCGCGAGGCGTGTAGTACGTACTCAGTACGTTAAAAATGTTCGCCGTGATTCTTTAAATTGACATAACTTTTTTATTTATGAACCGATTGACATGAAATAAACACTAAATGTTAAGTGAAGCTTACTACAATATATTAGTGAAAACCGTATCTAAATCGAATAAGCCGTTTCTGATATTAGCGTGCACAAACACACAGACAAACAGACAAAAAAAATATTAATTACAATTTCGGGTTCGGCATCGATATAATAACAACCCCTGCTACTTTTTTTTTATATATTTCCATTGTACAGACACCACTTTTCTACAATTTTATTATATGTATAGATACATATGATATTGTATTTAAATTCTTAGTTCGCATTTGTTGTTTGAAGGATGCGGTACCGTGAACGCGAGCGTCATTCTTACACGCGAAGTGGAAGAATCATAAAAGGCCGCGGAGTGTTTGTAAGTGCTCAGACATCATACTATTACATTACTTCAATAAAGGGATAGATAGTCCTGCTTTTCAACACCGACAGGCAACAGGCGCAAGATCGAGACCTGTGGGAATACATGTAAGAGACCTTTATCCAACAGGGAACGTCTATCGGTTGATAAAGCAAAAGAAGAAAAAGGTGAAGGATCAGTATGAGACATCAAAATTTTTTGAGCAGATGCTCGTAATACCAGATTTTCAATATACTAGGCGCGATATGATGCCATCGCGTACGTCATCAAGTATACTCACACATCGCTCATTTGCGACAAGGGTGACATAACTCCAAATTCACCAATTTTAGTGTTGATAATTTATACTTTTTGCTATAAAAGCAACATTACGCTAAGCACAAAAAAATAAGAGCGAGAGATATTGTGACTTAATGCTCTGTCGCTTTGTTGGCCGCTGTGTTGTTTCGAGACCGCAGCATCCACAAAACATTACTCTCTAACGAGATAATTCTCTCGTCGTCGATTTTGAATTATGTCACTCTTGTCGCAAATGAGCGAATAATATAACAGAACTCGTGTTTCGTGCAGCGTTACCGCACGCCGTCGCGATCCCGCTCGCGGTCGCGCTCGGCCACGCCGCCGCACTGGCGCCAGGCGCAGCGACGGATCGTCAAGCTGGCGCATTTGGAGGTAAACACACATATCGACTGTTCCGTAGAACAAAGTCACATCTGCTAAATCCATAACTTGAAATTTGAGCCTTAAAAATCACATCTGCAAGGCTTAAATCTCAAGTTATGAATTTAGCAGATGAGATTTTGTTCTACGGAACGGTCGATATATAAGTAGTATAGATGTCTATTTATCCCGGAAAATTAGTAAAAATCATACCTCTCCTTAGTAGACGACGAATGGGGTTGCACCTCTCTCTTTGCGTCATCGCGATCCCTAGATTTGTCCCGCTTATCCTCATAAGATTTATCCCTCTTTCTGTCTCGTTTATCATCATAAGAATCGTCCCTCTTATACTTATAACTTGAAATTTGAGCCTTAAACTAAAACTTGTAAGGCCCAAATCTCAAATTGTGAATTTAGCAGATGGGACTTTGTTCTACGGAACAGTTGATATAATGGAATCAACTTGATATTTTACCATTTTTAAGCGAATCATGTCATCGACATGCTAACGTTAAAACTGAAGAATCCAATCCCGCATTGAAACCTCAATCCCGCAGTGCCATTACCACGTGGGAGATTATTAATCCCGCGTGTTCGTGGGATTTGCGGAACCGTAATCGATCATAATAATTTTTGTACTAAATTTGTTCAAAATATTTGACAACTATTATTATTATTAATCAGTTATTATCTTTGTAAATCGGTTTTATGTTACCTTTAATAAAATTCTTTAAGAAGTACTCAATCATTTATATCACTACAAAACATTGTACTACTCTTCATGTACGAATCCATTTTACGATAAAAAATAACTTCTATAAAAAAATGGTGAAAATTGCGCAGGAGTGCGCAAGTTCGGTCCAGCGGATCCCGCGTGAGTAATCCCGCATCACTGATCCAGCAAAATTCACGCGGGATCCCGCAGTTGCGGGATTGGATTCCCCAATTTAAAGTATAACCATGTTTTTTAAATTTTGTTTTTTCCTAGTCTGTTTTTAAACGACGCTGTGCTATTTGCGCTTTTGTGGCTTTAGGCATACTACTTGTGACTGGATTTTACAGTTATCTTACTTACTTACTACTTTACTTGGATTTTTTTTTAAACAGATGGACCGAGAACAGCCAGAGCAAGATGTGTCAAGGACCAAAAATATTGAAAAACAACACAGCAGTGAGTGTCTATACAGTTCAAAGCTATAGTTCCTTGCCGCGCCAAAGCATAATAGCACCGCTACGTGGGAAAGAGATAGATGCAAAGTCGTAATATTATTTTTTTCCTTATTTTTTGGCACCATTACTTATAATTTTTAATTGGAATATCATCTGCCCAGAACGCTGGCTGCGTTACCCCACTGTCGTATTATGTCATTTAGGATATGTAACAAATCCGAAATAAAAGCTAAAATGCCTTTACACCTCACTAGCTCAAAAAGGGCGCCTTTGCTGTCTAAAATCAGTGAGCAAAAGTCGTTTTGCTCTCAGTGAGAAAAAGTGTTGTCTCAAGAACAGTTTAGCACTTTTTCTCACAAAAACGAACTTTGCTATCTTGTTGAACAAATAACTATTATGTTGCACCGTACTACCCTCAAACTTAATTTCACCCCTGTTGCCTGGTAGAGATTGCTCTGTTAGTAATAAGGCCGCCTTTGCATGCGTAGTTTTAAGATGTATTCAATTTTGGTTCTTGTGTGCATTTAAGTTTTTATCTATCTCTTATCTATATCTTATTATAAAAAAAAAAGGGTAAATTGTTCTTTAAAAATTGTACGATTTATGTTTTTCACAATACAGAAGAGGGCGAAGAAGGTACTCCGGAGAGGCCAAGGGAGAAAGAGGAGGGCGAATGTGATACTCCTGTGGGTATGTTACACTTATGATGATTGTCTTTTCGGATTTAGATTTTTTTTATTTTTTAGTGAGCGAACGAGCAGGTGGGTAATCTGATGTTAAGTGATTACCGCCGCCCGTGAACATTTGTAGCACCTGAGGCACCACCAATGCGTTGCCGGATTTTCAGGCATTTGTATTACCCTATGTTATAACCCTTATATATTTTTAAAAATCCATTTCTTCACCTTCTCCAAGATGGTAGAGCGATTGAATCGTGAAGGGGTAATACAAACACACTTAGGCTAAAAATCTATAGACCACACTCTCACTCTGCTAAGACTCAAGGCAGAGTTAAAACGAGACAGATTTAGGTCGAAGCATATTTGTGTCTTGTTTTAACTCTTCGAGTCTGAGCTAAGTCAGAGCTCTACAGATCTCAGCGTTAATCCCATGGAAATTCTTTGATTTTCCGGGACAAAAAATAGCCTATATCACTCTCCAGGTCTACCACTATCCAACAAACACTTTCGCAATTTATAATACATATAAGTAAGGATGGCCGAGGAATAATAGATGCGTTTGTTATTGGATTTACAAAAAAGTGTATGGTACTTACTAGTTTATTTTGGTACAATATTTTGTACGCTAAAACAAATAAACTGAAAAGGTCACAGGTTCGAACCCCATCCGTTGCACTACTGTCGTACTCACTTATAGCACGAGTTTTCGCTTATTTGGAGGGGAGCAGAGAATTTAAGTCAAGTTCACCTTGGCTAATATTCTTTTTCTTTTTCACTCAATTTAAAACTTTTTGTAAAATCAGTCAGAATTAAACAATTAATTTAAAAAAAACACGAGACTGGTAGGGATTGTACATTGTAGAGACAACATCTCCTGTTAAATGGTTATTAATTTACTAGCTTTAACCCGCGGCTTCGCTCACGTTAGGTTCGATTTTTTAAACTCCTATTTTACCTCCTTCGGGGTTGAATTTTGAAAAATCCTTCCTTAGCGGATGACTACGTTATCATAGCTACCTGTATGCCAAATTTCAGCTCGATCGGTCCAGTGGTTAGAGCTGTGCATTGATAGATCAGTCAGTCAGTCAGTCAGTCAGTCACCTTTGCCTTTTATATATTTAGAGTATCTTACTATGTCAGATATTAAGTAACCTAACCTTTTTGTACAGACACATCCCGTCACGAGAGGATTGACTACAACGCGTTGGACTTTGAGGAAGACGTCGAACATGACGGTATGTCACTTCATCTCTTGGAAGAATGGCTTCATACGTGCACGGAGCAGAAATATTTCAATAATGTCCTAATTAAGAATAGCACTATACTGGAAAGTTAGCTGAAAAACTGAGAGGTCGCCGGTTGAGGATACTATATTAATAGTTATTTTCTCTCTCAAAAAGGGCGCCTTTGATTTCTAAAACCAGTGAGCAAAAGTCGTTTTTGCTCACTCTGTGAGAAAAAAGTGTTGTCTCAATCCTCACGGTAGGTACGGTTAGTAACGTAGGATTCTTGATCCGCTGCCATTTGAAACCTATACTAGTACAGTATTAAGATGTATTGGATATTTTTTGTCTTTTACAAATATATTACGCAGGAAAAGCCAGCTGCTATCTACAAGTGAGCTAGCCACTGAGCTGTATAATAAATCTATGATTAACACTGGATTGGCTGTATCAATGAAATCATAGATTAATTATAGAGGTCGGTGCGCCACTTGCAATTTTATTAGTTCCAGAGACACTCGTATGTCAAATGTGGCGCTTCAAATCGATCCAGATTAAGCTGTCATTTGTATAGGGGCAGGAAATCGAGTGTTAATCGTAGATTATAATTATAGAGAACAATGGAGTCTGCGGGGACATGTATACTGTATACATGGTCACATTGTTCTTCAAGCTTCAAAGAAACATCTGTCCGAATCTGGCTTACACGGTATCATTCCAGGGAACGAATGGCGCGGGAAAAACGCTGCCGCCGCTGCGATTCTTTAAGATATAACTAGAATATGTATATTGTGAACTAATGCATATATGTATAATGCGTATATATATATATAACACACACACACTTTTAACAAAAAAACAGATATTTCACAATATGCTCCATTAAGCTATGTAACTTTTTCAATGTACAAATCTACCACGAACATAATATTATGATGTATTTGTTTTCTGTACAATTGGGAAGAGACTGACCCCCAAGACACGGGTCATCCTAGTTTGGGGGTTCAGAGCAATTTGAGCAAAATGTTATGTTATGTACTATGATTTATGTTATTATTATTACTCTTTGTTAGTGTATTTTTTCATTTAAAATAAAGTTATTATTATTATTATTGTAACCCATAATATATTGATTTAGTTTATTTAAATATTAGCATGTAAGTTTATCTTTTATTATTGCAATACCTCCTGCTGTCTTCTTATTTTTTGTCTTTCTTAGCCATAAGGTTGTCTGGAAGGGATCGCTATTTAGCGATAAGACCGCTTTTTTGTACTGACATAATGTATTGTGTTAAGTTTGCTTTTTTCTATTTGTGGTGCAATAAAGAATGAATAAATAAATAAATAGAACATGGAATATAACTAGCTGAGAAGGCTGGAGCTAACGTCGGCGCAGCACTAAATTAATTTTTACGTAGATTAGAAACAAGTTTATTTTATTAATATATATATAGTTTTATATATTATGAACCTTCCTACAAAGGTACTTAAATTATTATTAAGTGTCGATTTTGCCAACGTCGAGTGACGCGTTGAGTGAGGAATAAATTGGGTATTTTGACAGTTTTTGTATTGCAAATCTGCCAAAATATCAAATTTAAGCTCGGATAAGATCTATGTTGGTGAATAAAATTTATTAGTACCTATCACAGTTATGACTAACGGATCACAGCATTTTAATAACTCTTCACTATTGTCGTATTATTTATGTATTATACCTGTATTTTGATGAATAAATAAAATCTACCAATGAATTCCACAAAAATCAACGAAGCTAGTTAAAGAACTTAAACTAAGAAAATATAAATGTAATTCAAAATAATAAAGGCTCTAGGCAATATGAAAATAAATGAAAAATTTTTTCATTCCCATCGACTCACCTATGTTACTAACGTTAAAAACAAATGTAAACTAATTAAATAAACAAATGAGTGGAATAAAAATGATAATAATTGTTGCCATCTCTTATTAATAGACGATCGGGAGTCTTCCAAACGAAAACCGGATCGCAAAAGACCAACCCAACAGTACTGGTCTGGTGGTGAACGGGCCGACATGTTGGCTCGAGCCCTGGGCGTCAATCCAAAGCAAAGGTTAGCACTCCCTAACAGATTTTTCATATGTTTTTTCATTATAATCAACATAGTGGACTGATAGACATTCGCAATAAATATAATCTGTATTTCACAGGGAAGTACTGGTCAGAGACACCAGTATAAGAAATTCAAGAGATGCAAGAGATAATAGGGAGCATTATGAGCCGAAACGCCGCGAAGGTCTAGCTTCCACTGTCAGCCATGTGATGCCGAAGCTGTCCTCCACTATTGCCTCCATGGCCCATGACGAGCCGAAGTTCGAACCACCAATGATGGATGACAATAAGGGATATGACCCTTTCAGCATTTTGCGTAGTACATTTAGCAAAAATAAGGAAAAGAAGAACTTTGTGTAAGACTTAAAATGTATTAGATTATTTTTATTGCATTGCTTTAGTTCCGGAATCAAATTTCAGAGAGTTGTGGGTAAGTTTTGAGGTATTCTCGACATTTTACATTCAGGGATATTTCCGGATATTCTGGGTAAGTTATGAGAACTCTGGGGAAGTACAGAATATGAGGTAAGTTTATTACAGTAAAGTTCTAAAATAATCGTTTTAAAACTAAAAATCATTTATGCATACAGGCAAGAAGTTCATCAGAACAGGCGGGAAAAAGAAATGGAAAGGCCAAGAGTAGATGACAGACGCGACAGACATAGGAGTGAAAGGGACCACAGACATGCCGAAAAGGATGATCGAAGTAAAATCTTTGAAAACCCAGATATGATGAAACGTCAGTCGGAAAGAGATGACCGAGAACGCAAACAAGTAGAAAATGATGCTGAAAAAGCTCGCAATAAATATTCTGATGTCCACGATCGCAAAGATAAAGATGAAAGAGATAGATCTAAAGATAGAAATGACAAAAGAACATCCCAAGAAGTTGAAAAGAGAGACGAAGACAAGGATAAATCTGACAAACGATCGGAAAAGGCTAACGTCAGAGATGTTTCAGGAGATAGAGAAAAGCAAGAAAGATCAATTGAGAAGGAATCCAGACGCGATAAGTCCAAAGAAAGAGATGATGGAAGAGCTAATAAGAGAGATAAATCCTTAGAAAAACGAACTCAATCTAAAGACAGGGAAAATAGATCAAAAGATAGCAATGACAAAATAGATCAACCGCAAGAAATAGATAAGCGTGATGATAAACCGAAAAATAAGAGAGATAAGTCGAGGGAAAGAGACAACAAACGAAGATCAAGAGACAGAGATAACAAAAGGGATAAATCGTGGGATGACAAGCGAGATAGATCTAGGGAGAGAGAAAATAGATCCAGAGAAAGGTTTGTAATTATAAGAATTCTCAAAAACAATACATATTTTGGTCAATAATTAAAAGTAATGATACAAGCTAGGAATAAAATTATTTTAACTAATAATGATCACTAATATAATATTATTAATTTATTCATAGGTATGAAAAACGCGAGAGGTCACAGGACAGACGTGTCAAATCTCATGATAGAGATAGCAAGAGGGACAAATCTCGTGAAAAAGATCGCAAGAGGGACAAGTCTCGAGAAAGAGATAGCAAGAAGGACAAATCTCGTGAAAGAGAGAGCAAGAGAGACAGGTCTCGCGAAAGAGATAGAGATAGCAAGAGGGACGATTCTTATGATGATAAACGAGACAGAAAGAGGGATAAATCTTATGAGGATAAGCGGGACAAATCTAGGGACCGCGATGACGCAAAGAGAGAGGTGCAACCCCATTCGTCGTCTACTAAGGAGAGGTATGATTTTTACTAATTTTCCGGGATAAATAGACATCTATACTACTTATATAATTATATTATAATCCTCACCTTTCACATGATTGTGAACGTTCCGTCAAAAAAATTTTTGCTATACGAGTATCAAAAATTACCCTATACATATACTTGGCTCATTTTGAGTCTTACTATCGCCTATTGCTTCTCCAACCACATCTTCGCGTCTGTCTGTTTGGTCTCATCTATACCGGTATTCCGAAAATATTACCTTTCAGACGAAGAGCGTACGTCCATTTATTTTTTAAGCTATTGCATAGCTTCTATCGCGGGCCTTGAGCGTGGAGACCGAATCCAGAAATTCCGTAATGAAAATAACCTGACACGGGACTCCTCTCACCGCTAGATGGCGTTGATAAAAAATGCTATGCAATAGCTTTACCGCGGCAGTCCCCGAGTGCCACATGTCTTTTTTTTATTTCGAGTTAAAATGAGACGGGTTCATATCCTGAGCCTGTAGGGTTAGTCTAGGTTGATCGTATAAGAATTCGCGAAGACGATAGCGTCAATGGAAAATGAACCATAACCTCATACAATTAGAGCTCAATTTTGGATTCTTATACGTTTACGTATACGATACGCTCCTAATTAAAATCGGTTGTACTGAATTTGTGACTTTAAATCTATACATTTAAGGTTCATTTTACTTCGAAGCTAATGTCATCGATTTAAAACTTGGACTAGACCTAAGTTAATTACCAGTTGTGCCATTTATAGTTATTTTACCTTTTACACAGGTCCAGTTCGCGAAATCGCGATCGCAAGAGTCAAGACAAACCTGGCGATGACGATAAAAAGAAGGTAGTTCGTTTATTCTCTCAAAATATCTACCCTCACACTTTTAAAAACACACAACGCGTTATTCCATATTTTTTCTTATTGTGTCGTCGATAAAACTAGTCTTCCAAATATATAAAAGGAAAACGTGACTGACTGACTTGCTGACTGACTGACTGACTGATCTATCAACGCACAGCTCAAACCACTGGACGGATCGGGCTGAAAAGTATACAGATAGTTATCATGACCTAATCATGACCGGTCCTGTCTAACACCATCAGGTCTTTAAACTACGTGGCTTTGGATTGTACAGCATATATATATTTTTGTATAGGAGGAGGAAAGAAATGAGGCTCGCAAGGAGTTGATGGAGATCGTACGTCTCATCAAGTCACGCCAGAAACAACGGGAGAACAAGGCTCCAGGTATTTTTTTTTTTATATTTTTAGCGAGCAAATGAGCAGGTGGGTCACCTGATGTTAAATGATTACCGCCGTGTATGAACATTTGTAACTCCGAAGACACCACCAATGCGTTGTCAGCCTTTCGGGAATTATTTACTTCCTCTTGGCACATCTTCTATACAATTAAATAATATTGAAGTGTATGTTTGTAATATCAAAATAGCAGCATTTTACTAAATGCAATATGTAAGTAAATACGTACGTACGTACGGGACTTTACAAACACAACTCCTCCTCCTTTTTCGAAAGTCGGTTAAAAAAGTAGTCTATGTAAATCCCGATAACATCAGCTATCTACCAGTGAAAGTCCCATCAATATCGGTCCAGCCATTCCCGTGATCTTTGACAAAAATTTTAAAAATTGTTTTTTTGTTAGAAGAACCGTATTTACTTCAATATTATTTGTTTAATAAATAGTTAATTATTATTATTATTCGTTGGACGTGTGGACCGTTCGCCCGGCACTGGCAGCGTGTATCGTGAGTCAACCTTGATATCTGTGTTTCGTTGTGTAGAAGTGAAGAAGAAGCCCCGCTCGTCGAGCCGCTCGTCCGGCTCTGGCGACGAGAAGCCTCGGCGGCGTCGGTCCTCGGAGCGCGCCGGCCGCAGTCACAGCAGGTGATATGTTTAAGAGTATAATATGATAATTATTTAAAAAATACTTTTTAAAAAACCAACTTCAAACGCCACTGCAAAATATAAAATAATTGTAGTTTGTACACATATGTTAAAGTCGGGCGCGCCTAAATAGAAACGATGAAACCGATGCGAGACACTAGCCCAAATTGTCACTAGACAAATTGGTCCAGGTGTCTTCGAGTAATGGAGGAACATACATAAAAAATAAAAAAAAGATCCCGACGAATTGAAAACCTCCTCCTTTTTTGAAGTCGGTTAAAAATGGATTTAAAGGAAGATGGGTAAGAGTGGATCCAGACACAAATTTGGTCAAAGATTTTAAACTTGATTCGTGGTTTAATGACATTTTTGTGATAAACTATACGTGTACGTACCACGATGAATGTTTTAGTTGGAATTTATATTTTATGGATAAGTTTCATGGACCGTGGTCACGATGATATAATATTTAACACAAAACAGCAATGTTATGCGCGCACCTAATGTAACTACTTACATACCGCCAACCCATCGTTTCCGAGATGAATGGCATTTATTATTATAGACCGTAGACAGAGAAGTGCTATAGACTTAATGAATTAATGATATCTCCTTTTCACTTCCACACGAAAGAGATGCAGTATAGCGATGTCAAACAAGATAGAATGAGACACAGCTATGTCTATATCCGTCCCTCACTGCGTGCCATGTTTTGAGCTCACAATCACCTCGCAATACATTGTGAGGTGATTGCGAGAAATAAGACTTACAAGAGTAGGTATTTTACAGTGTTATGTATGCCTAAGTATGTCATACTCTCTTTAAAATTTCTGTAGTGGTGTCGTGTGGTGCGGGTTGTTACGTTCCCTCAAATACGGTTGAGCGAAGCAATGGCTGGATCATGCATCATGCTCGTGAACAGGTGCCACCAACGGGAATGGGTCTGCTTTTGCCTGCCTGTCTTAACATGCATTGAATTGTTTTGCATTTTTGAAACTTTATTGTGAAAACACTGTGTACATAGCATAGTTTTGTTAACTATTGTAAAAAAAATTTTTTTTTGATAAGAGCAACCGCCGAGTCTATTGCTGGCTCTTCTCGGCAGGAACGGCATTCCAAACCAGTGGTAGATTCATTGACGATTCAAAAGTAAGTAATTGTAAAAGTTTATTTGAATAAAAAATATTTCTATTATGCTATCCCTTTCGGCGACACGCTTGGTGGTATTCTAGAGGATACTCATTCTACGTTATAGGCATTAAGTGTGACCTATTCCCAAAGTTCGCGTTATGGTGTCCCCAACTAGCAAAGTTGACTTATAATATGACCAGACCTCTTATAATCGTTATAAAATATGTAGTATTGAATGCTGCTAGCCGTATTAAAACATGTATAAGAAATATTAGCTTATAATTAAGTACTTATATGGCACTTATATAGTTGTTTACTTTATAAGTTGCGACCAAACCCACACTTATTAACGATATGGCTCTGGCGATTTTTTTGGCTTATAGCCCTTTATATGACAAACTAGACGATGCCCGCGACTTCGTCCGCGTGGATCAAGGTTTTTCAATTCCCATGGGAACTCTGTAATTTTCCGGGATAAAATGTAGCCTATGTTTTAATCCTGGGTATGAGCTATCTCCATTCCAAATTTCAGCCAAATCGGTTCATTCGTTGTGGCGTGAAGGAGTAACAAACATACACACACACACACACACGCACACGCATACAAACTTTCGGCTTTATAATATTAGTGTGAAGTGTGATGTGATTTTGCTAGTTGGGTCCCTTACACCATGTATAATGTAGCTATTTGTTGCCATTCGCAGAACCCGCTCCCGCCGCTCGCGCAGCCCTCGCTCGCGGCGGCACCGGCGATCTTCGTCTTCCAACTGATCGATGTACGAACGCAATTACACAGTTTATTCTTAGATAAAGTTACGCGGCATTTGGGTCGTTTCACCTTCGCATTTCACCATCGCCTCAATATACGCCCACAGTTGGACACAGGTTACTTGAACGGATCATCACAACACGATCTACATTACTAGTATACAAGATAAATAAATAAATCTACTGTTCCGTAGAACAAAGTCACATCTGCTAAATTCACAACTTAAAATTTTAGCCTTAAAACTACATATAAAATGTTTATAGTTTACTAAGACTTCTAAGGCTCAAATCTCAAGTTATGAATTTAGTAGATGAGACTTGAACAGTCGAAATAAATAAATAAAATAAAGAAAGATCTCTACTCGCCTCCATTATCTACTGGGAGATAGAGTTAAAACGAGACACAAATATGCTCTGACCTAAATCTGTCTCGTTTTAACTCTATCTTAAGTCTGAGTAGAGTGAAAGCGCGGTCTATAGATTTCTGCCTAAGTGTATTGGTTGAACGCATTTGAGCCTTGGGCTATGAAAAACTTGACTTTGAAAAAAAAAATAACTTGTCAAGTGCGTGTCAAAATACGCATAAGGTTCCGTAATCATGCATCATCATAAAACTATTTTTAATCTTTACCGCTACATACCGGAACAAACAATTATTCCGAGAATAAGTAACATTATCTTGGTCGCCGATAAATCGTTAGATATTTGTCTTTATGAGCTAATCTTTTAGAATTTTTCGTATACAATACAACTGTTTAGGATACGGAGTTCGATAGCCAGCTCACGTTATCACGTAACTATTTCGTAAAATGTACTTTTTTTTCGGAAATCTGTTTAAAAACCCTTGCAATGATTTAGAATACCTATTCAACGATATCCCACTCGAAGGCGTAACCAAAAAAATTTTTTTTTTCTATTTTCATCTCGGCAGGTAAGTACTCTAAAAAATAGCATAATTTGCGAAAATTTATTTGTAGCTACAATAAGTTTCTAAATTTTTTCATCTTTAATATTTAATTGTTTCCGAATAAAATTACTGACACCCAGACGGACAGGACGAAACTAGAAGGGTTCCTTATTTTACTACGGAACCCTAAACACTTGTTTAGTGGATGTAAAATTTATATAAGAATCTAGCATATAAAATACCTATCTTTTTAATTATTATGACAAAAATATGCATCATACATTAGTGCTTAAATAATACCTTCTTTATGATGAAATTTATTCTTGTGTTTTGTTTATTACTTTTAAGTATAGTTCTTGCAATTCATGACGGCACGTGGCTCATTCTTGTGTTTCGTCGTAATTGTATAAGTGTGAGCGAGAACTTGCTCGCGCCTGACCGCTCCCACCTAGGCTCCTGCCAGGCGCGCTCACTTACGCAATGTGCATGTACACGACTTAACCACAAGTAAAGCGCCCGTAACTTCGTGAGATAAACGTACTATATTCGATAATAATGTGACTAATTCTTTTGTACATAATCTTAACTAAACTCAATTGACAGATCTAGGTCTATAACTCTATAGTCTATACAATCCTTCATAGCACGCGGAGTCATAAAACGTGGAACAGAGTAGAGTTTATTGTGCGCTCCCTTGCACTTACAGGTCTTAGGCGGGCGTAGTGTTGATGCATCTTTCTTATCGATCCTTTTTGTTTAAAATGAAATAATTTTATTTAACATTTTATTTTGAAAACTAGTGTAATTTGTTAATTAAAACTTACTTAACTAGAATAAAATAATTAATAAAAAAATAAAATTATACTTAGGGCTGATTTACATAACTAACGTAAAATAAGTCTTATGAGCGGTTTGATATTTTGAAAGTTTGTCAATGACGTCATTTTTTCGACCGTTATTATCGTATATATTCGTTATATTTATCGATAACTCATTTCAAAGAATGCACAAGTTGCCCAACCCCAAATGACTGACGTCACTGATGCGGTTTATGATCCCGCGTGCCACGAAGGATTGTATTGAGTTATACTATAGTGCTATCCCTTTCCGCAAGGAGCATTATGGAAGGGATAGCAGCACAAGATAGTTGATACATTGTGTACAACAGAATTAGCTACATTGCATTATTACGTGTGTGTGGCATTTTAATAAGTTAATAAATAAAGTTAATTAAAAACAATGAGGTTTTATTTCACTGCATTTTCCTATAGTTGTAAACATTTACCTTTAATGATGACCTAGCTAGAGCAATGATATGATAGCTTAGTGGTTAAAGCGGTCTGCTATACGGGCGGTCCGGAGTTTGTTCCCAGGCACGTAAGAGTACTTCTCTCATTTTCGGAGTTATGTACGTTTTAAGCAAATAACTAAATATGAAAAACATTGTGAGGAATCTCTAAGAAGTTCTCAAAAGTTTTTTTAAATATATAGACTATAGCGCTTGGCTGCGTTCACACCTGATAGTAAGTGAAGACGCAGGCTAAGATGGAACGCGCTTGCCTAAAAAATGCCTATTGACTCTTGATTTGAAGGTACCCAAATTGTAGTTATAGGGAAAAACGGAAGCCGGAAGGGCATTCCAAAGTATGTGAAGTCTTTCAATACGCTATTAGCCAGCCTTGTAGACAATGGCCTAAAAATAGTATCAGATTTAATTCGACAGATTGCATTCGCACTCGATGACATTAGCGTCAAAGTAAAATGAACCGTAAAAACATTGAGTTAGAGCTCTATTTCGTTCATGCATTCTTATACGATTACGGATACGCTCCAAATTAAAATCGGTTGTACTGAATTCCGGAAAATAAGAGAGTTAAATAAAAAACCTTAATCCACGCGAACGAAGTCGCGGGCTACAACTACTTTTTTGATAATTTCTGCGAGCTTGTACTAGCGACGATGCTGCGTAGACGGCCTTAGAGGCTTACTAAAGATGGCTTATCACTGCGTCGACAATGCGCTTCTAAGCGTTATAGTTCGATGCTTCCGACCATGATTCGAAAAGTTTATTTGAATAAAAAATTATTCTACTCTATTCGTGGATGGATTCCATATGTCAGGGTTGATTTTAATTTTTAAATCACACTTAACTATACATATAAAGCCATGAAATAAATACTTAATAGATCAAGCATTCCGCCTAACTCGCATAGCGGACTGAAATTAATAAATAACACCCCATGACCCCTTCGTTTCCCCTCCAGCTTATACCTAGTTATATCTATAATGGGACTACAATTCCTAACGCCCAAATTGATTACGAGGGTTTGTATGCGACTGCGTGGGTGTGATAACGATAGAATAATATAGTATCAACTATGTACCTAACTACTAGCCTATATAGCAACGCTTGCTGGCAAACTTAGCTCTGCTGCTTACGCTGTTAGGAAGATTCGACAGTTGACTGACATAGAAACTGCAAAAATTGTTTATTTTGCATATTTCCATAGTATTATGTCATACGGAATCTTAGTATGGGGTAAGGCAGCCGATATTGGAAAAATTTTTGTTTTGCAGAAGAGGGCAATCCGCGCAATCTATAATTTGAGGCCGCGGGATTCCCTTCGAGAAAGATTTAAAGAGATAGGCATTCTTACAGTAGCTTCACAATATATTTATAACAACATAATATTTGTCAGACAAAACATTTTGAGTTACAAAAAAAAGAGTGATTTGTCCGATAGACCAAGTAGAAATCCAAATAGGCTCATGTTTCCTGGGCTGCGCCTCAAGAGGGTCCAAAAGACATTTGTGAGAATGGGCGTGACGTTTTACAATAAAATTCCACAGTCAATCTTAGACTTCTACACAAGTTTAAGAAATCAATTAAATCTGCTCTCATGAAAAAAGCATATTAAGTATACAATTGAAGACTATGTAAATGATAAAAAAGCGTGGATATAATTCGCTCCAGTGATTCATAAGACAGTAATAACTATCCTGTGTTCAATAACAATTGTAAATTTTTAATTTTTTTTGAAAAGAGCAACCGCCGAGTTTCTTACTGGCTCTTCTCGGCAGGAAAGGCATTCCGAACCAGTGGTAGATTCATTGACGATTCAAAAGTGCTTGTAAAAGTTTATTTGAATAAAAAATATTTCTATTTCTATTTCTATAGCCGTTCACTTCAAGTTGTCCGTCGTCGACGGTTACATTATGACATCATACTGGCACCTGCCTGGTGCGCTCATTCCTGGAGTACTGCTGCTACCTTTGAGATGGCTCTGTCACGGCAACGCCACCAACAGGAATGGGTCTGCTTTTGTCTGCATGTCTTAATATGTATTGGATAGTTTTTTGCATTTTTGAAACTTCATTGTGGGGGCACTGTATACATAGCATAGTTTTGTTACCGATTGTAAAAATTTTTTTTTGAAAAGAGCAACCGCCGAGTTGGCTAGCTCTTCTCGGCAGGAAGGGCATTCCGAACGAGTATTAGATTCATTGACGATTCAAAAGCACTTGTAAAAGTTTATTTGAATAAAAAATATTTCTATTCTATTCTATTCTGCCAAGTACCAACTCGATGCATTAGACTCGACAGGTGATCAGTCGCTAACGCAGGCGAAAATGCTAAGTCTACAGCAATGTCGCCTGTTTATCGGTCTTCTATCTATTCTCACTTCTCAGGAACTTCACAACCTAGTAGGTACCTCCTTCACTTTTTTACCACAGAACTGCGAGAAGAGGTTCGAGCCCCTGCCACTATTGTCGTACTCAGTCCTAGCACAAGCTTTTCGCTTATTTGGAGGGGGGAGGAGAACATAAGTCAAGTTCAGCTTGGCTAATATTCTTTTAAAAAAAAAAGCAAGAGACAATCGGCGAGATTCGTCTTCCTAGAGCATCGATTCATGTCAATTGTAATAATATATTACCTACTTGTAATATTATTATATTCTATGCCTATTACACCTATCTCTATCTACGAGCTTTCCAAGTTTGATAAAGAGTTGTTGGTTGCAAAGTGCTGGCTTGGCATTAATAAAAACCTCTAATAAAGAAAAGAAAGGAAGGTTCCTGGTTTTATAAGATGACAACGTACCTAATAACGGACCAATTGATCGACGTGATTTTTGGCATGTATAGTTAGTTGAGGATCTAGAGAGTGACTTAAGCAACTTTTCATGCGGGAAAAACAGGGTTCCCGATACAGCTTAAAATTTAACACCCCGAGAACGAAGTCGCGGGCAAAAACTAGTTTGTAATGTTAGTGTGCGAGGCGGGAGTGTGGTCTGAAGAAGTAGGTACGTGTCTGCGGCATTTGTTATAGACGCTACGTCACGAGGCGCCCAGCACCTGATGACCTGACCTACCCTCACCGCGCGCCGATTGGACAAGTCGCAGATACAATGTTTGCAACTCGAACTTGAGTTTTTTGCTCGGTTTATAGCCTACTAGCTGATACCCGCGACTTCGTCCGCGTACATTTAGTTTTTTATCATCCCGCGGGAACTCTTTGATTTTCCGGGATAAAAAATAGCCTATGTCACTCTCCAGGTTCTCAACTACACACATGTAAAAAATTACGTCGATCCGAAGCTCTGTTGCAGCGGGATTGAAGGACAAACCAACAAACCAACAAACACACTTTCGCATTTATAATATTAGTAGGGACTAGCTGATGCCATGCCGACTTTATCCACGTGGACTAACTTCTTAAAATCCTGCGGGAACTTTTTAATTTTCCGGGATAAAAAGTACTTATAAAAGTAGCACAGTAAGGCTATGTTCAGATGGCTGAATTGCGACGCGCGTTTTCAAATCGCGCGCTTAGACATCCTAATATATACCTAGCAACCGTTCACATGCGCGCGCGTTAACGCGCGTCAGCGAGCGTCAACGCGGCGTTCAGAGAAAAAGTTTCTAGACGCAGACAATCGCGCGTTGACTCGCGCTTTGATATTAATGTAATGTCCGTTTGCTGTTCAGTTGAGCGCGCGCTTTCATCGCGATCGCATGTAATTTTGTTAATTTTCGTAATTATATTTTGTTTTCGCATTTAAAATGAGTGAAATTGAAGATATTGACATCGACTTACTAATCGATGAAGTAGAAAAAAGGCCAGCAATTTGGAATATAGGTACCGAACTAGACTGACGAGTACTCTCGCAACGCGCATTAGCGCTCATCATCTGAACTCTCTTCAAATTTGATCGCGCGTTGACGCGCGTTAACGCGCGTTACATGTGAACATAGCCTAAAACGGTCGATAGCTCGGTCGCAGTGTGATTGAAGGACAAACCAACAAACTAACACACTGTCGCATAAATAAAGTATTTTTCGTCGATATTCCAACAGGCTGTCTCCTTGACTATCGTGCAAGATACAAGACTAGTAAGTTCGTGAACAGCAATGGAGGAAGGAGAAATTGGGTATTTAACAAAAAATTTTTTATATAAGTACCTACTTACTTAAAATAAAAGTTTTTAATATTATAACACATTGTAATTTTTCTTTTTTAAGTAATAAGAAAATATAGAGCTTTTAAAAAAGGAGAGCTCTATTGCATCATGACGTCACGATTCAGTAGCTCCATAAACTCTCCATACTTGGCTGAAATTTGGCACAGAGATAGATTATTATAGACTGGAATAACACATAGGCTAATAAGAGAGTAATTCATCCCGGAAAATAAGAGAGTTCCTGCGGGAATCCAAAAACACCTCAACCCACGCGAACGAAGTTGCGGGCATCAACTAGTAAATAAATCATGAACAAAGCTCTAATCGCTAAACCTTGAGATTTGAAAATAAATAATCAAAGCCTACATGGGTACAGCCTACAGTGTACCTCTATGACCAAACTAAATAATGTAGGTACCTGCCGAAACGCTAAGGGACCTCACGCACTACGCAGACACGACAAAAGCCTGCGGCCACAAATCGCAATATCCAGCCGTATTCTTCACTTATTCTTGTCATTTCCTGTGGCTATGGAAAGTACTGGAAAGTTGCTAACTAAGAACTGTCAAACCTGCGTATCGTCGTTAGGGATGTAAAGCGGTAATATTACTTTCGTAAAATTCGGTAATTTACCATATTTTACGTAAAATTACGTAAATTACGGTAAAATTGGGTAAAATACGATTTAACTCTTACTAACAAAACTATTGTGACCCACACTTTTGCTTGATTTCGTGGCATAATTTACTAAATGCACGTATAATGCAGTCAGTCAAAACAATTCAACTGATCGCCGATTGGCTTGCCGAATGCTCACTGTACAGTCGGAATGGCAACTGCGCAAAACATAAAGGCAAACTGCACTAAACGGCAACGTCGCATCGTACATACGTAGCCGGTAATTTTACCGTAATATATATAAATTACCGTAAAATATCCGTATTTTACTAGCTTTTTCGGTAAAATTACGTAATTTTGCAACCGTAATCGTCGTACAAAATGCGGATGTGACATCAGCAACTTTCGATAGCCACTAAAATAGGGAATATACCGTATATAGGTATAATTTCGTAACGTAACTGTGAGCTTCTGCGACAGTGTTTATCGTAGTCCCTAAATGTGAATCGCAAGGTGTGACATCAAAATTGTCAATACAACAATAACTGTCAAATTATATGACGTCAAACTTGACAGTTATTGTATGGAAAGATTTCATTATGTAACAAATAAAATAATTTGATGCAACGTGACATTGGCGAAGTGCATTGTGCTGAACTGGCACTAAATAAAGCTCGAAAGTTAAAACAACAACAACAACAACAACAAAATAATTTGACACAGTTCATAAGTTACGATTTACGTCAAACTTGACAGTTATTGTATGAAGAGTTGTTCAGTTATATGTCTAAAAATTAATTTGGTGCGTATAAGAAGTGCGATTTGAGTGTCGTAGATCAAGGATCGAGTACATTAAGCGGATGTTAGCCGACTTCACACCCCTTTGAGAACATCATAGAGAACTGAGGCATGCAGGTTTCCGTACGATGTTTTCCTTTAAAAGCTGGTAGATAAGAAGTTAACAATTGCTTAAAATGCACATAACGTTAGAGGCCTGGGATTTGAACACTGCACCCCCGAAAAGGCGCCCGAAGTCTTAACCACTAAGGAAACACCGCTGTGTGTTGCACCTTGTGTACAACTGAGTGTGTCCTTGTGTGCGCTGGACCTTCCCAAATAATTAGAAAACTATCACATGTGGTGAATGGAGACGAAGATAGTTGCCTACAGTTACTTTTGCTTCTGTGGATGCTCAAATAGGTAGGGTGACTTCGCCGGTTACGCGACCAGGGTCAGTTACGCGACCACTAACAGGACCTACGGCATTAAAACGAAAATAATAAGAATTCTATTCTTCTTTTCCAAATGAAATTCACTTAAGTAAAGAGGGGGATAGACCTATTAGTTTTACCTACAATAGTTGGCAGCTTTGTGTTTACCCGAAAGCAAACAAATCTTAGTTCAATCCGCCGCTCATACTTTCGGCGCGTACACGTTCCCAAAACAACGAAAAAAATAGTGAGTAAGTGATGCGTTCGAGGTAAGTAGATCGTGATGTATTTATTTGAGTCAATTTTTTAATGTTCTTTTAAGTGGATATATATATGTTTTACGTTATTGGTACATTTATTACATGTAATATACAAAATCAGGTAAAAAAATTGAATTGTCGCTAACTGAAATTGGAATTAGCCAATAACTTCAGTTGGCGACCACCTGGCCGCCAATAGACATTTAGAAAGAAAAACATTTATTTTTATTTTTTATAGACTACAAATCTAATTCGGAATTTAATCACTTTCAATTTAATTTGTTTATTTTTATCCGTGTATCTTTTAGTTTACGACCACCAAATTATTATTATAAAACATCTTAAAATGTATGGGTATCAAGTGGTCGCCAACTAAAAATGAGCAAATTAATATGTGGGTTTACGACCATTTGCAATCACTACTTATAATCTTATCTGTTTTTTGCATAATGTAGGTGTTTAATATATAATATTTTCATTACAGATGTCCTCCACAAACCGTATTAGAAAATAACACCGGCTTATTCCCAAAGAGATCTGGAATGTGCTTTAAAAATTTAAGAGAAGGAGGACACGGTATTAGAAAGAAATGTAAAATGTATAACATCCCGAGATCTGATGATCTGATGATTTGATTCTAAACTTTTGTAATTGTTGTTTAAAGTGATATTTTTAATTTTGTACTTGTGTAGGAAAATGTATTATACTTGCTAAGATTCATTTAAGCTTAAGCTTGAATATTAAAGTGTACCTTTGATCTCATGAAAAAATGTGTTTAATAATTTATTATAATGTATGAATAATAAAGCATGAATAATAATTATTTTTTAAACATTAACACGTTCATATTTTTTATTTTTAATTAATCAAATTTAGTTTTCCCTAGCAAATCGAGAGGTCGCCAACTAGATAAGGGGGCAGTCGTCAACTAGCAAAAGTGGTCGCCAACTAGCATTTCACATAGTTTTTAAGATTTATTCAATTTAAAATGTTTTCACAACTGTAATTCTTATTTTTTTACTTTTAAATATAACTTGACAATATCTAGGACCCCGTCATATAACTTTAATACATGTGCTATGGGTGCAACATACTTAAATATTGACGTAAAGTTGAATATCCCGCTAATCGGTCGCCAACCGGCGAAATCACCCTACTCATATCGAGTGGCGGTTCTGTATCTCAGTGGCCTTCGTTCAGTTGCTACTTGCTAATTGTCAAACCCGCATTTTGAATCCAGTTGAGGGAAACTGGGTTTGACAGTTCTTAGTTGGAAGCTTTCCCTTGTTTTCCACTATTGGAAATGTCAAAAATAGAGAATACGACAGCATGACGTGACATCATGTAGTTTGGGACTTTGGGTGCAGCGCGCGTGCTTGGAAGCGGAAGTATAATGCGATTATCGATTTGCTTATGACAGAAAATGCGTTGAATGGACAAGGATCGTGAGGGGCGCGGGCGGGGACGGGGGCCACGCTGGGCGCGCGGACATCACGCCGAGCACAATAGTGATGGCCCGCGGGGGAATGTCATCGTATCGATGATGTCATGGTGTCGAGTCGTAATTATTTCGTTAAGTACAATCTAATTTGAAGGGCAGTCTGTAGTAGAAAAAGTAATTACGTGAACTTATAAAAATTATTAATTAGTAAAGAAAGTTTTTTGTAAGTATCTATAATTAGTAGAGTAGGCAGTTGTAAGTTAGGTAGGTACTATGGAAATGGCTTAAAAATATAAGTTGGCGACGAAAACGTGCCCACCTAATAAATAGCAAAACACTTTTACATAGAGACTCGAAAGCTTAATTATTAGTTTTTAAGTTTGTTTAAAGTTTGTGCTTTCACATAAGTAGAGATGATAACAGTCATTTATATTTTGTAGGAACACTCATAGCTGCTATGCTATGCTAGATTCAAGTAAGAATTGTAAAGCTCTTTCTTAAGGGAGTTTGGATTTGTAAGTGAAACTTGTTGTATCGATGTGGCTCTCAGCGTGCCTACGCGGAGGCCGGAGCGCCGGCCCGCGCCGCGGCCGCGTCAGTGCGCCGGAGGAAGCGGGCTGCGCCGCTCGTGTATCCGCAGCCCGCCGCGTGTTATCGTGTGTGTGCAAATGATTCTGTTTTTATGGCGCTCATATATCAACTACTGCGAGTTTTGGTGCTGGGTGTGACCGCGGCGGCTGTCGACGGTCAGTTTCTGTGTTTTATTGTTGTTGCGTACCACGTGGTCTGCCCTGGAGCGGGCAGTGTTTACGGCAGCGGACGCATGCGCGCCGCTTGTTTGCCTCTCCAGGTCAAACACCGGCCTAACCTACGAAGCCTCTATACGTAATTATGACCCGCCGAGTGGGTAAGTTGCGACACAGATCGAGATGCAGCCGACACATCGATTGCGGTTATCGAATATCGATAAACAGCCGCTGGAAAGTCTCTACCTTACTCTACAATTTTCATCGAGTTTTCACTTCCCTATTTTTTTAATGCGTATATGTGTATTTGTATTACAAAAGTTGCTTTATATGAAATAATTAGTATTAAGAAAAGATTTAGATTTATTGAGAATCAGATTTACCTTAGTTAGATATAAATATAATATAACACAAACATAAAACAAAGGTATAAAAGCTATAGGTACAATACATAATCAATGAATACAAGTCTATCAGTGTAAAATTAAAATGAAACGCAATCAAAACATGAATTGTGTGTCCTTGTATCGCACGGATACGATCGCTTGTTTTTAAACTCGTAATACTACGCTGCTTCTAGCTGTATAGAGAAATACTATAGGTAGAGACTATAGATTCTTACCTTGTTTTTTGATTTGAGGCCTTTATACATTACAACAAGTTAAACCATGTGCACAGTTGCGTTAATGTGCTACAAATGTATGAAGTTGACAATTCACAATCTGATCGTATCTGCATACTTAATGACAGATTTACGCCAAGTTATATGTCACGTTAGTTGTTACTGAACTTTAATGTTACATTTAGGCCTCCAATTAATATAACAATTTAGTTTATATCAGAGACATGCTTATGCATCGTACTTCGCGCCAAATCCACGCTTAATAAATTTGACAGCTCATCATACAATAACTTCTAATTTTCAATTTAGATTTATTTGTCAAAAGCTATAAGTGTACCTACTTAGTTTAAGTATTTTATAATAACAACCAGAAAATTCCTTGGGAAATATTAAATCTATTTAGAGATTGAAAAACAAAGTCTATGCAAAGTTTATTCTGTGTCATGAAAAATGACAGCCATTCATACCTACAATAACTGTCAACTGTCAAAGTTCACGTTACAGATCGCAGTTGAGAGTGGGTTACATTTGCGTGAATGTCATACTTATTAGCATTTTAAGAGTCTAGTTGAATTCCAATAAGCTAAAATTTGTTTATTTTTTTTAAAGAAGATGAATATAGGTAAAAGAATAATAATTCTTATGAATATAGGTAAATGAATAATAATTCCTTTACCTTTATTCATCTTCTGCTACGAATTTCTACTTATTTTAGCTTTGAGCTATTGCTCATACCTACCTAGTTTTATAACTCCTTAGTTTTGGACTGAGTGACTCTAACTCTTTATGAGGCCCATAGCTGTTAGCGAATAACAACTATTTTTCAGATTTATAAGTCATCGCTGGTAAATGCACCGTTCAAAAACTTGCAAGGATATAGGAAAAAAGCTCCATCCCAGCAGCCCTCACTTCTCTTGCACAAGTTGTATTTATAAGAAATTAAATACAACACCACTTCAATAATTTTGTTTAAAACTTGTGGTCGTAATGAATACAAAACCCCTTAGGAAAATAGCCTATACATAAGTTATCGACTATCGTACAATGATGTTTACACAGTAGAGAAACCATGTTAAATAAATACCTCCTGTACCTCTGTGTATAAATACAATATATAGTGAATGTCAAGAATATAACGTATAATTGCTTGATCAATTCTGTTAATTATTTCGCTGTGGGAAGCCTAATTCATCCTTGATCGGTAATACTTATAAACGCGAAAATATAGGTTTTGTTTTCTGTCTGTCAACTTTTTCGACTGATCTGTCACAGTACCTATAATTTTTGTCCTGAAAAATCTAATTGTTTCAATGGCGCCAATGTAAAGTGAAGGCAAGTAACTTCTGCAATTTTTTGTAGAAGTCGTTATCAGATTGGCAGAAAATGACTTGCTTGCGTGCATTTACACAGTGCAAGTGACTTGTTAGAGCTACCTTCTGTAAGTATTGTTAGTGAACAGTTGCTTTCGTTTTCGTGTCAGTAATCAGTTGATTAATCAACTGTTAGTTACATTTATGTGCGAAAAGATTATTTTGCCGTCATAGAATAATTGACAAGAATTTGACATGGCACAAATTCTACAATAACTGTCAAATCTGACTTCACTTTGAGTATATTATTATTTGAGTTACATATGCACAGAAATATTTAAATAATTTATCTTCGTGACAATTCAAATATGGACAGTTTCGGGGTCGTTGATCAAAAAACATGAATGTCCGTCAGAAATTCCGGTGCCATAAAAAAAAAAGTATCTTTCTCGATCTACGGGCAAAAGACTCGATTGGAAACTCCAATAGTTAGTTATTTAACGCCGAATCTAGTGACTTTATTTACTCGAAAACACTCATTCCAATTCCAAGCTCTGGAAAAAAAACCAGAAAATAAATAGGCAAAACAATTTATTGGCAATAAAGCACAAGGTGACCGAGTTAGTCCGATAACTTCTCCAAAATAAGAACATTTTCATGGATTTATTACGCAGCTATTACCGAAATCAAATAACTAGCTATCAGATTTTGTGAGCATTCATTTTCCTAATTTAGACATAATGTACGGTCTGATTTAACGACTACGTAAATATTATGTTGATAGTTACAGCTACATAAATAGGGAATATTAGGTATACCTACTCAATTGAATAGCATATACATAAATTGTCACAACTGATGTCCTGTTTAACGGCCATAGCCAGTCGGCCGACTGAATTGACATGATTTTTTGCCTGGATATACTTGAGGACCTGGAGAGTGACATAGGCTTTTTAATCAACTTCCAAAAAAGGAGGAAGTTCTCAATTCGTCGGAATCTTTTTTTTTAATGGTTGTTCCCCGATTACTCGATGACACCTGGACCGATTTGGAAAATTCTTTTTTTGTTTGAAAGGGTATACTTCCCAAGTGGTCCCATAGTCATCAGGTCCGGATCTGATGATAGGATCCTGGAGAAATCGAGGGAACTCTTCAAATTTTATAGGCACAAATGATATACTTTGTAGTGACGTTTGAAGTCGGTTTTGTAAAAATAGTTTTTACGTTTAAATTATTATTAGACTTTTTAATCCGGAAAATCAAAGAGTTCTCGCGGGATTTGTAAAACTAAATCCCCGCGAACAAATTCGTGGGCATCAGCTAGTAAAGAGAAAGAATAAAGAAAGTTTCCAGAGGTTTTGGTCTGCTCGGGGGCACCGAGCTCTAAACTTATTACTTTTGGCGGTTAATATTTTTTATTCACTTTCTTGCACAACATCTTACAAAACGCCTTTTGTCTTGTTTGACTCAAAGCATTTTCTGCCTTTGGAGTTTGGACATTCGACAACACGTGTACAGATGTGCAAGAAGTGTGTATCGTTAAATTCACAAATGTAGGTACTTAATTAAATTAGCTTTTTTTTTTTTTATTCTATGACAAGATAGCCCTTGACTGCGATCTCACCTGATGGTAAGTGACGATGCAGTCTAAGATAGTAGCGGGCTAACTTGGAAGGGGTATAGCAGTGTAAATTCAACCCATACCCCTAATCGGTTTCTACACGCCATCGTGCCGGAACGCTAAATCGCTTGGCGGCACGTTTTTGACGGTAGGGTGGTAACTAGCCACGGCCAAAGCCTCCCATCAGACCAGACCAGAGACAATTTAGGAATAATAAATTACTAAATTGCCCCCGCCGGGAATCGAACCCGAGACCTCCCAGTTATAAGACCACAGCGCTCACCACTGCGCCAGGGAGGTCGTCAAGTCGGTCACTTTGTACCTACTCCACAGTAACTAGCAGTAATAAGTAAGTAGATACGAGTATCTTGTCTTTTCCTGTCCGCGGCCTCTCTCTCCACAGCGCTACAGGATCTACGGTGGGTGCGCGCGGGGAGCGACCTCCTCAGCTGACGTCACCGTCCTGGCGAAGCCTTGGCTAATCTATAAATTATCTATACCTTCTATACATATAATAAAATTGTAGAAAAGTGGTGTCTGTACAATGGAAATATATAAAAAAAAGCAGCAGGGGTTGTTATTATATCGATGCCGAACCCGAAATTGTAATTAATTTTTTTTTTGTCTGTTTGTCTGTGTGTTTGTGCACGCTAATATCAGAAACGGCTTATTCGATTTAGATACACTTCTCACTAATATATTGTAGTAAGCTTCACTTAACATTTAGTGTTTATTTCATGTCAATCGGTTCATAAATAAAAAAGTTATGTCAATTTAAAGAATCACGGCGAACATTTTTAACGTACAGAGTACGTACTACACGCCCCGCGCCTGAGCGTCGACGGTATATGATTGTAATTCAAAATATGCTGCCCGAAAAGTCACTATTCCACGCGAATGAAGTCGCGGGCACAGCTAGTCTTTAATACAAATAACAATAATTTAAGTGTTGGTCTGATTTGGAAATAACTCCCATTTAAGCTAATATGATCGATAACAATGTCCTCCCGAACGAATCCGGTCACGCAAGATTTTATAGTGCATAAATGTGCACTCAGCAGGTGCACTCTCTATTCCCTCAGTCTCATAGTCCGATGGAATGGAAATTCGACACGACCGGAGAGAGAGCAGGCGCAGGACCGACGGCTTTCCAAGCTCTCCGAGGTACGGGGGACACTCATCGCCTTTTTCCTAATTTCGGGTTACCATTGAGAATTTCTTGACAGGAAATCCCAATACATTTTTTACCCGACCTGGAAATCGAACCCGGTACCCCGTCACCCGTAGTCAAACTTGTTAACCAGCAGACCTACGAAACAGTTAATATAATCAACTACCGCAGTCAGAGTCACTGATCGTTAGTTAAGGAGTTAACGATTTAAGTAAGTTAACTCCACAGGGTTAACTCTTACGCTGAGATCTATAGAGCATGCTCTGACTTAGCTCGGACTCAAGATAACAGTTGAAACGAGACACAAATATGCTCCGATATAAATCTGTCTCGTTTTAACTCTGTCTTGAGTCTGAGCATAATGAGAGTGCGGTCTATAGATTCCTTAGATTGGTAAATTCTATACGCTTCTTTAATGCCTACTTATGACAGTGATTTAATGATAGTTAATGAACCATTGTTCTCGTTAAATATTGTTTAATGAAACTCTTTCATTTTTGGAAATTTTTATCTGATGTCTCGGGAAGCTTTTGTTTTTCCAGGATAAAAAGTAGCATATGTGTACACTGTTCGTTTACTGTCCAGGGTCTCATATCAACTATAACCATGCATAAAATCACGTCGATCTGTTGCTGCGTGATTAAAATACAAACCGACAAACAAACACAGTTTCGCATCCACAACATTAGTAGGGATTCCTTTAAAGTCGATAACATTAGTAAGTTAACGATCGACAAAGTTATTACGCACAGAAAGACCAAGTCGCATCATAAGGTTTCCTTTCTTATCATTTAGAATCCTAAAAATATACTACGGGTACTTTTATAGTCAGCTATAAATATTTATTGGCAATAACTCATCAATAACTGTTTCGCAAGCGATCAATGTTGGTAAAGGACAAATTCTTAACCCAATCTGTGGCAATCATGTCGAAAATGTTCGGAAGATTCTAATGGATGGCAAATTGGCCGATGATTTCTCATTCATTGTTCCCAAACTGTGAATTGAGAGTTTTATTCACTTTTTTATTGCCTACAAATTGTCCGTGGAGGCATTATAAAGCTAATTTGCGAAGTGTGGCAATAAAAAATTTGTTTCACAAAGAATGTTTTGTTGTACCTAATACTTAATCGGATTTTAAATACATCACATCACACTTCACACTAATATTTCACACTATTTCACACTATCACATCACATCACATCACACTTCACATCACATCACATCACACTTCACATCACATCACATCACACTATCACACTAATATTATAAAGCCGAAAGTTTGTATGTGTGTGTGTGTGTGTGTATGTTTGTTACTCTTTCACGCAAAGACTACTGGACCGATTTGGCTGAAATTTAAAATGGAGATAGATTATACCTTGGATTAAAACATAGGCTACATTTTATCCCGGAAAATCAAAGAGTTCCCGCGGGATTTTAAAAACTAAATTCACGCGGACGAAGTCGCGGGCATCAGCTAGTAGTAGTAATAAAAACAATCTGAACGTTATAGATAAAGCTACCTATCTCATTTATGATTGTCATCGTCGTCGGTCAATCGATGGGCGTCCACTATTGGACATAGAGCCCTTAATAGCCTCAATAACCCAACGGTTAACAGGTACGGACTGAAAATTGAAAGGTCGCAGGTTCGAGCCCCACACGTTGCACTATTGTCGTACCCACTCCTAGCACGAGCTTTTCGCTTATTTGGAGGGGAGAGGAGAATATAAGTCAAGTTCAGCTTGGCTAATATTCTTTATAAAAACAAAATTTGACTTTGTTTGTATAAAATGTAGCCTTATGTCCTAAGCCTGTCACCCCCGGACCATATAACGAATCGATTGACACCACATTCATCAGCATCTACTCAGCCCTGGTAGCATGGGGGGGAGAAATTTTATCCCCGGGAAAAGGATAAAACGTTTATCCCCTCGCTTAGCTTTATCCACACGTTGAGCATGGGCACAGCGGTGGAAATAACACTCAGTGGATATACTACTTATAGAAATATACATAGCCTTCTCTTCTGTCGCCATGCTTTAGCATAAGGAAAAGATAATTTTATCCCCTGTAAGTGGATAAAATCGGGGGATAAAACTTTTATCTCCTGCCCATGCTACCAGTGCAGTAGTTTATTCGCTACGGGTCGAACATTCGTAAATAGTCACATACATATTACACATACATGTATACATGCATGACTGTTAAAATCATAACCCTTTCTTCGCCGAAGTCGGGTAAAACACACCGTAACACACGGAAATTCGCAAATGCCCTAAAGAGGCCGCGAAAATTTGCGTTTTGCGAAAAAAACATCGGCGCGGCGCGGCACAGTAGGTAGGACTTATTTGTTACAGGCGATAATGAAGGCCAAACCATTAATTTACCTAATGAATTGTATTTAAAACACGATCTGATGCCGATTTGTTCAACACGCTCATACCTGTACTTGCTACAGCCTAATTCGCACTGAAGGTTTTTTTTTCTAGAATATTATTATAAAGTAGGTAGTTTTTTCGTCATTTCAGCTAGTTAATTGGGGAAAAGTTGCATAATTGAAGCCTCAATAGCCCAACCGTTAAAGGTGCGGACTGAAAACTGAAAGGTCGCAGGTTTGTGCCCCACCCGTTGCACTATTGTCGTACCCACTTCTGGCGCAAGCTTTTCGCTTATTTGGAGAGGAAAGGAGAATATGTCAAATTCAGCTTGGCTAATATTCTTTAAAAAAAATCATTGCTACAATCTCAATTGTGGTGTTGGATAGAAGCAGTCGCCGGCGTTACTTTGCGGAATTCTATGATAATACTGAAAGAAAAAGTAATATTTTGGTGTAATTCGCCAAACAGAAAAAATCTGTAAGTATGGCAACATGGGCCGCCCGCGCTATACATTCTCCAGAATAGAAGAAACACAGGAACAACACAACACCAACATGTAGCTTCATACAAACTCGTTCAAAACACTCAATACACGTTTCGCTTCGACACCATCAGAAGATGTTGACTCTACAATGCACAATTGAATCGAAAGAATCGTGGTGATTGGCTGAAGTTATTTCATTCTTGCTGCAATGCGTTTTAGTCAGTAGATAACTAGTAGTAGTAACTTGTAGTAAAATACTTCTGCAGTAGTAAGAGAGTCCACAAATTACAAATCCAGCCTCAGCTAGAATACTGTAGCAGTAATTTTTAAACAAACACGAAAGAGCTGCATCGATAACTCCGCCGTATAGTACCTATTGTTTAAAATGTCGATGGAATCACATCTAATTGGCAGAATTTGTGGAGTTTTGCTGCATCAATGTATTTTAAACACTAGTGAGAAAGTATCAGCCAGTCAAATATAATTGCGATCGTTATACGGATGCAATCATTGTTAGGAAATTCCAAAGATGGTTCTGCTAGGGACCTCCTAATAGCTTATTACGAGCATATTAAACTAATAATTAGTAATACATACATACATTTACAATAAGAAATGCTCGAAATCAGAAACAGTTATTGTTATTACAGTAGATAGTTGATGATGAATGCGTGGATTCGCAATTCATCTTATTTATCTTCAGCTAATAGTATACTTTCTCATTAGAATGGGCGCGGGCACATGGCCAATATTCATAATGTTTGGGAAACATCAGACATTGTGTCTAGGAAGCTCAGAGTCACTCAGCGGGCTGTGGAGATGACTCGATGTTTCTCTATCTCCTAATTTTCACCCTGGGTTTCCACCATGAGTGGAGATAGCTAAGTACTCACTCCGTTTTATCCACAGAGGAAAACTGCATAAAAGCATTTTCATCAATAAAAAGTTTAGTGGAAGGAGCAATAAATAATCAAGAACCGACTTTAAACGCCACTACAAAGTATATCAATTGTGCCTATAAAATTCGAAAATTTGTCGATTTCTCCAGGATCTCACCATCAAATCCTGACCTGATGACAATGGGACCACCTGGGCAGTAGGTATACCATTTCAAACAAAAAAGAATTTTCCCAATCGGTCCAGGCGGTCGGTAATCGGGGAACATAATAAAAAAAAGATTCCGACGAATTGAGAACCTCCTTTTTGGACCTCCCATACAAAATTGACGATCAGCTGATTGATTTACTATGGGAGGTAAAATTTTTTTTTCATTTTTCGACCTATGTTCCTTGGGGAAAGTTGTTCAGTTTCATGAGCACATTCACCTCCTTTATTATTATTTCGGAGTTTCAATACATGTTGTATAAGACCCTTTAACTAAGTAGGAAATGAGCTGATAATCTTCAAACGCCTAAAGAGATCTTCCTAAATTATAGCTAAGAACTATCACGATCATGTCAGATGTCGGAATGTACGACTCGTGCTAAGTCAATCAGATGTCGTCATCCACAGAGGATGCCTGCCTACACGCTACTCCTTTGAATACAATCCTAGACTCAGTGACTGATAGCTGTTCGTAAATATATGTTTTTTATTCGATAACAAGTTTGAAGCATTCACGCAAATTCGCATTTGGCATACACTATACACGGGTAACTTTGACTGGTATAATAGTGCTGTAAACGCTAATCCTACTAATACATATTATAAATGCGAAAGTTTGGATGTACGGATGAATGGATGGATGGATGTTTGTTACTCAATCAAGCCGTAACGTCTAAACAGATTTGGCTGAAAGTTGGCACACAGATAGTTTATAGTCTGGAATAACACATAGGCTACTTTTTATCTCGGAAAATAAGTGTTCTCGTTGGAATTAAAAACTTCAATCCACGAAAAAGAACAGAGAAAGTACACACACATTTGACAACATTATGGAGAACTTTCACGCATGCAGGTTTCCTCAGAATGTTTTCCTTCAACGCAAGAGATATTGCTTAAAACACATAAATCTGCACAGTCAGAGATGCGTGCTGGGATTGAACTCCGGACCCTCTGAACAGGAGGCCGAAATCTGAACCACTTGACTATATCCGCCTGTTAATCCTAGCCTACCTCAACCTGTTTGTTCAGGCAGTAGCCAAGTTTCTAACGCAGGCAACTTTCTAATGCAGCAGGACCCTGCCTATCTTGAACCTTATCGTAAAGCCATGGTTTCAATATTGGACAGAAGCAGGCATTACTTTGCGGAATTCCAGGGTATTTTTTTTAAATATTTTTAGCGAGCAATCGAGCACTCGGGTCATCTGATGTTAAGTGATTACCGCCGCCCATGAACGTTTGTAGCACCTGTGACCTGAGGCACCACCAATGCGTTGCCGGCTTTTTAGGAAATTGTTGGTCCGCCCCTTGAATAACCCCATGTTGTAATTCAGTGGGAACACCGTCGCAGGAAGTTGGTTCCACAGTTTCAAAGTACGTGGAAAAAAAGATCTGACATACTGCATTGGTGGTGCCTCGGGTGCTACAAGTGTTCATGAGCGCCGGTAACCACTTAACATCAGGTGACCCGCCTGCTCGTTTGCTCGCTAAAAATATATATAAAAAAAATGCTAAATTAGTTAGTTTAGTTATCAAGACAATCAAACGTGTCTAAATAATTACTTAAATTACATTAAACAACGAAATGATTACATACATAGGTAATAGTTAAGTGCCAGGTAAGTAGAATCGTTTAAAATTACTCGATAACAACGTACTGTGTCGATGGTTTAGATAGATACGAATAGAAAACTAAAGTGGATTTATCGATATTAGAATTAGGTAGATTATAGAGCTACTAATAACTTTGCCTGAACTAATTTACTCAGAATATTATCTGACATATTCGTAGGTACCTACTTGATATCAACTAACTTTTGTACGCGACTTTGTCCGAGTGGAGTTAGGTTTTTAAAATCCCTCTGGAACTCTTCGTTTTTCCGGGACAAAAAGTAGCCTATGGCTTTTTCCTCACAGCATCCCATCCAAATCCGAGAATTATCGATACTTAACAACGTTTCATTGTCAACCTAAATAAGACCTAAATACAGTGTACCTACCTATCTATGTCTACTGAAGCGGTTTTATCGATATAAAAATTCTAATTGCAAATCAGTATCAACAACACTATAAAATTCAAGGGCCGTGCAAACATTAGGAAATAGTTTGAAAAGGGATAAAGACCTTTTCCCATTAATCGGGTGCGTTGTATTTCGCTAGGAGGGGCCTGAGGGGGAGGGGGAGGGGCAGGGGCTATGCGGCACAAGGTCAGGGGCCCCGGCTCACGCGCATTTTTGCACAGTTCGTCGATTGGTGTGCCGTTTGCCAGTTTTGCTTACTTTATTGATCGAAGATAGGCTGCTTGCACAGTTTTGCAACAAATTCATAGACTTAATACCTACCTACCCACTTCTTTAACTACGCCATTGACGAATGCTGAGATCTATAGAGCGTGCTCTGACTCAGCTCAGACTCAAGATAGAGGTTAAAACGAGTCTCGTTTTGACTCTGTCTTGAGTCTGAGCTGAGTGAGAGAGCGGGCTATACATTTTAGCCCAAGTTCTCGCGTCCTATCATACAATACGCATAATATATGCCTTGTTAACTATCCAAAAAGAATGCTAACGTCTCTATGTTAGCGCCATCTATTAACACAATAATTGTAGATTTTTGTAAGGAAATTTTTCGAGTAAATCTAAGGAGTAAAAGCTGTAAGTAAGTAACAAGTGATAACTTTATTGCTAAAGCACTATATTTTAAATACCTGATATGAATTAAATGAAACATTCGTTATACACATACAGTTAGTAAATTTTAAGCCTTTTATAAGTTAGACCATTATTTTCGCCTTTGAGCCATAGATTTATGGATTTATAATTTATAGATATATTTCTCTGCTCTGACAGGTATTCAGAGTTCAGACAGACGGACAGCTTTGCCCAGAGATTTTGTCAGAGACCTCACCTCACTGGGTCAAATAAAGCATACTGCATAGGTACTTGTATGCTAATTGAAGTCGGTATTTTTAATTCTATTATTACCTAAATAGTTGATGAATGCTGAGCCCACATATGACATAGCTAATTTATAAGTAAACATTTCATAAATTCAATTGAAAACAGTCAACATATATTTCAATGGATGATCAATAGAGCAAAAACATAATTATGTCACAGGATATAGCGATTGATTAATATTTATAGTGGGTGGGAGTACGAAATAAATCAAGAGTTTTTTGTGTTTTTGTTTTGTGTTTTAGTGATGTTAAGGCATGTTAGAGACGATTACGCAGCATAGTTTGGATCACAGAATCAGACAAGATGCAAACCAAGCAAAATCTCCCACTAGATTTTACTTAGGCCCAATTTCACCGACATGTGAGATCGCCGTCAATCTTGTCAACGAATAAAAAAAAAGTCGTCCACTGCTGGACAAAGTTATATTAAAGGATCGCCACAGAAGAGGGATTCTACAAGAGTTCCGTGAGGTATCCTAAAAATTGCGTTCTCTGTGCCATTATTTATTTGGCGTGGTGTGTCAACTGGCTATTTATTTAAGTAATTTTTCCACAATTTGAGAGAAACACTAATGTATGAACTAAATTTAAATTTTATGAATACTGGTATTTTTAATTCTATTTTTAGCAATCCTTTGAGTAATTCGGCTGTTAAAGTATATAGATTTGTTAGTGATTCTCTCAAATTGATATAGTTATATAGGTAGTTCATTTTGTATATATTAATTGTATTATTATAATTGGAATATTTTGTGAGTACCGATGGGGCTGACATGAAGGTCACCTTCAAAAGTCCCTTATTAAAAATGAGAATAAAAAAAAAAAAAAAAAAGTAATTTTTTTTTAAATAGTTCGGCAAAGGTCGAAAGCTACGTCATTATTTCGTATTACAAAACATCACGGAGTATGTCTTACTCGAGAGTAATTTACCATAGTCTATTCACGATGGGCAAGTGCGAATTGGCCTTGAAGGATATAGCCCTATATTATGGAGATCTCTTAGGCATGCCTATTGCCTGTTTCCTCACGAGTTATCTATCATTCACCGATTTAATACCGCGTTGTTTGTTGTTTGACTCCCGCGGGAACTCTTTATTCTTCCGTGATTCAGTCTATGTATTAATTTTTATGGGTTACAAGGTATCTCCTTTCCAAATTTCAGCCAAAACGGTTCAGACCTGGCGCGAAGGAGTAACAAAAATCCAAACTTCACATTTATAATATTACTAGCTTTTGCCCGCGGCTTAGTTCACGTCAAGTTCGGTTTTTCAAAATCCTATTTTACACTTTAGTGTTTGAATTTTCAAAAATCCTTTCTTAGCGGATGCCTACCTCATAATAGCTATATCAGCCCGATGCGTCCAGTGATTTGAGATCTACGTTGATAGATCAGTCAGTCAATCAGTCAGTCACCTTTTCCTTTTATATATTTAGATTATGTTAGCACAAGGGCGTCGCCAGCCGATGGCGCAGGGGGGGGCAAGTTGACTTTACATACTACAATTCATACTTTTCTCATTCTCTATGAATGAGAAAAGTAGGTATGAATTGTAGGTATTCTGTGACAGTACAGAGTCCAATGTGTAAAGCTACACGAGCACGAGCTCTTGACTATGCAATAAAAAACTTGTAAATAAGTTATAATAACATTTATTAGAAAAATAGAATAAAAAGGAGTTTGAATTTGAATAAGTGTACAGCGTACAGCGTATTTTTTTTTAATTATCAGATTTTAATATTATAATGGTCGTTGTTTGTTTATATTAGGTTAATTAAAATATAATTTTCGGGGATTCATTGTAAACTTCTCGACCACTTTATTATTAAAATCTTGTAAGTTTCCATGTATAAGTTTTCGGTGCACACTCATCATGGCCAAACCATTGAGGCGATTTTCACTCATAGTGCTTCTTAGCCAGGTTTTTAGTCTCCTGAGGCTACTAAACGATCGCTCTACCGTACACGTCGTGCATGGAAGAGCGATCAAAATTTTCAACGCTTTTTCCGTGTCGGGAAAGAAGGTTTTTGCTTCTTTTAGGATATCAACAACGGTTTGATCTGTTGAGTTTGGTTTATTATGCCAGAATTGCTGCCAAAGCTCGACTTCAATTTTTATGTTTGGTAAATTATAAAACTGAGCGATAGTTTCACAAGTTTCTGTGAGATTTTCGACTGACATCGTTTGCATTTGTGCGGGGTGTAATTTAGATAAAGCAAGTGATGGAGTATTTTCTTCAGCAAAGCGTGTTTCAAGCGATGTAATAACGGAGTCCAAGTATGGTATTATTAATGATCTTTTCCAGAATTCTGAAGGGCTTTCTGCTCGGTGATTGCTTCGATGACGTTGTTTCCCAACAATGCGCGGCATTGAAGTGATATCCTCGTCCAGGCCGACTTTCTCCGCAACAACAGTAGCATCCTTTATAATTTCATCTGTGACTCTTTCGGGATTATCACGGTGGCTCTTAAGCAATTGCAAAATGCGTTTGACGTGTTGCGAGGCCTTAACCACATCCAAAGCTATGGATTGGAGTGCGTTGACAACAGGTTCTAACAAAGCAGAGTATTTAGCTATCAAAGTAATACAAAGTATAAACGAAATTTTGAAAGCAGCCGCATGGAGTTGAAAGGCATTTTTTCGAGTAGCACTGTTTCCTTCACGCGATAAGTTTTCTAAGGCTTCCAATATAACAGGAAAATTCTCCTTAAATACTCTGATAGTTTTATGTTTCTCACTCCATCTTGTTTCGCAGAGCCTGGCAATATTAGGTACCAATTTTCTTCTCAAAACAGATTCCCGAAAAAAATTAATAATATCTTTAGTGGTTCCCATGGTGTTTCGAATTTCAGGAAGAATATTGAGATCATTTATTACCAGATTCAGTTTATGGGACGAGCAATGAAAGAACAGTGCTTTGGTATATTTTTTGCGAAGGATCGCTTGTACTCCACTGTCTTTTCCGGACATCGTCGAACAACCGTCAAATCCAAAACCAACGCATTTATCAGCAGGATTAAGGTCTTCTTTTGTCAGAAACTCATCGATGCAATATGCAATAGATTTCGCATCCAGACCTTTCAGCTCAACAAATCCGACGAACATTTCTTGGACCTCATTGGCTTCCTCGTCAAAATATCGCAGCCCAATCGATAATTGTTCAGTACCGGAAATATCAGCTGTTTCGTCTGCTAACACACTATAAGCTTCTGCTTCTTTTACTTTTTTCACAATGTCTGCCTTAATAACATCTCCACAAATTGCGATAATTTCATTTTGAATAGCAATCGATCGATAGCTTGCATTCTTTTTCCCATGCTCAATGTGTTTCTTCAAAACTAAATCTCCCGCGTCAATTCGTAGCTTGTATAAGTCCTCGAGAATACCTTCGCCATAATGTTTTCCTCTCAGAGCTAAGTCGTGTGACCCGCAAAACGTAATGCAGGAAATAATAGATGTTATAATTTTTCGGTTTTCTTCAATAATGCCCCAGGAGTATTTGTTGAGTTGTAAATCTACAGGCACACTTCCAAGAAATGATTTAGCGGCTTCCAGTGCCATCTTATGGAAGTGGGTTTCCATGTGCTTTTTGCAATGCTCGAGAATATCTTTGAACTTACAAAACGGCCTTATGATAAATGACCCTAATACGCCTCTAAAAGAATTTGGATTTGGCGGGAACAATGTACAATATTTACAAAAGGCTCCTTTTTGGTGCCTGGAATAGGCCAACCATGGAGAGTACGTTTCCAACCATGAATAATTGAATTTCCTCTTCAAATGTTTAGCGTCTTCCGCAAAGTCATACGTCGCAGACGGAGACCAAGTGTTTTCAAGCAATTCTTTCTTCATTTCAGTCGATAACATTGATGCTTGTCCAATAAATTTACCGATGTCATTTTCGTTGCAGTCATTTATCGAAGAGTCGGGAACTAAGTTCGGTTCTTTGGATGTGCTAGGTCTCGCCAGGTCACCCACGGAATCATCGCTGTCACTGCTTACTCCTTCAGGTTTCTTTCTTTTTAAAACTGCAAAATAAAATATTTGAAATAGCAACAACTTCTTCTGGTCCGCAATTCACATTGAAAGCATAAATGCCCTTCAAGACGGCGGCAGGCTCGAGCCCGCGCAAGGACTAGCGTCAACGATATTTTTTATATCAGCAGTCCTAGCTATTTCGAGCGGCTTAACCGCCGCGGCTATGCTCGCGCGGTCTCTCTCGGGCATCCTCGCTCGAGCACTCTAGAGCGGGCGCGACGACACGCGCGCCGGAGTCTCAAGCATACGCGAGCCGACTGTGCCGAATCGGCACTGCCGATATTCATTCATACAATTTTCTACTTTAAGCTATGTTAATACGGTCCTATTTTCGATTGAACCATTAAATTAAGCAATTTTCCTATTGGTTTAAACTGACGACCCTTAAGAATCGGATATCGTGCCTAGAAACGGATCTTTGCGATTTTAAAAACCGATGCAAAATCAGCATTTATAATCAAATCAATTGACGTTATTTTACGGACGGAAAATACGAAAGCTAAACGCAAGTGATACTCACCAAAAAATTTTCTGATGTCCATATTGATTATGTGGTCACAGCAACTATTTAAATGTGATAATAGCGCACAAAACAAACGTAAAAGCGGGCAGTGGCAACGCTAACGCACGAATAAATGACAGACAGACGATAAAACAAAGGCGGCTGTGCGGGGGGCGCGGGCGCCACGCGGTTACGTTACATGTTGCTTTGCTTCCCCACTCCCTCTCTCCCGCTTCAACGATAGAGTAGAGCAGAGCGCAGCGTAGTACGGAATATTAAGAGTGGAATTGGTGAATTCATTCGAGTTTCGACGCACGGGAATGATTGTTCAAGGCTTGAACTTCAAGCAAATCAACTCAAATACTTAGGACTTTGGTTGCATTATATTTGGCAACTTTTTTAGAATCTCTAGGGGGGGGCAGCTGCCCCTCCCTGCCCCCCCTTGGCGACGCCCTTGTGTTAGCATCATTTTTGTGAAAACGCTCCTCATATCCGCAGTGTTTCGGCAGTTTTATTTACATTGACTGCTCGTTTAGTGCCTATCTTGAAGTTTTTCTGCGATCTCCGCCTCACACAGGCGTCGTTTTTACGCTATTTTTTCCGTCGCACCAACTAGACTCGATGGAACCGCGAGTGTTTTTGTTGTGTATGCTGGCTAGATTCAGCCGTTTCCTTCATGTCTGAGAGCAGTTTATTTTTTTCTATTAAATTAGCAGGTGTTAGCCAATTTAATATGTTATACACTGTTGCGCCCTCGAGGCAAGATTACTTACTATTTTGCACTTGATAAGAAAAAAATAATTATTCGCAATTTGAGTGGACCTATTACTTGACATGAATGAGAACTTAATATGTGTAATGGTGACTATTAATAATGGTTTAACATTTTTGCTACGAGCCGATTTCACCCACACAAAATAAGTCTCGCTCGAGCGTAAAGATATTTTGGCAGATTTTCAATACTAAAACTGTCAGAACCTCAATTTATTTCTCGGTTAAACGTCGCTCGAAGTTGGTGAAATCGGCACTTAGTGACAAGTTGGTTAGGTAGCGGTTAAGGTTAAATTTTGTCATCAAAAATGCTATCTTGGGTTAAATAAGTAGGGAATCTTTAACATTTAATTAAAATTTGATCCTCCACGATAACTAGCTATTGGACATACGAATATTAACTTTTGAAACTTATTTTGCTTGTTTTTTGCCGTGCAGGATTCAAAAATCAAAAAATCCTAATTATTTAATTCATAAACATACCTACTTTGTAACTCTTAAGTCAAGTCAAAGGTCTACGACGCATGCACCGGTTCGAAAAGCAGATGCTGCGGAGAAGAGCCGGCAAGAAACTCAGAAAGCGGGTACTCTCTTCAAAACAAAAGTGTTAGGTACATTCCCTATGTAGCTTATCAAAACCTATAGTAAATAATGATATGGAAATTACCTATTCATTCATATTCTACTCGTCTTTACTTTCACTTTTTTGTTCAACAAGTACCCAGAAAAATTACTTTTCTAAAACTTACACGTCCTTGTAGCGGTAACAAGTAGTTTCTGAATAAAATGTCAGTGACATAGAGGCACACGTCCAGACTTACTGAAACTATAAGTGTCCCTGGTTCTACTAAGGGAACCCTAAAAAATATTTTCGGACACCTGCGATGGTAAATCAAGTCAGGTTTAGCTCTTTATGTAGATTTACGGCTTGGCTTTTACATTTTGTAGGCTCTGTAAAGGCCGGATAACCCCAATAAACCCTCGTGTTTACTTGTGGTAAAAAGAGCACCAATTTGGAAAAATCCGGAATGACCGAATAGTTGCTTTATTCACAAGTAACGCTTCAACCGGAATCTATGAATAACACATTAGATCGAGAGATGGTGAACGGTTTGTACGAAGACTTTCGTAACCGGGCCGGATAACTCCAATAATCCCTAATGTTTATTTGTGGTTATAAGGGGACATATTCGAAAAAATCCGGATCGTCTGAGTGGTTACTTATTCATATACTAACGCTTCAACCGGAATCCATGAATAACACATTAGATCAAGAGTTGGTGAACGAATTACGTGAAGACTTTTGTAACGAGCCTGAATAACTCTAGTAATCCCTAGTGTTTACTTGTAGTTAAAAGAGGATCAATTTGAAAAAAATCCGGAACAACTTAGTAGTTACTTATTCATATGTAACGCTTCAATCGGAATCTATGAATAACATATTATATGAAGAGATGTTGTACGATTTGGTTCTCAGTTGATACAGATAGATTTCAGGTCATCGCCGGTCCTCCAAACTGGACATGGGTCTCTCAGTTTAGGCCATAGTCCATCACGCTGGGCAATTGTAAACTGGCAGATTTCCTCATAATATTCTCACACACCTTTGAGAATATTATGAGGAACTTTCAGGCATGCAGGATCGCTCACAATGTTTTCCTCCACCGTTAAGACAAGTGGTATTTAATTGGAGAATCTTGCTCTTGGTCCAATACACATATCGCGTAGCGTTCCACAAGTAATATCACATTACAAACATAGCATACATATCATGCGGAATTTCGCCAGATTTAGGCCTGTTGTATTCCGGAATGCTAATCGTAGGTATCATTTTCATCAGCAATCTGCCAACGCTCACTAATGAGCGCAAGTTTCTTCTCAGGGAAGGGTTATAGGCTATAGTTTATCACCGCGTTGGCTGCAAATTGGCAGACTTCATACACCTTTGAGAAAATTATCTAGAACTCTCAGGCGTGCGAGTTTCCTCATTATATTTTCCTTCATCGTCATATCAATCGTAGGGATATGTAGTTTGAAGGTGCGTATTACCGGTGTGGAGCGGTTTCACAAATCATCCACTAGCTCTTCATCTACAAGACATAGCTGACTCCCTGTGAAAAGAAACACAAACTCATATAGTATTGAAGTGCGGAAAGGTCAGTCCGATGATAAATTGTGTTTTTGACACGGCCGCCATTTGGAATTCATTACCATTCATGCCAGTTGCCAAAATATTCTAACTTACCATAGTTTATTTTGTGTAGCCTTTCCTATAAAACACCATCAGCAAAGACCATCAGTCATGTAGTTGTCAATAAACAATTGATGAGATAATAGTATCTACCCGTACCACACGTTAGCGTACGTAAATCAATCCAGACAAAGTCGCGGGATGTAAAGCTAAGCTGTAAATAACGGTGCCGCTGTAACCGCAACATGAACAGTAATTATTAATTAGGAATGACGATTTCTGTGATTACTTCTAGTAACTAAATAGCACAATGAATCATCAAAGCGTCTCGTTATCGGTTCCTAAGAAACAATTAAAGTTCCGACTTGATTAAAGCTAATAATAACCAATTCTAACAAATCAGATTCCAACCATTCCTCTTGAGACTACATCACTGTACATAAATTTCAGTTTCGCAGAACTTTGAAGGTTTCCTAGTATTTTCCTGTTTACATATAGATACTGGTATAAATTTTCCACTAAACTTAAGTTCAACGTATCGTGCTATTAGATATCTATACTCTTATAATAAAGAGAGAGCGCGAATTTTGTGAGTTTGTATGTATGTCCGGAGCAAACTTTGGAACCACCGCACCTATTTCAAAAATTCTTTCACCATTTCAAAGGTACATTATTCCAGATGGTTATAGGCTATATATTATTCAAATAAATGTATTATGGCTAGATATTATGTGCAAATTTATTAAAGAAGACGGAAAATTTTTTGACTCTTAAACGTTTTCAGGGCGTGCGCTGGGTCATATACTGTTATTGCATAAAAATGATGTATGGGTGAACTGTTCCTCTCAAAGAGTTCTAAAAAAAAGTCCGCGACAGCATATGTCTATTTTCTAAGGATAACTTATAGTAACCATTTCTATCTTTCAAATTTTGATTAAAAATAATGAATTATTTTCGATGCTTTTTTAACGGATGTGATGTCAATCTTTATCTAAATAAATATGTTTATTATCTTAAGTATCTAATTTAGAACATATTTGCCCTTCACACTATACAATTTAAATTAATATCTTAGGAGTTATAGTAAAATTAATATTTTCGCGCGACAAAATAATAAAATGGTGCCGGCCGGCGCGCGGCGCGGCTGTGCACTGTGGTGGGTTTCGGCGCGGGAGGTTCCAGTGGTTCCTGTGATGATCTTATTAACAATCGTCTCCTATATGAAGCTCTGTGCGATCAGTCCCGTAAAAACAAATATTTAGTTTTTCAACCCGGACGAAGTCGGCGCGGGCTTCTAGTAACTTATAAGTTTAAATGAAGAGTGCGTGTAACAGTAAATCTTCAGACGCAGATATGATTTTTTTACAGCAGTAGATTAAGTTTTAAGTCCGAAAAAAAAAATAGGCAAAAATTACATCATATTTCCAAGGGACGATACTGAGTAGAAACATAAAATAATGGTTCGACAAAAGAAAATCTTGAAGTTAGGTCTAATTTTCAACCAATTTTTAAATTTCAATGTGTTGCATATTTACAGAGCCAAAATTTTATATAAAATTTCTATACATATTACTAAGAGATAAACCGGCCATTAAAAAAAAAAAGAATTTTTTACGAGTTATTAGATACATGATGTATGGCGCTTACTACACTCCTACACGCTAGCATCTGTCGCGTTAGACACGAGGTTTCGGTAAAGCAACACACACATACTCGTAACTCTGAAAAGTCATGTGTGCGTGTTATTAAATATTTAGGCGTACACTATGCAAATACTGTCAGCCATTTATTGAACTCATAAATGACTTACTTCGGTGATCAATTTTGATGGAAAAGACATAAGCACATATTAATATGCTTTCCGTATGTGTTTCGAAAGCCTCTATTCGGTTATTTATGTGCCCATTATTTACAAGTAAAAATAGTATATGTCCTGAATTCGTTTGAAAAGTCTGTCCGGTCTGCTGTACCTAATTCGCAAACCGAGGGCAGCCATACAAAGGCGGACTCAAATGCGGGGTCTCACAAACGGACTACATTTTGCAGCAATTTCTAGATGCAACCTTTCAATTTACTAAGTTGAGTTGAATGTGTAGAAAAAAAACATATCTATTGTATGAGTGTCTTCTACTTACCTTGTCGGCAAGTCGTACAGCCAGTTGCAATGTTTAGAGTCCTTTTTATTACTAACGAACTCAGCAAGCTGGGCCTTCCAATCAAATCAATAATTGAGAAATTATGTGCAATGGGCCATTATTCGTTAAATATACTAAACAATGAATGTATTTTAAATGAGTTCAGCAAGCTAGTCTTCAGTCCGGACCTTATAACCGTATACTTATTGAGACAATTTAGTGGACTGGGCTATTATTTATTTTTCGGCAAGGTTTACAGAAAGTCGCAATATTTATAGCCCGTTTGAGGTCCTCCCTAAACGTCCTAAACGGGTCCAGCAGCTAGCCCTGACCTTCCCCAAGCCCTTTCACCCTAAATACTTATTATATTGAGATTTGGCAGAGGGGTGAGAGTTGGAATGACGCGTCTGCTCTGTCGGCAGATTCGAGTGCCTCGTTTCAATGGCGAATGATCGTTCTGAATTGAATTTTGGTCGTTAAGCTAATTGTTATTTTATCCTACCTCTACATAGTATATATCTACATACATTCCTATCCAGGAGTCTTATAAGTACTTGAATAAAATTGAAGTCAGTCTGTGATTTCGAAATAGGTAACTGCCTATAAAAAATGCTCATTGTATATTGCCTCGTTGGTCTAGCGGTTAGCGTGTTTGGCTAGGGATGACAAGGTTCCGAGTTTGATTCCTGGGCAAAAAAATATTAGATTTTTTGGTCAAGAAATTCTCAGTAGAGTTGGGAAAGTTGGCGGTGAGTCACCACCGTGCCTCGGAGAGCACATAAAGCCGTTGGTCCTGCGCCTGATCTCTCTCCGGTCTTGTCGAATTTCCGTCCAGACTATGAGAGTGGGGGAATATAGAGTGCACCTATGTGCGCACCCATTTGTGCACTATAATATCTATGGCTAATCTCTGAGGAAGTTGGCCGCCATGACCGGATTCGGTTGGGGGGACATTATATTATATTTTTTTTATAAGAATATTAGGCAAGCTGAACTTGACTTATATTCTCCTCTCCCCTCCAAATAAGCGAAAAGCTTGTGCTAGGAGTGGGTACGACTATAGTGCAATGGGTTTGAACCTGCGACCTTTCAGTTTTCAGTCCGCACGCTTAAAATCGTTGGGCTATTGCGAGGCTATATCTATATATATAAAATTCAAAGTCCTGACTGACTGACTGACTGACTGAGATATCAACGCACAGCCTAAACTACTGAAGTTAGAAACTTGAAATTTTTACAGTTGGTTCCTTTTATGACGTAGGCGCACACTAAGAAGGGATTATTGGAAATTCCACCACTAAGGGGTTTAAATAGGGGATGGAAGTTTATATAAAACTCCGTCATTTTTCAAGCTGTTTCCATCAAAGTTGGTATTAGGGCTTTCAGTTAAAAATGAAGAAGTACGTGTGTCACAGTTTTTGAAAATTCCACCCCAATACCTAATTCCACGCGGACGAAGTCGCGGGGGCAAAAGCTAGTTTACTACTATAGTAGCACGGGAGATCTCTATCTCTAACGCAAGCTTAAAGTTAAGTTGGGGAATTAGAAAGGGGAATTATAAGACGTGATGTTCAGCTTGGCTAATTAGTATTCCCACCTCAAAATTTGCGTCACGTAAAACCCAAGAAACCTTTCGTTGTAGTTTCAGTATAAACTGTTTACCTTACAACCTCGCTTCACGCCTAAGCCTATTACGGCCCTAACTTGTGAGTAGGTACGAGTTCTTTGACTGTGCGTTGACTGACAAAATGTGATATTACTCCGTTGTAAGTAAAAGATAATAGAAGAAATATTGCGAGTTTTTTTTAATGTTTTTAGCGAGCTAAAGAGCAGGCGGGTCATCTGTTGTTAAGTGATTACCGCTGCCCATGAATATTTGTAGCACCCGAGGCACCATCAATGCGTTGCCGGCCTTTCAGGAATTTGTTGGTCCGCCCCTTGAATAACCCCATGTTGTAATTTAGAGGGAGCACTGTCAAAGGGAGGGTTCCACAATTTGGTAGTACGTGAAGAAAAGGATCTGGAGTAGCGGATGGTCGAAGTGCTCCAGGCACCCAGGTAGTGAGGGTGAAATTGCGTTCGGTGGAGGATTGAAGACCTCTCATATATACTGTGCGCACTGGAACCTTATAGGCGGGAGGTCCCATGCACAGTCAGTAGTGAGTTGAAGGGTTGCGGATGATGATGATGAACTGTGACGATCACAATGACCCTTTATTGACCGATGGTATCTCATTTTTAGGGTTCCGAAAAAAACTTCGGAACCCTTATAGGATCACTCCGTTGTCCGTCTGTCTGTCAGTGTGTCACCACCGTTTTTCTCGAAAACGGCTTATGGGTGAATATTCAGTTTGGACGATATTTGCGCATTTTTTTAGGAACAAGCATAATTTCATTTTTTTTAATATTTGTTAGTATTATAATGTTTGGTGCTATTTCATTAAATACACAAGTGAAAGGCACGTATATATTTCAAATATTCAAAGAGTTATTGCCACTAGAAATTTATGTCAAGCTACGGTAATGAACCCTGTATACGGTAATGAATTTTTATGTATACTTTTGGCAGAATTTCTTATGAATTCTCTATTTGAATAAACTTGTACGAATAAAAGCAAGTGCCCAGCCGTGCACAGGGAATTGGTAATTCACTCGTCGACCGAGAACCTTGTTGGGCCCGTCACTGCTTGGAGTAAGATCGTTTCAAATAACAAAATATCAAGCAGTTCTTCCATAACTTAATAGACTCCCTCTATATTGGACCTCTTCCTTACCACTCACCCTACCGGCTACCAGGTAACAGTCGATGCTCCCCTAGGAACATTTAACCCCTGCCTAGTACAGACTTCCGTGCCACTTCCATCCTCTGTTCGCACGCGTAATACCGGTAGCCTCATATCCGTGGGCACAGCTTTGTTTTTCAACAAACGACCTTAACACCTGTGCTGAAGCAGTTGCTGATGCCATACTCCAAGGTATGGACTGCTATTTTCCAAACTCCCTCATACCTTTTGGGAAGCGCGCGCAGAAATGGTTCAAGGGGATCTGTAATAAGGCTGCTATACTTAAACAAAACTCCTACCAGTCCTGGCTCTCTGCACATTGCACCAATGATCCCAATGCTGCAAATGTTAAGAAAATCTTTAACATTGCGTCCAGAGCCTACAAAAATGCCATTGCCAGGACAAAATTTGAGCACATCGACAGAATTGGGCAGAGACTAGTCTCACTGTCTTCTGGTTCCCGTGCTTTCTGATTTCTGTTGAAAGCCATGTAAGGCAACTTCTGTCGTTCCTCGTTTCCACCTTTACGCAAACCGGATGATACACTGGCCTACACTGCCAAAGAGAAAGCCGAAATTCTGGGCACTCTCTTTGCTGCCAACTCTACGCTTGATGATGGTGGGAAAACACCGCTGACCATCCCGCGGTGTCAAAACTCCTTGCGTGATATACGGGGTACATTGGGGATATATTGACAGTAAGGGGGAAGCCCTAGCGGTCAGCCTCGACATCGCTAAAGCCTTTGATCGGGTTTGGCATAGGGCTTGGCTATCGAAGCTGCTATCTTACGGACTTCCTGCGAAGCTGTGCAATTGGGTCACTAACTTTCTTCATGGGCGCAGCATCAAGGTCGCTGTCGACGGTTTTTGCTCTCAACCTAAGCCCATCAATGCTGGCATTCCACAGGGCTCAGTGCTATCGCCTACTTTGTTCATTCTGCATATCAATGATATGTTGCATAACAGCAGCATATATTGTTATGCGGATGACAGTACTTCTGATGCCCTTTACAAAGGCCATGCACAGTTCTCTCGCGCAGTGCTGGAGCAGAATAGAGCCAAACTTATGTCGGACATTGAGACTTCTCTCTAGAAAGTGTCCGTATGGGGTTCACAAAATCTTGTTCAATTTAACCCTTCAAAAACACAAGTTTGTGCGTTTACCGCAAAAAAGGCCCCTTTTACCACGCCTCTTCTCTTTCAGAACACTTCCCTTACTCCTACCAACAGCATTGGGATTCAAAAGAGGGCACTTCGGCTTGTGGACAATCCCAAATTAACCTACTCGCTGGAAAGCTTGGAACACCGCAGATGTAAGCTCGCTTTGTGTGCTCTATCGGCTATATAACGGGGAGCCCTCTAACTTCTACAACCGCACCGCACGCCACCGAACGCAATTTCACCCCCACCACCTGGGTGCCTGGAGCACTTCGACCATCAGGTGCTCCAGATCTTTTTTTCCATGTACTACCAAATTGTAGAATCATCTCCCTTCGAAAGTATTCCTGTATATAATGTAGTTTCAGTAAAAATCATTAAATGAACTTCAAAAAGGTTACGGTAAACGACGGTAATGAAGGACACGGTAATGACAAATATGCACTTTTAATTTATTATTAATTTTTCTATAAGCAGTATATGCTATCTAATCATTTAAAAATTAAACTAGACGAGAACTTGATGTATTGTTATCGCAATAAAATTCCAATTTTAAATATTTATCAAAATATAAGCGGACTGGTAATGAAACATAAACTGTGACAAAACATTATAATACACTTTCAGTTGTAATTTTTTGCGTGAGTTCGTGCGTACGTCTTCCTTCTGCTACGTTTTCCGGTCGACTGAGGTCTGAGGTGCGGGACGCCGAGAGCTCACTATGTAGCGGCAAGATTTTGTCACGTAAAAACATGTTTCCCGTGATGATTCCGGAGGGTTCCGGTAATGAACTTTGCATCGTGACAAAACTTTAAAAACATATTTGACTATATATTTCTTTGTAAACTAAATTTTAAATTATGAAGAAGTAATAAAAAATTATTTAATTATTCGGCACAGTAGTCAAATTAACATTATTTTTGTGCTAGGTTTACTAAATATTATTAAATATATAATATCTAGTAATGAAACAGGTGCCGGTAATGAATTTTAATGTTATTTTCACTAAAAATCTGAGTGATTTACATAGAAATTTCAATAAACACACCATGTGCACGATAAAGTATGTAGGTGTGCATGATAAACGTATATTAAATGGAGTCTAAACTTAAGTTTCAATTTTTTATTCACTGGAATACGTAATTTTCATTACTTTGAATATTCACCCTTATGATACTAAGTCGAAATTTATACTGAATATAAAGTTCAATGGTCTCGTAGTGTTTTAAGAATATCAAGCTTATAGCTTAACTCAGTGAAAAGTTACAGCTTTAAAACCACGGCTTTCTCACTATTAAAACAAATTAAAGGACATCTTCCAAAAATCGTTTCTTTCCACACCTAATTCTTAGTTTCATAGTAAGTCCCGTTATATTTTACAAACACCAGTATTAAAATTTTGCAAATTACGGAGATTTTGCTACCTCTAAACCATATAATAGTACCTAAAACAGTCAAAAAAACAAAAAAAAAAACGATAACTTACTATGGCTTTTAAATTAATTGCAACGCTAAAGCTAAAGCAAACTATCGGATGCGTCTGCAAGCCGCGACTATAGCTGCGACTGACAAGTGTGCACAGTCGTTTGAGATCAGCAGGCCCATATTTCTATCGGACATCCGAACGCTCAAGGATCGCCAAAGGTTACGTTCGCGACTACGCCCGAAATAGTGTCTAAAGTTCAATGGAATTTACTATCCAGCCGCGGCTTACGTGTCCGTTAGTTTGTTCAAAGCTTAACTTTTTACGCGTCACGTCCACATGTCACTTGTCACAACTACAGATTCACAGAACACTAATAGAATTTTTTTTTCTACTACAGATTATTATTACAACTTTTTTACACTGACCTCTAGAATTAATCTATGAAAGTATTGATTTGTTGCTAACTTTTGTATAGGTATAACAAAGTTAACGACACTGCATTGATAAATGCAATTACTTTTAATTTATTTCTCCACTATTACTTATTCATTTTTATTTATTCACTATTTATATTAGTTAATAAAATTATGGCGGTCAGTGCACCATTTGCAATATTATTAGTTCCAGAGACACTCGTATGTCAAATGTGGTGCTTCAAATTGATTCATAACTATTAAGGTATCTAATCATTGGTAGGTAGGTCTAGGTAGGTAGGTACCTGCAGAGACAGCCAGTCCAGTAGGTATTAATCATAGCATAGATTTCATAGAGGCGTAGACAGCTGTCTACGGTGTTCAAAGTTGGTTCAAAATTCAAACTTTCAAAGCCAAATTCAAACAAACAAAAGTTCAATAGTAGTTTGCACAAATAAGCATACTAAATGGTTTATATTCTCTTGGAGACAAATAACATTTGATTTCTTGTTTTATATGTGGGATAGTTACATTACATTTTACAATATTAGTACTGAATCAGTGTTTTCTTTTAACTTTGTATGGAGGTGAACTTCGTATTCGAGACAGAGACTTAATGCATATACTTTAACTTTGTGAATTAAACCCATTATCAAAATGGACAATACTCCATCGCCAATGGATAATACGTCATCACCAATGTTGGTGAGTACCTACTTATTTATTTTAATCTCTCGCAAAGAAGCATTAGAAAGGGAAACTCAAACTACAACTCCCAAATTCATGCAGTTATCTAACTATAGAAATGCCTATCTATAGAAGACAGTCTCAGACTTAAGACCGAGTTAAAACTAGCTTGTTATTGTTACTGTTTTAATTAGTAATAATGCTAACCTAAATTTTGTCCCATACCATTATAATTCCTTCAACAAGTTTATTTAAATAGGTATTCTTCATGTCAATATTATATAGAAGTATAGATAATTTATGTGTTGTACAACAATATATCATAATATAATCAGAGATAAGCCTAATTTATGCAAAGGCATTTGTTAAGTAACTTGCAAAACTGGCGTGCATTATAATTTTTTGGACAGGCCAGTTAAATAATCATTTGACAATAGAAAAAATAGAAGCACATTCTACTTTTGCTGCCAGCTAATTGCAAGTGCGCTCCCCACACTTATAGGAGACTTTAGTACGATGACAAGTTAACATGTCCTGACTTGTCTCGTTGAAAGGTTTGATGTAGGATTTGTTAAGAGTTTAATCTTAGCTTGCCAATTTACCAGTTACTTATATTATTTTAACAGTAATTATTTTTATTTCAGGTTACCAGAATACCAGACTATTACTAGAGTTTGCACTGCATGTTGGATTGCTGCTAGAAGAGATAATATATTCAGAAGTAAATGCAGCACAATGTCAATTTTTTGTTGTTGATATTTGGTTCCTTGAGTATGGATAATATTGATTATGAAGAATCCATACATATATCTGTACCTCCACACAACCCAGAGAACCTACAACTTTTAGGATTGTGTCACAAGCTCATATACATTCTGTGTTTACCTTGAGACATTATATATTTTTAGGATAAAATGTTGAATGCCTATTGATGCCAATTGCAGTCAAAGAAATGTTATTAAACTGATATGCTGAGGCATTATTTTCAAATCACTGTGTGGTAAGCTCAATGTCAACCTTTGCTATGTTTATATATCACCTTTAGAATTAATGTGATTTAACTCAAAATTCCTGTAACTTCTGTTGTTGTAAAATGTATTTAACATTTAATATAATATGTATTACCAATCCATACGTATAAGATGATTAAGTATTAAGATAATTAACTTTTTTAATAGTTTTATTGGCAGAGATACATTCAATTTTACTCAACACTACTTTTTTGAAGTCTTGCTCATTTCCCACAAATTGCAATTTTTGAGTTAGGTCACTTTAATTCCAAAGTTTGTATCTCCTACTCACATTTTTTATAGGTAAGATAAACTTAATGAATAAATTAAATTGTTTTTATAATTTTGTATTATCAAAATACTGTATCAACCCCAAAATAATATAGTAGTAATAGGCAATTCATAGTTCAATGATACGGAAATCAGAGAGAGAGATTAGGTGTAAAGCCAACGTCTTTATATGCTCTCTGAGGTACAGGTATAATGGAACCTTGTCATCTGCAGTCTACTGCTACATCCACTAGACCAACGAGACAAATAATGTGATGAAAGATGGAGATTGGGGACTCTGTGAGAAAACTACACAACTCCATCGGGTTTGGGCTTTTTAATTCGTCTTGACAAGTTCTCTAGTCCTAAATGATATGCAGGTTCTGATGATGAAGCCGAAAGGCGTTTATGGGAACTCTGTAATGAAACGACGTAACCCCATCGAGTTTCGACTCGTTTGATTCTTTTTGACGTTTAGAAGGTCATTAGTAGGTACCTAATTAATACATTGGTCAATAGTTTCGGAACCCTCAGTGCGCGAGTATGACTCGCACTTGACCGGTTATTTTATAGCCAAGCTGAAGTAAAATAAGCGGAAAGCTTGTGCTAGGAGTGGGTACGATATTAGTGCAACGAGTGGGATCCGAATCTGCTACCATTCAGTTTTCAGTCTGTACCTTTAACCGTTGGGCTATTGAGGCTTGCATTGTTGCAGCTAGAATACCATAAATTCAGCCAATAACCACATTTGAGACGTAGCAGCGGTTGATGCAGCTCTTTCACACTCAGCCATCAGATTACTTTGAAAAGCTGAACGTTTTCTTTTGGCACGAGTGTTGGAAAAGTTTATTTTCTTAGGAAAATGAATCCTGTAGGCACGCTAAAGTTATGTTTAAATTGTAGCTATTTGTCTTGAAGTTTTTCAAATTGTTGGTCGTCGATGCAGACGAGTTTAGCTAAATTATGTTCCTTACTCTCTGAAGAACGCAAAAAGACCTCAGCAGTTACTCGGTCGGTTGTAAACGCGACTACTTTTTATATGCATAGGGAATTGTCCAAGGACGCCCTTCACGGCACACTTCCATTCAATCGCTTCGCTTCTAACTCGACGGTCCTGAATTAGGGATGTTTTGCTTCTAATGGGAATTATCGATGGAAATTATTATGTAATAAAAAAAAAATCTTTAAAAAAACTGACTTTAAATGCCACATAAAAGTATAAAATAATTTTAATTTAAAGATTCATTGCTCTGTAGCCTGTTTCCATTTTAAATTACCACATATGCCGACTATAACATTGCGAAATTGCTGTCAAAGGGGTTTTTAAACAAACATAACTATTTTATTGCTATCAAGTTTGGTAGGTAGGTATGCATTGCATTTTAATGCAATCTGAGAATGTTCAGTCACTGATGTAATTTTATTCTTACCTTATTGTTCTTATTAGAAAACTTGACCATTTACTTGCCTGCTTTTTTATTTTGTACTAGACGATGCCCGCGACTTCGTCCGCGTGGATCAAGGTTTTTCAATTCCCATCGGAACTCTGTAATTTTCCGGGATAAAATGTAACTTATGTTTTAATCCTGGGTATGAGCTATCTCCATTTTAAATTTCAGCCAAATCGGTTCATTCGTTGTGGCCTGAAGGAGTAACAAACACACACATACACAGTATTAGTGTAATGTGATAGTGTGATTAGTGTGAAGTGTGATAGGAATCCCCACTAAATGATGGGAGCGCAGCCGCGAGTAAAAGCAGTAAGTAAGAGTACTTTATCGACAAACATTTGCAAATCTCTATTCCTTAGACAGATGGACTGGTCTCTATACACGTTTAGCGGCAGGAATTGTCTGGAATCAGGTTGGACGGGTATTCATGTACGTCTTATTTACCGTGAATGTATGAGACGTGTGTGGGAACCCGCCTTATTAACGATTTGCTAGGTTTAGAATAGAATTTTAGCTTGACGAGTATTTCCCTGTTAGACTATGGCAAGGGGTGGGACCTATTCTCTTATTAGAATTTGGGATTTTTTGTCCTAGAATTTTAGTTCTATTTTCTTTTGGAGACGGGTCGAACTTTAGAATTAAGCACCTACTTATAATTGAATAGGTGAATTGGAAAGTGATTTATTATTTTATAATAATACCTAGCTGATGCTCGCGACTTCGTCCGCGTGGATTTAGTTTTTAAAAACCCCGCAGGAACTCTTTTATTTTCCGGGACCTAAGCCTATGTCACTCTCCAAGTCCTGAACGATTCCCATGTAAAAATCACGTCGATCTGTAGCTCTTCTTCTAGCATCTTGCAGCGTTATTGAAGGGCAAACCAACAAACTAACAAACAAACACACTTTCGCATTTATAATATTAGTAAGGACTAGAGGACGCCCGCGACTTCGTCCGTTTCTTCAATTCACAATCGACAGTTCCTAAATCCCCACAGTTTAGGTGGGCAGAACCCCAGCAGCATCAGGATTGAGGAGTTGGGTCTTGGAATTCAACGATGTAGTCTTTACTTAGTACCTACAATGACTATTCATAAGCGACAGTACCTAAAATCCTAACAGTTTAGGGGGGCAGTACTCCTGCAGCATTAGGATTGAGGAATTGAAACGCGAAATTTTTACGGGACCATCTCGCAAAATTTCACAAACATAAATTCAGGAGTTGTGTTGGTTCAGTCGAGTGAAATCCAGGAAGCATGGCTAGTTACAACTGATGACGTCACACGTAACTGACCTATAGAAATACTAGGTTTGATGGTAGGGCATGAATTTGATATACAGGGGAGATTTCTGGAGTGAACAGTAAAGTGAAATAAATTAATTATATTGTACCTATTTAGGGTGAAGTCAGCGTCGTTTTTTTTTTAATTCTTACCGGTATATTTTCCGAGATAAAAGGTAGCCTAGACCTACGGCTGCCTCATTTCAAAACCTAGTAAGTGCGATTGACATAATTTTGAGACCAAAAAAAAACACGTTTTGTGGTAGCTGGCTTAGCGAAGTAATAAATGTATCAAATAAAAGCTTTCAAAGTTGTTCATTTAGGAAACAATATCAACAGATACTGAAGAGTTCAGAAGGGTTACCACAAATGTAAAATTTTGTCAATCACACTTACTAGGTTTTGAAATGGGGCAGCCAAATTCACTCCTTGCATAATCCTCTACCTGTCTGTGAAAGATTAACTGCTGTGGGGTTGTCTAAAATGATTGATATAGTCAGTAAATCAGTGTACAGTCAGTAAGTCAGTCAGCAATTACTTCTGGGTCTATACTACCAACGCAAAAGCCTTACCCTTCCATCTCAAGTTGGCCGTCACCGACCGTTACAAAATGACGTCATACCGTACCGTTGACAAAAAAATCATAATTGTATTAATTGTATTTTTTACTGTAGCCACACCTATGACGGAAGTTTTCTTCTCTGGCAATGACATCTTGAAAGTCTAAAGGTGTAATTTTTAATTTCTTATTTTTTCCGCTTGAAAAAAGTCATTAACTAAAGTAGTTAATAGTCTGCGCTATGCAAAAATTTTCCTTTTTTACTCATCCTAGAAGACGATACGCTAGCAGTAGTAACCAAACAAAAATAAATAACTAATTTAAAGTTAACAAAAACATTCAAAACATAATAATAACAAAACTTTGAATTTTTTTTAGTAACAATTGCGAGCGGTACGTTGCTATATTGGTCGGTATCGGGAATCTAACTACGAGAGTGAGAGAATAAAGAGTGTACCTGTGTTTGCGCACACCATTGTGCACTATAATATCTCCCACACAGATGTCTAATTCCCATGGAGATTGAGCGTCGTGGCTGGATTTGGTCGGGAGGATTACCACTATTATTATTATTTTATTAGAATATTTATTAATTAATACATATTTAATATCGTAGTAGTAGGTAAGTATATTTTATTTAAGACACATCATGGCTCGTACGTATGAAAATGAAAAACACAGCCCGTGTTGCGCGCACGCGGGCCCCGGCCAACGATCTCCGCGTCAAACACTAAGCAGCGCAGACGGCACACAGAGTTGCTTATGCCTACAGGGCCGCCCTTGGGCAGGTGTTTCCGGTGCCTCGCTTCTGACACGCACTAGCAATGACAAAAAATTAAAACTAATTTCAAATTTTTTTACAGACAGATGAAATAAAAAAAAAGTTGTTTTAGTAGCTTTAGGACAACCTCTCGTCTAGTGTCTGAAGACGATTGTCTTCACACAGTACGTGTTGCCACTTGCCATTAGTGTAGTATATAGCGTGACGAATCGATAGACGATAGGGTCGTTAGGTGCTCGAGTACCTCACACGGGGAAATTTAACCCTGGAGTGCCTTACACTGGGAAATGCTGCGTTGCCCTCTACATAATATCATAATACTCTACTTCATAAATGGACGATCTTAAGCGATGGCAGCTGCTGAGTGAAAGCCTTATTTTATTAAAGTACTATGTGTAGTTGTGTACTCGTACATCGTACTTTAACATAAATAGCTTCACATATATTTGATTTATAAATTCACTGTATATTATAAACAATTTTATTAGTAGGCATTTAATTAAAGTAATATTTATGCAAAGCGAAATAGTTCGAGCGTACTAAGATTATAGTTACTCATGAATAATGTCAACACGCTACTCGCAGGTGCCGTGTGCGGCTCGAACGCTGTACAATTAATTAAAATTATCCATCAATGTCACGCAATCATTGATCCTGAACAAATAGAACCTACCCCGTCCCCATGAAATTAATGGTTCGCATAACGAATTGTTTAGCTTAAGTTATAGGTACTAATTAAATAAACATAAATTCAGAATAAACACATGCACCTGCACATGTTATTCAATTCATTAGTTCTGTAATTTTTCCTTGTACATTTGTATTCTTAAGGTTATCTTACATTTTAATTTATATCGTTATAGTAATTGAATTTTATTGAAATTCAAAGTCAATTTCAACCCAAGAATGTCGATGAAATCAGGGCTCTCTTTTCCTTCCTTCCTTTTAATTTACTTATGTAATAATAATAAACTAAGAACTTAATTTAAAAGATAATAATTTTAATCGAGTGGTAAGGAAACTATAATTTATCGTCCTACCGAATGGTTCTCATTAAATTCTAGCCTAGCTAATTGAGGCCTTACATAAGTGCTACAGATAAGTGCTATTTAGGCATAAACCAAAAAGAAAATGATTCGTCTTTGCTACACCATTTATTCAGCAGCGGGATTGTCTAAAAATGATTGATACAGTGTTATAATCGCAATCACTTCTGATTGGTCGATTCTATCTTACTATTGGCTGCAATAATAAAGCCATAAATTCAGTCAATCACCACAATTGCGACTCTAGCAATGATTGATGTAGTTTTTTCGTAATCGACCAGCAGACCTCACTTCGTAAGCAATCTCACTTGTCAATTCTGTCAAATAAAGGATAATTTGATGTAAATGATAAGGATAAAACAGAATAAGAAGATAGAGAATGGATAAGCATTCGTTCCTATTTTGTTTTTACCTATTTCGTATGAAAGGATTTATTAGCAAGAGATCTCGGAGCCTTCCAATCTGCGCCGAGGGTGGCCACCGACGGGGTTTTAGGGGGTAAAAATCCCACATAGCCTGAAGTCTCCCTAGGATTTCGGATATATTTTATAAACATTTCCACCTTGTTTAAAAAAAAAGACCATAGTCCACCACGCTGGACAAGTGCGGATTAACAAACTTGACAAATATTGTAAGTATGCTCTGAAATGCCGGTTTCCTCATGATGTGATAAAGCATTAAGTATCAATTGAACTTAATTACTTGAAATGTCTAGAATTTGAACCCCATGCCCTGAAAAGGAAGCCAACCTAATCTAGGTACCACTGTAATTAGATTAAGTCAGCAGTCAGCTATAATTAAAAAAAGAAGTGTGTTAATATGAACACACTGTCGCATCTACGTACGAACTATGTCGTAATGTAATAATGTAATTTTTATAGTAACACTAGATGTGCCCGCAATTTCGTTCGTGTGGATTAAGGTTTTTTAAATTCCCGTAGGGACTCTTTAATTTTCCGGGATAAATGATGATGTAGCCTATGTTTTAATCCTGGATGTGAGCTACCTCCATTCCAAATTTCAGCCAAATTGGTTAATTCATTGTGGCGTGAAGGAATAACAAATATACACACACATACACATACAAACTTTCGCCTTTATAATATTACTCGCGGCCCGCTCCGGCTTCGCACGGGTATAAAATATATAGCCTATGTCATTCACTGTTAATGGATGTTATTATACATATAAACCTTCCTCTTCAATCACTCTATCTATTAAAAAAAACCGCATCAAAATCCGTTGCGTAGTTTTAAAGATTTAAGCGTACATAGGGACAGAGAAAGCGACTTTGTTTTATACTATGTAGTGATTAGGATAGGATTAGGATTTTGATAAATAAAAGTGTGAATATGAATGGACTGTCGCGTCTACGTGTTGCGCCGCACCGTGTATTCTTTGCGCGACGTCACGCCACCGGTCGTTAATGAAGTTTTTTTTTCTGGTATCTTACGCACGGCGTGCTAGGCCAGCTGACCTTGTGGCGCTACTCGCTAGACGAATTTAGACGTTACAAATAACACAACAACGGACAGCGCGCGGTAATGAGGCACTCGCGGGGTCGAGCCGAGCGGGCCCGGCGCGCCCGCCGCCTTTCTACCTGTCGCCTTTACGTTATGTACCCTTTGAGCATTAACAGTGCGCAGAATGCCTGAAAAAAAATCCAAGCGATGGATGAAATGTAACATAGCCGAAACCTCGTGTGAAACAGGACTGATACTAGCGTGTAGGTGTGTAGACGTCGAGCTGGGACCTTTTTCCTAATGCGACATATGGGTGCAAAAGCCAATGCTAGCTTATTTTTCTTTTATTATGTATTTTTTTTGTATCTATGTTTTGCAAATAAACGTACGTATTTTCTTTCTTTTTGATTGGCTGAATTTATGGCGTTGCAGCATCACTGAATTTTTTCATACGAGCCAATTGCGATAGTCACATTGTAGATAGCTATCGACAGCTGGCCTTGTACCATCAAACACTAAATCGAGCCGTCTTTACTAAAAAATGTTCCCGAATAACTTTAGTAGTCGCAGTTGAACAGTCGACTAAAGCCTTTGACCTTCAATTCAATAGTTTATATATTATAAGGCATATAACACACCTAAATTCTAATTATTATTATAAAGAGCCTCATAAATCTCATATAAGCATAATCTCGCTTGAAGGAAATTGAAACAAAATTTTCTTAATAATTTTGATCCTAAAATTAAATAAGAAAAGTTTGATATATTAAATTTAATAAATTACCATTGCAATGTAATTTAATGATTTATGAATTTCAAAAGCAGTTTAAAGATTTTAATCTCTAAAACTAGTTTTAGTTGCCTAGGTACCAATTTTTGCTGTACGTCTACCTATTCATTTCATATTTTGCTGACCTATAATATTTTATAGAATTACCAGCTTTTGCCCGCGGCTTTGCTCAGGTTATAGGTTCGATTTTCATACAAAAAGCCCTATTTTACCTCCTTAGGGATTGAATTTTCAAAAATCAGATGTACTGTGCGTCGATAGATCAGTCAGTCAGTCAGTCAATATTTAGATTTTACTATTCTTTAATTTCATTTCAAAGAGCTGCGCGATATGTTTAATAAATAATCTTTCTTTAGCTGTCTTAAAAGGTCTCGCAGAAAAGCGTAAGCGACGCGCCAAGGTATGCGCTTAGGACGTTCTTAACGTCGTAAGCGCCCGGCTACGTTCGTCGGTTACGCGTTTCTCCGAAACGTCTTCAAAATTCAAAATTATTTATTTCGTGCAGGCCAACATGTGTCTCTTATGACAAGTCGAGAATCTACCACCTTTTCGGAATTTTGATTCTGCTGACAATAACCGGCAAGAAAGAAACTTTTCTGCGTTTTGTGTACCTTTATGACAGGTAAGAAAAAATAGACCATACAAGAAGCCCTAGACTATAAAAAAAATTTATTAATAGAGTGTATGAAGACGATAAACTTCTAATTACGAAGGTAAGTGTATCTACCTGCCTACTCTACTTAATTCAAGGAAAACATTTCCAAGGAGCCCAGACAATTTTCCTTTTACTAAATTATGTTTTAAGATTATTTTTACAAGTAATCGCAGAATACCAGTACACGTGGCCCCTAATTGTTTGTTAGGCAGAGATCGTCGACACTTAATTAATTACGCATTCTGCGAAATTGTAGCGACATTGAAATTGTGCTTATCTAAGATTTTTTAATACTCCTACGCTATAGTAAAATCTTGTTACGTCTTTGTTACGTGAATAAAAACTTTGATTATTCAGTGCCTAATTTCTCCAACGTCGAGTGACGTTTGACACAAGAATAAATTGGACGTTCTGCTAGTTTTTGTATTGAAAATACTGTCAAAATATTTTTTCTCAAACATGCTTGGAAATTTGAGCATTATTTTGACAAGCTTCTTCGAGATAAATCCAAATTGCTGAACTGGTCGAGCAGCGGCCGGCAAAAGTTGTATGAAAATCCATTGCTGGCGTGGTTTAGCGGCCAGATAAATTACATAGTAAACTCATATCTGTCGTGTAATTAAAAAATGGAACGATTTTTACTCCGAAACATGGCAACCAAGGAGTTATCTAACTTATCAAAGGTTTTATTTAAATTTCGAACCAGCTTGCAAATAGAAAGCTGTTTATTGAAAAAAAAAAAAAACAACTAAAAAAGTTTAAATGTCGTCGTTCTACGTGGGATGTGGCGTCCAACCTTGCGATCCCAAAAACTTCTTTTTAGAACTACGTCTCCCGCACATTGCCACTTCAGCTGTTAAATTTTTTAAGTCAAATCTCGGATTTTCTCGTCGTAAATAAGCTAGCTTAAACTCAATACAAGTTACTAAGGAAGAAGCAACAATCTTGAAAGGTCTCTACTTGTCAGAGTGTCTATGGGTACGCTCCACAGACTTTACAATAACAGCTGGGGGTATTACATTCAAATCACGTCACTACGCCGATGGTAATTCGCGTTATAATAGCTTATCAAAGAGCAAGCAAATTAGACTAGGGCGGGTGTAAGATTTTGGAATGTAGGAAGAAAATATTGTGTGATGACTTGATAGAGAAAGATTTAAAAGCCATTCACCAAAGAAAAGAAAGAAAGAGAAAGATTTAATTTAAATTAGAAAGTAACTTTTTTTAAATAAAGCTGCTTGGAAGGAAACCAACAAACGTTTTATTTTTTTCATGATAAATTAATTTATGTTGAATTAAAAAAACTTAGAAAAACTAAAGTTTTATGATATCTACGAGTAACATTAATAAAACAGTATCATCCAAACCATTGGAACGAGGAATTGTGTCCATTTCAGGGAAAAATTAATTCTGAAATAAAAAAAATACGTTATTTAACTTTTTCCACGTGTTTACGTAGAAATTTTTTCCACTTTCAAAATTACATTTGGGAGTGCGGAAATGTTTGACAATCACGAGTTTTTACTTTTATATTTAGTCTCCAGCTGAGATACTCCTCGAGTTCTATCTACTGAAGTTTAATAAAGGTATAAATAAATAAAAATTTAATTAACTCCCGGGCCGTCTGGCTGTTTAAACGTTTAAGATTTTGTTAATTCGACTTTAATTTTGTGAGGGATAATCAAATAAAAATCAGAATAACTTTGGGATTCTTATAAGATAAGATGTTGTCTTGTGTAATTCTGGATGAATCTGTGAAAGTTGGGCCAAAATCGGTTTAGACGTTTTTTTCGAAGATTAGTCCGCAAAAACAGATGGATCGGAAAAACAAAGTTAAAATTGTTATTATCTAAATATATAAAAGGCAAAGATGACTGATTGACTGACTGACTGACTGACTGATCTATCAACGCACAGCTCAAACCACTGGACGGATCAGGCTGAAATTTTGCATGTAGATAGCTATTATAACGTAGATGTCCGCTAAGAAAGGATTTTTGAAAATTTAACCCCTAAAGGGATAAAATAAGGGTTTGAAAAATCGAACTTCACGTGAGCGAAGCCGCGGGGAAAAGCTAGTGGATAATATAACAGGAAACGTCTCAGAAAATGAGATTAAAATATGTTTACCCTAAAGAAGTTCACGCTTGGCTTCAAATAAGTACTTAACAAATTGTTCAGTTACGGAAGATTTTCTGGAATCCAACATCGATTTTTATTGTAAGCTAGCTTTTGCTCGCAACTTGATCCGTGTCAGGTTATGGCTACTTCTGGCGCACTGGTGAGTGCTGTGGTGAGTGTGGTTTAAATCTTCGGTTTAATATACACAGTTATACACAGTTCCAAGTTAGCCCGTTAACATTTTAGACTGCATCGTTACTAAATACCATCAGGTGAGGCTGGTGAGATCACAGTCAAGGGTAATACGTACCTCCGATGCTGCGTGATTGAAGGACAACCCAACATACTGTCCTTTGCGATGTAATAATAAAATAATGTCCTCCCGACCGAATCTGGTCATGGCGGCCAACCGCAGAGGTTAGGCATTTGCGCGGGAGTTATTATAGTGCACAAGTGTGTGCGCAGACACAGGTGCACTCTCTATTCCTTCACTCTCTTAATCCGATGGGACGGAGTCCGACACGACCGGAGAGAGATCAAGCGCAGGACCGACGGCTGTACGTGCTCTCCGAGGCACGGGGGTGAGTCACCGCCAACTTCCTAACTCCGGGCTAGTACTTGATTTCTTTGACAGAAAAGCCCAATACAGTTTTTTTGTGGCCCGACCCGGGAATAGAACCCGGGACTTTATCATTCGCAGCCGAACACGCTAACTATTAGACCAACTCTGAGTTTGCGATGTACTTACGTAGGTAGTCGAAATCATTGAAATGTCTTGTTCGAAGGGTGAATGGGGAAATCGCGAGGGTGACTTCAGAGAGGGTCGGACTAACAATTAAAATAACCATAATACTTTTCCCATTTTCATGTGTCAGCCTCTATAACAAAATAAATAATAATTGACGATGATTGTTACAAGGGCTTATTTGAATAAAAAACTTTTCTATTCAAATTTTGTTTGTGGTTCATGTGAAAGATTATAATTATTATAATTTTTTTTTAAATAAGTTTAAATGCCAAGGACGGACTGCAATTATCCGATATTCGAACTTTCGATTATGAATTGTTATTGTAGTAGTGCCTACATAAACTGTGAGGATTTAGAAACTGTCAGTTTCGAATCGTAATGTTGGCACCAAGCATAGACTACATCATGGAGCTCTAGGTCTTAGCTCCTCAATCCTGATACTGCCAACCTAAATTGCAGGGATTTAGGAATTGTGGATTGTTAATAAGTACCGTAGGTAGCTTAGGTCTAGCTGTGGATATCAGTTGGCTAACATATATTTGGACCGTTGGATACGGCCGTGGGAGGCTTTGGCCGTGGCTATTTACCACCCTACCGTCAAAAACGCGCCGCCAAGCGATTCAGCGTTCAGGCACGATGGCGTGTAGAAACCGATTAGGTGTATGGGTTGAATCTACACTGCCATACCCTTTAAAATTAACCCGCTACCATCTAAGACTGCATCGTCACTTACCATCAGGTGAGATCGCAGTCAAGTACTATCTTGTCATCAAATTAAAAAAACCCCCAAACAGAGACTCGAGGCAAATTTTCATAATATTTATGATCGAGAGCGCTTCAAGGACGCGCGGTGATTGATTGGGCAAACACAAAGGCCCCTTGTCGTGGCAACTTGAGCATTTTATTACGACTCTGAAACCTGTAAGCCATAGGAAAACATGCTACCGGAAACTGGAATGAAAATAAAATAACAGTACCACTATTCAGCGAACATACAGCACCTAAATTGTAGAAGGAGTGTTGTGATAAATATTCCTAGGTAGGTACTAACATATCCTTGACCCTAGCAACTCTAGGGTCCTAATCCTTACTATCTTTATCCTTACTATGATTACTATACTAATATTAGAAATGCGAAAGTGAGTTTGTTTGTTGGTTTGTCCTTCAATCACACCGCAACAAAGCAACAGAGCGACGTGATTTTTCCATGGATTTTTCGTATGGTATAGTTGAGGAGCGGGAGTGACATGGGCTACTTTTTATGCCGGATTTTTTTAAAACTAAATCCACGCGAGTGAAGCCGCGGGCATCAACTAGTCTTTAATATTTATAGAGGCCACCTTCATAGGGTCGCCTCTCAGAGCTACTGCTTGCGTTTTACCATAAACTTTATCTCGTACCTACAGTGTTACGATAACGGGCAGGCTAGATTGTATTGTTATCATTATTTTCGACTAACTTTTGCCTACGATTTTGTCCGCATGGTGTTATATTTTTAAAAATCTCGCGGGGACCATTTGTTTTTGTCATATAAAAGGTCTTATTGTCTAAATAAGTTTCTAACCCCATCGCGGCCGCGACTTATTCTAACCCTAGCGGCTTAGGTTGAGCGTTGATAGATAAGTCAGGCCAAGGGTCTATTTCACTGTCGACAACGAAACTTTAACCGCCAAATAAAAAATGTCTATTACCCTTAAAAATCTGTCAAAATTTCAACATTATTCGCCGCTTAAAGGTTGACATAGATTTATTTTTTATCTTACAACAATTTTAATTAGAACACAACTATTTCTAACTTGAAACCTTATCGACAAGAACAGGAAACATCATGTATAAAAGGAAAAGGTGACTGACTGATTGACTAGCTGACTGATCTATCAATGCACAGCTTAAATCAGCTGAAGGATCGGGCTGAAATTAGGCATACAGATAGCTATTCGGACGTAGGCATCCTCTAAGAAAGGATTTTTCCAAATTCAAACCTTAAAGAAATATCGAACTTAACATGAGCGAAGCCGCGGGAAAAAGTAGATTATAAAATAGATTGATACATTTGAGTGTCATTGATATGATCTATCAGAACTCTGAAGCACGGTGAAGTTTGGCCGCAATGCGGTAAGTTGAATCACATCCAGGCATCTTCACAAACTTCGCCATTTTGGTATTCCTTGCGCGGACTCTTACATGATATTGAAGGTATACATCATGCTAGTGGCGTACCGTGATGTAGTAAAACTTTGTAGAACTCAAGTACAATAATTTGTTGGAAAACTTTGAGGAACTCGAGTAGGTAAGCAGGTAGGTACCATCATTTGGACCGCGCAAAAACTTGTAAATCTTCTAAGCCATTGTAACACCCATTAGTCCCAATTGTTTGTATAATCTATAACATTAATACTCCGTAAGGATGAGAGCTGAAACTCCAGATTCCTGATAGTTACAGTTTTTTAGGTGTAGCACGGTGCGTATTGACGGCAGCATGATTGTTATAAAACCACTGACTAGAGGTCAGTGGTTTTAAATAAATTATAGTCCAGTGTTAATCGAAGTTTAATTTATTTTTCTATATTTATATTTCTGGTGATTACAATTTCTAAAATGTGCACTGGTGGGAGAGTTTGGCCGTGGTTAGTTACCACCCTACCGTAAAAGACGTGCCGCCAAGCAATTTAGCGCTCCGTCCGGCACGATGGCGTATAGAAACAGATACGGGGTATGGTTTGAATGTACATTGCCATACCCTTTCTAAGTTAGTCCGCTACTAAAAAAAATAATCCTACCGACTGCGCCATGTCAGCAGTGCCAATCAAACGCAGCGTTAGGCATGTAGGTATTAGTTTATTCCGTGGCATTTGACATTGACATTATAATACAAATATTATTACATGTCCTCACACCTCCATCGCCATATTATTTGTTCCAGAGACACTCGTATATCAAATGTGGCGTTTCGAATTGATGTATTATTTCAGCTGTCATTTAAATAGGGACAGCCAGTCCAGTGTTTATCAAAGATTAATCTATAGAGGTCAGTCTTTAAAAACCTCGTTAGATCCTCACAAGTCACATTATTTGCAGGTGGTGTATCCATGTATAGTCAAGTTCAGCTTGCTTAATATTAGAAACTGAATGTCTTTCTGTTCTGGCACTCAATAAAGAACTTTGTAGGTACGTACCTGCCTATATTATGTAATAATGGAGACAAACAAAATGCCGTCACCGAGCGAGCGAGAACAAATTAACATATTAAAAATACTCCGTTCCCGAATCGTCGCTTAATTTTGAACGCGTCGTAAACATGTTGTTTAGCGCCCACGGGTAAGGGCCGTGTTATATTTATCGCTCTCTATCCGAGTAAACATTGCGTTGTGGGATATGCGTAAATAGAATCTTGAAAAAGTACGAGGAAGCCCTTGGAATTTTCCTGCCATTGTAAGCACAGTTATTCCATTAAAAGCGGAAATGATAGAGATGTGTTTTTAACATTAAACCAATTAAGTAGGTAAAACCTTCCAATGTTGACGTTTCAGCAGGGTTGTATGGGCATGGGCAGGAGACAAAAATTTTATCCCCCTATTTTGTCCACTGACAAGAGACAAAATTATCTTCTCCCGACGCTAAAGCATGGAAAGGTTCTCCTTTCATTGCTTCTACTTCTACATACTTCTGTATATCCGTATTTCATATTACACTGTGGATATTATTTCCATCACTGTGTCTATGCTCGACGGGTGGATAAAACTGAGCGAGGGGATAAGCATTTTATTTTTTCCCCGTGGATAAAATGCCTCCTGCCCAAGCTCATCCTGCAGGTATAATTCGGAACCTATAAAAACAGCCTGTCAAATTCTGCCTGTTTAGTATTTATTTGCAATAAACCTGAACCTAGAAAAAAATGATTAGATCCGAACTGGTGAAATAACTGCTGTCTTATATAGCGTTATCCTGCGTTAAAGTTGGAGTTAGAAAATAAACCCAAAGCTTCTTCTTCTACCGATTTACACTTCAAAGCTGCAAAGTTTTTGCTTGGATGTATACTGTAGATATATGAATTAAGTCAAACAAGACTGTTAACTTGTTCAGCTCCTTCGAATGAGACGTTGCAGGGCGTCGATACTCGAAATCGATCAGCGTCGTCGAAACAAGCCAAGTCGTACTGGAAAACTGAAGGTATGGCAACCTCTCGATTTGTAAGTCTTGTATGGAGCAGAAACCCAAATTGCTGACTTTCTTTCTTTATTCACGTCATAGTCAATAAGAATCATTAGAGGTTAAAAGCGGAATAATTAACGCGACAGCACCCCTTCATTAACATTGAAACCATGTAAACTGGAAAGGATCAGGCAGTAAACACGGCGAAATATGCTCGCTATAACTCAGTCGCTTGTCACTCCACCGAAAAGGCCCCCTTATCTCATGTCTAAAAGCCCGCCTTGCACTAAAGTACTCATTTTACGACGATTACAATATATGTGCCCGATTGCCGCCGGGCCGTGATTATAAAGCTACGGCTTCCACGCCGCTCGCTGAATGCTAATAAGCAACAAATTTACTAAAACCGCAATTTTTATGAAAAAAATAGCGTGGAAGCAATCGCAATAAGTGGTTTTCCCGCGCTAGGCGGCCATGTTCCAACATGGCGCTAGTCTCCACGTCAAAAGTTCATCGACCCGTGGAGGTTGCACTCGGTAATACGCGGTATTATACGCGGCGCACTTCATTCATAAAAATCTTGCTTATTTAATGAGAATCGCTTTAATTATTGTTTTTAATCAACGCTCGCTGGTTACGAACCGAATGTTCGCTACTGAGTTCGCTACGTTATTATTAAAATGGGGAAAAAATGTTCGTGTTAATTGAATAGGATGATTCACTTCCCAGAGTGCCTCTATGATATATCTTAAAAGCTTTTTATCCTTTTCATTTTAAATTTAAAAATCTGTCTGTATCTTTGAGTTTGTCGTGGTCATGGCCCATGGGCCGTGGATTAAAAATGCGTGAATTTATTAAAATGAAGATGTACTTGATAGATAGTCCAATAGTTACGTTACGTTATATTCAGGATACTTTACTACCTACTAATTTTTTCTCTAGATTATGTAGGTATCGGGTATTCGAGAGGTTAGCATTTTGGTTACATTATCATGCTCGGAGCTTCAGAAACGCGATCAGAATTAATTAACATAATAAACCCACGTACGCCCTAATTAATTTATCTTGTCTCAACGCTTCAGGGCTTCGCTTTTAGGGTTTTAGAGTTACTTTTTAGAGTTCCTTAGTAAAACAAGGAATCCTTATAGTTTCGTCCCATAACTGTGTGTTACAATTTACAATTTTTTCAGAAACGTTACGAGCTACAAAGTTGTTTATCACGCTTATAACAGAAACGTGTTACGTGCCTCAAATAAATAGTTTAAAACAGTTTTTGGAAAATATTACCATTTACGAAATAATATGAATAGAATAGAATAGAAATATTTTTTATTCAAATAAACTTTTACAAGTACTTTTGAATTGTCGATGAATCTACCACTGGTTCGGAATGCCCTTCCTGAAGAGAAGAGCCAGCAATAAACTCGAAGTTTGCTCTTTTCAAAAATTTTTTTTTTAAATAGGTAACAAAACTATGCTATGTATACATTGTTTCTACAATGAAGTCTCAAAAATGCATTTCTAGTACGACTACGGAACCCTTTCTTATGCGAACTCTGATCACATCGCCCTTGACCAGTTATTTCTGAGTAAATTATGGCTAGAATAATTTCTAGCTAAATTATAAGAATATAGGCTTACCTACTGCTCACTTCCGTTTTTGTTCAATTTATTCTGATTTGTGATAACATAATTGATGGTTTTTAACCATCTTCTTAATTGGAGGGTCTTTTGATATCTTCCGTAAACAGGTAACTTCAAAAAAGTTTTTACGAAATATTATATTCACCAAAATTGTGTTTATTTCTTCTTCTTTTATTAACTTAATTTAGAGCTTTCAAAAAAGGTCATCTAGTCTTCCAGGGATCCAAGAGCTGGCAGCTAACTTGGCCACAAAATTAGTTTGGCCATCTAAAGGGGCAATATTGCCCCTTTGGATACTTTACTCTAGTGTTACGTTGTTGTTACGTTCCCTCAAATATGGTTGAGCGAAGCAATGGCTGGATCATGCGTCATGCTCGTGAACGGGTGCCACCAACGGGAATGAGTCTGCTTTGACTGCCCGTCTTGACATGCGTTGGATTGGTGTACCTACGTATGCATTTTTGCATTTTTGAAGCTTTATTGTGGAAGCACTGTATACATAGCATAGCTTTGTAAAAAAAAAAAATTTTTTTGAAAAGAGCAACTGCTGAGTTTCTTGCCGGCTCTTCTCAGCAGAATTTGAATTCCGAACCGGTGGTAGATTTATGACGTGGCATAAGAGCTACAAGTTAGCCTACATGAAATAAATAAATTTTGAATTTGAATTTGTTAAGATCTATAGAGAGTGCTCTGATTCAGCTAAAATGAGACACAAATATGCTTTGATTTAAGTCTCGTTTTAACTCTGTCTTGAGTCTGATCTGAGTGAGGGCGCGGTCTACAGATTAAAGTTTAGGATCGCCTCCGCGGATTTTGTACGTGTCTTACGAGTACGTCTGAACTGGCCCTTAAACATAAAAATGTTGAAGATGGAAAACGCGCATTTTCTTCGTCTAAAATAATTAAATATAAAAGGAGGCTGAAATAACAGTCCCGCGGGAATCTGTGACATTAATCGGAGCGCTGTGATTAGTACAATCCTCGAATAGCAGGTAAAACAAATAGCCTGGCATTGTTTCACGATATTTGTTCTGCTCTGCTGGTGGTAGTAATGGAGGTTTTAAAAGGATTGGACATACATAATGCGCGACGGAAATTGCGCAGTATGTCACATTGTACGCGCGCGCACGCGTTAATGCAAGAAACTTCTCTTCTTGCACATCTACACACGTCGCACATACAAAGGTGGACTGGGATTTGGGAGAAAATGCTTTAGCTTAAGTCAGCCTTTTACTATTATTTCGTGCAATAAAGTGCAATTAAAAAAATTGTATTGATTTCTATATCGTCATGATTGTAGAACAGTGTTTGCGAAAATTCCAAAAATGACTCTTTGGCATATTTGGACATTTAATTAACAATTGTTGTTGGTTTACTATTTTAAAACAGAATCTTTTTGATGGGTTTATATGAAACTTCATTGATGAGATCCGTAGGAGATCCAGATTTACAGACAGTTAGTTCATCGAGTCGTGAAGCTGAAATGGTAAAGGGCCAAACCTTTAGGAGACCCTCGGTGCTGGAATGGTGATCTTACACCGGGAAAGGATCAATGGAAGACCACCTACTTGGTGGATGGTGTTCCTTCGTTCTATATCCTTAAGTTGACGTCTATTGGTTGAAACGATTGTGACGACGGCCAAATCACTTGTATCATCGAAATGCAGAACTGTAGCAGTGCGACTTAAATGTGAACGTATTATATCCTTCATATTATCTTCGTCGCGTCCGTCGCGTTGGACACGCTTCCGCCGCGCATTTTGTATGTTTCAGCCTTTAGCCTCTTTACCTACTAAAATTCCAAGATTATCATCCGAGATGATAATGGTGAAGCGCGAATCACTTAAACCCCCATTAAGACCAACAGCCGAGCAGAACAAATATGACGAAACAATGCCAGGCCATTAGTTTTACTTGCTTTCCGAGGATTTTACTAATCACAGGGGTCGCCGATCTAATAGACGTTGGAGTACCTTGGCACTCCAACGTCTATTAGTTCTTTGATCACTGTAACTTAGTTGGAAGAACCCCCACTTTGACTATCTGCGCTAGATGTTTGTCACACACAAACAAACTCTATAGCATAACTGAGGTGTATTTTGACCGACTTCCAAAAAGGAGGAGGTTATCAATTCGGCCGGTATCTTTTTTTTCTATGTATGTCCATTGATTACTCCGGGGATTCTGGACCGATTCACGGGATTTTTTTTTTAATCGACAGAGGAAGCTCGCGAAATGGTCCCATAAACGATGAAACTCGCCCGATTTCAATATAGTCACCATTAGGTAAGCGTCGCGCATCGATTTCATCGTTTCTTAAAGGGGCTCGTTAAGCCCGCCCGACTTCAATAAACGTGTACAAAATAAAATTATTTTTATACTTTTTAGTGGCGTTTGAAGTCGGTTTTTTTGAAAAGAATTTTTATGTTAAATATCGCCGCTACTTGTTACTCACAACCAAAATCTATAGCATTTCTTTCAAGTTAACTTCTTCTGAGCAAGCGCGCTCCATAAGCATTAGTCTGCAACTTCACTTACCATCAGGTGAGATTGCAGTTAAGCGCTAGTCTATAAGTAATGTATATTTTTTCTAAAGAATGAATCCCTTTACAGATTTACAGGATCATTGAAGTGAATCGCTTTCTCGTAGCTTTTTAATCGACATTGCGTTGCAAAATGATGAGAGAGATAATGCAATGGCTTACATTCTTAAAAATATTACTTCATTAAGTTAAACATGGCTTATATACTTAAACTAGCTGTTGCCCCCGACTTCTTCCGCGTGGATTTATTTTTTAATAATCCCGTGGGAACGCTTTGATCCTCCGGATTAATAAATAGCCTTCGGTTCGGTTCCTGTTCGTTTGGCGTAGAGTGACCGCCTTCGACCACCGACTCACCGCATCGCATTGTTCGCCCGCGCTAATCTTTCTTTTTGCTCGGCTTCTAAGAGTCTTACAGAGATGTTGAATAGCCTATAACCTTCCTCAAGAAATGGACTATCAAATACAAAAAGAGTTTTTCAAATCCAACTGGTAGTTCCAGAGATTAGCGCGTTCAAACAAACAAACTCTTGCACTTTATTATATTAAGCATACATTCTTATTTTGACGTTTATTTCAGCCAGCCAAAAATTCTGTTGTCCCAGCTATTTTAAAATATTCTTTTAGATTATGTTTCTCAATATGACAACCCTAGTTAAGGCTTTTCAAGGATTTAAAACACTACGCATATTTTATTTTAACATCACAGGTGTATTTCGTGCATCATAATAGGGATATTTACCGAAGCGTGACATACCTACCTACTGAGTAAAGTGTATTGCGCAATAATTTTAGGGCTTTTTTGTAGGAAGTACATTTAAACTTGCTTGTGGACAATCCCCAATTAACCTACTCGTTGGAAAGCCTGGGGCACCGCAGAGATGTAAGCTCTCTTTGCGTATTCTATCAGCTATGTAACGGGGAGTGTTCTGAAGAGCTATTTGACCTTATTCCACCGTCTTTCTTCTATAACCAAACCGCTCACCACCGAACATAATTCACCCTCACCACCTGGGTGCCTGGAGCACTTCGACCATCTCTTGTGCCAGATCTTATTTTCCACGTACTTTCAAACTGTGGAACCAACTTCCTGCGACGGTGTTCCCGCTAAATGGATTATTCAAGGGGCGGACCAACAAATTACTGAAAAGCCGGCAACGCATTGGTGGTGCCTCAGGTGCTACAAATGTTCACGGGCGGCGGTAATCACTTTACATCAGGTGACCCGCCTGCTCGTTTGCTTGCTAAAAATATATTTAAAAAATTAACTAAGCAAAGTAGCCTTTTTTGTGTTTTTTTGTTATTTTTAACAAAATCTCATTTAAACTGCAAATGAACTTCGCAGTAAATAAACAACAGCAAGTTGCTAAAATTAGCTGTTGTTTATTAATAATATCGAACTTGTTCGATTTAACTTTAACCAGCATTCAACAACATCGTTTATTTTAGGTTACATAATATCTGGTATGGCAACCAATTTAAAATAATTAGTAATTACGATTAATACCTAATAAACTAGGAAAAGATGACAAACTATAATATTCTGTAGCTACTACTTCATTTTATTTTCCGTACAACCTATACTCAACAACAATAACTACCAGTTACTATTTAAAAAATTAAATCTTTCAACACAGTGAAAAATTCGAAAAGTGCTATTTTATCAAAATACGACCAAATACCTAAATGTTGTATAACAGTGCCAGTAAAGCGTGTTAACTATCAACATAGTCAATCTCTATTAGATAGATTGCAATCTGTTTTAACAAATGTTAAAAACTTAAATTTTTAGTACGAGTTCAAAATATTACGTTGGAATAGAATAGAAAAGAATGAAGAATATGGGCATATTCAGTCGGACGATAACAGCTGATATACAAGAATATTAAAATGCGTTACTTAAAACTAAAGATCAAAAATGTAGTACAAAGTCATTACACATTGCACACATTATACATTACACATTACGCAGTGTGCATTACACATTAGCAACCAACTAAGATTATCTGGTTATTGGTGATTATCTGGTCTGGTTTATCTGTAAAAGGATGATATAGGTATCAGCTATAATATAATACAGTATATAATAATATACGGTAAGAAATGACACAGATCGATGAAATATATAAAATAAAAAAAAACCTTTTATTGATTAACGATATAATGCCCGCGACTTTGTCCGCTTGGGTTAATATTTTTTGATTCCCGCGGGAACTCTTTAATTTTCCGGGATATAATGTAGCCTATGTTTTAATCCCGGGTATGAGTTATCTCCATTCCAAATTTCAGCCAAATCGGTTCATTCATTGTGGCGTGAAGGAGTAACAAACATACACATACCCACGCACACACATACATCGCCTTTATAATATTATAGTATGAAATGAAATGAAATCACAATTTTATTTTCAACAGATATTTTCTTAAGTAGGTACATATTTACTTATAATTTATATTAGGTATACGTAATAAAATTTTATGAATCGAATATTTATTCGGATCGGTAAATACCTACGTAGGTATAAAAGATACACCTGTAATGCAAATTGCGCATAGGCATCCCAAGTATTTCCGATTCCGACCCCTAAACGCGTGCATTCACCCTAGGTTAGGTTCCGTGCGCGCGCGCAGCCGCAGGTACCGAGGACCGAGGTATTTCCGGGGGGCGCGCGCGGCCGGCGCGGGGGAGGGGGCACCACCTCGTGGCCAGGGCTGCCACACGCGCGATACTCTCACGTGTTATCAATACATCACAAACAAATGAAGTCTTTTATACAACGTGTAATGAAACTCCGAAATAATACTGAAGGAGGTGAATGTGCTCATCAAACTGAACAACTTTCCCCAAGGTCGAAATGTGGAAAAAAATGTGGACCTCCCATACAAAAGTGACGATCAGATGATTGATTTACTATGGGAGGTAAAAATTTTTTTTTCATATTTCGACCTAGGTTCCTTAGGGAAAGTTGTTCAGTTTCATGAGCACATTCACCTCCTTCAGTAGGTATTATTTCGGAGTTTCATTAGAAGTTGTATATCAGTAATACCTATAGGTATTATGTTTGAAGAAAATAATTATTTTTTAGACGTGTGTTATTGAGAGAGAGAGACTTATTTAATTATGTCTGTTTAATTTTTACACCAAAAACCGATTTCAAACCTCCAAGTCTTACTCCAAAATATTTGCAAAGTTTGATGTCAATTGATTTTGATGATTCATTTTTGTTGGATAGATTCAGAGGCGGTCCCATATAGATTTTATTGAAATTGATTCAAAAAATCAATAAAAACAAAAAACATACGCAGATAACGTTTAAGAAATAAATCCTTACTAATATTATAAATACGAAAGTGTGTTTGTTGGTTTGTCCTTTAATAAATAAATAAATTTAAACGCAACAATGCAACGGATCGTCGTGATTTTTTGCATGGGTATAGTTGAGGACCGGGAGAATGACATAGTCTACTTTTTATCCCGGAAAATCAAAGAGATCCCGCGGGTTTTTTAAAAACTAAATTCACGCGAGCGAGGCCGCGGCCATCAACCACTAATAAATATAGAAAATCGAGCTTATAGCTTAGCTTAGCTAACCCCTCGGAAGTGTAGTTGGGAAACCCAGCTGTTGGCAGCCCTGTCCGTGGGAGCCCGGCTTAGGAATGCCGGCCGGTACTTGCGCCGGTATGCGGCTAACGGGTTGCCTTCAGCAGAGCCTTAGATACTCGATTATGCTAACGTTGCTAACTCTACCGATATTTAGGTCTGCATGCTCTTTAGAAAACGTGCTTCTGACTATAGGCCTATCGAGAGATAGTGTTGCGGTGCGGGAGGGGTGATTTCGATGTGCGAGACGGTGGAAAGTTGGGTACTTGGCAATATATGGCCGGAGCACCTCAGTATCAACTCCTTCCATTTGACCGGATTCGAGGGCAGTTCGGCTTTTGGACAATCCCAAATTAACTTGCTCGCTGGAAAGCTTGGAACACCGCAGAGACGTAAGCTCTCTTTGCGTCTTCTATCGGCTATATGCTTTTCTTTCTTTTTTCTTTTCTTTATATAACGGGGAGTGTTCTGAAGAGCTGTTTGATCTTATTCCACGCTCTAACTTCTACAACCGCACCGCATGCCACCGAACGCAATTTCACCCTCACCACCTGGGTGCCTGGAGCACTTCGACCATCCGTTGCTCCAGATCTTTTTTTCCACGTGCTACCAAATTGTGGAATCATCTCCCTTCGACAGTGTTCCCACTTAATTACAATATGGGGTTATTAAAGGGGCGAATTAATAAGTTCTTGAAAAGCCGGCAACGCATTGGTGGTGCCTCTGCTCTGGTACTACAAGTGTTCATGGCCGGCGGTAATCACTTTACATCAGGCGACCCGCCAGCTCGTTTACCCGCTATTCATATAAAAAAAACGATTGTCACGATAACATAAAATAAATAGAGCAAAGTATTTGTGAATATGATTTTCATTCAGATTCCACAATTTGGTTTTTTTTCAAAAAATCGTACCAAAATAGGTATTTTTTCACGGTGTTCAGAACTTTTACCTCTATAAAGCTATTTACTTATGTTCTTACCTACTAATAAAATAATGAAAGCTACTTAATAATGAAGTTCAGATAATTACCCTCGGACAACAAACCTTTCGATAGCAGATGTTAGTCCACCTGCTGAAGATTTCTTACACGATTAACGATAAACTGTCTATTGAGGGACTGCCTATTGTAACTTGATCCGCTCAAGTGAAAAGATGGCGTGTACTTTTGTTGAACTTTATCCGCCTTTCGAAGAAAAATATTTTCGGTCTACGGCTTTTAGGGTACCGCATCCAAAGAGTGCCAAACGAGGCATCTATATTAAATTTTTATAATAAAACTGTAACGGGACGAATTCTGTACATTAAATATATTTTGAAAATTTTAATCGGAAGATGCTTTATTATCGATACTGAGCCAAAAACAATCTTTTTTGAATTTTTTGCCTGTCTATCTGTGCGCGTATCTCACGGGAATCAGCTAGTTTAATCTAAAAACTAATAAAAAGCTTCAAAAAAGTCTCAATAGATGGTTTAAATGTGCAAACTGAAAACTAAAAGATCGCAGGTTCGAACTTCGATCCCCACCCGTTGCACTATATTGTCGTACCCACTTCTAGCACAAGCTTTTCGCTTATTTGGAGGGGACAGGAGGATATTAGTCAACTTCAGCTTGGCTAATCTTTAAAAAAATCTCAAGGAAGTTGAACAAAAAATTCTAAGAAAGAGCTTTTTTTTAACTTTATTTTTTCTGCGTTTATTTTTTATATCTTCATTTTGTACGGTTCCGTACCCAAAGTTTGCCAACGGGATCTTATTACAAAGCCACCACTGTCCGTCCGTCTGTCTTGAAATTTTTATAGAATGTGTATTCTATTACGGACAATAAAAAAAAAAATAAAGTTGAAAATTTGAAGAGGGTCTCCACTCTCCGTACCTACTTTTGTTTTTGCTCAATCATTATAATAGCTGGTATTAAATATTGCACGATGGTACGGAACCTTTTGTGTGCGGTTACGTCTCGCACTTATTCGTTTTACTTAACAAAAGCTCAAGTTATAGGTAAGATTGTTATAATAAACTATAGTAAGATAAAAAAAATCGTATAATTCGAGTCATATTTTGCTAATTCGTAATTTCGCTTAGGTACCTATAGTACGTTTATCTCACGAAGTTACGGGCGCTTTACTTGTGGTTACGTCGTGTACATGCACATTGCGTAAGTGTGCGTGCCTGTCAGGAGCCTAGGTGGGAGCGGTCAGGCGCGAGCAAGCTCTCGCTCATACTTATACAGATACGACACGCACACAACCATGAGCCACGCGCCCTCGTGAGTTGTGTGCTACGTAGAGGTGCGTTAATCTAATACATCGAAGTAATTAAAGCAATTTTTATTTGTAACGACTTCAATTAACGTCGGAATAGCTGAAAACTGTTGAAGGAGAAAATGATTCACAGGAATGCATAAACTAATCCTACCACTACCATGTACCTACCTAACGTTTAATGAGGGCGTATTGCGTACTAATGACTCTATCATTTATGTATTCTTATTATAGCGCCGTAAAAGTTGTAGCTTTTTAAACCTTAGCTTAAGCCCGCGGCTTCGCTCGCGTTAAGTTCGATTGTTCAAACCCCTATTTTACCCCCTTGAGCAGGATGGAAGAGGCCTTTACCCGAAAATGGGTACCCAAATAAAAAAACAGCACTGGACATTCAAGACAATATAATTCAATTCTGTCTGGTGGCTTTACCGCCTACTGTCAAAAACGTGCCGCCAAGCGATGTAGCGTTCCGGCACGATATAGTTTAGTTTAAGCCTCAATAGCACAACGGTTAAAGGTGCGGACTGAAAACTGAATGGTCGCAGGTTCGAATCCCACCCGTTGCACTATTGTCGTACCCACTCCTAGTACAAGTTTTCCGCTTATTTGGAGGGGATAGGAGGATATTAGTCAACTTCAGCTTGGCTGATGTTCTTTTTAAAAAGAAAAAAAGACGTGTGGCACTCGGGGACTGCCGCGGTAAAGCTATTGCATAGCATTTTTTATCAACGCCTTCTAGCGGTGAGGGGAGTCCCGTGTCAGGTTATTTTCGTTACGGAATTTCTGGATTCGGTCTCCACGCTCAAGGCCCGCGATAGAAGCTATGCAATAGCTTAAAAAAAAAGAATCTACACAGCCGTTCCAAGTTAGCCAGTTATCATCTTAGACTGCATCGCCACTTACCATCGGGTGAGATCGCAGTCAACCGAATAAAAAAAATGTTGAACGACATTGGAATGTGTAGCAAGGAAACTATAACTATTAAATTCAATGTAAACAATAAACTCAACTATCTATAATCTTCCCCTTATAACTTAGAGCCCCACCCACAACCCGATAATAGGTGATCGTGTGAAAATGAGGGTAGGAAGGGGTAAAATCAACTCTTAAACCTATTACAATAGTTGTGTTGCACTTGTTACAGTGAACGGAACAATGTCAAACAGCTCGATGTAAGAAATTCAGTTGTGTTGCGTAATTTCTACGCAACTTTTATATCACCCTCAACTAGGGCAACCACGTTTACTGGTACTCTTTTACTGCCCCTTTTTCCCGAGTACGGTATCGATGATGGTATGCCTTTGGTGTAAGATGAGTATGTTTGTTCATCAACCTCCTGCTGTCTTCTTATTTTTCGTCTTTCTTAGCCAGGTTGTCTGGAAGAGATCGCTTTTTAGTGATAAAACCGCCTTTTTGTACTGAAATAATGTATTCTGGTAAGTTTGCTTTTTTCTGTTTGTGGTGCATTCTATCTGTAGCAATATATGACGTTGTGTTTTTACTTTAAGTTTTATAAAAAGCACCTAAGAACTGATTTCTAAAATGTTAAGTTTGGTAGAGTCACCTGTCAGAAGAACTACAATTATGAATTTTGAATGTTTGTTTAGAAAATTTGAAAGGTAATATACTAAAAATGTGCTGCATCTTTGCGCAATATTTTTTTTTTAAATTTTATAAAGAAGATCTTGAACGTGACTGATGTTCTCCTCTCCCCGCTAAATAAGAGAAAACTTGTGTTAAGAGTGGGTACGACAATGGTGCAACGGGTGAGTATCGAACCTGCAACCTTTGAGTTTTCAGTTCCCACCGTTCCCACCATTGGGCTATTGAGGCTTGAAAAACCATTACAATTTTTCGCTTGAAAATCACAGTTGTCCTAGAAAACCCGTCATATTGTGGTCCCTCTACTTCCCAACTATTACGTGAACAATGGGGCGAAAACAGGAAAAAGTTGAACGGGAATAGATGTAGTAACGATCGTATGGCGCAAGAGTAAATAAATAACCGAACAGAAATGAAGCTTCGTATAGTTCTTTCAATTCACGAGGGCGCCCGGCTCATAGTTGTGTGTGCGTCGTATCTGTAGCGAGAGACCTTCCTCGTGTTTGACAGCTTCCACCTAGGCTCCTGACAGGCACGCACACTTACGCAATGTGCATGTACACGACGTAACCACAAGTAAAGCTCACGCGTCCTCGTGAATTGCAAGAACTTATCCTACTGCTGTAATAGATATACTACTGCTACAAATAAACAGTGTCTGTGCGCGTGCAAAATCTATGCTACTTCAATTCCTTTCTTTTCTTTCCACGTTCTTAATTTAAAGTTTTTTGAAAATTATTTGAGAAAATTCAACAAAAGTTTAAAAAAGTATTCTTACGCATACATTTTAAGAAACAGATAAACTTATTCTGCTTCTCTATTTTTGAAATTTCTAATAGCTATGGAAAGCAATGGAAAGTTGCTAAGGAATTTCAGTTCTTAGTAGGGCTCATGGCTCATGGTTGTGTGTGTGTCGTATCTGTATAAGTGTGAGTGAGAGTTTGCTCGCGCCTGATCGCTCCCACCTAGACTCCTGTCAGGCACGCACACTTACGCAATGTGCATGTACAGGATGTAACCACAAGTAAAGCGCCCGTAACTTCGTGAGATAAACGTACTATAGCAACTTTCGATAGCCACCGAGATAGAGAATTGGTCTACCGATGCTCCTGTAAGAACCCTACGGCAATAGGTATAAATGCGCTGTTTGTTGCCTCTGTTCGCTTATTTACTCATGTGGGTGTAACAGAGCTTGGCTAGGCTAGGGTCGACGATGTCGCACATCAGGTTTTTGTACAATATTGAACACCCATTTTGCCGGGGATGCAAAAATGAGCTTATTGCTCTCGCCTATTGTTTGCATCGGGATAATGTCTTGTACGAGTGAGTGCGGTTTTATTGGATCTTTAATACATACTGGTTGAAATATGGGGTGTTAAATTAATACGGCATTTTATTAGATTTTTCATAAGTTTCATATAGTATGCAAGGCCAGGAGCGAACATTTCGCACACCTAGATCAAAAGGTAACTCAAAAAAGGTCTCTTGTTCCCTAAACGAAAAAAAAGTCTGTCTGAATGTTCTGTTAGCAAAGTTATGAAACTCAATTTTATTTTAGGTCGAATTTTACGACATAACCTTAACCTAAAACAAAATAGACCTAAAATAAAATAGAGTTTCATAACTTTGCTAAGAAAAGAATCAAAAAGAGTTTTTTTTTCGTTTAGGGGAACAGAGACCTTTTTTGAGTTGTCTCCCTTTTGATCTAGGTGTGTGATATTATGACGTTAGTAAAACATACAGAGTTTAAGAAGTTGTTTTTATTACCTATTTACTAGATCAAGCTAGGATTTTTTGATTTTCCGGGATAAAAAGTATCCTACCTCTCAACTATAGGTACCCATGCAAAAGTCACGTCAATCCGCTGCACCGTCGCTGCGTGATTGAAGGACAAATCAACAAAACAACAAACAAACTCTACGATTGTTACTACGTAATAGAGACAGCTTACATAAAGCTACCTTCACGGTTTTGTTTTAATCTAAAAAGTTGGATCCCGTAGCGACATAAATGTTCTCTTATTACACTCTGTCAGCTACATAATTCCTTAGGGCATAGTTACAGCGAGAAGATATACAGGTTTCTTAGTAGGTAAAGTTAATAGGAATAAATTTAAGGTATATCGAAACAAGCAGGCATTTACGAGGATCACACGGTACCCTCGGGATGACGCGACACTTCGTAACTTTTTATCAATCTCTATTTATATAGGCCGTGAGGAGGAGAGAAGGGGGGGGGGCTTGTTAGTATCTACAAACTACCCTCAAAAGTAGGTTAAAGTTGCGGACTGAAAACTGAACGTAACCTAACCTAACACAAGTTGTCCGCTTAGGTACTTGAAAAGGAAGAGACAAGTAATAAGTAATATTCTTTTAAAACAAAAAAATAAATAACCGGTCAAATGCGAGTCCGACTCGCATATGAAGGGTTCCGTACCAAAAAATGCCAAAAAACACTTTGATTTTCAAAAACAGCCTATGTCACTCTCCTGGTCTGCTACCATAACCATGCAAAAATTATATCGATCTGTACCTCTGTTGCGGCTTGATTGAAGGACAAACCTGTAAACAACAAACAAATACACTTCATTCACAATATTAGTAGTTTTATAAGTGAACATACAAAATATTGGTCAAATGTCTAGGTTGTATCACATACCAATGCGCTAGTAGTTGTTAAGATGCAAATCGAATATCTCCATTTAATAACCGCCATTATAGTATGTAGTCACGCCACATATCGCGCGGTTACTGAGCTAAGCACAAGAGCACACTAAAGACTTTTTGCTTCATCACTTCTTGCTCTGCTGCTTTGGCATCTTGTATTAACATAGTGTCGATGACAAATGGTAATTACATGTAAAATCACCTTTATTTTTCCCCGTATGGGTTGAAATATTAAATAGAAGTAGATTTGCGTCTAAATGGAAGACCTAAAAACTCCCAATTGTGTGGTCTTTCAATTCCTGTAAGTACGCAAAGATGACAACTCTAAAAGTTTGCATCATTACAGCGAGAATAGATTCTGTACGGATATGAAAGATTCTCTAATAAAATCTTACTAAATAGTATTATAAATGCAAAGTTTGTGGGGATGTTTGTGACTCTTTCACGCAACTTACTTTACTTTAGCTTACTGTAGGACAGATTTTGATATAAGTTATACATCAGAATAGCACATAGGCTGTATTTTATCTCGGAAAACTAAAGAATCAGAAACCTCTAACCGTGAAAACCGTGCCGCGCGGACGGAGTCGCGGGCACCAACTAGTAAATAAATCATTCCGATTGTGATTCGTAACGCAATGTCTCAATAGCGCAACGGTGAGGGCGCGAGTTGAAAACCGAAAGGTCTACGGTTCAAACGCTACCAAATGTTCTAATTTCGTATTTACTCCTAGCACAAGCTTTACGCTTAGATGGTGGGGAAAGTAGAATATTAGTCATGTTCAGCATTATTTTAATAGCTAATATAAAAAAAGTAAGAGGACTATTTTAGCCATATTCAGCATAACATAATGACTATAAAAAAAAAGAATATCATTGCGCAACTTTTTGTCGACCTGTCGTTAGTGTGATCTCGCGTTTATTTTTTGAGCGGCCATTTTGAAAACTAATCTTCTCCACTTCGCTCCGCATGAATGAAGTTTTGTCCTTAACGTATATTCAAAATTTTTTTGCCCAAGTTCCGTCGCTTATAGAAATAGCTGGCAGGTATACGAGCGTGAAGTTGTAGCGATTGTTGGCAGCAAAAACTCGATAGGGTTGCACTTCTGTACACATTGAGTTTGAATTATATCAATGTATGTATTGCTTGGTTCATTAATACTAATAAAGAACCTCTCTGCGTAGTGGTGAGCGTTGTGGTTTTATAAGTAGGTGTCGGGTTCGATTCCCGGCGGGGGCGATTTGGGAATTTACATGTAATTTCTGAATTGTCTCTAGTTTGGTCAGGTGGGAGGCTTTGGCCGTGGCTAATAACTCGCCAAGCGATTTAGCGTTCCGGCACGATGGCGTGTAGAAACTGATTCGGGGTATGGGTTGAATGTACACTGCCATACCCCTTCCAAGGTAGCCCGCTACTATTTTAGACTGCATCGCCATTTACCATTAGGTGAGGTCGCAATCAAGGCTATCTTGTCATGGAATTAAAAAAAAAACCAATATCAATGTAGAGTGTTATTTAAGACCATCACGTTTTGAGACGAATAAAATCAATCACTTATAGAGCTAGAGGAATTTGCTCTATGGAACTTTCGATGGATGGATTTTTCGATTCAGACGGGTCACTACAGAACCCTACACTGCTCGTGGCTCGACACGCACTTGGCAGTTTATTTCAATTATCGGTTTTCTTGCGGAAACATGACATTTTCCCGCTAAGGACTTCGTGTCCGATACCAGCCATTTCAAAATTTCATCAAGATCGATGGAGCGATTGTGCTTTGTAAGGTAACAACGTTTGCCAAGAGTTTTTCTCCGTATTTTTCGTAGATTAGTGTCGATACTTTTACAAAAATAGTATAGTATCTGTTAGTTTTTCTTCAGCTGTCCTTATAATATCACAGATTTATAGTACGTTTATCTCACAAAGTTGCGGGCGCTTTACTTGTGGTTACTTCGTGTACATGCACATTACGTAAGTGTGGCGCGAAACGAATTGATAACCTCCTCCTTTTTTGGCAGTCGGTTAAAAAACTAATCATCCGAATGGCTGAATTGGTTTTAATGCAACTTCAAGTTCTGTAAATAGCTACACTTATCTTCGACAGAAAATTTCAGCCCTTTGACCACTGTATAAGTATAGTTAATGTGTCTAATGCTGAGATTTATAGAGCGTGCTCTGGCTCAGCTAAGACTCAAGATAGAGGTTAAAACGAGACCCAAATATGTTCTGACATAAATCGGTCTCGTTTTAACTCTGTCTTGAGTGTGAGCTGAGTGATATGTCTATGGATTTCACCTTTAATTCTTATCGAAAACAACCTCGCGTTTGGTGAACATGTCGATGTATCAATCCGTTTTTATCCGACCCTAAAATGATAAACAAGGATAATTGCACCATACTGGTCGTAAAGAGGTCATCGCTTTAACGGCCGATGCCTTAGCGTGACCATCTCACCCCGAATTCACCCTCTACCCTCCAAACCGCCGGTCGTGGCACGCATATGGCTTCCATAGGGCGCATCGCGCATACCTAAATACTCCGTGCTCCTACACAGAAGTTATAGTGTTATACTAGTGGTTCGCCCCGAACTGAGACCTCGCGATATCCCATAATTCCCAAAAGTTTTAATTATATATTGTAATAATTAACTTTTAACATTAGACACAATAAAAAAAATAATAGTTGACATAAAACTGTTTTACTGACACAGCGCCATCTATTAGCATTATAGTGAAGCTATTAGCTTCACAATAATGCTAATAGATGGCGCATTAAAATTAAATAATTTCGTTTCTTTATAACATTTATCTAATTTTAGTATTTGTTGTTCAAGTACAGGATATAACTGAATTTTCAACCAAGTTTCACGTTCTAATATTCAGTAATTCAGAAGTTATAGGGCTCTGACAGACATTTAGATGGACACACTTCTCTGTCTAGTAGGCAAGCGCCCTAGTTGACTCAGAGAACTCGCTTCGCTCGTTCAATAATGTTATATAACATTTTCTACAATAATTTCTCCTACACAGGTATGAACTTTTAAGTTAAAAAGTTAAAAGTTTTTACCTATGTGGGAGGTTAAAAGTTTTAACATGTTATATAATATTTTGTAGCTATTGGTTCCTATTGTGCCATTGTTTTGCAATTTTTTATAAACCACTAGTTGATGCCCGCGACTTCGTTCGCGTGGGTTAAGTTTTTTAATTCCCGCGGGAATTCTCTTATTTTCGGGATGAAAAGTCTATGTGTTATTCCAGACTATAATCTATTTCTGTGCCACATTTCAGCTAAATCGGTTCGGATGTTGCGGCATGATTGAGTGACAAAGATTCATCCAACCATCCATCCATCCATTCATACTTTCGCATTTATAATCGTATATAACAGTAGACATAACCTACAACTAAAACTTCATCGTTTCACAGATAAGCACAGTATTTCCTTTATATTTTTACTTTCAAAGTTTCATAGTTACAAAAAACTTTAATTCAAAGAGAATTTGTTAAGATTTACTTAAAAGAGGAATAAATTACCAATATTCGGGATGGAAAATTACACAGTGAAATTGGAAAATTCCTGTCAGTTGCAACCCTGCTTTCGACGTCACTTCTATAGACGTTAGCCAGCCCTACGTTAAGTCAAACTTCGGAATTAATGAACTGTCCAAAGTGTTATCGTAGCCCGAAAGGGCAAAGGGATCTGAGATGATACCTTCTTTGAATGTTTTATGATCTAACAGCCAATTGCTCCTAATCGCTCTATTTATGATTATATTTTATGCTTATAATAAAAGTAGCTTTTATGTTTAGCTCTATTTCTTTTGGTATCTATTTCAGAACGTTATATTATATAACTAACTAGCTGATTCCCGCGACTACGTCCGCGTGGAAAAAGTTTGCTATCTGCGAGAAGTCATGTGGTCGATTTCCGATAATATTTAGTAGATCTTCACTAAAATTGGAGAAAATACTTCTAATAGTACATAATTTATTATAAAAAAAGTATCATCAACTTCGTCCGCGGGGTTAAGTTTGTAAAAAAATCCCGCGGGAACTTTTTGATTTTTCAGGATAAAAAGTAGCCTCAACCTAAACCTTACAAAAATCACGTCGATTCGTAACGTAGCTCTGTTGCGGCGTAATTGGAGGACAAACTAATAAACAAACCCACTTTAATAATATGACTAAGGATTGAGGGAAAGGATTTTATCATACAAAATCCCCTTCATGTTCCCGAAACGTCTAACAATGAAGTAATTACGTTATTAAACAGATATGATCAATATTTCATTCTGGGAATTCAGCACTTGGCATACCTGCCTACTACTTAGTACTTGCTTATGTTATATTCAGACCGGAAGCGGTGGAGTGGGAGACATCCGGGGGGAGGGGGGGGGGGCATAGGTGGGGAGGTGAGGTGGGTGTGGAGAGGTCTAGTGCTAAAGCCTTGGACAAACAAGAAGCCTGACGGAAACATTGTTCACGTGGCTCTCAGTCGTGTTACAGTTATTGAAGATCGTCTTCTAACTACATCCCAAGTAGCACAGATAGCTGCGTAAGTATTCACTTTTAGACCTATTTGAACCTCTAAGCGTATTAAGACTCTTTTAAGAGTACACTGGTGATCCTACAGCTGCATAATAGCTGTCAGTGATATTTAAACAGCTTAGGCTGAATAAGGGTTGTTTAGTGGATAAAATTACGCCAAATGCTGTATAAGAAGGTATTTGTGAACTCCTATTACACTGACTTATTAAGGGGGCACGTGTGAACTATTAGACAGCCTTTGGCAGAATATCAGAGTTTTAACTATTCACGTAGCTGTTTAATAGTTAGGGAGCTGGCGAGCAAAATTTCTATATGATCAGCACACATGGCAGACGTTATTAATAGTGATAATTATACCCTAAGAAACATCAAGAACCTCGTCTACTACCATGATAGATTACGAACTGTTATTGTATGTATCAAGCATAGACTACATCAAGGAGAACTAGGTCCTGGCTCCTCAATCCTGATGCTGCTGGGTAGTGCCTACCTAAACTGTCAGTTTCGAATTGATATTGTATGTATCAAGCATAGACTACATCATGGAGCTCTAGGTTCAAGCTCCTGAACCCTGATATTGCTCACATAAATTGCGGGGATTTTGGAATTGTGGATTGTTAATAAGTAGGTACCACAGGTACCAAGTATAGACTACATTAGTAGCGTTTTGGAGGGAAGAGAGAAAGAGAGCAGGGACAAGTTAAGTAGGTTTTTTCAAAAGATTTTTTTATGAAGTTAAGTAAAATGATCATAAAAAGCCAAAAAGATACCTTTTTTTAATCTTTATTATCCAAACATAAAGGAGAAATTGTTACAAGGTTCTTGTGAAAGCCTCCACATAAACCACGCAGGGTTTTTGCGCAGACATAGTATACTTTTACATTTTAATTACATAAAAAAACACAAATAAATTAATTCTAGCAAATAATATCTTTAAATATATAATATTATGTTCTAATTATGTAATATAATATGTATATATAAATTATTTTCAAAATCACCCTTATTTAATCATAAAGTTTGTGATAGTTCTTTTTATTTTGTATCTTATTGTATAAATAAATAATAAATCAGCTGGCAGTTCATTGAGCAGTAAAGGAAGCATGTATTCCCAAGTCATTTTTCCAGAGGTACTGCTATAATTGGCAAGTTTTTAAGTTGTCTTAAGTATACCCATCTACTGTATTTTGTTAGTGAGCTCACATCACACACAGCTTCATACATGACTGACAGTTTAATTTTATTATCTACACTGGCTGAATCGCAACCAACTCATAATTAACTTAGACAAAACGAACTTAATGACTTTTAAGCTCAGAGAAAATGCATCATTTGCTTTAGATGTAAATTATGAATGGAAAACTATCAATGAAGTCAATGTAACAAAATTCTTAGGTCTGAATATTAATTCTACTCTAAATTGGAAAGAACACTTGAGTCATATTTGCACAAAGTTAAATCAATTCTCCTACACACTTTATATGTTGGGGAAAACAGTAAATGTGTCAGCGTTACTGACTGTTTACCATGGCTATGTTGACTCGCTGTTGAGATATTGTATTTTATTCTGGGGTAATTCCACTTAAAAAGAGGCTGTATTAAAGGTACAAAAAAATGCTTAAGGGCAATATTTAAATTAAAATCGACTGATAGTTGTAAACCCTATTTTAAACAATATAATATTCTTACAATGCCATGTCTGTATGTATATGAAACTGTCATATTTGTCAAAAGTAACTTGAATTTATTTCAAAATCGTCACAGCAAAAGGCATGTACCTAATTGAACTGCGTCCACCACCCAGTTGTTGTGCACATTTTTCTAAGAGTTTCTTCTGCACTGGGCCCCTTTTATATAACCATTTAGAAACACAAGAAATACCACTTTTTAAAAAAAGGCTTAAATTTTTGATAGACAGGACATACTTTAAAACTAGTGATTACCTCATGGAAAAATTTTAATTATGAACTTTTGACATTTTAATAAGAAATTTTATATTAGACATTTAAATAATATTGCAATGTAAACACAAAGCTTCTAACTTAAATAAATTAATAATAATGTATTGTAATAAATTAATAGTAATGTAATGAAATAGATTTTAAGCTAATTTTTAATGTTGCAAACTGGTAAAATAGTGGTTTGCTATAGGATTGTTTATAACTGCTGTTTGTATACATAAGCTATGTTGGCTGGGATTGTCCACACATCGTATGAATATGTGATCAATACAACTTTTAGTTATCCTATCCCCTTTAGGTTCTATCCGTGTATACTGCCTTATACTACAGTCAATACCTACTTCACTCATAGAATTTAAGTATAAATTTACACTGGGATTGTTTAACATTATGTTTATATTCATATCACCACTAATTACAAGATTACTTTTACCTGAAAATTGAGAGATTATTTGTTTAAGTTCCTGTATGAAACATACTTGGTTAGTATTCAGAGGTCAGTACAATGCACAAACACTTAATTTATACTTAATTGAAACTTGTGACAATTTCACCAATAACTGATTCAGAGTAGCTTGTATTCACTGTTAACCTGTAGAACAATACACTTTTATGCACATAGAGGATTACAATGGGATTACACCATCACTTCATCGGTGATTCAGTAGCTGCGAAAACATCTTGTAGTTATCTTTGAAACAATTTTGAGTTTGTGACCCTTATGTTAGCTTCAGTAACAACGACAATATGAATTTGGTTCGAGCTGTTCTTTATTAAGTATGTATTCCAGGCCCACGTCTGCTATTGCAATTAAAGTTCTTGAGACTTATGTTTACATCCAGAGTACACAAGTTGTTTGTTACTTCTCCGAAGGGTTTGTTACTTCTCCGTTGTCCACGAAATCATTCCATTTAGTGCATTATGAGGGTTGTCGATTGTTAGTAAATATAACCTAACTTCATTTAGTGGTGGCTAGATTCACCAATCTCTCTATATCCTTGCTAGATCGTATATGATGTATTTTGTCGGTTTCATCTTTACGTACTAATATTACGCAGTTCTTATACCAGACAAACTTATAAAGATCCGTTTTTATTTACTTTTTTTCGGACGAACACTCTTTTTTTATATAGGCCTTTATTCTAAGCTATAGGCTTTTAAAATCATATCACCACCTCTCTAACTATAACATGATATCCACCATTTTATTGTATAACCTCACATAAATATACTGATTCATTTTTCAACTTTTATGTTTTGTGTATGAATTAGGAATGGATTGCATTAGTTTTTACTTCCGTATATCATAATAATAACTTTTTATCTTATAATTCTTTTCAAAGCACTAAAAATTGTTTATTCAAGTTTTCATCACGGCTTATTTATATCACGAAACTAATTAAAAACCGAATATTTTCGTGGCGCACTTAAATTTTCTTAGGTAATATATATGTATAATGTCAGTAAAATTACATTCCCAATCATTTTTCTTACTAATCAGGGAACTTTGAATATATAGCCACGTATTCAATTCACTCCACGAAATTGTGTTTAAGCTACAAGGTTATAATTTGCTAGATTAAAGTTTGCTACTTCACTTTTACGTCATGTGTCACATGACGTAATTTTAACTGAATAAAGAGTAACTTGTTATCTTTTACTCAGTCGTTATTCAGCGCATAGTACTGTCGTTACCCTTTATAACACTGTTATTTTGCTGCTATACAGCTCTTAAGCAGCTATTTGAACTTAAGGCTGTATAATTTGTGCCCATTTAAGAGGTATAAGAGCTGTATACGGCCGTATACAGCCCTTATGCAGCTTTTTTATACAGCTTTAAGCGTGACGGGAATTTGTTATTCAGCTGCTAAGCAGCCTCCGTGTGCTACTTGGGATAACCTGCTTCTTTCGTGGGCATAGTTTTAACAGATTTCTTGCACTACAAAAAAATGAAAAAAAAAAAAAAAAATTTTGTTGTATAGAAACGTAACGCCCTTATTTTTTTGAAAGAAAACCTTTTTATTCTATTCTATCTCTCTCTGTTAGTCTACTTTTATTCTCCTTTGAGAATAGTCATTTAGTTTAGCTTTAGTTTTAATAACACTTAAAACTACTTAAATAATGATTAGGTATGACCATTAATTTTACATTAACAAAATTGCTGGAATTCAAAGAGTTTTTGAAAATAAATTATTTTAATTTTCATTACATGTAGGAGCCGCGTTAAAATCGTCACCGTGGCGCGTTTTGTTTTACCAAACCTTCACCGAGTCAGCAAATTAAGAAGGGCTTTCGAGGTAATGGAGTTGTTCATTGACCGTTTAAAATCTGTGCTCTCTGGGGTTCGAAGCCTTTCGCCTTGTCCACGATAGGGTACCCATTGTAGTAAGAGTATATAGCTATAGAGACGCTCTATAGAGAAGCTTTTCACGTCACACGCGCCCTAATAGAGACGCTTAATTAAATGAGTGAATGAATTAATGAAATGTTCTGTATTGAACAGTGTACTTACACCAAGTTAACAAAAAGAAAATAAAATTGAAACGGGCTGAAATTTGGTATAGATATAGGCACCCGCTAAGAAAGAATTTTCGAAAACTTAAAAAGCGAATTGAAAAATCGAATTTAACGTGATCGAAGCCGCGTGCAAAAGCTATTATCCGATTCATGTTTAAATAAGTAAATACATATAAAAATTCCAGAGATACCCGGAGAGGCTCTTGAATCACATTTTTTTGATATTCTAAATTACTTAAAACTAAATTAGTAAAAATTAAAATTTAAATTACAATGCTATAAGCCTTTTTCATAAAGCTAGGGTAATTATTTATTCCTCGGTTAAACATTAAACGATGATGTAAGGTTTAATTGAGGGATAAACTGGACGTTCTGACAGTTTATGTATAGAAAATCTGCCAAAACGTCAAACATATTCCTCAAATAAATGTTACTGGAGGTTGGTAAAATTTTCTCTTGGGACATAGTTTTTATAGATGTGTGTCTCTGTGCCATATTTATTCAGACCAATTTGTATTTCCGACACACATGTACAAAAAGGATAAATTCAATATAAAACAACTCGCGAAAGCTCTGATAACTTCTCCTTTTGACTCAAAGACGGAATCTACTTTGAGATGACTTTGAGGGACTCTTTGCTATCAACCTTTTTTCTTACGTGTCTACCTTCAAATTGTATTACCATTGAAGTCCCATAAAATACCTGTAGTAATTTTATGTTATCATAGGTCAATTGTCAATGGTCTCGTAACTAAATTGAACAAATCTCACCAGTTTAGTACTAACATTAGGCTGAATATTAGCTTAATTTAAAACTACCTACTAATAAAGGCGCGTTGAGCGATATTGGTAAGGCAAATTTACAAGTTATTTTAAATGATATTTAATTGCTTAAAACTCATATACAATTTGCCCAGTCATAAATTGAAGAATCGAAAGGACGTAAAATTAGGCTTATTATCGTTAAAAAAATTAAAAAAAACCCCATTTTTTTTCTATAATTTAAATATTAAATAAGGTCCTTATGTCAATAAATGGGAATAACTTATAAACTATGAAGATTAATTGAGTTGAAATAAACACAAGAATAACCGTTAAGAGCTGATATGAAACATATGATTAAAAAATAAAATTTAAAAATGGCCATAAGACACTTTTTATTCCAAAGAATCGAGAAGTATCCTATACTTATAAAAACCTAAACATGAGCGGAGGGATTCAGCTGATCTGAAATAAATGAGAATAATTTAATATCGTAAAGAATCAAGGACAAAAATAAAAGAAATATATATGAAAAAATCCTTTAAACTCGTTACACTGATCGTACACGTTTGTCAAAAGAGCAAAAAACACCTCAATTGGAGCTTCTCTGCCGATGAATAGTACGTGTGAAAATATAACCAAACGTGTATCTAGAGGGTAGGTCGGGGTGGGGAGGGTATTGAACCTAACCCCCCCTACCTCCTCCGATATCGCATCGCATGCCAGCGTCGGGTGCCTTTTGAATTCAAAGCCGCCATATTTTTAATGATACAACAATTATTATCTTTCCATTAATTTGTGTCGGTTGTAATAATTAGACTAATTACTGTTTCATAAATGTATTGATAGACACAAATACTAAACTAATGATATAAGTTAAGAGTGCGTTTCCGCATATCGGGTGACTTTCGGTACATATTGTGACTAAGTTAAACCAAATAAGATGGAAATAAAAATTGCTACACATAGATTGGTCCTTAATCTCCAAATCTTGGGAGTTGATTTTGTTCAAAATCTCAATTTTTAGTACTATAAAAATTATTTTCCGTCACCTCTTCACACAAAATTCACGATTTTGGGGTGACTTTAGGTACATTTCTTGTATATAATATACCCGTTTTATGTAATTAAAAAATACTATCTGTTAGCAGATATGTTCAACTCAAAATCTTGGAGAGAAAAATATCAAAAATATTACAAATAGTATAAAAAATAAAATATAGCATCGCGTGTACTTTTTTCACATATTTTCGTTTAAACCGAACCTTAAAATAGTGTGCAATAAGGCTTATTTTGATTTTACTCGGTCTCTGGTTTGATTTCATTTCAAAATTCGAAATTCAAATATCAATCAGTCGGCGTTTGACCGCCTTTCTGAGTGGAGGCTGCGCTGGTTGTAAGCAGATGCTGGTATCGAAAAACATCGCTGTACGAACACGAAATAGTTCATAGCAAACCAAATTGATACTTTATATATTTTGAAAAGAAAGGTAAGTAACTAAGTACTAGGTACCTGTGGTACCTTCAATATAATAGCATTATTTTATTATTTGATAGAATTTCGAAATTTCTTGCAAAGTTATATTCCCCGAATGTAGTACTGACCTGCATGTATACCTCGAAAACTTCTATTGGAACTCCTAGATCTTTAGAGTTAATTGTATCGAGTTTGGGCTCGTTTTGTAAGTTATGATGAGATCTTACCACTGGACTTGTTGGAGTGACCTGATGGTATACTTCGAAGACTACTACTGGATCTTCTAGACGGCTACAGCTAGTTATATCGAGTTTGGGCTCGTTTTGTAAGTAATGATGAGATCTTACCACTTGACTTGTTGGAGTGACCTGATGGTATACTTCGAAGACTACTACTGGATCTTCTAGACGGCTACAGCTAGTTATAGCGAGTTTGGGCTCGTTTTGTAAGTAATGATGAGATCTTACCACTGGACTTGTTGGAGTGACCTGATGGTATACTTCGAAGACTACTACTGGATCTTCTAGACGGCTACAGCTAGTTATATCGAGTTTGGGCTCGTTTTGTAAGTAATGATGAGATCTTACCACTGGAATTGTTGGAGCGACTTGGTGGTATACCTCGAAGACTTCTATTGGAACTCCTAGATCTTTACAGCTAGTTATATCGAGTTTGGGCTCGTTTTGTAAGTAATGATGAGATCTTACCACTGGACTTGTTGGAGTGACTTGGTGGTATACCTCGAAGACTTCTATTGGAACTCCTAGATCTTCAGAGTTAGTTGTATCGAGTTTGGGCTCGTTTTGAAAGTTACGATGAGATCTTACCACTGGACTTGTTGGAGTGACCTGATGGTATACTTCGAAGACTACTACTGGATCTTCTAGACGGCTACAGCTAGTTATAGCGAGTTTGGGCTCGTTTTGTAAGTAATGATGAGATCTTACCACTGGACTTGTTGGAGTGACCTGATGGTATACTTCGAAGACTACTACTGGATCTTCTAGACGGCTACAGCTAGTTATAGCGAGTTTGGGCTCGTTTTGTAAGTAATGATGAGATCTTACCACTGGACTTGTTGGAGTGACCTGATGGTATACTGCGAAGACTACTACTGGATCTTCTAGACGGCTATAGCTAGTTATAGCGAGTTTGGGCTCGTTTTGTAACTAATGATGAGATCTTACCACTGGACTTGTTGGAGTGACCTGATGGTATACTTCGAAGACTACTACTGGATCTTCTAGACGGCTACAGCTAGTTATATCGAGTTTGGGCTCGTTTTGTAAGTAATGATGAGATCTTACCACTGGACTTGTTGGAGTGACTTGGTGGTATACCTCGAAGACTTCTATTGGAACTCCTAGATCTTCAGAGTTAGTTGTATCGAGTTTGGGCTCGTTTTGAAAGTTACGATGAGATCTTACCACTGGACTTGTTGGAGTGACCTGATGGTATACTTCGAAGACTACTACTGGATCTTCTAGACGGCTACAGCTAGTTATAGCGAGTTTGGGCTCGTTTTGTAAGTAATGATGAGATCTTACCACTGGACTTGTTGGAGTGACCTGATGGTATACTTCGAAGACTACTACTGGATCTTCTAGACGGCTACAGCTAGTTATAGCGAGTTTGGGCTCGTTTTGTAAGTAATGATGAGATCTTACCACTGGACTTGTTGGAGTGACCTGATGGTATACTGCGAAGACTACTACTGGATCTTCTAGACGGCTACAGCTAGTTATAGCGAGTTTGGGCTCGTTTTGTAACTAATGATGAGATCTTACCACTGGACTTGTTGGAGTGACCTGATGGTATACTTCGAAGACTACTACTGGATCTTCTAGACGGCTACAGCTAGTTATAGCGAGTTTGGGCTCGTTTTGTAAGTAATGATGAGATCTTACCACTGGACTTGTTGGAGTGACCTGATGGTATACTGCGAAGACTACTACTGGATCTTCTAGACGGCTACAGCTAGTTATAGCGAGTTTGGGCTCGTTTTGTAACTAATGATGAGATCTTACCACTGGACTTGTTGGAGTGACCTGATGGTATACTTCGAAGACTACTACTGGATCTTCTAGACGGCTATAGCTAGTTATATCGAGTTTGGGCTCGTTTTGTAAGTAATGATGAGATCTTACCACTGGACTTGTTGGAGTGACCTGATGGTATACTTCGAAGACTTCTATTGGAACTCCTAGATCTTTACAGTTAGTTATATAGAGTTTGGGCTCGATTTGTAAGTAATGATGAGGTCTTACCACTGGACTTGTTGGAGTGACTTGGTGGTATACCTCGAAGACTTCTATTGCAACTCCTAGATCTTTACAGCTAGTTGTATCGAGTTTGGGCTCGTTTTGTAAGTTATGATGAGATCTTACCACTGGACTTGTTGGAGTGACTTGGTGGTATACCTCGAAGACTTCTATTGGAACTCCTAGATCTTTACAACTAGTTATATCGAATTTGGGCTCGTTTTGTAAGTTATGATGAGATCTTACCACTGGACTTGTTGGAGTGACCTGATGGTATACTTAGAAGACTACTACTTGATCTTCTAGACGGCTACAGCTAGTTATATCGAGTTTGGGCTCGTTTTGTAAGTAATGATGAGATCTTACCACTGGACTTGTTGGAGTGACCTGATGGTATACTTCGAAGACTACTACTGGATCTTCTAGACGGCTACAGCTAGTTATATCGAGTTTGGGCTCGTTTTGTAAGTTATGATGAGATCTTACCACTGGACTTGTTGGAGTGACCTGATGGTATACTTAGAAGACTACTACTTGATCTTCTAGACGGCTACAGCTAGTTATATCGAGTTTGGGCTCGTTTTGTAAGTAATGATGAGATCTTACCACTGGACTTGTTGGAGTGACCTGATGGTATACTTCGAAGACTACTTCTGGATCTTCTAGACGGCTACAGCTAGTTATATCGAGTTTGGGCTCGTTTCGTAAGTTATGATGAGATCTTACCACTGGACTTGTTGGAGTGACCTGATGGTATACTTCGAAGACTACTACTGGATCTTCCAGACGGCTACAGCTAGTTATATCGAGTTTGGGCTCGTTTTGTAAGTAATGATGAGATCTTACCACTAGACTTGTTGGAGTGACCTGATGGTATACTTCGAAGACTACTACTGGATCTTCTAGACGGCTACAGCTAGTTATATCGAGTTTGGGCTCGTTTTGTAAGTAATGATGAGATCTTACCACTGGGCTTGTTGGAGTGACTTGGTGGTATACCTCGAAGACTTCTATTGGAACTCCTAGATCTTTACAGCTAGTTATATCGAGTTTGGGCTCGTTTTGTAAGTTATGATGAGATCTTACCACTGGACTTGTTGGAGTGACCTGATGGTATACTTCGAAGACTACTACTGGATCTTCTAGACGGCTACAGCTAGTTATATCGAGTTTGGGCTCGTTTTGTAAGTAATGATGAGATCTTACCACTAGACTTGTTGGAGTGACCTGATGGTATACTTCGAAGACTACTACTGGATCTTCTAGACGGCTACAGCTAGTTATATCGAATTTGGGCTCGTTTTGTAAGTAACGATGAGATCTTACCACTGGACTTGTTGGAGTGACTTGGTGGTATACCTCGAAGACTTCTATTGGAACTCCTAGATCTTTACAGCTAGTTATATCGAGTTTGGGCTCGTTTTGTAAGTTATGATGAGATCTTACCACTGGACTTGTTGGAGTGACCTGATGGTATACCTCGAAGACTTCTATTGGAACTCCTAGATCTTTAGAGTTAGTTGTATTGAGTTTGGGCTCGTTTTGTAAGTTATGAAGATTAGATCTTGGAGTTCCAATAGAAGTCTTCGAGATATACCATCAGGTCACTCCAACAAGTCCAGTGGTAAGATCTCATCATTACTTACAAAACGAGCCCAAACTCGATATAACTAGCTGTAGCCGTCTAGAAGATCCAGTAGTAGTCTTTGAAGTATACCATCAGGTCACTCCAAGAAGTCCAGTGGTAAGATCTCATCATAACTTACAAAACGAGCCCAAACTCGATATAACTAGCTATAAAGATCTAGGAGTTCCAATAGAAGTCTTCGAGGTATACCACCAAGTCACTCCAACAAGTCCAGTGGTAAGATCTCATCATTACTTACAAAACGAGCCCAAACTCGATATAACTAGCTGTAAAGATCTAGGAGTTCCAATAGAAGTCTTCGAGGTATACCACCAAGTCACTCCAACAAGTCCAGTGGTAAGATCTCATCATTACTTACAAAACGAGCCCAAACTCGATATAACTAGCTGTAGCTGTCTAGAAGATCCAGTAGTATAGTCTTCAAAGTATACCATCAGGTCACTCCAACAAGTCCAGTGGTAAGATCTCATCATTACTTACAAAACGAGCCCAAACTCGATATAACTAGCTGTAGCTGTCTAGAAGATCCAGTAGTAGTCTTCGAAGTATACCATCAGGTCACTCCAACAAGTCCAGTGGTAAGATCTCATCATTACTTACAAAACGAGCCCAAACTCGATATAACTAGCTGTAGCCGTCTAGAAGATCCAGTAGTAGTCTTCGAAGTATACCATCAGGTCCCTCCAACAAGTCCAGTGGTAAGATCTCATCCTAACTTACAAAACGAGCCCAAACTCGATATAACTAGCTGTAAAGATCTAGGAGTTCCAATAGAAGTCTTCGAGGTATACCACCAAGTCACTCCAACAAGTCCAGTGGTAAGATCTCATCATTACTTACAAAACGAGCCCAAACTCGATATAACTAGCTGTAGCTGTCTAGAAGATCCAGTAGTAGTCTTCGAAGTATACCATCAGGTCAGTCCAATAAGGCCAGTGGTAAGATCTCATCATAACTTACAAAACGAGCCCAAACTCAATACGACTAACTCTAAAGATCTAGGAGTTCCAATAGAAGTTTTCGAGGTATACATGCAGGTCAGTACTACATTCGGGGAATGTAACTTTGCAAGAAATTTCGAAATTCTATCAAATAATAAAATAATGCTATTATATTGAAGGTACCATAGGTACCTAGTACTTAGTTTCTTCTTTTCAAAATATATTATCAATTTGGTTTGCTCAACTTAGACTTAGATTTAGAATTAAACTTAGACTTAGACTAAGTCTGAGTTCAAATCTAAGCCTAAGTCTAACACTAAGACTAAGTCTTAGACTAATACTAAGTCTAAGTCTATATCTTAGTCTTAGTGTTAGACTTAGACTTAGCTTAGACTTAGACTCAGACTTAAAGAGACTTAGTCTTAGTCTAAGTCTAAGACTAAGTCTAAGTCTTAGTCTTAGTGTTAGACTTAGGCTTAGACTTAAAGAGACTTAGTCTTAGTCTAATGCATTTCCCAGTGGCTTAAAAAAGTCTAAATCTAAGTCTAAGACTAAGACTAAATCTAAGTCTAACTTAGTGTACAGCAAGTCCGGACGAAAATAAAAAATAAAAAAATAAAACATAAACAATTTATATCCAAGTATCAAAACAAGTTAATTCACTCATTTTTAACGCAGCTCGCCCGCGCCTGTGTGTGCGTGTGAACGGTGCATGTGTAGAAGTGCGTTTTTATACCTACTCTTTGCGAAATCCCGTCCTTAAGTTATATTTTAAGTAATTCTGTATATTTGTAAGCCTAAGACTACGATACTCGTGGACTTTGGGATGATTTCCGACAGCGGCACTTACATAATTGTACACAGCGGTTGAGATTTATAGAGTTCTTAGAGCATTTAGTTGGATAAATGCTCTAAAAGCAGAGCGTGCTCTGCTTGGAGATTAGAGTTTAAACGCGACAAAAATATATCCTGACATAAATCTATCTCATTTGAACTGTGAGCAGAGTGAGAATGCAATTTATACAGCGTGTAAAGAATATAGAATTTTTAAATATAAAATTAAAGCGAAAGTGTGTTTGTTTGTTGGTTTGTCTTTCATTCGCGTCTTGACAGAGCTAGGGATCGACGTAATTTTAAGCTATTGCATAGCTTCTATCGCGGGCCTTGAGCGTGGAGACCAAATCCAGAAATTCCGTAACGAAAATAACCTGACATGGGACTCCTCTCACCGCTAGATGGCGTTGATAAAAAATGCTATACAAGCTTTACCGCGGCAGTCCCCGAGTGCCACACGTCTTTTTTTTTGCATGGGTATAGTTGAGGACCTGGAGAGTGACATAGGCTTTTTATCCCGGAAAATCTATGAAAATTTATTAATAAAATAAAGTCAGTTTACAAATGTATCAGGAGTTCCGATTTAATTTATAGATAACCTGTATCCCGGGAAACCTGCTCTTCCTCCGTCGTTTATGTAGATATTATGCGTGTGCGTTTGTATGTGTGTTATCATAGTTAGGTATGTAGTCAAAAAGAAACACCGCCAAAAGGCAGACGATTATCAAAACAAATTGCCAACGCCGTTCCGAGAACTAGACCAAACCGAGCGCTAACAGAATACCAATACAATAGAATGCCTAGGCGTTGTGATGACATGAGTCGATGAGGCATAGGAACTATCTATATCCGTTTCCTGGAGGCAAACAGACGCGTGATCGAAATACGAAGCCTGCCTGTCGGTAAATCGGTAAACGAATTTACTCCTTTGATTTATTACCGACTACCTGCCACTTCGTTCACTCCTGGATTTAGGTTTTCAAAATTCCGTGGGAAATGGATTTGCCAGATTTTTAACCGACTTCCAAAATGAAGGAGGCTCTCAATTCGTCGGAATCTTTTTTTATTTTTTATTTAGGTTTTCCGATTACTCTTTGATTTTTCGGCGATAAAATGTACCTATGTGTTTACTAGCTGTTGCGCGCGACTTCGTCCGCGTCAATTTCTGTTATTATGATCGCGATTAAGAAGTTTTGACAAGAATATATTTTAAATATGGATAATTTTCCCCGTTTTTGCAACATTTTTCACTGATGCTTCGCTCCTTTTGGTCGCAGCGTGATGTTATATAGCCTAAAGCCTTCCTCGATAAATGGACTACCCAACACAAAAATAATTTTTCAATTCGAACCAGTAGTTCCTGAGATTAGCGAGTTCAAACAAACAAACTCTTCAGCTTTTGTATATTAGTATAGATTCTGGATATGAGATATCTGATATCTACATTCCAAATTTCAGCCAAATCGATACATTTGTTGTGGCGCGAAAGAGTTACAAACATACACACACACAGACACACACACAAACATTCGCCTTTATAATATTAGAGTGTCTACCGTTGAGACTTCATCATCAGTACATCTGACGGTTAAACGCAGACTAAAGGCCACACTTTTAAAATTTGTTTGTTGCTCTCTACGGTTATAAATAGACGCGTCGAGACGTATTGTGAGGCAGACAATCCCCGAAATTAGATTATCGTATTCAAATAGTAGTCTAGTGATGCTTCGCGTAGTGTTATCGCCACAGCCTTGGGTGTGGGTAATAAATGCGCGGACGCAGATCGCGCAGACAACACTCTCGCGCTCTTGCTCGTTCTCGGGGAGCGTCCGGTTACACAAGCCGCTGGGAAATGGGGCTCCCTCGAGATCGTTGCTGAGTGATTGAAGGACAAACTAACGATCACACTTTATCTATATATATAAAATTCAAAGTCCTGACTGACTGACTGACTGACTGACTGAGATATCAACGCACAGCCTAAACTAATGAAGTTAGAAACTTGAAATTTTTACAGTTGGTTCCTTTTATGACGTAGGCGCACACTAAGAAAGGATTATTGGAAATTCCACCCCTAAGGGGTTTAAATAGGGGATGGAAGTTTATATGAAACTCCGTCATTTTTCAAGCTGTTTCCATCAAAGTTGGTATTTGAGCTTTCAGTTAAAAATAAAGAAGTACGTGTATCACAGTTTTTGAAAATTCCACCCCAAAATCTAATTCCACGCGGACGAAGTCGCGGGGGCAAAAGCTAGCAAGTACTTATAATAAAACAGTAACGGGATTTTGAACATTTTAATCGGAGGATGCATTATTATCGATACTGAGCCCAAAACAATTTTTTTTTAAATTTTTTTGACTGTCTCTCCGTCTGAAAGGTATAGTAGTAGCTAATACTCCGGGTCAATATATAGGATACTTTTTATCCTAATAAACAACAAGGTTTATCCGGGATAGAGGATGAAAGTTTTTGTTGATTTTGCTCCATAACTTCGTCAAATGGAAGGATAGATGGATAGATAGATGGATAGATGGATGGATGGATGTTTGCTACTCATCACGTCACAACGACTGAGTGGCTGAAATAGCAAATAGGCTACTTTTTTTCTGGAAAATAACAGAGTCCCCGCGGGAATTAAAAATCCTAAAACCACACGAACGAAGTCGCGGGCATCAACTAGTTTATAATATTTGTAAGGATTAGATTGTGCTCCCGACTCCCTCCAAGTTACCAATTTGAAACCAGGCGGTTGAAGTCACGTGCAATAGCTAGTAGATTGTACTAGTAAGTCACAGCAGTGCATATGGCAGAACTTACATCAAATGGAAGCCAAAGATCGCCACCAAAGCCTGTGGTATAGTTCTCACTCACGAGGGCGCGTGAGATTTACTTGTGGTTACGTCGTGTACATGCACATTGCGTAAGTATGCGTGCCTGTTCGGAGCCTAGGTGGTAGCGGTCAGGCGCGAGCAAGCTCTTGCTCCCACTTATGTAGATACGACACACACACACAACCATAAGCCACGCGCCCTCGTGAGTTGCAAGAACTATACCAGCGAGTGTGTCACAAAGTGTGAAATTAAGAAAACATCGCTCTGACGTCACGCCGGCCCGTGACGTGACCTGCATACAGCTTCCCCTCTTCCCCTTGTGATTATATTTAGGGTTCCGTAAACCAATACTACAGTCATTCTACAACACTTTTTCCTTTCTTTCCCCCAAATTTTTTTGCAATTTTTTTTTAAATAAATTTAATTGATTCTAGTACCTAATTTAAACATACAGTCCACTTATATTTAAGGTAGTTTGGGGTTTACGTGGTTGACAGTTGACACCACAGGTGATAATATTTTGTTACAACTAAGACTAACGTTGTTTGTGAACCCGAATAAATAAATAAACGCTTATGAGATAATTTCCTTTTGTATACCAACAATTTCTGTACCAAAACTGTTCTGTAAACATAAATTAAATTAAAAAAAACAGTAAATTATGAACATATATAAATTCATTACATTATACTCATTGTATTAATTCTGAGATAGAGATAAAAATAAATTATATATTGTTAGTTAAGTTAAACTGGATTTGTTGAAATAGACCTTCATCTTAAAAATCCATTTTATCGCATTTTTTACGACTGCCTAAAAAGAGGGGTGAAATGTTTTCAGGTTGTGAGTTTTTTTATTCTACCGTAACTTCTAAATGCCTGAACAGATTTGGATGTATGGGGTTTCGTAAAATCCTTACATCATACCTCCCAAGTGACAATGGCTATTAATTAAAAAAAAAAGATAAGGCGACTGCATGGCAAAATTTTCAAAGCTGAAAAAAATATTTTTGCTTCAATTATTGAACTTACATATAGATTTTTTACGCAGTCGGGTTTTATTGAACGAGCGAAGCGAGTTCTCTGAGTCAACTAGGGCGCTTGCCTACTAGACAGAGAAGTGTGTCCGTCTAAATGTCTGTCAGAGCCCTATAACTTCTGAATTACTGAATATTAGAATGTGAAACTTGGTTGAAAATTCAGTTATATCCTGTACTTGAACAACAAATACTAAAATTAGATAAATGTTATAAAGAAACGAAATTATTTAATTTTAATGCGCCATCTATTAGCATAATTGTGAAGCTAATAGCTTCACTATAATGCTAATAGATGGCGCTGTGTCAGTAAAACAGTTTTATGTCAACTATTATTTTTTTTATTGCGTGTAATGTTAAAAGTTAATTATTACAATATACATATAATTAAAACTTTTGGGAATTATGGGATATCGCGAGGTCTCAGTTCGGGGCGAACCACTAGTTTTTATTTAATAATGATGATTTGCTTGTTACACTTTTTAGATACTTACCTTAGTTATAGGTACCTACGTAGTTACCCAGATCTATTCGGAACCGGTTTATTTATTGTTCAGATCGTACTTAACCGATTTATTTATTCAAACGCAATATCCATTCTCAATTCATACGCATTACAATGAGTAGGTATGAGTGCAATGAATGAATACGATTATAATTGTTGTTTTTTTTCCTCTGCAATATTCTGTAAATGAGTAAAATATAGTCTAGTAGGTATATAGTCACACTAATATTATAAAGGCGAAATGTGAATGTGTGTGCGTGTGTGTGTGTGTGTTTGTTTGTAACTCCTTCACGTCACAATGATTGAACCCATTTGGCTGAAAGGAATGGAGATAGCTCATACCCAGGATTAACACATAGAATAGAATAGAATAGAAATATTTTTTATTCAAATAAACCTTTACAAGTCGACCGTTCCGTAGAACAAAGTCTCATCTGCTAAATTCATAACTTGAGATTTGAGCCTTGCAGATGTGACTTTTAAGGCTCCAAGTTGTGAATTTAGCAGATGAGACTTTGTTCTACGGAACGGTCGAAGTGCTTTTGAATCGTCGATGAATCTACATAGGCTACTTTATGTCCCGGAAAATTAAACAGTCTCCGCGGGAATCGAAAAAAAATTAATCCACGAAGACGCTACAAAGTATAAAATAAATGTAGATAAAGTTTAGTACGTATTATAGCAAGTTTAGTAGTATGGCATTTTCCCAATCACATAAAACAGGCCCAATTAATGCGTTGCTCGCTCGCGGGCTGTTAATCGGCGCGATGAAATCGTGACGTCATCTTCCGCGTATGACGTCACCGAGGATCGCGTATCCTCCGCAATTTATTTGCCTCCATGCCTGGCAAGCTCGGAGATATATTGTTTTACGTGCGGCCGACGTGTACGTGAAATATTTTATTATTTTTAACCGACTTCCAAAAAGGAGGAGGTTATCAATTCGTTTTCTTTCATTACTCAAAGTATGACGACCTCACTGGCGCAGTGGTGAGCGCTGTAGTCTTATAACTGCGAGTGCTTATAACACTAAGGCGTGTAGAAACTGATTAGGGGTATGAGTTGAATCTACACTGCCATACCCGTTCCAAATTAGCCCGCTACCATCTTAGACAGCATCGTCACTTACCATCACGTGAGATCGCAGTCAAGAACTATCTTGTCATTGACTATCAATTAAAAAAACAGTCCACAGCTGGACAAAGTTATATTAAAGGATCGCCACAGAAGAGGGCTTCTACAAGGGTTCCGTGAGGTATCCTAAAAATTGCGTTCTCAGTGCCATTATTTATTTGGCGTGATGTGTCAACTGGCTATTTATTTAAGTACAATTTTTTTTAAATAGTTCGGCAAAGGTCGAAAGCTCCGTCATTATTTCGTAGTACAAAACATCACGTGCATTATCAACATCCGTGCAGCAATAATTTAAAGGTACTTTTTTATCTGTGGGAGTGGATGTAGACACGCGAGCAGCGTCTACCACCGAGCGGTTGGTACTAGAGTTGGGAAAAACGGCTTATAATCGTCAGCGCTTTTAAGCGTTTTGCTTGTTGTCATAAGCGACTTTCACGCTTGCGCTTGTGCTTGCGCTTTTTATACAAAAATAAAGTACTTATACAATTTTATAGTAAATTTTATTTCATAAAAATAAAAATAACTTTGTTACTAAGTATAAAAATACAATTTTTTGCCGTTAGTCTTCAGACTTGCGATTACCTAAGTGAGGCTTAACCAAAGGACTAGGTGGACTTCATAAAATTACACATAATACAATAAGTATTATAGCTTGGGCAATTTTATTTTCACTATGAATTATGACTATTATTTAGATAATATTAAATTAGACTAAGAAACAAACTAAAAGCACAAATTTTATACTAAATTTTGTAATTGAATCTTATATTGAAGGCTATAAGGTTACATTTCAATTGTAGTATTGAAAACGTAAGTTCACTTGAAGTTACGTTAAAGCCTATTTATTTATCAGTGCTGTTAGACGCTTGCTTTATAAAGCGCTGTATAGAAGCGTTTTTCGCTTAAACGCCCACCTCTAGTCGTTAATAAATACGCCCTAATTTAATGATGGGGTACAAGGGTTGCCAACTACTAGTGTTTGGCTAGCATTGGTATCCGCTGAAATTGCTTGCTAAGTGGAACGATTGCAAAGGCCTCTTAATTTTGTTTTGCATCAATGTATTTTAACTAATAGCGCGAGAACAAGAGTTCATTGTGATTGTTATTACCGATGCAATAAATTTTAGAGAATATCTTAGCGAATATAATCCACTTATACCTAATTATTATGAACAAGCTTTTGGTTAGGTTTTATAATTCGGCTGGTACCCTTAGCTTTTCCGAGATTAAGGGTAACCTATATCACTCTAAGTCCTCAACTATACCCATGCAAAAAATCAAATAAATATCCTTTTAAATATCCTATTTAATTTATCATATAATACAATCTGTGTCCACAGCAGCTGTTCCGAAATCTCTAGCGAAGTGGCAACCCTATGGCATAATTCTATATTTCCCGATATTTTTTACAAAAGCCGTTCCACCGACGTGACCTTTTGTGCAAATATCTTTTCTTGTTACAAAAAACCTAACACATCGCGGTTTCGCTTAGTTCCGAATTGACCTTTCGGATTTCCCTCTACCCCTTACTGTCAAGTTATTGGAACCTTTAACGGATTTTCATTACAAGAAAAAGTTCAAAAACTGTATCCCGACTACGAAAAATTGAATATAACATCAGGCATATTGATTTTGTTCGTGTATCATTACTTTTTACAAAAAATTAAACCGACGCACGACGATAGAAGGAACTAAAAAAGGAAATATAAAATATAAATCTTTTTAGTCTTACTAAGCTCCTAAACTAATGCACCTAACTAATTTTGAGTCGGCGAAAAACTTTTTTAAAAATTTAGCTTTATTTTTTTAAGCATAGCAGATTGCTTAACTACGATCTGTATTTCTAAGCATGGCTGCGGTTGGCGAGATTGCTTTTAAAAAGTATCTAATTATATAATTCATTAAAAAAAACCCATCGAAATCGGATGGATGACTTTGCGAAAAGTTATGCGTGGTCATACAAAAAAAATATACGCGACGATTTGAAAACCTTCTCCTTTTTTTCATCGGTTAAAAATGTAGCCTATGTTATCCGGATCATAATAACTAATCGATTGACACCTCCTTCAACAAAATCGGCTCAGTACTTTAGCCGCTACGGCGCGGTGGAATAACGTGGCCTAATCAGTAGGGCTAACATGCGCGCCACGAGAAAATTTTGTCTACTTATTTACTCGTGAATTTGTATGGGTAGACAAAATTAGACAACATAGGTAATTTGCACGAACGTAGGCATATATTTACGCATATACTTGTGTACTATAACAACTCCGCGTAATCTCCGCCTACGTGGAAATTGGCCGGGAAAAGAATGCAAATTCCGTTCCGACAAAATCCCTTTTAACTTCGTAGCTTCGTAGCAATAGCGTATAAGAAAGGAGTCAAAGAAAACCTGCACATTAATTTAGCGAACGTACCAATCGATCGTTGCAGTGCCGTCGATTGCATCACCACTACGCCGCAGACTGCAGTTGCATTGTATCGATACCACAGAAATATATCAAGATGGAACGGAAAATCTATAGCTCAGATTTTACTTATGAACATTGATTTCTACTAGGGATGAGTTATTAAAAAACAAATTACGACAAATATCTGCCATTACGCGCTTCATTTACCGCACGCTTGTAACATATCCACCTCTTTTTATACATATACAATATCATAGCCTATGAGTAGAATTTAGATTTTTGTTGGTGGGAGCCGCTCTGCCCTCGTAATTGAAAACACAGTAAGTTAAATAGAAGTTACCTTTAAGTTACTGTGTTTTCAATTACGAGGGCAGCGCTGGTGTGGCTAGTTATCACCCCGCTGACAAAAACATGCATGATTTAGCGTTCCGGTACGATGATTACCGCAGGTGAGAACGCAAAGGCGAATCACGAGTGCTAACAATATGCAAATGAAATAATATAAAAAATCGTGAAAATTCGCAATATTGCACTATTCCTAATTACCGACTTGACTCTCCTAAGCGTTTTAATAATTCCAAGTCGAAGAAAATATAGTAAATAAATCAAATAAACAATCAACAGAAATAAAAGCTTGAAAGTTAATCAAGAAATACTGGGTATTTCCTTGCAGAAGAGTGTTGTGTGACAAATAATATTTGCACACAATAAACTATAGATGGTGTGGTTTTGTCCAGATATAGCTTTGGTTAAATACTCGAGAAATAAATAAGCACGCTTGAATTCTTATGACAACCCTTCTATCTCGATACATTTTTGTGATCAATACCTTATACTCGTCGTATAATACCTACAACACACCGCATCATATTATATGACAAACCTTATATGGTAGAACAGACTTGCAAGCATGCCAGCTTCTGTACATGTACCTACCTAATATAAAACATATAAAATTGAATTTAGTGTTTGTGATTTTGAATGAACTGCCTGTTACTTAGCTCAAATGATTTGATTTGAACGATAGTATAGCCAAAACTCTTCCAGCATCCGTGTCTCCTGCCACCTATAATTTGAGTACCTTCAAGGCAAGAGTGAATAGGCATCTTCTATGCAAGCGCGCCAACCTAGACCTCATCAGTGCCATCCAGTACTGATTGTCGTCAAGCGCAAGCCTATTTCCTAAAAAAAAAAAAAAAATAGGTTGAAATTACATCACATTTCCAAGGGACGATACTGAGTAGAAACAAAAATAATGGTTCGACAAAAAAAAAATCGCGTAGATATAATATTTAGCCAATTTGCATTTATTTCTAATGTGTTGCATATTGCAGAGCCAAAATCTATATATATAAAATTCAAAGTCCTGACTGACTGACTGACTGAGATATCAACGCACAGCCTAAACTACTGAAGTGAGAAACTTGAAATTTTTACAGTTGGTTCCTTTTATGACGTAGGCGCACACTAAGAAAGGATTATTGGAAATTCCACCCCTAAGGGGTTTAAATAGGGGATGGAAGTTTATATGAAACTCCGTCATTTTTCAAGCTGTTTCCATCAAAGTTGGTATTAGAGCTTTCAGTTAAAAATAAAGAAGTACGTGTGTCACAGTTTTTGAAAATTCCACCCCAAAATCTAACTCCACGCGGACGAAGTCGCGGGGGCAAAAGCTAGTTTTTATATAAAATTCCTATGTATATTAATAAGAGACAATAAAGTCATTAAAAAAATGAATATCTTACGAGTTATTAGAATACATGATGTATTTGGCGCTTACTACACTCGCATCTGTCTCATTCCACACGAGGTTTCGGATATGTTTTATTTCATCTATCGCGGGGATTTTTTTCTGGCATGCTGCGCACTGTTATGAGAGGATTATATTCTATCGTTACTCCAAAATCGTCGCTCAATGGTAAGAAAAATGTGAATCATTTGGAGGATATCAAAATGATCGAGGTACTTATTCTCGGATTCGCTACCTATCAAAGAGGTAGTAAAGCTTTACGAACCTTGTTTGGACAAAAATAAACATGATCAATAAAAATACTGCTACTCACTCGTAAAACAGTTATATCACAAAAATGTTGACAATAGTAGAACCAGAATCGTTGGCCTATTTATAAGTTCGCCAATTTTTTTGAATGCTCTGAACTCGAGTCTCATTTTGATGCTTGCGACGCTTTTTTTTATTCGATGACAGGATAGTCCTTGACTGCAATCTCAGCTGATGGTAAGTGACGATGCAGTAAGGCGGTTGCGGGCTAACTTGGAAGGGGTATGGCAGTTTACTCTTAGCCCTTATCGGTATCGGAACGCTAAATCGCTTGGTGGCACGTCTTTGACGGTAGGGTGGTAGCCACGGCCAAAGCCTTCCACCAGCTCAGACCAGAGACAATTTAGAATTTAGAAATTACAAATTGCCTCCGCCGGGAATCAAACCCAAAACCTCCCAGTTATAAGACCACAGCGCTCACCACTGCGCCAGGAAGGTCGTCAAAATATACAGATCAGATATTGCGCGCTTTTTTCATGCGCATATTCAAGTTCGTTTTATTTTTTGGTGGATCTCGCGAAGTTCAGAGAATTCAAAAAGATTGGCGAGAGTAGTTAGCAATTACTTTTCTTCTAGTTCGAAGCCAAAACCGTTGTTTCCTAATGAAATAATCCTGATGGTGGATGGAGAGAAATTGGGAGGAAGTTTTCCGACAATTTCAGGGGCTGAAGACATTTTCTAAGTTAAGGAAAATTCTACAAACAGGAAATCGAAATACGTTCAATTTCGTTCTGATCAATCTAAACCTGCGTATCTACCTGTTTCCACTTTTAGGATGTATCGAAATATTTTTGAAGTATTTATTTAATTTTGTATAACATCTCTTGAGGACGTTCCGGTAGGTATATCGGGGCGAAATGTAAGTACGTCAGGAGAGAGTGTTTTTCGAGCAGTGTGTGATGTTGCGTGTTGATATTGTGTTGTTCCTGTGTTTCTTCTACACATAGAAACAAGTGTGTACAGCGGACGGTGCGTTTTGCCATACAATTTTTTTCTGGTTTGGCGGATTAAAGCAAAGGAATTTTGTTTTTCCTTCAATATCACGGAATTCCGCAAAGAACCCTTGCTTCTAAGTTCTATCCAATATAAGCTTTATCGAATCCTTGAAGACTCCACCAGGAGTCTTGGATTCCCGGAATTTCGATTTTTGACAATTTGGTATGTCTGAAATGTCACTAGCTCGCCAGTTGCATTGTAACTGCAATTTTGCAGTCAGCCTGCAGTTCGTCCGTCTAGACCCTAAGGTAACATAGGGCGTGACAGTTTGCTAGGTGCCTATAACACACTACAACTGGACTGGACATTCCACCAAGACAAGTTAGAAAGGAATATTAAACGCAAGTGCCGGACCGAGTGGGGGTTCAATAAATTCCTCCGTAGCTCCCAGTGCGAGCGGGACAGTAGATGTTTCTCCCCGAGTGCGACAGAGAGGGCGACACTGACCTACATCAATAAGTGGACATTTTGCAGAGAGCGGAAGAATGCAGCGCGTGTGTGCATGTGTGTGTGTGTAAATTGTGAATGCATAATAATTTTATATGATTCAGTTGTTCAAATAGATAATTTTATGGTAGGCAGATAATATTTATGTGGTATGATGTTGAGTCATTCACTAGTTGGTTTGCCACTTACTAAGATCTCGCGTCCTATGATACTGTAGGTAAGTATATCTTGAAATGGAATTTCAAGTTTTCGGTGGCAGCTATCACCTATTTTAATGCTTAAAGCCAATTTATCAACATAATTGGAGAGTTTTCTTTAAGAAATAATGTGCTCCTAACTGATTTTCGTATTTCTTATTTAACTACAGGGTATGACTGAAATTATAATAATCATATCTTCGAATGAAGCAACACGTACAATATCGATCGAACTTCACTTTGTCACATAGAAAATAGAATATAATCTCTAATTTAACAAAGAGCAAGACAAGCAAACTAAAGTGGAAAAACATAGTAAAATACGGTTAGGAAAATGAATGCAACATAGTTCATGATATCTCTGGCCCCGGTATTAATATCACCGCGTGGGATATTAAGTTTTTTTGGAACTACACAAAAATGCAGTTAAGTTTAAATAGACCCACTCGAGTCAGGGTTCTGTAAAGCCTAAAAACTCACACAAAAATCTGTATGGTACAATGTACCGCTCACGTTGTAAAGTGGTAGAACAAATACAGAAATAGCGCAACACCATGCTCCGATTTTTAATGAATAGCGGGCAAAAGGGCAGGCGGGTCACCTGATGTTAAGTGATTACCGCCGCCCATGAACACTTGTAGTACCAGAGACACCGACAATGCGTTGCCGGCTTTTTAGGAATTTATTGGTCCGCCCCTTGAATAACCCCATATTGTAATTAAGTGGGAACACCGTCGAAGGGAGATGATTCCACAATTTGGTTGTATGTGGCAAAAAAGATCTGGAGCAACGGATGGTCGAAGTGCTCCAGGCACCCAGGTGGTGAGGGTGAAATTGCGTTCGGTGGCGTGCGGCGCGGTTGTAGAAGTTAGAGCTAGTTAATACAATCTACACAAACCGCTTCCTCCTACACCGGAGTATACAGATTTTTTCTGGTTTGGCGGATTATAGCAAGAGAATTTTGTTTTCCTAATTAGTTCTAAGTTTTAGTCATTAAAAAGCGCCGTGTCTTGACGCACTGCACTACTGACGCTAGGTTTTAGGTGTTTGAGTTTTACATTTTTAACTACTGATCCCTAAAAATAAAGTGCAAATCGAAACCTGAAGCCCATATATTATTATAGTGACACCTTTTTTCGTCGTTCACTTCGTTCAAGGTGTGAGTATCAATTGTCGTTTAGATAATATGCGCTACTGGTATACTAGGTGAGTATAGCACAGTTCACATAAGATAAACTAAAGTAAAGTGACCCACTTTTTTTTTTTTTTTTAATCGCATGGCAAAATTTAGACTAATTTTGCCATAGGATTAAAAAAAAAAAAAAAAGTAACCCACTAACTAAGTATTTCGGGTACGGAACCCTAAAAATGATAGAGGAATAGCGGTCTAAGTTCCGTTCTGTGCTTTAGCTTTATATGTAAAAAGATAATAGAAAGATCTGAAAACAGTAGGAATGAGATTTCTACATCTTGTTATCCGTACATTTTTTCTTATACCACGGTTTTATAGACAACGTAGCATCATATTCACGGTTCATCGAGTTTCAAGGATACTTTCCCTCATAATGGAGGCATTTCCTCGTTCATAGTACGTTGGTAGCTATGAGCTTATACTCGTAGTAACTCAAAAACATCGATTTTAGTAACGAAATACTACAACCTTAAAGTAAAACCATCGAGCTATTTTTTTATTATTTGTTGTTAGTTATACCGGCAACAGAAATACACATTCTATGAAAATCTCTACTCTCTACTCTGAAAAAATATCTACCTATTAAGAAATACAGCCCAACGAAGGCTTAGTGATTTTTTTAAATTCAATGACAAGATAGTCCTTGTAGCCAAAGCCTCCCACCAGACCAGACTAGAGACAATTTAGAAATTATAAATTCCCAAATTGCCCCCGCCGGGAATCGAACCCGAGACCTCCCAGTTATAATACCACAGCGCTCACCGCTGCGCTAGGGAGGTCGTCGATAGGGTTCTATTGGCACGCTTTGGGTACGGCACCCTGATTACGTAAAAATTTGCAACAGCAACAGCAATAGCAACGCGACAGCGATCGGTCGCAAAACGTCACTAAAAATCGTATTACGGAAGCCAATCGCACGTCTATTGCTCACGTGTCGATACTAGCGCCACTCGCGATAGGACGGCAATAGATGTAAACAAAATACACAGTTTTTATCGTCGTCAGTGGTTGAATTGTTATATTTTTTATTTGTTTAGTGTTGTGGTCTGTGGTAAAACCCTCTCGAAGTATTTGGACTTCATTTCTTCTCCATCAAGCATCTCTAAAGAAGAAAAGTACATTTTGCAATAGGCGAGCAATAAACGTGCGATCGGCTTACGTAATACGAATTTTAGTGACATTTTGCAACCGATCGCGTAGTGATTGCTGTCGTGTTGCTACTGCTGTCACTACTGAAATTTGCCGTTTGAAAAGTGACGTTTGACAGCAGAAGTGACGTTTGACAGCAACGATTGCGCAATTTACGCCTGTCGCGAACCTGTCGCGAGATACGTAATAACCCCGCCGATCTCTAAAATGTAAGGAAATCCGCAATCTTAAAGCTAATGGTGAACTTATTTCTACGCAAAATGTACATCTTGGGTAGCTCCCAAGAAAGGCGTGCCAGAACTAACAAGGGCCGACATTAATCTTTGCCTCTTACTGCCACCAGCTGACACTACTACCGCAGTTTAGCAATTTACAGTCGAGCATCTCATGCACATATTGTCGGGGATAGTGCAAAACCACGAATGTACCATAGGTAAAAACCGCGGATCTGCACTGGTCCCAAGTTTTACAGGGGAACGTTAAAACTTTATAAATTTCTTATTTCTACGGTTATTGGGCTAATTTTTACACAGAGAGTATTAATTCATGTGTTCTATGTATTGATAAAAATAGATATCTTTTAAAGTGATTAATTTAGTCGCTAAGACACTTACGCGGTTTTGATTTGACCACAAACGTATGAAAATGGATCTTAATGTACTAATGCTAGTTACGCGGATTTGCACAATCCGCGATGATATAACATAATTATGCGCTATGAGTACGTGTATTAAACGAATGTTTGCTTACTTTAAAAAATATATATTAGCCAAGTTGAACTTGACTAATTCCCTTGTCCCTGTTATTGTGGATATGGATATAAATTTAAAATAAAAATCGGTGACTCAATTTTGATGGATCACTCAATTTTATATTCACAATCACGACCAAAAAACAGCCTTGGTGTTTTACTAGAGTAGAAAATGTACAAATACTCATGAAATATATATTAACACACGTAATGATGGTGGTACATTGTAGTCTGCAGAGTTAGTTGACCTCACTGTTTGATTGTTAAACTGCGGAACAACATCGAAACTAAACACTGGTTATTTATTGTGAAAAACTAATATCGGAACAAGCAGTTTTTTCCAATAAAACGAATAACTCCACGATGTCTCCACACAATATTGATATGTATTTGTGAGTTTTGTGACTATACACAGGGATGAACTCTCAAACTGTTTATCATCATCATCATCTCAACAGAGAGTTTCTTGAAAAGATAGCCACAGAATACAATCTTGTGCCGCCTATATCCAGCTCCAGTATGATTAGTATCGGTTTAACTTACTCAACCCTTTCCAAGTTAACTCTCAATCAACTCAGGCTGCATTGTCACTTACCATCAGGTGAGATCCCAGTCAAGAGCTATGTTGTCATAAAAAACGTGAGCCGAAGAAAAATAGGTTGTTTTTCTCGCTCATCTTTATTCAATCGGTTAAAGATGGCGTCCTTGAATTTCCGCTTCCTGACTCCCCTGACACGTGTGGGTGTCGCGGGGAGGGGGGAAAGGGGAGGGGGAGGACGCGTGTAATAATTTATTTACTGAACTTCTAAAACAAGAGCTCCCAACATTTACAGTTTGGATCTACTTCTCATGTAAATGTTTGATGAAGATCGATCTCTACTGAGGGCCGTTTGATTTGAAGCATTGGTTGTTGTGACTTACGTTAGTTAGCTATAGGTTTTAGAGTTATTTTGTGGTTTAACCACATAATCACAATGTGTACCTACCATTACTGTACTAATACTGTGGCTACATTATCATATCCGGATTCACGACAAGTGTTCTACTCGGCCATAGTTCGTTTTCAAATGTATTCACGATGTATTTTGGCAGAACCCCACCAGGTAGGTCACGTCATTAGACGAGTCGTATGGAGCTGGTGGATACAAGCGGCGCAAGTGGGGATTTGAATGAATGAATGAATGAATGAATGAATGAATATACTTTTATTGTACACCACACACAATATAGGAAAAGACACAATGAGCTTATACAAGATCTATATCCATCAGTGAGCGTCTATCCTAACTAACTTTATAAATGCGAAACTGTATTCTTTGTTGGTTTGTCCTTCAATCATGCCGCAACGGAGTAACGGATCGACGTGATTTTTTGCATGACTATAGCTGAGCACCTGGAAAGTGACATAGGCTACTTATTATTCCGTAAAATCAAAGAGTTTCCGCGGTATTTTAAAAACTAACTCTACGCGGACGAAGTCGCGGGTGTAAGCTAGCCGGTTTTTAAAGAAGAAAGTTTCGACGAAAACTTTAAAGGTCTATTCATTTTTTCTAGCGACGCGTCACTTCATTATATAAACAGTTCATCAATTTATTAATTAAAAACTTTACTCACAACGCGTTCAGAGTAAAGTTTTTGGTAGGTGATTTATCTAAATCTTTCGCTCCGTGAGCACATTCGATCTTTGCGCCTAACGAGCCTTTGTAAACAAAATAAACTTAAATCTAAATTAATTCTAAAATTAAAACTTAATTTAATCTAAAATCTCGTCTATACCATCGCAGCGTGGTACAGTAGGTACCTATCTAAAATGCTGGCCGAATTTCTCCTTAGGATGGAAAAACTAATTCTTTGGCCAAGGTAGCTGCCAGGTCTTGGATCCCCGGGAGACTCGACGACCTTTTTTTGAGTTCTATTTTTTTGATGACAAGATAATCCTTGACTGCGATCTCACATGATGGTAAGTGATAATGCAGTGTAAGATGGTAATGGGCTAACTTGGAAGGCCATGGCCTTCGCCAAGGGCTTGGCGGCATATCTTTGACGGTAGGGGGTTTGACGGCCAAAGCCTCGCACTAGACCAGCCCCCCGATTCAGACACTTCCGATAACTTATTTGTCGATCGATTCGGTTTGTTAATATATATTTCGCTCGCTCTGAATCCACACGACAAAAAGAGATCGATATCTAACCGTATCGACACGGTATGTTATCGAACAGGTCTGAATCGCCCTGCAGAACAGAGACAATTCAGAAATTATAAATTCCCAAATTGCCCCCGCCGGGAATCGAACCCGAGACCTCCCAGTTTTATGACCACAGCTCTCACCACTGCGCCAGACAGATCACCAAGTTTTTCCACAAGATCTCGAGCCCCTGGACCCCTCGGCATCAGATCAACCTAAAAGCCACAAAAATGAAACTACCGTCAAGGTTATAACACTTGCGCCTCTCGTCAAGCATCTTTTGTTATGTAAATGTTACAGCGAATTACTCAAGTTGGGCCATTCATCAACCGCCCGTCCCATAAAAGATAATCAGCAATACATCATTCAGACTCGCAATCATCTGTGTAGTATGAATATTTGAATTCATTCTCATCTCCCGCAGAATTTGCATGTCATTGTGTTAGAATTATTGCGAATCATTTCCGCACTGCGCCATGCTAATAGTATTCTTGTGAAGAAAATAAACATCCATATTATAGAAAAACTCCAGTGAACTCTACATGTTTTCCCCTAAGCTAGATTTCACATACAAACTTAGTATTTTTGTTTTAATTCTGAAGTTACTTACACCTTCACGCGATAACGAATGAACCTGAAATTGCTTGGATCTCTATGATTCTCCCGTTCGCCTTATGTTAAAATAATAATGAAATTTTGCGCTGTTGATAGATTGCATAAGATTGAAGAATACCGCTGAGTTTGGGGTTAAATTTGAGGGCTGCAGGTTACCCTTCGCGTAAAAAATAGCTTTAGGGAGATGACAAGCACTCGCGCAGGGAAGAAAAATGTGAAAACGCTTATACCTATATTAGTATTGTGGAGGGAGGGTAGGCGCGATATTACTCGTATTAAAAGTATTAAGGAATTTTCAAGGTTTTTCAAGGTATTTTCAGCGTTTTCATAGTCATATCCCAGCTCATATTAGAGCAAGTAGGTACGCGTTTGTGCGTATCTATCTTAAGCGATTAGGAAGTATGTATCTCAGGTTATTTAGCATTCCGGTATGATTGTAGAAGCCTATTCACTCCACATAGGCATTTTCTAGGCAAGCGCGCTCCAACCTAGACCTCATCAGTGCTATTTAGTATTGATTGTCGTCAAGCGCAAGCCTATTTCGAATTAAAAAAAAATTGTAGAAACCGATTGGGGTAGGTACCCCGGTGGGGTGGTGAAATTACAATAAAGGACTAACTAATCATACGAATGTGTGTTTGTTTATTGGTTTGTCCTTTAATCACGCGTTTACGTAGCAACGGATCGATTTTATGGGTGTAGTTGAGAAACTGTAGAGTGATATGAGCTACTTTTTATCTCGGAAAAACAAGGGGTTCCTGAGGGATTTTAAAAAAAGCTACGTGCGGATGAAGTCGCGAGCATCAACTAGTTATTATTATAGTCTTTATTTCCTCAGTTTACTCATTACAGCTTAATTACCTACTAAATCGAATGTTAGTAACCGTTACATATTTAAAAGCTTAAACTAGGGTTAATGTTGAGAAATATTTATTAGCAGCGAAAAATAGCCGAAAAACTTTATTTTTATTTACATCCCACTGAATAAATAAAATCTTCCGCATTCCCCCAAATACTACAGACGAGGCCCGTGTAATAATGCATCACAAAACATCGCAATTACCTACGGCCGTTTGTGTGTGTGACTCACACATCCGCAAGCGGTTTTTCAACTACACAATAAACACACGGCTAGGGAAGCTACTTGTATCGTATCGAAAGGACTAATCGATATCGATATGGGAATGTCGTGTTGTAAAACTTAGAAAAACTATTCCATTCACAAACATTCTATTTTTCACTTCATCATTTATTTAAAAACCACATGAAAACAGAACGAACAAGTGTAAATTGAAAATTTAAAACATCCCTGATATGTGAATCTATGGTCGGACTATGTACGATATACCTGACATCCTATTACCCAGTTTTCTGTTCCATCATCAGATCCTCTTCTTCGATCTCCGATCATTATTTATATCTAACTAGCGGACGCCCGCGACTTCGTCCGCGTTCTTAAATTGTTGAAATTTTTCCTGAATTTTCTTTGCTATAAACCTCACAGAGCCCGAGACCTTTCCAACGAATGCAAAACCGTGGAAATCGGTTCGTGCGTTCTGGAGTTATAGCGTCAGGAAGGAAAACCGGACTTATTTTTATATAGTAGAAGACAGAAATAGAAATATTTTTTATTCAAATAAACTTTTACAAGCACTTTTGAATCGTCAATGAATCTACCACTGGTTCGGAATCTAAGACCCACTCTACTCATTGAGACCATTCTCAGAACCCTAACACTTCTGTAAGTTGCTGAGGATTCGGGTATCCCACAGACTACATGAATCATAAAATATGGAATAAGTAAAGTACTAAAAAAAGAAAAAATATATAAGTATTTGACATGCTTTCAAAAATTTGTTAAATGCATCTTTTGCAAATTCAAAAGTTTGCCCAGAATGTGACCATATGTATTGACACTACTCATAGGTATAAAACAATTACAGCCAAAGATTGCTTGTTCAATAGTTTGAGCTAAATAAACCTTATCATTGGCTCTACTATTTGACAAGACATTAAAATTGATTCTACACAGTACCTACAGTAACGGTAGGGAGGTACTATTGATTTTGACATAAACTAGTTTAACGACTGATCTTTATACCCTACTACGTAAATATTTTAAGTAGGTACCATCTATTACGTAGCATCGTAACTAAATTATCGATACTAATTGAATATCGATACTGGGGGATCGCAACACCACACCGTCTTCTCACGTTAGCATCTGACCAATATGACGAGCGGTACGGTGACACACTGAAAACGGACGTCGTAATCACGTGGGCAACGTGTAGAGCGAGAAGACGCGACATTCCACATGAGAGAGAGTAGGACAGGCGACATAACCTTGACCTGCGCAGTAGGTAGTACCGAGTACCCCAAGCGCCCCCCAAGCTATGACGATTTTCGGTACTATAGGTATACATCAGTCAAATAGTATTTATAGACATGCCAACTTCGTATAAACAACAGTATTACGTAGTCACAACCTTTCTTTTACGTAGTTCAGAGCCACAACTTGTAACTTATGTTTGCCCACAAAGAAGTAGGTATGACCTAAGTCAAATTACCTTCATAGAGCTCATTTTTACTATGAAAATGTATCTTTGTACCTACCTAGTTGTTAGAAGTCCATCTATTTTTCAAACATGTTGGAGTTGTATTGAAAACATTCAAGTTGTATATGTGTAATAGTGAATGGCATATTATACGTGTAATATGTCCAGCACGAAAGTAGTCTTTATAAGATTACAAGGATTACAATCACAATTGTTGGGTTCGGCTGCAATTGTTTTGCTGCAACTGTGCATTCTATGAAAGAGGGCCAATCTAATTAAACATAATTGACGTATCAACACGCTCTCATTGTCAAAATACAGCAATGAAATTGCGGTAAAACGGCAACCACAATATAACGATCGCTATTGGTTACTAAAAATACTATATATTTCAATTATCACAACTGAGATTCTAACAATTGATGCAGCTTTTCCAAAATCAACCTAGTCTTATTAAAGCACCACAGTAAGCTAATAATGTAAGTATAGCCACAGAATTCCTAATAAGGTTAGCCACAGAATTCCTAATAGTGTGGTATAGCTATTATGTTGATTCCACACCTTAGGGGATTTTGAGAACGCGTCGGAAGCCGACATGTTGGCTCATCTGTCCAAGCTTTATTAGCGCGCAATATGCCAATTTTATTGTTTGTAATCATTATACCACAATAACCATCGATGTAAATGTACTACTAATAATTGTCCTTGAACATCGTAATCCTATTTACTTACAACCTACCTAATTGGAACTTAAATGCGTCATTTTTAGCACGGGAGGTAGTGATGTACTTATCACAAGTTATATTTAGGTGTAATTCGTAGCAGTTATTGCGTCGTCATTCCCTTGAAATAGGTATAGGTACTTATCGGAAACAGTAGCAAGGGGATTAAAAGTGTTGTACCTACCTGATTAAAAACATCGATGATTAAAAAGTCATGACATCGTCAAATTTTTTCTCACCATCGAAAATCACCGAGTTGGTACTTATGTATACCGAATATTTTTGTAAGGATCATCATTTACCAAAATGGTCTTTAGGTACATGATGATCCTTACAAAAATGCAAAATTGTATTTGTTTGTCGGTTTATCAGTAGGTAAGTCGTGGGAAAAAGTGGATTGTACGCTTAAATCACAGGTTGAAATAAAAATCATCACGTCGTAAGTTTAGAAAAATATGTTCTTACAATTTTTTATTCCTTTTCTTTTCATTAACATAATGTAGGTGTTAGGACGTAGGTAATTTACGGCGATTGTTATAAAATAGGTCTTTTAACTAGGGTGGCCATTAGTTCACAAAGGATCCTTATTATCGAAAAAACTTGAGTCATCCAACAAAGAATCTCTGCCCGCATTATTTGAGTCGCAAATTGTGTAATCCATCAGGCATATTTCGTAAAATAAAATATTAAATTAAAAAAATCAAAAACACGACTGCGTAAATAAAAATTGAAAGGGAAAAAACAAGTCCATTAATTAATTGGGAAGATTTGAACCGATCTAGATTTTCCCGACTGTTCAAGTCGGGACCCATTCAAAATCTAGATTATTCAAAGTAGTAGTAGTACTAGTAGTTCGTTGATGACTTCGCGGATTAGGGGTTTTGATTCCCGCGGGAATCCTTTAATTTTTCAGGGTAAAATATAGCTTATGTGCTACTCTGATGTATGAGCTATTACATTGTAAACTTTCATAAAAATCTGTCCAGTAATTTTTGCATGAAAGAGTCACAAACATCCCCACAAACTTTGCATTTATAATACTACTAGCTGTTGCCCGCGACTTCGTCCGCGTGGGTTTAGTTGAGACCGCCCTCGACCACCGACTAACCGCATGCCATTGTTAGCCTGCGTTATTCTTTCTTTTTGCTCGGCTTCTAAGAGTTGTACCGAGATTTTGAAAAGCCTATAACCTTACTCAATAATTAAGCTATCAGATACAAAAATAATTTTTCAAATCCGACTGGTAGTTCCAGAGATAAGCGCGTTCAAACAAACAAACTCTTGCACTTTATTATATTACTCGCTGATGCGCGCGACTTCGTCCGTGTCAATTTCTGTTATTATGATCGCGATAAAGAAGTTTTTAAAAGAATATAATATTTTAAATGTGGATAATTTTCCCCGTTTTTGCAACATTTTTCACTGATGCTTCGCTCCTATTGGTCGCAGTGTGATGTTATATAGCCTAAAGCCTTCCTCGATAAATGGACTATCCAACACAAAAAGAATTTTTCAATTCGAACCAGTAGTTCCTGAGATTAGCGCGTTCAAACAAACAAACTCTTCAGCTTTATATATTAGTATAGATAGTATAGATGTAACAGGCATTTATTAGAGTATCTTTCATATTACAAGGCGTACAGAATCCGTTCTCGCTGTAATGATGCAAGCTTTCAGAGTTGTCATCTTGCCCCTCTTGTTTGTCATAAACTTTCGCATTTATAAATTGGTAGGATAGGATACTACATATTACATACATTGTAGAGTTAAATGTTTGCCATTGACCGTAGAACTGATAACCTTTTCTTTTCGAAGACGTTGATAATTTTTAACCTCGAACTTCATCATTCATTGATCTCACAAAACATGTGACAATGTCACGTACACACGAGTGCCCATTCCTACTTTTATTTTATTACTAGGATCTCTCTCGATTAATCCCCTTTGGGGTTTAATTTTCAAAAATTCTTTCTCAGTATTTATTTTTCCCCCATATTGCAATTCGACACAATTATTCGAGATTAACACAATTCGACTGAGGTAAGAACCATCAAAATCGGCCCACACGTTTGGTCTCTAGAGCGCCACAAACATACATAGACTGATAAACACATTACCCTCCTTTGCGTCGCGCAGTTGGGTAAAAAAAAGTGTATTTGCAGCTTACAGAACTGCGAGAAGTCGTGAGCGTTGGCATCCTTATGTGGTAGAAATCCAACCGACTCGAACGAAACGCTTCAATTCAACGTTTCTGATAAGAACCGCTAAGGTGTGGAACACTCTTCCAGCATCCGTGTTTCCTGCCACTTATAATTTGAGTACCTTCAAGGCAAGAGTGAATAGGCATCTTCTAGACAAGCGCGCTCCAACCTAGACCTCATCAGTGCTATCCAGTATTGATTGTCGTCAAGCGCAAGCCTATTTCGAATAAAAAAAAAACCTAATTCAATTTTTAATTTACACGTCTCATCCTTCGTTATCAACGTTATAGAACCTTTTATTGAACACACTTCTTCAATATTCGTTTCATAATAAAGCAAATAATATTATAATAGAAGGTTATATAAACAGAAAATCCGGGGTTGGAACCTTACACGTGCCGACCTCGGTGGAAGAGAAAGCGCCCGGGGTCTCAGCCGGTCTATTTAATTGGGTGGATGATAGCTAGATGCCTATCCTATGTTTGATTTCGGTCATTATTTTGTAAGTACAAACAAAAACTTTCTGTGATCCTTACTATCCTTAAGACTGCGCCGAGCGAAATGTGCCCAACAGACAGTCACAGTTAAGTTGATAAAATCAACAGCATTCGTTCAATACAACTTTAAAATATACATTAACCATAACGAAGAATGTGTTAACAATTACTCCGTTGAAAAAAGGTAAAATGATTAATATTTTAGACTAAATAATTACATAAAGTTGGACGAAAACTGCAAAAAAGTAAGCTGGCGTTAAGCGATTATTTAGATTATAACAATAGAAATCTATCATAATTTTCAGTTCAAACGAAGCATGAATATTTATATTACAATTTTTCCGTCTCAAATGTTTAAATTACTGTGTGACAATTATGATACATATTTATCAAAACGCGCTTCAAATCCGCCATACATTTTTAATATGGTGGCCACGCGCTGATATATATACGCGTCGTTCGTGCTCTGTAATTCAGTCGTCCACGAGTGTTCAGAGCGAGTTCACGTCACTTTGCAGAACGACCCACCGATCGCGTCTCAATCGTAATCTCGTGTACGAATATAGGCAAAACGATGTAAGTATTATTTTGACAATTTTATGTTATTGCAAACTTTTTATTCGAGTTTAATTTTAAACAATTATTCTTATCTTTCTTATATAATTTAATCTAGGAGGATTAAGCTCTGGAGTGGCCATAGGATGCGTACCCCTCTGTAAGTTTTTATTTGACGGGTATGCCCAGCGGTCATACCCGTTATATAAAACTGTTTGACTCGCGTCACGCGCCTGTTAACAACGTATGGTTAGCGGAGGATGAGCTCCGGTATAATATGCCGACTATGAGTGATTTTCCTTCTAAAAAAAATACCAAAAATATCCAGTTTATGAAAGGATAACATTACTTTTCTCCTGATATATTCTTTTATCCAATTAATGCACTATTTAAGGAGAAAACTTAAAAATACTGTTGATCCGAAAATGTTGCTACGGAATCGTACAAGAAATAATTTCGGGAAATTTTAAAAAATTAACCAATCTACTTATTACTCGATTGGAGCCCTTTATCATGAACTGTTTAATGATTTGATTACATACAATTAAAATTACGATCGAATAGGAAAGGTTGGGGGTTTATGTTTATATTAATTTATAAACTTTAGGCAAACAATTTAATCGGTTATTTTGAAAAGGACGAGTCACACATTTCGTCAAAACTGAGTTAAGTAGAATATTCGTTAACATTTTATAATATTTTCTTGTCGTGTGACTGTGATTTTGTTGGTCTTGCATAGTAAAAATATATCATTATCTGTAGTAAACTCTTACTAGTAAACTGAGCTACTATTGTAGCTATGTCACTATAACTACTTTTTAACATTTTAAAATTTAATAGAAATCCGACCAAAATCAGACCAAGTTATTTATACCTTTGCCTTAATCCTTACCAAAATAAATGTTTTTTCAAGCAAGGCTGTTTAAATACCTGCAAATTACTTTTTAGTTTATTAAAATCGAAAGATATTACGAGTTCATTGATGTAATTTATTCTGTTATCATTTTGTTTTCAATCATCAAGTCCCATACGCAAAGGGAGCCAGCGATACACTATTGCTAAATATATTATTATTTAGGTAAGTATGTCCTGCATTTACTGTGCGTTTATGCCAAAATGTTTAAAAAATAAATATCCACCCTTGCGAAGCCGGGACGGGCCGCTAGTATAATATAAGTAACCGATATAATTGCATGCGCAAAAATCATTACAAACATACACAGATTTGTGATTAAAAAGCCTTATTAATATTCAATCGCCACAATTAAATGCCCTCGTGCCACCTCGGTTTATGAAAAATTAAATTGTAATAGGTATTGTACCCATTCATAAAGTTGGATAAGCTTATCATTAACAGTATTTTTAAGGTAGTTTTTTGTTCAAAAATGAGGATTTTATTTTAAAGAAGTTGGTCACACTGCAAGAAAATTAGGGCTGGAAGCAGAAATTATATCGATATTGATATTTTCGGTGTGTATGGTATAGGTACATCATGTATTTTTTAATTTTCTTATAGAACCAGTTAGTGTTCCAACAAATGTCTACTATCCATTGATAAAACATGGATAAAAGTTTAAAAACTATAAACTCGACTACAAAATTGTATGTGGCATTTCTTAAATTTATTTATTTACTAGCTGATTTCCGTGACTTCTCTACTATCCGCGAGAAGGTATGTCCTCTATCTCCGATAATATTTATTAGATCTTCACCAAAATTGAATAAAATAGTATTTTTCAAAAATTTTCATCCCCTATCGCGGATGAACCTTATTGTTTATTAGGATAAAAAGTATCCTATATATTAGATTCAGAACATTCGATTTAGATTTATATTCTCATTTTATACAATTCATTAAAAACTTTTTAAGTCTTAGCCAGACCAACGAACAGTAATTGATTGCTAAATTGATTTAACAATATTTTAATTTATACTATTAGTTGAACTTCATTCATTCATTAATTCATTTAGAACTTATCGAAAGTCGATAATCGATAGTGTCGCAGCCCAAAATTGCTTACATAAATGACATGATTGTTTCGTGTAAGGATAAAACGTCCCTGTGTGTGAATTTGGTTGTGTGCGTATACTTTAAGGTTGTGTTTGGTAGTTTTGTCGTGTGCGTGCATAGCGACGTGATTGAAAAATGCACCTGTAGTAAGAAATTGTTTATGTGTGCTACCTCGCCCCGCACCGTAATTGACAGATTTTTTTGCAAAGAAATTAGACGTCAAGGCGTCTCCATCTAAAACACAAAATTTTTTTTCCTCCGAGAATTTAATCGATATTTAGGCTGCCCTAGGGTCAAGAAAGAGGAAATGGTTACCAAAATTTTAAAAAGTCACCGCCATATTGGAATTCTTTGTTATTGGACCGATTTCGTTCAAAATCGATATTTAGGCTGCCCTAGGGTCAATAAAGAGGAAATGGTTACCAAAATTTTAAAAAGTCACCGCCATATTGGAATTCTTTGTTATTGGACCGATTTCGTTCAAAATCGATATTTAGGCTGCCCTAGGGTCAATAAAGAGGAAATGGTTGCCAAAATTTTAAAAAGTCACCGCCATATTGGAATTCTTTGTTATTGGACCGATTTCGTTCAAAATCGATATTTAGGCTGCCCTAGGGTCAAGAAAGAGGAAATGGTTAAGTACCAAAATTTTAAAAAGTCACCGCCATATTGGAATTCTTTGTTATTGGACCGATTTCGTTCAAAATCGATATTTAGGCTGCCCTAGGGTCAATAAAGAGGAAATGGTTGCCAAAATTTTAAAAAGTCACCGCCATATTGGAATTCTTTGTTATTGGACCGATTTCGTTCAAAATCGATATTTAGGCTGCCCTAGGGTCAAGAAAGAGGAAATGGTTACCAAAATTTTAAAAAGTCACCGCCATATTGGAATTCTTTGTTATTGGACCGATTTCGTTCAAAATCGATATTTAGGCTGCCCTAGGGTCAATAAAGAGGAAATGGTTGCCAAAATTTTAAAAAGTCACCGCCATATTGGAATTCTTTGTTATTGGACCGATTTCGTTCAAAATCGATATTTAGGCTGCCCTAGGGTCAAGAAAGAGGAAATGGTTACCAAAATTTTAAAAAGTCACCGCCATATTGGAATTCTTTGTTATTGGACCGATTTCGTTCAAAATCGATATTTAGGCTGCCCTAGAGTCAATAAAGAGGAAATGGTTGCCAAAATTTTAAAAAGTCACCGCCATATTGGAATTCTTTGTTATTGGACCGATTTCGTTCAAAATCGATATTTAGGCTGCCCTAGGGTCAAGAAAGAGGAAATGGTTACCAAAATTTTAAAAAGTCACCGCCATATTGGAATTCTTTGTTATTGGACCGATTTCGTTCAAAATCGATATTTAGGCTGCCCTAGGGTCAATAAAGAGGAAATGGTTACCAAAATTTTAAAAAGTCACCGCCACATTGGAATTCTTTGTTATTCGACCGATTTCTTTCAAAATTGATATTTTATTTCAATTATTGGTGATTAAATAGAGGTGATTTAAATACGTTTAAATATCAACAGACTATACATGCATTCGACCATTGAAGTGTCTTTATCATAATAGTTACAATTGTGTCATTGGAGTGTCAGCGGTACACCATCGGAAAACCATTGTGACGCTATTGACAGTAGCCTACCGAAATTGCTAAAAGTAGCAATTACGAAGTCACTGATAGTCAACTGTGACACAATTGCAATAGCAGACTGGTGTGTCAAATGTGTATGTTTGTGTGTATGTTTGACCACGTATTTCTCTGAAACTATTAATTGAATTACAATAATTCTTGTTTGGATGTTATGAATTAGAAATCTTTACTGAGAGAATAGAGCAAATTTCATCAAAATTGGTTCAGTAGTTTAAAAGTTATTATTTTTATGTTATAGTTGATATTGTGATTATTTTCGAGATTAAAGAACGCTTATTACTTATTTGTTTCAGTAAAATGGGAAAACGCAAACAGCGATATTATAAATTAATTAGCAGTTCCAGATTCACGAAAAAAAACATTAAAAACAAGTATGTATAAATTAAAGTAGTAGTTTAATTAATTTATATTCATTACCTACTTGGCTGAAGAAATGAGCTATGAATTTTCAAATTTTTCGTGGTTCACTGAAGTATGTACCTATGTAGTTATTTAACTCAAAAACTACTGGTGAAATTGGGACGTTTGTGATATGGCCCCTTAAAAAATTTTGGTTCTATCTCCTCAATCCTGATGCTGTCGGGTTACTGCCCACCTAAACTAGGCCCTGCTTCTGCGACATTTACTAATACTACTAACTACCCTTTATTATATAAAAGTTTGTTTCAGAATTACAAACCAAAATAAAGATGAAGAATCGTCACAAAGTTCAGCCTCAAATACTACAACAACGTTGGAAATTGATAAAGTACGTTAGAAGTTGATGATTTCTTCAAATTGTAATAAATATAAGAGGCATACTTTCTTTTCACGTGATTGAGACAACTATTTTGAATAACTACTAGTAATGCTCCTTTTTATTTCAGGAATCACTGGAAAATACAACTAATTTTAAATTAACTATAGAAAATGAAAATCAAGAGCAAGAGGTTATTATAAATGGAAACCGAATTATAGATTTTGCGTACATTTTTCAACAGTTACAAGAAATTTCAAATCATAACTCAGTACTTGGCTGTAATCTAAGTTGTTTAAAACTAAGCAAGGAAATAAGGAAAGGATTTCTTACAAAATTTCAATTTATTTGTCAAATGTGTAACCTGAAATTCGAAATTAATAATTGTAAAGATTCTAGTAACTCAACAGATCTCAACCTCAACGATAATGTAGTAAGCAGTTTTATGTCTATAGGGGCGGGGTTTTCAGGTTTGGAACTCGTTTCAGCCAGTCTCAACATACCATGTATGTCCGACAAATTATACGCAAAGTGCCATACCAAGGTCTGTGAACTATGGGAACTAGCTAAAGAAAAATGCATGGCAGATGCTGCTAAAGAAGAGTACGATTTAGCTATACTTAATGGAGAAGTTGACTCAAATGGAATACCAATGATAACTGTGGTTGCAGATGCGTGTTGGTCAAAAAGGTCGTACAGAAAAAATTATAATGCATTATCAGGCGCCGCTGTGATTATAGGGTACAGGACAAAAAAAGTTATATATATGGCGGTGAAGAATAAATATTGTATGGTTTGTGCTCGAGCCGAAAATAAAAAAGAGGCAACACCAGATCATACTTGCTTTAAAAATTATACAGGCTCCTCAAGCGGTATGGAAGCAACAGCTTTGGTTGAAGGTTTTAAAACTTCCATTGAAACACACAAATTGATATACTCTAGACTGATAGCTGATGGTGATTCAAGTACGCATAGCAGTATACAAAAAGCTAAACCTTACGGGAATTTATTAGTGGAGAAGATTGAATGCACTAATCATTTATTGAGAAATTACTGCACGAAATTAGATGAACTGGCCAGGAATACGAATTATCCAATAAAGTATCGAAGAGCGGTACAAAATAATATATTACGGTTAAGACGTTCTGTTACTGGGGCAGTCAAACATATAGATGCTAAAGATATAAGTTTTGAGGAAAAAGTACTTGAACTTAAAAAGGATTTGTTGAATGCGCCGTATCACGTCTTTGGCCACCATGCTTCATGCAAACCTTATTACTGCACAAAAGTCGCCGAAAATGAAGCATCAGATGAAAATTTAGTACCAGCAATGAAAAGTAACGAGGGTGGTTTTATTTTTTTAGCCATAGTAAAAATCCTTTCTAGACTGGTGAATAATGCGAAAAGTCTGATGCACTGTGTGAATAGCAATATAGCAGAAATTTTCAATAGTGTGATTGCGAAGTTTATTGGTGGCAAACGCATTAATTATTCAGGAAGACAGTCGTATTCAGGAAGATGTGCAGCATCAGTTGTTTCCTTCAATTCAAGACAGCCTCAGACTTACCTCAGCAAAAAAGTTTTATTGCATAGCCCAAATAAATTAATTAAACGGCTTGAATGGAAAAGGAACGTAAAAAGAGAAGCGTCAGCAAATCGCAGACTTTTTAAACGTCACAACTCCACAAGCCAAAAGTCAATTAATTTAAAACATAATGATGAGAACTACGGCGAATCTTGTCAAAAACCTGACCTAAGTGAGACTGATTTTGACTTTGCTAAAACAGAGCACTTAAGAAGCATAACTTTGTCCGAAGACGATCGCCACGCACTCGAAAGAAGAACTATACTGCAGGCAGAGTCGATAGAATGGCACCAGGAGAGAAAACTACGGCTTACGGCATCTGTATTTGGCAAAGTATGCAAACGAGGACTAATCAAATGCGGGCCTTTGGTAAAAAATTTAGTGACTGAAAAAAATTTAGAGCATGTGAAGTCAATTACTTATGGCAAAAATCACGAACATATTGCACGTGAACAGTTAGAATAGCAACTAAAAAAGCCTGTCAAAATGTGTGGTTTATTCATTGACAAAGATTTGCCATTCTTAGGTGCAAGTCCAGATGGACTTGTGGAAGAAGACAAAATTGTTGAAATAAAATGTCCGTATTTGGCTCGGGAACTGAGTGTCGACGATGCTATCAAAGCAAAAAAAATAAATTTTTGGAAAATAAACAAGGAGGGAAATATTATTTTAAACAAAAGACACGATTGGTACTTTCAAATTCAGGGACAACTTCATATTACACAAAGAAAAACATGCATATTTGTTGTTTGGACAAATGTAGATATGAAGATAGAATTGATAAATGAAGATAAACTGTTTTGGAATGAAATGGAAGAAAAATTAAAGAAGTTCTATTATGATTGTCTTCTTCCAGAATTAATTGATTCAAGATTAGACAGACAGATGGAAATAAAGGAACCTGATTATATTTTGGAAGCAATCAATAGCAGAAACAAAAAAGAAAACAAACGGAAATTAGATGAAACTACCAGAGAAACAAAACAGAAACGAAAAATATAACGATACAATACTACCAATGATAACAAATGTCAGTTCCCCATCACGTAAGATAATCTTCAATCATCAGCTCTCTCAATATTTTTCCTCCAAATGAATTTATGTCCTCGATACGAAACCATTTGAAAAGGAACCCTATCGTAGTCTTGCATAATATATTTTTTATGAAAAAAAAAATCCGCCATCTTGAATTTTTTTCTATTCATCAAGTAGACCTTCAGGTCCTGATCACCTTTTTCCAAGAAATCACTCTTCCATCTCTTATAGTCTCCGAGATAGACACCGACGCAATTTGTATGGTCGCCATCTTGAATCCGCCATTTTGGAGGTTTTTTTCGGCTCTTTGCCAATTGGATAAGGTTTTGAGTGACGTTTGGTTGAACACCCCCCACCTATCTTCGATACCCTGGCCGGTGCTCCTCACCAGTCTCCGAAATCCTCAACCATCAGCTCTCTCCATATTTTTCCTCCAAATGAATTTTTGTCCTCTATACGAAACCATCAAAAATTTTGAAAAGGACCCGTATTAAAGTCTTGCATATATTTTGTATGAAAAAATAAAAAATCCGCCATATTAAATTTTTTTTCTATTCATCAAGTAGACCTTCGGGTCCTGATCATCTTTTTCGAAAAAACCACTCTTCCATCTTTTATAATTTCCGAGATAGACACCGACGAAATTTGTATGGCCGCCATCTTGAATCTGCTATTTTGGAGTTTTTTTTCGGCTCTCTGCCAATTGGATGAAGTTTCGAGTGACATTTGGTTGAACACCCCCCACCTATCTTCGATACCCTGGCCGGTGCTCCTCACCCGTCTCCGAAATCCTCAATCATCAGCTCTCTCCATATTTTTGTTCCGAATGAATTTTTCTCCTCTATACGAAACCGTGAGTGAAAAAAAAATTTTCCATACAAAATTTTACAGGAGAGGTGATCAATGAGTCAGTGAGTCAGTCAGTGAATCAGCACGAGTAGCTATATATATATATCAATTTTGAAAATTTTGAATGAGTTACTCTAACAGCTTTGATAGTTCTTCTAGATCACCATTACGTCACTTTAGACGTTAAATTCAACAATTGACAGTCAAAATGTAGTGTATATTCATACCCACTTTGAACATTGTTGTAATGAGTTTGTCTTTGTAGACAATATACCAAAAAGAAAATAGTCACTACCGTACAGTGAACCGTCGAGTTTGTAAAATTATTATTATTTTTGTGTGTATTTTTTGTGTTTATTTGTGTAAAAATAAATAAAAATTACAATAAAATTATTGCGTTTATTACTATTACTAGTGGTTCGCCCCGAACTGAGACCTCGCGGTAACGTATCCCATAACAAATAATTATTCATTCAATCGCTACATGACAACCAAAATTGACTTCAAAAAAAGTGAAAAATGCATTCAAAGATTTTGAAGAAATCTCATACGCTCTCAAAAAACATCCTAACTTGTAGAACCCCCAATTTAAAAATATGAGTTACGTTCTTTTGCGTCCGGTCGGCCGGTTAAGCTAGGCAAGATTGCTGTTGTGTGCGTGCGTTCACGACTTCACGCACACGTCTAGTGAAATACCTAAACAGCGCCCGCGTCTTATGCTCGGCGCAGTCTTAATATCCTTCCTTACTAATATTATAAATGCGAAAGTAATTTGTTGGTTTGTCCTTCAATCACACCGCAACAAAGCAACGGATCGACGTGATTTTTTGCACGAGGACCGGGAGGGTGATATTGCCTACTTTTTATCCTGGAAAATCAAAGTTTTCCCGCGGGGTTTTAAAAACTAAAACCACGCGAGCGGGCATCAATTGGCCCACCCAAATGTTCACACAATATAATAAATAAAAAAGAATAAATTCATAAATTATTAAAAAGAATTTAATATTTAAAAAACACACACTAGTGCACTTTATTTCGCTCTATAAAACTATTTATCATAACATTATAAAAATGTCTATTGGTTTGTCCTTTAATCAAGCAGGAACGCAGCAACAGATCGACTTTAGTTTTTGCATCTATTAATGGAAGAGAGTGAGTGATATTATTACACAAGTAGAGAATGACTGCAAACTTTAACTCGGGTCTTTCTTATGTTTTCATAAGATTTACAGGTTGGGCTATATGAAATAAATAACTTTGTTTTTTTTTGGACTTTGTGAAATACATTCTTCCTTCTTACAATTTATTCTTACTAGCGCAAGTCTAGCCTTGCAAAAAATAGCATAATATTCGTAATACATATTAGGTATTAGTATGAATTATAATATTACTGATTTAAAGATTAAATACCTGTAGATTAATCAGAGTGTAATTTATAAGTACAACTTACATATATCAGAAGTTAGAAATTAGTTGAACACCTAAACGGAGTAACTTTTGCCTAATCTGTGACCTAGATTCAGTCTAAACACTAAAATATGAAGAGATTAAATCTGTGCTAGAAATTTAAGTACCTATTATTAAAATACGAGTAAGTACTATTGTACCTACCTAAGTAGCTTTTGCACACAACTTATAAGTCGAAATAAATAAATAAATAAACATGATCCACGTAGAGTTTAACAAATATTTCTTCATATAAACTTTACCATACCTTCTCACCCCTTTGGCTTCATTCATCAACACAACCCATTGCGGTTTTCTACTAGGCCCTGTAGGTCTAACTTGCGCACTACGAGAAAATTATGTCTACACGTTTACTCGTAATGTCTATGTGAATCTTTATACAGATTCATGAGTACACGTGTTGACATAATTTTCTCGTGGCGCGTATGTTGGCCCTACAGATACAGTTATGACTATGGCCTAGATATTGGATAGAATCAGGCGTTACTTTGTGGAAGTTCATGATTAGCAAGAAAAGGTTAGAGTTATTTTGCTATAATCCGCCAACAGAAAAAATCTGTATGGCCAAACATGCAGTTAAAAGCAAGCAAAAAAGCCAAGTTCCCAAGCAAGCAATGCTACCACCACTCACATGTCGTTTTCATTTTTTTTAAATTAATATAGCTAAAATAACAGCTTAAATTATAGAGATGGAAAATAAATAAAGGCTGCCTTTGTAATCTTTAAATTTAAGATTTATGATACAAAACTAAAACAGTCATATTTGTTGCTTACATATTATATTAAATCAAATATATTAATATATAATATTATCTTATTAATTATACTGTTAATGATGAAAGAATAATTGTTTATTGCAAATAAATAATCATTATGTTGATATTTACAATTATAATTTATAATTACATTAATTATTTATTTATTTATTGGGTAATAATTGATAATACAAATGTAAATATTTATTAAATACACTTCGTAAGAAAATTATTGCAATTAAAATTCCTTATAGGCAGCTGATTAGCTGTTGAACGCGACTTTGTCTATTTGGACTTGGGTTTTTACGATTCCTTGGGAACTCTTTGATTTGAAGGATAAAGTGGCCTTGGTAATGTTTAGGATGATCTTATATTATAATAAAGATTATAATTTTACTTAATTTATTTTGGTCTATATTATGTTTTTTTTTACATTATAGACACATGCTTGACAACTATCACACGTTATTTAGTAGTTTAGACATATTATATCAATTTTTTTTCTATAATAAAGGTTATTAGTCGAGTTATCTTGACTTATACTCTGCTCTCGATCGGTGATCGTATGTACCTGCGACCCTTCAGTTTTCAGTCCGCACCTTTAACCGTTGGGCTATTGAGGCTTTCTCTTTGTCCAAATTCATGAATTGATAGGTAGGAACGGGTATTTTTTTTAGATTTTAGTAGGTATATGGTAGGTATATAATAGGTAGGTACATGGTATTTATGAAAAGCCCTAACTCCATCGGCGTGGTAAAATCACAGATTTTCTCCCTTAAATATATATAATTTAAATAAAAAAATACAGTCAGTAATAAAGCAAAGTTTTCAACCGTTTTCCGCACGAGTGGTTTAGTGGAGCGTGAGCAAAACAACAAAATTATTCCGACGTCGAATTAGGGCCTACTTTCATAACAGCGGGGAAATTCTGTTCATAGAAAAGTTAATTTAATATTATTACAACCTCACATCTCGAAGCTCCTTGATGTGCTCGCAAAGGGAACAATTAAAAGATTTATTTTTTTCGTTGACAAGGTAGTCGTTGACTGCGATCTCACCTGATGGTAAGTGACGATGCAGTCTAAGATGGTAGCGGATTAACTTGGAACGGGTATGGGAGTGTAGATACAACCCATACAGCCTAATTGGTTTCTACACGCCATCGTGCCGGAACTCTAAATCGCTTGGCGGCACGTCTTTGACGGTAGGGTGGTAACTAGCCACGGCTAAAGCCACCCGCCAGACCGGACCAGAGACAATTTAGAAATTATAAATTCCCAAATTGCCCCCGCCTGGAATCGAACCCGGGACCTGCCAGTTATAAGACCACAGCGCTCACCACTGCGCCAGGGAGGTCATCAAAAATTCTTCATTGAAATATAATTTAATGTACCGTTAGTCAAAAGCCTTTCCGTCCATAACAGGAAAGTTCGGAACGTAGGATCAAAGCAAAGTTGTCTGTCTCTAGAGATGAAATCTTAAGACGCCACTCTTACTCTGCTCGGACTCAAGATAGAGAAGACTACTAAAACGTGACAGATTTTATGTCAGAATTTAATTGAGTCTCAATAAATCTGAGCCTCGTCAGAGCATGTTCTTAGAATACCTAGGCTGATTTTATTTGACAAGATTTTATTAGGCAAGGTTTTATTGCGGAAATTGTGCTCAAGATTTCGTTATTTCGTCGTATTTTTCACTGAATGGCGAATTGCTGTGGTTTAAAATGGTACACGCTTATAGTACAGACTACAGAGTTCTTCTTAAACATATCTATATGTTTAAGAAGAGACCTGTAGCAAATCTGTGTCGCGAAAAAAATATAGCGAAAACGCTGAACACTATATTAGCCATGCTGAACATGACTATAATTCCCCTTTCCTCTCCAGACTGCACCCTAACCGTTGATCATTTTAAATGCTTGTTTTTAATTGTTATCTCTTTTGTCCTCACAGATGTCCCGATAACATGGTCACAGTCGGTGCGAAACGCGTCCCTGCCGTGCGTGGTGCCGGAGTGGACGCGCGTCCAGCCGCGGAGGCCGCCGCCGCCGCTCGACGATGACCAAGTCCGGACTAGGCCCTTCACGTGGTTCAGAGTTACTTCGACACGGGAAGAGGTCATCAGCAAACGGTGAGTTCACTACGAATTGATGGCTTATTACCGGAGCGCCGCCGCCGCTCGACGATGACCAAGTCCGGACTAGGCCCTTCACGTGGTTCAGAGTTACTTCGACACGGGAAGAGGTCATCAGCAAACGGTGAGTTCACTACGAATTGATGGCTTATTACCGGAGCGCCGCCGCCGCTCGACGATGACCAAGTCCGGACTAGGCTCTTCACGTGGTTCAGAGTTACTTCGACACGGGAAGAGGTCATCAGCAAACGGTGAGTTCACTACGAATTGATGGCTTATTACCGGAGCGCCGCCGCCGCTCGACGATGACCAAGTCCGGACTAGGCCCTTCACGTGGTTCAGAGTTACTTCGACACGGGAAGAGGTCATCAGCAAACGGTGAGTTCAATACGAATTGATGGCTTATTACCGGAGCGCCGCTGTCGCTCGACGATGACCAAGTCCGAACCAAGCCCTTCACGTGGTTCAAAGTTACTTCGACACGGGAAGAGGTCATCACGAAACGGTGAGTTCACTACGAATTGATGGCTTATTACCGAAGCGCCGCTGTCGCTCGACGATGACCAAGTCCGGACTAGGCCCTTCACGTGGTTCAGAGTTACTTTGACACGGGAAGAGGTCATCACGAAACGGTGAGTTCACTATGGTTTGATTGGCGTATTACCGTAGCGCCGCTGCCGTTCGACAATGATTAAGTCCGGACCAGGCGTTTCATGTGGTTCAGAGTTACTTCAACACGGGAAGAGGTGATCACGAAGTTCACTAACGTTACATTGGCGTATTATGGCGTTTAACGTTCCGGCACGATGGCGTGTAGAAGCCGTTTAGGGGTATGGGTTGAATGCACACTGCCACAACTTTCCTAGGTAGCCCGCTATCATCTTAGACTGTATTGTCACTTATCAGTTGAGATCGCAGTCAAGTACTATCTTATCTTGTCATCGAATAAAAAGTCTGTATTGTTTGTTGGCAGCATCTCCCACAATGGCACGCTGGAGCTGGTGCGCAAGAGTGCGGGCACCAGCGAGGGCGTGTACCAGTGTGCCGCCGTGCAGCAGGCAGGCCTGGTGCTCGGGTACCCGGTCAACCTCAAGTTTTCATGTAAGTTCACAACACAATTTCACCCTCACCACCTGGGTGCCTGGAGCATTTCCACCATCCATTGTACCAGACCTTTATTTCCACGTACTAAGAAACTGTGGAACCAATTTCCTGCGACGGTGTTCCCACTAAATTACAACATGGGGTTATTCAAGGGGCGGACTAACAAATTCCTGAAAAGCTGGCAACGCATTGGTGGTACCTCAGGTGCTACAAATGTTCATGGGTGGCGGTAATCACTTATCATCAGGTGACTGCTCGTTTGCTCGCTAAAAATATTTAAAAAAAGTTCATTTACTGAACCTACGGAACTCTAAAAAACAGTTAAGTAGCGCAGCATGTTTTCACAAAACCGCTGTATTTTCTAAATGTATCCACATAATAAGACCTCTCCACTGGCTCGTAATAGAAACAGCCCTTGATGTATTGCCTCCTTTGTACATGCATGTAAAATAATGAAAAACGCGCAGAGAATTCCAATGAAGCCCCGCTACCCCCCGCCCCGACTCCGCCTCCCCGGAGCGCTCCGGTCAGCCGTATACAGGGTGTAAGGGACACCATAACCAAAACTTTGTGAATGCACACACTTAATGCCTATAATGAAATTACTAATGCCACTCATCTAGGAAATGAACGACGTTTTTAACGCTATATCAAAAACTACAGCAGTATGGAGAATACCGATAGGATGAATCGATTGAGAATTTTTTCTTAGTAAGATAGCATTAAAAATAGTATTTGGTTAACGACGTTATAGCTTGAAGAGGACAGAACAAACGCCGATACCTACACTCGGAATCATGTACTGAATCCCTGGTTTTAGTTTTGGTTAGGTACTGTGTCCCTTACACCCTGTATAAAATAGAATATGATAAAATGTTTTGTTTGTAGGGTTTGTAGGAATATGGGTAGCATAATATCTTTATAAGATCATAAATTTAAACAACATGAAGGCCGCATATTCAGTCAGATGATCACTGATGATGATTTCTGGTGGGAGGTTTTAGCCGTGGCTAGTTACCACCCTACCGTCAAAGACGTGCCGCCAAGCGATTAAGCGTTCCGGCACGATGGCATGTAGAAATCGATAAGGGAGTATGGGTTGAATCTGCACTGCCATACCCAATCCAAGTTAGCCCGCTACCAGCCGGGCTTACCCGCATAGACTTCATCGTCACTTATGAATGATCAGGTGAGATCGCAGTCAAGGACTATCTTGTCAACGAATAAAAAAAAATGACATGTCTGCTGATTACATCGAGGTGATGATGATATACAAAAATCTTAAGGGCTGATTTCGTCAACGTAAGATACTTGGCGGTTTTAAATACAACAAACATTGTCAAATATCTCGACATTACATTTTGCTGACTTAAAAAAAAACTTGTTAAAGAACGATTCTTACAAGTTGTATCACTTGTATAGAAGAGGCGTTACTTTGCGAAAATCCATCATGAATGTACACAAGGAACGAGTTTTCTGCTTTATCTACTGAAATCCATGACTTTTTCCATTACTCACACTTGATAGGATTAATGGGAACGGTTTTTGCTTTCAGTGAAAAAATGAGTGAGCACATGACGTTAATTTTTTTTCCACAAAATTTAGGAGATGTTAGTGATGAACAGGGTGAGAGGTTTCATCCTTAATATGGAACAACGTTCCCAAGGTTGATTGGACCCAGGGATGTTGGGAGACTACTGTTGTTTGCTCATGAGAGAGAATGACCAAGATTTTAAAAGAAAATCACTTTATGCTAAGAAAAAAATGAAGCTAATTTTTTTTAATTTAGTAAATTTGTTCATTCTTTAAAAATAGCTTTTTTAAACAAATATATTTTTTTTGTAAATCTTGTAATATGAATTTATTTTTTCAAATAAATAGCAAGACGTACTTTTTTAACATTAACTAAAAATCCTGACGTGATGGTGAAATTCTGTTATCAGATTTAGCTTCGGCATAAGCTTTTTACCCAGGATACAATATTCTCGTTTCTGTTGCGAACCAAAACTGTTTTTTTATAGAGTAGTGTAATTAAATTGACGAAATAAATGAAACATTTAATAGAATTATTTCACAAAGCAATCGTCACAGATTTTCATTCCTTATTAAGAGTATACAAAGTTCGTCGGTTGCGAGAATTCCCGGATTCCCAATCGCCTCAGGGAATTTTGTTTTCCTTAATTAAAATGACAAGAATTCGGTAAATATCTATAGAGATTCAATTTATTAGGTAACCCACGTCTTTGTACAAAAATATTCCATTCATTTTGTAGATCATTGAATCATTTTATTTTAGGTTACTCGATAACAATTTTTTAATCGACTTCCAAAAAGGAGGTTATTTCTTCCCGACTATCCGGAATATACTCGTAGCACAGGAATTTGTCTTATGGCGTGGTATGGACGCTGGTCAAGCCACTTTGACCCAAGTAGTTTATGGGATGGGTGGCTGATTTTGAAGGTTTTTATTTAGGCTTTTCGTTTCAACATTTGATGAAAATAATCAATTAATCATTAAAACGAGAGTCAAAATCCTGGTCTCTTAATACAGCCTGGGAACTCACCGCATTTCAAACAAAATCCTTAAATAACTTTATGTTATTAATGGAAAGATGTCACGACCCTCGGAAATGATAAACGCAAACAGACGCAAACGAAGAAAGAGTTATCTGGTGGTTTTTAAAACTGCTTAAAATTTTCCTTTTTAGGGTTCCGTACCCGAAGAGTAACCAACGGGACCCTATTCCTAAGCCTCCGTTGTCCGTCCGTCTGTCTGTCAGCGAGCTGTATCTCATGATCCGTAATGGGTAGAAAGTTGAAGTTTTCGGAGAATGTGTATTTCTGTTGCCGCTATAACAACAAATAATAAAAATAAATTACAAATTAAAGGAGGCTCTCCTACTAGAAACGTGGTTTTTTCGGCGTTTTTTGGTACGGAACCCTTCGGTTATTTGATTTTAGGTTAAGTATAGGTTTCCCATGAAAAGATTCGTCCCCCTGGTGAAAAGGACCTGACTCAGCAACTGTTCCTCCGCTAATGCCACTAACGATGATTGTCGAGATCCATTCATGCACATACACTGCTTCATATACCTACTGTACATACCTATACTACTCATATGCCTATTGCAAATACCTATACTATTACCACAAAGTAAGATAATCACACTATCACATCACATCACATCACACTAATATTATAAAGCCGAAAGTTTGTATGTGTGTGTGTGTGTGTGTATGTTTGTTACTCTTTCACGCAAAAACTACTGAACTAATTTGGCTGAAATTTAAAATGGAGATAGATTATACCTTGGATTAAAACATAGGCTACATTTTATCCCGGAAAATCAAAGAGTTCCCGCGGGATTTTAAAAACTAAATTCACGCGGACGAAGTCGCGGGCATCAGCTAGTCTATACTTAATCACACTAATCACACTATCACACTAATATTATAAAGCCGAAAGTTTGTATGTGTGTGTGTGTGTGTCTGTATGTTTGTTACTCTTTCACGCAAAAACTACTGGACCGATTTGGCTGAAATTTAAAATGGAGATAGATTATACCTTGGATTAAAACATAGGCTACATTTTATCCCGGAAAATCAAAGAGTTCCCGCGGGATTTTAAAAACTAAATTCACGCGGACGAAGTCGCGGGCATCAGCTAGTCTATACTTAATATTAATATAATAAAGCGGAAGAGTTTGTTTGTTTGTTTGAACGCGCTGATTTCTGGAACTACCCGTCGGATTTGAAAAATTCTTTTTGCATTTGTTAACCTAATTCTTGAGGAAGATTGTAGTCTATTTAACATCACAGTACGATCCTTAGAAGCCGAGCAAAAAGAGAGAAAGTAAGAAAAACGCTAAGCGAAAACGAATTACGAAAAGGGAAATGAGAGGCGGTGGCCGAGAACGGTCAACGACAAGAGCCGAACCGAAGGCTACTTTTCATTCTGGACAATCAAAGATTTTTAAATACACGTAGGATTGTTAAAAACTAGATCTACGCGGACGAAGTCGCGGGCAACAGCTAGTAGAGAATATAATAGGTCCTCTCCGGTCTCCAGAGCGACACATACATACATAAATAGACTAATAAACACACTACACACCGTCCTTTGCATTGCGCAGTCGGGTAAAAGATCATGAGGAGTTTAGCTCAGTTCAAAATAAACCAAAGTACAGATACCATCAGAACGATTACACAAGTACCTTGTCCAAGTTCCCGTTTTAATTGTATTACGCGAATACTTGTAGTACTCGGGGCTGTAGTACCGCGATCAAAGCCAGTATTGATTGAGGCCGATATTGGTGCTTCGAGTGCCGATTCATTAGTTTAACCTCAATTTGACGCGCTGCTTAAATTATCATGCCATAGTTTATTCATACCCTCGATCAATAATGTACCTGAGTCTTCTTGTTTGTGCTAGTTGTCCACTGCTGGACAACTGTCACTTGACGAACTAGATCGCTTTTCATACAAGATAAGACAAGATAGTCCGTTACTGCGATCTCACCTGATATTAAACGATGCAGTCTAAGATGGTAGCGGGCTAAGTGATTAAACTCATTTCTGATTCTGGCTTCCTTTCTGATTTAATCACGTAAAGGAAAACCGAGTATACTAGTTCACCTTGAACTTTGCGTGCTCTCCAAGACACGGGGGTGACGGGTGTATCTTACACCGTCAGCTTCCCAACTACTGCTCCTGGGAAATTCTTGTCAGAAAACCCAATGGCTTTAATTTTTGACCAGATTCAGGACTCGAATGATGAAGTCCTGGGATCTTATGATCTGCAGGAAACATGCTACTAATACTAGTGGTTCGCCCCGAACTGAGACCTCGCGATATCCCATAATTCCCAAAAGTTTTAATTATATATTGTAATAATTAACTTTTAACATTAGACGCAATAAAAAAAATAATAGTTGACATAAAACTGTTTTACTGACACAGCGCCATCTATTAGCATTATAGTGAAGCTATTAGCTTCACTATAATGCTAATAGATGGCGCATTAAAATTAAATAATTTCGTTTCTTTATAACATTTATCTAATTTTAGTATTTGTTGTTCAAGTACAGGATATAACTGAATTTTCAACCAAGTTTCACGTTCTAATATTCAGTAATTCAGAAGTTATAGGGCTCTGACAGACATTTAGATGGACACACTTCTCTGTCTAGTAGGCAAGCGCCCTAGTTGACTCAGAGAACTCGCTTCGCTCGTTCAATAATAAACCAAGGAAAGTACTCCTGGTAGTATTCAGTGATAGTCAAAGCGATCAAGGAAGGATCGATTGAGCCAATGTTTTGGACATCGAGTGCCGCTTCATTGGCCTTAATTAGGCAGACGGCTAAATGAGGACATAATTTATTCATGCGCAACGCACGGGGACAAAAATGCACTTCAGTTTTGCATTCTGACACGATTTAGGGTATTTTACTCTTTTTTGAAAAGTGTCTGAAGATCCTAAGGCTTTTTATTTAATCGATAAGTACCAATAAAATACATTTAAAAGAATCAATGAAATTATGAATTTTTCTCATGAAATAGGATTCATGGATTATAAAAAACTAAAATATTTTTCAAATTTCGAGATTGATATATATTTATTTTAATAAAATAAATCTGTCAAATACAGCAATCGGCCATATTGGATTGAACACCAATAAGAGCGATACGTCACATCCATTTTCAAACTATAAGTAGGTACTATAAGAAAACATAGAAATGACGTCACGAACGACGCCATGACACCGTCGAGCGTTTTTGTGTGAATTTTAAAAAAATGGCAATTTTATCTACTAAACATTTTTAAGCTATTGCATAGCTTCTATCGCGGGCCAGCGTGGAGACCGAATCCAGAAATTCCGTAACGAAAATAACCTGACACGGGACTCCTCTACGGTGAGCCGCTAGATGGCGTTGATAAAAAATGCTATGCAATAGCTTTACCGCGGCAGTCCCCGAGTGCCACACGTCTTTTTTTTTTGCTGAAATAAGATATTTTTTTCGATAATTATGTAGTAGACCTACTTCCGAACATTAATATCAAACAGATTTTCAAAATCGGTCATCATGCTACAGATATTAATATTTGGAATGTATGATGTTGATTCATATTCCCTTACCAACTTCATATCCCTTCCAGCCGATTACAGGCTCCCGGTAAACAGTAGGATGTTACTCACTGAATCCGGCCAAGCGTGAAAAGAGTTGATGTATTAAAAGGTTATTGTTATCTTAAGAACAGGATACCTACCATATTGATGTTCTGAATAGGAACATGTAGAATTGTTGATAGCATACATTGCCTATGTTCAATTTGACTTATTATTACTATTATATTGGAAAGATAGAAAGAAAATGTTAGACGATATTATTCCTCGAATACATTTATGTCATGGACATTTTTAGCAGCGGTTCTGATATTTGAAAGAAAGAAATACTTCTAAAAAAATTCCCAATTCAAAATCATTTTTATTTAACCTAACCTGTAGATCTTATGACAAGTCACAATTTTACCAACGGTTCGTGAAGCAAATTTATTAGAGAAGAACCCTGACCCCTAAACTAGTAAAGCCCCTAAGGGCGAACTCCAAATAATAAGATGTGTGTGCTTCTTGTTATCTATCATACATACACACACACACACACGCATTCACACGCACACACACACGCATGCACACGCGTACGTACACGCACTCGCATACACACACCTATGACCTTGTAATATTAAGTTGTATAAACGCTGTTGATTAATAAAAAAAAAAAAACGAGGAAGAAGCTGACCCTTCTCGACACAGGTTTCATGTCAAGGCTGAGCCGACCTCAGCTGGCGGATAAGGGCGAATTGGAACGAATTAGGCTGGTTAATGGACAGCGTAATTGGATCCAGCGGTATGAGTAAACAATTGAATTACCTTAAACCTATACTACTGTCGCCATTGGGGCAATTTAGTACCCCGATGTGTATTATTTCTTCGAGCTATGTGTCCCGGCCGTCGCCACCTCAGCCGCGGCCCGCGACTCGATTGAAATACTCAGGAGCTCATATTGCGACCTCGTATAAGAAAACTTAGCGTTGGAAGTACGTACCCTCTGGGTAAACGCTTAGCAAGCAAGCAATTTAGCGTTCTGGCACGATTCTATTATATTCTAATTTACCTGATGCATGGGTGCTTTCCTATCCTTATGAAGTTAACGCTATAGCGTAGCAGTATACTGCTAGTCGCGTCATAAATCACAACTTCTATGAGCCATTTCCATTACGCGTTGTGTATGCCGAAGCCTTACAAGCCGTGTAAAAGAAGGAAAGTAAAACAGGAAATAATCACAACTGTAAGAATAGGAAAAACCCACAATGGAGGCTAGACAAAGACGGCCGAGTCCGGTGAACAAAGCTTGTCTTACAAAGCACGCTGCACCGTGCGAGGGAAATAATATCGGAACTCTGAAAATGTCGCCTTTTGATAGTGTGGTCCGTAAAATACGGAATTGTTATGATATTTTTTTTATCTGACTAAGCCAAAATGAAAGGCAGGAAATATATATACTTGTGTGACTATTTACGTACGTTTCCATGCAACTTTGTCATTATGAAATTCACTAACTAATAAATGTCTTTTTACACATTGTTTTTTCTGTAATGAGTAAGAGTGAAAATGAAAATAACCAGCTTTTTCGTCCCGAAAATTAAAAATGCTACTTTTATTTGTAAAGTTCTACACCAAAATGTTGCTGGCTTTTTGTCAAAAAAAGATTTAATTGAAATTATGATAGAAGAACTAAAGAACCCAGAAAAAATTGATATCTTATGTTTCACAGAAACTTTTATTCCTAAGGGACATGAAAGTAACTTAAAACTTAACGGCTATGTACTAGCGTCACATTACTCTAGAATAAAGAAAAGAGGTGGTGTTAGTATATTGACAGCAGAAGGGATTATATCGAAAAACTTAGAATACCTTAATAGTTTAAGTGAACCTGAAGCATTTGAATGTTGTGGTATAGAATTAGTGGACAAAAATCTTTTCATCATCTGTATTTACCGGACACCAAATTCCGATGTCAATATATTTCTTGAAAAACTAAGGATGGTGTTTCACAAATACTGTAAAAAAAATAGGAAAATTGTTATCGCAGGTGATCTTAATATAAATACATTGCATTGCAATAAGGTTTCTGAACAATTACAGCAACTAGCACAAAATTTTAACTTTAAGTTACACATTAATCTACCAACTAGGAAAAATACATGCATTGACCATATTATAAGTAATATTGATGGAGCTGTAGGTACATTACACAATTGCGATATTTCGGACCACAATACTGCACAACTCTTAAGCTTCGCATTTGATAACCTTAAAACAAAAATATCAATGTTCAGATATAAAAGAAATTGTAGCAATTATAATATTAATATATTTAAAAATTACCTAAGAAGTTTGTCTTTCAATGAAGTTTATAAAGAAAATAACTTCAATAGAGCATTTAACAATTTTCACTCATTGATAGCGCTGTTATATAAACTTTGTTTTCCCAAAATAAAGATAAAATGCCCGCAGCTTAGTGGAAAGCCAAAATGGTTAACTAAAGGTATTCGTATAAGCTGCAAAACAAAAAGGACACTAAGATATTTAGCATTAAAAAACAATGACGACAACAATAAGAATAATTATAATAAATATGCAAGAACATTAAAATATTGTATTACTACAGCAAAAAAACTCAGTAATACTAATTATATTGCAAAAAGTAAAAATGTATGTTATGCCACGTGGAATATTATTAAAAATGAGATGAAAAATAGCAGCAGCAATACCTGTATAGAGTCAATATTAGTAAATAATAATGAAATTACTGACGCTAAAGAAATAGCAAATACTTTTAATGATTACTGGGTAAACTTGACAAACAGTAGTGACAAAAATTTAACAAAGCATGATGTTAAAACTAACACAATCCATAATTTTAATAAATCAGGAAATAGCCTTTTTCTCACTCCAGTAACAAATGCCGAAATGATAAAACTAGTTAAATCATTGCGGAATACTAAAGCTGTAGGCTATGATGAAATTCCTACAGAAATAATCAAGATATGTACAGATGAATTAGTACCAGTTTTAACGCACTTGGTCAATTTATCGTTCCAAAGTGGTGAATTTCCAGAAGCCTTAAAAGTATCGGTTGTCAAGCCACTACATAAAAAAGACGACAAGAAAAATCTCAACAATTACCGTCCGATCACGTTAGTGCCTATTTTCTCAAAAATCTTCGAAAAAGCCATGTGTGAACGATTATCTAAATTCCTGACTAAAAATGACATAATAAATAAACAACAATTTGGATTTCAAAAAAACAAATCCACGACTTTAGCTGCTTTCCAACTGACTAAAATGGTTTCAGAAAACATAGACTCTAAAAAACCTACATGTGTCATATTCTTCGATATGAGTAAAGCGTTTGACTTCGTATCGCACACAATTTTATTACGTAAGTTAGAAGGAAATGGTATCAGAGGACCAGCAATCAGTTGGATGGAATCATATCTTAGAAATCGTAAGCAATGTGTAGAAATAGATTCTGTTGACGATAATGGTACTATAATAGCTCAAAAATCTAACTTTAAATACAATAGAAGGAAGCGTCCACAAGGAAGCGTCCTTGGGCCCTTATTATTCTTAATTTATATCAATGACCTACCGTGTGTGACAAAATATGATTGCTATTTATTCGCAGATGACATATCAATAATCATGACATGTAATAAAAATGACGATATTAATAATTATGAAAATGACATTAATAATGAAATTATCGCTATAGTCAATTGGCTTCAGAATAATAACCTCCAAGTAAATATTAAGAAAACCTCCTACATGCAGTTCAGTTTAAGTGACCGATCGAACAATTTTAATCTTAATATAAACTATAAAGATTCAGCAATTGAAGAAGCACAGCATATTAAATTCTTAGGATTAGTACTAGATAAAAATCTTAAATGGAAAGAACACGTTGGGATGGTATGCCAAAAAATCCATCGATATGTATATGTATTATCCAGATTACGTAAAACTGCCTTACCAAATACGGTCCTTGCTGCTTATCATGGTTATGTCGCCTCCGTGCTTCGATACGGTCTGATACTTTGGGGAAACTCCAGTGAAGCTAATAAAGCATTCATAGCACAAAAAAGATGTTTAAGGGCCATGACAGGAACGCACTATCTAGATTCGTGTCGACCACTATTTCAAAGATTAAAAATTCTTCCACTTCCGTGTATGTATATTTTCGATATTTGTGTATTTGTTAAACAACATGAGCACCTATTTAAAAAGGCACATGATTTATATCCGAGAAACACCAGAAACAGGGATCGTTTATTACCAACATATAGGGCAAAAAATGCAGCTTACGGTAAAAATAGTTATGCCATGTGTATAAAAATATATAACAAACTACCCCCAGGCTTAAGTCAGTTAGCACTACCACGGTTTAAGAAAGATCTTTTTACATGGTTGTTGAATAAATGTTTTTACTCTATAAATGACATGCTGACATAATAATTTAATTCTAACCAATTTTTGTTTATGACATTTAGTAACTAAATAATATTTTGATTGACTAGATAATTGTATAAATATTTGCATGCCAGAAATGGCCGATAACATTGATACATTGATATAATATACCCAACCACCTTTTGTACATGTTTTCAAGCAAATAAAGAATATTATTATTATTATTATTATTATTGAAAAATGTTTAAGGTTTCAGCTTGAGGGCTCCTAATAGTGACTTGGCAAGCGCGTTGGGATGCTTAGGGAGTCGATCCTTAGAGAGTAAGATCCTTTAAGATGTTTTAGAGAGTAGTTATGGACTTTTGTGCAATATTTTAAGTGCATGCTAACATCTTGGACGTTCGCACGCCGGTCAATAGCGAAATTCTAGCAACTAACGGTGTCCAAGTCGTGGCTCTATAAAATTACATTTCGCAGAAGCTGCTCACTTGAGGTGGGCAAAAAAGCCACCGCTTTCGTAAACATCCATTGTGAACGGACCGTGAAAGGAAAATGTTTGAAGATTAAAGATATTTGCGCTGACATGTACAAAAAGTGCGCTAGATCAGTTAGGAATTTGATATCTGTTCAATTCAAATAGTCCTGCCTTGGTACGTGTAGGTGGCCTCTGGTTGTTGGCTGATAGAGCTTAAGATTTTAGACTGATTTCGTGGTTTAGGGACATAATTATAATGTACTAAACCCCCCTAACCCCCCCCCCCCCCCCAATAGGAGGGGGGGGGTAGGGGTTTGGTTTTTTACCCCCCTATTGGCTGAATTTTCAAAAATCCTTTCTTACCGTATGACGCCTATACGTCATAAGAGCTGTATGACTTTCAGCCCGATCCGTACCAGTGCTTTTGGCTTTACGTTGATAGATCATTCAGTCAGTCACCTTTTCCTTTTATAAATTCAGATTATACAAGTACGTACCACGATAAGTGTTTCAGTTGGAGCTGTCGAAATATTTTTCGATCCAGTTGCATAGACCGTGGTCACGAGGTGATTGCAGAGTTGCGAGACGTCAGTTTGAATATGTCACGGGTAGAACGATCTACCCGCTATGACGTCTCGCAAAAAAGTAAAACATTTATTTGGATAGAGTTTAAACAGCCTCATAATTATATATCTATATCTATCTTATATATATAAAAATGAATCCCTATTTCCTTGGTAATCGCATCACGCGTGCACGGCTGGACCGATTTCGCTAATTCTTTTTTTATTGTGTTTGTTATTGTTAGGAGAAGGTTCTTATGAAAGAAAAAATTAAGAAAATTGCGCGGAAAATTAGAAAATTTAAGAAATATTAACCACCATATTAAATTATTTCTAATGTAATCGCTTTTACAATTCAAACTTTTTTGATGTAATCTTATGGCGTTTGACATAACATTGACAGAATGCGTGCTGCCAATTTCGTCAAAGAGGATGTAAAAAACTTAAGACAGGACAACGTCTTCGGGTCCGCTAGTACTGAATATATTTAATTTTCTTCAGTTTGACTGGGGTCTACGGTTTGTTCATGACAACTCGACAACTCGACCCAAGTTTAATGTTCCAAACAAACATAAAATAAATACTGAAAAAAAAAACACGTGACCGTCATTACGTAATTTGAATTTTTTCTTTCGGGATTAAAGTTTTTTCAGACCAGACAGAAGGAAAACAGTTTTCCCATTTTTGATTTAGTTCTTCGACTTAATTTTATAAAATGACATGTTACCTAAATATAATAATTAATTTCTTCTTTTAAGTAACTAACGACTGTCTAAGCTTATGACTCACTAGAATTTATGTGAATCATAAAAAAAAAAAATTATTAATTTTTTTTTTTAAAGAGCAACCGCCGAGTTTCTTGCTGGTTCTTCTCGATTGGAACGGCATTCCGAACCAGTGGTAGATTCATTTGATTATTCGAAAGCACTTTGTAAAAGTTTATTTGAATAAAAAACTATTCTATTCTATTCTATTCCAGATATCGGCAAGCAGTTCTTGAGCCCGCCGACGGACACGATAGCGTACCTGAACCAGCCCCTCTCCATACCCTGCGTCATCAGCTCGGGACCCCCAGCCTCCATAACCTGGATGAGAGATGGCCGGCCTCTCCCCCTAAATAATAGGTAATCACCCTTTTTAACCCTCGAAGATAAAAGAGGGGGCTTATAAGTTTTTTTTAATTCGATGACAAGATAGCCCTTGACTGCGATCTCACCTGATGGTAAGTGACGATGCAGTCTAAGATGGTAGCGGGCTAACTTGGAAGGGGTATAGCAGTGTAAATTTAACCCATACCCCTAATCGGTTTCTACACGCCATCGTGCCGGAACGCCTTTGACGGTATAGGGTGATAACTAGCCACGGCAAAAGCCTCCCACCAGACCAGACCAGAGACAATTTAGAAATTATAAATTCCTAAATTGCCCCTGCTGGGAATCGAACCCGAGACCTCCCAGTTATAAAATCACAGCGCTCACCACTGTGCCACAGGGAGGTCGTCCAGGGAGCTTCTTAACGAATTGTCTGATTATGAAGTCGATTTTTCTACTTGAAAGCTAACTTAATCGAAGTCGATATTAGCCAAGCTGAACTTGAATTATTATTCTCCTCTCCCCTCCAAATAAGCGAATAGCTTGTGCTAGGAGTGGATACGACAATAATGCAATGGATGGGGCTCGAACCTGAGACCTTTCAGTTTTCAGTCCGCACCTTTAACCGTTGGGCTATTGAGTCTATTAATTTATATTTGATTGTAGCAATTTTCCATATTTTTACTTTTTTTTTCAGATACTACCTTTTGGAGAGCGAGTTACTTATCATAGACGTACAAAACGAAGATGCTGGAGCATACAGGTATAATCGTTAATCGATAACACTTACACTTGATTTAGCATACGTTTAAACCTCCAAACCCTAACTTATAGATATAACATCGGTTGGAGCAAATTCTTAGACGTCTATTCAGACGACTTCAACAACATATTTTATCAAATAAATGGTTTGAGATATACTTTCCGTTTCAACTTTTAAATGTCTCTGAAAAGTGTGTCTGTCAATTTATATATATACTATCATGTATTTTGTCTGGTGGGAGGCTTTGGCCGTGGCTAGTTACCACCCTACCGTCAAAGACATGCCGCTAAGCGATTTAGCGTTCCGGCATGATGGCGAATACTGAAGGTGCGGCGGCGCATCTTCCTCGCACAGCTACATAGCTTAGTATTGGTGGAAACGGTCACATATTTTCGTAGCGTAGATTTCACATCTTCGCAGCATAGCTGCATAGCACATCTCTGGTGGAAAAGCACCCTAATTCTACTTAATCAACAGACCATATCCAAAGACAACTGTGCTGTCACCCTTCAAAATATTCTATTGTACCTTTACAGTTCACAGAAACTTCCATTGCAATAATACCTATATTTGATTGTTATCAACAGGTGCATAGCAACAAACTCTAACGTAAACAAAAGTCGGACCAGCTCGGAAGGTCGAGTGAGAGTCATTGCACCTAAAGATGAAGATCCATCGTTTCTGCCGCTTCGTGTTGAGGAACAAATCGCGGTGCCCAGGGGAAGCAGAGTCGTGCTGCCGTGCGCTGTGACCGGCTGGCCTCGACCTAAGGTACCTACAACAAGATACAAGTCTGATCTTCTGCCATATGCCGCTCTGTTGGATGGTTAACTTTGCAATACTAAAAGAAAAATTAATATTTTGTTGTAATCCGCCATACCAGAAAAACTCTGTATGACAACACGCGCTGCCTGCGCCAACATCGTCGTTTCTCCAAAATGGCTGCATAAAATCTATGAATACTGAATCCCCGTAATTTCTACACTGCCATACCCGTTCCAAGGTAGCCCGCTACCATCTTAGACTGCATCGTCCATCATCAGGTGAGATCGCAGTCAAAGACTATCTTGTCAACGAATAAAAAAAAAAGATGCCCTGATATAGCAGAAGTTTCGTGAAGAGATGGAGATAAACATAATATAGGGATGAAAGTTGTTTATGACTGATACGGTTTCTTTGTATGTGGTGTCTCTTAAGGAAAACCACCGTGAAGATGAAGATGGTTTACTGAGACTATAATTATGGTGATTGATGGATGATTCAAATGTGAATGGTCAAACGATAATGAGATCTAATCGCCGCGCCGCGCCGCCAGTTTCGGTAGATGCCAGAACAAAAGTTTTGGGAGAAGAGGATTATTGGAAAAACCAAATTAATTAATTTTTCTTCCAGCTAAGATGGGAGCTGACACCTCCGGGAGAGAAGACAAGTGAGCTGGAATCAACAGAGGAAGTCCTAGTCCTGAACGACCTGGAGTATGACCAGGAGGGCATCTACACTTGTTCCCTTGAGGACTATCTCGACATGGTTAAGGTAATTTTGCCCTTGTTTTAGTCTGCGTTGAGTAGGGGGTTCAAAACTTCCAATTTTTCCGGGATCAAAGGAAGCTTAAGTTACTCTCCAAGTCTTCAACTACTTCAACTTTCTCCGTTGTTGCGTGATTGAAGGAAAAACTAAGAAAAACACTTTTAATTTCGGATAAATGCAATTACATTATTATTTCAGACATTCAACGTAACCATGACAGAGCCAGTCGTGATAACCCTTCCGCCGGCTTCGAAGGATGTGACGCGAGCAAGCACGGTCCGCTTTAACTGCACGGCAAGCGGGAGGCCTGAGCCGAACGTGACGTGGTACAAGAACGGGGAGAAACTCACTTTGGCTGGACGGGTAAGAGAAAAATTACCTCTCTTCTCTTTGACACACACTTAACCTTTCCGCCTGCGTTGAAGGACGTGGCTGGACGGGTGAGCGATATAAGCAATACTTCTCATTCATGTAGCCCAGACTTAGAAATAATCGATCGGCCAAAACTTCTTTGGTTGGACAGGGTTAACCAGGACGCAAAACGTCTTGGTGTAAGAAGTGGGAAGGCGAGCGGGAATGATAAAATGAGATACTCTATCTCATCTTATTATTCGCTCTGAAAAGTTGGTGATTACTTTTCAATCTCGATAACTCCAGCCTCCAAGGATCAAAATATTTTTTTTTTTAAACCTACCTACCTAACTGAACTTGACTAATATTCTCCTCTTCTCTAAATAAGCGGAAAGCTTATGTAAGGGGCCTATAGTACGCGTATCGAAGCATGAATTTTTCAGTTTTCTCTATAACGGGGTCGGGGCCAGGAGACTGCCCGTTTTGCAAAACTCGATGTGCAATTTTGTTTAGTCATCAGTTTAACTATATGAACCCTACTGGATTTTATTTCAGAGAAATCTGCGAAGTTCAGTGGATCGCAAGCGTTTGGAGCTGGTGATAAGCGGAGTAACGTCCGATGATGCAGGTACACATATTGAAATTATCAAATAGATATACAATTAAATATACAATTAGGTGTAGTGAAAACATTTGTGGGAGCATCTCGCTTTTCCGTAAACGCGTGAACGTTTCCCTTGCACGATCGATACACTGAGATAAATGTATGCCGTGAATTCAGCGCATAGTAAATTATAGTGTAATGATTATCACTTAAAGTACGGAGTATGCTGATATCATTTAAAAGTACGACGTTACTACGGTTGCTGCTGATAACGGTATATTATGATGACTAGTCACCATGGCTTTGGAAAGATGCGAATTCAATCAGTTTTAGAATTATGCACTTATACTAGAACAACGTCACGATTTTGACGATCGCAGTCGTTGACTGCGAACTTACCTGATGGTAAGTGACGATGCAGTTTAAGACGGTAGCGGGCTAACTTGGAACGGGTATGGCAGTGTAGATTCAACCCGTACCCCTTAATCGGTTTACAAACGCCATCGTGCCGGAACGCTAAATACGGCGGCACCTCTTTGAACGTAGGGCCACGGCTAAAGTCTCCCTACCACCAGACCAAAAATTCTTCAGGATTATTTTCTCAGTGTAAAGTAGATGTGCGTTTGTCTCAGGTGTATACCAGTGCTTCGCGTGGAACGGGCACTCGATGGCGTCGCGCTGGGCGCGGCTGGACGTGACGGGCGCGGGGGCGGACGCGCCGCGCGCCGTGACGTGCGCGCCCGTCGCCGCCGCCGCCGTGGCGCTGCGCTGGCTTCCGCCCGCCGACGCCGTCATGGCCTACACCGTTGACACCACCCCCACCGGTGAGCAGCCCACTACAGCCGACTGGAAGTAAATACATATTACTAACTTCGGCGCTGACCGGCATTGTTGCTGGCGTAAAGTAAAAAACTAGCACTTACAGACAGACTGACAAAAAAATTGTTTGTTCAAATAACTTTTTTTTACTTATTTTATACATTATAGGCATGACCATTATAACTGCTGATGGAAAGTGATGATATAGTCTAAGTGATGATATAGTGATGATCGCGGATTCGCTTTATATTAGGACAACGCCTAACGTTACATGTTTATACTACGCAGATAAGCATGGAGGTGCAATCACGGGGCAGCCTCACACTAACACCGAGGAGATAATTAAAGTCAGAGAGCCGTTAACACCCTACCTCTTTCAAGTAAGATACTTTTTATATTACCTGCCATGTTATACCTATCCGATTCATATGCCTTTTCTGGCAACACTTACGCCAGATGGGGACAGATAGATAGTTTTGAAGCAGTATGGTGCAACAATATGATGACACCCCTTGTTGGGCGCCACTTGTTGGGCGCCAGTAAAAGTTCATTGGCGCCCGATGTGGGGCGTCAATTGAATATTCTTCATTCCATATCTTTAAAGGAATATCAGTTGTAAAAGTAATCCATATTAAGTAAGTGCGTGTCTATCTGTCTGTCTGTTACCTTTCACACGTCCTCTTTCATTTTTAGGTACGTGCTTATATTCCAGTATCGGCTAAGAAGAACATCGCAAGCGACATGTCGGAAAACGTGCTGTGCCAAGGGCAGGGGGGTAAGTTATATCAACGATTCTCGTGTAAAATTAACGCTAAAACAAGGACCCAATTTTATGTCTAAAAGTTTTATTGACAATAATAATAGCTGTATACTTTCATATACTGGAAACTGTATAATTCATAGCCTGAAGGTTGGACCATAGTTATTACTTTTAAATATTGTCGCACCCAATTTTACTTACCTACACTGCAAGCTGAGACCAAACGGGGTACAATACCCGGAAGTAAGTGTACATTATAATAGGTACAAGTGTTATCTTCGACTTTGAATGCGTTGTCTCCGTCGCACGAATCCACAACCGCCTCATTTTTTTTTTATTTTTTTTTTATTCGAAATTGGCTTGCGCTTGACGACAATCAATACTAAATAGCACTGATGAGGTCTAGGTTGGAGCGAGCTTGCCTAGAAAATGCCTATTCACTCTTGCCTTAAAGGTACTCAAATTATAAGTGACAGGAAACACGGATGCTGGAAGAGTGTTCCAAACCTTAGCGGTTCTTATCAGAAACGTTGAATTGAAGCGTTTCGTTCGAATAGGTTGAATTTCCACCACATAAGGATGTCAACGCTCACGACTTCTCGCAGTTCTGTGGTGAAAAGGTGAAGGAGGAACTAGGTTGTGAATAGGAATAAGTGACAGAGACGATGCTCTAGAGGTCAAGACTGGCCGATATTCTCTTTTTGGGGCTGGATCATTTCATCTATTAGATGATGGCCTAAGCCTTTCTCATTTTGAGAAAAACCCAGGCCTTCCTCAGTTGACTAGTCGGCCAGCGATGGAATGAGATGTTGACTGTAGATTATTGTGCCTCAAACCTTAAAGTCGCTCACAACTTTGAATAGTAACCCTTAATTGCCTTTGAGACGTTGATGAGTTACTGATGATGATCAAAGTCACCATTTCCACAGTGCCAATTAAACTGTCGAAGTTGGAAGACGACAAGATTCTGGTGTCGTGGAAGCAGTTCGCAGACCAGACCCCTGGTGTTGTGGAGTGGATCCTGCAGTACAAGCCTGATGATGGAGCTGGTGATACTCCGGAACACAACATCACGTTGGCGGCTCATGTCACTAACTATACATTGACGGGTAAGCAAATGTTTTTGTAACAGTAGAATACTGTTCAAGTAGTCAAGGGCAAGTAGGCAATGGTAAAAAGCGTGGATATAACTCCCATCAGCATCCAATCCAATATGTTTTTATAATTTTATTTTTAACTGTATACTTCCCAGGTGGTCCCATTGTCATCAGGTCAGGATGTGATGATGAGATCCTTGAGAAATCGAGGGAACTCTTCAAATTTTATGGGCACAATTTATTAACAATATATTTTGTAGTTGAAGTCTGTTTTGTAAGTTATTTAAATAAAAAACTTCCTATTCGATTTTTTGAAATATCCTGGTAAGACAATATTTAATAAAAATTTTTAGCTCCCGAATCCCAGCCGCTGCGAGTGCGGCTGCTAGGCTCCAGGACCTCGGAATGGCTGCTTCAGAACCTGACGCTGGTACCGTGGACTTCCACCACCGCCGCCGGGCAGGATACCGACGATGGGTGAGGGTCTGGTCTCCAAGACTACCACGTTTTACTTAACTTATCAGGAAATTTCGTACTCTTTCAGAAAAACAATTATTATATATGCGAGTACACCAGGGGATGGAGAAATTTTATCCGTTATCACACATTAAAGTATTCGTGCAGCGTGATCTACCTATTCGGTCAAAAAAGGTTGTTTGCTTAGTTTTCTTCTGAAAGACTACGAAGCTTTCTATCGAATATTCTGCAAATAGTCAATATCCTCGATTCTGGTAAAACATTTTTTGGATTAAAAAAAAATTTTTTTTTTTTACATTTTTTCGACTTTTTAAGTCAACGCATACTTACATCGATGCATACCAAACTTATTTTGTTCGTCAAATTGTTAAGTATCAATTATCCACATAAAAAAAAGTTCACCACGCATGGCTAGGCTTCTAATGTTATTAGCTCCTGGTATATCAACTGTTATTCCTCTTCCAAGTTAATCCGTCTCCATCTTAGCCCCTGCATGGTTACATACAGATCGTAGATCAAGAGCTAAATTAAAAAAGTTTGATTTGTATGATAAGGTGGGGTGTATGATTTTTTTTCATGATACAGTGAGGTGAAGGTGATTCCTCAAGACTTGGAGGTGACTGAGGTCAGAGAGAGGAGCTTCACACTGCGCTGGCAGTGTGAAGACGCGACGAGATACACGTTTTTAGTCTGTGTGAGGAGGGTCGATGGAAATGACGACTGTCAAGAAAGGTTGGTTAATTTTTTTTTAGCTTTTAGCTTATGAGCTGAATTCAGGATACAAATTCAAAAATAATTCAAAAAATTTTGCTAAAACTTCAGTGATGTCGAAAAATCATCGATACCATGATGTATGCGGACTTAGCGGATGGTTAAATAGGCATTTTTGAAAATTCAACCTCTAAGAGGGTAAAATGGGGGGGGGGGGGAATAATATGCCTATCTTGTCGGATTAATGCGTAGGTATGTTAACGGTGAAAGAAAACATTGTAATGAAACCTGCATGCTTGAGAAACTAAAACCGATAAAAAAAGAATAGTACATAGTAGGCAACCAATAGGTCGACATACATGGCTGTTAATTTTTTTCCAGTTACGAGACCAGTGCAAAAATAGAAGGGCTCCAACCAGATAGTAAATATGAAGTGCGAGTGCAGGTTCGAGTCCCGGGCAGGGCACTCGGGGGAGCATTTACAGCACCCTATTTTGTTACCACTCTGTCTAAAGGTTCGTTAATACTATAATTTTTATGTAAGTAACTACCTAATGCTTTACCCTTCTCCGTTTTACCCTTTTTTGAACGCTGGATAATGCATTAAGTCTCCCACCTGCCAGGCAAGTACTTTCATTTGGGGTTTCCGAGTGCCACATGTTTGCGAAATGTGAAATTGTTTATTGCAAAACATCACCATCATCACCTTCAATCGGCACCAGATCAATGGACTGACGTGATTATTTGCCTGGGTAATATACCTAGTCGAGGATCTAGAAAGCGACATATTGTCTAATTTTAATGATGAAAAACAAAAGGTTCCTGTGAAATTTTTAAAAACCTAATTTCACACGACGTCGCGGGAAAAGGAAATTACAAAGGACCTGGAAAGTGAAAATGCTACTTTTTATTCTGACAAGAAAAATGAACTCCGCGTGGATGAATGTCACGGCCAAAATCTAGAAAGTGGCTCATATATACGAGCGGCAGGTTGTCAACGGCAAAGGCAACTACAGCCACGACACGTAGTTGCCCTGTCGTTGACAACGTGACGCTCGTATATGCAAGCTTGGGCTTATTGGGCTGATTTGTTTAATTTGACATCCTGCCCATATATGAGCTCTAAAACTACAAAATGTTAAACCATTGTCCACAGGACCGCATCGCTTCAAGGACCTCAAGTACAAGTACGTGAACGCGAGCGCGATCCGCGTGTCGTGGAGCGACGCGCCCGCGCGCTACACCGTGTACCACAGCGCCGAGCTCAAGCTGCCCGTGGAGCAGTGGGCCGCCGAGGAGATCGTGGGCAACACTGTACTTGTGAGTTAGCGATACTTTAGAAGTCAAGTACGCGAGCGCGATCCACGTGTCGTGTAGGTACTACAGTGCCGTTACGTATGAGTTCACGATAGCTTAAATTAATGTTAACAGAAAAACCGAAATACGTATTCATTTCATACATGCTCTAAATTGGGTGCCATTGTCTGTTGTGTTGACATTTGGTATGCCGAGTTTCGTAATATGTCATTTTGAATGTATAACAAAGTTATATAATAATATAACTTTGTAGTTCTGATTCAGAATTTGTGAAAGAAAGAATGATTACATATTTATCAAAGATAAAACTTTTATACTAACGTAACAATATTGTTAACAGTGTTTTATTTTTATGCTTTGAAGACTTCTCTCGTTACAGAATATTATTCTTTTATATTTATTATACCTGATCTTTTGTCGCTAGATCACCGGCATCGAGCCTACTGAGGAGACATTTGTGATGGTGACAGGATACGAGCCTCTTGGACACAGCCCGATACTAAATGTACCGCCGCAAGTTAGGAACTTGGGTAAGATCGTTGCTCCATCTATCTCAAACATAAGCCAGTCCACTACAGGGTACAAGTCTCCTCTCAAATGAGAAGGGTTTAGGTTAAAATCTCAAATCCAGTCGCTGCTATTTGTTTATTTATTCCATACGCCCCAAAAAACAAAAGGTACTAAATGAGATACTGACACATTCTTACTTATGATAATCCCCTGGACTTCATATTTTTTTAACCCTAAAAGGGGAAGGTCTTTGCCACACGAAACAAAACTTGTTTTAGATGTTCAGGAATCCTGGAAAAGTCTTTAATTTCTATGAATAAAATCCTGTTTTTCAAAATCGGTTGATTCAGGAAAGAGTCAATCTTTATATTGTTTTCGTCATGTCAACTGATACATATCCAATGCTAGATAGGGTTTTTTGCAAGGATCACCACAGAAAAAGATCCTGTACCTGTTATTTTGACCGCTATTATTTTTATCTTCTTTCGCTCCAACCAAGCATAAAGCTTGTGCTAAGACCACCATAGTAACAAGACAAACACGACAGACCTTTCCACCGGCTTCCAGTCTGGACTCTTACCGTTGCGTTAACGAAGCTTAATAATATTTTTATCCAGCAGCAGTGTCTGCAGTCATTATTTTAATATGTATATTGTATATCAATGCAGAGGACAAAGATCTTAAGTATTCCTACACGAGTTCGGGAGTGTGTGTGTCGTGGAATGGGACTGGACCGAGAGTGGTGCGGTTCACGCAGAACATCACGCAGCCAGTCGAGAACTGGTCCGCTGTCAACGTCACTGGCACCAGTGTTGAGGTGAGGGTTACGCATCTTACCGACTGCGCCACCTGACATGTCGGACATTAATTCAAAAGCACTTTGAAGAAGTTTCTTTAAGGCCCAAGACACGGAGCTGCCCGCGAAATTCAAATTTAATTTGGTTTTTCGCCATTTATAAACGAATACGACAAAGTAGGCTTATGGTATTCAAATTGCGATAATGGCAGTATCATCTTCACAGGTTTATATACTAATCTTAACGTGAAAGTATCCAGTTTAAGAAATTAGTCAAAATAATGAGTTTGACGTGAGTTACTCACAAATTAGTCATTATTTTGATTAATTTCTTAAACTGGATACTTTTACGTAAAGATTAGTTTATAAACCTGTGAAGATGATTCTGCCATTGGCGCAATTTGAATACCATAAGCCTACTTTGTCGTATTCGTTTATAAATGGCGAAAAACCAAATTAAATTTGAATTTCGCGGGCAGCTCCGTGTCTTGGGCCTTAAGTCAAAAACTATGCTACGGGTCGATCAAGCTCAAGACTGATTTATTTTAGCAAAAAGTTTATTTGAGTCAAAAACTATGCTTTCGAGTCGGTCAAGCTCAACACTGATTTATTTTAGCAAACATATTATGACACATTACTTTGCCCCCAATACAAAATCTCAATATGTACAATACCATAAAGCGCGACGCATTATTTACCGTCACTCAACGTGAGCTTTTCAATTCAAAAAATTCAAAATTATTTATTTCAACTTGTAGCTCTTTGACACATGATTCTACCAGCGGTTCGGTGCTTTATTGACCTTTTGCTATTGGTTCACAAAATTTCTCTCTACTTGTTAAGGAGGAATCCTTGAATTTTTATCAGAGTTTACTTCGCTTGACCTACTTTCGTAAACAATTAAACAGGGTGTTTCATAAATGCTTTAAATCATAATAGTTTTTTTTTCACTGTTATGTGTATTGACCTAATTTTTAATGTTCCGTTACCGTTTTTAATGACATCGCAAATCTTGATTTTCTATATTACGAAAATTACGTAATTTCGACTCACTACTTCGAGTTCATGTTATCAATATAAATAACGCGTATATAAACATAATTTTTGTATTTCTAAGTGCTTACAGTATTCTATTATGCATATCTTTTAAAAAATATACTGTAATCATACTTATGCAAAATGCATTTTCGAGACGATAAGCAGCGATCGGTCCCATAGTGCGGTGCATAACGTATAGTAATAAGACAATGGACTACTACAATCCTCCGCAGACAATAGTCCCTCGCCTTTAGCAGGGCCTTACTATGAACAATGAGTTAATTTTTAGCATCTCATCTCTTGTCTGCTTCTTAACCCCCCTTTCCCCCCAGCTAAACAACTTGAGCGCGGGCCCTGTGTTCGTGATGGTGACGGCGGCAGGCGGTGAGCGGCGCCGGTACCCCACCGCGCTCACCATCCCGCAGCGACCTCCCGATCACTACTACTACTATTTAGGTATTTTTTTTCACTACTGCCTACTACTATTTAGATATTTTTTCTTTCATTTTTTTTCATTGTGTCACAAGAAAAAAGTTTTGAGGGATGGATTTTGATTTCGAAAAGCTCCTAAACTGTTACCCGACTAAGGAAAATTGGATGTAACATCTGTCATATTGATTTTGGTTGCATAAAATGAAGTTCATGTCACCCGGGCTATAATAACGAATCGATTGACACTTCCTTCATCAAAATCAGTCCAGTAATATAAGCGTTACGTTAGAATATTCGTAAATATAGCCCTTACCTCGACGCGTCCTGCGGTTAAAATCAGATGATTGGCGCCTCCTATACTTACCTCTATTTTGTAGTGGAACAGCGTAAGTTATAATTTACATTCGTTTAAACCACACAGTTTATTTTTATTTTTGCGGAATGTTTTGTGTTTTCTTAAAGATCATCAGTGCGTCTAATGTGTGTGTGTTTGTGTGTGCAGGCATAGGCCTGGGCTGCGGCGCGTGCGCACTGTGCGCGGCGGCGGGCGGCGCGCTGTGCTTGTGGCGACGCGCTAAGGTCAAACGCACACCGCAACGGTACGTATAGGTTCTTATTACATACAGTACCTGTGTATTTTTTTTAATCAGTGGCAAGTAAGCCCTTGACTTTGATCTTACCTGGTGAGCGACGATGCAGTCCAAGATGTACTTAAAAAAAAAATTTTAGGTGAAAACGCGGATATTGACATTTTATAATTAAATAGAGTACCTAGTTATAGGTTTGATCTGTGTACAAGAATAATAATATGGTTTCAGGTCTCGTAGAATACACACGACAACGGCTGCGGGGAATGAAGAAGAGGGCTCTGAAATGAGGGTAGGTGGAATTTTTTTATTTGAGGTACTTTTTTACTTAAAAAATATCTTAGGCACCAAAATAAAAGAACATCGTGAAAAACTCTCTCAGGTGTGCAGGTTTCCTATAGGCAGTGATTGCCTAGTGGTTAAGACAGTAGTTTCTAAACCGAGGGGTTGCAGGGTAGAATAGAATAAAACAGATAAGTTTTTATTCAAAATAACTTTTCGGATCGAATTTAGAACCCCAGATCTGCTTATAGTTCACGAACTAATCGTAAATGGATAAGAGAACAAAGCAATTATTGTTGTTCTTACACAAGCTTTCCGCTTATTTGGAGGGGATAGGAGGATATTAGGCAACTTCAGCATGGCTAATATTGTTTTAAAATTATTATGTTAGTATTGTAATGCTACGGCCATACTGTCTAACAGTCTACCGCCCGTTTACCGCAACAATTATCGCATTAAATTACTGCCTAAATTAGTGCGTGAAGCAGTGTAGTTACACAAGAGTTTACCTAGATATGACAATGAACAAGTATTGAGTAGTGCTAGCGAGAGTGCGGTAGGCAGGGTGGTGTAGGGGTGGTGTAATAAAGCGTCAGATGTTGTGACAGACGGCGCGCGTGGCCAACGGCGGCGCGGGCGAGCCGCTGCTCAACGGGCACGTGCACATCACCGAGAACCCCGCCGTGAGTACCGCGCACGCGCTGAACACGCACACACGCACACACACGCACTCACACGCACGCACACGCATACGCAAACGCAAACGCGCCCGCGCCCGCGTACGCACTCGCACAAGCACATGCACGCACGCACACGAACGCACACGCATACTCAAACGCACACGCAAACGCGCCCGCGCACGCGCACGCATACGCGCACACGCACGCACACCCACGCACACGAACGCACACGCATACTCAAACGCACACGCAAACGCGCCCGCGCCCGCGCACGCACACGCGCACACGCACGCACACGCACGCACACGCATACGCAAAGTGAGTTGAAATTTTTTTTTTAATATTCCAGTCCAAAACACCGAACGGGAGGATGAAGAAAAGTCGCCGCTACGAACCGCCGAGCTTCGAGGCGTTCGACGTGTCGCGCAACGAGCCCGACACGACCGTCGAGACCGTGCTCGACGACACGACCGCGTACAGCCTCCTCGACACGTCGCGACAGCCCGAGTACGACCTGTCGCGCTCCTCCAACCTCAGCGCCAACGATTCCTTCAACAAGCTCCCCGACGACAACATGAACTCCGAGCTCACCAGAAGCACCGAATTCCAACTCGACAACAGCAAAATTCAGCCCACGCTTCAGCCTAACGGTTGAAACCCGTTCAAACACAAGCTTCATAGAACTACAAGGGGATCAGGCGGCCCCGCCGGGTTGCGACCCGACACCGCGTAGTTAAGGCAGAATAGAATGAGATTTTTATGTACAGAACTTATTATTTTATAGTTAGTCGGAGTCCAGGGGGTTGAGGCTTGGTCGGTTTCCGCGAGGATAGCTTGGCGTGTATTTGTTCCTAATAGACTTTATTTTCAACGACGTAAGGCTGATTTTTTGGTAAACAAACAGTACGGGTACCTTGTAATTTAGCTGTCAAAAAATAATTAATCGACGCGCACGTAAAGTTATTCTCGCTTAAACTCTAACGCAATAGGAGTAGAGTCCGTTTCTAAAATCATCCTTTCGATTGTTGTTCAGATACTGTAAATACGACATTTTTACTGCCTGTTAAGGCGTGTATATAGCGTTGATCGGCCTGAGATTATAAGCATCGAGACAATAAGTTAAAAAAAAAATGGCGCGGAAAATATGAATTATAACCTCAAAATATTTTGTTACGCCATGGACTCGGCGACACGCGACTTCGTACGAATATAACTAAACTAATTATTATAGGTTCAATTGCAGTGCCTGCGTATAGTACACACCAAAACACCTAATACAAAATATAAATAGTTCACCATTAGTGCAACATGAGCGTACAAATTATAGACCAAAATGATATCCAAACAGCCCTTATATTACCTGAGAACTAAATGTAAATAACGTGAATGTATTTATTGATGTTGAAAAAATATTTATTTCTGATTTTTTTTCATAGACAGTTCTTAGACAAGCCTTAGAAGCTATCAGTTACCTTCATAATTTACATTCCACTTGAAATATATAAACATAATATATTACCAATTATAATAATATATATATCGAGCAGTAATATAATCCTACTTTTTTTAATAAAACGCACATTTTTTCTTATATATACCTGTTAACGTTTTTTATTAGCAGTTTTTAATCACGCCACACATTGTTTTTACATAGACACTTAAAAAGGAATAAAAAAAAATAAGTAGATAGATTAAAAATAAATGTATAAATATTGGAAAAAAACTATAAATATAGAAAGTAAAATAAAAATATTGCAACGAACTACTGATATTATGTAATATTGTACGTGAAATAGTTTTATAAATAAACGCGTTATCTTTAAAAATGTTACGAAAAACGTTATTATAATATTAAAGTACCTCTCCGGTGACGATGGACTTCGTTTTTTGAAAATTGAAAACAAGTTCGTTGTTTATTATTCCATATCACAATTTGAATCTACCTCATTTTATTCGTTGTAAGGTTCTTTTAGATGTTACGATTTTAATGTTGAATCGATTACGTTTTTTTTCGTATGCCCATCGACATAATATTTTGTCTACAGCGGCAGTTTCTGGTTAGGCAGGTTTTTTATTTATTTTAGCTGTGTAGGTTTACTTTTCCATGTCCTTGTGTACTTTTTAATCAATTGTTCTTTCTTAGCATTAACTAACAATTTGTTTTTGTTTCGTTTTTAACATCAACTTCTTTCTTTATGACGCACATAGTTCGTCCGAATCACGAACGACTCTCTTTTCAATAACACGCGTACTTTTTTCTTATTTATTATTTATTATATTTTTATAAAGGAAAAAAATAGTCTGCAATATTCCGCACTATAAAAATATAATTCCTTATTTATGTTTCTAAGAAATTTTTAATGTTATTATGGACGCTGAAAATCTAAGGGAACATCTTAATTTTGATAATATAAACCCGATAATTGTATATAAAATGTAGGTAATCTTAATTAAAAACAGTCACTTTATGAATTTGGAATGCCAACAAAATTATGAAAGACAATAAAAACTTAATAGCGTTAATATAATAATATACCTACTAGTAAAATCTCACGTAACATACAGAATATGATGCGAGGAAGAAGTAATTATCCGGAATATTGCATTTTATTTTTGACGTAATTTACGATTTTCATAAAGTTTTTATCTAATAATATTTTCATTATCCGAAGCACCTAGGTACAATTTATATTATTATGTATAGAAATCGTAATTAGTATTGAGGAAGCTACGTGTTTTAAAAGATCATTTTTATCGTAAGTTCCACGTCGTTTATATTAAAAAATATTACAAGTGTTTAATAGCCAAGCCGTATGCGATGGTTTCTAATAGCCTCGAGAGTTTAATGATCACGTGTATCATACAGCGTTTTTCAATACATTTGAATGTAAAGCAATCATACATGCTTAAATAAAAATAAGTTGTTTGCGCACATCTTAGTGGTCACGTCACATAGCCTTTAATTTAGTTTTAAAATCATTAAGTATCTACTTATAATTTTTTTCTTTATTTAATTCATGATAAATAGTTATTTTACATGAAATAAATATTTTGATGAGATAAAATGTTTAACGTAAGTATATCAAATCTTCTTTTTGGATCTATTTGGCGGACGTTTTGGTCGCCAATACCTGTTATTAACTAAACATTGTTAAAAAAACTCAAAAATGGATGGGGACATTGGTATTAGACTCATGCTCGCCATTTTTTTATTTTATTTAATTTATTTTTTATTTAACATTTGCTATCTGATAATTCGATAGTAAAAGACAACTAACATTTAACAAATCGTGACAGAATACCCTATTACGAACAAATGTATTGAAAAGCATATTTTTAAGTTTTGTACAATAATATTATTAAATTTTGATTAGGTATATTACATAAAAATAATCAAGAAATACCGGCAGTTAATTTACTTAGTATTAAAATGTGTCTTTTTAAAACACCAATAGCATTTTGTAAATATATAATAAATAAATATGAAATATAAACTCAGTTTAAATTTTAATTAACAAAAGAATAATCGCCGACTATGTACCTGAATCTTCAATTACACTAAGTTAGGACTAGTGTTAGGTTATAAAAAAACTAGAATTTTATCTTTGACGCTAGGTTTTTTATCACAGGGTCTTAAGCTTCGATTTTGACATTTAGGGCACGTTGAAATGAGTTGGTTTTACGATTTTTTTTTTACTTATTATTAATAACTATATATATTTGCAATGTTTTTGCTTTTATGCGTGTTTGAATTTCGCTGTTGTCCTCTATAATAATGAGGAGCATCGTTAAAATACAAGATTAGACGTACCTAAGCAATATTTTATATTTTATGTTTTTTTTTTGTTTTTTTAACCCCAGACGCGACGCAAAAACTGTCTGGGCGTGTGTGTGTGAATGAACTGATTGTCGTTGAATGAATGTCGGATGAACCAATTTTGATTTTGTCTTTTTGTTTGAAAGGTGAGAAAAAAGAAAACGTATCCAAGATGGCCGCCACTAAAAAATGGCGAATTAATTTTTTTTTAATTTCACATGTCCGGGATGTTTTAAATTTTCAATTAAATCAATATTTTTCAATGCTCCTCATTTTCAACATAATTTTACGACACTGTCCTTTGGACCAATCATTGACAAAAAGAAAGTAATTTATTAAACCATAAAAATTGAACCATTATGTAGGTACTAAAATATTTCAGTGCTGTCAAAATATATTATGTTAATTATAAAATATTTAATTATTTCATCTAATAATAATAATTATAAAATCACAATACTATTTAAAATCTTTGTAAGTATAATATTAATATTATATCGTAGTATGTAAGAGACACACTGAATATATTTTGTACCTACAATTTTAATAAACTATTGTTATAATGGTATTAATGTATGAATTATATTTAAAATATAAAATTATCATAGTTTGGTATTGTAATGGAATACCTCTCAATTTTAAGCACATGGGCCCATAGCTCTTTACTCCCAAACTTTTACTATTTATTTGATTCTTTTTTTTATTTTATCGTTCATAATACCACAGATACGTAATATTATAGTTATTATTTAAGTTTAGAAATGTTACTTTGTATGAAAATGTAACCTTTCACAAGTTCACTCTAGGTTGTGTTTTATTGCTTTGAACACTTTGTAATGTATACTTTAATCACATATTATAAGCACTTTTTGGTTTTGTTTCACCTAGCTCTATGATACTATAGTATGCTGGATTATGTCATAAAATGACCGCAACCTCCAATTAACAGTTACACTAAACTAAAGGAGACGGTCTAAAATTGTATGGAGCGTGGGTCTGGTCTTTGTACCAGTAATAAAATAAAATAAAATAAAATATGAAACCATTTTTGATCGATCAAATCCACAAAGGAGGTGGGTTGATAAGGCCCAAAATCCGCCCCTCATACACTCGAAAAAAAAAGTTCCAGATTCCGACAAATTGTAAATGTATTTATATACTTGAAGATATAAACTTTATTCTAATATAAAGTTTAGGTGATAAAAAAAATAGTAAGTTACAGAAAATATTACCCAAAAAGAGAGTAGTTCTTGTACTTTTCTTACATTTTCATACATTTTAGTCGTTTTTTAAGCTTTGATTTAATATTTTAGAATGAGGCGCTCCATGAACCAAAATAAATTAATACTCATATAAAAGCTTATGAAAAGGAGCATCATTATCAGTTACGTTTACCATGGTTCATGGAGCGCCTCATTCTAAAATATTAAATCAAAGCTTAAAAAACGACTAAAATGTATGAAAATGTAAGAAAAGTAAAAGAAACACTCTCTTTTTGGGTAATATTTTCTGTAACTTACTATTTTTTTTATCACCTAAACTTTATATTAGAATAAAGTTTATATCTTCAAGTATATAAATACATTTACAATTTGTCGGAATCTGGAACTTTTTTTTTCGAGTGTATGAGGGGCGGATTTTGTTGCCTTATCAACCCACCTCCTTTATCTTAATTTCAATGGTAATATTATTTATGTTCTACACGTAAGGCAACATAACATACGTAATCATGGCGGGCGGATTCATGTTTCTGACGTTAGCTGTCAAAATTGTTGTGAGCAGTACCAAAAAACTTGGAAATAGATTTTTATTTTTGCAATTTATTTATTATAATTTTCTAATTAATTTTATTTTTAATGATCTCTTTGAATTTTTCGCTTTTCATGGTATATGGAACAAGAGTAGACCCAAAGTGGACCGTCTCCTTTGAAAATTCAACTTAGTTTCGAGGAACTATACTGGTAACTTTTATTTGCAATCAGCGCCAACATGGTGATATTAGAGTTGCTTCATTTGACGTAGGTTTTGGTCTGGTGGGAGGCTTTGGCCGTGGCTAGTTACCACCCTACCGTCAAAGACGTGCCGCCAAGCGATTTAGCGTTCCGGCACGATGGCGTGTAGAAACCGATTAGGGGCATGGGTTGAATTTACACTGCTATACCCCTTCCAAGTTAGCCCGCTACCATCTTAGATTGCATCGTCACTTACCATCAGGTGAGATCGCAGTCAAGGGCTATCTTGTCATCGAATAAAAAAAAAAAAAAAGGTATTTTAAATACCCAGCGTACTAGTATTTCAGAGACTGTTACGTATACCTATTCCTACACGAAAGTTCAATACTGTTATGTAATAGGTACGTGAGTTTATGATAGTCAGCAATTCGGACAAAATTCATTATTGTCACATTTCATAACCAATTTTGAGTGTTTTCAAAGAATATTTACATTGCACTGTATTAATTATTGTATTCTGCGTAGCTTAAAAAAAATTGTTTTGAAAATCAAATATAGAAAACTCCCTAAGCTATGTTTGGTAAACTTATAGCGTGATAAAAATGTTCCAGTGATTTGCTCTAACGTATCCAGTGATTTTGATTTTTATCATCCCAGCTGTATAATTTTTTATGCATAAGATTGTAAACTCAACATAAATTAGCGTACCTACAATGTTTTTTTAACTAAATATACATATTACTCCATATAGGTAGCTACTTATTAGATAGTCGTCATAAATTCCAATAAACATTTAGAAAACCAATAAAGTTTATATCACATTAGGGTAATACCTGAACTATGTACAACTCTTTTTTTATTTAAGCATATCTACTTAGTTTGCAAGGTTTTACACTAATATAGTTCGCTGTATTATCATTGTACCCGCGATCCTTATTGTTTAAATATTAAAAAAAAGTTCATTTTTATTCTCATTTTTGTAATCTACCCTCAATAATAAGAGAAAAAAAAAAACGGTAATTTATAGGCGTGATCTGCCAAAAAGAAAATAAAGGATTGGACAACGTATAGGTATTGCAAGGTAACTTATCGACAGATTGTTACAGAAAGATTTAAAACGAAAATCGTTTCATAGAGCCACAAATTATTTAATATTTAACCAAATAAGGATAAATCAAAATTGAACAAGTACAGTTAAGTACTAAGTTATAAATCTATTGATATTACATTATTTTTAATGTATTATAAGTACAGACATTTTTTACATAATAATAATTATGGCTTGTCCGTCCTTGGAGTGAATGTCGACATAAGCCTGAACCACGTGCCTCGGAAAATTATTTCGAATCTCACTTTTTTTGCAATATTTTATTGATTGTTAACGACTCAAGAGGGAAGGCCCCATAGAGTTTTTTAAGTCTATGGTTTGGTAAACTTGGAAACTGAATGGCGCTGCAATAATGAAATCTTAAAATTGACCCTATTGAACCTTTTATAAATAAATAAGTCCAAGTTCGTTTTGAGCCATTTTAATACTAATAATATATTTTTATACCTACGTATTTATTCCTCTATTCTTCCCATTTATTCCTCGTGTGTCACTCTTTTTTTTAGATTTTACTGATATTTAATTTTAATAATTGTTGCCAGTACAGCAGCAAATATTCTCTTAAAAAAATTTGAGTTTAATTTGGGTAACTAATGAATTATCCCTATGTTTGTTGCGGTTAATAATGCACTGAATTTAAGCAGGTATTGAATTCAAAAGATTTGTTAACATCGATATAATTCACATTACTAGCAGCGCCATTGACAGCTTTCCCTGTTGGAGATGTTTACGTTACCAGTGCAGATTTTCCATTCCATTATTATATTTTTATTCAATAGCAATTTTTATGAACCACACATTCCATTATGGGCTGCAATAGTTTTCGTTGACAGATTTTACTTGTTTTATGTGTAAAACAAACAATACTGTCGATAAAGGTTCTTATAGGACCGCCTCACGGAGTTACTGCGTTTTATTCCAACTTTATGTATCTCGAACAGTGTTTTATTTATTTTTCTGCTGTGCACATATTTTGTATAAATCTATCAAGATAGGTAGATAGAAAATTGCTATACACAAGAATTGATGTTTACAATTGAAACTTATAAATGTAAATAGGTATCTAAAGTGCGCAAAGGCGGTCTTATTAGATAGATAGTATATGGGACTGAATGTTTATTCCTTAAATGCCGCTATTTTTCATTTCTGTTTAGCTCACGCAAAAAATTGCTCAAATTGTTATTGGGGTTACAAATTCAGCAATTCTAAAAAGATGTGTTAGGGATGATATTTAGATATTATGTTAATCTCATTTCCCTTATTTAGCTAATTTATTCAAGCTCACCTTTGTTAGGATCTATTATTAAAGTCATACTTTATTAAAGCTCCTTCAGGATTAATATGTACCAATGCAACGAATTAAATCTCGTGTATATTTTTAACAATTCATCTTTGTATTTAACTTCTACCAGTGTTGTTTGTTTTATCACATCATTATTTTATTATTAAGAATTTGCACCGCAAGAATAATTATTATGTATTTTTAGGAAGGATATTAATTATCTGTGAAGTTTAATGTTTGTTTAATGTACCTCCATTTTATTTTTATATATAAGAATCAATTGTGTATTAATTTCTGTCAAATCTTTCAACGAGTGACGGTGATGTTAAAAGTACTTATTATTAAGCGTCCAACAAGGCATACGTTCTGTACCACGATTCAGGACTGGTTAATGATATTTATTGTTTCGTACACCCCTTTCTTACCTACATGAGTTTACTGAGAGTGCGATATTCTCAATCAATTATGTTTGTGTTTTCAGTTTGCTTGCATATTTTATAATTTTGTTCTTATTTTGTTTTGGTACGCGGATAGTCTGAGGTTTATGGTGGTTTGTGATTTTGAAATCGTATTTGATTTAAGCCCTAAGAAAATTAACTACATCATCAAAGGCTTTTGTTAGATCTATTTTGTTCAAAATACTGTGATGCTCTTTATCGAATTAAATTCGATTTTATTTCGTTTTATTAATATCAGCATTTTATAATCCACAGTGTTTGTAAAAAATGCATAATAATATACTAATGCCTAAAGCAAGATCTTTGTAAGAAAATATTATCTTGAAAAGTAGCCAACAATAAAACCATGCACCTATCAAATATTGTAATTTGATACATTGTTGTTCAAATAGTTCTCTACAACGCATTATTTTGCTCAAATAGTTTTCTACAACGCATTCAACAAACTACAGCATGTAAAGAAAATATATATATAAGTATGTACTTGAAAACCTAAAGGGTTTATTTCAATGGTAGGCGGTAGATAGGTACTTATATTGTATACACGAGCAGACAATAGGCATTCGTGAAGCTCTCCGATGACACTTAGGTATCCCGCAAGGCGGCTCAATGACACCGCTATAATTCAGTTAGTTACTAATGTTACAAAAAGTAAAATACATAAGGAAGTTTCGCGACAAAATTTAACAGTGTAACTATAAAAAAGGTGATAACAGGTATTTCGCAAGGTAGAACTTCATGGCCGGAATATATGCGAGTATTTAATTTATCTTACAACCTCAAAGATACTTACGAGATCAATTGGTCACAAATCACCATCACCAAAGGAGTAAATCAAGAAGTTGTTGTAATTATTATACTTAGGTAACGTAATTGTATTCTATTCGGGGCGCAGTGATATAATTCACGGGCCCTGCCTATGGGAAACAAGGAACTGGACTATTTCGATTTAGAAAGATAGACAAATATGAAATTCAGTGATATTATGATCTGTCTCTTGAATAGGGAAAAGACTAACATAGCTTTGGATTCACTTAATATGGAACATTCTACGTGTAAACGATTAATTTAATTGATAAGAATTTTTTTAAACGTCCTCTCAGTACCAAGTCAGTTTGTCTGGTGGGAGGCTTTGGCCGTAGCTAGTCACCACCCTACCGTCAAAGACATGCCGCCAAGCGATTTAGCGTTCTGGCACGATGGCGTGTAGAAACAGATTAGGGGTATGGATTGAATTTACACTGCCACACCCCTTCCAAGTAGTTAGTCTGCTACCATCGTAGACTGCATCGTTACTTACCATCAGGTGAGATCGCAGTCAAGGACTATCTTGTCATTGAATTAAAAAAAAAGAAGGTACTTACTATTCTTGGAATACTTATCAGACTCCTTTGTACGTTTAACGTTACGTACGTAACGGTACGTTTTAATTAAAAACTGCTATACCAAGTTAGCCTAATGTCATCTTGTATTGGATCGTCACTTTTCACGTCACTTTTCAAAATTATCAATATCGAATCACTTCAGGCGGATTTGTATATTTTTATTTATTTTTTATTTTTTCATTTATTGATCAAGATGATAAGAAAGCCGTTCAGCTACATTCACTGGAAACGGCTCCATCTTTTTTTTTTGATAGCATTGGTTCCTAAAATAATATGAACGGGTATTCAAGTGACTGGCTAAATTGTTTCGCAATCTATATTTCTTCTGAACGTTTAAAGTAACTCGTAGGAGAATCCAAAAAAAAAAAAATTTTGTCTACTTTGTGAAATCGAAATATTTTAGTTTTTTGTAGTTTTATAATAAGTTTTTTTTTGTGAAAAAAAAAAAATGGATTTTGAGGACATGGAGATTATGGATTGTACTATCAATCGTTAATTTCATAATCACACAAGTTATTAAATGAAGATTACAAAAAAAAGATACCGGCCGAATTGATAACCTCCTCCTTTTTGGAAGTCGGTTAAAAAATAATCGTCACTTTTAAAGGTAATCGAATGAACATTGGCAAAGTATTTCGTTAAACTGATAATTAATTAGTAGAATAGAATAATTTTTTATTCAAATAAATTTACAAAGTGTTTTCGAATGAGATATTAGCAGCAAGAAATTTTTGATTCTTCCCTCAACTCCTGCTGCTTTTGTGACCCTAGTTTATGTGATCCAAAATGGATCCGTAGTTATCTTTACAGAGGAACTAAATCCATTAGTTATATTATTATTCATAATATTCATGTTCCCAAAAGCTATTAGTTGTAATGTATAATTGAATCTACCTCATCCAAATTACCCATTAACGTTGTTTGTAAGTGTTCTCTTGAGTCTTATAATTATTATTATTATTACTTATTAATAACTGGATAGTAGTGTTTTTGATAATAACATTATTATAAGTTCCACCTTGACATTTTGATATGGTAACTATTGTTACCAATCGTATTGAATGCGGACGACGGAGTGTTACTGTGGTGTTGTCAAGATTGAAAAACGATATTAAATTTGAGAATAAACGCTATCGTGTCTTTTATTTGAAATTACGCGATCACGCGTCTAGCGCTGTACCTCCTCGTTCCTTATCTTCTTCGTTAAATTAAATTTAAGAACCATCTCAATCATGTCAGCTTTCAAACAATAAAAACCGCATCAAAATCGGTCCACTTGTTGGGGGAATAACGATGGATCACAGATACACAGACACACAGATAGAAATGTTAAACTTATCGGATTGGATTGTATGTAGGACTTAGGAAACTTCATTGCGGAAGCACTGTATACATAGCATAGTTTTGTTAGCTATTGTAAAAAAAAGTTTTTGAAAAGAGCAACTTCTGAGTTTATTACCGGCTCTTCTCAGCAGAATCTGCATTCCGAACCGGTGGTAGATTTATGACGTGTCATAAGAGCTACATGAAATAAATGGATTTTATCACTCTTTTTTTCGTAGGGGGTTAAAAACCACGGACAATAATTAAAACAAGGTGAATGTGATAGTGGTGTACATTTATTGTTTCCTCAACTGCACGAAGAGGCTCTGGCGACACAGCCGCGACACGGCGCTCTCCTCGCGGCGCCGCAGCTTGGCCGCAAGCCGAGCCAGGCTGAAGCGCGAGCGGGGCCGCTCCCGCCCGCGACCTGCACGTGAACGCATAATGACATACTAGCTGATGCCCGCGATTTTGTCCGCGTTTATTAGGGTCTTTTATTTTTCGGACAAAAGGTAGCCTATGTGTTATTCCAGACTATGATCTATCTCTGTGGCAAATATCAGCCAAATCGAGTCAGTCGTTGCGGCGTGATTGAGAAACAAACATCCATACATCCAAACTTTCGCATTTATAGGATTAAAATAAAAAGTAACATTTTGCTGTAATCCGCCAAACTAGAAAAAATCTGTATGGCAACACGTGCCATCCGCGCCGTACACCGTCGCTTCTCCTAGTGTAAAAGAAACGCAGAACAACATTGATTTTTGTTCTTGCACAACACATGCGCAATACTGGTAGACCTCCATTAAGTGGACCGACGACATCAAACTAGTCGCAGGGAGCCTCTAGATTCAGGCGGTACAAGACCGAGTTCTGTGGAAGTCCACGCAAGCGACCTTTGTCCAGCAATTAATAAAGAAGGAGAAGAAGTTACAAAAAATCACGGCACCTTCAGCAATCCTCTGCCACGCGTCTCTATCCACGTTGACCATGCCGGTGGACGCGCTGCGGCCCAAACCCGCCTCCTGCGCGCCGCCCTGGTCCTCTGTGACGTCACTATCGCAGCTGATGCGGCTTGATCTGAAACACCATTATAAATCCAGCACCCAGCGGCAGATATTACGCTTCGGGCCCCAGAAAGGGACCGGTAGTGGTATTCTCTAAAATTGATTGCATCAGTGTAACGATTGCAATGACTTCTGATTGGTTGACACTCTCCCGTTATCGGTTAAAATGCACTGATGCAGCAAGAATGCCTTCAATTCAGTCATTGCGATCGTTACACTGATGCAATCATTTTTAGAGAATATCTACCACTACGGATAATAATCTGCATTCAGACTTGGCTCGAGGAGCGATCGCTTCTTAGCGAGCTATAAAGTGGCCCAAGAGAATATTATCACTCAGTAGAAGTGGCGTCCTGTACTTTGTTTTGTTGACATGTTACGTCACTGATGACTGAACGAATATGCCATTCATTAGGTGTAAGACTTTGTAAAGGGGTTCAAGACATGAGTGGCAGATTCAAATGTCGGAGGCTAAGATTCTGTCGGGGTCACTGAATTTTAAAATTAGAAGAAGTAGTAGTAAGTATTTTTACCTATCAGCAGGTCTCAAATCACTTGCAGAACTCGTACCCTCTCGTCTCATAGGTACAACTGATGGTGATGACAGAAACTTATCCCTAGCCGCCCTGATACGAGCAGCTCTTTCCGAAAGCCTAGCATTCACAGCTTCTGCTTCTTTGGACAAAGCTGGGCTCTCCACCGCGGACATCGACCTTTCGTAATAATTGGGGTTCTGTGGCATAAACCTGGATAAATTAGGAACTATTATCTCAGATTGCTGTCTTAGTACTGGTAGAAGAACTGGCGTGGTTTCTTTATCCGTGATAGATCTTCCGTGATCTTTCGGTGTAATGATAGATAAATCTTCCAGTGTATTTGGAACGACTGCAGTGTCTGGACTTGCTATGATAGTCGTAATAGTTTCTTGGTTATCCTCAATCTTCGGAGGTAATGCATCAGACTCTTGTTCAGGGTGTAAGGCATTAGCACTGTGGGATTTGAGCACGCCATCTGGTGGTTGTGGTGTCGGTGTGAGACGTTTCGGCGAGAGACGTTCAACAGATGTCTTATCTCGTCGGGATAGTTGACAGGCGCTGGCTGATTTCTGGACTTCCCTCTCGAGGAAAGGATTATTTCTGGAAGAAAGTTACAATTTATGGTGAATTTATGAACTAGCTGATGCAATTTTTAATCGATGACAAGATAGTTCTTGACTGGGAGTTTAGCTGATTGTGAGGGACGATGTAGTCTAAGATGGACGCGGGCCCAGTGGCGTGCATTACGAAGAGGCATAAAAGCAGTGCCTACCTTTAACAAAAACAAAATAAAGCACTTAATTAAAGACACTAAAATTAAAGACTTGAAATAGGCTAATTCAAATATTTACTTATTTAGCGCTCGGCATAAAAAATTGGCTATCTACGCCATCTATCGCTACAGACGAGCAACTGTATAGGTAACGCGCAACCGAAAGGCAGCAGGTTCGAATGCCTATAAACTCACACAACCTTGCCCACACAGATAGTATATTATACAACTCAACACAAGTAAATCGTGTAGATTGGTTTAGATGTGTTGTGATTACATGGAAGATTTTGTCCAATAACGTGAATTATGACGCGATACAAAGGCAGTGCCTATGGCTTGTGATTGGTCAATCGCAAAGGGTAATTAATAAGGGTCATAATCGCGCGTGTTCGAAGGTGAAAACAAACGAACTTTTTATTTTCTGTAATCCAAATAAGTAGCTAATCTATTATAATTATAAACTTATTATTAATTAAATTTATTTATTCAGATTCTTTCCGTAAATTTAAAGACGGTTTTAGAAAATATTAACATCGAAAAGACGTAATGTTTTCGTAGGCGAATAAAAACAGATAAGCCAAATGGAGTCTAATTTAAAAAAATAAAACATTTAATAGCCCTGAGCCCTAATTTTTAATACATTAAAAAAGAGAATTTTTTATTTAAATAGTAACTCACAAAGAAAATGAAAGGTTTTGCTAACTTAAAATTTAAAAGTTATTTTTGACTCCAGTTTTTAGATTATCTTTTCTAATTCTACGCAACAAGGGTCAGGGCCATTTTGTTTTCTTATAATTGTTTACTTTCGTATGAGTGCATAGTGTTTTTGTTTATTTTGTAATTTGTGTAAAGTTTTGCGGGCATAAGTAAATAAAAACTTATAGGATTTGTGACTTTCTTGAAAATGGAACTTATTTTATCATAGAAAAAAGTGAGAAAGTACTTAACACGAGTATTTAACGTTAATAATTATTGATTCTTTTAACCGGCTTTAGTGGTTGTGTACACACAAATAGTTTGTTTTGTTTTCCTTGCATTTTATTTTGTAATTAGCCGTACGGTATGGAATGATAGGATATTCTGAACAGGTATGTGCTTTTATTTTAACAAGCTTCTGCTCGCGACTTCGTCTGCGTGAGGGGGGTTTTTAAAACGCCTGCGCTAACCCTCTACTTTACAGGGAACCCAGCTCACATCTTGGACCTATGTAGATATGTGACTTGACTTAAATTTTCATTTTACCTATAATGACGTACCTATACATATACGTGTGTGTCCTAATATATGCCTACCCTAAGCCCAAACCCTGTGCACGCCACTGGACGCGGGCTAACTTGGAAGAGGTATGGCAGTAAACCCAATTTCCCTAATTGGTTTCTACATGCCATTGTAGCAGAACTAAAACCAGAAAAGAGATAAGAAATTACAAATTCCTAAATTGTTCCCGGTGACACTTATGAGACAACAACGCTCAGTCGCTTAAAATGTCCCAGCGAGGATGCGCCAAAATGGGAAATAGATATGATACATATCAACGAGGGTGTCAAGCCTTATCAAAAAAGTATTCACAGTATTCTCAACTGGGTATTTTTTATAGTAGGTAGGAATAGTAATAAAGTATTTACTACTAGATAACTCATTGATTACCTAATATTAACACTAACAGGCATGTCGGGAGGTCGCCTTCGTTCTGATTTCGGCGATCGCCACGCTGGCGAGGACGCCCCGCTACTGCCACCTGAGCCGGGACCTGTAATATGGTCATCATTATTATTACCATTATCTTAACCATACTATCAGAATGAAAAATTGTAGGCTATAGAAGGCTATAGTATACAACGCTAGGTTAGGTTGAATTGATAGGGTTCCCACACCTTTGAGAACATTAGTTATGCATAACTCTCAGGCAAGCATCCTATCTATGATTTCCTTCATTGTTAAAATAATTGATCATAGCTCCGAAACATACGTGCTTAAAATTTGACAACAAGAAAAAATTTGTTGTATGGCGAAAAATTCTTCGTACTTCCAGGGCTATAAATCATAGAACTGATAGTCGCTAGAATGGCAACTTCAAACCGGAGTCCCTACAAAAGACCTATTCTTAGCAGTGGACATCCATCCACGAGAGAACGATGATGATAATAAAAGAAATTAATAATCTTACCTTCTTCATTAATCTTCTGATTATATCGTTGAATCATAATGCGAATAGACGGAGACGCTTCTTTTAGTGGAGGTTTTCTTTGTGACGGTGGGGACAGCGGCAACGGCGGCCTTCTAGGTCTCTGCTCTTCCTGAATATCACCTGCGCTTTTAGACTTGTCTAATTCCTGTTTCGTTTTCGGTTCTATTTGTCTGCATTCGGATTTGCGGCTAGTTGGGACTGGTCTGACGTCATCAAGGTCTTCCACGTTAACTGGTATGACCGCTCTAGGAATGGATTCGCCACTCCGTACCACAGGTGAAAAGATTTTTCTTGTTGTTTTTACTATTACTTCAGGGGATACGTCTCTCTGAGGAGGTGCTTTGAGTCTTAAAACAAACACCTGTAACAACGGTTCAATAAATAGATAAAACTATTCATTAATTGTCGATTCGCATCCACAATGCACGTAGACAAAATGAAAGAACTTGTAAGAGATTTTGAGGAATTTGCTGTGCAATGACTAATACAAAAACAGCGAGAAGAATCAAAATAACTTGCGGATTTTACATCAAATTAGGTACTTTATTTTGCTCTGCAAAGCAACGCTCTGACACAGTATCTCGTGAACATGTACTACTTAGAACTATCGAAACATTTTAACACGCCTTTCAAAAAAATATAATTAAAGATAGGTTAAGTGCATAAAAAGAAACTAATTGAATAGGAAGCTTACTTCTCCATCGGAATCAGAATTCTCTAATGTGGGAGGAGTTCTCGGCCTTTCGGAAGGCCTGCGTGGTCGTTTCCGTCTTCTTGGTATTTCAACCGTCACTGTATCAACCTCTGGATCACTGTCACTTTCAGACGGTTTAGATTGCTCCCTTTCAAGTCTCGCTCGAGATTTGGACTTCTTTTTGCCATTATTTTTATCAAAATCTTTACGTTTGTTCTCATCTTTCATTTCATCGTTGCTATCCTTAGAGTTTTTTGTATCTTTTAAATTATCAAGTTGCTTTAAGCTTCTTAAACTTGAACTTTTGCTATTCGATGGAACTGGCTTTTCGTATAGGACCTCTTGTTTTTGAAAGTCTGATCTTACATCTTCCTTGTAGCGGCTGGAACTCCCTCTTTCTATTTCTTCGATAGTTTTTCTGATAAACTTAGCGTCTTCTTCTAGGCTTGTTTGTCTTATCATTTTTGATCGGGATACTTTTTCTTGTCCTGTAACCTAATATGTAATGGGTAAATTATGGAAAGTAAATTAAAAGTTATAAATGAAATCTAGAAAAAAACGCACTGGACTACCTGTTCACGAGAAGACATCGCTTTGTTTGTTGTTTGTTCTTTTGACATCACACTACGCGAATCCGATAGAACAACTGTTGAAATAGAAAGATTAAAGATTAGCAAATTACTACTTTCCAAACCGAGTTTGGGTCAAGCGGCCAATATATGGGTGGCTATTATAATATATTATAATTATGGGTGGCTAGCCAGCTACGCGAGGTATACAGTCATAAATATATGACGTGAATTTTCATAGTCCTGACTCCACTGAGATAGCAAATCCACCGGCGGCGCAAGATCTCAGGCTCTCCCAAGTACTTCGCCAACTTCCTAACTTCGGGCTTGTACTGATAATTTCTTGATTTTCTGCAGTTTGAGCATTCTGCGCATTGACCATTTTGCGGATTGATATTCTGCTATCGCATATCAACAAAAATTGATGTATGAATTACAGTGATTGCTCACTCATCTTACTATTGAAACTCTGTCGGTCTATATGAATGAGATTAATCATGATCCTCTTACCAGCGCCATTCGGCTGCACCACGGCGGTGCCAGTGATGGCGGCGCTAGTCTCGCACAGATGCCTGGCCTCAGCCTGCCCGTACGTGTAGACCGGCTTCTGTGGCGTGTGGCGCGGGGTCACGGCCACTAGCGGCGCGGCCGTGCAGATCTCCTCCGCTTCCACTTCCACAAGAACTGCCGCGCGGGTATTACTGCCGTCGCATTCATCAGCTCCGTCCAACTAAGGTGAGAATAAATATACTATATATACTGATATTATAATGAATGTGAAAATATATAAATAAAAAGTAGCTTATGTCCCATTCAAAAAAGCACGAGATCAGCTCTGTTGTGGCGTAATTGCGATCGTCACTCTCTAGATCCTTCAAGCTCTCTAGGAATCAATTTTAGAAAATCCCAAGGCTGGGCAAACAGAGAGACACTCACCGAATGCTCCCTCTCGTATTCCGACTCAAAATCGTCCACATCATTGACGCTTAGACTCGACGCATGCATTCGGCCGGATCCCGCGGATGGTGCTACGCTGCCATCGGATTGGGTACGCGTTAGCTGCGAAGAGGATGGTTTGGCCTTCGCCCGAGCAGCGTTGAGGAGGGCAGACGTGGAGGCTTCCGGAGCTATGCCTCTGGACTTCTCCCACTCGTGAAGCTTGCGGGTGAAGGAGCGGGATATACCTATGAAATATTCGAATCAGTTATGCAACTTCGGCATACATAGCTCAGTGAGTGAACTGGAATTGGCGGCAGAAATTTTATTCGAATAACTAATGGTCGTTAGGGTCCCAATGTGCTGGAGTGGCGACCCCCTATCGGAAAGCGCACTGTAGGCAGGCTCCCCATCAGACACATCGTAGGGAGCCGCTGAATAGAGGTGGCACACGACCGAAACCTGTGGAAATCCATGCAAGGGACCTAGATGTCCAGCTGTGAACTTCTATCGATTGAAAAAGAAGAAGAGATGCAGGTAGAAGATGCAATGTAGGTAGAAGGTTCAATCTAGCTTTTGCCCGTATTTCATCCGCATATTGTCATTTGCCAGGTCCTTAACTAAAGATTTTATGGTAGCATCCATAAGATCCGTAGCTCTATTACGGCGTGGTTAGTGGTGAAACAGTCAAACAAACTTTCTCGCATTTATAGAATTAGGTAGAAGTAATAGTGGTATTGCTTACCATGAAATTTGAAGAGTCCCGTGGAAGTGCGAACCAACACCTCATCCGGTTTCGCTTCCTCCTCCCACGCTGGCACTGAATTAGTTTCTTTCATTCGTTTCCATTCGTCTGAAACATTTTGCTTGGATGAAACATCTATTTTTAGGTTTCCGCAACCAAAGGGTGGCACTCTTTTTCCGTCTTTTTCTCTTTAATCCGTCCGTCCGTCTGTCAGCGGGATGTATCTCATGAATCGTAATAGGTAGATCCTTGAAATTTTCACAGTATGTGTATTTCTATTGCCGTTATAACAACATAATATAATAAGCAAAATTTTTAAAAAATTAAACAGGTTCTTCATACAATTAACTTTTGTTTTTGCTCGATAAAAAACCGCAAGCCGCAGTCGGATAAAAATCACGTTGATCCGTTGCTCTGTTATTGCGTGATTAGTAGATAAATAATTTAAATACGTTTTGAGCTGTCAGATGAATACGATTTTCTCACATCATGGCTGTTCACACTCTCTGAAATATACGAGCATCTTGTAAGTGCCGACAGACCGGCAGCCTTACATCGATGCTCCAAACTTTAATTATTCAATACTGGACATTAATTTTTTTGGTTACCCCATTTCTTTAAGAAATCTTCGCTGAGATCTTTCCTGGCAGGCACTGGCGGCGGCTGCCTGACGCCTTTCATTCTCTGCCATTCTGTTAGCTTCTTCCTGAAATCTGCTGACAGCTGCTCCTCTGTTGCCACTGGGCGAGGTGCTGAAATTAGTTTTAAAATATTTAAAATTATCCGTTTCAATAAGGTGTACATTAGTAACAATAACAAGATCGAGCTGTTAAATTTTAGAAAAGTGGGAAGAGTGTCAGCCGTTACAATGATCCTATTGCACGCTATTTTTTTGTATTGTAGCTATTTTTTTTCATTTAATGGGTATTTTTGTCATTGCATAAGTAGATACTATATTTTATATGAATAGCGAGCAAACGCGCAAGTGGGTCACCTGATGTTAAGTGATATCACCGCCCATGAACATTTGTAGTACCAGAGACACTACCAATGCGTTGCCGGCTTTTCAGGAATTCGTTGGTCCGCCCCTCGAATAACCCCATGTTGTAATTAAGTGGGAACACCGTCGAAGGAGTAGTTTTGCGAACTCACAGAGTTACTTATAGTACTCGGAGTTTTTTGAGTGAGTTTTTGATAAGTCATCGGATTCTGAAATGGGCGGAGCGCATAATTCGAAGAACCGACAGATGTGTGGTCCTAAGTTTCGAAAACGGTGACCTCACAGATTAATTTATTCAATCCGTGGGGCGTGGGTGACCTCCGATAAGTGGAACGACGACATGAACGATTGCAGGAAGATTTTGGATACAAGCGACGCAAGGTTGTGTTGAGTGGAAAACCAGCTGTCGATGGTTGACGACGACAACGACGGCGTCATTATGGTGGGAGGGGGACCGAATTATTTTATTATGGTCAAATTATTCTCACCCGGGTACCCAAGTTTACCCCTTCTATCCGAGATCTCCCTTCCTAGACGAGTTTGAAGTGCCGCATAATCTCTTGCTATCTCCTCTCGGACTGCGCTCGCTTCGCAGCCACTGCTCACGCCTTCTGTGTCTGAAATATTACATGTATTTCAATAATTTTGTTTACTTTTACGAGTAATCATTAGATTAACCTCTCTCTCCTGATAAAGACTCCTTTTTATTGTAACTATTGTATAAGTTTGCCTAATATCAATAAAAAAATATTAAGCTAAAATGTTGAATCCATGGAAGTACGAGTAGGAAGTGGTGTGGTACTCTCAGTAGAGAGTATATATACCTTGTTTGTGTATCGTATGTACCGAACTTTGAGTATCGAAGGTATATATAGGTACTCAAAGGTACCGAAGTAAATTTTAGAAAAAGAACAAAAATTGACAATCAAGGATAAATCATTCTGTTGGGTATTGTGTTAGGGATGAAATATGAGTAACGGAATTCTATACTCAGTGATGGAATGGTTTATATTCTTTTCGCAGTGATGTGTGTCAAACCAAGAGAATATAAACCATCCGATTCTCTCGGTAGAGACGGAGTGATTACATTCTCTTGGGAGAGCAGTATGTTCTTTGATCCAAATAAACCATTGTGTCAAAAAGCTATCAAAATTTGGTCGAAATGGCTGCTTACAAAATATTATTGTTTAATATTTAATTAAACATGTTTCTGGTAATTTATCAATCACAGTTTAATAGACCGTAATATTAATATAAAAAGTTGAAAGAATTGTTGAATAAAATATGGACCTTCGCACCAAATAATGTTGGTAAGGATTCCTTCGATACTGTGATAAATATTATTAAAATAGTTTTAAACTAAAAAGCATGAGGAATAAGCGAATAAAAGGTCAAGATTTTCGAAGCTGAGACCTATCTCATTCATAATATTAAATATGAACCTTTAAAATGATTAGAAAAAAGATATATTTTTCACAGGCGTTAGATGGGGAAGCATACGAAGTCCGTTGTTGTTTGTTTTGTATAATACAGTCCTCGCTAATCTTTATGTCTGCTCAAAGCACCAAGCAAGATGAACAGGTAGTTTGAACTCGACGAGATAGTGTCCCACTCATAGACTTAGAATTCTTTTCGCTAGTCCCACTGGTCCCCATGCATCTCGCTGATACCCACGAATTGCGGCTATGTTCAGAGCGGCCATAAAGTTTGGCGTGGACAACAAAGTAAGTCCATGGACTTTGGACATGGACGTGACGTCATTAAAATTGGCTATAATAATAATATTTTGTGTTTGCAGGTTAAACACGGGCCTCCAACCAAATGGTTTCTATTGTAGTCGTGTTCTTAGTATTTGTTTTGGTTTTGTATGCATATGTAAGTTTTTCACCATATTTTGTATGACGGAAAAGAAACAATTCAGTAACTTATTAATAACTTTTTATTTGTACATCTTAATCTATATATATAAAATTCAAAGTCCTGACTGACTGATTGACTGACTGAGATATCAACGCACAGCCTAAACTACTGAAGTTAGAAACTTGAAATTTTTACAGTTGGTTCTTTTTATGACGTAGGCGCACACTAAGAAAGGATTATTGGAAATTCCACCCCTAAGGGATTTAAATAGGGGATGGAAGTTTATATGAAAGTCCGTTATTTTTCAAGCTGTTTCCATCAAAGTTGGTATTTGAGCTTTCAGTTAAAAATAAAGAAGTACGTGTGTCACAGTTTTTGAAAATTCCACCCCAAAATCTAATTCTATGCGGACGATGTCGCGGGGGCAAAAGCTAGCTCTGTTTTAAAATCTTGTGTATTTTTTTAAGAAAAATCACAATCACGAATTCGAGGCAACTGCCTCAGCCATCCGACAAATTTGGTCGGGGAGTTGCCGCTTGTCCTGCAGACAGAGCGAGTATAGTAGTTTCAGTGGACTCAGTGGCCTTGAGAAAGCGCAGGCCCCAGCAGCTGAGTCTGTTCCATGCCAGAATAGACAGTCCACTGCTGGCCAGAGAGACTGTGTTTGCGAGACCTGCCCGTGTGCTCTCATAGAGAATGTCCTGAGGTTGTTTTTTTCTTATTTGATGACATAATCCCTTCTCTCCGATCTCACCTAGAAGTAATTGACAGTGCAGTCTAAAACTGAAATGTATAGATCGTAATTCGTACCTACTGTAAGACGTCAGTGTGTCGAATGCGAGCGGCAAGAAATTCTTTGCAATTATCCTATGCGAAAAGTTTCCTTACAATTTTCGCCCGCGATTATACATTACATCACATTTCACATTATGACAAAAACTCGCATCAGTTAAGCAATGCTCGAATATGAGTGCCAAAAATTTCACTCGCATTAGAGAAACTCTCTTTAGATAATAACTTTGCTAAGATAGAAATTAATGGAGATGGATGTATAATTTGTATCTCGTTTTAACTCTGTTTCAAGGCCGAGTAAAATCGGTTTACATTGTAATAAGTCTCAATACAAGATGAAAATGAGCGTGCCTAGAAGGGTCATGCCAGTTTAAACAAAGCTTACACTTAACCGGTGTTTATTTGATACCGAACTTGAGGTTTCCTAACCAGCTCATCGACTTAACCGATGAACAAAGACTGGGAAACTATAATAGATATTAATATTAGTCTGGTATTTCCAGAACATGCAAACCCGCTACAAGTGTGTATAACCAGGCCATTGAGTTGATTTCCAGCGGCTACTATAGTATTGTGAAAGCAGTAAGTACAAATTTTCTTCGTACTTTGTCGTAATTTGTCTGCTGAGAGACTTTGGCCGTGGCTAGTTACCACCTTACTGCCAAAGACGTGCCGCCAAGCGATTTAGCGTTCCGAAGGATGATAGCGTGTAAGAAACATATTAGGGGTATGAGTTGAATTTACACTACCACACCCCTTCCAAGCTAGTCCGCTACCATCCTAGACTACATCATCATTTACCATCAGGTGATATCGCAGTCAAGGACCATCTTGCCATTGAATAAAATAAAAAAGTACTCAAATCAGAAGATCCGAAAGATCCGCATACATATAATAATGTTTTTTTTTTTTATAGAATATTAGGCAAACTGAAGTTGACTAACATTCTCCTCTCCCCTCCAAGTAAGCGGAAAGCTTGTGTTTGGGAGTGGGTACGACAGTAGTGCAACGGGTGGGGATTGAACCTGCGACCTTGTCAGTTTTCAGTCCGCTCCTTTAACCGATGGGCTACTTAAATTTAAAATTTTAAAATTTTTCTTGATTGTCCTAGTTATATGATGCCCAAAAATATGTGGAGAGAGTGGTGGACTGCGGAGTATCGTGCCAGAACCAGGCCCAGGTAATTTCGATGTACGTACTGACATCGATCCGTCTATTAAGAATGCGTCCCATACTTAATCACATTGTACTCTTGGCTGAATTTCGGCTACGGCAATCAATTTCAACGAGAAGACAGGCAGTATTTTTTATAGAACACAAATATAGGTGCACTCGTTGATCACTCGTACTCCGATAGTTCAGCAATTAGGGATTTAGCTGCTGTCAAAAATTCTATTCATTAATTACAATAGAAAATGTAACATGTACTCGTACAAATAACATTTGTAAAAACAAAATATATCGGTCAAAAAACAAATAAGTTATAAGCTTTTTTACTGCGACAGTCTCTTTCTAAAACGAAATTTTAGATGGCGCACATACGGCAAAATTACCACTTTAGGGGGTCAAAAATCAAAGATGTGAATTAATATGTTTATTTATGCTTAGTAATGTTTCTCACCTATAAAGTTTAGTTTATGTTGAGGCGTGAGAAGAATTATAAGTGCCTACCTACCTGAAACGTATTTATATCACTACATAGTATAAAACAAAGTCGCTTTCTCTGTCCCTATGTACGCTTAAATCTTTAAAACTACGCAATAAATTTTGATGTGGTTTTTTTTAATAGATAGAGTGATTGAAGAGGAAAATTTATATGTATAATTACATCCATTAACAGTGATTGACATAGGCTATATATTTTATACCCGTGCGAAGCCGGAGCGAGCCGCTAGTCTAGAAATAAAATAGTAGGTATTGTTAATAAAATTCTAGTATATTTTACATAAAATACACATAATTATATCAGTCATATATCAATTGTGTTGTAAACAGATAGATAATTAATTACTATCACTGTCATCATGATCATCCATTCTTTCTTCGTCATTTTCATCCTTGTCTTCGATCATTTCTACAAGTGGCACGTTCAACATTTCCAGTACCTCTTTAGAAAACGGTTTTCTTTTTTTGTTATGACCCCTCCTCTTGGATGCAATAATTGGATCGGAAGCTATTAGCATCCAGTGCACAATGTCTGTATTAGTGTGGATTCTGGAGGTTTTTCTAGCATGGAAAAGTCGTAAACCTTTATATTCTTTTTGACTAGTTTCCAGCACATCTTCTGAAAACAAACCCACAGGCAAAGGTAACTCCTTTATTATGTCTGCACCATGTATCAGTAGTTTGTGCACAGATGCACTCATTTTGTACCAGCTATAGCGTTCTAAGCATTTTTTTGCTGTTTCGATGCAGTAGTTTTTAAAAATAACGTAGTTCACGCTAAATCCACATGATAGAACACTCAGAATATTGGCAAATCTTTCTATAATTTCAGGATCTAAGCCTGTGATAGCCCCAGATTTTATAGGCTCCGCAAAAAACTTCCTTGCTGTATTCCCATCATTTGAGTTGCCCCCACCCTGCTTCGGTTGGTCTACCACTAATCCCATTTGCTGGTAAAACTTAGTGGTTATCTCTTCTTTTCTCTTTTTTACCTTTTCTTTGGCTTCTGTGCCCCTCGCTTGCCATTGCATTAATTCTAGTTTATATGATATATGTAACAAGTATTCATAACATCTAAGGTATGAGTGCAGTACAGATATCCCAAACTTAAATGAACTTGTAGTAGGATATTGTTTCTGCAAAAGTAAGTCAAGATTGTTGAGATCCTTGGGTGTTGCCTTGCACACATTACACGCCTGTGATGACGAGGTATCTGTGAGTACATTGCATGTCTTTCCGTCCATCATTGTACACACAGCATGATGTTCAAATGTGTAAGATTTATCCCCAAAAGTAACCTTAGTAGGCTGCAACCTTGATATTTGTTCCTCTATTGCTTCGTAATGGCGTTTTACTGATTGTTTTGTCTCCTTCTCAATCTGTAAGCGAATAATCCGATTATATCTCGACGAAGAAGGGCTTGGGTTTTGCCAGAAAATCTGTTTTCCATTCATTGTGACCTCTGACATTTGCAATGGAACTATAGTACATAGAATTATGTTAGTGTCTCCATACAATGAATTGTTGGCAAAACATTGTTTGTAAATGGAATGTCCACCACTACCGTCAAGACCCCATTTATAAATGACTTCGATCGCTGAGTTTTTTTGATGATCGTGATATAAAAGAAGTACATCCTGCTGCACATGAGCAAGTCTTTGTACCGTATGGTCCAAAATATCTTGAACTGGAATTTGCACTTCACTTTCTGTGATTTTTATGTTATTTGGGTAACACTGCCTTTTTGTTTGTGCTATCACATTATAAGATGGATAAATGTTAGCCCCTCGCGATTTCGCTCCTTTTTGCCAGTAAATATAATCTTCTTTTCCCATGTCCGAGTCAATTAGAAGCGCTAATGCTTCTTCGGGAGTATAGGGCTTTATAGCTGAATACGATGGTTTATCATGAATTTGTTTCATGCGTTTGTATCTGCTAGGGCTTGTAGTTAAGGCTAAACTCACTAGTTGGGCAGCTGTCCTTTTTCCACTCTTAGTAAGGCTGGCTTGAGCTGCAGAACACAATTGCGCTGGGCTTGATTCCGAAACAATTGGTTTCATCATCCTTCGTTTTGTTCGTAGAGAACTCTCTTCAAAAGATTTTGCAGGTCTGCCTCTGGTTTTTTTCACTTGCAAGTCATTATTTGCACTTGAAGTGACTACTGCTGGCAAGACCAAATCGTTCGCTAACCATTTTGAATTGCGTTTCATAAATCTTTCCATGTTCCAATTTGAGTTTTTCCATTTTTGTAATAATTTTGAAATAAATACTTTCAGCACACACTTAATTTTATTCACATTGTCTTTACACTGTTTATATTGACTAAATTTGTTCAATATATAACTAGTTAATCGTTCTACACACTGAGACGATGATTGTTTATAAAAGTTTTCGCTTTTTAACACTAAAACCAGATCCATTTTTTTAATGTTAAATTCCGAGTAACTTGGTCCACTCCGACTACCTGTAAAAAAAAGGGTATAGTGTCACAATGCGTTGGTTTGAGTTTCTAGAATTCATTATACTAGTAGTCAATAAACGTACAAGGGTAAATATTTATGACAGAACGCGGTACTAAACGGAACTTTTTTTGAAAATCTAAGAACATATTTTTTTTTAATGAAAAGTAGTAGTGGCATGAAATTGTCATTTATTATTAACAAGGATACAAAATAATAACTGATTATTAATAAACATACCTGTGACTCCTAAGTCCATAATGAATATTGAGATTTTTTCACAAAGTAACACGTTATAATGCATTCGGCTTTCGAATGCAACTAGCCGTATACTGCACTGTGTTTATCTATCGGAGCCTCGGGCGCCTTTGTTATTAACAGAAAAAAGGATATTTATGGCCAGCACGATGGACAAACTACCTGACTCGAAGAATACAAGAAATTTAAGACCTTATACTAAAGTAAAAAAATCTATTTTTGACCTCCTAAAGTGGTAATTTTGCCGTATGTGTGGCGAGTGTATGGAGCTACTGAATCATGACGTCATGTTGCAATAGCGCTCTCTTTATCTAACGTGAAACTTAAAAGCTCTATATTTCATTGAGACTAGTTAAGACATTAAAAAAGAAAAATGGCGTTGTGTTTTAATATTAAAAATATTTTAAGTACATAAAAAAAAATTGTCAAGTACCCAATCCAAAACTTGTTCTAATTACTGGCTGTTAATGAGAATTTTTGACAGAAACGCAAAATTTCTACCTTGTTTCCACATATATAAAAGTATTACGCTATTATGAAACACATTACACATTTTTTTTTTTAAGATTATAATAATATAAGTTTTTGATTTCAGCTATTGACAATAAAGCAAGTGTGCTCAGCCGACAATATTAATTTCATAAACCAAACTGCCGTCTTGGCTGAAAATAAAGTAAAGGATACAGAACCTAGTCACAGTAAAGAAGTAGAGGGCCCAAGAAAAGAAATCATTTTTCGAAATGAATCTGACGTAGCAATCATAAACGAACCATCCAAAACTGTTGCGGTTTCTCAAAAACGGTCTCTAAATGAGTCTATAAAATATGCTGGTGACTCTGAATCTTCATCAGAAACCTTAAGCGATCGAAAAAGTTGTTCTAAATGCATTGAAAAGGGTAAAACATGTATAGGTAGTTGTCCACGAGCAAATGGTAAATGAAATAATAAAAAGAGAAAGTAACTGGGGTTTTTTATTTTCTATTTTATGATTTAGATACCGGAGTGATTACATTCTCTTTGTTAGATACCAGACTCATCATGGTATTATAACCTGCCGGAAACCCAAGAGAATATAAACCACTACATTTTCCGGAGAGTATAGATTGACAAGTCTTTCTGAGAGAGCATATAAAACTTAGATTAGATTTTAAAATGAAAAGTGTCTACAAACTTTCCAGTGGACTTGAAGTAGTAGTTCCTTCTTCTTCCTTGAAGTCTTTGTCTGAACCAGTTTATATTCTCTTGGGTTTGAACTTCTCTGAACAATAGAACCTTTTTAAATACTCAAAGAACAGAACATATTATTTACATATTTTTGCTTAAAGTTTGATTAAAACTCTTGGTTAGAATTTGTCACATGCTTGTCACATAATATTAAAATCTACAAAATTTCTGTGCAAAATAAAAACGGATATTAAACTTAACTCAAAATAATGGCCTAAATTGAGTTTAGGCCATTATTTTTGTTTTCAATCAGAAGACGGCTTTGAGGTTAAATATGGACCAAATTATTAATCTTCGTAGAGGTAAAGAATTTTATTTTGATTTATCAGCCTTTGCCTTTGATCTGAAGATTTACATAATTTTACTGACTTTGCTTAGCTTGCTACATTTTTCCCTCTCAAGCTACAACTGATAGACATCTAACATTTACATCGTGATTATTCACGAATCATGATAGAATGCAGTAGGTCACTTAAGTTTAGAGACTCCCATTGCCATATTTGAGATCATTTCTCGACCTTGCGGGTCTCTAAATGCTACGTTTTTCGGTGCATTGTCGTCATTCAAGCACCTTGGGACCCCAAGTGCTTGATTGATGTTGTTTGTTTGAGCTAAATATTCTGAAAATTACCTCTGATGAGTTGTGTTCCTTATCTAATCTCTAGTTTTTTGATTACATAGATTTTTTCGATCATAACTACTATTCGCTGAATGAATCTGAGCTTTCTTTAAGGTTAGCTGTAGATAACTGTTTAAAGTGAAGCGGAGTCAAATATTGGCATTTATTTTATTTTTTACAGCTGTCCACGATCTGTGGTGTAGAAATTGTCATTGTCCTATGGGATTCGTTCGGAGGCCATTCCCTTCCGCTTTTAGAACCGCAAATTCAGGTCTTTCATTAATAATAAATAATTATTGTGTAGATTCTTATTAGCCATTCAAAATTTGGATTAAAGATTAAGTCAGTAACCGATGTCAGTGTCCCTATGTGCCACCGTATCCTTGCCCCCGTTGCATCTGCTACCTAAACTACCTTAGCTTTTTCCCAAAGTGTTCCCGGATCTAAAATTTAGCTGACTCAGGGGTTGATAATCAAATGATCGATTGCGATGATTTGAAATCATTCATAAGGGGGATAAGAACATTGGTAAAATAAATAATTAATGTAAAGATGAGGATAAGACAGAAAATATAAAAATAGGAGCCGTTGACCATCTTTGTGTAGAGAGTAGAGACGTAACTGAAGAGATTAATCTTACATCATCAGCTGCAATCGTTATAAGCCGTAAATATAATAATAAGATGTGCTTATATTCAGATGAAACAACAATATTTTTTACAGAAAGTGGTTCTCCGATCCGGTGTTTAATAAAAGCCAGTGTGATTGTGGCTATGATCATCTTTGTGTTGGTATGTTAACTAATAAACTATCTTTGTGACATCTGATTTTACACATACAGATTTGAGCTGAGCTAAATTTACTTAATTACCTCATCTTTTGTAGACAGTTCAACATTTTTGTATAAATACAGTCAACAGTATTCCCACTTACTCGTATTTTCCACTTTTTTTCAGTGTCTGCCGTTAGGGGACCCTTACAAACATTGCAATGGATCGAGGACGACGCATGGTCAAAAGTTGGCGATGTGTTGTATATGTGAAATTTATCTAGTTTCTACAAAGTAAGTTACATTTCTTTTTTGTTATTTCCATCTGTTTCGTTTCCTTATTGCTCAACCCTTTCCCATTAATCATATATAGGTGTTTTTTTTTTTTTTTTGGTAAAACAAAGTGGATTACCGTTTCAAGTTCCAACCAAGAAGGAATAGAAATGCTCTTTTTTATTTTTATTTTAGCTGTGCCGGTAGATTAAACGCCGAATCCTAAGAGACCCTAAAAGTATTTAGTCTACAGACTAGAGCAATAAATTTAACATTGTAAAAAAATTTCCTTTCAGTATTGCCTACAAATCTATGGAAATTTTTGAGTTCATTTATGAGTGGATCTTATATGTACTTTATGAATTAAAGTTAAAGGTATACTTTCCATTTTACTCTTACTAATCATCATCATCATCAGGACTCATCTACGGCTCATACTGAGCGCAAGTCTCTCCTCTCAGAGAAGGGTTATAGGCCATAATCCACCACGCTGGCCCAATGCGAATTGGCGGACTTCACACACTTTCCAGATCATTATGTGGAATTCTTAGGTGTGCAGGTTTCCTCACTGTAGTATACCCAAACATTCAAGCATATAGTACGTATATACCAATGCACACTTCAGGCACACATAATGTATATTACACAACCGACGTGCTGCTTGACCCATGGTCCTAGCACGACTGACTAGTGACTCAATGGCGCCTGTATTTATAACATGTTTCCTCCAATACTCTCAGACTACCTATGCTACACTCACGATGTTTTACTTCACCGGTGAAGCCGTATATTACATTTTAATTGCTTAACACATATAATTGCGAAAAGTCAGAGGTGCGTGTCCGAGATCGAACCTGCTGCCCCCGAATTGGAAAACGCACCACAGAACTAACGACTAGGCTATTAGTCTTACTAAAAGAGGAGCTTATAATTCAAGCCACACTGGTTCGTAACGGTTTTGAACGAATATCCAACCATTTTTTTAATACTTTCAGTTTTCAGTTTAACCAGCGACTCTTTTTCAGTTCTACGACCTTCTTGGAAAAATAGACGGAGACGACCTCTGTCGTACGACTTGCAACTGTATCAGCTCTACGGTAATTGTATTTTTTTCTTTTCTATACACTGTTTTATGGCTCAATTATACGAGGAGAGTTTCTCGAATGCGAGTGAAATTTTCACACTCATATTTGAGCATTGCTAAACTGATGCGAGTTTTTTTCATAAAGTGTAATGTGATGTAATGTATAATTGGGGGCGAAAACTGTATGGAAAGTTTTCGCATAGATAATCGCAAACTATTTTTGTAACAATTGCAATCATCTCTAACTGGCTGGATTTATAACGTTTTTGTTGCATCAGTGCATTTAACCAATAGCGAGAGAATACCACGTGATGCCAATCGTTATTCCATCATCGTTTTCTAAGATCGCTAACGCTAAAGCAGGGGCTCCCAAAATTTTTTTTGTCGCACGTCCTATTCTTTCAGAAAGGTAACGTGTTAAAAAAAACTTTGGGAAGTCCTGTTCTACAGCGTTAGCGATAATGGAGACAGAATAGATACGACACGTTTTTGATATGGTGATATGATAGGGTGGCTGTTTATAAGTTTCCTAAGGCATGATTCTACATTTGACCTATGAGTAGGTAATTTTTTTTTATCCGATGACATGATAGTCCTTTACTGCGATCTCACCTGGTGGTAAGTGACGACGCAGTCTAAGATGATAGCAGGCTAACTTGGAAGGGGTATGACAGTGTACATTCAACTCATACCACTAATCGGTTTCTACACGCCATCGTGCGCAACCTAAATCGCTTGGCGGCACGTCTTTGACGATAGGGTGGTACTAGCCACTGCCAAAGCCTCCTACCAGGCCAATTATTATTAGTTTATTTAAAAGTAGGTATTATTTAATTTAGATCTATAATAATCTTATGTTGGCAGATGAGTCGTGACGAACTGGAGAGGAAGTCAGAACACCGCCCTTGCAAGTGTATGAGGAAATGTAAATACAAAAATGCTAATTAATATCTACGTAATCGATAATAATTTCTCGCGGTTGTTTATTCGTTTGATTTTGGTTAAAAAGTGCAAGTATATTTTTTAATAAAACTTTTTTTATTATTTAGACAAACAAGTTTTTATTATTTATTAAACTAGTGGTTCGCCCCGAACTGAGACCTCGCGGTATCCCATAATTCCCAAAAGACATTAGACGCAATAAAAAATAATAATAGTTGACGCAAAACTGTTTTACTGATACAGCGCCATCTATTAGCATTATTGTGAAGCTATTAGCATTAAAAATTAAATAATTTCGTTTCTTTATAATATTTATCTAATTTTAGTATTTGTTGTTCAAGTACAGGATATAACTGAATTTTCAACAAAGTTTCAGGTTCTAATATGCAATACTTTTTGACATATGGCTCAAATTAAATCTCCACTTAAAAGTTAAATAATTTCGTTTCTTTATAATATTTATCTAATTTTAGTATTTGTTGTTCAAGTACAGGATATAACTGAATTTACCACGAAGTTTCTAATTCTAATATCTTGTCATTCTTGATATATGGCTCAAATTAAAATCTCCACTTTGAAAGCCCCCCATTTCGTCAATTTTAAGGGAAAAATTAAATAAAAAAAATATATTTTTGTACTCTGTTCAAAGTCGTCTTTAAAAAGATATATCGCAAGTCTATGTAACGCAACAAACAAAATTTTACTTCAAACACGCTTCTATGAGAGCCCCCCTGAAATAAAGCTTTTTATATTTTTTTATACAATGTTCGGCTGAAGGCCATCAGTTTACATATTTTATTTAAATTTGAAGTAATTACGTTCAGTAATTCAGAAGTTATAGGGCTCTGACAGACATTTGGACGTACACACTTCTCTGTCCAGTACAGACAAGCGCCCTAGTTGACTCAGAGAACTCGCTTCGCTCGTTCAATAATTTTACAAACAGGCTTTGTGTAGCGTCAACTCTGTAGTTATACATTAAATAACCGGTTATTTGACCGAGTTGGACTTGCAATCGAAGAAACCAACCAAAAAATGTTCGATGTTTTATTTTTTAGACTTAGTAGTTTTAAATTAATACTTTACTCCCTTTTAAGGGCTGAATTTTCAAAAATCCTTTCTTAGTAGCGGACCAAACTGCGCGATCTGTCCAGTGGTTTAATCTGTGCGTTGATAGATCAATCAGTCTGTCAAGCAGTCAGTCAGTCAAGCAGTCAGTCAGTCAACCTTTGCCTTTTATATATTTAGATGATACCATACTAACCAGCTGGAGCGTTATAATTCTGAGATAAATGTTTCATAAAGTTTATTTAAAATAAATTACAGTATTTCTAACGAAATGTTCGTGATATTTACGCATGTAACACGCAAAAAGCAACAATGTTTCAAAAGTTTGAAATTCCTCAATTCGAAAACTATAAGAGTTAGGTGTTGGTAGAAAATCACTTCAATAGCCATAAAATATGATTTTACGGCCTTTAATATCGTAAACAGTTGCCTATCATTCGATACAAGTTAGCGAGCGGGTATTTCGGTCTAGAACCGTTTATTTATATCTTTTGATATTGAGAAATTTGTGCGACTTCGATCCGTTACGAGATGAGATTCTGGCGCTCGAGGAATCCACTGTGTTTTATCTGTTTTTTATTGGCGAGTACCTATTTTTAATGGTTGGCTATTATTTCCTTGTCACTACAAATACCTACCTGTTCTTGTTATTAGTTTTTTTTTTTTTAATATAAAGACTAGCGATTGACTGCGATCTCACCTGATGGCTAAAAATACAGTATTAGATGAAGCGCGCTTGCTTAGAAGATGCCTATAATTAATTCTAGATTTAAAGGTAAGTACCTAAGTTAGTTGGAAAAACGGAATGGACTATATACCTATTATAATCACCAGAATAATGAAAAATATTAGGTACTTGGTCGTCTACTTCACAGTTTTTTATCCGACTACGGCATGCAAAAGAGGGTAATGTGTTTATTTTAGAGATTAAATTGAATTACAAACACATTCTGTACTAATCTTTCTATTAAGAATAACTTTGAAAATAGAGGACGATGGGGCTGTTTTACATTGTATATAAAAACCCTTTAAAATAAATAAAGTCTTTAAAATAAATAAAACCATAATACAGAATATGATCGCTGAGATATTATAATCTTCTTTATGTTCAATTACTGTCAATGGACGAATGAAAGAAAAAAACGTCCTATTTTCATGGCTAATTATTTTAATGGATTAAAGAAAATCTTTCTTATGACAGTAACATTAGTTTTACTAATTGGCCGTTTTTGTGCCAACGATCGTGCGAGCGTGCCACTGCCACTAATGACATTATTTTAACCTGAATGATATAGTGATGGCAAGGCCCTCAGCACATTTCCAATGGCAAACCGCAACAGCGTTCCATTAATGGTACTGAGACGATTCGTGTCGGTCTATGGTCCTTTTTTTTCAAATAATTTATTTGCAAAGATCGAACAACGAGGTCTTATAATATAGTAAGTATCCCTACAGTGGGTAGATGCAGAAGGCATGGAGAAAGACGATGTCGACAAAGTGCTGGAGGATGAACTAACACATAAGCTGGGGGAAGACCTATTGCAGAGCATCGAGAGAAAGTTCCAGGTCGATCTAGAGAGGTAAACTGACTATACGAGTATGTGGGATTTTCCGGAATAAAATAACCATCTTGACTCACATAAGGATTCCGTACCAAAAACGCCAAAAAAAACACGTTTCTAATAGGGGAGCCCCCCTTAATTTTTAATTTACAGAAACACACATTCTCTGAAAATTTCAACTCTCTACCTATAACGGATCCTGAGATATAGCCCGCTGACAGACGTCTGTCTGTACCGCTGTCCGTCCGTCCAGCGGACGGACGAAGCTTAGTACCTGACCTTCAGGTTCAGGACCGTTCCTGTTGGTTATCCTTCAACTATCGACCCTAGAAAAGACGGACGCAGGATAAAAAGTATCCCATGCCCGTCTCAAGGATGCTATTCAGTGCTAGTTTCGTCAAAATTGAGGTTTAGGTTACAGACAAACAAATAGATGCACAGGATATTTCGAATTTTTTTCTATCTCCTTTATCAACCGATAGATGACAGTGGTCTCTTCCATGGACTTTCACAGGCATCGGTCTTGCGCCGCGGTTCCCTACGTGTCGTCTGATGGCGACAGTTCACCTAATGGGGGTCTGCCAACACTGCGCTTTCCAGTGTGAGTTCACCACTTTAGAACATTGGGACCCCGATGATCAGTAGTTCTTCGAATTACATGCCCCGCACAATTCCACTTCTGAAACTGACTTCGCAACTCGCTGAGCTATGTCAGAAACTGTGGTTCTCCTACAGCTCTTCTCATTTCTTATTTGATCTAGCAGGGATAGCCCTCTATACCACGTGTTACAATCTTACAATTACTAAAGCAATAGTAATCACAGGTCCGTAGAAATGGTGCTTATTAAGATCAAACTATTACTGCAGAATGGCACTCAGCATATTCAGGACAAATTACTAGATATACAGGGAACTTTGGAAACGATGAGAACACATGGGGAAAATGAGGTAAATTGAGTTTTTCTTCATATAATTTACTAGCCGATGCTCACGACTTAGAACGCGTGGATTATGGGTTTTGGATTTCCGCGGGAACTCCACAATTTTCCGGGTGTGAGCTATCTTATTCCAAATTTCAGCCCAATCAGTTGATTCGTTGTGGCGTGAAAGAGTAACAAACATCCACACATCCATCCATCCTTCCTTACTTCCATCCGCACAAATCTTTGCATTTATAATATCAGTAGGATCATCAGCATCTTAACCCTTCGTCAGGTTAGTACTAGAGTCTCCACTCACAATGAGGCCAAAGATTTAGGCCAGAGTTACTCTGGGCAAGTGCAGATTGGTTGATACAATATATCTTTGAGAATATTATGGGAAACTCTCAGGCACATAGGTTTCCTCATTACATTTTCTTAAACCTTTAAAGCGAGTGATATTTTATTTCTTAAAATACCGAGAAATTGCGTGCCCGAAATTCAAACCCGGGACCTTTGAAAAAGAAGTCGAACTCTTTAACAATAAGCGTAGAATACAATAGTACATTGTTACCTTAGGGATGAAAGTAACTTATTTAGTCCCGAGACGGGGTTTGGCGCCCGAGCGTAGCGAGGGGGCCTATAGTTCGAGGGACTAAATAAGTCTTTATCCCGAGGTAAACACTGTGCTTTTCATTACGAATATAAGGAAAGTCAAAATAAAAATAGAAATTAGCTAAAGAAAATTGAGTGAACTTTATTTTACATAAACCAACAACTTTGGTGAGATATATAAAGTCTACCTTTCTTCTTGTCTATGGATGCACTCGGGTATGTCGTGTTTCATTTGAATTCCAATAAAAATGTGACAACTAGTTTTTTTTAATTATTTGACAGCTGTCAGTTGAAAACGATTCTCCCTAGGGCTGAAAAGTATTACTTTCAACCCGCTTCTCAGGCAACTTCAGACCTACTTTCCGTGTATGAGTAATGAAAAAATATTTGCTCTTAAGAATTTACCTCGCCTAGATTCCAACTCGTGCAAACTCATGCCAACTAGGAGATGACATACAATAGGTATACAAAATTCCAATAACCTCAAGTCAACACACACCAGCGACGCATATACATATACTTAGGTCCACAGCTTAGGTCCATAATGGCTGGCATCGTTGATCGTTGCTAGCAGATACATATACCGACCGGTTTTGATCATCAAATCCTCTCTCAGGTGGAGATATGCCTAACACAGAAGCAAAACGAGACCTCTGCATTGGCGGAAAAGGCGCTTCACCAGATGGTGGTGTGTGGTTACGCGCTGATAGGTCAGGACCCCGCGCGAGCCGTGCACAAAGTCATCACTCTGAAGAATATGATCAAAATCAGTGTTAAGCCAGTAAGAATTAATCACCTACTTGTTAAAACTTCTTTTTCAGTATCAACCGATAAACGTTCATTGCTGGACAGAAATCTCTTTTGCACGGACTTCCACAGGCCCTCGGTCTTGCGCCGCCTGAACACAGCGGCTCCGTGTGACTCGCTTGGTGTCCTCGGTCAACCTAGTGGGGGGTCACCACTCGACCATCAGCTCTTCGAACTATGTGCCGCTCCCATTTCCACTTCAGTTTCGCGACTGGCTAAGCTATGTCAGTGACTCATTTTTTCTTCTCTTCAGTGATCTGATTTCTTGGGATACTTTTTCAAACACTAGTCCATAATGGACAAAACAAAAAGAGAGAACTCATATCATGTTTAAGGTGCGGACTGAAAACTGAAAGGTCGCAGGTTCGAACCCCACTCGTTGCACTATTGTCGTACTCACTCTTAGCACAAGCTTTCCGCTTATTTAGAGGGGATAGGAGAATATTCGTCAACTTCAGCTTGGCTAAGATTCTTTAAAAAAAAAACCATTATGCGGAGAAAACTCGCTTTCTTTGGCCACTTGCAGCGGGGAGCCCAATTCTTATTCCCAAGATTGGTGTTGGAAGGAAGAATTGTAGGCAGGAGAGCACCGGGTCGCCAAAGACGCAAGTGGTTGGACGATGTGAGGGAGTGGACTGGGCTTAGCTATCCTAAATTGAAGGAAGCGGCCTTGAGTAGAAAAGCTTTTCGTATGCTGACCGCCAAACTTTATTTCGAAGAAGGCAAGCGATGATGATGATAATGGACAATTCATTTTATTCCATTGTATTCGAATCCGTAGGTAAATTGTAGTCACTTAACATGGAGAGTGGCTACGTTTTTTACGAATTCCCAATGGATTTAACAACTAATTCCACGCGCAAAAGCTAGTAGGATATTTATAGTTTAGTAGATGCCGTATTGTCATATACAATTAGCTAAGTGGATTAATAAAACGCAATTTTCCAGCTGTACGAACAAAAGAAAGAGATTTACGGGCTGCTAAAAATCTGTGGGCACGATCACGACTCTTTGAAGAAGGTCATCAAATGCGTCATCTCGAAGGTGAGAGGCAACTTATTGAGATTTGCGTGTGTTTGATGATCTGCGTCTTTACTGTAGAGGTATAAACGATATGTCGTTAAAAAAATCTTTAATATTTAAACAAACTTGGGTTTGTTCGAACACATATAACTTTAGAACGGCTAAACCGATTTTCATGGTTTTTAATTTAATGTATTTGTCTCCATCCCGAATAGCAGAATAACTTTTAAAACATCGGGAAAATTCGCGAAAACAAAATTATGTAGAATATTCATTTTCTCATCCATTTTGTATGGCTCACGATAATATTGAACTGTCATCAATTTACATATATACATGCACAGCTCAAAATATCGTCCAGGAAGTTGTTCTAATTCAGCTTGCAAGAGCTTGTAAGATTTGACATAATATTCATACATTGCAAGTTAAATAAAACCTTGTAGTCATCAAGCAATGAAAGAAAAAAAAAAAAAGATCAAAGCTTTCACTTCCACAGAAAATCATACTGAAACAATGATCTACAATTTTTATCAGCTAACTGGTACACGATTTCCTCACGGAAGATCGATCGCATTCCGGTTCACTCTACAACGTTTACAATTTACCGGGAAAACTCCAAACACCGCAATCACTAGTGAAACGTTTTCCACAAACTATGACGATATCCAGAGCACGATGCGCGTTATAAAACTAAATAGCCAGAACAAAATTGTTTGAAATCTTCTTACGAGCAAAATTACTCATATCCGCTGGTTGTCAGGCGCGAAATAAATGGACTGTTCGTAAACGCAAAATTAATATTTAACGGCTCTCGATGCGTATTAAAATTAAAAAATAATAACATTGAAGTGACCGTCTGTAATTTAGAATTAAATGCTTATAATAAACTAGCTTTTTCCCGCGGCTTCGCTCACGTTAAGTTAGATTTTTCAAATCCCTATTTTATCCCCAGGAGTTGAATTTTGAGAGTTGAATGCCTGCGTCATAATAGCTCTCTGTATGTCAAACAGCATCCGTTCCGTGGTTTAAGCTGTGCGTTGATAGATCCGTCAATCAGTCAATCAGTCAGTCAGTCACCTTTTCCTTTTATATATTTTTAATAAAATAAAAAATAAATAAAGATAAAGGCAAAGAAGATGATTATGATTATTTGGACGGTTGTTTCTTCTTTGTCAGTACATGACTACAACTGGACAAAGGTCTCTCGCATGTAGCTTATATGAAATAGTGAACTATGATGTCATAAACATTTGAATTTTAGTAGTTTAATCAATAATTTATCACACACGTGCATTTTACTTATTTTGGAATATCCTCTGTTTAATATCATTGGTAAAAATATAATATTTAAGAAAAAAAGTTAATTGTTACTGCGCAATTGATCTGAATTGATTTGTAATCTAGTCAATTGATTTGTATCCACTGTTTATTATTTTAATCAGTGAAGTAATAGTAATGAATAAGTCAATTTGTTTAATTAAAGATGTTCATGTGGGAATTATTTATTTAAACTAGAGCAGAATGAGAGTAATCATTATTTTTCTTCTTGGCAATTGCACACTGGTTTTAAGCAAGCACTATTTCAGTATTTATTATTTCTACGGATAGAAAAGACTCGATATAAAGAATCGATACTTTTTAGTCCACATATTATTCGCAGGTAACATTTAACAAAGACTGAACCGATCTTGTTGGAAGGCACACAGTTCTAGGCATAAGCTACTTCTCAGTTTTTGAATGGTTCACTCGTTTTTTATTAAGCTTTGTTTTATTTGTTCTTCAATCACGCAGCAATGGATCGATTTTATTTTGGGGCTGATTCTGTAACTCAGTGCCTATCTAAAAATGAAAGCCACTGATATATATTTTTTATCCATTGAAGATTTACTATGAAATAGTAAATGACATTTCTTTTTAAACCTTCGATGGATAAAAAATGCTTATGGTCGTTGTTAGGCACTGAGTTACAGAATCAGGGGGCTGGAGAGTGACGTAGGCCTTTTATCCTTGAAAAACAGAGGGTTTTCCACGTGGATAAAGTCACGGGCAACAGTCAATTATATTTGTGGGTAACACTAATTTCTACCTATTTTGGAGTTGGTGTGTTTTCACGAAGGCCATCTATTAAAGCGTTTGTTATAAGTCATTTATTTTGTCAATTACGCTTTACCGCCTTCCATTATTTGCACAACAGTTTACTAAACACTTTTCTGGATAACTGGCAATTAGGTATTTGAAGTTTCATAATAATGTGAAGTCATGACGTCATCTTCATACTATCTTTATGGTACCTACTGAGATTTGAAAAAGTGGGCGGTTAACACATACAGTCTTGTATGAATAAATATATGAAATAATTAATGGCAAGCTAAAAAAAGACAAAGCTGCTCATTCTCGTCTAACTGATAAAGGCAAAATAAGCAGAATAAAGCAAGCCATGTCAGCGGAATAAGGAATAATCACAAAAAACTTTCTCTTTTGCAGTCCCCGCTAATAAAATCAGTGATGATGGAGGTAACTGGAAAACTTATAAATGGAGTTGTCGATCTTACAAAGCTAATGGCCCATGGCGCTATGCATGAAGCATGTCTCATAGAAGTTATTAAAACCATAGAAGACGAAGCTGTAGAATTGATAAAGGCAGTGAAAACCTGCGCTTTTGGGAACCAAGATTTCACTAACATCGAAAAATTTATAGCTGATAATAATGCGACAGTACTTGATATACCAAACGAAGCAGCTAGTAAAACTAGTGAAAACTTGACCAATGCGAGAGAAATGAAAGATATTTTACAAAGAATGTTGCAAGGAAAGGATGCTAATAGTTTAGATGAAACGTTTAAAGATAAACTTATGAAATTACAAAACGATTTGGACACTGGGAATATGATTGGAAACGATTTTATTAAAGGAATTGAATAAATGATTTTGATTATGACACTCTTTTAATAACTGTTTCACGTTATTTGTAGACATACTCTACAAACTAATCAGTCTGATTGATCATAATAGGAAGTTTCAAAGGTTCTCAATTCGTCGGAATCTTTTTTTTTCTTTTTTATTATTTACTAGCTGATGCCCGCGACTTCGTTCGCGTGGATTGAGGGTTTTTATTCCCGCGGGAACTCTTTAATTTTCCGGGATAAAAAGTAGCCTATGTCCTATTTCCGACCATAATCTATCTCTGTGCCAAATTTCAGCCAAATCGGTTCAGTCGTTGCGACGTGATTGACTAACAAACATCCACACTTTCACATTTATTTCTATGAATATTGAATTTTGTTGTTGCCAAAATTAATGATATCAAAAACGTTTTCCCAGCCCCACCGGGAGCATCTAAGATAAAAAGTCCGCCAGTTCCATCGTTCACTATATATTTCAATTAACAATATTCAGTTTTTTTACATCCTCTTTGACGAAATTGGCAGCACGCATTTTGTCAATGTTATGTCAAACGCCATAAGGTTACATCAAAAAAGTTTGAATTGTAAAAGCGGTTACATTAGAAATAATTTAATATGGTGGTTAATATTTCTTAAATTTTCTAATTTTCCGCGCAATTTTCTTAATTTTTTCTTTCATAAGAACCTTCTCCTAACAATAACAAACACAATAAAAAAAGAATTAGCGAAATCGGTCCAGCCGTTCACGCGTGATGCGATTACCAAGGAAATAGGGATTCGTTTTTATATATATAGATGTATATTCCCCGATTACTCCAATACACCTGGACCGATTTGGAAAATCCTGGAAAGTATACTCTTTCAAACAATTTTTTGTTTCCCATAGTTATTAGGTCAGAATCTGATGATGGGATTGAGGGAACTCTTCAAATTTTATAAGCACAATTGACATACTTTGTAAGAATTTTTACGTTTAAATTATAATTACTCAAAACCATGTGGTGTTAGTCCAAGTAACTATAGTTTTATGTTCGGCCTCGCAGTTAGCAGGGTGTCCGTGCGTCAATCTGCAGTACAACACAGTACAACGGGGCTAATCTCAGATCTATTCGCTAACGCGGGTTTAATAAAAGAGGTCATCTTACGAAACGCTGTTTGCTTACAAAGCCTGCTTTTATTCGTAACTATTACGCCCAATTTTATTTACATTACACGTTTGAATGTTGAAACTGGAAAGGGCTTTGATAATAATAACTCTAATAAAGATTCTTTGTAAGAAACTGACTTCAAACGCCACTACTAAGTATATCAATAGGGTGCCTATAAAATTTGAAGAATTCGTGGAAAGTATAACCTTTCAAACAAATAAAGAATTTTCCAAATCGGTCCAGGCGTCTTCGAATAATCGGGGAACATACATAAAATAAAGATTCCGATGAATTGAGAACCTCCTCTTTTTTTAAATTCGGTTAAAACAAATAGACAGACGTAGAAACTTCGTTCATTTCTGTTTGTCATAAAAAAAGACATCTCATATTGGAGCTTTAGCGGTTTTGCTGCTATAATGCAGAGGCGAAGATATGCAAAGTGCCTTAGACACAACACATCCTAACCGCATGCCGTTTCCAGAAACCCGAAATCCCAAAAAGATCCCACAAACGTGTCCGGCGCAGAGAGTTGGCGGGTGTCCAGACGTCAGCAGTAGAGATGAGTTATATAGGCTGCAAGACGGTAAGGACATTCACCTTCCATAGTTTTATGTTGGCGGCATTATACGCTACTAATCCTGGATTAATCAAACTGTTAGAATAAAATAGAATAGAAATATTTTTTATTCAAATAAACTTTTACAAGCACTTTTGAATCGTCAATGAATCTACCACTGGTTCGGAATGCCTTTCCCGCCGAGAAGAGCCAGCAAGAAACTCGGCGGTTGCTCTTTTCAAAAAAATAAAAATTTTATAATTGTTATTGAAACTATGCTATGTATTCAGAGCTTCCACGATGAATTTTCCTGAGTACAATACAAGTAAAAATAAATACAATACAAATACAAATAAATACAATTCAATACATGTCAACACAGGCAGGCAAAAGCAGACCCATTCCCGTTGGTGGCACCCGTTCACGAGCATGACGCATGATCCAGCCATTGCTTCGCTCAACCATATTTGAGGGAACGTAACAACCCGCACCACACGACACCACCACAGAAACTTTAAAGAGAGCATGACATACTTTGGCTACCCATGTTAAGGCATCGAATTGAATACTAATATTAAACTACTCATTTTAAGACATGACTGAGACAAATAAAGTGGAAACACCGTGGAACAGAATACAATAAAATACAATAAACCGTTCAACCGTTGGTTTTACCCGTCTACGATAAAGCAAAAACAAGTATAGCCTCAATAGCCCAACGCTTTTCGCTTATTTGGAGGGGAGAGGAGAATACACGTCAAGTTCAGCTTGGCGGTGATATTCTTTTATTTAAAAAAAAAGTAGATTTTAGCAGTGTACCTATGTATTTATATATGTCTATGTCTGTATTTACTTATGTTCCACCGTAGCGCCTGAACTACTAATTAAACAATTATATTTAAATGTGCAATTATTTATTGTTGAATGATTTGAAACAGAGAATGTTTGCTATGCGTCACTTCCGGTTTTTATAAGTCTTGGCTCCCTCGACCGGAAATCGCGCTTGTAACACCGGACGTTTCGTGACTTTACTCACAACTATCAACTAAAAAGTTTTTAAGGCCACTACACACAACACAATCTTTTATAGTTCTTGCAATTCACGAGGGCGTGTATAGGTACAAATTGTTTAATAGATTAAAAAGTATCCTATATATTGATCCGGAGTATCAGCTACCACTATGCCAAGTTTCATTCTTATCCGTTCAGTAGTTATCGCGTGATGCGCGCACAGACAGACAGACTGTTTTGGGCTCAGCATCGATAATAAAGTATCCTCCGATTAAAATTTTCTAAATATACTTAATGTACAGATTTCGTCCCGTTACAGTTTTGTTATAAGTATAGAAGATAAGAATGCTTCGATTCATAAGTGCTTTTAAACTGTAACAACATGTTTGCCCTGACACGCGACGCGACGTGTAATTTATCAAAGTGTTCACGTGTTTTCATAATAATTAAACGTGTTATGAATTTATGGGGTTATGTTTAGCAAAATGCACGCTTGTAAGAAAGCGTTTTACAGTTCGTGACAATAATAATGTTACCATACCAAAATATTATGCGTTGGTGTAACAAAATTTTTGAAGTTTGCCAGGACTGTACCGTTCTTCAAACGAACGAACGAACGACGATAAAACAAGTCGCAGGGAGGTGGCCGACCGAGAGCCGAGAAGAAGACCGAGGCCTGTGGAAATTCATGCAACGGAGAGCATCCAGCAGTAAACGTTTTTATCTGTTGATAAAAAAAAACCCGCATCTACTACGGAAGGACTGTTTATTAGGAAGTTTGATCGATCATCTGTTCCCTTATATTTTCGGAAGCACGCAGTTGATTTTATAGTATAGAAGTGGTGTTTTTATGAAACATTTATTTTATTTTAAGAACAATTTATATATTTTTTTCTTCTTTAATTTGCAAGCTTGCTTATTTTTTTAAAATCAGTTTAGTGGCTTACGTGTGAAAATACTATATAAACAGAAGATAGAAGTGTACAATTTCAGCCGCGCGAACCCATCCTTACTTTTTAAGTTATACTAAATGTGTTTGTCTTTATCTGTCTTTATAGCTTAGTTTATGTTTTATTCCTGATCAAAAGAGTATTTATTTATTTATTTAACTATCAGGAAAATCCTGGAATAAGTAAAGTGTTGGCCACCCTAGCTACCGAATCTTGGCAAGGCCCGTTTCCGGTATTTGATTGTTATTCAGCGAACCTGGAGAGTGCTGCCTGGTCTCATTATGTCGGGAAATTCTCGCATTCCTCAAGATTTGTGGAATTTTTGTTTTAATATTATGGATTCCATCAACCTCAATAGCTCAACGCTTAAAGGTGCGGGCTGAAAACTGAAAGGTCACAGGTTCGGACCCCACCCGTTGCACTATTGTCTACCCGCTCCTAGCGGTGACGATGCAGTCTAAGATGGTAGCGGGCTAACTTGGAAGGGGTATGGCAGTGTTCATTCGGCCGCATATGTTTGTGAGATCGATATTTCCGTAATGCTACTCATACGTACGTTTGAAGTGGTTATTTGGTTAACACATAAACGTCTATTATTAATACTGAGGCTACTATTAAAGACTTGCATACTACTAGATAGGTTAAGCCAAGACTGCTCGATTGAAAAAAGGTGAGGTATTGGCTTAACATAACTCATCGTCTTGTGAGTATTGTTTTTTATCAGCCTAGTACACATTGGCCCAACGCGTTCGGCGTTTCCAACTGGTAACCTTTTTCTATCTCAGACTAATAAGCAGCAACCCATCAACGGCTCACTAGAAGAGTGAGAGAGAGAGAGAAGTGTTATAGGCCATAGGTTCACTTTGGAGAACAATTTATAACCATTTCAGCCTATGCCTCAATTATAAAAGAAAAGTTTCACTAATGCAAGCTCACTGAAAACTGCAAAGTCGCAGGTTCGATCCCCGCCAGTTGCACTATTGTCGTACCCACTCCTAACACTAAGCAAGTAAGCTTTCCGCTTACTTGGAAGGGAGAGGAGAATGTTAGTCAAGTTCATCTTGGCTAATATTATAATGGCGGGCGAAAATTGTCTGGAATGTTTTCGCATAAGATAATCGCAAACTTTTCTTACCGCTTGCATTCGAAAGACTGTTCTTGTAAACTGACGCCTGTAAAAAGACGAGCACGAACATGCCGAAGATACCTCGCTGTACCGCGATGTACCGCAGTGAGGTATCCTTCGACATGTTCGTGCTTATCTGTTTGCATCTGTTTTAAATGGAGGTGACATCGAGGTAGCGAGCTATACCGCGACCGCGAGGTATCGCAGTGAGGCATCTTTGGCATTAATAGGCGTGAATTAAATTGAAAAAATTCGGGCTCTCATCAATCCAAAGCCACGGATTGAAGATAAAAAAGTACCAGGTTGATCGTCTAATGGCCAGCTATTCCCACGTCACAGCGGACCTTGGCTTCGATATTAGCAATCAAATTATATTCCGTTCCTATGCTCTTTTGCGAGATGAGAATAATGTGAGATTCGTTTAATTTTAGATTTCATCGAAGCTTTGTTCTGGTTGATGAGATCTATTGAAAGATATCGCTTTAGATAATATCGGAGTGTAAACAATTGCAATTTACAATTGTTTACACGACGATGTATAGTTGAATTGCTTGGCTGAATATTGCGTATATCTATGTAGATTCTAGGAGCAAATCTGTTTTATTTGTAACCAAATTATTGGCCCATAAATAATTAGCACCGATATAAATAAGTTAGGTATTTAGAATTTTCAATTTATGCACTCGTGTCATACAAATATCGAAAAATTTATAACGCAAGACACCCAATAGTTTTTTTTAGGAAGCCTTTAAAGGCTGACTAGACAGTTTTGTCGCGTTAGTCCATTGCCGGCTTTTCAAATTTGTTGGCCCACCTCTTGAATAACCCCATGTTGTAGTTAAGTGGGAACATCGTCGAAGGGAGATGATTCCACAATTTGGTAGTAAAAAATAAGTAATTTGGTGGCTTATAACTAGTTATAGTTGGTTTGGTCGTCAAAGACGTGCCGTCAAGCGATTTAGCGTTCCGGCACGATGGTGTAGAGAAACCGACTAGGGGTATGGATTGAATGTACACCGCCATACCTCTTCCAAGTTAGCCCGCTACCATCTTAGACTACATCATCACTTATTATCAGGTGAGATCACAGTCAAGGGCTATCTTGTCATGGAATAAAAAAACATTGGTGGTGCAGGCTCTGATCTACAACACTAGATTAATTCTCCTAATTCCTCAAATATGGTTGAGCGAAGCAACGGATCATGCGTCATGCTCGTGAACGGGTGCCACCAACGGGAATGGGTCTGCTTTGTCTGCCCATTTTGACATGAATTGGATTGTGTGTACCTACTTATGCATTTTTGAAGCTTCATTGTGGAAGCACTGTATACATAGCATAGTTTTGTTACCTATTGTAAATTTTTTTTTTTTAAAAGAGCAACTGCTGAGTTTCTTGCTCTTCTCAGCAGAATCTACATTCCGAACCGGTGGTAGATTTATGACGTGTCATAAGAGCTACAAGTTGGCCTACATGAAATAAATAAATTGTGAATTTGAATTTAATCTTACCCGCATCAGTAAAGAAGGCGGAGTGCCGGTTCGGGCTGGAGGGGACGGAGGCAGAGGCCGAGGTGAGGAACGCGCGCTTCACCCTGGACCACTTGGAGTCGCGCGGCTGGCGGTGCTGCGGCGGCCGCGCGCCCAGCTCCAGCGAGCGCTGCTTGCGCAGAACTGGGTGGGAGCCCTCCGATTCTAGATGATAAATCATCCTATTAATATTATAAACTAAGTATAAGTTGATGTCCACGACTTCATACGCGTGGATTAAGGTTGGAACTCTCTTATTTTCCGGGATAAAAAGTAACTATGTGTTCGTCTAGAGTCTAGACTAACAAATAGTCGTGACTAACACGTAATTTATCTCTGTGCCAAATTTCAGCTAAATCAGTTCAGTTGCTGCAGCGTGATTGAGTGACAAAAATCCATCCGTCCATCCAAAATCGGATTTAATTTTTAGAAATCCCGTAGGAATTATGTGATTTTCAGGGATGAAAGTAGCCACATCACTCTCCATCTCCTGACCCATACTCATGCAAAAAATCATGTCGATCCGTAAATCAGTTGCGGCGTGACTGAAGGAAAAACTAACACACATGCAAACAAACAAACACATTTTCACATTTTTATAATATTAGTAGGAGTATTATTTTACTGGTGGTCATTTGACTTCTACACTTTTTAGTAAGAAATCCAAGTGAATGTAATTACTCCGTTTTGTAAGAAATAACGAGTCATTGATAGGTGCTATAAATTAAAAGGAACCCCAGAAATATTTCCTCAGCTTTTAATGTTCAATATGGTCACGGAATATGCCAAGCAGTAGAGCATTTACAGGCAGATGGCAAACATTTCTCGACAGGACACTGGATCTGAATTTTCTGGTCTCTTAGGGTAGTATACCTAGCTCCTCAGAGGATGGAATGGTTAGCGTCAGTGCCGGTGGTGCGTCGCTGTCACCCCCGTCACTCAGGGATCTCCTCCTGGATGGCACAACATCTGGAGAGCCTTTGGGCGGTCTGGTCTTCTTCTTGACTGACTCTCGGTGGGTTTGAATGATGTCCCGCATCTTCACCCACGGGCTTTTGTGGAGCTTGTTTGGTGATGGGGACGTTGAACTATCGTCCTGGTACGGTAGAAAAATTAATAGATAGAGCAAAAAGTGAGGTGGAGATTTTTTCCCTGGGACAGTACAAAAAACTTTAATAGATAGAAAAAAAAGGAGGTGGACTTTTTTCCAGGTTCATTTGCTCCTATGAGAGATCCTCTCTAACAAAGTTTTTATTCACTAATTTAGAAGTTATAAGGCTTTGACAAAAAATCAGACAGAAGGACAAGTGCAAAATTTCACCCATGTAGAATTGCAGACCTCGCTTCGCTCGGTTAATAATATTTAAATTTTTTTTTAAATATATATTCATCAAATATATTTGTTGTATAACTAAAAAGTTGTGTTAATTTTTTACCTGCATCGGGGCTTGGAGGTAGCTAGTTTCGTGGTCGTCACTGCGTATACCACTTCTTCGGCAGACACCTAAACAAAAGGTTTTAGAGTGAAATCAGAGTTTTTGTTAAAAGGCACAAAACTTATTCTGCCTGGTATTAATTTATTGGCTACTACTACTATTATACTAACCAGCTTCAATCCTCAGTTCCTCACAAGATGAGTTAGGGGACAGCGAGATGGCACTGCCCGGTGTCAGACTGGCGGAGTCCCTTGGCTCAGGGTTGGGCAGGGCCCCTGGACTGTGGCTCAGGGGCCCTGGCGTGTTCGGCGTGGAGCCCACGAGGGCCACTGTGGCCATGGCTCCCGCGGCCACTGCCGCTGCGCCGCCGATCGTCGCGGACGGCCAATGCGCTTTCTCCCATCTATTCAAAGGAATGAAATTGGAGTGTATTTGTATGATTTTGTAATAGCCGCCTCTAACTTCTGCCTTATACTAATCTAATGAAATGAGCAGTAGTAACCTAGTGGTTAGGACTGGACTAGTCTTCTATTCGGGGGCCGCAGGTTAATCCTGGACTTTTGTCTTTTCGGAGTTATATTATGCTTTTAACCAAATAAATATCACATGCTTGCTTATCAAAACTCGCGAATGTGTGAAGGTTTGTGAAGTCTACAAGTATGACCTAAGGTGGAACATGTTTGCTTTGAAGATGCCTATTCACTCTTGTTTTAAAGATATCCAGATTGTACGTGTTAGGAAACTCAGATTTTCGAAGAGCATTCCAGACCCTGGCCGTGAGAATCAGACTGAAACCTTAACTAAAGCGTGCTACTGCTGCAAAAGTACTACTGATTGAGACAATTACAACAACAGCGATTATCTCAATGTTATAATCGTGCTTATTTTTCTGTAATCGAAGTAACCATGTCATATTATGATGATGATTTAAGTAAGTCTATCGAACCAGTGGTAGATTCACTTGACGATTTCAAATCACTTTGTAAAAGTTTATTTGAATCAAAAAATTATTCTCTTCTACTCTATCTGGCTCGATCTGACCCGTCTTAGGGGTTTTTGTTATAAAGAAAACCAACTATACGTACGTTTTCATGTTTTCCCTTTTTAACCGACTTAAAAATCAAAATCAAAATCAAAATTTATTTATTTCATGTAGGCCAACTTGTAGCTCTTATGAAACGTCAAAAATCTACCACCTGTTCGGAATGCAGATTCTGCTGAGAAGAGCCGGCAAGAAACTCAGCAGTTGCTCTTTTCAAAAAAAAAAATTTTTTACAATTGTTAAAAAGAACTAGGCTATGCACACAATGTTTCCACACTGAAGCTTCAAAAATGCACACCTACCGCAACCAAACACATGTTAACATGGGTAGACACAAAGCAGACCCATTCCCGTTGGCGGCACCCGTTCACGAGCGTCATGCTCCTGAACGGGTTTTTTGATTCATCCTTAACAACCACATTTGGATCATAGAGTGAGTCGTGACACGCAATAGTATGTCATTATGGTCTTACATCTTTACTTATACATATTATCTTATTATAATTGGGTATATGATTGTTTGTTAGTTTGACCTTCAATCACGCCACAGAACTGTGGACCGACGTGATTTTTTGCATGGATGTAGTTGAGGACAGGACAGGAGTGATATAGGAAACTTTTTATTAAAATGCATCTTTATTTAACTCGTATATGTGTACCTAAACCATTCGATCGATTGTGATGAAACTTGGCTCAAAGATAGTTCGCATCTCGGAGATGGTCCGTTGATATTTTTACCTTGCTTCATCATGGAAAAGAGTTCCCCTGGGAACAAACTTTCGGGCATAAATACGCGTACAAAACTGTAGATATATCAATTACCTACTCCTTAACATTTACCAGACTACATTTACGGTTATGACTAACTTTATGCTTTTAACTAACTAAAATAAACATTAGTGGATTTATTTTCGAAACATGAATACCAATTCAATAAGCGTACTTTACGATAATTTCTAAAAAATTAGGTTCAGGTCACAAAACACGAATTGCTAAAACCATCTTCTACATTTATTTCGCATGGTGAACCACGCAAGGACTTTGGATTTTTTTTATTTCAATTACTTTTAAGTTTTAAACAGACAGAATTCATTTAAAAGTCCTACTATACTAATATTATAAATGCGAAAGTTTGTGACGTGGGATAGATAGATGGATGTTAGTTACTTCTTCACGCCACAACCTATGAACCGATTTGGCTAAGAGGAATGGATATAGTTCATACTCAGGATTAACACATAGTCTACATTTTATCCCGGAAAATTAAAAATAAGAGGAGATTCCCGTGGGAATTAAAAATTTTAATCCACACCGACTAAATCGTAAGCATCATCTAGGAATTAATAAACTAAAAAACTTATTATGCCACGTTAAGTTTTGACTATTATTGGATTAATTTGAATTGCTAGAAGGGTAAGCGTGAGCTAGCTAGAAAACCTTTTAAACCACAGAAGATACGAGTACAATCATCCTACTAACGCTTACTTGAAAGCAGCTTTGACTCTAGTCCAGTTGGAAACTTTCGACTTTTCAACTTCTTTGCAGAACACACCATCAGATCTCCTCCTCAAGAGCGTTCCTGGTGAGGTGTCACTGTCGTCACCACCGGCTGATCTGGACCTCTGCTTCCTCAATAACGATCCGCCAAACCTGGAATGTGTTTTCCATCTGGAGCCAGTTCGCTTCATACTCCGTCCTCCTGACATCATTGAGTCGAAAAGAGCTTGTCCATACTCACATTCCAATTCCGCATCTAATGCCTCATTTATATGTTCCAATTCCTTGGTTTCATCTTTCAATTTTTCATTTTCTTTATTTATTCTCTTGTATGCGGTATGGAGCCGTTTTAAATGGTTCACATCTTTTAATCTTCTTAAAATTCTATTGTTATTCTCTTTCAGGGTAACAAATTGGTCTAAAAGTTCCAGAAGCTTCTCCAACTGGTCTAAGGACTCTAACGTGTCCTTAGTTCTCGATGCGAGCTCTGTGCCACGTTTTGAAAGGGGATCGTCGCGGTCTTTTAGTCTCTGGAGCATACTTTCACATAATGCTTCGGGATCTATGGTTTCTCCGTCTATGCCCCAAGATTCTTCTGGCGTCAGACCGGCTGTGCACGGAGAAGAACCCTCTGCATCCGACGGTGTTTGAGGAGACTTCACTGACAAGGAAGCTGGCGGTTCTCCTCTTCGCCTCTTGTGAAGAGACGTACCACTTGGTGGAAGTTCAGTTACTTCTTTTGGTTCCTTTCGCGATGGTTTATTCATCTTATCATCTTCCACTTGGTTGACTTCGGCAGCGTCACTGCTTTCTTTTTGAGACGTCATCCTAAATATTGCAGATGCCAGTTTATGCGTGAACTATATTTAGATGAAAATAAATGCACGTGTATTCTCTCATTCGCCGATCGGAAGAATTATAAAGGAATGCATTTTAAAACAGGCCTGCCATATTTTATGAACATTCTAAATGTTTTAATATGAACCTGTAATACTGTAATGGCGTATATCCACGAAGTATCGCATGAAATTCACTTGATATCGGTAGACATCGATTTATTCCTAGACACGTTCACATTCTAGCATTACACAAATAACTGGGAACGCACATTTCACTGTAACACTGTTTTACGCCGGCACACGACGTTGCTTTTGTGACAATAATAAAAACTTTCTTCTTTCACTTCTTTCCTCACACATGAATTGAGTGGCAAGGCTATCTTGATAAAGGTTAAAATCTTGGAATTAAACCCAAGTATCGGTTATTTTCACTTCCCGCCCAAAGCGCGGGCGCATCGCGTAAGGCGGGCGGGCGCGGACTGCCGCGGACGCTCACGAATATTTACGAAGTATTTTTAACTTGAATCTTTCTTCTTTGCTAAGGAATTATAACCCGTATTTATATTACCCAAGGGCTTCAAAATTACAAATGAATTAGCACATACATTATAAATACCTACTTTCTTAACGTTCGGGGCTGGGATCCCATTAACCTATATTTTTAATGGGAATAAATATATACCAACCTTTTTCATGGTTTAAGGAAGTTATTTTGTTTAGTGTTAATTAGGTATATAAAGAACTGTGTCACCTTGGGTAAACTTGATGAATTATCGCTAAGTGACCCAGCTGTATACGAGATCATATTATCAGAAATGAGGAGAACCATAGCAGAAACAGGTTACCAACATATATAATAATCTAATTGCAAAGCTGCAAAAATTAATGAACAAAATTAGATATGCTACCGCCACTGAATGAACAAGTATCTTCTTAGGTCTTTTAGGTATACCCCCGTCCCTTTGTACCTAAAAGATCTAAAAAGATATTTCGTCTCCTACATCCATGGAGGAATCAAAAAAATTTTATGACTACGTCAATAAGAGTTTTATCTTAAAAAGGTTGAACTGCATACTTTTAATTTCACCCTGGCTGCAAATAATCTCGTAAAAAAAATATTAGTTTTTAAATATTTTCCATTTACGACATATCTCATTCTATTTTTCATTCTATCAGAAAAATTGATGGAAATTTAGCTGTGTATTTTATAATTTTTTTTTTTACATTTTAAAAATTTTATCGTAAAATTAATGGGTTAGAAAGTGCTATTCTATGTACTACGTAAATTCTAGTACCTGTGCCTGGCGATTGAACACCTAGCGGAAACTGGATCCCAACACTTCCATCCCTTCCGCCCCCAATATGGTAAGTTAATCAGATTCTGGTTAGTAATTTCTAGAAACTAGTTTATAAAAATCAAAGAGTTTCCGCGGGATTTTTGAAAAGTAATCAGGCTTTTTTTCCACGTACTACCAAATTGTGGAATCATCTCCCTTCGACTGTGTTTCCACTTAATTACAATATGGGGTTATTCAAGGGGCGGGCCAATAAACTCCTAAAAAACCGACGACGCACTGGTGGTGCCTCTGGTACTACAAGTAGCGTTGCCAGGCGTCCGGATAAAGCCGGACAAAGGTAGGCTTTTTGATTGCGTGTCCGGCCAAAATAAACGGTGTCCGTCTTGTCCGGCTTTTGTTAGGCTTTTCACATTTCGCAAACAAGCGAGCGCCGAGCGTGGCCTAGCGATTTTACATACAATTTTTTTGTCGTACCTATTAATACTGAGACAAAATCCTCAATAATATAGGGTGTCCGGCTTTTTTACCCAAATGTCCGGCCAAACTGGCTGGTCTGTCCGGCTATTAGGTTTGGCGACCTGGCAACCCTAACTACAAGTGATCATGGGCGGCGGTAATCATTTTACATCAGGTGACCCGCCAGCTCGTTTGCCCGCTATCCATATAAAAAAAAAGTAAATAAACGCGGACTAAGTTCACTAGCCGGTTAATAAAGAAGAAGATAAGCAATCTACTTTTTTTTTTTGGAGGGAGGAAAAAATCCCTACGGACTTCTGCATTCTAGCAGGGTGTGTCCGACTCGCACGGACTAAAACAACCTCCTCAGGACACCCAGGTCAGCGCGGAACCGCCTTGCATTACTTCATGCTAAGCGATCTACCCATGCTTCTTTAACTTTCTGCTGCAGGTTACAACCAGGTGCAGCAGCCAGGGCGCCATGGAGCCGGATAAGGAGCCGAAGAAGAAGCTCAACGACGATATGGTGTTGTTTATGGTGAAGCGAGGCGACCCCGAAGCGCCGCGGGCCACCGCCAGGATGAGCTCTTATGTTGACCTGCAGCGGAAGTAAGACCCCCTTTGCCTGTTTTCACCAACATTCTGTTATACCCTCGATCAGCTAGTTAAAGCAACCGTCGAGTTTCTTACTGGGTGGAACGGCATTCCAAACCAGTGGTAGATTCATTTGACGATTCGAAAGTACTTTGTAAAAGTTTATTTGAATAAAAATTATTCTATTCTATTCTAAAACGCTGAATAAGTTTGATCACACTTAACTCTTAAGCTCGCTGCGTACATAACGTGCACGGGACGGGACGGGACGTGGACGGGACGGGACGTGGAGTTTTGGAAATATCGTTTCATAGAAAATGTAAGCGACTGTGCATACGTCACGGAGCACGGACGGGACGGGAACGTGCCACGCGCGGAACGGGAAAAATATCGTCGGCGACGATGTTTAGCACGTCCCGTCCCGCACGTGCCCCGTCCCGTCCGTGATTCCGCTGCGTATGCACAGTCGCCCCGTTCGCTCCGGAGAGCTAAGTAGTGATGTTTGTGTATTTACCTACGAAGCAAAAATGGACGAATGGAAAAACTAATTGAGTATGTACGACCATGAAAGTATTTAGACACCAAATATAAAAATTATCTGTGGCGTAAAATTGCAGTCGAACTATCACTCACTGAAAACGGTCAGATTTATTTTATTAATTTATTGCATTCGTATCTCTACTTATATTTTAATATGTAATAATAATTACAGTTGAACTTTTTATTCTCAAATCAATAGGTATATAGTATCAACCTTTGACGACCTCCCTGGCGCAGTGGTGAGCGCTGTGGTCTTATAACTGAGAGGTCTCGGGTTCGATTCCCGGCGGGGGCAATTTAGGAATTTATAATTTCTAAATTGTCTCTGGTCTGGTCTAGTGGGAGGCTTTGGCCGTGGCTAGTTACCACCCTACCGTCAAAGATGTGCCGCCAAGCGATTTAGCGTTTCGACACGATGGCGTGTAGAAACCGATTAGGGGTATGGGTTGTATTTACACTGCTATACCCCTTCCAAGATAGCTCGCTACAATCTTAGAAAAATCCATCTTTCCTTGTTCACATCACTAGCACGTTAGTTCTGAGTTATTGCCACGTTGCGTATGCATTAAAAATTCCCGTCCGTGTTTACTAACCACGTTCGGGCCCCGTCCCGTCCACGTCCCGTCCCGTCCCGTGCACGTTACGTATGCAGCGGCCTTTAGAGTTACCCGTCAATTCAAATCAGTCTGCTCTCGATCTTTAAAAATGGCTCACGTTTCTTTAAATTCATTTTTCTTTATATTTCGAAATTTATTTTCCATTTCTAATTAATTAATTAAGTAGGTATTTTATTATGTGTAAAAGTTTTTTTTAATATTTTCGCCCTATCCCATACATATAACAGTCCCCTAACTTTGGGGTTACCTGATTTAGGTGAAGCTTTCTGTCGATTTCATTTTCACAAAACTTTAGGAGACACCTAATGGTACAAATCACAGGTAACGGATTGTATTTAGGGGCTACCTACGTTGTAGCATGGTGCGGGTGAGTTTCATAAACCTTATAACTTTGTACCATATAGTAGCAAATATAAGGTTCAAATTCACTTAATTATAATTTATTTAGAAAAATTTTCTTATTCAGAAAATCTGTTTTCGTAATTTGAAACTGTATTGTCTTCAGTAGGAGTGTTAGAATACGATTTATAGATCTCAGCTTTAGGATTAACGATACTTGCGCGTCATTAAATCTTTAGTGTTTTATAGGCTGATATATTACAGAGCTTGCTCCATTTTGGCTCGGACTTAGGAACAGAATAGAATAGAAAAGATAATTTTTATTTGTAGAGCTCTAAGTTGTCATTTGTATAGGATCAGCAAATCCAATGCTAATCATTTATTAACTATAGAGATTAGTGTGGGTGGGTGTGTATGTTTGTTACTCTTTCACGCAGAAACTATTGTTTGGATTTGGCTGAAATTTGGAATGGAGATCGGTTATTCGCTGGATTAACAATTAGGCTACCTTTTATCCCAGAAAATTAAAGAGTTTCCGCGGGAATCAAAAAACCTTCATCCAGTCGAAGTCAAACGCATTTAGTGTACTATAAATTATTATAGTTTGAATGCTGTATAGAGTACAGTTTGCTGATGTGCCATTGTAACATTGCTGCAATTCTTTTGGCAGGCGTCGGCGAGCGGAGGCTGCGCGCGGGCGCATAGAAGAGCTGAACCGCGGAAAGAAAGCACCAGGAAAGAAAGAAATTGAAGGCGAGCTGCGGGATAAATCAGGCGATAATGCGTACATAGATTTAAATCATTTTTAACGAGACAAATATTAAATAAATCGGCCACTTAGAATAATAGTTTATTTATACTAATTAATTAACTTAATATTACTTTTTCTCCAAGTGAATTCAGATTATGTTGTCTTAGGATTAATATACATACTACAGTAGGGCAACAAAAACCAACATACATAGGTCATAGTGCTACAGTCTTGGGTACGGTGCCCATACAAAATTACCCGTAATCTGTCTGGTGGCTAGTTACCACCCTACCGTCAAAGACGTGCCGCCAAGCGATTTAGCGTTCCGGCACGATGGCGTGTAGAAACTGATTGGGGGTATGGGTTGAATTTACACTGCTATACCCCCTCCAAGTTAGCCCACATTGTCACTTACCATCAGGTGAGATCGCAGTCAAGGGCTATCTTGTCATCGAATAAAAAAACTTATTACCAAATTGTGCAATCATCTCCCTTCGACAGTGTTCCCACTTAATTACAATATGGGGTTATTCAAGGGGTGAACCAATAAGTTCCTGAAAAGCCGGCAACGCATGGGTGCAGGTGCCCCTGGCCCTGGTACTACAAGTGTTCATGGGCGGCGGTAATCCCTTTACATCAGGTGACCGGCCAACTCGTTTGCCCGCTATTTATATATATAAAAATAATCCTCTCAGGGAGCATCGCCGCGATGACCAACGGACCGGCAGAAGGCAGGACGAGCGAGGTGAGAAAGGGTCTCCAGGTCGGCTCGGCTCGCGGTCGCGCTCGCGCTCCGCTGAGCCCGTGGACCGCTGCGGCAGGCGTCGCCGGCGCCGACGTCGTCGCCGCCGCCGCTCGTGTCGGGTGAGTTCACAAGAGAAGGCAGAGCCACTCCTGTCCTCCTCAAAGACGACATCCCTGGCGCAGTGCTGAGCGCTGTGATCTTATTACTGAATTTGCTGACCCTATATGACAGCTTAATTATGGATCAGTTTGAAGCGCCACATTTGACATACGTGTGTCTCTGGAACTAATAATATTGCAAACGGCGCACCGATCACAGTAAAATGCGATTGTTCCGTAGAACAGAGTTACATCTGCTAAATTCACAACTTGAAATTTGAGCCTTAAAATTAATACTTCTAAGGCTCAAATCTCAAGTTGTGAATTTCGCAGATGAAACTTTTTTCTACGGTACAGTCGATATATAAAATCATACAACAAAAATGAAATCATAGATAATTTCGATGCGCCATTTGCAATATTACCTATTAGTTCCAGAGACACTCACATCTGCTTAGCATTAGTGCTTACAGCGCCAAAATGACGTCAATCAAATCCAAAATGGCGGCAATCAAATCCAAAATGGCATCAATTAAGTAGGTCCAAAAAAGAAATAGCAGCAAGCCCAGTGTTAATCATAGATTAACTATATCGAATCATGAATTGACATAGAGAGCAGTGGTTTCAGTGCTTTCTATATAAATTGAAAAAATTGTTTCAGCGGCGTCGCCGGCGTTGTCGTAGGCGACGTAGTCGTCGACGCCGCCGTCGCAGCTGTAGCCGGCGCCGACGTCGCCGAAGCTGCGGTCGTCGCCGACGTCGCGCACGTCGTCGTTGTCGTTGAGGTTGCTTGTAGCGCGCCTCATACAAACGAATTTTGATTCTTATTTAAATACTTACCTACCAATGAACCTATTACTCATTATTTAAATAGGAAACAAGCTTCGTTATATGGGCGCGCTTAGGACCTCTCGTAGGTGACAGCTCTTAAGTCTCGATGGAAATTTTTATAAAATCTTAGAAATAATTGTCTGTGACTAGCCTATGATATAATATATTATGATATCATGAGCTAGTCGCAAACAGATGATTCTAAAATTTTCTATACAGGTATGATTTTGGCAGCGGATAGGAACTTCCAAAAGCAGTTCTTAAAAGGCCTAGAAGGGCAATTTTGAATTTTCTCTTTGCTTTACTTGCTGATGCCAAATTATATAACCATGTGCACAGGGCTAGAGTTTAAATTATAAATATTAAAATTGTCGTGACGTCGTTTGTTTATAATTCGAGTGTTTTTGATTTTTTGGAGTTTTTTTTATTAAATAAATTTTTTGTTAAACTTATTAATATTTTGTTCTTTATTTTCTCAGTGCTTATCACTTTTTAATGCCAGATTGCATTTGGGCTATCATTTTTGAGTGCCAGACTGTATTTGGGCTGCAATTCGACTCAACATAATTATCGTAACTGCAGGTCATTGCCAAAATTAGTAAATCTTCATCCCACATGGAAAACTCAATTTGCTCAGTTATTTTAAACCATAAAGTAGTAAAAAGCGTAATATATCGTTTGCACTTAGGTAGGTACTTCCAAACTCTAAATTATATTTTATGGTCTAGAATACAGTTCGTTAGTCAGTCAGTCAGTCAGTCACCAGGTTTCGACTCATGAATTTCATTGCCGTCTCCTGGTCACACCATATAGTTACACCAGAATGTGACATTTTATCAGGAATTTTTCATGTGTAAAAGGAACTTTAGATTTAAAAACAGTTTAAACCTTAAAACTTATAGATATTTTATTTAGATTTTTGATTACACTACCTAAACCTAAATAAGTACATATAAAATATACCCTTAATACGATTTAAAAAGTTTTGTCTGTTTTCAGGCAGTTTTTTTTGGAAGGGCTGAATCGATTTTGATTAACTTCACAGGCAGTTTTTTACGGAAATAATTTTAGGGTTCGTGCGTAAAAAAGTAAAACTCTTATTACATTATTACATTATTATTATAATATATTTTAAAAAATCCATCAGTTCTGAACCCTAATAGCTTTGGCATAGAGAGCTAGAAATATAAGTCTATGCGGACGAAGCCGCAGTATATTAATTAGCTATTGAGCAAAAAATCAAATAATTTCAATGGAACATGACATCATTAGACAAAGTGTCAAAGACAAAGTAAAAAGCCTCATCAATTACCACACGTTGCACTCATGTCGTACCCACTCCTAACATAAGCTTTATGTTTATTTGGAGGGGATAATTAATATTCTTTAAAGAAAGTGCTATTTTATCCCGTTTTCTGTTCATTTTTGGCTGTTCATTTTTGTTCATTTTTGGGGTCGTGGTCCGACTAATCCATCTAACCAGTTTGACTCAAGATCTTTTTCAATATGTTCCATAGAACAAGTGGGTACAGTCAAAGAAGTCAGGCGTTTATCATGATCTGGTCGAGGTCCTTCCGGTTTATGTCTGGCACTGTAGCGTCTTCGTGCGGTCTACCAACTGGCAACAGCAGCTCTAGACGCTCATTGAGAGGTCTGGACAGGAGGTCTCGCAGACGAGCGTTGCAATTCAGGGGTGTGGACGTAAGTGCCACCAAGCCGCAGTACTGAAAATAAAACGGACATATATGCAACCTTTCCCCGAATGTCCAGTATGTCTGTCCCAGAATCACTTGTGTTTCTTGAGAGAAATTGACATTCAGGGAATCGATGCCAGTCTCGGAATTTTTTCTGTCTATGTGACAACCACAGGCTTACGAGAAGCTAGGCAAGAAGACGTGAGCGTTGGTTGACATCCAACAGCATCCAACCTACTCGCACGGAACGCTTTCCTTTAACATTTCTGTATCGAACCGCTAAGTAGCCGTATTTCCTGCTACAAGACCACCTTCCAGACCAGAACCAGAACCAGAGAACTAGAGAAACAGATACCTTCAAGTTAAGAGTGAAATAATGACAAGTATTTTCTAGTTGGGTAGGCATCTTCTAGACAAAGTCCCTCAAACACAGACCTTAGTATTGGTTTCCATTAGAGATGAAGTGCTTGTATGCTAAAGTAGCTAGTAAAGTAGTAAAAAGCTAGTGTATGCGAATGAAGGAAATGGTTTGGTGGGAGACTTTGGCCGTGGCTAGTTACCACCCTGCCGTCAAAGACGTGCCGCCAAGCGATTCAGCGTTTCGTCATGATGGCGTGTAGAAATGCAATTTGGGGTATGGGTTGAATCTACACTGCCATACCCCTTACATGTTAGCCCGCTACCATTTCAGGTGAGATCGCAGTCAAGGACTATCTTGTGATGTGGAACCTAGATTTCTGAAGGAAATCTTCAGGACTTGATTTACCTGAATAGCAGCTAAAAGGAAACCAGCAGCAATCGCAACGCTTATCTCATTGTAGTAATGCATCCTCTTCTTCCCATCTTCCCTCCAGGAGTAAGTCTGCCGGAAGACCAGTATAAGCGCTGGTGCGTCGGAGAGATAGGGCTTTTGGTATGTAGTTGCAAACGGCTTCAGGTCAGTCACCCACTGTCTGGACATTCTGCGCTTATAGTTCAATTCTTCCTCTTCTTCTACTATGGTTCGTATGGCTTCCTTCATGTTGGAGTCTTGGACAACCACGAACGTCCAAGGTTCCGTATGAGCTCCTGATGGGGCCGTGCCTGGAATAAACAGGAGGGTTGGAGTTACTTTGGACACAGATAACTTTCACCTAGATTACGATAGATGGAGCGCAGACGATAGGGATCCTTACTAATATTATAATTCGTCGCCCCAGTTCAACAGGGTTCTAAGTGCATCAACGACAGGTTTTGGGAATGGCTAATCAAAGGTTTAAAAATTTGTATTTCTCTAATGATAAACAATTGCATTACAATTTTAGTTTTACCGTATTTAAAATATGTTAAACTTCCTTATTTCATTTTAATTATGTAATAATATAGTTTTGTTATCATATTTTCAAAACAGTTAGAACCTTGTTACATCCAAAATTCTCGCTTCAAAATCAGTTCTTTCACATAGAACCCCAATTATTAATATTTTTTGTATGAATACGACTGAATTGTATAACTAGAAATAAAAAGCAGGGTTTAAATAAGTGGGCAAGGCCACCAAAATTGTCAATTATATCACAAAAGTAACACAACAACATTTTGTGTTGTCATTACGCAAATGTAACCCAAAAAAAGCACATTTTTTGCGTAAAGTTTGTTTCAAAATGGTAATTAATAATGTCAGATATTTTATAAAATTGATTAGAATTTTTACGAATGTCAATATGAAAAAAAAAAAAAAAAATTGAAGTTTTTGACCATATTTATTAATTATTATCTTTAGGCTTAGGCAATGGTTTAAAGAATTTTGTAATTTTTTCTTGTTTGGCAGTTTTTAAAAGCTCCTTCAACACCAACCGCGGCGAAGGCGGCTTCTGTCAAAGGCCGAACCAATACAGCGACGATATCTTTTAACAATTTGTAATAAAGTCTATTTTACTTTTTATTAATCCATTTGACGACGCGTTTACAGAGGATATTGGGTTAGATAACTATTGGAATCCTTTTTATTAATATGTATGTTCCGATGTATCGATTAGATCCGCGAATAAAGAAATTTTTAGCCATGAATATAGGAATTGGGTTACATTTTTTTTTGTCCGCAAATAGTGAAAACGCGAATGAAGGAAGCGCGAATAAGGAGTTTTTGCTGTACTTAGAATCACACATAAATACATTATTATTTTCATCAATTCAGTTTTATTACCATTATGAATGAGGCTTTACAGATTTTATGTGATACGTAACACAAAAATATGTGTTACAATAACACAAATGTAACACATATTTTATTTTATTTTAGCTTATAATTTGGTAATTTACTATAATTAGACGCTGATGAATACTTTTAATTACACTATGAATACACTCGTTAACAAATATGGTGTAATAGTAATAAAATATAATTCTAACCTCATTAAATCTTGATTATTGTATTTTTTCAAAACTGATGCGCATATTTAACATCTTCGTCTGGCGAAACAATATGGCCGATTTATTTTTTAATGCTTTAAGAATATTGGAGTAGCCCTATTTTAAAAGCATTTTTACTCATTGGCCCTTTAAATAGTAAGATTGGGGTAAAAATTCGTAAACAAATAAATCGTGACACAAAAATAACGAAATTTTTAATTATATTATATTAATAATTTTGTTAATATCAAGTACTTTTGCGCAGTTATTTTTCGTATAGCTTGGCCAGACATTAAATTTCAATTTTTATACATATAAATAATGTTTACTTTAAAATTTAATTAATATGGCCACTACAAGTTATTACCCATAATTGGAAAACAAAGTTCTATCTGCCATACAATTTTCACTTAGAACCTTGTGACTCTCAAAATCAGGCAAAATGCAGATAGAACTTCGTTGTTTTGATAATATCTCATTACAGAATGAGAATTTTTGAAAGATTTTTTTACAGAAAGAAGCACAAAAAAATATTCTACCAGCGTAACCAAAAACCTCGAAAATTGACAAAATGCTAGATAGAACCTTGTTGAACTGGGGCGACGAATTGCTAAAGAGTGTTATTTATTGGTTTGTCCTTCAACTACACAGCTACAAAGCAGCGAATCGACGTGATTTGTGTAGGTGTGTCATAGGGATTTTTAAAACCAGTTGCACCCTATATCTATGCTTACTAATATTATAAATGCGAAAGTGTGTTTGTTGTTTGTTTGTTGGTTTGACGGGTTTTCCTTCAATCACGCCACAACAAAGCAATGGATCGACGTGATTTTTTGCATGGGTATAATTGAGGATCGGGAAAGTGACATAGGCTGCTTTTTATCCCGGAAAATTGAAGAGTTCCCGCGGGATTTTAAAAACTAAATCCTCGCGAGCGAAGCCGCCGGATCAACTAGTATGGAAAATGGATGTCACTCGCATAGTCATGGGTATTAAAAAATAGCTTATAAAAAGCTTGTATACACTACCAGTGGTGCAAGCCGGTAGTGTCAAGAGTCCAATATGATTTGATGTGACGTAAATAGGCACTGAGAATTTCTTGAAAAAGAAAACTTCATCCCAATTCTTTGGGAAAAAATCGTCTTCTGACTTTCTGGGTTCAGTTCAGTAGTGATTGAGCCACGAGACCAACCATAAACAAATAATACTGTGTACCAAGGAATATACTACTCTCTACCGAGAGCTGTGTATTGAAATCACAAACATATAAGAGTATTGAAATCAACCAACCATGTGTATTGTATATATTATATCGCGTATTATAATATTTAATTTTTTGTGGACTTGCAGTCGTGAGGTTTGTGATATAAAAGTGTTACGAAATGAAACTTAAATATTTTATGTTTACTTTATACAAAGGATCGTAAAAAAATACAGTTGCAGTAATGTTGGTTGGTTGGTTTCATAAATAACACTTTAACACTATATAGCTATTTCACTAGACCGCGTGCTGACCATGTTGTTTCTCCAGTTCCACTTTATCGATTTTGATAAAATTTAACATTATTTCAAGTAAATCTTATGGGGTTTTGATAGTTAATTAAAAGTTCTTCAATCAGTAAACTGATGATTTTTTAAAGAATAGGTATGAGTTTCATGCAAAGGTTGCATGCGATTCAACCTTGATTCAACCCACAAAGAAGCCGAATCCAGCATTACAAAAAACAAAAGCAAAAAATACCCACAGTAGCAATAATGAAAAGAATAAAAAAACTGAAGGAAATCTCACGTGTTTCCTAACATCGAACATTAGTTATCATACAATAGAAGAACATGTGTTTAGCGAAGATTCAGAGTCACATACGTTGCGTATACGTGCGTTCAGTCAGTCTCAACCTTTAGGCAGTTAATTTTTATATCTATATAGAGTTTAGAGTTGTTATAGAGTGAAAATGACTTAAAAGACATACCTGTAGTGGTTATTATACTCTTGGGATAAGTGTAAACTGTAAATACAGTGATTGTATATATACTCCTTGGTGTAAATATTTATTAATTCCTTGATATTTATGAACAAGGAATATATTACTCTCTTGTTTATGAAGTTCAATGAAGTTGAACATTGATCAACAATGTAATATTACAATAGTAATATACAAAATCCTTGATATTTATATATTGGTTTATATTTTAAAATATTTTTTTATGTTACAATGTTGCAATTTAGAAATTACTTGTTAAAGAAATCCACTGTATTGCCGATACTAGTTATTGCGGTATTTGTATACATTTATTTGAACTTCTTCACATATCAGGAGCAGACTATGTTTATATTGACCGACAGCAGTGAAACAACAAATATAATAGAGTACAACACAAAAGAGAGTATCAGCAGAAAAAGGGTGAAAGCGATACTAAGCCTGAAGAAACAAATCAAGAAAATAAATAAGAAGCAGAGAGTTCAAAACATGCATTTCGGTCACGAAATTACCCTCGTCATAGTAATACAGGTGCATGATCAAAAATATTACTTGGAGCAACTAATCGACTCTTTGAAACAAGCGACTGGAATAGCAAAGACCCTCCTTATATTTTCGCATAGTTATTGTGACGATGACATCAATTTGCTCGTTAAGAACACATCATTTGCGAAAGTTATGCAAATATTTTACCCGTACAGTGTCCAGTTACATCCATTAGTGTTCCCAGGGGACGACAATAAAGTTTGCGATGACTTGATATTCTGTAAAAAAGGTGACAGAAAGCCGCTGGGCATGCAGGCCAAACACCATTGGTGGTGGAAAGCTGAATACGTATTTAACGAGATACGTCTCATGAAACATTACAATGCATCAGTACTTTTCCTTGACGAAGACCAATACGTTACAAAAGATTTTATATTCATTCTAAAAGTCTTGGAACGCTTAGCAACAACGAGATATCCGAATTGTGAGATAATAACTTTGGGTGGGAACGGTCGTAATATTTCAGATTACAACCAACAACACGGATCAGTCACGGTGAAGCCATGGGGTCCGTCTGACTCGGGAATTGTTTTGAACAGATTCGTTTGGGACACCATGAGGTCTTTATCAGAACATTATTGCCGCTTCAAAGACAGCCGGTGGATCAACTCTTTAACATATTTAGCAAGGCAATCTACTACGGACAACTTTCTTGTCTTGTCTGTTGACAGTCCAAGAGTTTTTCGATTCAGTGATTGCATTAACAGCAATGGGAATAGTTGCCACATGGTGGAAAGTGTTGAAAAAGTCAAAAGCTTCGTCAATAGAATTAGTAAAGGTCTCTACCCGCAGAATTTGGTAGTAAGAGAGATATTTGATCAGGAGAAAATTGCGTCGAATGGAGAATGGCACGATGCAAGGGACCAAGAGCTGTGTCTATTTTACACCTCTAATTTGAAAAAGTCACCCCTCATGATAGGAATATAACATAGTATATTGATTGGATAGAATATTGATGTTTTTTGTTTATATTTCCCGCGGCTTCGGTCATGTTAAGTTTTATTTTAGAACCCTATTTTATCCCCTTAGGTGTTAAATTTTTAAAAATCGTTTCTTAGCGGAGGGCTACATCATAATGGCTATTTGTATGCATAATTTCAGCCCGATCCGTCGAGTGGTTTGAACTGTGCTTTGATAGATGAGTCAGAGAACACGATCTTGTGTCCAGAGATTCCCAGAGGTCCGCTTGAGATCGTCTGTCCACCCATGAATTTAAACTAGTGAAATTCGTGTCAAACTCTACCTTGGATTATACTTAACTGATCTTAATTAAAGTTATGATAGGATTATTCCATGATATAACATAAGGCAGCCCTTGACTACGATTTCACCTGGTGATAAAAAAGATGCAGTCTTAAGATTGCTTGGCGCTAAGTTTTTGCTGATAGGGTAACTAGACATGAACATGTGACCAAAGCTCTCACCAGACCAGATTTGGGACTGATTTATAATTGTATAACTGTACCAGTTATACAATTTTATACAACACAGTAATTGTATAACTGTACCAGTTATACAAAGTTATACAACACAGTAATTGTATAACTGGTACAGTTATACAATAACTGTGTTGTATAACTGTACCAGTTATACAATGTATAAACCAGTGTATAACTGGTTGTACATTCTCAAATTCGTTCCCGATGGGAATCGATCCAGAAACTTACCTATAGAACTATAATATAGGCCTACACCAGGGAAGTCTTCTAAGTTTTCGCAAAACCAATACAGTTTTTCTTTCATATTAGTAGTATAACCTTATGGGTTATACTATGGTATGGACTGAAAAGTGAAATATCGACGGTTTGATCTCCACTATACACTATTGTCATACTATGTTAGTGTGGAGTGACAGCTTTTGGCTTATGTGAATGAGGGAAGAGGAGAATATATCAGCTTGTGTCATACATTAAAATTTAAAATAGAGATATGAAAAAGGTACCTGCAGTTTTAACAATATTATCCAGCACTTCCTGAGGTATGGGTTCTGTGCTGAAACTCCTGACCGTCCTCCTCTTAGCCATCAGTTCGTAATAGTCCAGGGACCTTTGGATCACCTCTTCCATGGGTCGTTTGACTGGCTTATAGGGTATGTGGGGCGTGTTTTCGGGGATCGCAGGCACCAGCCAATCTGGATCATCTTCGTCATCGGGATGTTCTTTTTCTGAAAATAGCAGTAATACTCCTTAATAGATGATGCCGACGACTTCGTTTGCGGGGATTAAGATTTTCCCGCGAGAACTCTTTAATAATCCGGTATAAAATGTAATCTATGTGTTAACCTGGGTATGAGCTATCTCTATTCTAAAATTCAATCAAATCGGTTCATTCATTGTGGCGTAAAGGACTATCAAACATCCATCCATCCATCCAGACAATAGTAGGATTGTATCTACACTTACATGTACTTTGATTTAGTTTTATGGGTGACGAGAGGTAACGAGCTTTTGCCCCAGGCTTCATTCGCTTATTAAAGTAAGTTTATAATTCCTTTGAGAACCTTTTTTTTCGGGATAATTACTAGTAGGTACTATTATTATCTTCTCTGTGAAATATCACTCGGGAGTTCTCTGTTCAAAATATCATATGATTACTTGAAGGTATATCCTTCAAGTATGATTATAATAAAGAGAAGGAAGATAATAATATTATAGAAAAAGAAGTGATTAAGGCCCAAGACACGGAGCTGCCCGCGAAATTTAAATTTAATTTGGTTTTTCGCCATTTATAAACGAATACGACAAAGTAGGCTTATGGTATTCAAATTGCGATAATGGCAGTATCATCTACACAGGTTTATATACTAATCTTAACGTGAAAGTATTCAGTTTAAGAAATTAGTCAAAATAATGAGTTTGACGTGAGTTACTCACAAATTAGTCATTATTTTGATTAATTTCTTAAACTGGATACTTTTACGTAAAGATTAGTATATAAACCTGTGAAGATGATATTGCCATTGGCGCAATTTGAATACCATAAGCCTACTTTGTCGTATTCGTTTATAAATGGCGAAAAACCAAATTAAATTTGAATTTCGCGGGCAGCTCCGTGTCTTGGGCCTTAACGTGATATTTTTTATCCCGAAGAAACAAAAAAAATCCCCACAGGGTTTTAAAAAATCTAACTCGACGTGGACGAAGTCACGGGCAAAAGCAATTAATTGATATAATAGTTACAATGACCCAGTACGATTGTAACATAGTAACCTTTGCAATGTACGCAATTAATTAATTTATTTTATCAAAAGTTCAAAGTTATGTAGAACGGCCATTGCAAAATTATTGTTGTTAAAAGCGGAAAATATTATCTTTTAGCAGATATTATCTGCTCGGGTCAGTGTTCATAAATAATTATAATTGCAAAAACCACTGCTTGTAATTAAGTTTTCGTATGTTATTTTGATACTCGTACTACGTCTAAATCTTTTTAACTGACTTCCAAAAAAGTTGACACCTTAAGTATTTTCTTGAAATAAACTAGGTATTCCGAACTGTGTTGAACCGACGCGCGTCACGCATTTTGTGCGTTCATGTCTTTAGATAACTCCGAACCTCTACCTATCATCAGGTTGATAAACGACACTGCTTTACAAAGGTCAGTAGCTAAACCCGAAATAGATGTAGATATATGCAACTAGGTATATGTAAGTAGGTTCTTATCATCTATGTTGTCACTGCAGTGTCTGGCTGCTGACATTAGGTATGGTTGAACGATAAAGTCATTTCAGTATCGTAGAGGGACACTACAATTGGGTATTTCAATAATTTTTTTGTATATAAGTACTTAAAGCTTTTTAATACTACAACACAATGACATTTTTCTTTTTTTTAATATCTTAACTAGTCTCGAAAATATACAGCTTTTAAGTTTCCCGTTACAAAAAGAGAGCGCTATTGCAATATGACGTCACGATCCAGTAGCTCGCTACACTCTCCATACAAAATTTTCTTTTTAGAAAGAGACGGGTTCAGACTACAGTTGTAGTAAAACAGCGATAACTTATTTGTTTTTTGACCGATTTATTGGCCGTTGTTACAAATGTTATTGTTACATGTTACATTTTAGATTATAACTTTGACAACAGTAAAATAACCAATTTTATAGTCTCAATACCCTAACGATTAGAGGTCCAGACTGATATAATAGAAAAAAAACAAAGAATTTCCTAAACTTATTTTTATGCATATCAAATTGGTTTCATGGTTCATGAGGAAGGTAAAACACATTAACTCATAATCCTAATGTTACAACTATGATACATTCAACAAATTCAACAATTATTGTGTTAAAATGAGAATTAAGCTGTCCAAGGTCATTGACACCGCCGCGCCGCGATGCCGCGCGTCGTCGTCTGGACTCCGAAAAGTTTTTTAAGTCCCAAAATCCTTTTAGAGTTTTTAGGGTCTTGGTTTTTCTGTATTAAATAAAAACATATTTTAATTTACATATATTATGTTGAAGTCTGGCAACTGATGCACGACGCTAGCCCGACTTCAACATACGTGTACCTACATCAAACTAAAACTATTTCACACTTTGTAGTGGCATTTGAAGCCGGTTTTTTTAAAAAGAATTTTTATCTAATTTTATTTTAAGCATTTTGGTGTAGCTGCATAGGATCAATATTCACATTCTCTGATCTCGAGCAACTAGCTCTTATTCATTGAGGAGAAATTCCATCGTCCATCTCCGAAGATATTAATCAGATCTTCGCCAAATTTAAATGTGATCAAGCTGACGATACGTCCTTTCAAATAGAAAAGAATATTGAAATCGGTTCAGATTTGAAGGAGTTATGGAGTAACATAGCCAAAAAAATAAATCGAATTGGAAATCTCCTCCTTTTTTTGAAGTCCGTTAAAACGGAGGTTCAATTGCTCTTAAATAAATAAAAATAAAATAAACTATGATGGTGGTAAGAAAAGAAGACTCATCCGTTTTTTTTCGGAACCCAAAAAAGTACGAAACGATCCGGATGTAGGTACCTACGAATTTTTCTTCTATACTATTTACGTCATGGAATTTACACACTTGTTTTCTATCAAACGTCGTGTAATTACATCTAAGCTTTGATCTGTGAACTAACACTGACATTTTGCTCGTGTTAGCCTGGCAATAGACGTCCGATTTTGTTTCCGATTGTCTGATCAGGCAACCGGATCGTATTTACTCGATACACATCCGATTTTTCCGTCAGGCTTTTTCTGAACTCAGTCGTTCCCGAGCTATCATCCCGAGTGCTTGCGTTTGGAGCAAAGCAGAAGAAAAGAAGATGGATGACGAGTTAATAGAAATAGAAATATTTTTTATTCAAATAAACTTTTACAAGTACTTTTGAATCGTCAATGAATCTACCACTGGTTCGGAATGCTGTTCCTGCCGAGAAGAGCCAGCAATAAACTCGGCGGTTGCTCTTTTCAAAAAAATTTTTTTTTACAATAGGTAACAAAACTATGCTATGTATACAGTGTTTCCACAATAAAGTTTCAAAAATGCAAAACAATCCAATGCATGTTAAGACAGGCAGGTAAAAGCAGACCCATTCCCGTTGGTGGCACCCGTTCACGAGCATGACGCAGGATCCAACCATTGCTTCGCTCAACCATATTTGAGGGAACGTAACAATCCGCACCACACGACACCACCACAGAAATTTTAAAGACAGGAAAGAGAAAGAAGAAAAAACGTCGCTATTGGATTCATCCAATCAATTTGACAAGACTTACTGAGAGTCATTTCTATTTAAAACATCCAAAATAATTCATAATAAAAATAATTTTATTATTATGAATTATTTTATTTTATTATTTTTTTTTTTATTTTTTTTTCATAATATTCGAACCACAACGATGCGTCCACACAGTGTCAGCGCTAGATTTTTTGGGCCCTAAAAATCCCAATAAGCAAAATTCCGCCCTAAATTTGGGGCTAAAAGCCCTAAGTTGGGAACCCTGACTGGCAAAATCGGAAGGAGTAACCGGATGTCTATTTTGTCTCATACTAAAAGTATGTAGACCGCGCCTTCAGACAATCGGACCGGCAGTAAAATCGGAAACGCCTCGCGCCCGTTTCCGACTCGGACGTCCGATCCGGCCACCGGATCGGACGTGTATTGACTGTTCATACAAAGTAATGGCTTCAATGCCTTCCGGTAGCCTGATCAGGCTACCGGATCAGACTATCGGATGAAAAAACCTGACGTGTATTTCCAGGCTTAGAAGAAAACTATTGCCTTGTGATTTATTTGAACACGTTAATAATAAAAAAAGTCTAGTCTTGCTATTTATAGGTTTAACTAGTACCTACCTATTTTCTTTTGATGATATTAGTTATTACTCTATCAAATATGAACTGTGAGTCGTTTCTCTAAAAATGATTGCATGGTGTAGCAATCGCAATGACCTCTGATTAGTGCCTGCTATTGGTTAAAATGTATTAAAAAAATAAGGATTAGTTATCTGCGCGAGAGATATTATAGTGCACAAGCGTGGAGGCAAACACAAATGCACTCTCTATTCCCTCACTCTCATATTCCGATGGGACGGAAATCCGACACGCGGAGAGAGATCAGGCTCAAGACCGACGACTTTACATGCTCTTCGAGGCACGGGAGTGACATACCCCCTACTTCCTAACTCCGGGTAGCACTGAAAATTTCTTAAAAGAGAAACCCAATACATTTTTTTAGCCCGACCCGGGAGTCGTACCCGGGACCTCGTCAGACGTAGTCGTTCTTGCTAACCACTCGACCAACGAGGCGGTTAACATGAGTAATGTATTAAGGTACAATAGGTAGGTAGGTACATTATGTCAATCACAACAATTTCCATTGTAGTAATGTGATATTATTATGATAATATACCTACACTAATAATTTCGTGTCATAATATTGTTATCAATTAAATGAAGTGCCCGCAACTTACGTCCCTCTGTTGAAGGACAAACTAACAAAAACATACTTTTGCATATTTATAATATTCGTAAGCATTTTATTATTTCAATATAATACTAATATTTCTTCAAAAACTAGTAGGTTTGCGGGCGATTCCTATTCAATGTACTTACCTAACTGTAATATCTATTTTAGTTACCTATCTAGCGAAGTTGTAAATAGTCAAAATCTGTGTAAACTTTTTGATGAATAGCAACGTTGCTTGGTAGCTTGTTTTCATTTTTCAGCTTACAGATAGATTGAATATAAGAACTGAGCATTACATTTATCCTACCACTTTATAATTTACCTTACTCACGTACGAAGGAAGCCGGAAGAAATATTTATAATATTATGAATGTAGAGATAAGCTTACCCTTGTCCACTTCATTTAATAAATTATGCTTAATACTGTTCTTTTGTTCAAACATGATAGATAAATAGACGCTCACCTCTTCCAGCATCGGGTATCGCGAATTTCTTTCTGGCGCCAATTCTATTTTGATTAGCCTCCAACCTATTCTTGTGGAACATTGTAAACGCAATGAAAAACACTATCATAACGGTGTAAACTATTAAACAATTGCTTTCCAGAACCCATACTGTTAGCGAAATCACATTCATGTTTTCTTTTTAAACTTCGTTCGAGCGTAACTTTTTTTTTAAATTCGTAACACAGGCAACGGTTGGCAACGCACGCGACCGACTAAGTTTGTTGTCATGTATAAATTCTTTTATTACAAATCCATTTGCGCTCATTATTTATATAGTTTTACCGAAAATAGACTTTATTACAGTGCGTTAAGTTGTTAGACATATCCTATTGCCGGTAAATAAAGCTGGCAAATTAAGTAAGCACTATTGCAGAGTGCACGAATGGCCTTGACTTAACATTGCCGGCAAGAAAAAAAAGGAAGTTTGAATTCCATGGGGCCGTATGGCTCTAGAAAAGCTCGTTCTAAGTTGGTACTTGCTTTATCTTATCGACTGTTTGATATCTACTATCGATAGATAACGCATGATACGATATCGCAATAGATGTCTGTGTAACTTTTGAGGATTCTGAGTAGAATTTTATACTTTTAGATCCACAAACTTATTTGTTCAGGTGACGCGGTCGCTAGTAGTCGTTAAGTAATTGCTAGATTGCTACTTACGATATTTACGAGGAAATCGGAACTGTATTTTCATAACATTGTACCTACGGCACACGCACTAGAAAGAAGTTAAGACCTAGGACTTGGACAACTGAATTTGGCGGAATTGTACTTTAAAATAGTGGCCGTAGTTCCAATTTTGTCCACCAGGATAGATGTGAGAGTGGGCAGCACTGTAAAACAGTTTTTTAGTTCCAATTTTGTCCACCTGTGTGTCGATTCTCTAAAAATGATTGCATCAGTGTAATGATCGCAATGCCCTCTGATTGGCTGGTACTCTCCCGCTATTGGTTAAAATGCATTGATGCAGCAAGAATACCATAAATTCAGCCAAGAAGAACTAAGCGAATTGATGGCACTGCAAAACGGTTTTCTAATTTCAAACCACAAACAACATTTGTTTGATATGTGTACATTTCTACGATAATAAATATGTAATTACAGAGTCCAAAACACTACTTGATTAATTTAATTTTATAAAATATCAAGTAGGTACTTATAAACGTTCTTTTTACAAAACCGATTTCTAACGCCATTACAAATTTGAAGAATTCCCTCGATTTCTGCAGGATCCCATCATCAGATCCTGACCTAATGACAATGGGAAGTATATCCTTTTAAACAAAAAAAAGAATTTTCCAAATCGGTTCAGGCGTCTACAAGTAACCCGGGAACATACCTACATAAAAAATTTAAAAAAAAAGATTCCGACGAATTCTTTTTACCTGGTTCTCTGTAGGAGATCCTCCTACTTTTTTGGACGTCGATTAGAACAACATAAAGAATCATTTATAAGAAAAATAGTATATCGCTTTGAGCAACTGTGTTTTAAAAATCCCGTGGGAACCCTCTGTTTTTCACGCCGGTGCGTGGTCGCGACTCCAGCACTTTAGGACCCAAACGACCATCAGCTCTTCAAACTGTGTATAGCATTTAGATTTAGAATATTGGTAAGGCCTGCAATATTTGCAATATCTTATGTAGATTTTTCCGTCAAGGCGCACAGGAATATACAGTTGTAAGCATGTGGTAAACACAACTAACACGTGATCTTACACCAGTCATAGCGGATACGACGGATTCCTTTCGCCAGGAATATTGATAAGGCAAAACTAGTCTGCTAACGTTTCGAAAGCTGTCGCTGTATCAACGTTAGCCTTGTGCAACGGTGTGATACCTCACAAAAGGGTTACAGGTTAGAATAGAAATATTTTTATTCAAATAAACTTTTACAAGTGCTTTTGAATTCGTCGATGAATCTACCACTGGTTCCGAATGCCCTTCCTGCCGAGAAGAGCCAGCAATAAACTCGACGGTTGCTCTTTTAAAAAAAAAATTACAATAGGTTACAAAACCATGCTATGTATACAGTGTTTCCACAATGAAGTTTCAAAAATTCATACCTACATACAATCCAATTCATGTTAAGACGGGCAGACAGAAAGTAGACCCATTCCTGTTGATGGCATCCGTTCACGAGCATGAAGCATGATTCAGCCGTTGCTTCGCTCAACCATATTATTTGAGGGAACGTAACAACCCGCACCACACGACACCACCACATAAATGATTAAAGAGAGCATGACATACTCAGGCTACCCATGTTAAGGCACAGATTCTCAGTTGGTTGGGTCAGATATTTGAGGGGAACAAAAAGGTCTAACAAAACTGAGTGCAAAGCTGAGGCGCGTCAGCTAGATAAATCTTTTAATCAGGAATAAAACATCGCCGTAGAGTTGAACATGAACGTTCTAAAAATAAATGAACCCGGTTTTGAACCAATCCATAAAATGTAGCAATAGGGATGTTGCAAAATAATTAAACCAGCAACTCTCTATCGGCGCGCATCGTGTGGCAGCTTGTATGAATAAATAATGAACTGTGACTTCATAAATATTTGAAGCACTTTTGGTAGTTTAATCGATAAATATGGTCACATTAAATTAACAGCGGAAATGTAATTTACATAATGTTCAAGAGACTCTTTTGGGCGGGGAGCCGGCAAAACTAAAATTGCAATTAACTACACGAATTTTAAAAATTTTTATTTAACTAATTGATAGTGTATGATCATAGGTACAATATAAATTTGATGTGCCAGGATGTATGTATGTAGTATTTTTTACATTATTATTGCCATCTATTTTAAGAAAAACTTGGTGTGCCCACTGCCATCGAAAAAAGTCAGTCATACCTATTTAAAAACATTTAAAAAACCTTGTGACCGACATTTTTTGCCACGATGGCAGTTGGCAAAACAAATTTTTCTTAAAATAGATGACATTTTTGTAATAAAAAAAAGAAAATCTGTGTAACTGCAATTTTAGTATTACCAGATCCTGGACCATTTTTTAGTATAATCAAGAGCTGAAAAAATGTATAGAATCATATTATAAAATATTTCATGCAAGAGACATGCTCTTGGGCTGTGTAAAAAATAATTTATTTTTAACATAGGCAACATTTCTGCTAATGACGGCTAATAAATTTACACTTAGTTTAGGTATTTGTAACAATTAACTATTGTTTCGTTATAGTATAATGAACAATCAAGATAATGTTTTGTGGGCTAATGTTATTCGTGAAGCAACTTTGACACTTTGATTTCCACTGAGTTATAGACTATGTAGTAAGAAATGCTATGTTTATTGTATCGATAGGTATTATTTACTACACTGCTCAGTGCTCACTTAATTAAACATTTCCGAATATTTTTATCTTACTATCCTACTGTGAAAGTTCTCATCCTTACAGGATGGACGTTTGTTACTCCTGTGAGCTGTCTTCTACCACGTAACACACCTTATCGAATCAGTCAGAACGCACCGTATATCTCCGTAAAAACTTAGCAAATAAATGATTTGGATCTATTGCTCACAAAATTTAAGCAGGCGCTTTAAACTATTGTTTTTTATTTTTATATACGACTAGCTTTTGTGACCGAAGCCGCTGGGGCTTCGGTCACAAAAGCTAGTCGTATATCCCTTCACCCTTTCCTTTTATATATTTAGGCCTTTCAGGCTCGACATTAAATAAGCATTAAAAAGATAGATAGCTACATACAATTGGTTATTCACCAAAATGCAGATACTGGTAGGTACAGAAAATCGAGCATAATAGGTAGATACATTTACCTGATCAAGACTGATGTGTACAATCCCTAATTTAAAAGCACTTAATTTTAAAATTCTTTTTTTTATTATCCACAACCATCAATTCGCTTCGTCAACTTTAATCTTACCTACCCATATCTCCGTCAATTCTTGATGAATTTCAAAAACTTTAGTTGAATGTACTAGGTAGGTATTTAGCATGTAGGTACCTAAGTATGCTACCTCATACCTAATTCAGAGAGCTCAAAGTCGAAGCACAAATCTGGCATGAAAAAAAGTGCAAATTTTAATTAGGACGTCACACTCACACGTCACAACATCCCTACAAAAAAAATATTAAATATTTCCTTTTTAAATGTCAGACTAAGGATTTTTCCTTCCTCTTTAACCTTTTCATTTATTCTTTGGCACCACATTCAACAAGATCTTGATTACACTATCGCAAATTAATCTTAATGTAAGTAATTTTTTTTCAAACTTTATGTAGGTACCTGCTCACTCAATAAATAAAATGAATAGTGGATTAAGATTATTGTTATTTGATACCTTAGTTTATTTTGCCCTTAAGGCTGTTCATGTGCGACTATAGTTTTGCAAGATTTTTAACCCCCAACAAAATCTTTTTGTGTATCTAAATGTGGGTTTATATGTGTGTCTGTCTAGTAACTCCCTTACGAATGGACTGATTTTGATACGGTTTTCTCTGTTTGAAAGCTGACGTGATCGAGGTGTGTATAGAGGTAGCTATAATTCGTGAAGATCAGCTCATTTCTTACTGCATTCTGCAAATATATTTTAGCGCTACTTGTTGTCGAAAACTACAACCTCAATCCCAAAATTTATTATTTGACAAAGGCGCGAGTCACTATTGTAACTCTTGATGAAAGACAAAATTTTTTTTTTTTGAAAAGTAGTTCACTGAAGGTTTTTCTTTAAATAAAATATACTTAGTAGGTATACCAGTAAATTGTATTTTTATATAAGTATTTAAAATCTAAACATGCTGAAATTGGAAAGACTGATTTTCGTGCAAGGGTAGGTACAGTAGCTTCGCAAATGCAAAAGCTAATAAGCAAGTTGGTATTGTAGTCCATGATTGACGATAATGATTATCGTTTGGTTTTTTCGAAATATATAATATGTTTTTCTATAATAAATATCGGTTATCGTTTGGTGACCTGGGAGGGACTAGGTGGCCCCTATCGATCGCGGGGCCCTGGGCACTTGCCCAGAGTGCCCAATAGGAAAGAGGGGCCTATCGATTCCAGTAGTTATAAATCTGAATCTGAATTGGTAGACAGAATTAAAACTAGTGGTTCGCCCCGAACTGAGACCTCGCGATATCCCATAATTCCCAAAAGTTTTAATTATATATTGTAATAATTAACTTTTAACATTAGACGCAATAAAAAAAAATAGTTGACATAAAACTGTTTTACTGACACAGCGCCATCTATTAGCATTATAGTGAAGCTATTAGCTTCACAATAATGCTAATAGATGGCGCATTAAAATTAAATAATTTCGTTTCTTTATAACATTTATCTAATTTTAGTATTTGTTGTTCAAGTACAGGATATAACTGAATTTTCAACCAAGTTTCACGTCCTAATATTCAGTAATTCAGAAGTTATAGGGCTCTGACAGACATTTAGACGGACACACTTCTCTGTCTAGTAGGCAAGCGCCCTAGTTGACTCAGAGAACTCGCTTCGCTCGTTCAAAAATATGGAATCTATCATCCATTTGATATAATACTTGTTTCGCTTTGTTATAAACCTCCACGTGCATAAAGAAGTATGTTCTGCTTATTCAAGCAAGTTCGAATATAATATGGATTACGGACGCAACGTCGCGGTCGACCATTGCCATGCTCTATCAAGTTTTACTCGTGCAAATACGGGTACTTACTTCGGTATGGATGTACGCGGAATTTTTTTTTTTTTTAATAATAATTGACCGAGCGAAGTTCAAATTCAAATTCAAATTCATTTATTTCAGATATGATCATCCATAGTAATAATAACATCCACAGTGATAATAAAAACAGTAATCAATAATCAAAAAATAAATATAAAAATGTCAGTAAAGTGAAATAAAAATAAATAAATATACAGTCAAGTCAAACGTTAAAAATATATACCAAAATGTCAGGAACACGTCAGGAATAATTTTCAAAGCTATAAGTGAAGTGAGGTCTCTGAGTCTACTTGAGTGAATTTGCACTTGTCCGTCCGTCCATCTGTCAGAGTCTTATAACTTCTGAATTACTAAACGTAATTACTTCAAATTTAAATATAATATATCACAGTAATATAAAGTCTAAGTGGAAAACCTAATCAGAGTGAATTTACTCAATGGACGACTCCAGACTTTAAGTCCTACATATAAACCGTAAACGGAATATGGAAGTTCTATTCAAAATGGAGTGCAAATTACGATTTTCATAAAAGGTAAAATTACGCATAGCTGCATTAGAATTTGTAAGTGGGAAAACACTTGTAGGTACATAATCGTGTTCTGGTTTCATCCAATAAATTTATGAGACAAAAGCTGACTTGAATGTTAATGAACTAAATGAATTGTTAATTCGCTGTAACAGTGTAGTTGTAGGTATACACTGCCGTCCTCAAGCTTTAACGTCGTTAACTACAAAGACTATATTTCGAGCTATGATCCAAAAAGCGGCAATTTATAATGAAATGACGCCATTTGATAACTAAAACCGACGTTTTTTATATTGCTTTACCACATACTACAGCATTAAGGAGAATAGCACTTCGATGGATCGATAGAGAATTAACTATAAGTAATCTAACGTTAAAAATTGAATATGGCCAAATATTTGTTAACGACAATATAGCTGAGGATGGCAGTAATAGCCCAGCATAAAAACGATCTTGTGATTAGTGATTATCAGATCTCACGAATAATCCGATCTCGTAATCAGTTATTATTTACGGCACCCAATAGAGTACCTATATATAGTCCTATAGACTAACAAGCAAAGATCGGCTAAGCAAAGTTTTTGAAACCCTTAAGAGCATATTCATAGCATTAGCAAATACAACCAAAAAAGCTGCCCTAAGACCACTTGATCGGAAAAGAACATCTTGGCTTAAAAACTTGCGTTAATAGTGCAGGAAAAGTATCTAATCCTTGTTCAGTGCAGCAGCATCCAAAGTAGGTATATTTTCCAAATCCTATTAATCCTTTAATTCCTGCTTTCCTACTAATATTATAAATGCTAAAGTTTTTGAGGATGGATGTAAGGAATACGGATTGATGGATGGTTTGTTCTAGCTTCACGTGTCAACAGTGTCGTGTGGTGCGGGTTGTTACGTTCCCTCAAATATGGTTGAGCGAAGCAATGGCTGGATCATGCGTCATGCTCGTGAACGGGTGCCACCAACGGGAATGGGTCTGCTTTTGCCTGCCTGTGTTAACATGTATTGAATTGTATTTATTTGTATTTGTATTGTATTTATTTTTACTTGTATTGTACTCAGGAAAATTCATCGTGGAAGCACTGAATACATAGCATAGTTTCAATAACAATTGTAAATTTTTATTTTTTTGAAAAGAGCAACCGCCGAGTTTCTTGCTGGCTCTTCTCGGCAGGAAAGGCATTCCGAACCAGTGGTAGATTCATTGACGATTCAAAAGTGCTTGTAAAAGTTTATTTGAATAAAAAATATTTCTATTTCTATTTCTATTTCTTCACGCCACAACGAATGAACCGATTTAGCTGAAATTTTGGATGGAGATAGCTCATACCCAGGATTTACATATAGGCTATATTTTATCCCGGAAAATTAAAGATTTAACGCGGGCATCAAATACCTTGCTACCGGGAAGTAGTGAGAAAACAGAGGCCGGAAGGGCATTCCATAATCTGCTGCTATTACAAAACTAGTTTACTTATTCACTTCTCAACTCTGTGTGAGATTCCTAACTAAATTGTAACTACAATTAATAAATTAAATGTTCACATATTGACCTCTACAATTACTTCGTACTAGCTGTTACTGGCGACTTTGTCGTGAGTCAATATTTTAAACAAATCTTGTGAAGTTTGCACTCCGTAATATCCTGTCCACCCTCAAAATGATCTCGTGATTTTTTTATTGGATTACTGGTAGCTTTTGACTGTGATCTCACGTGTCTAATTTGGTAGAGCATTAACTTAGAACTCAAACTTCTTACATAATATTATCAGTTATATCAGGGTAACAGGAGTTTCTTGCTGGTTGGTACGGCATTTCAAACCAGTTTTCAAAAACACTTCGTAAAACTTTCTTTGAATGTAAGTATCTTTTCTATTCTATTCTATTATTTTTAGACAGACACTATCGCAGTCATAATAAAATTCTTACTAGATATATGGATTTCCCGTATTTCCGGAGTTTCATGGAATATTTTATCAAGATCATTGGAGTAATATTATAATTAACTTGATGTCAGTATTAGTGGTGCACTATCCATATATGGGAAACATTTAAAGCGCTATTATAAAAGAAACAACTTTATCGAGCAAGATTTTACCTATAGTAGAAAAAATTATTAAGCACTCATATCTTACTTGGAGGTATCCCAAATCAACATAAAGTGCTTGGTTTGTTCTGCCAAGATATTGGAGCCTTAAAACAAAAAAATACTAAAGTAATGACCATTATAAATATGGCAAAATATGATATTATGAAAATTAGTACTAAACTACAAGTTCACTCGTACTAATTCATAATTCTGATGCTGCAGGAGTACCTACTGCCCACCTAAATTGTGTGATGCAGGAACAGTCAATTCATTATAAACATTGTAGCTACCAAGTAAAGACTTTGTAAAGTTGATCTCCAGGACGGACCCAACAATTCCTCAACCCTGATGCTGCAAGGAACTGCACTCCTAAACCGTGGTGATTTATTAACTATCGATTGTGAATTGTTATTGTCACCTACTAAGTAGGTATGGGATTCATCATGTTTCAAATAATAACAATATGAAAGTGTTTGGTTTTTGGTTTGTTGGTTTGTCCTTCAATCAGCAACAGAGCAATGGATCTACACGATTATTGCAAGGCCATAAGGGTATAGTAGAGGACTTAGAGAGTGACACAGGTGCCATTTCGGAAAATCAACGGGGTTTTTACAAATTAAATCCATGCGGACGAAGTCGCGAGGGTCAACTATAATAATATTAATAATTCTATTAATACTTATCTATCTATCAATACTAGTTACTAATAAGTAGGTATTATCATAGTTAGTACATAATGTTTTTAGAATTGTTGTTTTAACTTGAAAACAACTCTTAGAACGTGTGACGTAGTTGCCTAGACGTGACGTGAAGGTGTGTGTAGATGAATTTACCTGTGAATCATGACGTTTGTTTTGATTCGAAATGGTTTTGGGGCGTCTCTCTTTTTATGACGTACTAGTTGATGCCCGCGCCTTCGTACGCGTGGACTGAGGTTTTATAATTCCTGAGGGAACGCTCTTATTTCCGGGATAAAAAGTAGCCTATATGTTATTCCAGACTATAATCTATCTCTGTGCCTTTCAGTTAAATTGGTTCAATCGTTGCGGCGTGATTGAGTAACAAACCATAACAAACATCCATCCATACATCCATCCTCACAAACTTTCGCATTTATAATATTAGTAGGATCTGACCATCATTGCTGAAATTCATCATTGGTAAAATTGTTTTACCTTATTATGAGATCGAGTAATTTGGCAACATCAATTTTCAACAAAAAAAACCCTTACAATGTGTAATATGAAATAGAATTTCTGGTAGGTAATTGTTCTATACATTTACGTTTTCTTCGCTTTTTCTTTCGGTTGAACTACTTCTTCTCGTGCCTTTACTATTGGAAGTTGGCCGTCATCTAGTGACGTGACGCCCTTTGCCATATGAATTACCATTAGAGTTAGTATAAGATTTAATTCGATTGATCGTATTCGTATTCGATGACTTTAGATTCAAAGTAAAATGAACCTTAAGTGTATTGTTTAAAGTCGCAAATTCAGTACAATCGATTTTAATCTGGAGCGTATCGGCACGCGTAAACGTATAAGAATGCATACAATTCTCTCTCTTTCTTTTTTTAACTCTAATTCAATATTGTTATGGTTCAATTTAGTATATTGGCGGATGTCTAACGCTGAGATCTATAGACCGAGCTCCGACTTAAGGTAGAATTAAAACGAGACACGAATATGCTCTGACATAAATATGTCTCGTTTTAACTCTATCTTGAGTCAGAGATACATAGATTTCAGCCTTAGTTATGACTGTCAACAATGAAACAATCATTGTTAAGTTTTTGTTTAATTTAATATTATTCTATCGACTTCATTTTATGTACTAGCTGGTGCCCACGAATTCGAATGGATTTCGTTCTCCATACAAAAAAAAACCGAATTTTTCAACTTCTCGTTAGATGAATTCAACGGCAACCACTATTTTCGTAGTTTTTAGTTACAAGTATCGACGAACCAAGTAATTCGTGGCAAGTGTTTAGGTTTGAAGTATTTTTTTTTTCAACTTGTTAAATAGGTACGTAAAGGTACCAAAGTTATGTGGTTGACATTATAATAATTACCAGCCCTTATGTAGTCGCTTAATACACATGCAGGAACAAAGTTGAAATTATTATAAATAAGTATATAATTTATTCCATCACTTCCGATGTCAGGTATTGAGGAAGGATCGTAATTCATAAAATAAACGTTTCTTTCTTTTCTTTTCGTTTCTTTCTAATTGATCGAAAGTTCTAGTCTTTGCACGAACTTGATTTTACCTGACTTTCACAGCGCAGCAAGGTCTTCGAATCTATTTTTCCCCTTAACTTTAGTTGATAAATTACTTCTACTTGAAAAGGTTTTCTTTCTTTCTTTCGTTTCTTTTGTTTCGTTTCTTTCTTTCTTTTCTTTCTTTTGTATTTGTCAGGGTTAATCTTCGGCTGAACACTCACGACAAGAAACGATTCACAGAGTTTTCTGAAGCAGTTAAAACCCTATCCAAAGACACCAATGCTGTAATTAATTGCTGGGAATTCGGAGCCCCGAAGTATTCTAGGTTACTTTTTATCCCGGAATTGACTGCCCATCTTGACATGCGTTGGATTGGTGTACCTACGTATGCATTTTTGCATTTTTGAAGCTTTATTGTGGCATATATACATAGCATAGCTTTGTAAAAAAAAAAATTTTTTTGAAAATAGCAACTGCTGAGTTTCTTACCGGCTCTTCTCAGCAGAATCTACATTCCGAACCGGTGGTAGATTTATGATGTGTCATAAGAGCTACAAGTTAGCCTTCTTCTTCTTCTTCTTCTTCAACTAATGGACGTCCACTGCTGGACATAAGTCTCCTGCATGGACCTCCACAAGCCTCGGTCTTGCGCCGCCTGAATTCAGCGGCTCCCTGCGACTCGCTTGATGTCGTCTGTCCACCTAGTCCACAAGTTAGCCTACATGAAATAAATTAATTTTGAATTTGGAAACAGAATAATTTTCACAGGTTTTCATATTTCTCACACACGGCGTTCCGAACCAGTAGTAGATTCATTTGACGATTCGAAAGCACTATGTAAAAGTTTAAAAAATTATTCTATTCTATTCTGTACAGGATTTTGGACACGTGGAAAAAACAATATTAGCGATTATTTTAATGTAAATGAGACACGAGACTTTTGAGGATGTTCCGTTTGGAAAATTTAAATAATATCCGTTTCTTGCGGTTTCTTGACATTGGCTAAAAAAGTTATTAAGATTTATTAACGACTTCCGATTACCATTATGTTTAAATAGGATTTTTTTTAAATCGACGTCTAGTTGTGGTCCTGGAACTGAAATGTTTGTATTTATAATATTTTTTTAATTATGAACTAGCTGTCGCCCGCGACTTCGTCCGCGTGCATTTAGTTTTTAATAAACCCGTGGGAACTGTTGGTCTTCCAGATTAATAATAAATAGCTTTCGGTTCGGTTCTTGTTCGGTTCTCATCGGGTGACCGCCCTCGGCCACCGACTCACCGCATCGCATTGTTCGCCCGCGCTATTTTTTCTTTTTGCTCGGCTTCTAGGATTTGTACTGAGATGTTGAATAGCATGTAACCTTCCTCAAAAATTGGGCTATCAAATACAAAAAGAATTTTGCAAATCCGACTGGTAGTTCCAGAGATTAGCGCGTTCAAACAAACAAACTCTTGCACTTTATTATATTAGTATAGATTTTTATTCTTTGAATCTCTTACAATAAATGAGATTATGCCAGACCCATAATATCTTAATGAGTTACAAACATTCTTAAAACTAAAACTACTCTTTTTTTTAAAAGAATATTAGCCAAGCTGAAGTTGACTAATAACCTCCTATCCCCTCCAAATATATGATATTAAAGTAAAGATTATTCATGTGATCTGCATGAACACTCGTATATAGCGCAGATTTCGATTTAAATCATTGCATTATTTCCTTATTGTCCGGGAGCCGGTGATATTAAAATTGCACTTACGTCTTACACGGATTTTCAAATTTTTTATATAAATTAAAAGTGTATAGCGATCAGTACAACATGAGCTTGGTGTGACAGAATTTATCCAGGCAACAGTATTTTTTAAAATTTGGTGTGGCAAAAAAGTCTATCCTAACCTATCTTTTGTGTGTTTTTTAAACTGCCTCGTTGGGCTAGTTGTTAGCAATTTCGACTACGGATGATGAAGTTCCTGGTTTGATTCCTGTGTCGGGCCAAAAATGTACTTATTTGATTTTTCTGTCAAATCAGTATGAGCTCGAAGTCAGCAGTGAGTCACCCCCGTGCCTCGGAGAGCACGTAAAGCTGTAGGTCCTGCGTCTGATCTCTTTCTGGTAGTGTCGGATTATCATCCCATCGGACTACGAGAGTGAGGGAATAGAGAGTGTATCTGTGTTTTCGCACACCCTTGTGCACTAAAATATCTCCCGCGCAGATGGCTAATCTGTGGAGATTGGACGGATTCGGTCGTGAGGGCATTATTATTTATTATTTTTTTAAATACACTATTAATTTATAACAAAATTTAAAATCTGCGTGTGCAATTTTAGCGTCACCAGCTCCCCGCGTATTACTTTCTTTCTGATGCAAATAACCAAGTCGCACTACGAGACCTTCGCGACATTACTTAATCAGCCATATCATTAAAATCCACTAGTTATGCGATAAAGCGGCGTATGTTTATTATAATATTATAGTCAGTGGTACTAGGTGGTAGTCTGTTGCAACCTGTACGGTTGCGAAACCCGCCGGTTGTTAACACAGCCTCGCGAACCAATGTTACACGCTGTGAACATCTGGAGAAACAAATAGCTTACCTACACCTATAACTTCTCGTATAACGCTCGTCAACTAACACAATTTTTTTTTTTTTTTATTCGATGACAAGGTAGCCCTTGTCTGCGATCTCACCTGATGGTAAGTGACGATGCAGTCTAAGATGGTAGCGGGCTAACTTGAAAGGGATATAGCAGTGTAAACTCAACCCATACCCCTAATCGGTTTCTACACGCCACCGTGCCGGAACGCTAAATCGCTTGGCGGCACGTCTTTCACCCTCACCACCTGGATGCCTGGAGCACTTCGACCATCCGTTGTGCAAGATCTTTTTTCCTGTGGAACCAACTTCCTGCGACGGAGTTCCCACTAAATTACAACATGGGGTTATTCAAGGGGCGGAACAGCAAATTCCTGAAAAGCCGGCAACGCATTGGTGGTGCCTCAGGTGCTATAAATGCTCATGAGCGGCGGTAATCACTTAACATCTGGTGACCCACCTGCTCGTTTGCTCGCTAAAAGTATATAAAAAAAACTTCGTTGTTCAGAATATCATCATCAGCAACCAATTATTCAGAGCTGGCAATGCAATGTAGCATGGCAATGGCAATGACTTCACACCGTTGAGAACGTTATGGAGAACTTTTTCAATCAATACTGGATAGCAAAGATGAGGTCTAGGTTGGAGCGCGCTTGCCTAGAAAATGCCTATTCACTCTTGCCTTGAAGGCACTCAAATTATAAGTGGCAGGAAACACGGATGCTGGAAGAGTGTTTCACACCTTAGCGGTTCTTATCAGAAACGTTGAATTAAAGCGTTTCGTTGTAGTAGGTTGAATTTCTACCACATAAGGATGCCAACGCTCACGACTTCTCGCAGTTCTGTGGTGAAAAGGTGAAGGAGGAACTAGGTTGTGAAGTTCCTGAGTGCACTCTCCAAAGTATATCCGACGTGAACTCTTAGGCGTGCAGGTTTCCTTTCGATATTTTCCCTCACCATTGGAACTTATTGTAAACCCAGGATCGAATCCTCGACCCTCCATATAGGAGACTGCACTCCTATCTACTAAGTGGTTGAAACACTGCAGTCTTGTGAATGAACACCTCCCTGACGCAGTGGTGAGCGCTGTGGTCGTTTAACTGGGAGATCTCGGGTTCGATTCCCGGCGGGGGCAATTTAGGAATTTATAATTTCTAAATTGTCTCTGGTCTGGTCTGGTGGGAGGCTTTGGCCGTGGCTAGTTACCACCCTACCGTCAAAGACGTGCCGCCATGCGATTTAGTTCTGGCACGATGGCGCGTAGAAACCGATTAGGGATATGGGTTGAATTTACACTGCTATACCCCTTCCAAGTTATCCCGCTACCATCTTAGACTGCATCGTCACTTACCATCAGGTGAGATCGCAGTCAAGGGCTATCTTATCATCGAATATAAAAAAAAAGAACATAAACACGATCCGTGTAACTAGGTCGGAATATTATTTTCAGAAGGGACTGATTACAATTCTTAATTGGTCGGTGAGTAAAATGATTATAAGTGAGGCAAAATTCCATTAATGACATCCTCTGCAGTTCGAAAGGATGTGGGGCTTACAAACACTACGCAATCTGATCGCTGAGTGGCGAGCTTGCACAATTTGTCCTAGAATTTCTTAGATTACGACCTGTATATCCCCCTAATGTGAAGGTAGACGTACTAATCAATTTAGTTTCGAAAAACGGAGTTTCACAAGTCATAATCTCAGCAACGTTCTGCGGCGCACTGAAATGTGAAACTCGCAACATTTATATTACATACCGTATAAATCCTTAGAAATAAAAGCCTTTTAATAAAAATTCATCAAATCATCAAACAAACACACTTTCGCATTTATATAAGAAAAAAAAAAATGTTAGAATTATTTTGCTGTAATCCGCCAACAGAAAAAATCTGTATGGTCACATTGTAAAGTTGATATCTCCTGAGGATGCTCCGGTGTCGGGGTGAAACGTTGAGAGTAGTATAAAAGTCTTGTGTGGTGGTGCATGTGGGTGGTGGTGGCATTGCTTGCTTGGGAACTTTGCTTTATTGCTTGGTTGGGAGGTAAGCGGTGCTTAGCTTATAACTGCATGTTTGACCATACAGATGTTTTCTGTTGGCGGATTACAGTAAAATAATTCTAACATTTTTTTTTGTTAATCATGAACTTCCGCAAAGTAACGCCTGACTCTATCCAATATATTAGTAAGAATAAGGTTTCAAACAACAAGCATGGTGAATATGCAGGAATATGTAGTTCTGTTGCACCCTGGTGATAGGGACACTGAACTCTTATTCTTTGGAACTTTCCGAACGCATCGAACCACCTCATTTTTGTGACGTCAAATTAGAGTTCTGTATATTGTAACCTCAGATGAGGTAGGTAAAAAAAATCTTTTCAAAAAACCGACTTGATACGCCACTTTTTATCAGTCTATATATATATCTATGTATATATTGATAATTTATAAGACTACCGATGCTGAACTGACTACTTCTACACGTTTGTTAAATTCGGCCTAAAAAGAAACGATGAAACCAATACGCGACATTCGCCTTTTGATGACACGTCATGAGAGACACGTTTGTTGAAGTCAGAAGAAATACGAGACGAACGTTCTCCTTTTTGGACGTCGGTAAAAAATACAGCCCCCCCCTTCTCTCCCCGCTCCACCCTAAATCGCAAAATGTATCTGTGAGATTGCAGTTAACCACAAACATCAATCAAAATTATTTTTAGGGTCCCGTATCAAAATTATACAAGGGTAATAATTAACAGATTTTAACTCGATAATGGAAAGTTTATGTAACAGTTGTTATATAGATTTTGTTAGCATAAAATATAACTCACAACCCTTCCTTTGGGCGTTGGCGCAGTCGGGTAAAAAAATAACCGTTATGATGCGATTGAAATAAAGAGATCGTACATTTCTAACTTAAAGGGGTATGGCAGCGGTGAATTAAACACATACCCCTATTAAGTTTCTAACCGCCATCTTAATGGAACGCCAAATCACTTTGAAGCACGTCTTCGATTGTAGGATGGTAACTAGCCTCGGCCAAAGCTTCCCACCAAAAAAGAAAACTTAAAATAAGTCTTACTGAGCGTAAAGGTATTTCGGCAGATTTTCAATACAAAAACTGTCAGAATGTACAATTTATTTCTCGGTTAAATGACACTCGACGTTAATGAAATTGGTAATTAGTTACGGAACTCTCGATATGCCAGTGTGCCTGGTACTTGGCCGGATTGTCATGACTTGTAAAAAATACGCTTCTCGCTAAAAGCCCCTGCAAAAACATGAAATGTGAACATCTGTTATTTTCCATGTGAAGTGAATGGTTTTTTGGACAAAAACTTCCATGAACTTGACGTCATAATGAACTCTAGATAGCAGGTCCTCCTAAATCACTGAACTCCATACCCTCAGTAGTCAGTGACCTATGATTACTTTTTCGACGACTATGACAAAGCCAAAGAAGGGTTATGACTTTTTAGCGTAATATGTACCTATGTATAATGTATATATGGGACTATATTTACACATGTTCAACCGGCCCAATGTTATTTACTTAAATACACTTACAATATACATAATGACATTCACAATAACGTTTACAAAAATTTTATACTCACTGATATGTCAGTTATATATAAATGTACATAAAATTCGGCGATAATCATGCAAAAAATTATAATGATAATAGTTGCTAAGTACTTACTAATAAAAAATGAAAGCTAACGTAATTAATATATAGAAACGTTTACAAAAAATTAATGGAAAATGAAAGTTTTACAATTAATAAAACGTTAAATTTAAAAATCAAAAACCCGACTGCGTAAATAAAAACTGAAAAGGAAAAAATAAAGTCTAGTAATCTAGAACTCTCTTAAATGATAAAACTTAAACAGTCGGGACCCGTTACATATTGGGAAGATTTGAACCGATTTAGATTTTTAGACAAACAAAGCATTATCTACAGTAGGTTACATGGTACATAATTAATTTTATGAATTTTAATTTTCAAGAGAATGCCCGCGAATGAGGAAAATTTAAGACAAATTAATTATCTGGGTATAGGTAATGCTATACCAACGAAGAACTCACCAATACATGATCGGTGTTATGAAAAATGTCCAAGCCAGGTATTTTTTAGCCAATTCTTTGTACTTATTCGATGTTGATGAATGAGCTGTCAATCGATTCGTTATGATCATTGATGAGTTATGAAGGTCTGTCTACATTTTAGCCAATAGGCTATCTTGGGTATCATTTTATCCCGGATATATAAAAGGCAAAGGTGACTGACTGACTGACTGACTGACTGACTGACTGACTGACTGACTGATCTATCAACGTACAGCTCTAACCACTGGACCGATCGAGCTGAAATTTGGTATACAGGTAGCTGTTAGGACGTAGACATCCGCTAAGAAAGGATTTTGGAAAATTTCAACCCCAAGAGGGTTAAATAGGGGGTTAAAAATCGAACCTAACGTGAGCGAAGCCGCGGGTTAAAGCTAGTCCCGGATAATCTTGGGTACAAGCTATTTCCATTCCTTTCAGCCAAATCGGTACAGTCAAAGCTTCAGTCGTTGCGGCTTGGTTGAGTAACAAACATCCATCCATCCTGCTATTCATCCACATTAATCCATGCATCCAAACTTTTGCATTTAATTATAGGATTAGTAGTAGGAAGTAAGATAGTGAATCAAATTGATCATTTGCTCCATTGCTGTTCGTTGCTGCGTTTCTGAGATTGTATCTGCAATGTGTGTTCATACGTCAAAGTGCAACGAGTGGGGTTTGAACCTGTGACTTTTCCGTTTCTGCCTTTAACCATTGTGCTATTGAGGCTTTGTAAAGTTTAAGTGTTAGGCTATGTTAAGTTTTAAAGTTCTTGCCTGTGTTTATGTCTGAGGTTATTGACATGTCCTGAAACAACAAAGGACAAGTCAAAAAACGCTATTCATAAAATGGTGAACTTTTGTCAGCGGCTTTTGTTCACTTTTTATTGAGATGTGAGATGTGACGCCATACTTGACGAAGACGAATACTATAACGAGTACAAAGGAGTCTAGCGGTTCTTTTTTATTATATTGAATACTTAGTAAACTTTAAAAAAAACCCCCGACAGTAAAGAGGGTTAAGTTAAGTATCAGCTTGACCGCATTTTCTATGAGTGTAGTTCCCAAACTTTTCCTTAGCGCGAATTTTTCCATAGCTGTATTGAACGGTAAACAAGTGATTTCGGAGAAAGGCGTCAGCAACTTCCTATGCACAGCACATAGACGTTTTTATTAAAGTAAGAAGTTAAGCATCAGTTTGATCGCATTTTCTGTGAGTGTCATCGTAGTGCTCAAACTTTTCCTTAGCGCGAATTTTTCCTTAGCTGTATTGAACGATAAACAAGTGATTTCTCGCAGAAAGGCGTAAGCCACTTCCTATGCACAGCACATAGACGTTTTTACCGCACGGGCTATGAAATCAGGCAGTGAAAAAACAAATATAAGAACGTCGTAAGTGCTCGTCTGCGTTCGTCGGTTACGCGTTTTTCCAAAACATTACTAGGGAAGGGCGATAAAACTGCGGTGCGGCCACAAAATGGCGGATTATATTTTTTAATTTTAACGATTACTGACAAGCGTTTAGGATGTTGTAACATGTCGGTGTGTTTTAAATTTTTAATTTATACTTGTTACTTATATAAATTATATATAGTGTATAGCCATATGTACAATATAAACTTGGTGTTCCAGGATTTGTCCTGAAAACAGTATTTTTCATGTTATTAATAAGCAATAAGTAGTAATTTTGCACCTACACGGAAATTAATTGTAAGTTGACCATTTTAATGTCATTTATTTTAAGAAAAACTTTGTGTGCCAACTGCCATCGTGGCAAAAAAGTCTGTCACACCTTTTTAAAAAAAAAACCATTCTTAAAATAGGCGTGACCTAGTGTGACAGACTTTTTTGCCACGATGGGGTAAGGCCATAATCCATTGCGTTGGTCAAGTGCGAATTGTCAGACTAACTAATACTAAATATTAATGACTAATAGATAACTATGAATATTAAATTAAGTTTCGCATAAAGTTAAACCACCGCATTCATCTCAAAGATTTATCACGCGAACTACGTCATCGGGGAAACGTTTAAAGTTTAAAAAAAAGCGTATTCGTCAAGTATTAACAGTTTATATACGATATCAATGACATTTCGTTTGTAGTGGTTTGCGCGCACGCAGCAGGCATGCTTGCTGCCTTTCGCTCGACGCCGGCGTTTACTCCTATGTGACTTTTGGACGATTTTACTGCGGATTGACGGATTTAGTGAATTAAGTGACTTATTATTGAAACAGTGGTTTAAATTAAATGTAAGTTGAGTTATTATTTTAAAACGGTGGTGGTGATTTTTAACCGACTTTCAAAAAGAAGGAGGTTATCAATTCGGCATTTTTTTTTGTATGTATGTCCACCGATTTCTGGACCAATATTTTATTTTATTTACAATATTTTTTTTAATCGACAGAAGAAGCTTGCGAAATGGTCGCATAAATTTTTTTATATACTGTAGTGTTATGTTAGATAATTTATATTTTTGACAATTTTGACGGTATTGTCAAGTTCAATTTATTATGGTTGTTTATTTATTTAAGGATTTTGTGGGGATGTTATGGGGTACGATTGTTTTTTTTTTGATAGATATATTTTGTTATCTAATAAGCAAGTAATATGTCAAGTTGATTATGGTTATTTATATTTAAATTATTTTCGATATTACTGAATAGCATTACTTATCTGTCAACTTATTTAATTTAGGAACTGTGTACAAATGAATTTGGATCACTGTGAAAAAATTGTGAACCTAAATTAAAATTATAGTTAAATTTAAAAATTATTCACGAAGTAAAATTATTTTTTTTTATAATTAGCACATAGCAATTTAATCCTTTTAATCCTTTCGTAATTTTTTTATAAAAAGGTGGACTCTAATCTACACTTCCTAAATTTTTTTAAGTTATTTTTTTTATAATCCGATGATAGTCCTTGACTGTGTCTGCATCTGTGATAAGGCAGACTAAACTGATATAAGCGGGCTAACCTGGCGGCGCTAATGCAGTTAAATTAAACCTATACCCCTCATACAAATAAATAAAATTGAAGTATAGTATCTGACTGCCTCTTAATATTAAGGTCATTTAATGATTATTTTTGGTCTTGTTGAGTTGGCAGTGAAGTGCCTGATTTCGAAATAATTGCCTCTTATGAAACTTATAATTTACGATTAGGTATTTGATCGATATCATGAGCAAAACACACGTTTTTATTAATTTATCTGTCTGAAGGTCTATACGGGCTAATCTTCGGAACAGCTGTACCGATTTTGACGGGATTTCCACATGCAGGCAAAGAATTATGCAAGTGTGTGTGTGTTAACTTTTTATTGAGAAAATTTTTCCTAATATCTTTTCTATATTATAGCAAAATTAGTTAAACGCGTATTTAAAAATAAAGTCATTGTCTTTAAAGTTTTCAAGATACATTCTCCTATATTACTTTTTACAAAAAATTTAACCGACGATAGAAGCAACTGAAAAGGGAAAAATAAAAAATCAATCTTTTTAGTAAGTAAGCTCCTAAACTAATGTAAGTAAGTAATTTTGAGTCGGCGACAAACTTAAAAAAAAAAAATATATATACGTGACCAATCGAGAATCTATTCTTTTTTTTCATCGGTTGTAAATTCTGAATAAAATATATATTATAATGTCTCTTTAAAAAACCATTTCAATGAACGCAATAAGGATTTAACTAGTTGCTTTTGGTTACGAAATCAGAAACCAAACCTTGAACTTTCTGATGTAGGGTACATCATACTAAGAGGTCACATTATCATTAGGTACACTCCTCTAATTCGCACTAAATACTTTGCATACTCTTCCGTACATACCACTTTTCTGTATTTCCGGACAAATGCTTTTATGGTCAGGCAGCATTATAGCAATAGCCATTACCAAGGTAAGCGCGTTTCATCTGTGCATAAACATCGCTAATTATTGATAAACAACTTGCATCTATAAATAGTATGAACAAAGTCAGACGATCCACGTTGTTTATATTTGTTTTTAACCGACCTACAAAAAAGGGGGATTCAATTCGTCGGAATCTTTTTTTTTATTTTATTTTTTATGTATGTTCCCCGAATTTTCGAAGACACCTAGACCGATTTAGAAAATTCTTTTTTGTTTGAAAGGCTATACTTCCCAGGTTTTCCCATTGTCATCAGGTCAGGATCTGATGATGATGAGAAATCGAGGGAAATCTTCAAATTTTATAGGCACAATTGATATACTTTGTAGTGGTGTTTGAAGTCGGTTTTGTAAAAGGAATTTTTACGTTTATATTATATTGGATGTAGAGGGTAAGCCCCTTACTCTTGACAATATTCCTGATGCATTTATCTTTTAATTAAGAAGTCCCGGGTTATATTCCCAGCAGGGCCATTTATAATTTCTAAACTGTCTCTGATCTGGTCTCATGTGGGAAAATTTCCACTTATAACTCCAAAACTTCTTTGTGAATTTTAATACGTATTCTTCGCTATCATTAAAAGATTTGATGAAGTAGTGGTCTCGTACATAATATGAAAGAAATATTGGCCCGACCCATTCCCAAACCCTAAGGGTCGGGCCAAAAGATGTATCGGGTTTTTCTATCAAGAAATTCTCAGTACTACACCGGAGTTAGGAAGTAGGTTGTGTCACCCCCGTTCCTCGAAGAGTATCTAAAGCCGTCGGTCCTGCGCCTGATCTCTCTCCGGTCGTCTCAAATTTCCGTCCCGTCAAGCTATGAGAGTGAGGGAATAGAGAATCTGTGTACACACTTATTCACTATACTAATTTTACTATTTTAATTAATTATCTCCCGCACAGATGTCTATTCGTATCTATAATTGGCTGCTACCCGGATTCGGTCGAGAGAACTAATATGAGAACTAGCTGCCCCAATGAGTTCGAAACTTTATTATGACTTCAGTTGGCCCTTTTACCGTGAATTATTGGCGCGTTAACGCTATATCTTGACGTGTTACGTAATTTAACACGTACAGACCTTGATGTTTATGTTATAAGGAGACATTTCAAAACCTTTGCATTCTTTTTAATGCGCTTTACACCTAAATGGGTACCGTATTTTTTTTACTAGACTGATCAAAAATGGTCATAAATATATATTTTGTTCTCGTAACGTTCTTGTCTATTTGTTATTAGCAGAATAAAACTGCCTTTTATTCTATTAGGCATAAAAGTGTCTTTAGGTAAACCAGAATCTGATGGCAAAAGAAAAATTAATTATCCATAAAGTCGCGGGCAACAGTGAGACCAGGGGGGCGATTCAGACCTGTTCGATAACATACCGTGTCGATACGGTTAGATATCGATCTCGTATAAAAAAAATTTGTCGTGTGATTCAGAGCGTTTGGTTTGAGGATACGATTCGGTATCGACTATGTTATCGACATCGACAAGATACATTCGATTACAAGAGCATTTACGAATTGAAAATATATGTTATCGTACGGTAATAAACCGAATCGATCGATAAATAAGTTATAGGAAGGGTCTGAATCCGGGGGCAGAGATAAAATCCTCAAAAATCGAACCTGCGACTATTCTAAGTAGTGTAAAGAAATTATTATACCGTTTCAGGATCGCATTAAATGTTACCTGTTATGTATACATTCATATTTTTCACGCTATTCAACTGTAATTACGTTACCCACTTACTCAGATATTAATTAGATTACATAAACGGTATTCGTGTTTGTTATACCTACATTGTTTTATTGTTAGCAAGTTAAATCGCTGACAAGTATGAAAAAGCAGGCTAAATAGGTAGGATTCTACCGGCAAAGACGTGCCGCTAAGCGATTTAGTGTTCCGGTATGATTGCGTAGTGTTATAATTAGCGTTGCCAGACGTCCCGTATTTCCCGGGACATCCCGTATTTTAGGCATAGTTTAAAATGTCCCGGCGGGACTCACTCTGTCCCGTATTTGAACCGTACTTCGTTTTTCATTATGATATCGATCCAAATATTCACACACGCAACGTTCGTAAAAAACCGAGTTGAATACCGTTTTTAATTACAATTATAGTTGTATTGATTTTCACAGATGTCTTAAAACGAATAAAAATATGTTAAAACTGACTTGATCCTCAAAAAAATATCAAAAAAAAGACACTAAATAATTTTGTTTCTTTATTTGTCCCGGGTAAAAAACTGAAATCCCGTATTTTTTTGCCTATTTAACCATTTGTCCCTTATAGGCTGAAAAAATATCTGGCAACCCTAGTTATAATGTTGAGATCTATAGAGCGTGTTCAAACTCAGCTCAGACTCAAGATAGAGGTTAAAACGAGACACAAATATGCTCTGACATGAATCTGTCTCGTTTTAACACTGTCTTGAGTCAGCTGAGAGAGAGAGCGGTCTATAGATTTCATCCTAAGTGAAATGAAATGAACACACTTTGTTGTACACCACATTAGATAGAAACATAAAAAAAACTTGAAATAAATTATATAAATGAGAGCACAAATGCCGCGGCGCCTTAAGTATTAATTAAATTAATGTTATGCTTAAAAAATTTGTGTATTTATAATTTTGATTGAATTTTCTTTGTTCTGGTGAGGTGAGAGAGTTTAGCCGTGGCAAGTTACCACCCTCTTGCCAAAGATGGTGTGTAGAAACCGATAAGGGGTATGATTTAGTGAAACTTCCATCACACCTTTCAAGTTAGCCCGCTTCTGTCTTACGCTGAGATCTATAGAGCGTGAGCTGACTTAGCTCGGACTTAAGATAGACTTAAAACAAGACGTAAATATGTTCTGACATAAATCTGTCTCGTTTTAACTTTATTTTGAGTCTGAACAGAGTGAGAGAGCGGTCTCTAGATTTCAGTCTGAGACTGCAGCGTCAACTGTGTGATGTCGCAGCCATGTTACGAGTGTAACAGAACACGCAAATAAAATTATGAAAAAATCCAGACTGTGTTAAAAAATATCGATTGAAAATTCAAATAGATTTGATAGTTTTCTTTCCGCAGACTCTACAATAATTTTATAGTATATAGGTAATAATTAATATATGTCCTACTTATTATGTTTTATGTTATAATATGTTATTACTTAATGTAGTTACCTACTGCATGTTTTGTTGCTGTGCCCTAACGGGGTTTTCCAATGATGCATTGTTCAAAATTGTATTGTGAATATTGTTTAATTTGGAAAGCAATAAATAAATACTTACTTACTTTACAACTAAAATTAGACACGAATAGATTGACACGTGGTATTATAGTTCCCGTGTATAGTTCCTTGATTTCACGAGGGCTCATAGCTCATGGTTGTGTGTGTGTCGTATCTGTATAAGTGCGAGCGAGAGCTTGCTCGCGCCTCACGGCTCACCGCTCCCATCTGGGCTCCTGATAGGCACGCACACTTACGCAATGTGTATGTACACGACGTAACCACAAGTAAAGCGCCCGTAGCTTCGTGAGATAAACGTTAAAAGTTGAGATAGACGCGGGCGCCCCAACTCGAAGATAAAAACAAAATCTTTATCAATTGCAAAATATTTATTTTCAATACAAATCTTTATTTACATTATGCATGTGTGTACATAAGAATATGATACTATTGTAAATGTAGTTATTACAGAGTCCAACACATTAGTAGCGGCGTACAAATATTAAAATACAAATGATCATTTATTTTAATTGTACTAAACACATACTATTATTATGGTTATCACTAATTGTACAAAACACATTTCTAATACCTACTAACATCAAATAGATACTACAAATCATTATTTACTACACAAGAATACAATAAAATTCAATTTTATTAGGTACTAGTCACAATATTTCGTTTAATGAATTGGACGTTATGACAGTTTTTGTATTGAAAATCTGCTAAAAAATATTTTTTCAGTTAAACACTACTCTCTACTACACTACTGCACCATGATGATTTTTTTTAATTAAAAAAAAATATGCATAATTCTAACATCGACTTGTATAATAATGATTTAGTTTATAATATAAACATAAAAATTCTTTTTACAAAACCGACTTTAAACGCCACTACAAAGTTCCTATATCAATTGTGCCTATAAAATTTGAAGAGTTCCCTCAATATCTCCAAGATTCCATCATCAGATCCTGACCTGATGATAGTGAGACCACCTGGAAGTATACCCTTTCAAACAAAAAAGAATTTTCCAAATCAGTCTAGACTAAAAAAAAAAGATTCCGACGAATAGAGAACCTCCTCCTTTTTTTGGACGTCGATTAAAAAAAATTACAATATAAATTCAAGCTCTTAAAACTTTTTTTTATATTCTCTTCTGCGAAAAGCTTGTGCTAAAGTGGGTACGACAATAGTGCAACGGGTGGGATTCGAACCTGCGACCTTTCAGTTTTCAGTCCGCACTTTTAACCAATTGCAAAACGCACCGAACGCAATTTCATCCTCACCACCTGGGTGCCTGGAGCACTTCGACCACCCGTTGCTCCAGATCTTTTTTCCACGTACTACAAAATTGTGGAATCATCTCCCTTCGACAGTGTTCCCACTTAATTACAATATGGGGCTATTCAAGGGGCGAACCAATAAGTTCCTGAAAAGCCGGCAACGCATTGGTGGTGCCTCTGGTACTACAAGTGTTCATGGGCAGCGGTAATCACTTTACATCAGATGACTCGCCAGCTCGTTTGCCCGCTATTCATATTTAAAAAAAACTTAGGGCTATTGAAACTATAAAAGAAAACTTAAACGATTATTATCTGAGGATGGCGAAATTAAAGAGATGCCAATATTTTCCCCATATTTCCACCATTGGTTATGACACGTGCCAGCAACGTAAAAGGCAGGCCGAGTATTGCAGCTGCAGGTCATCGACCCTCTTGGGACATAGGCCATAGCTGCCGGCCGCCGCGTTGGGAAACACACTCTTATTAGATCTCCCTCCACTGCAGCGTGCAATTTCCCTGTTCTGTAGGATGATTCAAACTTTCAAAGCATTATGTGGAACTCTCAGGTGTGCACTGCTGTACTATGACAATATACTTTATCTAAAAAATAAGCATTTTTCAGAAATCACGTTTTTTTTATTTTACCATTATGTATTACGAGATAAAGTTTCTTAGTTATTTTAAGGACATAATTGAAATATTTAAATGTCATTTTATGTAAACACTAGCTTTTGCTCGCGGCCTTGCTCACGTTAAGTTTGATTATTCAAACCCCTGTTTTACCCCCTTAGGGGTTGAATTTTCAAAAATCCTTCCTTAGTGTGCGCCTACGTCATAAAAGGAACCAACTGTAAAAATTTCAAGTTTCTAACTTCAGTAGTTTAGTCTGTACGTTGATATCTCAGTCAGTCAGTCAGTCAGTCAGTGAGTCAGGACTTTGAATTTTATATATATTATATAGATGTGCGAGGAACTCATTTATCGCTATTATGATAAAACACTGAAAATACAGTGTTTTATCGTGCAGCTGATAAGATAAAACACTGTATTTGTAGATACAGTGTATTTTCTTAGCAGCTGTAGGTTTCCTCACGATGTTTTCTTTCACCGTTGAAGCATATGATATCTCAATAAAGTGTGAAGTTCGCCAACTTGCATTGCATGAGCATGGTGTTCACCACGCTCATGGGCTAAAACTCTTCTCTGAGAAGAGATCTGGACTATACACACAGTGACCAGTTGATGGGTTGTTGATGATATGTAAAACGGTTTGAGTAGCTACAAGATAAATATTCATCACCATCATTCATCAGAAACCCATCTATGGCTCAATGTAGACTTACTGAGAACAGGTTTCCTCTCAGAGAAGAGGTAGGCTAGCCATAGCCCACCACACGGGCCCAATTTGAATTAGCAGTCTACACAAATTTTTGAGAATATCACATCGCTATGCTGTGTATAGCCTTTTAAACAACCCGTAACCCGACTTTTAAAAAGCCGTATTCATCGGTCAAATGACCTCCCTGGCGAAGTGGTGAGCGCTGTGGTCTTATAACTGATAGGTCTCCGATTCGATTCCCGGCGGAGACAATTTGAGAATTTATAATTTCTTAATTGTCTCTGGTTTGGTCTGGCTAGGAGGTTTGAGCCGTGGCTAGTTACCACCCCACCGTCAAAGACGTGCCGCCAAGCGTGCGTAGTTGCAACAAGAATGCCTTAAATGTGGAATGGAATGGAATGGAACAAGAATGCCTTAAATGTGAATGGATGAAAGAATGCCTTAATGGGACTGTAGCAAGACTGATGCAGTTTTTCTGCAATCGAACGTAATGTGTCTATTCTAACACACAGCTTTGTCTATGCATCCTATCCTAAATTCCGCTGGTAGCAGCGCAGACGCAGCGGAGATGTGCTAAGAGCCTTATTAAATTTCGCATTGTTCAATCAGAACCGGTTGAAACGTGGTTTGAGTGATAACACGTGAGTAAAGTAAGAAGAGGCGCTTAAGTCAACTTGAGTAAGTTAGATTGCAATAACCAGTCGCAACTAGGTACGGTTAAGGCAATACACAACAGAGGAACGATATAGGAAGGAACTAACTTTTTTTACTTTACCTATTTAGGGGCATTTATACTTTGGAATATGTCATTACAATTTAAAATTTGATACAGTATATTCTGTTCTGAATTAAGCTGGCTCAAGCGGATGTTGTAATCAACCGAGCTTCGCGTTGGTTTCATCATTTCCTTTTCTTATTTCAAGCTTCTCAGCAACATTTATTTGTGCACATATGTATACATGTATCTATATATCTATTGATATATGTTTATAAAAGACTCGTCTTGTTTATTTCATTATCACAATCAGATAAAATCAAAAATTAATTATTGTGATCGGAAAAATAATTAATCAGTTAAAAAAATTAAAGACGACCTTCCCGGCGCAGTGGTGAGCGTTGTCGTCTTATAATTGGGAAGTCTCGGGTTCGATTCCCGGCGGGGCAATTTTGAAATTATAAATTCCTAAGGTGAGATCGCAGTCACGGGCTATCTTGTCATATATATGTATATATAAAATTCAAAGTCCTGACTGACTGACTGAGATATCAACGCACAGCCTAAACTACTGAAGTTAGAAACTTGAAATTTTTACAGTTGGTTCCTTTTATGACGTAAGCGCACACTAAGAAAGGATTATTGGAAATTCCACCTCTAAGGGGTTTAAATAGGGGATGGAAGTTTATATGAAACTCCATCATTTTTCAAGCTATTTCCATCAAAGTTGGTTGTTGTATACATCACTAAAGTACCCACAGGTTGGTAGGTAGTTTTAAGATGTTTTAAAATAAAGTGGTCATTGTCGAGCAGCTGGTCGTTTCATTACATGGTGACAGCGGTGCTCAATTTAATTATAATTAAAGTGACTCAAAGTGGTTTTGAGGCTGTTTATAGAGAAAATAAAGTGCTTGCAGTTTAATTGTTAGTATTATAATGGAGCACGCACGACCTCCGGCGGATTTAGTCTTGGAGGGTGGCCCGGCGAGTCGGGCGGACGCGTGGCGCAAGTGGTATAAGCAGTTCAGTGTGTTTTTGAAGGCCTCAGGAGTACATAAGGATACAAAAGAAGTACAGGCTAGTCTTCTTATAAACCTCATCGGGCCAGACGGGTACGACATATACTCGACCTTCAAATTCGTCAAGGACGAAAGTCAAGACGACATCGACGTTCTCGTTGCAAAATTCAACGAGTATTTCGGGACTAAGCATAACATACCGATGGCCAGATTCCGATTTTTCACTCGTAATCAAGAAACCGGTGAGAACGTGGATGCATACGTCACGGCATTGCGTTTACTGAGTCAGCACTGTGAGTTCGAGCACTTGGAAGATGGGTTGATTAGAGATCGCATCGTTTGTGGAGTCGCTGACAGTACAGTGAGAGATAGATTGCTTAGAACGGATGACTTAACTTTAGAAAAGGCTATAAAAATCTGTCACGCAAATGAGATATCGCTCACGGAAAGCAAGCAACTTGAATCGGCTAATTCAACGAGCGGGGCGTCGGTGGATGCATTGTTCGGCGCGCGGGCGCGGGCGCGGGGCCGCGGAGGCGCGGGCGCAGGCGGACGGCCCGCTGCGGCCGGCTCCAGCGGTGCGCGCGGCGCCGGCGTGCGCAGTGAAAACACACCGGGTCGCCGGTTCGATTCTCGAGTGAATGCAAGTTATACAAAGTGTTGCGTTGCGTGTGGTGAATATAATTGTGATTCGAGTCAGTGCGTGGCAAAGTCAATAAAGTGTTTTTTATGTAACCAGAAGGGTCATAGGAAAATGTTCTGTCCGTTAAAAGCTAACAGAAAAGTGATGGAATTAAATGAACAGTACAATGATGATGATGACTTATTCTATGTATCTACTTTGCAAGAGGATACCCTAAATAAAGACAGTAAGTGGTTTGAAACATTAGTACTGTGTAAAAATGGTATGTCGGAGAATTTTAAGTTAGACTCGGGGTCAGATTTGAATGTATTATCACTTAAGACTTTTAAAAAATTAGGATATTCTGTTAATGATTTAAAACCGTGTGAATTAAGGGCTCAGTCGTTTTGTGGGAATTATTTACCAATTTTAGGATCATTGGAAATGCTGTGGTTGTATAAACACAATAAATATGTCATTAAATTTGTAGTGTCAAGGGATGATTGTCAAAGTGTTCTTGGAAAGGATACCTGTGAAAGTATAGGCGTTATTAAGAGAATATTTGCTATAAATATGGATAATTATAGTGATTTGTTCAGCGGTGTAGGTAAGTTGCCGGGAAAGTATAGAATCGTATTAGATAAAGATGCGTGTCCATCGGTATGTCCGGTTCGTAAAATACCGATAGGTATAAGAGATAAATTGAAAGTTGAACTCGAAAACATGGAACAGATAGGTATCATTAGAAAGGTGACACATCCAACTCCTTGGGTGAACGCTATAGTGCTGCCGGCGAAAAAAGATGGCAGTGTGCGCGTGTGCCTCGACCCGCGGCCGCTCAACCGCGCTATTCGCCGCGCGCACTACCCGCTGCCCACGCTCACGGAGATCGCGCACGCGCTGCACGGTGCCCGCCACTTCAGTAAACTCGATGCGCGCTCGGGGTTTTGGATGATTGAACTCGACGATCAGAGCGCTGACTTGTGTACGTTCGGTACCCCTTTCGGTCGTTATCAGTTCTTACGACTACCGTATGGCGTCAGCTGTGCTAGCGAAGTTTTTCACGCAAAAATTCGCCAGATACTAGAGGATTTGGATGGGGTTGAGTCTTTTATTGATGACATCATAGTGTACGGCCGAACTATCGAGGAGCACGACGCCAGGTTAAAACTTTTACTAGATAGGGCGCGCGAAGTAGGTATTCGTTTCAATCGAGAAAAATGCGAGTTCGGGGTTCCGCAAGTCACTTATTTAGGGCACACATTCAGTGCTTGCGGTATGCAAATCGATACCAATAAATTGCGAGCTATTAATGATATGCCCAGTCCGAGCGATAGAAGTTCTCTAGAGAGGTTTTTAGGCATGACAAATTATTTATCAAAATTCATTCCCGACTACGCTAATATTGTCCATCCTCTCAGAGGATTATTACGGAAAGGTACAGAGTGGTACTGGGATAGCACTCACGAAAGCGTAGTATTAAGGCTAAAAAATGCGTTGTGCCGCGCGCCGGTACTGGCACTGTACTCGCGCACGGAGCCCGTGCGGCTGACCGTGGACGCGAGCGCGCGCGCGCTCGGCGCCGCGCTGCTGCAGGCCGGCCGCCCGGTGGAGTTCGCGTCGGCCACGCTCACAGACACGCAGACGCGGTACGCGCAGATTGAAAAAGAGATGCTGGCGATAGTGTTTGCGCTCGAACGATTTCATCAGTACGTGTACGGGAGGTCAGACGTCACTATAGAAACTGATCACAAGCCGCTCGAATCTCTCTTTAAAAAGTCCTTAGACGGAGTTCCGGCGAGATTACAGCGGATGATGTTGCGCATTCAATGTTACGATTTTAATGTGGTATACAAACCTGGAAAATACATGTACCTGGCGGATACGCTATCTCGGGCGGCGCTGGCGGAACCCATGCACGATAAATTATCCGCTGAAATGGGCGCTCAGGCCTGTTTTCTAGTTACTAATGTACCGTTTAGTGAGCAAAAAATACAACGCGTTCGGGAGACGACGCATAAAGATGCGGAGTGTAAAATCATAATTAACTATGTTTTGTATGGATGGCCGCGATATAGATCGGATACTGATCCGTTAGCCCGCGCACATTGGGCGTATAGGACGTCCTTTGAGTATATAGGAGGGGTTCTATTTAAGGATAACCTAGTATTTATACCTCGCGAACTGAGGAGTGAAATGCTAGATCGTGTACACGAGGGTCACCTAGGCATCGACCGCTGTAAGAGGCGCGCGCGTGACGTCATGTTCTGGAGCGGCATGTCGCGCGACGTGGAGCGCAGGGTACGCAAGTGTGCCGCGTGCGCCGAGCACGCCGCGAGGCCGCCCAGGGAGCCGATGATTCCTCACGCAGTTCCAAATCTGCCATGGAGTAAGGTGGGCTCGGACATATTTGTTTTTCAAAATAAATATTTTTTGATACTTGTCGACTATTTCTCGAATTTCGTCGAAGTTAGTCCTATATCCAATACAGGGTCGAGGGCGGTGATAACGGCCATCAAGGATCAGTTTGCCAGGCACGGCATAGTGTCTGAGCTCGTAACGGACAACGGCACGGCTTATTCATCGAAAGAGTTTCGACAGTTCAGTTTAGATTGGTGTTTCAAGCATACGACTACATCGCCTCATTATGCGCAGGCTAACGGGCTCAGTGAAAGGGCGGTTCAAACAGTGAAAAACATAATAAAAAAATCGTTAATGACTGGATCTGATTTTTACCTCGGGTTGCTTAGCTATAGGTCAACACCGCGTGATGGCATTAGTTCTCCGGCTCAGTTGTTAATGGGCAGACGGCTCAACACTACGCTTCCGGTACATATCGATAAATTGAAACCAGATCGAGATAACGATAACGATTTCGTTAACATTAACCGTAACCGACATCGCGCTAAGTATTATTATGATAAGCAATCGCGTGAGCTGCCAGAATTGAGAAAAGATGATCAGGTGATAGTAGCCGACGGTAACACGAGACGACGCATGACGGTACAGGCTCGTGCGCCAGAGCCTCGATCTTATTTTGTTTTGGATAGGTCTGGAAGAAAACTGAGGCGCAACCGACGTCACCTTATAAAAGCTGAAGGTTGTCCAAGAGTTAGCCAATCACCTCCTGCTTCTTTCGATGAGAAGGAGGATGGTGATGATGATGATAGTGTCAGCGTATACGGTGATGCCGGCGGAACTGACGGGTCCAGTGACGGTGATCAGGCTTCCGCCTCGCCTGATGAGGGTCCGACCAGGGAGGCTAGGGTTAAGGCACGCGAGCGACTGGCATTAATTTTTAAAAAGAATTAATGTTTAGGTGGGTGAAGGGTTATAATTTAGGTTTTGAATATATTGTACGTAGTATTGTAAGAGAAAGATGTTAAGTTAAGATATTAGTTCATAAGTAATTAAGTGTAATCCGGTTAATTATTTATAGTTTATATTTCGTTTTTTTTTTTAAGTTGTTTGTTTCTTTTAGGGGAAAGATGTTGTATACATCACTAAAGTACCCACAGGTTGGTAGGTAGTTTTAAGATGTTTTAAAATAAAGTGGTCATTGTCGAGCAGCTGGTCGTTTCATTACATTGGTATTTGAGCTTTCAGTTAAAAATAAAAAAGTACGTGTGACACAGTTTTTGAAAATTCCACCCCAAAATCTAATTCCACGCGGACGAAGTCGCGGGGGCAAAAGCTAGTCAAATAAAAAAAAACTATGTGTATCAGCCTATTTTTAAGTCCTTGGCATTGAATAATCAAATCACATGTAGTCTAGCTTCAACGTTCCCTATTTAATGGGAGACGCGATTTGAATTGCAATTAGCCGGTGTATCTTTTTGATAATAAAAAAGTCGTTATTATGACCGAGTTTAGCAATAATAATTACGTTACAAAACTAGCAATTTGATGCGAATTAAGATTAAAAACTTGCTTCATAACTGCAACCGATAAACGCTTCCACTGCTGCACAAAGTATCTTGAAACTATTGCCACAGATCACGATCCCGCTATCCTATATCCAGGTGCTGCCAGCGTTTCATCCACCGCCCTAGCCATATTAGAAACGTGTCGTCTCTTTCTACAACCGCTCACGCTAGCTATTACAAGCGTTAGCGAAGTCCTAAGTTGAAGTATTGACATATTAGGATTTTATTGAGGTCATAGTGGTTCCTAGTTTAATTTAAATGTTAATTATTGAATAATGATATAAAATAATAACAGCAATCAAAACTTAATAGCTTTTATAAAGATATCACAGACTCACTCAAAAAGATAGATCAAGTACTCGCTACAAAAGTGAATCTAGTGTTATGTACAATTTTGCATAGAGTTGCGTTCTAGTACGAAGCTAATACAAGTATCTACCTACGGCAAAAATTGTTCATGTGAAAGTGGCTAAGTTAAATCCAAGTTAAGCGTAAATTGGATTATTAGTCTAAAACGAAGGTATCACCTTCTGATCACAGAAAACTTACAGGCATGCAAGTTTCCTCACAAAGTTATCTTTAACTGTTAAAGCAAGTTATAGGTATTTAATTTCTGAAAGTTCATGATATAAATCCTAAAACTTAGAGTACCAGTAGGCTATATTATAATATTACTGATGTTACACTAGCCTCTGTTACATTTATTAGCACCTTACCAAGGGGTAGTTAGCTAGTCCCCCTTCCCAGGTAGTCCCATTGTCATCAGGTCAAGATCTGATGATGAGATTCGGGAGAAATAGGGGGAAATCTTCAAATTTTATAGACACAATTGATATACTTTGTAGTGGTGTTTGAAGTCGGTTTTGTAAAAAGAATTTTTACAAAACCGACTGAGATTTGAGATAATTATGTAGAATCTTTTAGTTCGTCGGTGCATTTTTTAGCGGAAGTTCAAAGAAATTCGTCAAGGAAAGCATTTACATACATTTATGATTCATTCCTCCTTAAAGCCAATGCCTTTTGCCTGTTTGATGATCGACGGTCATTGGTCAGTGTTTGCTCAAATCCGTGCAAACTCTATTGCGTGCATCTGAGATCCTGAGCAAACGCCGCTGTGCAAATATCGACGGATTTTTACAACACTACGTGTGTTTGACAGTTACTGTGCTTCCTTTAAGGCTGGCCATACACGTACAGCTCAAAGTTACATTAGCGCAGTTTAATTTATAAAAATAAAAAGCAAATCATACGCATTAAAAATAAGGGCAGGAATAAATGAAGTGGAAGATCGCGAGCATTTTTCCGTGCGCGGAAATTCTCTTCAGCGTTTTTTCTGCAAAGATATGACGTATAGTCTGATTTTTAATTCGGTGGAATTCTGACAGTTGTCATTTTATAAATAGAGCGAGTTATTTGTATGAAAAACAGTATTACCACCTGTAGTTCGATTTTACCCCAAACTATCTGTCAGGCATTTGTCATATATCTATGTGCGGCAATTGATTTTTATTTGTATAAGGTTCAATTTATTATCTTTTTTGTGGGATTTTTTAAATCTCTGGTAACATTAAGATACGTCAGAATTCCACGCAATTAAAAATCAGACTATAGGTATCTAGTTCTCAATTAAAAATCTATCTACGCAATTTCATAGAAATTCCAAGGATCAAATATTAGATACGCTGGCTAAGAATTACCTAGATAGTAATTATGTTCATAAAACTTGACTTAAATAACTTTTTAGGCCAGTAGATATGATGTTGCAAGCTAGGACGTGTTTTTGATCAATTAATTTTTTTTTTAAATGTAAAACGTAGTACGATTTTAGAACTGGACATTCAAGTGATGCCAAATATTATTGTTTATGTATTGTTTAGGTAGTCTATGATATTTGGTACAAATATACGGTCAAATAAATGTTTACTTACTAACTATTGTGAACTATTAATAAACCTCTTCTTTTCGAAAACTGTCAAAATGATAATTCTACATAGTTGTTTTGTACATATGTACTGTTCAACAAAAATTATTCACGGATTTTTCTTCGACATATTCCCCTAGTAGTATATGCTTGTTGACTTTTGTCAATTTTTACAAAAACAGGCTTTGCGTACCTATACATAATATATTTTTGGTCATATTAAATAAATATATATTTTTTCATATTCATCCAACCTCAAGCGATTTTATGAATGAGTGTTATTTTAAAATTTTCCTATGTCATTGAAGACTTTTTTCGATATGCTAAAAATAGCTTTTTATTAATCACGATCAAGGTCCCAAGATCCAATTCCGTTTATGTTAAAATCCAGTAAAATTCCGAAGTTAAATAAGGAAAAATACTCATTAGAGCGTGGGAGTCTACAAAATATATGCTGAAAACTTAAATAAAGTCCTACTTAGTCTATACACATTCTCTGATCAACTATCTAACTATTATGGATCATGAGATACAGCCCACTGACAGACAGACGAACGGACAGACAGCGGAGGTTTAGTAATACGGTTCCGTTGGTTAACTTTCGGTTACGGAACCCCAAAAATGAAACTGTAAACTATCATTACCACTCATGGAGCATCTACCATTTTCATTCTGCAAAAAATATGTACAGAGCAAAAACCGCCAAAATTAACAACATATATCTTGAAAAATATTAGTGTTAAACGTCAGCACATCACTTATATTTTTTATGTCTGCATAAATAAAGTTAAGTAATTGATGTGTTTTATATGTTAAATGTTCTACGTATTGACTTTAATAAAAAGTTTAATAAAAACTTCGCAAAAACTATATGCACTAACTATTTGTATAACTTCTTTCAATTCACGAGGGCGCGTGAGCTTTACTTGTGGTTATGTCGTGTACATGCATATTGCTTAAATGTGTCTGCCTGTCAGGAGCCTAGGTGGGAGCGGTTAGGCGCGAACAAGCTCTCGCTCCCATTTATATAGATAAACACACACAAACAACCATGAGCCACTAGCCAGTGAGAATCTAATAAGATTGTCTTTCGAACTTAGGGTGAATAAGTTATTTGGTGAATAAGTTTTCCCCTATTAAAAAAAAATACTGTCCATAATGTCCACTTATACCTATTAAATGTAACCTGTAGTTTACGTGGTTGACGCCACAATTAATAATATAATTAGTTTATAATTTTTAGTAATACAATTGTGACGTTGTTTGTGAACCCTTTTAAAATAAATAAAAATAAATAAATAATAATAAAGTTTTGCTTGGTTTCAGATTAAAGATGGTGTTAGGTGCGAAGAAGGCGATCCAGAATGTGCCCAGCAAAGGCAGAATATCTATCATGAGGATACAAAATTTCACTGTGCAAAAAAGACGTAAGTAAACGTTACATCTCCTAGCGTCGCTCGGACTGAAAAGTTCGATCTCTTATGCTAATCTATAGAGCGAGCTCAGACTTAAGATAGAGTTAAAACGAGACACAAATATGCTCTGACGTAAATTTGTCTCGTTTTAACTCTGTCTTGAGTCTGAGGTGAGTGAGAGTTCGGTCTATAAATTTCAGCCTGAATCTCTGATTACACTTTGTCATTACCACTCTTAACGCAATTTGTATTTAGAAGGGAAATTAGAACATAAGTCAAGTTAAGCTTGGGTAAAAAAAAAATCGCGGGTTTCGGCTATCAAATAAGTGACTCGTTGAGGTGATGCACATAAAACGTAAGCATAAAAAAAAGCTGTGAAGAATTCGAATGCGCCTTTTGAGAAAAAGCCTAGGTAAACTCAGGTAGCGAATTACTTTAAATCACTTATAGTAAACTTATCTCAAGATATAATAAGAAAAAGTGACTGGCTGACTGACTGATCTATTAACATTTAACGCACATCTCAAATCACGGATGAACGGATCGCGCTGTTTTTAACCGACTTCCAAAAAGGAGGAGGTTATCAGTGACTTAGAGGTTTAGAAAATTCAACTCCGAGGGTGGTAAAATAGGGGTTTGAAAGAATGAACTTAACGTGAGCAAAGCCCGGGCCGTAAGCTATCATAAAGTAGCATTACCATACAAATTTAATTAATATCCATTGTACTAATAATAAAAAGCGAGAAAACCGCATGTTTTTAGTGTAAACAGTAGGTATATTGTAAGTGTTTATGTTCACTGTGTACTTGTACTTGAATCGTAATTGAATAGGTCATCCGGACAGTTCGACCTTGCAACCATAACCTTACCTAACGTGTTATAAATGAACCCCTGCACTTCCCTGTCACATGAGTAGTCAACTGCCATATGCTCTATTTCTGACATTTCTAGTGAAAAACAGTGGAAAGTTGCTAATTAAGAACTATCAAACTCGCATTTCGTCATACAAAATGCAGGTTTGAAAGTTACCAACTGAAATAGAGAATAGTACCCCTGCCCTGGTAGCATGGGCGGGAGAAATTTTATCCCCGGGAAAAGGATAAAACGTTTATCCCCTCGCTTAGCTTTATCCACCCGTCGAGCATGGGCACAGCGGTGGAAATAACACTCAGTGGATATACTTATAGAAATATACATCGCCTTCTCCTCTGTCACCATGCTTTAGCATAGGGAAAAGATAATTTTATCCCCTGCCAGTGGATAAAATCGGGGGATAAAACTTTTATCTCCTGCCCATGCTACCAGTGCAGGGGTTTATCGCGTAACGCATATTTCGACGCATAACGCACTTTGTAATAAGAGCAACGCGGCTGCCCTATTCAAAACCTAGTAAGTGTGATTGACAAAATTTTAAAGAACACCAAAAAACATATTAGTGGTAGCCCTTCTGAAGTCTTCAGTATCTGTTGGTGAATTAATGTTTCGTTAATAAACTACTTTGAAAGCTATTATTAGATATGGATATATTTATTACTTCGCTAAGCCATCTACAAAACATGTTTTTTGGCCCCTGTAAAATTTTGTCAATCACACTTACTAGGTTTTGAAATGGGGCAGCCGAACGAGTGCCAGCTTTTCACTTAAAGTATTTAAAAATCCGACTACGTAAAAAATATCAACTCTGAAATAGAGAGTTACGTATATGGTATAACTTCTTTCCATGTTAAAAACAAAATTCCATTATTTTACACCAAACCCTTAGAGGGCCTTAGACCATTCGACCCAATGAATGGTCTAACTTTACACCCTTTCTCATTCCCAAAAACACGGATCTAATGTCACTTTGAATTTTAGAATTTGTCTAACCAATTAGACTGTAGATTGGTACGAAAAAGTGCCACATAAATAGTTATAAAACCCCTTTTCTAAACTGAGTTCAAATATTCAAGTTCATTGTCATTTATACGACGGCCCGAGATGCCATGTCTCGAATGCCTACAGAGTACAGACATAATTATTAATATAGATTAACAGATTTGGCATGCTTATCTGCATTAGAACGTATCGATAACTACATGTATCTTAACATCTTTCGTTTTTTTTTTTAAATGGAGTTAACCTACCTAACGAAGCCGGTTGTCGAGTTTAAAAAACCCCATAATTCAAGCTCCCTTTACGTATTTTATGATATGGAATATCGATGTTCCTTGTAAATACTTATTGTGTATTAAAAATAATAAAACTGTCGAACTGAACTATTTTCTTGAGCGAAGTCAATTACATATTATGTTCCTCATTTCGGTGTGGTATGCATATAAATTAACCATGTAAGAAACGGCTAATAATAAATATAAATTTTAACGAGTTAATTTCTTTCAATTGCATTGTTGCGAGATCCGGGAGTGAGTACGGTTTGTCCTGAAGATAAATGTTTATGTGTTATCAATATTATCATACATCGTATACCTGTAATGTTAATGCTTTTTATTGACATTTAATTTTCGTACAAAATTAAAGTTTAAAAACAAAGTTATTCTACATATTTAGGGATGCTGCAATCCAAGTTTAAGGCTTCTTCATGAATCATTGCATACAAGATTTTAGACACACAAAAAAGATTAAGTATAAAAAATTTAAGAATATCCCACTAAAAGTTTTGTTTCTCTTTGCTTTAAAAAATCTTTCCCTTATACTGTGTACAAAATGTTATTATTTTTTTTAATGATGTAAAAATTAAAATAATAGTAAGATTTCGGGTAGTTAATTACGATTTTCTTAAATAATGGTAATGTTTATTATTCAACTTGTCGATGCCCGCGGCTTCATCCGCGTAAATTAAGGTTTTTTAATTCTCGCGGGAACTCTTTAATTTTCCGGGATAAAATGTAGCCTATGTGTTAGTCCTGGGTATGAGCTATCTCCACTGACAATTTTAGACAAATTGTAATGTGGATAATGAATGATTTGGAAAGCAATAAACAAATAAAAATTAAATGATAAACAAAAATCACGCCCTGAGCGTGTTGACCATTTTACACTACGGCTACGGTTCAACGACGACATAAATGTTTCTCTTTGTTTCAGAATCGATCGTCAGAGCTGTGTATGGATCATTTCTCATCATTTTGGCTATCGTACTGGTGGCGGCTGATCCTGCCACCATTGTTGCAAATTGGGTAAGATATTCTCAATACACTAGCTCAGAGATTATCAAACTTATTTCTTTTACCGCCCCCTTTGAAAATCAATTATTTTTCAGCGCCCCCAATTTTTTATACACTCCTAAAACTTAAAAACCACAATTTAATTAACTTAGTTATGATCTGTTATTTGTGGATTCTGGTGTTTAAACTTACATTATACTTCAACGTTACATCCTCAAGATTTATGCTACTCGTATTTTATAATATTAAGAATATATTTTAATCAAATTAAAAATAACAATATAGATAGGTAATCAATTTTAGTTTTAAAACTAATCTAATAAGATGGATGAATTTGATGATTTTTGACAAGGTTGTTAAAAATCATTCAAATCAAAATTCCATTAATAAAATCAACCATCGCCCCCCTAAACCACGCCAACGCCCCCCATTTTTTTCTGGGCCCCTTAACGCCCCCCTTTAGGTCTCCAAAGCCCACAAGGGGGCGTTATCGCCCACTTTGAGAAAGACTGCTGACTAGCTCGAAAAATGCAATAAGAGGAGAAGCGATAGGAATTTTCAGTATTTTTAATTCGATATCTCTCTTAAATAACAATAGACACAATAACTTTAGAACCTGAGTTCAATATTTCTAATAATAGACGGTGACTCTCTTATTTGCCGGGATAAAAATTAATTAAGAATTAAATCATTACACGTACATTTATGGCTTAGATGATGTACGCGACTTCGTTTTTTAATTCCCGCAGGAACTCTATCATTTTGCGGGATAAAAAGTATTTCAGCCTATAATCTGTCTCTGTGCCAAATTTCAGCCAAATCGGTTCAGTCGTTGCGGCGTGATTAAGTAATAAACATAAGTAGGTACATCCAAACTTTCGCATTTATAATATTAATAGAGACAGGAAAAGTACTCTTAAATAAGTTAGAGTTACAGATCAGGCCAAAAAAATTATTGGGGTTTTCTATAAAGAAATACTCAGAACCTTTTTTTGGCGATCTCCCTAGCGTAGTGGTGAGCGCTGTGGTCTTATAATTGAAAGGTCTCGGGTTCGATTCTCGGCGGAGACAATTTGGGAATTTATAATTTCTGAATTGTCTCTGGTCTGGTCTGGCTAGGCTGTGGCTAGTTACCGCCCTAAACCGATTAGGGGTGTCTAGGTTGAATGTACATTGCCATAATCCTTTCAAGCTAGCCCGCTACCACCTTAGACGGCATCGTCACTTACCATCAGGTGAGATTGCAGTCAAGGCAAGTGAAGCCGTCGGTCCTTCGCAAGATCTCTCTACGATCATAATGGACCATATGAGTACCACCATATGAGTACCAAATAGTAGTGCACCTGTATTTGCGCAACACACCAAGTGCAATATAATATCCCCGTACAGATTAGCCATCTCTGTGGAAATTGGAAGGACATTAGTAGGTATTATTACTACCTAATAAATATAGATATCTATACTCAATCGTTTTCAATCGCAGTTTATTAATAGCACCATTATACCGGTATTGCATAAATTAATTATTTATCAATCGTAAACAAAATAATACGAGTTGCCCAATTTTAGATGTAGAGTCAGCAAAATAATTTATGCCAGTATAATAAAAATGTAAAATAATTAATATGCATTATGGTTTCATGCAATCAAAACAAATGAAAAAGAGAGAGAAAGATCAAGAAACAAAAATAAACTTACCGTATCTACCTACAACATGAAAGAAAATTTCACTTTTTCTTTTTCAAACTCAAACTCAGTAACCAGTTACTACATATTATAAACAAATAAAATAAAATAAAACACAAAAACTGAAAATAGACCACGCTGGCTTCTCCTAAATTGGAGATATTAAAAAAAAACCAGTTACTACAAATAAATAAATAAAAGACAATTTAATCGAAATCTCTGTATGAATATTAGGACATTCGCTATAATTTTTTAAATTAATTATACTGAGCAAATGTGCAAGCGGGTCACCTGATGCTATTGACGAGAGCCTAATAAGAATAAGAATAAGCATTTATTTATTGACTTATAAAATGAACATATATGTTTAACACTGGCAGAAGAAAAGCAAATGCTTTTTCCAGCTTTTCCGGACGTTGTTGATCCGCTTGAAGAAAACGTCATAATCTCAAAGCTGATATAGTACGTTTATCTCACGAAGTTACGGGCGCTTTACTTGTGGTTACGTCGTGTACATGCACATTGCGTTAGTATGTGTGCCTGTCAGGAGCCTAGGTGGGAGCGGTCAGGCGCGAGCAAGCTCTCGCTCCCATTTATATAGACACGACACACACACAACCATGAGCCGCGTAAACTCGTGAAATGAAAGAGCTATACCATTGAAGGGAATTACTTTTTTGTGAAAAAGTTGTGTTTTAATTTTATTATAATGGAATAGAAAAATGCAATAATATCGTAACAATTAATTACTGCAAATTATAATTGATCGTGTATTGTGAGGTGATTAAATATAATATGCAATTATTCATACTAGGAATCACTTTATAAACTATGCGGAATAAGCATGCCAACAATTTTAATTTGTTATCACTTCAAATAATTACTTAATCAATCCTTTATAGAGCCTTAACAAGACTTGCAGTTGCAATATTTCTATCTGATATCTGAGACTTCATCCGCTTTGATTCAGGATTTTAAAAATTGGAAGTTCTTGGTTTCCTGGGATAAAAAGCAATACCTAGTCGTAGTAGACTATAATAGTCGGTCTTCAGCTACTTCTTGGCCAAATTATGTAAAAATCTAACGAGTACATTATATATCCTGAAAAATAGCGTTAAAATTAGATAAGATCAAATATTTACATTATATTATGAACATATAAAATAAAATTATTATAAGATGCATCAAGTGATAGACAGAGCCTTTAGTTTAGATATTATATTTTTGTCTAATTGAACTTTTTTGTCGACGGTACTGACTCGATGTCCTTGACCCAATGCTACGCGTTCAATCACCTCTTACAACGTAACGATATATCTGCCTTATTCTTAACTCAAAGCCTCTCATGATCTTTGAAAAAACTACTACTTGCGACCAAACCTAACGAGTACAATCATGGTTGTGATGTTGTGGATGGATTTACACACAGACAGACAAAGCGCGAAAAACTTAAAGCCCCTCTTTTTTGTAAGCACTAGTATTGCAGCACAACTCACCTTTAGTGACACGTTTATTGAAGTCGGGCGAGCATCGCGTATCGGTTTCATCATTTCTATTTAAGCCACCTGCACAAACTTAAATTATTTCTATACTTTGTAGTGGCGTTTGAAGTCGGTTTTTTGAAAAAAAAAAAATTATCAAATATATAATATAAATAAATAAATAACACTTTATTCAAGAATATGAGTATAAATGCTGCTGTTAAACAATTATTTAGATCCTTTTAAATCCTGCCATTTAATATGGCGAATGAATATTAAGAAATAATCTTGAAAAAATAATAAAAAAGATTTGACACGGATTGTTTGTGGAATTTGCTATCGTGATTTGATTGTTTGTGATATTTGGATGTTAATTCTCACGTATACGATAAGCCTAATACCATTTCAGTCCTATCAGTACTAACTGATGCCCGCGGCTTTACTTACGTGGATTTAATTTTTAAAAATCGGGATGAAAAGTAAACTATGTCTCTCTCCCGGTCCTCAACTATAACCATGCAAAAATTACGTCGATCCGTTGCTTTTTTGCGGCGTGATTGAAGAAAAAACCAACAAACAAACACACTTTCACATTTATAATATTAATATAGTAAGTACTAGCGGACGCCCACGACTTCGTCCGCGTATTCAATTCATAGTTCCTAAGTACCTACAGCTAAGGTGGGCAGAACCCCTGCAGCATCAGGATTGATGAGATGGGTCCTGTAATTTAACGATGTAGTTTTTACTTGGTACCTACAATAACTATTCATAATCAACAGTTCCTAAATCTTTCCCGTTTAGGTGGGCAGTACACCTGCAGCATCAGGATTGAGGAGTTTGAAACCGAAGTTTTTATGAGAACATTTTGCAAAGTTTTCGTGTCGATTAAAAAAAGATTCACACAAATTGGTTAAGAAATCACGGAGATATCGATATACAGAGGTAGAAAAACATAACTCCTGCTCTTTTTTCTAAAGTCGGTAAAAAAAGTAGCCTATATTTTGTCCGATAATATCAGCTATCTACCAGTGAAAGTGCCGTTTAAATCGGTCCAGCCGTTCCCGAGATTAGCGGCAACAAACAGACAGACAGACAGACAGACGGACAGACAGACAGACAGACAAAAATTTTAAAAATTGTTTTCTTGTTATAAGTACCGTATTTACTTTCGTATGCAGTTAGCAAAAAGCTATTTTTATGATATTACAAACAGACACTTCAATTTTATTTATTTGTATAGATCAATAGGGATGATGCCTTGGTATTTGGAGGATGCTAATTATTACGTGATACATATATTATGTGGATAGCCTAGTTCTATTTGGGCTCTACTAGGTGCTAAGTGATTATGCTCATTGATTGCGTAAAGGCATGCTTTGTGGACTACGCTAGCGTACGGAATTTGTTAATATCGGCGTGAACTTGATAAACCGGTTCGATACATAGAGGTGCATTCACGCTGAGTATCTACATATGTATTAGATTTTTTTTAGGAAGATAAATATTCGCCGCTTTGAATTACCTACTATCAATAGGCGGCGGGAGCAAAGCCGTGGACCGTAAGCTAGTCTAAATATGTATATGGAAGCAAAAAGTGATTGACTTGTTGACAGACTGACTGACTGAGTGACTGATCTGTCAACGCCCAGTTCAAACCATTGAACTCTAGCCAATAACTAGGCTGATAATAAAGGGGCGAACCAATGAGTTCCTGAAAAGCTGGCAACGCATTGGTGGTGCCTCTGGTACTACAAGTGTTCATGGGCGGCGGTAATCACTTTACATCAGGTGACCCGCCAGCTCGTTTGCCCGCTATTCATATAAAAAAATTACAGTTTTTATGGAAATTCAATAAATTGAGAAGAAGAGTATGAATTGCACACAAGATTTATGTACACACATTATCTTACGGTTAAATATTACTCATGTTAATTTAGGTTTTTAATAAACGACAAATGACTTATCTTTAGTATGACCCAAATAAAAAGTACCTTTGTGTACCTTCGGGCTTTTGGGAAACTTCCAAAAATAAATTTATTTGCAGACGACGATTTGGAATTACAATAAATAAACATATTTAAGAAAAGCTTTATAAGAAAGTGCTTTAGTGTTTAATTAGGTGTCTTATACGTTTTGTTTATTTATTTGTATGCATGAACTGTCAAAAATATGCTTCTATAGTTCAAGGAACTGACAGACTGGACGTTGACCATATCTAATATTATCGCCTGATTAAACCGATATTAAACGCATACACCAATCTGAAATGCCCTGACATTGACATCTCCCATGACAGACTATTTAGCTTCAAGAAAAAATTGTATCAGCATCATTGTTATACATATATTTATGACACTAATAAGTCTATGATCAGCATGCATATTTTAAGTGTAAATAAACTAATATTTATGTAATCTAAATTAATTATATTTATTATTGCAATCTAGTACGCCTTGACATTGTAAATTCCTATAATATATAAATTTTATTTTTTTTAAGAATAGGAGTGGGTACGACAATAGTCCAACGGGTGTGGGTCGAACCTTAAGTTTTCAGTCCGCACCTGTAACCGTTGAGCTATTGAGACTTATTTAAGTATGTATATTCATCTTTTGGCAATTGTTGTGTACACCTATAAGTGGCGTCTCACACTGTACAAGAATTTATATATATAGTTTTTAAATTAGCATAGTTTTGTGTGCTCGCTGTTGGCGTATCTTGATAAATAAATTAATAAATTATACTATTATATTGAAGCTTAAAACGCGCATAAATCCAAACAGTCAGAGATGCGTGCCTAAAGACCCTAGATCTTGAATAAAATTACAGCTTAATTGCTCACGACTTCGTCTGCGTATACAATTTACAATCGACATTACCTGAATCACAACGGTTTAGGAGTGCAGTTCCTTACAGCATCAGGTTTTAGGAGTTAGGTCCTGGAATTCAACAATAAAGTGTTTACTTACTTACTACAATATTTACTCATAATCGACAGTTCCTAAATCCTCTCAGTTTGGGTAGGCAGTACCCCTGCAGCATCTGGATTGAAAAGTTGAAATCCTTATAGGACAAGTTTCTGTATCGAATAAAAAAGATTTACGCAAATCGCAAAGTTTCTCTGTCGATTAAAAAAGATTTATGAAAATCAGTTCAGAAATCTCTGAGATGTCGGTCTATATACAAATAAACAGCTCCTCATTTTTTGAAAATGGATTAAAAAAGTAGTTATGTTGCTCCTTCTATCATCTTCTCCTTATGTGTGAAAGTCCAGTCAAAATAAGTCTAGCCATTCCAAAGATAAGCCCATACAAACATACCTCTATTCAAATAACCCTATGTGCTTCTTCTTTATCAACTAATGAACGTCCACTGCAGGACATAAGTCTCCTGCATGGACCTCCACAACAAGACCTCGGTCTTGCGCCGCCTGAATCCAGCGGCTCCCTGCGACTCGTTTGATGTCGTCTGTCCACTTAGTGGGGGGTCTGCCAACACTGCGCTTCCCGGTGCGGGGTCGCCACTCCAGCACCTTGGGACCCCATCGACCATCAGCTCTTCGAACTATGTGCCCCGCCCATTTCCACTGCAGTTTCGCCACTCGCAGAGCTATGTGGGTGACTTTGGTTCTCCTACGTGCTATGTGCTTAATACGAGGCAATTATTTCGAAATTACAGACATACACTTCAAATTCCTTTATAATTAGTAAAGTAATAGCACAGAACACGGGTTTTCAACTGGTCGATCGCGGCTATTAGTCTTGTCGATAGCTAAATGACTTTGCAAATCTAGCGGAAGATGCTCAGGCGCAATGCTCACACTAATATTATGAACACGTAATTAGTAACTAATTACTAAGAATTCAATTGTATGTTTTCCTTTTAATCAAATAAAAAATACTTACTTATGTTAATTATACTGTTTCATTTATCAAGAAGTATAATATTGGTAGATCTATTGGATTGGTAGATAGGTTCCGGCACGATGGCGTGTAGAAACCGATTAGGGGTATGGTTTTAATTTACACTGCTATACCCCTTCCAAGTTAGCCCGCTACCATCTTAGACTGCATCGTCACTTACCATCAGGTGAGATCGCAGTCAAAGGCTATCTTGTCGTAGAATAAAAAAAAAAGATCTCACAGGGTTTCGTGAGTAAATAGTAGAACTATAGATAATAATTACATAGGTAAGTAATTAGTCATGACTGATGAATAGTAAAACTTCTTTCCTTATAACAAAAACAAAATAAATAAGTACAATCCATTAAGATTAATTAATTACAGGCAGGCATTTATCACTGCAAAAAAAAAATGCGCGTAATTTTTCGATATTTTATAATTATTAAGGCATAATAAATCAATATTAATTTTGTTATTACAAGCTAGATTAGTTCACAAAAATACCTACGACGCAATGAATAATTTTTTAACTTTTGATAAACATAACCCGTCAAAAGTTTCCAGTTAATGGTGTGGCGTAGTTAATTTTATTGAATTTATAGGTGGTATTTAAATTTTTTTGTAAATGGCTAGACTGTACGATTTTTGGTCTCTACATCGTAAACACCTTAAAGCTTGAATAATATTATAAACTAGATGATGCCCCCGACTTCATCCGCGTCGATTAAGATTGTTTGATTCCCGCGAGAACTCTTTAATTTTCCGGAATAAAATGTAAATCTATGTGTTAATCCCGGGTATGAGCTATCTCCATTCCAAATTTTAACCAAATCGGTTCATTCATTGTGGTGTGAAGGAGTAACAAACATACACACACACTTACAAACTTTCGCCTTTACAGTATTAGTGTGATGTGAAGTGTAATGTGATTTCCAACAATAAAAATGGAAATAGAAAACTTTTGTCAACTAAACTGTTACTTATAGGGCTTTTGAATGTTCAAGTGAATCTAACAGTTGATTCACTATTAGCACCACACGTGATAGAGGTAAAGGCGAGTAAAATAAAAGGCCGAAATAATATAATAAAAAAAGCGACAACAGAAATACACATTCTCTGAAAATTTTATAACTCTCTACCTATTACGGATCATGCGATAAATTCCTCTGACAGACAAACGGACGGACGGACGGACGGATGGGCAGCGGAGGCTTAGTTATAACTTATAGTATTAATTAATTAATTAATTAATTAATTAATTAATTAATTATCTTGTTGGTAATTTGTCTGTTATTGTAATCCGAGCGACAACTATAAATAATAATTTTATTAATGGTGGTGAATTGGGCCCCACGATACAGGAATACCTAGTGTGGGTCTCAATGGATATTATCGTATTCATTGTTAATGTTGTTTTGCCATTTGGCATAAATAAAAAATAAATAAATAGGGTCCCGTTGGTTAACCTTCGGGTATCGAACTCTAAAAATTGGCAAAATTATGTGTAGAGCCACTGATGGTAATATGTTATCACTAGAGACCGGATTATATGCATTTGCATATTCGCATATGCATTTGCATATTTTAGCCATTCTCAGCGGTAATAGCATATTTTACCTAAGATCTAGTTATGATGCATATTATCAGTACATTTACAATATTTTTCACTCACTCTGCGTTCCGCCGCCGCCGAATTGCCCCATAAACTTAAAGAAAAGTTTGAAAACATATTGAGCAACAACTCAGGTTTTCAAAGCTTGTGTCAAATTGATAGTTTCATTAATGGGACGGCAGAAATTTTGCCGGAAACTATAAGTGCCATTGCACCCAAGTTCAAATTCTGCCCAGTTACCTCAATGGATTTGGAGCGAACCTTTTCTACTTACAAAAATATTCTAAATGATCGTAGACACAATTTTATCACTGAAAATTTAGAAAAATATTTGATTGCTTACGTTTACACAAATTCTAAATCATTTTAATATCATATAATGTTACTTACTGTACCTATTATCGCCTATCAAAAAATAATTTACTAATTGTATGCTGATATTGAAATAAAAAAAATGAATACTTACTTTTCTATTTTTTAGGGATTCCTAAAATTTATCATTTAATTTTGCATATTCTGCCAGTTTTCGTGCATATTCCAGCATTTTTCATGCATATTTGCATGCATATAACAAGCTTTTTATGTTGCATATAATCCGGTCTCTAGTTATCACTTTTTATTACTTTACTACACTAGGTACTATTTTTATAAAAAAGAAATATTATTATAGTTACTTTTTAATTTCAATAAAGCCATAGGAAGTCCTAAAAGGCTTAAAATAAAAAAAAAATATATAAATTTCGCACAGATTTGAGAAACATAAATAAAGTTCCGCGTTATTTTTCCAAAAAAGTATATAACAAATTACTGTATCCGTAAGTAATTGCTTAATCTGATAAAGTTATATAAAACTATGCAGTCGGAACTGGGAACGAAGTCAAGGCGATTAAAGTGTAGATCGGAGCCCTTGGAAGTTTCTAGTAATATCACTAAAGTTACAAAAGTCTGATAACGCCCTTGCTGGATAAATGAATGAAACAATTTAAATTACAGGTAGAAGTTCAATATTATCTACACTGAAGGCAAAAAAAACATTCATTTAAAATGCTTCTAAAGAGACAGGTTCAATTGAAAAGCTTTTATATAAATTTTCTTGTATTAACAAATAATTATTTATCATTACAAAAGCCTCTCACAATGCCCTCGATATAAATAAATATATGAAACAAATTAATTTCTATGTAAAAATTAAATAATATTATATTTTATAACTCTTTAATTTTCCGGGATAAAATGAAGCCTTTGATTTGAGCTAACTTCATTCTAAATTTCAGCCAAATCGGTCCATTTGTTGTGGCGTGAAGGACTAACAAACAAACATACACATACAGACTCACACATATACACACATACAAACTTTCGCGTTTCTAATGTTAGTGTGCTTGTTCACAGTTTCTGGACGTCCAAGAAGGCAAGTTAATCTACCGGATGTGGCACGCTCCAACTTACGAGGTGTTTTCCGACGTTTATATCTTCAACTACACTAATGTGGACCAATTCATGAGCGGGGACGATACACAATTGCAGTTGGAAGAGATTGGGCCGTTTAGGTTTAAGTAAGTTTATCACTTAAATAAATAATTAATATTGAATTACTTCTAAAATTAAAACTAAAATAAATCTAATACATCGTCGATGTCGCTGCGGCGCGGCATAGTACGCAAAATGCTGGCAGCATTGCCCCTTGGCAAAACTTCTTAAAAAAAAAAAAAACAAAAAAAAATTTTCAGTGCGAGGGTGCCATGTGCCGCAGCCTGCAGCACATTGGAAAGAAGCGCGGATTTGACTCGATCATCAATGCACAAGACAACAATTAATTATTATATAAGAAATAATTTTATTTCTTTGTTAAGCTATTGCATAGCTTCTATTGCGGGCCTTGAGCGTGGAGACCGAATCCAGAAATTCCGTAACGAAAATAACCTGACACGGGACTCCTCTCACCGCTAGATGGCGTTGATAAAAAATGCTATGCAATAACTTTACCGCGGCAGTCCCCGAGTGCCACACGTCTTTTTTTTTTAAGGAGCATATTTCCTTTCTTAGGCTGAAATCGTGCTCTGACTTATCTCGGACTTAAGATAGAGTTAAAACGAGACACAAATATGCTCTGACATAAATCTGTCTCCCTTTCAACCTTAGTTTCTTGCTTGTCCTTTCGGTTGGAACGGCGTTCGTAGATTCAAAAGGTATTTGTAAAAGAAATTATCCTATTCGTAATTTTGACAGGGAAATAAGAATGAACGAAAACATAACAATCGACCGGGAGCGGGGCGTGATGACCATGAACCCGACTTTGCGGCTCAACTTCCTGCCCAACGACTCCATCGCCCACTACAAAGATGTGCAGATCATGGTGCCCAACGTCGCTTTACTTGTGAGTACTGACTCCGACTTTCCGAAATATATCCCGATAGTATAGATCTTCTAGGTATAAATGTATCAACGTCGGACAATGCATCGAATCCAAGGCAAAAACTGCTGCCAAGAAACTTGGTATCCTCAACAAAGTTAAGCGGTACTTCACGCCCGACCAGCTTCTTACTCTCTATCAAGCACAAGTTCGGTCGCGCATAGAGTTCTGCAGCCATTTATGGGATGGCTCTGCCAAGTACCAGCTCGCTGCTTTGGATTCGGTGGATCGACGTGCTAGACGACTCATAGGCAACGAATCGCTGGTAAACTCCAGACTCAGAACAGTAAATAATGAACACTTTGACAACAGTTAAATTACAAACACCGGGTTATTCAAGGGGCGGACTAACATATTCGTAAAAAGCCGGCAACGCATTGGTGGTGCCTCAGGTACTACAAATGTTCATGGGCGGCGGTAACACTTAACATCAGGTGACCCGCCTGCTCGTTCGCTAAAAATAAAAAAAAAGTCAAATGCCCAAATTGCATTGAGCCAGAGTTGTGGACTAGGGCTAATAAACCTTAAGAGGAGATGGGTTGCAAATCATAATAATGACGATGGAAGTCAAAGTACGCTCTAGATGTACTGCGTAATAATTGCATTCTGGTGCAATGTGCATGATGCTTGCATGATGCTATGCAACTCTCCGCTATTTTATCGTTACGTGAGTTTGGCTTTCAGTTGAGCAACAAGATTTTTGTCGAGACCAGTTCAAGGGCTATTGCGAAAAAACTGTTACCTAACACTTGTAGGGCCATAAATATTTTTGTGAATCCTGTAGCTTATCAATATTCATTCATTCATTCGTAATATGTTTTTGGCTACTGCCCTAGACCGAGTTAGCGGTTCTTATCAATATTATGAAATTTTTTCGCTTGGTCTATTTTCTGATTGATTTCTTTCTCTAACTGGTTTTTTTTGCAAGCAACCAATAAATGGATATTTATGCCATTTATTTAACTAATCCTATTAATTGAACGAGCGAAGCGAGTTCTCTGAGTCAACTAGGGCGCTTGCCTACTAGACAGAGAAGTGTGTCCGCCTAAATGTCTGTCAGAGCCCTATAACTTCTGAATTACTGAATATTAGAACGTGAAACTTGGTTGAAAATTCAGTTATATCCTGTACTTGAACAACAAATACTAAAATTAGATAAATGTTATAAAGAAACGAAATTATTTAATTTTAATGCGCCATCTATTAGCATTATTGTGAAGCTAATAGTTTCACTATAATGCTAATAGATGGCGCTGTGTCAGTAAAACAGTTTTATGTCAACTATTATTTTTTTATTGCGTCTAATGTTAAAAGTTAATTATTACAATATATAATTAAAACTTTTGGGAATTATGGGATAATGGGATATCGCGAGGTCTCAGTTCGGGGCGAACCACTAGTATTATAAATGCGAAAGTTTGTATGTTTGTTATTCAATCACGTCGCAACGACTGAACCGATTTGGCTGAAATTTGGCACTGAGTTAGATAATAGTCTGGAATAGCACATAAGCTACTGTTTATCCCGGGAAATAAGAGAGTTCAGCAATGAAGTATGCGATCAAGTGTACAACAGCTAGTATTATATCTTTTGAATAAGATTTTTTTTTACTGAAATTTGAAATAGAGATAGCTCAAAAATTAAAAAAAACCTTAACCGGGCATCATGTAGTCTGCAATATGTACCTATATCGATTATAATATTACATTCTAGGTCAAGATCATAAACATTACCTAAAACATATCATAGGATATAGTTATACGTTAGTCAGTTTTCGGTACATTTTTGGTTGAAAAATTATAACCTATCGTTCTTGTTTTCGTATGCTGCTATAAGTACCCAATTGTTCTGTTGTCGGATTATAATTTTGTAATAAGTGCTAAGTCATTGGAGACAGTTAAGGTATTATATATCTGTACTAGCTTTTGTCCCCGCGACTTTGTCCGCGTGGAATTAGATTTTGGGGTGGAATTTTCAAAAACTGTGACACACGTACTTTTTTATTTTTAACTGAAAGCTCAAATACCAACTTTGATGGAAACAGCTTGAAAAATGACGGAGTTTCATATAAACTTCCATCCCCTATTTTACCCCCTTAGGGGTTGAATTTTCACAAATCCTTCCTTAGTGTGCACCTACGTCATGAAAGGAACCAACTGTAAAACTTTCAAGTTTCTAACTTCAGTAGTTTAGGCTGTGCGTTGATATCTCAGTCAGTCAGTCAGTCAGGACTTTGAATTTTATATATATAGATTACCTTTCATCTTTTATAACACTGTATGTTTCCTTAAAAATAAAATAATAAAACATGGACGAAAAAGGCACACATAATGTATGTGTGCATAATTTATACCCAGTACGATAGACAGCAATGGCCCAAGTGAAAGAGTCCTTCAAAACCGTTTCAAAATGTATTAAGAGGTCAATATTCTATCCTGCAAGGTGATCTGTCGATAATAACCGGAATATTTGCATAACGTCTGATTTATCGATTTATCACACTTGTTGTGATATACGCCATACAGTCAAGGTTTAAGTGTCAAAAGCTCAAAGGTAACGACTAGAATCCTAATGGTTTTAAGCCTCGCAAGCATATTATTTCGTCCTATAATATCACATCACATCACACTAATATTATAAAGGCTAAAGTTTGTGTGGGTGTGTGTGTGTGTATGCTTGTAACTCCTTCCACAACGAATGAACCGATTTGGCTGGGAACGGATATAGCTCATACCCAAGATGAACACATCGCCGTCCCCAACGAATAATACAGTAATCGTAAAAAGTAAATTTTACAGGAAAAATAAAAAACCGTTTTTTTGTTATAACTTCAAAACCGGATCACATAGCAAGATAGTTGGTATACCAAAAGATAGCTAATTTTTTTTTAAGTAATGAGATGTAATTTAAAAAAATATTAGTTTTACTCCCATTTAGTTACAGCCAAAAATGTATATTACCAGAATTCAAACACAATTTTCAACCGCAATGCAATAATACGATTTTATTCGAGTAAATTGTTGACAGTGACGTATACAGTAATAGTTAATTACGATCGTCTTGACTGTAAAGTAGAGAAATTGATTGTAATGGTAATATATTATTACGATAGTATTCATTGCTCAAAACAATTTATTATGGTAACAGTAAATTGAGTAACGTTATTATTCCATAACAAAAGGACGATGTGTCGCTATTGTAAAAATATATTGCCGTTTGTATCATATTACAAACATTAAAGTAATAATTAGTCAAATTATTAAATAAAACATTTTTTATGGAAGGTTTAAAGAAGAATTCAATCAAATTAAGCAGGCACAACCTTAAAACTTACATAATTGTAATTATTAGTTCTACACACACATTACACACATTTACTGATCTGATTCGTCGAACTCATCTAAATTTTGTGGTTCTGGGTTTCCACAGCTTGCAAGAGATTTGTAAAATCGATGGTAATGTTTGGGTATAGCTTCACTAGCACATAACTCAAGTAAATCGTCATAAAGAGGTTTAGGAACAGGCATAGATTTATGGTAAACCTGTCTTAGGCTCGCGTCGACTACAAGTTCAGCAAGATTTTTCGGTCGTCGTCCACGCTTTGCTCTTCCAGTACCCTGATCAGTGTCCAAGTCAAAATAGTCTTCCCCAAAATCATATTTAAATTGCAAGACATGAGGTCTTAAATGAGAGACTTTTATTTCCATAATCTTCGACCACGAAATTTTTCTGCCTTTTGTATCTTTCAGCCAGTTTTTCCCAGAGATGAGACATTTTAAATCATAGAAGACACTTTGCTCCATTTCTTTCAAATTATATTTCTCACCTTTTACTTTTGCATTTAATATAACACTGTAGACTTGATCAGGAGTACATAATACCTTATTCTTCATTGCGCGTTCAATACATGAATGCATGCTATCACCCTCATTCTGGCTATGTCCAGTCTCAAAGAAACGGTGTGTTATACTTTCTAGTCCGTAAGTTTTTAAGGCATAAAGAAACATGGCAAAAATAAATCTATTTTTGTTCTGTCCGGCGTAGCCATCTGAATAAAATGATATATTTTTAATATTTCTTTGTGCTTCTTGTTTTATAAATTCCAATAAGCAGCTTCCAATTTTATTTGCCCCTCTTTTTGCAATAGACATATGCCAGACATAGCAATACCCTGACTTTTTTAGTGTATCAAAGACCGTGAAATTATAAATAGGGTATTTTCTTTTGTAGTGGAAAATACCTACCTCAGATTGAGGCACACTGAGAACTTTTTCTAAATCAAACACTGCAATAGTAGTACATGTTGAATCAACTGCAGCTTTTTCATCTCTTTTTATTTCACGCACTCTATTTAACGCTCCAAGTGTGCCTTATAGTTTTCTTCTAAATGAGCTTTTCTTGTATCTTCAGCTTGTTCATAAAGGGAACAAATTGCGCATAAATCCTTTTTTGGTTTAAAAAAAGAAAAGTTATACTGCATGTTAAAAATTGTTTCAAATTGCCGCTTTGTAGCTAGGTTTTCTGGTGAAAAATTTTGATTTTTGAACCAGGACTGGTACAATCGATACATATGGTAAACTTACTTTACCGAAATTAGTTTTATTTTTTCTACCCGAATAAGTTCGTAATAACAGTTTACTGGGAAAAAGGAAACTTTGAGGAGTCAGTATTAATCCATTATCGATAAAAAAAAGTTTTCCTTTAGAAACGAATAGTACAGGTAAATTCATTACAAAATGTCTAACTCGAAAAGTAATCATTCGAATCACGTGAAAAAAATTCACAAGGTGTAATCGCACCTCTAGAACAATAATTCCCCATAAAAGCACTTCTATCGCTATAGTTGATTACGATATTATTCGTTGGGGACGGCGACATGTAGGCTACATTATTAAGCCTCAATAGCCCAACGGTTAAAGGTGCAGACTAAAAACTGAAAGGTCGCAGGTTTGAATCCCACCCGATGCACTATTGTCGTACCCACTCCTAGCGCAAGCTTTCCGTTTATTTGGAGGGGATAGGAGGATATTAGTCAACTTCAACTAGGTTCTTTTCAAAAAAAAATTAGCCCGGAAAATCAAAGAGTTCCCGCGAGATTTTAAAAACTTATTCCACGCGAGCGAAGCCGCGGGCATTAATTAGTCATACACTAAATTAAAAATCTTATTTAAAAAAAAAAACAAGCTTTTAGTAGCTGGCTACATCGTCACATTAACTATACCCATGCAAAAAATCACGTCGATCCGTTGCTTTGTTGCAGCGTTATTGAAAGACAAACCAACAAACCAAAAAAAAAACTCACTGTCGCATTTATAATATTAGTAAGGACTTAGAAGATTTCTATGGAAAAGACGTATCGAAGTAGGTATAAGAAAACTTTTTAACGCTCAATTTCTGAAGTTGCCATCTATACGTCGCCTACATCGAAACGTATCTATAGTTTCAAAACGCGTGTAGAAATAATTGCCTTTAATAAATCATAATAAGATCGATATTCATTTATACAGCTATTCTTGTTAACAAACCAGCTTTATCTATTCATAATAGGTAATATTGCACAGAATTAAAAGTATAAATAGCTTTATAGTCATAGAAAAACTTGATCATAGTAATAATCTGTTGATTTGCGTCAATATAATCACGATTTAAATCCGGTAAATGCGTGTGCGCAAGCACAACTTCACGTTTCTAATTATACACGACTGCCCAAAAAAGAAAAAGACTGTATTTTTTATTGACTGCGATCTCACTATTTATAAAATTAAAGTAGATAGATAGGTAGATAGACAAAAACTATTGCACACAAGAAAAAAATAATACATCTTAAAACTACACATGCAAAGACGGCCTTATTGCGTACAGAGCAATCTCTACCAGGCAGCCATTGGTAATGACACGTGATGATGCAGTCTAAGATGGTAGCGGGCTAACTTGGAAGGGGTATGGCAGTGTACAACCCATCCCCTAATCTGTTTCTATACGCCATCGTGCCGGAACGCTAAGTCGCTTGGCGGACCAGACCAGACCAGAGGTAACTCAGAAATTATAAATTCCAAAATGGCCCCGCCGGGAATCGAATCCGAGACCACCCAGTTATAAGACCACAGCGCTCACCGCTGCGCCAGGAGGGAGGTTTTTTTATTATGAGATAGCCTTGCGCTTGACGACAATCAATGATGGGAACTTCGATCACAGAAGATAAAATAGATGGGAAGCATTGATGAGGTTGGAGTGCGCTTGCCTAGAAAATTGTCTTCGTATTGTTTTCAGGGTTCATGTTTGTGAGTTACTTTATTAGTTTATTACATTTCAGTTCAGTTCACTTCAACGATACGGTATTCCGTCATTTTGTAATCTATGACGGCCACTTTGAGATGAACGGTTAGTAATAATAATAATGTCCTCCCGACTGAATCCGGCCACGGCGGCCAATCTCTCTATTCCCTCACTCTCAAAGCCCGATGGGACGGAAAATCCGACACAATCGGAAAGAGATCAGGCGCAGGACCGACGGCTTTACGCGCTCTCCGAAGCACGGGGGTGACTCACCACCGATTTCCTAACTCCGGGCTAGTACTGAAAATTTCCAAAATGAACGGGTAGTAGGCAGGTAGTAGGTATGTGTGTATTAATCTTTTAATCTTCTCCAGGCAATCAGCACGCTGCTCGCAGACAATACAGGGTATTTCGTGAACGTGGGAGCCTACTACTCCATCTCGGCCCTAGGCTCCAAGCTCTTCAGGAACATGACTGCCGAAGCTCTGCTGTGGGGTTACGATGATCCCCTCGTCTCCCTCGCCAGCAAACTCTTACCCGGATGGATTGATTTTGGGAAGATTGGTATTTTGGACAGAGTGAGTATTAAATTCAAATACAAATTCAAATTCAAAATTTATTTATTTCATGTAGGCTACCTTGTAGCACTTATGACACGTCATAAATCTACCACCGGTTCGGAATGCGGATTCTACTGAGAAGAACCGGCAAGAAACTCAGCAGTTGCTCTTTTCAAAAAATAAAATAATTTTACAATAAGTAACCAAACTAAGCTAAGTATACAGTGCTTCCACAGTGAAGCTTCAAAAATGCAATACATATAATCCAACACATGTCAACATGGGAAGACAAAGCCGACCCATTTATTGGTGGCACCCGTTCACGAGCACGACGCATGATAATAATGTTCTTTATGCAATGAAATGTTGGTCGTTAAAAAAGGCTCAGAATCGTTCAGCGGGCGATGGAGAGAGTCGGAGTATATTGACGAGTACAGAATTGAGGATATCCGTAGGAGAAATAGAGACCATAGAGTTAATAAAATGACAACCTTTTCAACAAAAACTTAGATTTTTTTGGTGAATTTATTGAGGTATGTGAAAAGTCGTTGAACAATTAATGCTGTTCAGTTCAGGTCATGCATAAAAGTTACACGTGGAAGGTTGTAGTTAAATTAAAATTAACCCTATGTATAATAAAGGTCAGTGTTATTGCATAGAATGATATTATAGTTTATTGTTGTACTTTGCCAACACTAAACCACCATAATTTTATCATCATTAAATGCAGCGATTAGAATAGAATAGTTTTGTTACAAGTGCTTTTGAATCGTCTATGAATCTACCACTGGTTCGGAATGCCCTTCCTGCCGAGAAGAGCCAGCAATAAACTCGGCTTAGCTTAGCAAATAGCTCTTTTCAAAAAAAAAATTTTACAATAGGTAACAAAACTATGCTATGTATACAGTGTTTCCACAAGTTTCAAAAATGCATACCTACAATCTACATACAATCCAATACATGTTAAGTCGGGCAGACAGAAAGTAGACCCATTCCCGTTGGTGGCACCCGTTCACGAGCATGACGCATGATCCAGCCGTTGCGTTGCTTCGCTCAACCATATTTGAGGGAACGTAACAACCCGTAACAATTAGTTCGTTATTCGTTAAAAGTTTAATTCGTATATGTTAATAATTCATATATTTTAACTAGGCCTTTGTCCTCAAGGCCGTGCGATACTTTAAAATTCTTTGAATGCTGTTTTTTTGGGATGAAAAGCACCTTGCCACTATTAAGATTCTCGACTTTACTCAGGCCGCTAGATCGAAGGATAAATCAACAAACAAACACACTTTCGCATTTACACATTAGTATTACTAACGATGTCGTGTCTTTCACAGTTCTACGCTCCAAAGAAGGACGAAGTCGAGGTGGAATTGAAGAATTTGACGAGGAAGTTTTCCATCAACTCATGGAACAATCTTCAGGGTCTCGCGGAACAGGGATTCACTGATTGGAATACGAGGTGAGACTCGATAGTTACTGTTTTTAGGAATTAGGTATCTAAATACTGCCTTCCCGCGACACTTTTTTTTATTTTTTTTATTTTTTTTATTCGATGACAAGGTAGCCCTTGACTGCGATCTCACCTGATGGTAAGTGACGATGCAGTCTAAGATGATAGCGGGCTAACTTGGAAGGGATATAGCAGTGTAAACTCAACCCATACCCCTAATCGGTTTCTACACGCCACCGTGCCGGAACGCTAAATCGCTTGGCGGCACGTCTTTGACGGTAGGGTGGTAACTAGCCACGGCCAAAGCCTCCCACCAGACCAGACCAGAGACAATTTAGAAATTATAAATTCCTTAATTGCCCCCGCCGGGAATCGAACCCGAGACCTCCCAGTTATAAGACCACTGCGCTCACCACTGCGCCAGGGAGGTCGTTTTTTGCCCAATTATCGCAAAACCAACAGAAAGGGCTATGTATGTTCGTATGTGATTGTTTACGATTGTTCCACTTTAGCGCCTAAATTACTGAGTTGACGATTGAGATGTCAATCTATTCGTTATTGGATTTATAAGGAGTGGGTACGACAATAATGCAAATCTCGGAGAATCGAACCGTCGACCTTTCAGGCTTTTTTCCCCGTTTAATTTTATCTGGTGGGGGGCTTTAGCCGTGGCTAGTTACCACTCTACCGTCAAAGACGTGCCGCCAAGCGATTTAGCGTTCCGGCACGATGGCGTGTAGAAAGCGATTAGGGGTATGGGTTGAATTTACATTGCTATACCCTTCCAAATTAGCCCGCTACCATCTTAGACTGCATCGTCACCTATCATCAGATGAGATCGCAATCAAGGGCTATCTTGTCATCGAATAAAAAAAAATTGACGTTCTATTCATTACATTGGTCATTATCGTAGCATCCGTTCTACAAGGTTCTACAGAATGCATTTGCTAAAATTGATATTGCAAAATATACGGCGACTTAAGAGGCCATTAGATCTGTAATTGTTAGCTATAAATCTCGGAGCGGGAACCGAGGTGGATAATTGACCTATGACACTATTTATTTACTGCAGAACTACTTGTAATTAACCATAACACGCTGGCTTTAACGATTCCGAGGAAGTTTCAATCCGATTAATTGTAATTGTTCTGATAGGTACTTCGTAATATCTCAATTTATTGAATTTCCATAATAGATATAATAACTTTGATTATAATTATCAGCCTACTTATTGGATAGAGTAAAAAAAGGTTCATTATACTTTTACTGGCGTTTGCTTACGGCTTCGTTATGTTTTTTTTCAAACCCCTATTTTACTTCCTAGGGGTATTTTCAAGAATCCTTTCTTAGTGGATGTCTTCATCACTAAGTATGCCTTTCAGCCCGATACGTGCAGTGGTTTTAACTGTGCGTTGATAGATCAGTGAATGAGTCAGTCAGCCACTTTTATCTTCCAAATCACCTAATCTAACATTTTCTAACAGGAAACTTAAAAGCTCTATATTTTCGAAACTAATTGAGTTATTAAAAAAAGAAATATGACATTATAATCCTATTATCCTATTAATATTATAAATGCAAAAGTTTGGATATATGGATGTTTTTAGTCAATCCCACTGCAACGACTGAACCGATTTGGCTGAAATGGCACAGAGATAGAGTATAGACTGGAATAATACATAAGCTACTTTTTATCTCGCAAAATAAGAGTTCCTGCAGAAATATAAAAACTCAACCCACGCGAACGAAGTCACGGGCATCAGCTAGTCAGCTGGTATTATTAAAAACCTTTTTTTTAAGTATTATAAGTTTTCAACTTATTAGTAGGTACGGTTGTTTGCAGCATCCCTTGCAACCAGATCAAAGGCACGTATGAGGCTCTGATGCTGTCTCCAGGGCTGAAAAAGGACGTGGAGATCCCCGTGTTCAGGAAACAAGCTTGCAGGACGTACCCTTTCACCTTCTTGGAGGAGGTCACCAGCCCTGACGGAATTATTTTTTATCGGTATGTCCATTTATAATATTATTATGACTAGTGGTTCGCCCCGAACTGAGACCTCGCGATATCCCATAATTCCCAAAAGTTTTAATTATATATTGTAATAATTAACTTTTAACATTAGACACAATAAAAAAAATAATAGTTGACATAAAACTGTTTTACTGACACAGCGCCATCTATTAGCATTATAGTGAAGCTATTAGCTTCACAATAATGCTAATAGATGGCGCATTAAAATTAAATAATTTCGTTTCTTTATAACATTTATCTAATTTTAGTATTTGTTGTTCAAGTACAGGATATAACTGAATTTTCAACCAAGTTTCACGTTCTAATATTCAGTAATTCTTGACATATGGCTCAAATTAAAATCTCCACTTTGAACACCCCCCATTTGGTCAATTTTTAGGGAAAAATTAAAAAAAATATATTTTTGTACTCTGTTCAAAGTCGTCTTTAAAAAGATATATCGCAAGTCTATGTAGAGCAACAAACAAGATTTTACTTCAAATACGCTTCTATGAGAGCCCCCCTGAAATGAAGCTTTTTATATTTTTTTATACAATGTTCGGCTGAAGGCCATCAGTTTACATATTATATTTAAATTTGAAGTAATTACGTTCAGTAATTCAGAAGTTATAGGGCTCTGACAGACATTTAGACGAACACACTTCTCTGTCTAGTAGGCAAGCGCCCTAGTTGACTCAGAGAACTTCGCTTCGCTCGTTCAAATAGTATGTCAACAACAAAATGAACATGTAAGAGATGGATAGAGTTAAGACATAGAGAATAATTTAGGATACTTTTTATCCCGGCAATAAGACTTCCGGGGGTTTTTTTGAAAACCTCCATACCCCTGTTAGAAGCTGGTAAAATTATATATTACTAGCTGTTGCCTGCGCCTTCGTCCGCGTCAATTTATGTTATTATGATCGTGATTAAGAAGTTTTTAAAAGAATATATTTTAAATATGGATAATTTTCCCCGTTTTTGCAACATTTTTCACTGATGCTTCGCTCCTATTGGTCGCAGCGTGATGTTATATAGTCTAAAGCCTTCTTCGATAAATGGACTATCCAACACAAAAATAATTTTTCAATTCGAACTAGTATTTCCTGAGATAAGCGCGTTCAAACAAACAAACTCTTCAGCTTTATAATATTAGTATAGATTATATTAAGTAGTAGCGCAACACGCGCACCTATTGCATGCAAGTTATTTTATAAAGATCACATTGGGTTGTGATTACGAGTATAATTTTATTAGCTTTTACCCGCGGCGTGGAGTTTTTCAAAAACCCTCGGAAGCCTTCCGTTTTGCCAGGATAAAAAGTATTCTAAATTATCCCTAGTGCTGAGTTCTATAGAGCGAGCTCTGACTCACCTCAGACTCAAAATAGAGGTTAAAACCAGACACAAATATGCTCTGACATAAATCTCTTTAATTTTAACCCTGTCTGAACTAAGTGAGAGTGCGATCTATACATTTCAGCCTTAGTCTTAACTAGCTGTGCTCGCTACTTCGTTCGCGTGGAATAGTGACTTTTCGGGGCGCGGCTCTCAGCGCGCTTTATATAGCCACGGACGCTCAGGCGCGAGGCGTGTAGTACGTACTCTGTACGTTAAAAATGTTCGCCGTGATTCTTTAAATTGACATAACTTTTTTATTTATGAACCGATTGACATGAAATAAACACTAAATGTTAAGTGAAGCTTACTACAATATATTAGTGAAAACCGTATCTAAATCGAATAAGCCGTTTCTGATATTAGCGTGCACAAACAAACAGACAAACAGACAAAAAAATAATTAATTCCAATTTCGGGTACGGCATCGATATAATAACAACCCCTGCTACTTTTTTTTTATATATTTCCATTGTACCACTTTTCTACAATTTTATTATATGTATGTGTATCTATATCCATGCAAAAAATCAAGTTGATCCAAAGCAATGAAGCAATTTCTTTCCTGCGTGTAGTAAACTAAGTGCGCCTAACATAACATCTACTATCTAACAAAATCAGATTCCAGAATAGAGCCAAGATTTAATTAATTTCATTAATTTAACTATTTTTTCAGATATATGATGGATAAGTCGTCATTCAATAAAACCTCGCGATATGCTTGTAAGTGCACGAAAAATTGTGTCCCCGATGGATTTATCGACATCAGCACCTGCTATTATGGTAAGTGGTCATCCTAAGTTACAGAAGTAATTACATATTGCTTACTAGTAAAGTTACAGTTACATAGATTCTCCGAGAATATGTGTGTTTCAGATTTTCTATGAACTATGTTAGGTTCTATGCTGCGATCGGTAGGTTAGTTACTTACGAAGCTAGAAAAATGATAAGTGCTACGAAAAAATACGCACTAGATTACATATTTGGAGTGCAAGGGTCCGGGGTTCAATTTCAAGCTCACAAACTTTTAATTTCTTTAACGGTGAAGAAAAACATCATGATAATATAATATAATATGAATACGAGTAAATACAGCAGACTGCAGCTGATTAATGCAATGTGTGTAGCATTACTGAGTTTTCTTATGTACTTATTGCACTACCACTTACCAGTTATCCTTAGCTAAGGTTAGATGCTAATTGAGAAAACCGTATATCTAAATATACAAAAGAAAAAGGTGTCTGACTGACTGATCTACCAACTGGACTGGACTGGACAGATCGGGCTATTACTACGTAAGCAGAAAAAAAAGGATTTTTGAAAATCCAATCCTTAAGGGAGTAAAATAGGGGTTTGCGAAATCGAACTTAACGTAAGCGAAACCGCGAAAAAAACCTGGTCTAAATATTAGGTACATAAAAAAAAGGTGACTGACTGACTGACCAAACCAACTGGACGTTTCGGACTGTGCTATGATGTAGGCCCAAGAAAGAATTTTGAAAATTCAACCCTCAAGGGGGTAAAATATTAGTTTAAAAAATCGAACTTAACGTGAGCGAAGTAGTAGCTAGTATTATGAAAATCAGCTCCGGTTCATATTTGCTTATGATAAACCTTATTAACAATGACAGTTGGTTCCTTCCGACATCACGCATATATTATGTATACGTATACATATGCAATCTTACGCATAACTTTAAGGCATGTAACTACTTAATAATAATAATAATAATAATAAATATTTTTTATTGCTTTCATTATTGTTAGGTACATAGTATAAAAAAGAAAATAAAAATAAAAACTAAAAATCGAACAAAAGAAAACAACGAATAGTCAAGCAAACAAAAACATACTAACAATAAAGCAAATGGCCGCAAACTCAGCCTTATGCTGGGCATTATGCGTGCCCAGCGCTGATTTTCATATATATATGTTATATTATCCAATTACGGCAAAGTCAAAATGAAGGGCTTTGACTTTAACAGTCTATGTATTTTCCACTGTAGCGCTTCCACTACTTAGCCAATTTGGATGAATGCCATGTCAATCGATTGGCTAATATGGTTCGTTAGACATAGGCTATATTTTATACAAGTATCATCAATACGACGGATTTTCGCCAATTTTTTGAAAATTGTTTGAGGGAAACGCACCGACGGGAATGGGTCTGCTTTGTCTGCCCGTGTTGACATGCGTTGGATTGTGTACCTACGTATGCATTTTTGAAGCTTCATTGTGGAAACACTGTATACGTAGCATAGTTTTGTTCCCTATTGTAATAATTTTTTTTTTGAAAAGAGCAACTGCTGAGTTTCTTACCGGCTCTTCTCAGCAGAATCTGCATTCCGAACCGGTGGTAGATTTATGATGTGTCATAAGAGCTACAAGTTGGCCTACATGAAATAAATAAATTTTGAATTTTGAATTTTGAATAAGCTTCTCTATTCTATTTTCTAGGGTTCCCCATCGCGCTGTCGAAGCCCCACTTCTTAGATGTGGACCCCGCCTACCAGACGCATTTCAAGGGCTTCTCGCCAGATCCTATCAAGCACAGATCCACCTTCGACGTGGAACCGGTAAGACCTTTATTTTAAATATTTTTGGCGAGCAAACGAGCGGCGGGTCACCTGATGTTAAGTGATTACCGCCGCGCATGAACATTTGTAGCACCTGAGGCACCACCAATGCCGGCTTTTCAGTAATTTTTTGGTCCGCCCCTTTCATTACGCCATGTTGTAATTTAGTGGGAGCATCGTCGCAGGAAGTTGGTTCCACAGTTTCGAAGTACGTGGAAAAAAATATCTGGCACAAGGGATGGTCGAAGTGCTCCAGGCACCCAGGTGGTGAGGGTGAAACTGTGTTCGGTGGCGAGCGGTTCTTGCTTGCTTGCGCCTAACCGCTCTCACCTAGGCTCCTGACAGGCACGCATTCTTTCGCAATGTGCATGTACACAACTTAACCACAAGTAAAGCTCACGCACCCTCGTGAATTGCAAAAACTATCAAGGTGAGATTGCGGTTTATCTAAACTCCTAAACTCGTTCTATCTAACCGGCCTAAAGCGCAAATACCAAAACCTTCAAACACAGAATCACACTGTTTACTGTATATTAAGATTAGTCATCAATTTTCAGAATTCGCATACAGTAAACAATCTTGAGCAACAAAAAACTAACCATCGACGTCAATGGACTTGAAATAGCTCTATCTAATTATCTTGTTTTTCTCTTAATACGGGAAATAACCTGAAGCCTTTGAGTTGAAAGTTGGGACAAAAAACCCTGTATGAAAGCAATAAAATAGAAAATTTTTTTGGTCAGTAAATCTATTTTTTTTTTTAATAACAATACTAGCCAAGCTGAACTTGATTTACGTTCTCCTCTCCCCTCCAAATTAGCGAAAAGCTTGTGCTAGGAGTGGGTACGACAATAGTGCAACGGGTCGGGCTCGAACCTGCGACTTTTCAATCCGCAGTCCGCACCTTTACCCGCTGGGCTATTGTGGCTTCATATACTATTGTTTTGGAATGCAGTTCATTCAAGCCTTCAAAATTAATAATTTGAATTTTCTATCCTACTATGAAAATGGAATAAATGTGAAAGTTTTTTTATCAGATATGTATAAATTGATGGATGTTTGTTACTCAATCACGCCATTTGGCTGAAATATGGCCTAAAGATTGTCATTTTTATCCCTGAAAATAAGAAAAACCCCATCCACGATTACAAAATCGCAGGCATCAGCTAGTTTACTCATAAATTACCATATACCTACGTAGTTGAAAAGCCTGCAAGATTAAATTAAACAAAAACTATTATTATTAAAATATAATTATTTCTATTAAATAAGTTGATACCTACCTACTTAAACTATTGTCGCAATAATAACTAATCTCTATTATATAGTGTCTGCTAATAAGTAATTTTCCATATGAATGATAATGATTATTATTTTATTTATTATTTGTACTCAAAAAACTATTAAATATAGGTATTTCCTTTAATAAAGTCAGGTAATAATATTATGAATAATAAGTACGAATAGCGGGGTCTACTCTCAGCGCAATTGCCTCGCGAGGCAGCCGCTGTGAGCAGCAGTTCGACCAGGCGCGTATGAACGAGTCTTATCGAGACAGTGCGCTAGCAGCGGGGCGGTCTCCGAAGGGCCGGCTATCACTTTTTCTGCCTTTCTAAAACAATTTTCCTCCTTATCTCTCTTTTGCTACATAAAAGCAATGGGCAAAAATAAAAATTTTCTCAACTAGTGAAAAAAGTGTTCTAAATTTAGAATACTTGAGCCAGCTTTTGGTTTATTTTGAGAACAGTATTGCGTAGTTAGTACTGTGGAAACACAATTTAATTCGTAATAACATACCAACCGCATAGCCATTAGCGATCAAGCCCATTAATAGTATCTCTCAAAAAAGTTCATATTAATTGTACGTTGCATGTAACAGGAAAATAGTTGCGCATACACTATACTTTGAATTGCCTATACCTTCCAATATGAAATTTTTTGCTTAAATCTTACATGTTGTAACTAACTGTACCTAATGATTTATTCTTGCTGCAACAGCTTACTGATGAAGACAGATGAATGTAAAAATCAAACATTATAGCCGCCAAAATAGAAGGGATAGTTTTTCAACGGCCTAAAATTTTAATAGGCCTTGGTTTTTTTTGAAATTTAATTTTTAATGTAGAGACAGGAATCGACTTTGGGTATAGTTCTTTCATTTCACGAGGACTCGTGGCTCATGGTTATGTGTGTGTCGTGTCTGTATAAGTGTGAGTGAGAGCTTGCTCCCACCTAGATTCCGGACAGGCACGCACACTTACTCAATGTGCATGTACACGACGTAACCACAAATAAAGCGCCCGTAACTTCGTGAGATAAACGTACTACAATTGACATCGCTCTAATGCTAGGTCCACGGTGCGTTAAACTGTCGGGCCGTGCCGGACGAGTGACGCCTGTGAGCGCCTGTCGCGACAATTTTTTCGTTATTCAATATGAAAACGCGCCGCTCTGCGAACACAAACTTACCGAATCCCGATGGATTGCAATGGAAGATGGCAGGCTACCATGGGCCGCACCGGACGCCTTGAAACATGACATTTCGTCTGCCTAGGCGCGGCCTGTTCTGTCTGTACAACACAGTGTGGGACCCCTGTTTAATAGCGGCGGGTCATTGAGGATAATATTATTATATTTTTATTAGTACCGGTACAAGAGGGTGTCCTTCAGTACCATAAGGGTGCAGTACAATAATGCTTACCGCATCCTTATGAAGTATCCTAGATACTGCAGCGCGTCGGGCATGTTTGCCGAGTCGGGAATGCCCGATTTCTTCGCTGTTATCAGAGCGCGTATATCTTCCTTCTGGGAAAGATTGCGCAACTCTGATAACAGTATCCTACGGGTAGTAGGGCAGGACTTGCGCAGTCCAATGATGGCGCATTGGATCTCGACGCATCGAGATCCAAACAAAAAATGATTGCGACGGAACTCTGCACGCCTTTTGTGTGCAGTGCGAATTATAGATTGTATATTGTATATTTAATTTTTATTTAATTTATTTTTATTTAAGTTAATTTAACTTAACTTTTAAAATTTTGAGTTTTTTAACTTTACTTTACTTTATTTTGTATATATACAATGGGTTTTTACCTGCAATAAATAAAAAATTATTATTATTATTATTATTATTATTATTATTAGTTATGCACACCCTATTATTTCAGTACACTGTGACTTTAATTTTCATCCTAATGAATATCTTTCTCTATGTGTACCACGCAAGTAAAGCAATACGAATTTTTATTCTTTTCAGTTATCCGGCGTGAACATGGCGGTGACTACGAACATACAAATAAACATCGCAGTCCGGACGTCCGCTGGGAATCCTATCACGAAGCCCTTCAAGGACAAAGTCGTGCCTATTATGTGGTTCTCAATGGTAAGTTTCTTTTTTTACTAAGTAGATTATGACTAGTTAACTCTTCATTGCGGTGAAAGATGACTGATGATAACGCCTTAAGATGAAGCGGGCTAGCCTGGAAGGCGATATCGTAGTTTAAAAATAATTGAGAAGTAAACAATTTTTTTTGTGCGTTTAAGTCAAATTATAAGAAAAATCATACACAACCGTGGAAAAAAAGTTAAATAAATAATTAAATAGTCTGAACGCACCGCTTTGCGGCTGGGAAAACACATAAATTATACCTACTTCGCCTCGTATCACTGAAATTTTTGACTCTTTATTATTTTATATACGAGTATCTCCGTCATTTCTTGAAGGATTTTAAAGAAATTGCAATGATGGTTTTGTATTAATCTACTTATGATAAGTTGATAGTATAGTACACCGACCAATAAATAGGCCATCTAAGGGCTGCGTCTTATTGTCACCTAAAATTGTCGTTCAAAATGATAACTGTTACTAATTTCTTCCACAGTACTGCAAAGAGGCACCTCCAGAAGTCATCAACTTGCTCTGGCTCCGCCTGGTCCTGGCCCCACCTTTGTTCACCACAATTGCTGTGCTTCTCTTCATCATTGGCATAGTCCTTGGCTTCCATGGGTCCCACCGTCTCTGGAAACCAAGGTATGCGGATCATACTCACTGAAAATTATTCTTATCTCTATCTGATATCTTTTATTCGTATATCACTGAAGACCCACGCTGCTTCAGAGTATTCTTCAAAGTATGAGAGATATTTCCAGGCCGTCTTCTTCTCTTAAGTTCATGTCTTTTTCCGCTTGGTGGGCAGAACATTTGGCAGAATTTATTATCTACTTAATTTAAGTTCTATTTATTTATTCAAGGTACAAGCTCGTCCAGAAAATATCACAGAGAAGAAAGCAAAGCATAGAGAAGAGAAGGCAGAGTGTTATGATGAATATGTCAGACAATAATGGTTTCATTGACGACCAAGAGTTGGCGAAAGAAGCGGTTTCTCTTCTAGCTATTACAGAAGAGGACAACATTGGTATGCCAGATTTATTAATAAATGAGTGATAAGGACAGATTTATTATAATAGTGTTTTAACTATTTATTGTAATGATTTCTTAAGTTAGCGTGGTCCAAACCAAGCATGCAGCCTGCCTACACCTGCATACACCCATTGCCTCGCGAGGCATCGCGAGGCAATGGGTGTTGTCGCAACACATTTTACTTGCCTTAGGCTACTAAATTCATAATTAATTATCTCAATGCTGAATGATGAATTTACAGTAAAAACAGCTTTAATTGCATATTTTGAGGCAATAGTAAGGAACTGTCAGTCAATCAGAAGTGAATGCTATCAAGTACCTATTGTTTATTTAGATGATAAACTTTGATAATAAAATTGTATTTAGGTTCAACGTACTAATTATGGCTTAGTCGACATTGTGCAAAAGGTTATGAGCACCATGCTTTGCAAGGAAAAATCGTTGCGAGGCTGCTCACTTAGTGTAGACCCTGCTTTTAGATTTATGCGTTATTCACACTCCTTCCGACTGACGTTCTTCCATAATTTTTTATGGAATGCCCCATATTATTATTATGTAGGATAATATTTGTACAATTGTAAAAGTTTCGGAGCACTTTCAAAACGAAGGTGTTTTACGTACCTGCTTCCTACAGAATAGACATTTGTGTGCGCGGCGTTTATATTAGTGCGTGAGATATGTTTGTCTATTCGACTGTAACTATTATAATTATTACAGTCCACAAAAATATTTCGAATTATAAATGCCTTTATAGGGCAAAACTACGCCGTCCGTGTTGTTTAAAAGTATTGTTTTTGCTGAAAATAATTATTTATCTATTTTATTTGTAAAAATTGGAATAGTGTAAATGACATTTCACTTTTTTTTACACTAGCTATATTGCAAACTGTTGGCATGCGTACACCGTCCATATTTCTGTGGTAGGGTACCAAAATCTATTTTTCCTTAGTTGTCTTAAAAGGTTTACCTTTACAATGCATTGTTTACAATAAGCAGAAAACATTTCGGAGAAACGCGTTACCATTTGGCACTTACGATGTTTTGAATTTTTTTTCACTTGTATTGGTTTCAGTAACGGTGCGGTAAGAACGGCTTATGTACTATCTTTACTGCGTCGTTTACGTCTTTTAACCACTTGTTTACCTCTTAAGATAGCCAAGGAAATAAAAATTGAAGTACCGTACCACAGAAATATGGGCAGTGTAAGCGTGTTAATAGTTTGCAATATACCTAGTGCAAATAAAAGCGTGAAAATGTCACTTACTCTATTTTTGTTTTCCTGCATGTTTTTTTATTTAAAAATAAGTTACTTTAAAGTATTTATTATTTTGTGACTTATTATTATTAAATTATTTGCTTTGTGTACTTAAAACAAAGAATAGAGAAAGTTTTACTAGAAAAATATTGTTTTTGCATACATAATACTGTATCAATAAATACATTAGTAATCTAATAGTTACCATTTATTATTTAAATATTAAATATACCGAAATAGGTATTATATTTTAATATAGTAGCATTAAAAATAATATAAGATAGGTACAACAATGGTTTTTTGAACACAATATCTTAACTAAATTGGCAGCTGTTCTCAACGAACTGCCACCATTTTCCCTATATGCTTTTGTGAAAATTTGATAATTAGATTGAAAGTTTGTGTATGAAATAGAGTCGGCACCATTAGTACTTATCTTAGAGTTTATACTTGCCTGTATATTTTCACCCTAGTCTGTCCTGACGATCAGTAGCCTAAGCATGAACATTTTAACTTTCGAATAGTAAAGGTGAAGTTAATGACGTCAGTAAGAAATTTTGTATGAAAATGACAGGGCGCTCCTGTCATTTTCAATAATTTTTTTTGCAGATTCGTTTTGGTCTAACTATGGTCGGTGCCTGGTGGGAACTTATTTTACATAAAAACTCTCAGTAAAGGTAAAAACATGTCAAAGATGCCTCACTGCGATACCTCGTGGTCGCGGTTTAGTTCGTTACCTCGATGTCACCTCCATTTTAAAACAAATGTATGCAAGCAGACGAGCACGAACATGTCGAAGAATACCTCACTGCGATACATCACGGTACAGTGAGGCATATTCTGCATGTTCGTGCTCGTCTGCGTGCATAGTGCATACAATTGTTTTAAAAGGAGGTGACATCGAGGTAGCGAGCTAAACCGCGACCGCGAAATATCGCAGTGAGGCATCTTTGGCATGTTTTTACCCTTAGATTTATTATGGGACTATCTAGCACATAATGGAATCAGTCGATGACATAAAGTTGTAAGTCAGCGCCGACCTTTAAAATCACACTATGCTCAATATTATGTACTTAATTTCAACTTGATGAAGTTCATAGCTACATATATAAATTGTAATTTTAGTTACGTAATTTCAAGTATTCCATTAAATAATAATAATCAATGTGATATTATTTTTAAATTATATTTTTAAGAGGTTATATTATAAGCGCTGTACATAAATTTAGACTGAAGGTGTATTGTTAATAAAAGGATATTTTATAAAATGTATTTTTTTTTATTTCAAAATTTACAATTATTCTTTTCTCCTAATCATTGTTAGAACTTACATTTATTCTTATTTTAGCCTACGTATTTGTTGCAAGTAACAAAACAGACTAGAAATATTTAAATACACGAAATGGTAATCAAAACAAAACATACAATATTATACTAATAATTTAATAAAACTAAATTAAATTAATTAATTTATTTATTCACATAGGCATTTACAAGGGTCACTGCTTATTAGCACCCTTAAAAGTCACCACGCACTCCATACAAAGGCAAAAATCGCGATCATGAGATTCGCAAAGACGAGGTCCCGGGTTCGATTCCCGAGTCGGGCCAAAAATATTTTTGGGGCTTCTGTCAATGTCAATACTCAGTACTAGCCCGGAGTTAGGAATTGAAATAGAAATAGAAATAGAAATATTTTTTATTCAAATAAACTTTTACAAGCACTTTTGAATCGTCAATGAATCTACCACTGGTTCGGAATGCCTTTCCTGCCGAGAAGAGCCAGCAAGAAACTCGGCGGTTGCTCTTTTCAAAAAAATAAAAATTTACAATTGTTATTGAAACTATGCTATGTATTCAGTGCTTCCACGATGAATTTTCCTGAGTACAATACAAGTAAAAATAAATACAATACAAATACAAATAAATACAATTCAATACATGTTAACACAGGCAGGCAAAAGCAGACCCATTCCCGTTGGTGGCACCCGTTCACGAGCATGACGCATGATCCAGCCATTGCTTCGCTCAACCATATTTGAGGGAACGTAACAACCCGCACCACACGACACCACCACAGAAACTTTAAAGAGAGCATGACATACTTAGGCTACCCATGTTAAGGCATCGAATTGAATACTAATATTAAACTACTCATTTTAAGACATGACTGAGACAAATAAAGTGGAAACACCGTGGAACAGAATACAATAAAATCATGTTACACAGGATAGTTATTACTGTCTTATGAATCACTGGAGCGAATTATATCCACGCTTTTTTATCATTTACATAGTCTTCAATTGTATAATATGCTTTTTTCATGAGAGCAGATTTAATTGATTTCTTAAACTTGTGTAGAGGCAAGTCTAAGATTGACTGTGGAATTTTATTGTAAAACGTCACGCCCATTCTCACAAATGTCTTTTGGACCCTCTTGAGGCGCAGCCCAGGAAACATGAGCCTATTTGGACCTCTACTTGGTCTATCGGACAAATCACTCTTTTTTTTGTAACTCAAAATGTTTTGTCTGACAAACATTATGTTGTTATAAATATATTGCGAAGCTACTGTAAGAATGCCTATCTCTTTAAATCTTTCTCGAAGGGAATCCCGCGGCCTCAAATTATAGATTGCGCGGATTGCCCTCTTCTGCAAAACAAAAATTTTTCCAATATCGGCTGCCTTACCCCATAGTAAGATTCCGTATGACATAATACTATGGAAATATGCAAAATAAACAATTTTTGCAGTTTCTATGTCAGTCAACTGTCGAATCTTCCTAACAGCCTAAAATAATTAGGTGGTATATCACCCCCTGTGCCTTGGTATTGTTAGAATTCTGTCTCATCAAACTATGAGAGTGAGGGAACAGAAAGTAGATCTATGTTTGCGCACCCATCTGTGCAGTATAATATCCTCTGCGCAAATGGCTTATCGCCGTGGAGATTGGCCGCCGTGGCCGAATTCAGTCGGGATAAAAATAGGTTTATTATTTGAGATGAGATTCACCTCTGTTTCGCTTGTCATACAAAGTTATGACCATAAACCAGTCACAAATTAAAAATACACTCTTACAAAATAAATTCTCCTACAGGCTACGAATAAATAATAAAATAATATAAAAATGACCCCAACAAAAATTGTGTCCTAGTAGGCGGGGATTAAAAACAAACGGAGTGATTACATTCTCTTTTGTTTTATACACCTTTATCTATTATTTATTATTTTATTTAATATTTATTAATACACAAGATTTTTCATTTCAGCACTTTATTTGACAACCCATGAAAGACCAAGACTATAGACAATTATCATAACGACCATAGACGATTATCATAACATCTTTTTTAAAAACCGTGACAGCACGTCAACACTCAACAGTCGGACATTTTTCTTGCACGTCAAATTTTCATAACATCGTCCAATGACTCAGCTGTCATAGCAAACATAGCAGCACGCGCGCGAACCAATCCCTGCTTTCGTTCTAAATTTGAACCAATCACCAAGCATGTCTAATCTATAAGCTCTGAAGTGATTCGTATTTTGAATCATACGTCGTTTTGGTTTAAAGTATCGCCATTTTTTGAGTGGATTTTGTTCTGAATTAGACTTCCTTACTTATTATTTATTCGTAGCCTATAGGAACCCCAAGAATCATTCGTCAATCAATGTCATTTAGAACTTCTCGCTTTAGATTAATCATCAAATTCCCTGTTTCCTATAAAAGAATCTCAGCTGGCGTAAACATGCGCGTAGATCCACGACACATAATGCGCTACATTGGTGTACACGTCCGGGACACCCATCCTCGCGCAGCCCGAACCGAAGGACGTTAACCCTCGCAGCTCCCAGCGCCCACCGGACCTGCATTGCAGAGGACCACCGCTATCGCCCTGGAATGGTAAGAGAATAAAATCGTCAGTGTCATCATCTACAACCCATCGCCAGCCCAGCGTTGGGCACGGATCTCCTATCAAAATGAGAAGTGTTTAGGACTAAGTGCGGATCGATAAAATTCACATATTTTTTTTTCGATGATAAGATAGTCCTTGACTGCGATCTCACCTGATGGTATGGGACGATGCCATCTAAAATGGTAGGTAGCGGGCTAACTTGGAATGGGTAAACAGATTAGGTGTAAGTTATGGTTACACTGCGTACATTCAACCTATACTTACCTCTAATCTAATTCCACACGCTATCGTGTCGGAACGCTAGATTGCTTGGCGGCATTTCTTTTACAGTAGGGTGGTAAGTAGCCACGGCCAAAGCCTCTCACCAGACCAAATCCAAGACAATTCCGAAATTATAAATTCCCAAAGTGCCCCCGCCGGGAATCGAACCCGAGACCTCTCAATTATAAGAACACAGCGCTTACCACTGCGCCAGGGTAGGGTTTCCCACAATTTTTCCCTTCATCGTTAAAGCAAAGTAATATTTAATTGCTAAAAAATTAAAACTGACAAATTCCGAAAAGTTAGAGGTTAGAAAAAAACAACAGTTTAGGTAAAATCTTTCATGAAGCTGCTCTTTCTGTAAGACCTTTGTCTCCACCGGCCTAATATAGAATAAAAATAATTTTCTATGCCTATTTTAGTCAAATAAATCATCCTGACAGAAGAGTTAGCTCCTGAAAAAAAGTTTTAGATTTCGTCGTTTATTATAATGAACCACCTTCCTTCTGTGTAACATTTCGAAACAAAAAAATAAACAAGAAATTTTGTAACGACCAAAACTCCTTTGTCGGTTTCTAATTCTGCTATCACAAATCTAATATCACTGTTGGTTACTTAGTATTACGTAGCCGTTTTTATCGTCAATCACTTTTATTGGTACAATCAAATTCGGTTTAACATTTAATTGACACTTAGGAGATCATGATCTATTGAATTTAAAGATGAACGCCTATTTGATTGTTCCGCAATAAATTTTGACAATGGACTTGCAGTTATGATTTATAAGTAATTTACAAGGCGTTCCTACTTGATTTGCTAAACGCTGCGCACATTTTAGATGCAACCTAAGCATCGTGCAGATTTTTTAATTATTTGCTTTGAATAATATGCTACCTTGCATTCTTGCACACCCAACATCGCCGAGCATTTCACATATTTTCTGTGCACTGCTGCAGAGTCTAACCTGACGTTTATTTGAATTTATTTGAGTAATATAAATCATTGTAGTTATTATAAAAATAACTAGTGTGGGAAGTTTTATATCAAGATTACTAGACTTATTGAATCAAGATTATTAGAATTATTGAATGCGGCTTGTACGATGCGGTCAGATGTGCTTTCAATTTTATATCAACTTCTTTAATCTAGGCTTAATGATCTAATATTGATTTGTTTAAATGCATTTGAAATGTCTTAATTCGAAAGTTACAAGTGTAGCAATCAATGTTTAAACTTTTATTAGATAGTTACCTGTCGATATAAAGATTTCGGGGAAACGAATCACATAATAGAACAATAATAATCAAAGCATAATAAGTTCCTTTTACTTTCAATGACTTATGAACGAATATTACTTCGTCAATCTTTCACTTATTTGTTTACCAAACCAAAGTTTTTAAAAATTGGTCCGGGAAGGTCTGGAAACCTATCAAGGTTAGCAGAATTTAACTTTTGAATACAAATAAAATTTTGTTCAGCTCTATTGTAAAGATTGTGCAGTACGTACCACACAAGCACCTGTACTGCCATCCGTGCTGCCAGCGCACAGATGTCCATCATTCAACGGCAAAGTTAACGAATATCTATCCCTGCATAGTTGCAAAGGCAGCACCGGCACTTCTGCTTCCAACAAAACATCAGTTAAATTCCCATTCGTCTGCTCTCTTCCCCAACCAGTCGCATAGCATTCATCTTTAAAATCTATACGGTTGTTATCGTCTATAAATGGATCTATTTCTTCCCCAAACATTAGCTTTTTATCACTTCTTTTATAATTATTATTTTCTTGCTTTGCTTTGTCCTTAGTAACTTTTGTTTTGATAAGTTTTACTACACTATCTAATGACGCACTATCGTACACTGCATCTCTATTTTTTTTCTCACTGTCCTCTCTGCCAGATTCTTCATCGTTTTTTCTTTCTGTCGGTCTGTTTTCATTAGCGACTCTCACGTTATATCTTGTATTCTTGTGTTTTTTGTTTCCATTTCCTGAGAAAACAGTTTTGGTTAGATTATTAAGCTTTTCTAAATATTTTGTGGCGGTATTTGGATTAGGCCTGGGTGGCCTTGGCTTTCTTCTTATTTCGTTTTCTGGTCTCATGTAGAAGGAAGTGCTTCTCTCAGTATTGTGTATGATAGGTGGTTCGTATGGAGGCAGACAGATAGCTCGGATACGGCTGCCTGGGCTCACATCTGCTGCTTTTATCATCTTCATCAGAGCTGTAATATATAAAGAAACTATATTAAAAACAATTCAACTTTTAAAGAATAGTATTTTTTTACGTCGTTATAAGTCAGTTGATGGCGGCTTACAAATTTCAAACCAGTAATTTCTGTGCAGCATGTATGTAATATTGGCATTATTTCCTATAATTTCTTTATCTTTGTTCACATTAAAATTGAGTTGATGATGATAATTTATTGTCTTGGGACTAGTGACACAAAGAGAGAACTAAAGCTATATGTAATTTTTTTTAAATAAATATTTTTCATTTTCAAAAAAAAAAAAAAAAAGATAGCATCCTATACAATTGATGAGCTCTTTTCTAGATGGGCAATTTCTCTTGAAAACAAAAAAGTAGAAGCTATGATTACCTATATCATGCTGGTAATTGTGGAATCGATGATGCAGCACTATCCTCTCTATAGGTACATAAGCACCTCGTTGTTCAGCTCGATCCCATTCGCCCAAGACTGCTGTCCATAGGGCTGGTACTGGCAAGTTGAAGAGCTCACTGCAACAAAAATTCTTTATTTTAAGAAGACCAAATTTTTGTCGCAAAGACGGAAGTGGCTATGTGTGAGGCACATCGCTCGATGAATTGACAGATGTTCAAGGACAAAAGATGGCAAATCCAAGGAGCTGAAACTCTGAAGCTGAAATGACGAGCGAGGGTTGTGGTGGTGGCAGACAGTTGACAGACGATATCATCGACGTATGATGCAGAAAAAATGTTGTATGCCAGATTTTGATTTCCCCACCCATTTAGATACTCAGTTTTGAGTCGGAGTGGAAGTACGATCTATAGATTTCAGCCACAGACTCAGTAGTGAGCGGTTGATGAGTTGCTCATGAGGTAAGTAGAAAGTTGAAAAAAAAAAAATACCATGACATTACTTATGTATACAGTGCGCGGTGGTCAGCAGCCACTGCGGGTGTATGAGGACTCCGCCGCACCAGTGCCCGATCAGACCGTAGTTTGGATGCAGGAGCTGCAGGGATACCTGGAACATTACAATATACAATGCAATGTGTGCAAAACGACAATCACTGATGGAGTCTAGGTTGGAGTCTTGCCTAGTTGCTTGGATAACTAAATCGCAGAGTATACTAATTGACATAGTTATTTATGGTCCCACATCTATCCAACTAAATCTTCAATCATTTCTTGGTCAAAACCGTTGTGTTCGATAGTCGGCCAACTTGAAATTGTAAGTCTGCGGGCATTCTGAGCTTGAGGGAATTGAGTGTGCACCTGTACGTGATGCACCATAATATCTTCCGCGCAGATGGTGAACTCCCGTGAAGATTGGCCGCCGTGGCCGGATTATGTGAGGCTGTGGGAAGACATTAGTATTTTTGAACGGACCTGCCACGGCCAAGCGCCTCTCTTGGACTCCCGCCCTTTGATGATGCGCAGCTGCCCCGCTGACCGCTCCCGAGGCTGCCGCGTGTGTCGCCGCAGAGGCACGCCGCATTCTGGAACGATCACGATTAATGATAAGTAATCTTGCTATTTTTTCCAAATATACAACGTGTAACAAAAGTGTGGGTCAACCCTGAAGCAGGTCAATGTGCTCATGAAACTGAACAACTTTCCCCAAAGAGCATAGGTCGAAATATGAAGAAAAATTTTTACCTTCCATAGTAAATCAATTAGTGGATCGTCAATTTTGTATGGGAAGTCCACATTTTTTTTTTTTCATATTTCGACCTATGTTCCTTCGGGAAAGTTGTTCAGTTTCATGAGCACATGGACCTCCTTCAGGGTTGAACCACACTTTTGTTACACGTTTTATAGACTAGCGCTCGACTGCGATCTCACCTGATGGTAAGTGAAGATGCAGCCTAAGAAGGTGCGCGCTTGCCTAGAAGATGCCTATTCACTCTTGATTTAAAGAAGCCGGAAGGGCTTTCCAAATTTTTGCGGTGCGTATTAGGAACGAGGAAGCAAAGCGCTTGGTGCGAGATCGTGGAATTTCGACCACGTAGCGGTGCAGATTCGTATAATGCCTTGCGATTCGGTGGTAGAATGGTGATGGAGGAACTAAATATTCAATTTAGTTATTGGGTATACTCTCCGAAATATATCCTGTAGAACACCGACAGGACAGACAGGCAACCTTGCACCGTGTTCCAGACTTTGGAGTCTGGAGTTTACCAGCGATTACTCGGAGTGATTACTCAGAATCGGTTCATTGTCAAAATGGAATCGTTGTTGAAATCAACGTACCCGTGCGTACGCGGCCTAAGCGATTAGGAAACAAGTGATACTAAACGGGGCTCATTAATACATGGTTCCCGCGAAGCGTGAAGTCGCGTGCGCGGAGCGGGTTCCGTATGTGTAATGTGATGAATATTAATTATAGCGATTGCGACTGATTGCGGTGTTCATAGCTTGCAAGTGTGATTTACATGTGGTGTTGTTTCCTATTATTTATTATTATTCTTAGTATAAGGCGCCCTCCTCGCTATTTATGTGCTATTTGTGGATCGAAACCCGTCTGTCTATTTACGACTAAAGCACAAAAAATACTGATTATTTAGCAAGAAAAGGTTAGAATTATTTTGCTATAATCCGCCAACAGAAAAAATCTCTATGGTCAAACATGCATGTTACAATGCCACCACCACTCACATGCACCACCACACAAGACTTTTATACTACTCTCGACGCACGTTTCGTCCCGACACCGGAGCATCCTCAGATGTCGACTTTACAATGCTGTATTGTCTAGTAAAAAATGTAACTCCCAAGGGAATAAAATAGGGGTTTAAAAATTCAAAATTAACGTGAGCGAAGCTGCCGGCAATAGCTAGTTTACTTATGTAACCCTTCCATTATTTTTTTGCTTATTGTACCTACTACTAGATGATGCCCCCGAATTCGTCCGCGTGGATAAATGTTTTTTTAATTCCCGTAGGGGCTCTTTAATTTACCGGGTTAAAATGTGCTGCCTCCATTCTAAATTTCGTTGTGGCGTGAATGAGTAACTAACAAACATACACACACACACACACACACACACACACACATACACAAACACATCACACATACAAACTTTCGCCATTATAATATTATTACGATTAGGATTCATCCCACGGCTGGGCAAAGGCCTCGACAGACTAACACGGGAAGTAATGTAGACGTCAAAACTAATACGTCGCTGTCATCGCATAGGTTTCACTTTCCGAAGTGAAATATTTACTGTGACCAGCGAGGCTACCGGAACTGTGGGCTTCGATCGATTTTTCATATTTTTTTTTTTACACGTTACCGGTGTTTTTCTGTCATATAATTTAATATACAATTGCGGAAGGACAGTTGTATTTAACACTAAAAATAATAAAAAAGTTACGAGGAAATATGAAACAAACGGAAAAACATCGGAAAATGAAAGAAAAATGCGAGAAATATTTACTTTTAAAAGAAATGCATTATCATCAGCAACCTATAAACTGCTCACTATTATAGTCACTACTGAGCGCTGGTTTTCTCTCATGCTGGGATCTATAGAGCGTACTAGAGTAAGTTTGAACTTAGCTCGGGCTCAAGATAGGACTTAAAACGAGACACAAATATGCTCCGACATAAATCCGTGTCGTTTTATCTCTGTCTTGATTCTAAGCAGAGTGAGAGTGCGGTCTATTGATTGCCTCAGAGAATGATTATTTTATAGGTCATAACCCATCACATTGGCCAAATGCAAATTCCAACACCTTCGAGAAGTGAAAACATTGTGGAGAGCTCTGAGCCATACCTACAGATGGTTTTCTACTCACTACTACTCACGACTGAAGGAAAACCTTACTAGGAACTATTGAAGTGCAATGATGTTCTTCCCATCTTGCACATGACCCTGGGAAGATGGATCCTTAGAGACGAGCCCAAAGCCTCCGGTTGTGTTCTTAAGAGATCTCGGAGCCTTCCAATATGCGCTGAGGGTGGCTATGGAGGTGGTTTTAGTGGGTAAAAACCCCACATAACCAGAGACCCTACCCCAGGATTTCGGATCTTTAAAGAAGATTTCCCCCTCGTTAAAAAAAAAGATTAGGGGTAAATTAATTAGTTATGTGATCATCTACTACAGCATAGCTAGTCTGGGCAGGAGATAAAAATTTTATCCCCCGATTTTATCCACTGACAGGGGATAAAATCATCTTTGCCCTATGCTAAAGCATGGCGACAGAGGAGAAGGCGAAGTATATTCCTATAAATATATCCACTGAGTGTTATTTCCATCGCTGTGCCCATGCTCGACGGGTGGATAAAACTAAGCGAAGGGATAAAATGCTATGCTATCTCCCGCCTATGCTAGCCCTGCTGGTGGTGGTCCGATCCCCGCGGAATTTTCAAAAACTTTCCACGTGGACGCAGTCGCGGACAAAAGCTAGTCTAAATATATAAAAGGCAAAGGTGACTGACTGACTGACTGACTGACTGATCTATCAACGCACAGCTCTAACAACTGGACCGATCGAGCTGAAATTTGGCACACAGGTAGCTATTAGGACGTAGTCATCCGCTAAGAAAGGATTTTTCAAAATTCAACCCCGAAGGAGGTAAAATAGGGGTTTGAAAAACCGAACATAACGTGAGCGAAGCCGCGGGTTAAAGCTAGTAAAATATAATTCTCAAGTCCGTAGTATCGGTATTCCTCGTTAAACGGTAATTGAGTAATTGCGAGCATGAATAATTTATGACGCGTTACGTCACCCGCGTAACAAGTGTTACTGTCGCATCATGCTGCGCCCGCCCAGCGCGCATCATGCGCACTCTCCCGTTACCCCCACCTCACGTTACTCCTCACCTCACCTCACGTCCTCACCTCACGTCCTCACCTCACGTCCTCACCTCACGTTAGCTTTTGTCATCTGACTTAAAAAAAGGAGGTTATCAATTCGACACGTATGTATGTAATATTATTCAAACTGCAAAATAGTACCGGCTAGTTGGAGCGATGTCATCCGAAAAGTGGCATCGATTGGATGCGAAAGGCCGAGGATAGGCAACGTTGGCGCTACTTAAAAGAGGCCTATGTCCAACAGTGGATGCATATGTGGGCTGATGATGATGCAAAATAGTCACGCATGATAATTATGATCTACTAGCTGTGCCCGCGACTTCGTTCGCGTGGAATAGTGACTTTTCGGGGCGCGGCTCTCAGCGCGCTTTATATAGCCACGGACGCTCAGGCGCGAGGCGTGTAGTACGTACTCTGTACGTTAAAAATGTTCGCCGTGATTCTTTAAATTGACATAACTTTTTTATTTATGAACCGATTGACATGAAATAAACACTAAATGTTAAGTGAAGCTTACTACAATATATTAGTGAAAACCGTATCTAAATCGAATAAGCCGTTTCTGATATTAGCGTGCACAAACACACAGACAAACAGACAAACAGACAAAAAGAAAATTAATTACAATTAAGGGTTCGGCATCGATATAATAACAACCCCTGCTACTTTTTTTATATATTTCCATTGTACAGACACCACTTTTCTACAATTTTATTATATGTATTATGCTACAATTTTATTATATGTATTATGCTTCTAAACAAATGTACATTTAGAGGTGTATTATGCATGTATGTTTGCCCACGCATTTCTCGTGAACTATTAATCGGATTGTGATCATTCTTGTTTATTTGCTTCCATTTACTTCAATTTAGGGAACAGTAAAGATTTCATCAAAATCGGTTCAGTGGTTTTCATGATATGGACACTTTTCCCTATTCAGTTATTCTTTATTTCGGTATATTGAAATCGATTTCATTTTTCTGATTGTTAAATTAACTTGATTTGCACTCAAGGACCATCTTGCCATCGAATAAAAAAAATATCAAGTTAATGATGCAATCTAAATAAAAATCTATGAACACCATAAAATGTTGATTGTTTATGGCGTCGACCACAAAGAAGTGTCACGTTCTATGGTTTTTGTTATAGAAAGCAAGTTACGTCAAAGTTTGGCGTAATTCACATAGAGTGACTTTTACAAAAAGGTAAAACGTTAAAACCGACAAAAATTATTTGATTAACATTGTTATGCAGTTTCACTAGTTTTGGTTGGAACGTTAACGGAGACTTCTGAAAATTAAAAAGGTTTTAAAAAAAACTATCGCTGTCGCTCTGCAATTGTTCATAAAGCACTTATGTGAGATAAGACCAACTGCAGACCTGACTGAATAGCCTAAGTAAAAAGAGATAATTATTCGAGGTTTGGCGCTCTACTATTTCCTCGTCCAATATTGAACCAATTTAAAAGATGCCATCGATGAAAAAATGTTGTTCAGCATGCCGCAGCTAGTAAAGCTAGTAAGTCTACTTCTTCTAATATATGTTGTCTTGTTTTTTATATGTACATAAAAAATAAAAATAAATAAATATTAGGAGCTTCAATTTTATTTAGGAGTCTACAGATCTGCATTTTGAAAGTCTAAAAACAGAAAACAACTGTAGTTACTGTTATGTGAAAGATCCACTTTTGGTCGCCAGCTCCTCGACTATACTCTTAGGTGAGATTGCAGTGAAGTCAAGCGCAAAAACTGTCAAAAAAAGGGTAAATTATTCCGATTCAGAATTAGCGGTAAGTAATCCGGAACCGGATGTAATAGTTCACGTCCGCACAGATTACGGTTACGGTTATAATAATAAAATTACGTAATTTTGACCGCGAAATTACAGGTTAACTAGTTCACTACAGTTTCACATTAAATCCAACTGCCTCATTGGTAGATATACTGGCTAGCTGTTTGCCTTATTTATTTATTCTTTATTGCACCACTAAAGTAAGCTTAACAGAATATGTTATGTCAGTCCAAAAAGGCGGTCTTATCGCTAAAAAGCGATCTCTTCCAGGCAATCTTACGGCTAAGAAAGACAAAAAATAAGAAGACAGCAGGAGGTGTTGTAATAGTAAAAAGATAAACTTACATACTAATAATTAAATACATTTTGGTAGTTGGGAGGTCAAGTTAAAAAATTAACATCTCCGTTCCCAGTCAAACATGCTAACCACTATCCCAACGAGTTATGAGGTACTTAATTAATACACTTGCTTTCTTTCTTGCTTGCTTTAATTCGCAGTTTCGCTCTCGTCATCTATTAAAAGTAATCCCAAGTGGTCGAGCCTATACAAATTACCAATCTTGATTTTTTAGATTTTCTATTTGTTCTTTTGAGTTTTCGCTTTTTATTTTATTTATTTAGAGCCTAAAAAAAATTCAAATCAGTCAAGCCGTTTTTGAGTTTCAGCCAGATTAAATAAACAGCAATTGATTTTCTGGCTTCGTTTTGTAGAGCGTTACTCAATTGCACGAAGCGACAGTCATAAAGCCGAGAAGGATGGAGATTGCATTTTTCTATTGTCACGGTGGGTAGGTGACACGGTTAGAACTCTTGACCGGTCAAAGGTGATTTTAGATATCAGCTAAAATACTTTTGACTTTTAAAAAGTTGAGGAGGTTAGAAGTTACAAACAAAATCTGAACACCCTGATTCCACATAATCATGTTTGTCCTTCCTCTAGAATGTTTTTCTAAAGCGAGAAAACGCGTAGAGGTCCTGAATGAAGCGATGCATAGCGTAGCGAAGAACGAGTAGGTATAGCTGAACGGACGACAAAGTGAATCTTCTGGCGTGGCCCATTTAGCAACCCGTTCCAATTTTCACGATGTATACAGTATATGCACTCCTTATAAGTGATTTTGGCTAACACTCTTGTTCAAAACCAATTTCGAACGACATCAAAAGTAACTAAGTTATATAAACCAATCTTTTTACAGACAACACTAATTCTGATCAATAGTCAAAAGTCATTTTGACTGTACATGAAGAACTCGATAATATTATCTGGAATTTCAGTTCAAACATGAAACTAAATAAATAAACTTTTAAGTTTTACTACGTCTTCAACTGACTATTCATCCGTAATAATTTCGATTGCTCAATAAATTCCGACGTGACGGACGGACGGACGGACCGGAACACCAATTAAGATATCTCTGATAACAATAAGAATTGATTGACGTATCGATAAATTCTGCGTAATTGATAATTTGTCGATGTGAATAGTAGGTATACATTTTTTTGGTTATAAGTGTTTTAAAATTTATATAATACCTAATGCACCTCTTCGAAGGAAGCCAATCGCCAGTCTCAGTCTATGTGATGTATGTATATGAATTGACGTACTCGTATATTTCACTGTAGCGCCTAAAATATTGAACCGATTTTGATGAGTGAGGTATCAATCGATGCGTTATTATGGTCCGAGTGAAACAGACTCGGGGCAAGGATATACGAACAAAATCAATATAACCGATGTTACATCCAATTTTTAACCGACTTCCAAAAATTTTTTATGTATGTTCCCCGATTACTCGAAGACGCCTGGACCAATTTGGAAAATTCTTTGTTTGTTTCAAAGGGTATACTTCCCAGGTGGTCCCATTATCATCAGCTCAAGATCTGATGATGGCATCTTGGAAAAATCTAAGTCTGAAGACTACGTAAATGATAAAAAAAGCGTGGATATAATTCGCTCCAGTGATTCATGAGACAGTGATAACTATCCTATGTAACATGAATTTATTGTATTCTGTTCTACGGTGTTTCCACTTTATTTGTGTCTCAGTCATGTCTCAAAATGAATAGTTTAATATTAATACTCAATTCTGTTAATTACTCAATTCTCAATTTTTCTGTGGTGGTGTCGTGTGGTGCGGGTTGTTACGTTCCCTCAAATATGGTTGAGCGAAGCAATGGCTGGATCATGCGTCATGCTCGTGAACGGGTGCCACCAACGGGAATGGGTCTGCTCTGACTGCCCGTCTTGACATGCGTTGCATTGGTGTACCTACGTATGCATTTTTGCATTTTTGAAGCTTTATTGTGGAAGCACTGTATACATAGCATAGCTTTGTAAAAAAATTTTTTTTTTTGAAAAGAGCAACTGCTGAGTTTCTTGCCGGCTCTTCTCAGCAGAATCTGCATTCCGAACCGGTGGTAGATTTATGACGTATCATAAGAGCTACAAGTTAGCCTATATGAAATAAATAAATTTTGGATTTGAATTTGAATTTTGAATCGAGGGAACTCTTGAAACTTTATAGGCACAATTGATATAGGTACTTTGTAATGGCGTTTGAAAAAAGAATTTTTCGGTTCGGTTTCGGTTTTGTAAAAAGAATTTTTGCGTTTATCCACACGTTTATCCGTAGTCAAGTTATAGTTTCTAAACTTTTATCCTTGTTCAAAGAACAGATTTCCTATCCATTGAGATGCAAATCCAACAGTAAAAAATTTCGCTCATCATAAAAATGGCAGCCACTGTAAACGGCTAATGAGTGTGAATATAAATTGAAGTCCAGACTACTGAAGGCTGTTAATAGATTTCCTCAGTAGTTAGCCGGGGACATCAAAGCGTCGCCACTTGCCACCTCATCAGCTTCCCATCAATGGTAATGTTTACTTTCACTGCAATAATGCCTCAACCGCATTTCCGCTGGGCGAAACTTCGCGTTGTTATGCGATACATGCTAATGCGAACAATTTATCGGATGTTGTCAGGAATATCTGGGGTTTTTTGCGCTCAGGTGGTGACATATGAAAGGGTTTTAGCGCACTGAGTTGTACTTTATTGCTGGATTAGCATCTATCATTATGACTTTTGCTTTGGAGCAAACTGTACTTTTTCAATTTACATAAATGAAGTGAATTCATAAAGTAATTGTTAGTTAAAATAATTTTAAATGTCTATTGCCCTAATTAATAAAAAAGTAAGACATATTTTAGGAAATATGTAGGCATTTGCCCACGACTTTATCTGTGTGAAGTTAGGATTTAAAAAAAAACCCACGGAAATAAAATACCACTTTCCAGGTTCTCAACTATGTTACGGTGCTATTGATGGACAAATCAACAATCAGACTTTAATTAAGTAAGGATTAGGTAACAAATTAAGTTCTGTACCTACGTATTAATTTATTATTTTTATTACTTCTGAACAAAAAATAAATAAATAAAGTGAACAAAGGTGAAGAAGAATTTATTAAAACCATAAAAACTACAAAACCTTGTTAAAATTATAACCTTCGAATGATGCTTTCGTACTAAGTCGCTAAAATGAACACCACATCTAGCGCAATAACTTTTGCGCGTAAATAACACGAAGATTCGGAATGCATACTTCGTCATGGTGGACGCTAATACGGCCGAGGCATAATATGCAATTACAATGGCTGAAGATTATCGACCGAGTTCACAGAAGGCGCTCCTTTATGACGATGCCATAGAAAATTCAGCATCTAAGTTAATCTTTTTATAACTTACCTATTGAAAAATCTACCAAGATAGACAGCCGGAAGTAAAATCAAATATGAAAAAATCAGAAAGCAATTACCTAGTACCTTCTAAGTGCCTTACATCAACTCAAGCCTAAACCATGAAGGTGACGTAGACGATGTAGCCCAATTATTTGGTGGACAAGTTAACTTTAAGGGTAACTAAAACATCTCAAACTCAGACGTACTTATAAGTTTAAGTTTTTACTTAAAAAAAAAAGGAAAAGGAAATTGTTTTTGAAAGTTCGGAGAGTTGTCCTCATTACCAAAAACACAAAAATCTATGATTAACAGAGGAAGGGTTTTGGACCAAATTGATTAACACCAGTTTGGCGCTGCAAGTACTACTAAGCAGATACGAGTGTCTAGTGGTAATACTAGCTGATGCCCGCGACTTCGTCCGCGTGGATTTAGTTTTTAATAATCCCGTGGGAACGCTTTGATCTTCCGGATTAATAAATAGCCTTCGGTTCGGTTCTTGTTCGGTTCTCGTCGGGTGACCGCCCTCGACCACCGACTTACCGCATCACATTGTACGCCCGCGCTATTTTTTCTTTTTGCTCGGCTTCTAAGAGTCGTACCGAGATATTGATTAGCCTATAACCTTCCTCAAGAATTGGGCTATCAGATACAAAAAGAATTTTTCAAATCCGACTGATAGCTCCAGATATTAGCGCATTCAAACAAACAAACTCTTCCACTTTATTATATTAATATATATAAGTACAGATTAATTCCAGAGACACTCATAAGTCAAAATGTAGCGCTTCGAATTGATCCATTATTAAGCTATTATTTGTAGGGTCAGCAAATTCAGTGGTACCTAATCATAGATTAACTATAGAGATCAGTGGTTCAGCAGGTATTCGAGTGAGGAATTCTAAACTTTCTCACCGCATATCGAGATTTTATCAATCAGGAGAGCAATTAGGCGAACGGAAGTCCGCACTCAGAGCTACTGTTAGCGATTGGTATCTACGAAAATAACAATGTCATCGTTACTTGACCAGTGCTTCGAACTTCAAATGTAAGACGAGATAGCTAGGATTCCGATACCTGCAACCAGTGTAACATCGAACTGTGGTATTCCTAATGCAACGGTGCATTCATGCTAAGATAATTTTTTTTTAAATATGCAGAATTAAAGATACAGCTTTTATTGAAGTCCGATTGCTTAGAAGATGGTTATTCTTATGAATCTCTTTTTTTTATTATACAAATAATTTAAATTGAAGTATTCTCTGTCAATCAATAAAAATTATTTATTATACTGACATTTTAAATGCGAAGTTATGTTCTTGCAATTCACGAGGGCGCGTGAGCTTTACTTGTGGTTACGTCGTGTACATGCACATTGCGTAAGTGTGCGTGCCTGTCAGGAGCCTAGGTGGGAGCGGTCAAGCGCGAGCAAGCTCTCGCTCACACTTATACAGATACGATACAGTACACACAATCATAAGCCACGCGCCCTCGTGAATTGCATGAACTATACTTTTCACATTTAAATCAATGAACCGACTTTGAGAAACTTAAGCAACGAGATAGTAGCGTGATCTGAATTTTTCGGAATTTTCAAAGGCAACATCTGGAAAATCAAAAAGTTCCCCAGGGATTTTCAAAAACCAAAATCGACGCAGATGAAGTTGCGACTATCGAGAAAGAGAATAATCTCGAAATAATTCCAAGAATTGCTAAACATGGCATGTACAGTGTTATATATCAGAACTAACAATTAATCAGTTTTATATAGCAGTACGTCACTCGGTCATAAATCACTATAATCAAAAAATCTATTCACAGCGCCGTCGGATTCATTCAACTCTAACATCAACAGATAGGCAATCAAGTATTCCCTCCATGGAATGTGACGCAACCCCATAAGTACCATAAGCAACATAATAAGGCTACCGCAAACTGCTGACGGTGTGATGCAATTAGAGGATGGTGTAATACATAAGCGAAAATTTGTTTTAAGCCTTCGAAAACGTAAAAAGCCTGCTTGAAGGCTGAAGGCTTGGTAGAGTCATGACGTGTCATAAGAGCTACAAGTTGGCGTACAGGAAATAAATAATTTTGAATTTGATTTTTTTTATAATTTTAGCGAGCACACGGGCAGGTGGGTCACCTGATGTTAAAGTGATTACCGCCGCCCATGAACATTTGATTTGAATTTAATTTGAAATTTTCGCAAAAATGGTGGGACATGTTGTTAAACTGTGCCCTGAGCATTCTAAGCACATTAGGCTCTATCTATTATTTTAAAGAACCTAATCAATACCAAACAGTTTAGAGCCTTTTGGCTTGGTATGGCCCGATTTTAGTGTGCCATAAAACACCGATAAATAAATAATTATTTACTAGCTTAAGCGCGGAATCCGGATAAAAAGGAACCTATATTACTCTTCAGGTTCTCAGATATGAATTCAAAAAATTATATCAACCCTTTGCTCTGGTTCTGTAATTCAAGGACAAACTAAAAATCAAGAAACCAGCAAACATTAGTAGGAAAGGTAGGGTAAGAATGAAAATGGTGTAGGGAAATTTTTGAAATGCATTGCGTTGCGGCGAAGCCCTTATTTTATTACTTCTTAATAACTTCAGAAGTTTCCAAAATCGGTTAACATATAACTAAAATGAATACAAAGAAAGACCTCGGTTTTCGACAAGATCTCATAAAGTCGCTACCGCCTATGACTTATGCGGCATAATTAAGGCAGTGAAATGCATTCCACGCCGCTACACGTGTACGGAACCTGTGCTTTTCTATAATGTTTACGTAACCGACGCTCGGCAGGAATACGCATCAAACCTTACGCACTATTATGAGGTGACTCTAGCGAGGCATTGTGTAAGACATTTTCAAGGCATCGCATTTAAGGAACTCATTAATTGTAAAAAAAGCACAACTATTATGTAACTATTAGTATATGTATCCAAAGAGGCAATGCTGGCAATGCAAATGCCATCCTTTTGGGGACATTTGGGGACGCCATCTGGCGTCGATGTGTACCTACCCTAATATTTGGAGTTTATTTTAATGTGGGACAGGCATTCCGAACCAGTGGTAGATTCATTGAAAGCATTGACGATTCAAAAGCGCTTGTAAAAGTTTATTTGAATAAAAAATATTTCTATTTCTATTTCTAAAAAAATATTATTTATTATTAAAATTTTGTTTTAATTTAAAATTTAGTTTTGTATTATTTTATGTCATTGTTCATAATTTTAAGTTGATTTCAATACATAATTCCATAATGAATATTATTGGTTAAAAAAAAATAAGAGTGTAAGAATTACATTTGTAAAAACAGAGACTATTATGTGATCAAACGGATTTCTCAAGTGAAGTTCGATCGATATTATATCAAAAAAAAAAAAGCATTTGCCTGCGGCTTTGCTTACGTTAAGTTTGATTTTTTAAACCCCTATTTTACCCTTAGCAGTTGAATTTCCACAAATCCTTTCTTAGGGGATGCCTACGTTTTAATATCTTTCTGTATGCCAAACAGCCTGTTGATAAATCAGTCAGTCAGTCGGTCAGCCACCTATTCCTTTTATATATTTAGATTTAATATAGATTTATGAGGTTTCCTACCGATTTGAAACCGAAAGGTCTGCTTTAGAAAGCCAATATGAAAATTATTATTGCATTTGCAAATGTCTTTATTAATCCGGTTCTGCGATAGCTTCGGTTAAATCTAGACTATAAATTATAACAGTCGAATCAGGATATCCGCTTTAGGGTTGATTTATGTTACGCCTTGCCGAGGTAAATTGATTTTTTTCAATGGATGTAGACTCCCTTAAATAACTTCCAAAATTCAAATGAAATTCAGATTGATAAGCAATTTTAATAAATCTCCGTCTCTTGTTACGAAACTATTTTGCAATTCAAATATTAAAACAATAGAATAGAGACGTTTAAATTACTTTGTATGTACTTTGTATGTAATTAATTGATTGAAATGGTTGATTTGCTGGAGGCGAATAAACTACTGACTAAAGAAATGTTCGATCTACGCAAGCAAACCGCAAAATAAATTGTTATTTGTTACTCAATTGTTATAAAAGAAATAGAAATAACAAGCGATCTAAAGGACCATTTACAATCATAACGAATCTGTCCCGACGCGGCCAAGGAATTGAAACGTGACTTGCGGGCGGGCCGCAGTGCAGATTTATATCTATGTAGAGATTCAATACTAAATCTTTATAAAATCAATACTTACAGTATGAAAGAAACAAAAAGAATTTATTTAAGAAATTGTGCCACAAATCACGATACACTACTGTACATTATCCCGACACTTCTACCTCTCATATCGCTCATTTGCGACAAGGGTGACATAATTCAAAATTCACCAATTTTGCTGTCGGAAATTTATACTTTTTGCTATAAAAACAACATTACGCTAAGCACAAAAAAAATAAGAGCGAGAGAGACTGTGACTTAATGCTATATCGCTTTGTCAGCCGCTGTGTTGTTTCGAGACCATAGCATCCACAAAACATTACTCTCTAACAAGAGAATTCTCTCATCGATGATATGTCATATGTGGCACAACCCAAAAAAGGTCCGAACTCGGCAAAAAGCTGCATACCCTTAGCAAAGGTATGCAGCGCTGATTTTCAGCCAGAACCCAAATTAGGGAATGATTAATTTATTAGATTAAATTATAGCCCAACATCAATAGTCCAACGGTTAAAGGCGCGGACTGAAAACTGAAAGATCGACGGTTTAAACACCACCCGTTACACTGTTATCCTACCCCCTGCTAACACAAGCTCCATTTCGAGGGCAGAAGCCAGTCAAGTAACAGCATTAGTCGGTAGGTCTAGGTAGGACTGTCAAAGTAAATTAAAAAAAAAAAACAAAAAAAAATATCCGATTACAATGCGTATGCATATGTACCTATCCGTGACTGAACTCACATTAGGTTCCCACTGAAAACCAGCGCTACAGCTTGCTGCAGCATGATGCTGAGTGGGGACCTTATTTGATCAAATGCGATTATCTATTTTTTTAATTCTAGTTGATTAAGAATTGTATTGATCAAATAAAATAGTTTTCTTTCTTTCTTCTTTCAATGTTCAAAATACTTGCTTATATTCAATGTACCGATATCGTTCACTTAAAGTTTTATTATAATTATCTGATTAACCTATGAAACTCTCAAATTCATCGTCACAAAATATGTGTTTACTATTTGTCAGGTTTCCATAATAATTTGGAGTTTCAAAGTTACACGGGAATCTAAATATAAGCCCTTGTAACTAGGTCTTAATAACATATGCCAAAACTCAATCAGACATTTGGCTATTGGCAGTCGTGTATAAAACAGATGTAAATGACACTTTATTCGTCGGTCGGATTGAACAGTCACCGCTATCGCATCATCTTGGCAGGCGTCGAACCCGCGACCCTAGAGAGTGAAAGCCTTCTTAAGTTACCGGAGAGCGGACGGCATTCAATTGATATCTTGTCTTCCGTAACATCGATCTGATGATATAAACTGTTTTCCTTCCTGGACTATGACGTATGGGATAATCCCACGTCAAGTATCGAAGACATTAGTCCCAATCTACAACATATTGTACTACGTGCCTCGTGGGTCTAGTGGGTAGCGTACTCGACTGTGGATAACGAGGTCCCGGGTTCATTCCCGGATCGGAACAAAAAGGATTAATTTTTCCTGTAAAGAACTTCTCAGGTACCTATCCTAACCTCTGTATGTATTGGCCGTGCCAATACATTATAATATAATTGAACAAAGTAAAATAAACAAGCCCTGAATATTATTACTAGTGATACCTACAAGAAAATCTTATATGAGTTTTTTTTAATAAAGAATATCTCCTTCCTTCTATCTCCTTCAAATAAGCGGAAAGCTTTTGTTAGAAGTGGGTACGACAATAGTGCAACGGGTGGGATTCGAACGTACGACCTTTCAGTTTTCAGTCCGCACCTTTAACCGTTGGGCTATTGCGGAGCGTTTAGCACATAATTATTAAGCTATCACTTGCGGTTATGAATATCCTACGCACAGTAGTTTTCGATACCATCAACTCACTATCATTCACTCGATATTCATATATGCTTAGTATTACGGAAAACAGTTACAATTGAGTCGCATTCGTTTTCACTGCACGCGGTATTTCAGATGGTCGCAACTTGCTTGCGACAGCAAAAAAGATTACTACGTACGCCAAGAGATGACTGAAAGATTTCGTCATATAAACGCTAATAGGTTTGTGGTCGCCAGAAATACCTCTCTATTCTTTATTAAGGAACTTAATGTTATGTTTCCATATTTTATTAACTTCACACATCAAGAATATTGTGGAGAACTCTCGCGTAAGCATTAAAACGCTAAATAAAAATAATTAAAGATAACTTGGAAAAGTTAAAGGTGCTTCCGTTTCGAACCTCAAACCCTCCAAAAAGGAGGCCACTCTTGACCACTAGGTTTAAGCATTAATGAGTATATTCTTAAACCAAGATGTTGAAACGCATAAGTACACGTTTTAACTTTATAAGAATAATTTCTTTATTTTATAAATTTTTACTATTTTTGTACGCATAAAACATTAGTAAAATTAATATTAGATAAAGTGGACAAAGGTGAAGCATACATGTAAGTTAAAAATTTCTTCCAGCTTCCCTCGAAAGTTAGCTGAAGGTGAATAGATAATATTTATGTCAAGCACAAAAGACTACAAGGTTATTTGTACTTAATAATTTACTTAATAATTAACAAGGATATTGTTACTTAATAATTCGATAGAAATAGCGACGTCTGTCTCTTACACTACAAGGGGAAAGGTGTTGTTATAACACAGTACCTAATAATATTTCGAACAATAATCAGATAAATCAATGAAATTGGTTATTGAATTCAAGTGTAACATCGGATCAGTCATTTGTTATAAGTAGAGACCGGATTATATGCATTTGCATATTCGCATATGCATTTGCATATTTTAGCCATTCTCAGCGGTAATAGCATATTTTACCTAAGATCTAGTTATGATGCATATTATCGGTACATTTACAATATTTTTCACTCACTCTGCGTTCCGCCGCCGCCGCATTGCCCCATAAACTTAAAGAAAAGTTTGAAAACATATTGAGCAATAACCCAGGTTTTCAAAGCTTGTGTCAATTTGATAGTTTCATTAATGGGACGGCAGAAATTTGAGGGAAACTATAAGTGCCATAGCACCCAAGTTCAAATTCTGCCCAGTTACCTCAATGGATATGGAGCGAACCTTTTCTACTTACAAAAATATTCTAAATGACCGTAGATACAATCTTACCACTGAAAATTTAGAAAAATATTTGATTGTTTACGTTTACACAAATTCTAAATCATTTTAATATCATATAATGTTACTTACTGTACCTATTATCGCCTATCAAAAAATAATTTACTAATTGTATGCTGATTTTGAAATAAAAAAAATGAATACTTACTTTTCTATTTTTTAGGGATTCCTAAAATTTATCATTTAATTTTGCATATTCTGCCAGTTTTCGTGCATATTTCAAGCATTTTTCATGCATATTTGCATGCATATAACAAGCTTTTTATGTTGCATATAATCCGGTCTCTAGTTATAAGCATCTTATAGGCCATTGTTGAAGATCATTGGCATTGTAATCGGCTTCTCTTTGGATTCTTTGTCGTAATCAATTAATAGTTCTTTGATAATAATTGTAAAAATTCTTTTTACAAAAACAGACTTCAAACGCCATTACAAAGTATATCAATTGTGGCTATAAAATTTAAAGAGTTCCCTCGATTTCTCCAGGATCCCTTTCCAACAAAAAAAGAGAGTCCAGGTGTCTTCGAGTAATCGGGGAATATACATAAAAAACAAAAAAAATAAAAAGATTCCGACGAATTAAGAACCTCCTCCTTTTTTGGAAGTTGGTATAATTCCTAAGCGACATCGTACCATACCGGAACGCTAAATTACTTAGCGTATTGCTTTACCGGTTTTACTAACACAGCTGAAGCTTCCCACTAGATAAAAAACCTAGTTAACAGATTATTTTCTCTACGCAAATTAACATCAGCTTCAATGCTTTTAAGGAGAACAGAAAAGCATAACTAATAAATAGAAAAAGAAACCCAAAAACAAAACCTAAAAAATGGGAACGGGCTCGTGATGCAACACATAAAAAGATAAACTAAGCCACGAAGTAGCAAGCGTTAAATCCATTTTTTGTCTGTTTTTGCCAGATTATCCGCATAACTGACCGGCCAATGAGATCTAAAAATTGAAGTGACTGTCAGAATAATGATTCGTAAGAGTTATGGTATCTACTTCAAGTATTACGAAAGAGCACTTCATCGGATGAAAGCTCTGATTTACAAAAACTTGTCTCAACCACAGTGGTGGATGGCATTATATTATCTACTGCTTTTGCCCGTGATTTCCTAGACGTTGAATTAGTCTTTCAAAAATCCTTTATTTCTTCTATAGCCTCTCATACATCCAAGTCTTCAACTGTAGCCATGCAAAATTTCAAAATCAGCAAGAAACTCTGTGTTTGAATTGTTTTTGAATCCTTACTAATATCCTTACTAATCCTTACTAATATTATAAATGTGAAAAAGTGTTTGCCTGTTGGTTTGTCCTTCAATAACGCTGCAACAGAGCTACGGATCGACGTGATTTTTTGCATGGGTATACTTGAGGACCTGGAGAGTGACATAGGCTACTTTTAATCGCGGAAAATCAAAGAGTTATAAGTGTTGTTTGATGGTTCGTTCAATCTAGGAGCAATCGAACAACAAGACTTTTCTACAAGGACTTGGGGAGTGACATAGGCTACTTTTAATCCCGGAATAAACAGAAACAGAGGGTCTACGATGAAGTCTACCACTGGAACGCCATTCCGAACCAATGGTAGATTCATTTGACTATTCAAAAGTACTTTATAAAAGTTTATTTGAATAAAAAATTGTTCTATTCTATTCTCATTTTTAAAAACCTAGCTTCACTTGGACTAAGTCATGGGCAAGAGCTAATACTGCAACACAAAACTTTTCGCGCCATTGTGTATTACATTATCTCGGCTATCAGCTGCATCTAGCATAGATGGCAGCCGTGGAAAGCTCGGCCGATAGTCAACATTATGCACAATAAATCCGCGGCTGCAGGTGCTATTGATGTAATAACGGGATTTCACTTGGTTTACAAGATAACAATGAAGTAAGACAATTTCTAAATATTTACTTTTGAATTTTCTAGCAACTTAAGTGTCGCCAATAAAGCCCAACGAAACTCGAGTTTCCATACATAGGTAGGTAGGTACTTTAGTAAAACATTTTTTTAATTTAGAAATTACATTTCGAGTTAATAATTTCTAACTTCGCAAATATAGCACGGTGAGACAATAATCAAGATTTAAAATTGTTGCGAAAAAAATAGAGGAACATAGAGCAGCATTTCCGAAGCATTTTTGTCTTTATTTTTGGAACACTTCTAGCTCGCTCATTATCTGACATATAGTTTCAAAATTACAGCAAAACTACGGTTTTACGGAAACTCGGGCTAACAGGAGATATAAAATGCAGCGTAGAAACAAGTAGGTAAAAGAAAACAAGGGGGCGTTGTGTTATTTTAATTCAAATTGGATTTGTACAAACGCTACTGAATCCTCGCTTATCCGAAATCCGATTTTTTTTTTAAAGATACCTACGTCAAATATTTCGCGAACTTATTTCGATGATACAATTAGACGGGGTTTAGCAAAATTCTTACTATGTTCTGGCTGGTATCTACGACAGAATTTTTTCTTTGCTTTATTTAGGGGTAGGAAATGTCAGCCGCCTACAAGACTTAATCAGTACTACCGGCAACGATACCTTCAACGGTTTAATAAAGCGAGGATTCAGTAGAGTTTGTACAAATCCAATTTGAATTAAAATAACACAACTCCCCCTTTTTTGCAATGTGGACAAAATAGATTAATTTAGGTATACAATCGAGTCATCGAGTCCACCGGGGATCCAAGAGCTGGCAGCTACCTGGGCCAAAGAATTATTTTGGCCATTTAAAGGGGCAATGCTGCCAGCATCTTGGGTACTATGCCGCGCTGCGGTGATATCGATGAGGTTTTAAGTTTATATTAGTTTTAATTTTAGAAATAATTATTATTAATAGTTTTAATTTTAGAAATAGTTTTGTTATAATTAAAACAAGATTTTACATAGGTTTACCATTATTTATAATGAACTGATAAACTCACCTCTGGGACTGTAAGTTTCACAAATTACAGCGTACAACACCAAAATGAAGACACTATTGAGGAAAACTGAATGCCATAACACTGCCATTGTCAGATAGCACCACAAACTTTTAGTTTACGTTCATCACACAGTAATCTAGCACAAAAGTTCGAGTTCTCAATCACTTATTAGGCTTTTAAATTTTCTTTACGTTGCCTGAAAAGTTTCGCTAATTTATAATTTACGTGATGTCACAACTTTCAAAGTTTTCAAGAACATTTTTTTTTTAAATACCTACGTCAAATATTTCGCGGACTTATATCGAAGACACTTTTTTACTGAAGTTTCGAAAATAATGAAGGCTAGGAATTCTAAGTTTTCCCTGAGGTTGAACTTCAATACATGAGACAATTTTGCGGACTTTTTACTTTACTCGCTGTTTTTTTTTTGAGATTTTCTTGTTGGAAAACTTGAACTATTTTTTGTAAATTATTTACAAAAATCTGCTTTTCAGGTGTAGACTTTTTGCTTAATAAATTCTCTATAAAAAATAATCGTTCTCACACAATCACTTGGTTTTTTTTTTCGACTTATTCTGTAGTGATGTGCCGATATAGGCATAAGTGCCGAAGGAATATAATTTATGCTTTTAATTTCAGGGTTTTTTTTTTTAGTTTTACGTCCGCAATGTCCGGTGTCCGAATAAGAAATGGCAGGAAAAAAGGCGCGCGCGCACCATTGTTGTTATTGGCTAACGAGTTTGTTTTTACTTTTTTCCGCGACGCCGGCGCCTATATCCCCACTGGGAAATCTGTAGCCTAATCACGAACTTTTTTAACTTTCGAATAGTAAAGGTGAAGTTAACGTCAAAACGCAGTTTTGTATGAAAACGCACGTAACGCGCTAAAATCGGTAGCACGAAGCAACTGCAACTACGTAAAGTTAAACTTGACGCAGCTGTGACGTCACTCTCCGGTTTCGTCACGTTTTTCTCGAAGAAATTCAAAAATCGGTAGCACAAACCTTTTTTTGACGTTTGGTTTCGAGAATTACGAAAGCTGGCTATCGAGAATTACCGAATTATAGCTCACTGAACTTTTTGAAGTGAGTGAACTTACGTCGTCATCAAATGTGTTGTTTTTGCGGATTTTTCTTACTAAAAACGTTTTAAAATAATGTTGCGTGTGTCTAGGAATCACTTCAAAAATGATTCAAGACTATAAGACGAACAAGAAATAATGAAAGAATATAAATGCCTACACCTATAGTCTAGGCAAGACGGATATTCAATTCATCGACGTCTGCGACTTAAAACTAAAAGTTTTGATCCAGTCAAAGAATAAGTGTAGGATTGTAACAAAGCAAGTAAGTACCTAATAAACAAAATAATATTATTAATAATATTATAACTTCATACGTGTTAGCATTTTAGTACCTAAACCTATAACATTTAATATCATTAATATATCATCTTAAATAGTCAATGCTTATGTAAAGATATATTATATTTACTATCATTTTCAATACACACAAGTTTTAACAAAAATAAGAAAATAAACTCAAATCAAATTTGCCGCGTAAAATTTGCCGCGTTTGATTTTTATGTAGGACCAATGGGCAAATAAATGGGCGAATGGCAATGACAAAGACAATTGACAATTGAAAACTTATTGTAACGTAAACAAGTGTTGAGTAAATAAAATTATGTGTTGTTAAAACTTAGATTTACAGTTTATTTAGGACAAAAGTGTTTCGGAGTGCTAAGATACAAGAAAGAGTTGTTGCATTGCAGCCTTAAAACTTGCTCAAAGAATGATACCTAATATCTAAGGAATTAGTTATTTCGAGTGTTTTTCTCTATGAGGATATTATGAGGTTTTTTTTTATGTTAAATAAACATAGCACCTTTGTAATTTCGTCATGAAATTAAGTAGGTACCTACATCAATCAGTGAACAATATAATATGTGTACCTACATTGCCATTTTGAGGTTAGAAGTTAGATGCATTGCAAGTGTTACGTCTTAGTATACCTACTAAGTTTATTGAGCATAACTATAACTATTGATTCCATATTGCCCCCTAAACAGACTAATAACTATTTCCATTCAAACTAATAATACATTAATTGAACAATTGAATAATTAAAAACTTGACTGGACATACCTACTTAAAATACTTAAGTACCTAATTTACATTTTAATATTTCAGATGGAGAAAGGTTTTGTAAACTTCAATAAATACAAAATGAACTTTCAACAAAAGACCACTAACTCAACCATACCTATACCATCATCATAAAGCAAAAATAATAATATAATATATAATTATCAAGAATGTGATAAGCACAACTAACCAACTAGCTAGTCTCAATCTAGAAGCAGAAAGTTATTATTTCATGGCCCATAGGTATGTACATAAAATTCCTGGAAGATTGTTTTTGAATCATCGTAGGTGTTCATTATCTTCATCAAACAAATCACAATGCATTCGCTGTGTATATAGGCCTCTTTTGGATAGCACCAATGTTGCTTAATAGTTACTAAGTATGTATTGTATAAATTTCATTTCATATACCTAATATAAATTCTATTTATTCAAATGCTTTTTTTTAATAAATTACTTATAATTACTACTTCCATGTCATTTTGATTTGTTTCAGTAGTTAAGTTCAGTTAGATATTAGTTAGGTGTGAAAGGGTCACAGGGAGAGTTATTTTCATATTTATAATACCTATTACTGAAAAATATTTTATTTTCAGATTGACCATGATGCATCATGAATATAGGAATGCATTACAAAAGCCATCCGGGCTTGAGCGCAGACTGAACTTCAAATTTATGAAGACCCGGCAAGGAATTCAATTGAATCAAATCATTGCTAATTTAATATTTTATATTAGGAAGTTTCATATCATGTTGAAGTAGCTTTTTGTGGATAAATGATACCTATTGTTATAGTTAAGACATATTAGAATAATAATATAAAATAAAACCAAGAATAGAAAAATTGCTTTTATTACACTTAGTTTTAAATAAAAATAGGGTTTTTTCTTATAGAATTCTCAAAAAGCCCTGAAGGTCCTAAGTAGTAGGTACACATAGAAAGTCTTGACTTATAGTAGCATTCTTGCCAAAGCTTAAATGGGCACTTTTGATTGGAGACCAAGGTCTAGGTTTAGGTAGGTCGTGTTAATTGTGGTGGTAGCCTTCAGACTAGGTCCATGACTCACTGGGGTCATACTGGGGTATAGTGTGTTCCACTCTTGATCATCTAGAAACAAAAATATTAGGTTATCTAAAGTTTTTATACTAAAAAAATATATATTGGGGTTAATTGATGCCTCTCTTAGGTAGGTACATTACTTTAAAGTACAACTTGATTAGGTGCTGCCTTTCAATATTTTTCAATCACATCAAATAAAGGTATCTATCTACTTATGATTATATCAATGATAAATTATGGTTTATAAGTATGACTATAATTTCATTAATAGTATTTTAGGTTTTAACCCAACTAGTCTTTTACCTATATCAACCTAGCCAGCGCAAAAACAAACACCCGTGGGTCGCGACGCGATCGTCGGCGGACAGCCTATAGGATGTCTAATATTATGTATTCCAACGTTTATTCAACATAACATAGGTTCATTTTAAGATTTTAATTGGATAGAATATTATATTTGATACTTACATTATCCATAAAATAGACCATTGGTATTGCATATTCTTGATGGTAAGTTTGCCTCAGCGCCTGGCTTTACAACAGACAGGCGACCTCAGGAAAACACTAATAAAGCTGCTATTGTATAATATTTATATATATAACGGACACAATTTAAAAATGACGACTAATTAATAAATTAAAATACCTACATAGGTACTTATTTAATGATTTAAAGATAATGGATTATGGAATGTTAGGTTAGACATAATTTTATAAACATGACAGTTCAAAAACATAGGTAGGTACGTTAAAAATACAAATTCAAATTATTTAAATTAAATTCGGTTTTATTGGCTATTTTATTAAAAATCATACATAAAAAGATAAAAATATTAATAATTTAGCTAAAAATATAATTATTATGATGTAGTGTTTGAAAATTTTCGAAATTATTTTTCTATATACGAAATTATACAATTATACAAGTATTTAATTTTTGAACGTGCAGCAGACTGCGTTAAGTAATCGTATCGAGTAACGAGAGTTAATTTTAATGATTCGTGCTACCAAAATTCTGCGTTATCGTATCGTCATCGTCACTCGATACGATAACGTAACGCGGAATTCAAAAAGTTCGTGATTAGGCTACTGGTCGCGCTCGGAGGCAGATGGTGCTACCAACCTTTGGTCTAAAAATTCAACATAAAATAATTCAAATTAATTTTTTCAAGACGTAATACAAGACGTAATATATGTATTTTGTCAGTTGGTTCACTGAATGACCGGATGACTTAGCATAGCAACACAATACAAAGGTGGTCTTTGGGACAAATGGTGGAACAAAGTAGACTCTACCAGGCAACTGTACATAAAGATAAACAAGAAGTACAAAAAAAGATTTTCACATAGTCTAGAGCTCGGTGCTCGTTTACATAACTGTTAAATACTAACATGGTAACAAGTGAGCGCAAAAAATGAGATTGGTTGGCTTTCGTTTAAAAAAAAACTTAATAATATGAACCATTAATTTCATAAATATGATAATGTCGATTGTTTGACTTATGAAGAACTAATCAAAATGTTTTTAATCGCTGCCCATAGAGAGTGAAATGATTACGGGCGCGTAGCGCGGAGTGTTTAATGTATTGCAGTTGTTATGAGACTGCGTTCAGATAAACATGACAAGGTCGTTTGACTTAATTATGTAAATCACAAAATACCTTTCATGCCAGAGTCTAATCTGGTAGTGATCGAATATAGAAACAGTCACTGATCTTGTGATACAGCATATTTAACCTCATTTAGCACATTTGGCATATTTTATTTCCAAAACACACTTTTGACTTTAACAGTTCAAAGCAGGGCGAAGTCTCTACTAAATGCGAAACTACAGTAGTTCAACAGTCAAGGGTAAAATCCGAAAGGTTGACGGTACAAACCACACCTACTATTGTTAGTAAGTTATTTAATAAAATGGGGATAAAAGAAAATCCCGAAAAGGTTGGTGATCCCTATATTTTATAGAGAGTGAATCGAGTGAACAGCTGTGTTTAAGTCTAAATGGAACGCACTTTGGTAAACATCCATCAATTGTCTCTATCAATCTTGGTCCTCTTGGGTTTAAACATAGGAAAGTTAGCCTTCTGGGTGTAAAAGCAAAATTAAATGTCAAGTAGGTATGTTTATTTATATCAATAAGAGATAATGCAAGTAAGTGCAATAATTTTAATCGAAACTAATATTATAAATGCGAAAGTAACTCTGTCTGCCTGTTTATTACGCTTTCACGCCTAATTTTGATGGCATTTGATACTGTTACAAAAATTAAACGTGAAGGGGTAAAATAGGGGTTGATAATTTTGGCAATTTTATACCATAACTTTCATCAAACCTGGACCAATTTTAATAACTCTTTCTTTAATAGAAAGTGCGTATCATCGGATAAGTTTTTTTCAATTTTGGTGAAGATCTAATAAATATTGCTGGAAATAGAAAACACGACTCCTCACGAATAGCAGCAAGTCACTCGCATAAGATTTAACGATTTTAATACTTTTGAGAATTTCAAAAACCAAATCAACGTGGACAAAGTCGGGTGCATCACCTAGTACAATTAATATAAGTTACGATGGTGTTATTACATAGGCGACAGGCGTCTGCCGAACAGATGCCAACAGTTGGACATTAAATGATCTTCACTGAATCTTGTACAGCTCCAAGCCACCCATACCGAAATCTACAAATCGGATCAGAAATGTTTCTACCAGGAAAGAAGGATGCATAAGTTTTAATTAGTACTAGCTTTAACCCGCGGCTTCGCTCACGTTAGGTTTGATTTTTTAATCCCTTATTTAACCCTCTTGGGGTTGAAATTTTCCAAAATCCTTTCTTAGCGGATGTCTACGTCCTAACAGCTACCTGTATACCAAATTTCAGCTCGATCGGTCCAGTGGTTAGAGCTGTGCGTTGATAGATCAGTCAGTCAGTCAGTCAATCAGTCAGTCAGTCAGTCAGTCAATCAGTCAGTCAGTCAGTCACCTTTGCCTTTTATATATTTAGATTAGACTACTTAGCGCTAGCGGTTAGCGACATCTTTCGTATACACCACGAAACATCTTACTTTGAGGAACGCCATCTAGTGGGTACTAGATGTACTTTATCATAAATCATAGATGGATCAATACTTAAGTTTGACTTAAGTGTCAAGTTAGTTCTTCAAGCCACCGCTAGTGCATGTTTAATTGACGCCCCTGTTGGCCATTGTACTTGCCCATTTGAACACTCAATCAGCAGTCTGTTTCGTTCTTACATTCATTAAAATCCAATGAGTAAGTGCGACGGAGCATATCGGTAGATTCAATGCAACTTGAAGTCTTGAAATGAACTTATGATGTCAGACGTCAGTTGCAAACGAAATACCATCGTGGTGAGTTATTCGAGTCAAATATTTCGCAATTTTACAAAGTTTACGCGTGTTAAGTAAATCAAAAATAGTTCAAAAAAGTGTCAATATTAGTTCGAAAGTGATGTGTTTGTTATTTTAAGTTGTTTGTCGATAGTTGTTCAAGTGTTTCGTAGTGATGTCAGTCATCTTGCAGCTAACGGGATTCCGGTATTGAACTTTTGTCTGAATTTTGAGACACACCTAGATGTAGGCTGTTATGCGGAAGGAGCCGGATGTCAAGCCATGCGTAAATTTTGATTATTTACTTCACTTAACGGTAAGTTCTAGTTACTGAACTTTTCATAGTAAGTAAGACTTAATAACTTTAAGTTATGTATTATACCTACAGTTTATTTATTTACTGTGTTATGTGTGCGGAACAGGTAGTCTGTCTATAGTGTCTATTTTTGTTTTGACCTCGCTGGATCATTTTTTTTACCACTTTTATAGTTTTTATTTTAAACATATAATACAGGTTTAGTTTTACTGTAAATAATAAAATAATTAAATATGAATAATTAATTCCTCTTTTGTATACTTAGTCATGTTAAACTGTTAATGAATTTGTAAAACTAATGTTACTTATTAGCAGCGACATTTTTATAAACTACTATTAATTATGTCACTGCTTATTAGGTTTTCCAATTTCCCTTATTAATATTATTTGATAATACGAAAGCTATTACTTAAAGCTAACTTAAAATTTTACCTATCATATCGCTCAAATAAATCCTATATAGTTCTAAATTCTAATGACTAAAGTACCTCTGCCTACCTTCTTACCTAATCAGTACTAATCTATACTGTGGCTTAGCTGAGAATACTTAAAATACCGCCTATGTAGGTAAGACGTTTATGTAAGACGCGTTTCCTTTGTGAATTCCCTTTGCCTACAGCTAGCTAATCATGGTAGCATTTTGCATAAATTTTAGGTAAATTAGATGCCTACCTAAGCTGGTAAATTAAACTTGTACCTACCTACTTATTAAAAACTTTGTAACTAGATATCGTACATATCGTACCTATTATAAAAATTAATTAACCGATTTAGGTATCTAATCTTTTGTTTATTTGTTACCGAGCAACGCACAAAAATAACGTTAAAGCACAAAAATAACTGGGCCCATAACCTACTTAATTCATTAAAAAGTTTCGCATTTCGGAAGCTTGCAATCAAGTTTTCGAAACGAAAGCGTCTTAGGTTTGACAAAATTCCCCTTATTTTCGCAAAAACCTTCAAAAAGAAATAGAAAGTGGGCAGATCCTACATTCTACCTGGAATAGTATCATGTATCTCGCAACATTATTCTATTGTGCTACCTATATTTACTTTAAACACTGAAAGGTAGGCTAGGTAGGTAGGTAATGTTTCCAATTTCAACTCTTGACAGATACCAATTAACCTAAGTTGTACCTAATTACCTACCTAGGCAAGTACCTAATCCTACTTTAGACGTTTCAAAAGAGCTTTAACAAGGGCAGCTATAGGTCTAATCATTTAGATCAACACAACATTGCCCATTACTTGCAAAGTAAGAATCCCTACTAATCCCTACTAATATTATAAATGCGAAAGTGTGTTTGTTGGTTTGTTGGTTTGTTGGTTTGTTGGTTTGTCCTTCAATCCCGCTGCAACAGAGCTTCGGATCGACGTAATTTTTTACATGTGTGTAGTTGAGAACCTGGAGAGTGACATAGGCTATTTTTTATCCCGGAAAATCAAAGAGTTCTAGCGGGATGATAAAAAACTAAATGTACGCGGACGAAGTCGCGGGTATCAGCTAGTAATTTAATATAAAGTTTAAAATGCAGAACGCTTAAGATCAAAACGTGTCATAACGTCAAATCGACGCAAGGTCGATGGAGCAATACAAGCGAGATAATCATAAGAGGTACTTATTCATCAAGATACGGTCGTTCTCACGCGACAAGGCTTCTGCTGTCCCTAAGTTACTTGAGATAGCCACAAACTCGCAAATAAATACTTTGATAAATAGTTCTCACTATATCCCCTTATCTTATCATAAACTTAAGGTTAGAAACAGCCTTTACTTTCGGAATGCATTTTGCTATAATCATACCTGTAAAAGTTTCGGCATGAATTACGAGCATCGTGCCTTGTAGAAACCGATTAGTCATCTGTAACGTTCCCCCTATTACTAAAGAATATATTAGCCAACAGTCTTGCTCTGAACGCGAGGCACCAGTTATGTAGGTAGCTACCTACCTTTAAGAATTGCTAAATGTTTTACCTATTGATTTTTGAAGCGATAACCGCAGAATTTTTTATTGGATCTTCTTGGCAGGGAAGGCATCACATACCAGCGGCAGCGGCAGATTCATTTATTTTGACTCATCATTTATTTCTCTACTAAACTAAGGTGATGGTATTTAAGATACCATCAACTTAGTTCTTTCGCAAGTCTAGGGAATATCCCTATAGAACTGTGTCTATGGTGTCTAATGGCTCGCTTGAGATCGTCCGTTCACATTGTGGGGGAGGGTCTTCCCCTTTTTATGATTTGTCGGAGGGGGAGGGTCTGTGAGTACACCCTAACGTTTATAGGTTCTTCCTTTAACTGGTACCTTTCACAGGTTGATACAAGAGAATAAAAATAAATAAAAAAATAAGTATTTAATGTGTAAACAGGCTTCCGAGTTCCGCTTGGAAAGGTCGTCATTGAAATTCTGCAGTGGTTGCTCACATCCTGGCTCTACCTAAGACGTCAACCTCATGACCTAGATTACTCTATAACAGCTAAAAGTTGCTCGCACTTCACTTTCGAAAGCCACTGATTAAATGAAAATTTTAAGCTTTTTTTTATTTTAAAAAACTAAACTTTTATCGCGTGGAAATTAGATTTCTAAAAACCCCACGGGAAGGATCCAGGATGAAAAGTACCTTAGTGTTAAGCCCTCAAATAAATAAAACATTTAGTTGAATCGCTGCCGACTAATATCTGACCTGATAACCCAACAAAAAACACACTTTCGCATTATTAATTTATAATATTAATGAGGAGTAGCCATGCTGAACATGAGTAATATTCGATTCTCCCTAAAAAAAAGCATGCAAGCTTATGTTAATAGTGCAGTAGCTGGCAATTGAACCTTCGACTTATCAGTTTTTAGACCGCACTCTGCACCATAACAATTGTGCTATTGAGGCTTATTTAAATAAACTCTTTTGGAAATCAAAGGCAAGGTTCCATCCGACGTGATCTGTTGGTATAATGAATCTGCTACGGTTTCGGAATGTTCCCAGAAATTATTATTAGTAAGATTTGCGAAAAATGCTAGGCATACAAAAACAATAGCGCATGCAAAGTACTTATCAATAGGAACCTAGAAGCCTCTTCATGAAACATTACTCATCAACATCAAGAATAGTTTCTAACAGTCTTTTATTAATACTCTTCAAGGATCATGAAGGCAACTATTAGTTAAAGTGGTGAAAGCAGCCGACCTTGTGACATGCGCTGAGTTCTGCGTTGACATTCAAAAGCTGGCTATGCAACTTGTACATAAATTACCATTCTCTGCTTGCATTTTAGCTTCGAGCTTTGTGCATTGTTCTATTATGATAAATCTGATCGAAATGTTCTTAAAATTAAAAAATCTGAATCCATAGCTATGGAGCGACTTTTATTTTTTCACTAAGTTGTAGTATAACTGTGTGATCACCACGGGATGGTACCCAGCGTCTATCCAGCTAAAAAGCAGTTTTTAACATGATTATGTTACCTACATAGTATACCTACTGATGCTTTAAAAAAACCGGATGCAAGCATAATAAATTGAAATACCTTGAACTTTTTGAATAATCTCAACAGGATCAGTAATAACGAAAACGACTTCGGAATTTTGATGAATAAAGTTAATCGATTTAGGTACCTACGGAATGAGGAAAACTTCTATGAGCTTGGAAGTTGCAATAAATGCAATATTCTGTGTGTACGATATGAACCAGTCCAAACATTATATTATGCATAAAAACTATAAAATACGAGTATCTATGCACAAATATACCTAATAATATAGGATAGGACACTCTCTTACCCGAAATATTATCCACTCGCTACCGAGTAGGTAGGTTCAGGTGTCTTTCTATATCAATGAGCTGAAAAAAAATTATAGATGACGCATTACTGATTACTTCGTCAGCGTGGATTTCGTTTTTAAAAACCCGCGGGAACTCTGATTTTCCAGGATAAAAAGTAGTCACTCTCCATGTGCTCAAAGTAGACGCATGCAAAAAATCACATAAATCGATTGCAACGAGATTGAAGGACAAACCAACAAACAAACACATTCGCATTTATAATATTGATAGGATATTAGTAGGATAGTAGGATTAATTTATAGTTGATTCTGTGGAGAGTAACTTCATAATAAATTGTAGACTCAAGAGTTCATGTTTAATTTTACGCTATTAACAGAACAGTCTGCGATTCATTCATTCTTCGTCTTTGGTCTATCAGTAATAAATAAATCAAAGTTGCGAAATTTTCTGAATTAACATTTTTCTGAATCAACATTCTTGAAACACCTAGTCTACTTCTTATCCAAAACGATCACCTAATCCCACAGATTTAGAGTACATACTAATCCTTTCACATGATGTTATAAATTGCTTATGAAGGTTTATAAATACATAATACCTACTTATCTACTAGATAAGTTGTTTCAAAAAGGATTATGTTAGTTCAGAAAAGTCTCATTGTTCCATCTCCCAGTATTACAATAACAAAAGTCGCAAGTTATTATTATTAGAATAACAAAAAGGAAGCAACAAAGTTAGACCAGATTTCTATTGCCCAGTCTCGTCACTTACAAATGGCTTAGGTCATACGACACCTCTGTCCGTTCATTTAAAACAATACCCACAAGTTTCACTTTCATTTTAAATGTCAAACGGAAAACAATATGAGAAAGGTACACCCTACCATCTACTTAGCTCATTACGTATCTAGCTTATTATGAACATGATAAAGACTATAATTGTGAAACTTAAAGTTTATTATCAAAACTTGTTGCTGACTGCACATAACAAAGACGTAATGTAGGTATCCGAAAAGGAGTTACGCATTATTGAAGTGCCTTACCGCTCATTAAAATGCTTCAATCATAATAATATAATTATTATAAAGTCTGAAGCTATTTATGTAATTCTAGGTATTGGTATCTAACTAACTTCTTGCTGTAACCTCGTCAATACCATTCTGCATTGCAACTGTTGAGTTTCTTGAAAGCTCTTCTCAGTATAATCTGCTTTCCGTAACGAGTGGTAGAGTTTTGAATTATCATAAGAGCCATTTTACCTTTTAGGAGGCTTTGGTAGTGGCTATAGTTACCGTTAGAGACGCAAGAAAACTTTTATCAAATAAACTTTTGAAAATGTTTTTGAATCGTTAAGTGAATCTGCCACTGTTTCGGAATGGGTCCTACCGAAAAGAACCAATAAGAAATTCAGTCTATTTCAAGTACTTAATATGCCTGTTTTCACCAACCTTACCTAAATCATCGCCTAAGAAGGAGCCTCTTTACTTATATCCCTTGCGCAAGATGTCATTTTCAACTTGAGGTATTCCTTATAAGTTCGTAAAAGCCAAATTGACAAAAAGTGTCAACTAACTTCAGTTAGGTTTTTGACGAGTTCCCTAGCGCAGTGGTGAACGCTGTGGTTTTATAACTGGGAGGTCTCGGATTCGATTTCCGGCGGGGGATTTGGAAATTTATAATTTCAGAATTGTTTCTGGTCAGGTCTGGTCTGGTGGGAGGCTTTGACCGTGGCTAGTTACCACCCTGCCGTCAAAGACGTGCCGACAAGCGATTAGCGTTCCGTGTAGAAACAGATTAGGGGTATGGGTTGAATTTACACTGCCGTATCCCTTCCAAGTTAACCTGCTACCATCTGAGACGGCATTGTCACTTACTAGGACTATCTTGTCATTGAAAAGAAAAATAAAAAGTATCCCGTAAAAGTTAGGGAACATTACGCGTTGGTGCAGAAAACGGACATAAAAAAATTATTTAAATAAATATTTTCTTTCGGTCTACGCATGCTGACGAAGCCGCTGGCATCTGCAAGTCACGTTTAAACAGCAATGTATTAAAAGCTAAGAAATGCCTACAGAGAAAATATTCGAGTAAATGAAATTAAAGGAATGTCACGTAATCATTGGTCGGTAGCTGGCTGGTACGCATTATACCTACCTACCTAAGGAACAATGTAATCCATTTCTAAATCGATCGCGTAACAAACAGATCTTAGTTTTGCTTCCATTGCTCAATGCCTAGTGTTGAATTGTTCATGTAATTAGATTACATACATTTCAATTGAAGCAGTAGGTACCTACTTGTGCAAGTTGCATTGATAAGAAATTACTTAAACACAGAATTCTCAGGCACATTATGGAAGAGAAGTCAGAGTTCTCAAAAGAGAAAATTATTCATTTAGGCACAGGTCTCGGTCTTGCGCCGCCTGCATCCAGCGGCTCTCTGCGACTTGTTTGATGTCATCGGTCCAACTAGTGGGGGGTCTGCCAACACTGCGCTTCCCGGTGCGTGGTCGCCACTCCAATATCTTGCTACCCCATTGACCACCAGCTCGTCGAACTATGAGCCTCGCCCATTTCCACTTCAGTTTCGCGACTCGCTGAGCTATGTCGGTGACTTTGGTTCTCCTACGGATCTCCTCATTTCTGATTTGATCTCGCGTCTTGGGTTTGATCTGAGTAGGATCACTCAGCGGGCGATGGAGCTATGCTCGGAGTATCCATGCGAGAAAAAGAGCGTTATATATTATTATATTTATTTAATAATATTTAATTAATTCAACAAGAAACCAGTATTGCAAAAGGCAGTAGGCACTATTAATTAATTACCCACTTGCAAGATTAAAGCGAGTCAGAAGCATGTTAACAAATGGGTAACCCGCTTCACAGCATTGTATGCATTGCTATGCGTTAGATGCATAGCATAATCTAGATTTTGATGTTAAGAGTCTTTGGTACTACAACTTCTATCTTTAACCTCGCCATTTTATTCTTATTATTTCCATACTTTTCAAGGACTTACAGGGAGTTTTCCAAATCCTTTCATAATCCGAGGCTTCATCGCGAAAGGAGTAATTCTATGATGTGTAAGCAATGATATTACTTATATACCTACCTATCTTCTGTTTTAATTAATTAATAATAACTGTTCGTTAGTCTGGCTAAAACTCAAAAACGGCTTGACCGATTTCAATTATTTTGAACTGCTGGAAAATCGAGAACATCGAAAACGATAATTTTATGTAGGAATCATTACTTTTAATGGTGGGGGTGAAGCTGCGGGTAAAAGCTAGTTGGTTATAAATAACTTTATAAATAGGTACAATTAGTTATTTATCAGAACTTTTCAAGTAATGTCGACAACTAAATGTTGCACGAAATTATAGATTGTCCAATTCTTTATTTTCTTTTTGGCAGATCAAGAAATTTTGACTTTAGTGACGCCTTCACACGTTACCGATTCGATTTGAAGTAATAATCGATTTTATTTAAGAAGAACTTTCAATCGATTTAATGAAATACTTTTTAATTTTGATTTAACGTACTTATATTTTATTATATATTTTTAATCACTTAGATAAATTAATTTGACTTACGTTTGCGGTACAGACAAACAGAAAAAAATAATAAGTTGATTTGGGTTCTTTATCGATAATAATAATAATTAAGGTTTTCTTTCAAAATATGTTTAACTAGCGACCTGCCCCGACTTCGTCTGGGTTGAAATATTAAATATTTGTTTTTACGGGGCTGCGATCGCACAGAGCTTCTTATAGGAAACGATTGTTAATAAGATCACCACAGGAATCACAGGAATCTTCCGCGCCGATACCTGCCACCGTGCCCCGCCGCACCGGCTGGCACCATTTTATTATTTTATCACGCGGAAATATTCATTTTCTGATAACTCCGATATTAATTTAAATTGTATAGTGTATATAAATCAGATCAAGTTATTTATACCTTTGCCTTAATCCTTACCTAAATAAATGATTTCTCAAGCAAGGCAGTTTAAATACCTGTAAATTACTTTTTAGTTTATTAAAATCGGACATTCCATTCGAAACATATTACGAGTTTAATAAAATTGCTCAGTGAAATGTTTTTAAAAATTACGCGTTGATGTCAGTTGTCCTGCATTTACTGTACGTTTATGCCAAAATGTTTAAAAAATAAATGTCCAGCCGTGCGAAGCCAGGACGAGCCGCTAGTATTTAATAATTTTACTTGTTTCATTTGTATACCCAATTACGTAGCTAGTTTGTTAAATAAATAAGTAGGTAGGTATGTGATTTTCCAAGTATATTTGCTCATAACTCTTGATTTAAACTTGGTTTAGACGTTATTAACCACGCGTTTTGAAGTTAACTCACTTCACTAACGCGTGCATAGTTACATTTTAAGGCAGCCGTCAAAAAATAAATAAATGAAAAGAAAAATTTCTTTACTCTTGGTTTGAACTTAAATTCCAAGATTTCAACTTAATTCCTTGCAAATATTCAATATTGGAGTCATAGTTACTATTTTTATTTCCTTTTTTTATTAAATTTACAGAAACAATACTTACACAAAGTCAAATTATTTTTATCATAATCGTGAATGATTTATCGTCTTTCAAGAACTGTGTTATACTCTGTGGTTGTTTGTTATGCACAGGGCACTTCACTAAACGTCAATAAAGTACGACATTATTTTAGTACATTATTCCGAAAACAAAAAAGCGGTAATTTATAGGCGTAGGGTATTTGGCAGATGCCAAAAAGAAAATAAAGGCTTGGACAACGTATAGAGACGTAACAAACCATTACACAAGCTTGGACAGACATACACATACTTTAACTAGCTTTTGCCCGCAGCTTCGCTCACGTTTTTCAAACCCCTATGAAATGAAATGAAATGAATGAAATGAAATGAAATGAAAATTTATTTATAAGATAAAGTCAGTTACAAATGTATCAGGAGTCCCGATTTAAGTTATAGATAACCTGTATCCCGGGAAACCTGCTCTTCCTCCGTCGTTTATGTAGATATGTATGTGTGTGTGTGTGTGTGTGTGTGTGTGTGTGTGTGTGTGTGTGTGTGTGTGTGTGTGTGTGTGTGTGTGTGTGTGTGTGTGTGTGTGTGTGTGCGCGTGTGTGTGTGTGTGTCCGTAGGTGTACTGATTAAGAGTACTGATTAAGAGTAGAGTAGATTGATGATAGGTACTACTTTGGGTTAAATTATAAAAATAGAAATGGAAATTAAAAGGAAGCAATTAGGTTTGCAATTGTAAAAGTTTTTCTGTTTCGTTGTAGTTTAAACCGCCTATTTTACCGCCTTATTAGTTTGATTTTCAAAAATTCTTTCTTAGCAGATGCCTATGTCATAATAGCTATCTGTATGCTTTTCAGCCCGATCCGTTTAGCGGTTAGAGCTGTGCGTTAATTTGATAGATCAGTCAATCAGTCAGTCATCTTTTCCTTTTATATATTTATTAGATTAAATTATATAAGAATGTGACGTAGTAGTCACAAATCACGGCCGGCGCGCATGAATCACAGCGCGCGCGCCGCGCCGTGAGCCGAGTCCGCCCGACGAGCGCCGCCGCCATGCCGATACCGCCGGACCGCGGGCTATAAAAGCCCGTCGCCGAGCTCCCAGCGGCAGTTCGCCAGTGGCTCTCGCCAGCAGGTGTCGGCTTGATCTCCTCGGGAAGACGCCTGCCACGAGACCACTGACGGGCCGCAGGGAAGCGGCTGCCCGCGCTCCGGCTATACGCCCGGCCCGGCCAGCATCGCCGACCGACCGTCCGCGCCCCGCGTTTCCCCCCCGCGGAAGCCCCGTTCCGTGCGCGATACAAACGCGCACCCGCTCGAAGTGTGATATTATTATGATGTAGTATGTAAGCAATCTAGTGTGTTAATAAACTAATCAAAAGTTAGTCGTGTTTCCTTTGTTTCCGCCCCGATCATGAACGTGGTGAGGTCCCTCTGACCTTACCACGTTACAAGATAACATTAGTTTAGTTTAAACGAGCCTCCTTTAAGAGTGGGGCTCCTAAAATGCTATAACATTAACACGTCACGTCGAAACTAACTTTACTACACGTCTCTTATGACAAGTCAAGTCAAGACTCTGCCATACCTGTAGATGGGATGTAATGCCTCACATGAAATGCCATAGCGTGTAGAACTAGATCCGTTACGCAATACGTATAGAGTACGTGAGTCGAGATGTCGACGTCGAGGTAAGTTTTTACGCCTCAGTCAAAGGGTTACGTATAATGCGACATTACTGTGGTTTTAGTGAGAAGGTAATTTCATAAACCATAAAAAACATGTATTGCAACTATTTTCCTTACCAGCAAGCTCCAGTTTTCATACAAACTTAGTTTTTAGAAAATACCTACATATCTGGGGCCCAAGTCTGCTATTACAATTGTAGTTCAATTGTCCATCAATGACATCCCAATTGCTACTTTTAGCAATTTTAGTAGTCTACTAATTCAATGGCGTCACAATTGTTTTCCGATGGTTTGCCACTGACACTTTTAAGTCGGTTAAAAACATAAATTGATAGCGTATAACGTTTTTGATAACGATAAACTCGTTTCGGCGAACGCTTTTTTAGCTAATGGCAATACCGAGGATCATTGAATTACAATCCAATTACAAGAACATAGAACGACCATTGTGAATTTAGTAGACTACGAAATTTTGGACCAATGATAATAATTAATTGTAATGGCATTGCGGTTCACTGACAATGACATGTAAAATATCAGACTCGGGGCCCTGATTGATATTCAACTTTTTTGCTCAAGTAATGCACGTAATATTTATTTATTATAGGTTAGAAATTGGCGAGTATTGTTGTGAAAAAATAATAACCGGTCAAACATTCTCTGAAAATTTCAACTCTCTACCTATTTCGGATTATGAGATACAAGTTACAACCCACTGACAGATAGACGGACGCACGGACGGACGGACGGATGGACGGACGGACAGCAGAAGCTGTATCCTGCTACTCTCAAAGACACGTCTGATTTCGTCAGTCCACTTAATGGCGGTGGTGGGTCTGCCAACTCTAGCACCTTGGGACCCCAAACACCACCGGCTCTGGTGTCTGTTAAGACACTAAAATGTTAGTCAATAATAACAATCCGTACACCAAAATTCATAAGTCAGTCAATTCATAAGTCAGTCAACCAGTTATCGACTTGGACAAGCGTAGCTTGCCTAGCTCAGTCGCACAAATATAGCTTAGTATATGTCTCTCGCTCTACTTGTCTAGGCTAATTGATATTAGGTTTATGGATCAAAATATAACAATCTGCCAATGATCTCAAAATGGCGTGACAGAATGTTTCATGCACTAGCTAAACTGTTCACTGTCATACTTTACTAGAGCGTATAATCTTTGGGGCAGTTCTTGTAGAGCTATGTAATTAGAGCAAATGTGGCTAATGGTAGGCATGTTCGACATATTTTTGTAGGGTGGCCTTGAATTGTTGGTAATTACTGAGACTGTCCTCATTATAAACAACATTTTTAGAATTTAAAGCCTCTTTGAATATGTAATAGCCTTAATTATATTTTTAAATATGTAGGTACTTAATATATTCATGTAGAAGTACACACATTTTAACATAATGATTATGTATTTACATATACATAATGTGTAATCTTAACAATATATAAAACGACATTTTAAGCTCCTAAATGGGGGGATGTAATAGTGTGAATTTAAGGGATTCTATTGTTTTAATGTTTAGCGAACACGTAAATATTTCATTTGATTCTTATTTACTTCCTTCTCTTATATTTACATTAAAAATAGCTAGACTGAAATGTAATAACAGATATAAGAATACATAATTATATTATATTGTAAAAATATGAATATGTATGTGCATTCTTACGACATCGACAGTATCAAATCCTAAACACAAGGCTAGAAACTATTTTATTAAAATAAATGCTGTTATTTTATGAATATTAAGTTTCCAACTACACATTTAATTTTTATTTTCTTGTAATAAGAATGTTGCCAACTAATCAAAGCAGCAACAGCTCTATATCAAACGCGCGCATAGTATGGCAGCTTGTATGAAATTCTGAACTGTGACGTCACAACACTTGACGCACTTTTAGTAGTTAAATCGATAATTTAAAATGGTTTTCAAACTTAAAACTAACAGTGGACATATATTTTACTTATTTTTAAAGATCCTTTATTGATATAATTAAAACAAAACATTTCTAGCATCCGATTTATGAATTCGGGCGGTGAAACAGTTAGGCCTTAATTCCTTAACTTTGACATACTTTAAAATGTAGCATTGTATTGTTAGTTATATTTTGCATTGTTTAGAGCCCGAACAAAAAATACAAATAAAAAGCAAAGGAGAATAATATTTAATATTTTCTCACGGTGGTCACCTCAGTGTGAACAGTGAGCACCGAGAGGTCATTTGCGCGTAACTGTACGATAATGGTGGATTCTTGGTGGGTTCTAACGGTACGGGTCAGTCTCAATAATACCTACAGCACACGTATCGTCATTGATTTGCTACTGACGATTTCACAGTTGACATCTGTCTTCTACGTAGTGGCATGCAAATGGAGATCCCAGAGTTCCGACTTTTTTTTAATTCACGTGATGGTCAGTGACGATGCAGTCTAAGATGGTAGCGGGCTAACTTGGAACGGGTACGGCAGTTTACTTCAAACCCATACCCCTGATCGGTTTCTACACGCCATCGTGCCGGAACGCGAAATCGCTAGGCAGCACGTCTTTAACGCTGCCCTCCTAACGAAAAGTGCAATAACTCGGGTTTTGGGCCTCACAAACTTTCAACTCTATTTATATGTGCGTTAGGCTAAAAGTCTTTGAGGCCCAAAACCCGAGTTATTGCACTTTTCGTTAGGAGGGCAGAACTGTTGTCAGACAAAAAACCGGCTGGATCAATTTGCGAATTTATAACTTCTTTGTAAGGTTCCGTACACAAAGGTTTAAATTAATCTCTACTCCTCCACTGTCCGTCCGTAAGTCCGTCTGTCAGAAGATTGGATTTCATGAACCGAATGATAGAGAATGTGCATCTCTATTTGCGCTTTAACAATTGGTGAAAAGTAGAGTAGAAATAGAAATGTTCTAAGCAAGCGCACTCCAACCTAGACCTTATCGTTGCAAAATACAATGTTCCAATTTTATCACTATTTTCTTAAAGCTTTATTATATTATATTATTTTATATACATTAAACTTAGTGCATAAAAATGGATTCGAGTCAATACTATGGGCATTTCATACTTGAAAAACAGAAGGTCAACTTTTAACCCCATGCAAACGAAGTCGCGGCCAAAAGCTACTCTTAAAATGCTAAACGGTACTACGAAGGCCTTTTAAAGACATTAAGTTAAGAGTTTCACAGGCTAGCACCGGGCTCACAGCATTCTTCTATTTGTTACCTCAATGGTTTCGCTGTGATCCATATCATAACGACACACCTAGTTGCACAACGAACCTTATTGTTCGCGCTTGATCTGGTTTCGGCGTTGCAAGGTTTTTTTTTATTTTGTGATCGCTTGCAATTTTACACTGTTATGAGTAATTTTGTATTCGATCACAAGCGCTTTGCTGAAATCTCATTGAATGTGCTAGTTAGATAATTTCACCTTACTCACTTTCAAGGGAAGCTGGAAGAAATTTCTTTTTTTTTAGAGATAAGCTTCACCTATGTCTACTTCTTCTAATATATGTTGTTTTATAAATTTTTATATGTACATAAAAATAAAAATAAATAAAATAAATAGTCCATGATGTCTGCCAATAAGCCAATAGTTAAGTGCAGAAAATATTTATTACGTTCCGTACTTGTTTGTCTGGTGGGAGGCTGTGGCCGTGGCTTGTTACCACCTTACCGTCAAAGACGTGCCGCCAAGCGATTTAGCGTTCCGGCACGATGGCGTGTAGAAACAGATTAGGGGTATGGGTTGAACATTGCCATACCCGTTCGAAGTTAGTCCGCTATCATCTTAGACTGCATCTGTCTGCAGACTGTCACTTACCATCAGGTGAGACCGCAGTCAAGGACTATCTTGTCATTGAATAAAAAAATAAAAAACTCAAAAACGGATTGACCGGTTAAATTTTTTTTTTGTTTTGTTCGCCTTAATAGATACAGGGTTAAAAACAAACAAAGAAACAGGGAAAACTCAAAAGACCAGCTGAAAAATCAAAAAACCTAAATTGGTAATTTTGTACAGGAATTCTTCACTTCGGAGTTCGAATTACTTTTAATAGATGGCGGAAGCGAAGCCGTGGTTAAAAATTAGTCATCCATAAATTGTATATCAAAATATCGTGGTTAAAAATTAGTTATCCATAAATTGTATATCAAAATAGCGTCTATGAATGAAATATAGACTAAACATGCAAATAATATTACAATTTAACGCTTTGTTCACGCAACAGCCGAACTGTGTCGTGGGATAATGTGTTGTAACTGATTAAATGCTGCCAGCAGACGGTCCAATTTCGTTGGAAATCGGCCGAATTATCAAAGTATTGTGTTGGACTCAACTCGAAAGCGAACGAACGAACGAACTTATGTGACTCTGACATTGACTGTTTCATGGAAGCAATAGCTTTGCTTCAGCTCATAGAATTCCTTCTATGGTGACTGACCTATCAACGTAAAGCTCTAATCACTGGATGGATCAGACAGATAGCTAATGAAGCCCGTCGTCGTAGGCGTAGAGTGTAAAATAGGGGTTTGAAAAATCGTGAGCTTAACGTGAGCAAAGCTGCGGCAAAAAGCTAGTTACTATTTTATTGATAAGCTACATATTAAAGTAACACCTTATTTTGAAAAGAGTAACTGCTAGGTTTCTTATTGGCTCTTTTTAGCGGAATCTGCTTTTGGAAATATTGCCATAAGTTGGTGTACCTATATTTTGATTTTGGCCAGCTAAAGTAGGTGTAACCTTAGTTCGCACTGACGTAAACATCAAAATATTACTTTGGTTGGATGCCACCTTCGATGCCACTGAAATTTTTTCACCAAGGTACAGTTGGGTATTCTGTAGAATGATAGGTACTGGAGTCTTCCAGTACCTATCTGCTATCTGATAGTCTTGCTAGCTCTACCTGTTGATGTACCTAAACGTTGGACGATCAAACCTTGGTAGCCAGCGCCAACCAAGTTGGTATGTCTGTAAACAGCATAACGCCGGTCCGGTGTAAATTACCGTTTTAAAGACCGCTTTAGCTTAGCTTTAAAACTCGTTGTGCAAAATTTTTTTTTTCTGAAATTTAAGTAATTTCATTCATTTTAGGAATTAGTTGCACGCGGAGATCATTATTTTGTATTGCAATCACGAACCATAATAATTAATCTCGACTAGCCCGGAAAATGTTTTGCCGCATATGATCACTAAAAAGCCGGCCAAGATAGAGTTGGACTCGCACACGCCATGTTCCGTACCATCGATATTCGATCATAACAGCGATTGTTAAGGTCGAGCGAAAAACGTCGGAAAAAATCACTATGCTATAGCTATGTCTACTTAATTATGAGCCATTTAATTAAGAGCCATTGCATCAATCCAATTTTAATGCTACAAATGCAAAAGTAATTCTGTCTTTCTGTCTATTTGTTACGCTTGTACCAATCATAGAATCAAATTGATAAATTTTAGTAATTTTACAGTAGGATTGGACCTTGAAGAAGGACATAAGCCTTTCTTACAATTCCATAAGACCTTTTCTTTCAAAAATTAAATTTTTAGGGGGTGAAATAGGGGTTGATGCTTTTGAAGATTTTACTCCATAACTTTGTCAAACCTTAACGAATTTCGAAAATTCTTTCTTTGTTGAAAGGTATTTATAATCAGACAAGTTTTGCCTAAGTTTAGTGAAGATCTAATAAATATATTGCTGCAGATAAAGGTCACAACTCTTCACGGACAGCAGCAAGTCATTCGCATAAGATTTAACGATGACTTTACTTTTAAGAATTTTTTATATTTAAAAACCTTAATGAACGCGGACGAAGTCACAGGCATCGGCTTGTAAAATACTAGTTAAAAATTATTTAATAAATTAGCTGATGCCCGCGATTTCTTAGAATCTTAAAGTAATAAACAAACATCCATCCTCACAAACTTTCGCATTTATAATATTATAAGTAGGATAGTAGGAAGTAGGAATATTGTAATGAAATAATTGGTGACCGATCAATTCACAAAAAACAAATAACAAAGTGTCATTCCACAAACAACGTTTAGCAAAATAATTGAATCATTTATTGATCATTATAAAACTTCTGGTTCCACAAATAATTCGCTTGACAAAACAAATTACTAGGCAAATTGTGATTTCATAAAATAATATTTGACAAACAATTGATTTCTTAATTGTGTTAATTAGTAAAACAACATGTAGCATATTTTTTTTTTTGATAAATTGAACTGTTCAAGGCTGTGGCGGGAGCTGCGCTTCGCTATAAATTAAATGGGCTACGCCAGAACCGAAATGGCCAACCCCGACTCCACGTAGTCTTGTCTGCCCTACCCCTAGAGTGTTTTTATGAAGCGCGAAGCCAGAAGCTCGCGAAGGAGGTCCTGAATGAAGCGAGCCTACGAGGCCGAGTGGAGCGAAGGGGGGAGGTGGCGAGCGAAGCGAGCCGGCGACCTCCGTAGCGAAACGAAGGTCGAGTAGGCGAAGCTGAATGAAGGGGCGACGGAGCGAGTCTTCTGGCGTAGCCCATTGCATTTCAAAACGGCCCTGTTTTTGATAACAGCTAGCCGTAATACGGCGGATTTATTATTTCACCAAATTGCAAATTTGGTGAAATAATAAATTTTAAAATGATATTTTAACATCCAGCACATTTGCAAAATAAAACATTTGCGAATAGAATATTTGTGAAATGATCTTTTAAAAATTAAGTAGTAGTAAAATGATTAGTTTGTGGAACACGACGTTTGTGATTTGAGTAGCTTTTAAAACGTTTTTTGTGAAATGATCATTTGTTTAACGTTTTTTGTTAATCATAAGTGAACCGAAATAATTAACTGAGTCAATTTGCGAAATACTAGACTAATTAACCAAGATAACCACGATCCATTAGTTAATTAAAGACAAAATCTAATGTTGCTCGACCTTGCGTTAATTGACCCTTGCAATTGAAGGGTTCAGTCGTATCGGGTCATAGTATTTCCACCTTCCGAGCTGATTGCAGACGATTTGCTAAAACAGTTTATTTAAGTGATTGTTTAACTATTTGTGAATTAATTAAACTAACTAATATTTTCGTTAAACAAAATCAGGAAGAGTGAAAAAATTTCTTTGGACTCTGAAAATGAAAAATAAATTGATTAGTGAAATGTGAAACGCTGGAACCTAAGGTCTCTGCACGACCTGAGTTTGGACCTTGGGCCCAACATTTGGACTATTCCATATAGGTATAATCTTAACAAACCGGTTTGTAACCTTTTTTCTTATTAGATTACAAGATAGCACTTGATTGCTCACCTGATGGTAAATGACGGTCTAAGATTAATTGTTAGGTTAATTCAGTTTTTCTAACGAAAATATATTTTTTCTCCAAGTGAATTCAGACATGCTGTCTTAGGAATAATTAAAGTACCTACCTACCTACTCCATTAAGGCAACAAAAATCGACATCGTTCATAATGCTACGGTCAGTCCTTGAGTACAAAGCCTATACAGAATTATTCAATATCCTTCGAAATTTTGACACGTTTTCTATAAAACGTAAACGCCTCCTTTAAACTGTTTATTAAATCTATCTCAACAGGTATTTTGATAGAAAAAGTTTAACATTAAAAATAACTTACTAACTATTATTCTCCTAAGTTAAATTAATTTTACTCCTCAGTGATGCAGTTACAGTCTAGAATCTACCTACTTTCCGAAACGGTGCTCGAGTCTCGACTTGTCATAAGAGTCGCAGGTTGAATTTTGAATTTGAATTTGAAACGGTACTCAACGATGTTGAAATTGGCGGTTCGATGTCTAGTAGATATCGTAGTACAGTGCGTTTGTCGGTAGCGCCCTTGAAGCAATTTAGATGCAATTGAGTATTAAATGGTATTGAATGGAAGCCCGTATCTTGGTTCTGTCTGTATCGAGTAAAGCGAGATCTATAACAGAAGCAGCAGAGGAATTAATGTTATTGAGTCTCCCACCACAATTTGGAATTATTATTGAAGACATATTATACTATGCTATTTATATTTAATATTTTATGCGTTGGATTGTGAGTACCTACGTAAGCATTTTTGAAGCTTCATTGTGGAAGCATATACATAGCATAGTTTTGTTACCTATTGTAAATTTTTTTTTTTTTAAAAGAGCAACTTGAGTTTCTTACCGGCTCTTCTCAGCAGAATCTGCATTCCAACCGGTCGTTGATTTATGACGTATCATAAGAGCTACAAGTGTGTTTGTTTGTTGGTTTGTCCTCCAATCAGGCCGCAACAAAGCAACGGATCGACGTGATATTTTGCATATGTATAGTTGAGGACCGGGAGAGTGACATAGACTTTTTATTCCGGAAAATCAAAGAGTTCCCGCGGGATTTTAAAAACTAAATCCACGCGGAAGAAGTCGCGAGCATCAGCTAGTCAGCTAGTTATTAATGAAATAATGTATTTCCTTTCCCAATTTGACACAATTTTCTTTGTTTCCAGGACGCAACATGGCGTCAAGATGGCTCCCAGTAGTGGTCTCAATAATTTTCTCCTTACACCATGGTAAGTAACGGAATTAATTCTAAAAGCCATAACAGTCTCAATAATCCAAATAGTTTCACTACTTTCCTACCCATTGTACTCTATTACGGGGAAAAACCAAAAAAAAAGGTCAGCATTGCTAAATATTTAAAATATGCTATTTAAGTATTTAAATACACACCTGTTTTAAAACTAATTACATATTACTTAATCACTCTCACTAAAGTGTTTTAGCGTGTATTTTGAATAGATTACTTTTTCGGAAGGTCCTTTTTTAAGTGACGAAAAAAAAGAAGCTTCTCAATTAGTCGCGTAATTTTTTTTTGAACAGTAGATACTTGCAATAAGTAGCAAGTAGCACTCTCTAGTAGTTTGAAAAGGATAAGATTTATTCCTATGAAAAGTTGTGAAAATGAGTCCATTGGGCTACTACTTGTAACAAAGAACGTATAGAAGGGTTAAATTAACACCAACTAACTATGTAAACAAAACGGTGAGAACTTTCGACGTTGGACGACCCAAATAACCGGTCAAATGCGAGTCGGACTCTTATACGAAGGGTTCCGTACCAAAAAACGCCGAAAAAAACGAGTTAATCTCAATTTCATTGCGTGTAATAATAACCAGTTTATTTTATCTTTAAAATTTTTGTTTTAAATAATTGTTTATGTTTATCTTTAATATACCTTTAGTGTAACATAGTATAACATAGTTTATCATGGGACTTGTTGTAAGACGGTGGAGCTGGTGAACGGACGTATCAAATAGCGGAAGTTCGCCAGCTCTACCGTCCCCTCTTAAGATGTAACTAAAATGATACCTCTATTGTGAAATAAAAAGAGCATGTGTGGCCAAATTAAAATAGGAAAAAAAAAAAAAAAAAAAACCCACACCTAGCACCAGTTTTCCGCTTATTTGGTGGGGAGAGGAGAATATACCTAAGTCAAGTTCAACTTGGCTAATGTTCTTTTTTAAAAAAATATATTATTTCTTATTATAGCGGCAACAGAAACACGATTTGAGATACGAGTAATGAAACATGTCTTTAATTTTTTTTACGCTTTTACGGTTTCCAGGGTCGGCCAACAAGCTGCCACTGTTCAGTCAGGACATGGACAACTTTCCGTTGTCGGAAAGCACGACCGTCGGACAAATCGTGTACACCTTACAGGGAACAGACCCTGAGGGTTTGCCAGTTAGTACCAGTATTAGTTTAATAATAAATAATATAATAATTCCTTTTATTTGTAGCAACTGAGGCTCATTTTGTTAATAAACAATCTTGTACTTATAACTAATGTTAGTAACTTAAACTACATAATACACAAAAATAAGATTAAAAATATCATAAATCAATATGTGGCGTCACCAATACCTGAATTATGTGTTCAAGCATTGGCGAGTCCATCTTCCTCGCAAACATGTTCAGGATGCTGTTGGGACTTGAGCGCAGTCTTGTCAGCAGCGATGATGACTTCTTCCGCATTAATAGCCTGCCTCTGCCTCGTTGGTCCAGTGGTTAGCATATTCGACTGCGGATGACGGGTTCTATTCCCGGGTCGGGCCAAAAATGTAATTGGGTTTTTCTGCCAAGAAATTCTCAGTAAGTAGTTAGGTGCAAAGTTGATAAGATGTTATCCCCATGTCTCGAAGAGCACATAAAGCCCTCGGTCCTGCGTATAATCTCTCTCCGGTCGTGTCAGATTTACGTCTCATGAGATTATGAGAGTGAAGGAACAGAGATAGTATCTAGTTTGCGCATACACTTGTGCGCTATAATATCTTCTGCGCAGATAGCTAATTACTACGCAGCCACAAATGAATCTACTTTAAAAAATTAATAATTTATTCTTCTGTTTCAGTTAAGGTATGGATTAGTGGGCACGGACAAGTTTTTAGTCAATCCGACGACCGGGGAAGTTACCCTAGTGCAGCCATTAGATAGAGAGGTAAGATGCCATGTAAACAGCCGTGAAATTGTCTAAAATTGACTGTAACATGTGACGATCGCAATCGAATTGCCGATCCTTTCTCGCTATTGGCTAGCAATATTGCAGCAAAAACGCCATAATTTAGACCAATCACCACAGTTGATGAGTTGATTGAGTGTAGTAATGATTGATGGCGCTTCCAAACTGCTTTTCAAGAATGTTTTCAAAACTATTCCCTGTAAAATGCATCTTTTGTAGAGTCGTAAGTTTGTTGCAGATGTGACGATTTTTAAGGATACATAAATAACTTATTAATTTTTATGTCATTATTTACAGAAAGAAGACACCATAAAATTTCTAGTCTCAATAGAAAACGTCCACGAAGACGAGTCGAAAAACTTGCGACAAACACAACCCGTCACGGTCATCGTTTTAGATGAAAATGACAATCCGCCTATTTTTAAGAATGTAAGTATAAATAAACCATAACATAATGTACTAATAGTAGAAATGACCCGTAAATACAACCAAGTATTGAATAAGTCCTGTGCTTATTCAATACTTGGTTATTCAATACTTAGAATTGAATCATGATCATCTTAACCTATAGATATAAATAAAAATTAATAAAAAAATTTGGTTTTATTTTCACAGAGTCCCTATGAAATAGATGTGCCAGAAGATGAGGAGATCGGTACAACCATTTTGAGCAACATCGAAGTGGAAGACAGAGATTCTGTCGGAGACAGCTTAGAAGTTGGCTGCGTGCCTAACGATCGGGTAAATATTTTATTAAAAAAAATTAATTAAAGGAGTAAAATACTCCTTTCATTTATTTGGGTGAAGAAACCTTGAAAAGAAGGTTTTATAAGTTCGTCGTAATTTTTTAAATTTTTTTTTAATCTTCATTAAGTATATTTTTTATCAAGTTCGTCTTGGTCTTGGAACACCATGACGGGTGAAAATTTAGGTCTAGGTTAGAGGTTTTTCTCTCTTGCCGTGAAGACCTAGCACGGACGCTAGAAAGCTTTCCATATCCTTAGCATTTCGTATCAAAAACGTTAACCGAAAACGTTTCGTACAAGTGTTTTGTTGAACATTAAATATTTTTTTTTTTTTTTTTTATTTATTCAAAAGTCACTTAAATCTATCTTTACAGGAACTTAACCTAATACGATAGAAAAAGCTTAACATTAAATAATTTACAAACTTCTAACAAACTTAAAACTTAAAACAAAAAATCTTCCTAAATTAACATTACTAATCAAAACCTTATCGACTAATATTTACAATGCACATAATATACACATTACGACCTTTGTGAACTCGGCCAGGGAGCAACTGAACAAATCAATTTGTTCAGCGGCTAAGTTGAGCGTGTGGGTCGCGCGCGTGAGCGGCGCCCTCTTCAGCAAGCAGCTGTGCGCGCGCGGCTGAGCCAGCAGCGGTGGCCTGCGCCTGCGCGACACACTCTCATTTGGCACGCATAACCGTAGCTGCTGGAGGATAGCAGGATTATGCAGTTTTCCTCTCAGCACCTTAAACAAGTACACGGCCAAAAACAATTCTCTCCGCACCTCCAGTTTGCAATATCCCACCATGCCCATAACAAACAAGGTGGGATACAGCAAAGGGTATCCAGGATACACACCGTACAATCTAAGGTACAGGAATCTTAAAAATTTGTTTTGTATACGTTCCAACATTATTTTATATTTGGCTTCGCTCGGAGACCATACGACTGCATTGTATTCCAGCTGGCTTTTTACATGGGCTTCATACAAAGCGCGTAACGCCTTGATATTCGTGAACGCGTTTGCTTGACGTAGTACAAAACCAAGATTCCTGTATGCCTTCTTACAAACCCTGACTATATGCTGTCGAAAATTTAAGTCGGTGTTAAAATGGACACCGAGATCCTTAATCTCCTTAACACGCCGCAGCGGCTGCCCCTCAAGCTGGTATAGGTGGTGACGTGGCGCGCGCGCGCGGCTGAACGTCATTATAGAGCATTTGGAGACATTAAAATAAAGTTTATTTTCCTGGCTCCATTTGCTGACTGCATCTATGTCCCTCTGCAGGGTTTCATGTTGCGAAATGTCTCCCACTTCCATCACTAACTTCAGGTCGTCAGCAAATAACAGGCACGCCGATCCAGTGACCACCTCCGGTAAGTCATTTATCATCAAAATAAATTGGAGGGGTCCTAGGTTGCTACCCTGACTGACGCCTGACCTCGTGTAGTAGGGCCGTGACCGGTGTCCACCACAGTCGACGTACTGACGCCTGTCTCGCAAGTAACTTGCGAAGAAAGCCAGCGTCTTTGGCGTACAGCCAACACTTGCGAGCTTCGCCAACAGGATGTCGTTGTCGACTGTGTCAAACGCCTTCCTAAAATCGAAATAGGCGACATCTACCTGTCCCCTTGCATCTACCGCTGGCACCAATCGTTCCATGAGATGCAGCAAGTTCCCGGTCGTTCCCCGTCCAGGACGAAATCCGTGCTGCGCGTCAGACAACCGAGCACTCACCTGCTCGTACAAGCAATTATGTACGGCCGACTCGAACACCTTCGCCGGAGTACACAGGACTGCCACGGGCCTATAATCACTCGGCTCAGAACCGCCACTGCCCTTTGGCACCGGCACCACCCTAGTGAGCTTCCAAGGGTCGGGAAATGTTGCCGTTGCGATGCAGGTGTTAAATAAATGCAACAATGGTTCCAGCAGCACCATACGACAATCCTTGAAAATGAACGGCGGTATTCCATCCGGCCCCACCGAGCGCTTCGGCGGCAACCGCGCGAGCGCTCGGGCCACCGCCCGCGACGACAAGCGCCCAAGCTCGACTCGCGCCGCGTCCGCTCCGCCCGCCGCGACCGCCGCCGATACGCTCAGCGTGGCCGGTTCCGAACTGTACACAGACTCAAAAAAGCCAGCGAACTCCTCGGCGCACTCTTGCTCCGATAGCACCCGGCCGCCCTTAACCAACCTTGGTCGATTTGAGGCACCTTTCTTTGACCTCATATAGCCCCAAAACGCTCGTGGATCCGTTGCCAAATGGGCCTGTACGCGATCTCGGTATCTATCATGCTCGATCGCCGTCTGCGCCTTCACTCTCGCCCTGACTCGCGCGAACGCCGCATAGTCCCATTGAGACTTACTTTTTTTGTATCGCTTGTGCAAGATGTGTTTCCGTCCTATGTCTCTAATTAATTCAGAAGTGTACCAAATTGGGTAAATGTATCTATTATTTTTAGGGAGTTCTTTTTTAAGGGGTACACACGTGTCCAAAATATCATTTATTTTACTATAAAATAAGTTCAAAATAGATTCTGGGTCACTTAGATTGTAAATTTCAGTCCAGTCTGTCACTGCCATTAAACTATATAATTGTTGGAAATCTGCCTTGTTAAAATTCCATTGTTTAAATGTCCCACGATTATGTAAATACGGTAAAGGTACCTGGAGTAGATCTACGGCGGACGAGGCGGACGAGGCGGGCGAGGCGGGCGAGGCGGGCGAGGCGGGCGAGGCGGACGAGGTGGGCGAGGCGGGCGAGGCGGACGAGGCGGACGAGGCGGGCGAGGTGGCGACGGGCACGGTCACGGCTAGCGGCGGGTGGTATCCGTCCACCGGCTCTAGGGCCTCATCTCCTAAGCGCACCCGAACGACGCCACGGCCGCTCAACACTAGGTCTAGCTGTCTGTCATTACAGTTTGGTACCTCATTATACTGAACGAGTTCACAAAAGGCTATAAAATACTCATAATAATTACCTACCTGATTATTGCACGAAAACAAATTAAAATCTCCTAAAATTATTATATTATTCTTATACCTACTACATAACTTTTCTAATAAATTAAACATTAACATATACTCATTCTCCTCAGCCTGCGGTGGAATATATACAACGCAACAAGTAAATAAAAACCTATTTTTTCTATGCACCGTAGCACAAATTAGTTCAAAGTTATATTTGTTCACGTCAATGTTGTCGGGCATCGATACTCGGCGCAACTCGAACCGCGGTGTGGCCACTAAAAGCGCGCCACCCTGCTTGCGTCCATCCACTCGATCGCACCGCAATATAGGATAGCCAGGCAAAGTGATCTCTGCGTTATTAATTGACTCGTTACAGCCGGTCTCTGTTATTGCAAACAAATCAGCTCCAGATGCCTCTAATAAAGATAAGAAGTTTGCCGTTTTAGTGCGAAGACCTCTCACATTCTGATAAAATATATTCACATTATTATTATTACCTAATTGTCTATGTTTAAGGTTTCTTGGTTGGGCCACGAAACCAAGTCCACTCACTATACTCCGCATCTTTTGGCCAAATTTCGGGATCACTCAGTTTCTCGAAATCACTTTCTGAGACACATACTCTAAAGGAAGAGTAACTTCTCTCAGTTTTGTGCGCTATCTTATCTACTTTAACATCACTAACGTTTCCCAGAACTGCTCGAATATATTCCGTCAAATCATCTTCAGAAGTTTCTTTCAGTAGCCTCCAAACATGAAGATATTTCTTCCGTTCAACCGCTTTAATTGGAATAATAGCTATATTCCCCCCTTTTTTAATCGGGTGCATCTTTTTATTTCTCACCTCAATCCAGCTATCCTTATCTCTTTCATCTGACTGTGACTGGTGGTAATTCGGGTCTACGTGCGGGCTATTCTCTGTGTTCCTGGCCACCGCTGCATAGCTAATCGGTTGATTCTGAGCCACGGTCGTCTTTTTAATAGACATTCTACCAGAGCCCATCGTTGTCTCGACTTCCACAGCACTCTTTAGTTGAACCGAAGACGGCTTTCCAGACAACACTTCATCTGCGGCTGTTTCGAGTTCTACGTTTCCCGTCGGTTGAGTTTGGAAGACACACGGTTTACCAAACGACGTTCCTTGAATGTCCAGATTACTCTCCTGCTGGGGTTCAATGATTGTCTTTTGCCTAGCCTGTTTCGCGGTTTTCTTACTATTGGAATGATTTTGCAGTTCCTTTTTTAAAGACTGGATTTCAGCCTGGAAACTAGCACACCTTTCATTGGCTTTCCTCAACTCGGTCTGCAAACTATCGATCTGCTGTTGTGATATGCTTGAAACAGCGGCCTTGATCTCTTGGATTAACCTTGTCTCCAAGCTATTTAACTTTCCAGCAACCGACTCATTTACCATCTCCATAAGTACTGATACATCAAACTTTCCATCCACCATCTCTATAGTACGTACCAAATCCGTATTCTGCGCTGAGAGTTTAATGCAAGCTCCTTCAAACGTCTTGTTCAGATTTTCCTGCTTTCGCTCCGCTGGATTGCTCACCGCGGTTGCGTGGCTCCCACGGACCGGGGTATCGTCCGTCACTCGAACGCGCCGAGTGACATTTGAACAGTATTCACATTTAAATGTACGCTTTATCTGCCCATTATTTTCTCTAAATGCAGCAGCTGTAACATCCTGGCATCGATAGTTGTAACTGCCTTTGCACCCAATACAGTTCAAAAGGTCCAAACGATCAATTAAAACAAGCGTTCCTAATATAATTTAATTTAAATACTTACCATAATATAAATATTTTACAAGTATTTTAATAAAATAAACGTAACGTGGTTTTTATTTTTAGTGGCCAGAAGCTTGCGAGATCTTCGAAGTAGTGAGTTTACATTCGACCGCCAACCAATACAATGGAGCGCTGGTGCTTCGAAAGAAGCTTGACTATAACGACCAGCAATTCTATCAGTTCCAAATTTCCGCCACGGTAAGAATTAAAAACAATAATCTTACTAACTTATCCTTACTTATATTTATTGCAAACTAGTTGATGCCCGTGACTTCGTACGCATGGATTGAGGTTTTTTAATTCCCGCGGGAACTCTTATTTTCCGGGATAAAAACTAGCCTATGCGTTTTTCCAGACTATCTGTCTGTTACCTTATCTGTCTGTGCCAAATTACATCCAAATCGGTTCAGTCCTTGCAGCGTGATTGAATAACAAACATCCATCCGTCCATCCATCCATCATTCCATATATCTAAACTTTCGCATTTATAATATTAGTACGAGGATCATCAATAACATCTTCTATATTGGAGAGCTAAGCACTTATATTTCGCGTTGCGTGATAGTATTGGCAGCGTGGAAACTTCACAAATGATTGTTTATCTATTTCCCAGGACGGCACACTAAACTCAACAGCGCACGTGGAGGTCAAAGTAGTGGATGTTCAGAACACGCCGCCGGTATTCAGTGGCTCGCTGAGCGGTTCTCTGTCGGAAGACGCGCCGGTCGGCACCATAGCCTTGGTGGTGAAGGCTCGAGACGCCGACCGGGCACAGCCCAGGGATGTCAAGCTAGAGCTTATTACTAGTAAGACGCGTAGTTATTCAAACTTTTTTTTAAATATTGGTATTTATTTCAAAAAAGGTTATCTTATAATAATATACTTGCTTTTGCCCGCAGCTTCGCTCACGTTAAGTTCGATTTTTCAAACCTCTATTTTACTCCCTTAGGGGTCGAATTTTCAAAAATCTTCTTAGCGGATGCCTACGTCATGATAGCTATCTGTATGCCAAATTTTAGCCCGATCCATCCAGTGGTTTAAGCTGTACGTTGATAGATCAGTCAGTCAGTCAATCAGTCAGTCAGTCACTTTTTCCTTTTATATATTTAGATTAACAGAGTTTCAAAGTAAATTTAAATCTAAATTAATAAATAAATTAAAATATAACTGAACTAAAGCATAAGCATAATGAAGCGGAAGAGTTTGTTTGTTTCAACGCGCTAATGTCTGGAGCTACTAATCGGATTTGAACAATAAATTCTTTATTCATTTGATAGCCTAACTCTTAAGAAAGGTTATATTATAGGCTATTGAACATTCAGGTGCGACCTTTAGAAGCCGAGCAAATAAAAAAAAAGTATAAAAATTACCACATACAATTTTAATATTCACAGATCCCCTTGACTTTTTCTGGCTGGACAGTAGTTCTGGTGAATTGAAAACAGCAAAGCCATTAGACAGAGAAGCCCTCGTTGATCCATCTTCACCCCTTAACCTCACTGTTAGGGTAAGTTGCTTCAGTCTTCCTCTACCTCCTACAGTATATTCCGACTTATGCCAAGGTCGATAAAGACTAAGGATTAAATACTAATATAATGTTACTTCGAATTTTAAAATAAAAACTAATATAATAATTTAAATCTATATTTACAGGCCAGTGAAATCGTAAACGGTGTGCCAGTCATCTCCAACCTAACGTCAACTCTAGCTACCGTCACGATAACAATCAAGGATGTCAACGATGAACCGCCTCGCTTCAATCGCCGAGAGTATAGTGTGGAACTGCCAGAGAGCCTGCCCTTTGGCACGCCACTGCCCAACCTCGATATGGTCGTCACTGACACTGACGTGGTAAGGAAATACTTTCTTCCCTTGTTTTGTCCATTAATTTTCTTTTTCATAGTATTATTTGAATGTTGAATTCTTCACTATTGGCTCTAGATACCTCCCCTCTAGAGCCTCTGATTTTTTCAAGTTAACGCTTGAATACAAGTAGCTTTTCAAAACGTTAAGTATACATAAACCTGTTATTTAGTATTGAAATTAGTTTTGTGATTTGGCATTTATCTTTATACTAAATAATAGATATGCACGTTATGATTGGTACACATAATTATGCTTAAAATAATTTATTTACTAAATGATGATTTGATGTTTATTTCAGGGTCTAAATTCTGTATTCTCACTTCGTCTATCGGATGAGATGGGCGCGTTTATTGTGGAACCTTCTACAGCAACTGGCAGCGCCACTGTAACTTTGCGACTCAATTCAAGCTTGGACTACGAAGATCCCAATCAAAGGAAATTTATTTTAGAGGTAATTATTTCTTCAGCTATATATAATCCTGTTCGTTCCTGATAACCTTCGTCTATAAGAAATTTCCTTTTGCCAAGTTGGGAATATACAAGTTGAAAACGTATTGTCCTAAAATCAACCCTTGTAGAACTCCAATGAAAATATTTAAGTCATGTACTTGTAAAGTTATAAAAGTTTAATGGAAGTGATTTCAATCTGAAAATGTCTGAGAATATACATGAGAAAATATATGGGTTAACCATACATAGTAAATAACTTCAATCGATGTACATGTTATGATAAACAGCATCCAAAGATTTTGTAAATTTTTTAAACGAACGAAATCACACTTCTCACACCGGTAATAAGTCACGATTATTTAATCAACAACCGTTAAATTTTCAAATAGAACTAAACAAAACTAAGAATGTGTTACTTGTCATAGGTAATAGCAGAAGAATTACATACGTCCCCGCGTCTATCCTCAAAAGCAAGTGTAACAGTATCATTAACAGATGTCAACGACAACGCTCCTCAATTTGCCGACGAGCCTTATTCCACATCCGTTGCCGAAGCGGCACCTGCAGGGACGAGAGTGGCAGCCATTAGAGCTACTGACAGAGATACCGGAAGGTAATTATTATCATTCAAAAGAGGCTTATATGCCTTCCACAATTATCATGACCTTCAAGAGGCCTTGATTGTTCATTTTCAAATCCAAGATGGCGTTCCCATTTTCATAATAAAAAACGTTAATGAGCGTGTTGTGAATAGACACTAAAGCAGTTTTATTTTTTCTGCATTAACGCAACTGATAAACACAAACATTTTCTTTTAAGGTTCGGTACAGAGGGTATAGTGTACCAGCTATCAGGTAATGGAGCCGATTTGTTCAACGTCGATAACAGGAGCGGAGTGATCACAGTGGCGCCCTGTGCCACGCCTGGGCAAGCGCCATGCTTAGATTATGAGACGAGAAAGGACTACTTCCTGCAGTATAAGGTAAGTCATGTGTTTTTTTTTTCAAAAGAAGTACTTCGTCCTTGATGGAAGTACCTAATTTTTTGGCATCAATCTATTCATCTTTTATCTTCTAGGCAACAGATGACGACGGAGCCGGACAAATGACAGTGGTCTCCCTCCAAATATCTCTAACTGACTCCAATGATAACCCGCCCATTTTTGTCACACCAGTCTACAGAGCTTCTATCGATGAAGATGCTGTTAAGTTTGAACCGGAGTTAGTGGTAAGTTGTCTAGTGGTAAAAGGAAAAGGTCTGCTATAGTTCTTCGTTTTAGATAGGGTTGGCAATCTAAAAATTGTAGGAAGAACGGCAAAATTTAAGCAAGCTTTGGAAAAAGGCTTTTGTAATCAGCTAGTATAACTTGGTATCAATATGATTTTGAGAAGACAAAATCAAGCATATCGTTGTTGTATTGCCATATTTTGTGGACGCTTGCTATGTGTCTTTACGTATGTATGTAAAAAGAGCTATGTTAAAGCTTACGTATGCCAAATGGTACTGATAAAATTGTCGATTTCTTTTTTCCACAGGTTCAGGCGCGTGATGTAGATACAACATCAGATATTCGCTATTCAATCGCTTATCCTCCGAATTCACCATTCTGGATCGAACCCATAACGGGCAGAATTTCCGTTAGTGGAGGTGCCATTTTGAATTCTACAGAAGACAATCGCATCGTGCTTACCATTGTAGTAAGTTGTATACATTTTTTTTTATTTTTTTTTTTAATGGAGATTTTAGTTTTTATGATAAATTAGGTAAGTAGTTATAATTTAGATTCATTCATCAAAATAAGCATACAAAATTTTCAGAGTTGTGAAATAAAATAATTGAATTATCTTCTAGGCTACTGATGGCGTTCATAATGCAACTTGTAAAGTAGAGATTACGATTCGAGACGTAAACAATCACGCACCAGCTTTTGACACCCATACATACGATGCCAGTATTGCAGAAGATGCAGCGATAGGTAAAATTTCTGACTTAATTATTGTGTAATTAAATATCAAAATAATACTACATTAACACTAAATTCTATATCTAAAATAAATTAATTTTTAGAATTCAATTGGGATGAATATACTTTTTTTTTTTTGTAAACCTGAGGAAGAGAATAGAAAGCTTAGCTTGTTTTGCTTTCACTTAGTGTTGCCGTATTGAATTAAACTCAAATATTCGCAACTTATTAACTTATCAGGTACTGAGGTAGCCGCAGTGAGAGCAACGGATCTCGACAGTGGTGTCAACGCGGAGATCAAATATGGCATACAGAAGGGCGCCTTAGAATCTTTTGCTATTGACAATATGACTGGTGTAGTAACTGTAGCTTCAAAACTTGATTACGACAGGCGTAATACATATCGGATACAGATTGTCGCAACTGATATGGGTAAGAAAATCTTTAAAATAGAATTACTGACAAAAATTTAATTAAATCCACACTCTTAATCGCAGTTAATCGTTTCTATATCGCAGCTAAATCGCTTGGCAACACAACTTTGTTGGTATGATACCTACGATCAAAATCTTCCATCAGATCAGTTAGGTAAACCAATACCAATTGTTCAAAAATACCAAATTATATTTTTAGGCATCCCAAGTCTAACTGGCACTACGGAACTTACTGTTCACGTAATCAACGTAAACGACAAGAAGCCTAACTTCACACCGAGCATTCAAAGGGCTGAAGTTTCCGCGGATGCCGATGTTGGAACCGTTTTCCACAATCTAATAGCTGTGGATCCGGACATAACTGACAACGGGCAGTTAGTATACGAATTAGCTACGGATAGAATTATACGGGCTGTGGACAAAAATGGTAAAGAGGTAAGATCAGAAATGTAAATCTGTAATGCATTATTTATTTATGGCATCTTCAAATCTGCACATATCATTGTTTTTCGAGATACATTTTTTTGAACAGTGATCAAATGTACCTTTTTCTTTAAAAAACGTTATTTTTTAAACACTAGTTGATACCAGTGACTTCGTCCACTTGGATTTAAGTTTTTTAAACATCGCATTAGGATTCCTTGCTTTTCTGGAATAAAATAATCGCATTTTAATGGTGTACACAGATCTTCACAGATAATTGTGACCGGATTGTAAAGACTTGGTCGGAAAAGTAATATCTACTTTGAAATCATTTTCTTGGCAGGTATCAGAAGAAGGCATATTCGGGTCCTGGTTCAGCGTATCGCACAATGGCAGCGTGTCAGTATCACAGCATTTGGACAGGAATCGAGCGGCTGTGATCACTCTACCAGTGGCTGTCACTGATGCTTCAGCGCCTACCTTACAGAGGACTGATGGTAAAGTGGAAGAATATAATTATTATAGCTTTCTTGTCCTACATATCTTATTGACAGTAGGTAAAATTTGGTCTTCTTTTTGGTTTCATTTTTGGCTTATCAAATCCCAGGCACCTCTGGAACTTCTAGGAATTCTAGAGGAACTGGAATAGTTGTTGGCCCCTTCCACCAAGGACTCTTTTGCAGATGATGCGCCATGTGCCTCGGTTTAGTGCGACATGCAAGGCTTCGTGGACATTACAATCGAGAGTGGTGCGGATTTGGTCTGACCAATGCATCGGGCTACGTCCCCGAGATCTCTTTCCTTCCACTTTGCCAGTAATCTATCTTTTCTAGATTGCATCCCTCCTTTCTGGCAATGTGGCCGAAGTAATCGAGTATCCTCTGGGGACAGATGGTCGATAGCTTGTTAAGTGTTAAGTCATTTTCGCTTGTTTTCAGGAGAACTAATCATAAACATCGTGGACGTGAACCGCCACGCCCCAGTATTCGGCCAGCCTGCATACGTGGAGAAGATTCTAGAAGAGCAGCCGATTGGCACCATACTCAACACATACACGGTGACGGATAAGGAGACACCTATAGCCGCTATTGTAATCTCTCCACCTAGTCCATACTTCCAAATTGATAATGTTACGGGTAAGTCAGTTTCAAACTTTTAACTAGATTTAATATCATTTATAACCCAACGGTCAACGGCCTCAATAGCCCAACGGTCTGTAACCGTATTCGTAAACGGATAAGAATGCTTACACGAAATTGAGCTCTAATTCAATAACTTTATGGTTTAATTTACTTTGACGCTAATGCCATCGAATACGAATACGATCAATCGAATTAAATCTTTTACTAACCTTAACTGGTGTGGATTCACATAGCAGCCTCTAATGAAATGGTAAAATTCTCTTACAGGCGTAGTTAAAACAATTCAACGCATAGATTACGAGAAAGTACACTCGATAAACTTCACCCTGGTCGCCTACGACTCTGGAGTACCCCAGCTATCTTCATCAGCGGGTGTGTTCGTGGAGGTGGTAAATGTGAATGATGAAGAGCCCAAGTTCCTGAGTCCTGAATACACAGCTGTACTAGTCGAGCATTCCGAACCTGGCACCGAAGTGCTGAATGTTACCGCGTGGGATGGTGATGAAGGTATGTTACTAGAGGGGGAGACCCCTTTATCATGACATGAATATTGCGAGAGGAATATATCGGGAATTTTTTCTTCATTTATTTATTTTGCAGGCGAATTCGGCAAAGTTACATACAGTCTTTCCGGCGAACAGTCGTCGCTGTTCAACATAGACCCAGTATCAGGAGTCATCGCGGTGGCGGAGGGTTCCGTCATAGATCGTGAGGTGACCGCAGAGCTGCGGTTCCGCGTCGTTGCTACTGACAACGCTCCTGAGCATTCGAGGAAGTCTACTAGTGTCCTTGTAAGTATAGTAAATATTATTATTAGGGTTATACAGGGTTTAAGGGACACCATAACTAAAACTGAAACCAGGGATACAGTGCATGATGGAGTTTTTCATCGATGTTTTCGTGATTTTGACAAATTTTTATTTATTTTTTATTAATTGTAGTTTTTTCAATTAATGAGGGCGCGTGGCTCATGGTTGTGTGTGTGTCGTACATAGGCACGACACACACACTTACATAGATAAGTGAGAGCGAAAGCTTGCTCGCGCCTGACTTGTGTGTGTGATTTGTGTGCCTGTCAGGAGCCTAGGTGGCTCCTGACAGGCACACAAATTTACGTAACCACAAGTAAAGCTCACGCACCCTCGTGAATTGCAAGAATTAATACAAAATGGAATCAGGTATGTAACCTATGTTAACTTAATTTTAATTGAATGAGACAAGAAATAGCAATATTTAATAACTAACAACAAGCACTTATTACAAAGACTTTCTCTACAGGTCCACATAAAAATCCAAGACATCAACGACAACCCGCCAATCTTCACCCAGAAGGTGTACAAGAGCACCATCGCTGAAAACCTGCAGCTGAACCCGCCCGCTGCCATCCTGCAAGTGCTGGCGGAGGATAAGGACGAAGGAGTCAACGGGAAGGTCGTATACAGTATCCTGGAACAGAGTCAGGCTGGTAAGCAATAAAAAAATTAAAATGCAGTTTTTTTATTCAATGAAAAATAGCCCTTGACTGCGATCTCACCTGTTAGTAAGTGGCAATGCAGTCTGAGGTGGTAGCTGCCTACTTTGGAAGGGCTATGGCAGTGTAAATTCAGCCCATACCCCTAATGTATTTCTACACGTCATCATGCCTGAACACTAAAGCACTTGGCGGCACGTCTTGACGGTAGGGTTGTCGTACCCACTCCTAACACAAGTTTTTACTTATTTGGAGGGGAGAGGAGAACATCAGTCAAGTTCAGCTTGGCTAATATTCTTTTTAAAAAAAAAACTAGCCACGGCCAGAGCCTTCCAATAGACCAGACCAGAGACAACCCAGAAAGTATAAATTCCCAAATTGCCCTCTCCGGGAATCCTAAACCTCTCAGTAATAAGGCCACAGCGCTCACCACTGCGCCAGGGAGGTGACAAAAAGTTGTTTTTTTTTATAAGTAACTAGCTTTTGCCCGCGACTTCGCTCACGTTAAGTTCGATCTTTCAAATCCCTATTTTACCCCGTAGGGGTTTAATTTTCAAAAATTCTTTCTTAGCGGATGCCTACGTCATAATACGTAAATTTATACGTAAATTTATAAAACATTTGAACTATCGCACCTATTATGTACCCTCAGATTACAAGGAGAATTGTAAACATTATGATTTAAGAAGCTGTGGGGAACGGAGGGATATAGCTGACATGGTACTGCTATATGATATTATTAATGGAAAAATTGATAGTCCGCAACTTCTATCTAAATTTAATTTGAGTGTACCCGTTATACGGACCCGACATACATCATTATTCCGTGTCCCTTTCAAAAGGAAACATTATACGAAAAATTCTGCTATTACTAGAATTACTCGGTCCTATAATAAAAAATTCTCCCATATTGATCTTTTCCGTTACTCAAAAAATACATTTAGGCGATACATCTCACAAAAATACTGATATTTCTACGAGAAAACATTTACACACTCATGCTCAGTCACAAACTCACATACATACAGTCACACACACACATACACAAACACACGATTACACTCACACATACACACACACGTACTCGCAAACTTACCTATTCATTCATTGACTTACTTTCTATTCAAACTATTTTGAAATTTGTTGTTCTCATTAGTTGTGTTTTTTAAAGTTATTTTTTACTCACTCTTACAATATTTATCTGTAATTTTTAGAAAATCTATAATTGGCCATAAAATTGTTACTACTCTTAAGTTAATTATTGTTCAAATTCGCTGTTGATTTTCATAATATAAATAAATAAATAAATAAATAAATAATAGCTATATGTATGCCAAATTTCAGCTCGATCCGTCCAGCGCTAGAGCTGTGCGTTGATAGATCAGTCAGTCAGTCAGTCACCTTTGCCTTTTATATATTCAGATTTGTTTGTTCCACAGGAGTGTTCTCAGTGGACCCAAACAGCGGGATCATATACCCGGCTAAGCCTGTTACCGGGGACACGAGTTACCACCTGACAGTAGCGGCGAGTGACGAGGCGGGGCGCGGGCTGCGCGACACTGCGCGCGTCGACATATCCGTGCTGAGCGTCAACAAGCGCAGCCCGGTGTTCGTGCAGCCGCCGCCCGACCAGAGGACGATTGAAATACCAGCGGTAGGTATTTTCTTTAAATTAAAACCAGCTCTTGTCCGCGACTTCGTTCATGAAGACTAAGAGTTATCAAATCTTCAGAAGCAGATTTGATTTTTACAGCAGTAGATCAAGTTTTAATTATCCGAAAAAAAAAACAGGCAAAAAGTGTATCATATTTCCAAGGTACTGAGTAGAAACATAAAATAATGGTCCGACAAAATCAAGTCGCTAAGTTAGGTCTAATTTTTAACCAATTTGCACTTATTTTCAATGTGGTGCATATTACAGAGCCAAATTTTTTATATAAAATTCTTATACATAGTACGAGACGATACAACCATTTTTTTTTTAAATAAATATCTTACGAGTTATTAGAGTACATGATGTATTTGGCGCTTGTTTAACTCCTATTCCGCGCAATACGCTAGCATCTGTCGCGCTTTATACGAGGTTTCGGACATGTTTTATTTAAAATATGAAAAAGTACCTGTTTGCGTGTTACCTTTTCTAACCGGGAAAACAATATTTAAAAAAAACCAGACTGAGCTAAGCTAGGTTATTATATTTATTCCCAGAATGCAGCAGTACCCGACTATTTAATAACCACAATTCAAGCAACCGATGAAGATTCTGGTGAAAATGGAAGAGTTTCCTACCGCCTGGATGACCAGAACGCGCAGACGCAGTTCAGCCTAGATTCCAGTACCGGAGAACTTAGAACCAAAACTTTTTTGGATTATGAGCAACAGGCTGAATACCAGGTATTTTTAAAAATTATTTGAATAAGCGGCTGCAGCAGCTTGGCTTCTAGTTAGTGAAGTCAGCAGCAGAAACAATTCTACTATCATTTTAAGCAATATGGTCGCCAAACAGCTGATTTAAGGGCGCTTATTTTAGATATCTTTCACTAATAAACTGCTTTGCATTGTAAGCAGTTAAATACAGGGTGTCCCACGGCTATGCCACATGGAGGGGAAGTACCTTAAATATTGTAGATGGAACATTTTACTGAAAGAAGACTTCATCTTAATTTAAAAAACAATTTAAACTGCATTCATAGATTTTTAAATAATTGCCTGGTTGAACCGGGACTCGAACCCGCTATACGAGAAAAAAAATTAACCTGTATCTTTATCATACCGACCGGAAGGCTTCATCATAAGGATTATTTTTTGTTAAATAACATAGCATGAGAAATAAAAGGAAGACCATGAATTTTAGCCTTTGATGTAAAATTTTGTTCAGAAAAATGAAAAGCTGACATTGGCGTATCAACATGTCCCCGCTGCAACAGTTTGCAGCGGGGTTGAAGGACAAACCAATAAATCAACAAACAAACACACTTTCGCATTTATAGGTAGGTAATATAAGTAAGGATTAGTAAGGATAGTAAGGATCGCGGAATGATGCGTACTTCTCAAGTGGGTACTCATGAGTAATAGTTCATGTCAGTTGTATGTCGATGCGATACGCCAATGTCAGCTTTTCATTTTTCTGAACAAAATTTTACATCAAAGGCTAAAATTCATGGTCTTCCTTTTATTTCTCATGCTATGTTATTTAACAAAAAATAATCCTTATGATGAAGCCTTCCGATCGGTATGATAAAGATACAGGTTAATTTTTTTTCTCGTATAGCGGGTTCGAGTCCCGGTTCAACCAGGCAATTATTTAAAAATCTATGAATGCAGTTTAAATTGTTTTTTAAATAAAAATGAAGTCTTCTTTCAGTAAAATGTTCCATCTACAATATTTAAGGTACTTCCCCTCCATGTGGCATAGCCGTGGGACGCCCTGTATAAAGGTAAAAATCGTTTTGAATTTATTGCAATTATTTTTCGAATCTATGACTGTATGATACGGTTTAGCTTCAGTTTTTTTGATGATTAATTTAACGCCATCTAAAAATTCCATGATATTACTTGTAGCTGGCAATAGTAGCAGCAGACAATGGCACTCCAGCACAGTTTGAGACGCTACGTCTACTGACCGTTGTACTAGTTGATAACAAGGACAACGCACCACGATTTCTTCAAAGGCATCACCAATTCGCTGTCCGGGAGAACTTACCTCCAGGAATTATTGTTGGTAAGATCTACTGATATTATAAACTAGCTTTTAATCGCACCATGTGGAGGTTTTTAGAAATACCTCGTAACCCTCTGTTTTTCCGGGATAAAAACAAAATAACCCATGCAAAAAATGGATCTGTTTCTTTCGAATTCATAATATTAGTGAGGATTTCGTAATAAAAACGAATACTTCTATTTCATTTGTTAATGCAATGTAGTTATAGATAATAATAGCTTTAAATATTTTATTTCAGGCAGTGTCAAGGCAATAGACAAAGATTCTGGTGAAAATGGCAAAGTGTACTATCACATCCTCGAAGGCAACCATGAGGGGGCGTTCACTCTTGACAGGACTAAAGGCATTATTAGGGCTAATACAACTTTCGACCGGTGAGCAAATTTCTCCTTTAATTCCACGACTACGGAAAACTAAGGCCTTTAAACAATATAAGGATCTAGACGCCAAGAAATTTTGTATTTACAACACTTTTTCCATTTTTTACAGAAAAATACACACGATACATCTAATTAATTTAATTTATAGTTTAAAATAGCTGTTAGTAAGTAATGACTTATAGAAATTAGAAAAGATACCTTTAATTTTTTTTGAGGTTTGATATCTAAAATAGAATTACGTTGGAGTTGGTACTAAGTTGGAGTTCTCACTATGCTTCTACTCTCCTACATGCCTTTACTTATGAAACCTATTAATTACTGTCTCATTTTATCAATAAGATTCTTTTTGGTTTTGCGCCTAACATAATGGTCAAAATCAAACAAAGTTTATCACATAGTGTCAGTAAAAAAATACTTTCAGAGAAAAGCAAGACGAATATTCTATGACGATTTACGCGAGCAATAATCCACTGCTAGAACACGCGGCGGCCATTTTGAATTCCATAGACAACAGCACAGACAGCCAGGACATTAGCGTCACCACGGTCAAGATAAAGATCCTCGACGAAAACGACAACGAACCGAAGTTTCAGCAGAAAACATATTACGCAGGTATGTAAAAAAAAAAAACAAAGAATACCATTACCAAAGTTACCCATATTATTATGGCTTTCATATTATGGGCATTATTAAATCAATATCCAATAACACTAGTGATCTTCAGGTTCCGTTAACATTAGAAAATCTACTTGTTTTTCTTTTCTAATATTGTCTTTTACTAAATCCCTTAGGCATAAAGCACACAGCCCGCGTAAATGAAGCCATTATATCGATCGTGGCGGAAGATCCAGACCTGGATGCGAACGGGACCTTAATCTACATGGTGGCAGCTTCCAACCTGTACAAATTCGGGGATTCCAAGTCCAGTGGCAGCGTCGTGCCTTCGCCGTTTAATATCACTCAGGATGGTAAATAGTTACGTTAATACATAAGCAAAGGGTTAATAAAAATTAAAAGCGATCTATATATATAAACCAGCCAGAAACCAGTAATTGGAGCAGGGTACTCTAAATTCAAATTAAAAATTATTTATTTCATGTAAGGCCGCCTTGTGGGTCTTCTGACAATTCAAGACTCTACCGCTGGTTGTTTGCACTTTGAGTTATAATTATAGATATAAAAAATCGTATGACAATTTCGCAGGCATCCTCACAACAGCGAGTTATATGTCAGAATACAATCAAGACCGATTCGTGCTTGACGTAATCGCGCAAGAAGTGGCTGCTCCGTACAGACAAGCGAAGGCGCAGATTTATGTACGTATTACTTGCTTTGAGCTCCAACCAACCTCGGCTCTTTTGGCAACTCAAAACTCTACCACCGCCAAGTTCAGTCAATCACAACAATTTCTAGGGCTATTCCGCAAACTTCAAACCGTTAGGTGTACTATGGAGAGAGCTATAAAATAGGAGAAAGATATAATAATATAATAGAATTATTTTGAGGGTTAAAGTCCGAAACTAAAGCAATCGATGTAGCTCTCAAGGATGTGGGCTGGTCACATTTGACGTTGAATAGATGGTAGTTGGAGTCGTAAGGTTCTCGAGTGTTGACCGCGTCTCGGCAAACAGACTGTAGGGCACACCTGGCTAGATGGAGTGATGACTCCAAAGTGGCAGGCATTGATTGGATCCCTGCCACTTTGAGGATACGCAACGTTGGTGCTACCTAAATGAGGCCCATAAATAGTGGATGCATTTTGGCTGATGATGATAAAAAATTGTGGTTGTAGCAATGATTGAAGCAGCTTTTTAGTAATCTACCAGATGGTAGGTAGATACTACTTCAATTGGATTGATTCGTTATCATGGTCCGGGTGACATAGGCTACATATTTTTGTATGACGTATGTTACATCCAATTTTCCTTAGTTGGGTTACAGCTTCAACCTTCCTTCTTGTTCCATCAGCTGTGGATCATAGACCGCTCGTCACTCATCCGCATGGTGGTGTCGCGCAGCTGCTCCGCGCCGGTGGAGGGCGTGCAGGCGCGGCTGGCGGACGCGGGGCACGCGCTGCTCATATCCGGCCGCAAGCTGCCGCTGGTGCAGGCCGACCGCCGCTACGACGACTGGTGAGTGCACAGTGCTTACTGGAAGATAACTAACAGGTCAGTGTCTGCAGTGCCTGGAGACAGAACAATGCGTGCTGCCAGTGTTGACGCTGGTTCAGGCCAACAGGCGCTGCGATGACTGGTGAGTGCTCAATACTTACTGGATGATAGCTAACAGGTGAGTCTGCAGTGCCTGGAGACAGAACAATGTGTGCCGCCAGTGTTGAGCTGGTGCAGGCCAAAAGACGGTCGATGACTGAACCTAGCTTAATGCATGATTCGCCAAATTAAAACATGAGGTATAGTAATAAGCGGTTTCATGTCCGTTAATCCTATAAGATGGACTATTTCTGAGGGATCAGAAAGGAGGAGATTCGTAGGAAACCCAAGGTTACCGACATAGCTTAACGAATCACTAGCTATCGAAAGTAGATAATTAAGAAATTATTAAACCCGCATTTCGTCATATCTGCGACGGATATTTTTTATTTTTTTTTTATTTTCATAGGTGTGAGATCCATCTACACGCTGTAGACCCTAAAACTTACCAAGTATTACCGGTCGATAAAGTACTGGAGACGATAGATTCCAAATACGACCTGCTCAAGGATGCGTACCAGGAGTATGGGGTGGAAACCCTCATTGCTGCTAGTGCGACTTCTAAAGGTAAGATAAATTATATTTTTTTATAAGGAAAAATAACTTTTTTTTACACTTTTTTGCACAACATAATGGTACAAAAGACGGACTTAATGCTAAAGCATGTTCTCCCAGTCTTTATTTGGATGTGCATTCAGCGCTAAAATGGCGTTATTCAAGTTGCTTCACTTTATTTTTTTTATTTTGTAGACTACCTACAATCTGTTCTGTGTACATGGTGTGTACTTGACACCCAGTCTGGAAAATGTTATATCTCCGGGCATTACATTAATTGTAAAGATCCCCTTGAGGCTACTTGGAACCCCAGTTGGTAGGATGAACTTCTACTAGAGATATTTAAAGAAACCTTTAAGAATCTCGATAAAAACATCAAACGTAACATAAATCACAATACATTCACCTGGATCAACGGATTTTTAAAGATTTCCGATCGCTTTTCATAGTGGCGGGCCAAAAGATGATACGAGAAAAAGAGAAGGAGGAAATAAATAGCTTGTAATTGTAATCTTTTATTTTAGCTCCGGACAGTTTTGATCCGGCGTTGGCAGCTCTGATAGCACTGCTCATCGTCTTATTCACGGGTATCGTCACTTTTGTGGTGGTCTGCGCCTGTCTCAAACATTGGTACGTGTAATCGTTGCTTTACAATGTCTAAATTATATTTTACTTTAATATACGTATTATCTTGATCGGTATGCTCGGTCCAAAATAAGAAAATCATGTCTTTAGTCAGTTTAATTTATCAATTTTCGCGATCAGTCTCAACAGAAGTGTAGACTAAGCAACTACACAGGAGAAATTATATCATAGAATTGCCTTGTCACTCTTATTGTCAGATCAGACGCAGGACCGATGATTTCACGTGTTCTTCAAGGCAAATACATCCTCATATGTATCTAAAACCGACAATTACTCATTTTGGCAATTTTTTTGGCCCGAATCAGGATCTCATGTACATATATAAGAATGATAATGAATTCTCGATGTTTCAAAATAATTTACTAAACAAAAGCAAAATTTATAGGGCGCCTTATTCCAGGGTGATTCCCCCACCGTCCCTGCAGTCCAGCAAGGGGGACAGCCTCGCGCGCAGGCGCATCCTCGAGGAGCTCAGCACCACCGAGAACCCGCTGTGGCTGGAGACCAAGCTGCGGCCCTACGAGGAACAGGAGCTCACCATGAACGTGTTCGGGGACCAGAACGAGCAGACTGCGGAACAGCCTCCTGTCATGGTGAGCTTTTATCTGAGGATCAATTTCAGATCAGAATCAGATTTACAGAGAAAGAGTTGTGGCTATACGACTTTCCTTTTTTTTAACGCTGGGAAATGTCTTTAGGAATGCAAACTCCTATTCGAGGGGTCACAGGTTCGATCTCGGGCACGCACATTTACATTTTCGGAATTATGTGCTCTTAAGCAATTAAATATCACATGCTTTAATGGTGAAGGAAAATATCGTGAGGATAACTGCTTGAGAGTTCTCAAGCAAGTCAAAGCGTGCGATGTCTGCCATTGGGCCAATTTGGTAGAGTATGGTAGTACCCTTCTCTGAGAGGAGATATGTGATCATTATTGACATTAATAACTTGCTGATGATGATTTCCATTTCCAGCCGGACAACACGTATGCGACAATCCAGGGCAGTCGCACCACGGAGCGGTTTGGGGACTACGCCACGCTCGCTGGAGACTCGCCCACGCCGCTAGAAGCAGCCCTAGGATTCCAGGTAGAGGTTGCTTTTACTACACTACTGCAAAGCCAAAAGAAAGGGTTAAATTCGTGCAGTCTATGTATTTAAGTATGTATGTGTCAATTAATCATGTATTGCCATCGTTGCGTCTAAACTACTGTAGCCTAAGCACGAACATTTTCAATTTTCGAATAGTAAAGGTAAGGTTAACGCCAGCAAGAAATTTTGTATGAAAACGACTGCAGCACGTTAAAATCGACAGCACGAACTAACCTTCAACTACGTAAAGTTAAATGTGACGCAGCTGTGACGTCACTCTCCGGTTTCGCCACGTTTTTCCCGAAGAAATTAAAAAAATCGGTAACACGAACTTTTTTTTTGACGTTTGGTATCGAGAGTTTACGAAAGCTGGCTATCGAGAATCACCTAACCTAGCTAATGCCGAATCTCACTAATAGCCTAATCATCTAACTAATAGCTGATTTGGATGAATGCCTCATCATTCGATTCGTCTTTAGGTATGGTCCGGGTGATATAGACTACAGTTTATACGGACGAAATCAATATAACGGATGTTACATCCAATTTTCCGTAGTCTGGTTGCAGTTTTTAAACTTTTTATTTATTTCGGGATATAATTTTAAGTGTTTATTTTTTTTGTGTCTCACAGGGCAGTACATTCAAGCCGCCATCGCCCGATACACCGGAGCCGCCGCCCAGACCAGCCGGTATGGGGCCTTTATCATGGTGAGACACTAACTTATTTAAATACAGTTTTTGTGAGTGACAATAGCCTCTTTCCTTTTAAGTCGTATAGGGGACTTATAGGGTACGCGGCACGTAGGAGCGTGTAACGTCTACACCGAACGAAGTCCCGTCGACGACCTCTCGCCTTCCGCGATCTTTTGTAGTTCGTAGGATAAGTCTAGATTTTTGTTGTTTCCTGTGCCTATGTTTGTAATAACATTTCAACTTGCCTTAAATACAGTTTTTGTGAGTGACAATAGCCTCTTTCCTTTTAAGTCTCCTATACAAAAATAGTAATGAACCACTTAGATCAAAAGTATACTGAGATTTTTAAAATATGTACTTAATTGAAAATATTGGAATGTGCGAGAAAGAGAGAGAATTATAAACGTAAACTAGTACAAATAAAAACTTAATAGGTAGGTACTTAATATTCACTTTATTGTTTCAGATCTGAAGTTTTCCTAGGAGATATCAAATTGTAAATGTAAATAGTTTTAGTTAAAATTTAGTGAAGTACATTTTATAACGTACATGTTGACGACGTAATACTTCAGCGAATACAGATATGGCTAAAACGGAGATTATATTATACTTAGTGGCCTAGCCAATCTGTATAAGGTCAAATTAATAATATAGTAATAATAAATAAGGCAAAAAAAAAAAATGTTTTACATACAACATAAATAGCAAGTTTAAGTTATACGTCGACAACGTCTGCATACTTAATAAATATTTTTGTATTTACCATAAAGTTTATGAGAAAAAAATTTAATTAATAATGTTGTAAATATTATTATTCGTATAATGGCTAACTTGAAATAATTTTAAAGGTTTTATTGTTTCGTAAAGTTTTCGTTGTTGTGCCAAACGTTTTCATAACAAAAATCGTCTTCAAAATTATTAATTTGATTTTGATCGTCATTGTATAATCAAAATCAAATTATCAATACTTATGTATGTTGTAAATATTTCTTAGAAAAAATTGTTTTTAACAAGAATCTCAAGTAACTTAGCCAATATAGTATTAATTAATTGAATTTGATAGAAAAAATAATTGCCAACCTTAACCTTATTTTTGGAAAAAGATGGTTTTTTATTAGCTTATTTTTTACCAATTTTATCGATAAAAAGTGCAACACTGTCATAATATTACTTTTTAATAATGTACCATTAAGTATTGCCATAGTTGTATTTTTGTACAAATTAGTAATTTTTACATAACGACTTAGTTGTTTAATGTCCTTTCTTGTAAATACACGCTTTAATTAACAATTTTGTATTGAATATTATTTAAATATACAACGAAATTATAAGAGATTTGTATGAAACATATTTGTTTTTTTTTACTTTCCTTTCAAAATGGGTAATGGGTAATTTTGGTTAGGTACTAAGTTGTGCTGCGGATATATCAATGGGGTTTTATATTTCATTTTTTGGTTTTAATTTTAGGAATCCATAACAAGATTTAAGTTTTTTTTAAAAAAGAATATTAGCCAAGTTGAACTTGATTTATATTCTCCTCTCCCCTTCAAATAACCGAAAAGCTAGGAGCTACGACAATAGTGCAACGGGCGGGATTTGAACCTGCGACCTTTCAGTTTTCAGTCCGCAACTTTAACCGTTGGGCTATTGAGAGTTTATTTTATAAATAATGTAGGTGTTATCAGGTATTTATATAATTATTGTAAATTAGCTGATGCCCGCGACTTCGTCCACGGGAAAGTCGGGAAAGTTTTCAAAATCCCGCGGGAATTTTTTGATTTTTTCGGGATAAAAAGTAGCCTACGTCCAGATCTTCAACTATCGTATCGATTGATTATTTCTATACAAAGTAACCTATATTGATTTTTTCGATTTTTCAGCTGTTCTTTTGGGTCTTTCATATTTTTATTTATCCTGTATCAAAGCGAACAAAACAAAAAACTGGTATTTTTATATGAAAATATCAATTTTTTGTGCGTACCCGAGGCGGGTCGCTAATATTTAACTAAAAAAAAATGATATTATTTGTCCAAAGTTTTTACATTATAACAGCGGTTTAGATTGTCCATAATCGTTCTAACACTCGTTAAATAACGCGACAGAACCGTCTTCAGACATCCCTGCAAGGTGCTGAGTGAAGCCAGGATTTGGTTGTATAGCTCCGACATTGATTCCAGCTTGAGAAGAATTAACCTTTGAAACGTTACGTGGTAGTTATCTTTTTGCATCTGAAACGAAGAAATGAGCTTTTATCATACATCACACTAGTGTGTGTGTGTGTGTGTGTATGTGTGTGTGTGTGTGCGTGTCTGTGTGTGCGTGTATGTGTGTGTGGGTGCGCGCGCGCGCGTTTGTGAGTTTGTTTGTTACTCCTTCACGTCAATAATGAGGGAGATTCAGAAGAACCTTGGATACTTGTCATTAATAAACCTGCATACCTGAGAGTTCTGCAAAATGTTCTCAAAGATGTGTGAAGGCTGCCAATTTGCAGTGCGCCGGCGCGGCATGGTGGACTATGGCCTATTCTAATATATTCTATGGCCTTATACCTTGTCTGAGAGGAGACCTGTGCTTGATAGGTTGTTGATGATGATGGGTACTCTTCTTACTTACGTAATTAACTAAGCACTCTCCCGCGGCTTCGTCATCGCCTGGGTAGTTAATATTGCATCGGTTTGATAGATATCTATAGCTTTTGCGCCATTTTCTAATCTGAAAAGAATTGAAAAGGCAAATAATAAAAATAAAAGCAAAATAAAGAACTTTTCCTTATTCATGTTCTTTATACAATATTTCGCATTTCACCTGTAACAGGTACATATACCTACATTACACATGAGACTCTCTAAGGGTACTTCCGAATTTTAGCTATAGAAGCCAGTCGTTACTTTTCGGAATTTTATAATACCTAAGCAAAAATGTTTTTTTTTTTGCTGTAATCCGCTAAACCAGAAAATATCTGTATAGTGCCGCTCGTGGTGTACCATAGCCCTCCCAATTAGTTCGCTACCATGTTACACTTACCATCTGGTGCACTCGCAGTCAAGGGCTAGATCTTGTCATTGAATAAAAAAGGCAAAAAGTTTAAAAACGGTCACATCAGTCATATTGACTTTATTCGTATAAAATATTTTATGGCACCCAGACAAACCAATAGATTGACACCTCATTTATCAAAATGGACTCATTCGTTTAGACACTACGGTGAAACATTCGTATTTACATAAACTGCTAAAATCCCCTTTCTTGTGACTTTGTTAGCTAAAAACCAAAAATACCTACCTCTTTTTCCACTTGAGCCACAGCACGCCTTTTCTCGTCTCCCTCCTCATTGGCTGTCTTTACACATCGACCCTCCGCTTCATAGTAACTTGTTTCCGCCTTGTTGATCTCATTCTGGTGGAGACTCATACAGTTTTTCCACTAAAAAAAAAATATGGGCATATAAATTACTTTTTCACCTCACTAGCTCAAAAAGGACGCCTTTGCTGTCTGAAGCCAAAGTGTTGTCTCAAAAAAGTTCAACACCTTTTCTCACTAACTGAGCAAAACTACTTTTGCTCACTGGTTTTAGACAGCAAAGGCGTCCTTTTGAACTTGTGAGGTGTAAAGTTGCATGTATCACACGATAGCAAAGTTTTGGTTCTTGTGCCTTTGAATCCCTCACTACACTCAGGATTCTAACTTAGAATCCTTCGCCCGCTCGGGGTTCAAACTAGGCACTCGCAACAAAAATTAACTTTGCTGTCTTGTTGAACCAATCATAAAATTATTTTGTTCCACAAGATAGCACAGATATTGACTATAACTTAAATCGGGATTCCTGATACTAACAGACGTTTATTTTATAAATAAACATAATTAATTTCATCCCACTCTAGATGTCGACAGAAATCTTCCTCTACCAGGACTTACTAACTTTAGGATTAGCTTTAATTCCCATAAAGCTGTGCTCCATATGCCTCGCCATGTCCAGCCTGTAATGCGACGTGATATTGACGACCTGCAGCAGGAAATCTGTCGCCCACATCTTCATTAACATCCGGTCACTCTTGTCCAAGTCGTGAGACGCGTTGATGTAATGTCTGTACGTCTCTAACAAAGTCTCCGTACTCTCTGTCGTGCTCTGAAATTGTGAACCTGGTAGAGCTATTGCCGATTCGGACATTTTGACGATCTCCTGCCGCAGTGGTCTTATAACTGGGAGGTCTCGGGTTCGATTCCCGGCGGGGGCAATTTGGGAATTTATAATTTTTGAATTGTCTCTGGTCTGGTCTGGTGGAAGGCTTTGGCCGTTAAAGACATGCAGCCAAGTGATTTAACGTTCCGGCACGATGGCGTGTAGAAACCGATTAGGGGTATGGGTTGAAGTACACTGCCATACCCGTTCCAAGTTAGCCCACTACCATCTTAGACTGCATCATCACTTACCATCAGGTGAGATCGCAGTCGAGGACTATCTTGTCATTGAATTTAAAAACATATTTATTGGCTAGATACATATTGCTTGAAAATCGAACGTTTATTTTTCTTTTATATTTTTTTAAATAATACGCAAGAAGCCAGTACCACTTTTCGACTTTCAAAATATTTATTTTTTATGTTTTTTGTATTGAATAATTATACAAAAACAATTAAAAAAAAAGGGATTGGCGAGTAGTTTTAGTAGGTAACTAATTAGTAGAACAAGACTATACAACTTATACTCCAGTATCACTCACCTCATCACAGTATCCACCAGAAAATAACACTACAAGATATATAAAATTGTAATAATTCCAACACGTCATGTTTTTGAGCATGAACATATTATTATAATCTGTTAAGCACTTGTCTATCATAAAAACTAATTATGTAGTAACGAACTAACAGCATTGATCTGTTCAGACCCTAAAGTCAAGAACGATGTATCGTTGACAAAAAAAGTTTATTAAAATGATAATTATTTTTAGACTATTAATAAATCAAACGTTCAAAATTCAAAATTATTTATTTCATGTAGGCCAACTTGTAGCTCTATCATGAATCTACCACCGGTCTTTGAGGAATTATTATACTAAATAATTTAATGCCACTGCACCGGTTCGGTTTTTACGAAAAAGTAGTCTGTGTACCTAAGGCTTTATAGCTAGGTTCATATCTTTTGACGACTTAAAAAATTACAAAAATTAATTAGTGATTTGTATAGAATTACTTCAATTAGGTAATAACGTACATTTTTGCATTTAGATAACTAACTAAATGTTTATTTTGTTTGAATTATAAATATGATTCAATGAAATATAGAAGAAATTGAAAAATTCTAATATTTTTACTTTGTTTGCAGGCCGTCGTTGCGCTTTGCTTGATAACCTTTGTCATTGCAATACATATCTATTATGTAAATACCGTAAATACTGTTAGATATCAGGATTTATTTGTTAAAAAATATTTGTGTCTTCATTCTTCATTTCCAAGATATTTTTTTAAAAATAAACCTTAATAGGTCACCAAAAAACTATTTATTGGTTACATAAACCTTTTTTTAACTGGCAAAGCAAAATCAAAGAAAATGAAAACTCGATGTTAATTTTGTTAAAGTTTATTCAAAAATATATTAGTTAAACCTAGAGATATTAACAACAATAATCTGATAAATTAAAATGTTTATTGTACTCCCAATGTTTAATCTAAAGATTATTGGATTAAATAAGTTAATTTATTACGACTATCACAGTGAGACTAAGTACGAATATTACTTTACTAAAATGAACACAAATTATATTTTATAGGGTAATTAGGGTAAAACACACTAGTATACAAACACTTCAGCATTTTTATTAAATCTTCATCAAATAAAGGTCAATTTATCCTAGTGTGAATTAACTTTTTTAGATAGGTTAATACTTTAAAAACTATAAGCGAACGTTTGCCGTAGATAGCGTCATGATAAAAAAAACTGTTTTTAAAATCCTTATGAACAAAATTATAAAAAAATAGATAGAATTATACAGTTTTGAACTTAAAATTACGAAAATCAATAGGAACCTTTATCCCTCAAGCTGTCGGGAAAATCGGCAAAAAATACAACACAGTTGAATAAAAGCTATCCTTAAATATCTTTGCAACATTTCTTTTTTGTAATTTTGTACTTCATTTCATGAATATACTAGTTTTACTAACAAAAAACGTTTTATGTATTGGATACCTATTTATACTTAAATCTAAGAAGTATACATGCTTTTTGTACTTTAATTTAAAACAAAACTTTTAATTATTTAGCATTTCTTATTTTTTTTACGTTATACTTACTTTCTTTTTTTTATTTGAGATAATCTTGAATCCAAAATGCTATAGATTAACTCACATATATACTGTAATTTAGGAATTATTGTTATTAAGGAAATCAGCAAAAGTTATTTTCTTCATAAATTAAAGTTTCCCAATTCTTTGGAATCATTTTTGTAATTTTTTGACGCCGATTTTTTTAATGACGTACTACACAGCCTCGGCAGCATTATTTTTGAACACAATACTAAAATAAACTTAATCTAATGGTGCATTTTCTTTGATATGGCACTTACATTTTTATAAACAAATACTTAAATACATATTCGGAAGCACTCATAGTTACAAATTTTAAAATACCCAATTTATCAGGCGTGATAAATAAAACAACATTACATGGCTTTTACAACATTTACAAACATAGAACAACTAATTAAATTCACTATAATCCGCTGAACTAAATAAAACATAGAGCATCAAAAAAGAAAATCCATGAAGATGCATGATATAGAAAGTATTTTAACAGGTAATTTTTGATAAAATGCCTTATAAGCTATTGATTGTTTCATGAATTTACAACTCTTTTTTACCCGACGACGGCAAAAGAAGCTTTATGATTTTAGCAGTGTATGTATGTGTATGTTTCACCTTAGAGCCTAAATCAATGAGCTGATTTAGATGATTAAGGTTTCAATCGATTCGATATTATGGTTCGGGTGACATATGCCTAATTTTACACGAATAAAATCGATAAATCATAAGTGCTATCCAGTATTGATTGTCGTCAAGCGCAAGCCTATTTCAGATAAAAAAAAATCGATATGACTTATGCTAATTCCGTCGTCGATTTATATTTTTTAAACTTTTTCTTATTTTACAAGTACTTTGTAACATTTCACATCCCTATAAAACACACTTCTCGATGTCACATCTATTTTCCTGTTGTCGGATTACAGTTTTTAGACTTTTTTTCCAATATTGTAGACATATCCCATTATACATAACATGTCGAAACCCAGCAAGGGTAATTTTTTCCATAACTTTAATCCTGTCTTATATACCTATTTACTAGTCCTGTTGTATTGTACAAGTAACAGATTTGCTTTAAAAACTTGCAAATGACAGAAATTTTGATACCTTCAAAATTTAAGGACCGCTTTGAATTATTTTTGCGCTCTACCGTTTTTCTTTAAAGCACTGGGTTTTGATATGGGGCAGCTAAAAAGGCTCTATGTTACTAACACTTGGTATTCTTAACACATTGTTCAACGGCAGCGATAGCAGTTTGCACACGCAGATGTGCCTCTTGCCTCAAATGCTTCAGTTTCCGCCGAGAGTGTATTAACAGGTCCTTGTACGAGCGGCGTGAGTGTTGGATGTCATCTTTTACACGGTTCATTTCGAGGAGAGCCAGCCGCCTCCACCGTATCATTCTTGGTGTGGTCTGGAAATAAAACGCGAAATATTAGGACCAGGACAACACGACGCTTTTAGCAGCGGCGATCGGCGTTTTTGCGTTCGAATGTGGCATCGAGTTTCTCAAAAGCGACTAAACTGCAAAAACGTCATCGCCGCTCCTAAAAGTATTGTGTCTGCTCGGATCATCATCACTAAACCATCGTCATCGTCAATCGTCAAGTCCATCCATCATATTCGGAGTCCAAGATCTCGTTTCTGTAGAGAGATTGCGTGCGAATTTCTGTCTATACTTACTTCACAAGGTGTACCGCAGCCTCTGTTAATCTTTTGACATCTTTGCACGTAGTCTTGACTCTGAAAGCGGAATAACGAAATCAATTATTTAAAATTTTCAATCGCTACTACAATGTGGTAGCGTTTGAAGTCGGTTTTGTAAAAAGAATTTTTACGTTAAATTATAATGTTACAATATTGATGTTCTCGGACGTTCTTTTAAAGAGACCTATAGCGAAGTCTACGGCGACTACTTACCTTGTTCAGATGCATCCTAAACACGATCATGTGTGCCAGGAAGTACTTGTGATGGTTCTCTCCAGAGAAAGCAGCGGCGTGTTGCGCGTCCGTCTCTATCTTCTTTATATTCCGCTCGAACTCGTCGCGGCAACCTCGGTTCTAGAAAGAAAAAGAAATAAAATTACTTATAAAGAAAACATCTATAATGGGCAATAGCAGAGATATAAATTTTCTTTGTAAACTAAATTAATAATTACTAATTTTTTTTTTTTTGCTGTCTGTAACAGATGGAAATGTAAGGAATTAGGCTGTATTCTAACTAATTTCAACGAATATTTTGTAAATACCTACTAAAATTTTTATGTATTTTTATTTTGTATATGGAATAACCATAACTATAAAAATTAAGATGCTCTGAGGTGATACCGGTAATGCAAAGACCACATAAAAATCAATCAAATAGTAGTTTTTCAATAAAATTGTAATAATAATGCAAACACAAATATTCTTTTTACAAAACTGACTTCAAAGGCCACTATGAAGTATATCAATTGCGCTTATAAAATTTGAAGAGTTCCTTCGATTTCTCCAGGATACCATTATCAGATCCTGACCTGACCACAATGGCACCACCTGAGAAGTATACCCTTGCAAACAAAAAAAGAATTTTCCAAATCGGGCCAGGCGTCTTCGAGTAATCGGGGAACATACATAAAAAATAATAGTAAAAAGGATGCCAACGAATTTCCCCCTTTTTTGGAAGTCAGTTAAAAACACCAAAAAATAAATACTCGTACTGTATGTATAAAGATCGTTCTAATATGACGCAATCGGGAATCGAACATGGTAGTAACGTGTAAAAGTAAACGCGTTAAAAATAAACTGAATTATTTATTTGACGCCAACGATGAATTAAGTCAATAGCTGATGTCAGGATCATCGTCTTCCAAGTGGAGCCACTAAACAAGCGGGCGAGCGGTTTGTGAACGATTTTTTGGTTGTTCGCTTGAAATTTGTCCCTTTGCCTTGTTTTAGATCACGTTAGAACATTTAACAGTTGTTTAAACTAATTGAAAGTAGATACATATTACTAATTTTGGTGCTAACAGCTAGTTCGACCGTGGCTGTAGTATAAACTGGTCAGCACAATCAGGCGCGATTCCTGAGTGATGTGGTTTCGATTCCGGTCTTTGTATCTATTTATTCGGAAGTCAACTTTAATCTGATTACAACTTTATATGATGTTTAAAAACACATCTACGGAATACGATTGGCCTGTATTTCAACATCGCATCGTTGAAAATTGCTTTAGGTAATGTTGATTTGAAACTCTTACCCCCTCCTACTGCCCTGTCCACTTCGATCACAAAAAAATCTACCTAGCTATGCACGAACCCAAATTGAAAGATCTTCCTTTTTTTGTATTAGGTACCATTTCTCAATTTCTTAAATCAAGTCGCTATCGCTAATGAAATCGCTCGTCTCATGGTCAAACTATATCATCACTGTCAAGGTTCAAGATTACGCGCGTTTCAATGTTGATTGGTTGACGGTTTACTTTAGGGCACCTGTGCACTGAAGCGTATCAGAGTTCTGGAGTTGCATAATAATATGTCGGATTGCTGGCACCCTTAGACGAGCACGCACAATGAGTCGATCTCACGCGATAAAGTGTGTAAAGACACATTTAATAAGTAGAAGTTATTACAAAGTTAATGACAAAGTTAGATAGCTACATATTATAACATTTTTAATTTTGAAAAGAGCAACTGCTGAGTTTCTTGCTGGCTTTTCTCAGCAGAATCAGCATTTCGAAACGGTGGTAGATTTTCGACTTGTCATAAGAGCCACAAGTTGGCTTACATGAAATAAATAATTTTGAATTTGAATTTGATACTGAAGATACAAAAGAGCACTCTACATAACTACATAGCTTAGGTCAACGGCTGAGCAACTTAACAATTTCTTCTTAACGGCTCAATAGCTAGAGACAATGGTGCTAGAATCAATGAAGCGTGTTCAGTGTTAGCATATCGCACACCTAGATCTAGAGGGAGACAACTCAAAAAAGACCTCTGTTCCCTGAACGAAATAAAAGTCTGTCTAAATCTTTTGTTAGCAAAGGTATGAAACTCAATTTTATTTTGGGTCGTGTTTCACGACATCATTTGTGACCTAAAATAAAATTGACTTTCATAACTTTGCTAAGAAAAGATTCGAAAATAGTTTTCTTTCATAGTTCTACTTCCATCTTGAAGGATAATATTTATTTATTTATATCCTTCCACTTCCATGGTCAATTGGGTATTTGACAATTTTTTTTATTTACTTAAGATATTATAACACAATGTCATTTTTCTTTTTTAATATCCTAAGTCTCGAAAACATAGAGCTTTTAAGTTTCCTGTTATAAAAAAAGAGCGCTATTGCAACATGACGTCACGATTCAGTAGCACCAAACACTCTCCATACAAAATTTCTTTTTAGAAATAGACGGATACAGTCGCAGTAAAACAGCTTATAACTTATTTGTTTTTTGACCGATATTTATTTTCTGTTTTTACAAAATATGTCATTCTTACATGTTTTCGATTGTAATAATTTAACGCATAATATTTACATTTTGACAGCAGTGAAATACCCAATTCTGTCAAAAGTAGGTTCAATACGGACTCATTTTTGCTTTGAACGAGGCTCAGTCCTGGGTTTGGTCTAAGGAAGTCGGTCGTTCACATTCTTGGCGTTTAGTGTGTACGTGCAAACACGGTAATTCTTGAAAAATGCAACCACTGCATTCTCACCCTTGTTGCGAATGCTTTATGATATATTTTCCTAATCATGTAGATCTCTGTCGGGTGGAGGGGCGGAGTCCCTTCATAACTTCGAGTCTTATAAGTATAACATCTAATTGCATCAATTAATTTCCAATCGATACGTAAGCACGTTTTTTTAATTGAATACCTATTTAAGCGTTAACTTTACGTACCTAATTGCATAATATGCGAGTCTATCTCAGGGGTAATTTCTCGGCTTGTGAGCCTGGTATCACACTTCACACTAATCATACTGATATTATACAAATAAAGTTTGTGTGTGTGTGTGTGTATGTGGTGTGTGTGCGTGCGTAAACCACTGAGCCGATTTTGAATATAATTCTCGAGATTTAATCCAAAGGAAATCTCATACTTTTTCTCTATCAGAGTTTTCACGGAATTTTTTGAAATTTTTTATCTATGTACTTATAAGAGTTAATCATAAATAGGATTTATGTTATAACAATTATATTCGATAGATATAGATTTACTACTTGATTTTAAGCATGTAGGACGTAGGTACCTACATGGTACGACGTTATAAAATTCGCCGATATTATAAAGGTCCGAAGTCGCAGGCATCGGCTAGTGTATTACAAATTGCACATGTAACAATAAAGATAATTTTATTCATGCTTGCATATTATTTTACGAGATAATAAACGCGCTGTTAACAATACAACGAGCTCTTTTCTTCTGAATGTTTGTGTTCGGCTCGACCTCGGCAACAGTGTATAGCGGCCTTTACATTTTGAAAATTAACTTCCCGTTGTGTCAATTTTAATAGCGAGTTTACTCGAATGAGTGTATTATGTTTACACCAAACTAAAAAAAAAATTTTGAAATAAATAAATAAATAACTGGTCAAATGCAAGTCGGACTCGCAAATGAAAGGTTCCGTACCAAAAAACCACAAAAAAAACACTTTTCTAGTATATTTGATTTTTATTATTTGTTGTTATAGCGGCAACAAATTTTCTTTACTATTTTTGGAAGGACGGACGGACAGACAGCAGAGTTCAGCAGAGATCCAATGCTTTTTGTGGCGTGATTGAAGGACAAACCAACAAACAAAATTTCGCATTTATAATATTAGTAAGGATGTATGTTCCCCGATTACTCGAAGACGACTGGACCGATTTGGAAAATTCTTTTTTTGTTTGAAAGGGTATACTTCCTAGGTGGTCCTATTGTCATCAAGTCTGGATCTCTGACGAGAGAACTCTTCAAACATACTTTGTAGTGGCGTTTGAAGTCAGTTTTGTAAAAATAATTTTTACGTTTATATTATTCTGCCATTAGACCGAGGTGGCAGTTCACAATAACTCATATACCTACAATAATTTGCTATACATACTTACCTAATACCAATAAACAAGAGTTATTAATATTTAATTGCTTCGTTTCTTCTTTATTACTAAATAATCAGTTGACTAATCCAGGTTAATCAAGCAAGTAGAGACAACTTTATATTCAATTGTTTAAATGTAGTATCATGTACTAGAGTAGCAATTAGTGAATTGTTTATTTTTAGACAACATTGTTTATATGTAATATAAAAGTAATAATTTTTTTTACAAAACCGAGCGTGTCGTCGGGGATTAAAAATAAGAAAGCAGTAGACAAAAAATAGTTTTTTTTTTATTTTATCAGCTCTTCTGTAAAAAAGTGTAATTTTGATTATGATAGTTTTGAATTGAAGCAGCAATGACCACGATATTCTTCCATGAAAGGTCAAGCTACGGGACTTCGAAACCTAGCTAAACTATTTTAGTGTGACATAAGAATTGTGGAAGTAAGTTTACCGTAAACTATTGTATTTGTATTTTCGCTTCAAGTTGGAACGGATATGAGTTTAATCGGTTCATTGGCTTGATTTATAAAGCTATATTATAGCAATTGACTAAGTACAGAACTATAATAACACGAGTCATTTATTTATAAATAAGTTATAATTTAAGAAAAATTACCTACCGAAATAAAGAGTAAAAATTGATTTAAAATAAATTAAATTACAATTACACTCTACCGCCAAAGACGTGTGGCCAAGCGATTTAGCGTTGCGGCACGATGGCTTGTAGAAACCGATTAGGGGTATGGGTTGAATTTACACTGCCATACCCCTTCCAAGTTAGCCCACTATCATCATAGACTGCATCGTCATTTACCATCTGGTGAAATCACAGTCAAGGACTATCTTGTCATCGCATATAAAAAAAGTTGGTCCATTCGTTCGAGAGCTACGAGGGGACAGACAAACACACAGATAAAACGTCAAACTTATAATCCTCTTTAGTCTTTGGTAATATGCTGAATCGTGAAAGTTATGTTTTATCATTTCTACAGTTTCTACGACATAGCTGGCATGGCATAATATTATTTCGTACTCTGTCACTTTCGTTCGAGATTAGTTATTAGGCAATCTGCCAATTAAATGATAGGTGGATAAACATGATATCAACTAATTTAAATAGGCATGTAATTAAACGAGCTTCTATTTAATACCATTATTGGCTTCTAAATTACTAAGTCAGCTTCAACTAGTGAGCCTCTAAAAAATATTATTTTAGCATCTATATTTATAACTTAGCTTCAAACCGTGAACTCCTAAAATACTTAAATATTAGCATCAAATAATACACCAAATCTTCAACCACATTTTTAATATTTTTTTGTGAGAAAAATGAAATAAAAAAATGTTTCTAACTAAATAAAAAAAACGTTTTTTTTTTGATAAAATGAAATTTAAAAAATGATTGTTTTTAAATTTAACTCAAGATAAATACCTACACATAACATTATAACATTTTTGAAAAAAAAAATCAAATTTTTTTTCAACTTTTTTTTTAGTTTTAGGTAGGTTTACGATCCCAACAGAACCTAAGTGCCCGGCCTTGGGCCGGGCACCAGAATATTCATGTATAACCCTAACCTAACCTAACTTTAGTTTAAATAAAAAATTATACAAAAATAATTGCAATATTAACACACTAACAACAGAACAACAAAAAAAACAAATGCATGTTTTGAATGGCGCTCTCTGATTGGTGCAAATAGCCATAACCAACGAGATCGTGCAAATTGCCAGTCGCATCCGTCTCATTCGCACCAACGAGATCGTGCAAATGGCCAGTCGTATCCATCTCACTCGCACCAAATCGTGCAGTGGCAGTGGACAATAATAAAAATAGTGGCTCTTTATTTGATGCTTTCTTTGGAATATTTTGTGGCCATTGTGAAGAAGCCGAGTTAGTATATTAGAAGCTTCATCATTTTCCCGTTGCTGAGTTATTAAATTAGAAGCTAGGTTTTGATGCCAAAAAATAAATTTTGTTGGTCGACTTATTATATTCCATTTAAATATAATTATTTTGGCGAAGAAGACACAACAAGACACTCTATAGTTTCACCTTACTTATTTTTAAGGGAAGCTGGGAGAAATTTCTTTTTTTTAGAGATAAGCTTCACCTACATATTATTATATGTCCACTTCTAATATTTTTGTTTCTTATTATAATCATTTATAGGTATATTATCTAAAAGTAAATAAATAAAAAAGTTTTTTTAACCCCAAAAAAAGAGGAGTGTTATAAGTTTGATATGTGTATCTATGTTTTTGGGTATCTGTGTGTGTGTCTGTTCCCACGTAGCGCCCCAATGGATGGACCGATTTTGATGTGGTGTTTTCTGTTTGGTCGATCGAGGTGGATCCTAGCCATACTTTATGAACATCTACTCAAGCGTTTGTAGATCATCAGCTCATTTCCTACTTGATTAAAAGGTCTGAAAAACTTTCATTGGTGTAATTGATTTGAAGTTTTGTTACCTATTGTAAAAATTTTTTGAAAACAGCAACCGCCGAGTTTATTGCTGGCTCTTCTCGGCAGGAAGGGCATTCCGAACCAGTGGTTGGTTCATCGACGATTCAAAAGCACTTTTAAAAGTTTATTTGAATAAAAAATATTTCTATTCTATTATATTCTAAGAAAGGTGGTACTACTGTGACTTTGGATAATTTTCAAGGCTCGGTAACGTTTAACACGTTTGTAATATGGCTAGGGCGGCAGGTGCCTATTTTAATTGTTCTCTTAGATGCAGTCAACGTGTTTCGCAAACAAATATAATATAGTAAAGTGCATATGAGTCACACGCATCTACCTGCCGACAACTTAATAGACATGCTAATTAATCAATCGACAATAGTGACAATACAGCGAATGCCAAAGAAAGAGATGTGTCACAACTAGGGTTGCCAGATTTTTTTTCAGCCTATAAGGGACAAATGGTTAAATGGGCAAAAAAAATACGGGATTTCAGTTTTTTACCCGGGACAAATAAAAATTACAAATTGTTTATTATAATTGACAAATTATTTTTTATATTTTTCCGAGGATCGAGTCAGTTTTGACATTGTCATTCTGACACTAACACTATCATTGGTCGATGCGGGCTGCGAGTGCAAGTTAGTAGCGAGAGAGCAAGTTTTACGAACGTTGCGTGTGTGAATACTTAGATCGATTTCATGATGACAAACGTCGTACGGTTCAAATACGGAACAGAGTCAGTCCCGCCGGGACATTTTAAACTATGCCTAAAATACGGGATGTCCCGGGAAATACGGGACGTCTGGCAACCCTAGTCACAACACGGTACACAAGAACATCTGCGCGGCCGCGGAATTTTATATGAGGTTTTTTTTGTTATTCGATGGCTAGATAGCCCTTGACTGCGATCTCACCTGATGGTAAGTGACGATGCAGTCTAAGATGGTAGCGGGCTAACTTGGAACCGGTTGTAGATTCAACCCATACCCCCCAATCGGTTTCTACACGCCATCGTACCGGAAATCTACTACTATCGTCACTTACCATCAGGTGAGATCGCAGATCTACTGCTTTATTTCTGCGTGATTAAAGGACACACAAACACACTTTCGCATATTCGGTAAGGATGTCTGTTAAAATTAACTGTAGCGTATCGTCACAGCATAACCTAGGTGTAGGTTCTAATTAAAACCAGTTATTCTAACAGCATTGTAGTATACTCGTGATTTATTCATGAACTGACCGTACTCTCGGCAGATGTTCCTAGTTATCGGTGTAGGTATTACGTTGGAATCCTTGGTATCTAACCCACTTTAGCGAAGATCAAAGTTGCTGTACTAGAAAACATTTTCTCTTCGAGGTTCGTGACCTCTTCCAAAACAATAACATTCTCCTACCCGTTAGCGGTTAGGCAACTTTTTTTATCTCACCTGATGGTAAGTGACGATGCTATCTAAGATGGTAGCGGGCTAACTTGAAAGGGGTATGGCAGGTTCTTTTTACACGCCATCGTACCGGAACGCTAAATCGCTTGGCGGCACGTCTTTGACAGTTTTAAACTAATGTTTATTTTAATTATACACAATACATTTATTTTGACTTAATATTTATTTTAATAAGATGAAAATAAATTGAAGATAAAAATTGCCGCTATAGGTACTTAACATAAAAATAAAACAAAAATTAAGTTAAAAATTAAAGAGGGTCTCCATACAATAAACTTTAGTTTTTACTCGATCTTAATTAAAGCTGGTGTTAAATCTGTACGATGGTGCGGAACCTTTTGTGGCCCGACTCGCACTTGGTCAGCTTTTTTAGTTACATATTAGGGATCCCTAAGATTGTATGAACAGCATTGTTCGCATTTTATTCACGAACCGATCCGTGGTTGCAGATGCGCCCAGTAATCGGAGCGTATTACGCGTATCAATGCTTGCACGTTCGGCATCCTAGGCGTAATCTAACCCACTTCTGCTAACACTAATGGTGCCTAGAGTTTAGATACGGATTTGATTTGTGCCGCGAGGATTCGCGGGATTCGATTATTTTCGTAAATTGCGTAATTTCCTTCCGATTTCTTATTTACGTAAAATAGTAATAGATAATACTACTACTACCTATAGTAGTCACGTAGAATTACACAAAACCTTAAATATCCACACAACAAAGCGTTATTATTTTTATACTTTGCTAATTTAGTTTAATGACAGAAAAAGAAACTTCTCCAAGAGTAAAAACAGTATAATAAGAAAATAAACTGCATGCAACCAAAAAAATAATAATTAGAAGCCTCAATAGCCCAACGGTTAAAGGTACGAACTGAAAACTGAAAGGTTGCAGGTTCGAACCCCACGCGTAGTACTATTGCGAGGGAGGGCATTGCGAAGGATACTGTAAAGTGTAGGTATATAGAAAATTTCGCAGTACCCAGTAATTTAGGTAGGTAAGTCCTACAGCACATACTTGTAACTCCGGCTAATCGTGTGAATACTATGCAAAATATATGGGTTTAGAATAATAAGTAGAGCCTGAGAACCTGCTAAGACGAAGAGAATACTAATCTATGTAAAATAACACGAATTCTGCAGACCAGATTCTGGTTAGTACCAACTAGTTGTTATTGTGTCTCCTGAGATGACATATACGGCTTTGAGACAAATTCAAATTCAAAATCCATTTATTTCATGTAGGCCAACTTGTAGCTTTTAGGACACATCATAAATCTACCACCGGTTTGGAATGCAGACTCTGCTGAGAAGAGCCGGTAAGAGACATGGGCGCTAACTATAGTTATTATTGAAAGCTGTAAGTCACGCAGTGGGCGATGTAGAGGGACATGCTCAGAGTTTTGCCACGGTTTTACTCCAAAGTCGTTAATATGGGTCACCGGGTTTCGATCCTGAAGCACATTCTGAAATCTAACAAGACTGCGTTCGAGCTCCAATGGCATCCTGAAGATGCTAGAGGGAAAATTTGATTCACCGATCCTGGAACACTTTTTAAAAGTGCTCATTCGGTGAAAAATAATTATATACCTAATATCCTGTTACTGACACAGTTTTTTAAGTTTTTTTTTTAAATTCAATGACAAGATAGTTCTTGACTGCGATCGCACCTTATGGTAAGTGACGATACAGTCTAAGATGGTAGCGGACTAACTTGGAAGGGGTATGGCAGTGTAAATTCAACCCATACCCCTAATTTGTTTGTACACGCCATCGTGCCGGACCGCTAAATCGCTTGGCGGCACGGCTTTGACGGTAGGGTGGTAATGGCTACGGCCAAAGCCTCCCACCATACAGATTTTTGTATTACTAACAAAATGGGCCTTGTGGTTGCCTCAATAAAGAATTTATTAATTTATTTCAGAAAACCGATAGCCGTTGGAGACACAAGGTGATAGAGTGGCACCCTTCTAGAACAGGCCTAGGCCTACAGAGCCTATAGCGGTAACATGTTGTTACTTTGCCACCGTTTTTGAAAGTAGATCCAATACACTTAAAGTATACGATAGTAACAAAATGTTTTGCCAAAATTAAATTCGATTAACCGTTCGGGATTCCAACTAAGTCAAGGTTTATTAGTTTGAACATTCTGATGGACAGATGGATATAATCTGCATTTGATTAGAGAAACGTACATACGTAGAGCACTTGCAGTTGAATGTATTTTATTTATAACTAGAAGCCCGCGCCGACTTCGTCCGGGTTGAAAATTTAAATATTTGTTTTTACGGGACTGATCACACAGAGCTTCTAATAGGAGACGATTGTAAATAAGATCACCACAGGAATCACAGGAATCTCCCGCACCGAAACCCGCCACCGTGCACCATTTTATTATTTTGTCGCGCGAAATTATTCATTTTCCGATAACTCCTAAGATATTACTTTAAATTGTTTAGTGTACAGGGCAAATATGTTCTAAATTAAACACTTACGATAATAAACATATTTATTTAGATATAGATTGACATCACATCGGTTAAAGAAGGTCGAAAATAATTCATTATTTTTAATCAAAATTTGAAAGATAGAAATGGTTACTGTAAGTTATCCTTAGAAGCTAGACATATGCTATCGCGGACTTTTTTTTAGAACTTTTTAAGAGGAACAATTCACCCATACATCATTTTCATCCAATAACAGTATATGACCCAGCGCACGCCTTGAAAACGTTTGAGAGTCAAAAAATTTTCCGACTTCTTTAACAAAGCACATAATATCTAGCCATAATACATTTATGTGCATAATATATAGCCTATAACCATCTGGAATAATGTACCTTTGAAATGGTGAAAGAATTTTTGAAATAGGTGCGGTGGTTCCAAAGTTTGCTCCGGACATACATACAAACTCACAAAATTCGCGCTCTCTCTTTATTATAATAGTATAGATTACTATTAACTACTTTGCTATTAATTGCGAGTATGTACCTACTATTGTACATATTCGTATTTCGTACCTATATCTACCAACTTACATCAACTTATATACCAATCAACTCATATGAAGTATCCGGGAGTAAATTTACACATCCTCAGCCTAAGAAAGAGACAATCAGCCGGTTTAGCTTCGTAGAACGTCGTCCTCGTCACTAATGCCTAAGAGATGCTTCGTCGCTTGTTGGGACATATTTCTACGGTGCTGATGCCAACCGACTATCCTTTTTCAAAGCTACAGTATGGCAGTTTTAATTAAATTCATAGTTTCTACAATCGGTTTCTACACTTTATGGTATCAGAACGAAACATTCAAGCACGTGAGCTAAATGCTCACCGTCAAAGACGTGACAACTAAAGCCTTCCACCAGACTAAATTTCACTCAGCACAATTATCTTTATTAAATTATAACGCAGTGATTTAAATTAAAAGTAGGAATTCAAATTTGGGGGGTCGCGGGTTCGATACCGGGCACGCACCTCTGACTTTTCGTTGCTAGGTAATACGTGCGTTTAAGCAATTAAATATCACAACGGTAAAGGAGAAAAGGTCTGCCAATTTACATTGAGCCAGTGTGGTGAAGATCTAAGAGGAGACCTGCGTTCAGCAGCGATATATAGCATACCCCTAATCGGTTTCTACACGCCATCGTGCCGGAACGCTAAATCGCTTGGCGGCACGTCTTAGGGTGGTAACTAGCCACGGCCAAAGCCTCCCACCAGACGCATGATGAAGAAGAACTCACCGCTCGATCCAGCACCCTGGTCTCCAAAGTCCTTATCGTATCCTGAAGCAGCGCAGATACGTTGTGTATGAGCGCCTTCATGTCACCAGCAGCTGCTGACGTGTACTCCGTATACAGCAGGAGGGCACTGTCCTTTGTTTTTTGAAGTTCTTCCACCAGCTCAGGAGTGTACCTCTTCTCCACGTCATCATTTTCGAAGAGGCGGGTGGGTCTAGGTGTTTTCGTTCTGTGTGCAACGTCGAGGTATATTCTCGCTGATGGCTGGAATAGATAAAATTGATTTGTTTTAAATTAATAGGGAGTATTTAGGTTCAGCATAATATACCTAATTATTTTAAAAAATTATTATGTTCAATACAATAGACAATATCAAGGACAAAAAGTTATTAATTTGAAATGCTGTGTTTAGTTAAATAAAATCGCTAATAATTAATTTTTATTTAGTAGCAATTTATAAATTCTAAATATTGGCGTAGGCAATTTATTAAATAATTTAATTGTCATGGAATACGAACTCTTCAGGAAGCAATATATTACAACAAGTAGGTGACTACATAGTTTTGAGGAAATTCTGGAGTCAGATAGTTCTTTAACCCGATGTGTAGTTTTAAGATAGGTAGCTGAACTCCTCGTAGATGCTACCATAAATCTATGGATAGGTCGTAATATATAAAGAAAATAGCAAATAAATAATCAGTAACAAAACTGGCTCTACGTTCAGTATAAAACAGTACCTTGACTGACTGACTTATGAATCTTTGGCCTCGAGAACTGCGAAAACTTTTGATGGGATCGTTAAATTAAAAATAATATGAACTTGTAAATTTAATGTAGGTGTACCTACGTATGTATGTGTACTGAAGAGTATAGACCATCGATGTATGAAACATTTTTGTTTGCAACTTTTTTTCAATGTCAAGATAACTTTTGAATGCGGTCTAACCCTAAGTTAACTGATGATGCAGTCCAAGATGGTAGCGGGTTAACTTAGAAAGGTATATGGCAGTGTTAATTAAAACCATGCCTCTAATCGGTTTCTACACATCGTATCCGTAATATCGTAATCGTGCCGGAACGCTGCATAAAGGCTTTGCGGCACGACTTTGGCGGTAGGGTGGTACGGTGGTACCTACCTAACCATGACTAAAGTATCTCACAAGACCAAACCAAAGATATTTTATACATCATCTGTTGGAATATAGCAAAAATTCAAGTCTTTGGTACAATAGTCTGTGTTGTCTGTGGCTATGATTCATTCCAACACCCACTCTCTCGATCATTCATTTTTTCATTTGTTTACCTACATTTCTTGTACGATGTGTTCTGAATTTTTATTCATTATAAAGCGGACACTCGAACAGTGCAGACGTCTTTTCATTTCTCTTCCCTGCGACCCTATATATACCTACAGGTTATGGGCCCAGGCTACGTTGTTAAAAAAGTGCTTGGTTCAAAAGTTAAAATCAGTGTGTTAAAATCATTAAGTTAAAATCAGTGTGTGTGAAGTGAATAGTGATTATTTTTAAATATGGAGTCGCGAAGTAAAAGGAATATTCAACCGTTCAACGGAGATCGTTATAGCACGTGGAAGTTTCGCATAAGATCGCTTTTGGGTGAACTACAAGTGTTAAATGTTATTGATGGAGATACGCCGCTCGATCCGGACGAAGAATGGTCGAAGAAAAACCTTATAGCTAAAGGTACAATAGTGGAGTACTTAAGCGATGCATTTTTAAATTTTGCTAAAGATTCTGCCACGGCAAAATCCATCATGGATGACCTAAACCGAATTTACGAGAGAAGAAGCTTAGCAACACAATTGGCACTCCGTAAAAAATTACTTAATTTAAAATTGCAACCGGATGTGACTTTATTCAAACATTTTAATGATTTCGATAATATAATCACCGAATTAATTTCCGCGGGTGCAAAATTGGACGAAATGGATAAGATATCGCATTTATTATTAACACTACCCACTTCTTATGATGGTGTAATTACGGCGTTAGAAACACTCGGCGAAGAGCATTTAAATTTAGCATTTGTCAAGACCCGGCTTTTAGATCAAGAAGTCAAAATAAAAACTGCTACGACAACCGAACTTAAAATTTTACATACCTCTACAAGGAAATTTTCACGACGACCTGGATTTGATAAGAAGAAATCTTATTATAATACGCAATCTAAGAAGAAATCATACCATGGAATTTCTAATCACAAAATCTCGAAGTTATATTGTGATCATTGCGGCCGGAGAAATCACGAGTTAAAGGACTGTATTTTCTACAAAAGAATGGCGAAAAATGGCGGTAACAGCAGCGGTAGTAACCAGCCAATTGCAAACACAACGATGAACGACAACAATCATACCGAGGACAGTTTCGCTTTTATGTTTTCAAACTGTAAGTTTTTTTAATTCTCTTTCTGATAGTAACAGTATTTATTTTCTTTTAGATTCGGGGGCAACTGATCATATAGTAAATACCACGGATTACTTTTCATCATATTCGGAATTCACAACCCCATTGAAAATTGGCGTAGCTAAAAACAGTACTAACGTTTCTGCATTTGGTAAAGGAAAAATAAATGTTATTACTAATTTGGGTTACCAAGGTACAATCGAAAATATTTTGTATTCACCGGATGTTCCATATAACTTGTTATCGGTAAATCGTATTCAAGAAGCAGGTATGACGATTATTTTTGAAAATGATCACGCGCATATTTCCAAAAATAACAAAATTTTAATATCTGGTGTGCGTGATAATAATCTTTTTAAACTGTGTTTTCAAGTTAATAAATCTCAGTCCTTATTAAATGTAACTAAAAGCTCAGATTCTTATAAGTTATGGCATAAACGACTTGGACACATTAACGTACAGAAATTTAATACTCTTAAAAATTTTATTGACGACTATCATATAATTAATGATATTATTCCCAGTAATGAACTCTGTGAAGCTTGTGTACTTAGTAAACAGTCACGACTACCCTTTGCGAAGTCAAAAGATAAATCGATTCGAAATAGACCCCTTTTTATTGTACATTCCGATGTTTGTGGCCCAATAACGCCAGCTACCTTCGATGATAAAAATTATTTTGTTACTTTTATCGATGACTTTACCCATTATACAGTTGTTTATTTAATGCATGCTAAATCAGAAGTGTTTAAATGTTTTAAGGATTATGTTGCAAAAAGTGAAAATTTTCTGAACTCTAAATTAGTTAGTTTATACTGTGATAATGGCCGAGAATACCTTTCAAATGAGTTCAAAGAATTTTGTGTTGACAAGGGAATCATGTATCATTTAACGGTACCTCATACCCCACAACAAAATGGTGTGTCAGAGCGCATGAATCGTACGTTAACCGAAATGGCTCGAACATTGGTTACAAGTGCGAAATTAGATAAAATATTTTGGGGAGAAGCTGTTTTAACAGCCAGCTATATTATAAATATGCTACCCACTAAAGCTCTGACAAATAAAACACCATATGAAATGTGGCATGGTAAAAGGCCGAAAATTAATCATTTAAAAATGTTTGGCGCTACTGCATACGTACATAACAAAACACGTAAAACTAAATTTGACGAAAAATCATTCAAGTCAATATTAATTGGTTACAATCCAAACGGGTATAAATTATTTAACGTTAATAATAACGAGGTTTTTATAGCTCGCGATGTTACATTTGATGAATTAAATTTTGAGCAAACTCGACCTGTACGTAGCATTAGTGAAAACATTGAAATTCCCACAAAAATTAGTAAACCTGACTTTGAATCGGTAAAGCTAATAGAAAGTCAACATCAAGATTCTTTGAACAAAAATCCTGAAAATCCCTCAATAGAAAGTTCATCAAATAGTAATCTAAGGCGTAGCGAAAGAATTAGTAAACTACCGCCTAAAGATTATATGCAAATGAACGACCCCGATTTATTTTTATCACTCGTATCTGTAAATTCGTTGCCATCGTCATTCAAAGATGTTTTTAACAGAACTGATACAAAGAAATGGTTAAAAGCCATACAGAGTGAAATTGAGTCACTTCGAAGCAATAAAACATGGGATCTTGTTGAGATTCCTAAAGATGTTAATATTGTTAGTTGCAAGTGGGTATTTACTATTAAAAATAATGAATCAGGTGAACCCACACGGTATAAGGCCCGCTTAGTAGCTCGAGGTTTTACTCAACAGTATTTACAGGATTATGACGAAACGTTCGCACCAGTTGCTCGGATGACTACATTTAGATTTATTTTGGCTTTAGCTAATCAATTTGATTTACTTTTACATCACATGGATGTTAAAACCGCGTTCCTCAATGGTATATTAAAAGAAAATATTTACATGGAAGTACCAGAAGGAATTATCGCTAAAGATAACCAAGTATGTAAATTAAATAAAACATTATACGGCTTAAAACAATCATCCAGATGTTGGTTCGAACGCTTCGATCATGCTCTTAAGGATATGGGTTTTAAAAACTCTGAAGTTGATCCGTGTTTATATATTTTAGATCAACAATGCATGGCTAAAAATGTATATATAGTTTTATACGTTGATGATTTAATTATTGCAACTAAGAATCCGGAAGTTTTACAATTTTATAAAAATAATTTAATGAAAAATTTTGAAATGTCAGATTTAAAAGATATTAAACTGTTTCTAGGTATTAGAATTCAAAGATCGAATAATAAAATCTCTTTAGATCAATGTACATATTTACAAAATGTCTTAAATAGATTTTCTATGAACGAATGTAATCCCTCAAAATCACCGTTTCCTTGTAAATTAGACTTTTTAGCATTGAACTCTGATATTCAATGTGATGCACCATGCAAAAATGTAATAGGTTGCCTTATGTATGCAATGCTATGTACGCGACCAGACATCTGTGCCGCTATTAGTATATTGAGCAGATTTCAGTCTAAAAACAATATAGATTTGTGGAAATGTTTAAAACACCTTTTACGTTACATTAAAGGTACAATTAATTTAAAATTGGTGTATGAAAAATGTGATTATAAGCAGGTAATTACTGGCTATGCGGATTCCGATTGGGGAGGCGATGAAACAGATAGAAAAAGTACAAGTGGCTATATATTTAAGGCCTTTGATAATTGTACAATTTCGTGGAACACGCGAAAACAAAATTCTGTAGCCGTCTCTTCAACGGAAGCTGAATATATGGCTTTGTTTGAGGCTGTTAAAGAAGCAGTCTGGATAAGGTCATTGCTTAACAGCATCTCTTTTCAAATAAAGGGATCAATAACCATATATGAAGACAACAACAGTTGTATCCGCATTGCTAATAACCCTGCAAATCACAAAAGGTCTAAACATATAGACGTTAAATATCATTTTATAAGGGAAAAAATCGCTAATAAAATAATAAAGCTAGAATCTATTTCCACAGGAAACCAACTAGCTGACATGTTTACAAAAGCGATACCCTTCAAGAAATTTATTGATTTAAGAGAAAATCTAAATTTAAGTTAAATGAATGATTGTTATTATTAATAATTAAAATATGTTTGATTACTTGTATTTTTGAGGGGGACTGTTGGAATATAGCAAAAATTCAAGTCTTTGGTACAATAGTCTGTGTTGTCTGTGGCTATGATTCATTCCAACACCCACTCTCTCGATCATTCATTTTTTCATTTGTTTACCTACATTTCTTGTACGATGTGTTCTGAATTTTTATTCATTATAAAGCGGACACTCGAACAGTGCAGACGTCTTTTCATTTCTCTTCCCTGCGACCCTATATATACCTACATCATCCAAATTGCCATGACGGTTTCACAAATGTATGGAGTATTCCTTTGATGTATATAAGCTTCATATTTTTAATAGACTTCCAAAAAATTAGGAGGTTCTCAATTCATCCGGATCTTTTTTTTATTTTTTATGTTACTTGAAGACACCTGGACCGATTTGGAAATTTTTTTCTTTGTTTGAAAGGGTGTACTTCCCAGGTGGTCCCATTGTCATCAGGGCAGGATCTGACGATGGGATTCTGAAGAAATCGACGGAATTCTTCAAATTTTATAGGCACAATTGATATACTTTGTAGTGGCGTTTGAAGTCGGTTTTGTAAAAAGAATTTTTACGTTTATATTACCTATTCCCTTAGTCGTATTCGTTTATGAGAGGGCTTTTTTTTTAATAAAGATAACTAAAAAAGCTGAATTTGACTAATTTTCTCTTCCCCAAAAAAGAGGAAAGGATGGTTGACAAAAGTGCAATAAGTGGGGATCGAACCTCGACTCGAAAATCGACTTTTCAGTTTTCAGTCAACCTTTAACCGTTGGGCTATCGAAGCTTCACGCATCATCTTTGCCCAGCCGTGGGCCATTAATAGCCTGTTACTCTAAAAACCGGAAAGCAGTTTATTTATTATGTTACGCAACGCGTTTTATGTTTCCTTTGTGACATCATGAAATAATAATTTCAGTAAATACACAAGTTTACGGCCGCCATTGCTCGCGAGGCCGCCTCGAAAGATTGAAAACCGTTTGAGTCTAGCTTTATTATTTCGAAGACCTCTTTGAAACAGGAATGCAAATATTAAGATTACAAGCTTTTGCCCGCGGCTTCGTCCGCGTTAAGTTCGATTTTTCAAACCCCTATTTTACCCCCTGACGGGTTGAGTTTCCAAAAATCTTTTCTTAACGGATGCCTACGTCATAATAGCTATTTGAGCTGTACGTTGATAGATCAGTCAGTCAGTCACCTTTTCCTTTTATGTATTTAAATTTAGATTACCGTGCTTGGTTCAAGTTTTTGTTAGATTTTACGATTCAAATTAATTTTATTTATTGATTGTATTCCAAGATAATAATATGGGTTTAAAAATGATTCTTAAAAGATAAATTACACGTCATATTTTATGTATTTTTACGATCTCCCTGACGCAAAAATGAGTGTTATGGTTAGTCTCGAGTTCAATTCCCGGCAGCGGCAATCCGGTTTATAATTTCTACATTATTAAGCTATCCTTGTGCACGGTCCTTTAAATGTTTATGTTTTATTGTTTTGTTCTCTGGTACTAAATAAATAAATAAATATCTGGAGTAGTCCAGTGGTCTGAAGGCTGGTCCACCACGCTGGTTACCTGTGGATTGGCAGTCCTCGCACACTTTTGAGAACATTCTGAAGGACTCTTAGACGGATGGACATAGGCATCCACTAAGGATTTTTGAAAATTCAACCCCTAACTTAACGTAAACGCAGCTTCGCTCACGTTCGAAAGTAGGTCTTTATTATCTATATATATAAAATTCAAAGTCCTGACTGACTGATTGACTGACTGAGATATCAACGCACAGCCTAAACTACTGAAGTTAGAAATTTTTACAGTTGGTTCCTTTTATGACGTAGGCGCACACTAAGTAAGGATTATTGGAAATTCCACCCCTAAGGGGTTTAAATAGGGAATGGAAGTTTATATGAAACTCATCATTTCAAACCGTCATTTTTCAAGCTGTTCCCATCAAAGTTGGTATTTGAGCTTTCAGTTAAAAATAAAAAAGTATGTGTGTCACAGTTTTTGAAAATTCCACCCCAAAATCTAATTCCACGCGGACGAAGTCGCGGGGGCAAAAGCTAGTCATCTTATAAATGCGAAAGTACCTACACTTGTAAGTTAGTTTCTCCTCAAATCACGCAGCAACGGAGAAACTGATCGACGTGGTTTTTTACACGGATATAATTGAGGAATTGGTAAGTGACAGGCTACATTTTATCCCGGAAAAAACAGAGGAGTCCCTTGGGCAAAGCTAGGTACTCTAAAGAAAAGGTATCTACTCTATATCGTATACCTTGTACCTGTAAATAAATAATAATCTATCTATCTATCTATCTATCTCTGTGTATCTCTCTATAATAATAACTATTTGACTCTATGGCGCCTCTTTGTTCCTACACCTAGGCCGTTCTTTCTTCTTGCCGCTACATCAAAGGATGCAGCGTGAATATTATCATCTGATCTATGTAGATTGCACACATTATGTAGATCAAGAGCAAGCCGTGTAATGTTACTTGCGATGTACCTACGTGTTTATCACACACATTGTTTGTGTTGTGCATACCGCGCATACCTCCGTACACAATGTACATAATATCAACATGCGCTTAACTAACACGCGTTTGGTCACGATTTAACGATCTAAATACTGGCGATTATTTTCTTTGATACTTATATTTTTTTTAATCCACGACGCAAATAGATGGGTGTTATAAGTTTTACGTGTGCAATCTTTGTGTCTGTCTGTTCCCTCGTAACTCCCTAACGAATGTCCTCTATACCGGTTGAAATTTTAATGGTTGTACTCCCTGAAAGAGGTGAATGTGCTCATGAAACTGAACAACTTTCCCCAGGGAACATAGGTCAAAATATGAAAAAAAAAAAATTGGACCCTCCATACAAACTTGACGATCAGCTGATTGATTTACTATGGGAGGTCAAAATTTTTTTTCATATTTCGACCTATGTTCCTTGGGGAAAGTTGTTCAGTTTCATGAGCACATTCACCTCTTTCAGGGAGTACAACCAATGAAATTTCACCGTGTATACGCGTGCACAATTTTTTTTAATTCAAGGACTAGATAGATAGTCCTTGACTGCGATCTCACCTGGTGAAGTGTCGATCCAGTCTAAAATGGTAGCGGGCTAACTTGGAAGTGGTATGGCAGTGAACATTCAACCCATACCCTTAATCGGTTTTTACACGCCATCGTCTCGGTACTCGGAACGCTAAATCGCTTGGCAGCACATCTGACGGTAGGGTGGTAACTAGCCACGGCCAAAGCCTGCTACCAAATCAGACCAGAGACATTTTTGAAATTATAAATTTCCAAATTGCCTCGCCGGGAATCGAATCCGAGACCTCCCAGTTATAAGACCACAGCGCTCACCACTGCGCTAGGGAGGTCGTCAATAAGTCAGCAGTTCAGCATTTAGATTTTGTATCCCGTGGGAACGTGATTTCCCGGAATAAAAAACAGTATTTATTTTGTACGCGGGTGTGAGAGTCAAAAATATGCAGAATAATAATAAATCAAGCAATTTTGTTAGTAATAAAAAACTTAAAAAACTATGTTAGTAACAGGATATATTTATTTTTATTAATTTAGACAACATTATCATAAAAATAAAATAGTTGGTCCTTCATGCAACAACAGCTGTTTATAGCACACAACTAGATACAACTATAGTAGTACAGAAGCGTCTGTAAATAGTAGTATTGTTGTTGCCGTTCAATTTCAGCGTGAGATCATTAGTATTTGCAGTTCAAGGTTGATGTCACTAAATGCATTGAGTGACGTTGGGTGCATTCATGTAGTTTAAGAGCCCGTGACGATAACAGCTTATGCATCACACACAACAAACCATGACAAGTTTAAGTGTAGAAACCAGCCCAGAATGAAGATGAAGATGAACAGCTTATGCGCACATGACGGGACATATGTCCAACGATGGACGAAATAAAGGGCCAGCAAAATTTTAAGCTATTGCATAGCTTCTATCGCGGGCCAGCGTGGAGACCGAATCCAGAAATTCCGTAACGAAAATAACCCAACATGGGACACCTCTACGGTGAGCCGCTAGATGGCGTTGATAAAAAATGCTATGCAATAGCTTTACCACGGCAGTCCCCGAGTGCCATACGTCTTTTTTTATATATAAAGAATATTAGCCAAGCTGAAGTTGACTAATATCCTCATATCCCCTTCAAATAAGCGGAAAGCTTGTGCTAGGAGTGGGTACGACAATAATGCAATGGGTAGGATGCGAACCTGCGATCATTCAATTTTCAGTCCGCACCTTTAACCGTTGGGCTATTGAGGTTTTAATAGAAAAACAATATTATAAAGACGTTGAAATTTTATAATATGTAGTAGTAGAACTCTACTTCAGACGATCTTCAAATTAATATTTAGCGTGCCCCATACAAAATGAATTTTCATTTTTATTTGAATGATACCTATTTAGTTTTAGTTTATGAGTTTTGCCCTATCCTGATACTCTTTTGACTTTTTTCCTTTCCCGACAACGCTTCCCTGGATGTCTTCATCAAAAACGCCGACTCTGCTTGTTATGAACTTTTATTTTAATTATATTCTTATTTTCTGTTTTGACACCAAATTCACCCGCATTAAAGTATTTTCTATTCCATTTTAAAATAACCAAAATATAATAATGGACTATTCATCAGTTTTTTGTAATTAAAATTAACTTCTGTTACATTTTTTTGTTGCAATTAATTCTGTCACACATTTTGTATTAAATTATTGACTGCTCAAAATAGGCTCTCACTGAGAAAGAAAAGAACTTTGTTGATTTGTAATCCTTTTTCAGCTCATTGTCTCTCCGTCTATATGAATGCAGTCGACGCGACGTCATCCTTGCATTATGACGTGTAGGCGCGACCTTGGTCCGCAAATACATGTGTTTTCAGCCGGGATTGTATATCAACGGAAACATTTACAGCCATGTCTGTCGTGTTGAGATCACGTTTAGTGTTGGCTGACTGACAACTTTGCGGTGGCATTGGATTGAAAGCGAGTTTTGACTGATTGTTGCAACTGCATTATTGATGTAACTAGGAAAACTTATTTTAGACCAGGAACTATAGCGTTTCCTAATTATCTACCAACCGAAACTTTGAAGTTTTTGCCTTGCGGACATCGAACTATAATGCATAGAAGCGCAATAGTCGACGCGGTGATAAGTCATTTTTAGTAAGACTTTAAAAGCCGACTACGCAATATCGTCGCGCTAGTACGACGAGCTCGCAGGAAATTAAAAAACTAGTTGATGCCCGTGACTTCGTTCGCGTGAATTAAGGTTTATTTTCCGGGACAAAAGTAGCCTATATGCTGTTTCAGTCTATAATCTATCTCTGTGCCAAATTTCAGCCTAATCGGTTCAGCCATTGCGGCGTGATTGAGTAACAAACATCCATACATCCATCAAAACTTTCGCATTAATTATTATTTAATTAATAGGATTATCCACTGTGCTGTGAAAGGATGTCATGATTCATCGCAATAACAATCAAAAATGTAATCATATAATCACAGCCAGATACAGAAAATAACTACATGGTACTCAGTACTCACACATTCATTGGTTATTTAATTTGAGCCTACGTTTTGGTCGGAGCTTTGTTAGAAACATCTGTTCTAAGCTTTATAGTTCGATGAAGAGAACTGAATAAACTTAGAGGAAGATGCCTATATTCACGTTTGATTTGAAGGACATCGCACATCTCAAGTGGAAAGACAGCCTGATCAAAGGCAGGATGTGTATGGATAGGCATAATTTATTGTATGTTTTGTTATTAAAAGCGATACTCAGCAAGTAAGTACTGAGTATCCCACGGGCAACGTCAAGCTTACGCCTCACCGCAACCAGAGATTAGTTAAAGAAGTATTAGATTGCTAACGTCATAAATAAGAACGAAGCTCGCGAATGAAATTTTGTGAGAATGGATCGTTGGATATTTGTTACTCCTTCATATCACAACGAATGAACCGATTTGCCTGAAATTTGGAATGGAGATTACTACGTAAGCTACCAGAGTTCATCATCTAGTTTCTAATCTTTTTCCTAAGCTGGAGAAAGATAAAATAATCGCAGAAAACATTTCGAAGGAACGTGTAACATTATGTAGCCAGGCGCTTACAATCTTCTTTAGTTTGGTTTTTCACTTGTAGAGTCATCCTATGTGCTACGCTTAGCGCGTCTCTTACGCCTTTCTGCGAGAAACCATTTGTTTACCTAAAAATAAGTTTATTTTTAATTTATACAAAAATTTAGCAATCTATTTTCTTCTTACTAACCTTTAGCTGCGGCAGATAAGAAAATAGATGACTAACTCTTTGAATAAATTAAAATACGCTAAAAAAGATCCTAAATGACGTTGCAAGTTATACTTTACTGTTGAAATCAATGAAATATCGGATATAATTGGTCGTTTGTCATATTTATTTATCCTAGAAGGATCAAAATACAAAATTTTCATATAGTGTTTTAAGTTTTCTTCGCGTAGTTGTATTGACGTCCGATAGATGGCGTAACATCTGAAAGACACAGTAGATTTACGCGCGCTTTGTTCTAATGTGTCGTTAGCAATCTATACGCACTTCGTTAACTAATCTCTGCCGCAACTTGGTATTCCGTAACACGAGACGCGGTGGCTCCGATGTCGACTCACATTAATCTTAACAAGTAGGGTTAGTCTAATATTTACCTCGATTGATCTTATGTATTCGATGATATTAGCGTCACAGTAAAATGAACCTAAATCGTATTGAGTTAAAGTCCAAATTCAGTACAACCGATTTTAATTTGGAGCGTATCCGTATACGTAATCGCATGTACGAAATTGAGCTCTAACTCAATGCTTTTATGGTTCATTTTACTTTGACGCCAATGTCATCGAATACGAATACGATCGATCGAATTAAATCTTATACTTATCCTAAAGGTATAGTTGTACCTGCCAGGAGGTACTTAGATGAGAAGGACGCTCGTGGCTTTGCACATTATAAAATTTATTGACTAGCTGTTGCTCGTGACTGTTCACGTGGGAGTCCAAGTTTTTGAAATTCCGGGGAAACCCTTTATTTCTCTGATCTATAAAAATAAAATGCTTGCTATATTATACCTACTGTTGGTAAGTGCATCACTTGAGAAAGGCTGGGCATATTTGTCTATTTCTATTAAGTAGGTAGGTATTTATGGAAAAAAAAATTGGAAAAGTCGCCTGGAATTTTTTTCCTACGGAATTTTTAAGACATAACTAAAGATTCAAGTGATGGATATGCGTAATTATTTTATGTTTTGTTTATGGTCATGGACAATTTATCAGGAAATATGATGCAAAACAAACTTTAAAGGCCCGATTATGTAAACGTATCGCGGGAAAACAGTTGAAAATCAAGAGGCCAAAATACACAAAACCTCGGAAAAATAACATTTTTTTCAAAGTTATTAGCTTTTCGCTTTAAAATTAGTTTCCAAATTTTTCAGATTGTTTTAACTATAAGTAAAAATAAATATATATTACTAATCCTAACTAAAATAATTATAAATGCGACTGTGTTTGTTTGTTGAGCGGGATTTTTAAAACTCTCTGCAGACAAATAAAGGAAAAAGTAAAAGCTAGCTAGGTACTGCGTAGAAATAAAAACATCAATTAACTAATAAAAATTAGAATTCTGCTCTGTATGTTGGTCTGGTGCAACTATTTTAGCCCCTTGGTTATGATCTCCTTGATATTTCTATGGCATCTTATTATTTTTTAATAGGTGGATTATAAATGCATATTTTTAATAGTTATGTATTGTACCATCCGATTCGCAATTAGCATTTTTTTAATAAAATAATGAGAATGTATTTAGTACCTGACTAATTAACCTACATAAATACCAATAAAAATGAATAATCTTCTTAAAAAACTTACCAATATAAATGAATATGATGCAATATATAATACTTTGTACAATAATAATAATATTGTAAATTTTGGGATAAAGATCCAATTTGCCCAAAATTTCGCGAAGAAACTTTTTTGCGCCAGCTTTAATCCAAAAACCACGTTAAATATTTTAAATTAATAATATTTTTTGCATTAAATAAGCCTTTTAATTTTATCACAATAAAATCAGAAAAATTCTAAATTGAAGAATTAATTACAATTAGGTATTATTATGAGTAATTGAAGACCTTATTTCTTCCATGTTTTTTTTAAATTTTTGATTAAAAAAACACCAACCTGGATTGCGCGCGCAGTCGCGATCGCGCAAGCGCAGAGCGCGACGAGCGCGAGAGAGCGCGCGGCCATACTGCAAGCGCGCACTGCACTGTGCGCTGCACGCGCCTGCACCGCGCGCGTGGGGCAGCCACGACACTGTCAATATTATAACGCGCCCAGATAGCGCAGATATGCTCGATTATTTTCTAATTAATTTCCCTCTAGAAGAGGCGATGCAGATCAGATAGGCTTCTGGAGGGAGACGGTCGGTCGTTGGTAAGGGCTTAAAGGGGCTACCGTCCACACTCTGGAGTCTGGGGTCTACTTGCACTGGCAGCATGGGCGGGAGAAATTTTATCCCCGGGAAAAGCATAAAATGTTTATCCCCTCGCTTATGTTTATCCCCTCGCTTAGTTTTATCCACCCGTCGAGCATGGGCACAGCGGTAGAAGAATATTGATAGTGGATAAAATGGGAGAAAATTTATCCCCGAAATTATTGCCATTATAAGAAATTCATGGAAGTAGGAGGTACAAATACCACAATAAATCAAAATTTACGTCAAATCAGTTTATCTCCTGCCCATGCTACCAGGGCTGGTCCAATCGCCATACAACGCGGTGATGCTGCGAGTTTCATGGATACTTTTGGCGCACGGGCAAACAAGAGTGGACTTTTGACTAAATCCCAAATAAGCAAACCTTCTTATCTTCTAAAACCGCATGGGTACCTACTATTAGGTCTCTTGCCATCGCTCGCGTGAAAACCAATAGGTTCTAAGGCCGAAATCTATAGACCGCACTCTCACTCTGCTCAGACTCAAGACAGAGTAAAAACGAGACAGATTTATGTCATACTGTGTCTCGTTTTAACTCTATCTTAAGTCCGAGCAAGGTCCGAGCACGCTCTATAAATCTCAGCACAAAACTGCTCTAAATAAATGGTAACTACTAGGCCGAAAGAAACGACCAGCATTTCTTGAACAAGAGTCCGAGAATGGATTATTTTCATGGGAAGATAAATACCAAGCGGGTTACAATAAAAATGTTTTTTTCTTATTATTTTGATTCTCCATATAATATACCTACATGACGCCTCACAGGTATGTGTTGTGCCTGTGTGTATGTCGGGGGAGATATAAATATTTAATTATACTTATTACACTAATTGTACAATTATGTATTCATCATTTCAAACTTGTAGATTCCTGCTGTAGGATTCCATCAGTGTAACGATTGCAAATTGCAATGGCCTCTGATTGGATGAACTGATGGTATTCTTGCTGCATCAGTGCATTTTAACCAATAGTAGGAGAGTACCAGCCAATCACCATCTTCTCAGCAGGAAAGGCATTCTGAACCAGTGGTAGATTCATTGACGATTCAAAAGTGCTTGTAAAAGTTTATTTGAATAAAAAATATTTCTATTTCTATTTCTATCAGAGGTCATTGCAATCTTCAAATTGATGCAATCATTTCTAGACAATCCTACAACTGGCTAATATTTGTCTATGTTGATGAACCAAGTCGCTAAAGTAAGTTAGTTTAATTTCCTTACAGGTACATTGTTGTAAGTTCGATCTCGAATCTCGATCAAGTATCGCGATAATATAACAATTAAATATAGATCACTTTAAGTACCTACATATCACAATATCATATTGAATTGTTAACTTATCAAACGCGGAAGAAAGGACTTACATGGGCAAGCCTTTCAGAAGGCGATGCTTTGTTATCTACTAATACTAAGTTCTCATAAGTATCTTTACCTACTTGACATGCAATAATTAAAAGCCGTATTTATTATTATACCTATACCTACATATAGTTACCTCATAGCAAAAATAAAACTTACATAATTAAAAAGACTTATAATACACTTATTTCAATTATTAGTAAAACAGAATCTTATAATAATGAACAGGTAATATTAAATTATTTCTAAAATTGTAACTAAAATGAATCTAAAACCTCATCGATGTCGTCGGCTTACTAGGTACCTGCCTAAGATGCTGGCAGCCATAAATATTGTTTTGAATGGCCAAACTAATTCTTTGGCCAAGATAGCTGCCAGCTCTTGGATCCCCTTTAGACTATAAAGCGATAGCCTTTTTTGAAAGCTCTTCAGAAAAAGCTCAAACATTACCCCACGCGACCCCCAGGTTTTAAGAATCTCCGGGAAACTCAATTGTTTTTCTGGGATAAAAATTAACCATTTATTTTTCTCCGGTATAATTTCGCATTTACAATATTTATAGATAGAGCTCCAGAGCTTTCCAGTTTCCCATTTTTAATACTTTTTCCAGAATTCCGCCGCAAGTCAGAATTAAGACATAGGCTACATATTATTATTATACCGAAAAATTAAAGAGGGTGTGAAATTCCTGCGGGTATCAACAACCTTCACCTACGCCATAGATAAATGAGTATATTCATTTATTTACTACGCGGACGAATTTGCAGGCATCATCAACTAGCTTGGTTATATCCATCAATGAACTAAGCGCATTCATCATTAATTTCCAAAACACTTGTTTGTTATGATTATGAGTGCTTTCCGAACGTGTCGGCACGCGAAATTTCAGCTTCTTTGTCAAAACCATTCTCCGGTATCGTTCAGTGACGACAAACCGCGTGGGAGATCTTTGAAAACATCGGGGAGTGTTTGGAAACAATAATGTTGCAATGTTGCCGTATTTATTTTACACTATGAGAAAGTTTTAAGTTTAGACTTTCGCGTATGCATCAGTTTTTTGATATTTTGACATGTTTTAATAATAATAAGAATTTATTTATTGACATAATAACATTTTACAATTTCTATTAGGTAGTCCCTATCCTCCTCGCTTGGAAAAGCTGTTTGTTTGTATTCTATTTTATAAATTTCCTTTATCTTACTTAAATGAAAACCTGAAAGGTAATAAAACTAATACCTCAGATATTTAATGTTTAAATTTTCCAAAAGCTCACTCATTGGCATTTTATCTTATCTTATATTGTCGTATTTTCATAAAGTCTTTGAGTCTTTTGTTTGTCTTTTTTGTATCGAGGAATTCCGCAAAGTTACACAAATTTCTATCCAATAAGATGAAAATTTGTAATTCATTCACATTTTTCTGAAAAAATAAAACAAATAAGAAGAGTGATTTAAATTTTTTTACTGTTTGTAAGGGAATCTCCCTTACAAACAGAAACTAGACTAGTTTTGTTTCACAATAATTTTTGTTATACTCTGAAAACAGGGAGTTTGAGAATTACCTTTTCCTTAGTAAATTACCGTTTCCTTCAAGTAAATGAAACAAAAAATCTAAATAGATTTTTTTGTTTTATTTAGTAATCAAAGTATTTTTCCTTTACGCGTGTGTCTACATAAAAAATAATATTTGTAAAATGCATTTGAATACCCTAATAGACATACCACGGAGTGTTTGCTCACTAAACATTTATCTTCTATGTTTACCGACCTCAAGCTACTGGGAGCTACACAATACGAATGGATGCATACCTAGTAGAGAATAGCCAAGTTCTGATAATATGAATCTATGAACTAAAACAATTCCGAATTGGTATAGTTTAAGGAACTGCTCTACCTGGTGCGGGGTCGCCACTCCAACACCTTGGGACCCCATCGACCATCAGCTCTTCGAACTAAGTGCCCCGCCCATTTCCACTTCAGTTTCGCGACTCGCTATGTCGGTGACTTGGACTCTCCTACGGATCTCGTCATTTCTGATTTGATATCGCAGGGACTATTCCGCTGGTGGAAATGCTTTTTACGCATACCTTCCGAGAGCTGTGTACTCATTTAAGATGAGTCCACACTCCACACCTATCGAGGAGCATGTGGGACTCCCGGTTGCCCAGCCTACCCACTAAAACCACCAGCGGTCCCTATGCACTATCGCTATTGATTGTGCGATACCCTTCGGACTCTTTGATTTTAAAACTGTGTTTATATACCTACCCCTAAAGTTACACGCCAGTAATAAGCTAGGCTAATAAGACTCAGTCACTGCGTCATACTGTTGGTAGAGCAGAGACAGTGTCGGTGGTTCAACCCTTACGTGGTTGAAATCCAGCGACACAGCACTCAGCTGTCATTTACGTTATTGAGGCTTCAATTAAAATCCTGCAACGGAACACTATATAGGGGCAGAGCCGAGTAGGTAGGTACACAAATAACGTGACCATAAGTCCCGATTTGAGCGGGGTAGTCCCGCTTTTGAACTTTGAGTTCCGCTGTCCCCAAAGTATATAAAATGTCCCGCTTTAACAAACGGGATATCTACCTAATTTTTGTATATTTTTATTAATTTTTATTATACCGTATTTTTGAAAACGCAGATTTTAATATTTGTCATTATAAGTAGGTACCCTATGCTTTACTAATATGTATTATAAATAATTTATAATTCATAAAAGTTTCATTTTTTGATAACTTGAAACTACTCGTAATTAGGTAGATACTATTTAAGTAACTTTTTTTTTCCACGTACTACCAAAGTCACCGACATAGCTCAGAGGGCGGGGCACAAGATGAAAGGTGAAGTGGTGGCCCCGCATCGGGAAGCGCAGTGTTGGCAGACCCCCACTAGGTGGACCAACGACATCAAACGAATCGCAGGGAACTGCTGGATGCCTGCGGCGCAAAACCGAGGCCTGTAAAAGTCCATGTAAGAGACCTTTGTTCAACAGTGGACTGGACGTATACCGGTTGATAAAGAAGGAAAAGAAAGTAAGCTAATATAATATTGCCAATTTTTTTTCTATACAATTTCCCTGACGCTAAAAATTAATGGTCACGTTATAAATAGAGCCTAATCATAATCAAGCCGTTTATATGAATAAACAATGACACAATAAATCAATCAATAATCACATTATACTTAAACTGCACTGCCTGCAAATTGGATAATAATACACTGTAGCGAAATAATAGTATTTTATACACAGGAGATTGTAGTGATACCTACGTAGGTACTATAAAGGGCACAAGAACCGCCGCGGGCTACGAATTATCTAATATTTTTGATTTGTTTATTCAATACAAAATTAACAAAACCTTGATATAAAGTAGGTACCTCCCTACTACTGCAAAAGCATGTTTGTTTATTGGTTTGTTGATTAGTCCTTCAATCACGCCGTACTACGGATCGACGTAATTTTTTGCATGAGCATAGATGGGAACCTGGAGAGTGACATAGGCTACTTTTAATCCCGGAAAATCAAAGAGTTATCTCGGGATTTTTAAAACAAAATCCACGCAAACGAAGTCGCGGGCATCAGCAAGTGAATAGGCGAATTGATCTTTTTAAAATCATTGTACGTCAATGTTTAAAATATTATAAGTAAGTACGTACTCTTTCAAACAGAATCTCTACTAATAATACGTACCTACTGATTGTATTACCGTTTACTGAAGTAGTGGTAAATGGTCTTGACGATACAAAAGCACTTCATTACACGTCAGCTTTCAAAGAGAAAAAACCGCATCAAAATCGGCCCATCATTCGAGGGGAGCTACAAGGGACCAGACAAACTCTCGTAAAACGTATACTTAACCCCCTTTTTTTGTCGGAGATTTAAAAAGACATAACTACATTGGAATTTAATGAATAATATCAAAATGAATGTTGGGAAATTCAAAATTCAGCGCACTTGTTCAAACAATGCGGATGACTGTTACTCCGTGTACGGAATTCAGCGGAAAATGACTTAGTAATAATTCGTTGTAGACCTAGATACTAGATAGCTACTATATAGATACCTAATTGACCTGCCTCATACTTTACAACAAAATCTACATAGATAAGTAGATCATTTATTTTCTAGACTAGTCGACGCTTAGTCTGTTCCTAAGTAAAGTTTATACCACACACAGAATAAATAAATCACAAGTCACATGCTATCATGTTAGTTAGCGTCGACACTTACCATCGGCTGTGAATTGTGAATACAGATCACGGGCGGGCCTAAATAGAAAGGATGAAACGAGGATGAAACCGATGGGGATACCTGTACAAACTAAAATTATTTTATACTTTGTAGTGGCGTTTGTTTTTTAGCTGCATAGGATCAATCTAAAATACACATTCTATGATCGTGAGCGATTTGCTTTTATTCGTTGAGGAGTTCCGTCCTCTATCTCCGAAGATATTCGTCAGATCTTCACCTTTAAATGGGACCAACCTGACGACACGTCCTTGTAAATAAAAAAAGAATATTGAAATCAGTCCAGATTTGTCGGAGTTATGGAGTCGCGTCGAATTGAGAACTTCCTCCTTTTTTTGAAGTCGGTTAAAAATAAGAACCTAACTCTATCCTTCTGACCTGTGCTAAATCACTGAACCGATTTCGACAAAATTTGCCAAGAACATATAGGACAAATCCCGGAATATCAAGGAGAATTTTCTCAAAGCTTTGAGAAAATTCTTTCTCTTTCTCTCATTGTCTTTGGAAAATTTTAGTCTTTGACCTAGGTCAACGCATACAAAGTCATCAACTATAAGAGGAGGTACCGATACCTAAAAAAACAAAAACTTTATGCCAAGTGCATTTTTTACATATTTCATATATACAGGGCGTCCCACGGCTATGCCACATGGAGGGGAAGTACCTTAAATATTGTAGATGGAACATTTTACTGAAAGAAGACTTCATTTTAATTTTAAAAACAATTCAAACTGCATTCATAGATTTTTAAATAATTGCCTGGTTGAACCGGGACTCGAACCCGCTATACGAGAAAAAAAATTAACCTGTATCTTTATCATACCGATCGGAAGGCTTCATCATAAGGATTATTTTTTGTTAAATAACATAGCATGAGAAATAAAAGGAAGACCATGAATTTTAGCCTTTGATGTAAAATTTTGTTCAGAAAAATGAAAAGCTGACATTGGCGTATCGACGTACAACTGACATGAACTATTACTAATGAGTACCCACTTGAGAAGTACGCATCATTTCCCGATCCTTATTATCCTTACTTATGTTACCTATAAATGCGAAAGTGTGTTTGTTTGTTGATTTATTGGTTTGTCCTTCAATCTCGCTGCAACAGAGCTACGAATTGCATACTCATTAGTAATAGTTCATATCAGTTGTACGTCGATACGCCAATGTCAGCTTTTCATTTTTCTGGACAAAATTTTACATCAAAGACTAAAATTCATGGTCTTCCTTTTATTTCTCATGCTATGTTATTTAACAAAAAATAATCCTTATGATGAAAACTTCCGATCGGCATGATAAAGATACAGGTTATTTTTTTTTCTCGTATAGCGGGTTCGAGTCTCGGTTCAACCAGGCAATTATTTAAAAATCTATGAATGCACTTTAAATTGTTTTTTAAATTAAAATGAAGTCTTCTTTCAGTAAAATGTTCCATCTTCAATATTTAAGGTACTTCCCCTCCATGTGGCATAGCCGTGGGACACCCTGTATATTATGTATAAAAGGACATAATTATAATTATAATTATAAATATAAACTGTAATATATAAGTAGGTAAATATAATATTGTATTTTAGAACTGGTATTTATAAGTGAAATCAATAAGCAGTCTGATAAATTGAAAGAATAAGGAACCCTATTGCGTAGACAACAAGGACTACGTCGATGGCGGTTGCGAATATCTCCTTTGTCAACTGGCTGTGAGCTGCACGCCTGATGTTGCACCGCACGCGGCTGCAGGTTCGACGCATGCGAGCTACGCTCAACTCCAAAGCGTTCAGAACAGCTCTAAAAAATAATAATTATAATATAACTTAGATAACATATTTGAAAACCTAAAAGATAACTTACAATAATAAAAGTTATGGCAGCGCCACCTAGTTGACAGAGCATACATTATTTCTACAAGCGCCATCTAGTGGAAACAAAGCACATTACATTGCAAAAACTTTGCTTGCTACGCATCAATGGTTCGAGCAGTGGCTCGAAGGGAAATTTTTCTTTAAGACGTTTGCGTATGTTTTACTAGATGGCGCTAATAGTCCAGATTCGTATGTAAAAAGAATTTTAGCATTGTTTTGTAACATAGAATATGGACCGACAAACCCATAATATCGTGTCGAGAACCATGAACAAGTCGCATGGATTCGATGGGCTCAAGTAACATTAAGTCCAGCTATAGACGCTAATGGGTTTATGAAGAAGGCGAAAGTTTCCTTACTTGTGGGTACGTCTCCATTGGTTCACAATGTTCAGTACAATGTTCAGTAACGGCATAGCAAGAGCCAGAATGTACAATGACAGTCCATTGCCCGGTGTGATCTCTGTAGCCAGGGCAGATTGCTGCACCACTGTCGGCCTGGTCAAACATCATGTTTACTTTATCTCTATCTATGCATTTAGGTATTCCTCATTTTTGACATCTTACCAGTATTTTTTTAGATATAATCGACGACTTAGCTTATCAGACGTTATAAAAAATTTTTACCTCCCATAGTAAATCAATTAGCTGATCGTCAATTTTGTATGGGAGGTCTACATTTTTTTATTCACATTTCGACTTACGTTCCTTAGGGAAAGTTGTTCAGTTTCATGAGCACATTCACCTCCTTCAGGGTTATTTCACACTTTTGTTACACGTTGTATAATAGTGTAGGATAACACTTTAATAAAAAATAAATAACCTCCTCCTTTTTGGAAGTCGGTTAAAAATTGGCTAATGTTCTTTTAAAAAAAAAAACTGCAGTTAAGCAGTCGGCTGTCAGTCTGCACTCACTTGCTGCCTTGCACGGCGGTGGTGTGTGTGGGTGTGACGCGGACGCTGCCCTTCATCCACCGATCCATGTCCTTGCTCATCAGGCTCTGGTCGTACGCCATGGTGTAGATGGAGGAATCCTGTTGAGACGCCTGTGGCACCTGGCGGACAGAGCGGATACTTGTGAACTTTTTTTTTAAACAGAAAATATTAGCCAAGCTGAACTTATATTCTCCTCTCCCAAAATAAGTTAAGTGTAATAAATTTCTCCAAATAAGCTCAAAAGCTTCTGCTAGGAATGGGTACGACAGTAGTGCAACGGGTGGGGCTCGAACCTGCGACCTTTCAGTTTTCAGTCCGCACCCTTAACCGTTGGGCTATTGAGGCTTTGTGACGACCTCCCTGGCGCAGTGGTGAGGGCTGTGGTCTTATAACTGGGAGGTCTCGGGTTCGATTCCCGGTGGGGCTTTGGGAATTCATAATTTCTGAATTGTCTCTGGTCTGGTCTGGCCGGAGGCTTTGTTCGTGGCTAATTAAAGTTAAAAAATATTGGGAAAAGCTACATTTATGTTATTCACATTTGTTTACAAAATATAACACATGAAAGTGTTAACCTTTCGTGTCCATACCAACTAAGCTGCTATTTTTGCCATACTCCATATACCACAATCCCGCAATTCCGGAATCCCGCAGTCGTATCCATACAAATGATAATGTTTTAGTTCTTTCGCCCGAAACTATACTACCTATTCTGATTTATGATAACTAATCGGATTGAAAGAATCGACACCTCACAAGTTGGCGTTGGCAAGCTTATCATTAGTATTATACTGGCACCTGTGCGTGAATGGCTCCATCTGGCTTCTCTGGCAGTTCCAGCTCATCCACCTTCGCATCGATCACGATGTCGTCTGGTGGAGTATCGAAAGTTCCTTTCCGAAACTCCTTTAAGACTTCCATTGTAGGTAAATTTCTGTAATGTAATTTGAATTTTTTTTTTATTACAAGATAGGCTTGCGTTTGACCGCAGTCTGCTGGCAAGCACTGATGAGGTCTAGGTTGGAACGTAGTACGTACTTGCCTAGAAGATGCCTATTCACTCTTGCCTTGAAGGTATGCAATCTATAGGTGGTAGGAAACCAGGATGCTGGAAGGATGTTCCACAAGGTGGTTCGTTGCAGAACCGAACCGTTCGCTTTTCGTGCGAGTAGCTTGAATTCTGCCAGGTAAAGATGCCAACGTTCACGACTTCTCGCAGTTCTGAACAATAGCTGATTGATATAACTTTTGATGAGTCGCGAGCAAATTCGTCCGCGTAGAGTTAGGTTTTTGAAAATTCCGCGGTAACCCTCTGTTTTTTCGATATAAAAGCCCTACGTCATACCAACCTTTCCGCAGAATTTATACAATTTTAATTTCTTGCCAGGCACTGCATGTATAGGCACCAGCGCATGCCACCGATAAAGCTTTTATGGCATGGCTATGTGAACTGAATATCCGAAGAGATTACACCATTATTTTCTTGGACTTGCATGACTCATGATTGCAGATCTTGACTTTAAATTTTGTTTTCGGATTTAGTCATTTGACATCTTAGTACATAATTGACTTGTCTTGACCGATTTCTGTCAGCTATTTTTTTTAATCTACTGATAACACTACTCAACAAATTTCGAACTTTTTTTTTTATCTGAGTTCCTACTATGTGATAATTGTTCCTTGCTATTGACCTAAGAGAAATGCATAAATGAAGTTTTTCCATCACATCTCATTTTCGAGATAAAAGGGTCAAGTCAAAAATTCAATTTTCTTAGAAAATGAAGCAACTACATTAACTTTTATTGATGTTTTGATGGAAAAGGTGAAGTTTTATTAGTAAAGCTGATTCCTCTTGTAGTAATTGTAGCCAGGAGTGTCTCTGACATGGCTGCAACAGTAATCTGCAAGCATAGCAGGTTCCCATCTTCCTTGAAAACGGTTTCCGATTGCAGCTACATTTTGATGAGAGTTATTCCCATGTTCATTGCTAAATTAACCATATTTTCTAGAAGAAAGTCCAAATGGGAATGGAGGAAATGAAATGAAGGAAATTTTAATAAGATGTTGCATCCCATTTTATGGTAGCAGTCCAACATCAGTTTTATTCTTTCCCAGAAGTGAGCGGTTTTGTTGAATATATTTTCACGCCAAAAAAAATAATTTAAAAGCTTGGTTTTCAATAATATTGTTATGGGTAAATGTAAAAGATGAATTTTTTAAAGTTTTTTATATCTAGACCTACGAATACGCCCTCTTTGATTTTTGATAATCACGATTTTCACTGTCTCATAAACTAAACTTTTCTAAGTTTCTGTTTTCATTAAAATTTAACTGGGCCCTCAAGAATAGGCAAATTTTCGGAATGTGGCTAAGGTTTTCTAACTGATAACCTATCGGCATACTTAATATTTTGTTTTGATTTCTCAGACAACTCCTTTAATTGTGTTAAACAAAAATTGAAATTCACTGTATGATGCTTTGGTTCAGTCCTTCCCGGCGTACCAAATGGCATTTTTTTTATTCTTCCATCGTAACAACCATTGAGATTCATATTAGATATTAGCCAGCACACATTATAGACCCACGTCTTATCTAGATTTCTCACATTTTGATTAAGATTAGCTAAATAATACTGTTTAAATAGGCCAAAACATGACTTTTTTTTCTATTTTGGCGCAAATTCTTCACAAATACAACAAAACTAATTAAAATTGTTAACACACACCCATTATATTTTAAAGATTATCAATCAAAGTAACTTGTAAGCTATGTTTTGTTTGCAAAACAATCGTATTTTTGAACTACCCGCATTTTAAAACTCGAAAATAGGTGAAAAAATTAAAAGTGATATTTCTCCGCTTCTAGACGTGATATCAAAATAAAATGCCTACAGTTATTTATTATTAGTCAACCTCAATATGAAGCCATATGAGTGAATTCAGATATTTTTTTAGTGTTGAGTAGTGTAACTTCTGACCATGGAGGAATCAAATTTTTTGTTCCCAGCTTCTGACACATGGATGATTCCATAAGTCGTACGAATCCTTTTACGAATTAAATTCTTGTAGGGACGAAAGCCTTTACAGACAAATATTGTTTACTAGCTTTGGCCCGCGTGTTGAAAGATTTTAAAATTCCCCTGTAACCCTGTTTTTCCAGGATAAAAGGTAGCCTATATCACACCGTCCTCAATACCCATGCCAAACAATCACGTCAATTTGTTATTTCGATTAGCACCTCAGGATGCAAAAGTTTGTAACAAACACAGTTTTGGATCACGTTTCGTTCGTGGCTTGTTCTTTGTCTCGGTTTAGCCGAGGAGAAAAAAATTACTTTAATGATTTTAATGAAATGAGCTACACTTGACTGACTAATTTAATTAAATTATCACCAGACATCCACAAACAGAATTAATAATTTGTTAATTCAGTAGCGCGTAGCGGAATGTGCGCACTACTGTAGTGTATGTAGGTACACTGTCTCGTGTGTTCATGAACAATGTTGCAACGTCAGTATTACGCGAGCCGCCGGTGCGAGTAGACGTGCGACAGGTGTTCGTGTGCATTGCCGAGCCAGTGTCGGGGCGGCGCTATTTAGCGATACTACAAGTGGCGACGAGGAAAAAGGTAAGTGGAAAATATTTTTTATAAGGAAGGAGGGGTCTGATATGGCAGGCATTATTGGTTATAAATTAGATAGTTCAGACGGTTAGTTTCGAGATTGTCATTATAACAATGCAACGAAACAGAATATAAAATTACAAAGGGAGTAAAGGCAAATCGGTTGGGAATTGTTTTTATTATAAAATAATCTGATTACCCTTATATTTTATTAATCACAGATAACGGATAATTTTATAAATGGTCAGAGTTAATGACGTAGATATAATATCGTTGGTATTACATGATGTGACTTTTATTTCGGGCTACGGTTAACTTAATATGATATCATAGGTACAATCCTTTTTAATAGAAGGTGAGTCAGGATGGGTAAATAAATAACTTTGTATTTCACTTTAACTTGGTGTATTTACAAAGCGTGTACTCTCATCGAATTTTACAACAGATCCGCTGGTGCCGGTCAGGAATATAGGAACTCCGGCCCCAAGTAACAATAATCAATTAATCATATTTTAATACAATCAAAAATTAGCTTAGGTAACGCCGGAAAAGTCATAAAGGAAATTATTATTTACCAAGCTCCATACTGTTAATACGATCCCCTAACGTTTAAAATAAACAATTTGTAGCTATGCGAGTCGCATGAACAAAGGCCTGTTGATAGGTACCTAATAACTATTCAAAATATCAAAACTAAAACGTACAGTCAGGGCATTCATGAGGCTCAGCAATTATTTACATAAACAAATTCTATAACAACTTGCAAGTAACCTAATGCATATAAGCCTGTTCTTCGCCTTCAGTTCAGTGGAGAAAATATTAAATTATTTTTCTTACCCCAACAAAATTGTTAAGGTAACAGTTTAACAGGTGGTTAGTACTTTTATGCTTTATACTTGTTTATTGAAGAATATTTTAAGATCATGATGTTAATCTGGGAGTAAAACTAAATAAGTATATTTTAGTTAGTATGGAATCAGTTTTGCCAAGAGTTGTCCTTAGACAACCAATCATGGAAATGTTGGGTTCTGTGTTTAATACGCAATGATTGCAGTATAACCTTACTGCGGGTAGTTATTTTATTGAGATAGTTTGTGACTTCTTTTATTAGTTGCTCGGTGAAGTGTATCGTCTCCTTCACGAGATAATCACGTTGAATAATGCTCAGTTATAGTCGTATGGTTGTTAGTTTAATTTCTTCCGTTTTGCTTCTGATGTTCGGCCAGGGGTGCCTTTGTCGTCATTAGAAGTGAGATGGTAATTTCATACCCACAGATGTAGCTTCATGCCACGTTAGAATTTTATACCCACAAGACTTCATGCCATGGGATATGATTTTATGGTCACATTAGTTTCGTTAGCTAGAAACTTCTTCCTAACCTCTTGTGAGAAGTTTAAGATAGAATCATTGTTGATTATTAAGGTAAATGGGAAATTAAGATTTCTGTGGGGTCGAATAGCTTACGTTCCAGTAGTTTCGTGGAAACTATAGGGGTGGTGTGTGATTCCGCGGATGCACAGTGAATAGTAGCGATTGTATAATTATTTATCTATTCTTTATTACACCACAAACAGAGAAAAGTGAACTTAACAAGATATATTATGTCGATACAAAAAGGCAGCCTTATCGCTCAAAAACAAACTCTTCCAAACAACCTTATGGCTAAGGGAAATAAGAAAATAAACAAACAGCAGGAGGGGTTGCAATAATAAAAAGATTAACTTACATGTTAATATTTAGATAAACTAAACCAATATAGTATTATGTATACGTGGATCGGGAAGATTCTTTGAGTATGATCGATGCCATGGCGATTCCATAGCCAGTTAGCATGTAAGATATTTCATGATCTTACAAGTTACAGAAGAATTAAGATGTTGATAATTATTAAAACGCGTTTTTACTAAATAAAGTAACCATTTAATTAATTCACAGAATATAGCAGTGTAATAATGACAATTGATATTGACATCGACAGCAGACCACAGACTGCAGATAAATATGTACGTACATGGAATATAATAGGAGAGGGTTGCATTCGTAAACCAAGTATGTGGATGCAATTAGGAAAAAAAAGGGGTTAAGAAGGCACAGCTATTGTGACATTTGTGAAGTCATTCAACAGTTTTGTTTATCTTGATCTGATTCTTTGAGAGGTTCCGGGTTTATAATTCTTTGTTCAATGATCTTTGATAGAGACTTTTTAGTTAATGAAGTTGAGATTAATGTTGAGTTGAAATGAGATCAAAATGAGACTGTAACTTGGTTGGAAGCAACATGCTCAGGCTAAATGTGTTCCGTTGATTGTTAGTAGTAGCAGTAGTCATTAGAGAAGGTAATGATCCTAACTAGAGGATATTGCGTTGACGTTCATTGTAAGGATTCATAAAGAAAAGAGTAATGCCTAATTTTGTAAGTTATCGAACAAACTTATTTCATTGCTTTAGTTACTGTTTTGTTGTTTTGCGTTTCTCATCTATGAGAACGCCAAATAGAGTGTTTGGTTTGGTTAAGTCAATGACCAGGAGGTTATGGATTGTAGTAACCAGATGGTAGTAACCTGGATGAAAGTTGCCAGTATATGTGGTTGTGACAGTAAAGACGCCGCAATAAAGAATTAGCAAAATAATAAACTTTGATTTATTTGTTGGTTTGCGTTACGAGTGATTATGTTGAGCACCGTTGACAATCAAGTCAATTAGGTTGAGCTGATGAGATTTAGAAGTTTTCACTTTTAAATGAAGTTTTCATTTTAAGTTAGATCCAAAGCTTACAGGTCTTTTAAAGTAATAGAAACCTTAGATGAAGACCGACGTAGTCTGAAGTCATTAATTAACAAACGCACTTACAAGTACGCTCACGATAGGTTTTGATGGTTGCCTAGATGTGAAGTTCCTTTAAAGTTAGACAACGGTAGTGACAATCATGTTGATTAAGATGCTTAAACGTACACTTTGGCGGGACATATCTGCAGACATCGGACGTGTCGCTTCCAAACTTTGTGTGGGAGTAATGAGCGTCCGACTATGTTTTGAAACTCAAGTCTTGAAGAGACTACAGTTTTGGCCTAGGGTGTTTCGGGTCTCTGAGGAGACTACAATTGGCAATTTGATGCAACCCGAATCCCTGTGGGGATACAAGTGTATTTGGTTTTGTTTGGTTAACTTGGGTGACCGATGGTCGCTGTTGTAGTTACGCGCTGCATGTGGCAGTCGGGCCTAAAATTATACCACTAAGCAATTACTGTTTCCTTTAATGGATTCTGTATTGATGCGTGACTGAGATCTTGATCAATCTAAATTAGTGGGAACTTTTCATTCGGACAAGTATTATTTCCATTATAATTAATTGGTTACAGTTTGAGTTATTTTATTTTAAACAACATGCCAAGTAGTCCGAACCTTGTAAGTAGTATATTTCAAATGTTTCCTTTTCCTGTCAACAAGTACATTGGGAACGGCTGACTGTCAGTTCTGGCCGTGTCGGAGATTAAAATTGAAGTGATTATTATTTAAAGTGCCATCTAATGACGGTAGTCTTATAACGTTGGTATCACTATTCGTTGAGCATTATGCCATCGCTCCTCGCTCGTTCGGTCCATTAAAATAAGACTCGCAACGTGTCTATTGTCAACCGTCAATCGTTATTCCCCGTTTCTATTTGGTTTTCTGGTGTAGTGTTGTCAGTTTAAGATTACTTTGGTAATGTGACTATTAAGTGATCGGTTGAACAGTGTTATGCGGTTTTATGATCTGACAAAGCCAGGTAATGAATTCCAGGAGATGAGTTCACAAAATTACTTAAAATTAAATCAATATAGGTTGATTTTCTTTTGGTTTCTGTATATAGGAAAAAGGTTATAATTTGTTAAATTTGACACATTGAGTGTGATTTTAGTATTATTATATTGAAGCACTTATTGAAGGTCATTTCCATTAAAATGGGAATTTCAGATATAACAACTTTTGAGTTATTGGTTATGTGACCACCATTAAATTGGAAACATCTAGTGGTATTGGAAAAAAAACCTCCATTCAATTGGGAATTTCAAATATGAGAATATTTGAAGTATTGGTCATGCAACCACCATTAAATTGGAAATATAAAGTGGTGTTTGGAAATAAACCTCCATTAAATTGGGAATTTCAAATACCAGAATATTTGTATTATGGGTCATGTGACCACCATTAAATTGGAAACAACTAGTGGTATTGGAAAAACCTCCATCAAATTGGGAATTTCAAGTATGACAATATTTGTATTACTGGTCTGGTCATGCAACCACCATTAAATTGGAAATATAAAGTGGTTTTGGAAATAAACCTCCATTAAATTGGAAATTTCAAATATTGGAATAATTATATTATTGGTCAGGCGACCACCATTAAATTGGAAAATGAATTTATGCGCATAACCAGGATGAGCTCGTAAAAAATAACAAATTTTTTGAGATAGAACTATGTTTTATCGATATATTGCTCAGAGGTAACCGGATGGTGATACCTCAGAATTTGCTTAAGAATGTTATAGATGCCATACACGAAGGCCATTCCGGGATCGTGGCAAGAAGGGTCGATTATTTTCTAAGGTAAAGTGGCCGCGAAAAAAGTAGATGTCAAAAAAATTAAAAAATTTAGTGAAATCCTGCAGTAAATAATTTTCAAATTTTCAAATAATTGTGGATAAAATGAATTGGTTAGGAATAAACACTGAAGTGAGAAACAGAGATATCATTCAAAAAAGAGAAAGGGAAAGAGTACGGAGAGGAACTACAGAATCGAGTACGGAGAGGAACTACAGAATCGATACTAAACGAAGGTGAAAAAGTTAGTTAAGGAATATAGTTCATCTTAAAAAGATTGAAGACCAGTGGACAACAGTACCGGAGAAAGATCAGGATGAGAAGAATAGACAAAGTAATGGAATCAGTGACTAAACTGTAACTAAAGGAAGATTGAATAAGTGATTAGGAAATAATTGCTAGCATTTTATTATTATTCCCGTATATATTTTGACTCACACACCCACCTACAAAATAAATACATATAAAGTCAAAGAGTTATATAATAAACATTGTGAATTTGAATTTGAGATTTATTATATATATTTGCTGATATCCTAAATCTGCATCGTGCAAATAATTATATATTAGTTGTCACTCCTATGATTTGAAGATTTAGTGATGCCGGAAATTATTATATAGAAGTGAACTAGAATTATATTTTAGTTGTTTATTTATTTAACGAAGGAGGGATGTAGTGTATGTAGGTACACTGTCTCGTGTGTTCATGAACAATGTTGCAACGTCAGTATTACGCGAGCCGCCGGTGCGAGTAGACGTGCGACAGGTGTTCGTGTGCATTGCCGAGCCAGTGTCGGGGCGGCGCTATTTAGCGATACTACAACTACAAAAGTTACCTTTTTTTCAAACCACTTTATTCTATTCTTTATGTCATTCTTTGTGTGGTCTGTGTAAAGAGGCGCGAACCGCTGGGCGCCATTGTTCGAATACGAATTTGAATTTGGAACGCGGACGTCCCGCCGTTTCATTAATCGCGCGGGTGTCGATGTGAAAAAGTTTTTTATTGTCAATTGATTTGGAACTTTTTAAAAAAAATATTGGATTTTTATTGTACTCCTAGTAAATGCGTAGCAAGCTTACAACTTAGTTTAAAAATTAATATTGTCTTCGAAACAAATAATATAATGGTACAAGACTTGTACCATTGTATTATTTAAGTACTTAGTAATTTATGTACTTATTGCAATAATCAAAAATGCTATAAATTGGCGCAGTTTTGTATATAATTCACAAACTAGTTTTCACAATCAGACGATTTTATACAAAATGAAGTAAAGATAGCTTCTCAAAGCGTTCTCACGAAATAAAGAACATTGTGCGGTCAACTTCAATGTTAAATCACATAAATGACAGGCTTATGACAGGTTACCATCATAAACCTTGTCACTTGATGACTTAATCAGGACATCCTGGCATCGTGTTAGTGAGAATCACGGTCGAAACCATAATCATAATCACGGCAATCATAAACATAACCATGATCGCGAGATAATCATAATCATACCGTAATGATCGTCTCGCGAACTTGTAATCCGTGCTTGGTGTCACATTCTCCTTGTAATTCGCGTAAATTTGTAGTAACTGTACAAAAATACAACCCAGATACCTGATGTGGATTGTCTAAATTGATTGCAACATTGTGACAATCGCAATCACGTCTGATCGGCTGGTATATTCATTATTGCATTAATGCAGCCAAGTACGCCATAAATTCAGTCAATCGGAGATGACTACAATCGTCAACTGTCGCAAGGTCGAATTTTTAGACAATCTCAAATCTTCATTAGCGCAATCTTGACCACAGCAAAAATAATAACAATATGTGCCTCGTTGGTCAATGGATTTATTTGAATCTAAATTTTTATAATGGATATGAATTTGAAGCGCTAAGATTGATACAGATGCAGGAAGTGCCAAAAAGTATCTAACTATCTACCTACTACATTATTATCAGTTGTCAACTAGTGCCCTCACTAATTGTAGTTCCTTGGACACTCGTAACTGTTTACAGCGCCAAAATGGCGTCAATTAAATAAGTCCAAAAAAGGAGGACCGCAGCCTGTCCACTGTTAATTATAGATTAACTATAGAGCTCAGTGTCACAGAGTCTAGGAAGAGCCTAATCGATCTTTCGATCCACCAGTGCGTAGCGCTGTAGAACATGCGGAATGAATAGTTTTATAAGATGTATGAAAATAATGCAGAAAGATTTTTGTAATGCAATGAGTTGCATAGTTGCGTGAGCTATTTGCGTGATCTTTTTTCGTCTTAAATATTAGAGATTTCTTATTTATTTTATTTTTGTATTTAAAAAAATATTTATTCAATCGAGGAAACAAACTCGATGCACCAGAGTCAGAGAAACTAGAAATAAAACGCGACCGTAAAATCAATTCAGATTTGTTACCATTTGACAGATTGTGATGTGCGAAGTGCGAAAAAAAAACTGCGAACTCCATCAATTTTCCATCCAGTAGCGACGCCCCGCGGCGGTTACCCGTGTCGGCTTCAGTGGTCAAGATTCAATCGTGATCCAAATATGTATGTGATCGATTTGAGACAAAAACACTGACCTCTATCTTTAATCTATGATTAATACTGGACTTGCTGCTGTTATTTCTTTTTTCGAATTACTTGATTGGCGCCATCTTGGTGTTATAAGCATAGACTTGAGTGTCTCTGGAACTAACAATATTGCAAATGGCGCACCAACATCTTTAATAAATTAATCTATGATTTCGTATCGTAGCACTGAAGCTGACCACACAATGTTCTTTATTGCGTGAGAGCGCGGTGAGAAACTTTACTTCATTTTGTATTTCGTACGAAATCATAATTTAATTATATATGTTGGTGAGCCATTTGCGATATTATTAATTCCAGAGACACTCGTATGTCAAATGCGGCGCTTCAAATTGATCCATAATTAGGCTGTCATTTCTATGCAAGTCCAGTGTTAATCATAGATTAAAGATAGAGGTCATTGAGTAAAAAAAAAACAACTTTCGATGGACTTTCGATTTTCCACGCCCACTCGATACGTGCAAAAAAGGTTGACAGGGATTGACGTTGAAAATCAATAACAACGAATAGAACAAAATTGATTTAAATAAACTCATACCTTTACCTTTTGAATCGTGTTGTTAAATTTTGTTTGTACCTACATAAGACAAAAAAACGATTATTATTTTTATGGTTAAAGCAAATGTACACAATATAGCAATTGCTTCTATTAGTACATAAAAAGCTAGATTCTAACGCACGGCTAACGGTTCACTTTTTAATAATAAAGATCACAAAAATTAAACACTTGGTTGCAGAAATTTTAACTAAAATTTGAACCTCAGTCCTTACCATTTGTTTACTAACTAAAATACCACTGAATTAATTTCTTTAGAACTTAGAAGGGAACACAAGGATCAAGTTTTCCTGTATAAAATTCAAAACGGTTTAGTTGATTCTCCCTATATGCTTGGGAAAATTAATTACTTTGTGCCAAGGTTGTCAGTGTTGTCACGACGTAGTGTCAAAACTTTTAGCCTCCCTCGAAGTAACACAAACTATGGCCAGAATAGATTCCTAATCAGAGCATGTAACGTATTCAATAAAAAATACGTACTTACACTTGGATCAATTTCAGCACAACATCAGAAAATTCGTATCAGAACTAAAAAAAACTGCATAAAGTACATATCTTCATATTTTATATTATAGATATATATTAGTAACTATATTTAACTCTATTCATAAGGTATTAATTGTAACTCTTATTTATTATTGCTTCTTTTCTAAATTTATTTTATGTGTAATATTTCACAAAATAACTCCCGCACCATTAACTATTAATTAAACGTTTAACAGTGAATACTTCATAGGCTAGTGTAATATCTAGATTTAAGTAGCCATATTATGTTTTTATATATGCTGTATGTATTCCAATAAAGAGAAAAAAAAAAAAAAAAAAAAACTAACATATGTAAACCATATGTGGAGCATAAAATGTTAACTATATGTAATACATATATGGATGTTTTGTGAAATAAAAATTATTATTATAAACCACTTTGCTTTTATATGGTGGCAAATGGTAATGTTGAGCGTAGGCAACTTTTAGCACCATAGTTCAACAGATGATTTCAAAACTCACGATCTTTTTGGTTTCAATCCACCCCCATACCGATGAGCTATTGATGCTTCCGAGCCACTTCTAATGACAACAGATTTAAGCCTATCATCCCTTTAACAAAGTAAACAGCCAAATATTTGACCAAATAAAAAACCCCCATATGTTAGCTTAATAAATTCGGAGTCAACCCTTTATTTGCCGGCGAGGTATCGTTTAGACCCCTATTATAATATTAATGCTAAACAAACATGGAATTTTTGCCTCGGAATGACTTTATCGAGTTTTAGCCCTGTAATCTGTTTAGACGAGAGAAAAATACTTTTTTTTAAAGGGCTCCGTAGGTACATTTTAAGAAAAAAAATTACGATATTGTTCCAAATATTGCTCCCATAAAAAAAAAAAAAATTTGTTGAAGAATTAATAGAGTAAAAAAATAAGAATAGAAGTAAATGTCAATTTTTAGGTGGAATTTTTTATAATTTTTCATGAAGCAGCCATTAAATAAAATAGGACATAGTTGTGCAATTTTAATTTTGTAATTATTGCTATCTGGCGAAAAAAATTTTTTATTATATTTTACGGAATTTTTTTATTTTCGATATTTGAATGTGTACATTCAAATATCGAAATGTTTATTGTTGTAATTTTTTTTTAAAGTAAATCGCAACATTGCATGTTACAGCTATAAGTGTATCTTTTTAATTCTTACTTAAGTTTATACAACCCTTGTAACACAAATCCCTTGTTGGTGTAATTATGTCTATTTTTTACAGCTAGGCGGGCTTAAAAGGGTTAACTATTCACTATCGTTTAGTCCACTATACTTAGTTCGCGCTTCGATTTATGGAAATTAACATTTTCGGAGTTTTTGATCTTTGATCACATCATTTGGATTTTTTGCCCCATCATTTTGATTTTTTGTGAAATTGTGACTTTGATTCTACGAAATTAAGCGATTGTTTGAAGTTGGTGGTTTGATGGTGTTTTAATTTATGTGAAAAAAAGACAGTTGGTAATAAGTACTTACTGACAAGACCTCGACCGTGACTTTGACTGCCTTTATTTATACATAAACATACATGATTTCGCTATCCCTATTTTGTAATAAGTTGAACATTAACTATATTGACGCCAGTGTGACAATATAGTTAATATTCAACTTATACACCAGGGTATACAACCTACAAATGTAACCGTAGGTTATAGGTTGCATATTATGTAACCTACGGTTACATTTATAAGTTGAGATAACGTGTACATTTACTTTAGACATAATTCTTTGGATAAAAAGAAGGAAATTTTTGCATCCTTACAAAAAACATTTTTATCTCGAAAAATTTGTCCCCGCGGAATTTTAAAAAATAGTACGCAGACGAACTTTCGGCATCAGCTAATCCATTCATATATTATTATAGTTTATCGAAAACGGGTTAACATGTCGTATCAGCCCGCCCTCCCATAACAATTTCCTGCAATAAACTCACCAAATCCACCATAATCCATATGTTATACAAAAACAAAACAAAAAGCCCCTATAGATTTCCAATATCCGGTACGAACTGACAAAATTTCGAATTACCTTCGCCTGCGCGTCAAAGCCTACCACGTGCTTGCGCACGCGCACAAATAAAACTTTTTTTTGCAATGCAGCATTCAAATAATAGTACTACCGACTAATGAGTGGTTCCCTCTCTTTCTGGCAAATGAGATTGGGTATTTGGGTGAAAGGGATCGGGTATGCGACAGTTGGTTTGGCGTCTGCCACTACCATATGTTGTTGAGGTTTCCAGAAATACGGTTGAAAGATGGCGATTTTCTATATTCGAGTCTCATTTTATGTCTATTCATTTTTATGTCAATTGTAAATTTAATTTTTGCAGAACAACCATTTAGTGATGTTCAAGGCTAAGTTCCTGTCGATATGTCGATATTTCCGTTGTGGGAACGTCTAAGGATAAGAAGGAAGGCTACAGACTTCACTTACGCAAAGAAATTACTATTGTAATCACTTTTGATTGGGATTTGATTTTGATATAGGTACTCTTTCGCTGTAGAGTTAAAATGCAAGAACGCCATAAATTCAACCACTGAGAGGTGATTGTGATGCACTGCAGTAATCATTTTTAGACAATCCCACAAGTGGTCTATTTTTAGACGAATTCCATCCTAATAAAATAATTCAAACGTAAAAATTCTTTTTACAAAACCGACTTCAAACGCCACTACAAAGTATATCAATTTTGCCTATAAAATTTGAACAGTTCCCTCGATTTCTCTAGGATTCCGTCATCATTTACCATTACAATACCTCGCAATACATAGTACGAGTATAAATAATACATTAGTTCAGTTTAGTATTTCAGATTCGTAGTCGAACTCGTTGAACTCTTTTCTTCGAGAACCAAAGCGTAGGTAATAAAAGCAGCTTTCGTCCGCAAAAGTACGCTATGCTATTCAGATCTTCAACTACACCCATCCAAAAAATCACGTCAATTCGTAATTGACATGATTTTTTGGATGGGTGTATTACGGCGAGATTGAAGGAAAAGCTAACAAACAAACACACTTTCGCATATATATATTTAGCGCGACGGGGCACTTATAGTCATCTTCATACCTTGGTTTACATTATTGCAATTTTTGTAGGGATCTCTAATTTTTTGAAAATAAAATATAGTCTATTTTGGACCTGGAAAGTGACACAGGTTACATTTTATCCCGAAAATCAAAATTCCTACGGGATGTTTAATACAAATCAAGTGGACGAACAACAACAACCTCATCAGCGCAATGGTGAGCGCTGTGGTCTTATAACTGAGAGGTCTCGGGTTCGATTCCCGGCGGGGGCAATTTGAGAATTTATAATTTCTGAATTGTCGCTTTGGCTTTGAGGCTTTGGCCGTGGCTAGTTACCACCCTACCGTCAAAGACATACCGGCAAGCGATTGAGCATTCCGGCACGATGGCTTGTAGAAACCGATTAGGGGTATGGATTGAATGTACACAGCCATACCCCTTCAAGTTAGTCCGCTGCCTTTTAGACTACCACTCACTTACCATCAGGTGAGATCAAGGACTATCTTGTCATCGAATAAAAAAAACGAAATTGTGGGCAGCAGCTAGTAAGAAATATGTTTAGCTATCGGCTTTAAAATGTAAAGGGAACCTCCAGCTCCCTCAGGTGCGAGGGCTGTGAGCTGTCGGGGTGCGTCGGGGTGTCAAAGGGATGCGCACGAGTCGACCTCGGCCACATGTCGCTCGCCCTGCCCGCCGCTCCTCCCCTACGTACCTACATGTTTGCTTTAGTTACAAAGTTACATTTTCTCCACACTAACAATGAATAGTAACAAAATATTCGGTTGCAATAATTATATTCGCCAAATAAAAAAGTCTTTAAAAAAAGGATAATAATAATTCAATACTTGGTACGGTATAACTCAAGTTTTACAAAAAAATGAGAAATTTTCTGTAGGCTTCTACTACAACTTATTGTTTCTGTGTGTGTGTGTGTTTGTGTGTGTGTGCGCGTGCATGTGTGTATGTGTGTATGTTTGTTACTCCTTCACCAATTTGACTTTTTGGAATGGAGATAGCTCATGCCCAGGAATAACACATAGGCTACATTTTATCCCGGAAAATAAAAAAAATTCCTTCGGCAATTAAAAAACCTTAATCCACGTGGACGAAGTCGCGGGCATCATCTAGTATAAAATATTTATAATATGTTTCTACATATAACATGGCTATTTGAACTCCAAATTAAAAATTACGATGCCAACATAGAAGCGGATTATTTATCGGTAGGAATTTATTCCGGATGATTTAGGTTAACATTTTTTTTAGCTACTTCTTTCTTTTTCTTGTTATATAATTGCTTACAAATACACATAACACTCCGAAAAAGAAGGCCAATTTGGAATTGTAATATAACTACTGGGTGTTAATATAACTAACATTTTTCAAGAACATATTATGAATAATTTTCGGCCACTTACTGATGGATAAAAATTCCCAGCTACAAACTTTTAAAAAAGAACATTAATTCGTAATTTTTTTTACGTAGCTTCATAGGTTTTACGAGTTTGCCCCAAAGCGAAATGGTATAAAGCTCTTTAGCGACATTTTGGTGAAGCGGAACCGCTTTGGATTTTTTGTGCCAAATTTTATGGGTTATTAAAACAAATTAGTGTTAATGTTTTGTGTGAAAAAACCTATACAATTTATTAGTTTCCTAAACAATAAAATTAGTTACTATCAGCTAATCTAAATGGTTGGTAGCAAAATACTGCAGACGTAGTGATGTCGTAAAGATAAACAGTTTCAATATAAAGACGGCATTATCAGTTATCACTTCCACTATTTTACTTTAAGAAATTTTCTCAAAAAAGTCTCAGTTTTTGCAATTTTGACGACCTCCCTGGCCCAGTGGTAAGCGCTGTGGTCTTATAACTGGCACGTCCCGGGTTCGATTCCCGGCGGTGCAATTTGGGATTTTATAATTTCTAAATTGTCTCTGGTCTGGTCTGGTGGGAGGTTTTGACCGTGGCTAGTTACCACGCTACCGTCAAAGACTTGCCGCCAAGCGATTTAGCGTTCCTGCACGATGGCGTGTAGAAACCTATCAGGGGTATGGGTTGGAATGTATACTGTTATACCCCTTCCAAGTTAGCCCGCTACCATCATAGACTGCATCGTCATTTACCATCAGGCGAGATCGCAGTCAAGGACCATCTTGTTTTCAAATAAAAAAAATAAAAAATAAAGTAATCTAGCCAAGGCTCTCTTGTTGTATCTGCTTGTTACTTTTTTCTTCTAAGAAAATGACCAACCTATCCGTCCAAAGAAACAATAACTTAACACCTTAACGTGTTAATAAGTGTCAAACATAATTTCACATTAACACAACTTAGTTGCCCCGACTAATCAAAAACAAACTGTAAATCTAAGACTGTAATACTCCAATTTCTTTGTTTTTAAGCTTTCCGAGTATAATAAACTAAAATAAATAAAAATTCATCTTACTTCAATACGTTTAAGGTATATATTTCTTCGAAAAAAGATAATTTAAGAGCTATGGATATCTATTGTCAAATAAAACGACTCTCGTCGTTTTGTAAAGAGTATGTCGACGCGTTGACACAATAAATTGCGTTTTATTGCCTACTTTAGCGCCGAACTATCGATATGGTCAAGCTTTTGACTACTTCATTTGGCAGCGTTATTTATGGTGACGCGTCGAAGTCAAATGAGAAGAAAAAATCGGAGAAAGGGATGCGAGACTTGAAGATATTGCGATCATTGAAGTGATGAGGACATTTGTTTTCTTAGACGTTTTTAGTGTGCCGTATCGAAAGGATAACAAAGCCAAACCAACCAATAACTATTAATATACTTCCGCTGTCTGTAAATCTGTTCATCGATGTGACAATTAATCACAGGTGACCACTACCAAAAACCAAAAAAAATTTTGAATCAAAACTGGGGAAGTGCCTAGATTTTGTTGTTATCAAACATTGAATAAAAGTTGACTCTTTGTTCCATCTCAAAGACTCACTTATGCCATTTATTAAAAAAAATATGACCATACAATAGCAGTTTTTTATAAAATGATAATATAATCTCTATTCTGGCAATGAAATGTTACTATTAATTTATTTCTAACTAGCTGATGCCCGCGTTTTCATCCGCGTGGAGTTAGTTTTTATAATCCCGAGGGAACTCGGGGATTTTGCGGGATAAAAAGTAGCCCATGTCACTCTCCAGGTCCTCAACTATACCTATCCATACAAAAAATCTCGTCAATCCGTAGCTCTGTTGTAGCGTTATTGAAGGACAAACCAATAAACAAACACACTTTTGCATTTATAATATTACTGAGGATTACAATGCAATTGAATTTGCGTGCTAGTTTTCAATACCATTGTATCACTCAGAATGATTGATTGACAGACTGACATAATATTGGTGGTTTGCATTCAATATTAAACGGTAGACACCTACCTAAATGGTGAACATTAGTGGAAACTAGCAATCATCTATTTCGATACGGACTGAATATAAAATCACAACTTCGTGTTGCTTAAACAGTTATATTTCCTCTTGCTACAAAAATGAGCTTTATTTCAATAAACATGAGGTAGGTTTTACAAAAAAAAAATCTTTTTTGAGTTAGGTCACTTTACACTTAACTGCTTTTAGTATAAAAAAAGTATAATCGATGATTCTATTGATCTTTCCCACTAAATACACTTTTAATTGCTGGTTTTCTTCGGAACCGTGTATTAAGCGGTTGCGAATATCAAAATACTTTTATTTTTGAAAATCGGTTTTTGAAAAAGGGCGGGCTAGATCCTCCCAGTGCGGACCGAGCTTGAAGATATATTGCGATTTTTACATTTTTCTCTAATGGGTGGTATTTAGGGGATTTGTTAGTAGATATCAAATCTTATAATTAAGCGCTTTGGTATAAATATCCTTTAAAAATGAAATTAATAGAATGGTGACTGACTGACTGACTGACTGACTGACTGACTGACTGATTGACTGACCTATCAACTCACAGCTCAAACCATTGAACGGATCGGGCTGAAATTAAATTCGTCTCTTAAATTCCTTGTTTTGAATCAAAACGCAGTCTGTTCCTAAAATAATCGTACTTATTGCTTTGAAAACAATTATTTTTTTAATTATTATTTGTTTTTGTACTAATGTGTTTTTGATATACATACATATGACATATTTATGATCTCCATACGTAGCTGTCCCGCAATTACTTTCATTAAACAAAAAAAAATATTCCACGATCAACAAATACTATACCTAATTTTATTGATGAAAACAAACTTCTACAAAAGAAGATACACCGATTTCTACTTACATATAAATCGACAATGAACAGAATATTGACCATTTCACGTAAAATCAGAAAAAAGTACAAGGGTTTGACCCAATCGATTAAGTTTTTGCTACCAGCGCGCTCTCAAATAAAATCATAAATTTCAACATGGCGGCTAGTGGCAAAAAATCACACGTTATGATATAGGTATGCGCTGCGGGCGGAGTTGCCTCGATTTATGGCTTTATCATAAGGTCATTTTTGACCATAAGTAGGTAATTCACAATGTTATGGTGATTTGTTACCATAAGCTGTATGCACCTAGCATAGGCAAGGATATTGTGTAGTTATTATTTTCTGCGATCGCTACTAATATTATAAATGGGAAGATGTATTAGTTTCTTGGTGTGTTGGTTTGTCTGTCAGTCACGCAGCAATAGAGCAATCGGTCTGTTGCTCTATTGCTGCGTGATTGCGATGTGCGATATTTTTATTTTTTTACACAAAAAAAAATATCGACGTGATATTTTTATTTTTGGGTATAGTTGAGGTCTAAGGACCTGAAGGCTCGGAGAGTCTCGTTGTCGGAGACATATTAATTTTATGTTTTATTCAAGAAAAACAAAAAATTACCGCGCGATTTTTTTATCTATTTTTTGGGGTTTTACCAGCTGGCATTACAATCCCATACAATAGTAATACATTACTTTACGTAACAATAAACTTATCTAACTTAATATTAACTTAAATACAGTAACATCCGAAAATCACTAACGGCAAGCACGCACACTTTTCTGGCTAATTTTGATGTGGGGTTTGCCAGGTAACCCTGACAAAGTCCCACATCAAACCTGTTCAAATTAAAACTTACCATCAGTGACTGTCGTTCGCTTTTGCTAACTTGCGGATGAAGTCGAGGGTAAAAACTAGTCTAATATATAAAAATGAATCGCTTAATGTGTTGGTAAGCGCATCACGCGTGAACGGCTGGACCGATTTCGCTAATTTTTTTTTATTGTGTTTGTTATTGTTAGGAGAAGGTTCTTATGAAAGAAAAAATTAAGAAAATTGCGCGGAAAATTAGAAAATTTAAGAAATATTAACCACCATATTAAATTATTTCTAATGTAACCGCTTTTACAATTCAAACTTTTTTGATGTAACCTTATGGCGTTTGACATAACATTGACAGAATGCGTGCTGCCAATTTCGTCAAAGAGTTTCAATATTCATAGTTAAGACAGGACAACGTCTGTCGGGTCCGCTAGTTTACTATAAAATGCCTGTGCCATGCCAGGAAGTATTATTGCGTAATGATCCATCCCTCATTAGGTGAACTAAATTGAAGGGCACTAAACTCCATTAGTGAATTATTCGGGACACTTCCAAAAAAATATATATTATAAGATAAGATGTCATCAAGCTTATCATTTGACACGACGCTGGTCTTAACCAAAACTGAAGCGTATATTTCAATATCAGCTAGCGAATGTGTAGTTTCGAAATAAAGAAGTTCAAGGAGCATATTCGTAACTCGGACAAGCGATTTTTGAAGTTTTCTGTCTGTTTTTCTGAGCTATTCTTTAAAAATGGGTAGCTGATTTAGATGAGACTTTCATAGGTAGGAAAAGGATTACGCAAGGAGTGATCTAGGTAACTTTTATTCTAACTGCGATATGTATTCTTAGAATATTATGCTTTAGGATCTTACAGACTGGTTACAAATATAATAATGACGGGATAGAATGTTTTCGCAATAACGCATTGCGATATTATGGATAACTATTGAGAAGCGCCTGTGTCTCCCATACATTTTTATTATAAGTATCATTAACTAGTTTCTGCCTGCAATGTTATTTTGATGTAAAAAATTACGTCGATACAATACTCCGTTGCTGTGTGATGTGACTAACCAACAAACAAACACACTTTCGCATAAATAATATTAGTAGGGAAGTCAAAGTAAAAACAGAAAGAAGCTAACTAGAACAAAGCTACGACGAACGCTTCGCTAAATCAGCGAGAGTCGGCTAAGCCACATCTAATTCAATTAGAGATTCGCAAGCATTAGGACTGTGCGGCAAAGTCGAAAATTATACCTTGTTAGTTGTAACTATAATGGCGAACTAATTTGACATAATATATGCTCCGTCCCGTGATTCCTGTTATTAGTGGCATGGCAACCATGTGACGAAAAGGCCGGCTAATAGAATAAAAAGATATGAAAAAAGGGAAGACGTAAAAAGCAACAGAAAATATTAAAGTAGATATTAACCATTTTTGTTTTTTTTTTAGGTATCACCACCACCAAGGTTGACCTGAAACACCTCAATAAAGATCAAGACATACTACAGCAATTAAGTAGTCAATTTATCTGAAATTCAGGGTTCTGTATCAAAAAAAATACCACGTTTCTAGAAAGGAGTTTTTTGGTACTAATAGGGCAGCCCCTCTTTATTTTTAATTTATTTTTATTATTTGTTGTTATAGCGGCAACAGCAATACACATTCTCTGAAAATTTCAACTGTCTACCTATTACGTATCATGAGATACAGCACGCTGACAGACAGACGGACGGACAGCGGAGGCTTAATAATAGGGTCCCGTTGGTAACCCGTCGACTACGGAACCCTAAATTAAAACGACGCTTGGAGAAAAGGACATTAACGCAACTTTCATTTTGCAGAACAAATTGAATGGCTGAATTCATAATCGTAGAAACTGACGTGCACATTAAAAGTAAATTAGATTAGCTCGGAGCAAATCTTGTGATCTACCGTGTAAGGTTTATGACTTCATTCCTCTTCGTTTTAGAAACGCCCGCAGCAATGCCGAAGTCAGGAAAAAAAACTAACATAAACTGTTTAAAAAACTGTTGGATAATGCCCCAAAGTATAACTTTTATAACGTTTACCATAACAGACTAGGTTCCGTTATATCTAACGTAACCTAGTCTCTTATGGTAGGCTAGGTTAGGCTATGTAGTACTTATACTAAAAGAGAAAATAAAATCAAAAAAAAAAAGAAGAAGAAAGAAAGATTGAGGTTAAGAAAAAAAAATGCACCAAAGAAAAAAAATGTGCCAAAGTATCTACTATTCTTCTTTTTTTCATTTTTTTTTCGAAAAAATATCTTATTTCAGCAAAATTGCCATTTCAATTTAACGTTTTAAAATTCACGCAAAAACGCTCGACGGTGTCATGGCGTCGTTCGTGACGTCACTTCTATGTTTTTTTATTGGATGTATCATGTATGGATGTTTGTAACTCAATCGCACTGCAACGATTGAACCGATTTGGCTGAAATATGGCATAGAGACTGGAATAGCACATATACTTCTTATCCCGCAAAATAAGAGAATTCCCGCGGGAATCCAAAAAACCTCAATCAATCGAAGTCGCGGGCATCATCTAGTAATTCATAATTTTATTGATTCTTGGTAACTGAAATCGCGGGCGTAAGTTAGTTTTCTAATGTAAAAGTGAGAGGAAGTTAAAAAATTTTCCATACACTTACTCCGTACTTGATATTTTACTACGTCATTCGATTGTAATTCCCATGCCACTCAGTTTAGGGACTGATTTCGCTTGTACCATGTTTGTGGTCAAGTTATAATTACGGTTAGTTCCGACAATGTCCGGTTCATTGGCGCGTGCAAAATGTCATACCGTGGAAGTCCAGAGATGTGGCCATGGGGCTACTTGCACGAATCACTCTTGATACTTACCTAATTTTCTAAACACTTCAGTGTGAACATGACTGACTGAATGATGCACAATGCACATCTTTTATATCGGTATACCTTCTTTATTTCTAAATAAATAAAGACAACCAATAGACATTTACAGCTGGACATAACGCCAGTGAAGTTCTAACAGTGCGTAAGTCATTCTGAGATGAATCATGAAGAGATTGTGTGACTTTTGTATAAAATCCACTCAATTTACTACATGTTACTTCATGATGTTATAGAACTTCACTGACGATAAGACTGTTTATGTATATGGTTTATATTTAAAAAAAAATTGTGTTTGACACATAATTTTTTTTCCAGTATCCACCGTAAAATAAATGTGTCAGAAAATATGGGTCATTCCCACATCTACAACTGATTAGTTCACCTTTTGAACTAATAGGACTTAAGGATTTAGACGCAGTTTTACTACTGGGACAAATATCGCGCATACTTACATCTTAACGTCTACCTACTCTATGGTAACAAGAACCAAAGAAAATACGACCATCAAAACGCTTCAATCGCACTACACCGTAACAATATTGGCTATTAAACGGAACTGCGATATCTTACAAATTCTGCTTACTTCCGCTGAAACCTTTTCGGGAATTATGGGAAGTGTCGATTCTGTACGCCCTTTGGATATCATCCCTTATTCACCCACCCAATAAATACCCTCCAAAATAACACCCTACGTTTCACAGAAAAGATACCATAGCCCGCTAATTAGGTATCAATTTGATACACTTGAGTCAGCGGCACACGTGTATCTTAGAATTAGAGTTCGTAATCATCAACCGGTCTACTCTACTGGGCATGAGTTTCTACCACTTGGTCAAGCGTGGATTGGTAAACTTGAAAGGAAGTAAGAAGAAAATATGTTTATTTGCATTTTTTTTATTCGAAGACAAGATAGTCCTTGACTGCGATCTCAACTGATGGTAAGTGGTGATGCAGTCTAAGATGGTAGCGGACTAACTTGGAAGGGATAGGGCAGTTGTACATTCAACCCAAACCACTAATCTGTTTCTACACGCCATCGTGCCGGAATGTTAAATTCCCTTCCAAGTTAGTCCGCTACCATCATAGATTGCATCGTCACTTACCATCAGGTGAGATCGCAGTCAAGGACTATCTTGTCATTCAATAAAAAAAACTTTTCCAGAATTTTCTAAAATCATTTCATTGCTTGATGAACTGTTGTAAAGTTGAAAAAATCTTGGAAATTTTATCAAAACTGACAACGAAAATATCCTGTGAAACTTATGTGTCACAAATTCTCACCCTGTAACCTACATCAGCTGTCAGCATTCCCACGAAGTTTTAAGATTCCTTCGCCAATTACTCGCCTAATGAATCAGCTAATTACCTACCTACTTGCTGAGATTTCATGAAAAAAAAACTGCCATCTGTTTTGAGGTGTTTACGAGCAATAAGAAAAAAGCGCCAAATGTGACAGTTGCTACGAATCGACCGCGATGGCGCTTGAGAGGCTTCGTAGCATCTTTAAGGCGCATGCGCCACCAGATGTTTTGCAATTGGCTGCAATTTTAGAGCACTTTTTTCTAAATTTTTTCATTGACAGTGGCTGCGAACAGTAGGCTTGTATTGTAGGCTTAAAATAGACACTGAAGCCTCAAACTGGCGTAAGCACGCAGTCCTTAAAAAACCCATTGGTCATAATTATTGCGATTAAATGTTTATTTGGAACTATCGATCCACTTGCATGGGCCATAGTCAAACCTGCATTGAAGGTCTAAGCAACTGACAGTTCTAATAAACTAAACTACAAGTACGTAGTCGACTAGTCTTTGTAGAAAAGCTGCATCAATTAATTATCAATCATTGCACAGTCTCAATTTTGGTGATTGGCTTAATTTATGGTCTTCTTGCTGCAACGCGCTTTACCTAATAGTGACAGTGTTAGTCAAACACACAACACACAGGTCAAACAAGAGTGATTACGATTGTCATAATCATTTTTAGACAATCTCACTCCATAACTGAGCAATGCCTAATTACAGCGGCAGCGCATGCAGTCTCCATTTTTCTTTCACGAAACATTTCACGCTGTTTTTAACCGAGAGATCAGCAGGGCTAGCATAGGCGGGAGGAATTTTATCCCCGGGAAAAGGATGAAACGTTTATCCCCTCGCTTAGTCTTATCCACCCGTCGAACATGGGCACAGCGGTGGAAATAACACTCAGTGGATATACTTATAGGAATATACTTCGTCTTCTCCTCTGTCGCCATGCTTTAACATAAGAAGATAATTTTATCCCCTGTCAGTGGATAAAATCGGGGGATAAAATTTTTATCTCCTGCCCATGCTAGCTATGCAGGCGTAAGACCGACGGCTTTTCGTGCTCTCCGAGGCACGGGGGTGATTCACCACCGACTTCCTAACTCCGGGCTAGTACTGAAAATTTCTTAACAGAAAACCCAATACATTTTTTGCCCGACCCGGGGATCGAACCCGGGACCTCGTTATCCGTAGTCGAACTTGCTAACCACTGGACCAAGGAGGCAGTTTAGTATACAAGTAAATCCAGTAGGCAGGCTGCACACGGCGCGGCAGTAGGCCAGTGGGTGACAGCGTAAGGCTTCGCGCGCACGAACTCATAACACGCCTCGTTGACTCGATGCATCTTTGTTTTGATTACCAAGTAGGTTGTACTGATTTTTTTATATAGCTAGACTAGCTTTTGCCCCCGCGACTTCGTCCGCGTGGCATTAGATTTTGGGGTGGAATTTTCAAAAACTGTGACACACGTACTTCTTTATTTTTAACTGAAAGCTCAAATACCAACTTTGATGATGAAAAAGCTTGAAAAATGACGGAGTTTCATATAAACTTCCATCCCCTATTTAAACCCCTTAGGGGTGGAATTTCCAATAATCCTTTCTTAGTGTGCTCCTACGTCATAAAAGGAACCAACTGTAAAAATTTCAAGTTTCTAACTTCAGTAGTTTAGGCTGTGCGTTGATATCTCAGTCAGTCAGTCAGTCAGTCAGGACTTTGAATTTTATATATATAGATAGGACTTAAGCCGAATTTACACTGCGAAATTAGTGCCATGAAATTAGTTTCATGACACTAATTTCATCACAATTTCACGTGTAAACTTCATGAAATTATTCATGATGCACGCATTATTTTCATGAAAAAAAAAATAGCCATGCTTTCTCAGGACATGACTAAGGTGATAAAAGAGACAAATTACACATGGCCATAGACACAGCCTCTGACTCTCACAGTCTATGGGAAAGTTTTTTTTAAATAAAAAAGAAACACTTGTACATAATGATTATAATAAATGGAGAGAAACGGAAGAGTTCCGTGCGCGCATCCGGTGGTAAAGCTTGTGGCACACCGAGGCATTTTATTGTTCTATCAAACATAATATACCTAACAGTTTTTGTCATGTTTTCTACTTTTTTTTCCCTCAACTTCGGCTGCGTGGAGTTAGATTTATTAAAATCACGTGAGAATCTTAGTCTTTAACTACATGTAAGTGGCATAAAGATACTAATTATTAAATAATCAATTAGATCCATTGCTTCGTTGCTGCATTATTCAAGGAAAAGCCAACAAAACAAACACACTTTTGCATTATTAGTGGGATAATATTAGTAGGATTAATAAAATATCATTTTGATTAATTACATTGATATTGAGCTATTGAACTTAAATTTTAATATTCGGAATGCATTCACTAAAAAATAACGTTTTCAGGGTTTATCTCGGAGAACTGTTTAAAGATACAACGATACTTACGAATATCTACCAACTTTTTGTACGTCAAATGAAACAAACCAAATGATCTCTCGTTTTCTATATTTACGTCTAGTGAAGTCCGTAGTTTATTAATTGGTCTAAATGTTTTTGAGAGGTTCTTCCTAGAATTTCTATCAGTGTACCTCTAACCTTATTCCGTGATACCTGTTCATAATGATCTGTATCCAAATTAAGGATTAATATCATCCGCTTTATCTTCTAAGAAACGCGCTACCAAAAGTTTTATTTTAATATTCTTTATACTTTCCAATAACCTTTTTCTCGGTAATATCTATAGATGTAGACTATAGGTTCTTAAGGTTTATAGTTGAAGTAATTTTATAAAAAGAGATTATGTTAGGTATTTCAGGTAAGGTTGAATTGACGTTGAAGGAAAATATTGTGAGGAAAGAAAATAATCATCAACCTTCTCATAATTATTTATTTATTTATTTAAATTCACTTAAATCTACCTTAACAGGTACTTAAGCCTAATTCGATAGAAAACGTTAAACATTAAAAATAACTTTAGGTTATATAGAAAACTAGCTTTTGCCCCCGCGACTTCGTCCGCGTGGAATTAGGTATTGGGGTGGAATTTTCAAAAATTGTGACACACGTACTTCTTTATTTTTAACTGAAAGCTCAAATACCAACTTTGATGGAAACAGCTTGAAAAATGACGGAGTTTCATATAAACTTCCATCCCCTATTTAAACCCCTTAGGGGTGGAATTTCCAATAATCCTTTTTTAGTGTGCGCCTACGTCATAAAAGGAACCAACTGTAAAAATTTCAAGTTTCTAACTTCAGTAGTTTAGGCTGTGCGTTGATATCTCAGTCAGTCAGTCAGTCAGGACTTTGAATTTTATATATATAGATACCTAACGAGGGTGCCTAATTAGGAATCTAATGAGGGAATATTATATTGCTTGTACTTATTTGTGTTTTGACGACCTCCCTGGCCCAGTGGTGAGTGCTGTGGTCCTATAATTGAGAGCTCTCGGGTTTGATTCCCGGCGGAGGTAATTTAGTAATTTATGATTTCTGAATTGACTGTATTCTGATCTGGTAGGAGGATGATAATTAGTTGCCCGGGCAATGTGTATTTTAGGTGAGAAATATTAAAGATAATATTTCAACTACGTTAAACTTAAATAAGGCTTCAATTCATTTTTGAAAAATTGCTTTCCTAAGGCGTGAAAATATTATAAGACCACCTTGAATATTACAAAACCGTAGCAACTTTATTAATCTAAATCACAATAAAAGTCAGATTTTTGGTAGAAAAAAGGGTCAAAAAGTGCGATTTTCGGCGCCAAATGGTCACTGACTTTTACACGGTCATTTTACAAAATTTTCAGAAAAAAAATAATAGATAACACTTTAACACCCGTTCGATGATAAAAAATAATTGAAGATTATTAAGTTATGACCAAATTTTGACGGGTTCGAGAACTTATGAATTGTTCCATCTCTTTCTATTTATGTTGGGAAGGAAAGAGATAAACTTATTCGCGGTTCAAATTAAAATGTGCCAAGTGATGGCCACCCAAAATTTGTAAAAAAATAATAAAGTCCGATGCCATTATTTGCCTGTAGGTTCTGTATGTTAACATCTAGGTAAATTAAGATTAAATTTCAAGTATGTGGGCATCACGTTCTCAATAGAAAAAGGAGGAAGTTCTTATTTCGGCCGGTGTTTTAGCCTCAATAGCCCAAAGGTTAAACGTGACGACTGAAAATGAAAGGTCACAGGTTCGAGCCCCACTCCTGCACTAATGTCGAACCCACTCCTAACACAAGATTTTTGCTTATTTGGAGGGAAGAGGAGAATATAAGTCAAGTTCAGCTTGGCTAATATTCTTGTTTTTTTTTAATTATTCTTATTATCAATGGTGTACAGTTCCGAATTTCACGCTTGGAATTTTAGCAATACAGTAAAATCTCCTTATTCGCGCTTCCTTCATTCGCGTTTTCACTATTCGCGGATTAAAAAAATGCGACCCAATTCCTATATTCGCGGCTAGATTTCTCTATTCGCGGATCTAAATTCTAATCGGTACATACATAAGAAGGATTCCAATAGGTATGAAGCCCAATGTCCTTTGTAAACGTGTCGTCAAATGGACTAATATTTGAAAAATCTCAGTGAAGGTTTAAGAATGGCAAATGAGCTTTGTGATTTTTTTATGAAAACTGATCCGTCTATAGAACAAAGTCTTATTTTTAAGAGGTAAATTGCTAATGCCACTGCTGAATATCAGTCTGAATTGAAGGAGCTTTTAAAAGCGTCAAGCAAGAAAAAATTACAAAATTCTTTAAAACATTGCCTAAACCTGAAAATAATAATTAATCAAATATGGTCAAAAACCTAAATTAAATTGTTTTTTTATTTTTATATATATATATTTGTTTTTATTTTGTCACCTAGGAACGTATCCCCTATAATCCCATATAAATGATCATTCCATATTCACGGTTTCTGTATTCGCGGCATATTTACGGAACGTATCCCCCGCGAATAAAGAGCTTTTACTGTATATAATTTACTAAAGCTATAAAAAAAGTCTATGGTTAAGATTATTATGATATCCAGTCGTTAAAAGCCACTGAAAAAAGTACCTATTTGAACCCAATTTAAGCAATTATTTAAAAAAAAAAATGTTTTTCCAAAATTTCCGTATTAAAATTGTATAGGGAATCCCAAATCTACCATAGGAAGGAAGCTTCTTTATCGAGTGCCGACGCTGACTTGCAATCGTGGTTCGATAAAAAAGTTCTCAGGGAGTAATCGACATAAAAAAGACCTCGCGATGACTCGCCGGAAAGTTCGCTAAAAAACTGTGACACCTAACAAGACTACCTGATGTATCAATATGGATGATTTCTTTATTCAATTAACTTTTGAAGTAGGTACCTACCAAAATTATACAGAAATGCATTTTTTGTACTAGCGTACCTGTAGCATGTCTGGGAGGCTTTGACCGTGGCTAGTTACCACCCTACTGTCAAAGACGTGCCGCCAAGCGATTTAGCATTCCGGCACGATGGCGTGTAGAAACCGATCAGGGGTATGAGTACACTGCCATACCCCTTCCAAGTTAGCCCGCTACCATCTTAGACTGCCATTAGGTGAGATATTTTTCTTTTAATATAACAACCTTAAACCTACCTCTAAGCGGACGAAGTCGCCGGCAAAAACAAGTTTTCACTTAATTTTCATCTCGGCATTTATTGATTTCAATTCAAAAAATCTCTGTGTCATGTCATGTGATGGTCATAAAAAATTGTTTTCAACAAATATTTCAAGCTATTTCAAGTATCCGCCACCAGGCGATATCTCAAAAACTCAGTAGCAAAAATAAACACTCGACTTAACTCAAGTGTTTTGATACTCAAAAGGGTAAAAATTAATCACAAAATGATTGTGAGAAAACTTATAATTTTCGGGGAATCAGGAATCAGTCGCTTTAGTACCGATTTCACCGTCGAGTGACGTTAACCGAGGAATAAATTGCTCGTTCTGACAGTTTTTGTATTGAAAATACTGTCAAAATAGTACGCCCGGATAAGACTTACTTTACGTTGGTGAAATCGGCCCTATGAATAATTTATCACGCAATTAACTTTTTAAACGGATATTCAGAAACTAGCTCATGCCCGCGACTTCGTCCGCGTGGATTTAGGTTGTCTAATCCCGCGAGAACTCTTTTATTATCCAGGATAAAAAGTAGCTATGTCTCCTCCATGTACACAACTGTACCTATGCAAAAAATCACGTCGATCTCTCTCTGTTGAAGCGTGATTGAAGGACAAACCAACAAACAAACACTTTTGCATTTATAATATTAGTAAGGAAGTAAGGATAGTAAGGATTAGTTGAAAACGGTTAATGTCAAAATGTCTAGAATCCAAAAATATTTTTTGTCGTTTTAAACAATCTTACAGCGGCATTTTTTTACAGACTTCATAATATAATGAAAGAGGTTTTTAATTCCAAGCTTTTTTTAATAAATAGCGTTGCTTTAAAACATCTCACGTAATAGATAGGCAACAATAGCGATTGTCTGGTTCTATTGTACAAATTAATCATTTATAACACCGTTAAAACCACAGGTTTAAACCGTAAAATCGGCTCATTTCGACTCCAATTCAAAATTAAAATTCACAATGAAAATAATTCGCTCATTTGACAAAGGGGTATCAAACAAAAAGACAAAGTATCAAAACCGACTTTATACCACTTTGGTCTGGCTATGCTATAATTTTTGTACGATATTGAACCTTATTATCAAGCTCATAAGTCTTAGAATAAATGGTATATAATGGATAATAGATTTTTTCAACAGCCCTAGCATTCCCGCTGTGACAAACAAGTGCAACTCAAAATGTTAATTTTTTCGTTTTCGCGCGGGCGCTGACGGGCGGTCTTTTTATTTGTAATTTTTGATTTATATCCCTTCGCTTTATAATTTTTATTCTTCCGGTGTGACAAACAATGGAATTTGAAATTGATATTTAATTATTAAAAGGAAACTAATTAATTTAGAAGTTTCATGCCGATGCCCGCGACTTCATCCATTTGGGTTAATTTTTTTTTGAAAATCTCGTGGGAACTCTTACATTTTCCCGGATAAAAATACTCTTAATATGAAGCGCGGGTTTCCTCACGATGTTCCTTCGCCATTGAAGCATATGTCATTTTTTTAATTTTTCTCATACGAATCCCGCAATTACTTATATCCTCTTTCTTTCCTTCCTTATCAACCGGTAGATGTCCACTGTTGAACAAAGGTTGCTTGGACTTCCACAGGTCTCGATCTTGCCCCATCAGTCGCCTCTCTGCGGCTCGTCTTATCTTAGACTGCATCGTTACTGACTGATGGTAACATCAGGTTAGACCGCAGTCAAGAACTATCTTGTCATCGAATAAAAAATAGTTACAACAAAATATTTTTCTGCAAAGCGTAACACCCATCACCAAATAAAAACCGATTCACCCTTCCCACACATATCAAACATATCTCCCGCTGCGTGGCGGCCATTGTAAGCCGTTTTACAACCTTGATTTTACACTAAAGGCCCGTTTATTGCCAGTTTGCATAAATTCCCCTCTCGGAATTGATATGTTTTCCTAAAATATTCGCTTTTTTACGATTTTAACGGTTATGATGTCTTTCTCTTCGACTTTGGGGGTCCAAGGGAGATTTATGTCATACAAGAATGTTGAAACAATTAGTTCAAGAGCTTCAATGGAGTACACTTTGTCTGGTTGGAGACTTAGGCCGTGGCTTGTTACCAGTTACCACCCAAAGGATTTAGCTTTCCAGTACCGCGGTGACGTTTAGAAATCCATTAAAATTATTATCAGTTTTATCTTAATTCCTATATCCTGGTCAATAGTCATAGCCCTTCCTTTGTTCGCTCCCATTTTAGACTTCATCGTCACTTACCATCAGTTGAAATCGCTGTCATGGAATTTCTTGTAATCTAAAGAAATCTATTATATCAAAAGAAAATTTAAAACATTATGTACGTATACCAACTTACATATTAAGTACAAGTTTCTTACTCACAAGTTACGAACTTCAAAAAGCAGATGTACCACTCCGGAACAATCCAGATATATCGAAGCAATCAAAACAAATTCGAAATTAAACGGAAACCGCCCCACAATAAGGTTTAATCAGAACCATAAACATATGGTAAACATCCGAAAGGGTTGAACAATTACATAAATTAATACTAACATCCTTTTTATATAAAGAAATCTCAAATATATACGCGTAAAATCACTTCCTCTATCATTTACAATGTTTTTTCCCGCCATATGACGCCATTTTTTCTTCAAGATGGCTGCCCCATATGTCGTCGGCGTAGCACGTGTTACGATATTATTTTTGTTTGGTACTAGTGTCTCATTATTGAAATTGGAGGAAAACAGAGTATAATGATTAGTATTTGTACGCAAAAAACCTTATTTATTTATTCCACGACACTTTCTTTCTCATTTTGTTCAGTAGTGTGACGGCAATCTTTCCATAGTTTCTGAAATACATATTTCTAAAATTATACAACTTTAGGTGCGCTTTCGTCTTTCGAATGATCATTCATTCGAACTCTATCATTCAATAAATTGAATCAGTTTTATTTGTATGATCATTCATTATCCGATATTTCGAATGAATCATTCAAATGTTCATTCGAATGAAAACGTAATCTGTGTATATGCTGTAATGTGTTGGGACTCAAAAGACTAGAATCCAGGCCGTAAATAGATTTAAAAAATGCGTTGAATATTTTCTTCGAATGAATATTCTAACGAATCATTCACATTCGCCCATCTATAGGCCTACCAGCAAAATGTATAGCTTTTAAGGCCTTCAGTTGTATGTATTACATCGAAACACTCTAAACATTGGTTAGAAGCTAATGTATTTGCGTCTTTAAGAGTTTGTACCCCGAAACTGTATATCCCGAGAAATTCTTTGCAATGTGTCAATAATTAGGTGTTTGGGTACACGCAAGCCGCAAGCCGTTTCCCTGGACCTTTCTTCCATTTGTCTTTGCTAAGTGAAAAGAATTATCACGGTAACACATGTTATAACAGCTACAGCTGAAGTATCATTTTGCCGCCCTTTTTCTGAAAGACCGTAAGATACATTTGAGCAAATCCGAGTCATAATAAGTACCTTGGCAAGTAGGCATCTACTACGTGAAAGTTTACCTTTTTTTTTCATAGATTTGTCTAGGTCATGTAATTGTATCATTATAGTTTCTAATATACAGAAACTAGGTACATTATACACGGTTATCTATATAATTTTTTAAATTTTCCAATATACCAAATATAATTGAGAATTACTAAAATATGATTAACTTACTTAAAAACACGATATAAGCCTATAACAGTCTATTGAAACCTAAAAATCCCATTATCCTAATATTATAAATGTGAAAGTTTGGATATATGGATGGATATTTGTAACTCAATCACGCCGCAATGAAAAAACTGATTTAGCTGAAAGGAGATGGTCCAGAATTGTATGGAGCCTGGGTCTGGTCTTTGTACCAGTAATACAATAAAATAAAATAAAATAAAATATTAAACCATTTTTGACTGATCAAATCCACAAACTCAGCTTTATTTCAGTGGTTATACTATGTATTTATTTTATCCACGTGACGCAACATAACATACGTAATCATGGCGGTCCGATTCATCTTTCTGACGTTAGCTGTCAAAATATCATGAGGTCATTGATCCGCAAATCTTGAATTCCGTGAGCAAAAGCTGAGACAAACAAGTAGCAAAAGATCCAAAGTAGGTACAAATAAAAACGCCAAATCGCCAGAGAAAATCCACAAGAAACACAAGAAACGCATTCACGAGTTCACAACACCACGACAGAGCTCGGAAATCGGAATAAACAAAATATATCACGTGACACATCACTTGTCAGATAACTCAGAAATGACATTTGACGTAGAGACGCGTCTACTGCATTCTCTATGGCTGAAAGGTAGCCATCTTGTAAGTGTTGCGAGCAGTACCGAAAAACTTGAAATTAGATTTTTATTTTAGCAATTTATTTATTATGATTTTGTAATTGATTTTATTTTTATTGCTCTCTTTTTATTCTTCGCTTTTTCACGGTATATGGTACAAGAGTAGACCCAAAATGGACCGTCTCCTTTGGCACAGAGATAGATTATAGTCTGGACTAACACACCTAAGACTACTTTTTATCCCGGAAAATATGAGAATTACAAAACCTTAAACCACGCGAACGAAATCGCGCCAACCAATAGTAAGTTAAAGTATTAAAAATACAAGTCTTAAAACGTTACGATCGTCGATCTCCTACATACGAGTACTATAATATTATTTTATATTCGTATTATATTTTAAAATTCTTGATATGGAAATTCCCGCGTTTTTGACTCATAACTCAAAATTATTTTTTTTAAGTTTACGGCCTTTTCAGTGAACGGATGGCAGTATTATCGAGATTGTCGCCTTAAAGGACGTTTAACTTAATTAATGCATTTCGACACTTGTGAGTGAAAGAACTTTAACCGCTTGTTTGGCAACACTTTCGGGAAAATCAATTATTTCCGATAGTTATACTTTGTTGCCTGTAGGTTGGGCTAATTGAAACGATTTTGTTAATTTATTCTTGGATTTTTGCGATTTTTCATATAATATTCGATCATCATAATGATACGAATATAATAACTATGAAAGTATTCTAAGTTTCCATTGAGCTCTTTTATTAAAAGTTTGCTGAAAACTCCTAAGTCAAAAAAAAAAATTATTAATACGAAAGTGTGTTTATTTGTTGATTTGTCCTTCAATCACGCAACAACAGAGCATGGGATTGAGGTGATTTTTGAGGGTATAATTGACGAATTGGAGAGTGATATAGGCTGAGTACCTTTTAAAAACCTAAAAATCCCAAGCGAGAGAATTCGCAGTTAATAGCTAATAATAGTTTCTGAAACGAACCGCTCAAGTGTGGAACGCACTTCCAGCGTCCGTGTTTCTGGCCACGTATAATTTGAGTACCTTGAAGAAAAGAGTGAATAGGCATTTTCTAGGCAAGCGCGCTACAACCTAGACTTCATCAGTGCTTTCCATCATTAAAGTTTTCAAGCGCAAGCCTATCTCGTAACCAAAAACCGGCCAAGTGTGAGCTGGACTCGTACACGAAGAGTTCCGTACCATCGAATCGGCGATTGTTAAGGTCGAGCAAAAAACGCCGAAAAAGTCTCGCTTCTTGTATAGGGGCCCTCTTTATTTATTATTTTATTTTATTATTTGTTGTAATAGCTGCAATTTAAACACATTCTGTGAAATTTCCACGTATTTACCTATCAAGGTTCATAAGATACAGCCAGCTGGCAGACAAACGAACGGACGGACAGCGGAGGCTTAGTAATAGGGTCTCGTTGGTACCCTTTGGGTTCAGCCAGTGATAATAAAGCAGCGATAACCTAGTGGTAAAGACTATGTCGTATGGGGAGGTCATGGGTTTGATTCTATTGCCTCAGACTTTAAACCATACAAAGTACTAAATATTGTGACTGATGATGGACGGACGAAATCGATTTCAGTATTTTTTAAGTCATCAGTCATAATTTATTATTTCTTGGAGACTTTATCGCGTGCCGTAAAACTCATACTTTCGGCACTTTCCTCGGCTGATTGGCATTGAATTATTTAACTTTTCGACACTTGCAAATTATGACTTCACTTCACACCACTGAATATGGGGTTTTAAAAGAATATTTCGCACCTTTAATTGTTTTAAATTTGGACACTGACATCAGTCAAAAGAAAAGCGGATAACTGCAAAAAGTGGGTTTTTAGAATTTAATGTTTGTGAACGTGAAACGTATAACCGAATATCTTTTTAGATAAAAATAGTCGGTATCCCACTTCCTACTATCTTACAACGAGGTACTAGCGCCAGTGTTTTGGGCACCATGCCCATAAACGACCACTTGGACGGCGTGTATTTTTTGTAAATATAATTAGTAGCAGTTTTACTTTATTTAAGTTACTATTCTACTAATATTATAAATGCGAAATTTTGAATTAATATTTGTTACTTAATCACGCCGCAACGATTGAACCGATTTGGCTGAAAGGCAGAGAGATACATTATAGTCTGGAATAACACATAGGCTGCTTTTTATCCCGGAAATCAAGAGAATTCCCGCGGCAATTAACAACTTCAATCCACGAACGAAGTCCTTATTTTGCAACGGAGCCCGAAAGATACTGGATTGGATGAAACTATAAGAACCCTTCATGGACCCAAAAAATACTTACAAAATCACCTACAGATAATTTTATTGTTAGCAAAAATTATGTTGACAAGTTATTCTCAGAATGGAGTATTGAGCATGTGCGACTTAGCTCTGTTTAGCGATTGTACACCAGCCCTGATATTTCGCCACTCCGTCCAATTTAGCCGGGAATCGAACCCGAACCTGTGGTTAACATATGACAGCACGCGACTTCCGCACCCGCTCGCAATTATACGCGATCTGAAGCGTAGGAGATCATTCCGAATGCTTTGGCAGTGATTTGCTAATTTGCGTACAGGGTGATTCTAAACCGCTGTCCCGGAAAAAAGCCGATTAAGGTTACTATGGGTTAATTAACAGAATCTGTATTCCGAACCGGTGGTAGAGTCTCGACGTGTCATAATAGCTACAGGAAAAAAAAATGAGATCGCAGCTAAGACCTATCTTCTCATCAAATTAAAAAACCGCAACACCGAGACACGTAGAAATAAGGTCCGATCTACACCGGAATGACGGCAACGTGGCGAGCAATTTCAGTGTGAACTAATTTTAAACTTTATCTACATAATCGCTAAAAACCAGTATAAGAAAACGGGCATAAACAGCACAAATATGAAACTGTTGTGTTTTTATATTTGCGCCGCTTGGTCCTTTTAATAAAAAATTTAATGTATTTAATTTATTGTACTAGATGATGCCCGCGACTTTGTCCGCGTGTATTAAAGTTTCCCGTGGGAACTTCTTAATTTTCCGGAATAAAATATAACCTATATGTTAATCGTAGATATAAGCTATCTCCATTCAAATCTCGGCCAAATCGGGTCATTCTTTGCGGCTTGAAGGAGTAATAAACCTCCATCCTCACAAACATTCGCATTTATAATAATATTTTTAGGTTTATTGTATTGAATAAAAGGAGAACATCCTGTATGTAAAATATTGTAGCTCGTTAGCGTGTTGACTTTGGAAGGCGAGGTGTGGATATGCGATAAGTGCGCGTAATAACAGCGGGTTCGATGCCTGCGCGGAGCCCGTCACGTGTGATTGTTTGTTCGCGGTACTGGGAATTTTGGCGGGAATCATAACAAGTAGGTGCAGAGGTACCTTAACGAGTTTTTACACATCGCTGCTTCAATTCAAAAGTACCATAAATAAAAAATTGTAGAAACGTTTTTATTGCAAAAATATAATTGTAATCCTTCGTATTTTTATATTTAAAAAAGACACCCATTGATAAATACGCTTTTGGCGATGCATATATATATTTGATATTAAATAAGAAAGCAGTAGGCAAAAAATAGATTATTTTTATTTTATTACATAGCTCTTCTGTAAAAAAGTGTAATTTTGATTTATGATACTTTTGAATTGAAGCAGCGATATACATAATTCTTATAAAAGTGCCCTAGGTCGAACCCGTGACCCTCCATATAACAGTCCTAACTATAAAGCTATCATTGTTTCCCACCATCATCATTATCATTAAAAACTCATCAACGTTGCACTATCTTGTGGGCAGCTGAAACTGAAAAGAAAATTTCTATCATTTTCTCAAAATCAGTTTTTCGTAGTTATAGTGTACTAGACGATGCCCGCGACTTCGTCTAGTACACTATAACTTAACTTTTACGGGATAAAATTTAGCCTATATGTTATTCCTGGATACGAGCTACCTTTACAACTCCATCAAGTCATCCATGCAACTTCGTAATACAATGCATTCAAATAGGTACATTCCGAATGAAATCTAGACCACTGATTTTTTAGAAAATTCGAGTAATATCGGGACCCTCCAATGTGGGTCAACACGGATGAAAAATTCACGCGCGCCGCCCGCCGCCCGCCCTCGGCACAATGGGCGGCCGGGGCTGATGACGCAACGATCTCGCGTCATCGCGCTGTTTGCTCCGGCTGTCCGCATCACGCGTTAAGGGAAAGCCTAGCTGGCATTTTTAAACGATTTCAAAAAAAGAGGTTCTCAATTGGATATTTGATTAATTTTGTCAAAATGTGGATTTTCAATATTTACAATCGAAAATGTTGCATGTAAGAATAACATTTGTAAAAACAGAAAATTATAAAATTTTGAATGAAGAGTATATGGAGCGATTGAATCGTGACGTCATGTTGCAATAGCACTCTCTTTGTCTAACAGGAGACTTAAAAGCTCTATATTTCCGAGAGTAGTTAAAATATTAAAAAAAGAAGAATGACATTCTGTTTCAAAACCTTTATTTTAAGTAAAAAAAAAAATTGTCAACAATATCCAATTCGTCGGAATCTTTATGTATGTTCTCCATCAATGAACGTTACCGCTTACTAAAAACGCCACGTTCAAAAATGTTCTATTATTCAAAAGGGTAATAACTTCTGATTAGTTATTCGTAAAAGGTTATAAGAAATCGGTTATTGTATAAAAAAAAATCCTTGCAACAATTTCTTGAGTTTGCAGCTAATTGCTTTTCACTAATTGTTTTCGTATGTAAAGGAGATCTACTGGTACTTAGGTCTACTTCTCTAGCTTTTCTTAGTGGATTACATAATTATAGCAAAATAAGTTGTTTTATGACAATGACAAACAAGGAGTGTTTGTCATTGACATTAGCAAAGTAACGCCTGCTGCTATCCAATAAATTGTTGGAAAGTAGTAAGGGAGTGGCCTTAACTCGTGTGTTTATATTTTCAGCGGGGTCGGGACAATGTTTGATGAACGAGTATGTTTATCGTTCAGCTCGCGACTGCGACTGGGATCGCACACATTCTGATTTGTTTGATGAAGTAGGAAGACTAATAAAACCAGGACTAACCAGGTAACATAGGTAGGTACGGAAATTGGGCAATACCGTTGACGACCTAGTGGCTAGCCAATGAGCTCTATAATCCTACTAATATTATAAATGTGAAAGTGTGGATGTTTGGATGTTTAGGATGATTTGATGATTTGGATGAAATTTGGCACAGAGATAGTTTATAGTCTGGAATAGCACATAGGCTACTTTTTATCCCGCAAAATAAGAGAGTTCCCGCGGGAATCAAAAAAGCTTAATCCACTCGAATGAAGTCACGGGAATCATCTAGTTAATAATAATGTCCTCCCGAATTCGGCCACGGCGACCAATCTCCACAGAGATTAGCCATCTGCGCGGGAGATATTATAGTTCACAAGTGTGTGCGCAAACACAGGTGTACTCTCTCTTCCCTTACTCTCTGAGTCCGATTTGATGGAAATCCGACACGACTTGAGAGAGATCAGACGCAGGACCAAGAGCTTTACGTGCTCTCTGAAGCACGGGGGTGACACTCCGTCAAATTCCTAACTCCGGGCTACTACTGAGAATTTCTTGACAGAAAAATCCAATATATTTTCCAGTGGTTTGAGCTGTGCGTTGATAGATCAATCAGTCAATCAGTCAGTCACCTTTTACTTTTATATTTCTAGATTTCCAAAAGAAGTTTCAATGTCATTTGATTCCATAACACAATAACAATTTACTACAAACACAAAAATCACAATTACAAAAAGATTTTTTTTCAATAGATTACCAATATTTTTATGAATTATTGAATTAGTTTGTATTTTACCTTTGCGTCCTTCCATCACAGAGTCCCTCTGTGCCCAATCATCATCCTAAACGCGTGTCAATAAACAATAATAAGTAAATTGGCTCCACATTGGCTCTGTATAGCGGGATGGCACACGCCATTCGCCAGATGAGGGTAGCTAATCACAAATATTATTAGCGCGGTCGCCCCTGCCTCGCGTGACGGCGTAATGATATTGGATGCACGTGGGTTAATTAGGATATGTAACTTTGCTACTCAGAATGCCGACATAAATATTATTTTACCAGCTTTTGGCCACCACTTCTTTTTAAAATACCGCGAGAACTTTCTGTTTTTCCGGGATAATTCTTCCTAATATTATAAATTCAAAAGTGTGTTTGTTTCTTGGTTTGTTGGTTTATCCTTCAATCGCGTCCCAATAAAGCAACTAATCGATGTGATTTTTTGCATGGGTATAGTTGAGGACTGGGAAAGCGACATAGGCTAAATTTTATTCCGGAAAATTAAAGAGTTCCCGCGGGATTTCAAAAACTAAATCCACACAAGCGAAGCCGTGGATAATAACTCGTAATCTAAATAAAAATTATTTTTAAAAACCGACTTCAAACTTCGCGACAAAGTTTGATAAACTTTGTAGCGAAGTCGGTTTTTCTGCCTACAAAAGTTTGAAGAGTTCAAAAGTTTGAAGAGTTCCCTCGATTCCACCAGGATCCCATCATCAGATCCTGACCTGATGAACATGGGACCCCTTTCAAACAAAAGAAGAATTTTCCAAATCGGACCAGGAGTCTTTGAGTGTTGGGGAACATATATTACATAAAAAAGTAGCCTATGTACGAATAAATATACCTAATGAAGTATCTATGAGTAATCAAGACCATCCAGATTCTTAACTATCTATACCTACTATGCAAAATGTCATGTTTATTTGCAAAATATCAATCAATCACACGTAAAGCAATTTGTATAAAAAATTTTTAGTAATATAGGAGAACTAGCGGCCCGCTCCGGCTTCGCACGGGTATAAAATATATAGCCTATGTCATTCACTGTTAATTGATGTTATTATACATATAAACCTTCCTCTTCAATCACTCTATCTATTAAAAAAAACCGCATCAAAATCCGTTGCGTAGTTTTAAAGATTTAAGCATACATAGGGACAGAGAATGCGACTATGTAGTGACGTTATTAAAATTAAATTTTAAGCCACCAGGCGGATATGAATTTAACTTTCACGAAATACGTTATGCTTTTTTTTCGAGAGTTACAAGGAACCTACCCCCCGTGCAATATGGTTGACAATTAATTCCAAATGAAGGGGATGCTACCCCATAGGTCACGGAGCGTATCATTTATGCTATGTACACACTAGCGAGCCAATGAGCCGGCACTAATGTGCGCACGCCCTTATCGGTAACGACGATGTGATGATTATTGATTTGTTTATGTCGATCTTTTTGTCGATAAAATGTTGTTTGTATTTAAAATATTACTATTATCGAATTTAAATGTTTATTAAATTTTAATAAAGGGGTATTTAATATAAATAAGGGTAAAAATTGAAATTCCATAATAATTATAATTTTTACTTTACCTATTATACTAATTTTTGCACGCGGCTTCGCTTACGTTAAGTTCAATTTTTCAAACCCCTATTGTACCCCCTTTTAGCGGGTGAATTTTCAAAAATCCTTTGAATCTCTACATCTTAATCTATCTGTATGCCTTTCAGGCCAATTCGTCCAGTGGTTTGAGCTGTGCGTTGATACTCGTCAGTAGATCAGTCAGTCTGTCAGTCCATTTTCTTTCATATATTTAGTAGATTCTATTTTTTTTTTATTCGATGACAAGATAACCCTTGACTGCGATCTCACCTGATGGTAAGTGACGATGCAGTCTAAGATGGTAGCGAGCTAACTTGGAAGGGGTATAGTAGTATATATTCAACCCATACCCCTAATCGGTTTCTACACGCCATCGTGCCGGAACGCTAAATCGCTTGGCGGTACGTTTTTGACGGTAGGGTGGTAACTAGCCACGGCCAAAGCCTCCCACCAGACAAGCGATAGACAGCGTCTTCTAATAAATTCCACATGCTTAGAACTTGCGCCGCCTGTATCCTTCAGCTTCTTGCGACTCGTCTGATATCATCGATCCACTAGTCCACTAGTTTTGACCTAGTCCACTAATAGTTTAGCAACACCAGCACCTTGGAAATTATCAGCTTTCCTACATCAATACCGGCATATCTATATCTATTACTCCCATCAACAAATACTAATTCTGTATCGCCCATCAGTCCATTTCGACACAGCAGCGGCTCGTAAATTAATAAAAGAAAACTAAAAAAAAACACAATTCAATGTAAATTTCAACGCATCGGCATTCAAATACAACGGTCACCAACAACCGTGAATTAGTTCTAAATAATTAACCGGCGCGTGCGCGGGTCAAAACGACCCTCGCCCCTCCGAAAATAAAATAAGGGAAAATAAAAGAAGAACCGCTCAAGGGTGAGTTGAGTCACGCATCAATTTGGTTCCGTACACTTTTCTTCTTCTTTATCAACCGACAGACGTCCACTGCTGGCATTTTAAGACAGGTAGGTACATCCTGTATTTAAAATTTTCCCCAGCATCATAGAAGGTAAAGCAAAAATTTTGAAAAATTCACAGCTCTCTTTTTATCAAACCATTTATGAGAAGAAACGGCGGCGTTTGAAGTCAGTTTTGTAAAAAGAATTTTTACGTTTCTATCGAAGTTGTTTATTCAATTAAACTTCAACTTATTATATAAGATCTAAGAAATATCTTATGTATATTTTATTATAATATCTTTGTTGACTTGTTTATTTTGTTTGCAACCTATGGTGAAAACGGGTTGCAAATCCCTATTAGGTATAGTTTTCGTGATTAGTGCGCATAAACACACAAACTCTGTAATGGGAATCTTTGTTTAATAATATGTAGTGATTTCTAACTCACAATAAAACCACAGAAGAAAAAATTAGTTTGAGTTAAAAAGTATTTAACATTGTATTTAAATATTCATTGCGTCTTTTGCGTCAAACAGTTACACTTACGTTGGATACTTCTAGAAATCAGAAGTATTAATAAAATCAATTGATATAATCGACTGTAACTGACAAAAGAAACAGGTTTCACCATTACAACACGGATCCCTGAAAAACGCACCCCGTATTCAAATTAACAAAGCAGTACTGTGTGTTCCGAAACAATTATTTTATTCGTGACTTAAAAATACACCCTATTTTGTTTAAAATTAATGGATAAGCCATTCAAATTTTCACCCTAAATTGATTGAAGTACGGTTGAAATTTGTATGCGGTATAAATAGGTCGGTCGGTTGTAAAAGTGATGTACGTGTAATCGAAGAAAAAAGGTGGCACGCGTTCTGTCGTACGCGCAAGTACGGGGTATCTTCCCTTGCGATCGTAGGGTTACTTAGTGATGGGCGGCTACAATTTATCGATATTAATTTATGGTTTCGAATTCTATCTCGTTGTTCTTCTTTTTTAAGCTCTACATAGGCCTATGGCGGATATCTGATCTGGCGATTTTGACAACTGTGTTTTGTAAATGGAAATTAATATTTCCAACAACCCCATAAGCCCTTTTGATTTCATAAAAAAAAAGAAAATAGGTTTTCAATGTCAAGACTCCGGCCGCTGCGTTGTTTCGTGCTGCAAAGAACACGAAAAATTCTCGGTCTCGAATTGTGATATAATTGACTAAGCGAAATGGGTCTAGGGTCTAGGTAGACTCCAAGTCTATTTGGGTCAAGTTCCATTTGTCCGCCTCTCTAAGTAGTAGTCAAAGTCAAAGCTGAAATTAATTTAAAAATTTAAAAGGAAAGAGAAATGGAAATAGCTCATACCCACGATTAACGTCCTGAATATGAACTATCTCTATTTAAAATTTCAGCCAAATTGGCTTATTCTTTGTGTCGTGAAGGAGTAACAAATATCCATCCGTCCATCCTCACACATAGACACACACATACAAAAATTCACATATTTTATAATATCCAATAATATCATAGTAGGATCTTCATTTCAAATTTCAGCCAAATTGGCTTATTCGTTGTGGCCTGAAGGAGTAAAAAACATTAGTAGGTGGAGCGACGACATCAAACGAGTCGCAGGGAGCCACTGGATTCAGGCGGCGCAAGACCAAGGCCTGTGGAGGTCCATGCAAGAGGTCCATGCAAGAGGTCCATGCAAGAGACCTACGTCCAGCCGTGGACATCTATAAATTGATAAAGAAGAAGAAGGATATTAGTAGGATAACCGTCAAAAGTCAGTAATCGTAACAATCAGAAAACATCGATAGTTTGTTTTCCCTCCCTAGAGCCAGCGCATCCCTAAAGTGTTGGCACGTGCGCAGGTGGCGGTTCCGCTCCGCTCGCCGCTATCGCTTCACCTGGGAGATGGCAGATTAGGCTTTGTGCTAATCTACCTCGTGCCTCGTGCCTCGTGCCTCGTACCTCGTACTACCCACCCTATCGAAGACTGTAGATTGAGAATGGAGATTGAGTGTGGATCTGCGCCTATGATCTTTGCTTTTTACATTTTTAACCGACTTCCGAAAAAGGAGGAGGTTCTCAATTCATCGGAATTATTTTTAAGGGTACACTTTCCAAGTGGCCTCTCGCATCAGCGTCAGCGAACGATAAAGACGTATCTCTGTTAAATTATTGTCACTGTTCAAACATATTAATCAAATCCGTAATTCAAAGTTCCTTTTATTAACGGCCTCTAAAAGCCATCAGTTAAAACGAGACACAAATGACATAAATCTGTCTCGTTTTAACTCTTTCTCGATTCTGAGCTGAGTGAGTGAGTCTACAGATCTCAGCATCAGAAACTTTACTCTGCTCTAAACTGGTCGTTCGACAACTTTTGAATTAACCTTTAAGTATCACAATTATTATACTTACAGTTTTTCAAAAAGCCACTCAAGTCACGCATCATCAAAAAACATACTCATTTTTATTCGTACTTTGAACGAAAACTTTCAAAAACCATGTTTTCTGAATGCTCGAAATGATACACAAAAATACATCCGGTGTTCAAACAATGTCTAATTGGGTTACAAGCAATGGTTACATGCCTCATAATCGATGGCCAACAAAGGAGGCTGTTTGAGGCAGTACTGCCATCAACTGAACGCTATTAAATTAAATATTAGGTACATTTTGACGACCTCCTTGGCGCAGTGGTGAGCGCTGTGGTCTTGTAACTGGGAGGTCTCGGGTTGGATTCCCGGCGGGGGCGATTTCAAAAATAATCCCTGAATTGTCTCTAGTCTGGTCGGGTGAGACGTTTGGCCTTGGCTAGTTACCACGAATTTGAATTTGTATTTAATGTTTTACTTAAAATATGGTTGAGCGAAGCAATGGCTGGATCATGCGTCATGCTCGTGAACGGGTGCCACCAACGGGAATGGGTCTGCTTTGACTGCCCGTCTTGACATGCGTTGGATTGGTGTACCTACGTATGCATTTTTGCATTTTTGAAACTTTATTGTGGAAGCACTGTATACATAGCATAGCTTTGTAAAAAAAAAATTTTTTTTGAAAAGAGCAACTGCTGAGTTTCTTGCCGGCTCTTCTCAGCAGAATCTGCATTCCGAACCGGTGGTAGATTTATGACGTGTCATAAGAGCTACAAGTTAGCCTATATGAAATAAATAAATTTTGAATTTTGAATTTTGAACTTATCTAGAACAATCTAGAACAGATTGTGATTACTGGCAAAGTGGACGGAAAAAGACCTCGGGAACGTAGCCCGATGCGTTGGTCAGACTAAACCACAACACTCTTGATAGTAAGGTCCACGAAACCTTGCATGTTGGCACATGGCGCGAAATTGTCTACAAAAGAGTCCTTGGTGAAAGGGGTCACGACCCTCAGTAATGGGGAAAATGACGCAGAGAGAGAATTATACCTGCTTATACTGTAAAATAATTGCTGATAATCTTCTATATATATAAAATTCAAAGTCCTGACTGACTGACTGACTGACTGAGATATCAACGCACAGCCTAAACTACTGAAGTTAGTAACTTGAAATTTTTACAGTTAGTTCCTTTTATGACGTAGGCGCACACTAAGGAAGGATTTTTGAAAATTCAACCCCTAAGGGGGTAAAATAGGGGTTTGGAAAATCGAACTTAACGTGAGCAAAGCCGCAAGCAAAAGCTAGTGTAAAATAAATAAAGAGCACGATTTTACCTCATTTGATGAAAAAGACTTTGACTTAATGATACGGGTAAGTGAAATTAAGTCAGTTTATCCCACATTAAGATCAGGAGGACTTCAATCCGTAGCAACTTCTTTCTGTACAAAATACCAATAAAATGCAACATGTGGCTCGTTATTGTATGAACTGGCGTGATATCGAGCGGCGCCGGGGGGCATCTCACTGCCGACGCGTGTCGACTGACTACTTAGTAGACACAGGGTAGATTGTAACAGAGCTTTTACAAAGAAAAACAAACTTTACTGTAATCCGCCAAACCAGAAATAAATATTATGTCTGTGTACAGTGGACGTACACTGACGCACTTCCAGTAGTGAAACAAGTAGAAATCACAAACCCTCAAAAACCGAACATTTTCAGGAGAATGATATCACTGCATAATGCAAAAGTGGGTATTTGATGTTGTCAAAATGTGGATAATCATAATTCCAATCGAAAATGTAAATTGCTAAAAAGATTTGCAAAAACTGAAAATAAATCGTTCAAAAACCAAATAAGTTATAAGCTGTTTTACTGCCACTCTATCTGTTTCTTTCTAAAATTAAATTTTCTATGGCGAGTGTATGGAGTTAATGACTTGTGACGTCACACGCCAGTAGGGCTCGCTTTGTCTAACAGGAAACTTTAAAACTGTATATTTTCGAGACTAGTAATTAAGATATTAAAAAAAGAAAAATTGGCATTGCTTTATGATATTAAAAACCTTTAAGTATTTTAATTATGTAAAACATATTAGTCCCCTATTTTTGGTCCGTATCTTTAGCCGATGGACTATTGAGGCTATAAATATTTTATTTTTATTCACAACATAGTCATATACATTACTCTGTGCCATCAAAAATAATCTTACAGCAATAAGATAACCCTACAAAATTGTATAAACCTCTTTTTATTCGTACAACCAGAAACAAAGTGCATTTTCAAATCGACGGGGTTACACCTTATTAGAAGGCCGAATAAAGTCGGCATCCTTTGTGATGCGGTTGGTAGCTAATTTGATTGATTTCGTGTTCCCTCACAACTCGGTAATTTGCACTAAATAGACGATACCGAGTGATTTCAGTCGGATTAGCTAATGATCCGAATTGATGTAAGTGAGTACCTATTTAGCCTCCAACACGAAAATATTTGCCACTATTGAGCAGTTAAGGTAGATCTACATTATATTGCAGTCGGGTTCTGCTGGCGGCTTTACAGGCGGCGCCACCACCATAAGCCGAATTTACACTGCGAAATTAGTGGCATGAAATTAGTTTCATGACATTAATTTCACCAATAATTTCACGTGTAATGAAATTAGAAGTTTACACGTGAAATTGTTGATGAAATTAATGTCATGAAACTAATTTCATGCCACTAATTTCGCAGTGTAAATTCGGCTATAAGAAAATCTCTGCTAATATTAAAAATGCAATGCAAATGTATGTTTATTTGTTGGTTTGTTCTTAACAACATAATTTTTTTGCATGGGTATAGAGATAAGAACTTGGAGAGTAAAAATAGACTATATATAAATAGAATATAATAATTTATAAATATTATACGTATAAATGCGAAAGTTTGTATATTTGTTACTCAATCACGTCTCGAGGACTGAACCGATTTGGCTAAAATTTGGTACAGAGATAGATTATTTATAGTCTGAAATAGGACACAAGCTATTTTTTATCCCGGGAAATAAGGGAGTTCCCGCGGGAATAAAAAACCTCAATCCACGCGAACGAAGTCGCGGGTATCAGCTAGCAATTTATATCCCGGAAAAACAGAGGTTTCCAGCGGAATTTTTGAAAAAATACCTCCACGTTAAAATCAAAAAGTCAAGCATGGCTAATATTCTTTTAATAAAAAAATTTTAGATTTTTAAATTCATCATTTCTTTCTTTTGTCTTTTTTCTTTCATTCATATTATCACTTTTACAGCGGAGTGAGTTATAATGAGGCTTTAATTTGACAGTTAAATATTCCATCCTTATTCCAAGCCGCGCATAATATCCTCTACTGCATGATGCTCTGAAATCGCGCAACAAAAGCCACTATAACTCATTGCAAATCAGAATAGGGATGCCATTATGTTTGATTTATATTAGGATACGTCCTCGATCACGGAAAAAAAATAAGGATACCGCATGTTAGTCCGATTTGTGTACCACCGAATGCACTTACTTAGTAAGATCATTTTGCTAGCTAGGTTGACAAAAGTGGAGACGGCTTCTTTAGAATTATTATATATTTACTCATCCTTGAAAACGATTTGCAAAGTCTTCTTTTAGATAAGTGAACAGTTTGAGATGCAACAATAAAGTCAACAATATAATACCAGAATAAATATTAATAAATGATTTTTTGAAATTTTTTGATTATATATTTTTTTCGCTGTTAACCGCATTGTTACGAGGACGAAAATAATAATAAGTTTTCAATAGTTATTATCCTTTTCCTTTAGATTTCCTCAATCTGCAGAGGCGAGAAAGTGGATTAATGCTGTACTTTTTACGAAAGATCCGGGTTAGAGACCATCAAATTATTCTTATTATGCTTTTTATTTGATGTTCTATTTTTAGTTGGATTAGTGTAAAATAAAAAATATTTCTTTTTTTTTCATTTATTTTACTAAAAATAATATAGTGCTATTATACTGAATATTATAAGTAAAAACTTTGGATGGGTATAATGCGGTGTTGAATTACAAAGTTGTAAATAATGTGTTTTATTTTAAAGTACACTTGCTTAAATTTTAATGCGCATTATTGAATTACATTAATTATTGAAAATTTTGAAGTTAAATTTTTACTGGCATTAGGAGACTATAAAATGAACATAACCGTGAAATACGTGACAGAACGCATAAGATTTACATAGTCATGAAATGCAATAAAAAATATTTAATAATTTAATCATAAAATTAAAAAGCCGCTATCTGTAGTTTTGAGCCGGGAGTCGGGACAGCATGTGTCACGATAACATACGTCAAGAACAATGAAGCATTTGAATAATTGTTGAAGTATGAAGTACTGAATCCTTATTTTTTCTTCTGTGATCGAAGGGATACGTCCTAAAACGGAGACCACTCTGTATTATATCTCAATTATAGATGTAAAAATACCGTATAATACCAAATGGCTATGAATTTTTCCGGTATAATTCAATATATTACCGTATTTTTGGTATTTTTGGTATTTTATTTTTTCATACAAAATTATAGTTGGATTTTCTTGTAATATTGTTTTTGACGTGTTTTTGAATGATGATCACCAAGCAATAAATATTCATTCAATATATTTATTGCTTGGTGATCATTAATCAGATTAATAAAGAATTGGCCCGCCGCTTGCTGCTGGTGCTGATGCGGGTGGATGAATATTTTGTCATACAATGTAATAAAATGTATAATAGGTATATTATGGATAACTAGTGAGTAGGTGAGTGGTGGTGAGTGGTGATGAGTGGGGATGAGTGGTGGTGAGTGGGTGGTGATGGGTGGTGATGGGTGGTGATGAGTGGTGATGAGTGGTGAGTGGTGGTGAGTGGGTGGTGATGAGTGGGTGGTGATGAGTGGGTGGTGATGAGTGGTGATGAGTGGTGATGGGTGGTGATGAATGGGTGGTGATGAATGGGTGGTGATGAATGGGTGGTGAGGGGTGGTGATGAATGGGTGGTGATGAGTGGGTGGTGATGAGTAGTGATGAGTGGTGGTGAGTGGGTGGTGATGGGTGGTGATGAGTGGTGGTAATGAGTGGTGATGAGTGCGTGGTGATGAGTGGTGATGGGTGATGATGAGTGGGTGGTGATGAATGGGTGGTGATGAATGGGTGGTGATGAGTGGGTGGTGATAGGTGGTGATGAGTGGGTGGTGATGAGTGGGTGGTGATGAATGGGTGGTGATGAGTGGGTGGTGATGGGTGGTGATGAGTGGTGATGAGTGGTGGTGAGTGGTGGTGTGGAGTGGTCGCACGCTCTATGATTATGATTAAATCATTGAAATTTTAAGTCTAAGATTTTTTAATAATTTATGTTTGAATCATTATGGTCTAATTTGTTTATAAATCATTTTAATGAAATAAAATTAAACGCAGAACCACGTTTTTTATATTCCTTGCTGATTTTTTTACAAACAAAACGTATCTACATTGAAAAACATAAGATAATCGTTAAATACCAAAAATACCATGATAAATGGAATAATACCGAAAAATACGGTATTTTTCGTATTTTACGGTTTTGCATTTTTGGTAAAATACCGGCTTTACATCTATAATCTCAATACTCCAATAATTATCACGACTATTAACTCATTTGCATGCCATAGCTTAGGTGCTGTACAATAATTACTATTGATAATCAAAATGTACAGTATAATACTTTGATTTTGATTTTGACTTTAGAGTTCAAGCAGCTTTTCCATCTAACAAACTAAATATGTTTGGTAAATCGAAAGAGTTCCCTCAATTTCTCTAGAGATCCCATCATCAGATCCTGACCTGATGACTATGGGATCACCTAGGAAGTATACTCTTTCAAACAAAAAAGAATTTTCCAAATCGGTCCAGGCGTCTTCGAGTAATCGAGGAACATACAAAAAAATAAAACACAAAAAATTCCGACGAATTGAGAACTTCCTCCTTTTTTCGAAGTCGGTTAAAAATATTGTATTGATGAATGACATAGATTCAGTCAATCAAATGTGATTGCAATCTTCACTGTGGCAAATATTCTTAGAGAATCCCACAGCTGGTTTCGAACTCTCGACGTGTGGTCGCCCTACACCGGACGCATCCTTACGCTGAATCAGAAGGGATTGGAGCAGGTTTACCTATATTAAAGCGGAAGTCGTCAGATAGATGGGCGTAAGCCGACAAATTGGGCTTCCGGGCGAATTTCTCACTACCCGCACAAAACAAAGTAATCGAAAAAATAAAATCATGGCATGTAGCTTTTTTATAAGTACCGACCCGACACTAAGGTGATTGAAGCCTCAATAGTCCATAGGTTAAAGACTGAAAACTGAAAGGTCTACGGTTTAATTCCCACCCGTTGTACATACTATTGAAATATGCACTGCTAACACAAACTTTACGTTTATTTGGAGGGGAGAGGGGAATATTACTCAAGTTCAGCATCGAACGCTAAATCACTTGACGGCACGTCTTTTTCCGTAGATAGGGTGGTAATCACTCCTAATTATCAGACCAGGCCAGAAATAATTAAAAAATTATTAACTCCCTAATTGCCTCAGATCAAGTAAAACAGGATACCGGATTTTTGGGTTAAGGTCTCATCCGACTATGAGAATGAGAGAATAGAGGTTTACACACACATAATATGTGGATCTCTTTGGAGAGCCGCCATGGCCGAATTCGGTCGGGAGGACATTGGCGCGTTTATAAGAAATTCTGAGCCCTCTCCCAAGAAACAAGCTATTTAACTGATAAAATATATAAACTCTTGGTTATTATTACCAATATTAGCATAATTATGTCGTCAATATCAATTTCGTTATGGCTGACAAATGGTGGATACTTAAATATGAAATAATGCTTACCCCTTTTCACGGGACCTTTTATATTGACTCCCGGATTTTTCGGCGTTTTTATATTTTTTGAGTATTAAAATGCAATAAATTACGTATTTATGATATTTTATCTGTATTTAACAGATACGGAGATGACATTTTGGAGCAGGTTGGTCCTTTATTTTGATCTTCGATAGGAGAGCGGCGATCGGTTTGTTATAAGTTATATCGACTTACAGGTGCCCCTAATAATTTTTGTCGTAAAAGCTATGATTAATAAAAAATTAGCGAACTCCAGAAGACAGCTTTTTATGCCATTGTTTTTAGAGACATTTTTTTTGAAAGTAAAAGTATTCATTCCTTTGATTTTTTCAGTAATAAATTCATACCTGTCTTTGACTACCTTTTTTATTTCTTGGCTAGACCACAGCTGAATCGATCTTGTATTATTTGACGCAGAAATAACTTTTATCCTGAAGACGGACGTAAGATTCTTTCATCTCAAGAAATAAAGGGGTTCCCACGGGTTCTTAAAAAAACGGGTCTTAAAAACCCAAAGAATCGAGCGTGAAGTAATAGTTTGAGTTGGAGTCGGGACTTTCAGGAAAAGTTAATCTAAAATATAGGAAACGCTAATTTCTTTAACGTTAACTGACAGCTACTTACACCTTACAAAGGAATGAAAGGGAAAGGTCAGCTAGTCAGCACTGGTAGCATGGGCAGGAGATAAAAGTTTTATCCCCCGATTTTATCCACTGACAGGGGATAAAATTATCTTTTTCCTAATGCTAAAGCATGGCGACAGAGGAGAAGGCGATGTATATTCTATAAGTATATCCACTGAGTGTTATTTCCACCGCTGTGCCCATGCTCGACGGGTGGATAAAGCTAAGCGAGGGGATAAACGTTTTATTCTTTTCCCGGGGATAAAATTTCTCCCGCCCATGCTACCAGTGCTGATATTTAAAAACTTATCTCCCTGTTTGTTCTTTATGTTTTCTGCAATTCAGCTGAAATTTAGCACGGAGATAACATGAATCCTGATGATGGACATAAGACACATACTTTTATTACAAAAAAAAAGTTTCCTCGGGAACATCAGCTAGTTTTCCATAAAAAGGTAAAGTTATATGAATATGTATGAAAAATCACAGAAAACAAAAGTGCGAAAGTAAACGAAACGGGTATAAATCCCGTGTGAACGAGATAATGATCGAGTACCGTCAGATTTATGAGTTACCGCTCAATTGATATCAGGAATATTATTATTGTGTTTCAGACGCGGCATTAGGCACTTTTTAAAATGATTGATCCCATGGCAGGCTATTGAATTGAGATAGCCTTATGCTTTTTTCTCTTTCTATTCTTCAACTTTTTGTAATAATTTTATGATGTGATTTCATGAAAAAAAAAAAGGAATGCTTAAGTACTTTTTAAAGAAAATAAGAGACAGTGAGATAGAGAGTCTGATTATTTTATTCACAAAGTTATATTATTAGTTTTATTTATAAGGAGAGAACAGAATAGAATATTTTTTTATTCAAATGAATTTTTATAAAGTGCTTTCGAATCGTAAAATGACGGTTAAAGACCGAACCAAACCGGTTCGGTTCGGTGGTAGGCATAAAATGTAATGTAGTAGTATCTAGTAATGATTGATCGTGGATACAAATTAATAAAATGTCTGTGGGCTTACAGGAGTAAAATATGTTTTATGAGATTTTACAGGATCCCTGATTTTATAGGATTGTGGGAGTAGACAAATTTCCCAGGATCTATGATCTAGATCCCTGAAAATGAACACAAGACTCTTGTAGGTAAATAAGTCGCAAAATATTCAAACTACGCTTCGGATAGGTAGATTTAATTAGACTTCGCTAATTAAATCTTCGAATTCTGGCTTCGACGATATGCCACATCTGCGTTATCCACTCTATGCCCAATATCTCGTATCGACACTGCATTATTTTCATATAAATCACGCGTTTTTTTCCGCGACTTTACCAAACGACAAATATAAAACTGTCAACCGTAGCCGCTGAATAAAGGATGTCGATATTTAAAAAGCCGTTTGAATCATTTCGTATAAAATATACCTTGGTTTTCAAATTCGGAATAAATTTCGTGTCACCTGCGCCGGCGCATCCGGAAGAAGTGCGCTGTTTCCGTCTCTTTTTATCTGTAGTGCTCTGTCTTTTTCTTTCGCGGGCTTTCTTAAAGTTTTATTGTTTGTTTCTTTGATATTTAACTGAGAGTAGAGTGGCTATCGTTTCAAACGATTTTGAATAGTTTCGAACTTAATATTGGAAAAGATGCGACCTCTATGCTGTGGTGTTTCCCTGAGAAGAGAGGTTACGATCTAAGGAGGAGGGTTCGATCTCCAGCTTAGACAGTTTGGAAATTGTATCTTCTAAACTCCCTAATTTCTGGCCTAGAATGCAGCTAACATTAATTATCACTTTACCAGGAAAGGCGTACCACTAGGTAACGTTGACTCCTCTTACTTTTACTACTCCTAATGTAATTGGAGGCTTTGGCCGTGGCTAGTTACCATCCTACCGTCAAGCGATTCAGCGTTCCAGCACGATGGCGTGTAGAAACCGATTAGGGGTATGGGTTGTTTTTTCACTGCCATACCTCATCCAAGTCAGCCCGCTACCATCTTAGACTGCATCGTCACTTCCCATCAGGTGAGATTGCAGTCAAGGACTATCTTGTCATAATTAAAAAAAAACAGTCTCTCATTATTGGCTATAATGCATTGTTATAGCAAGAATACTCCAGCCAATCAGCACTATTGAGAATATAGCAACGATTCATTTAGCTTTTCCGTGAAAATTCACTTCCATCAGCTCGCATCGCTTGCCGTACACTGTATAATCATCTTGTTGAATAAAAAGTGGCCAATTGGCCGAATACGTTTCCTTGCTTATAACTTTGTCCTATCTTCAACTCAAAAAGTTTAAATATTTTAGTTTCGGCTCCCGTAGAAGATTTGTGTGGAGATAATTTTGGTGGTTTTAAATGCTATAAATTACCGTACGATATGTTTTCATAGATTAGTCGTCTGATAGCGGACGACAATTTGTACGAGCAGTGTTGACAGGTGACCTAGGCTTATACAAAGATAGCAAGGTAGAGTTGGGCACATACCTACTTTAATTTTGACAATCGCCCTGTTCCTAGCATTACTATACTTAGTTAATTTGAATTTTGTTTTTTTTTTTATTAAAAACTAGGTGATGCCCACGACTTCGTCCGAGTGGATTTAGTTTTTAAAATTCCGCGGAAACTGTTTATAATAGCCTAAGTAAGTATGTTACTCTCCCAGTCCTCAACTATACGCGCACTTTTAAAATTTATGATAAGCCTTAAGATTTATGTCTTTGTCTATTTCTTACTCTTTCCATAAAATACTATCTTTTTATAGCTTACTTTTATACCTTTTGCGCAACTTCGTCCGCGTAGTTTGGTTTTTGAAAATCCCGCGGGAAACCTCTGTTTTTCCGTCATAAAAGGCAGCCTATGCCACTCTCCAAGTCCTCAACTATACTTATGCAAAAAATTGCGCCCATCCATTGCTGTGTGATTAAAGCACAAACAAACAATGAAACACACTAATTAGTATCTACGTTAGTATGGATTCAGAAAAATACTATACCTCATCAGCTGAAGATAAGGACAACCCTGTATATGGGTTGAGGGGTTGAGGCTATACTATATGGGGTTGAGGCTATATTGAGGTTGGGACGACTACTAACCGCTGAGCCATCGCGGTTCACGACTCGAAAATCAGCCGGAGCAAAGTACAGGTGAGAATTTTTACTTAGCGAGAATTAGTAAGTCGAAATAATTCGCAAGAGCGGCCCGATTGTACAATTACCCTCGTCGAAGGTCAATCAAAATTGAAGTTAATCTTAAATCGGGTTCACGAGTTACGAGCGCACAGACGGACGGACAGGATGTGTCGCAATTACGCTGTCGGCTAAACTAAAGCAAGTAAAAGTTGAATTTAGAACCAATTTGTTCGGGAGTTATTTTTGTATCGGGTAGGTACCTACTACGCCGTGATGTGAAAATGGATTGTAGGTAACTGTTGTAATTAGCCAGCTACTTTGGGAACTGAAAGGGGCTTGAAAATAATCCTTACTAATATTTAAGTGTTTTTTGTTGGTTTGTCCTTCAATTACGTAGCAACAGAGCAACGGATCGATGTTTCTTTTTTGTATGAGTAAGTTAAAAACTCAACTCCATGCGGATGAAGTCGCGGGCGAATGCTAGTATTTTAAAATGTCTAGGAAGAAGGGATAACTCGGGGTTAGGACTGCAGTCTCCTATCCAAGGTCGCAAGTTCGATCCCTGGGACGAACTTCTGTCTTTATAGAATTATGGACATTTAAACAATTAAATATCACATGCTCTTTAACGGTAAAGAAAAATATCATCAATATAAAATATTTTATACCTGTTTCAGGTTTTCTATTAACAAAAAATAATGTTGCAAGTTGAAAAAAAAAATGTATGTTGCAACTTGCAACAAACATTTTTTTGGCTTCAAATTAAGGAATCAGACATCAGAAGCAGATGAAAATAGATTGGTAGAGAATCCAAAAATGTTGCCAAACGGTCATACTTTTTTATCCGTAGCGTAGTCAAAAAAATGCAACATTGGTGGTAAATCGTAAAAAGTGGATCAATTAAAAAAATAAATGATGACCTCAAAGCAACACCCATACGGTAGTCTGAATGAGTTATAACAACATTATTACAATTAATATTCCCTAGGCGTGGCCAAGCTCATCAATTGAAACAAAACTCTGTTTTTTTTTTCAAAAAAGAAAGAAAAAATCAGAAGAAATCCGTAATAACGACTTCCGCGTGTGAAACAAATTCAGACCCAAGGTTCCGCACAAATGTTTTCAAAAGAGAGTTTACCTATTTCAGATACAACTTTCTATACTTTATTCCTTTTTAGTTTGTGTGTTTGTCTTTCAATCACTCTGCAACAGAGCTACGGATCGAAGTGATTTTTTGCATGGGTAAGTTTGAGGGCCTGGAAAGTGACATTGACTACTTTTTATCCTGGAAAAAAAAGTTATTCCCGTGCGATTTATAAAAAATTAACTGCAGGCTGACGAAGTCGAAAAACTTTTTATCTTGGTAAAACAAAAGGTACCGGTAGGTCTTGGTAAGGTAGGTAACGCGAGATATTTAAAAAACTAATTCCACGTGGAAGTTCTCAAGGCTAGTAAAAATAACTGAAAAAAAAGGCGACAAAAATTTATTTTTGTGTTTTATTATGACTGAACCTAAGTACAATAGATTGCTGTGCATTTCTTAGCGTAGATTGGTTTGGGCGCGGCAGTAAGTAGGGACAAAATATGGCCTGCATATTGAAACTTCGAACTTGTGATAGTTGTCTCGTTTCGAATTTCTGTTCGCTCATTTATTTTTCAGTGTTAAATTTTTGCCAAACAAAAATAGGTGTTAGTTTAACTGATAAGTGCCTACTTATTTCAATTTACTGTTAGGTAGGTACGTGGTAAAAATATTTACTAAAGACCCCTAATTTTCCTTAGCAAAAAATTCGTATTGTATTATGATTGAAACCACTCAATTTATTTGATGAATTATTTCCTTGATGCAATTGTTTTAAACTGCCTTGTGTTATACTTATTTTTTGATAAATCAACGAAGGATAACATTAATTTATGTTAGCTAAAAATTAAGGGGGTTGGTCATCCAAATTATTTTTGGTTTAGGAATAAAGTAAGAACCGAATCGAATAAAAAAAAAACCTATATCGCTGGGCGAAGAAGGGTCGAAGTGCAGTACCCTCGATATACAAATGCACTGTATGTGCCTACATCTAATAGGCACCAATTGCCTATGTATGTACGCGTGCGCTATGCCTCCCCGCCCATTGGCCACGGGTCCACCAATCCCGTACTCAACCTGGTACTTGACAGTAACGCATGCGCATTGAATAGCTACGAACTTTCCTTTTTTTTTTGAGTTCCGCGCCTGTGGGAACCGCGGTATGTTTTACCCGACTACGCCAAGCGAAAAGGAAGCGAATTTTTAACCGACTTCCAAAAAAGCAGGAGGTTCTCAATTCGTCGGAATCTTTTTTTTTATTTTATTTTTTTATGTATGTTCCCCGATTACTCGAAGACCTGGACCGATTTGGAAAATTATTTTTTGTTTGAAAAATATACTTCTCAGGTAGTCCCATTGTTATCTGGTCAGTATCTGATGATGGGATCCTGGAGAAATCGAGGTAACTCTTCATATTTCATAGCATAATTGATATACTTTGTAGAGGCGTTTGTAGTCGGTTTTCTAAAAAGAATTTTTACGTTTATATTATTTACGTAATGATAAATGCCAACCTGGATAGGGACATAATTGTGTAAACTTTTTATTCCAGAAAAACCAAGATTTCCCGCGGGATTTTAAAACAATTAGGTTGTTTTAAAATCCCGTGGGAAAAATTAGATGTTTTATAATATTTTGATTTTAAACATTTTTATTACTTTACCAGGTAACTGTCACTTGGCTACCCCCAAAATAAAATCAAAAAATCAAAAAATCAAAATTTATTTATTTCATGTAGGCCAACTTGTAGCGCCTATGAAACGTCACAAATTTACCACCGGTTCGGAATGCAGATTCTGCTGAGAAAAGCCGGCAAGAAACTCAGCAGTTGCTCTTTTCATAATATGACAAACCTAATTTCCCACGTAGCATTCTATTTTTTTATAGATATTAAGAATTCGCAGTTTGATAACAGTTTTTTTTGTGCAACTGCACTCAACAGAATACCGCGCGCTAACAAGACAAGCAAAAAAAGCGCACGTCACGCAAAAAATCCACATTTACAATGCAAAAGACAATAATAACACCCTAATAACAAGTTATCATACTCACAAACGAATCGCATATGACTCGTCGTGAATTTGACAGCTGTCAAAAGTGACAGACCGCGCGTATTAAGACGTGTCAGATGTACGGAACCAATGATTATCCTCGCGCATCACGCTTTAATTATACGTTAAAGGGGAAAGGTGTTAATAACTGTATTTTAATATTGATATGGTGTGATTGTCTTGAATTTTTAAGGGAAGACCCAATGAGAAGAAATTTTTGTCTAAATTCGTTTTTTTTTTTTCAAAAACTGAATTAAGTTATAATATTAAATGTCGTAATTTCAAGTTAAGGGTATAATTAAAATCGTAGCGGTATAACAAAGGAATAGAAAATTAGTGTGGTGCGATAAAATTGTTATGTGGAATTTAAATAATTTTCTCAGCACAACATGAAAAGAGGGGCTTCTCAGAAAAAGCTATAGATATCTTCTGTGACAATATACCGAATATAAATAAGAAATTAAGCACACTTAAGTTAAATTAGTACCTATTTGTTTGCTATTTTTGTTTATCTGTCTTCTTTTGTTCTTTTGTTACTGTAGTATGTACCCTGTGCCGCACCTCTACTTCGAGAAGACTCGATTGCCTAAGATATAATTTCCTAAACCTACTTTATTAATCAAAATAATGTAAGCAATTGTAGTCAGTTTTGTGGACTAATAAAAAAAACAAAATCTGCTTTTGGAACCGGTAGTAGTCTTAACTTGTCATAAATGCCACAATTTGGCCTCTATGAATTTAAGTATTAATGGATTAAAGTAATAATTTTTACTTTTTTTCATCTCTTACAGTCAAATACTATAAAATTTACTATTTAACATCTTTGTGTATGTATAATATTTAATACCTATGTAATTAAATTTTTGCTAAAATACCTAACCTCCTTTGTGTTTTTTTTTTCGTATTTGGGTCTTTTGTCTTTTAGATTGACCTATTGATATTTTGCATGAAAAGTACACCTTTTTAATATTGATTTGATTGTATTTCAAGGGGGTAACTATAAAGGAGGGTGCAGACATCTGCAAAATTAGCATACCTCTGACTGATTGTCCTGTCAATCCGCGTGATATGTGATCCGGCCTTATTTTAGTTTGCTGTAGGTAAAATTATGGTAAAAATCGGTAAAATTCTCTTTTGCGAAACTGAAAGCTGCAATAGGCAAAGGACGTACTGGAACAAAAAACCGGCCTAGTTCGAGTCGGACCTGCAAACGAAAGGTTCCATACCATCGTATTTTAACACCAGCTATTTCTAAGATCAAATATAACAAAAGTTTATTGTATGGAGTTTATTGTATTTATTTTTTAATATTTGTTATAGCGGCAATAGAAATACTACACATTCTGTCAATAATTTCGAGTATTATTACCTATATAGTTCTACCTATTGCGGTTCATGAGGTACAGCCCGCTGACAGACACACGGACGGATAGCGGAGACTCAGTAATAGGGTTCCGTTGGCACCCTTTGAATACGGAATCCTAAAAACGACTTTTTGAATCTTAAAAACAGAACGTCTCCAGTAGGGCTAACATGCGCGCCACGAGAAAATTTTCTCTACACTTCACTCGTGAATCTCTGTAGAGATTCACATAGAGACTACGAGTAAACGTGTAGACAAAACTTTCTCGTGGCGCTCATGTTAGCCCTACTGATCAATTCCCAGTGGGGACATTTTGGAAATATATAATTTCTTAATTGTCTCTCTCAATTTCTCAATTTTGCTTTGATTTGGACTCTGATGGGAAGCTTTGGTCGCGTGTCCAACGATTGGTCGCGATCCAACGAAGCTTAGCGGTACGTCTTTGACACTAGCGTCCGTACCGTCAAGCTTCGTACCTATTTTTTGTCATAACTTGCCTAAACAGTACTAAGTAAAAACATTTTTACTGGCATAAAATCTGCTGACGTTCACACTGGCACAGAATCTACCTACCTGTCTTGACTTTTCATATAGCAGGAGCTCATAAAAAACAAGTTGGCCTACATCAAATAAATAATTTTGAATTTGAATTTAATTTAAACTTTATTTAACAACCACATTATCCAATATCTGTCATATAACTTGTTTCAAGTAAATAATTATTATGACACGAAAATTACTATGGTTCTTTTAAAAACGTCAACTAAACTTTAGCTGACGAAAAAACAAGTTTCGACAGTTTTCTTATTGGCAATCTATCAGAATGTCAAAATTCAAAAATAAATTAGATCAAATCTTTACTAAGAAAATGTTTAAATAATAATTTGAAAACTGATGTTATTACTAATTATTATAATAATTATTTTTATAATAAGAAAAATAATGATTAAAATAATTACTTTTCTTTAAAAACATGGGGCGCTAGAGTAGGTATATGAAAGGAAATGGGATAAATATTAATTTAAAATACAATTTTTATTTTAGCTAAAACAGACTTTTTATTTACAAAACATTACAATACAATAAACAATCTACTATCTAATAGTCGTCTAAATTTACAATAATAAAATTAAAGTAAAATTTTCTCATGGAATGTAAGTGTTACAAATAATTGTAAACGTTATGTAATAATAATTATAATACTTTAGCGGCAAGATGTTTTACAAAATTAGATTCTATTATTTTAACACAATACAAACTTTCATAAAACGAAAAGGACTACGATGTTAAAATAGATAAAACACAATTGATTTTGTTTAACTAATACAATAAGAACTATCACTAAATAAATAAATCGGTAGGACGGATTACGTTCACTAATACTTTTTAAAACCTAAAAATTAAACAGACTTTATCAGTCAGATTATAAAAAAAGAATACTTAATCAGTAAGCGTAAATTTTTCTACGAAATACTACACAGCTTTAATTTCGTAACTAAACACACAAAAGGGATGTAGGTACAAGATAAACCCTAATTGGTAACGAGTATTACAGTACTTAATTAATTAATACTATAGTCAATAAATATCCCTGTAACTAAATACTAACAGTTTAAAATTTGGCAATATTCTCTTTTCAGTTTAAACGTCGAATCTCGTAAGTAACTTTAACAATTAATTAGACAGTTAATTAACTTTTAATTATTTTTTTAATTAGACAATAATTAATAAATAATTCATCGTCACATTTTACATAGCCTACTAAAATAAAACACTACACGTACCAGGTTATTGTAAAAGTTCGTATAAAGCTGCTATGTAAGTCTGCGCCATTTGTAGAGTTTCATATTTGGACAGTTGGCGATCAGCTCCAAGCGAAGGTAGGTGCCCACGGAGTCTGTCGAAGGCTTTATTTAAATTCTGCATCCGTCTCCTCTCCCTTGCGTTAGCTGCTAGGCGCCTTCTTCTCAATACAGCTTGACTGGTGGCTCTACCTCTTCTTTTGCCAGAACCTTCCAACTCCACGTCTTCCGAGCTATCTTCTAGAACTAAATCATTCGGTAATCCTCTGTATGCTATGTGGGTGGGTGATTCCTGGTTGCTTCCATCCATAGAGGGTGTAGGCTCCAAACTTGACCTGCCAGAGTCGGGGGACCTCGGCCACGACAAATAACACTCTTCCGTAGAATATTCCAACATCACATCGGTCGGAAAAATGTCCTTTTCGGTGTACATAAGTCGATGTCCGTAAGTTTCGGCGGCCATTTTGAAATTTCACTGCACAGGTGTTAGCTCTACGAAATCCCGTAGGGTTGTGGCGCTCCCGTTTACCTGTTCGGCTTATATATTTTCCAGGTTTGTGGGAAAGGGTGAGGTGTAGTTTTTTACGTTGGTGTGCAAGGGATAGACGGAGGCTCCGAGAGGGTAATTTGAGGCCAATCATCATTAATTATTTCTTTCCCGGGGCAGTGCGTGTGCCGCCTTTACGGTATTGTCTGCTACACTTTAACTCCGCAACCTATTTGAGGCTTTTGTAATAGTTATTTAACAATGGAATAATTTATAATATTGAAAGCATTTCACATTGCGTTATTTCTATAGGAGTTACGTAAAAATTACAGATACCCATATGAATATGAAATAAACTTCATATACACATAATTATGAAGTCGAAAGGTCATCATAATAATATAATTATGATAAAATTAATTTAATTGCAAACAAAGAAAATGTTTAATAGTTAAATTCTACCATTCAAGAAGCCGGTAAGAACTTGAAATAATTATACTTTGCGTTGTATCAATAAACATGCATATTATAAATGCGAAAGTTTGGATCTATATGGATGGTTGGATGTTTATTAGTCAATCACGCCGCAACGACAGAACCGATTTGGCTGAAATTTGGCACATACCTATAGGCTCGAATAACATCTAGGCTACTTTTTAGCCCGAAAAATAAGAGAGCATCAAGGGAATTACAAATCTCAATGCATAAGAAGTCGCGGCTATCAGCTAGTAGGTACCTACATTGGTTGGTGGCTTTAAATAATCACAGCATTTATAAAGGCGGCAGCGCGTACTTAGGTAATTTTTTTTTTAATTTTTTGCTCTTGATGTGACCTCATAAACTTTTTCACGGTCTATTCGTTTGATGATAAATTTCACGACCCTCAAAAATGAGGAATACGACGAAAAGATAGAGAAAACTGTTTAAAACTTAAAAGGACAATACCGACGTCAAACTCATTAACCCCCGGAATTGTTTTGACAGTCGGAAGTTAACCCGGAATAGCGGGATAACGGTCCAACCCTTGCACGCCGGGTACTGTTACAATCGCTCTCATGTTCGGGACTGTTTTTTTTACATTTTTTTTTCTGGAAATTATTACAGTCGACTTATTTGATTGGGTCCCGTTACATTTGGAATGAGTTTTTTTTTTAATTTGGATTCGTATCTAATAATAATTAAACATATTTTTTTATAAATATGTACCTATTATAGCCAAGCTCTACTTGACAAAAAATTATTTTTATATTATTTAGCCATGTTATATTACATGTATATCAGGTCTGTCTAGTTAAGGAAAAAGATTTGAAAGTTTAAATTTAGTTTTTGGATGAACTAGCTCTTGCCCGCAGCTTCGCTCACGTCAAGATTTTTCAAACCCCCATTTTTATTTGTAGCTAATAAGGACGGCCTAATAGCTATTTGCACCTATGCCATACAGCCCAAACCGTCCAGTGTTGGAGCTGTGTGTTGATAGATACGTCAATAAATCAGTCAGTCAGTCAGTCAGTCACCTTTTCTTTTAATTCATTTACCTAGATTAAAAAAATTGAAAACGTGTGTTATGTCATCGTTCAAACAATTAATATAAGAAGACGCAGATACTTAGGCTGAAATCTATAGACAGCACTCTCACTCAGCTCAGACTCAAGACAGAGTTAAAACGAGACAGATTTATGTCAGAGCATATTTTTGTCTCGTTTTAACCTCTATCTTTAGTCTGAGCTGAGTCAGACTAAATTTTATAGATCTCAGCATAATTCAGTCACCTTTTCTTTTAATATAGATTAAAAAAATTGAAAACGTGTGTTATGTCATCGTTCAAACAATTAATATAATAAGACACAGTTTTTTTTGCAATCCCAGACTAATAGAGCACGCAAATCCAAAAGCAAGCTCTCTATAAATACACTTTTTTAATTATATTATCATTTAACCACAGAAACAGGTCTTTTAGACCGCTTTAAAAACGTTTTTATGTTGTCGCGTAACCCGAGCCGCGGTGAAGGGTTAATGGGGCGTGAAACGATGCTAAAACAGTCTACCCTCGCGCCCCCCCTCCCCCCCCAGCCGCGGCCGCTCGACAATAAATATTTAGACATATGACGATTTCGTGTCAAAATAAGATTAGGTTCTTTTTGTTTTCATTTTATTAGAAACAATCCTCTTGGGGGTTATTGCTACTATTTATTCGTAGGATTATTGTAAATCAATAATATAAATATTATACCTACTTGCCCGCGACTTCATACGCGTGGATTGAGGTTTTTGAATTCCAGCGGGAACTCTCTTATTTTCTGGTATAAAAAATAGTCATGTGTTATTCCAAACTCTATCTATCTCTGTGCCAAACAGCCAAATAGGTTCAGTCGTTGCGGCGTCATTGAGTAATAAACATTAATCCATCCATCCATACAAACTTTCGCATTTATAATATTAGTAGGAATATTACATTAAAAAATATATTACCCTCATCGTCATTAACAAAAAAAAAAAAAATCATCCGATTTTTTAGTCTTTGAGCCTGTTTAAAGCTAATCCAATTAATAATACCTACTTTAACAAAAATCCGTGATTTCGCGTACATGTGAACGAACTTCTGAAAAATATCAGACCACCGGGGAAAGGAAGATGCTCCACAAGCAGCCACGAACGACACGGGAAGAATGGATAAGGCATTAGGAATAATATTATTTACCGCAGTTACATCCATCTAAATATAGGTACATAAAAGGAAAAGTGACTCTGACTGACTGATTGATCTATCAACGCGCAGCTCAAATCACTGGACGGATCGGGCTTAAATTAAGAACGCTCGGGAACCCTTTGTTTTTCTAGGATAAAAGTATTCTATGTCACTCTCCAGATCCTCAACTGTACCCATGAAAAAAACCAAATCGATTCGTTGCTCTGTTGCTGCGTGATTGAAGGATAAACCAACAAACAAACGTAGTTTATAATATGTATTAGACTTTTGCATTTATAATAGGTACTAGCTTTTGCCGCGGCTTCGCTCACGTTGAGTTAATTTTTCAAACCGCTATTTTATCCTCTTAGAGTTTGAATTTTCAAAAATCTTTTCTCAGCGGATGCCTGCTTCATAATAGCTATGTGTACGTGAAATTTCAGCCCGATCCATCCATTGGTTTGAGCTGTGCTTTGATACATCAGTCTATCAGTCAGTCAGTCAGTCAGTCACCTTTTCCTTTTAAGGATCCTAGTAAGGATACTCTTACAGCAAAAAAAAAAAGTGAATTTTCGTCCACAAAACATTCGCTAACGATTTATTAGTGCCGCATCCGTGTTCCCGGCATCTCGGCCGCGAAGGGCCACCTACATTCGCGTGTACAGTTTCACCCACCTCGCGCGCACTGAGAGCGGTATCAGTGGGTTCGGTTCCCGGCGACGGTGTCGTATGCCGACTGGTTCGCGAGGGAACCAATCTTTACTTCACAGCGTTCACAGCTCACATTTTATATATAGATCAAACACACCAAAAGATTCTTTGACATCCTCAGAGTACAGTATAAGGATGCCTTTGTATTTTATTAAAAACTGGCTGATTCCCGCGACTTCGCTCACGTTAAGTTCGAATTTTCCAACCCCTATTTATCCCTTTAGGGGTTGAATTTTCAAAAATCCTTTCTTAGCGGACACCTACGTTATAATAAAATTTCAGCCTGATCCATCCAGTGGTTTCAGCTGTGCCTTGATAGATCAGTCAGTCAGTCAGACAGTCAGTCAGTCAGTCACATTTGCCTTTTATATATTTAGACTAGCTGATTCCCGCGACTTCGTCCGCGTGGAAAAAGTTTAGAGTGACTAGCTAGTATCCGCGAGAAGTTATGTCCTCTATCTCCAATAATATTTAGTAGATCTTCACGAAAATTGGATAAAATATTTCTTGTAGTACACAATTTATAATAAAAAAAGAATTCTCAAATTCGAGTTAGATTTGACGAAGTTATGGAGCAAAATCAACAAAAACTTTCATCCCCTATCCCGGATAAACCTTATTGTATATCAGGATAAAAGTATCCTATATGTTGACTCGGAGTATCAGCTACCACTATACCAAATTTCATTCAAATCCGTTTAGTAGTTTTCGCATCCGCACAGACAGACAGACACGACGAAGACAGATGCGGACGTAGTCGCGAGAATCACCTAGTTCGGAATAACTTCTATTCTAGAATTGCGGGTTTCTAGAAAACTATCCGCAATTCCAATAATAAGCTAATTAAAGTCGTCACTCAGGTATCCCCTAACAACATAATATTTCACAAGCACTGGCTTAGGGTACAGGTAATTTTGCTCAAGCTTTTTACCCATTAACCTATTTTACCAAAAACCCTTCTTATCTTAAAATAGATAAGATATGTTTCCCGAAAAATAACCTAAAGGCCGCTGCATACGTAACGTGCACGGGACGGGACGGGACGTGGACGGGACGGGGCCGAACGTGGTTAGTAAACACGGACGGGGATTTTTAATGCATACGCAACGTGGCAATAACTCAGAACTAACGTGCTAGTGATGTGAACAAGGAAAGATGGATTTTTCATTTGAAGAATTGGCTTTAATTGCGCCGACGATATTTTTCCCGTTCCGCGCGTGGCACGTTCCCGTCCCGTCCGTGCTCCGTGACGTATGCACAGTCGTTCACATTTTCTATGAAACGATATTTCCAAAACTCCACGTCCCGTCCCGTCCACGTCCCGTCCCGTCCCGTGCACGTTATGTATGCAGCGGCCTTTAATCTGCATTAATCCTTCGCTCCAATGAAAAATTGCATGCCATAAAATACATCTAATGAATACCGCCATAATCTCTCAATTTGTTACCAAAAAGTATACATTGTTTCCAAACAATAGCTTAATCACCTATAAATATTCATATTTCACAAAAAACGGCTCCTGATTACATTCATAATGTTATCAAGTCGTAGACATTTACTTAAAGGGCAGAGCGGCTAATGTAAGCATTTACATAATCCTCACTAATCACGCAGCTACGGAGCCAAGGATCGACATCATTTTTGCATGGGTAGGCATAGTAGAGCGCTTGGAAAGTGACATAAACTACCTTGTATTTTTTTTTATTCTATGACAAAATAGTCCTTGACTGCGATCTCAGCTGATAGTAAGTGACGTTGCAGTTTAAGATGGTAGCGGGCTAACTTGGAAAAGGTATGGCAGTGTATATATACGTAAAACCCAAACCTTTAATCGGTTTCTACACGCCATCGAGTCGGAACACAAAACGCTTGGCGAAGAAGATATTTATTGATAAACCAAAGACACAGATATTAGTTTTTAGAGCGTGTCTACAAAGATCAGAAATAGGAATCTTTGTTTGTGAGGAGTGCGCTTGGAAGAAACTTGACTTTGTGGCGGATCCTTATTTCTGGCGTGTTCTTTAAATGAAAGTCACGATTCGTTTGATTATGGAAGAACACGCCAGAAATAAGGTTCCGCCACAGTGGTGACCCCGACGTGATCGGGTTGCGTCCCTGCGTTCAGAAGTCTCTCCCTGTGTCCTATCTGTGACTAACACGAGGCTCAAATATCTTCGCCAGTTTAAGATGTAGCAATTCATGTTATTATGTTAATTTAATAAACAGAGGACCGCACACTGGGAGGATGTTGTGCGGATGTTAAACGATTTACAAGCCATCATTTGCGACTATCGAAAGCATTCGGTTATGCTTGATATAATGAAGGAAGAGACTAAATATATTATCTGATTCAAAAACACATGATACAGAAAAGAGTTTCAGATTTTGGACAGTTAAATTATTGTCCATACTATAAAAGTTAAAAAATAGTAGTTAGATTTTGAGACGTCCTTAGATGCTAAAATACGCTTCGCTATTCGTCTGTTTATATGTTCTTACTAGCTTTTGCCCCCGCGACTTCGTCCGCGTGGACTTAGGTATTAGGGTGGAATTTTCAAAAACTGTGACACACGTACTTCTTTATTTTTAACTGAAAGCTCAAATACCAACTTTGATGGAAACAGCTTGAAAAATGACGGAGTTTCATATAAACTTTCATCCCCCTATTTAAACCCCTTAGGGGTGGAATTTCCAATAATCCTTTCTTAGTGTGCGCCTACGTCATAAAAGGAACCAACTGTAAAAATTTCAAATTTCTTACTTCAGTAGTTTAGGCTGTGCGTTGATATCTCAGTCAGTCAGTCAGGACTTTGAATTTTATATACTTATATAGATAAACTACACTATAATATCTTATTCCGTTTCCTTAAAAAGCACCGGAACAGTGTGTATATATTTTGATAACTATAATTTCCGTCGCATCCCATAAACCTCCCAAGTAGTGGAGGTTCCTATGGTGTCAAATCTAACAGTTTCTGCCCGCCGCCCTGTAATTTTGCTAAACGTTGCATCACAATGATAACATCTTTTGACAGTAATCACCTACCTATTTCCTACTAATAGAATACATAAATACTACAGAATATTATAGGTTATAAAATTCTCATTTCCCAGCGTAAGAATTGGAACTGAAAAAAAATACTTCGTTACACTATGTATGTACTACTTAACTTGACTAAGTGCCTACAATATGTTATAATGCAGTGGCTAGATAGTAGATACCTAATAGAATAGTATAGAAAGACTCTCTATCTCACTCTATCTAGAAAAATCGTTCGATCTAGGAAAACGAAGTGAGATGAAGGTGAAGAATGATCTATCTAACCAAAAAACGTTTTTAGGTGTTGGTACTTTTGACTGCCTCGTTGGTCTCATGTTCGACTAAGCATGACGAGGTCCCGGGTTCGAATTAGCCCGGGTCGGGCCAAAACGTGTATTGGGTTTTTCTGTCAAGAAATTCTCAGTCCTACCCTAGGGTTAGGAAGTTGGCCGTACGTCATCCCCGTGCATCGGAAAGCACGTATGCAAATCTCTCGTCCTCGTGTTGGATTTCCGTTCCATTGGACTATGAGAGTGAGGGAATAGAGGTATGCGCGTAAGTTGGTGCACTATAAAATCTGCGCAGATAGCTAATCTCTGAAGAGGTGGGCCGCCGCTGATTTTGTCGGGAGGACATGATTTTATCTTACAATCAAAACTACTTCCCATTAATCTTCAAAATTACTTTGAATTCCTCTCTGATCTAAACCAGTAAGAGAATCAGGAAACAGGAATAAAATAGTGAATAAGCCGTAACTCGATTACCTACTAACTATTTTCTAGATGACCACGCGCACGAGTCTCGTGTAGTGTGTGTGCTAGCCAAGGCACTTTCGCTAACGTAGAGTCAAAATATCTCTATGACTAGAACTGATACAAAAATAAAAAAGTGTATATAATAATTGGAAGAATTTTGTAATAGTACCAAATACAAAATTCTATTTAAAATTACTCTATTTAGCAATTTCACCTTGACTTATTTTATTGTCCCTGTTTAAGGTTAGGTAATCGTATAACTGCAATATGAAATCGCAGAGAGAATTTGTCATTTTTTGACAATTGGCAAGTGGTATTTACCTTCTAGCTGATGCCCGCGACTTCGTTTGCGTGGATTTATTTGAGTTTTAAAAATCCCAAAGGGAATTGATTTTTCGGGATAAAAAGTAGCCTATCTCACTCTACAGGTCCTCGACTATACCCATGCAAAAATTGCGTCGATTCATTGCTCCATTGTGACGTGATTGAAGGACAAACCAACAAACAAACACACTTTCGCATACATAATACTAGCGGACCTGACAGACGTTGTCCTGTCTTAACTATGAATATTGAAACTCCCCTTTTTACCCCCTTGGGGAGAGAATTTTCAAAAAATGTAAAATACGTAATTCTTTATTTTTGATCAAGAGCCAAAATATCAAGTTTCATAAACATAACTTGAAAAATAACTTGAAGAACGAAGGACTATCATACAAACATTCAACCCCTATTTAATCCCTTAGGGGGTAGAATTTTTAAAAACTGTGAAACACCTACTTTTTTGTTTTCAATTTAAAGCCTAAATACCGAATTTTATGGGTATAGCTTGAAAAATGACGGAGTTTCATACAAACTTTAACCCCCCTTTTTACCCCCTTGGGGGGAGAATTTAAAAAAAATGTAAAATACGTAATTCTTTATTTTTAATCAAGAGCCAAAATATCAAGTTTCATAAACGTAACTTGAAAAATAACTTGAAGAACGAAGGACTATTATACAAACATTCAACCCCTATTTAACCCCTTAGGGGGTAGAATTTTTAAAAACTGTGAAACACGTACTTTTTTGTTTTCAATTTAAAGCCTAAATACCGAATTTCATGAGTATAACTCGAAAAATGACGGAGTTTCATACAAACTTTAACCCCCCTTTTTACCCCCTTGGGGGGCGAATTTCGAAAAATCCTTTCTTAGTGCTCGCCTACGTCATAAAAGGAACCTACTGTCAAAATTTCAAGTTTCTAACTTCAGTGGTTTAGGCTGTGCGTTGATCGTCAGTCAGTCAGTCAGTCAGTCAGGACAAGCCTTTTTATATAATTATAGATTAGTAAAGATTTTAAGAACTACAAAGGAGTCCCTAATTATTTTTATGCAGCCTATTTCAACTTCCATTATTAGGTATGATTGTAGTTATAGCCGATGGCATGTTTTTCCCCTTAAAAAGTTATTTTCCTCCTTTTCTCTATTACGTGCCCGAGTATCGCTACTGTCGACATTGTGAGAATTTAGGCTAGGCCTACCTCGGTCATGGTCAGTTAACTCGAAGTGCGTGGAGAGTGCAATTCTTAAAGAATTTCATTCAGCGATTGTGATGGCGTTTAAAACGGGAAGCAATATTATCAGGAACCGTTCAAGGGACATTTTACAAGTAGCTTTTGTCCAACAACACGCGTTCGGTCAACGAACGACGACCTCCCTGGCGCAGTGGTGAGCGCTGTGGTCTTATAACTGGGAGGTCTCGGGTTCGATTCCCGGCGGGGGCAATTTAGGAATTTATAATTTCTAAATTGTCTCTGGTCTGGTCTGGTGGGAGGCTTTGGCCGTGGCTAGTTACCACCCTACCGTCAAAGACGTGCCGCCAATTGATTTAGCGTTCCGGCACGATGGCGTGTAGAAACCGATTAGGGGTATGGGTTGAATTTACACTGCTATACCCCTTCCGAGATCGCAGTCAAAGGCTATCTTGTCATCGAATAAAAAAAAAAAAAAAGAACGTCGAGTACCTACATCTGAATCTTTTTTTTAACCACCTGTAGCAATGTTTAAAATGATTGCTGATTGATGATCATTCTAAGAGGAGACCCGTTCTCTTATTCTATGCCCTAGAATTAGGCAGATTTTGTATTTTTGTCGGCCCCTACGTTAACCATCGAAACCGAAAAATTATGGTTTTTTTTCATCAGCTTAATTTCTGTTTCTGTTTTATTGATGTTACTCTTCCATTTTACATTTTCGATTGTAATATTGTTTGTAAAGAATGAAGAAGCCCAGCTGAACTTGACTTATATTGTCCTCTTCCCTCCAAATAAATTGGTTTCTATTATGCCATATTTCAAATCAAATCTTATTTTAAGGCTCCTTAAAAGTTTTTCATTAGCGGGATGTAAAATATAGCATACCTAATAGAAGCCAATTAAGCTGATTAAAAAAATCGTCATTTTTCAGATTCGATGATTTACCGTCCGTCGTTTTCTCTGTTTGTTTTTATATTCCTTCATACCGCTTAAATTACTTTCTTGTTGGATTTAGCTAATTAGGGTGTCATCGATTTCTTTGCTTTTTGGTTGATTTAGTTCTCACCTTATGTTTTCTTCCACTGCGTGTTTGTTTTCTTTGAGCACGTCCTAATCACTTGCCATAAGGTGTGATCAATGCAAACAAAAATAAAATTATAAATCGAATCTCTTATAGATTTGTTCAAAGTGGTCACGAATACGTAACTTTGCCATAGGGTATTTGGGTGGGTGTATTTTACATTTCATTTTATGTTCAGTTTACACCCACTGGTAGATGCTTTTCAGTATAGTGTGCCTACACTAGCGAATTGCGTTCGAAATAATGACTTTTACAAAAAATTTAACCGATAATAGAAGTAACTCCTTAAAAAGGGAAAAATAAAATATATATTTTTTAGTCTTACTAACTAAGCTCTTAAGCTAATGTAAGAAACTAATTTTAAGTCCAGGCGTCTTCGAGTAACCGGGGAACATACATAAAAAAAACTGACGAATTGAGAACCTCCTCCTTTTTTGGAAGTCGGCCAAAAATACGATCTCACTCTGAAAGTAAACTCACTTCGCCAATCACGGAATTGTTAAAAAATACTAGAACGGTTATGACACTCGTCCTAATACAAAAAAAATAGAACGGTCTAGATCCATTGTCTATCATCTTATTCTGAGTCAAATTAATCTTATTTGACAAAGCAAGTTTGCTTTCGAACTGAGTTCAAAAAATTTGCTACACAAAGCTTTTGAAACAATAGTCGTAAGTGTAAATACACTCTACATCCTAACACAACAGTAGTTAAACAATCATTTGAAACAAGCCCAATCAATTATTATAATAGCTTGAAATTGATTCGAATTAATTCGGATTTGTTATGATTGTGGTACGCACAGTGTTGATTTTAGCTCGCGGGTACTATTCACACCCTCGTCTTAACATGCGTTATGTTTATCTTTCTAATTCACTGTTAGCACAAGCCTGCTACGAAATCGTAGCAGAGAGTTGTTAAAGCAGAATAAATTGCTAACACTGAGCGCTCGCAGAAACGACAGTGTTTTATAAGTTTGACGTCATCAAGCCTCAATAGCCCAACGGTTAAAGGTGCGGACTCAAAACTGAAAGGTCGCAGGTTCGAATCTCACCCGTTGCAATATTGTCGTACCCACTCCTAGCACAAGGTTTCCGCTCATTTGGAGGGGAGAGGAGGATATTAATCAACTTCAACTTGGCTAATATTCTCAAAAATAAAATAAAAAAATGACAGTGCTTTTACTTTAAAGTTTTAGATTGGCCGATACCTAAGGACCTACAAAAATTTTTGGGTGCACACTGCACATCTAAATTATCTATAATCTAAATTGCTTCCAAAACAGAGTAGGATATTATAGGGGATAGGAGGATATTTGTCAACTTCGTTTGGCTAATATTCTTTTTTATAAAAAATAAAAAAAATAAGTTTGACGTGTCTGTGAGTGTGTGTGTCCGTCTGTCTGTCTGTGTGGCGTCGTAGCAGCCGAACGGATGAACAGATTTTGATTTTATTTATTTTGTTTGTAAGGTGAAATTGTCGGTAGTGTTTGATGAAAATCGGTCCAAGATGGCCGCCGCCACAAAATGGCGGATTACATATTTTTTCACAACTCCCTCAATATGGGTAGGTATCAATTGAAAGGGCTTGACTAGTAGAATACTTACACTATGATAAATTTCAAATCCAAGATGTATGCCATCCATCAAACCTGGCGAATGGCGAACCATTAAATTGTAATTATAAACATGTATTATGTGCGCAATAAAGATTATTAAAGATTTAAATGAAAAAAAAATGCATGTCAGGCCACGAAAACGCAGTAATTCCTGTAAATAAATTGAAAATACTCGATTTTATTTAAGTTTGATAGCGCATCAAAGTTGCAGGTAGCGAACAATCTGAAAAGGAATTAGGCCACACCACAAAAGGGACTTTCTGACCTCCAAAATGAAAACAGTGAACGGTTGACGGTACCTCGCCCTTGCCACAGTTATACTTTACATTATATTATTATATAAAAAAAGGCTTTTAATGAAAAAGGTCCATTTATTTCCTCTTACAAAGATCACGCGATGCTGGATAAAAGATTTTACTTCAATACGTTTCTTTTTGTGTGATTATCTCTTTATTTAAGAGATGGTAGGCGATCTGTTATAACTGTTTATGCATCTCTTTTACAGAATACATAAATAAATAAGAACCTATGACACGACAAAGCCTCAATAACCTAACTGTTAAGGGTGCCGACTGAAAACTGAAAGGTCGCATGTTCGAACCCCACCCGTTGCATTACTGTCGTACGTGGATAGCACAAGCTTTCCGCTTATTTGGAGGGGATAGGAGGATATCATTCAACTTCAACTTGGCTAATATTCTTAAAAAAAATAACAGTGCTATAAACTTTAAAGTTTTAGATTGCTCGAAACCTACAGAAATTTTACCAATGGGTGCACATATTTTTACTTAAATTGGTTCCAAAATAGAGTAAGTTATTATGATCGATTAAAATCGTTTAGAGCACCCAGTGTAATATAGTTATCTGAATTAAAAGTAATTTTAATTTGTCTTAAAACTTTGGGCTAATTGTCCACCAGCTCTGACTATTTTCTTCAATCTCTGCTGCATTGAGGCTTCTTAGCCTTTATTAGAACGTATTAAGAGCTATTTTATGATATATAAATATATGTTTCATCTTATTCAAGGCCAAAATAAAATGCGAAAGGAGAGTATATTTTTATTAAAAAAAATACTATGAATATCATTGGTAAGGGTCTAATGAGAGGTTTGTGACGTATTTCACCAGTGTAAAATTTTTGAGTTTCTTTTATGGTTTCTTTCTGCGGTTTTGTGAAAAAATAACCTATAAGTATTTTTAACCAGCAAAAAATATTTCACTATAGTGTTTTTTAACCAGAGGAGTTTTTCTCAGTCTACTTAGTTAAAAATCAATAGGTATTAAAAAATAAAAAACATTTCTGGGTGTTTTTATTATATTAACACAATATATTATATGTATTGTAATAGTTAAATATGCTGGATCTTCTCAGAAGAAATTCACGAGTGAGTTGATCTACGTGCAGTAAATAATTTTGAATTTATGCATATTATTTAGTACCGTATTAACGAAAAAGAAATTAAAAATAACTGCTCATTTGTTTATTCAAAAACGGTTTAATTTTCATAAAATTAACGAAAATTAGTTTTTTTTTTCTAGAAAAAATTGGTTAGTAAACAAAAAATATGTTTTTTCTTTATGAGAATAGCCGCCAATTGTATCAAGATCACCTGTCAAAAATATCATTCAAACGTCGTTCAGTTATGATAAATACCAAAAATAATACATATTTGCATTATTTTTTCACAAAAACGAAACCACCGCTTACAATTTTGACGAAATACGGAAACAAAATTCTAATTTGCGAGTCATTGCGCAGGCGCCGGCCACCGCACGGATGTTACAAAAAATGCAAAAAAAATTCTCAAAATATCAAAAAAAAAAAAACAAAAAGGTGTCTTTGTCGCAAACCGCAAGGAGATTTGCAAGACCAAATCATTCTTGACCATATAAAAATTAGAAACTCTCTACATTAAGTCATAACTCCTAGAAGATAAGAATCATTTCTCTTTATAATTTACAATTCCAAACGGCAAGATAGTTTCCTTTTCGCAAATACTTTTTAAGGAATAGTGCACCTATAATCCAAAATGGTTCAATATTTTGGTCCTTATTTGGACGTGCCTAAGATTTTTTCTTTTTAACTTAACAGTAAAGTTAATATTGTTTTCACGTGCATAATTATAGTCCACTTCATTAAACAAATACTGTTTTGTCATTGTGACAAAAACTGGCCGCCTCTGAGTTTTGCGGTTGACAAAACTAGACCCAAAAGAACTTTAATTATAGGTAAAATATTTCAATATGACAGAGTTATTATATTATGGGAATATTATAAAAATTAGAGTAATTATTTTGTGAATTCGCTTCATTAAAATAAAAATGTGTGCCAAAGAAAGTTTTCTCAACAAGCTTTTCAAATATTATACGTGAAATTTAGGTTATCTATAACTTAAATCGGGACTCCTGATGCATTTGATGACTTTATCTTATAAATAAATTTTCATTTCATTTCATTTCATTTTCATTTCATTTCATTTCATTCTTGGTTGGAAAGGGGAAAAGTAAGACAATCTATGGCGAAGCTTTACAAAAGAAAGAGTGTAATACTTAATTTAAATTAAGATCTATTTTTAAGTTTTTACTTATTTAATTTAAGTATGTATGTATATTAATAACTATTGCGCTTTTTGAGTTATAGTTCAATGCCTCATGCTTTAAATTAACACTTCTTGTTAGTTCAAGAATCTATCACTACCTAATCTGTGGTTGTACAACTTTTGGAAGTTGCTTAACAATCTCAAATATACCTTTCCACAAAATAATAACAAAGTAAAAACTCAAAACAAACAAAAGTGGCGGTCGGCTTTTTGTATCTAACATTTTTCTAAAAATTGCACTGAAGTGATTATATGGCGCGGCCTGATTATTGGGTGCCCGTTCGATTCCCGATTATACACATTTGTGCCGATCGATTTTGCGGCGTTGAAATAATGAATGTTTGTTTTCGATTGCGGTTCAAAATTTCGTGCCTCGTTAACTTTGTCAAACTTTATAACTTTGGGTGGATAGGTGGGTACCTACTCCTAAGTTAAAGGGAGAAATTCCAGATAACGATAAAGATAATAACAATAGTTTTAGGTTTAGTTTGATGATTTAGTTCTATGATCATAGATACCTAGTCACTATAGTTCAATATCCATTATCCACTGATTCAAAAAAAAAATCATTTAAAAAGGTGAATAAGATTCCAAAGGTAATGACTGTGGTATTTATCTTTTTTGTTTGTTTTTTGGCTGGGCAGTCGTGTTTTTTAATTTTTTTAATAAAATTATAACTTGTTTTACGTTGGTAAATCGGTCATGATAGCTTAGGAAAATAGATTATAGTTAGGTAGCTAAACGGAGAGGTTTTTCGAAGTTACGAATGTAGTTTTTTGAGTAAACCGGTAGAGGCAAAAGCTCATTATAATCAGTCTAGCTAACCTAATAATAGTCAATAAAACGCTGACTATCGGCAACCAGTTGGTGATCATAAAAAAAGAGAAGATAAGTATTTGGCGCCGATTCCTGTTCTAAAAACGGGATAGAGTTATAATATTAAGCCAATAGTGGGCGTGAAACAAAAGCTGACAGAAGTTTGGGGGTTAATCAGAAATTGTTTGTTTAAGATATTCCAAAAAAGCGCTACCTATTATATTTTTATAAAAGTTATAAAAGTAACAATTTTTTTGAGAAGCGGTCCAGCATTCTGTAGATCGAAGAATTTCATCTAATAATTTAGATTATCTAATGATAAAAATCAAAAATAAGTCTTTCTGGAGTAGGTGATCCTACCTAATGACAAGCGTTGTTTAAAAAAGAGTAGGTAATTCGATTCGAGGCTTCATTTTGTAAAACAATATTTTCTTTTTGCTGATTGAAGTAATAATGTCCTCCCGACCGAATCCGGCCACGGCGGCCAATCTCCACAGAGATTAGCCATCTGTGTGGGAGATATTATAGTACACAAGTGTGTGCGCAAACACAGGTGCACTCTCTATTCCCTCACTCTCATAGCCCGATGGGACGGATATCCGAGACGACCGGAGAGAGATCAGGCGCAGGACCGACAACTTTACGTACTCTCCGAGGCACGGGGGTGACTCACCGCCAACTTCCTAACTCCGGGCTAGTGCTGAGAATTTCTTGACAGAAAAACCCAATAGATACATTTTATGGCCTAACCAGGGAATCGAATCCGGGACCTCGTCATCTGCAGTCGAACTTGCTAACCACTAGACCAACGAGGCGATTGAAGTAAAGTTCTACTAATGCCCATTTCACCAACGTCGAGTGACGTTTAATCGAGGTATAAATTGACAGCAGTTCTAGCAGTTTTTGCTTTGGAAATCTGCTAAAATATCACACTCGTCGACTTCTTTTACGTCAGTGAAATCGGCCCTAAGTAAAGGTGCAACTTATTAACCTAAGCTCAAAGTAAGTCATTATCTTTCACAGCTAAATCTCAATCTCTCTCAGAGAGTAGCAATCAAGGCACTCGGAGGCGTTGGCGACGCGAGGGAGGCTACCGTCATAATGGGCCGTGGGGTGTAATCCGCTGAGCAAACATCCGCCGGAATCGACCCGCCGATAAATCATCGATCAGTGATTGGGTCGGACATAGAACAAACCCTTTCTGTAGATGCGACACTTTATTCGCCCATTATTTTATACACACTAGCTTTTGCACGCCGCTTCGCTCACGTTAAGTTCATTTTCAAACCCCCATTTAACCCCCTTAGGGGTTTAATTTTCAAAAATTCTTTCTTAGCGGATGTCATAATAACTATCTCTATGCCAAATTTCAGGCCGATCTATCCAGCGGTTAGAGCTGTGCGTTGATAGATCAGTTAATCAGTCAACTTTGCCTTGTATATATTTGTAGAGGAGGGGTACCGTCATAATGGGCTGTGGGGTGTAATCCGCTGAACAAACATCCGCCGGAATCGACCCGCCGATAAATCATCGATCAGTGATTGGGTCGGACATAGAACAGACCCGTTCTGTAGATGCGACGCTACTTATTCGGCCACTAGTTTTTACCCGCTACGCTCATGTTAAAAATTTTTCAAATCCCCATTTTATCCCCTTAGGGATTAAACTTTCAATAATCCTTCTTAGCGGATACTTACGTCATAAAAGCTATCTGTATGCCAAATTTCAGTCCGATCCGTCCAATGGTTTGAGCTATGCGTTGATAGATCAGTCAGTAAGTCAGTCACCTTTTCCTTTTATATATTTAGATTAGATTATCTTCTCAATAATATAGAAAAAGGAGATCACAGTACCACTAAGCTATCTTTACTTAAGACTTAATAATAGTAATGAGTAGTTAGGTAGTTTGGTAATTAATTGATTTGACTGCGAAATACGGGGTCGTCTGTTTCTTCTGATTGCTGAAATTCTGCTGCTTAATCTTTGACGGAGTTGGTGCACCGACGCTTTCGCCAATCCAATTAAGCGAGCGCCGTGCCTTATTGGCTTCAAAGCTCTAACGCTTCGGAAACTTTACTTTTTTATTTATTGCACATAATGGTTTTATTTGTTAACAAGTTCTCATGATGATAGTGATTATCCCGAACACATTATAAAAGTTTGTTTAAGCCAAGCATCCAGTTACTGACGCGTTCATTTAATTTTCCTTTGACCGACTTCCAAAAAGGAGGAGGTTCTCATTTCGTCGGAATCTTTTTTTTATGTATGTGCCCCGATTACTCGAAGACGCCTGGACCGATTTGGAAAATTCTTTTTTTATTTGAAAGGGTATACTTCCCAGATGATTCCATTGTCATCAGGTCAGGATCTGATGATGAGATCCTGGAGAAATCGAGGGAAATCTACAAATTTTATACGCACAATTGAAGTTTCAAGTCGGTTTTGTAAAAATAATTTTTACGTTTATATTATAAAGCAGGTTTTTTAAGCAGATTCGATAAGATTATGGCATATTTTATTTCCGTAAAGACAAAAGTACGTGATTAAATTAAGTTTATTTTATAAACAACCCCTGCGGTGTCAAAAAGTCAAAGACACGCACAAAGGTCAATTGGCCATATCGTGGGAACTGCAGCCACCTGCCGGCCCGTCCGTATGTCCGTATGTCTCTTCTTTATGAGCTACGAAACTTTCCCATAAGGCACACTCACCCACCGTGACATTCGACCCTTAGCTAAAGTAATTGGTGTATGCAAAACTTTGAAAATTACCTTGTAATGGCATTTAAATTAGTATGAACTAGCTTTTGCACGTGAGTTCGTCTACACTCTATTTTCGTCAGGTTGATAAAGTTCCCGGAGGACTCTCTGCTTTTCAGGTTTAATCTATACTAATATGTATTATAAAGCAGAAGAGTTTGTTTGTTTGAACGCGCTAATCTCAGGAACTACTGGTTTGAATTGAAAAATTCTTTTTGTGTTGAATAGTCCATTTATCGAGGAAGGCTTTAGGCTATATAACATCACGCTGCGACCAATAGGAGCGAAGCATCAGTGAAAAATGTTGCAAAAACGGGGAAAATTATCCATATTTGAGGGCTTGCTTTGCGTGCGCTGCGTAAACGGTTCAAGTTACCCAAAAAATAACTAAATATTTTCGGAGATAGAGGACATAACTTCTCGCGGATAGTACCAAGTCACTCTACACCTTTTCCACGCAGACGAAGTCGCGGGAATCAGCTAGTAAAATATACTCTAAGAGCCGATTTCCCTCGACTTTTTATCCCAAATGATGAAAATCACAGAGTTCCTGCGGGATTTTAAAAACTAAACCACGTGGACGAAGTCATAGTCTATATTTGATAATAAACAACCTTTGTAAAGTTTCCAACTACATAAAACATCTCTCGCCAAAGGTTGTTACGTGCCATACCGTTTATATGTAAATGCGATGTCCAGTGACCGTGAATCATGCACCTACCCCGCGTTTGACAGCATATACCGATATCACCCCGCCGATGTTATCAGCGCCAAATGCTCTAATAACGGTATCTTCAACAACTCCAACATAGACGAATTAACAAGATGAAAATCTATATTTTTTTTTTTCGATAACTTAAAGGTCTAACTTACCTTGACAGCAATCTCACCTGATGGCAAATGACGCTGTAGTCTAATATGGTAGCGGGCTAACTTGGAATGGGTATGGCAGTGTAAATTCAACCCATACCCCTAACGTGTTTCTACAAGCCATCATGCCGGAACACTAAATCGTTTGGCGGCACGTCTTTGACGGTTTTCTCAAGATTTCTATGTCCAACTGTGAACATCTATCGGTTGATAAAGATGAAAAAGCCGAAGATGATGTTGGAAGGGTGGTAACTAGCCCGGCCAAAGCCTCCCACCAGACCAAACCAGAGACAATTTAGAAATTATAAATTCCCAAATTCCTCCCGCTGGGAATCGAACCCGAGACCTCCCACTTATAAGACCACAGCGCTTACCACTGCGTCAGGGAGGTCATCTAAATGTTGTTTCCTAATTGGTATACTACAATCCTATTAAGTAATATTATAAATGCAAAAGTTTGGATGTTTGTCACTCAATCACGTCGCAACGATGGCTGAAAGGCACAAAGATAGATTATAGTCTGGAATAGCACATAGGCTACTTTATATCCCGGAAAATTGTGTTTTCGTGGAAACAGAAAGTCTCAATCCATGCGAACGAAGTTGCGGGCATCAGCTAGTAAAGAATATTTTCATTTCATTTCATTTCATCCTTGAACATGCACCACTAGACGAGGTAGTCCCATGAACGTAACGTAGGATATGACGTTCACGCTAATTCACCCAACTCCGGAATCGAACCCGTGGCATATGGCGCGGCGGTTACACGTGACACGCACCTGAGCGCCTGAGCGCACGTGTGCTGTTAGAAAAACTCTTGTAATAGTAACCTATCCATGTATACGAATTAACTTTTTTTGTTAGCCTTTCACTGGGTTCTCACTTGATGGTAAGTGACGATGCAGTTTAATAAAGTAGCGGACTGACTTGGTGTGGCAGTTTTTAGAGTTCCGCACCCAAAAGGTGCCAAATTACTAAGCCTCTTGCTTATTTGTCTGGTGGGAGGCTTTGGCCGTGGCTAGTTACCACCCTACCGTCAAAGACGTGCCGCCAAGCAATTTAGCGTTCCGGCACGATAATGGTATGGGTTAATTGTATGTACACTGCCATACCCCTTCCAAGTTAGCCTGCTATCATCTTAGACTGCATCGTCACTTGCCATCAGGTGAGATCGCAGTCAAGGACTATCTTGTCATCGAGTAAAAAAAAGCCTCAGCTGTCCGTCCGTCCGTCCGTCCGTCCGTCTGTCTGTCAGCGGGCCGTATCTCAGGAACTGTCATATTCAAATTCAAATTTAAAATTTATTTATTTCATGTAGGCCAACTTGTAGCTCTTATGACACGTCATAAATCTACCACAGGTTCGGAATGCAGATTCTGCTGACAAGAGCCGGCAAGAAACTCAGCAGTTGCTCTTAAAAAAAAAAAAAATTTACAAAAGGTAACAAAACTATGCTATGTATACAGTGCTTCTGTAATAAGTACCTAGATACTTAAAATTTTCACAGAATGTGTACAGTGTAGGTATACGTACTTAATCTGACCGAGATTCGAACCTGCGATCTAATGAGAATGAACACATTCCATCAACTAGGGCTTTTGACCACTGCGGGTTTAAATAACGACACACGATACGGTCGTCTGTCTGTGCAGTTAAAAAAAACCGCCTACCTGTTCAAAGTCAGACCGTAACTTCGTAGGAGTAATTTAACTTTTTCAACATGATCCCGGACCGCTATTATTTTGTCGTAAAACGTTTATCAAAATGTATAAGAATAATAATGCGATAAACTTATATACTAATATTGTAAATGCGAAAGTGTGTTTCTTTGTTGGTTTGTCCTTCAATCACGTCGCAACAAAGCAACGAATCGACGTGATTTTTTGAATGGGTATAGTTCAGCCCCCCGATTCAGACCCATCCGATAACTTATTTGTCGATCGATTCGGTTTGTTAACATATATTTCGCTCGCTCTGAATCCACACGACAAAAAGAGATAGATATCTAACCGTATCGACACGGTATGTTATCGAACAGGTCTGAATCGCCCTGCAGGACCGGGAGAGTAACATAGGCTACTTTTTATCCCGAAAAATCAAAGAATTCCCGCTGATTTTTAAAAACTAAATCTTTGTACTAAAATTTTGGTACGGAATCCTTCGTATGCGTGTACGACTCGCATTTGGCCGGTTATTGTTTTTACAAAAATAACGCAACCGCTACATATTCAAGTTATTGCTTCAGAGAAGTTTCAGGCAAAAAATAATTTTTCATTACAGAACATTAAATTAACCCGATCGGGAATCAAACCCGGCTTTTGCATCCCTACCATTGTGCAATAGACCTGTCATTAGTAGAGTTGGTAGGTACATTCCTTCTTAATCACATCCCTTATTTTGCCCTTATGTAAAAGTTAATTATACTCACCGGTTTAGGTGTGAAAGGGTTGACATTTTGAGGGCTTGAGGGTGACAAAAGGCGCCCTTATTATTTGACGATTATGGTTAATGTAGATCCGATTGCCCCAGATTACATCCATAGCCCTTTATAAACCCTTTGTCGCCTTGTTAGGGATGTTGCGGAAAAAATGGCCTTATAAACACTTGGATACCTTCACCTGTTCACGTCAAGTTGGCCGCTACCTCGCCCCGCGCCGCACCACACCTCAGATCCTGACCCGCTTAGTACAGATAGCAACGTACCGCTCATAAATTGTGACAATTTAAATTAGTACTGTTAGTATTGTAATGTTTTTGTTAACTTTAAATTAGTTATTTATTTATTTTAGTTGCTTATTTTTGTTGAGTTGTGAAATGATAACGGAAAAAGTTACTTTCGCCTTTATATTCATAACAAAAATATTAGAACCTATTACTCAATACTAAATATCATTAAACCCATGCCAATGAACATAGTTACCTACTATGTAGAAAAATAGAAAAAAACTTTTGTATCAAAATGGTTCCATGGTTTTCTCATAAAGGTAGCCAGTTTTATGGGTTTTCTAAACTACTAGCGCCATCTAGTATAATACGTAGTCATATTGAAACCTTATTTAATTAGCGCCACCTAGTTTGGTCTAAGGATATTACTTAAGAAGCCCTCTAAATCTTCTGGTTTGAACAATGCCAGTTGACCATACCTTAATAACGTAGTTCAGTAATAAACCGTTAGATGGCGTTATTATGATTGGTCTAATAGCTTCTTGACTTTCATTGGACACAGGATAATAAAATAATAAATAATTTCTGTAATAATATTTATTTATCAATATTTTAAAACTTATAACAGTGATAAATTCACCATTTTAGATAACATAGGTACTTGTGTAAATATAATCAGTCTTATTACACGAACATAATAATAACAATTTTACAGAGCCAGCCATAATTACTATTACTTATTAGGTAATATGGATTATGCTTATGACCACCTGATATAATATTTAAATAAATCAAGCAAACCCAAAATTATAGTAGGTAGGTAGATAACTACGTACTTATTTAACTGCCAAAACAAATGTGACCAATCTGTGACATTCTTGGAAGAAGTCCAATGAAAAGACATTCACGGAAAACAGAATTTCTAATCCATGAACAAAAGTAGGTAGGTACCTAGGTAACCTACACTTTTAAAATCATTATTTTCTATGGATGGCTCAATCTTATTCAAAGAAAGATCTTTTGAGATTTATCTTTTATCAGTACGTCAACCCTCTTTGCTCCATTTCTTCTCTTATTTTTTCTGGTTTTGGCCAAAATATTATGAGGAGGGTTGATCCTGAAAATAAAAAAATCAAAAATAATAATATAGTCAATCCATTTAGAATTCAGATATATGACCAATATAGATCAAGTTAATTTAAATAAAATTGGCCAGCTGTATTCTGCCGCCGCTCCGTCAATTTTGTAAAATGCTTAACAATTTTACCCATATCTATTTATCTATCAATGGAACTTATAATATTGCAAATGACGCACCGACCTCTATAATTAATCTATGAAAACAACAAGAATGAAATCATAGATTAATTACAGAGATCGGTGTGCCATTTATAATATTACCTACTAGCGGCGCGCTCCGGCTTCGCACGGGTATAAAATATATAGCCTATTGTCATTCACTGTTAATGGATGTTATTATACATATAAACCTTCCTCTTCAATTACTCTATCTATTAAAAAAAACCGCATCAAAATCCGTTGCGTAGTTTTAAAGATTTAAGCGTACATAGGGACAGAGAAAACGACTTTATTTTATACTATGTAGTGATTAGTCCCAGAGACACTGGTATCTTAGGGCTTCCAGCGTCAAAATGGCATCAATTAGGTTGGTCCAAAACCAGCGAAGATAGCAGTCTCCCCAGTAAAAGAACTACATTTTTACGTAGGTACATACTAATATGTACTATCACTAATGCTGTCTCTCATATGCGAGATCCTCATTGAGATTTATCAGATAGTTCACCTGCTGTAAAAGCGCCGAACACGGAGAAGGCGAGCTGGCAATGCACGTCGAGCGTGTTGCCGAGCAAGTTGGCGCCAACTGCCGCGCCCGCGCGCCCCACCATGTACATCACGCACATGGCCATCGCCCTGAAAGGAAGAAAGTATAAAACTTCGTATTATTTTCTTCGGGGGTGGAAAACAACTACCAAAAGAGATTAGAAATACCATGTTATTACTTATAACAAAGTTAGGAATTAAAAGTGTAGTCCGAGATTCCCGATTATAAAATTGGACTTGTTGTCTATATACAATTGACAGCATAATTATAGATCAATTTAAAGCGCCACTTTGTAATACGAGTGTCTCTGGAACTAATAATATCGCAAATGGCGTATCATGAAATCATAGATTAAATAGAGGTTGATTATGAAATCATACATAAGCAATTTTATTAGTTCCAGAGACACTCATATCTATGCTTACAGCGCCAAAATGGTATCAATCAAATCCAAAATGGCGTCAGTCAAATAGGTCCAAGAAAACAATTACAGCAGCAAGTGCAGTTTTAATCATAGATTCAATATAGAAGTTAGTAGTTCTTCCCCACGTTACCCGGGCAAATAAGGCCCGTTACCCTCGACTTGGTTGAGGCCAAACGGAGATCCCTACTGTTGCTGTTATGCAGTTACCTCAGGCAAGTGGGAAAGACGTCCACTGCGATGGCGGCGAGGATGGAGGCGGCGCAGCCCGAGCACAGCGCCAGGATGAGCAGCGCCGTGGCGGCGCCGCCCTGCGGCACGAACGCCGCGCCCACCGTCGCCAGCCCGCACAGCACCATTATGCTCGCTGGGGATACGATGGCCAATTATACGCGCTGACTTTTTATGGCGTTCAAAAGCAAACCATAGTAAACCACTGGGTTTACTATGGTTTGCTTTTAAGAAGGCACTGGCCTTCTTTTTTTATAGACAGGAAATTCCTAAAGCATACGGAGGGGTTATGTGAGGCTTGCACCCACTAAAACAAGTCTTTGTCCTTCCACGGACCCTGGCAGTAGCGTGGGTTACACTTGGCGGAGTATTCACCATGCCACCGCCAAGATATTGACCCGTCACTCTTAGAGGCGGGTCCCATCGCCGTCGGCAGCCTAGCCACTGCCGAATCCACCTCGGAGGCAGGCCCGGGATGAGGTGCGCCACCTCCTGGCCTTATTTGAAAACCGTTGCATTATACTGCAAAATGTGGGCACGTGTGCCAGCACTTCTCCTTACTATCTTGGTACATACCTATGCTTTAAACCTATGACTTACAATAAAGCGTCTTCCTGCCGATCCTGCCGATGAATACCCCGATGGCCAGGTAGGTGACGGCGAACACCGCGCCCATGCCCATTGAGATTGGGAACACCCGCACCGCTACCTCTGAGTGGCACGCGTGATCAGGTGCTGACAACTGGCAAAAAAAGGGTGGAGCTGTGTCAGTAGTGCACACGGCCGTTGGTTTTAACGTGAAACGTCTATATCTGCAAATTTCGGTTATTCTACGCAGTCTGGTCTGGTGCGAGGCTTTGGCCGTGGCTAGTTACCACCCTACTGTCAAAAACACGCCGTCAAGCGATTTAGCGTTCCGGCACGGTGGTGTGTAGAAACCATTAGGAGTATGGGTTGAATGTATACTTCCATACCCCTTCCTAATTAGCCCGCTACCATCTTAGACTGCATTGTCATTTACCATCAGGTAAGATTGCAGTCAAGGACTATCTCGTCATTTAAATTTAAAAAAAAAAATTAAAGAAGGTCTACACGCCGCGTTTAATTTTCTTTAGATATTATCAAGACTCATGAAAGCAGTCGCAGCTCGTCAACCTCAAAAAGATAAACTCACACTCAAATTCCTAGCCCTGTCGAACTTATCATGGATGATCTGGCAGATGGTGACGCTGTCCTCGCTGGTGCTGCGGAGCATGCTGTTCAGGATATCGGGCACCCACACGTAGAGGCCACTAGACCTGAATAACCAAGCGAAAATTGCCTCATTAATGACAAGCTGTGTCGAACTGGCTCTTTAGTGCCTTAATGATAACGATTTGATTCATATTCTGTGCCTCAGCCTGGTTGTGGTGACGATTTGATTCTAATTTGGTGCCTCAACCTGACTGTGATAAGTACTTATTATTTTATTCATATTCTGTGCCTCAGTCCGAATGTGGTGATGATTTGATTCATATTTGGTGCCTCAACCTGACTGTGATAACGATTTGATTCATATTCTGTGCCTCAGACCGGTTGTGGTGACGATTTGATCCATATTTACTGCCTCAACCTGACTGTGATAACAATTTGATTCATATTTGGTGCCTCAAACCAACTATGATAACGATTAGATTCATATTCTGTGCCTGGGCCTGGATGCGGTGACGATTTGATTCATATTTAGTGCCTCAACTCGACTGTGATAACGATTTGATTCATATGTAGAGCCTCAACCTGATCGTGATAACAATTCTAGCTACTTTTTTATCTCGGAAAAAGAAAGGGCTCCCCTCTCCGACGGGATTTTTAATAAAACTACAGGCGGACACACTCGCGGCTTAAAGCTAAATACATTGTAAAGTTAAATACATTGTAAAGTAATAACCCTCGTTTTCTTTCTTTTGCAGTAAATTATCTCTTATCTGTAGATATCAATCAATCAACCTAATCCTAATGAATTCTGTGTCCTGACCTTGAACTAAATTTTTGTAATTTAAACGCTTCGAAAATATAACGATGACAGATAGCAAAAAAAAAACAACAAATCACAAAAATTATTTTCCTCAAAGTGACAATCCAATTATAACTTTATCCAATTAAAATTAAAATATTATAATCAATGCACCGTAGACTTTTAATGGAAATAAAGGAGACAAAAAATTATGCAAAGGAGAAAAATTTTCTAGAGCAATTATTTTTAATTGGTGTAATAATTTAATTTTTCATCTTCTGTTAAAAATATGTAATCGATTTTCATTGAAAAGGATTTACGTAAACAATGGATTATGACTTTTAAGTATTAAAAAGCGATGATAGTCTAGTGGTTAGGATTTCAGCCTTCGTTTCGAGGGCTCCGGGTTCAATTCTTGGTACGGAACACTTCGTATGCGAGTTCGGCTCGCATTTGGCCGGTTATTTATTCTGTGCTATCCTACTTCCTACTTATAATATAAATGCGAAAGTTTGTCAGGATGGATGTATGGATGGATGATGTTGGTTCCTCTTTTACGTAAAAACTACTAAACCGAAATACGCCATAGAGATAGTGTGGAAACACATACGCTACTTTTTATCCCGGAAAATAAGAGAGTTCCCGCGGGAATTACAAAACCTCAATCCACGCGGACGAAGTCGCGGGTATCAACTAGTTTTTAATAATTTCCTTGTTTATAAAGTAACGTAACGCCTGACTCTATCCAATTTTAAATCTTTTTTAAAAAGTAATAAATACGCTCTCGTTTCACTACTTACAGCATAAAAACAGCAAACATCAGTGTATGTGAAATACAGACGCATCTGAGCAAGGGAGGTCGGAACAGCAGCGTTATGTTCTTCACGGCGCCCACGAACCCCCCGGTTTTGGAGGTCTCTATGTTACCCGTTACGATCCTCTCTACCTGCAACAAGAGGACCAAAGTCACCGATATAGCTCAGCGAGTTGCGAAACTGAAGTGGAAATGGGCGGGGTTTGCCAAGACGCGGTCTGAAGTGCCCGAGATTGAACCCGCAACCCTCGAATAGCAGATCACAATCCTAACTGGCTATCACTGCTAACAATGCTCTAAGACATAGGCTTTGGCCGTGGCTAGTTACCACCCTACCGTCAAAGACGTGCCGCCTTGCGATTTGGCGTTCCGACACTATGACGTGTAGAAACCGACTAGGGGTATGGGTTCCCTTCCAAGTTAGCCCGCTACCATCTTAGACTGCATTGTCACTTACCATGAGATGAGATCGCAGTCAAGGTCTACCTTGTCATCGAATAAAAAAAAAGATGAAATACTTACCGGATAATTCGTGTCCCTAGTGTTGTGGTTGTACGCGTACATCCTAGCCAGTACGGGTAACGCCTTCTCCGGACCACACGAAGACAGCAGGTATCTAGGGCTCTCCGGTAACCATAACAACGCGGCCGCGGCCACCAATCCAGGCGCGCACCACGACCAAATGAACACCCTCCACGGTACCATCTTGAACCCGAACAGCGGGAACGACCAGGTACCCGGTATTATCACCCAGGCTAGACCTGGAAAATAAATCTAGGTCAAGTCTAGGTAAAGTGAAAGTCAGTTACAACAACTTTAAGCCGATACAGAGATGTAGGACAAATATATGACGAAATTAAATTGGTCTCTAACTAATAAACATTGACTTGGTGTTGTACTAAATGTTATAAACTCGGCAGTAGGTAGTCGTAATTGCATTTACGTAAGGTTTTCACCAAAAATTTGTATTTCTGTTGCCGCTATAACAACAAATAATAAAAATAAATTAAAAATTAAAGGGGCGCCCTTACTAGAAACATGTTTTTTCGGCGTTTTTGGGTAGGGAACCCTTCGTTTTTACTTAGGTTGGTGAAATCTGTTTTTTTTTATATATAGACTAGCGCTTGAATGCGCTCTCACCTGATGGTAAGTGAAGATGCAGCCTAAGATGGTGCACGCTTGCCTAGAAGATGCCTATTCACTCTTGATTTAAAGACACCCACATTATAGTTAATTGGAAAAATGGAAGCCGGAAGGGCATTCCAAATAGTAGTGCGTATAATGAACGAAAAAAGTTTTCGTTATTTCTTTCGAGAGTTTATAATCAAAGTTTCTTTCTTTCAAATGATCAAGGTCAGCAGTAGAAGCGTCAGTGACACTGGGTGTTATTTCTAACGCAATCAGTTATTTATCAATGTGGGTCAATCACACGACTTGTGTACAGTTCACACAATATTTGTTATTACACCAATTTGGGTGACGGACTGAGTAACCTTGGCTATTTTATTTAATTGTTATACATTAAGATAATTTATATGAAACAATTTAAACTAATTTAAACCTAAAATGAACCTAAATTATACGTCACATAAAATATTATTGCATATAATATTATTACATAGTGATTACATATATAATTTATATTATACGAGATGATGCTCGCGATTTCGTTCGTGTGGACCAAGGTTTTTTAATTCCCGCGGGAACTCTTATTTTATGGGATAAAAAGTAGCCTATGTGTTAATCTGGGGATCTCCATCTAAGCTCCATTCATAATTTCAGCCAAATCGGTTCATTCGTTGTAACTTGAAGGAGTAACAAAATCGGTTCAGCCGTTCCCGAGATTAGCGGCAACAAACAAAGAGACAGACAGACAGACAGACAAAAATTTTAAAAATTGTTTTTTGTCATAAGTACCGTATATTTACTTTCGTATGCAGTTAGTAAAAAGCTGTTCTTTTGATATTACTAACAGACATTTCAATTTTATTTATTTGTGTGTAGTATGTATATTTATATTTTATAGATGTATAGATAAATAGGATAATAGGATTAGTGTGATAATGTGATTAGTATGATAGTATGATGGTATGATTAGTGTTATAATGTGATTAGTGTGATAAGTTCAATAAGGGTGTTGTGAAGTTTCTTTTTTTTTTTAAAAAGAAGATAATATCAGCCAAGCTGAACTTGACTGATGTTCTCCTCTCCCCTCCAAATAAGTGAAAACTTGTGTTAGGAGTGGGTACGACAATAGTGCAACGGGTGGGATTCGAACCTGCGACCTTTCAGTTTTCAGTCCGCGCCTGTAATCGTTGGGCTATTGAGGCTTATAAAATGTGATTAGAGTAAGCTCTGGATACCTGGTAGTATCATAAAGGAGAAGGAGATGAATGCTGAGCCCCAGGCGATGGCGGCTGCGCGTCTGGACCCCGTGTGCATCTCGCCCAGGTACGCATAAACTGTCGCACTCGACGCGGACACACTAGAACAAATACCACATTAGTCGTACAGATAGTTCAACTCGTTCAACTCATCTTGGCGCGCGGCGTTATGTGTGCGTGTGCTTGTAAACATGCAGTTTTAATTTGTGTGGCAATGACGCGACGGCCGCCTATTCGTCCTGTCACGCACACACAGTTACTGACTGTACACAGGCTTTACGCACACATGGCGCCGCGCGCCAAGATGAGTTGAACTATCTTTACCCGGTGAAACATTACAATTTTAGGGCCCTTTCTCATTAGGATATTGGTGACAAAACGCTGGTCAACTCCAGAATTCAAAGTTTGGAGCATCGGCGAAAAATTGCCTGTCTGTCGGTATTCTACAGAATATATTTCGGAGAGTGTGCTCAGGAACTTTTCAACCTGGTTCCACCGTCACCATTCTACCATAGAAACGCAAGGCACAGAAAAGATCTGCTCCCCTAAGTAGTTGAAATCCCAAGGACGCGCACTAAGCGCTTTGCTTCATCGTTCCTGATACGCACCGCTAAAATTTGGAATGCCCTTCCGGCTTCCGTTTTTCCCTCTAACTATAATTCGGGTACCTTCAAATCAAGAGTTCAATTTCATCTTAGGCCGCATCTTCACTTACCATCAGGTGTGTGTACCATAGGTATATTAAAAAAAAAGGATGCCATGGCAGCGACGCCGGCAGCGCCGCCAATCAAAACGTGTCAAAATAATGAGGCTTAGGCCGTGGCTAGTTACCACCCTACTGTCAAAGACGTGCCGCCAAACGATTTAGCGTTCCAGCACGATGGCGTGTAGAAACCGATTAGGGCTATGAGTTCACTGCCATACCCCTACCAAGTTAGCCCGCTACCATCATAGACTGCATCTTCACTTACCATCAGGTGAGATAGCAGTAATGGACTATCTTGTCATCAAATAAAAAAACCATGCTAGAATTGATAGAGAACGTGTACTCACAGACAACCAGTGAAGAACCTGAGAATCAACAGCATCCAGACGTTGGTGGAGAAGGCAGAGGCTATGGAGAAGCCGGCAGAGGCAACCATGGCTGGCAGCATCACCGCCCGCCGACCGCACCTGTCGCCCAGGTAGCCCCACAGAAACGAAGTGCTTATAATACCTGGAGACAATACATTCAATAAAATTGAAGTGTCTGTTAGCCGTTTTAACGCACATGGTTGGGACCGGTGCTGATACTTAACGTAACTTGACGTGAGCGAAGTCGCGGGCAAAAGCTAGTCTTATTTTATTATTTTTTTTTTTATGTAGGTACATATAAAGAAATACAAGGCAAAAAAATTGAAAGAAGTGGAAATAGGTGAAGCTTATCTCTAAAATCTTCCAGCTTGGTCTGGTGGGAGGCTTTGACCGTGGCTAGTTACCACCCTACCGTCAAAGACGTGCCGCCAAGCGATTTAGCGTTCCAGCACGATGGCGTGAAGAAACCGACTAAAGGTATGGGTTGATTGTACACTGCCATACCCTTTCCAAGTTAGTCCGCTACCATTTTGGACTGCATCGTCACTTACCATCAGGGCCCCAAGTCTGCTACTTTACATGTCATTGTCATTGAACCGCAATACAATTACAATACAATTATCATTGGTCCAAAATTTCGTAGTCTACTAAATTCACAATGGTCGTTCAATTTCTTATAATTGGATTGTAATTCAATCATACCTCGGTATTGCCATTAGCTTAAAAAGCGTTTGCCGAAATGAGTTTCAAAAAAAAACTACATATTAAAAACGTTTATTTAAGCTAGATTCAAAGCTAAATGTGTCAGTGGCAAACCATCGGAAAACAATTGTGACGCCATTGAATTAGTAGACTACCAAAATTGCTAAAAGTAGCAATTGGGATGTCATTGATAGGCAATGTAACTACAATGGCAATAGCAGACTTGGGCCCCAGGTCAGATCACAGTCAAGGGCTATCTTGTCATCGAACAAAAAAAGCTTCCCTTGAAAGTCTTACCTATAAAGGCAGCAGCGTTGACCAGGCCCTTGTGCTCGCTGGTCAGCTTGAGCTCGCACTCGGCGGCGGTGATGACGTAGCTCATGCCCACAGACTCCATGGACACGTTGAGCATGATCAGCCCGCACGTTAGCAGCACCAGGTGGTTGAACCTGCCGTGACCTGGATGCGGGACAAGTAACGTTATACGCTGTCAGTTTTAAGGCTTTAATCCAATTTGTTGTGGGTACGCTTACCCATGTACGGCCAGAGTAGGTTTATTTTATTCTTTTTATTTGACCAACAATCTCTTAAAATGATTGCATTAGTGTAACGATCGCAATGGCTTCTGATTGGCTGAATTTATGGCGTTCTTGCTGCATCAATGCATTTTAACCAATAGCGGGAGGGTAACGGCCAATCAGAGGTCATTGCGAAGATGCCATCATTTTTAGAGAATCGACCCACTGGATATGGGCATTATGAAAATATTATTTATTTATTTTATTTTTATTTTTTATGTACATATAAGGATTTACAAGACAACATAATATTAGAAAAAGTAGACATAGGTGAAGCTTATCCCTAAAAAAAAGACGTATGGCACTCGGGGACTGCCGTGGTAAAACTATTGCATAGCATAGATGTCGTTGATAAAAAATGCGCCAACTAGTGGCTCACCGTAGAGGAGTCCCGTGTCAGGTTATTTTCGTTATGGAATTTCTGGATTCGGTCTCCACTCTGGCCCGCGATAGAAGCTATGCAATAGCTTAAAAAGAAATTTCTTCCAGCTTCCCTTGAAAGTGAGTAAGGTGAAATTATTACTTACTTATCCCGGGAAAACAAGGAAATATTAACGGGATCTTTATAAAACCCAAGTCCCCGAGATCAAAAGCAAATGCACAAGTTTAATTTAACAACAGCAACACCAATCTGTAATCGTAATCATCGTAATTTTTAAGGGCATTGCGCAATAAACACAGTTCGTTTGCCATTCAAATTAGATAATTATGATTGTATACATACTGTTATCTAGGCCAGTCACTTGCCCACGGCATATGGTACAGCATTGTTTAGCGAATTTAATGTGAATACATATGCACCATCGAACTATAACGCATGGAACGGATGTGTCTGACAATGTTGCGCTCCAAACGCTTTTTTTTTATTATTTAATTTATGTAACATTTTTGACATTCGTAAGCGCTTTTTGAGCTTCGATCACAGAAGAATCTGTGATCGAAGTTTTTGAGTCAGAATCAAAGAAATAAACAATACAATAGGTACAAATGTAACGTAACGTAGGGCTCAAAACAAAGGCGGTTAATAAAGGTGCGAACTGAAAACTGAAAGGTCGCAGGTTCGAATCCCACCCGTTGCACTATTGTCGTACCCACTCCTAGCACAAGATTTCCGCTTATTTGGAGGGGACAGGAGGACTTCAGCTTGACTAATATTCTTTAAAAAAAAATTCAGCCAAGTCCGTCCAGTAGTTTTTGCGTGAAAGAGTAACAAACACACACACACACACACATACATACAAACCTTCGCCTTTATAATTATATTAGTGTGATGTGATGCATAACTTTGCCAAACTACAGCTCACTAGTACCTACCAATAGTCTCTTGAGATATGCCTCGGTCAGACGGACAGGCGAACGGACTTGGCGAAACTATAAGTGTTCTTTGTAGTTTTACTACGGGATACTAAAACATGCTCCAGAAAAAAAACGTGTTTTTTCTACGTTTTTTTTCAAGTTTTTTCACAATAGAAAAAAAAACTGTTATTTTACAACACTATGCCTAGCGGTTCGCTTAATGTCGCACAGCGGTTTACGCTCATATTAAAGTCGTAACTTGCAAGTCGGTCATAGACCGCTATCGGGGTCCTTACCCGCAAGCATCGTCGCAATAAAAACACAACAATAAAGACTTTTTATATAAATAATATATACTCAAAGGTATAAAATATAGGTCTTTATTATCATAGCTTTTTTATTTCTCCATTTAATTCTCGACATTTTTAGAGTTCAGTTCAGTTTTCTGCGCGTTTGCAAAACGGCTTTTGTGACACAGACATTTTAATTAGAAACTACTAGTTGATTCGCTCGCGTAGATAAAGGTTTTTTAATTTCCGCAGGAACTTAACTCTCCTATTTTCCGGGATAAAGAATAGCCCATGTGTATTCCCGACTATAATCTAGCTCTGTTCCAAACAGTTAAATCGGTTCAGTCGTTGCGGCGTGATTTAGTAACAAACATCCATCCATCTATCCATCTATGATCCATCCAATTCCATACATCCAAACTTTCGCATTTAAAATAGGTATTATAATAGGAATTACAGCTGCAAAGTTGTACTTTAAATTTTCTTTATGCGTTACGGAAAATAGAACTTAAATTGTAAAAATCAGTTTTTTTCAGAATATCAATTGTGAAAATTTTAAATTAAATTGATATTTTAACAAACTCCACGGGTGTGGGTGCAACTAATTTGAGGCTCTAAAACAATTTTTTGACATTTAGCCCAACATAGGGTAGGATATATCCCACCTATGTACGTATAGGCTACAATATGTACCCTATGTACGTATACAAGAGCAAGATGTACGATGTTTTGAACGCGTAATTATTTATCGACGTTTTATACTAGTACCTACTTTATATTTTGCAGTACTAATCAATGTTATCAATTAAACGAAATAAAGACGTCATTTGAAATCATTCTATTTATGTACGAAGTTTATTTAGCACAAAACCAGATGATTTTTTTTTTACTATTTAGTTGCGGTAAGTCGAAAGCAAATGAAAAACCTTTTAATCAGAAAAGAGCTCGTATTTATCAGTATAGTAGTTTAGTATAGTAGTAGATATAAAAATGAGGAGTTGATTCTGTCGATAAAAAAAAATCAGGTGAATCGGTCCAGAAATCGCGGAGTAATCGGTGGACATACATAGAAAAAAAAGATACCGCCCGAATTGATAACCTCCTCCTTTTTGGAAGTCGATTAAAAACAGTACTAGATACAGCTGTATCTAGTAGAAGTAGCTACTTAGGTATATTATGTTAAAAAAAGTATCTTACAGTTCGAATGTGATTTAATTTAATCTGAAAATATAGGTAGGTACCTAATAAGAATTGCAAGAGACAACAACCCTGCCTTTGCTTTGCTTACCCATTTGTTTTAAAAAACCATAAAAGTTATGATGTAACCAGTTGGTCTACATTTTAAAGCTAAAATATTTTCGATTCGAGGAACAATGACCCCTCTAACCCTTTAACCTCATAATATTCGACTGCCAAGGACAAATACAAACTAAAATCTGGTCAAGTTTGCATCGGAACACATGTAAGTAGGGTTGCCAGATTTTTTTTCAGCCTATGAAGGACAAATGGTTAAATGGGCAAAAAATACAGGATTTCAGTTTTTTACCCGGGACAAATAAAAAACAAAATTATTTAGTGTCATTTTTAATTATTTTTTTCATATTTTTTCCGGGGATCGAGTCAGTTTTAACATATTTTTATTTGTTTTAACAAATCTGTAAAAATCAATACAATTATAATCGTAATTAAAAACGGTCATCAACTTGCTTGTATTTACGAACGTGGCGTGTATGAATACTTGGATCGATTTCATAATAAAAAACGAACTACGGTTCAAATACGGGACATAGTCAGTCCCGCCGGGACGTTTTAAACTATGCCTAAAATACGGGACGTCAACACTACATGTAAGGTAGGGTCAATGTACTAAGAGAATTTTCATCATAAAAGCAAAAAAATAATTATTTTTTACAAAAAATTGAATCGACGATAAAAGCAACTAAAATACATTAATCCACAATACATGTACATTATCTTAAATGGTTAAGTAACTTACAGGCTAAATTTTCACAGGCAACTTGCAAACTCAAACTCAAAATTATTTTAAGTCGTCTTCCACCGGTTCGGAATGCTGATTCTACTGAGAGGAACCGGCAAGAAACTCAGCAGTTGCTCTTTTCAAAACAAAAAAAAAATTTACAATAGGTATGTATTATTATTACAATATTGTAACGCTTATCTATCTTGTGGACAGCTGAAGCGAAGCAGATTGGTTCCAAGCAACTTTGTCATTAAGGAATTCATTAACTGTGTAATAACCTCTACTTATTAAATGTGTTTTTACACACTGTTTAAATCTACCAATTTTTTCTGAATCAAGTTATAAAAGAATAACTGTTACTTACCTATATTTTTAACATAAATTGATTTCAATATTGTAATCGTAATATTATAATACGACATACTTGATTGGTATATTCTTACTTGATAAATAAGAGCATATTAATGATAAAAAATGTCAGTGAATTATCGATAGTTTACATAAGTTTATCAAATCTTAGTCGGCAGCCGGCACTTACGAGTAATTACTGATAAGGGTAATAGAAGTAATATTCTTAATTCTTTCTTCTTGCATTTATTTGTATTTTTGTATATTGTGTATCTGTACTTATATGTATTTTTTAAGCTATTGCATAGCTTCATTCGCGGGCCTTGAGCGTGGAGACCGAATCCAGAAATTCCGTAACGAAAATAACCTGACACGGGACTCCTCTCACCGCTAGATGGCGTTGATAAAAAATGCTATGCAATAGCTTTACCGCGGCAGTCCCCGAGTGCCACACGTCTTTTTTTGTTAATTTTTATATAGATACATAGATTATTACCTGACTTTAAAGTACCTAACTATCATTGTAAGTTCTCACTGTTCTCACATTCGAGGGATTTTAGAAGAAACCTCTTCCTTAGAGATAAGCTGTCCTTGTGCACCCTTTAAATGTTTCTGTTTTATTGCTTTGTTCTGTAGAACTAAATAAATAAATAAATAAATAAATAAAAAGTAAAACCAGTTGTTATACTGAGTAAATATGCGATCAGAGGTAAAGCTTCTAAAGACCGTGTAAAATTTTAACCTATTTTTACCTGAGTGCGCGACGCAAAGGAGATTAATGTGTTTATCTATGTATGTATGTATGTTTGAACATAATATGTTTGTGGCGCTCTGGAGACCAAATGCGTGGGCCGATTTTGATGACTCTTACGCCAGCAATTGCGAGGCGATTTGTATTAATAATCTTGCGAGTGTCTATAAACATGACAGTAATTACAATTCAATATGGCGAACACCAGACGCCATATTATAAAAAAAAAGAAAAAATGAAAGTCGACGAACTATGTTAAGTGGGATATCGTTGAATAGGTATTTGAAAATCATTGTTAAGTTTCACGTGAAGCTAAAACAAATAAGTACATCGCTTAACGTAGAACCTTAGCTTGCCCTTGCTTGAAAATGTAAACAGTAGCCTAAGCACAAATATTTTAACTTTCGAATAGTAAAGGTAAAGTTAATGTCAGCAAGAAATTTCGTATGAAAATGACAGGAACGCTCCTTCATACATTCGCGTTTACTTCACCTTTACAATTCGAAAGTTAAAATGTTCGTGCTTAGGCTACTGGTTCTGTCTACTCACAGCGCGTACAGCCAGTGGGCAGTAGGTATTATTAGGGCACGGTTGTGTGTGGTATTGTTTCTGTTCAATTTATTATTTAATCATGTGCTTCGCGTCGTCGTGTGCACATCAATAAAAAAGTTATTGCTTGTCGAACGCTGCATGGGACGTAATCGGGCGTAATATTCCCCGCATATTTAATTTTTTTCCATGTAGGTAAATAACGAGCGACTGATAAAAAACCGGCTAAGTTCGAGTCGGACCCACACAGGAAGAGTTCCGTACCATCTTACAAGATGTAACTTTTATTAAGATAAGTAGGTACAATATTAAGGTCGAACCAAAAAAAAGTTTATTTATTGTACGGCGAAATTGAAGACAATTTTTAACTTTTTTTAAATTATTTGTTGTTATAACGGCTGGCCATAGAAATACACATTCTCTGTGAAAAATTATAGTATCTATCTACGTATTATGAGATTATAGGCCGCTGACATGCATACGAAAAAGTATGCCTGAATTTAACTTTAAACGAATTCAAACATGGATCTTTCCCAAGCATTGACATAATAATATGTCAATATCCCCAAGCTTATAAGCTTATAAGGCGTCGTATAGACGATTGTTTTTTCTAACAGTTTTGTTACTTTGTTACACTCGGGGCCTATTTAAAAATCGTCAGGTAGGGTGGTTTCGGGGGTTACGCGACCGGGGTCAGTTAGCCGACCACTAACAGGTCCTACGGCATTAAAACGAAAATAATAAGAATTCTATTCTTCTTTTCCAAATGAAATTCACTTAAGTAAAGAGGGGGATAGACCTATTAGTTTTACCTACAATAGTTGGCAGCTTTGTGTTTACCCGAAAGCAAACAAATCTTAGTTCAATCCGCCGCTCATACTTTCGGCGCGTACACGTTCCCAAAACAACGAAAAAAATAGTGAGTAAGTGAAGCGTTCGAGGTAAGTAGATCGTGATGTATTTATTTGAGTCAATTTTTTAATGTTCTATTAAGTGGATATATATATGTTTTACGTTATTTGTACATTTATTACATGTAATATACAAAATCAGGTAAAAAAATTGAATGGTCGCTAACTGAAATTGGAATTATCCAATAACTTCAGTTGGCGACCACCTGGCCGCCAATAGACATTTAGAAAGAAAAACATTTATTTTTATTTTTTATAGACTACAAATCTAATTCGGAATTTAATCACTTTCAATTTAATTTGTTTATTTTTATCCGTGTATCTTTTAGTTTACGACCACCAAATTATTATTATAAAACATCTTAAAATGTATGGGTATCAAGTGGTCGCCAACTAAAAATGAGCAAATTAATATGTGGGTTTACGACCATTTGCAATCACTACTTATAATCTTATCTGTTTTTTGCATAATGTAGGTGTTTAATATATAAAATTTTCATTACAGATGTCCTCCACAAACCGTATTAGAAAATAACACCGGCTTATTCCCAAAGAGATCTGGAATGTGCTTTAAAAATATAAGAGAAGGAGGACACGGTATTAGAAAAAAATGTAAAATGTATAACATCCCGAGATCTGATGATCTGATGATTTGATTCTAAACTTTTGTAATTGTTGTTTAAAGTGATATTTTTAATTTTGTACTTGTGTAGGAAAATGTATTATACTTGCTAACATTCATTTAAGCTTAAGCTTGAATATTAAAGTGTACCTTTGATCTCATGAAAAAATGTGTTTTAATAATTTATTAAATGTATGAATAATAAAGCATGAATAATAATTATTTTTTAAACATTAACACGTTCATATTTTTTATTTTTAATTAATCAAATTTAGTTTTCCCTAGCAAATCGAGAGGTCGCCAACTAGATAAGGGGGCAGTCGTCAACTAGCAAAAGTGGTCGCCAACTAGCATTTCACATAGTTTTTAAGATTTATTCAATTTAAAATGTTTTCACAACTGTAATTCTTATTTTTTTACTTTTAAATATAACTTGACAATATCTAGGACCCCGTCATATAACTTTAATACATGTGCTATGGGTGCAACATACTTAAATATTGACGTAAAGTTGAATATCCCGCTAATCGGTCGCCAACCGGCGAAATCACCCTACTCCCTAATAAAAACTTGTTGTCAGTTTTTTTAATGTCAATTATCTAGATGAAACCCACGACTTGGTCCGAATGGATTTAGGTTTTTTTTTTTTAAATTCCCATGGAACTCTTTTATATTCCGAGATATACTGCAACATTGTTTTCAAAAATAATTGATTTCAAGCGACAGTAGATCGAGGTACCTACCTAATACCTACAAAAAAAGTAAGTAGGTACCAACTTCTAAGAGTTCATATAAAGAATTACAAGAAAAAATATTAGAAGAAGGTCATGATTGGACATAGGTGAAGCTTATCTCTAAATAAACGTAAAATTTCGTTTTACAAAACCAACATCAAACACCACTATGTAAGTACAAAGTATATCAATTTTTCCTAAAAATTTGAAGAGTTACCTCGATTTCTCCAGGATCCCATCATCAGATCCTGACCTGATGACAATGAGACCACTTGAGAAGTATACCCTTTCAAACGACGAATTGCGAACTTCCTCCTTTTTTGGAAGTTGGTTAAAAAATACATAAAGAAAGACACAATACATCTTGAAAAACTTACCAGTTATTTCAAAGGCATCTTCGAAGACGAGCTCGTTTAACTTCGCCAGGCTTTTTTCCACATCCGCATCATGGTCGTCTAACTTATCGTTACTTCTTTTGTTAGCTTCTATGAAAGCCTTGACTTCATTGAGCCTCTCCATACTGCGATCCGAAGAACTATTGTCACTTAGACGGGACATTGTTGTACTTTAACGAGGTCGTTTTGAAAAAAAAAATATCACCTTGCTTATGAAAAAATGTTTTTTCAACACATTTTTTTTATCTAACTTTAGAAATTAAACTTATTTAACTTTACACTTTAAATTAGAGTAAGAAGCAAGTGCCGTTAATAATGAAAATATTCAAAAATACAAAAGCGTACGTACTTTATATTTTAAAGTCTGTTAATTTATATAATTATTATAAAGACGATGATAACGAGTTTAGTGAATAAAGATATATTTTTTTTTAAAGTCAGCCTACATAATTTAATTTTTGAGTCTATCGCTGAATGGTCTATAAATATTTCAGCGTCTCATTTTTTTTTTAAACCACGTCCGTCTACCACGGTATCTCGAACGCACTACCTAATTATAGGCACCGGTATACGGTTAACCTATATTGAGAAGTCGACGCACGTTCATTGCCAACACAATATAATTATATTCAATAACCATCTCTAATAACATTGGGATAAGTACAAAAATTGAATCGATGCTTTAACATTATTTACACAAACTTGTGACCTACTGTTCTCATAGTAATCTATAAAATGTAAAGGATTTTTACTTGTAAACAGTGACCAATAGAGTTTAAAATACAATAATTCGTTTAGTTTAGGGATTAAGAAGATTTATCGTGGTGTAATTTTTTTTTCTACTTCTTGCATTGATAGATTTTACAAACCTGTTTCCTCTTTGTTATAAGGGGTCCATTAGATGATAGGTTTTGCTGTCAGTTTTGCCAAAGTCACCATATATTAATTGGACGTGGAGGGAGTTCATTATTTTTTTGTCATTTATAAATCACAATAAAAGCAAAATAAAATCTAACGCAAAAATATAAGAAGTAATAATACTCACAATTTTTCTTTTATTCAATTCAAATCAAAATACATAAAATGAGCAGAATTATTATAAACAACAGGAATAGAGATAATAAATTTTATCTGTGTTGAAGCTGGAGGTATGAAATTTTAATTTACTAGACGATGCCCGCGACATCGTCCGCGTGGATTAAAGTTTTTTAATTCCTGCGGAAACTCTTTAATTTTCCGGCATAAAATGTAACCTATGTGTTAATCCTGGGTATGAGCTATCTCCATTCACAATTTCAGGCAAATTTGCCTGTGTGGCGTGAAGCAGTGCACACACACACACACAGACACACACACACACGCTCACACATACAAACTTTTGCCTTTATTATATTAGTGAAACGTTAGACGTGGAAAGGTATTACCTACATGGATTGGACTGATGCAGAACTCATCGTCTACTGAACCCTTAAGAATAGGCCTATCTGACACAATGACCGATAGTAAGTAGTAGTTTTTTTTTTACATACCAGCGTACACCTACTGCAAGATTGTATATTGATGATGAGATCATGCGTCATGCTCGTGAACGGGTGCCACCAACGGGAATGGGTCTGCTTTGACTGCCCGTCTTGACATGCGTTGGATTGGTGTATCTACGTATGCATTTTTGCATTTTTGAAGCTTTATTATGGAAGCACTGTATACATAGCATAGCTTTGTAAAAAAAAAAATTTTTTTGAAAAGAGCAACTGCTGAGTTTCTTGCCGGCTCTTCTCAGCAGAATCTGCATTCCGAACCGGTGGTAGATTTATGACGTGTCATAAGAGCTACAAGTTAGCCTACATGAAAAAAATAAATTTTGAATTTTGAATTTTGAGATCCTGGCGAAATCGTGGGAACTCTTCAAAATTTATATGCATAATTGATATATTATTAATGAACAGACTAGCGCTTGACTGCGATCACATTTGGTAAGTGAAAATGGAGCGCGCTTGCCTAGAAAATGTCAATCCACTTTAGATTTATAGTTACCCAACCCAAGTTATATTTACTTGGAAAAAAAGAAGCCGCAAAGCGTTCCTTACAGAATCAAATAGTTCACACGAGAATTTTGTAAACATAATTCCACGTGGACGAAGTCGCGGGCATCGGCTAGCTCACAATATTCTTAAATAAAAAAACAAACAAACAAAGTAAAAATAATTATTTTTATTGTCTTAAGTATAATTAAATAAAAAGCTGCAAAAATCAATTAGAAAAAGAAGTCCTTTCAAAAGTAGGACACTAATGGGATTTCGTTCCTCTAATTACAAACTTCTTAATTATAAGTAGGTAAGTACTCGTACAAAACAAACAATATAATTAGGTAATAGCTTTAATCCTTACCTAATAATATAAATACGGAATTGTGTTTGTTGATTTGTCCTTCAATCACGCAGGAAAGGGGCAACGGATATACATATTGAGGACCTGGACATTGGCATGGGCTAGGTACTTTTTATACCGGAAAAAGAGTTCAAACATTGCACATTATTTATTTACTAAGATTTTATTTATTTATTAATAAAATTTAATTTAGTTAACTAAGCATACAAAACTTTATTTTTTTGCATTTGCATTGCATTATTGAAATTATTATTTTAGTAATAATAACGAATATTGAACGATTTATAACGAAGACTGATTCATTCAATTTTATTGTTCTTTCATTAGAATTTAAGAAGATTTTATGGTAAACGATAAATAAACCTTGTTTTACTTAAAAAAAATCGTGTTATACCTACTATGACTAAAAAATTAAGGGTGTCCGGTATTTTTATACGACTGCCTGAAATAAGGAGTAGTATGTATGTATATTGTTTTCAGGGTTCATGTATGTATGTATGTGTGTTTGTTTATTCCCCCATAACTTTGCCGCTTCGCTTGAACCGATTTTGATGAATGAGGTATCGTTAGAATTTTTAGCTTATTCCGGGTGATATAGGCTAGTAAATTAAAAAAAAATTGATGGGGCGACCATGGTCCGTATTAAAGACTAAAGTTGAAAAAAAATCGAAAATAATATTAAGTATATAAATTATCATCTAGAAAATTAGGAGTAGATTCTAAAAATTATATAACACTAATACTCGTAATTCATAATTATCCAATGATGATTCACAAAAAAATATAATTTAAAAATATGAATAATATTCCAAAGGTCATGACTGTGATATTTAACTTTTTTGGTCGTTTTTTGGCTGGACAGTCGTGTTTTTTAATTTTTTTATATTTTTTTACCTAAAATGTCTGGCTAAACTAGCTGGTCGGTCCGGCTTTTTGGTTTTAAGACCTCGCAAGTGACAATCTTAGGCCCATCCCAGGAATCGAACCCCGGGGCCTCGTCATCTGCAGTCCAACATGTTAACCACTAGACCAACGAGGCATTTATTGCTTATATAAGGACTACGGAACCCTCTAAGTTTAGTTTCCACTATAACAAAGCAATGGACTTTAAGGATAACATTTTCCTTTCAAATGTTTTCATAAATAAATCATAAATAATAATTAATAAAATTAATTTCTTCTAAACGTCTAACGGTGACGTGAATCTATTGACAATATTGCATTAGCATCAAGGAAAACGCCTTTACTGTGGATAAATAAATAATTTATTGATTATTGTTGTCCTTTGCCAAATCCACGCCCTTCGATCAATAAATTAATTAATGTAGTAGATGCCATAGACCTGTAGCCTAAATTCAAATTCAAAATTAATTTATTTCATGTAGGCTAACTTGTAATACTTATGACACTCCATAAATCTACCACCGGTTCGGAATGCAGATTCTGCTGAGAAGAGCCGGTAAGAAACTCAGCAGTTGCTCTTTTCAAAAAAAAATTTTTTTTTACAAAGCTATGCTATTTATACAGTGCTTCCACAATAAAGCTTCAAAAATGCAAAAATGCATATGTAGGTACACCAATCCAACACATGTCAAGATGGGCAGCCAAAGCAGACCCATTCCCGTTGGTGGCGCCCGTTCACGAGCATGACGCATGATCCAGCCATTGCTTCGATTCATGATTCTAAGCACGAAGATTATTTAAATTTCGTAAAGGTGAAGTTAACTGACGTTATAGCTTTTGCCATTCACGAAGACGCGTGGCTCATAGTTTTGTGTGTGTATATAGATAAAATAGATACACTACTATACTATACATACATATAAGTGGGAGCGAGAGCTTGCTCGTGCCTGACCGCTCCCACCTAGGCTCCTGAAAGGCATGCAATTTTACGCAATGTGCATATAGAATAGAATAGAATAGAAATATTTTTTATTCAAATAAACTTTTACAAGTGCTTTTGAATTGTCGATGAATCTGCCACTGTGCACTGGTTCGGAATGCCTTTCCTGCCGAGATGAGCCAGCAATAAACTCCGCGGTTGCTCTTTAAAAAAAAAAATTTTTTACAATAGGTAACAAAACTATGCTATGTATACAGTGTTTCCACAATGAAGTTTAAAAAATGCAAAACAATCCAATACATGTTAAGACAGGCAGACAAAAGCAGACCCATTCCCGTTGGTGGTATACACGTGTATTACGTGTATACCACCAACGGGAATGGGTAACCACTAGTAAAGCTCACGCGTCCTATTGAACTGAACTAAACAAGAACTATAACAGGAGCTGCCGGAGTGGCGACTCCGCACCGGAAGGCGCAGTGTTGCCTGGCCAGGTGGAGTGACTGCATCACGAGCCGCAAAATACAGGCGGCGCGGCGCAAGACCAAGACTCGTGGAAGTCTATGCGAGAGACTTTTGTCCAGCTGTCGATGTCTATCGGTTGATAACAAAAATGAATGAAAGCTCTGTGTGTCTTATAACTGGGAGGTCTCGAGTTCAATTCCAATTTGTAATTTCTGAATTGTCTCTGGTCTGGTCTGGTGAGAGGTTTCGGCACGATGGCGTGTAGCAACAGATAAGGAGTATGGGTTGAATGTACACGGCCATATCCCTTCCAAGTTAGCCCGTTACCATCTTAAACTGCATCGTCACTTACCATCAGGTAAGATCGCAGTCGAGGACTATCTTGTCATCGAATAAAAAAAACTATAATGGGTGCTTCCTAGGCGGCACATGCAAGGGGCAGTCAATTCGTCTGGAATTCAGTCCGGATGGTGACCGATAGCAACTCGATGAGCAGTTACTTAATTAGGGACGAGGAAGTCGCTATTAGATATAATTTGCTGCTTTCTTCGTTGATTAATATTGGATACCTAAGATGTTCATTATACAATGTACAATCCCATACAAAATCAAATCCAAATAATGTTCGTAAACGGACGGACGGACGGACGGACGGACGGACGGACGGACGGACGGACGAACGGACGGACGGACGGACGGACGGACAGCGGAGACCCTGTTGCTTACCCTTCAGGTAACGGAACCCTCAAAATAACGTAAGTACTATTCTGTGGAAGGATGTCATAAATAACCATTAAAAACGTAATTAATAAGTACCAGTATAGAAAATTACATGGCCTACTTTGGAGCGGAACTATGTTAGAAACTTCTGTTCTGAGTGTTATAGTTCGATGATTCAGACATTATAAAACCCCAAAGGGATTAAAAATATGATATTTTTTTTGAAAAAAGACAAACTGAAGTTGACTGATAGCCTCCTCCAAATAAACGGAAAGCTTGTGCTAGGAGTGGGTACGACAATAGCACTAGCAACGAGTGGGATTCAAATCTGTGACCTTCCAGTTTTGAATCCGCACCTTTAACCGTTGGGCTGTTGAGGATTGTTCTTCTTTCTCAACCGTTAGACGCCCAGAGTTGGACAAAAGCAAAGGTCTCTTGCATGAACTCCCATGAACTTGCATGAACTTTGAAATTTTCTGGTCTGTCAAACTCAATACCGCGTTTCCCGGTGCGGGGTCGTCACTCCAGCTCCTTGGGACCCCAACGATCATCAGCTCTTCGAACTATGATAATAATTGAACGAGCGAAGCGAAGTTCTCTGAGTCAACTAGGGCGCTTGCCTACTAGACAGAGAAGTGTGTTCGTCTAAATGTCTGTCAGAGCCCTATAACTTCTGAATTACTGAACGTAATTACTTCAAATTTAAATATAATATGTAAACTGATGGCCTTCAGCCGAACATTGTATAAAAAAATATAAAAAGCTTTATTTCAGGGGGGCTCTCATAGAAGCGTATTTGAAGTAAAATCTTGTTTGTTGCTCTACATAGACTTGCGATATATCTTTTTAAAGACGACTTTGAACAGAGTACAAAAATATTTTTTTTTTAATTTTTCCCTAAAAATTGACCAAATGGGGGGGTTTCAAAGTGGAGATTTTAATTTGAGCCATATGTCAAGAATTACTGAATATTAGAACGTGAAACTTGGTTGAAAATTCAGTTATATCTTGTACTTGAACAACAAATACTAAAATTAGATAAATGTTATAAAGAAACGAAATTATTTAATTTTAATGCGCCATCTATTAGCATTATTGTGAAGCTAATAGCTTCACTATAATGCTTCACTATAGATGGCGCTGTGTCAGTAAAACAGTTTTATGTCAACTATTATTTTTTTTATTGCGTCTAATGTTAAAAGTTAATTATTACAATATATAATTAAAACTTTTGGGAATTATGGGATATCGCGAGGTCTCAGTTCGGGGCGAACCACTAGTAATATGATTACCAAATAATTTAATTGTAGATACAACTTGCCAGCAAATTTTTAACTTAATTATTAACCTACCTAAACTATTATGTATAAGGAATTTATTAGAACAGTTTTAGATTTCTACAATCACAGCTTTGCAACCTTGCTCTATATATTTCATCAGGCGCAACACGATCTAGAGGGAAATCTTCAGAAGTTCAGACCAAGTTCATAACGAAATTCCATGCATTCTCTTCTTACTCAATGGCAAAATATATAGAGGTTCTGGTATGTGCATACAGGATTATGATTTATAATTCTTCCATATTATACTACCCTTCCATCTCAAGTTGGCCGCTACCTCGCCCCGCGCTTCCCCGCACCGCGCCTCTAGTCAGACCCGCTTAGTACAGATAGCAACGTAACGCTCGCGATTGTTACTACCAAATTTTTTCAAAATTCATTGTTAGGTTTTGAATGTTTTTGTTAACGTTAAATTAGATAAGTATTTATTTTTGTTATTTTTATTGTATGTAGTGAAAAAAGGAATTGTTCTGCATAACGCAGACTATTAATTACTTTAAAAAATGATTTTTTTAAGCGAAAAAAAAATTAAAATTACGCATTTAGACTTTCAAGATGCCATTGCTGTGAACAGCATTGCCAGAGAAAAAAACTTCCGTCATAGTTGTGGTTACAGTAAAAAATAAAATTATTATTTTCTTGTCAACGGTACGGTAGGTATGACGTCATTTTGTAACGGTCGACGACGGCCAACTTGAGATGGAAGGTTAATTATGTTTATTTTGACGATCTCCCTGGCGCAGTGCTGAGCGACTGGGAGGTCTCGGGTTCGACTCCCGGCCGGGACAATTTAGGAATTTATAATTTCTAAATTGTCTCTGGTCTGGTCGGGTGGGAGGCTTTGGCCGTGGCTAGTTACCACCCTACCGTCAAAGACGTGCCGCCAAGCAATGTAGCTTTCCGGCACTATGGAGCGTAGAAACAGATTAGGGGTATGGGTTGAATTTACACTGCTATACCCCTTCCAAGTTAGCCCGTTACCATCTTAAACTGCATCGTCACTTACCATCAGGTGAATCGCAGTCAAGGGCTATCTTGTCGTCGAATAAAAAAATAAAAATAAAATGTATAAAATACCCTCCTAGTTGTGGGTGAAAGAAAAAGTATCTCTGTAATCTGCATGTAACGTTACGTAATGTATGTTACGCAATGTATACTAACGTATACGTTACGTACGATTATGTCTAATGGTTACATTATTTTAAGACTAAATAGGTACCTCCTGCCATCACGACAACGTTCAATCAAAATAAAACATTCAGATGTAGCTAAGAGTATTTAAGTGGTCAAAATCTGAGTTCATGGCAACTAGACTGTATTTATTCTCCCGTCCCAAAACTGGACGCGCAACACAAAAATATATTGAAATAGAACGACTTCTGTTTTCATACTAAGCGTTCACCTATGCGTTCCTGTTTCAGCAGGGCTAGCATAGGCGGGAGAAATTTTATCCCCGGGAAACGGATAAAATGTTTATCCCCTCGCTTAGTTTTATCCACCCGTCGATCATGGGCACAGCGGTGGAAATAACACTCTGTCGCCATGCTTTAGCATAGGGAGAAGATAAACTTATCCCCTGTCAGTGGATAAAATCGGGGGATAAAATTTTTATCTCCTGCCCATGCTAAATATGCTGGACAAAACCAAATCCTCAATCAAGCAATTTCCTTTGTGAAAGAAAATTGCTGGATACTTTTTGAAATTAACTAACAAGCTTTTATTTCTATAATTAGGAATAGTATAATGCAGCATTTTCAGTGGTTTTTACTATTGAACTTTGTTGCAAATTGTTAGCACGTGTATCCCGCCCACTTTTCCTTTCTATCTTGAGATATTTCTGTAGTTCTCAAGTGGCTAGGTCAGACTTGCTCGATATAAAAGCTTTCATAATAGAAGAAACTAGCTCTAGGAAATTAGCTCTTGTTAGGGTTCCGTACCCGAAAGGTAACCAACGCCATCCGTCCGCTCGTCCGTCCGTCTGTCTGTCTGTCAGCGGGCTGTAATCTCATATAGTTAGATAGTTGAAATTTTCAGAGAATGTGTATTCATGTTTAAGCGATAAGAAAAAAAATTAAAATTGAAATTAATTAAAAAAAACCGGCCAAGTGCGAGTCATACTCACTTTGTGAGGGTTCCGAAACTCTTGACCATTGCATTAATTAGGTATAGATGACCAGCTTAATTGCGCAGTGTTATTGCAGTTCCTATATAGACGCCTTCCGGTCCCATTATCCGGTCCTGGGTATTATCTAGGGCCTGCAGGGCTAGCATAGGCGGGAGAAGTTTTATCCCCGGGAAAAGGACAAAATGTTTATCCCCTCGCTTAGTTTTATCCACCCGTCGAACAGCGGTGGAAATAACACTCAGTGGATATACTTATAGAAATATACTTCGCCTTCTCCTCTGTCGCCATGCTTTAGCATAGGGAGAAGATAATTTTATCCCCTGTCAGTGAATAAAATCGGGGGATAAAATTTTTATCTCCTGCCAATGCAGAGAACTTGTCAAGACGAATCAAACGAGCCGAAAATCGATGTAAGCATACATCCATCCATCCATCCAACATACCTACTTTTGAATTTATAATATTAGTAAGATAAGGACATGAGCAAGTAGCGGTGCTGTGATGTCAGCAATTAGTTGCATCGTGAATGAAGGATAAACCAACGAACAACAACTTTCTAGTTTATAATATTAGTGAGGATTCTGTCGTAGAAGTCAGTCCCCTGTCGCTTCTGTCCTTCACAGATCACCTGTTCACATTTAACGATCAAATACAGAAATAATAATTTGAATGGAAAATGTCTTTATTTGGTCTGCATAGTATTATTTCAAGTGGTTTTTAATGTTGCATGCTGTATTTAAGCAGAGTTTGGTATTTTATTTGTAACACCTGTATATTACCCAAATTCGCAATAAAGAAATCGATTGATTACATATTATATTATGTTACTTAATTTCGCAAATATTATTTCAAGGTCTTTGTTATTTCCTGAATTTATTATTTTCAACGTATTTTTTTGTAAAAGAATAAGTGTGCTATAAAAAGCTAAATGAGGTGCGCCATTTGAAAATCTATTAGTTCCAGAGACATTCGTATCTGCTTAGTGCTTACAGCGCCAAAATGGCGTTAATCAAGTAGATTCAAAAAAGATATCACAACAGCAAGTCCAGATAAAATCGTAGAATTAAAATAGAGTAAGTAGAGTAAAATCCGTTAGAGAAGAAGGAGGAAAAGAGTAGAATAGAATAATTCAAATAAACAACACAATAGTTTATTCAAATAAACTTTTACAAAGTACCTACTTTCGAATCGTCAAATGAATCTACCACTGATGCGGAATGCCATTCCAACCGAGAACCAGCAAGAAACTTGGCGGTTGCTCTTTTAAAAATAATAGTACATTACTAATTATTAAAATACCGACAAAAATCGAAAAAAAAACATTACGAAGAAAACTAATTAGTTTTCTTATATATTTTGTATGGAAGTCTTTTTTGATGATATCTCGAGTACGGATTGACTGATTTCGATTAACTTTTTGTAGCATAGGTGAAGGCAAGAAGAGCCTTTTACCTCAGAAAAATAGTAACCTTACTCACGCGGACGAAGTCGCAGGAAAAAGCTAGTTTAAATTAAAACAAAATGTGAGACAGTACAAAATTATATTAATTTATTTATATACATTCCATTACAGATAGTTAAATAATAAAAACCACTTTTTGTGATTTAATCTACTAAAATACTTAGTCCAAAATAATACATGTACAGAGTAATTTAATTTAGGTTACAAGTGATGTTAAACAAATTTCGATAGTTATTTTGAGATACACACAATCGTTATATATATAAAGAAAACAGCACCAAATAGGTCATTCTCAAAACTTACTATTTACCAGACAGCCCTTGCCAACACTCTGAAGTTCGTTCGGAACCATCTTGAACTTTTGCAATGACGTATTTAATATTTTTGTGTACATCGTGCGTCGATTTCATTGGCCTTGCATCTTCGATTTAGTTCCTTTTTGGCTAAATGCCCACACCGTATTACATTTCTTAACTCTTTGCTACCTAATGCATCGCTGGCAAAGAACTACTTGCTGTTTAAAATTGTGAATTAAGACAGTGATGTATTTGGTACATGGGAAAGTCTTCGTTATTTATGTTACGTGAACGTGTGAGTTTCGCTGAAATGTTTTTGATTTGGATAGGGTTAGACGTACACTGAAATGCGAACTCGCGAAAATTTAAACTTGTAAATTTCAGCTTAAATTGTTCTGTATTATTGTAACCTCATTATTATCAAGTTGCGGGAGAATGACTTTAGAACTTAACTTATTTTAAAATTTTCTCAAATCAGCGGTGTATTCCCGCATAAGATTTTTGCTCAAATCATAAGCGAGTTTTACTTTATTTTTAAGTTGTCTCTGGTATGTTTTAGCTTTCTGTATTTTTTTTGTGTTTTTTATTCTATGACAAGATAGTCCTTGACTGCGATCTCACCTGATGGTAAGTGACGATACAGTCTAAGATAGTATTGGGTTAATTTGGAAGGGGTATGGCAGTGTAGATTCAATTCATACCCCTAATCGGTATCTACACGCCATCTTCCCGGAAAGCTGAATCGCTTGGCGGCACGTCTTTGACGGTAGGGTGGTAACTAGCCACGGCCAAAGCCTCCCATCAGACAAATGTATGTTATGTTTTAGCTGTAAAGGTGCGACTGAAGACTGAAAGTCGCAGATCCGAATCCCAGCCGTTTCACTATTGTCGTACCCACTCCTAGCACAAGCTTTCTGCTTATTTGTAGAGGATAGGAGAATATTAGTGTACTGCAGCTCGACTAATATTCTTTAATATAATATATATATATATATATATATATATATAAAATTCAAAGTCCTGACTGACTGACTGAGATATCAACGCACAGCCTAAACTACTGAAGTGAGAAACTTGAAATTTTTTACAGTTGGTTCCTTTTATGACGTAGGCGCACACTAAGAAAGGATTATTGGAAATTCCACCCCTAAGGGGTTTAAATAGGGGATGGAAGTTTATATGAAACTCCGTCATTTTTCAAGCTGTTTCCATCAAAGTTGGTATTTGAGCTTTCAGCTAAAAATAAAAAAGTACGTGTGTCACAGTTTTTGAAAATTCCACCCCAATACCTAATTCCACGCGGACGAAGTCGCGGGGGCAAAAGCTAGTATAATATAATATATTGTCAGAAATAAACGCGCGTTCGCACAGCGTCGTTTATCAGCGGCACTGTACGTCACGCTTACCGTGACTTTGAAAACGCTTCAGCAGCTTTCATTCAGTCGCCTTACACTTGTCAAAGAAACGGCCGCGTGACCGCCATGGCCGAAAAACTTGAATCGACGCCATTCGAGGATGCACTGGAAAAAACTGGTACCGTGTTTGTCAATTAATATATACCTATCCATTATAGTCTAGTCTTTAGTAGTTTAGTGTTATTATTAGTTATGTTGGTCGCGAACGTGTTGACAAAGGAACATCAAAATGTTATTGTTTGAATTCCCCTTTTTGTTTACTCGTAGTTTTGTGGTTTTAACTTTACTACAAAGTACAATCGTCCATTCAGTCCTAAAGTGTCCCAAACGCTAAATTTTAGAAATTCGGCAATTAAAATCAGAATAAGTATTTTTATTAAAGATAGAAAAAACTCATAAAACTATTCTGCCAAATAAATATAATCTTGAGCCATCAGTTTTTATAAAAAATTTGAAAACTACCTAATTAAGTCTTTAATAAAATTAACGGAATTAAAAGAACGCTCTCCTACACATTTTTTTTGAATTAGGCGTTTGGGATACTTCAGAATTGAATAGACGGTAGCTAGTATTTACATGTAGCAAACAAAAGTTTTTCTAGTATAGTATAGTAGTATTCGCTGCTAGTTTCTAAACCTCTTAATTATCTCGATGCGGTTTTACCTTTAATAAGCCTAAATAGCCCAACGATTAAGGTGCGGACTGAAAACTGAAAGGTTGCAGGTTCGAGCCTCACCCGTTGCACTATTGTCGTACCCACTCCTAGCACAAGCTGTCCGCTTATTTGGAGGGGAGAGGAGAATATAAGAGAATATAAGTCAAGTTCAGCTTGGCATTCTTAGTGCATAGCAGATCGATTATGGTTTGGTACGAATGATTAGGGGACACTACTCAATTATTATTATTGATACTTCAATAAGCAATAACATAAAATAACCGGTCAAATGCGAGTCGGACACGCGTACGAAGGGTTTCGTATCATGAAACGCTGAAAAAAAAACATATTTCTAGTAGGGGAGCCCCCTTTTTTAATTTTAGCAGACTTGTTCAATTGTTCACATCACAAATTGACATCATATCCTAATTAATAATTTTTCTTTTTAATTTTAAATTTTTATTAACTAATTTTTTAATTTTAATTTTTTACAACAATATTAATTTATGTATAAAATTTGCACGCCGGAATGGCAGAATATGTTTGGAAACGACATCACATTTAACATCTACAAAATTAACTAAAAGTTAAAGATAAGATAAAGATAAAGATATTTTTATTTGCTCGAATATGGGTACAATAATTTTTATTTTTATTATTTATTGTTATAGCGACAACAGAAATACACATTCTCTGAAAGTTTCAACTGTTTACGTATTACGGATCGTGAGATACAGTCCGCTGACAGACAGACGAACGGACGGACGGACGGACGGACGGACGGACGGACGGACAGCCGAGGCTTAGTAATAGGGTCCCATTGGTTACTCTCCGGGTGCGGAACCCTAAAAACTAACAATATTTTTGATTAACCGTTCAGATGAATTATTATTAAGGTGTGGAAATGACATTGAGTTGCCATAAATCGTTAACTATATATGTACCTACTTTTTTATAAACAGATCCAATATATATATTATTTGGTCTCATGGGAGACTTCGGTCATGGCTGGTTACCACCCTACCGTCGAAGCCAAGCGATTTAGTGTTTCAGTAAAATGGCGTGTAGAAGAAAGGTATAGCTTTTATGTACATAGCCACACGCCTCCCAAGTTAGCCCGCTTACAACACAAACTTTATGACTTAACCTGTATACGTAGATTAGCTTTTTATACCTACCTACATTTTACAACTTTTTCTTTGACACGTTTTAGTTTTAGTCTTTCTATGAAATTATTTTTAGCAATCTATTTTTAATTGTTCTGTGTTATTTTTGTCTTAATGGGCATGTGTTAGTAACAATAAACACTCGAAGATTGACATCAGGGCACGTTATTTAATTAATGTCGGTATTATATTATGATCCAACTTGATGGTAAGTGAACATGCCCCATCAGGTGAGATCGCAGTCAAGGACTATCTTGTCATCGAATAAAAAAACAACCAATAAAACCGTGAATAAATTGAAAACCGTTTCATTACTGAATCGAGGCTATAAATTCCGCAAATACGCGGAATTTGCGGAATCGTGAATAACTGTAATAATATTAAATTACAATACACTAGTTGATGCCCGCGACTTCGCCCCCCGCGGACGAAGTCGCGGACGATCCGCGTAGATTTAGTTTTTAAAATCCCGCGGGAACTCTTTAATTTTCCGGGATAAAAAGTAGCCTATATCAATTTTCAGGTCCCCAACTATACCAATGCAAAAAATCACGTCGATCCGTAGCTCTGTTGCAGCGTGATTGAAGGACAAACCAACAAACACTTTCGCTTTTATAATATTAGTAAGGATGAATTAAAATTACGATCCGTACGATCCTGTCCATGTTTAAAAAGCTCCCTTCAATAGGACAATGCAGAAAGCAGTTCATGATATGACAAGAATTTACCCAAACAAAGGAAACACCAGCCGTAAACGTTGTAAACAATAGGTAGCTGTTGGCTTGAACTGTAATACTGTAGTACCTAAGTACATAGTAGTAGTATTCGATACCAATTCGAAGTACTTTGTGGTATTAATTTAAAGCTAAACTGACGTATGATGAGAAATAAGCTTAAACACAAATAGCTGTTTGTATTTTAAGTCTCAATAGCCCAGCGGGAGGTGCGGACTGAAAACGAAAAGGTCGCAAGTTCGAGCCCTATCCCTTACACTATTGTCGTACCCACTCCTACAGCAGAAGCTTTTTGCTTATTTGGAGGGGATAGGAGGATATTAATCAACTTCAGCTTGGCTGATGTTCTTCTAAAAAAAATAATTACATATACTAAGTTTTCACTAGCCGAGGAGCTCTCCTGTCATTTTCATATGAAACTTGCTGGCGCTAACTTCAGCTTCACTATTCGAAAGTTAAGTTTGAAAGTGCTTAGGCCAGATCTGTGGAAGATTCATTGTCGATCGTCAAAGATCGTCTGTGAAAGGGTGTCATAAAATTGCAAGAACTACGTATATAATTTGTGGTAAAAACTCAAAAATTCACTCAAATACCAAAATAACTTTAACACAAGAGTGAATACGCATCTTCTAGGCAAGCGCGTACCATCTTAGGCTGCATCTTCATTTACCATCAGGTGAGATCGCAGTCAAGCGCTAGTCTATACAACGTGTAACAAAAGCGTGAAATAATACTGAAGGAGATGAATGTGCTCATGAAACTGAACAACTTTCCCCAAGGAACACAGGTCGAAATATGAAAAAAAAATTTTTACCTCCCATAGTAAATCAATCAGCTGATCGTCAATTTTGTATGGGAGGTCTACATTTTTTTCACATTTCGACCTATGTTCCTTGGGGAAAGTTGCTCAGTTTCATAAGCACATTCACCTCCTTCAGGGTTATTTCACACTTTTGTTACACGTTGTATATTTAAAAAAAAAACACAATGATCGCACAGGAGACGGTCTGTACAATGTGCTGCTGGTCCTCACCACGGGCCTGATCCTGCTGGCCATTGGCGTGGATCTGTTCGGGTTCGGCCTGGTGGTGGCAGCAGCCTGCGACCTCAACATCACGGTGCCTCAGAGGGGGATACTTACCTCGCTACCTTATATTGGTGAGTTTTTGCTTTTGAATAATATAAACGTACAAATTCCTTCTACAAAACCGACTTCAAACGCCACTACAAGGTATATCAATTGTGCCAATAAAATTTGAAGAGTTCCCTCGATTTCTCCAGGATCCCATCATCAGATTCTGACCTAATGACAATGGGACTACCTGGGAACTACCTTTCAAACAAAAATAGAATTTTCCAAATCGGTCCAGGCGTCGGCGATGAATGAAACTTGACAACTGAATTCTTATTTGAACACATAATTACAAGTATAACCTTCCAATCAAACAAATCAAAATCTAATTAAAAGAGCGATTCATCGTGGTCGTCTGGTTCTCAAGAGATTCTTTATAATATGATGGCTCCCTCGCTTCCATCTACGCGACGCTCAGCTAGAGGGCCTGACAGTGCCACTCTTCCTTAATGACATATTCCTTAATCACAAAGTTGCTTGGAACCAATCTGCTTTGCTTCAGCTGTCCACAAGATAGATAAGCTACATGTTGTAACATTTTTTGTTTTGAAAAGAGCAACTGCTGAGTTTCTTGCCAGCTCTTCTCAACAGAATCAACATTCCGAATCAGTGGCAGATTGTCGACTTGTCATAAGAGCCACAAGTTGGCCTACATGAAATAAATACTTTTGAGTTTGAGTTTGATATAGATGCGCCGTCATATTTATTGGAACTACATCACCTCATTTCCAGGTATCCTCCTGGTGTCCTACATCTGGGGCTACATCTCTGACACGCGCGGCAGAAGATTCTCCCTGGTGGTTTCCATGCAAGCCGCCTTCGTGCTGTCGTGCCTGTCAAGTATTGCCACCAACTGGTTGCTGCTCGGCCTCATCAAGTTCTTCTCTGTTTGCTTGTATGTTGTTCTTTGTATGAATTTTTTCTTATTTGTTATCCCCAACGGAACTAGATGGATGTTATAAAGATTCTTTGTCTGTCTGCCTGTCTGTGTCTGCCTGTCTGTGTAGATAGACCAACTTTTTACACTTGTAACTTATCTGATCCACCCCAGCTTTATGCTACTGTTAGATTTTCCATAGTTTTAGTTCCCCGTAATACCTTCCAAAAAAGCTCATAACATTGGATGTAGACTATCTTCTAACATAAACCTCTCAAAAACCTTCTAAGAAAGTCCCTTTGCCCATTTTGTCTATTAATCTCAAAAACTACTGTAGAGATCTTATTTTATTTATTTTATTTTTTATGTACATATAAAAATTTACAAGACAACATATATTAGAAGAAGTAGACATAGGTGAAGCTTATCTCTAAAAAAAAGAAATTTCTTCCAGCTTCCCTTGAAAGTGAGTAAGGTGAAATTATAAAGTGGTAGGTATAGGTCAAAAATGTACATCACTACATATACTATAATACCTACTATATAATATAAATAAGTAATAAACTACATAAACACGAAGATACATAAATACATAAATGGATACATAAATACATATAATAAATAAATAATATAATACATACCTACATAAATATACATAACTAAGTAACACATAACGAGAGATAATGCTGCTTCACTCTAAATTCATTTTTACTAAACATTTATATCCTAATTCCACGAAAAGATTTAGTTCGGTTTTTACCAAAAAAAAAAAAAATATCCTAATTCTACGAAATTTATATATATAAAATTCAAAGTCCCGACTGACTGACTGACTGACTGAGATATCAACGCACAGCCTAAACTACTGAAGTTAGAAACTTGAAATTTTTACAGTTGGTTCCTTTTATGACGTAGGCGCACACTAAGAAAGGATTATTGGAAATTCCACCCCTAAGGGGTTTAAATAGGGGATGGAAGTTTATTTGAAACTCCGTCATTTTTCAAGCTGTTTCCATCAAAGTTGGTATTTGAGCTTTCAGTTAAAAATAAAGAAGTACGTGTGTCACAGTTTTTGAAAATTCTACCCCAAAATCTAATTCCACGCGGACGAAGTCGCGGGGGCAAAAGCTAGTTTGGGTATAAAGATGTTAGTCCGCTTCCATCTTAGACTTTATCATCAGTCATCACTTTTGGTCATTACTTATACCTGATGAGATCGCATCAAGTTGACATCGAATAAAGACTGAAAGTTCTAAATTAATCTTGGAAAAATACCGCCAACAAGCTGGCCTTAGGTATTCTATGTCTGAAGTAGAAGTTTTATTTTTTATTCTGTTGTCTAGAGCTTGGCTTGATCTTGGACGGACCCGTTAATTGATGAGTATCATTACACTGTTCAAATTAATTATTTTGTTGTGGTTCAACAGATGTGGGTCAAATTAATAAATTCCCGCATTAATTGACCAGTATTTCTCCATTGTTCGAATGTCATGATCATATTAACTACACGCTTATGTAAAAATAGGTTTTCATTACATTAATTTATTAGTGCATACTTATGTAGTATTTTTTTATGATTGGCATCATTGCATTTATTTGTCACTGAACTATACTCTTTCATATAGCTAGCTTTCGTGGAGATTTTGGTATGTGATTATTAAAAGGGGGCTCTTGTAATTTGTACCGTACAGGATTTTTCTGATTTGGGACTTATAGTAACGCTTGCTTTTACCCAACATGCCAAAAATTTCAAAAAAAGTCTGGCAAAGAGATTTATATGGAAATCTCGTCAAGGAGCTTTACTGGGAATAGTGCCAGACGCGACTGAATGATTCAGGTCAGCCGTTTTTGTTTATTTTTATTTATGCAAAAACCTAGAGACACTGTCGCTAGGTTTTCTTTTTTGTGCTCTTATGTCATATCTGTATTTTTTTTAATTCCTGTAATTTAAGATATATTGCGTTTTTAATTAAACATAAGCTTATTCTAATTGATAATAAAACATTTTATAAAAAAATTGTATAAAAGGATTTTATTATCAAAACAATGCTAAAAATAAGAGAAAATTCCCACATTTCATATCAAACAACAAACAAAACAATAAAAGTTTATCATAACATTTTGATAATAATGGTAATTTGGTTCATTGTAATTAGGATTTGCTTATCGTAAATTAATTCAAAAATGAAAAACATAACAATGATTTTAAAAGCTATACATATGAAACAAAAACTACACTGGCTAACCTTAGAAGTAATCATTTATAGACGCTCTACATTTAAAAATGGACAGTAACAAATCTTATGCAATCAATAATTTTGAATTTTTATATCTAATCTTTTACAGATCTACAAATTGACGTTGCTTATATGAATTCAAAAAAAGCATTTGCTTTAGTTCTACTTCCATGATTTGATAAAGTTTAAGCCGAATTGATCTCAAATTCAGATCTGATCATTTTTCAAAAAATTCAAAAGTGACATAAGTAATTTCAAACCCAAATCGTCAATATTTGCAGCAAATTAAACAAAAAAATAAAAATTCTTTTCAACGGTTCACCAGTTTTTTTAAAAGAGCAACTGCCGAGTTTCTTGCTGGTTATTCTCGGTTGGAATGACATTCCGAACCAGTAGTAGATTCATTTGACGATTCGAAAGTACTTTGTAAAAGTTTATTTGAATAAAAATTCATTCTATTCTATTCTAATAGGTATCCCAAGTCTGCATTCTAATAGGTCCCTTCCGTTTGAGCGCTTGATCTCTCACACAGACTGGAGTTATAATTTCCCACCTCTCTCCTGTTTAAAACTTAGGGTAAAATATGCCAAAGATGCCTCACTGCGATACCTCGCGATCGCGATTTAGCTCGCTATTTCGATGTCACCTCCATGTAAAACAAATGTATGCAAACAGACGAGCACGAACATGTTGAAGATACCTCGCTGTACCGTGATGTATCGTAGTGAGGTATCCTTCGATATGTTCGTGCTTATCTGTTTGCATACATTTGTTTTACATGGAGGTGACATCGAGGTAGCGAGCTAAACCGCAAGGCATTTTCAGCATGTTTTTACCCTTACTCTCAGGGTCAGGGCACGGCAGTAACTTGTCCGGTCATTACAGTTCCTGCGCAGCCAACTCCGTCACGTACACGCTGCTGGGAGAGTCCTGCGTGCAGCGAGTGCGGAGCAAGTACATGCTGCTCATTACCTGCTTGCTCATACTGTCGCCGGGCATAGCAGCTCGTGAGTAAGCAACTATTATGCAACTTGTGCTATTACTTACCTTACTCTATATGTATCTATATTCTCCCGACCGAATCCGGTTATGGCGGGCAATCTCCACAGAGATAAGCCATCTGCGCGCGAGAACAACACAACACTTGCGTTAGTGCACAAGTGTGTGCACAAACACAAGTGCCCTCTCTATTCCCTCATTCTCATAGTCCGATGGGACGGAGAATCCTACACGAACGGAGAGAGATCAGGCGCAGGACCGACGGCTTTACGTACTACTCTCCGAGGAACGGGGATGACTAACCGACCACATCCTAACTCTGGGCTAGCACAGAGCACTGGGAATGTCTTATCAAAAAAACCCAGTGCATTTTTGGTCCGACCCAGGAATCGAACCCGGGATCTTGTCATCCGCAATCGAGCTTGCTAACTACGAGACCAACGAGGTAGTTACTCTAGTAACACTAAACTAACTAGCTTTTAAAAATCCCGCGGGAATCCACTGTTTTGCCGGGATAAAAGGTTACTTTCCTGTGTTACTTTCCAAGTCCTCTTTACTATACCCATGGAAAAAGTCACGTCACTCCGTTGCTGTCATATCTCTCAAGGATAGGGATATTTATTGAAATTCCCCCTTTAATCACCTACAGCTGACACACCCCAATATCTGATAATGGCTGGAGAAGCCGATGGCAGATGGATATATAAAAGAAAAAAAAAAACTCCGTTGCTGTGTGATTGGAGGACAAACCAATTAATAAAAACACTTTCGTATTTATAATATTATTAGTTAATAAATAAATTCTACTGTTAACACGTTTCATGATGCCCCATTGAGCTATAAAAGTTTTTGAAAATTCAAGCAAAATATAATAGAAAAGCTTTTCATTCAAATTAACTTTTAAAAAGTGCTTTTGAACTTAAAAGATGTTTTTGCTTATTGTCACTTTTCAGTTGTCACATACCCTACGCTCCTACTGGATTTCAAATTGGAAATCCCCTTGCTGGGAATACACTTCACCCCCTGGCGACTGCTCATCGTGGTGCTGGCTATACCCTCGGGGATCGGAGGCGTTGCCATCAGCTTCTTCCACGAGTCACCTAAGTTCTTGGCGAACTGTGGCAAAAATGACGAGGCTCTGGAGGTGCTGAAGTCAATGCATGCGATTAACAATCGAGGAACTAAGGAGGAATTCGGGGTTGGTAACTATTTTTAACACGGCTTTTTTTAGCATGTATCCTTTATTACAGTGATGATAGCCTAGTGGAAGACTTCGGTCTCCTTTTCAGGGGTTCGAGGTTCGAATCCCAAGTTAAATTCCCAAGTTAAAAACTCAAAGGAGTTTTGTGCATTAGAGTTTTCTATAATGATCTCAAAGGTGTGTAATATGCCAGCCCATACTTAGCCAGTGTGATAGACTTAAAAAGGCAAGCCCTTACTTAAACAAATGGCATATTGATGGTCTGTAGGTGTTTCACAATTCTCAAAATACTAGGCTCCTTCCTGTGCTGTTGGACTTTCTTTAGTGAAATCTTTTTGATCTTATTCATATCTGGCTGCAGTTCATGAAAGTGCCTGCTTAGGTATCCTCCATGCTGCAGTCCACAGAATTAAGTGACAACAACTATCATAACATAGCCATCACTTAATTTGCATGGCAATACTTTCGAATATTGTAAATGCGAAAGTGTGTTTGTTGGTTTTACTGATTTGTCTGGAGCAACTGACCGACGTCAATTTTTGCATTGGAAGATACAGTTGACGAATTGAAGAAAGACATAAACTTTTATCCTGAAAAATCAAAGGGCTCCCACAGGAATTTTGAAAACCTAACTACACGCTGACGAAGTCTGCAAAAGCTAGTATATTAATATCACTGTTTTACATAAGAATACTTCTGTTCACTTCCCAGGTAACCTCATTGTATTTAGAAGACGCAGTGGTAAAGAAGCCAACTTCCTTCACACGGGCGTTATACGAGCAAGGGGCGCCACTCTTCAGACCCCCCATGCTGTGGAGAACTCTGCAGCTCTACTTCATTATCTCCATCGTGTATTTCACGTGAGACAGGTTTTTTTTATTTATCGGAACTCTCTACAAGAAGAAAGGGTGCCACCAACGGGAATGGGTCTGCTTTGTCTGCCCGTTTTGACATGCATTGGATTGTGTATACCTACGTATGCATTTTTGAAGCTTCATTGTGGAAGCAATGTTTGTGTATACATAGCATAGTTTTGTTACCTATTGTAAAAAAAAATATTTTTTTGAAAAGAGCAACTGTTGAGTTTCTTACCGGCTCTGCTCAGCAGAATCTGCATTCCGAACCGGTGGTAGATTGATGATGTGTCATAAGAGCTACAAGTTGGCCTACATGAAATAAATTTGATTTTGAATTTGAAGATACAGTACATGGCGGTTAATTTTATGCATCAAGCTTTATTCCGACTTCGTAAAGTATCTTCTATTCCATAAGACAAAGAGTAACAGAGATTATATTCTAAGCAGCCAAGGTCAAGATGTGTAATATAAATGTCATTAAAATTTCATTTTTGTCATCATAAATGAAGCTGGTGATCTACCTGACACAGTGGTACCCGTTGTTTTATTAGCAAGAAGTCCAGGGTTCAATTCCTGGCATGAATAATTTGGGAATTCATAATAAACGAGCTTTTACCCGAGGCAGAAAACCGATTTTAGAAAATAATTAGGGGCATGGGTTTTATTAAACTGCCATACCCCTTTCAAGTAGTTTCCGTCTTAGGCTTTATAGACAGCTTTCTCACTTTGCTCAGACATATTTAAAATTTTGTCTCCTTTTAACTCTGTCTTATCTCATCTATTCTTTAGCCTAAGTCTTCATTTTCTTCTGTCTTCATTGTATTGGTGAAAAAAAGACGTATTGTGGATATTCTAAAATTCAGCTCTAGATTGGAGTCAGGCAGCAATTTCACGCCCAAAAAATTGATTTAAAGTATAATTCATTTTTTATTGTTCGATTACAGGAACAACAGTCTCCTAGTGTGGCTTCCGTACATCATGAACTTAGTAAGAGTGGCTCTAACCCAGAACACTGGCTCCGCTGGCGATATTTGCACATTGATTAATACTAGAGCAAACACTACCACTTTGGTAAGACCATAGTAATTTTCTTTTTGGAGTTTTCTCCTTAAGAAACGATTTTCATATTTTACAGCCCGCGGTACACAAATTAGATGAGGATTGGGGAATTAAACAAACAGTGGTTCTTATTTTGTAATTGGCAGATTATAGAAGTTTTAATTTGCGTTGTATATTTCATATTATTCCTTGTATTTTAAATTAATTTGTGCCTTTAATTAAGTTTATATCTCAGTTTTATCATTATTATTCTTCTTTCAGACTCCAGAAATCTGCCTCGGCTACATCGAGAACAACGTAATCATCACCCTCGTAACTGCTCAGTGCATTTACTCTATCCTCAACTTCGTTATCTCATATCTCATGAGATGGAGAAGAATGGTCTTAGTATCCATCCTTTTCATAGCCACGATAAGCGGCATTTTACTTGGTCTGATGCCTGAGCCGATATCCAGTGTATTTCTGCTTATGGCCTTCACTTGTACGAATCTAGGCATGGGAATATTAGCTTCTTATTTTGTGGATCTATATCCTACTTCCTGTAGGTGAGTCAAAATAAAATGTCTTTGTTGCGTACATTTCACACATTTTATTACCTTTCAACTCATTGGAGAGATATAACAGAAATTTGCTTCAAGGAATTTGCAATTTTTCTGACACCAATTTAACCAATTCCAGTGGAAAGCTATCATTGCTTTTGGTCTGTACTTATAACATGTATAGGATACTTGCCAATTTGGTCATCATGTCATCATGTGTAAGGAGACATCTTATTCATTTCATTATCTTCATCTTCTTCTTTTTCTTCAACATGCCTCATGTCTTATATCGCCTATATTTAGTGACTTCCTCCAACCCTTCTTATGTTCTCGGGACCTAAGAAACCCAACGATCAAATCGATTCTTCGATTCTTATCTCTACGATCATTTAAAGAAACATATTATAACCCATTCATATTTTAGATTGATTAATCTATTTTAGATTGATTTTTTTTATCTTTTAATGTACATTTTTACAGAGGCATGGTCGCCTGTCTCAGCATAATGGTAGCCAGGACAAGCACGTTTGTCGGCATCAACGTAGTCGGCAATCTCATCTTCTACCACTGCCACCCAACATTCTACGTGTGGTCTATCGTTGTTTTCAGTTAGTATAACATTATTATTGTTTTATTCTTCCTGTAGGGTACTATCACACGTAATTCTTTTATATGCCTAGTTAGGAAGCTAGTCCTTCGTCATCGAAATCCTTTCTGTTATTGATCTTTGTTCATCTATTTTACCCAACTACGGCAAAGCCAAAAGGAAGGAAGGGAAATTTTAGCAGTCTATTTATATCCTACTACTAGATAGATGGATGGACGTTCGTTACTCCTTCACACCACAACGAATTGCCTGAAATTTGGAATGGAGATAGTTCATACCCAGGATTAACACATGGGCCAGCAAATCAGAAAATAAAAGAGTTCCTGCGGGGATAAAAAAACTTTAAGTGCGGGCATCATCTAGTATATCGAATTATATTTTATTAGCGAATTATATTTTAATAATTCTGTTCGTTTATCTACTCCTATTTTTAGGTAGCGTCGTTGCAGCTTGGTTCCTGCCACCGGATAAGCCGGTACCGCGTTAACATACAGGTATTAGTTAAAGGACTTACGTTATTAATAATAATCTGTGATTTTAGTATTATTAAGACACTAGTTATATTATAATGTAACAGAATGAATTTTATGTCCATGGAATTATTATTATGTACAATATGTATAGAATTTATGTTTAAGGGATTAAAAAATTTACATCGTAAAGTTTTTTTTATTGCTAGATCTTTAAGAAATGTTTCAATAGAGCAATAGTATGTCGTCGATTCAATTCGCATTCGTAACACAAGTTTTAAGCTTATTTTGAAGGAAAGAGGAAGATTATTTACAAAATGGCTAATATTATTTAAAAAAAGCAATATTGTATTTCACATTTAAATTTTATTTAAATACTTGTATAAATACGTTTAAAATATACCCTAGTCTGAGAATAAAAACTAAGATAATATCTGTTCCTATTAGTAAATACATTAAGAGATCTTTACTAGAATACTTATTGAATAACGTCTGTTTTCTAAATTCAATCAATCTGCAATCTGTATCCAAGATACCTATTAACGCTACAGACAATAAAATTGATGTATGTACTTTTTTCTAACGAAAGAAAATAATAAATATTTTATTGATAGATTGAATAAAGAAAATGGGCGTAATAAAATATCTAAGTTTATTAACATATTATGTACAATTCACGTTCTTGATAACATCTAGCCAAAATGGCACTATTTATAAGGCATCATCAACCTCCAGGAAAGTGTATTTTAGGGACGGAATTAAAATGATGGTTCGTCACATTAAAAATGTCGTCATCTCAAAAGTATAAAGAAGATCACAAATATTACCTTTCATTTTTAGTTCGGCTGACATTTTTAATCGGCTTCATTTTCTAAGGCACTGAAGAAAAAGGCTAGCTAAAATAGTTGTTTAACTATAATACAAACTATGCAAATGAAAATTCTCAATATTGTAGATACTAGATATTGTTATTTTACTAGTAATCCTAAAACAAGGCAAGGCACAGAAAAGATCTGCATCCCTACGTAGTTGAAATCCCGAGGACGCGCACTAAGCACTTTGTTTCCTCGTTCCTGATACGCACCGCTAAAATTTGGAATACACTTCCGGCTTCCGTTTTTCCATACAACTGCAATTTGGGTACCTTGAATTAAGAGTGAATAGGCATTTTCTAGGCAAGCGCGTTCCATCTTAGGCTACATCTACACTTACCATCAGGTGTAATCGCAGCCAAGCGCTAGTCTATATATTAAAAAAAAAGATCTGTCGAACAGAGATTTGTATAAAAACTATATTTTAACCTCGAAAGCGCCTTGTAAAAGTTTATTTGAATACCAAACTATTCTTTTATGTCCTAAGCAATAAGTTTCGATATGACACTACTTACAAATATAGTGATATGTTATTCTAATTTTGTATATCTTATAATGTTAAAGGGAGTATAAGTTTTTTATATAGATGTAACAACATAATAATAATTCATTTCTATTATGTAAAACTATTTGTCATACATTTATTACTTATTAGTGTCCATTTCACCAACGTAGAGAGACGCTAAACCGAGGAATAAATCTGCCAGAATATCTTTACGCTCGGATAAGACTTATACTACGTTGGTGAAATCGACCCTAAGAATATTATTTTCCGCGCTCATAAAATATAATTGTCTGCACTCTATCTATACAGAATCTATTCCAACTTGTTACGAGAAACATCATTAGGCACTTTTTCATCTAATTTGTTTAATTTATAAATATTTACATATAGGTGGAGATGTATCTATCTAAGCTAACATTCTTCTCAGCATTGTCTGCTTCAGTCTTGTTGTCTTCTACGATCTTGACTTCTTCTAGTTTAATCATCATGATGGCACCGATTGATACTGGAAAAAATAGGGGCATTTATTTATTTCATACATCGTTGGCGACAAATTAAATTATTCTTTTTCTTCTTTGTCCACTGCTAGATTTAGATCTTCTTTAAGTCTTGCTTCCAATGATTCTTCTGATGTCGGTCCATCAACTAATTGGGAGTCTGCCAATATTGCGCTTTTTGGTGCAAAATCACCACTTTAGCACCTTAGGACGACCCAACGACAATCGACTCTTCTTCTACTTGACCCGCCTATTGCCATTTCAGCTTCACGACATAATGACATTAACTCTAGTTCGTGCTTCGGAACTTCTTCCTGATTACTGATTTGATCTGATACTGATCCTCTTAATTATTTGATCCCGCTAGATAAGTAATATAGGCCTAACCTAAAACCTTTATAATTGCAAGTTTTCTGTTTTCTTGCAGCCTAAATACAGACCATCGATATAAATCTTAAAAATCAGGAACATTCTTGTAATAAGGCAGGAATAGGTTACTTACGAGCTAACAAAGCAGCGACGGATATGAAAGGCGCAGGGCAGGAGTAGTCCAGAAGGACGCCGACAGCCAAGTTGGAGGCCACGCCTCCAGCCCTGCCCCACCAAGCTCCCCAGCACACTCCGAGGCCTCTGACAAATTAATATCAATGATATGACTTTCATTTTTGACCTCAGGTCCATAGAATACGTATTACTAACATTTTATACACATTAAAAAATTGTGGAACCAACTCCTTTCGACGGGTTTCTTATTAGATTTCATCGTATGTCTATCAACAAATTCCTGAAAAGCCGGCAACGCAGTAGTGTTGCTTCTAGTGTTCCAAATGTTTATGGGTGGTAATCACTTAACGTCATATGATCCGGGTGCTCATTTGCTAGCTTTTTATGATAATAAATTACATCTTTGTGTTCTTATAATCAACCTTAAAATTTCGTAAGACCGCCAGCCCACTCGAGATGCCCTGCCGGTGTGTCCTCCAGAGACCTGCTCCTCCTGCTTCTATTTCTGAGAGGGGTGATTTGGAAAAAATCGCCAAGCGACGAACAAATCATTCCTGGGCAATACCGCGAAGAAACCGACTAGAGATATGTATTAAATTTAACGGTCTTTTGCATTAAAAGTTTAGACTAACATCAGATACTCCAGAGAGATTTCAGAGGAACTAGTCATCGATTGAAAACTACTCACCCCAACTTAGCCGGTAAGGAATGCAACAGCAGTCTTATAAGCAGGACGTTTCCATTCAGAGATGCTGCGTTTAGTGCTGCGGCTGCCGCAACCGCAAGATGCGTGGATGCCGCGCAAGCGCAAACGCACGCGGCCAGACAGACGCACGCCAGTGCACAAGCGAGCGCACAGAGCGCGGCCGCGCGACGCACTCCGTATGCACCTCTGGCTGATACCAGGGCGCATGCTGCGTTGCCTATTACGCAACATGCACCCACTATGAGGCCTGACGTGAAAATCTGAAATAGCAAAATATCTACTTTTCATACTTACTTTTCTAGTACTAGTAGCTTATTAGAAAAGCTTTTCATTATTATAAACTTTCACAAAGAGATTTTGAATCGTCGAGTGAATCTACTATTGGTTCGGAATGCTGTTCCAACCGAGAAGAAACAGCAAGCGATTGGCCGGTCGCTAATAAAAAATAGCAATATTTCGTAGTGTACAATAATAATAATTAGTAATTACAATTATTGCCGTCTGCCGTACCTATACTTTTTTCTAGCAAGAAGAAGTTCTTACCGAATCATCAATACTTTGATCACATTTTTCTTCCCTGCGTGAACCGAATACTGGTGATGTGTTGTATCTATTGACTTCACTCCGAGAATGCACGTTGTAGGCTTTAGAGATGTCTTTCCATTCGACGTTGCTTGCGTTGAACAGCTGAGCTGGTTCAGGTAGAGTTGTGTTGGCTGAACAGTCTTTCACTTGCATTCGGAGGAGAAGTTCTGGTATCCAGAGATTGAGGCCGAACCCACTGAAAATAAGTGCAACAATCATTGTTATAAATTATTTACAAATGATGATGGGATATAGGATTTTAGCGATTTTATCTTGATTAACTCATTCCTTAATTTGAACATTTTAAAAAGATTATTAGCAATTATGGAAGTGCGATTTTTGTTGATTTTTGTTATCACAAGCACAAACTCTGTCAATATTTTCAACTTGGCAACTCTCCAAGTTATCCTAAGAACACATAAAGAATTGTATTACGATCATAGTATAAAAAAAAGTCTGAGCAAATATGTCTGATAAAACCCTCTCATATATTACTTAAAGAATTAACAATATTCTGCTTATTTATCCCCTAAATAATAACAAATGTAAAAGCGTTGTTATAAACGACTAAAGTCCCTGACTTATAACCAGTATTCGCTCATATTGCCCAATAACTTTTTGTTTAACAGTTAAGTCCATTATTGACTTATACCTCATCACCTGGCGTCAAAAAATAGTAAATTAGACTTACGCAGCCATATTAGCGAAGAACACGAACAGTATCAAGCTGGACTTCATGGCATACGTCTTCGAGATGAACATTTTGAGATCCTTCAACACTCCCATAAACAACGCTTTGGTACGACTCTGCTCGCCGCTTACCGTCTTTGTTATGAATATATTGTCCTGTATAAGTTTCTTGATCTGAAATGAATGGTAACCAAATTAATCTGCCCTCTATATTGAAAATAGTTTGTCTGTAAAAATCAAATCACCATTAACCTAAATGGCTTTCCATACGAGCACATAAAATCCAAGTAAGAGCTTTTGCTATTTTTTTTATTTTCAAATAATCTTTAAAGGACCACTCCTCTATAAAATTGACGTCCATTTCAGTTTCTCCCATTTGAATTTTAATCTGAATTGTGCAGCATGAAAGGAATTACTCAAAGTTAAGTGAGGAAGTACTCAAAGTTGTTAGAACAAACATTTTGGCAATGAAAAAAGAGTTTCTCACAAAATATTGACCAATCGTACAAAATTGTCCTCGAGAAAGACAACAAAGGCGGTTTTCTTGGGTAAACATTAAACGTAACACGATATTTGCCCTAGAAGGTAGATGGTTCTCTGAAAGAAATCTCTTTAATATGATCCCATTCACCTTCACGTCCGCCTACTAATGGAAAAATACCATAACATTGCCACAATATTTTTTTTATAGAAATCAAATCCATAACCAACCTTAAATTCTGTTGTAGAGCCTCTATTGCACCGATTGATGTAATTTATAATCTTCAACGCCTTATCACTTCGGTTGGTGTCTAAGAGTAATCTGGGGCTCTCAGGGAGAAAAAGCACCCAAATTCCGGAGACAAACCCTGGTATACTGCCCAGAGCCAGATACAATCTCCAGGAGTATATGGGCAGGAGTGTTGAATATCCGGATAGCTTAAACGGTATAACTAGCCACGCAATTGCTGAAAAAAATAAGTGATGGTTAGGAGGAGCCTACCCTTCTTCTTACTATCTTCTTCTTATAGTTGTTGTTTGGATACTGCTGCACCGAATGCTTTTTAGAGACTGGCGCAAGATCTTAAGCCAAAATTTTCATCCACGGCCATGTGGCTTTCTGTCAGCTATTGTTCCCTGAATCATAAGTTCTACTAGATTCTTAAAAGAAAAAGAGTTAAGGGTTCTAGGAAAATAAATGTAAGAAACCCGTATCATATTCCAGCAGCTAGCAATGATAACAAAATATTGTCAACCAGAAAAGTCCTTAGATATACCTACAACAACAAAGAGTAAGCATTTAGCGATGGAACGGATAGTTTCAATGAAAATGAAAGTGATTGGATCTGGAACAAGAATCATAGAATAAATGTAGACAGTTCCAAAACACTTACTCTAATTGGTATTAATGCCCAAACTTATTTGTAAACCGTAAGTAATATTAGAGGAGTCAAATTGCTTAACTGATAGCAAGATTAGTAGATTAAGGTTTCCAATAAGTCTCCCGGAATCTCCTCCAGAAAGCTGCTGCTTTCTGTGGTTCTAGATTTTATGTCGTCTTTATGTCCAATTTTGCCAACAGCTCACTTCTCAGTACAGTGTTACCATCCCTACACCTTAGGATCCAACGTCTATCATTTTCTTTAACTGGACTACTATCGATCATGGTTACTTCCATAGATCTCTTCATCTCTGATTTGATTCACGTAATGAAACTTTGAGTATAGCTATATAACTGCTTCGCTCGCTGAGTGACTCAGAGGTTTCAAGAACCTCAGGTTTTAAGAATAAAGTCTGCTGTTGATTTTTCGCGATCTATTTAATAATCATTACCTGGTAGAATAAGCCACGCTGCTACGAAGCTTCCTCCAGTAATGTCGAGATAAAATTGCCGTCTCTTGACACCAACCAGATCTGAGAGATATGTGAACACCAACGTCGACGGAGCACCTGAAAAATGATTTCATTTTCATAAAACTTTTATTTCCGGTCGACTGAATTTCAACAAAAAACACTCGTCATTTCAGACTTCGTAAACTGCAAAGTTGAGAGTAAAGACAAATATGCATGCATCAAACAAAACCCTGGTCTGATAGGAGACTTTGGCTGCGACAGGTTACCAGTGTTTCCCCGAAATTATTAGCGTTTCTCATAATTTCTGACTAGACTTTTGATGGAAATACTTGAATGCCGTTTTATTCTGCGAGCTAAGCGGGGTCCGTACGGAGTACGCTTCGGTCGCGGTGGAAACCTCGCTTTAGGACTGTACTGTATTAACTTCTTTATTCATAGATCTTATCGGCATAAAACTACCCATACCAATAAGGAATCCATTGATAGATCTGGCAGCCAGCAGCAGCCGATAATCGGTGACCGTGCTCTGGGCGAGGAGGATCGCGGAGTCCAGCAGCAGTGTCATGCTGAGGATGTTCTTTCTTCCGAAGACGTCACCAACGATGCCCCAGAAGAAGGCACTGGCTACACCACCTGTGTAAGATGATGATAATGATAAAACATGTTTTTGTTAAGCAGGATGATGAACGTACTAGATGATGTCCGCGACTTCGTCTGCGTGAGTTAAAGTTTTTAAGCTATTGCATAGCTTCTATCGCGGGTCTTGAGCGTGGAGGCCGGATCCAGAAATTCCGTAACGAAAATAACCTGACTCGGGACTCCTCTCACCGTCAGATGGCGTTGATAAAAAATGCTATGCAATAGCTTTAGCTTTACGGCGGCAGTCCCCGAGTGCCACACGTCTTTTTTTAATATTTTAATTTCAGCCAAATTGATTCATTCGTTGTGGCGTGAAGGAGTGACAAGCCTTCACACACACACATATACAAATTTTCGCCTTTATAATATTATTAGAGTGATCTTATCGAAAGCTCAAGCGGCATTTGTCGTATGGTAGGGTAGACTGGGTACGGTTGTAACGGGGTACGGTTGAAACAACTCAAATATTTCCGAAACTATAAACAACACAGGAAGGGGTACAAGGAGAGAAACACGCGGATTTCAAGTGCCAACATGATTCAAAGTGTTGCGTCGCACACTGCGCACTTATAACGTTTAGACGAAGGCCTATTGTGTTTTGGCAACCAAAAGTAAGTATTTTTGATGAATTTCTTCACGATATAGCGTGACCACTAGTATAATTTTCATATTTGAGTATTAATATATGCAATTGTTGTATTTTAGAGATTATAATGAGCTGGTTCGTTTTTATATACGTTATTAGGCCTCATGCCTGTGTCCGTTTTATTGCCAAAATAGGTGGTGGGTACGGTTGTAACGATTTTCATGGGTACGGTTGTAACATTAGTTTTACTATATTTTTGCATTGCAGATGCCTAGAAAACCCGTAAGAAAGACTTCGAGAGGTGAAAGCGATGTTGTACAAGAACATCTATGATGAAATAAAACTTGAGGGCATCTTTGAGGCAAGCTGTAAAAAATAAAGTTCTACGAAAAATAAATTTAATTGTTGATTTCATTTTAAACTTAGATTTTATTGATTATTTAGTTTTGTTTTATTTAATAATTAGACATTAAGTTCGTTTGGTTTAGTACCGAAGTAGTTGTAGCGGAAATATTATCTATTTTTGTTAATTTATTTTTACTCTAAAAAATTACCTAAATAACTGTTAAAAATGTGCTTAAGATATAGTGATACTAGTTATAGTACATTTAAGCGTTTTTAAATAATAAAGCCGGTGTAAATACTTCAGCTCTGTATTATTTCTGCTTGTTACAACTGTCCCCCATCACTGTTTCAACCGCCCCTGGTATGGGGTCGATTGTAACAATCGCATGCACTCAATAAAATTATTCATATCTGCTAAATTATTTCACCTGTGCATGTGTTTTTGATATTAATTTAAAGAAAAATAACCAATCTTTCATATCAAGTGCTATAACAGTTGTTTATAGCAATATTGGCAATGCTGTGGGTGTTCAAAGGGAAATTGTTACAACCGTACCCAGTCTACCCTACAATGGACAAAATGTTTGTGACATTTTGTCAGACAGCGTTTAAGTGTTAGTTGCTAAGATGCGATTCAATATTTGCCTGTCAGACTTTTTCACGACCTTAGACGACAGTGGGTGCGATTGTCGCGAATCGATAGGTATCGAAGCAATTACCAGTTAGAGTTGATTCCGTTAAACGGTTAATTGTTATTGCATCACGAAGTTCGCAAACAGGCGCGTGTCGCCGGAAGTCAGGGCTGGCCCACAAATGTGTGCCTACTTTTTTTTATTTTTTAATAACGTTTAGCTCAACAAAGATGTCATAAATCTCAAAGTCAAGGCCCTTCATCTGAATATATAAAAAGAAAAGGTGACTGATTAACTGACTGACTAATCTATCAATGCTCAGCTCAAATCACTGGATGGATTTGGCTAAAAAGCATACAGATAGCTTAGTTAATAAAACGTAGGCATCCGCTAAGAAAGAATTTTTGGAAATTCAATCCCTAAGGCGTAAAATATGGATTTGAGAAACGTGAGCGAAACTGTGGTCAAAAGCTTTTTTTTTTATTCGATGACAAGATAGCCCTTGACTGCAATCTCACCTGATGGTAAGTGACGATGCAGTCTAAGATGGTAGCGGACTAACTTGGAAGGGGTATAGCAGTGTAAATTCAACCCATTCCCCTAATTGATTTCTACACGCCATCGTGCCGGAACGCTAAATCGCTTGGCGGCACGTCTTTGCCGGTAGGGTGGTAACTAGCCACGGCAAAAGCCTCCCACCAGACCAGACCAGAGAATTAAGAAATTATAAGTTCCTAAATTGCCCCCGCCGGGAATCGAACCCGAGACCTCCCAGTTATAAGACCACAGCGCTCACCACTGCGCCAGGGAGGTCGTCAAAAGCTAGTTCAAATATAAAGCTTACCGCTCATAAAAGCCATATTGATCAGCCCGGCCTGGTAGGTGGACAGGTGCAGCTCGCACCTCGCCGCGGGCAGCACGTACGACATCACGCAGTTCTGCACGCCCGTTGTGAAGAACGCGCACGCGCACGCGCCCAGCACGCCGCGGCTGAAGCGGCCGTAACCTGGGGAAAAGGAAACTCAAACTCAAAATTATTTATTTCATGCAGGCCAACTTGTGGCTCTTATGACAAGTCGAGAATCTACCACCGTTTCGGAATGCTGATTCTGCTGAGAAGAGCCGTCAAGAAACTCAGCGGTTGCTCTTTTCAAAAAATTTTTTTACAATAGTTTAGTAGTTTAGTGCTTCCACAATGAAGCTTCAAAAATGCATATGCAGGTACACACAATCCCACGCATGTCAAAATGGGCGGACAAAGCAGACCCATTCCCGTTGGTGGCACCCGTTCACGAGCATGACGCATGATCCAGCCATTGCTTCGCTCAACCATATTTGAGGGAACGTAACAACCCGCACCACACGATACCACCACAGAAATGTTTAAAGAGAGCATGACATACTTAGGCCACCCACATTGAGGTATCGAATTGAATTATTTATTTCATGTATGCCAAGTTGTGTCTCTTATGACAAGTCGAGAATCTACCACCGGTTTGGAATGCTGATTCTGCTGAGAAGAGCCTTCAAGAAACTCAGCGGTTGCTCTTTTCAAAACAAAAAAAAAGTTACAATATGTAGGTTATCTATCTTGTGGACAGCTGAAGCAAAGCCGATTGGTTCCAAGCAACTTTGTCTTTAAATGACTTTTTTTATTATTTATGTAGGTAGGTATGTTCCCCGACTACTCGAAGACGCCCGGACCAATTTGAAAATACTTTTTAAAATTTTAAGGGGTAAGTATAGGGTACTTCCTAGGCAGTCCCATGGTCATCAGGTCAGGATCCGATGATGGGATCCTGGAGAAATCGAGGGAACTCTTCTTTTATAGGCACTTGATATACTTTGTAGTACGTTTGAACTTGTTTGAAGTCAATTTTTTTAAAGAATTTTTATGTTTAGATTATACTAATATCAACACGCCCGTGGATTTCCACCAGATCTTCCGCTAACCTAAGAGGGCAATATAAGTTTTAAGTTTATAACAATGTACATGACGTCATACGACAAATACTAAATAGCTTAACCACATAGCCCATATAATTGAGAGCTATATAAAATAACCAAGATAATCTGTTCATGTTTATTAAGAATTCTTGGAAATTCTATGATTTTCCGGGATAAAATTTTTTTACGTACACGTACGTAAAAAAATTTTATTTACACGTACTCTCCGAGGCACGGGGGTTTACCCAAGGGATTTCTTGAAAGAAACCCCCAATAACTTTTTTCCTATGGCTTCAGCGGGGACTCAAACCCGTACCTCTAGCTAGCCATTAGACCAATGAGGCAGTGTGGAGTATTTAGAGTCAAGAGATGCTAAGACCATCATCAATGAGCTAGCGTGGAGGAGACAAAGACACTGAAGGTATAATAATATTTACGTTTGCAAGCCGTTGTGTTTAATAAACCCTACCAACTAGCATAATAATAATTATGTGATCCGTTTGGTCAGATTGGAATGTGTAAGATTATTCTACTAGCTGATGCCTGCGACTTCGTCTGCGTGGATTTAGCTTTTAAAAATCTGCAGGAACTATTTGATTTTCCGGAATAAAAAATAGCGTATGCCACTCTTCAGGTCCTAAATTGTCATGCGAAAATTTACGTCGATCAGTTGCGGCGTGTTTGAAGGACAAACTCACAAACGAACACATTTTCGCATTTACTATAATATTACTAACAATACTGAGGCTGAAATCTATAGACCGATCTCTAACTCAGCTCAGACTCAAGACAGAGTCAAAACGAGACAGATTTATGTCAGAGCATATTTGTGTATCGTTTTAACCTCTATCTTGAATCTGAGCTGAGTTAGAGTACGCTCTATAGATCTCAGCATGAGACTAATCTCTTGAATAGATTTCCACATGTCTCGGTCTTGCGCCACTTGTATTCAGTGACTCCATTCGACTCGTCTGATGTCGTCAGACCCCAACAATCATAGGTTCTTCGAACTGTGTACCCCGTGTTTGCTATTTTACCGTCACAACTCAATGAGCTACCTACTCGTAAATGTCGCTAAATTACATACGTCTAATATTTTTCCTTTCATCTAGGAGTATTAACAATTATAATGGTTACAGACAGGAAATGTCTAATTGTGACCCAAATCGATAACTGGATGAGTGACCAATCAGTTAGGAAGTCCGAATTTGGCTTTTTTGGTTCCTCCGTGCCACCAATATCTACGCATTTTGGAGTCAAGCCCCTAAACTGGACTGGCCCCAGTAGGTCACGTGTTTAGGTAGGTGACCTTCTGGGGTCAATTCTGCTATCCTAAAATTAAAGTATCGTTAACTACCAAAACCATATTTCGAGCTATGATCCAAAAAGCGGCGATTTATAAATAAATAACGCCATTTGATTAGCAAGTTACTCTAAACTTTTCCGTGCAGACAAAGTCAGGGGAATCATCTAATGTATAAATAAAAACCTTTCTCAAGAACTTTTCTAAACGACAATGAAACCCCTATCAAAATCCATTACGTAGTTTAGAAGAACAAAGCTAACAGACAGACAAACGCTGTAAAAGATAACCTAAATCAAAATCAGATTGGAATCATAGGAATCTCCCTACACCATCCATGACCATGTTTCTGTTAAACACTTTCACCGAAAATGTTCAAAAAATCCTCTTGAAGTCATTCTGACATCGGACAGGTTTAAATTGTTCCTTTTAAATTACATACAAAATCAACACAATGATCTGTTAAGAGCTACTGATTTCGTGAGCAATTCGTAACATTTCACTAGTATCAAATCAAAATACTTACAAAAATCTTGAACTTTTGCAAAAAGATGCCATCAAAACATCACACGGTTTAGCAGCAAACACTTGCATTAACAAACATTTTCAAAATGATCTTCAAAAGTATATTTTTAAGCTATTGCATAGCTCCTATCGCGGGCCATGAGCGTGGAGACCGAATCCAGAAATTCCGTAACGAAAATAACCTGACACGGGACTCCTCTCACCGCTAGATGGCGTTGATAAAAAATGCTATACAATAGCTTTACCGCGGCAGTCCCCGAGTGCCACACGTCTTTTTTTTTTAAATAAATTTCAAAATTCAAAATTATTTATTTCATGTAGGCCAACTTGTGGCTTTTGTGACAAGTCAAGACTCGAAAAGTACATTGTGCAGAGAAGAGCCGTTAAGATATTCAGCAGTAGCTATTATCTAAATTTTCTCTAAATAAAATCTAAATTGCTAATTGCGTGCCCAGAATCGAACCCGGGATACTCCGATGACCTAACCACTAAGCTATTACTGCTAAGTTATAATTAAATACACATAAAAATAAAACAATTTCCCTTTGTCTGCCCGTCCGTGCCATAAATCTAGTGAGCTACTTTGCGGTTAGTCTAGCGAGCACCTAAGCTTCCGAACAATGCAAGGAACTTACGTCGCGGCTGATAGCTACAGTTTACATCATAGGTTCTCAACTTGGGCGACGATAAGGTCCCCCCCCTTAAATTCAAATTAATATTCATATTCAAAATCCATTTATTTCTTGTAGGCCAACTTGTAGCTCTTATGACACGTCATAAATCTACCACCGGTTCGGATTCTGCTGAGAAGAGCCGGTAAGAAACTCAGCAGTTGCTCTTTTCAAAAAGAAAAATATTTTTACAATAGGTAACAAACCTATGCTATATATAACACATACAGTGCTTCCACAATGAAGCTTCAAAAATGCATACATAGGTACACACAATCCAACGCATGTCAACACGGGCAGACAAAGCAGACCCATTCCCGTTGGTGGCACCCGTTCACGAGCATGACGCATGATCCAGCCGTTGCTTCGCTCAACCATATTTCCCTTGTGGGTATTTTCAACTTTCAGGGAGGCAGTAGAAGACCTAGAGAAATATAGGGAGCGTGGGCAGGTAGTTCAGTTCAACATAAGCAACTCTGCCCTCTTCAAGCTATAACGTCGTTAACCAACATTTAGCCAAATACGATTTTTTAATGTTATTTTACTTAGAAAAAATTCTCTATATGAAAAACCTCACAACAACCCTAACAGGTGACTCACTGGGGTCAGTTCTGCCATCCTAAAGCTAAAGAATCATTAACTACCAAAACCATATTTCGAGCTATGATCCAAAAAGCGGCGATTTATAAAGAAATGACGCCATTTGATACTAATAAACGACGTTTTTCATATAGAATATTTTCCTCTCGAGTGCCACAATGCAGCGAAGGAAAACAGCATAATGTTCGTGGGCATTTCGTACTCAATAAAAAAGAAAATATCCAGCTTCGGAACTCCAGGAACAATTTAAACCTGTTTAAATGACTTTTCGGCGAAAGTGTTTAACAGAAACATGCTTATGGATGGTGTAGGGAGATTCCTATGATTCCTATCTGATTTTGATTTAGGTATTTTATAGCCTCTAAATTATGCAAAATCTTTTTCCGCTTTGTTCTTCTAAACTACGTAATGGATTTTGATAGGGGTTTCATTGTCGAATGAACCAATTTGGCTGATATGGTGATAATAGTTCATACCCAAGATTAACGCAAGTGAAGCCGCGGATAACAATAGTATAATATTTTGTACGTTTGTTACGTTCCCTCAAATATGGTTGAGCGAAGCAATAGCTGGATCATGCGTCGTACTCGTGAACGGGTGCCACCAACGGGAATGGGTCTGCTTTGTATCTACCCATCTTAACATATGTTAGGTTGTGGTAGGTGCGCATTTTTGAAACTTCTTTGTGGAAACACTGTGTGCATAGCATAGTTTTGTTAAACATTGTAAAAATTTTTTGAAAAGAGCAACTGCTGAGTTTCTTGCCGGCTCTTCTCAGCAGAATCTGCATTCCGAACCGGTGGTAGATTTGTGACTTGTCATAAGAGCTACAAGTTGGCCTACATGAAATAAATAAATTTTGATTTTGATTTTGATTTTGTACCAACGTTGGTACATTTAGCATAAAAACAGAAAAATAGTAAAGAATTAAGAATACAGGTATTACATAGTAAATAAAGGTTACGACATCTTAAAATATGATGATCTAATAATTTCTTAGCCAACGTAATAATATGTTGTAAAAGCCAGAACGTGACAGTTTCTAATTAATTTATATGCCTATAACTGCATTGTGCATACTTAAATAATCACCTTACGGCATTTTATGTAAGTATATTTTTTGATTAAGTAGCTATTAGTATCAAAGAGCAGATAAATGATAACACATTCGTATTTAGTTGAATTACCTACTGTCTATTATCGTTCAGTCGTTCAGAAGAATCGGACAGACAGACAATGGACTTTCTTAGCCTCAATAGCCCAACGGTTAAAGGTGCGCACTAAAAACTGAAAGGTCGCAGGTTCGAACCCCGCCCGTTGCACTATTGTCCTACCCACTCCTAGCACAAGCTTTCCGCTTATTTGGAGGGGATAGGAGAATATTAAAAAAAAAAAAATTTGGACTCGCATACGATGAGTTCCGTACCAAAAAAAAACGCGTTTCTAGTACGGGAGCCCCCTTTAATTTTTACGCCGGCTCAGCCAGTATTCACTCCAGGGTCTGTGCGATACGAGTTTTATTTAGTGCTACTTCAGGTTTTGAATTTAAGGTTTTTTGAAAATTCAAAACAGTGTTACTTTAAAAAAAACTGGTCAAATGCGAGTCGGACTCACATATGAAGGGTTCCGTGCCAAAAAAAGCTGGAAAAAAAACACGTTTCTAATTTCCCCTTTAATTTTTAATTTATTTTTGTTATTTGTTGTTATAGCGGCAGTAGCAATTCTCTGAAAATTTCAACTCTCTACCTATTACGGTTCATGAGATACAGCCCGCTGACAGACAAACGAACGGACGGACACTGGAGGCTTAGTAATAGGGTCCCGTTGGTTACTCTTCGGGTACGGAACCCTCAAAAGCAAATTATTATAAGTAAATTAAATAGTTCAAATACTCATAAGCTCAATTAGAGGCAGATTTTTCGAAATCAAAAATTCAATTTAAGCCTCAATAGCCCACCGGTTAAAGATGCGGACACAAAAACTGAAAGGTCGCAGGTTTGATCCCCATCCGTTGCACTATTAAAACCATTGTACTTCGTATAAATTATTTCTTTCTTATTGTCGTACCCATTCCTAACAAAAGCTTTCTGCTTATTTGTAGGGGAGAGGAGAATATAGATCCAGTTCACCTTAGCTTATATGTAAAAAAAAAATTAAATTCATTTCTATAGTATGCATGTGTAGTATCTCCAATAGCGCCGCCCCGACACTGGCTCGGCAATGCACACGAGCACCTGTCGCACGTCTACTCGCACCGGCGGTTCGCGTAATACTGACGTTGCAACATTGCTCATGAACACACGAGACAGTGTATAGTGTATACACTACATCCCTTCCACGTTAAATAAATAAACAACTAAGATAATTTCAAGAGTTCACTTCTATATAATAATTGCCGGCATCACTAAATCCTCAAATCATAGTAGTGACATGAGTTAGACTATTCCAAAGTTTTGGTATAGTTATCTGCACGATACAGCTTTAGAATATCAGCACATATATAATAAATCTCAAATTCAAATTCATAATTACTTATTTCATGTAGGCCAACTTGTAGCTCCTATGACAAGTCAAGAATCTACCACCGGTTCGGAATAATAATAATATTTTCTAATCACTTATTCAATCTTCCCTCAGTTACAGTTTATTCACTGATTCCATTACTTTGTCTATTCTTCTCATCCTGATCTTTCTCCGGTACTGTTGTCCACTGGCCTTCAATCTTTTTAAGATGAACTACATTCCTTAACTAACTTAGTCACCTTCATTTAGTGTCGATTCTGTAGTTCCTCTCCGCACTCTTTTCCTTTCTCTTTCTGAGTGATATCCCGTCGATTCTGTAGTTCCTCTCCGTACTCTTTCCCTTTCTCTTTCTGAATGATATCTCTGTTTCTCACTTCAGTGTCTATTCCTAATCAATCTATTTTATCCACAATTGTTTAAAATAATTTTTTTTTTTTTGCAGGATTTCACTAAATTTTTGTCATCTATTTTTCCGCGGCCACTTTACCTTAGAAAATAATCGACCCTTCCTTACGATCCCGGAATGGCCTTTGCGTATGGCATCTATAACATTCTTATGCGACTTCTGAGGTATCACCATCCGGTTACCTCCGAGCAATATAAAGCATAGTTCGACCTCAAAAAATTTGTTATTCTTTACGAATTCATCCTGGTTGCGCTCATAAATTCATTTTCCAGTTTAGTGGTGGTCGCATGACCAATAATATAATTTTTCCAATATTTAAAATTTCCGATTTAATGGAGGCTTATTTCCAAAACCACTTTATATTTCCAATTTAATGGTGGTTGCATGACCAATAATACAAATATTCTTATACTTGAAATTCCCAATTTAATGGAGGGTTTCCAATACCACTAGATGTTTCCAATTTAATGGTGGTCACGTGACCCGTAATACCAATATTCTGGTTTTGAAATTCCCAATTTAATGGAGGTTTATTTCCAACACCACTTTATATTTCCAATTTAATGGTGGTTGCATGACCAATAATACAAATATTTTCATACCTGAAATTCCCAATTTAATGGAGGTTTTTTCCAATACCACTAGATGTTTCCAATTTATTGGTGGTCACATTACCAATAACATAAAAGTTGTTATATCTGAAATTCCCATTTTAATGGAAATAATCTTCAACAAGTGCTTCAATATAAAAATACTAAAATCACACTCAATGTGTCCATTTTAACAAATTATAACCTTTTTCTATATACAGAAACCAAAAGAAAATCGACCTATATTGATTTAATTGTAATTAATTTTATGAACTCATCTCCTGGAATGAATTACCTGGCTTTGTCAGATCATAAAATCGCACAACACTGTCCAACCAATAACTTAATCGTCACATTACCAAAGTAATCTTAAACTGACAACACTACACCAGAAAATCAAATAGAAACAAGAAATACCGATTGACGGTTGACAATACACACGTTGCGAGTTTCATTTTAATGGACCGAACGAGCGAGGAGCAATGGTGTAATGCTCAATGAATAGTAATACCAACTTTATAAGACTACCGTTACTAGATGGCACTTTAAATAATAATCACTTTAATTTTAATCTCCGACACGGCCAGAACTGACAATCACACGTTCCCGTGGCAATGCACTTGTTGACAGGGAAAGGAAACATTTGAGAATTACTACTTATAAGGTTCGGACTACCTGACATGTTATTTAAAATCAAATAACTCAATTTAACTGTAACCCATTAATTAATTGAAATCATAACTATCCGAATGAAAAGTTCCCACTAATTTAAATTGATCAATATCTCAGTCACACATCAATACAGAATCCATTAAAGGGACCAGTAACTGCTTAGTCGTACAATTTTAGGACCGACTGCCACCTGCAGCGCGTAACTACAACAGCGACCATCGGTCACGCAAGTTAACCAAATAAAATCAAATACACTTGTATACCCACAGGTCTTCGGGTTGCATCAAATTGCCAATTGTAGTCTTCTCAGAACCCGAACCACCCTAGGCCAAAACTGTAGTTTCCTCAAGACTCGAGTTTCAAAGCATAGTCGGACGCTCATTACACCAACACAAAGTGGAAGCGATACGTCCGATGTCTGCAGATACGTCCCGCCAATGCGTACGTTTAAGCATCTTTATCAATATGATTGTCACTATCGTTATCTAACTTTAAGGGAACTTCACATCCAGGCTACCTTCGAAATCTATCGTGAGTGTACTTGTAAGTACGCTTATTAATCAATGACTTCAGAACATGTCAGTCTTCATCTAAGATTTCTGTTAATTTAAAGAACCTTTAAACTTTGGATCTAACTTAAAATGGAAACTTCATTTAAAAATGAAAACTTAAATCTCATCAGCTCAAACTAATGGACTCTATTGTCAACGGTACTCAACATAATCACTCGTAGCGTAACCCAAACAAACAAATTAAGGTTTATTATTTTGGTAAACTCTTTATTGCGACGTCTGTTCCGTCACAAAACACTTATACAATTTCCATCCAGTTACTAATACACGTAACCTCTATCCGGTTACTGCAATCCATAACCTCCATCTGGTCATCGACTTAACCAAACCAAACACCTCTATTTGGCGTTCTCACAGAGCGGGAACGCAAAACAACAAAACAGTAACAAATTTAGCAATGAAATAAGTTTTCTCGACAACTTACAAAATTAGGCATTACTCTTTTATTTATACGTTCTCGCAGTGAACATCAACGCAATATCCTCTAGTTAAGATCACTACCTTCTATAATGACTACTGCGGCTACTAATAATCAACGCAATACATTTAGTCTGAGCATGTTGCCCTCAACCAAGTTACAGTCCCACTTTGATCTCATTTTAACTCAGCATTAATCTCAACTTCATTAACTAAAAAGTCTCAAAGATCATTGAACAAAGAATAATAAACACGGAACCCCTTAAAGAATCATAGCATTGATATACATTACTGTTGAATGACTCCACAAATGTCGCAATAGCTGTGCCTTCTTAACCCCCTTTTTCCTAATTGCAACCCTCTCCTATTATATTCCATGTGCATACATATTTGTCTGCAGTCTGTGGTCTGCTGTCAATATCAATTGTTATTATTACACTGCTGTGTTCTGTGAATTAATTAAATGGTTGCTTTATTTAGTAAAACGGGTTTTAATATTTATCAACGTCTTAATTCTTGTGTAACTTGTAAAACCGTGAAATATCTTACACGCTAACTGGCTATGGAATCGCCATGGCATCGATCATCCTCAAAGGATCTCTCTGATCCATGCATCCACGTAAACATAATATTATATTGGTTTAGTTTATTTAAATATTAGCATGTAAGTTTATCTTTTTATTATTGCAACACCTCCTGCTGTTTGTTTATTTTTTATTTTCCTTAGCTATAAGGTTGTTTGGAAGAGTTCGCCTTTTAGCGATAAGGCTGCCTTTTTATATCAACAATCGACATAATATATCTTGTTAAGTTTACTTTTTTTCTGTTGTGGTGCAATAAATAATAAATGAATCGCCACTATTCACTGTGCATCCACACACGGGATCGCACACCACCCCTAGTTTCCACGAAACTACTGGAACGTAAGCTGACCCCACAGAAATCTTAATTTCCCATTTACCTTAATAATCAACAATGATTCTATGTTACCCTTCTCATAAGAGGTTAGGAAGAGGTTTCTAGCTAACGAAACTAATGTGGTCATAAAATCATATCCCATGGGATGAAGTCATGTGGGTATAAAATTCTAACGTGGCATGAAGCTACATCTGTGGGTATGAAATTACCATCTCACTTTTGATGACGACAAAGGCACCTCTGGCCGAACATCAGAAGCAAAACGGAAAAAATTAAACTAACAACCATACGACTATAACTGAGCATTATTAAACGTGATTATCTCATGAAGGAGACGATACACCTCACCGAGCAACTAATAAAAGAAATCACCAACTATCTCGATAAAAATAACTACCCGCAGTAAGGTTATATCGTAACCATTGCGTAATAAACACAAAACCCAACATTTCCATGATTGGTTGTCTAAGGGCAACTCTTGGCAAAACTGATTCCATACTAACTAAAATATACTTATTTAGTTTTACTTCCATATTAACATCCATGATCTTTAAAATGTTCTTCCACAAACAAGTATAAAGCATAAAAGTACTAACTAACTGTTAAACTGTTACCTTAACTGTTTTGTTGGGATAAGAAAAATAATTTAATATTTTCTCCACTGAACTGGCGAAGGCGAAGAACAGGCTTATATTAGGTTACTTGCAAGGTGTAACAGAATTTGTTAATGTAACTTATTGCTGAGCCTCATGAATGTCCTGACTGTGCGTTTTAGTTTTGATATTTTGAATAGTTATTAGGTACCTACCAACGGCCTTTGTTCATGCGACTCACATAGCTACAGATTGTTTATTTTAAACGTTAGGGGATCGTATTAACAATATGGAGCTTGATAAATAATAATTTCCTTTGTGACTTTTCCGGCGTCACTTAAGGTAACTTTTGTTTGTATTAAAATATGATCAATTGATTATTGTTACTTGAGGCCGGGGTTCCTATATTCCTGACCGGCACCAGCAGATCTATTGTAAAACTTGGCGCGAGTACACGCTTTTTAAATACACCAAATTAAAGTGAAATACGAAGTTATTTATTTAACCAACCTGACCCACTTCCTATTACAAGGATTTTACCTATGATATCATATTAAGTCAACCATAGCCCGAAATACAAATCACATCATGTAATAACAACGATATTTATTATCTCTACGTCATTAACTCTGACCATTTAAAAAATTATCCATTATCTATGATTAATAAAATATATGGGTATTGTGAAAAATAAAAATTTAACTCAGATTATTTTATAATAAAGACATTTTCTAACCGATTTGCCTTTACTCCCTTTGTAATTTTATATTCTGTTTCGTTGCGTTGTTATAATAACAATTCTCGAAACTACCCGTCTGAAATATCAACTAATTTATAACCAATAACGCCTGCCATATCCTTCCCTCCTTCCTTATAAAAAATATTTTTTCCACTTACCTTTTTTCTCGTCGCCAATGTAGTATCTCCAATAGCGCCGCCCCGACACTGGCTCGGCAATGCACACGAGCACCTGTCGCACGTCTACTCGCACCGGCGGTTCGCGTAATACTGACGTTGCAACATTGCTCATGAACACACGAGACAGTGTATAGTGTATACACTACAGCATGGAAAAGTTTTTTCGAAGATTCCAATAATATCCCTTTGAACTAACCTAGAGTAAGTAGCCAGTACCCTTGACTTACCCTGACTAAAAACCTACAATAGCAGATATACCTGGAGGACATGACTAAATAACCAAACAGAGGCAAAGATTCATACAACCGTACTGTGATAGGTACAAGTACCTACGTTGCGTCTGTGTGAGTGTCCAGTGTACAGTCGCGGTCAGATAATGTTTATCAGTTTTCAAACTAGATTCTATATCACATTGCGTGCAGTAAGGTCTATAACGCCATAGAATATCGAAAGCATATCGACTGTTAGGCATAGACGTGTGCATGTAATTATGAATGTTAAGGTGGTAAACATTTTCTGTCCGCTACCGTACGCCGGCTCAGCCAGTAGAAAAGCTCAGGGTCTGTTTGATACGAGTTTTATTTAACCTGAGAGTTTTTTTATCCGAAATAGGTTTGCGCTTGAGTACAATCAATACTGGATAGCACTGATGAGGTCTAGGTTGGAACGCACTTGCCTAGAAGATGTCTATTCACTCTTGCCTTGAAGGAACATTAGTAAGAGTTTTAATAATGTTCTCAAAGGTGTGTGAAGTAAGAGTGTTAGATTTTGGCTCTGAACCCTTCTCATATTTATTTATTTATTTATTTATTTATTTATTTATTTATTTATTTATTTATTTATTTATTTATTTATTTATTTATTTATTTATTTATTTATTTATTTATTTATTTATTTATTTATTTATTTATTTATTTATTTATTTATTTATTTATTTATTTATTTATTTATTTATTTATTTATTTATTTATTTATTTATTTATTTATTTATTTATTTATTTATTTATTTATTATATATTGAGAGGAGACCCGTGCATAGTATTGGGCAGGCGATAGATAGAGATAGATGTTAATCCTCCGTGATGACCCTACCAAAATAGGTATTAATTTTGCACGGGCGTTAGAAGCTTTGCCTCTATTGGGCTATTTACTCATTAGTGCCTTGACCGAGAGAGCAAACAGTTCAGTCGTCCACAGTGAATGGCATGTAAACACATGAGTACGGGCAAAAAAACAAGCGTCCCCAGTAAAACAACTAGTTTATAGACCCCATTAACCTTTTCTATTGATAACTGTGTGATCTCTACACGATCTCTTAGCCTTCTGATGGCACGTGAGAAACACGTTTGTTGAAGTCGGGCGAGCATCGCGTATCGGTTTCATCGTTTCTTTTTAAGCGCGCTACAAACTACAATTACTTTCATATTTGGTAGCGTAAGAAGTCGGTTTTTTGAAAAGATTTTTTATTCAAGCGACGATACTGAATAGAAATATTAAAATAATGAAAGTTCGACAAAAACAAAAACCACAAAGTTAGGTCTAATTTTAAACCAATTTGCAGTTATTTTCAATGTGTTGCAAAATTTTTATTTAAAATTCCTATACATATTACCAAGAGACGGACCAGCCATTTAAAAAAAAATGAATATCTTATGAGTTATTAGAATAAATGATGTATTTGGCGCTTAACACACTCCTACAGGAGGTTCAGGTATGTTTTATTTCATCTATCGCAGGGATTTTTTCTGGTATTCTGTGCACTGTTATTCTGACAGCTACCGTCATCTGTTATCAATTTCCCTCGCTAAACTCACCCGCTGCGTCCAAAGCGGTCTCATAGTCGGCCACTTCTTGCGAGTCCTGACTCTCCGCGCCCCTGTGGGATGCTGGAACAAAAAAGAGAGAGCTACATTCCTAGAAAAGACCTGTTTTGTCTCCTTGCTTTGAAATCACAGGTAGGAACGAGTCGCAGGGAGCCGCTAGATTCAGGCGGCGCAAAACTGAGGCCAGTGGAGGTCATACCTAAGTCCAGCAGTGGACGTCTGTCGGTTGATGAAAAAGAAGAATTGTAGAAAACATGAACTGAAACAGTCCCGGAACCGTCATTTCACGGTGTTCTGCCATCAATTATAACTCCGTGAATTAGAAAAGTAATTTATTGCTTGTATAACGCGTAAAGGCGATAGTTTGATGGTCGTTTTATCGGGCCGGCCGCGCGTGTCGATAACGCAGGTTTTTTCGAAACATTTACGTAAAAAATGTAAACAGTTAACAAATTAATACTTACTAGGTATCAAATAATACTTATCTAGATTTAAATGAGGTTTAAAATCTTATTGCATGATATTTTTAGTTTCGTAGAGTTTGAACTCCTTTGGGGTCACCTAAGTTACATGTCACAGAAAATTCATTCAAACAATAAAACCTCTTATTGATTAACAAAAAAATTAACATTATTACCCAATTAATATTTAAAATCAACGCCTGGATTAAGTATTTAATAACCGGTCAATGCAAGTCGGTCTTGCAAATGAAGAGTTCCGTACCAAAAAACTCCGAAAAAATCTAGTTATTTTAAACATTTGACTGGTTATTTTGGTTGTATTAACATTTAGATGACAATTTACCGTTAACCTTTCGGTAGAGGGCTGTGGGTTTCCTTACTGAGCTACATTGGCAGTTAAATTATTTATCACATCACACTAATATTAGAAAGATGAATGTTTAAGCCTCAATAGACCAACGGTTAAAGGTGCGGACTAAAAACTGAAAGGTCGCCGGTTCGAATCCCACCCGTTGCACTATTGTGTGTGTGTTTGTTACTCCTTCATGCCACAACGAATAAACCGATTTACCTGAAATTTGGAATGAAAATAGCTCATACCTAGGACATTTCCACATAGGTTTCATTTTATCCTGGAAAATTAAAGAGTTTCCGCGGGAATTCAAAAACCTTAATCCACGCGGGTGAACTCGCGGGTATCGTCCAGTTAATAATGTTAGCTTATTCCAACATTGGCATCGCCACGTAAACTTTAATCTTCGAATAAGTTTGACGTATTGACAGAGTGTCAAAGTTAAACAGCGGTTATTTACTAAGGGTTAGTGAAATAGCGCCTGAGTGAGGTTTAAAAAAATTTAACACATTTTTTTTTTAATATAATTTTAAAAATACTTACGAGGCGCCTCCTTAGGAGCTACCCTGCACCCCATTTTGCACAACACTACACCACTCCTTCCCACTGAAGCCAACGCGCGTCGACCACCACGCTTCGCTATACACTGCCGTTTCTTCGCGATCTTTCATATAAAGAAAGACTTAGCACACAGCATAAGTAACTGTCATATGCTTACATGGTTTACTGGAGTCTACGCGTGAATTTATTTGCGGAAAATCTAGGCTAGATGAAAACTTTTTCCCGTACGAAGAAAGGTTAGTAAATATGATGTACTGGAAGGTATAGGAACTTATAAGGTATGCTAGAAGCTACGCGAAAGGCGAGATAAACTTTACTGTGCAATGTATTAACTTGGTTTACTTAAAGCTATGTTTTATGTTAACTTAAGTTTGTATGAAGAAAATATACCTAGGCTAGATTTTTTTTTAATATAGGTATGAAGACAGACAGTATGTACCTATTGATGTAGTTTTGCAAAAACTCGCAATATTTTGTTTTCTTTACTGATGACTCTTGATTCGTGATTTAGTATTTCAAATAACTTCCCTATTGAACGTTTGACAAGTACAGTCGCGGGTTCGATTCCTGGGTCGGGCCAAAATTGTATTGGGTTTTTCTGACAAATTCTCAGTACCTACTAGCCCAGAGTTATGAAGTTGGTGATAAATCACCCGCGTGCCTCGGAGAGCACGTAAAGCTGTCAGTCCTGTGCCTGATCTCTCTCCGGTCCCGGTCGTGTCGGATTTCCCGTCCCATCAGACTATGAGAGGGAATAAAGATTGCACCTATGTTTACCCACTCACTTGTGCGCTATAATATCTTCCGCGCAGATGCCTAATCTCTGTGGAGATTGGCCGCCGTGGCCGGATTCGGTCGGGAGGACCGATTATTATTATTATTTAAGGAATCCTGATAAAGGCGCCATTACAAAATAACTTTCTGGAGTTTTCTTACAATTAAATTACAAAACGTGTTCTTAATGAGAACCTTGAACCAGGTACTAAGAAATTCCTATTTAGATGATAACAAAGTTTAATTAAAGCAGACATTGCTCTGGTTTGTCTGGTGGGAGGCTTTGGCCGTGGCTAGTTACCACCCTACCGTTAAAGACGTGCCGCCAAGCGATTTAGCGTTCCGGCACGATGGCGTGTACAAACAGATTAGGGGTATGGGTTGAATTTACACTGCTATACCCCTTCCAAGTTAGCGCGCTACCATCTTAGACTGTATCGTCACTTACCAGCAGGTGAAATCGCAGTGAATAAATGAAGATAGCCCATCTTGTCAAAAAAAAAGACAGCCTAGTAGTTAGGAATGCGGTGTGCTAATCGAGGGGTCGCAGGAAACGCACTAACTCCGAAAAGTCAGGGGCGCGTGCCCTGACGCACCTCTGACTTTTCGGGGTTAGTGCGTTTAGGCAATTAATGCCCGTTTTCACAAACCATATCATCTCCTAAGTAGGAATCTCTTTACGAAAGTACTCCTAAATAAAACAAAGGCCTTTCCCTGCACTAAGACAGGCACTAACATTATACAGTTCTAAAAGTAGCTTAGAGTCAAACACCTTTAATGACTAGGTCCAGAACTAGGTATTCTATTCTTAGGTCCGGAGCTAATGTCCCTTCCACTCGCCCTGATAAATCTACTGCTTCTAATAATAAAACTGGTTAAGCGCGAACCGGGCTTCTTACACGGGTTCTGTAAAACTGTTGACTATAGAACGGCATGTAGGTATGTATATATAAATATATAAGAATAGAATAGAATATTCTTTTCTTCAAATAAACTTTTACAAAGTGCTTTCGAATCGTCAAATGAATCTACCCTGGTGGTGGTTTAAAAAAGGTGACTGACTGACTGATTAACTGTCTAACTCTATCAAAGCACAGGTCAAATCACTGGATGGATCGGGCTGTTATGACGTAAGCATTTGCTAAGAAAGGATTTTTGAAAATTCATCCCTTGAGGGGATAAAATAGGTGTTTGAAAATCGAACTTAACGTGGTTGAAGCTGCGGGCAAGAGCTAGTTGTATAGTATGTTACCTATTTATGTTCTAAAAAACCAAAAAACATAGTTCTTAAAATTCTCAATCTTGTTGACGACCTTCGGGCACAATGGTGTGCACTGTGATAATAGAAGGGTTCAATTCCCGGTTGCGGCATTTTGGCAATATCGGTTAATATGATTTTTCACTTATCCATCCACTATAGGTATAGGTTAGCTTTTGTGACAAAGGCGTGACATGCTATGTCTATAACCTGGATCTCCTCATTTCAAAATGATAGACTAACGATGTCCTCAACTATACCCATGCAAAAAATCACGTCGATCCGTAGTTCGGTTGCAGCGTTATTGAAGAACAAACGAACAAACCAACAAACAAACACACTTTCGCATTTATAATATTAGTAAGGATTTATGTTACTATGTTCTAAGTCTTCTAAGATCTAACCTTACTAGGAAAAATCTAGATTAAATTCCGAAAAACATCTTTATCATCGACAAACAATTTAACTTATGTAACTAGAGTAACAATCAATAGAATCATGTATTATTAATTAACAATTCTTTTAATTTTTACACATACATCGTAATTTTCCTTAACACTGTTTGTTACAATATAATAAAGTAATTACTTATCTGTTAAAAATATGTGAACTACCTCTTAATAATTTTTTCTTATAGATCATTAGGTATAACTATTTTTTTTTAATCTTTGTTCAAATTGAAACTTTAAAGTACCTACCTACCTCTGTATGTTCTCATTGTTCTGTTCGAGGGCTGCTGGAAGAAATTTCTTACTTAGAGATACTAAATAAATAAATAAATAATCTCTCTCTCTCTCTCTCTGACTCGTCATCTGTTTCTCTTTTCAAAACAAAAATGTTAAGTTGAAGGTAAGCCTATTTATGTTCTAATTGGGTATATGACTTTTTTATATTTTAAAATAAAGGTTTTTAATATGTCATTTTCTTAATATCTTAACTATTTTCAAATATATAGAGCTTTTAAGTTTCCTGTAAGACTGAGAGAGCGCTACTGGCGTGTGACGTCACAAGCTCATAACGCGTGTTATATCCATACACTCTCCATAGAAAATTTCGTTTTAGAAAGAGACAGATACAGTTGCAGTAAAACAGCTTATAGCTTGCTTGTCTTTTGACTTTTGACCGATTTATTTTCTGTTTTTACAAATGTCATTCTTACATGTTACATTTTCGATTGTAATTAATGAATATCCACATTTTGACATTCAGTCAAATACCCCTATTTTAATATGAAAAACTGTCATAAGATTTATGAAAATCTTATCCCTGCGAATGTAGTAGCCTGCATCAGCTCGGTTTATACGATATGAATGCCACGTCTCTCTGTCCAGCCTATTGGATCTAATGACACAGGCCGTAGACACTAATTATACCTTCAATATTAATCTCACTCGATCTAGAAACATGGCGCCTAGGCTTTCTCCAAAGGGTTTTCCTCCAAAGAGACGAATGGCGATCATTAATCTGGTTATTTAGAAATCTTCAACTAAGTAACAGTAATAGTCAAAGCATCTAATATAACGTTATATTATGTAAGTATATCGGTTATATTTCGGTAATGAGAATTGGGAAAAATCGTTTGAGCAGCTGTTGTTTTCGATAAATCACGTGATCATGGAAGGTTGATACTCCTAGCTTTTTCTCATAGGTAATGATGAAAAATAGTGTGTGTCACTCGGGGCCAACTTTTTGTTCTCGGGCGGCGTATATTGAATTCCTCGCTACGTTCAGGATTCTACTTTAGAATCCTTCACTTCGCTCTGAATTGAAAATAGCGCCCTCGGGGAACAAAAAATTTCTTTGGCCCCATATAACACAAATAACTATTTCTGCTTTAGTTCTTCTTTCTTTAGTTCTGAAAGAGACCGCTTGCAAGGGTAAAGCCAATTGCAATTGCATATTATCGCAAAAGACGCATGATTGGCGATCCGTTTCCGTAATGCTCGCAACCTGTTTTAGCAGTTGGAACAGGGTAAAAACGAACCTGTCATTACCCTAATGAGTAATATTAAAATCGTATTAGATATCGCAATATGGCAAAGTACAAATTAAAGCGAATACGCCGGAGAAAAGCGTCGTTGTATGTTGTATGATTAGAGGTAGTTTGTGTTGACGATGAGATAAGAAGTGTATATGTATACCTAATACTAGTTGGTACCCGCGACTTCGTTCGCGTGGATTAAGGTTTTTTAATTCCCACGGGATAAAAAGTAGCCTATGTGCTTTTCCAGACTATAATCTGTCTCTGTGCCTTTCAGCCAAATCTGTTTAGTCGTTGCGACGTGATTGAGTAACAAACATACAAACTTTCGCATTTGTAATATTAATAGAATAATGGGATTTTGAAATACTTGGCTTTTTCCCGCGGCGTCGCTCCCGTCCTCTATTAAAAGTAATCCGAAGTAGTGATTCCTATACAAAATTACCAATTTTGATGTTGTCGATTTTTCAGCTGTTTTTTGGATTTTCCCTATTTTATTTTTTTATTTTTAAACGAATAAAACAAAAAAATGTACAAATCGTTTTTGAGTTTTAGCCAGACAACGACAGACAGATTAATATGGATTTGATAATTTTCCCAGGTATGTGCCGATATCAAAAGTTATCCATTTGTAATGTTTCAGGTTAGATGCCTGAATAAACTTAAAACTTAGAATAAAAGTAAAAACTTGTTTTAACGTTGCATCAAATAATTTCAAGAAAAAAATCTAAAAATACATCATAATGATCAATTTAAATAACAGTTCGCGAAAGACTTCCGAGTTACATAACTGAAGTGAAGATTAAAAATGCCTCCGACTATAATAAGTAGGTACAATGTAATTATTTGCGCGGGAATTGAAAACCAGTACCGCGAGTAGGGTGTCTGCTTCATATCGTTATTAATTAAAATAAACAATTACATTAAAATAAATTAAATTAATAAAATTAATATGTCAAGAAAGTTGCTTCAATTTTCTTGACATAATAATAAGCATACAGCCTACTACATATAAATTATACATAGAGTCCATAACTGGATCTCACCTGATGGTAAGTGACGATACAGTCTAAGATGGTAGCGGGCTAACTTAGAAGGGGTATGGCAATGTACAATGTACATTCAATCCATACCCCTAATCGGTTTCTTTACGCCATCGTGCCGGAACGATAAATCGCTTGGCGGCACATGTTTTACGAGGGTGGTAACTAGCCAGGACCAAAGCCTGTCGCAAGACCAGACCAGAGACAATTCAGAAATTATAAATTCCCAAATTACCCCGCCGGGAATCAAACCCGAGACCTCCCAGTTATAAGACCATAGCACTCACCACTGCCCCAGGGAGATCGTCAAAATATGGCGCAAGACCGCGGCATGTTAAAATTTATGCAAGAGATGTATGTTCTGTCTGTCAGTTTCATAAAGAACAAGGAGAAAAAGAATTATAGTTTCAGTTTTAGAAACTAACTAGAAGCCCGCGCCGACTTCGTCCGGGTTGAAAATTTAAATATTTGTTTTTACGGGACTGATCGCACAGAGTTTCTTATAGGAGACGATTGTAAATAAGATCACAAGAGGAACCACAGGAATCTCCCGCGCCGAAACCCGCCACCGTGTACTACCGCGCTGGCCAGCATCATTTTATTATTTTGTCGCGCGGAAATATTAATTTTCCGATAACTCTTAAGATATTTATTTAAATTGTATAGTATATAGGGCAAATATGTTCTAAATTAAATACTTACGATAATAAACATATTTATTTAGATATATATTGACATTACATCGGTTAAAGAAGCTTCGAAAATATTTCATTATTTTTAATTAAAATTTGAAAGATAGAAATGGTTACTGTAAGTTATCCTTAGAAGATAGACATATGCTATCGTGGACTTTTTTTTAGAACTCTTTAAGAGGAAAAATTCACCCATACATCATTTTCATCCAATAACAGTACATATATGACTCAGCGCATGCCTTGAAAACGTTTAAGAGTCAAAAAAAATTCCGACTTCTTTAACAAAGCACATAATATTAAGCTATAATACATTTATGTGCATAATATATAGACTATAACCATCTGGAATAATGTACCTTTGAAATGGTGAAAGAGTTTTTGAAATAGGTGCGGTGGTTCCAAAGTTTGCTCCGGACATACATACAAACTCACAAAATTCGCGCTCTCTCTTTATTATAATAGTATAGATATTAGTTTCTACAGCTTATATCTACAAGAGGAAAATACCGAAGTTCCCGAAAATGACCCTAAAAACCAATATGGTCCCCCTAACAATATACGTGTGTACAAGCGCGTCGTAAATCAACTGGACATGTAGGCGCACCTTGACTTTGAACTTGGACATTCGGAGCGAAAAGTGTTTATTGGAAAATTAACTCCTAAGAAAAAATATTATCAATGTTACACCAAGACATTAGAAATATTTAAATATGAAAAGAATAACGATTTCATAGCAATATACGAGTAGGTATAAATAAGATTTGGTTACAAAAAGTGTAAAATTAAATTTTAAAAAGATATTTTTAATGCATGTATATAATTAGTTACTTAGAAAAATCTATCGGCCATAAAATGCATAAATACTAAATATTTTGGATCAGATCTAGATCATAAAATATTTTATACCTATACATAGATTGATAAGAAGGATATAATTCTTTTTTTTAAATAATAATGTAACAATAAAAAGCATTTAGAACTTAAAAGCAGGTTCAAAAATATGGATTAATGAGAACTATATTTTGTCAAATTTTGAGGCTAGAGAAAAATGTGGCACTTTGTTGGAATGCGTGAACAGTTCAAACACACTTCAATGAGTTTATAGTCATTGAGCGTGAATGTGCATCAACCGTTTCCACAGGCGACTTCATTAAAAGTTAAAAAAAATCGATCTACAGTAGCCTTGAACCATAGATTTAGAATAGAATAGAATAGATTTTTTTTTTATTCAAATAAACTTTTACAAGTGCTTTTGCCGAGAAGAGCCAGCAATAAACTCGGCGGTTGCTCTTTTCAAAAAAAAACTTTTTTACAATAGGTAACAAAACTATGCTATGTATGCCACAATGACGTTTCAAAAATGCATATCTAGAAACAATACAGACAAAAGTAGACCCATTCCCGTTGGTGGCACCCATTCACGAGAATAACTACGCTACGCTCCTAGCGGAGACTAATCTTAAATCTATGACTTGAATATTTAAGCGTTTTCAGTCGGAATGTACACAGTCGGATGTTTTCGCAGAAACAGAAGAAGGAATAAACCAATTTGCGCATGTTTGCGGTCCGCGCCTGAAAAATGAACATACGATCTTACGGTTGCCTCAAGTGTGCACTCACTGTTTTATTATTAGGAAAGGACACATATGATAAGTGTAATCGCGCGGTTTTAACCTTGGACTGTAAATCCCCAATAAGCTCGAGTTTCCATACAAATCTATATTTTGAATGATTGATATCAAACTTCCCATATAAAGGGGTTTCAAAGTTTGCAACTTCAATTTGAGTTAAAAAAAATTGTCATACCTAACTAAATATTCTTGATTTGATCCCAAAATTTAAGCGAATCTACGTTTCTATGGATGCTCAAGTTTAGTGGTGGTTTGACCTGTATTTATTTTATATTCAGCGTTATAATAATTGAGCTAAATACACTTCTAAGTTCTACTGCGTAATTATCAAAATATAATTCACACTCATGTTCACACCAATAAAATGCTTGAATAAATACTAAACTTTATGCTTGCTTAAGTAGTGTGACAACACCTTAGATCCTAAATCTTTAATCTTTACTTTTGGATTTGCAATTAATCGTCTTTTATTATTTTCACAGAACTGTAAGGAACACATCAGAGTTTAAAGATATTCTTCATTGATGCATGAGACGTGTCCAGTTATTTTTGACTCGTCCAAGAAATTGTACGGTACTGGCTATAAATATTGTCATTATACTTTCTTTTGTCGATATTAAATAAAGATATCGTTCTAAGTCTAAACTTTAAACCAACACATAAGTTTAGATATGAATTGAGCTTCTCGGAACAAAAATTAGTCAAAAACCATTTTTAATCTACGTCAATAGAAAACAACCTGTGCCTACTTAAGTATAAGGCCTTGCTGTTTACAATAGACGATTTAAACATTGTCTAGAAGACATTTTCAATATAATAGAAATAAAGATATAAAAAAATAACTAATTATTTAGTAAAATGGATAGGCAAGTTTAACTAGATAAGTAATGCCCGCTTTCACTTGCAACCGTAGAGAACTTTTACGAGCTTAAGCTAAGTTAGGTGACGCTTTCTTTAATTTCATTTACACAAACTTTTAGGCAACACCTAAAGGTGGAAATGACATTGGATAAGGAATTGTATTTAGGAGCTACCTACGAAATATACTCCTAATTAGGGAATGATTTAGGTATGGTTGATGAAAATGGGCTTGAGGCTACTAAAATCAAAACAAAATATCTGATTCAAATTCATTTATTATTTGATTACACAATTTCCTATTGATCATTACATATCACTTACTTACATTAATTAACATAATCCATTAATTGACAATAATTGTTAGCTACATACTGAGAACATCCTTATTAATTAAAGTTACACATGATTTCATTTGCAATCTATTCTCTTGTTAACGTATATGTAAAAATATCAAATATCATATTTTAAGTATTTTGTAAATATTTATATTTGCAGATATATGCAAATACTTGATTTTTACAAAACAAAATACATCAGCGATAAAAATGATTATTCAATTACAAAATTTTCTTATTATATTTACATTATTATTTGAAATTACACAATAATTGAAAAAGGAACTTACATTCTAATGAAATAAAATATAAACAAACATGGCAACATCGCTCTTACCTTCCTACTAGTTCGACAAACTGTCATTATTTTAAAATTCGTACATACAGTCGTAGCTATAAAACAAAGTCAAGGTTACTAGAGGCGTTTTGCTTTATTCGTAATTATATTAATATTTTCGTATGTACCGGAAGGAGACTATGTTCAAACAATTTATGTATCACAAGAATGCCTTAAGCAAACTTAACTTTAAAAAAAATACAAACGTTTTATTAAACTTTTATTCGAAAGCTTTTCTATCACCATTTATGAACCCCCGATTCCTGGATTTTTTTTAAGAAAAAAATCATTAAAACAGGTACAACTTCAATCCTTGTCAAAAATAAACTTAGCTACAGTGTGAAAACAGAAAAAAATATAAAGCTCAAGTCATAAAACAGATGTTGTGATCACACTATCAATATATAATCACACAAACGATAATTAATCCGAAAAATTATAAAAATATGGAAACAAAAGGCAATATAATGGCAATATACTTGAGTGGCTCATTATGTCTAGACGGTTGGGTGTTTTTTGGTAAATTTGTTAATAAGGGTACGATTTCAATAGTTTTCTACTGTTCGAGCTACACTCTTGTAGAAAACAAAAAATATTTCACGAAATGAGCCTTACAAATGAAAATAATAATAAAGTAAGTAAAATTATTAACAACTAATGATTTGAAATTACAAAAGGCACTCAAAGGATTTTACAACATAAAAAAGATCACTTTTGTAATATCATTAAGTTGTAATAACTATTATTATATTAAGGTGTTAATTAGAAGAGAAAGTAAAAATGAATAGAAAAGCAAGAATCAAAGATAGGAAAGGAGGGAAAAAATAAAAGTACTGTAGCTAAATTTTATTTAAACAAACCCATTCCTCTTACTTATTACCTTAAAAAAGCTCTGTGATAGAAATTAATTAAAAAAAAAGAATACTGTTGTGCGTGAATGTACTTTCTATTATAGTGAAATTTTTATTCTTTAAATTTCGTTAAATCCATCGCTGGTATTAAAGGACTATCGCAATGCACTGGATCGTTTCTGAAAATTAAAAAAATATCTATTATTCTTTTATCTATAAACTAGCTTTAACCCGCGGCTTCGCTCACGTTAGGTTCGATTTTTTAACCCCCTATTTAACCCTCTTGGGGTTGAAATTTTCCAAAATCCTTTCTTAGCGGATGTCTACGTCCTAACAGCTACCTGTATACCAAATTTCAGCTCGATCGGTCCAGTGGTTAGAGCTGTGCGTTGATAGATCAGTCAGTCAGTCAGTCAGTCAGTCAGTCACCTTTGTCTTTTATATATTTAGATATCTTTTGTCTGGTGGGAGGCTTTGGCCGTGGCTAGTTACCACCCTACCGTTAAAGACATGCCGCCAAGCGATTTAGCTTTCCGGAACGATGGCATGTAGAAACCGATTAGGCATATGGGTTGAATATACCATACCCCTTCCAAGTTAGCCCGCTACCATCTGAGACTGCATCGTCACTAACCATCAGGTGAGATGCCAGTCAAGGACTAGCATGTCTTCCAATAAAATAAAAAAATTATTCCTGTTCGCTAGTCGTGATAGATTTGATTTTATTTGTTTTGTTCGCTGTAATAGTTCATAGTTCTTTACTTTGCATTTCACATGTAACAGGTACATATACACATTACACATACATATACACATGAGACCCTGTAAGGGCATGGCAAACAAATAAGGGTACATTTAAAAATAAAATTAAAATTAAAGAAAAAAAAAAACAATACAGGGGTGGTTGAAGAATTTCAACTCACTTCAATTTTATTTATTTGTGTAGATTATTAGCATAGCCACTTAAATATTAGAGTATGGATAGTCTTAAGTTCTTACCCTGGTAAACTTCTCAAAAAGGCGTTTGGCGATATCGTTGCTATTTCTATTCTGTCGCTATTATCGCAGATGATTCTTGCTAGAGTTGCCTTCTTTATTTCCGCCAATTGAACTGTAACCACATGAAAAAATTCAGACTTCAGATTTACTTGTTTAACAAAATTGGTTTACTTGTTTATCAAAATCAAATTAAATTCTTGTTGCTCTTATGGCAAGTCGAGAATCTACCATCGGTTCGGAATGCTGATTCTGCTGAGAAGAGCTAGCAAGAAACTCAGCAGTTGCTCTTTTCAAAACTAAAAATGTTCAAAAATTACTTGTCCATCACTGAATGTCAGCAAAAAATCGATGAATTTACAGTTTTTTCATTGTAGGTATGGTGCGGATGACAAGTCAATAGAAAGTAACTTATTAACCGACTTCCAAAAAGGAGGAGGTTATCAATTCGGCCGGTATCTTTTTTTTTTAAGTATCATATTGTTGAACCTAATGCTTGCAATAGTATAGTATACCCAATACAATTATTCCGATCTGTCCCCCGCTCTCAGGGGGACAAATAGGAATAAAAAGTTCGATCTGTTCCACTCCTATTATTAAGGGGACCAACCGCTAATACTACATTAGGAACTACATGGAGGGAGGAGGATATAAGTCAAGTTTAACTTGGCTAATATATTCCTTATAAAAAACTTACTTGGAGTAAACGCCCCAGGATTGACTTCGAGTCCGTACTCGTAGAAATATCTATCCCCCTTCTTCAATTTCGCGAACTGGTCAGCAATGATGTTAGTGAACGTAGTGCCTATAATACCCCCTTCCATTGGCTCCTCTAGAAGACCCCCCACCCATAAATCTATGTCTTCTGGGCTCGCGTATACTGCGGATAACCTTCTGGCTGCCTAGAAGCATAAGAAATATCTTTTACTGGATGGAGAATAAAATTAGAAGCAGAAGAAGAAAAGAAAACACTAACGCTAAACGCAAACTGATTGAAGTCAGTGTATGGCTTGAATCCCACCAGCCTCCTGTACTCATTGTAGGCGCGCAGACAGTGGTCGCGGCCGCGCGGCACGTTGATGGAGAATAAAAGAAGAAAAAGAAGAAACACACTAACGCTAGGCGCAAACTGATTGCAGTCAGTGTATGGTTCGAATCCCACCAGCCTCCTGTACTCGTTCTAGGCGCGCAGGCCGTAGTCGCGGCCGCGCTGCACGTTGATGGATAATAAAAGGAGAAAAAGAAGAAGAAAAAAGACTAACGCTAGGCGCAAACTGATTGAAGTCAGTGTATGGCTCGAGTCCCACCAGCCTCCTGTACTCGTTGTAGGCGCGCAGGCCGTGGTCGCGGCCGCGCTGCACGTTGATGGCGGCCAGGTCCAGCCCGTACGGGTTGCCTCCGTGGAACATGTAGCGGGATAACTGGCCGGAAATGAAATGAAATTTATTTGCTGAATATGAGTACATAGATGTTTCACAACAAACAAGCATTTTACTCAAATGATGATGACCCATATTGTCTTCCTCAAGCTATCAACATTTATTTTATTTATTTACTACTTGATGCTCGCTGCTTCGCTCGAGTGGGTTTAGTTTTTAAAATCCCTTGGGAACTCTTTAATTTCCCAGGATAAAATGTAGCCTATATTAATCCAGCAGATGAGCTATCTACATTCCAAATTTTAGCCAAATCCGTCCAGTACTTTTTGCGTGCATGCAAGTGCACACATGCCTATTATACACAACAAACTTTTTCCTTTATAATATTAGTGTGATTATAGTTGTAGGTAACTTTTGTCTTTATAAAAAACCTCTTTCCAAACCGCAAATACTTACAAAATATAATATATCATTAGATTTGGGGGAACCCTTACATTATTATCATATTTTATGTCAAAGACATATTCCTCTATTATTTTGGTCTCAAGTATATCGCTCATTTGCGACAAGGGTGACGTAACTCAAAATTCACCAATTTTAGTGTCGAACATTTGTACTTTTTGCTATAAAAACAACATTACGCTAAGCACAAAAAAATAAGAGCGAGAGAGATTAAATATGACTTAATGCTTTGTCGCTTTGTTGGCCACTGTGTTGTTTCGAGACCGCAGCATCCACAAAACATTACTCTCTAACGAGAGAATTCTCTCATCGTCGATTTTGAATTATGTCACTCTTGTCGCAAATAAGCGATATTGTTGTTTAAACCTGATAGATATAAATATAGTACTCACAGCTTCAGTAACAAAAGGGTCGACTGACTGCATCGGTCGCCACATAAGACCCAAAAGTAGTCTGTCTAAGAACGGCCTTAGGCGCATTCTGGACGGCTGGAACATCACCTCTGGTAGGGATATCGACTCGTAAATCTCGTTGAACTGTGGACTTAGGACTCTAAAAAAAAAAAAAACGTAATTATTACCCTTCCATCTCAAGTCGGCCGTCGTCGACCGTTACAAAATGTCATCATACCGTACCGTTGACAAGAAAATAATAATCGTATTTTTTATTATAACCACAACTATGACGGAAGTTTTCTTCTCTGGCAATTTTTTTCATTTCGATCATTCCGTTGCACTATTGTCGTACCCACTCCTAGCACAAGCTTTCCGCTTATTTGGAGGGGAGAGGAGAATATAAGTCAAGTTCAGCTTGGCTAATATTCATTTCCTACTAAGGGGATGATTTAGCAGGTAAAGTTTAAGCTTATTAGTTATCAATCAGTAAATTTTTATTTATAACGACCAAAAACGTGGGTTGTCTGAAATAAGTAAGCTACGTAGAAGCCATGTTGGCAGTAATGTCTGCCAAGTACCTACTTTATCGACGATCGTTTGACGACAAGCTTTGGAAATTAAAATATTTTTCTACACTTACGTAAGCTGACTGTCGACAACGGAATGCCCAAATCTCATAGCAGCAGCAGCAAACTCAGCAGCCAGAGTCGGATTGACAGTGGAGTCGTACGCCAGGGCATACCCTGGCGACGATGCCAGGCCGAACACTTGCATTGTTTTAGGATCTAGGTTGCACAAAATTGTATAATAACAAGGTTTTCATTGTATAATCGAAAAAAAAAAGTAAATATGGCATCCCTAGTTTCATTTTAATATGGGTCTTGCTGTCGCTACTAGATGTCGCTAACAGTTGCTAAAAAAACTGATTGAAAAAGTAGATTGATGTTATATCACTAATTTTTTCGTTGCTGACATATCGTTCAACATGGCCGTGGTGTACTAATCTGGTCAACACACTCAGGGCTCGATTCCCGAGAGACGTGGGTTCGAACCCCGCCGGCCTCGGTATTTTTGATGTATAATAAAAAAAAATTCGGATATTTCTTTTGAGTGTTGGTTAATAAAAAAAATTTGTATAATCGAAGGAACAAATTGCATCAAAAAGGGTAAAGACGAGTAATAAAATATTTTTTTGCTACATCTATACAATATTACAATCGACCGTTCCGTAGAAAAGTCTCATCTGCTAAATTCATAACTTGAGATTTGAGCCTTGCAGATGTGACTTTTAAGGCTCAAATTTCAAGTTGTAAATTTAGCAGATGAGACTTTGTTCTACGGAACGGTCGCAATACATTTTTACAACATTATAAGGCTTTCATTAAGAATCGAGGTCTAATTGACTTGCCTAGCAACGCAGGTAGCCACTCGTTGTAAATGATGTGCTGGTACTCCGCGAGCACGATTCTCCTGGACTCCATGAACACGGTGTCCTCATCCCAGCCAGGGTTCAGCTGTGCCAGTGCTCGGGCTACCCTGTTGTGCTCTCTAGTCCAGATCGTGTGGAGGGCTGTTAAGGAGATCACCTGGTTTCCGTGGTTGTCTCCTGGTGATAGACACACACACATCAATACAAGGATCTCAGTGGCACCTGAGTAGGGCAAAACACTCAAAGTATTGCAAGTGGCTCTAGCTGGACGCTGGTCAGTCGCTTGATACAAGCGGCACAATAGCGTGTTCTGTGGCGATCCTTGCTTAAGACCTTCAACATGTTCAGCTCTGTAAATTTACCAGTTGGACGATACCGATGAGTAAATTTAAATACATTTCACAGGTAAGAACAAAATCAGTAGAGATAAGACCTAAAGATCAAATCAGATGCCTAATAATAAAATATCATCCGGCCACTATGGCCGATCTCCACAAAGATTAACCATCTGCGTGGAAGATATTATAGTGTGCAAGTGTGTACACAAACACAGCTGCACTCGCTATTCCCTAACTCTCATAGTCCGATGAGGCAGAAACCCGATACGACCGGAGAGAGATCAGGTGCAGGACTGACGGTTTAACATAGCACGGGACACACCACTCCAGGCTAGTACTGACTTGTCAGAAAAACCCTGGAATCGAACCTGGGACCACGTTATCACTAGATCAACGAAGCAGTTAGTCAGATCAGTTACCATCAGAAGTTTATTAAACTAATACTATTAATGTTGATACCTGATTCAAAGCAAGCAGCCCCGTCGTGTATGTTCAAGCACTCCTTCCGCCTGGTGAGGGGCGGCAGCTCCCGCCCGTAGTCGTCGAACACGGCCAGCAGCCCGCCCGGCGCGCGCAGCCTGGCCAGCTTCTCCATCGAGCTGCCGTACAGGTGGGACATGTCTGTATAGTGGGACGCGCCGTTCATCTAAAACATAGCACCTAAATAACATTCTGTTGTGCCTTAAACCTTTTCTGAGAAGAGACCGATCATGGTAATGACAATTTACCTAACCGGGGTAAACGTTAAATTAGGCCAGAGCTTCTGAACTTGTGGTCCATAATAACCATAAAAAGTCAGTGTAGCACTTTTTTATTAATCATATACCTATATAAATTTTTAATTTGTATACCATACCTGCTAAAAAATGAGTTAAAAGATTTGGCAAGGTATATCGAAAAGGTAAACCCCCTGAACTAGGCAGTCTCAAAAAACGGCATTGTCAAAATCTTAATTTTGTTACAATAATCAAATCACCATGAACATAATAGGTAGGCAATACTGATACGGCAGGCAAAGATAAAAGTTGAAAATACACAATGCGCCTTTTGTGAATTTATTGCAAAAATATCGATATATGAATATGCCGCCATATTATTATATTGATGATGATAATTATGAATTATGATATTTATTATAATAATAATTATTATTATCATTAGACAAATGGATTTAATAACAGCTGTGGGATTATGTAAAAATGATTACTATACTGTGACAATCGCAATGTGAACTAACGCGCACTAGCAAGGCAAGTCTTCAAGTTACAGCCCTCTCTAAACCTATTTTAAAAAAGTTAGAATTAATCATTTACCTGCGTAGCATAGCCAACGGAACAGTCAAAGTTTGGAGCAAGCTGGGTCCGTACGAAGTTGATACATTTCTGATGGAACTGGCCGTAGAACGCGTCTCCTTTATCCAGGATTATGGGAGCGCAGGCCCAGTGCAGTCTTTCTGGAGGTAAGACTTCCTCACCGCTGGTAGCACAGCAGGATATAGGGCTACCATTACCTGAAATAAACACAAAACATTAAAACAAGTCATGACGGAACTGCTACTTAGTTTGTGTCAAATATAACCAAGTACCTTTGCACTATAATCGTGTATAGAATACTGCAGCCATTTATCTGCCAAGTAGCAGCTTGCTGCATTAAACATAGTGGGTCGATGCGCCAAAAGACTCATCGCAACGAATTGCTGGTTAATTCGCTAGACTTCAAAGTCCGGAGTGTCGGCGCAATCTGTCGGTTCTACAAGATATTATATTTCGGAAAGTGCACTCAGGAACTATTTAATTTAGTTTCGACATCACCTTTCTATTATGAAACCAAACAGCATCGCATGGATCTGCACCGAAATTCCACGATCTCGCACTAAGCGCCTTGCCTCCTTGATTTTAATGATATAAATCGATTGTGTATGAGGGCATTTGTATTTTCCTTGCTCGCTAAATAAGCGTAATTTGGCTCATCTTAGGGATAAATTCTCCCATACTCACCTGCGCCACAAAGTATCCATAAGCGATTTCACAGGCACAAACAACAATATTTAAGGTTACCTAAAGTAAAGACCACGCTAGTGCTGATGTCGTGCGCTATGAACTGTCCGAACTGCATGAACAGCAGATTGTGCGTGCGGCTGGGGTGACTGCCGTCAAGAATGAGGGTGCTGCTGACTGTTCGTGCTGGTGGCAGAGGCACTCCGAGTACCGAGATCCTGAACGCCCAAATACCTGAATACCGAGAAGATTTCTTCAAAACACGTGTCTGTACAACTTTGTCATTTATTCATTTGTCATAACCAATCGCCTCTCAAATTAGAAGGGGTTCTCAAATTTGATGGGCCATAATCCACCACGTTGGCAAAGTGCCGGTAAACTTCACACATCTTGCCCTTGAAAGCATTTGAATGATCTCAATTGATGGGAGTTACGATGCGTCGAAGCCAGCTTACAAGGAAGCATTAGTGTAACTGGTTTCAGTTTAAATAATATTATACCTAAACCAATATCTCCAAATACCTATATAATTAGTTGCATCTTACCGGAATGCTAAATCGCTTGGCAACAAATTTTTGCCGATAGCAATTGTCATATTCCTTGCTTCATGTTAGACTGCTGAAAGGGCTATTAAATAAATAGTACCGTCACTATAAGAAGGTGGTAGGAGCCTTTCGTAGCCAGTATTGACAGCGCCCCAGCTTGGATTGGCCTGATTGTTGCAGGTGCCATCAATGCTTCGGTATTTGCTGGATACTTCTGGACATGACGGCCGCGGTGGGCAGAATGGTCCTGCAACATGATATGATTGGTGTGTAAAAGATAGTGGGTGTTTTCCCTTGACTGCAACCTCACGGGATACTCGTAAGTATCTTACTGTTTCTTGCATCCTTCAAATGTTAGATTTCTGCACGATGTGGTAAAAACCGTAAAATATTATAAATATTTTCAATTTTGTATGACACATTTTACCACGCGAGAGAGCAAAATGCCCTCCAATAAACTGCAAAAAATTTTCTGATAATATTATGCTGCCGCTTTAAAGGGAATGAGCGCTGACTTCGATGGGGTAAGACGAACCCCTTTTCGGTTTCATGCGGTACATCTTCGGAACTGGGTATCTATCTACTACGTCCCCACTCCAGACTAGACCAGATACAATTAAAAGCTTCCCAAATTGCTCCTACCGGGAATCAAGCCCTCCGACTTTAAATACGCACCACAACGCCATGCAATATGTCCCGGTTATAGTTCAGCGTCAGATTCTGACATTATAACTGAGTAAAATCGTGGGTCGCATAATTATCCCAAGATATGTATCTCATAAGTGAAAGGAATCTCTATCTCAGCAATGAAAAATATGGCACAGAGAATGATGTCTCAGTTAGGTACTTCTGCTAAAAACTCACCATCTGTATGGCCAGTGAATCTCAAAGCTAACTCGTCATCGGAAAGCGCTTGTCTGGATTTCAACTCCTGCGCGACGAATAGGTTTAGTAATGCACCGTGTCCCAGCTTCTGTGGTCTTTTATCGTATGTGACGAGAGACTAGAAACAAAAAAAACTTTCATAAATCCTTTACAAATACTTTTCGAAAATTCAAGAAATCAAAATTTTTTCTCGACGTTTATTGATCCATTTCAAATACGATAAAAATGTTTAAGCTAGATGATGCCCGCGACTAGATTAAGGTTTTTTATATTCCCGCGGGAACTCTTTAATTTTAATCGTAAGCGATCGTAGAAAGAGACGACACATTTGTAATAGGGCTAGGGCGGCAGGTATTTGCCCAGGTAATGAGACCTTAAAAAAATGTTAATATACCAGGTGGTGGCCAAAGCTCGGAGAATTGGTGTTGACAACAGCGTAATGTTCCTTCTGCAACCCTTCAACACGCTCCAGCCAAAGCTGCAGCTTCTGTCGCGAGTGATTGTGAGCTGCCCGTACATCTTCTACGTTGATTGCCGAGCGGAACTTGCGATCTGACTCCGCTGGAATGAAGTTTATGAGCAAATTAATTTACCAGTAACATCAGTGGTACCTATTAGCCGGCGAGTATCTACCATCAGAGGTAATTCGGATCGTTACACTATAGTGACAATTTTTAAACTAGTGGTTCGCCCCGAACTGAGACCTCGCGGTATCCCATAATTCCCAAAAGATAGTTTTAATTATATATTGTAATAATTAACTTTTAACATTAGACGTAATAAAAAATAATAATAGTTAATAATAATAGTTGACGCAAAACTGTTTTACTGATACAGCGCCATCTATTAGCATTATTGTGAAGCTATTAGCATTAAAAAATAAATAATTTCGTTTCTTTATAATATTTATCTAATTTTAGTATTTGTTGTTCAAGTACAGGATATAACTGAATTTTCAACAAAGTTTCAGGTTCTAATATGCAATACTTTTTGACATATGGCTCAAATTAAATCTCCACTTAAAAGTTAAATAATTTCGTTTCTTTATAATATTTATCTAATTTTAGTATTTGTCGTTCAAGTACAAGATATAACTGAATTTATCACTAAGTTTCAAGTTCTAATATCTTTTCATTCTTGACATATGGCTCAAATTAAAATCTCCACTTTGAAAGCCCCCCATTTCGTCAATTTTAAGGGAAAAATTAAAAAAAAATATTTTTGTACTCTGTTCAAAGTCGTCTTTAAAAAGATATATCGATAAATAAATTCACTCATATGCGGATACTTGAAATAACACATACTTCAGAAGACTGAAGAAAAGATGATGATGTCACGTACCTATATGGCTTCTGCCTTTGAAACAGCACACTGCGACATGAGTGCAGTCCAAGTGGCACTGAACGGGCGGCACGCAGACACCTTGCCTCGGACACACCACCCTTATTACAGAGTACAGAACTACATACGCACTTACCTGCATGGCTTCTGCCTGTGAAGCAGCACACACCGACCCGCGTGCCATCCAAGTGGCACTGCGGGTTGTGCGAGCCAGGCCGCACGTGAGCTGGGCACTGAACGGGCGGCACGCAGACACCGTGCCTCGGACACGTAGCACACGGACGCTCGGTACTGTGTATGTGCTCTGAAAAACATATTTCTTTCTTATTCTTGACGAGATAACCTTTGACTGGGATTTCACCTGTTTTTCTTTATTCAAGCCTGCCTGATGCTTGCGAATTCATCCGCGTGGATTTAATTTTTAAAGGTTTAGTCGTTGCGACGTGATTAAGTAGCAAACATCCAACAATCTGTCCATACATCCTTTCTTTCGCATTTACAATATTATATACCTAGTATTATAAATAATCAATACAAATAATTTGATGTACATTATATGTACCTACATATTATTTTTTAAGCAATTCAAACAAACAAACATCAAAAGGTTTGCGAAACAATACGTTTTTAAAAACCCCGTAAAAATTCACGCACTATCACGCACTAATTTTTACAGTAACGGTAATATAGGCCGTTACTGTAAAAATTAGTGCAGTGTACATTGGGGTGATTGACCTATACGAGTAATTACCTATTCGATATAAATTCGATAGCTACCTATAGAATTAACGGGCAGGTAATGGTATATAACCTTGATGTTACATACGATAGTAGGTAGTTTATTTCTTTCGTTTTAATAATCTATAGGTATTTAACCTATATTGTTTCGTTCAATACTTGTGAAACTTTGTGAAAATAAACATTTTACTAAAGTCGCTTTATTTCTGTTTAGTGTACGTCATCAATAATGTTCTTAAAGGGGTACGAAACAAAGTCTGCCAATCCAAATAATTGCTTCAACGGTAAGGGAAAACATCGCGAGGAGGAAGTCTGTTCAGCTGAGAGTTCTAGTGGACTATAGCCTCAGAGGCGGCTCTAGCCCATGTAGCGCCCGTGTGCAATCAATATCTTGGCGCCCCCTAGTAGACGCACGGCCAAAGTGAAACACTTACAATACAAGAATACCGTTTGACTTACAGTTACATTTTCACCAGTGAAAGGAAATTCAGGTGCAAAAAATGGTGCAATTTTAAATAATGTCGGGAAGCAAGCAAACGCAGCTCGGCGTGGCGCCTCCTAAAACCCTGCGCCCGTGTGCGTTGCACACCCTGCACCATAGGTAAAGCCGGTGCTTATAACCTTTGTTGAAGGCTTGCTGATGATTATGTTGAAGTAATCCCTAATATTGTAAATCCGAAAGTTTAGATGTATGGATGGATGGATGGATGGATGTTTGTTACTCAATCATGCTGCAACAACTAAACCGATTTGCCTGTATGGCACAGATTATAGTCTGGAATAACATATAGGCTACTGTTTATGTCGAGAAATAAGAGAATTCCTCAACCTCAAATCACGCGAACGAAGTCGCGGGCATCAATTAGTTCAATCTTAATCATGGAGAAACCGTGCCCTGAATTGCCGCAAACTACACGACAAACTAAACTCAAACTTATTTATTTCATGTAGGCCAACTAGTGGCTCTTATGACAAGTCGGGAATCTACTACCGGTTCGGAATGCTGATTCTACTGAATGCTGAACTAAAATCAGGTCAAGCCAAGCTTCTTACCTTCTTCATCGTGTACCCCGTAGTGTCCACCTAAAGCCGCACCATGCGTTTCACTCACAACACTTTTTATTGGACTCAGCACCACTACATAAATAAGAATTTGATACGCGAACCTTAATGACGTCATATCGTTACAAGGCGTTGCTTTAATTTAAAAAAAAAATGATTAAAAACGTGATTTATGTAATTTTAAGTTCACATGTTGATCATCCCAAGTGCCAATGATTGTACTTGATGTAAAATGGCCGAGGAATATGTCGATTCGTTAAAAAAATACCAAATTGAGGGTGGGTAAAAATTTTTTTGAGTGAAGGTTTCTTTCGAAACCGTCATTGAGCTACATGCTTTGTCTGTTTCTGGCTAATCTCTATTACCAACACCATAAATAAATAAATTTACTATCTATGTCAATTTAAAGTTGTAAATTTTCAGTCGATCTCCTTTAAAGCAGTCGGGTTTTTTAATCTCTTTTAATTGCTTGTTCAATAATTCCATCATAAATTGTGAAGTAATAGAAGTGTGAATAGAAGGACGTAGTGATAATTTATCAGTGGAAATTAGATCCAGCATGTCGACATAAATCGTAACGTAGGTGGATTGATAACTTTACGTCATCCATTTGACAAAAGCAAACCGATCAGGTAGGTACATCCTTTCCTTACTATGCCTACTATCCTATTATGTTATAGATATTTGGATGTTTGGATGTTTGTTACTCAATGACGTCGCAACGACTGCACCGATTTGGCTGAAATTTGGCACAGAGATAGATTATAGTCTGGAATAACACTTTTTATCCCGAAAAATAACAGAGTTCCCACAAAAATCACAAAATCTCAATCTACGCGAATGAAGTCGCGGGCATCAGCAAGTCCTTGCTAATAATATAAATGCGAAAGTGTGTTTGTTTGTTGATTTATTGGTTTGTCCTTCAATCGCCCAGCAATGGAGGGACGGATTACGGATTGGCGTGATTTTGCATGGATATGGTTGTGGACCTGGAAAGTGACATAGGATACTTTTTATCCCGGAAAAATCATAGAGTTCCCGCGGTATTTTAAAAACTAAATCCACGCGAACGAAGTCGCGGGCATCAGCTAATAGGTAATAAAAAACCAAAGTAATAATATACAAATAACTTATTTATTTATTCCTGCACAGTTTGTAACTTAATAATTAAGTATTATTAATCTTATCTATTCTATTGTTAATCATACTAATATTTACAAATATTTATTATTATAACTGTGCCATAATATGGGATGGTAATAATAATTGGAATACAATTGAATACATCATACTATAATTAATTATCTATTTCATTTTAATACATTGAACACTGCCGTTGTAAGCAAAAACGCAATATGTAAGTAGGTATATTAGATTTTCGTAAAATAAAATAGAAATCGTTAAATTAGATTTGTATCAATATCAATGAACATTGGACATGTTCACTTTTTTTAGATGTATACAACGTGAAAATCAAGTGGTTTTTTTTTTTTTCAGAAACAACGTCATTTTCTCTCAAAACTGCCTTTTTGACCTACTGCTCTTTTACCACGGCAGAACTCTATTTTTCAGAGTTTAGTTAATACAGAATAAGATAGTACATAATACGAGTAGGAATGGTATTTGTTTCAATGGTTAAAGGTATTGAAAACTAAAAGGTCGCAGGTTCAGGCCCCACCCATTGCACTATTGTCGTACCAACTTCTAGCACAAGCTTTTCGTTTATTTGGAGGGGAGAGGAGAATATAAGTCAAGTTCAGCTTGGATAATATTATTTAAATAAAAACATAAATCCTATCAGATATTGTGTGCTAGTCAGTGGTGATAATATAGTAAGTGGCTATATTATTAGCAGGCAGCATTAGAAGACCTTTGCCCAGTAGTGGGCAAGGATCTCAATACAATTTTTCTTGACTGCCGCCCTCGTTTTAGTCGATTTTTTTTATATTTAAAGAGTTATAGAAGTCTATAATAGTGCTAAAACTATAGTCAAAACTAGTGCTGGAAAGGACATTAAAAGATGTGGCTTTAAAATGAGTTATATACTCACAAAAAAAGCGAAAAAATTATTCCGAATGACGGCGAGTATAAAATAGAGTACTTCATTGTTAAATGACATGAGTCATGACACATAACGACAACTATCTGCCATTACGCGCTTCATTTACCGCACGCTTGTAACATATTCACCTCTTTTTATACACATACAATATCATAGGCTTTAAATTGAAAAACTTTTCGCATGTTGACCGCCCAACTTCAGCACGAGGAAGGCTCATGAATTATAAGGCTGATGATAATGAGAAGGCTTTTTGGCATTCGTTAAGTTATGAGGAGTCCAACGGAATCTTCTTTGTAAGCTTGGATTCACCCGGAAGGAGAAACGCGAGTAATCCACCAACTGTAAATAAAAAATCAATATTAGGAAAGATTTTATCGTAATAATGACTATGTACGGATTTTTATTCTAGTCTTTTTCCCAAAGAGCCTATAAGGCCTAACTACACTGATTCACTTTCTAATTGCGTTCGACGCATGCGCTAACTATCCAGACTATTGCCAGGCAATTGCCAGTGAAGTCTGGCAATAGCCTGGCAGTACGATGCGCGATGCTCACCTTCTGGTGACACATGAGAAACACGTATATTGAAGTCGGGCGAACATCGCGTATCGGTTTCATCGCTTCTATTTAAGCCCGCCCGACTTCAGCAAACGTGTAAAAACTAAAATTATTTTTATACTTTGTATTGGCATTTGAAGTCGGTTTTTTGAAAAAAAAATTTTAATATAATTTTACAATTTTTTTGGCTGGTATTCTCTCTGTATTGGTTAAAATGTTGTTGAAACAATTACGCCATATTGTTGCAGCAATTACGCCATAAATTCAGCCAATCAGAGGCACTTACGGTCGTCACTGCACAGTGCACACTGCGTCCAGTCGCATTAATTTTTAGACATTCCCACCGCTGGTCATAAGAATGTGTCTAATAAATACTCGTAATTACCAATGGTGAGACCGCCAAACGTATAGAACGCGAGCTCGCAATCGTTGACCAGCATGTTTTTGACGATGTTGATGCCCAGGAACGAGCTGCCTCGTCCCAACATCAGTGTCACGCATACAGCCATTGCCCTGAAAATAAACAAGGACAAGTTAAAAACTGTAATGCAACTACGGAAAATTACACGTAACATCTTTTTTTTTTTTAATTAAGAATATCAGCCAAGCTGAACTTGACTGATATTCTCCTCTCCCCTCCAAATAAGTGAAAACTTGCGTTAGGAGTGGGTACGACAATAGTGCAACGGGTGGGGATCGAACCTGCGACTTTTCAGTTTTCGGTCTGCGCCTTTAACCGTTGGCTTATCTCCATCTTAGTCTTTCTTTATAATAGTCTTTAGAGACACTTTGTTCATGTGTTCTTTCAGGCAGCACTTTTACTACACTATCACTATAATACACTATACACCAACTCAAATGGTCTGTTTTAATCTATCGATTGATATGAAAAAAAAAATGTGAAGCAAACAAGGAGAAAACATGAACTTTTCCACCAAGTTTTTATGTAGGACAGGATGTTTTAAAAGAATATCGCAAAACCTGCCTCACTTGGAGCTTTTAAATGACGTCGTTACAACTTACTTGACATAAGTAGGGAAGATGGCGACGCTGAAAGTCGATAGCATGCCGAAATTCAGCATGCCCGACGTGAAGATAACCAGACACACCGTGCTTGCGATCCAGGAGTCCATCACCGCGACGCAGATCCCGGCCACACCAGATACCAACTGAAAAAAACAATACACAAACAAATTAAATACATATCGCCGTCCCCAACGAATAATACAGTAATCGTAAAAAGTAAATTTTACAGGAAAAATAAAAAACCGTTTTTTCGTTATAACTTCATAACCGGATCACATATCAAGATAATAATTGGTATACCAAAAGATAGCTAATTTTTTTTAAAGTAATGAGATGTAATTTAAAAAAATATTAGTTTTACTCCCATTTAGTTACAGCCAAAAATGTATATTACCAGAATTCAAACACAATTTTCAACCGCAATGCAATAATACGATTTTATTCGAGTAAATTGTTGACAGCGACGTATACAGTAATAGTTAATTACGATCGTCTTGACTGTAAAGTAGAGAAATTGATTGTAATGGTAATATATTATTACGATAGTATTCATTGCTCAAAACAATTTATTATGGTAATAGTAAATTGAGTAACGTTATTATTCCATAGCAAAAGAACGATGTGTCGCTATTGTAAAAATATATTGCCGTTTGTATCATATTACAAACATTAAAGTAATAATTAGTCTAATTATTAAATAAAACATTTTTTACGGAAGGTTTAAAAAAGAATTTAATCAAATTAAGCAGACACAACCTTAAAACTTACATAATTGTAATTATTAGTTCTACATACACATTACACACATTTACACTCATACTTCGTCATCACTTTGATCTGATTCGTCGAGCTCATCTAAATTTTGTGGTTCTGGGTTTCCACAGCTTGCAAGAGATTTGTAAAATCCATGGTAATGTTTGGGTATAGCTTCACTAGCACATAACCCAAGTAAATCGTCATAAAGAGGTTTAGGAACAGGCATAGGTTTATGGTAAACCTGTCTTAGGCTCCCGTCGACTACAAGTTCAGCAAGATTTTTCGGTCGTCGTCCACGCTTTGCTCTTCCTGTACCCTGATCAGTGTCAAGGTCAAAATAGTCTTCCCCAAAATCATATTTAAATTGCAAGATATTAGGTCTTAAATGAGAGACTTTTATTTCCATAATCTTCGACCACGAAATTTTTCTGCCTTGTGTATCTTTCAGCCAGTTTTTCCCAGAGATGAGACTTTTTAAATCATAGAAGACACTTTGCTCCATTTCTTTCAAATTATATTTCTCACCTTTTACTTTTGCATTTAATATAACACTGTAGACTTGATCAGGAGTATATAATACCTTATTCTTCATTGCGCGTTCAATACATGAATGCATGCTATCACCCTCACTCTGGCTATGTCCAGTCTCAAAAAAACGGTGTGTTATACTTTCTAGCCCGTAAGTTTTTAAGGCATAAAGAAACATGGCAAAAATAAATCTATTTTTGTTCTGTCCGGCGCAGCCATCTGAATAAAATGAAATATTTTTAATATTTCTCTGTGCTTCTTGTTTTATAAATTCCAATAAGCAGCTTCCAATTTCGTTTGCCCCTCTTTTTGCAATAGACATATGCCAGACATAGCAATACCCTGTTTTTTTTAGTGTATCAAAGACCGTGAAATTATAAATAGGGTATTTTCTTTTATAGTGGAAAATACCTACCTCAGATTGAGGCACGCTGAGAACTTTTTCTAAATCAAACACTGCAATAGTAGTACATGTTGAATCAACTGCAGCTTTTTCCTCTCTTTTTATTTCACGCACTCTATTTTTACGCTCCAAGTGTGCCTTATAGTTTTCTTCTAAATGAGCTTTTCCTGTTTCTTCAGCTTGTTCATAAAGGGAACAAATTGCGCATAAATCCTTTTTTGGTTTAAAAAAAGAAAAGTTATACTGCGTGTTAAAAATTGTTTCATATTGCCGCTTTGTAGCTAGGTTTTCTGGTGAAAAATTTTGATTTTTGAACCAGGACTGGTACAATCGATACATTTTTGAAATATTAAGTTGCTCTGATAAATATTGTCGCCTAGAATCTTTCCTGACATAATGGGAATCCACAGCAGGAAATAGATTAATATGGTTCATAATGGATTCTTTTGTAGTAACACTCATTTTATGAGGCCTATTTAAATGTGTTCCTCTCTCATCAGTTAAACTTTGATCTTTAATTGTTTTTTCTAAGGCTGTGTAGACTACCTGTTCTGAAATCTTTAATGTGTTAAGAAAATATATCTTGCATACTGGTATATCACATCCATCCAAAGGAAAGCTATATTTAATTGTTTGTGTTCTATTATTTTTTCGTTCCAAAGTAAGTCTTTTGATAGGATTCGACATGATACGTCTACTAATATACTGCCACTGCAATTCGTGACTTTGAAGCTTGTAAAAAGCGTTGAAAAAACTTGCCCTTTGCTGAGAAGTAAACTTTTCGCTGCATCTTTTCTTACAAGAACATACCGGGCCAATCGTCTTTGCTGCGTAGAATTTCTTAGAACGACATCCTTCATAAGCCTTACCGGAGTTTTTCAGTTTCTTGTTTTTGATATCTTTCCATTCATTTTTATTACACTTTCGTTTTCTACTTCTATTCTGATCTGAAGCATCAGAGCCCTCAGGGTCATTTTGTTCAGTTATATCGGATTCTGGTATCATTATATTATTATTATTATGATTATTTAAAATAGACGACGATATTTGGGGAAGTTGAACTAATTCTGTATCCGTTAAACTTTCTAATACTATTTCTCGAGAAGGAGTGTTCTGATTGCTTAGATTGTATTCATCATTATTGCTTCTTGCCCAACTAGATAAACCACTGACAATCTCATTGTATTCTATGGTTGACTCATTTGGCTTCAGAGTAATATCGATTTTGTCTGGTGTTAATGTTTTATTTTCTGCTAAACTTTCGGCTTGATCAGAAGTAGTGGAAGAATTCTTAGAATGCTCTTTTAGGTATTTTGGCTCAAGAGAGCAGTTGAGAACTTTGAGATCGGTCTTAGTTCCGCTTTCACGCTGTTGTGGAATATCCCGTTTATTTGAAATCTTATAAATGGCAGATGGTGATGCTATAAAATCTACATTATCGAAAACTAAAGACAAGTTAGAAATTGTTGAAGGACTCATATTGCTCAAATGAATCATTTTATCTATAAAAAAGGAATCTCCTCCAATACTAGAGGTTGTGCTTGGTGTATCAGATCTGATTTCACGGTAAGGACTTGGTACATATTCTGAAGATTCTGGCGAAAAATCTTCATTACTGTTATCACCCTCATTGTAATTCTTTTCTGCTATATTCTCTGTAATGATAAAAAAATAATAAGAATTAGTTAATGCCAGGCCACTTGCACAGTATTCTTAATTTTATTTAAATACGTATAGCCGGTGTCAAATTGTACTGACTGACATTACCTATTAAACTACTGAATGGATCTGGGAATTCGGCAAAAAGATAGATCTATAGTCTCGAGTAGCATATAAGCTACTCGACACTATAGACTCTACATCACGCGGGGGAAACCGCTGGCAAAATCTTGTAATAAATATACCAGTTTAACTCATTCACCCATCCATCCATATAATACTATCCTCACAAACCACATTTATAAGCAACTTCAGAAAAATATAGAAAGTAAAAATAATTACCTCGTGTATTGTATTTTTTTGTAATATTCACTTGTGTTGTACATTCTTCACGACTTGTTGTAGGAATTTCAATAACCTCTGCTTCTATGACTGGCACTTTATAAGAACAACCATCATCTAAAAAAAACCATTTTGATAAGATGTAACCAACAGCAAACTTATAATATTTAATCTCATAATAAGATAAGAATAGTCAACTAACCAGTAATATTAATCACTATTAATACAGTTTTCATCAAAATCCGTTAAGTACTTATACTTATGTATAGTGTACATTCAACTATCCACCCATCCATCCATATAATATCTTCACTAATTTTCACATTTATAAGCAACTTCACAAAAATATAGAAAGTAAAAAATAAGTACCTTGTGTATTGTATTTTTTTGTAATATTCACTTCTGTTGTAGGTTTTTCACGACTTGTTGTAGGAATTTCAATAACCTCTGCTTCTTTGACTGGCACTTGATAAGAATAACCATCATCTAAAAAAACCATATTGATAAGATGTAACCAACAGCAAACTTATAATATTTAATCTCATAATGAGATAAGAATTGTCAACTAACCAGTAATATTAATCACTATTAATACAGTTTTCATCAAAATACATTAAGTAGTTATACTTAGGTATAGTTTACATTCAACTGTCCACCCATCCATCCATATAATATCTTCACTAATTTTCACATTTATAAGCAACTTCACAAAAATATAGAAAGTAAAAGATAATTACCTTGTGTATTGTATTTTTTTGTAATATTCACTTCTGTTGTAGGTTTTTCACGACTTGTTGTAGGAATTTCAATAACCTCTGCTACTTTTACTGGCCCTTGATGAGAACAATCATCATCTAAAAAAAACCATCTTGATGTAACCAACAGCAAACTTATAATAAATTTAATCTCATAATGAGATAAGAATAATTTCAACTAACCAGTCGTAATTATATTATTATTAATATTAATCACTATTAATAATAATATAATTATTATTATTATAATAAATAATTTACGGGAAGCGCATTGTTGACAGACCCCCCACTAGGTGGACCGACGACATCAAACGAGTTGCAGGGAGTCGTTGGATTCAGGCGGTGCAAGACCGAGGTCTGTGGAGGTACATGCAAGAGATTTATGTCCAGCAGTGGACGTCTATAAGTTGAAAAAGAAGAAGAAATAATTTACTGTATATTTACAAAAAGTATTTAGGTACTTACTTTCAGCGTGGAAGTTTGGTTGTAACAAATTCAACATTCGTCTAGCGCGGGGGTTTTTTATAACAGACCTCTTCATACTACAATGCTTCTTAGGAACTTTATAATACTGATAATATTATTAATTTTATTTTGTTTTAATCACGAACATAATAAGTAAATCAAAAATTATAAAAAGCCGTGCACGCTCCACTTCAAACAAAAATCAAACTAAATAATGTAAACAATATTTGCTAACTTTCGGCACGTGCTATGGGCGGGGCTTAGGCTATTACTTTCATTTACATGCAGATGAAAAGAGAGCGATGTGTAGTACTTGCAGAAATAATTCGATGATCCATCGTAACATGTCAATACACGTTGAAATCTGCGTGGCATAATATTGTCAAATATTTTGCTATGTTTTCGATATCACGGGGTTTACAGTATGCAACATAACAATTCCAACATTTTTAAAAGACATATTGCGATTGACTTTAATGGGAAACAAAAATGCTATTTTTACGCGAATAATATGGTAAACTTACTTTACCGAAATTAGTTTTATTTTTTCTACCCGAATAAGTTCGTAATTACAGTTTACTGGGAAAAAGGAAACTTTGAGGAGTCAGTATTAATCCATTATGATGATGTTCGTCACAAAAAAAGGTTTTCCTTTAGAAACGAATAGTACAGGTAAATTCATTACAAAATGTCTAACTCGAAAAGTAATCGTTCGAATCACGTGAAAAAAATTCACAAGGTGTAATCGCACCTCTAGATCAATAATTCCCCATAAAAGCACTTCTATCGCTATAGTTGATTACGATATTATTCGTTGGGGACGGCGATATAAGTATCATAGGTTCTCAATTCGTCGGAATCTGTTTATTTTATTTATTTTTTATGTATGTTCCCCGATTACACGAAGACGCCTGGACCGATTTGAAAAATTCTTTTTTTGTTTGAAAGGGTATACTTTCCAGGTGGTCACACTGTCATGTCATGCAGTCTGGATCTGATGATGGAATCCTGGAGAAATCGAGGGAACTCTTCAAATTTTACAGACACAATCGATATACTTTGTAGTGGCGTTTGAAGTCGGTTTTGTAAAAAGAATTTTTAGTTTATTATGAGTACTAGCTATTGCCCGCGACTTCGTCCGCGTGGACTTAGTTTTTGTTTATATAATCCCATGGAAACGCTTTGAACTTTTGGATTTATAAATAACCTTCGGTTTGGCTCTTGTTCGGGTGACCGCCCTCGACCACCGACTCACCGCATCGCGTTGTTCGCCCGCGCTATTTTTTCTTTTTGCTCGGTTTCTAAGAGTTGTACCGAGATGTTGAATACCTTAAAACCTTCCTCAAGAATTGGGCTATCAGATACAAAAAGATTTTTTCAAATCTGACTGATAGTTCCAGAGATTAGCGCGTTCAAACAAACAAACTCTTGCACTTTATTATATTAGTATAGATTAAATGTTTGAAAACTTACTTGAATACCAATAAGCATCTGTTTCCTCCCGACGTAATTGATGACGCTGCTAAGGAGCACGTTGAGGGAAGCGATCATGACGCTGATCACGAACACGGTGATCATCGCGAACTGGTTGAGGCTGCAGTCATTCGGCTGAAACAAACATCATTTTGACTGTTCCATAGAACAAAGTCACATCTGCTAAATTCACAACTTGAAATTTGAGCCTTAAAAGTTTTTGTGAACTACATAATATGAAATGTTTATAGTTTACTAAAACTTTTAAGGCTCAAATGTCAAGTTATGAATTTAGTAGATGAGACTTTGTTCTACGGAACAGCCGATGCCCGTGACTTCGTCCTCGTAGATTATATAGATATCCTCTTTAATTTTTTTTTTTTTTTTTTATTCGATGACAAGATAGTCCTTGACTGCGATTTCACCTGATGGTAAGCGTCGAAGCAATCTAAGATGGTAGCGGGCTGACTTGGAAGGGGTATGGCAGTGTAGATTCAACCCATACCCCTAATCGGTTTCTACACGCCATCGTGCCGGAACGCTGAATCGCTGGCGGCACGTATTTGATGGTAGGGTGGTAACTAGCCACGGCTAATGCCTCCCACCAGACAAAATAGTTATACACGGTGAAATTTCATTGGTTGTACTCCCTGAAAGAGGTGAATGTGCTCATGAAACTGAACAACTTTCCCCAAGGAACATAGGTCGAAATATGAAAAAAAAAAAATTTGGACCTCCCATAGTAAATCAATCAGCTGATCGTCAAGTTTGTATGGAGGGTCCAATTTTTTTTTTTCATATTTTGACCTATGTTCCCTGGGGAAAGTTGTTCAGTTTCATAAGCACATTCACCTCTTTCAGGGAGTACAACCATTAAAATTTCAACCGGTATAGTTTCAAAAATTATTAGTTTTAATTTCCGAGATAAAAAGTAGCCTATGCGTTTATCTCTATTTCTTCAGCCAAATTGATTCCTTCGCTGTGGTGGTGGATGAGTAACAAACACACACACATGAAAGAAACTTTAAAATGATTTAGCATCCTCGCCCCACAGCCCCAGGTTTCAACACCAAACTACACAAATGGGCGCACATACGCAATAACGTTTCAACCCACAAAACTTTGTCAAATTAAATACATACATAATGTAAAGGAATAAAGTTAACTTTTCAATTGATAAGTTGTGTGGGTTGACTCTTTATTGCATATGTGCGATCAAATATGAAACTAATTTCTATATTTTTAACTGACTTCCAAAAAAGGAGAAGGTTCACAATTCACAATTTTTCATATTTGTGCTGCTTGACCCTTTTAGCTTGAGACTTTATTAGACATGATTATTTCCCAAAATAAATGTCTCATTTTAAATCTTGAATCTGAGCAGAGTAAGAATGTAGTATCTAAACAGGCTGGTAGCTAACTGCAAAATTGCAATTTGAATGCAGTTTAGTTGCAGATAAATGCAGTTCAAAGTCTCGTACTATATAGACGTCACTGTTGGTTAAAAATAAACTAAAAACTGTAATAAATTCAGAGATAAGATTAATTTATTTGTAATTTCCATCAAGATAATGAAAAATCGTTATGGAATTGTAAATTAATTACGTAAATTAATTATGCACTTTAAGATTAAATAGGATGATTATTACGCATTGTGTAATTCGCTATCATTGTTTGATATAACGTCAACGGTGCTTACTTATTTGTTGAATTTAGGTTATCTTTTTGAATAAATTTACGACTTTGCTCAGGTTTATGAAAAGTAATTCGATTTTACGATCAAAAAACAAATGAATGACTTTTATTGCATCTTACTATAGATTCTATTAATATTACAAATGCGAAAGCTTGGATATATGGATGTATAGCCATCTATCCATATAGATGGATGGATCCGATCGATTTGGCTGAAATTTGGCACAAAGATATATTATAGTCTGGAATAACACATAGGCTACGTTTTACCCCCGAAAAGTTTAAAAAATTAAAAAACCTCAATCCACGCGAACGAAGTCGTATTAAATAAAAATGCGAAAGTATAATTGCGTTTTTTTTTTTATTATTAAAGTGTTGACCTGCACTCAAAGGAAATATCCTAATAGATTTATAAATACATATCAAAAATTCCGAGGCCGGCGGGATTCGAACCCACATCTCATTTCGGAACTTTTGATATGTATTTATAAATCTTTTAATATATTTGTGTGTTGGTTGGCGAATGACTCAGTAATGGAGCAACGAATCGACTTGATGTTTAAATTATTCTATATTATTTATTGAGGAAAACCCTAGGAAAAACAACAGCTTATTGCTACAACAGTCTTAAAATTAGCTAACTTATAGCTTTTCGAAAATACATACAAAATGAACAAGGGTACCTACGTCCTGTTGATGCTCAGTAAAGTTATTGAATACTATGCCAGTTATTGATCTAAGTTACACCTGAATGTATGAACATATTTGTTTTTCAACGAAAACTACTTGCCACCAAATCAAAATAAAAAAAATCAAAATTTATTTATTTCATGTAGGCCAACTTGTGGCTCTTATGACACGTCAAAAATCTACCACCGTTTCTGAATGCTTTGATCGACGTGAAAATACTATTATAACTAGAAAAAGGTGACTGACTGACAGATTGACTGACTGATCTATCAACGCACAGCTCAAACCACCGGACGGATCGGGCTGGTCATACAGATAGCTATTATGACGTGGGCATTCGTTAAGAAAGGATTTCTGAAAATTCAACCCCTAAGGGGATAAAATAGGGGGTTTGCAAAATCGTACTTAATGTGTTAACCGCGTTAGCCGCGGTTAACGTGAGCAAAGCCGCAAGCAAAAGCTAGTACAGTGTATACCTGTGATAAGGTTGTATTTTGATTAGTGCTCAGCATCTGGCAGAACTTGAGGTCATCTTTTCCATTTTCTATTGATTTCATGACTCCATCCGCGATGAAAGGCAACCACACTATGAACGGATTTAATCTGGAAAAAGCATTCTATTAATTAATTATTAATATTAATTAATTAATTATTAATATTAATTATTTATTATTAATATTAATTAATATTATAAATGCAAAAGTTTGGATGTATGGATGTTTTTTACTCAATCACGCCGCAACGACGACGACGACGACGACGACGAGCCGGCAAGAAACTCAGCAGTTGCTCTTTTTAAAAAATATTTTTTTACAATAGGTAACAAAACTATGCTATGTATACAGTGTTTCCGCACTGAAGTTTCAAAAATGCATACGTAGGTATATACAATCCAACGTATGTTAAGACGCACAGACGGAGGCGACCCACTCCCGTTGGTAGCACCCGTTCACGAGCATGACGCATGATCCAGCCGTTGCTTCGCTCAACCATATTTGAGGGAACGTATCAAAATCAGTCCTTATACCGGTTGAAATTTTAATGGTTGTACTCCCTGAAAGAGGTGAATGTGCTCATGAAACTGAATAACTTTCCCCAGGGAACATAGGTCAAAATATAAAAAAAAAAATTGGACCCTCCATACAAACTTGACGATCAGCTGATTGATTTACTATGGGAGGTCCAAATTTTTTTTTCATATTTCGACCTATGTTCCTTGGGGAAAGTTGTTCAGTTTCATGAGCACATTCACCTCTTTCAGGGAGTACAACCAATGAAATTTCACCGTGTATATTATTTAGATTAGAAGATAGAAGAATAGAAGATAAGAAGAAAACTCACCCAACGTAAACTATAATGAACAGTATGGATAGAAGCACCGTGTCCTTGAGTAGGGGTGGCTTCAGAAGAGGCACCGTCTGGGCGATCATTGATGACCAGAACCCCTTGGTAGCCTTCCCTGTGTCTTCACCCAACACCAACGTACCCACCTGTTTGACAAAATAATATGTCGATTAATTACACTGCGCGACAAATTTCAAAAAAAATCAAGTACCCACTTCAATTTTTCCTGTTCATTTTTAAAATCATATGATTACACTCACAATCAGTTAATTACAAAGATACCAATGTGAAATAAACTTATTTTGTCAATAACGGTAAAGTTATTATATGTAAAAAATGAGGGTATGAAAAAAGTTATCGATGTGTACCTCAAAAACTAGACGTGATAGAAACAAAAGATATCCACTGTCTACATACTACAGCTAATAGAAAACTAAAATAGCAGTCAGTTTTTTGGGTACCGAAATCGTATCGCGCAGTGATATCTGCGCATAATTTTGATTTTTTTTTTAATTCGATGACAAGATAGTCCTTGACTGCAATCTCACCTAATGGTAAGTAACGATGCAGTTTAAGATGGTAGCGGGCTATCTTGGAAGGGGTAAGACAGTGTAGATTCACCCTATACCCCTAGTCGGTTTCTACACGTCATCGTGCCGGAACGCTAAGTCGCTTGGCGGCACGTCTTAAGTCTCCTGCCGCACAACACCTTTTCGTGGTTGAAGGCAAGAGTGAATAGGCATTTTCTATGCAAGCTTTCTCCAATCTGACGACAATCAACGATGGAAAGCGCTGATGACGTCTAGGTTGGAGCGCGCTTGGCTAGAAGATGCCTATTCACTCTCGCCTTGAAGCTACGCAAACATAGCAGGAAGCAGGGATGCCGGAAAGGCGTTCCACAACTTAAGCGGTTCGTTTCCTAAACCTTGAACTAAAGCGTAATTTGTGGAGTGGAGAAAGAAAGCTTAAAGAAAATACTCATTACTTACATTATAGTCATCAGCGCTCTTCCCTGTATTGATCACAAAGAATCCCTTCAGCACCTTCAGAGCCTCCTCTTCCTTCCCAATGCTGAGCAAGTACCTTGGACTCTCGTACGACAGGAACACCCCCACCGCCCCGACGGCGCAGGGCAGCGAGAAAATGATGTTCAGGAGACGCCATGGGGTAAAGGTGATACCGAAGAGCGGCATGTGATAAGAGAATACGAGTTGTAAAACGGGGATGCTTAATACTGAAACAAATAAGTATTAGGGGATAATGATGGACTAGATACGAGTACATGACCAAAATACCCATTTTGGATCACCTCTCTGACCACCAATGATCTATCGCTCTCTCGTTTCCCTCTCAGAGAACGTCCACAACATGAGCCCAATGCGAATTGGCAGACTTGACACACCTTTGAGAACAATATAGGAACTCTCAGGAGTGCCGATTCCCTCACAATGTGTTCCTTCACATTTGAAGCATGTGATATTTAATTGCTTAAAGTTAAACACACATAATTCCGAAGAGTAAGAAGTGCATGCCAGACTTTGCTTAAAAAGACATAACTCCAAGGAGTCACAGATGCGTGCCAGGATTTGCTTAAACACACATTTAACTCCGAAGAGTCAGAGGTGCGTGTCAGAACTGATTTAAAATGAAGCTACACTGTGGTGGAGGGTGGTGGTCGAAAAACGACTATCCATATCAAGCGTACACCGTGTAATGCCAAGAGTAGAATAAGTATTACATTTAAATAATACAATGTGCAACAGACGAAAATATGATGCAAGCTGGTGTTGCACCGATCTTTCGGTAAGAGACACACTGAGCCTTCAGTACAGTACCACCATAGAACAATAAACAATAAAAGTTTACCAGCCATGACTCCAGTAGCAGCTAAATAAACGGTAGACGTAGAGGCGACCAGAATAGATCTTCGGTTTTGCGGCGTGCATTCGCTCAACAGAGTCACCGCCAGTGCATAAGTTCCCGCTACACTGTAAAGAAAATTTAAAAACATATGTACCAAGCGTGTGTCTCAGAACCAGTGGGGTTAGTATTAGTAGTAGTGGGGGTAGTAGTAACTCGATTGATCGTCTTCGTATACGATGACATTAGCGTCAAAGTAAAATGAACCATAATCCTACTGAATTAGAGCTCAAGTTCATGCATGCATTAGAATAGAATAGAAATATTTTTTATTTAAGTTAACTTTTACAAGTGCTTTTGAATCGTCGATGAGTCTACCACTGGTTCGGAATGCCCTTCCTGCCGAGAAGAGCCAGCAATAAACTCGGCGGTTGCTCTTTAAAAAAAAAAGACGTGTGGCACTCGGGGACTGCCGCAGTAAAGCTATTGCATAGCTTTTTTTTTATCAACACCATCTAGCGGCTCACCGCTAGAGGAGTCCCGTGTCAGGTTATTTTCGTTACGGAATTTCTGGATTCGGTCTCCACGCTGGCCCGCGATAGAAGCTATGCAATAGCTTAAAAAAAATTTCAATGGTGATAAAACTATGCTATGTATACAGTGCTTCCACAATGGAAAGTCCTACATACAATCCAATGCATGTTAAGACGGGTAGATAGAAAACAGACCCATTCCCGTTGGTGGAGAATGTTAAGCCATTTCAGCAACTTACGCGCCAGAAGACAAAAACTTCAGGACGCAAAACACGATCCAGTTGGGAGACAGTGCACTGGCGCTGCCTATCACGAAGGCGAGGATCATGCACAGCGCCAGAACCTTTCGTCTGCCCTGAGTGTCCGCCAAGTAGCCCCAGAAATGTGACGTGGCGATTATACCTGCAACAGAATATTGCTAGAGGCCCACAGTGAAAAAAGAAATAAATAAATATCTATGACGGATACAAATCATGAAATAGTACATTACTGCCGCGGCCAGCAAAAGAGGCATTGATAGACGTGTAAATTTGGACCGAGGCAAAGCCGAGACACACATACGTAAGTCCATCAATGCCTAGTTGTGGCCAAGGCTTGTATAGTATTTTTCTTAAATAATGCGCGGAAATTAAAACTGAGTAGTGCAGAATTGAACAAAATCATAGGTTTTCAAATAAATAAAATTTATATAAAAAATAAATAAATAAAATTTTTTCTTCTTTTTCTCCAAGCATGTTTGAGAAAAAGAAGAAAACACAAAAATATTTTAAAATTGACTTTTGCACTTAGATTTTTAGGGTTCCGTAGCCGAAGGGTAACCAACGGGACCTTATTAGGTACTAAGCCTCCGCTGTCCGTCCGTCTGTCTGTCAGTGGGCTGTTGTATCTCATGATCCGTGATAGGTTGAGAGTTGTCAGAGAATGTGTATTTCTGTTGCCGCCATAACAATAAATAACAAAAATACACACTTGCAAAAGTTTATTTAAATAAAAAATATTTCTATTCTATTCGTAAAGATCCTGTGTTGGTGTGAAACCACAGGAAAATTCCGCTGGTACGATTTCGACGTGCAGCGCAAATGAGCTAACAGCCTTTGCCACGCAAAAAAATCTAAATACCTATATACTTAAAGGTCACAATTGATATACATATTATGTGATGGCTAACTGGAAATGCAAAACACAAGTTGCGATGTTAAATTAATCATGAATCGCGACACAAAAAATATTTGAATTTAATTTATATCTAACCTATGTATCTTATTATATTACTAGTGGTTCGCCCCGAACTGAGACCTCGCGATATCCCATAATTCCCAAAAGTTTTAATTATATATTGTAATAATTAACTTTTAACATTAGACACAATAAAAAAAATAATAGTTGACATAAAACTCTTTTACTGACACAGCGCCATCTATTAGCATTATAGTGAAGCTATCAGCTTCACAATAATGCTAATAGATGGCGCATTAAAATTAAATAATTTCGTTTCTTTATAACATTTATCTAATTTTAGTATTTGTTGTTCAAGTACAGGATATAACTGAATTTTCAACCAAGTTTCACGTTCTAATATTCAGTAATTCAGAAGTTATAGGGCTCTGACAGACATTTAGACGGACACACTTCTCTGTCTAGTAGGCAAGCGCCCTAGTTGACTCAGAGAACTCGCTTCGCTCGTTCAATAAAAAAAGCGAAAGTGTGTGTGTTTGTTACTCAATCACGTCGCAACGACTGAACCGATTTGGCTGTTTGGCACAGAGGACATAGGCTACTTTTTATCCCGGGAAATAAGAGAGTTTGCGCGGGAATAAAAACCTCAATCCACGCGGACGAATTTGCCGTTATCGGCTAGTAAAATATAAACGTAAAAATTATTTACACAAAAGCGTCTTCAAACGCCACTGAAGTATAACAATTGAGCGTATATTTGAAGAGTTTCCTAGATTTCTCCAGGATCCCATCATCAGATCCTGACCTGATGACAATGGTACCATTTGGGAAGTATACCCTTTCAAACAAAATAATTTCAAATAAATAATTTTCCAAATCGGGCCAGGCGTTTTCGAATAATCGGGGAACATACATAAATAATAAAATGAAAATATTTCGACGAATTGAGAACCTCCTACTTTTTTGGAAGTCGGTTAAAAAGAGCAACTGTTGAGTTTCTTGCCGGCTCTTCTCAACAGAATCTGCATTCCGAACCTCAAAGTCCTGGTTGAATGACCGACTGATTGACTTATGTATCAACGCACAGCCTAAACCACTAGAATTAGAAGCTTGAAATTCTGATAGTAGGTTAGGATTCAGATTTTTTTTTTTGATATTCCATGCCCCAATAAATTAGGGTTAAATAAGGGCTTAAAGTTTGTATGAAAGTCCGTCATTTTTCAAGTTATATCTATCCATGAAACTTGGTATCTGGGCTTTCAATTAAAAATGAAGAAATGCGTATATCACAGTTCTTGAAAATTCCACCACCAAAGGGGATAAATAGGGGATGAATGTTTGTATGAAAGTCCATCATTTTGCAATTTATATTTATGGAAATCGGTATATTTATGGCCTTTTGATTAAAAATAAAGAAGTACGTGTATCACAGTTTTTATAAATTCCCGCCCCAAAATCCAATCCCGCAGAATTCTCGGGCGGCCCCTTGTTTTGTATTAAAGCCCCTACCTAAGATCGGCATCCCAGCCATCAGTCCCTGCTGGAACACGGTGGTGTTGAGGTCGCACGCGCTGGCAGGCACCAGGTACGCCACCGACATGATCTCGAACGCCATGCCCGTGATCAGCACCGAGTTCACCAGCATCGCCAGCACGTTCAACTTGCCGTAACCTGGGGGGGGGAAAAAAACACAATTTCGTAACCTTGGGGGACAAAAATGCAATTTTGTAACGGGGGGGGGGGGGGGGACAAAAACACAATTTCGTAACCTGGGGGGGACAAAAACACAATTTCGTAACCTTGGGGGACAAAAATGCAATTTCATAATGAGGGGGGGACAAAAACACAATTTCGTAACCTGGGCGGACACAAACACAATTTTTTTTAAATAATATTAACCCTATAGTTCGCAGGGGTACTTAATACCTTCTTCTTCTTCTTCTTCAACTAATGGACGTCCACTGCTGGACATAAGTCTCCTGCATGGACCTCCACAAGCCTCGGTCTTGCGCCGCCTGAATCCAGCGGCTCCCTGCGACTCGCTTGATGTCGTCTGTCCACCTAGTGGGGGGTCTGCCAACACTGCGCTTCCCGGTGCGAGGTCGCCACTCCAGCACCTTGGGACCCCATAATACCTACTTAATACCTACTTATAGTTTAATAACTTTGGCCTCGATTTTAGTTCGTAACAACGCATTTTCCCATACGATTATAGATAAAGTAATAGGTCGTATTCTATAATTTTACTTTTATGCTAAAGACACGACTTACTGATATGATGTTATATAATCGTAAATGATACGTATTTACCCGACCTTACTACCTAAATGATTAAGGTTAAGAGTCAAATTATAATAAAAAGTTGAACAATAATAAGTATACAGTAATTCTTTTAAATTATTATTTTAAGCTTCTTAGTGTAGTTTCATAGGATCAATTCACTAGATCATTTGTTCTATGCTATGGACTATGCGTGGTTAAAAGCCTACACATACTACTTTGATTACGAGCGATTTGCTCTTATTCATTGAGGAGTTCTGTCCTCCATCTCCTAAGATATTCATCAGATTTCCATCAAAGAATGGGACCAACCTGACGATACATCTTTTCAACTAAAAAAAAATTGTTAAATTGACGAAGTTATGGAGTCACATTGACATTCGTAAAAAAAACCTGACTGACTACTGAAATCCGATGTGGATTCGGTAGGCACAGACAACTTTAATGGTAACCTTCTATCAATCGGCTTTAGTTAGTAGTGTACATGCCAATATGACGTCATAACCATGTCATAACTTATTCAATATTACAGATAATGATATGATAACAATAAATGCAGAAACCATTGCACTCAGTGACTGTTCCACATGAACAATATTTGTATAGCATTTACATTTAAATTGATAACACTTTATACATAATATAAATTTAAAAAAAACACAATTGAGATAAATTAATCAACTTTAGTAGGTAACAAGTGAAAGTTTCACTGGGAAGATTACGAAAAAATATTTCCATCTATACTATATACATCTATACATCTATATACCTATATAAAATTCAAAGTCCTGACTGACTGACTGAGATATCAACGCACAGCCTAAACTACTGAAGTTAGAAACTTGAAATTTTTACAGTTGGTTCCTTTTATGACGTAGGCGCACACTAAGGAAGGATTTTTGAAAATTCAATCCCTAAGGGAGTAAAATAGGGGTTTGAAAAATCAAACTTAACGTGAGCAAGGCCGCGAGCAAAAGCTAGTCTTCTATACAAATAAATAAAATTGAAGTGTTTGTTTATAAAAAAAATCAAAAGAACAGCTTTTTACTAACTGCATACGAAAGTAAATACGGTACGAATAACAAGAAAACTCGGTAATCAATTAACATCAGGTGACCCGCCTGCTCGTTTGCTCGCTAAAAATATTTAAGGAAAAAACCATAATTTTTAAAATTTTTGTCTGTCTGTCTATTTGTTGCCGCTAATCTCAGGAACGGTTAGACCGATTTTGACGGGACCTTCACTGGTAGATAGCTGATACTATCGGGCGTAATATAGGATAGTCCTTCTCCTCTTTTTTCGAAAGTCGGTTAAAAATCTAAATGGTGGCAGCGAGATACACGGAAGTGCTTTCTATGTACTCAATACATGCGATTTTTTGTTGGTGTTGGCACTTGGCTAGTGTAACTTTTGAATTTTCTTTCTCATTACCTACGTATTTTAAGCTCTTCTGCATTACGCTGGTTCTTAACGTATCATAAAACATTTTGTATTAGAGAGGTGAACAGCTTACAATATTGTTTTTCCGGTTTATTGGTAAAAAAGCCGTGTGGCACTCGGGGACTGCCGCGGTAAAGATATTGCATAGCATTTTTTATCAACGCCATCTAGCGGCTCACCGTAGAGGAGTCTCGTGTCAGGTTATTTTCGTTACGGAATTTCTGGATTCGGTCTCCACGCTGGCCCGCGATAGAAGCTATGCAATAGCTTAAAAAAATAAATTATCGATATTAAGATTACTATTTTCGTCTAATCGCTGAACACATCTTGGTGAAATCTGGAACAGTGATAGATTGCTTTCCAGAGATGGACATAGGACAGTTTATGTTCCGAGAAAGCAATAAATTCAAGCGATTTATTAACTTAAATCCGTGCGGACAAAATCGCCAGCGACATCCAGTCCATGATAAAATTAAATACATGTAACCTGTTCGAAACCTGCCTATAGACCGGTTTCAGTTTCTATTCCACTATCCTTAAAATACCGATGCTATACGTACAGATATATTATATAGTGGTGCTAATTTAGTTGCACACGATCTCTGAGCGTGCTCTAAATTAAACTGCAATGCAATGCAACTGCCATGGCAGCAGTGACCGTTATTCTGCCGTCCCAAAGCTAAAGTGTCGTCAACTCTTTTTAAGCTATTGCATAACTTCTATCGCGGGCCTTGAGCGTGGAGACCGAATCCAGAAATTCCGTAACGAAAATAACCTGACACGGGACTCCTCTCACCGCTAGATGGCGTTGATAAAAAATGCTATGCAATAGCTTTACCGCGGCAGTCCCCGAGTGCCACACGTCTTTTTTTTTATTAGATGACAAGATAGTCCTTGACTGCGATCTCACCTGATGTAAGATGGTAGCGGGCTAACATGATGGATGGCAGTGTAGATTCAACCCTAATCCCTAATTGGTTACTAAACGTATTTGACGGTAGGGTGGTCACTAGCCTAGCTAGTTACCACCCTATCGACAAAACGTGCTGCCAAGAGATTTAGCGTTCCGACACGATAACGCCTAGAGATGAGATGACATAGGACAAGTTTATGGCCATTAATTAAGATAGTAATTAAGTAGTATACTAGCTATCTAATCCTACTTCCTACTTATTTAATACTATAAAGGTGAAAGTTTGTATGTGTGTGTGTGTGTGTGTGTGTGTGTGTGTGTGTATGTTTGTTACTCCTTCACGCCACAACGAATTAACCAATTTGGCTGAAATTTGGAATGGAAGCAGTTCACATCCAGGATTAAAACATAGGCTACATTTTATCCCGGAAAATTAAAGAGTCCCTACGGGAATTATAAAACCTTAATCCACGCGGACGAAGTCGCGGGCATCATCTAGTCAGGCAATAAAATAAAATAATCTAATAATCATATTGTACACAACCAAATTAGCGCCAGTTTCGTTTTATTTAACTGGGACATTAATTAATCAGACGGGTTGATGAAATTACTGGTAAAGTGGTTATAGTGTGATTAAAAATCTATTACTAATCAATCATACGTACCTATTACCTACTAAATGATGCCCGCGACTTCGTCCGATTCCCGATCCGATTGGGCTTAGTAATAACGGAGGCTTAGTTATTACTAAGCCCAATCGGATCGGGAAGCCCTGTTGGGTACAGAACCCTAAACACGACCGAAACCGTGGATAATGTTAACAAATTCTCTTGCAGGTTGATAAAAACACTTTTAAAGCCGAGCCGAAGGCGAGGATTTTATTAAACGCCGAGAGTTTATTTTTGGTTTCGCATGTCATTTGTGTATCATACACATGTTTATCGATCTATTTGTAAGTAAAACAATATTACAATTATAATACTTACACAGTTTGCAATACCTACTTGAATTATTTAAGTTCAATGAAATTCTCAATCTTTATTATACGACTGCCTGAAAAAAGGAGTATATTGTTTTCAGGGTTCATGTATGTATGTATGTGAGTTCCTATATTCCACCATAACTTCTATATGCCTGAACCGATTTTGATGAATATGGTTAGAATCCTTAGCTTATTCCGGGTGACATAGGATAGTAAAATTTAAAAAAAAATTATAGGGTGACCATGTGACATGGTCCCGCATTAAAGACTAAAGTTGAAAAAAAAAATACGAAAATAAGATTAAGTATATAATCCTGAGTAGTTTCCAAAAAAAAAAATAATACTATAGTTCAATATCCAGTTATTCACAAACAAATACCATTTAAAAATGTGAATAAGATTCCAAAGGGTTGTGGTATTTAACTTTTTAGTTCGTTTTTGGCTGGGCAGTCGTATTTATATTTTTTTTAATTATAGCTTGTTACCTTTATCGCACGTTGGTCCGTGCTCTAAAAACACTTACCTGTCATATCCAAAGCTTCCTCGAAAGTCACACAACTTTTAGCAACCATTTTGTATACAGTTCAATACAGTTCAACACTTCACTCGACAATATTTTGATTTCGTTTTATAGAACGTCACTAGACGCATCGAATATTATTATTGTATTAAAAATACAATTAAACTAGTTCAACATTTTGGTCTCATTAAGTTACCTAAAACACATGTTAGTAAATAAATTAATTCTTAATGAATAAATTAATTAAAATATTTTATTTTGGTATCGCGGAGCACCTCTCGTTAGTGGAGATGACGTGACACTGTCATATGCGTGTTCGGGGGTAAGTATATATATGTGGCGTGCGTATTTGATACATAGCCTGTTAGAAATGCGGTCTCGTATCCGAGGGGTCGTGAGTTCGATCTCTGACATTTCGGAGCTATGTCTTCTTCTTTCTCAACTAATAGACGTCCACTGCTGGACATAAGTCTCTTGCATGGACCTCCACAGGCCTCGGTCTTGCGCCGCCTGAATCCAGCGGCTCCCTGCGACTCGCTTAATGTCGTCGGTCCACCCCGTGGGGGGTCTGCCAAAACTGCGCTTCCCGGTGCGGGGTCGCCACTCCAGCACCTTGGGACCCCACTGACCATCAGTTCTTCGAACTATGTGCCCCGCCCATTTCTACTTCAGTTTCGCAACTCGCAGAGCTATAGGTATAGGTGACTTTTGGAGCTATGTGCGTTTAAGCAATAGGCAACCAAAAATCAATCAATATGAATTTTTCTCATGACATAGGATTCAAAACAAAATTAAGCCTCAATAGCCCAACGGTTAAGGTGCGGACTGAAAACTGAAAGGTCGCAGGTTCGAGCCCCAGCCGTTGCACTATTGTCGTACCCACTCCTAGCACAAGCTATTATATTATATTGATAAAATACAATTACCTATAAAATACTGCAATCCACCATGTTGGATTGAACACCAATAAGAGCGATGTACGTCATTTCTATCTCCAAACTTAAAACTGACAACCTCCATGACGCAGTGGTGAGCGCTGTGGTCTTATAACTGGGAGGTCTCGGGTTCGATTCCCGGTGGGGCAATTTGGGAATTTATAATTTCTAAATGGTCTCTAGTCTAGTCTGGTCTGGCTTTGACCGTGGCTAGTTACCACCCTACCGTCAAAGACGTGCCGCCAAGCGATTTAGCGTTACGGCACGGTGGCGTGTAGAAACCGATTACGGGTATGAGTACACTGCCACACCCCTTCCAAGTTAGCCCCGCTACCTTCTTAGACTGCATCTTCACTTACCATCAGGTGAGATTGCAGTGAAGGACTATCTTGTCATCGAATAAAAAAAAACTACTATGAAAAAAACAGAAGTGACGTCACGAACGACACCAGGGCACGGTCGAACATCTACTTACTTAATTTTACTTTTTTTTGCTGAAATATTTTTTTTTTTTTGAAATATTATCCAAAAATTTTTTCAAAATCGGTCATCATGCCTATTATAATAGGTAAATATTAATATGCTTATTAATATGCTTTAACGGTGAAGAAAAACATCGTCAGGATACCTGCCTGATAGTTCTCAAAGCTGTATGAAGTAGCCTATTTTGCATTGAACCAGCATGGTGGACTAAGACTCATTTTGCAAGGAGGCGGCCTCCCTGGCGCAGTGGTGAGCGCTGTGGTCTTATAACTGAGAGGACTCGGGTTCGATTCCCGGCGGAGGAATTTATAATTTGTAAATTGTCTCTGGTCTGGTCTGGTTTGGCCGTGGCTAGTTACCACCTGCGAGATCAAATCAGAAATGAGGAGATCCGTAGGAGAACCAAAGTCACCGACATAGCTCAGCGAGTCGCGAAACTGAAGTGGAAATGAGCGGGGCACATTGTTCGAAGAGCTGATGGTCGATGGGGTCCCAAGGTGCTGGAGTGGCGACCCCGCATCGGGAAGCGCAGTGTTGGCAGACCCCCAGTGGGGGGTCTGCCAACACTGTCACGTCGGTTCACCTAGTGAGGTGGACCGACGACATCAAACGAGTCGCAGGGAGTCGCTGGATTCAGGCGGCGCAAGACCGAGGTCTGTGGATGTCCATGCAAGAGACTTATGTCCAGCAGTGGACGTCTATAAGTTGAAACAGAAGAAGAAGAAGAAGTTACCACACTACCGTCAAAGATGTGCCGCCAAGTGATTTAGCGTTCCGGCGCGATGGCGTGTGGCCTTACCATCAGGTGAGATCGCAGTCAAGGAATAAAAAAAAGACGATGATGAAGTACTACTAAGCTTATTGCCATCGTTACAGTGTGACTGCGTGTGTGTTGCCAATCAAAACAAATTAATATTAATTGAAGTGACTCTCGAAATAACTGCCTCTTATTAACTCGTATTATTGAACAACAGTATCTGTATCGTGTCTTTCTCTTTATCGGGCTAAACTTCTGAACAGTTAAATACAAGGAGTGATCTATTCTATGCTCCTTTTTAGGAATGAGGAGAAAAAGCGCTTAGTGCGAGAACGTGGAATTTCGACCATCGTGCCACAATGATGCCATGTACTTACATGAGCTACAAGTAAGTAGGTACATGGCGTACCTCTTCCAAGGGCCTAAATTATAAGTGCGAAGCTTTACGTGATAGAAAGAGAGAAAAGTCTAGATGAACAAGACGGTAAGTAGGCAAATACCGCTGTGTCAACCTGAATTGCACTTTATTGCGTGGGAACAATTTATCTAAATCATTTTGCGGAGTGCATCTCCTGTACCTTTAGGTACTACCTAGTAGGTATTCTATGCTACAAACTCAGAATACAGATTCTGAGGCTACAAATTACAACATACGCCTGGCCTCAGTGTAATCGCAATTTTTATTAATCTTGAACGTTTATATTTTCTTACACTTTGGAAATGGATTTTGCTATTTTTTTTGAACAGGACTAATGTGTCGGTGCGCTTGTTTAAATTCTCCGCCAACCATGAGCACGATCCGGGCCGGACAGCGGGCGCGCGGGGTGACGGGGTTCGCAATTATCTACAAATCATCATTAACGCAACTATCTATGGACTCTCGAGAAAGTTTTATAATATTAATTGATACAATATATATGCCTAAGTTCTGTTTCTTAGAAGTTTTATTTAAGTCCTTATGTGCCATCGCACATAATTAATTCTGCAGGCTGATTGTGTAAAAGCTGCATCATTGATTGAATTTAGCGCGTTTTGTAATTACGCGCTAATAAATAATTAATCTATAATAAGGAATTTTGCAAAAATGCGATTTTCAAAAAGAAGAGCGACTTCAATGTTGTGTTAACCGGAGATCCGTTCCTCTTCTCCAAAATCATCAATATTGCAAGATTTTGTGTAAAGCTAATTTATAAGTCAATGTTGTCTGGTGGGAGGCTTTGGCCGTGGCTAGTTAACACTCTACCGTCAAAGACGTGCCGCCAAACGATTAAGCGTTCCGGCACGATTGCGTGTAGAAATCGACTAGGGGTATGGGTTTAATGTGCACTGCCATACCGCTTCCAAGTTAGCCCGTTACCATCTTATACCGCGTCCGCATGCTTGTGGCAAACGGCAAACGCCAAACCTCTACAAACGTTTGCCTTGAATTTGGGAATCATCCGCACGCTTGCGAGGGCGTTTGTATGTTCTGAACAGGCAAGCATGACGGACGTCGAACTTGTGTCGGCTTTATTATTTGGCTTAAGTTATTTTTACAAATGTTTTAAGCTCAGTATCGATCAATAATCCTACTAAAATGGAATATGGATGGATGGATGGATGGATGGATGGATGTTTGTTACTCTTTCAGCCACAACTAATGAACCGATTTGAATGAAATGTGGAATAGCGATAGCTCATACCTACATTTTAGCCCGGAAAATTAAGGACTTTCCGCGGGAATTAAAAAACCTTAATCCGCGAGGACGAAGTCGCGGACGTCATCTAGTTCATAGTAAAGCGTCCTCTAATTAAAATTTTCAAAACATATTTCATGTGCACAATTTGTCCAGTTACAGTTTTAGTATAATATTATAGATTAGTAGTAGTAGCTAGTAGTATGTTCGAAAACACTTGGTACCTACCTAGTTTATTTATTTGAATAAAAAAATATTCTACTCTATTCTAGTATGTACCTACTCAATAGATATTTTGTTTTTTTTCTTTATCAAGCGATAGACGTCCACTGCTGGACTGTTTATTGCATGGACTTCCTCAGGCTTCGGTCTTGCGCCACCTGTACCCAGTGGCTCCCTGAGGGTCGCCTGATGGTGTCGGTCCACCTATTACCATACCATTATATACCATTTTCCGGTGCGGAGTCGCCACTTATTATTATTAATATATAAAACTAATTAATTAATTAAATTATTATAAACAAATCGTCTTCAAAAGTCTTCAGTCGACCAGTCATTCATTTTACGTTTTTACCCACTCACAAAATGAAGATTTCTAAAGGTGCGATACGTAAATCGTAATACAATGATACGTCTAATCGCCGCCAGTGCAAAAACGAGACTGAGTGCGCGCAAACGTGTGGACGGAGACGCAAGCGCTTGCGGCAAATTCCCTTTGGTTTGCGATCAAAAGACCGACACTCGATGGATCGGCCACAAACGCTTGCAAGCCTAGGCAAACCATGGCAAACGCTCTATCCGCACGTTTGCGTTTGTGAAGGTTTGCCGAGGTTTGCCAAGCGTGCGGATGCAGCTTAAGACTGCATCGTCACTTGCCCTCAAGTGAGATCGCAGTCAAGGGCTATCTTGTCGTTGAATAAAAAAAAAACAATGTACATTGTTCACGGTATAAGATGATCCACACGGATCATCTCGTACAACATCCAAAGGATCATCTTGCCCCAAATTCCAGAATCGAATCATCTCGTACAGATTTCCCTATGTATTTATGCATCTTCCACCGTAGCGCATAAAACTACTGAGCCGATTTCGATTAATGAGCTGTCAATCAATTTAATAGATATTATCATTTCATTTGACTACAGAGCTATCGACCTTAAAATAACAATTACTAACTAAAGTAAGCTAGACATATACTATTATAACAATTAGCTTAGAAACAAACCTAGCCTACTTATTTTAACTATAATGACTAATTATTTTGTTCTTCTTTTGTTATCTGTTATCACATTAACTGGCTTGGTGAATTACCTTTATATGAAAATAAACGTGGCATATGGCTTTGGATACTTAACCCACAAGCCTCCGATGTAGTAGAAGCCTACAAGACGTCAAGCGACAAAAACTTATAAATATATGAACAACGGAGGAGTTTGTGTATTCGTCGGGACCTTTTTTTTTTATTTTTATTTTTTATGTATGTTGCCCGATTACTCGAAAACACCAGACCGATTTCGAAAATTCTTTTTTTACTTGAAGGGGTATACTTCCCAGGTGGTCCCATAGCCATAAGTTCAGGATCTGATGATCCTGGAGAAATCGAGGAAACTGTTCAAATATAAGCACACTTGAAGCGATATGGATATTTTTGTAGTGACTTGTGCATTTGAAAAGCACAATTTTAACTGTACTTTGTGTAATGGTAAATCTACCAATTATTTCGGAATCATGTTATAAAAGCGGGTATACTCGACCCCACAAAGGTCTTCCTTGAGTATACCCATGCAAAAATTTAACTCAATTGCGATATGATTGAAGGACTAAAAACCCACAAACAAACACACTTTCGCAATTATAATATTAGTCGCGATTTTATTATCGGCTTAGCGACAATTGTCGGATATTTATGTTTAAAAATAACGTTTTATCTATAGAGAGTGAATTTTATAGTTGCAATAAGCTTTACTGCCTAATATAGATAAAATATAATTTATAATGATTACAGACACTAAGGATTTTATAAGAATAACAATTTACTTGTAATCAGATCGTTAACTGGTTATTTCCAGTGAAAATTATTTAATTTTGAATGAATACTTTATGTTTGTAATTGTAAGGTGGAGATTTTTCCGCAAAGTTTTCGAAACAAAAAATCTGAAATACATATTTATAGAAACAAAATAGAAATTAAGAATAAAAACTAGATTTCATGTTTACTGTGCCAAATAATAATGGCAGTTTTTGTCGCTTTTTTTTTTGTTCTGTAATAGGTATTTTATATTATGTGGTAGTACGGAACCGTTTATTCGGGAGTCCAAGTCACACTTAGCCGTACTTTATCTTGAATTAAAGTTGCAATCTTAGCTTCATCATGCTGTTTAGGTGTGCAATGTACTATCATAATAATATGTAGGTAATAATATCGATACAATCAGTCCCAATCTAATTGATATAGGTATCTAACTTATAATTTACCAGCGTCATAAAAGGTAAATTGTAAAGGTTTATTGATCTATTGCGTTTATGACATTATGCATGTGATACCAACCGGCTGCACGATATTGTTGTCTGGAGATGCCATTTCTTTGATAAGATTAGATTTTTATAAATGGCGATAGAAGATTTATTTTTTGATAAAAATTTCTTCAGCACGTGATATTTATTAAGCCTTAGGTATTAACCTCGAGCATATAGTATTCTACCTTACCAATACCGTACCGTACTGTACGTAGCAGTACCTAGTAACTAATAGCAACCTACTGTACCAATCTTTACTAATACATATTATAAATGCTTTGTTGCAATGTTTGAAAGTGTTTGTTTGTCCTTCAATAACGCTGCAACAGAGCTACGGATCGACGTGTTTTTTGCATATTTGAGGACCTGGAGAGTGACATAGGCTAAATTTTATCCCGGAAAATCAAAGAGTTCCCGCGGGATTTTAAAAACTAAATCCACGCGGACGAAGTCGCGGGCATCAGCTCGTCATCTAATAATAATCTTCCATAGCTTTGAGTGTCTCTATGATGCTAGTTATTCTCTATTTAAGTGCACACCTAATCTGCGCGGTCGAAGTCGTGGGCAAAGGATAGTTATAATATTATACTCTAAGCTATTATGATTTTAATCATAAATCTATTATAATAGTGACGGAATAATAACATATAATAATGTTAATAACAAATCATGCGCAGATCGTGCTCTAAGGGCCGGATGTAGCAAGGAAGTGATCTAGGTCCGCTGTTTTTTAATGTGTCTATTGGAAGGGCAAAAGGGCCTAGGGTTGCCACCTACCAACTCACCGAAAGTTTCCTTTTACCCGACTGCGACACGCAAAGGGAAACTGAAATGGAAAAACAAGTGCTCCTTAAACGACTGTTTAAGGAGCACTTAATTGCAACTACACGAATGTGCTTTATGAACAATTTCAGAGCGACAGCGATAGCTTTTTCAATTTTTTTTTTGTTTTGCTATTTTTCAGCCATCTACAATCAGTCAATCTGTAACTATGAGTAGATTTGATGTAGGTGTCGTGGGTTGAGAGAATAGAACAGAATAGTTTTTTATTCAAATAAACTTTTACAAAGTGTTTTTTCGAATCGTCAAATGAATCTACCACTGGTTCGGAACTACTGGCCTTTCTTTACAGTGATAGTTTCTCCACTGTGGTTCGCTTTAGCCATTGACATAATAATACTATTACAATTTTTATTATAAATATATTAATATAATATAATATTAATAAATTCTGCTAAATGTGGTTAATGACATTGACAGACTATCCACATGTACTTCTAGCCTGGTCTTAAGTTTTTTCATATACTTACCTAATTATTTTCAAGCCTCCAACCGCATTTGCTTTTAATGAGTAGGCACTAGACAACCCTAAGTGGATGCATTAAATAGAACTTCCTCGTGAAGGGTCGATACCACTTCTTACTGGTGTCATATGATAATAGCGGTAACGTTCATTATTTCCTCTTTCTCTAGAAATAGACAAGTTAAGCGGCAATTACCTAATCGAGGTTGGGAACGGGTCGCGTTACTTTAGAATATGACACTTTATCCGCCGCGAAATATGTGAAATGTGCACTTGCTTGTCTTCGCAACTTTGCAACGATATCGGGCTACTGGGGTTTTGCAAATATTCTAACGTCATTAGACTACGGCCATGGTGTTTACGACCCGTCAGCTTTTTTGGGCGATGTTAGTGAATGCAGTAGGTCTAGGTTTTAAGTCTCTAGCTGATGTCCATCGCGCACAACGTGCACATAGTTCGAGGAGCTGATGGTCGTTGGGGTCCTAAGTTGCTGGAGTGGCGACCCCGCACCGGGAACCGCAGTGTTGGCAGACCCCCACTAGGTGAACCGACGACATCAAACGAGTCACATAGAGCCGTTGGATACAGACGACGCAAAACCGAGACCTTTGGAATTCGATGCAAAAGACCTCTGTCCAACATTTGATATCTATCGGTTACAAAAGAATATTGTCCTATCAAAAAAGCATTGATATACGGCTTCCGAGTGTTATGAGGATTTTTGTATATCTTGTATGTTTGTTAGCATTGACATAACATATCTCCTGATATACATAATCTGACACGCGCCGCCAAGAGCCGAGATAACGACATTTGACTACTTTGGGATCAAATCTTTTTGGTCATATCTCTGACGTCATTTTTCACCAGAAAAATACCACGAATGTACTCTAAACTCTAAGAGCATTGACGGATTTCAAATTTTGCCGCCCCTACCGACCTCTACAATTTTGTGTCAGTTCTGAGATTATTGTCACAACCAGCTAGTATCAGGGTAGGTCATGGACTATAGAGACGGTATAAATATTCTGGTGCTATCACCTAGGCATTCGTTCAAAATGTAAAACTTACAGTTATATTGTCACTAGTGTTGTTGCAAGCGAAGCGAGCGCGAAATTGTTTACGATTTCACTATTTATCCATTATATCCATTAAATATATTAGTTAACATTATAATAAAATAATTTTACATTTGACATTTTAATTTAATAAAATAAATATAATGGATAGTATTCTAATATTATATTGATGTATTTTTATAAATTATGGTTTTTGGAAAGCTCTTTACGATTTGTGCCTATAAACTTTAGAATAAGAATTATTTTTATATTATTTTTGGCCGACAAATTTTAGCTTTTATATTATGTAATTCCAATATACCTACCTACATTTAATCTACGCAAAATTAAGAATTTTGATTTGATATGTAGTTCATACTACCTACCTAATATACCTACACTTAATCCATGCAAAATTAAGAATTTTGATTTGATATGTAGTCCATAATACCTACATACAATATCAATTATTTAGATATGACATTTTCGCGATCAAAGCGAATGCGGAATTTTTATCGGCTGCATTACGCTACTGTGTTGACCATACTAAACCTACAATAGCAAATATTCTGCTATGTGCTACTGAGGTATAACTTGGCTAGTTTGGCGTAGCGTGGTAACTATAGCCACGGCCAAACCCTCCCACCAGATCAGACCAGAGATAATTTAGAACTTATATACCACAGTTCTTCTGTGATCGAAGACCACAGTGCATAACGAAACTGCCTATTTTGAAAATATATTCGACTATGTATTTATCCCTTTCGTTAGGCTGCTATAGTTTCGCAGCGGATTCCCACATATACGTATAGATACCAATTCTAATAGCGCATATTTCGGATAATTCTCTAGTTTATGAATGTATCTCCTTTTCTTCTCTTTTTTTTAAAGAATATTAACCAAGCTGAAGATGACTACGAATGAACGGTGTTTGAACCTGCGACCTTCCAGTTTTCATTCCGCACCTTTAACCGTTGGGCTATTGAGGCTTAAATCTCTATCAACCGATAGACGTCTGCTGGACAAAGGCCTCTTGCATAGACTTTTACATATATCGGTCTTGCTGTATCCAGCAGCTCTTTGTTTGTCGTCGTTGGTAAGATACACCCCCTGCATTTAAGCAGGGGTAAAATTTGCAGAGTTCCCTCGATTTCCCTAGAATCCCATCATCAGATCCTGACCTGATGACAATACGACCACCTGAAAAGTATACCCTTTGGAACAAAAAAGAATTTTCCAAATCGGTCCAAGCGTCTTCGAGTAATCGGGGAAGATACATAAAAAAAAGATTTCGACGAATTGAGAACCTCCTCCTTTTTTGGAAGTTGTCGGTTATTCCCATACAAAAGTCGACAAGGCGCCTGATCAGACTAGGATTTTCATAGCAGCCTCATCTCAAGTGCAGGTTATCTTGTCCGAGATGTAAGAAGATATGTCGGACATCTGTATGAACTTGGAAGGGATTGATAAGGCAGTGGTGATAAGTGATAAGGTTTACAGGTATTATGTAAACAATATATTGATTCGTGGATCAAGAGCAAAACGTCATTTTGATAGGGAAATTTTTGGCTTTTTGAGAGCTCTATTTTTTATTGAAAGGCAAGATTGCCCTTGAATTGGCAAGCACAATGAAAATGCCGACAAGGCGCTATTATATCCACGCCACACTGTGATCTGATGCATTTTTTTGTACTCTGAAAGCATTTATCATGTCGACAGAGTTACCCCATAGTACGAGTCCGTAACGCAGTACAGATGCAACATAGCCATGATATACTGTTGTGGCTGCTTCTTCAGAAGCTGTATTTCAGAGTCGATGCAGTGCATATACAAACCTATTTTTTTCTTCTTTTCTTTCTTGGGCGTCACAAGTGCCTGTAGCACGTTGACCGTCGCCGATCTATTGTGCTAGCCACTATTTTTTCCTTACCGATACTCGTTGCCGCCAGGAACAGCAGCACTTTCTTGACTGGAATGAGTATAGCCTCCTTGGGGTGTACTATTTGTTTCCCCAGATGGATGCTGCGTTTATGCATAGGGCAGTAACAGATGATGTCAAACCTATTTAGTTTTTTGCAAGTAATTTGTATATGTTCTTTTCAGTTGCAGTATACATGAAGGCAATTGCAATGTGTTTGTCTGTAGAGTGGGTGTAACTTCCTACTGCACAATAAACTATCTTCATCGGATCAAATCTCAACTAAACGGTATGTACCGGGAGCCGGTAACATTGAAAGCCCCGTCACGCGTGATGAAATTTTTTTTTTATGTGAATTGATAATTAAACATTAGACAAACAATAGTACATTGTTACCTTAGGGATGAAAGTAACTTATTTAGTCCCGAGACGGGATTTGGCGCCCGAGCGTAGCGAGGGGGCCTATAGTTCGAGGGACTAAATAAGTCTTTATCCCGAGGTAAACACTGTGCTTTTCATTACGAATATAAGGAAAGTCAAAATAAAAATAGAAATTAGCTAAAGAAAATTGAGTGAACTTTATTTTACATAAATCAACAACTTTGGTGAGATATTCTTTCTTCTTGTCTATGGATGCACTCGGGTATGTCGTGTTTCATTTGAATTCCAATAAAAATGTGACAACTAGTTTTTTTTAATTATTTGACAGCTGTCAGTTGAAAACGATTCTCCCTAGGGCTGAAAAGTATTACTTTCAACCCGCTTCTCAGGCAACTTCAGACCTACTTTCCGTGTATGAGTAATGAAAAATATACATAACTAGATGATGCCCGCGACGACGTCCGCGTACATAAAGGTTTTTAATATAGTATGTACGTTTATCTCACAAAGTTACGGGCGCTTTACTGTTACGTCGTGTACATGCACATTGCGTAAGTGTGCGTGGCGTGAGGAGCCTAGGTGGGAGCGATCAGGCGCAAGCAAGCTCTCACTCATTCTTATACAGATACAACACGTACACAACCATGAGCCACGTGCCCTCGTGAATTGAAAGAACATCTATACTCTATAATTTCCCGGGATAAAATGTAGCCTATAAATGTTAATCCTGGGTATGATCTATCTCCATTCTAAACAGCCACGCCAGTGACGTGGCAAAAAACTTTCGCCCTGTATAATATTAGTGTGATAAATTTATTAATTTAGTTTTAAGTTTATTTTTAAAAATTATGTTAATATATTTTAATTGAAAAAAAAAAAATTATAAAGCCGAAAAAAAATTTTTTTTTATGCAAAAATGTTTTACTATCATGGCGAATATTGAATGTTTAATTCACGTAAAAAAATCATCACACATGACGGGTATTTCTTTTCAATGACTCCCGGCCCATTATTTGAGTACCTAGTCCTACGAATACGTCGACAGGTCAATTTAAACAAATTGCATCTAGGCATAGGTATGTAGTACCTACTCAGCTTCCCTGAGTGATTTTTATTAGGAAATTAGGTGACCTGCGCGAACACATTCGCGGACACGCAATCCCAGCGGACGACGAACAAAATTTTATTTCACAATCATGTCAATTCTAGAGTTACAAGAAGTAAAGAATCTAAATCAAATCAAATCATATCATTTGTTTGCATGATCTCAGATACATAAAAAGATGTTAAAATACGGCACAAAACATTCCGCAATCCGCGAAACAAAAGGCATGCAAAATTTACATAAAATTAATTTAAGTTAAATTGAATGTTATGATTGTTATGCCCATTATTATTTTATAATTATATAGTAGGTCAAACAAAAATCCACTAATTAACTTTACTTATTACATTACATATTGCTGGAAGAATTCATCATCATATTAAATTGTAAACTTATTTGATGAGAGTAAAAAAAACAGTGCGTGCTTTTCATAATTTTTCAATTTTGGAAATATTATTTATTTTCTAAAAACCTCACTATTAAACAAAGTAATACTTATTTGTGACATTGAATTATTATGTTACAGTTTTAATCGAGGGCGTGTGGGGGAAATCTCTTCCTTAGAGATAAGCTGTCCTTATGCACGTCCTTTATATGTATGTGTTCTAGTAATTTAAATAAACTAAATTATAAATTAAATAATTTACGTCATAATCTTATCGTATCACAACAATCTTCTTCGTTTCCTTTTCCATTTGTTTTCAATTTACTCGTAAGTATAATGTGGAGTGTTCTCCAATGCCACAACGAGACTTTAATTTAATTAATATGTATTACATCACTGAACACAGAATGTTAAGATGATGAATTTTTTTTTAATGTAGGAGATCGTCTACAATCACTCTACCACACGTGCAACCTACCAAATGTACCTATGTGAACGTGAATTCATGTTACGTATTACGGGCTCATTGTGAACAGCAATATATCTTCTTCTTCTCTATCAACCGATAGACGTCCACTATTTGACAAACTTAGTTCTTTTGAATGGAATTCCACAGGTATTACCGCCTAAGTATATCCAGCGGATCCCTGCTATTTGCCTGATATCGTCAGTCTACCTAGCGGAGGCCTGTCTTCTTCTTCGTGACACTCTTGGCGGAGCGGTCGTGGTCATTACGAAGTGACTTTCTTAGCGGCAGATGTTATTCGCTTTACGACTTCACGAACATTCGCCACCACTTCTTCTTACTGACCGATATCCCGGTTCACTCGTGCAACGGACTGCCCACAGCAGACTTCATTTAGTCGGTCCATCGCATGGGCGACTTTCCTGCCAATAATGTGTTTTCCGGTGTGAGCTCTCCAATTTAACATCTTGAGATAAGCACAGAAATGTATTGGCGCGTTAACTGTTGGTTATCTGGTTGGCAATTCTTGGCAGCCGTGTGTCTAGACTACAAGTTATCACAGGAGCTAGACAAGCAGCCAGCGGGTGCAGTATTGACTCTGCCTCATGCGAGGCGTGATCTAGACTATATATTAAAAAAAATACATTTAAAATAATGTATAAAATCTTTGCGACGAGCCATCCCGCCTCAGTTGTTTTTCGAATTTACAACCGTGCACATAGATTACTATAAGTCTAAATAAATAAATAGGTTATGGGACAAGGTTTTATTAAGTTGTTATTATAAATAATAAGCCTAGCTTGCTCATTAATCTAAATAGATTAATAGCAATAATATAATAATTTTAAGAAATGTGGGTGATTGCAGTGACTGTATTTGCCGCCTTAACTGGTAAGTGCAATCTAGATGTAGTGTTTGTAGATCTACGGAAAGTTCGCTTAAAAATATTAGCTGATGCCGCGACTTTGTCCGCGAGGATTTACCTATTTAAAAAACCTGAGTTAGCTCTCTAGAGCATGATAGTCTAGTGGTTAGGAGTGCGGTCTCCGGGCAGTTGCAGGTTTGATTCCAGGCCCTTGACTTTTCGGACTAATGCGCACGCGTACATGCTTCAAAACAAAACTCTTTTTAACTGTAAATCCTATTATTAATATTATAAAATCCAAAGTTTGGATGTATGGATGGATGAATGGGTGAATGAATGGTGCTTGAAGTCGGTTTTGTAAAAATTCTTTTGACAAAACCGACTTCAAGTGCCACTACAAAATATTTCAATTGTGCCTATAAAAAAAGAGTGCCCCCGATTTCTCCAGGATCCCATCATCAGATCCTGACCTGCTGACTATGGGACTACCTGGGAAGTATAACCCTTTTAAATAAAAAAATAATTTTCCAAATCGGTCCAGGCGTCTTCGAATAATCGGGGAACATACTTAATAAATTAAAAAATTAAAAAAAGATTCCGACGAATTGAGAACCTACTCCTTTTTTGAAGTTGGTTAAAAAGAGGTACCTAAGTAAGTTTTAAAATATTGCATAGTAAATGTAAATAGGTATGGTGGTTAAAGTGGTTAAAATTTTTTATATTCGTATATTATTCTTTAAAGTATCTACTTAATAACTACACTTACCTATTTACACACATATGAATTCCACAAATACTGCACGTTTTAAGTAGATAGTATTTTTTTCGTATGATAAGACCTTTATTATTGCTTACACTAATTAATAAAATTAATGTTTTAGGAACTAAGTAGGTAATTTGAGTTCTAATTGAAAGTCAATGTTTTACAAAAGTCGCTTCTTTCTAATCTATTTCACGTTTATTGAATACTGTTAATATTTCTTTTTATTTAAAAGATACATGAATAGATTTAAATGTAACATTTAATATACTAAATAATTTAAACTAGGTAAGAAAGAATTGTGTTTCTTTAATTGGTAGATTCATTTGACGATTCAAAAGCAATTTGTAAAAGTTTATTAAAGTTTATAAACTATTCTACTTATTCTATGCAAAAATTTAATAATAGTGAAATGAAAGTGAATAAACAGTTTGAACTTGCAAAGGATACAGGATGGCAAATATTTTTTAAATGGAGAAGATAAATCGAAATTATTATGATAATGGAAAATATCAAAAAATGTGCATTTATTTAAAAGAAAAGAAGTGTTTATTATCGAATTCATGAAGGTTGATAGTTTTTAAATGCTGAAATATTAAGGAAGATACTTTTTGCCACTTATTTTCTTAGTTCAAATTAGAGGGCACAGAATTTTCTCCAAATGCTCAAAAAATTTTAAAATTACTCTAGTATAATATTATTATATTATATTTACAAACAAAATCAAATCCGATGTTATATCGAATATTCCATAGTCGGATTACGGTTTTATAACTTATTTCTTGTTTTAAAGGACGGGTAAGGTTTGAGCAATGGTAATAGAGGCTCTTTTTTTTTATTCGATGACAAGATAGCCCTTGACTGCGATCTCACCTGATGGTAAGTGACGATGCAGTCTAAGATGGTAGCGGGCTAACTTGGAAGGGGTATAGCAGTGTGAATTCAACCCATACCCCTAATCGGTTTCTACACGCCATCCTGCCGGAACGCTAAATCGCTTGGCGGCACGTCTTTGACGGTAGGGTGGTAACTAGCCACGGCCAAAGCCTCCCACCAGACCAGACCGGAGACAATTTAGAAATTATAAATTTCTTAATTGTCCCCGCCGGGAATCGAACCCGAGACCTCCCAGTTATAAGATCACAGCGCTCACCACTGCGCCAGGGAGGTCGTCAAAAAAGCTCTAAGTAAAGATCTTATAATATTATAAGCATGTAAGCTTTTTTATGAACAATATGGGGTTATTCAAGGGGCGGACCAATAAATTACATTAGGGGTATGGGTTGAATGTACACTGCCATACCCCTTCCAAGTTAGTCCCCTACCATCTTAGATTGCATCGTCTCGTACCATCAGGTGAGATCGCAGTCAAGGATTATCTTGTCATCGAATAAAAAAAAATCTGAAAAGCCGGCAACGCACTGGTGGTGCCTTTGGTACCTTCTACAAGTGTTCATGGGCGGCGGTAATCACTTAACATCAGGCCCCCAAGTCTGCTATTTTACATATCATTGTCATTGAACCGCAACACAATTACAATTCAATTATCATTGGTCCAAAATTTCGTAGTCTAACTAAATTCACAATGGTCGTTCGATTTCTTATAAATGGATTGTAATTCAATGATACCTCGGTATTGCCATTAGCTTAAAAAGCGTTTGCCGAAATGAGTTTCAAAAAAAAACTACATATTAAAAACGTTTATTTAAGCTAGATTCAAAGCTAGATGTGTCAGTGTTAAACCATCGGAAAACAATTGTGACGCCATTGAATTAGTAGACTACCAAAATTGCTAAAAGTAGCAATTGGGATGTCATTGATAGGCAATGTAACTACAATTGCAATAGCAGACTTGGGCCCCTGGGGCCCAAGTCTGCTATTGCAATTGTAATTACATTACAGTTACATTGCCTATCAATGACATCCCAATTGCTACTTTTAGCAATTTGACTTGGGGCCCAGGGGTTCAATTGTCTATCAATGACGTGACAATTGCTAAAAATAACAATTGTCATGTCATTGATAGACAATGTAACTACAATTGCAATAGCAGACTTGGGCCCCTGGTCGTTTGCCAGCCATTCATGTAAAAAAAAGTTAGCATTATAACCTGTCCGATACGCGAGATTATTGTATCCACTATCCATACAGTATCGGTTTGATTAATTCGGTTCTTTGTGCTCAGATTAAATAGATCTGTTGAATAGATCGCCCGCTACCACAATGTCGCTGGTAAGGCTTAGGGACGCTACATACGATCAAGTTTACCGTCAAGTTTGCATCATGCTTAGGGATTCGAGAAAATGATAGGTACTTTTGGTTCGATAACTAGAAAAGCTCCAGAACGCTGTACCATCGAGAGAGATAACGCTATACATCACTATTGCTAACTATATTCTGCTTACTTACGGTACTTTCCCAATTACTCGACACTTTTATCTCATCACTAGATTTAACACGTCACACAGCAGAGTAGGTACATCGTTATCTCTCTCGATGGAGTGGTACAGCTTTCGAGTACTTTCCTAGGTATTGAACCAAAAATATCAATACTACTCAGGTATAACCCGCGCCAATAAAGAAACGTTTTATAAATGGCGGCTCGTACTTGTAATGACGGGTACAGGTTGGGCCGTCAGCAAAAAACGAAGCGAAGCTGAACTGATGTACGTGTAGCTATACAGACACACATAAATGTTTTTAAAATATAGATATACTATATTACTATTTAATTGTTATTATTTTAGTTTTATTTTGCAGATTATATAAATTTATTATAGTTAACATAATATTATAAAACTTAAATAAATTAAAACTACTACCTTAGTAGGTAGTAGTTTTAATTTATTTAAGTTTTAATATTAGAATTAGTATTCTAAATTAAAACAATTAAACTACGATACAAAATCTTATAACAAAACATTAAAATAAACTCTAAATATTAGGGCCCACATTTAATTATATATTAATCCCGAAGTACATGTTTAATATCTCTATTTATTTATTTTTTTCTTGTGTCCTATAACTTATCTTGTCTTGTATCTCGCAGTCAGATCGCGACATCATTAAAGGGTATGCCTGAAAGGCAGTTACAGACTGATTATTTTTTTGCGCGCTATACCGAAATGTGTGACTAAAGACAGGAATAACGTGCGAGTGAGAGGGAATGATTAGCGACGCCATTTATAAAACTTTTCTTTATTGGCGCGGGTTATATCGATCCTTTTTTTGAATCCTAAGCATCATGCAAACTTGACGGCAAACTTGATCGTATGTGGCCCCCCTTACAATCCCACGATCTAGTGCGAGCCTAAGACGGGCCAGAAATATCGTATTATATTCATGCTCCCGTCGATAGCAATTTACGAGTATATTAGGTGTCAATTAACGCAGAAACAGTCTTCTAACGCATGCCCTTACTAATATTATGAATGCGAAAGTGTGTTTGTTTGTTGATTTGTCCTTCAATCACATAGAGCAATATGACCTACCATGCCCTAACTTGAATTACTTTTTATCTCGGAAAAACAATGATTCCGCGGATCTTTTCCACGCGAAAAAGTCTAGTTTAGTTAGATACCCAATGAAAGGTAAGAGGGCACTGTCTATAGCAATTCGGTTATTTCCATAATTTTATATTTTAACTAGATTTTGCCCCCGACCTCACTCACGATAAGTTCGATTTTCCAAACCTCTTTTTTACCCCCTTAGGAGTTAAATTTTCAAAAATCCTTTCTTAGTGGTCGCTACGTCATTGAAATAGTTATCTGTACGCCAAACAGCCCAATCATTTGGATTGATAAATCAAATAGTCAGTCAGTCACCTTTTAAATATTTATATGAAAAAACAAAGATTCAGTTTTCAGAATTGTTTGTTTTCTGTCACGCTTCAGTGCCATGCGGTCTTTCAGTACTTATCTTGTTTGTTGCGAAATGAATTGCAATATATAAATTTCATTTTATTGTTTTAGCAGGCTTATAAAAGGTTCAATAAACTCGACGCACCTTTGCCTATACAGAAAAGAAGGTAGGTACTTAAAGTGTCACACTTCACTTGTATCTTTTAAATGGTACCTAAATTGAATTTTTATTAAATTCTTCTTATTCTTTGACTAGTTGATTCCCACGACTTCGTCCGCGTGGGAAAAGTTTAGAGCGACTTGATACTATCGTGCGCGTTATCTGTTGTAGTGTTATGCGATCTATTTTGACAGAAGAAAAATCCAGTTTTTGAATTTAACTTGAAACTTTGATTTAACGAGATAAAAAGTAGCCTATATGACACTCTACCTATAACACTCTACAAGTCCTCACCTACGCTCATGCAAAAAAATTACGTCGATCCGTAGCTTTGTTGCAACGTGATTGAAGGACAAACAAACAAACATGTTTTCGTATTTATAATATTAGTAAGGATAATTCCGTTTTTTTTTTTCGATGACAAAATTGTCCTTAACTGCGATCTCACCTGATGGTAAGTTACGAGGTAGCGGGCTAACTGGGAAGGGGTATGGCATTCAACCTATACCCCTAATCGGTTCAACGTTCATTGTGCCGGAACGCTAAATCGCTTGGCGGCACGTAGGTATTCGCCTTGCATTATGACTACGGAACTAAAATCGGACACCCTCTCGTCAGCGCGTGTACAAACATTTTTTCTTAACTAATTCAACATTAGGTAACTACATCCACATAATAAAGCGACAGTTTTTATCTAAGCCCAAACATTTGCAAATCAGCCAGAAAAATTCCACTAAAGTGTATTTGTTATCTTGAACAAATCTAAATGCATTTCCTTTACTTATCGGATACTAATAATAATAAAAAGTACCTACATACAATTTTTGATTATAAGTATTGACAACGTTGCTAACGTATCTATCTTAATGAGAGATTAAAGATAGATTGAATATCTTCTATACTATATATGTATAAAAATAATTGCTGTTCGGTACTTTGGCTAAAAAAATTTTTTTTCCTCCGAGCTAAAACTCAAAAACTTGACTGATTTGAATTTTTTTTGTTTTGTTTGCCTTCACACAGGAGTGGTTTAAAAGAACAAGTAAAGGAAAACCCCAAAGAACAGCTGAAAAAAAAAACTTGGTAATTTTTCATAAATGCGACTTCGTCCGTGTGGAATAAGATTTTGAGGTGGAATTTTCAAAAACTGTGAAATAGGTATTTCTTCATTTTTTATTGAAAGCCCAAGTACCGAGTTTCATAGACATAACTTGCAAAATGATGGACTTTCAAACAAACTTTAAACCCCCTTGGGGTGAAATTTAAAATAATCCTTTCTAAGGCTGAAATCTATAGACCGCACTCTCATTCAGTTCAGACTCAAGACAGAGTTAAAACGAGATAGATTTATGTCAGAGCATATTTGTGTCTCGTTTTAACCTCTATCTTAAGTCTGAGCTGAGTCAGAGTACGCTCTATAGATCTCAGCATTAGTGGTTGCCTACATCATAAAACGAACCTACTGTCACAAGCACAGATTAGAGACTCTAATCTGTGGTCACAAGCTTCTAACTCCAGTGGTTTAGGCTGTATGTTGATAGGTATATAAGTCAATCAGTCAGTCAGACAATCAGCCAGGGGCCCAAGTCTGCTATTGCAATTGTAGATCAATTTTCTATCAATGACATCCTAATTGCTACTTTTAGCAATTTTGGTAATCTACTAATTCAATGGCGTCACAATTGTTTTCCGATGGTTTGCCACTGACACATCTAGCTTTGAATCTAGCTTAAATAAACGTTTTTAATATGTAGTTTTTTTTGAAACTCATTTCGGCAAACGCTTTTTAAGCTAATGGCAATACCGAGGTATCATTGATTACAATCCAATTATAAGAAATCGAACGACCATTGTGAATTTAGTAGACTACGAAATTTTGGACCAATGATAATTGAATTGTAATTGTATTGCGGTTCAATGACAATGACATGTAAAATAGCAGACTTGGGGCCCTGGACTTTGAATTTTATATATTCAGAAGATAACGTAATACAAGCGCCCATCAAAACAGAAATCTCTTGACCATCACATTGATCGTATCTGTTTCATAATAATCTTTCCAATACCAATATCCTATCTAGATTTTTATCTCTGACACTTGATAGCTTGCACTCAAAAACAATCCGTCACAAGCTTAAGTGTAACTTATCAATATATTAACTTACTGAAATCTGTCATCATGTATGTATGAAGATATGATATCGTACTTAACTTTTTTCAAGTAGGTACTTCCTAAATGTATGTGTTTTCCCAAATTATGAAAGGGCTTGACTAGTAGAGTAGGTACTTACACTATGATTTTCAAATCCAAGATGGCCGCCACCACAAAATGGCGAATTCCCAATTCCAAAGACTGATTAAAATGTTTACTTGAAAAATCGCATATATGCTTTTGACCGATTTTTACGAAGGAAGTTAATTGATTTACAAAAAAAGCATCAAAATATCGAATGAAAAACACCTAGATCAAGAAGGAGATAACTCAAAAAATGTCTCTGTTCCCTAAAGGAAAAAAAATCTTTCAAAATCTTTTGTTACCAAAGTTATGCTCAATTTTATTTTAGGTCGCATTTCACGACATCATTTATGACTTAAATTAAAATTGAGTTTCATAACTTTGGTAAGAAAAGATTCAAAAAGAGTTTTTTTTCCATCTAGGGAACAGAGACCTTTTTTGTTTTAATATATTTTCTTTCACATTATAGGTGAATCCAGATAATCTCGATATCTGAAAGTTATTCTAACGCAAATTAGCTTGTAACTTCTGAATATTTAATTAAAAATGTGTTAATTAAGAAAGTTAAACAAATAAAATTGGACTGTTAAATTATTCATGAAGGAAGATAATACCTAATACCAGTTTTTTCATTCAATTGTGTCGTTTACTGTTAATTTATAAATGGTCTAATTTTGTCTGTGATTTTTAGGGTTCCAACGGGACCCTCTTACTAAGCGTCCGTCGATTCGTCCGTCCTTAACGGGCTATATCTCACGATCCGTAATAGGTACACAGTTGAAAATTTCACAGAATGTGTATTTCTGTCGCCGCTATAACAACAAAAAATAAAAATAAATTAAAAATTAAAAGATACCCCCTACTAGAAACGTGTTTTTTTTTTTCGACTTTTTTTTTGGTACGAAACCATTCGTATGCAAGTCCGACTCGCATTTGACCGGTTATTATTATTTTGATATTAGGAATACAGAGATGGGTATTACCATACCCATCATTGTAGCTGATGCTCACTAAAATAGGATTGAATAGGTAACGAATACACAAATATTCCCGACAAAACATTTTCACGAAACGTTTATCGTGCCATATCATCGCCCTTTTTTTTGAAAATACTATAAGTTCTCTCCGAAATTCGTAGTACCAACAAGAAATCTAATTTGAAATGCTCCCAGTCCCCTCGGGAAATAAATATGAGAATCCTTACGCCACGACAAAATTGCCTATTTATACACTTACTTGTTATGTTCTGGTAGGTATAAGAAAAGATAAAAAAGCTTTGCGTTTGTGACTTAAAATCTTCAAAGCCTGCATACCTGAGAGTTCTCCATAATGAATAGAATAGAATAGTTTTTTATTCAAATAAACTTTTACAAAGTGCTTTCGAAACATCAAATGAATCTACCACTGGTTCGGAATGCCGTTCCAACCGAGAAGAACCAGCAAGAAACTCGGCGTTTGCTCTTTTAAAAAAAAAAGATAATGTATTGTAATAACAATATCATGTTGTGTAAACAAAAAATTTGATTTCTCCATGTGTTGTGTACAATTTACAATGAAATGTAAAATGTTCTCAAACGTGCGTGAACTCAGCCTATCCGCATTTTTTCACGGAATATGGAGTTTTCGCGTAATCGGCGAACATACATAAAAACAAGATTCCGACGCATTCTGAACCTCCTCCTTTTTTGGAAATCGGTTAAAAATGAAAATTAAAAGTTTAAAGAAATAAAAAATATAACTTTTTTTTTATAATTAAAGACAAAAGTTTTCCCAGGGCATATTATGTTTTAGTGAAATGATAAGAGCACCTTGACAAAATGAGTTCTGTTGTTACAGGTTTCACCCACGCAGATGACTGGTCTTATGACTGTGAGTAATCTATATTTTGTTCTCTTCTCTCCCGCTAGTAGAATTTTTGGCTTGTTCTCTTTAGGACAGATTCGCTTTACGACAGATTCGCTTTACGGCAGATTCGCTTTACGGCAGATTCGCTTTACGGCAAAAATTGTACAGGTCGAGATAAAATATGGTCTCCACTCCAAGGAAAACTTTCCTTTATATAATTATTATTGACCGAGCGAAGCGAGCTCTCCGAGTCTACTTGAGTGAATTTGCACTTGTCCGTCATTTGAATTTTTTCTTTAAACTAAAGTTAGGTTAGGTTAGGGTTATACATGAATATTCAGGTGCCCGGCCGAAGGCCGGGCACTTAGGTTCTGTTGGGATCGTAAACCTACCTAAAGCTTACAAAAAAAAGTAAGTAAAAAAAAAATTGAATTTTTTTTTTTGATGCTAATATTAGGTACATTTTGATGATAGAACAATATAGGATGTGTTATAAATTATAATTATTGATGCTTCACTAAATTTTAAAGGTGCCGAGTTATGAAATTAGAAAAGACGTAATAAAAAATAATAATAGTTGACGCAAAACTGTTTTAACATGACTTGACCGACAGTAAATACAGCGCCATCTATTAGCATTAATGTATTAACTTGTTTAATGTATTATTAATTTTAAACAAAAATCTATCTATATATATTCGAGTTCACTGTACTTCTGCCGTAAAGCGAATCTGCCGTAAAGCGAATCTGCCGTAAAGCGAATCTGTCATAAAGCGAATCTGTCCTAAAGCGAACAAGCGGAATTTTTCATTAAAGTAATGAAATGGAATGAAAATTAAATGAATACACTTTATTGTACATCACATTAGATAGAAACATAAAAGATAAAATTAACTTAAAATAAAGTACCCTTACTTTTACGACTAGCTACGTTAAGTAACGCATTGTGTCATATACCTACCTATACGTTTTCACAAACCTAAGGAACAGATGGAAATGACTTCGGGTAGGGGCTATCTTTGAATTTGCCTACCTAAATCAAAGTTAGCCCTTACCTACTTAGGGGATCATTTCGATGTGGTTAGTGAGGCTTTAACGCATATTCCTTGGCAGTCGAAACAAATTGGCCCGGGGTTTGCAACGCGGGCTCCAGCCAGTCACCCATCAACATCATGTCGCGAAGCGCCATCGTGGACAAACTGGACACGCACATCAGAGGCCCGCTTGTGTTTCGGGGGTACGGGAACGTCAACGCATCTGGCATCAACGATGGACATACATGTAAGTATTGACAGCTTACAGTTGTACTCTGCTGTGGGACTCTCACTAGCAGGTGGAAAGAGTGATCTAAACTGCGGAGAATCTGGACACGCACATCAGAGGCCCGTTCTTATTCCGCGTATAAAGAAATTTCAACGCCTTTGCCGTCGAGGATGGGCATGTGAGTAAGTCAGTTGTGCTCTACACTCGGACTCTCACAGGTGGCTGGAAAGAGTGATCTAGCATGTGGAAAACCTGGACTCCTATATCAGAGGCCCACTCGTGTTCCGGGGTTACTAAAACGTCAATGCCTGATCTGGCATCTACGATGGGCATACATGTAAGTATTGACAGCTTACAGTTGAACTCTACTGTGGGACTCTCAGAGGCGAGTGGAAAGAGTGATCTAGGCTTCGGACAAGCTGAAAAGGCACATGAGTTCCTCTTGTGTTCCGGGGATGATGAAACTTCAACGCCTCTGCTGTCAATGAAGCAAGTAGTGACAAAATTACAATTATGCCCTGCAGTGGCACTCATACAGACGGGTGGAAGAAGTGATCTAGCCAGCGGACAAGCTGGACTCGCAGATCAGAGGTCCTTTCCTGTTCAGGGGTAAGGGAACGTCAACGCCTCCGGCATCAATGTTGGACATACCCTTAAGTACTGACAAAATTATAGTTGTGCGAAATTACAATTACAGCTGTGCCAAAATTACAGTGGCACTCGCATAGGCCAGTGGAAGAAGTGATCTAGGGTGCGAATAAATGGAACTTGAACCGTCGCATTTTAGTTTTATCTGATAAATATTGGTGTACATGTCAAACACGTTCACTGCGGCAAGTAAAATCATAATCTTTCATCTGGTGCGGCAACGGGTCGAAATGCGCCCCCAATGATATTTCCGCCAGTGCGTAACAGGTCTTTCTAAACCCACCAGCACTAGGATAGATTAAATTGCTATAACTTTGTGAAAACATAATGTATACAATTTTTTTTCATACTGTTGGAATGACCTTGAACCCAACTTCCTTAGGTTTGATTCGCCCCGGGATCTGCCAAACAGGAAATGAGAAATAAAGCAGGAAAAGCGCCAGGCCGATATCGACCTGTACCGCACTAGAAAGTATTTTTAGTATTGATGGGACAGAGAAAAATAAGGAGATATCGAAAATAAAACAAAATTATAATAAAACAACTGAAAAATATTTTTATTTATGTTTTCCTTCAAAACAGTTTCTACATAGGTTTTGGTTACATTTTCTGCAAATTGTTTTTATTTTTTTGACTTTGTTTTTTGTTGCTGCACTACTTAATGATTTTCTTAGTTGCTCATAGCACCCTGCACAATTTCGGCGTCTGGTGCTCTTCTCGAGGGCATGGCCATTGCCGTTAGGTTTTACTTCATTTTCTGAAATGAAAATTTTTTTCTTAGTTCCGTGTGATTTATTAACCATACTTATGAGTTTTACCACAGAACTCACTGTTGGGAACTAATATATAGGTTCTCAAATAAAATTTAAAAGATAAGATTGAACGAGCTATAAAGCTATAGTGATAGCTTTGAGCTATATTAATTTTTTGTTTCAATGAATAAATAATTTGAATATAAATAAAGTTTTATTTCATCATATTTCGTGATTATTTTGTAAATACTATTTAATAAACGCGTAAGTCGGGCGATAGGGTAGTAACCTCAGCTTGCTTAAGCTGAGGTGGAACCTTCCGCCCGTTAAGTGATTTAGTTCTCGAGTGTACCATGCGCAAGATAGCAAAGCTAACTTCACGCAGACGCATTTAAGTTTGAATCGTACTGTACTTATTACAACAATTACGTCAGATCGTGCCTCTTTATCGCTTGTTTCACGCTCTCGCTTGCACACTCAGCTCAGAAGAAACGTGAAAATGTGTTTTTTCGTATAAGAGTTTTTTTGTATAAGACAATATCACGTCAAAAATCATATTGCAAAAACTATTCACTGTAGAAGGCTAGTTTTTAAGAATAATCATTTTCATAAATGTGTAGATAATAAACAAAACTTACCACTTGTGCTTTTTTTTATAGGGGAAAATATGTCATCGCTGCTGTCACTATCATTGTTGTCATTACCGTTATTGGCAGGGCGAATTATATTGTTTTGCAGAATTTGAATCTTTCTTTTTTTATTTTCCATCGTGGATAATAACGTATCGAACGTTAGGTCACTTAGAACGCACAACACTAACTGGCGGGGCGCACGCTCTGTGCGGTACCGGGTCGCCGGCAGCCTGTTAGCACGGTGGGCCGAAATAGGCCCACTGCCGCACTGAGCGGATGTTTTTCACCGTCAGTGCGTCGATAGGTCGATAAAGGCCCACCGTTATGTTTTGATGGGGAACACCTACAATTTTGACCGCAAGATATAATATATATCTGTCTCTGTCAAATTTTTACAAACACCTGAGATAATCGTTCCGCACTAGCGAGAGGGACATAGTTTTGTTCGTCCGCACCAGCTGAAATACCGCGACGGGCCGAAATCGGCCCGTTACGCAGTGAGCGTGTTAAAACGATAATTTTCTTCACAGTAAAATGGACAGTTGAAGAAGACGATCCCCCGCCCCAGGTGTCCGGGGGGCCACTGCGGGGGAACTACAGCTTCGTACAGTTCCACCTGCACTGGCTGTCGGAACACGCTATTGACGGCATGAAGTAAGTCTGCTTACTGAACTATTGGATAGACGCAGGCGACACTTTATGTGATACTCGAGGAAAACAAAACACTGATGTACACCGTCACTCGTCGATGTACCAGTCGTAGAACAAATGCAGTAACTACACAACATCACACAAACTGTTGGAAATATAGGTACTCTACGTACGTTTCGCTCCAACACTGAAAAATCCTCAGGAGATATTGACTCCATAAATGTACGCAATATTATTTTGTTTTGCCCATAAACTTAGTATTCCTTACTACTTCTTACTCCTTACTACTTTTTTGAAAAGAGCAACTGCTGAGTTTCTTGCCGGCTCTTAGCGGAATCTGCATTCCGAACCGGTGGTAGGTTTGTGACGTGTCATGTGAGCTACAAGTTGGCCTACATGAAATAAATAAATTTTGATTTGATTTTATTTGCTTACGCTAATATGGCATGTTTCAGGATACGCATAAGGTAGGGTTTCATAGTCGTATTAATTACTATCATTACCCAGGTACCCGATGGAGATCCATATGGTGCATGTTAAGACCGGGATAACGGTGGACGAGGCTATCCAACGCCCTGACGGCCTCGCAGTTATTGGGATTTTGGCTGAGGTAAGTGTTGAAAGATTTCCGCCTGTGGGCCTCTTTTTATTACTTGCATTCATCATCGTCACCAGTCATCACTTCTAAACTTCACTAAACTTCCGTGAACGCAACGTGTTTATCAAAACTTCAAAGCAATTCATGACTCATTCTAACTCTGAGATCTATAGATCGCACTTTCACTTTGCTCAGACTCAAGATGGAATTAAAACGAGGCAGAAATGTCTCATTTCATAAAATCTGTCTTGTTTTAATGTGTCTTGAGATTGAGTTGGGATAGAGTGCGATCTATAAATCTTGGCCTCAGTTCCTACATCAAGGATTAAGCCGCCGCTTGCGACGTGCAGTAGGTATCGGCAATCGTTAAACGCAAGGGTTGTTTTCGTATTGCTCGCAATAGGCACTTAGAAATAATTATAGCACCAGTAACCCATAATTTTTGAGAAATGGTATTTTGGCAAGTGTAACCTCTTCACAAAGTAATTGTTAACTTTACACCCTGTATACTTGTTACATTTTATCGTTGGTTGTTCTTAGGTCTACGGTAGCACGGAGGAGAATGAGTTCGCACTGGGGGAGCTGGAACCAGCCCTGCCATACCTCCTGGAAAGGAGGGAGGGCTCCGTCCCTGCTTCGGTTATTGACCTCACGTAAGTCCTTAGTTATAGCATATCGAGTCACGAAGCTGAAGTGGCTTAGAATGAGGCATATAGTTCGAAGAACTGATAGTCGTTGGTTGGGGTCTCAAGGTGCTGGAGCAACACCGGAGAGTTACCTTCTTTGAACTTTATTCAACCTATTTGTCTAAAATACGAGTAGCTTAAATCCATCTTCCATCTAAATATATAAAAGGAATACAAGAGTGACTGATTGACTACTCTATCAACGCGCAGCTCTAACCACTGGACGGATCAGGCTGAAAGACATACAGAAGCTATTATGACATAGGCATCCGCTAAGGAAGGATTTTTGAAAATTCAATCCATAAAGGGGTTCAAGATTCATTTTACAGACAAGACAACTCGCTTCATCCTGCAATCTGTTAAATTTCTTTAACCGATTGTATTATAGATTCTTGCTGGCTACTTTCTGACACGTCCGTGGCTATTTATCCTATTATTATTCCTCTAGGCGAATGTTCAGTAACAACATGCAGTCTTTCTTCACATACCACGGGTCGCTCACCACTCCGAACTGTCAAGAGGTTGTCACGTGGATCGTCATGGACAGGCCGATTAGAATTTCTGATGCTCAGGTGAGCTTCAGAAACTTTACTTTTGTGGATTATACTTTTAATGTAGTGGCACTAAAAAGATTAGGTACCGTAGTAAATGTTATATCGTTAGCTTATTCATCTTCATAAGTAACCGAAACCTATATCTGTACCTCCCTTTCCAGTTCAAACTGTTCAGTAAAGTCGACGTGGGTGGCATCAACAACTACAGGAGTCTGCAGCCACTCAACAACCGCGTGATTCACAGGAGTAAGGAGTCCAGCGCTGCCAGCGCTTTTCCTAGCGTTTTCGGCCTGCTTGCAGTACTTCTCAACCTCTCCTCATCCGTGAGTGGGGTCATTAGCAAAGGCGCGTGCACTCTGGTGAACATCAAGAAGAAGTTCTTCGGCCGTGGTATCGAGGGGTGTTCGGTTAAGAAAGCGTTAGCGTGAATGAATGGAACAATTGAAACAAACGGCTGATGCTACCACCGCCATATTATGTTTACTGGGTTTTAATGGGTATCGTTATTGACATACCTACCAGTGTGGCTGCGGCCTAAGGGAGGGGCAGACTGGCTACTTTGGTCTTTTTGCGTCTACATCGAGTATTCGCGATTTTTGAACGCTGATTTCTGCAATTTTCGGTCTGTGATTTCTACGTTTTTTGTGGCCAATGTTAGCGTTAAAAGCCAAAAAAACGCCGATCGCTAAAAATAGCCTGTCTGCCCTCCTCCCTAAATGGATTATTTTTATAAGTTTTAAAAGTTCCACGGGACCCCTGAGTTTTTTCGGGATAAAAGTAACGTATGTCCATTTCTCAAGTCCATTTTTTGTTGATATTTTTTTTTAAAGGAGTTGTGTTTAGAGGTTTTTTATATAAAACTAGTTAGTTTATCATTATTATTTTTTTTATTCCAAACGAGTATGGTAAAAATTACCGCCTTTAACGGCCTATGTATAAATTATAATTATAATATCGACCTATACGTAGAATAGAGTTATATATGATTATGGCACAAAATTTTTTTATTGCATTTTTAAGCCTAAAAAGATCTCTAATATTTACTAGTGAAATCAAAATTTTAAAAAGTTATGTAGATCCAAAGATACCAGTCGAATAAAGGTACATGTAGTTTATTTTCCCCAAAGAAGAAGGGCCCGACAGCACAAGTGTCAGTATTCACTGTCCTGATCAGCGCGAACGGAGGGTCACATCTGCAGTTGTATTCATGTTCTCCGAAATGATAGTGTGCACACGCTCGCACTTTTATCTGCTATTTTCGTGTTAATTTTGTTATTATTTTTTACTATATGTGCTCAAAATTAAAAATACACGCTCAAAACATATGATCTTCCCTTCGTTAAAGCCAAAAAAAATTGAATATAGTAATACGACAAATGCCGTGGAGATAAAAAAAATGGAAAAATGGATGTTCCAGGTAAGTGAATGGAATTTTCTTTCTTCAGCTTTGTAATTATAAGACATAGATTGCTCTTAGATAGTTGTATATAATAATTTTTACATATATATATTTTTAAAGCTAAATAATTAAGTTAAACGGTTCCACATTCATATAGAACATTATACCTCGGAACGTTAGATTTTACTACAAAAACCAATCAAAAAAAGAAATATCAATTCATTACGCCTATTAAACATTAATTCATACATTTTAATAAGTAATCAATAATATTAATTATTTTACCATGCTACTTTATTATTCGGAAATCATGTAAAATATATCGGGATAATGTGCACAAGTTACTTCGTTCGAGGGAAATTATTTTGAAATTATGAGGTATATGTGTAAATGTTCTTTTATTCTTGGTTTGACATTGAGATATATATCCTTTTTCAACTGAAAACTACCATAAAAGTCTAAAATTAATAATTTTTTTTATATAAAAAAACTACATAAAACTATTTAGACCTGTTTTCTGTAGTTAATTGCTTTAACGTTTTAATGATGTTAATTTTTGTTTTCAGAAAATGGCAGTGTCAATAGTGGAGCTTGTACAATAACAGCACTACCACAGGGAGCTGAAAAAATTAGGCAAGAGGTCCCTGATATATGGGAAGATTGATATATCAGATGGAACTGTAAGAGACAGTCGATTATCTATACTGCAGCCGGCATATAATGATAAATACCAGTTTTTGCTACTGACAAAACTAGCCATGCTGCACCATGTTGCTGAAAATTCTATAAAAGATATTAAATAATGTCTACCGTCGCCTGCAATTACAACAACTAGACCTAACACTTTTAACTCGGTCCAATTTTGAAAATTCCCCTGCTGTTAGCTTCGGGAATTTGTCTTGAATATCATCACCAAAATGTGTACCGACTCCCATGCCTTCTCCGTTAAATACGCATAAATTGTCGTGATGCCTTTTATTCTAACCACTATGATGATCACTGGACGCAATCACCATCTACAACTAACTCTTACAGTGCGCCTAACGACTCTAGAGATGATGATGTGCCGCATCTTCTTTACAAATTCATTATTTTGATTGATTTCAAATTTTCATTTTGCGCGGTACCCAGTGGATCTCTGCCACCACAATATTATTTTCTTCGTGATTTAAAATATCTATTCAATTAAAATATTAATAATATGGACATAAATAACTTAGATATGTTACACGTTGCGATCGGCAACGCAACGATCACATCCGCGGCAGGCTCAGTGTCCGTGACATCGGAGATAAGCTGCAAGAAGCCCGTCTAAGATGGTATGGTCATGTAGCACGGAAACTACAAAGCTACGTCGGTAATAGATGTCTTAACATCGCCGTCCCTGGAGCTAAATCTCGCGACCGTCCAAGAAAGCGCTGGCTGGACCTCGTAGGCGCCGATATGAGAGCCAATAAATTAAGAAAATTGGATGCACAAGACCGGGCAAAGTGGGCAAAAGCATGCCGGAAAGCCGACCCCACCTAGTGGGATAACGCTCAGTCGAAGAAGAACTTAGATATGATTGATTTCTTATTGATTGCCAATAATAAATCGCACAGAAAAATTGTGGAAAATAGAGAAAATGTTTTTAAATCTTTTTGTTTGCCAATATTCGGTTGTACTATTTTTAAAACTCCTGAAAGAACTTATATTATATTGTCCTTGTAGAAATTTTATTTCGTTGGTTTTATTCGAGTTTTCTATAATAGGATTATTATTAATGCTAAATAATAGTTCCTAATACGTTATTTATGTTTATGTTTTATGTTAGTTATTTATTAGTTTCATTTTGAGGTTTCTATAGTAGGATTATTAATACATTCTACTTACATATTTACATAATCGTTCCTAAATTTAATTTCCTAAATATATAAAAGGATAAGGTGACTAATTGACTGACTGACTCATCATCATCACATTGCTCAAAACACTGGATGGATCGGGTTGAAAGACATACAGATAGCTATTATGACGTAGGCATCCGCTAAGAAAGAATTTTTGAAAATTCAACCCCTAAGGGGGTAAAATAGGGGATTGAAAAATCGAACTTAATGTGAGCAAAGTTGCAGGCCAAAGCTAGTATTACCTATATAAAATACAAAGTACTTTCAGTTATTTTATTATTAATTTTTACATTTTTTTGTAAGACAATTTTATAGTAGGTACATGCTTAGTAATTAAAAAAATTAGTCAAATTATGTTGAATTTTTTTTACTAATAAATGTGTTATTATGAAATAAGAAACACTGTTTATTTTGTATTTATATTTCATCCTTTACAGCAAATAAGACCGCTTGAAGATTAGTATTTCCATAAAAAAAAGTTATATACAGACATGGTACGAACACTTTTCCCAAGTATAAGGTTACATATACATATAGAACATGGAGACATCCGCAAAAAATCGTCACATATGCATATAGAACCTCCTAAATTCCAAATTATGGGTTTTGCATTGAGTTTATTGATAGTAATCAATGCATAATAATGTTCCAAAAGTATACTTTGAGAATCAATTCTCTAGAAAAATAACGAAAAAAGTTACAGGCAAGACAAACTTCAAATCGCTCTCCTGTAAAGTAGGGATTTTGCAGAAGTAACTCTATTCTGCGTATAGGTCGATATTAATAAAATACTTTTTGCTCAAACGCGATGTTGACGCGTCTAATTGTATTACTTATATTATTAGTTCTTAGTAGGATGTTATCACAGATTTTAGAGTATAGATATTATACACAATTAGGGATAACATTATATCTTTTTTGTTCGATCGATTTTCCTAATTTTTTTTTTTTGAAAAGTATCCCTCACCACCTAATTTAGTGCATTTATGTAGATTGTACAATAGTGAAAATTGCATTTAATCGCAATTTATTACATCATATGCAGCCAATTTTCAAAAAAATGGTTTTTTAACTTGTAGATTACCTATTAATTGTAATGACCGTTAATCAGAAATTATTTTCCGAATGATGAATACTTTTTTTGGGAGGCGCAAAAATGTATTGGCCAATTTTAACGCACCGATTTATGCGCGAAAATCCTCCTCTGTTATTAGTTCTTATTTACAATCGTTGACTTAAAAAAAAGTGGTAAAACTGTACTAGATAAGTACAATATTTAAATACTTAATTCTTACTTCTCACTTACTCAACTCAACTTTTCGCCGACTCACTACTCTAAACACAGGTCTCTTCTCCATTGAGAAGGTTTGTTGTATGTGTACAAATCTTTTTACATTCTTATTTGATAAATCTATTTATGAGAATAATTAATTATAAATAACGTAGTTAATAAGTAGTGTTAAATATCTTTTCCCATGTTCACAGTGTTTCTATGTGTAAGAATTGATTAATAGGAATTTGGCAATTTAATTATTTATTATTTATTAACCGATTTATTGTACGTTTTTATTTAATTTCAGTCATATAGGTAGGTTAATACGTGCAAAATTTAAAAATACATTTTATTTTTAACATTGGCAGAGAAAAACATCAATTTTCAATCTAATATTAGTACGATAAGTAAGTTTGTAAATAATTTTTAAAGTTATAAAAGTGCAATATTTGTTTGATTTAAGTTGTATATAAATGCACTTTTTTTATAAATTATACTAAATGCCAATTACACCAAAGACTTGTAACGTTTAGCCGAAGAATAAATTGGACGTTCTGATAGCGCTTGTTTTGAAAATCTGCTGAAAAGATGTTATTCTTTATTCCTCAGTTAAACGTAGAGTCGCCAATGGTAAAATTGACACTGAGTATGTACCTACCTAATTAACGTCATTACACACTAAATTTTTTGATACTTTAAGTATCAAACATTTTAATGTTACCTACTTAAATAAAATAGGTACGAGTATGCAAAGTTCGTGATTGGGAATGTTGGTTATATCCTTCAAGTTGGGAATAGATCGTACAAACCAGTACAAACTAATGCTATCTAATAATATCTATTATACAGGGTGTCCCACGGCTATGCCACATGGAGGGGAAGTACCTTAAATATTGTAGATGGAACATTTTACTGAAAGAAGACTTCATTTTAATTTAAAAAACAATTTAAACTGCATTCATAGATTTGTAAATAATTGCCTGGTTGAACCGGGACTCGAACCCGCTATACGAGAAAAAAAATTAACCTGTATCTTTATCATACCGATCGGAAGGCTTCATCATAAGGATTATTTTTTGTTAAATAACATAGCATGAGAAATAAAAGGAAGACCATGAATTTTAGCCTTTGATGTAAAATTTTGTTCAGAAAAATGAAAAGCTGACATTGGCGTATCGACATGTCCTTCAATCCCGCTGCAAAGTGTTGCAGCGGGATTGAAGGACAAACCAATAAATCAACAAACAAACACATTTTTGCATTTATAGGTAATATAAGTAAGGATTAGTAAGGATAGTAAGGATCGGGAAATGATGCGTACTTCTCAAGTGGGTACTCATTAGTAATAGTTCATGTCAGTTGTATGTCGATACGCCAATGTCAGCTTTTCATTTTTCTGAACAAAATTTTACATCAAAGGCTAAAATTCATGGTCTTCCTTTTATTTCTCATGCTATGTTATTTAACAAAAAATAATCCTTTTGATGAAGCCTTCCGATCGGTATGATAAAGATACAGGTTAATTTTTTTTTTCGTATAGCGGGTTCGAGTCCCGGTTCAACCAGGCAATTATTTAAAAATCTATGAATGCAGTTTAAATTGTTTTTTAAATTAAAATGAAGTCTTCTTTCAGTAAAATGCTCCATCTACAATACTTAAGGTACTTCCCCTCCATGTGGCATAGCCGTGGGACGCCCTGTATACCGATCTTTACTATTTCACTTTTTTGCATAGAAATCATAATTTATTAAAAATGAAAATGATTAGATACTCCATATCTTACCTATTAATTAAACAATAATTGATTCAATGAATTTCCAATTAAAAATGTAAATATTTTATTTTACTTGTGATTTTTGACAAGAAATATAGTGTTTTAACTAAGTACATAAAAAATACTAGTGATATCATTTAGCTTTAAAGAATCAAATTATCATTTTATTGTAATTAAAAAAATTATTCATATCGAATCAAAAATGTAAAATAATATTTTCGTAGAATACGTATGAATTTGTGAATGTTATTGTACCGATTAGCGGCTGGGAAATAAAAAAAACTCTTATTTTTTTTAAATTGTAAATAAATTAGGTATTGTAATTTAATTGTTATTTATAAATAGTTGTTTTATTGTTTGAGTTCTTATCGTAATTTAAATAACAAAGTTATAATAAAGAGTTCTTAAACATTCATCTTGCCGTTTCACTAAATACTTAAAAGTAAATATCCAACGCACTATAAAATGACTCAAAATTTTTGACTCAAAAGTGAAAGGCCCCATCCATTATACTATTGTCATACCTAGGACAAGATACGCCTAGTTGGAGAAGAAAATGAAATATTAGTTATCAGTATGGCAATATTAATGATAAATGATAATTAGTCCTATTAATCCTATTATTCTATTATTAATATTATAAATTCGAAATTTTGGATGTATAGATGTTTGTTACTCAATCACGCCGCGACAATTAAACCGATTTGGCTGAAATTTGGCACAGAGATAGATTATAGTGTGGAACATAGGCTACTTTTTATCTCGGAAAATACGAGAATTTCCGCGGGAATTAAAAAACCTTAATCCATGCGGGCATCACCTAGTTAAGTATTAATATGAGCCTGTGTTTTCAGTTGGTTGCCTTTTTCCCCTGAGCCATTCAGCTGATCTTGAAGTTTGGCACAGAGATATACCTTTCCACCAGAGATATACTGGAATTTAATTAATGATACATATTTGTTTTTACCCAAAAAAAAAAAAAGACGTGTGGCACTCAGGGACTGCCGCGGTATAGCTATTGCATAGCATTTTTTATCAACGTCATCTAGTCACGATAAAAAATGCGCCATCTAGCGGCTCACCGTAGAGTAGTCCCGTGTCAGGTTATTTTCGTTACGGAATTTCTGGATTCGGTCTCCACGCTGGCCCGCGATAGAAGCCGTATGCAATAGCTTAAAAACGGAGTTCTCACGGGATTTTTAAAAACCCGTAGGAAATCCACGCGGTCGAAGTCACAAGCATCAGCTAGTAGGACGTAGCTAATCGTTTCGATGTCTTGTTATTTCAATACTGACACTATAATTGCCCAGTGGTTTGGCCTGTAGTCTCAATTTCACACAATATCAACACAGATATCGTGAACCATTTTCAGTAAATTGTGATTTCTCTTTTCATTATGTTACCGTCCAAACGTGATTTTCTTTTTTCAGAGAATCGTAGCTGCTGCAGAGTGAGCACAGACAAATTTTATTCACGGGGAAAGGATAAAATGTTTATCCCCTCGCTCAGTTTTATCCACCCGTCGAGCATGGGCAAAACTGTGATAATAATATTCACAGTGGATATACCTACTTATAGGATAGGAATATACGTCTTCTCCTTTCCCCTGTTGCCATCCTTAGCATAGGGAGATAATTTTATCTCTTGTCAGTGGATAAAATCGATAGCACCCCGACGCAAAACGACGGGGTGCTATAAGTTTGACATGTTTGTATAGGTATGTGTGCGTGCATGCGTACGTGCGTGCGTGCGCGCGCGTGTGTGTGTGTGGGTGGGTGGGTGGGTGTGTGTGTGTGACAAATGAAAGGGCTTGACTAGTATAATACACTATGATTTGAATTTCAAATCCAAGATGGCTGCCACCACAAAAAGGCGAATTACATTTTTTTTCACATGTCGGGGGTGTTTTAAATTTCCAATTTATACTTGTTGATGGTAAGATGCATTACAAGAATCTTTCACCACAAATGGACTAACGTTTTCAATGTGTCTGATATCCACCTATTGGGTAGGCGAGTGGCCTCTTGGTCTTTTCCCTTCCACCGCCTTCTACCACCAAACGCTCTCTCATTTGTAAAGATATTCCTGTTCCACTAGGCAATATTAGTTTCTCCGTTAAAATTGGATTTAAGCCGCAACATGAGACGATTGATAACAAAACACTGTGCAATTATGTCACTAGGTAGTTAAATATGTACAATGTACACAGCTTTGACAAAAACCTTGTAGTTATCGGCCACCCTGTAAAGCTGATGCGAATCAGAAAAATATAAAGTTGTAGCTAGTCAATTATGTAAGTATTTATTGATCATTATCTAGTTCGTCATTACTGAATAATTAATCGTGCCATTTTAGAACTAACATGTCTATTTAAAGCGTTTCAACTAGATATAATATTAGGTATACCGTATTTCCACTTAGTTATTTAGGTTTCGAGATTATAGCGCCCTTGTATACTTGTAACTTGTTTGACAAAACCTAAATAACTGTATATCAGTAAAAATAACTTAGATTATGATGTTATTTCCTATAGCTTCAGCCTATTATTATTATATTGTTATTAGCTATAGCCTTTAATTTGTAGAGTAGAATTTGTAGTTGTAATACCCGAAAGATAACCAAAGGAACTCTATTAGATACTCCTCCTAGCCTTCGCTGTCTGTCTGTCTGTCTGTCAACGGAATCTATCTCATGATCCGTAAAAGATAGAGAGTTGAAATTTTCAGAGAATGTGTATTTCTGTCACTGCTATAACAACAAATAATGAAAATACAAATAAATTAAAAATTAAAAAAACTTTCTACTTCGGGCCAGTAGTGAGATCATAAGATCAACTAGCGGATGGCCACGACTTCATCTGCTTCTTCAATTCACAATCGACAGTTCCTAAATCCCCACAGTTTAGGGGGGCAGAACCCCTGCAGCATCAGGATTGAGGAGTTGGGACCTGAAATTCAACGCGTTAGTCTTAACTTGGTACCTACAGTAACTATTCATAATAGACAGTTCCTAAATCCCCACAGTTTAGGGGGACAATGCCCCTGCAGCATCAGGACTGAAGAGTTGGAACAAGAAGTTTTTATGGGACCATCTTGCAAAGTTTTAGTACCTAGTATTAGAGATAAAGTTATAAGAGGATCTTACTACCTATACTTACACACAGGACAACTTTGCTATAGGAAATAGCAAAGTATCCGACACTCAGAAACAAATCTGGGTACATCAGCACATCCTCGATCTAGATTCTGACTCAGCGAGAGTGAGGGCCCGAGATAACCTCTATTATCTTGTTGCAAGCAGGACGCCGTTGTCTTTGTCTAAATTCCTAAACGATATACCTACTAGACCTTACCTACTTTAGGTGACTTCCCTTGTGGTATAGGTAGGTATTTTATTTTATTTTTTAATTCCCTACATGAGTAGACACTATAAATCATCTCAATTTTGCCAGATCGTAAATCCCTTTCGGACTCTATCGGATGCATGTATCAGATATAATAATAATACCAGCTTAAAAATGATGCTGCGAAGTTATATAATAAATCAATATAATATTTGTATGATGACAATGAATACGTAATTAAAAATATCCCTTTGTTTTGTATTACCAGTCATTCAAATAAGCACCCACTGACGAAAATCTTGAAACAATACCAAACATCCATTCGATATTTACCAAACAATATCATTATTAATTTATTGGTTCAGTCACATGGAAGGAATTTTTTTACCTTTCATTTGGTAGCGATCTCAGTGCGGGCGACACGATCTCTGCAGGGATCTTTCTCAAACCACTGTAACCTTAGCCAGAAATGAACTGTTTCATAGTTCTTGTGTTATTTTTTGGTAAGTTCTTATGGGTCATTTCAGAGATGCCAGATAGGCTACTTAGTGGCTTTACTTTCATGCTTACCTACCTACTATTGTACCTACTTTTTTAAATTCAATCTAGAAAACCAATTTTAGTGAGAGTTTAGAGCATTAATAATATTTATTATAATATGGACTAAACATTTTTTTTATTCCATGACAAGATAGCCCTTGACTGCGATCTCACCTGATGGTAAGTGACGATGCAGTCTAAGGTGGTAGCGGGCTAACTTGGAAGGGGTATAGCAGTGTAAATTCAACCCATACCCCTAACCGGTTTCTACACGACATCGTGCCGGAACGCTAAATCGCTTGGCGGCACATCTTTGACGGTAGGGTGGTAACTAGCCACGGCCAAAGCCTCCCACCAGAGCATTCATTCATAAGTAGTAGGTACAACTACGAAAGTGTCATCTAAGTTGATTAACTCAAAATAGATAAGAAAGAAAGTTACGAAAGTGTTAACATTTTCTTTAAACTTTCAAAAAGCTAAAGATTGCACAAAGAAAGCTCTTCAGTGTTAAAGGCAGGCAATCAGCACAAGTGCACTTGTATCTAGCTCAGCCTAGTTCTAGTTACCTAAGCTCTTCGACTCTAGGTCAAGACTCAAGCGCAAGGTCACGAGTATCGTTAAAATACACATAACTTTAGGTCGTTATAACCTTTACCGCTTTCGATGGATAAATTGTCTTCCCTCTCTCTGTATCATATTCACATTATTGAGGGTCGTAACCCCTTTTGATTCTACTATTGTGAATCACACAATAGTAGAAGTTTTCCTTCTTGGAATATATCTTTGGATCTTTCGAAATAAGACTCAATTAACGCTCGAGTTCTGTTATTCAATCTATTTATTTATATATTTGTCTGGTGGGAGGCTTTGGCCGTGGCTATGTTACCATCCTACCGTCAAAGACGTGGCTCCAATCGATTAAGCGTTCCGGCACGATGGTAAAAACAGATTAGGGGTAGGTATGTGTTGAATACTGCCATACCCCTTCCAAGTTAGCCCGCTACCATCTTTGATTACATATTCACTTACTATCAGGTGAGATCGCAGTCAAGGACTATCTTATAAAGTTATAATTGAATTTTAAAAAAATCTGCAATCTGTCTTGCCGCCGAAATAAAACTGCCGAAAACACGTCGAAAAATCCATACAATTTACATGGTTGCGATTTAAGGTAACAGATTAGATTACTGATGAGTGAATATTTAATTATAATAAGAACCAGGCGTAAGAGTATGGTGTTCCGCTCTTATGTTTAATAATTATTTTTAATATATTACTGGATTTAATTATTATTCATCAGGCAGGAAGGAAATGAAAAGGCCTTACGTTGACCTCAAAAGTCGGCCAAACGTCTCTTCAGTGGGGAAGTTGATTTAGCGATGTTTTTTATTATAATAACCTTATTTAATGTTTGATTTGTAGACTACGCAGCATCGACTCAAAAGTTCTATGGCCCAATTTGGAGTTACGATGGTATGTTTTTACTTTTTTTTTTCCATACATTTTCTGATTGCACATCTAACGATAGCAACGATTAATAGTTTTTTGATGGCCCTAAAGCTAAGAGGAAGGTTGACGTATTTATGGTCTAACAAAAGGGAGATTATGGCTTAAATTCAGGGATTGATATAATTAAATTGTCTCTTTTATGCTTGGGAAGCTTCGGCCGTGGTTACTTACCTATGCGGACGACCTTCCTGGCGCAGTGGTGAGCGCTGTGGTCTTATATTTGGGAGGTCTCGGATTCAAGTCCCGGGGCAATTTGGGAATTTATAATTTCTGAATTGTCTCTGGTATGGTCTGGTGGGAGGCTTTGGCCGTGGCTAGTTACCACCCTACCGTCAAAGACGTGCCGTCAAGCGATTTAGCGAGGCGAGTAGAAACCGATTAGGGGTATAGGCTGAATGTTCACTGCCATACCCCGTCCATCTTACACTGAATCATCACTTACCATCAAGTGAGATAGCCGTCAAGGACTATCTTATCATCGAATAAAAAGGTAACGTAAGTAGGTAGGTACAGCCAACCTTACAAAATCATTTAACTTGATTTTCAGACGAAAGCGCCTGGCCCGGAGGGTTATGCAAGCAAGGGGGTAAAAGGCAATCCCCCATCGATATAAAGAGTCAAGAAGTCATCCGGGACTTCGAGAAGCAGTTCATCAAGCACGGCAGCCTCAAGTTCATCGGATACGACGGAGTGCTGATGACCGGCATCAATAACGGGCATACCAGTAAGGGGTTTATTTTGAATCTGCCCAATACCACAGAATACCTAATAGTACCGAAAGGTACAGAAGATTCACTCGGCAAAATGATTTAAATAAATAGCGACTCTTGTAACTACACAATAAAGTGCAATTCAGGTTGACACAGCGCTACTTACCTACCGTCTTTTTCACCTTTTCTCTCTTTCTATCACGTAACTCTTATCCCTTCGCACTCTTTGAATTTAGGCCCTTCGAAGAGATACGCCATATACTTGTAGCTCCGCAGTACTTAAAAACGACGGGGTGTTATAAGTGTGTGTGTGTGTGTGTGTGTGTGTGTGTGTGTGTGAGTGTGTGTGGGTGTGCGAGGGGGGGGTCTCTCTCTCTTTCTCTCTCTGTGTGTGTGTGTGTGTGTGTGTGTGTGGGTGTGTGTGTGTATGTGTGTGTGTGTCTGTGTGTGTGTGTCTGTGGCATCGTAGCAGCCGAACGGATGAACCGATTTTGATTTTGTTTTTTTTTAGTTTGAAGGGTGAATTAGTCGGAAGTGAAAATCGGTCCAAGATGGCCGCCGCCACAAAATGGCGGGTTACATATTTTTATTTTAACGATTACTGACTAGCGATTAGGATGATGCAACATGTGTTTCAAATGGCTTGTTCTCTTTAGGACAGATTCGCTTTACGACAGATTCGCTTTACGGCAGATTCGCTTTACGGCAGATTCGCTTTACGGCAAAAATTGTACAGGTCGAGATAAAATATGGTCTCCACTCCAAGGAAAACTTTCCTTTATATAATTATTATTGACCGAGCGAAGCGAGGTCTCCAAGTCTACTTGAGTGAATTTGCACTTGTCCGTCATTTGAATTTTTTCTTTAAACTAAAGTTAGGTTAGGTTAGGGTTATACATGAATATTCAGGTGCCCGGCCGAAGGCCGGGCACTTAGGTTCTGTTGGGATCGTAAACCTACCTAAAGCTTACAAAAAAAAAGTAAGTAAAAAAAATGAATTTTTTTTGATGCTAATATTAGGTACATTTTGATGACAGAACAATATAGGATGTGTTATAAATTATAATTATTGATGCTTCACTAAATTTTAAAGGTGCCGAGTTATGAAATTAGAAAAGACGTAATAAAAAAAAATAATAGTTGACGCAAAACTGTTTTAACATGACTTGACCGATAGTAAATACAGCGCCATCTATTAGCATTAATGTATTAACTTGTTTAATGTATTATTAATTTTAAACAAAAATCTATCTATATATATTCGAGTTCACTGTACTTCTGCCGTAAGGCGAATCTGCCGTAAAGCGAATCTGCCGTAAAGCGAATCTGTCGTAAAGCGAATCTGTCCTAAAGAGAACAAGCGTTTCAAATTTTTAATTTACACTTGTATAAGAACAAAATCAATATGACGGATGTTACATACAATTCTCCGTAGTCAGTTACAGTTATTTCTTGTCACAGTTCAGTTCAGCACGGAAGGTGAAAAGGAAATGCACCCGACGATCACGGGAGGCCCTCTGAAGTATCTGTACCGACTTGAGCAACTGCACTTCCACTGGCTCTCCGAACACTCGATAGATGGCGTTAAGTACGAATTCCCTTGCTGTTCCTTGGCCTTCATCATTATCAGAAACCCATCAACGGCTCACTACTGAGCGCAGGTCTCCTCAGAGAGAAGAGTTATAGGCTTAAGGCAGTGCCGGCTTTACCTATGGTGCAGGGTGTGCAAAACACATGGGCGCAGGGATTTAGGGCCGGGCGCTGCGCCGAGCCGCGCTTGCTTGCTTCCCGACATCATTTAAAATTGCACCATTTTCTGAATTTCCTTTCACTGGTGAAAATATAACTGTAAGTCAAACGGTATTCTTGTATTGTAAGTATTCCATTTTGGCCGCACGTCTACTAGAGGGCGCCAAGATATTGATTGCACACGGGCGCTACATGGGCTAGAGCCGCCTCTGAAGCTATAGTCCACCGCGCTGACCCAATGCGAATTAGCGAAGTTCTGACACCTTCAAGGACTTTATTGAGAACTCTCAGGTGTGCAGGTTTCCTCACGATACTTTCCTTCACTGTTGAAGCATGTAACGGCAGATTGAAGTACAGTTTTATTATGTAACATCAATATACCTAAAAAAAAACTTTTAATTGCTTAAAGACGTACCTGCTCGTATCTGCGACCCCGCGAATAGGGGACCACAATTCTAACCACTAGACCATAACCCTAAGCAGTGAAAAATAAGAAGAAACGAGCGGAGAGAGAGGATTGATAGAATAGAATAGGATAGATTATTTTTTTTTATTCAAATGATTTTATACAAACTGCTTTCGATTCGTGATATGAATCTACCACTGTTTCGGAATGCCGTCCCAACCGAGAAGAACCAGCAAGAAACTCGGCGGTTGCTCTTTAAAAAAACACGTTTCGTCAATGGCGACAATGTTACCCCCGTGAGTTCAACAACACATAATTTAGACACTATTCTTAAGTGTGTATATTCTAAAGTATATTTTTAATTATTATTTTATTTATTCTTAATTTCTTATAACATGCTCATGTATTGCTAGAGCGAGTTATATCCACGCCTTTCGTTCGTTCGGCACATTACAGATTTCCTATGGAAATTCACTTCGTGCACGTGCGGTCAGACCTGAAGGTGGCTGAAGCTCTACGCCACAGAGACGGCCTGGCTATCGTCTCGGTGTTTTGTAATGTAAGTTATAACCTTTACCTTTATGTTTGGTGGGAAGCTTTGGCTGTAGCTTTATCGCTAATTGTCAAAGAGATTTTTTTATACATGATTGAAAGTAGACAATAGAAAAATATATAATATATTAAAATTAATCTGAACTTTTTGCATCACTAGAACATTCTTAATTTGAAGATGCCTATGATTTATCTAGCGATTGTTCAATAATAATAAATTACCGTGTGCAGCAGTCTCTAGGAAAATATCAGGCGCAGTCTGCGCCTGATATTTTCAGACCAACCTTTGCATCGGTAATGCGACCGGTGCGACCGTAATTAGCGAAATTTACTGTGCAGGTCCAAGCAGAACTAGACGACAGTCACATGGAGGCATCTGAAGAGTTGATGCAGTACGTCCCTCAACTGCTTCAACTTGGAGACAGGCTGAGTGGGGTCCTCCTGGACTTGAGGTGAGATATGCTAGGAACCTACATCATCATCAGCCCACATGCATCCACTGTTGGAGATAGGCCTCTTATAAGTAGCCAACGTTGCCTTTCCTCGGCCTTTCGCATCCAATCGATACCTGCCACTTTTCGGATTTACATCACAATCTAACAATGTTCCTATCTACACATAAGAATCTTCTGACGCGGACGCTCCAATCTTACCTATTCTTATTATTTAATATTATAAATGCGAAAGTTTGGCTGTATGGATATTTGTTACTCAATCACGACGCAACGACTGAACAGATTTGGCTGAAATTTGGCACAGTGATAGATTATAGTCAGGAATAACGCATGCCTATGTGTCCCTTTTACCTTTACCTTTTACCTTTATCCCGGATAATAAAGGAGTTCCCGTGGTACACCAAAAAAATCTCAATCCACGCGAACGAAGTCGCGGGTATCAGCTAATAAATAATAATAAATATTTTTTATTGCTTTCCATTCTTGTTAAGTACATACACAGAATAAAAATTAAAAAAAAATTGAACAAAAGAAAACAACAAATAAAATTGCAAGCAAACAAAACTTACATTAGGCCGAGATGAGGCCTAACAATAAAGCAAATAGCCGCAAACATACCAACTGTTTTCATATTACCTCATTATTCAATTAATCATTTTGCCAATTGAATAAACTTCCATGTCCATCTATTGTAATTTGCTTCCATCTATTAGTTTATACTCTGGTTATTATCTAATTTCCAAGCAATTAACTTTTTGGACAATAATGATCATTAGAACCATTAAAATATTTGACGACCTGCCTGGCGTAGTGGTGAGTGCTGTGGTCTTATAACAGGAAGGTGTCGGGTTCGATTCCCGGCTGAGACAATTTGGGAATTTATAATTTCTAAATTGTCAGGCGGGAGGTTTTAGCTGTGGCTAGTTACCGCCCTACCGTCAGACGTGCCGCCAAGCGATTTAGCGTTCCGGCACGATGGCGAGTAGAAACCGATTAGGGGTATGTATAGGTTGAAATTGAATGTACACTGCCTCACCCTTTCCAAGTTAGCCCGCTACCATCTTAGACTACATCGTCACACTCACATACCATTAGGTTAATATTGCAGTCAAGGACTATCTTGTCATCGAATAAAAAAAATCCCCTGGACACGGCGGTCCGGTCAATCTCTCAGTGGTTTTTTAGTACAAGATATCGACCTATACGCAGAATAGAGTTACTTCTGCAAAAACCCTACTTTACAGGAGAGCGATTTGAAGTTTGTCTTGCCTGTAACTTTTTTCGTTATTTTTCTAGAGAATTGATTCTCATAGTATACTTTTGGAACATTATTATGCATTGATTACTATCAATAAACTCAATGCAAAACCCATAATTTGGAATTTAGGAGGTTCTATATGCATATGTGACGATTTTTTGCGGATATCTCCATGTTCTATATGTATATGTAACCTTATACTTGGGAAAAGTGTTCGTACCATGTCTATATATAACTTTTTTTTATGGAAATACTAATCTTCAAACGGTCTTATTTGCTGTAAAGGATGAAATATAAATACAAAATAAACAGTGTTTCTTATTTCATAATAACACATTTATTAGTAAAAAAAAAATTCAACATAATTTGACTAATTTTTTTAATTACTAAGCATGTACCTACTATAAAATTGTCTTACAAAAAAATGAAAAAATTAATAATAAAATAACTGAAAGTAGTTTGTATTTTATATAGGTAATACTAGCTTTTGCCCGCAACTTTGCTCACATTAAGTTCGATTTTTCAATCCCCTATTTTACCCCCTTAGGGGTTGAATTTTCAAAAATTCTTTCTTAGCGGATGCCTACGTCATAATAGCTATCTGTATGTCTTTCAGCCCGATCCATCACTGGATAGATCGGGCTGAAAGATCGGGTTTTGAGCAATGTGATGATGATGAGTCAGTCAGTCAATTAGTCACCTTATCCTTTTATATATTTAGGAAATTAAATTTAGGAACTATTATGTAAATATGTAAGTAGTATGTATTAATAATCCTACAATAGAAACCTCAAAATGAAACTAATAAATAACTAATATAAAACATAAACATAAATAACGTATTAGGAACTATTATTTAGCATTAATAATAATCCTATTATAGAAAACTCGAATAAAACCAACGAAATAAAATTGCTACAAGGACAAAATATAAGTTCTTTCAGGAGTTTTAAAAATAGTACAACCGAATATTGGCAAACAAAAGGATTTAAAAACATTTTCTCTATTTTCCACAATTTTTCTGTGCGATTTATTATTGGCAATCAATAAGAAATCAATCATATCTAAGTTATTTATGTCTATATTATTAATATTTTAATTGAATAGATATTTTAAATCACGAAGAAAATAATATTGTGGTGGCAGAGATCCACTGGGTACCACGCAAAAAGAAAATTTTAAATCAATCAAAATAATGAATTTGTAAAGAAGATGCGGCACATCATCATCTCTAGAGTCGTTAGGCGCACTGTAAGAGTTAGTTGTAGATGATGATTGCGTCCAGTGATCATCATAGTGGTTAGAATAAAAGGCATCACGACAATTTATGCGTATTTAATGGAGAAGGCATGTGAGTCACACACACATTTTGGTGATAATATTCAAGACAAATTCCCAAAGCTAACAGCAGGGGAATTTTCAAAGTTGGATCGAGTTAAAAGTGTTAGGTCTAGTTGTTGCAATTGCAGGCGACGGTAGACATTATTTAATATCTTTTATAGAATTTTCAGCAACATGGTGCAGCCTTATGGCTAGTTTTGTCAGCAGCAAAAACTGGTATTTATCAATATATGCCGGCTGCAGTATAGATAATCGACTGTCTCTTACAGTTCCATCTGATATATCAATCTTCCCATACATCAGGGACCTCTTGCCTAATTTATTCAGCTCCCTGTGGTAGTGCTGCACTGGTAGCATGGGCAGGAGATAAAAGTTTTATCCCCCGATTTTATCCACTAACAGGGGATAAAATTATGTTTTCCCTATGCTAAAGCATGGCGACAGAGGAGAAGGCGATGTATATTTCTATAAGTATATCCACTGAGTGTTATTTCTTCCGCTGTGCCCATGCTCGACGGGTGGATAAAGCTAAGCGAGGGGATAAACGTTTTATCCTTTTCCCGGGGATAAAATTTCTCCTGCCCATGCTACCAGGGCTGTTATTGTAAAAGCTCCACTACTGACACTGCCATTTTCTGAAAACAAAAATTAACATCATTAAAACGTTAAAGCAATTAACTACAGAAAACAGATCTAAATAGTTTTGTGTAGCTTTTTTATAAATACTTAACATAAAAAATTTTATTAATTTTAGGCTTTTATGGTAGTTTTCAGTTGAATAAGGATATACAAGGTGTTTGGTAATGTGTATAACTTACCAGCAACCACCCATGCACTTTGACCCTATAAACACAATGGCGGTGGTAAAAAGTGAAAATTAATTATTAAAAACTTTCATACAAAAATAATTAATTAATTAAGAAAGAAACATTTTGGAAACCCTAACTAGACATAATAACAACACGCCACATAAATCCCTTTCAATTCCTGATTCCCTAGTACAAAAAAGTTCGATGTTTAGAAAGAGTCGTAAATTCTTACCGAGTGCCGCGCACTTGATGTCACGTGATGTCTTTTCGGAATAGGTAGGTAAGCGCGAAATCACTGACGACCTTTGCTGACGACTGACAAGTCGACCACTTTGCCTCGTTACTATGTACACTACGTCAGTAGTGGTGATGACCGGATAACGAGGTCTAGGTTCGAATCCCGGGTCGGTTCAAAATTACACACGCCTTGCCTTATTGGGTTTCTGACAAGAAATTATCAGTAAGTATCGGCCTGGAGTTAAATTACAAAGTTGGCGTTGTGTCACTCCCGTTCCTCGGAGAACATGTCATCAATGATAAATTTTAAGATTAATTAAAGTCCACCAACCGCAGCTGCAGCAGCTTGGAGGTATGGATGTACTTGGATTGGAGGGTCTAATTAGGTTCATCTTTAAATAACTTGCGAGTGGCACAGGTCTCCCTTCCAGATTGATTTAGTTTAGACTCAAGAAGCTCAAACAGAGCCGCCCCTAGTTTCCTAACTCTAGGCCGGTACTGGGGGTTTCTTGGCAGAAACTCAACTCTAAAAATGTTATGACCGACTACGCAGGATTCGAACTCAGACCGCAGCAGATTTGCAACCGAACATGTAAACCACACACTCAACACAACACTCACAATGATTATGTCATAAATACTCCATTCCACAGTTCACTTAACAGAGACGCAATCAATAGTTGATTATACCGCAACCGTTCACGTGCAACTGCGTTGTAAATTATTGTAATCCCAAAAAATTAAAGCCGCAAGACGAGTGTTGCCAGTCATGATTTTGATTTTACCCGTTTTTCTTAAAAAAAATCCCTTTTTTTTATTCAATGACAAGATAGCCCTTGACTGCGATCTCACCTGATGGTAAGTGACGATGCAGTCTAAGATGGTAGCGGGCTAACTTGGAAGGGGTTTAGCAGTGTAAATTCAACCCATACCCCTAATCGGTTTCTACACGCCATCGTGCCGGAACGCTAAATCGCTTGGCGGCACGTCTTTGACAGTAGGGTGGTAACTAGCCACGGCCAAAGCTTCCCACCAGACCAGACCAGAGACAATTTAGAAATTATAAATTCCTAAATTGCCCCCGCCGGGAATCGAACCCGAGACCTCCCAGTTATAAGACCACAGCGGTCACCACTGCGCCAGGGAGGTCATCGAATCCCTAGTCCTAAAACAATATTTTGACTTTCTTTTGGCAAATAACTTGTAAAATGAAAAACTGAATACTTTTTTAGGTACAATTTAAAAATTACTTATTAACAAAAGTGTTACATTTGAAAAGCCACATTTTCATCTCAGGAACGTACCTAACATTTGGTATTTACTGTTAGATTCCAAAATTATTAAATGCACTCGCAATTATCACCAATTCCTTTAAAAATAGTTAAGCAAAAATCTTGCATAATACAAGTATTTTGTGTTGTTTTTCCCGAGGTAAAGGCAAAATTTCTAAAGACAAACACTATCAAAAAATATTATTTTCTAAGTCTCCTTATTTTCATGGTGCCCTAGTATTCCACGTAATTTTACGATACACCAATATTACTTTGACGTGCCGTGCAAGTAAAGGCGAGGCTACAAACAAGACTTGCGGTTGCGTTTACGCAACGAAAAATTTCATCGCATAGGACATCGTACGAGAAAACTCTGTCCATTAGTTTAGTTTCTAATGAGACATGGACCACACTAAGTACTTTAGTAGAAATTTATCTTTGTATTCTTCCATTGGTTTCTCCCAAAGGACAGGACGTTCCTGAATCAAGAAAATCAGATAATCGTTATCGTAATTAATCATCTTGACATGCACACGCTGGGAAGTGTGGATACCGATAGAATGGTACAGGTTTTTGCGGTGCACAGCGGACATTTCCACGGTGCGTTGTGCGACGTCTATGATTTTTACAATGCTGCGACTTCGCACCCCAATGTGTGCTCGCCCTTACCGGCGGGCGCCGCCGCCAAAGCACGCCGCCAAAGAGACGTCGCCCGCCGCTAGCTAGAGCGGATTTCGAGCATCGGTGAAAATCACCGGTGATTTGCCATTCTCCGGAGATTCACCGGAGATCTCCGGTGAATTCGAATACAGATTTAGCATCAATTAAAATGTTTTTAACTTTTAATGTTCTAGTACAATGGAATTTTAAGCGCATCGATATTGTGTGAACTCAAAATGATATTAGATGTATTGTAAAGGTTTTAAATAAAAAAAATATTAAGAAAAAAATATTTTACTTTATTATGATAATTATTATTTAAGGAGGTAGGAAATAATGATAAAGTAATTGTATTTGAATAAATGTTATTAAATAATTAACAATGTTGATCAACAAACTTCTTTTTATTTAAATAATAAAATTACTAAAGTTATGATTCAATAATAATCGGTTAAACACCGATTACTTTCACCGGAGACTCACCGGTGATTCTCCGGTGAAAAATCACTTCTCCGGTGCAAATCACTACGCCGAATACCGCTCGCTTTCAACTTCAATGCTAGTAGGTACTATGCTTGCACTGTACTGCAAGCGATAATAATAATTATTGTATCGTTTTGCAATTGATTTATTATTAAAAATTTCACACACATTGTTCATTCACATACAGTCATTGTTAATCAAAACCACAACGCGAGATATTAATTACCTGCAAATAAAGAGGCGGCAGTCACTTTATGGATTACGTAGGTACGGACTTTAACTTATGGAGTCCGAAAGTAGTCGGGAATATTCTTGCAAAAATGTGAGATTTCTAATCGATTTTCACTTCACTGAACAAAACTACAGGTTACAGGTTTAATTACATGCCGATTAATGGTTAGGTATCGCATCTGGAATATTTTATCGCAACGTTATAGCATAGCAAGTAGTACGTTGTAGGCCGAGACTAGGATACCAGCGCAGCAGTAGAATAGAAGTACTTTTAAGATTTTTCATTCATATTTTTATCGTTGGCAGTGCATTGCCATGAATCAGCTGTTTTAAAGGGCTGCCACCTATACATTTATGGTGAATTTTTGAAGTCCTCATAACTTGGCCAGGATATGAGCTACACGTCTCATGATATTTTTTCATGTATCTATACACCGACCCCAACTTATGTGTTTCGGTAGGATAGGGACATTAACTAACACCTTGTATATCTCAATGTCAAACCAAGAATAAAAGAACATTTACACATATACCTCATAATTTCAAAATAATTTCCCTCGAACAAAGTAACTTGTGCACATTGTCCCAATATATTCCCCTTCCCTCTCGGACGCCACGGGTGATGGACGTGTGTTATTTATATTAAATTTTCTTTTCGAAGTAAAAATAAATCAACAAAATCGTTAAAAATCATTAAAACACAGTGTTAACTCAACTTCAAGTACCAGGAGTTCAGCGATGTCAAGCGGTGAGCCATACACCTCACTTACGCATAACTAATTCTATTGGCCAATTCAAAACTCGCGCGTCGCTGGCTGCCGGAAAAGGAGGAGCTAGTCCGAGAACAATAACATCCTATTCTGCGTTTTGATTTTGCACTGAGTAACTTTGAAACACTATGTACAAGACTCCACCACACTCGTCCACTGCGTACAACTCCCCGACACGTCATTCTGACTCAGACATACGCAAATTATGTCAAGATGAACAGTTAATGACAGATTTTACTAGTAATGCTAGTCAACGTGCTAAACGGCGACGGCCTTCTAATGAAGATTTTGCTGACGAGCTGGCAGGTTTTAAGGAAGAGATTAGAGATTTGATTCGGCAACTTTTTTCCACACAAAGCGCGCGCTTGGACAAGCTGGAGAATCATTTTCTTGACATTAAAAACCAGTATTCGCACATTGAAACCACAAATAATGAAATTGAAAAATCTATGACATTCATGTCCAATCAACTGACCTCATTAGAAACAAAAATTACCTGTCTAGAAAAGGAAAAAGGGTCAGTGGCTATACAGCTGTCATCCTTGGAAGAAAAAATTGATTTTTTGGACAGAAATCTTATTAAAACTTGTGTTGAGTTACGCAATGTACCTAAAAGCCAACGGGAGGCAAAGGACAACCTATTTGCTATGGTTAGGCATTTATCTACAATTTTGAACTTCAATTTGCAAGCCTCAGACATTCGTGACGTCAGTAGACAACCCTCTAAAAAAGAATCTAAAACTTCTAGCATTATGATTGAATTTTCCAACACGTTAACTAAATTTCAATTTCTAAAATCTGCAAAGGAATACAATAATAAGAATCCATCTGCAAAACTGAATTCATCACATGTTGGCTTTAATGATCTCAAGTCCCCATTATATGTTGGTGAACACTTGACCGCCAAAGCGAGTAGATTGTTCTTTGTGTCTCGCAGCTTTGCCAAATCTCATAATTTCAATTATTGCTGGACAGCTAATGGCCGTATAATGCTAAGAAAGAACAATGAGAGTCCTTATATTATTGTTAAAAATGAGTTACAACTCCAAGAGCTTGCAAAGTCATCTCAAAAGTGACTACTAAGTTATTTAATGTCATTTTCTTTTTTTTATGTATTGTTGCATGTTCATTTTAACTTTAAAAATATTTTTACAATTCGTCACATAACAGTTCACCTTACTATTACTTACACAAAAACAAAGTATATGTCTTTATACATGCTGTACACACTTACTTTATTACTTACATACACATTATGTACCTCCTATTTTGAATACAAAATTCATATTAAAATTCATAACATTAGCAACTTATACGATGTAGGCAATTTAAAAAAAAAAAAAAAATATATATATATGTATACATATTACATTCATCTGGGGCAAACACATTCCTTTTCCTGTCTTTTTTATTTCCTACTTACTACCCGCCAAACTTATAACTTTTTACAGTGCATAGCCAAGTAAATACACTAAATGAAAATGTTGATGTATTTTCTGTATCGGAAGCTTACACGTGTAATCCTGAATTATCTAAGTCATACCTTCAAAACCCGGGAAACTTTTTGAAAATCTTGTCCCAAAACATAAGATCCATCAATTGCAATTTTAACAATTTTCAAACTCTCTTACAGCGCATTCCTTTTGACAATGACATAATAGTTCTTACCGAGTGCTGGCTCCCTTGCAATAATAACCTACACATACCAAACTTAACAAACTATACAATGCGCCGAACGACTAAACATTTAAATCAAAGTGATGGTGTTGTTGTTTTTGTTAGGAATGACTTGAGTCACTCTTGTGAAGAGCCAGATTTTCAGCTCTCAGCATCTGGATTAATTATTAAGCTTAACTGTGATGTTGCTATTCTTTGTATCTATAGGTCACCTTCTATAGACAACATTGATATGTTTAATTCCGCACTTAATAAAATGTTATCGTCACTAACAAGTTACAAGTCAGTTGTTATCACAGGCGATATTAACTTAGATATTAAGCCCAATTCTCTAGATTCTCGTTCACAAGAGTACCTAAATAACCTTGCATTTCATGGCTATTTACCAGCACATACGATCCCTACTAGAGCCAACAACTGTTTAGATCACGTCATTCTACGCACAAAATTATCGGCTACCACACTTGTTCTAAATACAACGGTTACTGATCACTATGCTACTTTAATTGGCCTTGCAAAAAAAACTTGCTCGACTCAGCCTTTCAGTACGTATACAAGGATTAACTATGAAAATCTGGATAACACAATCGAAAAATTAGATTTATCTTATATTTTTTCCATCACAAATCCTGATATTGCTACTGATTCTCTTGTTAAGATGCTTGCGCAAGCTATTACAGAAAACACTACTACATCAAGGCCTCCTAGTAACAAGCGAATTCTCAAACCCTGGATTACGCAAGGATTGTTGAGGTGTATGAGACATAGAGACTCGTTGCACAGTAAAGTTAAAAAGTTCCCAGATAATGAAATTCTTAAACTAACTTATAAACGATACAGAAACTATTGTTGTAAGATATTAAAAAAAGCAAAAAGGTTGTATGATTCCCAGGAGATAACTAAAGCAGGAAACAACTCCAAACAATTATGGGATACTATCAAAAAAATTTGTTTTGATGGCAAACCTAAACACCATAGTTCTCAGCTTTTACTGAGTGCTTCTTCCCCATATGAGGCATGTAACTCTGTTAATGGTTTTTTCGCGAACATAGGTACAGAAATGGCAAATAGCATTGCCCAAAAAGCATCATGCACAACTTTTTCTACAGTGTCAGCTACAGTTAATTGTCTATCTTCATTTGTTCTTGAAGAAACTGATATTGTAGAAATCGTATCCATCATTAATTCCTTGAGATCTAGTGCTGCCACTGGCTGGGATGGTATCTCTCCAGTGATACTCATAAGATATTCAAAAATTTTGGCACCTATTCTTTGTCACATTTTCAATCAATGTTTTGCATTAGGCATTTTTCCAGCGTCCTTTAAAAAGGCAGTAATCATCCCTATTTTCAAAGCTGGTGATGAAAAAGCTGTAAACAATTACCGTCCCATTGCTATTCTTACAGCTATGTCAAAAATTCTTGAGCGCTTGGTTTGTAACAGGCTGGTACGCTACCTTGAACATTTTAATTTAATTTCAACACAACAATTTGGCTTCAGGAAAAATAAAAGCACAACAGATGCTGTCCTCGAGCTCACTGATAATGTAGTTCACCATCTGAATAATGGAGATAAAGTCCTGACAATTTTTCTGGACCTTGCTAAGGCGTTCGATACAGTGCCCATTCCTACTCTCTTAGTCAAGCTAGAAGGAATGGGTATTCGTGGCAACCAACTAAATTTCTTCCGCTCCTACCTTACCAATCGAACACAAGTTACCAAAATCAATAACTTTTTTAGTGATGAGCTACCAATTTCTTATGGTGTTCCACAAGGAAGCATCTTAGGCCCGACCCTCTTTTTAATTTTTATTAATGATCTTTGTAACCTCCAAATATCAAACGCCCAAGTAGTATCTTTTGCAGATGATACAGCTATAACCTTCTACAGCAAATCTTGGCCTGAAATTAAAAAAACAGCCCAGTGTGGTTTTGACATTGTCTGTGATTGGCTACTTTCCCACTCTCTAACGCTTAACACCTCCAAAACTAAACTTATTACGTATTCAATTCGTTCAATCTCTCAACCTCTATCTCCACTAACCATTAAAGCTCACTCTTGCCATGTGACTTATAGGACAAACTGTCAATGTGCATCCATAGCTTCTACTGACAACATTAAATACCTTGGAATTCTTCTGGACAAACATTTAAATTTTAAAGACCATATCGATTTGCTCACAAATAGGGTTCGTAAATTAATTTTCATTTTCAAAAATCTTCGTTATGTGGCAAATTCTTCAGTGATACGTAAAGTATACTACGCCTTATGCCAATCTATTGTCCAATATTGTATCACTTGCTGGGGAGGCGCCGCTAAAACTACTCTCAAGCCTCTCGAAGTCGCACAACGTGCCATTCTAAAGGTGGCTACTTTTCGGCCCCTACTTTTCTCCACATCGTTGCTCTATAAAGATTGCAAAGTCCTCAGTGTTAGGAAGCTGTTCATTCTAAATTTAATTTTGAATATGCATAAAAAAACACCGTACCGTAACATTGATACACGACGCAAAAACAAAATTTGTTCCTTGCGTGCGCCTAAGCTTGCCTTTACCAAACGTTTTAGCTACTTCCTTGGTCCATATTTGTACAATAAACTCAATGCGAAATTGCCTATTTTTAACTTGCCGCTCACGAAGTGTAAACAGAAAATAACGTCATTTCTTCTCGATAAATCATATGATGAAATAGAAGATTTCTTCAAAAATTAATCTAATCTACCTTCTCTTTATCATATCTTTATTTAATTACTTATCTATTTATTTTTTATCAAAATTCACAAAAACATTGCTGGCGCCTATTCACACACACACACACACACACGCACGCACACACACACACACACACACACACACACACACACACACACACACACACACACACACACACACACAGTTTGTCTTTTTGTTATACAATTGTCCTAGTAGTAGTATACTTTGATCTAGTAATAAGTGCTAATGGTGTCATTTTTTGAGGGAAAGGGCTGGCTGTCCTTAACACAGATTGACAAAATCTAGCAAGGACAGCCAGTTCTGAACCTAATAATATAAGTCTTTTGGCATTTATTGTTAGGTTAAGTCCAAATTTGTAACCCTGTTTTATGAAATAAATATGAAATAAATAAAATATTATATTTTACATGATTTCCGAATAATAAAGTAGTATGGTAAAATAATTAATATTATTGATTACTTATTAAAATTTATGAATTAATGTTTAATAGGTGTAATGAATTGATATTTCTTTTTTTGATTGTTTTTTGTAGTAAAATCTAACATTCCGAGGTATAATGTTCTATATGAATGTGGAACCGTTTAACTTAATTATTTAGCTTTAAAAATATATATATGTAAAAATTATTATATACAACTATCTAAGAGCAATCTATGTATTATAATTACAAAGCTGAAGAAAGAAAATTCCATTCACTTACCTGGAACATCCATTTTTCCATTTTTTTTATCTCCACGGCATTTGTCGTATTACTATATTCAATTTTTTTTGGCTTTAACGAAGGGAAGATCATATGTTTTGAGCATGTATTTTTAATTTTGAGCACATATAGTAAAAAATAATAACAAAATTAACACGAAAATAGCAGATAAAAGTGCGAGCGTGTGCACACTATCATTTCGGAGAACATGAATACAACTGCAGATGTGACCCTCCGTTCGCGCTGATCAGGACAGTGAATACTGACACTTGTGCTGTCGGGCCCTTCTTCTTTGGGGAAATAAACTACATGTACCTTTATTCGACTGGTATCTTTGGATCTATATAACTTTTTAAAATTTTGATTTCACTAGTAAATATTAGAGATCTTTTTAGGCTTAAAAATGCAATAAAAAAAATTTGTGTCATAATCATATATAACTCTATTCTGCGTATAGGTCGATATAGGCTTGCGTTTGGCGGGAATCGAACCCGAGACCTCCCAGTTATATGACCACAGACATCAAAACCTACTAACTATATCTATCTACTTATTATAAAGGATATTTTCCAGGAAGCTGCTGAGTCCACATAAGGAGTCATACTTCACATACCTGGGCTCGCTGACGTCACCCGAGTGCAACGAGGTGGTCGTGTGGATCATATTCGACAAGCCCATTAACATGCCCGACGCACACGTAAGTAACTTTTTTATACCACTGGTTGAAAAAAGGATACATATATGTATGTATGTTTGTATGTATGTGAGTCCTTATATTCCACCATAACTTTTATACGCCTAAACCGATTTTGGTGAATGGGGTATCGTTAGAATCCTAAGCTTATTCCAGGTTTTTTTTTTAATTTTATTAGCCTATGTTGGCTAGTAAAATTAAAACAAAATTGATGTGGTGACCATGGTCCCGCATTAAAGTTGAAAAAAAATTCGAAAATAAGATCAACATCTAGAAAATAATGAGTAGATTCCAAAAATATCTCAGCAGAATCTGCATTCCGAACCGGCGCAGTGGTAGATTTATGACGTGTCATAAGAGCTACAAGTTGGCCTACATGAAATAGAATTTGAATTTATTAATTTAATTAATGTCTATAAAAATTCCCGTGACTGTGGCAGTACCGCCAGTTCGGCAAGGTGGGGGTGGGGCGGCACAACTTCCGCAGCCTGCAGCGCCAGTCCCACCACGTGGTGTTCGCGCCGCCCGACGCGCTCGTCACCACGCCGCGCGTCGTGGTCGCCATCGCCGACGCGTTCACGCTCGTCTCCAGGTTCTTCAGGAACATTACCAGGCCAGTGTCCTACATGATTGGGTACTTCACTTTTTTCTTTATCAACCGACTAACTTTCTAGGATTTTTAGGGCTGTGTGTCGATTCTCTAAAAATGATTGCATCAGTGTTACGATCGCAATGAAGATGAATTTTTAGAGGAGCGATACAGATTTCACCAGCTTAAAATAAATTTTCCGAGCGTAAAGTTTGCATCATTATGGCAGATTTCAATAACTTTTCAGTTTAACTACCTCGTTGATCTAGTGGTTAGCAAATTCAACTGCAGATGACAATGCCCTGGGTTCGATTCCCGGGTCGGGCTTTAAAATGTATTGGGCTTTTCTATGAAGAAATTCTCAGTACTAGTCCGGAGTTAGGAACCCCCATGGTCACCTCCATGCCTCAGAGAGCACGCAAATTTCTCTCCGGTCGTGTCGGATTTCCATTCCATCGGACTATAAGAGTAAGGGAATAGAGAGTGCACCTGTATAGTGCGCACACTTGTGCACTATAATATCTCCCGCGAAGATTGCAAATCTCTGTGGAGATTGGCCGCCGTGGTCGGATTCGGCTGGGAGGACATTTTTTTTCCGGTGTTAAATCGCTACTGTAATAACTTGTTAGGTTACTTAAACTTGTAATCTAATAGACCCCAAGCTTTAGTTAGATAAGTCTTAACAACAAACACTTAAAAGACTAGGTAGTAGGAACATTAAAATAGGTACTTACCTTGTTATGGAATTTCATGTTCACTTGTGACTTTTTTATTTACAGATTTATGGCAAAAGGATTCTCATGAAAAAACTGAAAGATCTTTCTACTTTTTCATTAGGTACCTACTTAATGTATAAGCAAAATTCTCGGAAAAACACGAACGAAGTACTGCGTAGCCGCTTAAGATGTTCTACAGTTTGATTTACTTATCCTTTGTACCAGTAGAGGACCCTCTAAAAATCACATCTCGCAAACTAAAGGATTTATCCTTAAGTATGGTGATCGTACAGTTGATAAAACGTAGCACCGATGCCTCAGCATCTCACTTATGATAAAAACCAAAATCGGCAAGAGAGAGTATTACGTTTCTCATACTGATAAGAAAAGTTCCCTACGATATATCGAGCATTGCGATTGTTAAATGGACGCCCATACGCAATAACGCTTCAACCCACAAAACTTTGTCAAATTAAATACATACATAAATAAAAATAAATAAATAAACATTTATTCAGCTCACACAAAAAAAATTCAAATTAGGTACAGAGTTTGAGTAATACTTAGTGAGATCTATAGACTGCACCCCCACTCCGCCCAGACCCAGGACAGAGCCAAAACGAGACAGATTTATGTCAGAGCACATTTTCGTGGCTCGTAACGTAAAGGAATAAAGTTAACTTTTCAATTGATAAGTTGTGTGGGTTGACTCTTTATTGCATATTATGTCCAAATAGGCCCTAAAGTCTAGGACTGTTAGGCTCAATCACTTTATGATTGTTGTGCCAAAGATTTTTTTTGTAAATAAAACAACTTTTAATAAGCAATTGTATTTTTTAATAATATCAACAACCATTTCTATACGCACATCCGCACATACACACATTAAGTTAACATAAATCGATAGGAAATTATTTTTTACAAAACATTTAACTAAATAGCTAGTATAATAAGGTATGTTTAAATGTGAACATACTACTCGTATTAATTTATACTAAGCCTTGGTGCACACGTGCTGTGTGGATTCGTCTGGCGCCGAGTACTCAACGTGTAAACTTTACATTGTACAGGTTTTATAGATTAACTTTCTTATTTGCTTGATTTTTCCCCCTATCTTGTAGGCAGCTAAAGCTAAGCTAATAACTTCCAGATTAAAATTTAGATAACAAATACTTTTTTGAAACGTTACAATATAAATCATTTTTTACATGTACGCTTTCATACATAGAGATCTCAAATATATAACATGATTCTCCAAAGAGGCTGTAAATATTTAAAATTAATTTAAATTATTATAAAAACATATCGTAAGTCACAAAAGTAAATATTTATACGTATTTGGTAAAAATATGGAACAATTATAGTTATAAATAAAAAATACACGCATACAGTATCGCGTGGTAGTTTTGTATGAACAAGTCAGCCCGGCTGCGGTACCCGATTGTTTTGCCCGTTAGTGTAGTACAGTGCGTACTAATTCATACAACAGTGTTGTAAACAACACCACGCCCAATCGTACCAACCCTGTACCAGACTAATCCAAACGTGTGCACCAAGTCTAAGAATGAAACCACACACGAAGATGAGTACGCGAGACGAATAACCAGGTACTGTCAGGTATGATTTCGCCATCCTAACTAATATTATAAATGTGAAAGTGTGTTTGTTTGTTGGTTTGTTCTTCAATCACGCCGCAACAAAGCAACGGATCGACATGATTTTTTGCATGGGCATAGGTGAGGACCGGGAGAGTGACATAGGCTACTTTTTATCCCGGAAAATCAAAGTTCCCGCGGGTGTTTTAAAAACTAAATCCACGCGAGCGAAGCCGCGGGCATCAACTAGTGACATTATAAATGCGATAGTGTTCAATGTTCAACTTTCAGGGCAATGAATTTTGACGAAAGACACAGATCCTGGATTCGAATTTTAAAAAACTCTAATCAACTTAGACGAAGTCAGAAGTATCAGCTAGTTCTTAATAAATAAAAAATACTATGTACATGGAAATTACACTATTATTTACGTGTATTTACAAAACATGTCCACCGATTCGATTGACGAATACCTATTCAATAGTTTTGCTATACTATAAAATATACCGTGATCATTGACATAATAATAGTTGGACCTTGGGTGTAATGCAAAATTCACGAAAAAAGTGTCCCGAGAAAACCTATATATACGAGTGTACATGTGTATTTTTATAAACAAACTAATACATTGTAATTTATGTTTTAAACCATTATTATACAGCCTAATTTCGCTTGCAATAATTTGCTTTCATTTGCTCACGCGGCAGCCTGAGCGTGCCAGAGCTAAAATGCGATCAATTTGATAAAAATATTGCACTCCCTCTGTCTTATACGCGCGTAGCGTGTTAGACAAGGACAGATAGATACTTCTTGTCTGATGACAAACACGAGACTGAAGTGCGATTGGCAACCATTTTCGCGTTTTGGATTTCTTTCGGTTCGGACAATAGGGATGTTAACAATTTTTCGGAATTGCTTTTATTTTGAAGATTGACTCTTGTTTACCATAAAAAAATATATATCATTTAAAAATATTAGTATTTTCGATGAGAAAATATACAAAAATAGAGTAATTTTGAATTTTCCCGCTAAAACACTCTACAACTGTCACTTGACCGACATGACGTCATCGGTCACACGAAAGAAGTCCCATAGAGGCGGCGCTAGTAGTCGTATGTCTAGGCAATTATTGTATGTAAAATCTATTAGTTTCACCTGATTGCCGCAGGACTTCTTTTGTGGCGCGTACTATACCTATAATCACTCCGTTTGTTTCGCGGTTAGGTTAGTGACGTCACAAGTTCTTCTAGGCGTTTGCAGTCACGTGACATCAGATTATAAATATAGCATTTAAAATTATTTTTAATAAAAGTTATATTAAATTACAAAAATGTGATTTTCGATATTCTAATCCTACAAACTATCATAAAATTAACACTAAACATTAATTTGTGATTAGTGTTGACATCCCTATTTTAAGCGCTGACCCGAAGTCCATATAGTATTATGTGTCAATGACCGTAATTAATATAATACCTAACTGTCGCTTGACGTATTAGCCTGACTGACGAGCTCCTTTAGCCGTTTCTCGATGTACTGAACCCTGGTCACTAGCTTATCCTTTGGATTGAACTCGGTGTAGGGGATCTCTAATACTTTGAAACCCTGGAAACAGAGATTTGATTTTTTTTTTGCAATCGAGCAGGCGTGTCACCTGATCTTAAGTGATTACCGCCGCCCATGAACACTTGTAGTACCAGAGGCACCACCAACACTTTTATTTATTACTTTTTTATAATAAACTGTAACTGGAAGATTTTAGTGCATTTAATATATTTTGAAAATTTTAACTGGGGATGCTTTATTATCGATACTGAGCCCAAAACTGATTTTTATTTAATTTTTGTCTGTCTATCTGTCTGTCTGTCCGCGCCTCACGCAAAAACTACGGATCGACGTGATTTTTTGCATGGATATAGTAGAGGACATGAAGAGTGACATAGGCTACTTTTTATCTTGGAAAATCAAAGAATTCCTGCGGGATTTTAAAAACTAAAACCACGCGGGCGAAGCCGCGGCCATCAACTAGTCACTAATAAATCTGAACTTGTATACTTTAATAGCCGAATTACTCAAAGGTTTTCTAAAAACAGAATTAAAAATACAAGTATTCATGAAATTTTAATTTAGTTAGTGTATTTACCTTAAGTTCCAATAGCCGGCTATACAATTTGTTGACTCCTAGCGGAAGGGGCACCTTCCTCGCCAGATCGTGGTAGTCCAGGCCTAACACTGCTATCCTGTGTACACTGGTACGATCAAACAATAACATTAATGGTAGATTCATTACTAACCGACCGAGTTTAGGAGGGCTCTTAGATAGATACTTACTCTTGACGGCTTGCTGCTTTTTCTAATGGTACAGGATGACACTTGGAGTCAACAGCGAATTCGGCGTCTATAATAATAAAATAATAATTTGAAGCCTCAATAGCCCAACGGTTAAACTGTAAAGTCGCAGGTTCGAATCCCACCCATTGCACTATTGTCGTACCCACTCCTAGCACAAGCTTTCCGCTTATTTGGAGGTGATAGGAGGATATTAGTCAACTTCAGGTTGACTAATATTAAAAAAAAAAATTATGTAAGCCTCTGAAAGTCTTTTCAGTCAGTCATAGTCAGCGTATCGAAACGCTAAATCTCCGGTGGCTATACCAATAGAAGCAATTAAGCACGGTTAAAGACTTCTATCAGACCAGACTCAAGACAGTTAAGAAATTATGAATTCCGTAATTGTCGCTGCCAGGAATCTAACCTGAGACCTCCCACTTGTAAGAGCATAGCGCTCACCACTACGTCAAGAGGTTGTTATAGCGATAGAAAAATCAACAAAAATGTTCTTTTAAAGATAACAAGATATCCCATGACTGCAACCTCATCTGAAAGTCATTGATACAGTCTAATGTGATAACAGGCTAACTTGAAAAAGGTAATGGCAGTGTATATTCAACCCATAAAAATTCAAAATTAGTTATTTATTTCATTAACCCGTGTCTCTTATGACACGTCAAGAATCTACCACCGGTTTGTAATGCAGACTCTGCGAGAAGAGCCGGCAAGAAACTCGGCAGTTTCTCTTTTCTACCCCTATACAGTTTCTGTATGCCATTGTACTGGAAAGCTTCCCCCACTACCCTGTTACCGCTAACTAGCCACGACCAAAGCCTCCCACCAGACAAAAAAAACCCCGACTTTTTTGAAAAAATCCAAAACCCTCACCATAATTAAATCCCATGCCAGATTGACATTCTCGTCTCAGGAAAGTCTCAGAGGAGACTAAGCTCTTGAATGTGTCCATAATGCTCTGCACATAGAGCGCTTTTTCCTTTGTATATACGATCGGCACACCCACTGAAATGTCTTCGGCGAGCCGCGGCGACGTGGACGGGAATTTGAGCCCTACGTACGCGTCTATTGTCATCAGTTTGCGTCGTGATGGGATTGGTATTTCTGAAAGAGATGAATCGTATTCAAGTAATATTTAAAACTTCTTCATAATCATCAACAGCTGACTAATGAACTCAGGAGGGCGATTCAGACCTGTTCGATAACATACCGTGTCGATACGGTTAGATATCGATCTCGTATAAAAAAAAATTGTCGTGTGATTCAGAGCGTTTGGTTTGAGGATACGATTCGGTATCGACTACGTTATCGACATCGACAAGATACATTCGATTACAAGAGCATTTACGAATTGAAAATATATGTTATCGTACGGTAACAAACCGAATCGATCGATAAATAAGTTATCGGAAGGGTTTGAATCGGGGGGCAGGTCTCCAGGTCGAGAAGGGTTATAGGCCATAGTCCACTATGCTGGCCCAATGTGAATTGATGGACTTCACACACTTTTGAGAACTCTCAAGTGAGCTAGTTTCCTTACGATGTTCTCCTTCACTCCTTCCTTACTTCCTCCGAAAAGTTAGAACTGCCTGTCTAGAATCGAACCTGCGAGCTCTCGAATACGAGACCAAACCACTAAGCTGTCACTGCTGTTCAGTGTTCTGTTTAAAATTCAAAATTATCTATTTTGTGTAGGAAAAACTTGTGACTGTTGTGACAAGTCAAGGATTTACTACAATAGGGATGTTACCAATTTTTCGGAATTGCTTTTATTTTGAAGATTGACTCTAATTTACCATAAAAAAAAATTATTTAAAAATATTAGTATTTTCGTTGAGAAAATATACAAAAATAGAGTAATTTTGAATGTTCCCGCTAAAACACTCCACAACTGTCACGTGACTGACATGGCGTCATTCGTCAAACAAACATTGGTGGGTAAGGCCGTAGATTTTGCCACTTTGTAACATAGAGTAACATAGACACTCCTATGTTACGGTAACGTAGAAGTAACGTAAAAGTAACACAGTGTTTGTAAGGCTGATTACATAACGTACTTATTTTAACCGACTTCAAAAAAGGAGGAGATTTTTGTAATAAACTTGTAAGTATAGCATTTTTTATAATAGCCGATCATTCAGAGATAAGAGAGAGAATTCAGTAATAGGAAAAATATATTTTTTTAAACTATCATCAATGGAATTTAGTAACCAAAACTCTCTGGCTGTTTATCAAATAAAGGTACATTATTCTGATTATTACGAAGATGAGTTTCAATTAACTCATCTTCTTTTAAACTCATTCTTTATTTAAAATAACTATTTGAAAAATCCGCTTCTGGCAGGATATGTACACTAACCTTTACAACACTTCAACGTTACTAAATAACAATCAACGTTACCAGTAACATAGAAGTCACATAAAAGTAACGTCGAAGCGTAATTTTTGAGGTTTTAAACAGGAATAATTACTAAATGCGAGCCGATTTTAGTCAAATACACATTATCATGTTTTTATAAATCACTTTAGCTGAGTATAACACATACATGTGTGCAATAAAAACTGTTATTTACCTTTAAAATCACCAAAATTCACAAAAAAAAGCTGCTGACGAAACACACGCGCACACCTTTGATAAAATTCCACAGGCTAGAAAATGGCGGTTTCTTTTTTTTTATTTCGTTGCCGGAATCTTTAGTGTGGCCAGTGCCATTATAAAATACTACCCTAATGTTATTGAATATTTAGATGCCCAATTTTGGTAACATACAGAATAGTAACGTAATAAGTGAAAATAAGGAGACAACATTTTGAATTGCGATAAAACATTTAAAAACGCATATTTAAATACATGGAACCCAGGATGTAATTGCTTAATCTATTCACATTTCAGATATTCGTAGTAAATTAGGACTTTAAATAGAATTAATGTAGTTATAACGAGCCAAATATTTGACTGGATCAAAAAGACAGCTTATTTTGGGCAAAATTTCGGGGTATGGTCGGTTTTAAGTCATTGTATTTTTTTTAAATATACGACATACATTCAATTTAAGAATGCATTATAGGAGTTTAAGAACTACCTAACCTAATTAGGATACTTGCATAACAATTTACGCAGTACTTCGATTTTTAATACGCATGTCAAGTTAAGGGACATTTTCTTTTTACAAAAAGTGGCAAAATCTACGGCCTTACCCTGGTCGCGATTCATGGCATACATACAGTCGTCAGCTTGTTTTGCGATTAGTGACGTCACAAGCTCTTCTTGGCGTTTGCAGTCACGTGACATCAGATTATAAATATAGCTTTTAAAATCATTTTTAATAAATTTATTAAGTTATATTAAATTACAAAAATGTGATTTTCGATATTCTAATATTACAAACTATCATAAAATTAACAGTAAACATTAATTTGTGATTACTGTTAACATCTCTATTCTACTATTTGGAATAGTTCAACTCTCCATCACCTCTCACATAGAACTGTACGTTGGTATCCGAAGGTGGTGGAGTGGCAACCTTGCACTCAAAATACCCCTTGCTAGATGGACCGACATCAGACGAGTTGCAGTCGCTGGATACAGGCTGCGGAAGACCAAGGCACGTGGAAATGGAACAAAGCCTCAATAGCCCAACGGTTAAAGGTGCGGACTGAAAACTGTAAGGTCGCAGGGTCGAATCCCACCCGTTGCACTATTGTCGGACCCACTCCTAACACAAGCTTTCCGCTTATTTGGAGGGGATAGGAGGATATTAGTCAAATTCAGGTTGCCTAATATTCTTTTAAAAAAAAAAAATCTACGCAAGATACCGATGTCCAGTGGAGATCTATCGAAGAAGATAATAAGGTAAACAAATCTTACCGCCTGCAGAGAGCAGTTTGTCTATGAACTCTGGCTTCAGCGTGGAAGTGAGGTGGTGTTTCTTTGCCTTGTTCAGTATAAGCAGCGAGAACACCAGGTCGAGCCACGTCGAAGCTCTCGACATCTCGTCTTCACTTAGTGACAGGGCTGTCTGAAATGAATAATAATTGTATGTTATGTATTGTATTGTGTAAAAATCGGTAGTAAACCAACAAAAAAAAAATAATAATAATAAGAGTGTGCATTATTTGAGGAATAAAATAATAAAAGTTTTTACGTGTATCTGAAAATCGTCCATATTTAGCCCGCTTTGTTACAGCGTGATTTAAGGACAAACCAACATACTTTAGCATTTATAATTTTAGTTGAGATTTTCTACAGTTATTATTTCTATTATTTATTTCTCATTGCTGACATCATGAAAAAACTCAAAAATTACACTTATAGCAACGTAGCAATGTTGTATTATGTCCAGTCCGCCATAGCGGATAACGAAATTGCGCAGACCGGAGTTCAGGAATTTAAGCAAACTGGAGCTCATTGCTGCGGGTGGTTACCTCTATCAACAAGTCCGACTGAACGGGCAGATAGTCCACGGTGGCGAGGGTCACTACAGCGGCGGCGATATCCCCCGGGCGGCACACGGCCCGCCGCGCCTGTGTCCATTCGGCCAGCGCGCAGAGCGCCGCCTCGTGCCGGTACTTGAGCAGACCCAGCGACACCAGTATGGAGCTGACCACTGCAGGCTTGTCGACATTCGAGGGTAGGTTCTCGATTATATCGCTGAATAATAATATAAAATTTATTTTAAAAAAACCAACTTCAAACGCCACTTAAAAGTATAAAATAATTTTAGTTTCTACACCTATGTTGAAGTCGGGCCAGCGTCGCGCATCGGTTTGATCATTTCTATTTAGACCCGCCCGACTTCAACATACGTGTACCGAAATCGGTTCAGATTTCACGGAGTTATGGAATAACATATAAACCTCCTCTTTTTTTAAAGTCGGTTAAAAAATAAAAACAATTGCATTTCTAATTTAAACCCAATTAAACTTAATATTCAGTTAAAAGTGTATTCCAATTTTCAGTGGATATGATATTGTGATATTTTGGACACTTTTATACCAAAAAAACAAAAACTATAGGATGATTTTTAAAACTGAATAACCGTTTTTGTTTATCTCAACTATGTGTGCACAAAAAGAACTAAATGACTTACCTACATATCCTATCTAGCAGAACGGGATCAGGAAAGTTGAGAGAGGCCATCGAGAACAAGAGATCGGCTGACTTCTTGAGATCAATAGATTCCGACTGCTTCGTTATGTTATACGATAGAGCTCGGAGCAATGGCGTGCTGCGACGGCCTTTCTGTTGCAGGGCTTTCATTACCTGATGAATTTATATTATAATTTTAAAAGATGTTGATCATGAATGTCAATTTAAATTATACTCACAAGCTTGAGTAGCTTATTTTACTAAAGTTATTTGAGTTATACTACTGTATAAAATGTATGAATAACATACATCTAATTTAGTTAGCCATTAGCTGAACTTGACTTGTATTCTTCTCTCCGCTCTAAATAAGCGAAAAGCTTGTTCTAGGAGTGGGTACAACAATAGTGCAACGGGTGGGGTTCGAACCTACGACTTTTCAGTTTTCAGTCCGCACCTTTAGCTTTCTAAATAGGTACCTACGAACGTAGCCTTATGACATTCTTAAGTTTTCGTTTTCACTTATAAAACGGTTTCATTGTCGGCGCGGTAAGAAAGTCCTAAGGGCGTCGCTTACGCCTTTCTACGAGAAACCACTTTTAAGACAGCTAAGGAAAAATAGCTGGAATGAAGTGGCAGTGGGGCTGGTCACATTTGTCGGAGGACCTATGGCTGCTGGGGTCGTAAGGTCCTCGAGTGGAGACCGCGTCTCGGCATACGGAGTGTAGGGCGCCCCCCGGATAGATGGAGCGATGACATCTGAAAAGTGGCAGGCATCGATTGGATGCGAAAGGCCGAGGATAGGCAATGTTGGCGCTACTTAAAAGAGGCCTATGTCCAACAGTGGATGCATGTGGGCTGATGATGAAGGAAAAATAAAATTATACCTTAATCATCTGCGGTAAGGACAGATTAGCAATGAGCCTCGCAGCTTCGTCGTCGCCCGTGATGCCAAGTACGGTGCTCAGGTCCTCGGCCATGGTGAGTGACGTCATGGCATGCGAGGCGGGCGAGCGGCCCAGGATGCGGCACAGCTTCAGGAAGCGTGGATCCTTCTCGAAATCTGACAGCTTCACCCTGTTGCTGCTGGACCATTCCGACAGCACCGACACCATCTGTGATACAAGCACACTTATTTCTATAATAACACCTCAATAAATTCTTGTTTAGTGCTCTCCATCATTGATTGTGGTCTAGTGCAAGCCTATCTCTCAATAAAACAAAAATTAAACAAAATTATACATACATTATAGCTGATGCCTGCAACTTCATCAATGTGAATTTAGTTTTTAAGAGAACTCTATGATTTTCCGAGATAAAAAGTAGCCTATGTCACTCTCCAGGTCCTTAAGTATACCCATGCAAAAAACACATCAATCTGTACACACACCGTTACTGCGTGATTGAAGGACAAACCAACAAACAAACACACTTTTGCATTTATAATATTTGTATCTAACATCTGTTATTGATTTTGTTCATACAAAATGTAGCATTGTCACTCAGATCATAATGACTCGTTTGACACCTCCTCATCAAAATCGGCTTAGTAATTTAGGCACCACAAACACCTAAATACATACATACATTATACTGCTTACTTTTATTATCATAACCCTTCTACTTGGCTTTACCATAAACATGTTGTATGACACTGCTGCATAGGATTACAAACCCAGCAAGACTGAAGCTTGTAGAAGTCTCAACAAAATATATGTAGTTTAAAATTGTAAAATATAAGTGTAGCAGTGTCTATCTTTTTTTTTTCTCTCTTGAGGAAGAAGAAAAAGGTTTTGTAAGCTTTTGCTAAATACTACCTTTAGGGCATGTCTCCTAGAAACTACTGGGTTTTCAGCAACAAGTAGCAAGCTGTTCACATCAGTGGCGCCCAGTATTTGGCTATCAAGTTGCTGTGTACGGTTGGCCTTAATTGACTTTGCGCTTGGCTTCTTCGTGCTTTCATCCTCTGGGGCATTGAGAGATGCAAATGCTGCTGCCACTAGCTCTGAAGGGATGAAAAAAGTAGTTATATCATCATCATACCCATCAATGGCATACTACTGAGCACAAGCTTCCTCTCAGAGAAGGGCTCATAGTTCACCACTTTAGCCCAATACAGATTGGAAGACTTCAAACACCTTAGAGAACATTACAGAAAGCTTTCAGGTGTGCAGGTTTTCTCATGATGGTTTCCTTTTTTTTTTTTAATTGAATGACAAGATAGTCCTTGACTGCGATCTCACCTGATGGTAAGTGACGAGGCAGTCTAAGATGGTAACAAGCTTACTCAGAAAGGGGTATAAGACTACAGCGCTGACCACTGCGCCAGGGAGATTGTTCTTTTACCATTGAAGTGATTTTAAACTTCGAAAAGTCAGAAGTGCTTGCCCGGGATCAAACCTGCAACCCCCCAAATAAGAGACCACAACCCTAACCACTAGGCTATGACTGTTCGTAGTTATATGTAGCTAAGTCATATTTTTTTAATGTATTGATAGCCTGTGGTAAAGATCTTGGCCTTTTGGGAGGGTCCTCACATCTTACTTTTCAGAAATATGTGTGTAATATCACTTGCTTTGTCAAAAAAAAGTCAATCGCGAGGAAATTTTGCCTGAGATGATTGATTCTCCATAATGTTTATCAAGGTGTCAAGTCTACCAATATACTTAGCCAGCATATATGGATAATTTACTGATTGACCTGATTTTTTTAATTAAATTGATTAAATCTTTGACTTATCAAGATTACATAACAAATATTTGCTATGCCACTAGAATAAATAAATTAATAATCAATATGTTTGAAGGTTACATCCTAATGTTTAACGACACTTACTTGAGGTTTCTTTACCTGCCGACGCAGGTGTCTGTGCATTTTTATCAGGAGTACTTGTAGGTGATTCTGTTTTATCAGCTTTAAACATCGTCACTCCTGGAGCTGAATATTTCCTAATAGTATTTCGCGACCCTAACCTCCAAATTACCAACCCGCTAAACTTCAACATCTACAATAAAACATAACAAAAACTTTACTTATTACATTAGAATATATATCAAACTCATTAAATACAACAAATACAACACGAATTATGAACAGAAATAGCTTTGAAACATATGAAATTTGGCTTCTTACATCACGCACCAATTTATGTTTATAGATTTTAATAAAAAGCGCCATTAGCTTAATTGTAACAGAACGATGATAAGTACCTTCTTGATCAAAAAATGGCTAGGTTCGTTTTCTAAATAATAGGTTTTAAAACATTTACAATTTTTAAAAATTAAAATACAACTCTTGATACAATTGATATCAAATGTCAAACGTGATGTCAATAGGTACCTATATCTGTCATTTCATGGTCATGTCATTTCTGTCAAACAAAACAAGGCACTGACGCCCATGGAAGTAGGTAGGTACTCTAAAGCAGCGTCTTTGGTCCATTTAGATCGTAGACAGAGAAGGCAATAGACGAAGGTACTGTGTAACCGCGACTGAGATAGAGATAACATGACGTAACGATGACGTCACATGACAAGTTTGAATTTAATGTTGCCACAATAACTGCACTCCCCTGTTACCCCAAATTAGATGGAAAATTCTTCCCAGGATTTTTAAATAAAACGACAAAATAGATGCTGAATTGTTTTATTTTTTTAATAACATACCTACACATATAAGGTTGTCTGGGAGAGACATACCTATTAGGGTAAGCTTCTATTTTTTTACATATATCTTAATATTGTGTGCAATAAAGAATTCTTAGGGATCAGAATTGGGATAGGCCTATGCTCACTAGTAGCCTTGATAACGTCACACACAGCTGTTAGTTTTTGTATTTTCACGTTCAAGCGAATAACTTTTACTGAATACAATGTTCTTGTTAAACGAGTCCTTAACTCGTTTAGGTAAACGAGTGTGTGCTAATTTGTTTTACTTCAAGAGAATAATAATATTTAAAAAAAATATTTTTAAAAAACCGACTTCAACCACCACTTAAAAGTATAAAATAATTTTAGTTTGTACACGTATTGCGGTTGATCTCGGTTTTTTAAAAATATTTTTTTTATATTACAGTTTTTAGTGTAGTCTCATAGGACCAATTCACTAAATAATTTTTTGCTCCTTAAAAAAATATTGAAATGCCGAATAGGAATTTAGCATATGTGAGTCATTTTGAAAAAAGATGCATGTAACACAAAGGAATATTTTTTTTCGTTACACAAGTTACTAGTAAGAATGTTACACAAAATAATTTGTAAAGAACAGTTTATAATTTTCCTTCGATCGAGTAATGCTATTGAATTAAAAGCAACAAAAATTGTATATTTAGTCATCAAAATCATCATGAATGAAATTAACAGTATATTCCTTTTTTCAGGCAGTCGTATAAAACTGCAACTCTTCATAGTTTAAGTTAATAATTATTAAAAAAAAAAACAAAAAAAGTCTGCCTCTAGCTATTTAAAAATGGCTTTAAAAATTAAGAACTTTGCAAATAAAATAATTCTTAAGATCGCTAACAGTTCTCGACTGTTCGTTGGACATTCGAACGAAACTTCAGGATAATTTAGAACAGTAACCGACACTATCTAACTGAATACACTTTGATCATCGTCGACATATATTATGTAGTATCCATCATCTTTCTTTTCTTTTCTCATAATATTCATTTCTTCCATCACGACCTTATTTTGTTTCAACAAAAATTAAAAAAAAAATTGAGAAAGTAGCCAAAGTAACCCGCCGTTACGGTATGTCAGAGGACATTACTAAAAAAACCTATCTCCATGCCAAATTTCAGCCATATCGGTTTAGTGTGGCGTGATTGAGTAACAAACATCCATCCATACATACATCCAAACTTTCACATTTATAAGATTAGTAGGATAGGGAAAATCGGGACATTGTATAGGTACCTAAAGCGGGCGACACACATAGCTACTAAATTTTTCTTATAACTGTCAGTTTGTTTCGCACAAAAGTGTGGCGACCTTGAAAAAAACTGGTTACACGATGAGGGACAAAAAATTGGATAGCTGCGTCTCTGTTTATCGCATTAATAACTTTATTTCTGCTCTCTTTTTAGTGTGAGTGAGAAAGAAATCGTCACTGGGTCTATGTCTTCTCTGTCTACGATTTAGATTCTCTATGAATGATTTCTAGCTGTGCCAGCACGTAGGTAGGTACCAAGCTATGTGGTGGTGCTACGAAGAAGTAAAACGGAGTGATTACATTCTCTTTGCGAAGAAGCTTATGTACAATTTATGGTAGGTAGGTACCTTATTATTTTATATTTTTACTTAAAACTAGTAGGTATCTACAACTATTAAGTTTTATTTCTTTTGTACATGTACACAACGCTTTATTAAAAAACACTATTTTAAAATAATAATAATCAGTCAGAATTTTATCGTTTAATTACAATGCTAGCCACATTTCAAATGTTACCCGTTTCCTCGGTAATAAAACGAGTACCTCCCCAGTTTTTTTTTAACCAAAAATACATAAAGTGTCATAAACTATTTCTTATCTGCCTTCCAAAGAAATTGCAAGCGGTCGCAAGTGGGAAATTTGTTGTGATTTTCGAAATATTCAATGATTTGATAAAGAGAGAGCTCAATCGGCATAAAATAACCGTAACAATGGTAAGTGTAACTACGTTTATTTCTACGTTGAATAAGCTTTGGCACCCAAAATAAGGAGTTATAACATTTTGATGCTACTGAATTTTTAACAAAGTTTTAACGAAATTGTAGATAAAACTACAGTAATTATCCTGTAAGAAACCTTATGTATGATATTTTAGTATAAATAACTATACGCGAGCAGATTAAATGTGTTAATTTAATTTGCAGATGATACCTTAGCCTTTGGATATACTATAGATATCTACCTATAGAATAATTATTATAAATCTACCTGCAGTACCTATATTGATAAATCATTTCAACTTGTAAAGCAATATTAGTATTGCCCTTTGCTTTACCTACAACTAAATGAAGAATTATTGCTCTTTTAAACCTTTGATTTTCATAGTGTATGTAAAATTGAAGGCTTTTCTAAAAATTAACCCCTACGAATAAATAACTTTACCCGCATAAACTGTTAAATAAGAAGGTAAATAATAAGGTTCGTAAGGCCAAATAAAATAAAAAAGAAATGGCTATAGTTTTATGTTGATTCAAACATGACTAATTTTCCTTTCCCTGAACTTGATGTCTGTTGTAAGACAGCAATTTAGAGTCCAGAGCTATAATTTACTGTCCAGTAACAATAAAGATTATTGTCCTAATTGGTTGAAGTTATCTTCTTGCAGTGACATCATTTTCAATACATTTTTTTAGCGTCCCCTCTTCCAAAAACCTTCCATGGTTTCATTTGTTTTTGAAATTGTAATTTGATGTTGGCAGGCGGGGGCAGATGGCGTTGGTGCGGCTCACTGAGCACGCGCCGCTCCGCGCCCCCTCCCAGGGTAAATCGGTAAGTGGATTACAACAGAACCATAGAATACACATTCACTCTTCTCAGGCTGAAATCTATAGACCACACTCTCACTCAACTCAGTCTCAAGACAGAGTTAAAACGAGAGATTTATGTCATGGCATGCTTGTGTCTTGTTTTAACCTCTATCTTAAGTCTGAGCTGAGTCAGAGCTTGCTGTATAGATCTCAGCTTACGGACTCAAGACTGAGCTAAAACATTTTATTAGGATTAGGATTTATTTCACGTAATTAATTTTATAAGATTTTAGCCTAAGAGCATCAACATCATGTTTTAATGTTTTTACGAGATGTCACTGACGTAATTAATCTTTATGATTAACACTGGAATCTTTATGATTTTTTTTTGGACCAATTTGATTGACACTATTATGGTACTATAAATAGTTACGAATGTCCAAGGAACTAAAATTTGTTAGGGCACTAGTTGACAACTGATAGTTGATACTTGTTAGGGTTTCGCACCCGAAGGATAACCAATGGGACCCTATTACTAAGCCTCCCAGTAGACAATCCCACAACAGTATGTTTAAGACATATATAAGATAATATCTTAAATTATATTATTTGAGTGAAATTTAATCTTTGCAGATTGTGGAAGTTTGTTTCTTCAGATTTCAACATTCTACTCAAATTGGTGGAGTTCTCATGGAGTTCCAAAAGACTTGCACCAAACAGTAAGTCTTTCTTTGTTTTTATATTTTGCTTTTTAGAGTTTAGTAATCAAAGGTTTCCAAGGAGACACTATTACTAAGCCTTCGCTGTTTATCTCTCAGTCTTTCCATCTGTCTGTCTGTTAGCGGGTTGTATCTCATGAAACATGAAGTATAGGTCAAAATTTGAAATTATCACAGAATATGTATTTCTCTTGCCGCTATAACAACAAATGAAAACAAAAAAAAGTTAAAAATTAAAGAGGGTTTACATACAATAAACGTGATTTTTTCGCGTTTTTTGCTCGACCTGAACAATGATTATGCTGTTACGATGTTACGGAACGGCGACTCCGAATTTCGACTCGCATTTTCCAAAAAAAAAAAATTTTTTTTTGTTTCTTAAAACTGAAGCATGTTATTATTATGGCTAATTCTGTTGTATCTTTAAACTAAACTAATTGATAGATCTAAAACTCGTGCTATCCTTTTCTGTAAGAAGCATTACAAGAGGAATTGCATGACTAAGCACTTTCGACCTGTTAATTTTATGATTGTGTATGTGTATAATAAAATTAGCGACACTAAACCACGAAATAAGTTTAATGGTGAGATCTTTAGAGAGTGCTCTGACTTAGCTCGGACTTAAGCTAGAGTTAAAACGAGAAACAAATATGCTCTTTTTTTTTAAATGTATATTAGCCAAGCGGAACTTGACTTATTCTCTTCTCCCCTCCAAATAAGCGAAAAGCTTGTGCTAGGAGTGGGTACGACAATAGTGCAACGGGTGGGGTTCGAACCTGCGACCTTTCAGTTTTCAGTCTGCACCCTTAACCGTCGGGTTATTGAGGCTTCCAAAACCTCTGACATAAATCTGTCTCGTTCTAACTCTGTCTTGAGTCTGAGCTGAGTGAGATGATGAGTCTATAGATTTCAGTCTCTTTAGTCTCCGCACGAATATATCTAACGTTCGTAGAAAACCCCTTTTAGCAAATAGTATTTTCTACAATCTTGAGTACGTATTTCTGTAAGCTATCTATCCCAAAACTCCCTACAAGTTGCGAATTTATTTCCGTTCTCGAGACGAGGGTGTTTGATGGTTCGGGATGGAATTTATATCGGAATATGTACCTAGTGGTTGGATTGGGATTCGATATACTTTCGATTATTTGTTAACGTGACGTGCGTGATGTGGGAAGGGTGAATGAATATAAGAAAATACAAGAAACGAGACTTTTTCGGCGTTTTTACTCGACCTTAACAATCGTTAATACAATGATACGGAACCCTTCGTGTGCGATTGCAACTCGCACTTGGCCGCTTTTATTTTTTATTTTGTTTCGCCTAAGTAATATTTTCATATGTTATAATATATAATTGTCAAGGATTTCAATTATAAATTAAGCACAAAAAATGTTTTTGCCCTCCAAGAATAGAATAGAATAATTTTTTATTCAAATAAACTTAACATAGTGCTTTCGAATCGTCAAATGAATCTACCAAGGTTAGGAGGCTTTATGGAAACTTTAATCTTAAGATCTATGTACCAAATATGTTACATATACCTACCATATCCCAGCAAAAATAAAATTATTAAATGATTCAACCTACTTGCTAATGTGGTATAGAACGTATATTTTGACATTGAAAATGACGATCATATTCTTATTATGTAATGTAATTCAATAATTTTTGATGATAATGACAAATTAACACTTTATTTTTAAAAGGTGACCAGTTGTTCGTGGGAGTTTAGGTATTACCAAGTAACAAAACATTCATAATTCAGCGTCAACTTGAAACTAATTAGGTAAAGACTGACTAAGTGTTACGTAAGACACATAAGAAATAATGTTGCAAAGATACACCCGATTTAATGAAAACTTTACCAGTACATAATCTGATTGTTTTTGTAATTAAAAAGTTTATATATTCACTATCCCCACAAGTTATAGCAGAAGTCACTTCTGGCAAGTTACTAGCACTATGTAAAAATTCCCAGCAAGTTTACCCAAGCTGCAGGTTTCAGCTAGTCTGCAAGAAATTGCAGAAATTACTTACCAGTTCACCAAACGTTAAGAAACAAAAATCACAAGAGGGTAAGTGTTTATTAAAATAATTCTGTCTGATTTACGATTCTTCTTTACTTAGTCAATCTAAAGCTTTAACTATTATGTAGGTAAATACCTCTTCTGTATTAACAAAAGTAAAAACATTGCTTAGCGAAATCATCTTTCCAAATTCCGTAGTTAATTCGAAGGGTAAAATTGGGGGATTACAAGATACTGCTCACAGATTAGATTTCGCTCCTGCGCTCCCCCTAAACGTGTTCATAGTTATTACTACGGTCCCAGATAACTTTATTCCGCATCTTAAATGAATTGGAATGTTTGAACAATCATATGTACTTACTAGCTTTACCCCGCGGCTTCGCTCACGTTAAGTTCGATTATTCAACCCCTATTTTATCCCTTTAGGGGTTGAATTTCCAAAAATCCTTTCTTAGCGTACCTACGTTATAATAGCTATCTACATGCAAAATTTCAGCCTGATCCATCCAGTGGTTTCGGCTGTGCGTTGACAGATTAGTCAGTCAGTCAGTCACCTTTGCCTTTTATATATTTAGATTAAAGTATGGTTTTAAAAAAATTCTGCCATAAAAGTCATTGGTACAAATCCTATAGCACGCAATCATTGAGCTTCCTATCTAAGACAGGTTTAAAAAGAAAAGTTTAGAACTTTTTTAGGTATAATCCGTCATATCAATATTACACCGGGAGAAACGACGGTATACAGCGCGAACGGATTGCCGTACAGATTTTTACTGGTTTTCAACCGACTTCCAAAAAAGGAGGAGGTTTTCAAGTCGTCGGAATCTTTTTTTTTTTATGTGTGTTCCCTGATTACTCGAAAACGCCTGGACCGTTTTGGAAAATTCTTTTTTCTTTGAAAGGGTATTCCCAGGTGGTCCCATTGTCATCGGGAAATCGAGTGAACTCTTCAAATTTTATAGGCACAATTGATATAAGTACTTTGTAGTGGCGTTTGAAGTCGGTTTTATAAAAAAAAAATTACGATTATTCGTTTAATATCATGGAATTCTGCAAGACAACGCCTGCTTCTGTCCAAAATTTTACTGTAGGTCACATTTTACAACATATTATCTATGACACCCTAGAGACCTTTTTTTGAGTTGTCTAAGTTTCGAACTAGGTGTGTGTAATATAAAATACTAGCTGATGCCCGCGACTTCGATTCTCTGTTCCCGCGTGAACTCAATTTTCCAATATATAAAGCAGTCTATGTGTTATTCCAGACCATAATCAATCTATGTGTCAAATGTCAGCCGAAATCGGTTCAGTCTTTGCGGCGTGATTGAGTAACAAACATCCATCCATCCAAACTTTCACATTTATAATACAAAGTATCGATTGTTATCATTATTTTGTATCTAAATATATAAAAAGGCAAAGGTGACTGACTGACTGACTGACTGACTGACTGACTGATCTATCAACGCACAGCTATGGTTATAGCTGGATGGATCAGGCTGAAATTTTGCATATAGATAGCTATTATAACGTAGGTGTCCGCTAAGAAAGGATTTTTGAAAATTCAACCCCTAAAGGGATAAAATAGGGGTTGGAATAATCGAACTTAACGTGAGCGAAGCCGCGGGGTAAAGCTAGTTACACAATATAAAATAATGATAATATGTAGGAGCGTGATATAAAGTGATATAAGCGGTATATGCGACACTTGACAGCTTTCCACGTGTAAGTCAGGTCGGGAGTCGGGACACGTTGCAGGACATCGGGCTCGCAACGTGCGATCGATCACCAGCGCGAGCGTGACGGGTGGAGGAAGCCAATTCCTTAATGTAGCTAAATTATTATCGCCGTATAAAAAAAAAGATACCGGCCGAATTGATAACCTCCTCCTTTTTGGAAGTCGGTTAAAAATGACTAGCTGAGTCCACGACTTCGTCGTGTAGATAAGGTTTTTTGTTTTTAAATACACGATGCCCGCGATATCGTCCGCGTGCTCTCTTATTCCGCGAGCTCTTTAATTTTCCGGGATAAAATGTAGCCTATGTGTTAATCCCGGGTATGAGTTATCTCCATTCCAAATTTCAGCCTAATCGGTTCATTCGTTGTGGCGTGAAGGAGTAACAAACATATACACGCACGCACACAGACACACACCCCACACACATATATGTTTTATTTCATCTATTGCGGGGATTTTTTCTGGCATTGTGCAAAAGTTCATCCAACTTGTGGCTCGGTAATTCCAAAACCAAAGAATGCTCTCATATCGATCGTGATCTGTATAATAAGATTGCACACCTAAAGAAATGGCTTCCGTGGGTCAAATTCAATGTCCATTTGTATTCTTTATCCACCGCTTCCTCTGCCGATACGTGTCGCGAATGTGTACGACGTAATTAATATAATTAGTATGTCATAATATTGTTTTGGACATCATTTGCCAAAGCTTTGCAAAATTTTTAATTTTTATAAATTATGGTTTTTCCAAAGCTCTTTATAATTTGTGCCAATAAACTTAGGAAAAGAATTATTATATTATTATTTTTCATGCCAATGTAAACAGATTCTCTATATCTGTATACCAAACAACCCGATCCGTCTAGTGATTTGAGCTGTGCTATAGATCAGTCAGTCAGTCAGATTCACAAATCTTGCAATCATGATGTAATTCTGCCAAACAAATACACATACATGCATGTGATTGTACATACATGTAAAGTTTATAAAATAAATCTTTATCACGTTTGAGATACTGTTTTCAAGGAAAAACGAAATTCTTTTGCTGTAATTCGCTTCCAATATTTGATATTGCCTTTATTTCAGTTGTACAACTTCAAGCTTCAGCCACAAGTGTATATCAATTCTTCGTGACGTAACATAAAATTGCCTACAAAAAATATGTCAGTATCAATAAAGTTTCTGAAGGTCAATAACAACGATATTGAATGAACAGATATGCTGAGCCAGTGCATAGTATCGATTGGGCAAAGTCTTCCGCCCACGGGGCGCCGCGCCTCTGCATCGGTGTATTACTCATTGTTTTTATCCCATGGCACTTTCGGGGTTCCGTAGTAGCAAGGTTTTTAAATTGGCATGACTATGGGGAGACTGACCGTCTTTGATAACTTCTTAGTGATTCGGTAACTACTAATGCTATCGACGTGAAGAATAAGTCTAAAAATGTTTATTCTATACTAGTTGATGCCGACGACTGCGTTCGGTTTTATGATTCCCGCGGCAACTCTCTTACTTACCGGGATAAACCCGGATACCCTATGTGTTATTCCAGACTACAATCTATCACTATGCCAGAAAACCAAATTGATTCAGTCGTTGCCATACATCCAAACTTTCACATTTATTAAACTAATAGGATAGGATTATTGCAAATAAAAAAAAAATATTTTTATTTTCATTCCAAATAGGTCAAAAATTTGAAAAGGATAACTTATCTAAGTAACAGGGCTTCGTTCTAAAACAGGTTTTTATTTTCTTTTAAAACGCATACCTACTTTTGGGTGTGTGCAAAATGAGGAAAAATATACGATTCTCCCCTTAGCTCCGATACTTGAAAAGAGCTTTTAAAATAATTAAGAGTTGACAGAAGATTATAAAAATAATACCGAAAAATAAAATGTTCTCTCTACCTAGTCCATTTTTTTTTAGAAGTAGCAATAATCCTTAAAATCTCCGTTTTCTGCCAAGGTACAGGACCCTAGTTGCGTAAGATTGACTCGCACATTTTTTATTCCACGATATTTTTTCTTCACGGCTATGATACACGTCTATTATTCTATGATCAAACGAACTTACCAAGTGAAGTTCGATCTTGATTGTATATCCTTAGCGGAGACTTTGAGAATTACTGATAGATGTCTTCCGATGCGTCTATCCATTCGCACATAGTTCAGCTATAGAAGAAAAGGATAGCATATCCTCCTCTCCACGTAGGTAGTCGTCGCGCTCCGAGCTTCATTTAGTTCAGAGAATAGCAATAAGGTCTCCAACATTGACGTTCGGGTACCTATGTATGTATGTAGGGGATGGGAGGGACCTCAAAGTCTCCGCTAAGGATATACAATCAAGATCGAACTTCACTTGGTAAGTTCGTTTGATCATAGAATTGTATATACTTAGCTTCGACTTTGAGAATTACTGATAGGATGTTCAGAGAAAATGGAAATGTTGGAGAACAAATAAAAGCTGAAATGAATTCAATAAAATCAATAAATTAATAAAATAAGCCTTAATATGCTACAATATTAAGAAACATAACCTTGCCTATGTAGGCAAATCATTAAACAGCTTATTAAAAATAATAATAATAATAGTCTGTAATGAAAATCAGATAGCCAGCAGTCTTTCTATTAGTAGTTATATTGTGACTGCTTTAATAGATGATCTAATGTCTGGTTTCACAAACCACACTTAAACTATCCCCTAAGTAAGAGGCTCGTTATGTAGGCAGCTCTTAAGTACAATGCCCCTACCCAAAATCATTTCCACTTTTAGATATTCTATAAAAGTTCGTGAAAACGAATTTAACAGAAAGCATCATCTAACTTGACTTAGGTAGCCTATAAGGGAATATTGGTAAAACACTCGTGGCTGGATCCAACGTATGAGATCAATCTCATCTAAGATATCAGCTGATCCCTTGGAAATAAAATGTATAGGAACTATATTCTTTTTTTTTTATAATATTTTTAGCGAGCAAACGAGCAGGCGGGTCACCTGATGTTAAGTGATTACCGCCGCTCATGAACATTTGTAGCACCAGAGCACCACCAATGCGTTGCCAGCTTTTTAGGAATTTGTTATTAACTAAGAAAGGTCTAGCCTCAGTTAACATAATGATATCGGCAATAGATGTCAAGTTCATTTATCTCTTACTTAATATTTGGAATCGTAATCAATGATACTACCTATCTACCATTTTTTCAAGTGGGCAAGGCCATTAAAATGATCTTTTTTTTTTTTTTTTTTGAGTTCTAAAAACAAACTACATACTCTTATTTAGATATCAGAGTTTTGTGAGTTCTAAAAACAAAGTAGGTACATACTCTTATTTAGATATCAGAATACCTATTTGCAAATTAATGAAGCACTACATTTGAATTCCAATTTCCTCGTATTGTACCACTTGCAAAAGATAGGTTTATTTTTGAAAACACTTATATTTTTGAAAGCCCTTATCGTTTATTATTTTTGCCTATTTCAAATTATAGATAAAACTGAACGGCGATTATTATGAGGAACCTTCGTTTAAGTAATCGATTTACTAGAATGCTTAGCATTTAAAAAACCAAAATAGATATCATACGGATGCATATATTTAGTATACAACTAAAGTTTTAAAAGGTTTAGTATACATATTTTTAATTTATATGTAGTTTGGTATCGCAGTATACTAGTTCCTATAGTTTAAAGATTGAAATGTACCTACTGGGACTTTATACTATTCGGCAAAGGATGCAAGATATTGCAATATTTGCTGAAAGATGTACTCGCTACCAGGTGAAACCTTGTTGGATAATACACTCGCCATCGGGCCAAGACGTTGATAAAAAGATTCCTTAAAATTAGAAGAAAGCTTCCGTTAGAGATACATACATATTATAATATACATTATATGCTCATAAACTGGATGGCCTACTTTATAGGTGCCAAAATGGTGCTACCTATCAACACAAAGGGGGAATTAATGTTTTTAAGAAGGAATAGTTTTTTAAGGTGGTTTACAATTAGATACTATCACGGCAAGTTATAAATAAACTAACACATTTTTGATTTGTTTTTCAAATTGAATTCAATGTTGTAAACAGAAAAAAGAAAAAACACGGTTACCAACTTGGGAACTTACACATGGAATACAGCTTGATTTAATTACTTAACACTGACTTTAATGTAAAGGAAAAAATATCTTATTTTATTGTAAAAAACACCCGCGTTATGAGAGGATTTCTTTTCAAAGAAATGTAGGGAGGTATCAATTGCATTTTTCTTTACTCACGAAGCAATTTTCGGCTTTGCCTACCCTTACAACAATAAATCTATGAAGATATGTAACGGAGTGTAATTCCCAGCGAATATCAATATTATTGCAATTAAAGTCAGTAAATTTCACATTTTTCTCACTAAACCTAAATTTTTCGAGAAATATTTTATTTAAGGTGTGGGTATGGTAGGTACCCCACCAATTTTTGCTTCTGTAGACAACAGCCATACATAGTGTCCTAAGCAAAAAATAAATAAAATAGATGGCAATGATCACACTTGCCAGCAAAAAACTAAGCCTGAAAAATGAACACTACAAGTATTTTAATAATATAATTGATGAGTGAGTGAACAAAAGGTCACAATCCCATTTTTGACTTTAGTCCTTTTTTTTTTTTTTACACTTGCAATACTAAATTGCACCAAATAAACTCGTGTAAAAATCTTGTAAATTGCCAGACCAATCTCCTTAGTGCAACAATAATGTGCAGTAAGTACAAAAGTTTTTGCCTGACATTCGAGACTAAATGTTTCACATTTAATAAGAACAATAATTATAGTTTATTTTTAAACCTCTGTAAATTATTGTTTTCCTGCATGAGAAAAAGTTACATTTCCAAACTAATGCCAACAAAAGGTTACAATTCCAGAAACTTCCAACAAAACGTTACTTTGCCAAATTTTGAATATAAATAACTTAATAAATAATACACATAAAAATAGAACAAATTCGGCAATCGATAACCTGAGGTATATTGCATACATTTTTGAAGAAAAAATATTGAAAATTGTCCATATTTTAATATGTTTATATTTGTTTTTGTTGATTTTTCAGAAGTTTTTTTTTTAAATGGAAAAGTCTCGGCTTTTTCGCTCACTCCTCAATTTATATGATAATTAATTGATTACGTGCATCATGATTTCAAGAACAACCGATTATCTCTCCTAGCAGGAGGAAGAAGCATAGAAATCAGTTTAGATGTGAATTTTTTTTTTTTTTATATATATGTGATAATTTCCGTCACGTGTCTTAGATTAGATGAAATATTCATTATTATTTGAATAAAACCAATTACGAGCAACAAAAGCCAAAAATATCTGTTGTTTAAACCAATTAGCAACAGTAAGGGAGGCTGCAATGAGTACATATACCTCGCTCGTGGTGCTGTTGACGCTCGCTGCCGCAAGCGGACGGCGGCGGTGGCTCGTATCGGATGACAGCCGCCGCAGCACTTCGGCGCCGGCACACTCGCCTGACTCTGCAGTCTGGCTGACGCGCGCTGCGTGAGCTCAGCAGTGCTGATGACGTGGCGGTGAGGACTTGGAAGTTTGGCAGTCTAAAAGTTGTGGGGACTTGATAAAGCCGCCCAATTTTTCACATCAATTGACATCACAAGAAAGCTTGTGGTTTCGATCTCGAACGTAGCTTCTTCATAATCGCTTTACGTAGTGTTCCCAGGCGGTCACCCATCCAACTACAGACCGCGCCCGATGTTGCTTAACTTCGGTGATTTGACGAGAACCGGTGTATTCAACATGGTATGGACGTTGGCTCTTAATTCGGGGTAAACTAATGACAGAGCTTGCGCTTAATTTTCTGCTTCAGAACGAGAACATAAAAAAAGGTAAATTTCCAGGAAATGAGCTTTTGGATTAATCCTTCTTTTAAATATCCATCTTCAAAAATGGGTTCAATTCAGCCAGTCTTCGGAGCCAGTTGTTCTAGCCGCCAACAACGGTGATGGCGCGGGCGTCACGACGCTGCATGCTCCGGTTTCCACAGATGAAAGTTAGCGATTCACGGTGTTGATGTACTACAGAACGCGCCAGACACACCGGAGACCACGAAAAGGAATCATTCATCATGTATTTACTGTTCAACTTGATCGAAAGAGAAAAAAGAACGGTTAATATCTCGTATTAACTCATGTCATATCTTGCTATTGGTCAATATCGCGTATTGACTCGAAGCTTTAAAAAACATTTACAGCCTAATATCCCGTATTAGATCATGTCATATTTTGCTGTTGGTCAATATCCCGTATTGACTCGAGGCTTTATAAAAAAATTATATTATCACTGTCCGTGTTAGGTGGGTAATGAAGAAAAAACTTTTAGAAGGTAGTTAAACACAAAACAAACCTTCACTAAACAATTCACAGTAATGGTGTTTTATAATCTTTAAAAAGAAATTTGCTGTCCAATATCGCGTATTGGATCATTACAATAATTACTACCCGCGTCTTGCGGGTACGGATAAAAAACATTTTTAAGGTACTCGTATGAACGCAAACAGTACCTATATAAATCACTTTGTTTACACTACACCATTTATAATAATGACGTTTTCTTCATATTTCTGTAATTTTCAAGCCACTTATACTCTCTATAGAGTATTTAATTGTCACTGCACTTGAAGAAATATTATTTTAAAAATTAAAGAATGTTACTATGTGCGGGGACGTGCGCGCACGAAAAACGAATGAAGCTCGGAGCGCGACGACTACCTACGTGGAGAGGAGGATATGCTATCCTTTTCTTCTATAGCTGAACTATGTGCGAATGGATAGACGCATCGGAAGACATCTATCAGTAATTCTCAAAGTCGAAGCTAAGTATATACAATCTCCAACTGCATAATATTAATTCAGTCTTTCGCCCACGAGCTTCCTGTCACCTTCTTTGTGCAAATCGTGCAGGTTTACTACTAACACGTACCTTCTTTTACGGTTAGGTATCAAAATTTTTGGAAAGCCAACCCATAAGCTACATTGTGTTGCTACTGGCTAAATACTGATTTACAAAAAAAAAAAACACAAATATTAGGTATGTATTGATATTCTTTTCTGCAGAGAGCATTGTGAAAAGGATAGTACTATTTTTAAATTATAAATTGTCTCAATATATAAAAGGAAACGGTGACTGTCTGACTGACTGACTGATTTATCAAAGCACAGCCCAAATCACTGGACGGATCGGGCCGAAAGGCATCAGACAGCTGTTATGTAGGCATATGCTTAAAAAAGATTTTTGGAAATTCAACCCCTAAAGGGGGTAAAATAGTTTGAAACATCGATTTTAATGTAAACAAAGCCGCAGGCAAAACCTAGTCTTTAATGAAATTAGTTTCATTATCTTTACCTATAAATGAAAACCTTTTCGTATTACAACCACTTCTGGATATTAAAAAGCTAAAGGTGGTTTCTTACATCTAACAAAACGGTTTAACGAAAGCGGCCCGGTAACAAAATGCCACAACCAACAACGCCCTCTATCCAATACTCCCATTCAACACACAAACCATGCCCCATCCCTGAATTATCACGCCAATATTCCCCCACAAACAATAACACACTTTAACCTCTTTGTATAAAGCTCAAACTTAATTGACACAGATGGAGCTTACGGTCTTGCTAAAGGAAGATAAAATCGATTGACAGCAAGGAACAAGTTTAGGAGTAGACAGGGTCATATTCCGATACGAAAATCTGGGTCCGGATTCTCAAATTCAAAATGGTTTTCGTTAATTTTTGACATTACTCTAACATAATAAACCTGTAGTTTTGAAGAACCCTCTTGGGATTTTGTGCGGTTTAAATTTAAACTTGCAATTCCTCTCACGCTCTAAAAAAATGACAAAATCACAAAGACAACAGAAATATACTTCAACATTTCTCCCCTACACTTCGATTAAATCTCGCATAATTTTTTGTGATCCAATATTTTAGTAGAGGAAAACGTTACCTTACATTCGTATAGCTTTTCCAAATTAAAAGTATAACAATTGAAATCCGGTTCAAATTTTGTGGACCCCTTGGTCCAATACATCGGCAGAGGAGAACGTTGCGTATTGCTTTTCCATTTTTAGGGGTGGGGTTGCGTTGTTTTTTGTACAGCAGCTAATATTTCGATGGAAATAGTACCGTATATTGCAGGTATGGAGTAGAGAATGGCTTGCCATGCGCAAACACGCAGCCTCCCCTAGTTTCGCGTTCGATCCTTCCAGTCGCCTCGCCGGCGTGGCCCGGACGCGTACCCGGAAAATTAAAAAAAAAAAGTGAAAACAAATCCACTCTTCCCTTCTCAGTGAAGGAAAAGTGTTGGAAGATAAAGTCGAAAAGGAAGAATTTCTCGTCATTAGCTTCAGTGGTTAAATACGTTGAAAGGAATCTTTGTTGTATAAAAGCTGGAAAAGCTTTTTTAGTTATCGTGCCAGTGATAAGTGCTGTATTTTTATAAGCTAATTTACATATTGTTTTCTATGCAGTGGACTCAACTTGCGCAGTTTGAGTAAGCTTAGTATAAAGAGCTTAGTTGTTACAGGATTTTGGTTTTGTCGAGGACCGTTGCGAGGTACACAACTATACGTTTGGTTATTTTGATGTATTGGGTATGATGGTGTGGCTTGAATTGTAGTTAGGAACGCAAACTGAAATGCTTCCGTCTTTGTGAGACAAAAGGCTTTTGAAATCTGCGGTGTGTTTGACAATCTGCAGAACTGTTTGCGGTTGATGACATAATGGGGAATGCATTTGCTAGATACTTAAGCTTAGTAAATTTAGGACACGAAACTATAAGTACTACTAATAGATTATTATATATTTTTGGTAAAAGTAAATAAAATTCGGATTTTTGGAAATTATCTTTCAGGTCATACGAATTTCGGGAAATTCTGACCTATGTTTTGCACAATGAGAAAATTCTGTTTGATTTAGATTGAAATCTATAAATCGTACTCTAACCTAACTCAAACTCAAGACATTATTAAAACAAGACAGATTTATATCAAGTCCTATATTTTGTGTTATTTGAATGAGTTAAATTCAGTTTACCGAATAATATGTAGGTAGGATTAAATTAGCACAAGGTCAAAACATCAAGATATCTTATCACTTGAACAAGTTCTTTGCCATTTAGATGACAGAAAATTTCAGATTGCTAATGAATGAACTTATCTAGATTTATATGAAAATGTCGTTTCAATTCTGCACTACATTAAAACGGAAATACAGCATTTAAATGTCGCAATATCTCACTGAAAAATGAATTTCGAACATAGCAGTAGCGTGTAGATTTGTAAGTTCATTGCCAAATATTATGTTAAATCAATATTATTGTGGAGCAAAGAAGATAATGAAAGTAACTGTGACGCGAACGATTATCTTCCTCGTGCTACCATTGTTACCAGTTTCAGTAGGCTATGTTTATTATCCTTAATATTGTAACATATTTTTATAGTAGTTAGGAACGTTGACTTTAACAGGCCATAGGTTAAATCTCTAAGCCCTCTTGGTCAAAGAATCCAGCGCTTTGAATTTCTACGATGCTGTCTGTAACATACGTCCAGTGATAAGAACCAGATCATGCACCAAAAGATCGTCGTCATCAAGATCCAAAGACATGATGGGAGACTGATTTTATTTGTGGAGAGGAAGAGTTTTTTACATGATGAGACTGCAATCTGTCTTGATTAAAAATAGACCTTGATTAGATATGGACTATCTTATCAAGGTCTATTTTTAACTGACTTGAAAAAAAAGAGGAGGTTCTCAATTCGTCGGAATCTTTTTATTTATTTATTTATTTATTTATTTATTTATTTATTTATTTATTTATTTATTTATTTATTAAACAGTTGACAATATTTCTATACTAAACTAAATGCTCCCGTCAAACTGCAGGACATTTTGTTGACGGTCGATGCTCTCACGTTTAAACTTTAAAATTCAATAGTCATACAATTAATAATATCTATATATACTTACAAAGAAAACTAGTTACACTAATAAATATAATATACTTATACGTTTTTTTTTGGTGTTTTTTATGTATGATCCCCGATTACTCGAAGACGCCTGAACTGATTCGGAAAATTCTTTTTTGTTTGAAAGAGTATATTTCCCAGGTGGTCCCATTGTCATCAGGTCGCGATCTGATGATGGGATCCTGGAGAAATCGAGGGAATTCTTCAAATTTTATAGGTACAATTGACATATTTTTCGGCTTTGTAAAAAAATTTTTTACGTATAATATAATTATTATTCTCAATTTGTGTTTTAGCATTCTATTAGTTTATCTTTTGTTCCGTGTATTAATTATAATTAATTAATTATATTATTTATTAACCTGTAACAAATCATTTGAGAAAATATAAGGAAATGCTAATTTTTGGCCAGTAAAAGTCAGAAAGATAGATCTGGTTTGGCGGATTATACTCGTAGCAGATGAAGATATATCACGGAATTCCGCAAAGTAACGCCTGCTTGCATCTAATTTAAGTACGAGTAGTTCTACTTTTACTTTAGATGCTCACATAAGTGGGTAATAATAAATGCTCATATAAGGATAAAATTAATTGTTATTACTTTTCACAGTTGGCTAAGTTCATTATTCGCTTTACGCAGCCATTTATTTCTTTGAAAGTGGTGACGCAACTCCATTAGCATTGTACTGAATAAAAGCAGCTCGTGTGACACCGCGACACTGGTTAATACAGTCCGTCAACAGTATTTGGATCACGATGATAGTGATTAATTGCTATGACACCCTGATCCCTGGCTTCTGTCTCAATTATTTACACACTACTGTATCGGAATCTCAGAACAGAACAAGGGTGTTACTTCTTCTGTTATATAATTTCTCTCTTTTACTTCTTGTACTACTTACGACAATATTCTAGTCTCCCAGTTTCATTTAATCACTTTTAAATTGCCTGCTTAACTTCGTTTGGAGGACGGATTTTCTTTATTTTTTATAACTTTATTGAAATTAAATTCGAAGATTTAGAAGGAAAATTTTTCCCCTCAAAAAAAAATCCAAGCAGGACTCTTATATGTAGTACTTTTTAGTTGAACTTTATTACTCTTTTTCGTCCATTTTAGATTTTATTGATTTATTGTAAAACGGAGTGATTACATTCTCTTGGTTTGATGAACCTATTATTATATAAACATAGTATTATTTATTGATTACTTTACTTATTATCTTTATGGTCTGACAGCTGTCGTAACTTAATATTATCTTCTGCCCTTTCCATTTTTGATCTTTGCCTACCACTTTCTTCGTTATAACAATAAGTTTTCTTTTAAAGTTTTATATTGTATGACACTACAGTTTTTAATTAAAAAAAAACTTTTCATTCTTTTTCTTCTTTCTGGATCTTTTTATCAATATTTCCCTAGAATCTATTTTGTTTTCCGATTCATGATAATCAATATTTGATGCACTGCTAGCGTTTGCGATTATGCATGTAATATTCTATTATTTAGTAATGATCGCTGCAGTAGGTGTACATAGACCTTCACGCGCCATATTTCATCGTATTTCGTTTCGCAAGCAATTTCCTTCTGCATTGCGATTATCTTCGTCGATCAGAGTTTCCGACTCACTAAGCCCGAATGTTGATGCGTTTAAATTTTTTTATCGACTTTCATAGAAATTAATGAACTATATAATGTGAAGAACAAAACATAATTTAATCGTCTCTCGTAAGCTTGAATTTTCATAGTTCAATTGTATTTTTGCGTATTTTTGCTTTACTTTAGAAACTAAATTTTGGATCGATATCAAACTTTGTAAATTAAATGAGGTCGAGATTTGAAATTGGGTTTTGTTGTAGAAAAAATATATTTGCTCATAAAATTAATCGCTGCAAACTCAATATCGTATTTTTTATTTGTGGCGTGCGGTGCATTTGTAGATGAAGGAGGGTGGGATAAGGTAATAACTCTTCAGCATCTACTATTGAATGTAAATTTTATATCTAGGGATACTTTAAAACAATATGTCAAACTCATTTACTGAAAAAAGCGAGACTTTCATAGAGCGCGAAAGACTAAAAAAAAATTATTGTGACAGGTGAATTGATTAAGTACCTACTACAAAGTTGTTATTACAGCCATACTACGTTCATTACGTACAATACGTTTTTGTACCCTAAATAAAGTTTAATTGTTACAACGTTGATTTGACTAGACTAGGTAGTATTACAATTTAAACCAATGTTTTGCTATGTAGTTAAAGTTAAATTAACTTCTATTGTCATTTATCTAGGTACTTACTGTGCGTACTTACTCTATTTTCGTCCTGTGTAGAGATTACATGACCTTGTTGCTCCAATCATCTTACAGTGAACACTGAAGGTCTTCCTTTCCCCTCAAATTTGATTTCCGCTTATCCAAAATCAATATCTATTCTCATTTGTACTCCTTCTTTTTTCATCGGATAAGCCCGGATATGAAAATGCTCTTTATTCTTTCTGGTCCATACCTCCGAATTTCTTACAAGATCTGCAAGTTTCCTTACAATGTTGGCCTCGTGAATACTCCGCCAAGTGTACAGGTTTTAGTGGGTGCAAGCCCCACATAACCCCTTCGTTACCCCTGACGGAGGGGTATAAGTTAGGCATTTCCTGCCTATAAAAAAAAAGGTTTCCTTACAATGTGGTGAATTCTGTTGTACCTGCAGAATCTGGAGCTAAACTAAATGGACAGGTCTAAATCTCGTGTTGTCTCGTTCATAATGCTCCTTGTGAAAAAGGATAGCACTAGTCTTTCAGTCAATTTAGTTTGGAGATTGTGTACAAACAGAATTAGCCATATTGTATTCCAATAAGCCACGAATTGGACATATCTTATTCTCAAGATTAAATAACGCAAAAGAACATGACTAAGGAACAACATGGTTACACATAAATTTCTTTTTAACATTCATTTAATGAGTAAAATCTACGTATCTCATTGTGAAACATAACTCTGCTCAGTCTAGTCTAGTTTATACCTCATCTAGTCATCTCATTAAGACGCTGTGATGCAAAACTTTCTTTTCTTATGCTAATTGCAAATCACTGTACGGTGTACGCGCAGTTTATTACGATTTTAATGTTCATACTTATTTAACTGGACTCATATCATAATTATGATGTGAAAATATCTGGTACTAGCTGATGCCCGGGACTTTGTCCGCATGAAAGTATTCTTTAGTATTTCTAAAATCCTGTTGAAACTGCCTATCCTATTACTACGACTCTTTTTTTTTCGATGACAAGAGTTCATATTTTTTTTCATGACAAGATAGTCGTTGACTGCGATTTCACCTGATGGTAAACGATGCAGTCAAAAATGGTAGCGGGCTAACTCGGAAGGGGTACGGCAGTGTCCATTCAACCCGTACCCCTAATCGGTTTCTGCACGTCATTGCGTCGGAACACTAAATCGCTTAGCGGCACGTCTTGACGTTAGGGTGGTAACTAGCCACGGCTAAAGCCTTCCACCAGACCAGACCAGAGATAATTCAGAAATTATAAATTCCCAAATTGTCTCTGCCGAGAATCGAACCCGAGACCTCCCAAAGAGCTCACCACTACGCCAGGATGGTCGTTAAAACCACTCAAAACTTCGAGAAACGTAACTGATTCTAGTCAAGTCATTACATGTAGCGAGCGATCGTGATGTATGCAAATGCGTAGACACTGGTTCCATCGAACAGAGTTGTTATGCGCTTTCTTACGCCATTCTGATTAAACGCTCTGTTTAATGATAGACTATTGGCCTCTGCTAAATCACGTGTGACTTGTCTATTACGCTCATACATACATGATGATTTGAAAACGGCTAACGTAATTAATGATTGTCATGCTTTTACATGATCGATGTAATTAACGAAACATCGTGGATTTCTTATGTACGGGATTATGCTAGCGACGTGACACGAATAAGGTTTCTTAAAAATATAAAGATAAAGGTATCCAATGTCACTCTCTAGGTTAACTCGATGACTCCTACGTAAGTTGTGGTATCCCACAAAATTGGCAGTTTAGGTTTTTTGCACTATACGTATATCATTTGTTTTTATCTATTTTATGTGTTCGTTTAAAAAAAAATTAAAAACAGCACTTTTTACATACTTTCAAGTCGTATAAAGTTGTATCGTTATTAAAACGACGGCCTAAACCATTTTATTGACCTTCACAACAATTAACGGGTCACGTAAGCGTTTTGGGATACAACAACTTAACTATAGGTATCTAGGCAACAATTGAAGTCGATCCGTTGCGCCATTTCCGCATGATTGAAGGACAAACCAACAAATAATTTTTCTTTCGCCACCCATTGATCCCCTATTACCCACTCATTGATCAAGCACTGCAGACCCTTGTAATTTTGAGAAAATCCTTAAATAATGTAACCATATTTGGACCCGAGCCATAATAGTGCTCAATTCGTGGTATCTGCTTATCTAACCCTTTATCTCCATATCGTCCATATCGCTGAACGTCCACTGCTGGACATAGGCTTACACGGTTCGCCACGCTACCGAACTATAGCTATCGAAAGGTAATCGTTACCTCTTGTAGACCACACTGTTTCCCCGTTCGTGTCCTTAGTATTATGTATTATGACACGTTACATCATGACCTGCCCTATCGAGTTGTACAGTAATCTAATATGTGTACTTCGACGTGCCATTTCGTCTCGCACTAATGGGTTTACATATAAAGATATAACTTATCTTAATAAACTATTTAAAGTTACATCCATGTACCTATAATAAATAATCTATGTATAGTTCGTTTCCTTTCACGATTCTTCTCTTCTTTTTCCTTGACTCTTACATCGTTTCCAATATTAAGCTATAGTGCTAGCATCATAATTTTGATACCATGATTTGATAATCATCACTCGTCACTTTATTTTTACTTTTTACCAATTTTCATGATTGAGAAAGTAGCAAGAGCAAATTATACTAATCATTCCTTGCTGGTTGTGTCTATCTGCTTTCTGAACCGGTGGTAAACTCTTGACTTATCACGAGAACCGCAAATTGGCTTACATAATTTGAATAATTACGTATACGTACGAATACGTGTTTTTACGAATAACAAATCGCGAAAGATTAAGACGTATGAGTATATAAACGTAAAAATTCTTTTTACAAAGCCGACTTCATTAGTAATTGAGAACCTCCTCCTTTTTTGAATTTTGGTTAAGAATAGTATTGAATGCGGTTTACAAACCATCGAATGAATTTGACACTTCTTTTTTTATTACCATAGAGTGATGACCCAGTAAAGTTAGACGTGTCGCAAAAACTCTATTGAGTATTCAGTAGAGAATTAATAAAACCAGCCAAGAGCGAAGTTGGACTCGAACGCGAATTGTTCCGTACCATCGTAACGATTTTTAAGGTCGAGCAAAAAACGGCGAAAAAATCACGTTTCTTTTATAGGGACCGCCCATTATTTTTTATATTATTTTTATTATTTGTTATTAAAGCGGGAATAGATACACAAATTCTGTGAAAATTTCAAGTATCTACTAATTACAGTTCACGAGATACAGACCGCTGACAGACAGACGATCGGAGGCTTACTAACAGGGTCCCGTCGACACCCTTTGGGCACGGAACCCTAAAAACTAAGTATACCGTCTACTGAGCACCACGTGAAACTACAATTACGATCTCCCTGTAAACTGCACGCACGTTGCGTGCGCGAGCCGCTCAGTCCGCCGCAATCCGCGTACACTGCGCGCGCATCGACCGCGCCACGTAAATAAACCCGTGTAAAAACAAATATCGAATGCGATTTCCAAACTGCATCGAGTGAACGTCACATTTTTTTTAAATTACCACAGAGTGATAACCCAATTGGACGTGTTATTTTTTTTTTAATAAAACTGTGCCTTATCGGAATGCGTAGAGATCGTCACGCACGAGCGGTCCAGAAGACCAGGCAGCAGTAAACCTCCAGTGGGTGGATGTTCGTGGGGTACCTTTGATTATTTCAGGCACCACTGCCTTTTGTCTTTCCAGTGCCAGTTGCGTTGATTTGCCTTCCCGTTATGATTGCTGTAGTTTTACGCACCTCTTACGCCTTTTATACTTATGTACATCGGAATTAGACTGTTTATTGATTCACTTTGTGCCTGCGATTTTTTTAATCCCTTGGGACTCTTGTGCTATTCCAGGGTGCAGGATGCAAACTATCTTCGTACCAAACTTTGTCAAAATTGGTTCAGCGGTGCTGCCATCACAAAGTCCTGTATAGACAGAGTTACTTTTGCATTTATAATAATATATTAGTACGGAACAATGAGATTTTAATTATAATTTTCATCTAAAATAACAGTCAGTGATATCAATTCAATATCAAAATCTTTTACTGCTGATATGCCGTGTACACTGTACAGTATTCATTTTCGAACACTAGAGATTAATCGCCTAATTCGATCAGGCATTGAGGCATGAAAAGAAACTTAAAATGTATTGTGTGCAATCACTGAGATTCACCGTTCGTACTTTTATAAGTTAAAGATCTCTGTTTGGCTCTCTACTTTTGAAGCTCAAGCTTAAAAAAGACTTAATTGAATACTGAAAGAAAAAGTAGTATGTTGCTGTAATCCGCCAAAAGAAAAATCTGTATGGCAACACGCTGCGCCCGCCCTGTACGCCATCGTTTCTCCAGAAAAGAAGAAACACCGGAACACAAATTCAAAACACACTCACCGGTCCAAACCGGTTTAATCGGTGAGTGTGTTTTGAGGGAGTTTGTGTGGCGCTACGTGTTGGCGTTGTGTTGTTCCGGTGTTTCTTCTTTTCTGGAGAAACGACGGTGTACCTACTACAGGGCGGGCGGCGCGTGTTGCCATACAGATTTTTTTCCTTTTGGCGAATTACTGCAAAATATTACTTTTTCATTCAGTATTTTCATGGAATGTTCAATGCTCATGCTTCTATCCAATATTTAATTTAATATCATTATTACTAAACGATACAGGAGTTTACAGACGATAAAATAATAGGGAGTCGGTATGTACCTGGTATGTACCAAGAAAGTGCATTTTTAAGTTGAATTTTAAACGTATGTTTGACAAGAAAAGACACTCGGCCTAATGAAGACTTTGTTCTTTACTACCGGATGTTTACTAGAGGGTGAAATGTTTAAACAATTCTTCACATTATTATACAAGGGCCAAAGTCTCGAATCCCTTGAAGTGCATACAGTCCCGTGGATCTAATTCGGTTCCAGGGTAGCGCACGAGTTGAAGAGATTCTCTTAAACCATAGAGACGCTCTATTAGATGCATTTTCACATCGTAAACCTGATGAGATAATAAGAGTATCGAGAATTCTAGAATTGATAAAAAATACCAAGACACTCGTTTCACTAAGGTTACAACTTTCAAATAATTCAACAATACTGACTCAATAATTTTGATAAGTGATAGAAAATATCATGCCAATCACCACGATACTTTCGTCTTGGCACCTTTTAAATTCATGATTTATCACATTCACCCCTGTTCTTGACTTATACGACTCGGCGATTTTGATAGATGATAGAAAATATCGTGCCAATCGCCACGATATTTTCGGTGCCTTATAAATTCCTAAGTTATCAGTTATCACATGATGCATTCAGCCACCCCTGTTTCCTTGACTTAATTTTTTAGTCCTATAATATGCAACTGTCTCAGCTCTCACTGTCTCAAATATTTCATTTGACTTTCACTGATGATTTATCTTATTACACGGTGGTTATATTTAAGTTACGTCAGTATTCGGACCTCCATGTTAAAGTTCAGGGTCAAATTTTGGAAAAAATATTAGGCATCCTGATTCCTGATATGATTAACCCATAATAAGATTTTTGGCGGTAAAATTTAACCTTTGCCTTACTCTAATCACTTTTACTAGTACAAATTAGAGCTACAAGTAGCCAAATGTGTCTTTTTTGACTTATGACTTTGTCCTCTCTGACATCTAACTTTTAAGTTTCCCTTATTCGGACGGATTGTCGGTTTCTCAGTGAATCTTTGTAGTTTGTTCAGTTGTTTGGAGCCATGGGAGTTATGGGACTAATGATTCTTGATGCGGGTGGCATTGGCATCCGAGGGAAATTAATGTCGTGTTGATGTTTTAACTATTCTGAATTCTATTCGGGAAATGATTTGTTTTAAAAATTTATTACTGCAGTGCTCACACTGCATTCCTTGGTCTTCTTTGATTTTACTCAAGCCCTTCAATAAATATACCGAATAGAATAGAATAATTTTTTATTCAAATAAACTTATACATAGTGCTTTCGAATCGTCAAATGAATCTACCACTGATTTTTCATTTCATCGAAATGCTAGACAGTTTATTAGATGTTTTAATTTCGTTTAAGCTAGAGATCGACTATCAAAATTACAGGCCTTGGTATAAAATATACAGGCAATAAATATATGGCATTCCCATAGACTAAAATCTTCTGAAATCAATAGAACGTGCTATGTCTTGAGACAGTTGAACGAGACACAGTTATTCCCTCACATAAATCTATCTCGTTTTAAATCTTGAGTCTGAACAGAATTAGAGTGCGAGCTATACATTTCAGGCTTACCGTAATTAGTAACTTACGCTTCCGTCAATGCCTTTAGAAGCCAATTAGAAGGTGGTAGGGTTAAATGCTCCTTAGATTTATCAAGTACGTTTATTAATCAGATCAGGATTCACTTGTTCTTAAACTGAGATTTATAGAGCGTGCTCTGACTCCACTCGAACTTGAGACAGAGTTAAAACGAGACGCATATATGCCCTTACATAGGTCTGTCTCGTTTTACGAGTAACTCTGTCTTGAGTCTAAACACAGAGTGCGATCTCTATATTTCATCCTTGTATCCGCACTCCGTAATCCGCATTTTTGGTATAAAACTGCAAGTACCCGGCGCGCTCCATTTTTTGGGCCAATACAATTACGTAGTCTGAAAGGATAAGAGTTACGCGATAGAAACAGAGGCAACTTCTTGGTGAATATAACTGTAGGTAATTTAGCGCTGTGCAATCAGAATTGCACTTTACGGGATGGTAGCAAGAGTCGCTATTTAATTAAATGATTTTGGGAAGTGAATCTTCTGTTCCTGTACTATAATGTATTCTCTGGTATCAGTACGTTAGTACTACTATTGTATGGTATCAGGTGTAATCGTAGTCAAGGGCAAACCTATTGATGTAAAACAAAGTAGATTATCCATTAGTTCATAGTTGTTACCTACTCAATAAACATGTGGTTAGGTTTACACACAGCGTCTAATGAAATTCAGTATCTCCCGCCGTAGGCAGTAAATTTAATAACTGGGTTTATGATAGTAGTAAACTTGGGCCACTATTTCGGAACATTATGTCGTCTTTATGGGCATACTTGGCGGCCTGAATAACAAAACTTACATCGAGTTTTGAAAGTGAAACGAGAAAAGTGCGAATAAAATGTTTTAAAAACAGAACAGTTGTAACGTTTAGTCCATTTTAGATGAATTTTACTGCTATACTCTTTACTACTACTTTATTAATTTCTGCATTATCTCTGGTTTAGTCTGGTGGAAGGGAGGGGGGCTTTGGTCGTGGCTAATTACCTCTCTACTGCAGCTGCCAAGCAATTTAGCGAATTGCAAGCGGTAAGATGACGTGTATAAACCGATTATTATTCTTTTTAACCATACCCCAAGTATGGGTAAAAAGAATATTCAATTATATCATCAAAGAAAAAAGATTGTCTTTACGTCTTCGCTAAAACAAAAGAGCAACCGCCGAATTTCTTGCTGATTATTCTCGGTTGGAACGGCATTCCGAATCAAGTCTTTCATGGTACATTATTATGATGATATAGAAATTAATTTACCTTAAAAATGTATTAGTTTTGTGCAACTAAATTCTAATAGGCGCCTATAAGTTAATTAATTAAGATAATGCATTAGGGTTCTATTTACGTTGTATGTAAATAAATTAACGCGAATAAGAATTTATAACATTGAATAAAAGTCTTCTCCATTCTTCAGTTGTATATCTCACTGTAATACATTCACCTATCTGTAAAAACTGCACACCAATCAATCAACAGTGGTAAATTAGTACTATGCATCAGTGTAACATGACAGGTGTTTAAACAACCGGGTGACAGCTTTGTGTGACTCACGCGCAGGAATAGCGGCGTTTGACTCTAAACAAGCCAATTCATTACTCGGCTTTGGGGCATGCTTATGTAAAAGTAAACAAGTTTACTATGATTGGTTAAGTTGGTAATTTTAGCTGCAGGGCCTATACGCACTACCAACGCAGTTTTGTTTGATATGTCATACAATGTCGATTTTAAAGTTTATTTTATATGGCTCTATATGACTATATATAGGCTTTTTCATTTTCAATCCGCTTCTTTAACGGTTACACTATTGAGGTTCTATAACTATAAGACTAAACAGGATCAACGTTTTACTAACTTCTAAATATTTTTTTATTTCTAAGATCTAGATTCCAGCACAATATTATGATTATTGCTTGTTTTTGCTCTTTTTAAGTTTTAAGCTAGGCAGCGCAGTCTCAATCGTGAGTAGATTCGAAAAGTATGGCGCGGCTTTCTAGACAATAATCTACTTTTTCTTTTGTGTTATGGTCTGATCGACTTGTCTCTGCTGTACAATAAGTGGAACATCGAACTATAGTATATAATACTTAGAAGCGCGGAATAGTCGTCGCGGTGACAAGCCATTTTAGTAAGCCTTTAAAGACCCACTACGCAGTATCGTCGCGTTAGTAGGTACGACGAGCTCGCAGAAAATTATTAGAAAACTAGCTGTTGCCCACGACTTCGTCCGCGTGGATTTAGTTTTTAATAATCCCGTGGGAACGCTTTGATCTTCCGGATTAATAAATAGCCTTCGGTTCGGTTCTTGTTCGGTTCTCGTCGGGTGACCGCTCTCGACCACCGACTTACCGCATAGCATTGTTCGCCCGCGCTATTTTTTCTTTTTGCTGGCCTCTAAGAGTCGTACCGAGATATTGAATAGCGTATAACCTTCCTCAAGAATCGGGCTATCAGATACAAAAAGAATTTTTCAAATCCGACTGATAGTTTCAGAGATTAGCGCGTTCAAACAAACAAACTCTTCCACTTTATTATATTAGTACAGATGACGTACTGGGCTGTGAAAAGGTATCATAACCACCAGTACCTACCAGAAAATAACAATGCACTCACACATTCAGTGATTGTTTTGAGCCTACAACGCTAACAGTCAGAAACTTCCTTTCTAAGCGTTATAGTTCGATGAAGTGGAGCTAGAATAATGCCATGGAAGCATTATTACAAACAGCTATACTTTCTCGCTAATATTTTAAACGCAATAGTGTCTTTCTGTTTGTTACATTTTCCTGACTCAATCGCTTAACTGATCTTATCAAAGTTAGCACACATTACTTTGAGTTCTTGCATTATGGACTCTGAATTTTATTCTAGAGAAAATTCTCCGGAAAATAAAACTTTCCACTGGTATTTTGAAAAACAAAAAATCTTTACCCACGCGGGCGCAGTTATATTGTAATAACTACATACCAAATAACTTTGTAACGTTTTGTATTTAAAAGTTTTTTGCTAACCCTTCTCAGCAGAGTCTACTTTCCAAGCCGGTGGTAGAATTTTAACTTGTCATAAGAGTCACAGGTTTTTTTAATTAATTTTGAAATTTGAACAAAGTCGCGGGCATCACTGGGGAGGTCTAAATTATTTCAAAATTACATGATTTGATCAATTTGTTAGAATATAAAGAAAAACGCACCTAAGCAAGGCCTAAGCGTCTAGGTGCCCTTACCTCAGGTCGTACTTCATTCTTTTCTCCTTTTAAATGGCATTAATTAAGGTTAATTGACTTATGCCGGTTTTCACTAATCGTATGTAACCATCTCCTAAGTTGGAGTCTTTTTACGTAGGTAGCCCCAAAATAAAATCTCTAGTGTTCCCTAAAGTTTCGTAAAATCGAAATTGACAGAAAACGTCACCTAACTTAGCTTAAGTAGTCCTTAACTTTCGACTTCGCTTTTTATCTAGAATATAGATTGTGAATAATATATTGTCGTCAAATATCATCGATGTATTAGGTATGTTGTCTGTGTTATCTAACAGATTTTATCTCTCGACGAGATATGCAGTAGATAGATTTCTATTAAATCATTTTTAACCGACTTCAAAAAAAAGAGGAGGTTCTCAATTCGACGCGTATGTTTTTTTTTTTTTATTTTTATTTTTATTATGATTTTTATATGATGAAACCGATGCGCGACGCTGGCCCGACTTCAACATACGTGTACAAACTAAAATTATTTTATACTTTTAAGTGGCGTTTGAAGTCGGTTTTTTTAAAATATTTTTTTATATTATTATTAGATATCGATTCTTGAAATCGGCCATGTCATTCATTCATTGGCAGCAATATTGGCAGCAAATCTATACAATGAACTTTTTTTTTCGTAAGTAAGGATTTTAGTAATTTACTAGATGATGCCCGCGACTTCGTAAATCTTTGTAATTCCCGCGGAAACTCTTTAATTTTCCGGGATAAAAGCCTGTGTTAATCCTAGATGTCAGCTACCTCCATTCCAAATATGAGTGAAATCGGTTCATTCGTTGTGGCGTAAAGGAGTGACAAACATACACATACACACACATACACAACTTTCGCCTTTATAATATTATAGTGTGATCTGTTGTAGAAAAACAAATGAGGTATAATAAAAAAGGTGTGCAGACGCATCGACGCCGCTCTCTTGGCCGATGACTCACGATCACACCGAGCTTGTGGAGTATTCCGTGCTAAGGTCAAGCCTACATGCGCTTGCTTTCTTTGTACTCTATAATTAACTAGCTTTTGTGCACGGCTTCGAATATGCGCGTAATATTCCATGTTTTGCTTATGATTCCGTCCTTCGCTTATTATGAATTGCATTTTGGGAAATTGTGTGCTGATTTTGATTAAATGTAAATATTTATTATTTTTCGTCTGCTGTAGGATCGTCTAAAAATTATTACTACAGTGTGACGATAGCAATCACCTCTGATTTAAGTAGTTGGAACAAACGAAAATACAAACGTACATAGACCGTATCTTAGACCGTATAGGACCGTTTCTTTTGGCTTTTCCGTAGTCAAGTAAAAACTCTCAGAACGTGTTTATACCTCTTTTAAGGGCCAAGGCAGACTCGTGTCTTTACTTTAGTAGCGGCGATAGGTGTTTTTTGCGTACGGACGCGGCATCAAGCTTCCGAAAAGTCAAAATCGCAGAAATCAGCGTTCAAAAGTCGCGAAAACGCGATGCAGACGCAAACAGCCATGAAATCGCCGATCGCTGCCGCTAAAAGTAGCCAGTTGGCCCTCTCCCTTACAAATAGCAAAAAAGCCGATCGCGCTAAAAGCATCCCATCTGCGCATCTCGTAAACGTTGCTCGGCGATGGTTAAATAGGCACTTAATTCAATAACGTCGCAATTACACAATCAGATCAATACACCATCAATCCACATGTAGGATGATGCCTGCAGCCTTGCAAGTTGTATCACTTGTATCACACGGCAAGCGCCGGTGACTCAGGCGCCCTGCCAACCGGTCCCGCAGCCAACTGGTCTCGGTTACAGAAATGCGGGTCGGTTTTGACCATCGATCAATTAAATGTACTAGATATTCGTATCTCGGCCGACGTGTTCGCGAACATGCAAAATATCAAAAACCAAACTAAATGCATTCAAAAAGGTCAACTGAATATTCAAAAAGAATTTATATGTCACTCTCCCGGCCCTCAACTATACGCATGCAAAAAATAACGTCGATCCATTGCTTTGTTGCGGCGTGATTGAAGGACAAAGCAACAAACAAACACACTTTCGCATTTATAATATTATCAAGGATGTGACTGTTTTTTTTTTGGAGACTTATCCAAATTTCAAGAATTCACAGTTAATCAATCTTCATTGTTAATCTCAGAATGGAGTTATTCGAAACATCGAAAGTCCGAACCAAATTACAATAGGTATACACGATGATAAATCAGCAAATTCAAAAGCAATTTCAGCTCGCTTGCCAAAAGCGTTATGGACATTAGTCCGCCCGTCAGCCAGTCAACGATTTTATCTATTTTAAATTCCAATCCACGTTACTGACATAATAGCTTGCCTTTCACTTGATCGCTTTAATCAATTTGACGTTGCTGATTATAATTGAACGCGCGTTTCTCGTTCATTTTACAGCCATCAACCTTATCATCAGCCGATGGAAACTTAATATTGAATATTCTAATGATAATCTAGGTTTCTTTAGGCTACTTAACTGTGAAAGCTACAAGTTTTTGAGCAAAATTTTAGTCTCTGGTTGTCATCATTACGATGAAATAAGGTTCATACTTCTGATTCAAATTAAAAAATACACAGATCCCTCAAACCCGCATTGCGAAGCTCTTTGGGCCCCTAAAGTGCTAGATACGGGTAGCGCAAGACTGAGACGTGTATTGTGGAATAGAAGTTATTTGCACCAATGGACGTCTGTCGGTCGCTAAACAAAACAAAGACACGTGGCGGTAGATGCGGTCAAACTCAAAATTATTTATTTCATGTAGGCCAACTTGTGGCTCTTATGACAAGTTGAAAATCTACCACCGGTTCGGAATGCTGATTCTGCTGAGAGGAGCCGGCAAGAAACTCAGCAGTTGCTCTTTTCAAAACAAATAACCGGTCAAGTGCGAGTCATACTCGCGCACTGAGGGTTCCGAAACTCTTGACCATTATATTAATTAGGTACTAGATGACCAGCTTAAGTGCGCAGTGTTATTGCAATTCCTATAGATGCCTTCCGGTCTTATCATCAGACCCTGCATATCATCTAGGACTAGAGTACCTACTTGTCAAGATGAATCAAACATGAAACAAGCCCAAACTCTTGGTTTCAATTAAACCCAAACTGGGGTTGTGTAGTTAATTTAATTGTATCTTTGGCATATTTTATTGGAAAAAGTTGATTTTATGCAAATTTATATATTGCATCTTTTATGTATGGATTGATAATATTATATTAAATTTAAAAGTATTTAAACAGAAATTACAGGAATTTTGAGATAGGTCACGTTAATTCTAAAGGCGATATATAAACTTAGCAAAGGTATGAAGTTTTTTCGGAACCCTAAAAATACTTAATTAATTGATTGACATACCTACTTAATATTATATTTACTAAGGATACAAGGATACATATAAATAAAACAAAACGTTTATCAAGTTATTATTTATATATTTATGCCACTTTTTAACCGACTTCCAAAAAGGAGGAGGTTATCAATTCGGCCGGTATCTTTTTTTTTTTTTATTTATAATTATTATTATTGGCTGTCTTTTATTTTTACACTATCCCTGACTTTTTCATGTTTCAAAATATCACACATACAGCTCACAGAAACAACAATTAATGTCACAAATCTTTTCAGGCATTTAGAAGTTATGGTCGAATAAGAAACTCACATGCATACATAAATCCTGTGAACATTACACTCCTTTACTTGGGCATTCATGTAAAAATAGAAATTTAGTCGATAACTACACTAAGCTCCATATAGTTTGAGTCTGACATCTGTTATACAAATTAGCATTCTGTTTACTGTGTATTTTATCTGCAGGTACGAAGATGTCTCTTACAAGAAAAATGTACTGAGCATAAAATTCACATCTGAAAAGAAACAATTAGCTATTTTTAGTATTACAAATCTTTACAAATACATACCATACAAGTGTAAATTGAAAAATAAAACATCCCTAACATGTGAATCTGTGGTTGGACTATATACAATATATCTGACATCCTGCGAACCAATTTTCTGCTCCATCATCATATCCTCGACGATCATCTGCCTAACACCTACTCAGGGGCCCAAATACACTATATCTGCTACTGACGAGTTGGGTATCCAGTAGACTGCTTTAAGTACTGAATGCACTGAATGTAACACTCATGTCTGTATAAACTATAACATTAATAATAATAAATAAAATAGAGCTGCAGCATCAGCTCAAATCACCATGCCTTAAAAATAACAATTTTTCCCCCCCAAATGAACATATCTAGCTCTATGATATAGTATATTATCTAACTGCAATATTATATAGAACAAATTATAACAACTACTGTTCAACTTATGTTCAATTTAGGAATTTCTTTTCTGTTTAAAGCAACTGGATTCAACATTTCTTGTTCATACCCATTACTCAAGAGTGGAGACTTGGATACCATTTAACTCCAGTATAGTACCTACTCAGTCCATGTATTTTCTAAAATAGTTCATTCTTCTTCTTAATGTGCCGTCTCATTGCGAAGGTTGGCAATCATTAGGGCGATTTCAACTTTTGAGACCGCTGCTCTAAATAGTGCTCTTGTGCTCTTCCCGAACCATTGGCGCAAGTTTTTTAGCCACGATATCCTTCTGCGGCCAGGCCTCCTTCTACCTGCCACTTTCCCCTGCATGATCAGTTGAAGGAGTTCATATTTGCCGGTGTTGCGCATCATATGCCCAAAAATAGTTCATACGATCATCTAAAAAACAAAATTACAATGTTAAAAGTGGTAAAATTAAGTAATATTCTTGTCATTCGTAAGCTTTTGTAAGTCAAAATCGATGAAGTAAACAATACAATACTTCTTCGGCCCGTTACCACCAAAAAAACAAGTTTGGCCTTTATCGTATTTGGACTAGTACCTACCTATCTTAAATAATAATTAATATGTTAAATTAATAATGTGAGAACTTTATAACATAAATCTTTTCATTTGTATACAAGTAAAAAAAAACAACTTAGGTTACCTACCGATGAAAGGCTGTTTGGTTGATTTCGTTTACAGCCAATTTTATATGGCATTTCACTAACTCTGCACAACCACATAATAAGTAAAACAAATAAGATTTTAACTGTTTTTACTAGGTTTTATAATAAAACTCAATAAAATCGAAACTACAAAATGTACCTAGGTACTACCTACGCCATTAGCAATACTCAGTGTTGCCAACTCTCAGAAATATTTACCCCTAAAGCGAAAATCAAAAGACCTAAATCGCCACAATTACTGAACATCCCCCCAAAAAAGAAAAACAGTTAACTTACATATCATCTAAAATTTCAAATATAATTTTGATTTCTACTGGTTCAGAGTTTTTAAAATCATACATTTGGGTTTTAATAAACTTAACATTTTAATTTAGTGGATGGATTTAATGTTATGCAAAATCCACCATTTAGTTGCAATGTGAATCGAACCATAATCAAAGTTTGAAGTATTTCAATAGATAATCTATTCCGCAACTCACATGAGAATGAGAGAATGCGTTCAACACCGGTGATATATTTTTTTAAATATTTGAACGCGTCATTCTTAATAACGAGGAACTGAACTAGATGTCGTTAAGTCAATAAAGAAAAATTATTGCCCAGTTTGGGTTATCGTAGAGCCTTTAATTGTAAATAAAAATTTAATATTTTAACGTGGCATTCTTAATAACGAGGAACTGAACTAGATGTCGTTAAGTCAATAAAGAAAAATGATTGCCTAGTTTGGGTTATCGTAGAGCCTTTAATTGTGAATAAAAAAGTCCCTAAAAGTACCTTAAATAAAAATATAAAGCCCCTCAATAAATTCCATTTCACTTCTTTTAAATTTGGGGAGCAATCTCTTAATTGGCAACCCTGGCAGTACTAGAAAAATGCGATACGCAATATGACGCATAGACATAATGCTTTGTCCTGCTCTTACATACATATTTTGATATAACGTCTTCTCACTTTAGTAATTTTATTATTCTTTATATGATCTAGCCACATTAAAGGGTTAATATAACTCAATTAATGATAACAACTTCTGCCGATTTTTAACGCGATAAATTGAGCGGCCACACTTGAACGGTCAACGTCAGTGCCCGTTTAATGGCGATAAAATGTCCTGATTCAAGATGGACACTGACGCTACTGCATTCACATAGTCGGTTTTCGTTAGGCGATAACTCGGGTGGCGGTATTTTTCGCCATATCAAAGAGATTTAACGCAAGAATTATTGGGTTATCACCAATTAAATTTAGGTTGACGTTAACGAAGTGTGAGCACTCCGTTTGTCGCGTTTAATATCGGCGGAAATAGCCGCGATAAAAGTTGAGATGATCGACATTGACGCTTACCATAGTGTGGCCGCACCATTATAATCTGTCTACGTGACGCGTCACTAAAGTAAGTGTTGCAATAGTTGTAATTCACAGTAAGATATCGTTTTTTTTTGTTTTTTTTTGGCTGTTTTAGGTACTATTATAAGGTTTAGAGTTAACAAAATCTCCGTCATTTGTAAGATTTTAAGGCTGGTGTTTGTAAAACATAACGGGACCTACTATGAAACTAAGAATTAGGTATGGAAAAAAACGATTTTTGAAGATGTGCCTTAATTTGTTTTAATAATGAGAAAGCCGTGGTTTTCAAGCTGTAACTTTTTACTGAGTTAAGCTATAAGCTTGATATTCTTAAAACACTACGAGACCATTGAACTTTATATTCAGTATAAATTTCGACTTCTGATCATAAGCCGTTTTCGAGAAAAACGGTGGTGACACACTGACAGACAGACGGACAACGAAGTGATCCTATAAGGGTTCCGAAGTTTTTTTCGGAACCCTAAAAATGTTACAATATGTAGCTTATCTATCTTGTGGACAGCTGAAACAAAGCAGATTGGTTCCAAGCAACTTTGTAATTAAGAAATTCATTAAATGTGTAATAACCTCTACTTCTTCTTCTTCTTCTTCAACTAATGGACGTCCACTGCTGGACATAAGTCTCCTGCATGGACCTCCACAAGCCTCGGTCTTGCGCCGCCTGAATCCAGCGGCTCCCTGCGACTCGCTTGATGTCGTCTGTCCACCTAGTGGGGGGTCTGCCAACACTGCGCTTCCCGGTGCGAGGTCGCCACTCCAGCACCTTGGGACCCCATCGACCATCAGCTCTTCGAACTATGTGCCCCGCCCATTTCCACTTCAGTTTCGCAACCCGCAGAGCTATGTCGGTGACTTTGGTTCTCCTACGGATCTCCTCATTTCTGATTTGATCTTGCAGGGATACTCCGAGCATAGCTCTCTCCATCGCCCGCTGAGTGATCCTGAGCCTTCTTATGAGGCCCATAGTTAGATCACTGGCAACACGCACTGTTCGAAGACTTTAGTCTTCAGGCACTGAGGAATTTTGGACGAAAAGACATCTCTAAGCTTCCCGAACGCTGCCCAGCCGAGTTGGATTCGGCGGTTGATCTCTTTCTCGAAATTGGACCTACCTAGCTGGACTGTGTGTCCCAGGTATATATACTCGTCTACAATTTCGAGTGCAGAGTTCTCCACGATTACTGGGTGAATAACCTCTACTTATTAAATGTGTTTTACACACTGTTTAAAATGTAATGGTAAATCTATCAATTCTTTCGGAATCAAGTCAATCAATCATACAATTTTCAAAATACCATTGGGCAATGGGCAGTATCTAATTATGCAGCTTGTCCCTTCCCGTTTCCAACTTGTATTCGCCCACTCTAGTTAGCAATTCAGCGCCACATCTGCGATATGTCCCGTCTCTACAAACGTCCTGATCGTCCTACGCTTCTAATTTATATGCACGATACAAACCTTCATTTCTGTATTTGGAGTCTAAATCACTTCATTGTTATTGCAACAGTATCGAGTGGTTTGCCACTTTGTGCGAGTATGTATTTATTTTTCATTACTCTTTGAATTCTTCTTTATCAGCCTATAATCAGCTTATGCAGTTCCAACCGTTAAAAAAAATCCGATGAAGCTACACTACAATTGACTTCGGAAGTTCGGCCACTCTCCAGGTCCTCAATTATAAAAAAAAATATCGTCGATACATTGTAGCGTATTTGACGGACAAACCAACGAAAAAGATTTTTGCAAAAAAATAGGATTTTAAAAGTTTTGTCTTGCTACCTTAATGAGCGAAACGCTAGAGTATTTGGTTTAAAACTCAAACGGCAATTATTTATGTACGGATACACATGGCATATTGTATGGTTATTTGAAACACAGGTTCAGATTACACTTGACTATTCCAGAGAACTTAAAAATAAAAATTTAATAAAAATAAAAAAAACCTTGGCATAGCTAACTTGAACACTAGAGTTCTTGGCAAGAATTCAAGGGAAACTCAAGAGATCTGACGTCTTGAGTAGGTTTTCTATGAAACGTGCTTAATTTATAGTTTCAGCCCATCACCTTGTACTTCAATGCGAACCATCGTTGAAGAAACGTTCATGATGCATGCATTAATTTCATGCATGAAATTAGAAGTTTACACGTGAAATTGTTGATTGAAACTAATATCATTAAACTAATTTCATGCCACTAATTTCGCTATGTAAATTCGGCTTTAGGGGTATAAGTGAAACTGCCATATGCCCTTCCAAATTAACCCGCTATCATCCAAGACTGCATCGACTTACCATCAGGTGATGTCGCGGTCATTCTATCTTGCCATCGTATAAATTAAACAACACTAGTCAGATATTTTTGTATTTCTAGCTCTTATGCCAGAGGTATAGATGTGATGATCTTATCTTCCAAAGGTCAATCAATTCTAGCGGTTCAGTTCGATTTCACTATCGTTTAGTTAATATTATTATTTGTTCATTAATTACAATGTCTACAGTTTCACCGCTATCAGAGTTTGCTTTTGCGGAGGAATTCCTTTTGTCTTCACAGACAAGGTCATCTCGCTTGAGAGATAATGTTTAATTCTGACGTTTTGTTTGTGCTGCTGCTACAAAACATTGTAATTTACTCTCCGCTCAGCAAAATGATGGATATTTTTATTTCTTTGTCAGTCTTTTTTTTTTAATCTTTTGCCTGTTTCTCTTTTTTCATTATTATATTAACGGGTTTTTAGCTTATTTTAAGGCATTGTCTTCATAAACCAATTCGATTCATTTTGCTTGTATTTTTATTTTTAGGCATTGTCTGTATAAAGCAATTGGATTCATTTTGCTTGTGTTTCAACATTGACTAGTATACACCGTTGTTTTAAAACTTTTCTGTTAAAATCTTAAGATTTAAGCAACATTTTTAACTTAACACTAGCTAAGCAAACCAAGAATATCGATTAGCCCGTTTCCAATTTGGACTGCCACCATGTCTATGACCATGTGGGCTCACAGGCAAGAAAGGAGAAAACTTAGTAAAATAAAATAAAAATGCAGCTATTTCAATATAAATACACCAAATTACAAACGAAAATTGCGATAGTTTTGTTGATTTGTCCTTCAATCACGCAACAGAATTCCCGATCGATTTGATTTTTTGCATCGACATAGTTGAGACGGAATTTTTATTCCGCAAAAATTAAGAATTCCCGTGGAATTTTTAAAAATGCGTTAAGACATCGCGGGAATAAACTAATAAAAGCGTACTCAAAGGTACTTGCCGATACTAGTTATTTTGACTATTTTGATAGTCTGAAATTCAGGCCGCCACTTCCGTCTACCTTCACGGCGTATTATGATTGATGTCGACACCATAGGTACTTGACCTCGCCCGGAAGGATATTGCCAAATTGCCAAGTGCTTCCTTCAGCGGAATCAAGCTATTCCTAACATGAAGGCTGTAAAATTGACAATGCTAATGTACATTATCATTGGTCATTACTGAACGCTTATTATCTTAAATGGCCTTCTACAGTTTTACTTAAGTTTGGCGTACATTAGATCATCTCATGGTAAAAATGGTTGAAGCCTCAATAGCCTAACAGGTGCCGACTGAAAACTGAAAGATTGCAGGTTCGAACCCCACCCGTTGCACTATTGTCGTATCCACTCCTAGCACAAGCTTTACGCTTATTTGGAGTGGGATAGGAGGATATTAGCGAACATCAGCTTGCTAATATTCTTTAAAAAAAACTGTTATACCCATTCCAAGTTAGCTAGATGCAATCTTAGATGGTCACTTAGCTTCCCATCAAATTAGGTGAGACAGGGGCTACCTTGGCTACCTTGTCATCGAATATATACAAACTATTCATTGAGTAACATACCTACTGTAAATTGAAAAGAGTGGCTGCGGAATTTCTTGCCGGCTTCAGACTAAGTGACTCTTGCTCATTTCTTGTGACTATTTAAACACACACATTTTTGAGATTCTTGTCTGTTCTGTCTGTTTATCCGGGATACGGGATCAGTTCAGCCGTAACCGATTCTGACGGTTATTTCTATCTCAGAAAATCCGACTTCCCCACTGGCTTTATATTACGAACGTTTTGTGTACCTACTATACATTCTTCATGTGTTCGTCTTACTGGAACACAATTTTTTAGCTGAAAATGGGGTAGTTTTAGCCAACCGAAACAACTGCGGTAATTCTGTAAAATTTTGCAAGAATGAAGGCATCTTTCTGTCAGGAAAAGAAAGATGCCTTCAGCATCTTACCTATATGTATGTAATAGTGCGACGATAGATGGCGCGTAACTAATGCGCATGTCTCTTGCAACATATAGATTTCCCACTTCCTATGGATTATTAGCAAACTTGAATCATTGTTCCTTTTTCTGCTTAACGATTCTACAATCAATCAGCTTGCGTGATACAGACCTAAAAGTTATTTATAAATCTCTCTCACGCTCGTAAAATGCTCGTAATGATATGACAAAGGTATATCTTTTTTACTTATCTGTAACAAGATTGCGCTTGCGATTTTGTCTGCGTGTATTTAGGTTTTACAACAAACTTTAGAAAACCTTTTTACTCCTTTAGGCATGAAAGTTCACAAATCCCTGCTTAGTGCACTGCTATATTCAAGATTCAAAAAAATCTAAATTCCGAATTACAGGTATCTCATGTAAGCCAACCTGAAGGTGTTATGCCAAGTCAAGACTTTACTCTTTCCTTTATGAAATACAATTTGTTACTGTATAAGTACAGTTACTCGTAAGTGCTTTAAGTTAACTACATACTATTATACGAGAAGAATAAAAAAGTAGGAAAGTATGTGCGTACCACCTACTCTCACTTTCTTTTAGTCGCGTTTCCTCACCCGCCAAACATAATTGCTAGAGGCAATTTAATTTGTTCCATAAGTCGTTTTTGCCCGTTTTATGTCGATTAATTTTTTTACCAACTACTAACTGCTAAGTGCTTTATAATTATTAAGGTTAGCGACAAGAAAAGTGTTCGAACGTTTAGTTTTTTATTTTTATTGGCTAGATATATAGATCGATTCGAGCTCATTCAAGAATTACGAGGTGTTAAGATCTAGGCCCAAAATCCAGCTCATCCTCATTAGTATTATTTAAATGATAGCTTTAACGACGAAGTTCATACAATTTTATAGCTTTAACGATAAAGTTCATTTTTATAGCTTTAACGATAATGTTCATACAAACTTATAGCTTTAGCGACAAAGTTCATACATTTGTAGTCTGTCTATCTGTCAGTTTTTCCGGGCCAGTCTTTGGAATAGCTTAACCGAGAGTTCGTAAAGTAAAGTGACTGTCTATAGTCACCGAATCAGGAAAAAATGTACGTTAATGCGCGGTTACATCAATTCATTCATACACTTCTTATGTTATGGCTATGTTATAATCTCCCATTTCCATATAGTGTCGTAACTCTGTAATCTTTCATTGTTTTATGCTATTTCTTGTTTAGTTTTATGTAACTTGATATGGTTATTGTTTCCATGCCGATTAAACTTTCTCCGCTAGCAAAAAACATTAATCTCTAGTAAAAGTTTCTGAAATAATATCGAGCCACGAACGCCGACTTATCGTGACATTTTTACCTAAATTGCTTTTTTTTTTTTTGAGTTTTAGCCAGGTTAACGAACAGCAATTGATTTTTATATATAGAAGATCTTTTTTTCCTTAGTGCAGTGCTATGAACAATCCTGTAACGAAAGTTTTTAGTCAAAGTAATTTTATTTCGATTCAATTTATGATTATGGCGATTAATTGCTGCTGGAGGGCGAGGAAAACTTCGGCAATGACGCGTGGAATGAGGGATACATGTTTATGAAAGTCGCTGGTGAGAGTGTGAAATAGTGTATCTTGAAATTCCAGCTTGCAATCCTGACAATGAACCTATAAATAGCAGGATTTTTTTATTAAAACGTATGACGTAAACGTCGTTATAACAAGTTGGGCAGTAGTCACCGACATGACCGCCCTATTGTTCCATTAGTTATGTATTCTCCAGACGATAATTACTCGGAATCTGCGCGTCATCTCGTTTCATCGTTCAGGAATGTTGAATTACTTTGCTGCTACCGTTTACTGTTAACTATTACTGACTTATCTTTTCTAGATGTAATTAACTGTCTTTATTGGAATGTAAGCAGTAATAGCCCGAGTTTAGGACTGCGGTCTGCTATTCTAGGGGTCGTGGGTTCGATCTAGGACTCGCACCTCACATGTTTCAAAGTTATAGATAGATAGAAAATTATTTTATCTACTCCAGCATCGAAAAGTTCCAATTTCGAATTTGACAGCTGAATCGAAATGAACCCTTTTTGGGTTTTGCTTTTCATTTCGATGGAGATCGTTGAATTGGAGCTGCATCGAAATGCTACCGATACCTAAAGCTAAAAGGGTCTGAGTTCTGGTACTTTTGTTTCGTTGATATAAACGACTAAAGTTGGTACCCAACCCACTCTATCATTAGTTCTGCCACTCAAAAGTAATTTCAAACCTAAAAAAATATTTTAAAATGTTTACAATATTGAAACTGATAAATGAATAAAAAGGCAAAGGCGGCCTTATCGCTGCCCTATCGAGTTGTGTGCGCAATATCACATGCTTCAACTGTGAAGGAAAATATCGTGAAGGAAACTGCACGCCTGAGAGTTCTTGATAATTTTTTCAAAGGTGTGGGAAGTGCCAATTTGCATTGGACCTGCATTGTGGACTATGGCCTAAAACCCTTCTCTGAGAGGAGACCTGTGCTCAATAATGAATCGTTGATGGGCTACTAATAATAATGATGATGATAATTATTAGGATATAGTCCTTTTTGTAAGATCGCTGTTACAGATTCGCACATACATTGTCATATTTATATTATTCCCTTGTTAGCCGCATTGCAGTGTTTCCATGTATGTTAAACCGCGTTTTCTAAGAGTTTGATCTAGGTTAAACCATAATTACAAGAAGATACTCGTTCGGTCAATGTTGCATGCCCTCAATATCTAGTAAGAATATGTTTTAGGGATATATTTAGAACAACTACATTAATTCATCTCGTCATCTAAACCCATCGCTGGCCCTCAACTGGGCATGTCACTGGATTCCATTTTTCTACCAAATCATGATTTAGCCTTACCATTTCACTTACCACCAAGTATGTTCGCAGTCAAGCGCTATTCTATATATATATTTTAAAAAAATCAATTTTAAATCGAAGCCTTTGACGAAATTCTTCCATCTCTAATGAAAATGGAACCCTTTAGTAGATATCACATTTTTATATCTCGAAGATTGTAGCCGATTACTTGAACTACTGGGTACTAATGATGTAACGGAATGATAAGTAAACAGAGCATTACTTAAAGACAACCAGCACACGTAATGACATGTGATATATCGTGCGAAACAGAACTCTTACCCGGCGTTTCGTCACCACCTGCCGTGGTAACGACGCTAATAAGTATATTGTTCGCAGTGCCAATCAAATTGAATCCATTTTATGTCTCAGTTGTATTAATGTTGGCACTTTCTCTTACAATTGTCGCAAATCTTTGAATCTTTGCATTTTATCAGTGTTCGGCATTTCTTTCATAAATGAAAGATGATTCAAAATGATTCGCATTAAACATCGTAGAAAGATGATATGGTATCCTATTAATATTATAAATGCGAATGTTTGGGTGGATGGATGGATGGATGGATGTTACTCAATCAAACCGCAACGACTGAATCGATTTGGCTGAAAGGCACCGAGATATGTAGATTACCTGTCTGGAATAACACATAGGCTTTTTATCCCGGAAAATATGAGAGTTCCCGCGGGAATTAAAAACCTTAATCCATGCGAATGAAGTCGTGGGCATCAAGTAGTAAGAAATAAGTATTTCAAGAAATTTCGGAATTCCACGACATATTAATACAAGGAAGTTTATAAAACGTTACCATGTGTGACATGTATTAGTATAAACGTATTGCTCTTTGTATCCACATTGGTTATTATTAACGATGGTTATTATAATAGCCGACTCGGGCCGCGGATGCATCGTAATAACTCATAACATCTGCTGTTCCTCTATCGCTTATGTTTCTAAACTTTACTTTGTTATGGGAAAATTATTGTTATCGTTGTGTTCATCTAACTGCTAATATTCTGTTATTGCTATTTCAAGTTTAGGGATATGTGAATAGGATATAATAACTCCTGTTAACTGAGTTGGTTTTCATTTTTAATTACCATGATACGGGTGCTGTGAATTCCATAACTTTGTAACTTTCTCTGTTTTCTGATCCCGCAGTTTAGTATTCATAACTTTTTAAAACAATACTTTTAATTTTCAGTATAATTTCACCTAACTCATTTTTAACTATACGTGTATTCGTATCACGCTTGCGCATGGTAGAGTCGATTTCCTCTGATTACCTCCAAATAAATTCCGTGTTAGTATTACTTTCACCATCTTTTGTGCTTTTGCTCGCTTAGCTTTCATTATCTTTGCTACTGTCATATTCTGATATTGTCTAACCGTTTCGGGTTTCTTAATTTCTAGCGGAATTTTATTACTAGAGACCGGATTATATGCAACATAAAAAGCTTGTTATATGCATGCAAATATGCATGAAAAATGCTTGAAATATGCACGAAAACTGGCAGAATATGCAAAATTAAATGATAAATTTTAGGAATCCCTAAAAAATAGAATAGTAATTATTCATTTTTTTTATTTCAAAATCAGCATACAATTAGTAAATTATTTTTTGAAAGGCGATAATAGGTACAGTAAGTAACATTATATGATATTAAAATGATTTAGAATTTGTGTAAACGTAAACAATCAAATATTTTTCTAAATTTTCAGTGGTAAGATGTATCTACGGTCATTTAGAATATTTTTGTAAGTAGAAAAGGTTCGCTCCATATCCATTGAGGTAACTGGGCAGAATTTGAACTTGGGTGCTATGGCACTTATAGTTTCCGGCAAAATTTCTGCGGTCCCATTAATGAATCTATCAATTTGACACAAGCTTTGAAAACCTGGGTTATTGCTCAATATGTTTTCAAACTTTTCTTTAAGTTTATGGGGTAATGCGGCGGCGGCGGAACGCAGAGTAAGTGAAAAATATTGTAAATGTACCGATAATATGCATCATAACTAGATCTTAGGTAAAATATGCTATTACCGCTGAGAATGGCTAAAATATGCAAATGCATATGCGAATATGCAAATGCATATAATCCGGTCTCTATTTATTACATATCCAAATTGGATTTATCATCACCAAATATTTTGGGTAAGGCATTACTTTGTGTTGAAATACTTAATTATATTCATTGAGTGATCAGAGATTATTCTATATACTATGTATAACTAAGCCATAATCTTTATTAAATTTTAATTTATTGTCTTGCAACAAAAAATAAATTTGTAATGAATGTCTAAAAGAGACTGTTTTATTATTTTGTGTCACCACATTTTCCTATGCCTTGTCCGGTTTCATATTACTTGTGCATGCCCGCTTTTTTTTAAATGTAAACAATGCTTACTCAACGCAATGCAAGTTGCATAAACAGTATTAAAGGGCTGCGCATGAACCCATCCACAAGTCTATCACGCCAGCTAGATTGGTTTCACTCCAATTACCATAATAGTTGGGTGCATCACGAAATTCCATCACACTTTCACCGGTTTCCGTGAGTGCATTACTGTTACTTTCTTGTGCCTCTCTTATAATGTAGCTTATGCGTTCAATGCCTTTTTCTTCATAATCGGCGCTTCGATTTTGAATATCGAAGCTTAATTGGCTTCTTTTATTTCTTCTTTTTTCTTTTTTAAAAAGCCAATTAAGCTGATGAAAAAATGGTAATTTTTCAGTTTCGATGATTTACGTAGAGGTCATTGATATAGGTTGTCAAAAAGCTTCTTTGCGGATTTTTTTATCACACCTACTTGTTATCGGTTGATAAATTACGCAACGCGTTATTCTTCGCGCGTTTAGTAAAATAGCATTAAAAATCATATTTGGCCAAATGTTATCACTTCTTTTTTAACCGACTTCAAAAAAGGAGGAGGTTCTCAAATCGTCAGTTTTTTTATTTATTTTTTATGTATGTTCCCCGATTACTCGAAGACGTCTGGACTGATTTAGTTAATTCTTTTTCGTTTGAAAGGGTATACTTCCCAGGTGGTACCATAGTCATCAGGTCAGGATCTGATGATGGAATCCTGGAGAAATCGAGGGAACTCTTCAAATTTTATAGCCACAATACTTTGTAGTGGCGTTTTAAGTCGGTTTTGTAAAAAATAACATACCGGCCGAATTGATAACCTCCTCCTTTTTGGAAGTCAGTTAAAAAGAATTTTTACGTTTTAAGCTTCGATCACAGAAGAAAAAATTAAGTCATAAGCAAGTATCAATTTAAGGTGCTGCATATCATGCTATTAGCAATGCTAGTTGAGGCGTTTATTTTTCAGTATTCTTTAGGAATAATCCAGCTCTACATTGGTTCACTAAACTGGAATGTTATTGAATGAATGTAATACGGTAATACCAGATATAATTTCAAGGCATAAATAAAATTAGGATCGGGTAACAAGTATTGCTTTCTCAAACGTTTTCTCGCTAACGTTCTAAGAATACGCACCGTAACTAAGTTGGCGTGGGTAAAAACGAATCTTCTATATTTAACCCGTGCTTCCTGTTATGTGAACTTTTTGAACTTATTTCCACCGCTCCAACCAACGTTTCTATTATTTTCTTTCCTTTCTTTGTTACTCTTAATTAGAACTCTTACTACTTTATTAATTTTAACTGCTTGATGGTTATTATTTGTTAACCAAGTAGATTTCCTCCACACGTATTTAGCTTTTTTTTTTTTTTTGTGTAATTAGACTCATGAGAACTCTGGTTTCCCGGTACAAAAAATAGCTTATGTTCGTCTGTGCCAAATGTTTTATTTTTTACGAAGGATTTTTTTATCACATAGTTTAGTATTATTACCGGGATCAAGTAAAACCTAGCTAATCTCTTGTATTATTCAAAATCAATCAATTCATCCATTCCGAAGATTAGCCTGTACAAACAGACAGACTAAATTCTAGGAACGTTTGTTTGGGTTATGTTTTCATTCAAATAATAATATAATTTTAAACAGACATGGGTTACTCATAAACAATTAGTATAATATTATGCACATATTTGATGTAAAATAAGTAGGCAAAAAATTGTTTTTTTTTTTTTATTAGCTCTTCTGTAAAAAAGTGTAATTTTGATTTATGGTAGTTTTGAAGCAGCGATATCATGATTATGAAGTAGAATTACGTCATGACGAATCCAATATGGCGGTCATTTTCATCACAAACTATCTAAGTAACTTATGAGCATCGCTTTGAAAAAAAATTAATTGACTTTCTTAATAAAGTTAAAATAAAACTAATCAAATTTGCAGCAACACGAATATTATTATCTCTATAATACAGCGAGCGCGCACTTAGTGTAATTGGATGTGATAGCCGGTAACGACCTTTGTTTCGCTCACTGTTATGTAACGAGAATGAACAGGTCATTGACACTATAGTAAACTGTAGTATTTTGTAGTGGCACGTCCCGCCGGTCGTGTTAACACGTATGCTTAATGAAGTATATACGTAGTATACTTACAGAATCCGACAATGCAATGAATTGTTAATATTGCAATGATTTCTGACCAGTCTCTTTAAAAAAGAAAATAGAATATTAGCCAAGCTGAACTTCCTCTCCCCTCAAAATAAGCGAAAAGCTTGTGCTAGGAGTGAGTACGACAATAGTGCAACGGGTTGGGCCGCAGTCCGCAACAGTCTCTAGAGAAGCTTTAGCAAGTTTTTAAAGAAATCATTAATTGTGCATGAGTATCCACGAGTCACCTGTCATTTAAATTCATCATCATCATCAGCATCATCAGCATCAGCAGCAGCAGCAGCAGCAGCAACCCATCAACAGCTGACTTCTGAGCGCAGGTCTCCTCTCAAAGAAGGATTATATGGCCTGTAATCCTTCTTTGAGAGGAGACCTGAGAGTGCAGACTTCACCATAATGTTCTCACCTTAGAAAACATTAAGGCGAACACCCAAAGCTAATTTTCGTTCTAAATAACTGACATTTTAACAACTACCTTGGATACAAGTACAACTAACGTTAACTTGAATAGTTACACTCAGACTGAAATCTATAGACCGCACTCTCACTCAGCTCAAACTCAAGATAGAGTTAAAACGAGACAGGTTTATATCAGAGCATATTGGTGTCTCGTTTTAACCCCTATCTTAAGTCTGAGTCCGATATAAATGTCAGCATCAGAGCTCAGGAAACAAAAATAATTGTAAGTAGGAGTGCAACTTATAATACCTAGAGTAAATCCAAATGGTTTCAGCCTACATTCATAATATAATGCGAAAATTTGATATTTCCTGATTAAAACACTGCCCATTGTCTGATTTCTATCAGAGCATCCCTCGTTTGATGTAGCTATTGTAACGACATGAAACCAGCAAGTCTGCTGTTTGAATCATTTTACACGCCAAACGGATAACCGCGTAAGCGACGCATTTTTTTGTGGGACGCTTTAGACGTTCTAAGTTTAATCTTACACTTGTATCATTGTAAAAATCCAAAGCGCCATGCTTAGTGTATAACTTATGCATTTCTAAAAGGAGCGACTGTTCGTTTATGTAAGCTAATTTAAGAATAGGTTGTATTCCAAATTACCTTCTATAGCTAAATAAAACACGTATCCATTACAGAAGAAGCCTAAGACAGGCATAAAGGACTGAAGCCACTAAAAATCTCAGAATGTTGAAGGGTCATCGAATTATAGCTGAGAGCGTCGGATCCAGGTCAAGGGATCTTGGGAAAACGTTCGCGAGGCACAGGCGAAATATTTCTTACCGACCGTGAAATAAAGCTTTATTTAATCTTCTCGTAAGTTCGAATTGAATTTTCTAGTAACTTCAAACCGTATTTCTTATGCTCTCCTCTTAAAGATTTTGAACTAGTACCTATGATATTATTTTGTTATTTTATTACTGGTTTCTATACAAACCCTACTTTACCCCTCACTCAAACTTTAAATAGTTTTTAATTAACTAAAATACCATAAATTTTGAATGCCGGCGTCATAAAATTAAGGTTTTCCGGTCGTCTAGAACTGTATAATATTATGTCAGCCAGCTAGAGCTGATACTGCTGCAATATTACCTTTCAGTGATAATCGCCATAACCGATGATATCGGTAGAAAGAGTGCTGGTTTTGAGCTGACTCTAGGTCATACCCAGCATCTCAGTCCTATCTTATCTCACTATTGGACACAGGTCTCCTTTAAGAATGAAAAGGACTTAAAGCCATAGTCCACCACGCTGACCATGTATGAATTGGCAGACTTCACACTTCTGAGAACTCTCAGGCAAGCAGGTTTATTCAGGAGATTTTCCTTCACTGCCCCATACTAACCCTATGTATATTTAGAATCACATCCTCAATGTTGATTCCCTCGCAATAAAAATCGAAACCTTGAACGCCGTCCATCGTAAACTTGAGATAGTTTTACGCGTTTTACTCCAGTAATTACTTTACGCCCCAATGTATTTCTGTCCGTGTGTACGTCGTCTGTAATCTGTGTAACATATGTGACTCGAAAAATTAATCCTGATCCCTTCATCGGAGAAACAAGCTATGCGCAGCATTTCTCCCACAGCACCATGAAAATGACTTACGAAATAGAAGTTGATACTCGTATCATTGAGATGTTATAACGACCTAAGATGTTTTTATAGGATAACAACAAATTCATGCTGAATAAATCCCTGTTATCCTCGCATATTCCTCGCAGAAAAACGTGCAATCGGAAATCCAGTTTTTTTTTTCGGAATCATATAAATAAGCGTACACTCAACCCCGCAAAGATTTCTAAACTTTGCGCAGGCAACATAACGGTATTTTTAGTTTATGGCGGCTTCTAATAAGTTTTTGGTTTTTATCAAATAATTCGGACAAAAACTTTTCCTCTCATGGTACGAGGCTCGTGGGTGTTTTGCTTAACCGGCCGTCCTCATCGGTGTTAAAATAATGAAAACGCAAGGAGCATGGTAGAAAACAATTGACGGATGGGCTTCCGCGTATTGAGGTGATTCTTGTTATTTAGAAAAACACGCCATTTGAGGAATTGAGAACGTTTACTGCATCTTTATTAAATGTCGGTGTAGCTTCACAGCCACAGTTTCTTGGCGGTCCTTCAAAGTCGATTCAAAAGCACTTTATAAAAGTTTACTTGAATCACGGGCCATTAAGGCTAATGTTACCATTCTAATCATTTTATTATGGACCTTGATTTTGTAAACTACTTAGCATTTAATAAAACTGACTGCATTGCAAAAATGTATTTTTTAAGTTTATTGGGTACTTTCGGATTATAGAGAGCAAACACTTTTTTAACAATAGTTATCTTTGAATTCCTCAATTTTGTAAAATAATATTAGCAATTTTAGAACTGTTGTACCAAAATTGACCTACTTTTATTTTAAAAACATACAAGTTATAAACATAACTTGTATGTTTTTCTCCAGCTCGTGTACTTGAGACTTGATGAGGGTCGTGACTCCTTACCATTAATCATATGAGGTGGATAATATCAGTGTATCTGGCAAATAGTAAAGCAATCCATGACTATTTATGTGTAACGAATCATATTCATTAACAGTATTATGAATATGACTCCACATACATGTGTAATTAACATCCAAACATTGCTGCTTTTTGCATTTTATTTTTAACATACTGTTAAGATTGTTCACAAAATGCATAACACCGAGTTTATCATACGATCTTGGCTTATGTCCAGTTTTATAAGAGCTTTGTTGTACGTTTATACCAGCACAGTGTCTTATTTCCTCTACTGTGTATCTAGCTTTTTAATATACAGAATCATTTGAATTATTACCTCCTTTCAGTTTCTTTAGAGATGAGAATATTAGCCATGCTGAAATTTGACTAATATTTCTCTCTGCCTTCCAAATAAGCGTAAAGCTTATATTGGGTAGGGATTTAGACGACATTTCGTTTGTTTTATTTTTTGTGTTTTTTAGATTAAAATATTAACGACGAAAACTACAAAAGTTTAAATTCTAATATATTACAGTCTTTGTCTTTGTTACCGTTTACAGCCAGTTCTATTGGTATTATTACCAAAACTATATTGTGCAATTTATTTTTAACCACTTGAACAATGAATCAGAGTACAGCGTAAGTTTTTCTATACGCGGCCCGGTATTGAATATAAATATTTGTGACCTAATTCTCACTGGGAGTCTAAAATAGTACTGCCTGGTTTGAGTTTGTTGTTGTAAGATGAAGAGTAATGATCGCTTTACGGCATTCTCCCTTAGGCTCGAACAAATACTAGACCATTCACATTGGTCTGGTATATTTCAGCTATTTTGAGCCGAGTTTCAGCCGTAGTTGCTCTGAACTGCACAAGTACCGAATCAATTTGGATCACTTGTTGAAGTTATAGATTGAAATTGTTACGAAATTGGAAATTCTTGATGCTATTTAGTGTTCACCAATCCGTTTTAAATTTTCAACTAAGTTACTTTATTATTTAGATTAAAAGACATTATGTTCCTGCCACGTAACCTCTTGTTGAAGTCGTTGCAAAATCGTATAAAGGCTGAATTTAATGGCACATGTGCACATAATCTCACACATAAATCTTCGAAAGAGTTTCCGTTCAAAAAAGTGTAAAAAAAAACTTCCAATTAAATAAACATCATGGGGGATAAAGGGCTGTTTAGGCATTGTTGTGGGTGTTTTGAGAATAAAGTTAGTTGTCATCCACGACGTGTTTCATTGATACAACATGGTGGCAGCGGTGGGATTTTAATTATTATTTAACGTGATAGTAGTGTATTAAGGCATTTCGATTTATAGACGAAATAATATCTATGCAATTACAAACTTCAGGCATTGGCAGTAAGGCAATCTGCTTTTTAGTCAAATTCCCGTCATAAGTATGATACAGCAGGGCAACTTTCATTATAGATACTGACTCAGAATAGACTCTTGTTACTCGGTTACCGGTAGCAGTTGCTAACCGATCTCAACCACGTTATCTTTATCCTGATACCGAAATAAACTTTATGCCCAGTAGATAACCGTGCCAAGTTTACTACGCTTGTACCCAATACATCATTCATAACCGGCTTTCGGCGCAACTGTCTCGGAGGCCAGAGCGATTTCCATATTATCCAATCCGATATTGCTTATTGTATGAAAATTTTGTATTCAATGTCACTGCAGATAGATGTCGAGATTAACGTTTCTCTGTAAACAAAACGTTATCTGGTTATCAGTTAAATCCATCAAAAATTTTAAAATGGTCCTTAAGAAACGTTATTAAGTTTCCTCATACCTACATATTAACGAAGTATGTAATACATTACAAAAACTTCTGAAAGGTACATTTTATACAACTAGTATCGGATTCGGATAAAGCGAAAGTAATCGCTGTCAAAATAAACTTGCTAACTTTTAAAACTGATAAAAAAACGTTTAGAATTTAATACCCGACTGACTGCACTGAAAAGCAAGCATACAGAAAACGCAATACAAAATATGTAAAAAAAAAAAAATTGCGCAGTGAAACAATGAATCGTGACTATTACAAAGTGATGTACACCAGCAAGAACTGCAATCGTAATGTGATGGACAGTCAGGACGTTCTCGACAACGACACTGAGTTTAACGCGAACAGATTCAAGCTCTACGATGATTTCACCACTGACCTCCGTTTCAACTTTAGCACTTTGAGGAACTTCCACGATGTTGTCAGAAGTGATGTGAGCAGGCGTAGAGGAGACCCCAACGATTCGGGAGTGGATGTAGAGAACGGCAATCCGTTGGATGACGCTACCACCTCGAACGATAGCGATCTGGTAAGTTTGTCACGTAACCCCACGAATATTATCATCGCAACGGATTTCACAACTTGTAATGATTGTGTTAACGAAATTGATAATTACAAACCTTGATGAAATTGACAATCAAAATATATTTGAAATTATTTGTTCATTAACAAGCAGTGTTTTAAGATATTAAAGTGGCTTCGATATGGTGAGTTCATTTGAAAAGTTTAACTACTGTCTTCTGTTATAGGGCTAGAATGATATTTCCAAACATACCGCAGAAATCTGCTACAACATAAGCATAGTATTCCTTACTACGTATTAAGGAGTACTATCTTTATGCCTGCAACTACGTTTGTGTATCACATCCACTTTTATTTTTAGTAGCGACCCGCCCCGGCTTCGCTCGTGTGCTATTTACTAATGAAGAAATTCAGATTTCCAGCCAAACAGACTTATTTGGTGGATTTTTCATCAATTTTCTTTTATACAAACTTTGTCCTCACAATTACGAACATATCAAAAACAGTCGAGTCCTTCTCAAGTTATTTACGTATATATATTTATTTCGTCTTCGTTAATTCTCCTTTTGTTTTATCTTTTCTTTTTATCGATAAACTATCGTTGGTGTAGTGTTTTGTGCCGTAGTACATTTCCCAGCCGTTGAAAAAATGGAAAGCTACGATATTACTATACATTTATCATTTAACCGGACGTCTCACGCCATACGCCGGCGCCAACTCGTCAGCCCATTGTATTGTATTGTACTGTGCGCAGAACATTTGCATTAGCATGCCTCGGTTATTGTCCATTTGTCCGTCGCCATATCGCAAACATTGGTCATTGTTCTTCAAAACCTAATAATATACCGCTGACTAGACCTAACCTATGTAATCCAGAATCCTAGAGATTGAAGGCTTGCCAATAATACTCGAAAATAATAATCAATCCAAGTATTGAGATTGTAATTTGTTTTACCAATCGGTAAACACTACATTTCAATACATAATATCTGGATTGAATTTTCGACTTTCAATCCGTAGATTTTGGATAGCTTATCAATCAATGGACTGTTCGAAGGTCAATCGATTCATTGTTTATACCTACCTGCCTTTAATAACGTTATACATTTTTATATTGCGTCACATATCTAATAGGTTTATCCTTCTTAATCTTTTTTTTTCTCTCTAGCCCCTAATGAAATAATATCTATATCTCAGATTGAATAGTTTCTGATGTTGATTTATGATATCGTGAATCAATTTTTCTGATATTTTCTCTTACAGAAATAAAAATCTAGTTTTTTTAGTTATATTTTTTACTTTTGATTCAAACTTCAAAAAATTTGATTCCTCCATGGATTCAAAGTAGTAACTATTTGTTGCGTCGATATTCTTTTTAATATTTTTTCATATACAAATATTTCTTTTAATTTTTTTTGTATTTGTATTAATTTCTTTTCTACTTCCAACCACACTATAAGACCAACCTTGAACACGATTTAGTTATCTAACATTACTTTTAGAGTTTAACAAGTGCTTCTAGTGGGTAGATTTCTCTCTCTTACAAATTGTAACTTACGATAAAATTGCCCATAAAGAAAAGCTTAGATGTTATCTGACTGGACTTTCTCCTTCAAAGTCGTCAGCCTTAATGATTATACGGACATTCAGTTCCTTGTCACTTGAGTAGTATTCAATCATCATTACTTCATTTCTCACTTAACTCGGCTCTGTATCTACTAACTTACGCATATTATTTACTACGCAAACCGCTTTCTGTCCTACTTTGGTAAAGCTTTTATGTAGCGTTTACTGTTAAGTTTTTTATTCAAGTTAGAAGAGTAACTCTTAGGTTACAAGAATTTAGAAACCTCTAAAATTACTATCATTGTTTCTCTACTATATTATGCGTGTATTATACATATAAACCTTCCTCTTGAATCACTCTATCTATTAAAAAAAACCGCATCAAAATCCGTTGCGTAGTTGTAAAGATCTAAGCATACATAGGGACAGACAGACAGCGGGAAGCGACTTTGTTTTATACTATGTAGTGATGTAAATATAAGAATATTCTTATGCATATGCTCTGCTAACCCAGTAGGTTTGAGTAATCTATGAGTATCATGTAAAAAAATAATGACTCATTTCCTTTGAGTTGAACTTGGTATTGCGATATGTAAGCGAATACCGTTGCAAATATCATGTGCATCGTGAGGTGTGTGTCTAATTTGTGCGCTGGTCCCGTTTATTGTAGGTTTATGATGCATCAAAGGCTTCTTGAGACTTGCCGACATCCGACTGCAACTCAAGCTGACTCGTACGCAAGTCTGTCGGTAGCTAAAGAATTGTTAACTTTTCATGACATCAGCCTTGGAAGCTCACAGTTAAAAATAGGCCTTCCCTATTGACCGTCAGGTTCCGTACCTGAAAGGTAATCAACAGGGGCCCAAGTCTGCTATTGCAATTGTAGTTCAATTGTCTATCAATGACATCCCAATTGCTACTTTTAGCAATTTTGGTAGTCTACTAATTCAATGGCGTCCCAATTGTTTTCCGATGGTTTTCCACTGACACGTCTAGCTTTGAATCTAGCTTAAATAAACGTTTTTAATATGTAGTTTTTTTTGAAACTCATTTCGGCAAACGCTTTTTAAGCTAATGGCAATACCGAGGTATCATTGAATAACAATCCAATTATAAGAAATCGAACGACCATTGTGAATTTAGTAGACTACGAAATTTTGGACCAATGATAATAATTGAATTGTAATTGTATTGTGGTTCAATGACAATGACATGTAAATAGCAGACTTGGGGCTCAGGACCCTATTACTAAGCCTGCGCTGTCTGTCCGTCCATCTGTCTGTCTGTCTGTCAGCGTGCTGTATATAATGATCCGTAATAGGTAGAGTTGAAATTTTCAGAGATTGTGTATTCCTATTGCCGCTAGAACAAAAAATAATAAAAATAAATTTAAAATGAAAGGGGGCTCCCCTACTAAAACGTGTTTTTTTCAGCGTTTTTTGATACGGAACCCTTCGTATTTGACCGGTTATAATATCGTTGGTCCAGCGAGTCGAAGAGCGATGTGATGTGTATATTTGCCATATTTGCTACCAATAAAAGAGATTTATGAAACAATTTCTCATTTCAGCATGAGTTATGATATTAGTGCCAAATTATTTGGAATAACGTCTTATTTTCTGGCCTGTATGCCCGATGAAAACAAAACGAAATCCCAATTTTTGTCCATAAATTTCAAATAATTTTTTTTATCGCATAGGTATATAATGAGAGAAATTTCTCGGTAAACTTTGTCGCATGCGCAAAAACTATGTATGTATAACGTGCGTTTTGTGCAGCTCGTACGCCTGGCTGACCCTGACCGGGCAACTGCGATTAACTTTTGGATGCATTTCGTCTCGACTCGATTACCTTAACGAGTTATGCATTAAAAACCTTTACCTTGACTGTATTTCTCTTTTTTGGTAAAGAAGCTAACATTTTCGTGTCTGGTTGTTCCAGTTGGAGAACGAAGTTATGGTAGATACGTGGAGCAGTATGGACTCATCGAATTCTCCATTGACTGACTCCGGACCCTCCGCCAGCGAAGACTGCACCCCTTCCACGTCGAGTGAACCCCCGCGCGGCCCGCAACAAGCGTCTTCCCCGCATGATCCGGATGCGCGCCGCATACCGGACCCAAAAGACACTAAATCCCGACATCCTAAACATGTGTTGCCCAAACCAGACAAGGCGCGCACCCGAGACCTCACTCTGGACCTAGATAATATAGATTCAGAACATATCCCCCGCCGGTCGCACTTCCTCGACGACGATTTCCACCTCCCGTCTAAATCGAACATCGAATGTCGAATCCCCAAACCACACTTCCTCGATCACTCGCCTTCCCCGGACGAGTTCGACGAACGTAGCGACATCACAAACCCAAATTTCCTAGACGATGAAGTGGATGGCGACGACAACCAAGCACAAAAGAAAGCAGGAGCGTTTCCGAAACGACCGACCAAACCCCAATCTTCCACTTACATATCGCAAGAAGACAGACCGCATAGAACCAATTATAGAAGTACGTTGCACTATGGGCTGGAGAATGCAGCTAGATCGAGCGAGCGCGATAAAAGGGCGTCCCAACTCTATAGAGGGACGTGGCCCGGCGAACGCGATGTTTGGACCGCGCACGACTCCTCCAGTGTGCGGAGCTTCTCCAGCAACGGCTCCGACTGCACCAGACCGTCATCTAATTTAGAAAACAAAATGGAATGTGTGTGCTCTCTAATTTCCCTTCTAAGCTTATCCCCCGAGAATAATGCCGACCTCAGTGGACCATTGTTAGACATGAGCAGATCTGTTGAAAGCTGCGTAGCTATGAGACAAGCGGGATGTATTCCTTTACTGGTCCAATTGATCCATTCAAAAGTACCGAGGGAGACCAGAGACCGTGCAGCGAAGGCTCTACGCAACATAATTCACACACAGACAGACGACAAAGCGGGTAGAAGAGAAGCGAGAGTTTGGAGACTGTTAGAACAAGTTAGAGAATATTGTTATGTGCTAGAGGATGTAGTAGAATCTAGAAAAGAAGGGAAAGAGGCAATAGAGGATGATGTTAGCAAGCACCCGAGCCAGAGTGTGGCCGCGTTAATGAAGTTGTCCTTTGACGAGGAGCATCGGCACGTGGTGTGCCAATTAGGAGGGCTTCAAGCTCTAGCGGCCTTGGTGAGCGGCGACCAAGCCGCACATGGAAGCAGAACTGACGACAATACTTGTTTGACGATGAGGAAATACGCCGGAATGACGTTGACGAACCTGACATTCGGGGATGGAAACAATAAATCGTTACTATGCTCGTTCAAGGACTTCATGATGGCGCTGGTTGAACAACTGGAATCACCTAACGACGACATGCGACAGGTTAGTGTTTACTTACAAATTACAATCATCGATACAAACAATTTAAGGAGCTAATCCGATTTCTGTGGGCTCTTCTCAGATCAGGGCGCGATTGGTTCCCTCATAGGTTTAGTTTTAAGTTAGTCAGTATTTTTTCTTCCATATCCTCATTTGTGTAAAGATGAACTGTAAAATTATATATAATTTATATTACAGGTCACTGCAGCTGTTCTAAGAAATCTTTCATGGAGAGCAGACACCAACAGCAAACAAGTCTTAAGAGAAGTAGGTGCTGTGAAAGGTCTGACCAAAGCTGCAATGACATGCCAAAAGGAAGCGACTCTGAAGTCCGTTCTCTCTGCCCTCTGGAATCTTACAGCTCATTGTTCCATGAACAAAGTAGCTCTATGTTCTGTCGATGGAGCTCTGGGCTTCCTCGTAGACATGCTCAGTTACAATTCCCCTACAAAGACATTAGCGATCGTGGAAAATGCAGGTGGCATTATGCGAAATGTGTCTAGTCACATCGCAGTACGTGAAGATTACAGGCAAATTCTCCGCGAGAGAAATTGTTTAAGTGTCTTGCTTCAGCACCTGAAATCCCCCAGCCTCACAGTCGTGAGCAACTCGTGTGGTACTCTATGGAATCTGTCAGCGCGGTGCCCCCAAGACCAGCAATTCCTGTGGGACCACGGGGCAGTACCGATGTTACGGAGTCTTATACATTCTAAACACAAAATGATCGCAATGGGATCGAGCGCTGCACTCAAAAATTTGCTCAATTCTAAACCCGGAAAGACGCACATAATCTCACTAGATACGACGGCGAGGAGTATGAATTTACCCGCCCTACCCACCCTCGGAGCGAGGAAGCAGAAGGCGTTGGAGCAAGAACTAGACCAAAATTTGGCTGAAACCTGTGACAACATCGAACCAGCCACATCACCTTCCACAAGCAACAGAGAAGAAAAGAACCTCTTTACAGCTACTGAGAGGCAAATCGCTATGAATCTAGAGAGGCACAGAATGACGTCCAGCTCCCCACTTATGGGCAATCTTTCGTCGCAGATATCGTTAAGTCACAGTGCACATTTGGCCAGCTACCTTAGCTGCAGTAATACACTTCTTAAAGGAGCATTAGTATCTCGATCATCTGAAGGAAGCTCTACCAACGTGAACAGATCAGATAGCAAAGATTCCGTAACAAGTACCCATTCAGATTCCGTTTTCGAAAGGGGCATGCGGACTGGAAAAGTTCCCGTACCTACACCGAGGAGTAAAGACTTGATGAAGATGGACACGGGAAGTGATACCTTCAAAACCTCCAAGCCTTTATCAAAGGATGCCACTTACCTTCGATACCCTGTTCAACCGCCCATCCCGCCTCCGAGAAGCTCCACAGACATGAGAACGAACTACACAGAATCTGGTTACGACGTCGACCAGGATTCTTGCGACCAACCGATCGATTTCAGTAGAAAATACTCGGAAACCAAAACGGAATCGGAACCTGTCGAGAAACCTAAAGCGGAGATTAAAAAGTATACCAAAAAGGAACCAAACACTTTCGGCGATTATCAAGAGACTGACTTGGACCAGCCGACCGATTACTCTTTGCGTTACGCGGAGCACCAATCAGAGACCGGTTCAGACATATCGGAACCCCCAGCTCCCTCCGTTCACGAGGACACGATCAAACATTTTGCCACAGAAGGAACACCGTATGAAACACCAATCATATTTTCCACTGCCACCTCTATGTCTGACCTCCGTATAATCGGCAAAGACGGTAAACCGAAAACGTCAAGTGTTAAGGAACATCCTGAAGCCATGACCCATTCCGATGAAAAGGACACTTGTTCCATCGAAGATCCACCGAGGCACGATAACGATATCGCGATATCTACGCCTCCCACAGCTTCTATATCTGATCCCGTCGTCGAGAAACGGGGTGTGTTCGACACGAAGTTTAGCTCTGGGATGATAAGTCCGGAGAAACCTGTGAATTACTGTGACGAAGGCACGCCGGGGTATTTCTCTAGGGTCAGTTCACTGAGCAGCTTAGGCGAGCCCACTGAGGAAGATAGTTTGGCAAAGAAAAACGCAAGAGCGTCTATCAATGTTGAGCCCAGTCCGCAGGAGCAGAGCACCAGCAGCTCCGGGAAGGATAAGGAAGGTATGTCATTTCCGTTGTACCCATAACGTGATGAAATTACCTAGTTGTTTCAGTTGCATAGATACTATTATTGCAACATTTTTTATTTTTAAAGGAGCAACTGCCGAGTTCCTTGCCAGCTATTCTTAGTAGAATCTGCTTTGTATCGGTAGCTCTGTTACAGCGTGATTCAACTACAAACCGACCAACAAACACTTTCGCATTTATAATATTAATAAGGATGTTGTATTCGATTTTCTATAGTTGGGTTTACAGTTTTAAACTTCTATCCATGTTATCTTTATAGGTTCAAAAGCGGTAACGTTCGCCCAAGAGCCCGTGTCCATCGCCCAGGAGACGTCCGGCGCGGCGTCCGAGCGCACGTCCTCCCCGCCGCGGTTCATCGAAGACACGCCGCTCATGTTCTCACGATCGAGCTCTTTGGGATCCTTACCGGAGTGCTCCCAGCAAGACGACCATGGATCCGTCGTGTCTGAAGTCAGGTAAACATTGGAAACAGATGAACGAATGAATGAATGGATTAAATATTCTTTATTGTACACCAAAGAAGAAGAAAAGTAAACACCCCCAGCGCATGTTGGAGGGCTCCGAGATCTCCTAAGAACACGTACCGGTCAGGTGTCTTCCTTGCACGACGCCATTGGGCTCGTCTCGGAGGGAATAGCCTTAAAAGTAAAACTACCTGCATCTATGTTTAATAAGGTTGCTTCTGTAACATCAAGTTACTATATCTTCCCAGGGTTCCATATCATAGCGGTTCGTTGAAACATTGAACTTTAGTTCAGCTTTTTGTGCGAGTTGGTTAGATTTCAACCACATAAGGGTGTTGGCGCTTACGATTTCTCGAAGTTTAAATAATCTTGTAAAATTGTCTTGTGAAAGCTATTGATTACCTATTGGTAATAAATAAATAAAAACGGTGTACTGTTGTTGTAGTCGGCTAACATCGGGCTGCATATCGCCGAGCGAGATCCCGGACTCGCCCGGACAGAGCGTGCCGCTGTCGCCGCGCTCGCGCCACGCGCCCGTCGTCGTCCGCACCGCGCCCACCACGCCACCGCTAGGTTCGTGACTATTACTGGCATTACAATGCTGCCAGTCAAATCAACAAAATTTAATAAAATATTGCTAGTGGTATTGATAGTGGTATATCGTCGGGGATAGCGACAAAACCGCGTATGTACCATTGATAAAAACCGCGGATCTACACTACAAAACTGTATTAATTTCCTATTTCTGTGGCTATTGGGCTAATTATTATTCATGTGCTCTATGTATTGATAAAAAAAGATATCTTTTAAAGTGATTAATTTAGTCGCTACGACACTTACGCGGTTTTGATTTGACCACAAACGTATGAAAATGGATTTTAATGTGCTAATGCTAGTTACGCGGATTCGCACTATCCCCGACAATATCGACTCGCTCTAGCAATATTTTACGACTGTGTGCCGTGTGCCTGACTACCCTTAGAGGTGGATTTTTTTTATTTTTTTTTTCAAATATAAATGGGACCAACTTCGAGGTTCACTATACAGAGGATGGACTATCCATTAAAAAAGAATCATCAAAATCGGACGACTCTGCGAAAAGCAAAAAAATATATACGCGACGAATTGAGAACCTCTTCTCTTTCGCCGGTGTTTTTTTATTCGATGACAAGATAGCCCTTGACTGCGATCTCACCTGATGGTAAGTGACGATGCAGTCTAAGATGATAGCGGCCTAACTTGGAAGGGGTATAGCAGTGTAAATTCAACCCATACCACTAATCGGTTTCTACACGCCATCGTGCCGGAACGCTAAATCGCTTGGCGGCACGTCTTTGACGGTAGGGTGGTAACTAGCCACGGCCAAAGCCTCCCACCAGACCAGACCAGAGACAATTTAGAAATTATAAATTCCTAAATTGCCCCCGCCGGGAATCGAACCCGATTGATAAAAGACTATTCTATTCTATGAACAATTCCAGTGGAGGGTCGCAACGTGTCGGTGTTCGAGGAGCGCACGTCGCAGTTCCTGGTGGAGCACACGCCGGCGCAGTTCTCCGCCAACACCAGCCTGTCCAGCCTCACCATCAACGACGAGCCCAAGGTACTAAGCCAATATTTTGCTGTGCCCCAACCGGGTTTCAATGGAAAGGGTGGTCTCTAGTTTTAAGAATCATTGTATGTCATTGGAATGCAACAAACAAATGAATAATAATATAAGTTCAAAAAAAAAAAGGTATGGCACATCCGCAGCCTCGCGTTCATTGCCCTTCCATCTCGAGTTGGCCGTCGTTAACCGTTATAGTTCGAAGAGCTGATGGTCGATGGGGTCCCAAGGTGGCGACCCCGCACCGGGAAGCGCAGTGTTGGCAGACCTCCCACTAGGTGGGCCGACGACATGACAGTGTCGCAGGAAGCCGCTGGATTCAGGCGGCGCAAGACCGAGGCCCGTGGAGGTCCATGCAAGAGACTTATGTCCAGCTGTGGGCGACTATTAGTTGACGAAAAAGAAAAAGAACGCCGTTACGAAATGACGTCACCGTTGACGAGAAAATAATAATTGCATTTTTTTACTGCAACCACAACTGTGACGGAATTTTTTTTCTCTGGCAATGACATCTTAGAAGTCAATTTTTAATTTCTTTTTTTTTTCGCTTGAAAAAAATTCTTCGATTAAAGTAATTAATATAATTAATAAGCTATGCCAAACTTTTCCTTTTTTATTCATCGTAGTTACTCTGAATAGTAACGAAACAAAAATATAAAAAAAAAATGATGTTTTCATTTCTCCACGTATATCGAGGATTTTCATAAAACAGCATGTTTAAAGTTAACTTTGTCTATTTTCAGCTACCCTTACTACTTGAAGACATAAATAAAGAAACAAACTCTGAATTAAACTCACCAGCACTCGAAGATGTGCCCAACAGTTCCCAGGAAGTTGACATTGGGTATTTATTTGCTTTTTTTTATTTTTCAGAATATAATAGTAAACTTTTAAATTACATTTAATTTTAATAAATATACTTTATTTAATAAGGTATACTTATAAGTTATCGACAAAAATTCGTTAAACGTACTTAAAAATTAGTATTTTAATTTTTTGTTTGTAATTTCAGTTCACCGCCGGATTTACCCGCAACGAATGAAGTCCACGATAGCAAAGGTAGGTTATACTTGCCTTTTTATACAAATTCTGATAGAATTTGTATAAAAAAGCGATCGCTTCATGTATATAAGTTGAAAATCCTTATATGTAACCAAAAAAACATTAGAATTTACAACATGGGATTATTCAAGGGGCGAACCAACAAATTCCTAATAAGCCGGCAACGCATTGGTGGTGCCTCAGGTGCTACAAATGTTCATGGACGGCGGTAATCACTTAACATCAGGTGACCCGCCTGGTCGTTTGCTCGCTAAAAATATATGAAAAAAAAAAAAACATGGTTGAGACGGTGAACGTTGCCTGTAGGAGCTGCGTCGTGCGGAGGGTGGGGGGCGGCGGGCGGCGCGCACTCGTCCGACAGCGACGCGCCCAGCGACCAAGAGCTGCTGCAGCAGTGCATACAGAAGGGCATCATGCAGGTACCCTAGTAGCTACATCTACAAGTAACCCGCCGTAAAGGAGGTGGGTTGATAAGGCCCAAAATCCGCCCCTCATACACTCGAAAAAAAAAGTTCCAGATTCCGACAAATTGTAAATGTATTTATATACTTGAAGATATAAACTTTATTCTAATATAAAGTTTAGGTGATAAAAAAAATAGTAAGTTACAGAAAATATTACCCAAAAAGAGAGTGTTTCTTTTACTTTTCTTACATTTTCAAACATTTTAGTCGTTTTTTAAGCTTTGATTTAATATTTTAGAATGAGGCGCTCCATGAACCAAAATAAATTAATACTCATATAAAAGCTTATAAAAAGGAGCATCATTATCAGTTACGTTTACCATGGTTCATGGAGCGCCTCATTCTAAAATATTAAATCAAAGCTTAAAAAACGACTAAAATGTATGAAAATGTAAGAAAAGTAAAAGAAACACTCTCTTTTTGGGTAATATTTTCTGTAACTTACTATTTTTTTTATCACCTAAACTTTATATTAAAATAAAGTTTATATCTTCAAGTATATAAATACATTTACAATTTTTCGAAATCTGGAACTTTTTTTTTCGAGTGTATGAGGGGCGGATTTTGTTGCCTTATCAACCCACCTCCTTTGGCCCTTCTGATGGCCCGCGGGACGCGGGGCGGGTTAAGATCAACTACATCTTTTTGAATTTTTGTATGAATAAATGATTTGAATTTGAACATCCAATAATGTACTACTACTACTACTAATTACCCTTTTTCACCAACGGGGATGGGTCTGCTTTTTGTCTACTCGTCTTACCATGCATTGGATTGTATTTATTTGTATTTGTATTGTATTGGACTTAGGAAACTTCATCGTGGAAGCACTGTATACATAGCTTAGTTTTGTTACCTATTGTAAATGTTTTTTTTTAAAGAGCAACCGCCGACTTTATGGCTGGTTCTTCTCGGCAGGAAGGGCATTCCGAACCAGTGGTAGATTCATCGACGATTCAAAAGCACTTGTAAAAGTTTATTTGGATAAAAAATATTTCTATTCCATTCTAAAGTCTATAGGTAAACCGCCGCAAAGTTACCCCTCCTGATGGTCTACGGGGCGCGGGGCGGGTGACGCGGTCGGCTTTACACGATGCGACGTAACTACCGCCTTAAGATCGACTACATCCTATGATATTTTTTAAAATGAAATCCATTTATTCTATCAAAAATAAATGTTATTTGTATTACAACTTAACCGAATATTATATTCCGGTGTAATTACCTCACAATGAACAGATAATTAAAATGTACTAATGTGTAAATGTAATGTGTGTAATGAGAATTAAATAAACAATGGTATCAGAATGTCGCTGATAGAAATAATCCCCTTTAAAAGTTATTAAATGATCTGAACTAAGTTATACTTTTTTTTTATTACAGGTAGTGAAAAACAAAGGACCTCCATCTGATGTATCTCCTGTGAATCCATTCAGAGACGACGTCTATGTAAGTTATTACAAGTATAATTATACTGATATTATAAAAGCGAGTGTGTTCCTTGGTTGATTTGTCCTTCAATCATGCAGTAAAGTTCTAAAGAATAACATAGAATTCTTTTTATCTCGGCATTCCCGCGACATTTGAAAAAACCTCCACGCGAAGTAACAGGCTTAGAACACAATATTTCAGTATTTATAGATAGATGCTCATAGATATTTCATTATAATATTTCAGTAATTATTGATGCCCATAGATTAAAATATTACAGTATTCATAGATACCCATAGATTATAATATTTTAGTATTCATAGGTGCCCATAGATTATAATATTTCAGTAATTATTGATGCCCATAGATTAAAATATTGCAGTATTCATAGATGCCCATAGATTATAATATTTCAGTATTCGTAGATGCCCATAGATTATAATATTTCAGAATTCATACATACCCATGGATTATAATATTTCAGTATTCGTAGATGCCCATAGATTAAAATATTGCAGTATTCATAGATGTCCTAGATTATAATATTTCAGTATTCGTAGGTGCCCATAGATTATAATATTTCAATATTCATAGATGCCCATAGATTATAATATTTCAGTATTCATAGATACCCATAGATTATAATATTTCAATATTCATAGATATTTCCGTATTCATAGATGCCCATAGATTATAATACTTCAGTATTCATAGATGCCCATAGATTTTTTTACAAGTTTTTTTATTTATGTTACAGAGGTCATTACCGCCATACTTGCGCTCTTCCACGGAAACTGTGATGATGCCTCACGACTTTGGAAGAAATGTTCGAGAAAGGTTAGACTCTCTTAATGTCATTAAATTTTCACGATTATGGTTTATTATTAAGTCAGCCAAAGGTGTGTGTGTTTAATACATCTACCCTCAAAAACTACTTTACGGGTTTTATTTAAGTTAAGTAAGTACCTAACATAAAAGAATCTAAATATATAAAAGGCAAATGTGACTGACTGACTGACTGACTGATCTATCAACGCACTGCTGGAACCACTGGATGGATCAGGCTGAAATTTTGCATGTAGATAGCTATTATAACGTAGGTATCCGCTAAGAAAGGATTTTTGAAAATTCAACCCCTAAAGGGATAAAATTGGGGTTGGAATAATCGAACTTAACGTGAGCGAAGCCGCGGGGTAAAGCTAGTTTGTAATAAGATTCCTGTAGATGATTAAGAGCAAGTCGACTACGAAAGGCACTTTTACGTCAGTCGCATAATATCAGAAGTTGTTTGTCAGAAAACTTTTTGTTTCGGTAAATCGGCAATTGTCAGAAATGGTGGTACGATGGCAAGCAAAATTCTGATGGTTTGCAGAATCGAGTACATTCCCTAGATTTTCTCACTTACATAATTTTCAGCTAGCATAGCAAAATTCTGATTGAATTTACAAGCTCAACTTTTATATAACAAAAAAATGGTTTTATGTCCAACAGTAGTCCGTTGCCGCCACCGTTGCCACCCAAAGTACGGAATCCGGAGGCGCCGCCTCGCCCTCCCCCAATGGAAGATCACCCGCTTGTGGAAGGTACGCTGAGATCCAACAACAGTATCATGAGAAATGCAATTTTCTTCATTATTGTAAATAATCTTCTTGATTTGTTCCAGGACGAAGGCACGAAAGTCGGCAATTAGAAAAAACCCACCGCGATAAGCCGAGACTGCCCACTGCACAACATCTAGTTAGAAACGACTCGCTCAGCTCCCTCAGCCTGGACTCATTTGGGTCAACTGATAGGGAGATCTTTGAAGAAACCGTCAAGGCCGGCCTGTCCAGCGTCAATCCGAGAGCCGAATTCACCCTCGAGAGCAAAGGTAAGGCTCACTCCGTAGAACGGAAACCTGAGTTCATCAGACAAGGCAGACATCACAAGTCGCTCGATAGAAGCGACAAAATATCCCATCGTGGCCCGAAAATAAGAGACCCAGAGTTCGAGAAAAACCTCGCCTCCGGAGCGTATAACATCAAAACGACGAGCAAAATTAAAAAGTTGGACCAAGAATTTGCTAATGTTACGAGGTCACCTTATTCCTACCACGGGGAAACGTCGATGCATCATTCCAGATTTAGAAACCATTCTCGATTTTATGACGACGGTCCTCCGAGCTTACCCGCTAGAATCGACGATCCGAGAAGATTAGATAGGAGTAACTCGCTCAGTTCATTGAGTAATGACTCTTTCGGATCGACCGATAAGGAGGTATTTGAACGGTGCGTGCGTATGGGCATGTCCAAACCTCAACCGAAAAAGAGAGAAGAAAAGTTGAGAGTGAGGAGCGATGATAGGCTAGAAATTAGAGAATCGCATCGTAGACGACGTAACAAAGATACGAAATCACATCAAGGGGCGTTAGATAAAATGGTCGGAGAGGAGTACAGTAAAGATAGGGCGATATTAGAGGAGGTTATCGCGCGAGGTGCGGGGGAGATCAAGACCGGGGAAGGGGGGAATCAGAAAAGTCAGTCAAAAAACGTTCCGGCGCCGTCTGCGGTTCTCGCGGCCGCAGACGCGCGCGCCGACAACGCGCGAGGCAGCACTGGCTCTGAGCACGACTCCGCCATCGACACCACGGTGGAGATCACCCTCAATGACTCCAACGTATCGATATTCGACCGCTCCAACGAAATGGCGACTATTGACTCTGGGAACACCACTCTGGAATCCGACAGCAACGAATTAGATCATTCGAACGAATGCTTAGCTCCCAAATCCTGTAATACGACTGTCGAATCTGAAAGGGACGAGCTGAACAGATCCAATGAATCGTACGCCGATGTTCTAGACGGTTCTTGGAGTGACGAGGAAGAAAAACCAAAGGATTATGACGCGGCTACACTGACTAGAAAAAACAAACATAAACTTGAATGGACCGATATAAAGTGCACGGATAGTCAGATAAACCTTGACGATTTCTCCAAAAAAAGTAATGATCACGATACTTGGAATGAAAACACTTGTCCTGATGACGTCACATTCCCTACTATAAGCGGTTCGGTCCATATGGTTTCATCAATGAGAAGCGAAATAGTAGACGCCGCCATGGCACTACCAGACTTATTAGAAAAGTCTGAAGCCCCAAAATTATTCTCAAAACTCGATTTGACTGACAAACTCGATGGGAATTTAGTAACAAGCGTTGATGGAAAACTAGATGACAAAATGTTGCTAGAAAATATTCCAGAGCCAAGTTTCACGTCTCTGGTAGATGACGGTGAACCAAAATTTGACTCTATCTTGTCTTCCGCTATAGAAAAGGAAGCCGCAAGATTAGCGGCACAATTAAAAAACGCCCAATTTGCTATGGAGAATAGCGTTACTTCACTGACGTCTATAGATTTAGATAACGTCAAACCACCTTCAAATCTAGGTAGTTTGCTCTCGCTCAGTGCCTCAGGTCATTGGGACGAATCACAATCGCAAACGTCGAAAAAATCACAAAAGAGTCGAAAGAAATCATTACCTGTAGCGTTAATGGTAAAACGAGCTCTGAGTAACTCGATGAACCAAGGGAGCTCGGAACACCTCGATAGTCTTTCTCTGAGTTTCCTCGACAATGTCAAGCCACCTTCCGAATTGGAACATATCGACATGAACGGAAGCATGGTTTCAGTGTCGAGTATAGTTTCCGAGGTGGTTGAAACGAGAGATAACAAGACGCCAATTATATTCGATTTCAAACAACCGGTGCAAGATTTCCCTCTTTGCACTACATTCACGAACGTGTTTCACGACTTGGACAAAGTTAATCCTCCATCTTTATTCGACGAAATGGCTGAATCAACTTTAGAACTCGAACCGACCACAGCGCATCAAATCAACGACGATTGCGTATCGAATACCTTGAACGTAATAACCGACATTCCTTCTGGATCTGAAACCTGCACACCTCTTCCATCTGACATAAGCAGCGTGGAATCCACGCCAAAGAGACAACGAGATCCAAAATATTTGACACCAAAAGAAAAAAGAATCGCAGCAAAGCATAGATACCAAACGTATACCATCACAGACACGGTATCAGAGAGTGAAGTGGTTTTAAAGGTAGAAACAGATGAATTTGTGACGTGGACTAAATCTGAAAGCGACAAATCAGATGATTATGTCACGGCGACTTCTGAACCGAAATCCAAGAGACGGCTTAGCGCTAAACAGAGAAGGATGGAAGATAGAGCTAGATATCAAACTCAAACTGTCGACATACAAAACATTTTGAGCTCCCAAGAGTCGTCTCAGTCTAAAGACCAACCAAATCCTCATATCGAAAGTTTGAAACAGCGCTTGGCCTCAAAAAAGACGTTGAAACAACGACGCATAGACGATGCTGAAAGGTTTCGGACAAGAACTTTAAGCGAGGATATTCCACCTTCCCCGACATTTGTCACAAAGGACGCGAACTTTGAAAACGTCGAGACAACAACTGGATACGATAGCTTATCTTCAAACGAAATGAACCATCAGCAAATACTCGACGACAGACACAGTGACGACGTCTTCAGAGATGCAGACAGTGGACATAATGAAGACGATTTTGAGTTAAATTCTGCGCAGTTGAAAACGTACACGAAAAGTTTTAGAAATTATTTACCCGTTATCGAGAGTCCTGCAGCAGTGGACATGTGCGTTCTAAACAATCTAAAGAATATCGAAATGACGGCGTCGTACCGGCGAACTCTACAATCGGCTAAGAATCAGCATCCGAGCAGCAGTGACTTCGCAAGTTACGAAGGCGATAGCAATTCTGAAGATAAAGCTCATTCTGAGTCCGACTCAGAAACTCCCACTTCTAGGCCGAAACCAAAGATTATCAAACCTGAACGAAGAGATGGAAGCTTAGACTCAAATGAATCGGGTGAAAAAGAACACGAGGCACCAAAAGTCGTAAGAGGTAGAAAGAAAGCTATGTACGTCTCGCCGTACAGACGAACCACACCGAGTCCAAAAAAGCCACTAACGCCTCAGACAAAAACATCGCCAAAATCGAGTATGATGACGATAAAACCGTCTACAAGCTCCTCAAAAGCTCACACCAGTGCCAAACCACCCAGCAAGATGCCAGCAGCACCCAAAACCATCGCCAGCACTTCGCCTAAGAAAACTGCACCAAATAAATCGCCATCAAAACTTTCTCAAAAACCTAACACAATTCCACCGGTTGCGAGCAAACCTTTAGTTAGGCAGGGCACGTTTACAAAGGAAGAGAGCTCTGTACCGGCCAAAGATCTGCCAATACCAGACAAAAAAGCTAGTGGGAGTCGTATTGGTAGCGCAACCTCGCCAACTAAAGCGGGCCCCAACATTTCTCCATCCAGACTTCCACAATTCAATCGCTCTCGACCCTCAACGAGTAAAACTTACAAATCACCCAAGCAAAGTTCTTCCAAGTATAATTCAGAACCGATGATGAAAAATTCAGCTTCAAATCACAGTTTACAAAGCAACGACAGTGGAAAAACGATAATATTAGCTCGCGGATCCAGGCAAGGAAGCACTTCCAGCGTGAACTCGATATCGTCTTCCAAAACGAAAGACGTCGAGAGCAAGATTGCTAATCTGTGGAAAAGAGTTGAGCAAACGAAAAAACTACCAGCCAAGAGCGACAAAAAAGTGTATATCGAAAGCAACAAGACTGAAACGCCAAAACTGATCCGAAGTTCGACCTTCGAAGGCCAACCGAAGCAACAGGTCTCTACAGCGACCAAGCAGAAGTCTGCCATCGGAATCCGAGTGTCGCAGATTCCAAGCTTGAGACCAAAATCGATGCCAAGCAAATCTACCAGCCAAACTAATGTCAGTAAGAAGTCTACGAGAGGATTTCTGAGGAAAGGAGGCGCCTCAGTGACCTCGTGAACAAATTATGGATGAACGAAATAAATTAAAAAGTTCGATCGAATTTGCGACCGTCCCAGATTATGGGTTGTCTTGTAACTTTTTGGATCACATTTCTAGACTGATATGGAAGGACAGAAAGATAAACATGTATTAGAATGAGTTTATAATTTATCGTTTAATGAAATTGTTCGAAGCAGCTTAAGTGAATAATCAACAGAGAATATTCCAAACTTTATAATTTAAGTAATCGACGTTATTAATTGCGATTTAGTACTGGTTTTTTATGATTTTTTAATTATAATTTATCTTATGTGGTTTTATAGCTGCAAATACTTATATTACATTAATAGTTGACTGAAAATTGACTAATGTAAGATTTGGACTTCATTTTGCACGTTTATTATCGAAGATTGATAGAATGTTATGTATTTTTATTTATTTATTTAAAACAAAAAAATGAGTTTTGTGAACGATATTTTATTTTTCCTTTTATTATTTACTTGTGTATATCTGTTGCATTTATTTAACATGGGGGGACGAAATTATATTATTGTCTTAATATTAAATAAATAATCACTATGATAGGCTAAGCATAATATTTGTTGAGAAAACGTCACAATTTTGTATACTGGTAAACATGCATAGTTGTTTTTAAAGAAAATAATGAAAATTAGTTTTTTTAATACCTTTGGATTTATGGTATGGAAACATAAGCTTTGCATCCATACAATTCGTTACGTTATTTCAATCGGATCCTACATTTGTAAATATTAAGCTCTTCAATCTACCTGTTAAGGTTACCATATACACATATTTGTATATTTTTCATAAATATTCATAAAGCCGATCGCATATTACAGCACGCCGAACGTTGCGCATTTTTAGTAAATAAATGTGCGTTGGTTGCGAGGCGCGATGTAATGTGTGGTGAGATGGCCATAGTAACCATTGAGTCAATGCGTTCGGTCGTACAAAAGTTGCTTGAGAATTGCGCCAATAGCTTTTTGCTGGTTTTCAGGCTGCAAATATAGGCCAAGCAGCCCAATACTAACGTAATGTCTTTTGGCTGAACGTGCTGGACCAATGTGTACTAGGCTCTTTGTAGTAATAAAATAAAGGCATCGTCACACCGCTTCGGAGTATAAAATGATGGCATAGTGTGTTATGTCGTAATTTTTTACGTCTAGTCAGTTTTATTGTTAGAATTAATAAGCGAGGTAGTGAATTTGGCTTATGAAATTTTAGCGGAAGGCTTTGCATAAAATATTGTTAAGCATAGATATTTATGTTGCTCCGAATATTAACTGGCTTCTCAAAAAAACTGTTATTTTTTTAAATCAAATATCAATCGTAGTTTCACAGCAATTTATCATTATGTCGAGATTCTTTGGTGAGTTTATGATGATAATGTTATTCGAATTTTAAGTAGATATCTACTGAAACTTGCGTGCGGTAAGTGCGGACAATCTCCTGATAGATGTGCGATTGTATTTTTGTTGTAAATTATTCTTTCATGTATTAGCATAAATATTTGTCCTGGTTTGTAAAAGCGTCAATTTAATGAAAGGTAATGTATACAGACTGATGTGAACAGAGTATATTCTGGCTAAATTTATATTTCTTAAAACATTTATTTGTAAGGGTTTTTCCTATTTTTTAACCATTATAATATGTCGCAAGTAATAAGTAAGTTATATTCAAGGTACTTCACTCGTGATGAAATCTATAAAGCTAAGAGCACATTACAGCGGGCTGTAAAATCGTGAAACTTCGTAAAATAATTAATTAGTTTAATATGCATTTTCGAAAACTTACAAATACTCCAAGAGCAAATTTATTATTATCTATACCTTAATGCTCACAAAAGTTAAAACGTAATATTTGCGAAAATGTGCGCTAAGCTTTAATATTTCATTAAATTTTTCTATGTACAATAGTATCAATTTTATTTGTATACAAAAAAATTTATACTAAATTAATTGAAATTGACATATAACAGAAATAGACACAAAAATTTAAACAACAGAATTGGAAGCTAAGAATTTATCTGTGGAAGAAATGTCATTGTTTTTTATTTAATAAAATTGATATTATTGCCAAATTACGCTCATAGCATATTTTCAAATACCTACTTAGTCCTAATGTCGCCGATATGACTGTCAAAGTACCCCGATTTATTTAACAGTATGAAAAATGTTCAGCTTCCATTAAGCGTTATTCCATTGTTTAGCGTCATCTATCCTAACTCGTAGTGGTTTAATGTATGAATACCTAGTTAATTTTTGGTTGTATCTATACTAGTGGTAGTTCTGACAAGCCAGTTTTTAGCTAAACAATTACATGATTAGTTTCTAAGGTGCGTAATTTGATGGTAATAAATGAAATTTACCGCAATATTTTGGTTTTCTTTATTTGGATTTATTTTTTTCCAACTCAGCAAACCTATACAGCAGTTTTGTTTCAGTAGTTCAACTCCAAAGATTAGATGTTTCATATAGGCAGCAAGATGGCCTACATGAAATAATTTTGTTTTTTTTAAATTATTATTTAACTGCGTTGAACTACTGGGAAAAAACCACGCTTGAAACAGATATTGAACTTATTTGTTGTAATAGTGATACTGAGCGGTCTGTAGGCTGCAGCTTTCACTAATTAGATTGGCTTTGGTGTGTAAAAATGATTGCATCAGTGTACTGTGACGTGATTCGCATTGACCTCTGATTAGCTGAATTTATGGCGTTCTTGCTATATCAATGCATTTTAACCACTAGCGAGGGAGTAGGTACCAGCCAATCAGAGTTTATTGCGATCATCACTTTCATAGAGCAGGTTAAAAGTGTAATAAATAAAAGAGGCAGTCCACTAGTCAGATTGTTTATTAAGTCAATGTGTTTATTATGATTTATTTACGTCATACAATTCAGATTGGAGTATTCCATCTACATAACTGAAACATGATTACATTATATCGTTCGAAATAGCACAATAACCACATAAGACATTTTTATCCTATATATCTGTTTAATATAACATTACAAAAATATTAATATAACAAAAACTATAATTACTGTATTTACGGAGGCATGCATTTGCAGAGGTAGATCGGTACATCATAACTATACTGTAAAGCCGGATCCTGGAACCTCTAGATGGCGTTACAGTTCAATAAAAACAAATCATATAAGTATGTTTACAAATATATCGCTAAACATCTACCGGGCTCGCGCAAGAGGCTAGCACGTTCAACGCAGTGCTGTGATTGGCTGAATTTATGGCATTGTTACTGCAACGGTTGCATTCTAGCCAATAGTAAGAGTCGATCAATCAGATTCCATTGCGATCGACAATACGTAACCGTTAATTTCAAACTACGATGCTAGCCTAATTCACGAATACAGAAGACATTACAGCTTACTATCATTACTATTTAAAAAAAGATAAGGAAGTAAATAAATAACTGCATCTTTCAAATATTTCATCAATCAAAAATGGTAAGTAATCCGGTTCGAACTTTTACAAATTATAAAAAAAATCTTTCATCAATCAAAAATAATAAGTAAATCCTTGTTCGAACTTAAGAAAAATTATTGAAAACAATAAAACTTGAAAATCAAAGCTAACTGTAACTTCGGCCACGCTTTACCAACTCATATCTATCTCAACTTACAAGCAATACGATTTATATTACAGAAAGAAACCCCATTTGATAATATTGAATACGTAAAGAACAGCAATTTTTATTTACAGTGACAAGCCTGTCGCACAAAAATACGTAATAATATAATTTATACAGAACATTTCTTGCTACCACAGATAAAAAAATGAAAATCCTTGCTGCTATTCTGGCAGTTAAATAATTCAACAAAATTGTATTTCATGAACCTAAATTGGTCATATTTCTAGCAGCAAGGACTTTTTCGAAAATGCTTATCAGAATACCTTTGACACAAAATTAAATGTTATTATGACCTATTATGCAACAATTTAGAAGCGCTAAAAGAATAATATTATTAAAAGACCGGGTTTAATATTTGGGCATTGGGTTTGTTTGTTGTTCCTGTATTTCTATCGCTGGAAGAGCGATAGTGCACCATACAAATTCTAGTTTGGCGGATTATAGCAAAAGAAGTTTGTTGTTCTTAGTGTAACGTGGAATCCCACAAAGTAGCGCCTCTATCTATATTTATTCTTGAAACCACTTGTTCATAAAAAACCCGGCCTGAATTCTTATATTTTAAGACAGATTTAGATGGAAACTATTTTGTACACATGTCGGGTATTGAGGTAGTATTGTTAGACCATCAGTATCGGATGCTGTTGTCGCTTACTTATCGAGATATCATATAACACTTCCGAAAAATAGAACCACAATACCCTGTGCTCGATTCTAACCTAAACACCATTGGTCTTTTCTTGATTTCAACTAGATCACAAACACTCGTACAGAGTTAGTCATCATGTACCCCCAGGAAAATCAATAGATAAGAGGCTTTGTCAGCAAACTGACGAAAAGTTTCATAAAATCATTTTGAATACATCTGTGTAAAATATACCTAAAAATTTTTATAGGTCTACCTCTTGTTTGTTGTAAAGTTTCTGCTTAGGGCTTTATCAAAGAATAAAGGAACTCCAGCCTTAAAACTAAGCAATTAAAATCAATTTTATTATAAGGAAGAAACGTGACAACGTAACTGTACGTTAATCAGCCAAAGTTGTACGCAGATATCAAAGATGATTGCCAATATGCTTAGAGGTAGGTTTATACCACCATGAACTGAAAAAAATATAATTTATTTTAATTTCACTTTCCCCAGGTAAACTTTAACCAACGAACTGACGTCCTGACAGATGCAGATAGCAAATACAAAACGTCAACCTTTTTTTTTTTTAAAAAAGAATATCAGCCAAGCTGAACTTGACTGATGTTCTCCTCTCCCCTCCAAATAAGTGAAAACTTGTGTTAGGAGTGGGTACGACAATAGTGCAACGGGTGGGATTCGAACCTGCGACCTTATAGTTTTACAGTCCGCACCTTTAACCGTTGGGCTATTGAGGCTTGAATAAACGTCATACGTCAACGAATAAACGTCAACCTTATGCATCGGTTAAAGTTTACTGAGCGATTGTGAAACCGGCCCTAACTGTAGGGCTGACATAAGTAGCTGGACTGATATAAGTCCATGGATAGTTGGCACGATGAATGCTAATCTAGTGTGCTATCAGAAGAGACCAACGCTAAGACCTACGCTAGGGACAATAAGATCGCAAAGGTTACAATTACGAAATTTCCTTCATATCAAAAATAAAATAGAGCACAATTTTACTTTTTGTATACTATAAATAGTAAATAGATTTTAACAGTAAAACGTTTTGGAAATGCGATCCACGCACATTTTAGCACATTAAAAATACATTAAATGCACAATAATACATAATATTAATATACATCACTAAAATTCTTACACAAAGCATCGAGGGAATTTTTTTATGTAGGTGTTTATGCAATTTATAGTTTTTTAGTGTTTTTCTGACCTTTAGATTCATAGAATTCTGACAGATGTCACATCATGACATCTTACAATAAGGGTAAGCACGCACTGAAAAAACGCGCCGCGCGTTATTTTCATTCATTCCATATCGCGATTCGCGTTCAATTTGTATAAAATCGCGCGAATTTTAAATTTCCAGTATATATAAACGCGCACCATAAACATAAATCAATCTGTACCTCAAGGTTTCTTTTCCAGTGAGTGCTAGCCCTTAAGCATGGTAAAAATAAGGTCTAGATAAGGTGAAGTCTGTAGGATATAAGGCATTAAAACTATCTTTTAAAGCAAAAAAACAACCCTTTTCATCCTAATTTCCATTAAAAAAAAACTAATATCAATAAATTAAAAACAAACGACGTTAAAAATCATACATTTTTAGCCCAAAGAAAAAAAGATTTTTAACCACTTTCTGGCTATGGCACTGTTTACCTACATAATAAAAAAAACTAGAAAATACCGATGCGATTGCATTATGATTCGCTTTTTATTACGCTTGGAATTCCGTGAGAAGGCATGAATTTTGTACAAACTGTAAAATGTAAAAATCTCGACCATATTGCTACCTTTGCGACGAAATATACAAATATAGAAACTGTTATTTTATTATGATTATAGAAGTTTTGAATAAGTACTATTACATTGACCGATGAGGTTTATTTAAGACTATGAAACACCACCAATATATTATGCTATTCACTGTCGTAACGGAACAAAATGCACTGCGACGCTGTCTACTACTTTTCATTTGAACTTCTAGTTTAAACTTGGATAAAATCACGACCAAACTCATCTTTTACTAATCCGGGATTTGTCTTTTTCATCTCAAGCAAATAAAATGCTGGATCATTTCAGATTTGCTACATTTATAAGCTGGTGATAAAAAAAGACATTTTAACGCTTGCGATCCTTGTCGACTGCGCCAATTATAATAAATGATCCCCCATTTATAATCATTAATCTTAAGAGAGTTTGGTCCAGAAATTATCCAGAACATAACGCATAGTAAGGCCCTCGAATACTTAATTTTATTATTAACTGCTCAGGCAAGAAAATATTCTGCTCAGTATGGGTGCTTTCGATAATTTTGACGACTCATAAATTTTCCAACGTTAACAAAAAGTATTTGGACCTTTCAAGTCCCCAATCATATTCAAATGCCCAATAAGTAAAGTCGAAATGGCCTTTTGATTAAGTAATCGATATTTTTTCCAAAACAGAAACAAAACACTAAAGTCGCAGTGTATTTTGCGGCAAAGCTAGCGTTGTATTGACAGTTACACTGCGCTGTAGTCGCGAACAATCAACTGTGTCCACATCTCCTCAATTTGACACTGCACAACTTTATTTACAGGAAAATATTTATATCACAAAAACATTCACTCTAAACTCGGGGAGACAATATACTGAGAGCTTTGTAGACCGCAGACTTTCAATCGTCCGACAGTTGGTTGCTAAGAAATAGAAACCTTGAGAAGTCTATGATTAGCACTAGAGGCTGCTGTCATATATTTTTTGAGCCTACTTAATGGCACTGTAAGCAGATACGAGTGTCTCGGGAACTAATAATATTGCAAATGGCGCAAATCAATCATAGATTAATTATAGAAGTTGGTGCGCCATTTGCAATATTATTAGTTCCAGAGACACTCGCAGGTCAAATGCAGCGCTTAAAATTGATCCATAGCTGTCATTTGTATAGATACAGAAAATTCAGTGTTGATCATAGATTTTATCGAGATCAGTGAACCTAGATTATAGATGATTGCGATCATCGCACTGTAACAATCTATGGACTATTATATGACTGGTGTGAAGCCAGAAACGCAGGTATTTGAAGATTGCTGCGTTACACTGTTTACAACTGAACTGTCGGCCGATCAAGTCTCCTGTCATCTGTAGGAGCTCCATAAAGGTCCCTTATTTACGAAACCCTAGAAATGAGTGACTACAGCGCAGATACACCAAGAGTGAACGATTGATTTAATCGAAAGGGGAGGACCGTCACAGGCGAACATGATCCCACAATGCTTTCAGGTCGCACTTGACAGACCATGAAATCACGTAGAATCTCTCCCCCCTATTACTATATAATTTTGTATTATTCCAAAGCATGTCGTCAGCCGACTTTTTCATGCGTTTTTTCCTCTGTAATGAGTATCGAAACCTGATTGTTATATCTCCGGAGTCGACCGTTCCGCGCGGCGACCGTTTCTTGTCTATTTTCGTCGAAGCCAAAACTTTGTTCGAAAGCTAATCCGCTATTTCATATTTTTAGAGCACATCTGACTTTTTTCCCCGGACTCACCACCGTTACTTTATTAAGTTCATTGAACTTATAAATACGTTACAGTCTTTGGATACTTTTTATCACTAAGACCCCTTCGCCGCGAATTTTGTAAATAGTTTACTCTCTCGAAAATATATTTCGGAGTTTTTTTTTAATCAATATTTTTTTCCTTTTTTATTTTAAATCTAATTCTTTTTTTTTCGTTTTGTCATGCAGTTAATCTGCGATCAATGAGTGTCCTGTCAATTTTATAGGTACGTGAAAATTTACACGATGTTTATTACCGCATATGGATGTTGGTTCTGTATTCACATCATCAATGCAAGTAGGTATTTAAAGTTTGATATGTGAAAACCTTCTTTTTCAAGTTACATCTTATTACCTTTCCGGACGTAATCGCAAAACTTGTGTGTGTCACCTATACAGACAAATATTTGTACACATGTTGTATTCATCCATATGCGTTTAGGTTATGTAGTGGCGTCCTTATTCTGTACGCATGACTTGCAATTCGACTTGTCTCTGGTCAAAGCTGTCAAAATATGGCAACATAAATGTTGTTAGTGGATACCACAGAGCATTGACCTAAACACACGTTACAAAACCATCAACAAGTTTGTCGTCAAAATTAAAATTGCATATTAGCTACGCATTTAGACTAAAAAGCTAATTATGTACCACAGTTTGACATAAAAACTCTTCACTTGTTAGTATAAACGCGTCCCTAGCTTCTCAGAATAAAGACGCACACTTTTTATCATAAATGATGTATTTTGTATTTTTGTACTCGCTCTTCACACGACTTACGCTTATAATCTAAATATACATAAAAATATCACAGCACTATCGATTCACTTACACTAAATCGCAACGCTTTGCGTCACAATTTTTTTAAAATAATTAAAAAAAAGGAATCGAAATTGAAATGCAAAAACGTCACCGCCAAGACGAAAAGATAAATATAAAATGTGAAAAACATTTTTCGATAAATTATGAAGGATTCGAATTCATTATTTGAGCGGTGTCCAAACGAATTAAGCATAACTAAATGCAAATTATACAAGTGCCGCAAACCGTACCAAAACATTTACAAATAAATCTGTATTTTTATTATACTTAATTTTTTTTTTTTGGTTTTGATATAACCGTACTATAAATGTTGCCAATTGAATGAAAGTGTTAAAAAAAGGGTTTTGTAGGAAACTAAAGAAACAATGTAAGAATTATACATAATTTTTATCATTTAATTCTGAAAACAGGGCTGTGAATAGTTAGTTTCCATTTTTTTTTTCCTGTTATTTTTTTTATAATTTTTAATAGTAATATAATTTTTAACAATTATATAAGTGTCAATTTGTTTAAAAACTATTTTTATTAGTATTGGCAACATTCATTATACGGAAAACATTTTCAGTTCCAAATATATTATATTTTTTAATAATTTAGTGCCAATTTTGTTTCGCGAATTTCACATCTGCTTTCAAAACAAATTCCAATCCTAGAGAAAGTGCATAAAGCGTTCGTTCTCACTCTACGCGAGTCCGCACACATTCAACAAGTAATACGCACGCAATACGCACACATACATGATCGGACTCGACGTCGATTGCAAGCGAATTTAACCTCGTAAAGCCACATGCACATTACAATGTACATACGATGTGTATAGAATATAACGTTGTGCATTAAACCAGGGCAGTAGTTTTTTTTTTTTTTTCGGATTATATTTAACGTCACCACACATCCCGTTTTAAGTGGGATAGTCGCTCTTTTGAGGTTTGTATGTGTCCCGCTGTCCCCAAAAAAATATTAAATGTTTTTTTTAATACTTTATAATGCGCGTTAATATACCGCACGTAATAAAGTATTTAAAAAAAAATTGCAAAATGTGCACCACTGGTTTAAAGAATGAAAAATGACGTCAAAAAACATGTAAACAACATTTTGTATGAACGGATTGGGCGTGTGAATCAGGTCTATAGTCTGTGATCATAAAAAAAAAGTTTTTCAAAATTCATCAAACATATTTGACCAGTGAATGTATGAAAACGTAATGTACATAATAATGGACATTTCCAAAGTGGGTATGTTAGTGCTTCTTGCATTTTATCCCCGGCCTTACGAGGCTAAACAGAGAAACTTAACTAAATGAGGTAGCATCACTATGAATTATGATAACATTAACCGTCTAATGTTTGGTGGGATATATGTTAAAAATGTATACTCTATCAACATTAAAATAGACACTATTGTATAACTGAGGTACATCATCGTTTCCGTTCGAGGTAGCTGGGTGGGCTCAGAACGGCTTCGCACGGCATTGCAGCGGTAATATTTCATGTTATACAACATGTTACCAACGCTTTGATGTCATGTAAAACTGTCAAAATGTCTATTCAGTAATATATTATGGTATGGTATAGTATTATAATAAAAACATTTTATAAAATATGGTTTTATAACAGTTTCTAGTAGTGTGGATACATGTTATATAACAATGGTAAACAATGTGACTGCAAGAAAGTTTTACAAAATGTTACACAATCTGAATACTCCCTACAACTGTTTTTGTAATAAGAATAGATTTATAATTGCTGTAATACAAAACAAGTTTACATCCAAAAGTGACAGTCAAAACTGTCACTTTTAAGTATATGTAATATACTTGTTTTATACATGTTATATAACAAGTTTCATAGTGCAGTCGTATTAACACCCGCCGAAGCCGTTCCGGCCGTAACGCGTAGATACAAAAATACGATTATCAACTATGTAAAGAAAAAACTCTTCAAAATATATCGGTGTTCATCATAGATAGCCGATTCGAGTCGACCATGTCCCCATAACCATAGGGGTACTCTGGGCATACCTTGGTGAATATTGGGGGTTCCCATTTGGGGGTTACTTGGTACGTACCAGCGTCCATGTTAGGGGGTATAAAACCATTGTAGGGCACGTTGAATCCCTCGGTTTTAATGGTGAGGAGCGGGTCTATGTGGGGCAACATGTGATCATCCAAGTCGAGGAAACCATTGCTGTCTCCAATTGTGAATTCTGGTCCATACTCCCGGGGGAAGTTCATTGCTTCAGAGGAGGGAACCAAATTTGGAGGTACCTCAGTGCTTGCTGGAATAAAATAATCTTTTTGAACATGGAGTTACAGGTTTTTATAACACCATTCCAAAGGAAATCTAAGATCTGCCAATAAGAAAAACTTTGAATAATGTGCAACAACATACTTTTTTTATCAAGGTTTTTTTTTTAATTTTTACTATTTATCAGCAATCAGTTAGTGTAATGATTTGTTACATTGATATACTTAATGTAACTTTTGCATTGTCAAAAAAGCAACTGCTGAGTTGTTTGCCTGCTTTTCTCAGCAAGATAAAAAAAACTGCTTTCCTAACTGGATTTTTAACTTTTCACAATGCTTTAAGGCCAAATGTAAAAAAAAATTAACTCACCATTGTCAAATATAGTTTCATTTGTCGCGAGCACATCAACAAACTGCACAATATCATTATTCTGGTTCACCGGAATGTTCTCCAAATTCTGCAGCTCCTTCTCAATGTCTATGTGGACTATAGCCTCTGCTTCCATGGTATCTTGTACTTGATCTAGGCAGTCTATAGTCTGTGGTTTCGTAGTGCTTTCTAGTACTTGATCTATGCCATCCATAGTCTCTGAACCCAAAGCACTATCTTGCACTTGATATACATAATTGAGTTTCATGTTTGACTCTTTTAAATGGGTATGCATTTCCATCAAATTTTCATCCTGTTCAGAATTGTGTGAATCGAAATAGTTTATATCATTTTGAGTATATTCTTCACGGTCAACACTTTCGGAATTATTTATTTCATCATCGTCAGAAGTGGGATCGTTATTCTGGTGTACTTTCCCTTCGAGGTTGTGCATGCGACGCCTATGCGTAGCAAAGTTGGGGTAACTGGCGAAAGTTCTGGAGCAAATGGTGCATTTGTACGGCTTGGACCCGGTGTGGACATTCAGGTGTTCCTGCAGGCGGTTCAGTTTCGGGAATCCTTTGCCGCAATACGAGCAACTGTGTATTTTCTTTTCGCTGTGCATTTTTAAGTGGTCGGTGAAATTGCGTCGGTTGTCGTAGACTTTTCCGCACACTTTGCAGACGTGGAGCACGCTGGCGAAGTGCTGCGCGATATGGTTGGAGAGGGTGAACTTCTCGCGGTAGTTCTTGTTGCAGACGGGGCAGCCGTACAGCGGGCGCTTATGTACCTCGAGGTGCTGCTCACAAGACGTCAGCGAGAGGAACGGCAGCCCGCACTGCCTGCACCAGTTCTGATGCGAGTTGTGGATGTTCTGATGGAATATCAACTCTTTTGGTGTTGCAAACCTGTAATATTATTACAACTTCTTAATGCTTCTCTGTCTGTGCACCGTTTTTCTCATTGCTGGTGGTTGTATTCCTTTACATGAATCACACGTGACAGAGCTTTACTTAGTAATTATTATCAGATGTTAATGATTACATCGCTCATTTGCGACAAGGGTGACATAATTCAAAATTCACCAATTTTAGTGTCGAAAATTTATACTTTTTGCTGTAAAAACAACATTACGCTAAGCACAAAAAATAAGAGTGAGAGAGATCGTGACTTAATGCTCTGTCGCTTTGTTGGCAGCTGTGTTGTTTCGAGACCGCAGCATCCACAAAACATTACTCTCTATTGAGAGAATTCTCTCGTCGTCGATTTTGAATTATGTCACCCTTGTCGCAAATAAGCGATATTTAAGGCCGTTTAACATGCTCTGAAATATTGTATGTATATTATTAAAACAAAGAATACTCGGATGTGTCTCACTTTTTCTGACAGCCGTCCACGGGGCACGTGAGGCTGCGCAGCGCGTGCGCGTCCAGCAGGTGCCGGCGCAGCCTGCCCTCCGTGGCGTAGCGGGTGCCGCACTCCGGGCACGCGAACGGCTTGCCGCTCGCCTCCGAGTCCGCCGTGCACACCGCCATGTGCACCGCCAGCAGCGACAGCCGCGGGTACGCCTTCAGGCATATGCTACAACTGCAATAAAGATATATGTTAAACATTCCCATTATCATATTGTGTGACCCCCTCACACAATATGATAATGGGAATGTTAACAATTGTGGGATTTGAACCGTCGTCGCTTTTTCCGGTTTCAGTCTGGACTCTTAGCTATTTAATTATTAGGCTTAAACTCACCATTAATTATTAGTCATTTAATGATTAGTCTACTGTAATGGTGTCCCAAGAAAATCTTTTAAAATTATACAACATGATAATGTTTTATAACATAATAGTTTTTGCATAGGTATAAACTGTCTAACATGTTGTATAACATTGTATAACATTCTGTAACTATTATAATATATTATGTTGGAGATTAAAATAAAAGTGATTATTATTTAAAACACCATCTAGTTATGATAGTCTTATATGTTATATGTATATTAATTTAAATTTAGTTCAGACACCAAATGATACTATAGAAACAGACTATGCTACTTTCACATTTTTAATACTAATATGAATAATCACACTCACCAAAATCTATCCTTAGAGCGATGATTATAAGCATGTTCGTAAAACAGAGAGTACTTTTCAAATTTTTTATCACAAACAACACAGATGTACTCTATATCTTTATCCCCATGTTCATATGAGAAATGTGCGTCAAACTCCACTCTATTCTTAGAGACCACTGAGCAATAACTGCAAGCTATACCTCCCAAATGTTCAACGGAAGTCTCTTGGTTATCAGAATTTTGTATCATCCCTACAGAGAGTTCTTCATCCGTGTTACTGAAATGCTTTACGAGATGGTCCGATGCATTGTCTCTACTTGGTATGTTTTCGTTGCAAATAGGGCAAGAGTATATGTTGACTGTGTGAAATTCTGCGTGCTCCTTGCAGCCATCCAGTGTTGTGATCTCCACTTCGCAGATCTGGCAGTGGTACGGAGGTGCGTTTGATGTGTTGTGAATAATCTGGTGCACTTGTAAGTCTTTTTTTGACGTAAATCTAAAAATGCAAACAATAAAGTGTAAGTGTGTTGACCTTTAATTACCCAGTAAACGAAAACACCATTGTCAAGATGAAAAAAATAAAGTCCCTTGCCATAATTATTATAAACTGACAGAATATTTTTTATTCAAAAATTCAGCATGCCATTCCAACCGAGAGGAACCAGCAAGAAACTTGGTGGTAGCTCTTTTTAAAATATCATGTTGTACACATGTTAGTTATTACTATCTCATGAATTGCTGGAGTATGTGATGACTTACTGTTTACTGCAGGTGGAACATTTGAAGGTGTGCATAGCTTTGATATGATCCTTGAGAGATGTAAGCTTTGAAAAATTATGTGAACAATATTGACACCTGAAAAAATAATATATTAAAAGTCAAACCTTACAATGCTGTTTACAGTTTTAAATCAACTTTAATGAAAACATTGTATTATTTTTATTTTGGGTGGTTCTTATTATTACTCAAAATAATGATTTGTGAAAGGAGATTCATAGCCAGAAGAACTGGTATTTTTGCCTGTTCTTCTCAGTATTTTGTTTACCCCCTCCCCCTCTTCCTCTTCCCATCAAATAACCATAAAGCTTCCCTTAGGAATGGATATGATAAAAGTACAGTATTTGACTGTTTCATTGGTGTAGTGGTTAGCAAGTTCGACTTCAAGTCCTCAACAAAAAATAACATGGATTCCTAATTTAATTGGTATTTAGAATGGATATCTCAGTTCTTAATTTCAGCCAAATCCGTTAATTTGTTGTGGTGTGAAGGAAAGCAAACATTTATCCATCTATACATCCATCCTCATAAATTTTCACATTTATAATATTAGTAGGAAATTTAAGTGGGTTTATGTGTTGTTTTTTCCTCCAGATACTCAGCCCTGGTTGATGGACCAAATCGCGGTGTAAAAGTCAGATGAACATATCTATAAAAAATTCAAAAATCGTTTTTTTTTTTCATAAAACTGGTCACAAACTACTAAAACGACAATATATTCAAAACAAATATCACAAATTCCAAAAAAAATATTATCCATTACTCATAAATTATAATTATTTCTTTTAAATAACTGGTAAAGATTGAAGAGACAAATAATCCTATTTTTCGCTCTCCTGTAAAATTGAGAAAATGTAGATATGTTCATCTGACTCTTACACCGCGAAATGATCAATGTTATTTTTTGGTTGAGGACCTGCTCACACCCAGGATTAACACATATATGCCCACAACATTATCTCGTATAATATAAGTAAGGGATACAAACTTATGTCTATCCTTTATGATGTGTATGGTGTAACAATGGCCGCGGAAGCTGGGATAGCTCTTGAACTCCTTGTAGCACACCACACATGCGTACACAACCACATCTGCACTGCCATGTCTAGTGTAATGATCATCAAACCCCTTCTTTTTAGAGTATGTCAGCTTGCATATATGGCAGAATATGCCGCCGATTAAATCAATTGTAGTCGGTTTGTGTCCTATCTTTCTATTAGAATTTAAATCTGCATCTGCAAAATACTTGATGTTTCCTGATATATTATGGTATGTAATCAAACTCTCCAGGTCCTCATTAGCTAGATCTATGTCTCCATTTTTTATTATGGTACCCTGGTCTCCGTTCACACTATGGTCTTCTTTGTGAGCCAGGCTTGTATTTTTTTGGAGTTGTCTTGTAATTTTATTCTGGTTTGGCGTGTCTATATCTGCAAGGGTATGTGAAGCCATCTTTTCACCACTCTATGTGCAATCCATTTATTGAGCATGTTTTTTTTAAAAAGTGTCAAGTGGGTATTTTTGTGGCTGCTATTGTTGGTGGCATTTTTTTGTTGTGTTCTCTACATATTTACTATGTTAGTCTTGGCCTGAAAATGGTCAAAAAATTTAATCTGTATTCAAGCATACCAATTAATTGAATTAATGAGACAATAACCTCCGAAACAATAAGCTTATGAAATTCACTTGAAACAACTAAAGTTACATTCAAAACGATTGTGTAAACAGGCTTTATTGCTACCTACAATCTCTCCTTTTAACCAATTCTTTATTAGAAATAATATCAAGTATGAGGAATTCTTAAATAGAATCTCACAGATGAAATTATAAATAATTATAATTACATTATACCTAATACAAAATATTTCAGTCTTAATTAATTGAAAGAATTTGTAACGTGTAAACAATATTATCATGTAAAGAGGTCAAAAGATTATCAGATAAATTTAGTTTGGAGCACACTATTTGCGAGACCTTATGATGATAAATTTTACTCTATGAAATATAACTAAGTAAATATTTGGGTAAAAATTGTAAAAAACTTTCCAATACCGTCGGCCTTGACAGTCGATATAGTGTCAGTAATAAATGATCATTTTAAACACAAAACTTGTATTAAACATTATAAATACGAAATGGGACACAATGTTGAATAAAATTTCCAATATTCTCTCACAAATTAACAAAAACCATCAAGATTCCAATTTATCAATAATCTGAAGGGTCGAACAAGGTTCCATTTAATTGCAGCATTACAATAAAAGAAGTATGTGAATCACTTACAGAATCGGATATAAACTTATAATTCTGCATCGGACATTAGTCCAACGTTACATTTTACATTACAACAGCCGAAATAAAATTTACAATACGAAAACGATAAAAAATGTAACGCCGGACGACAAACAACGCCAAGAAAACGTGTGAAAATTTTGCTTCATTTGACAGCTGTCTGTGATCAGAGACCAGAGACCACGAACACTAGATATCTGTGATATAGGATATAGAGGAAACTGAAAAGTAAGTGCTTAGTCTATGGGTTGCATATAAAATAACTCGTTCCGACAAGTTCCGAACCACAAACATTATATGTTTGTGTTCCGAACCCACGACGCTCGCGCTATCGGAATTGGTTAGGTAGGTAGGTTATATTTTTTAATTTCATAGATAGGTACCTACCATGCCACGTAGGTAGGTACAGACCATAGACTAACATAAACATAGACTCGAGAAGGTGTTTCGCATGGTGCGGGTGCTGCACTATTTTTATAATTTTTTTTTTTGTTGCTATTATGTCAATTGTCAAAAAAAATTTCAAAATGACAAACAAGTTTTTTATGAAAATTACTAAAATTTAATCAAATAAATTGTAAGTAAATTACAATACTAAAATCTTAGTAGGTACCTATTTCAGATAAAGAGTCCCTCAACAATAGTGAAGATAAATTACCAAAGTTGTAATATTATTCGGTAAGTATTAATGTGCAAAAAATACAAAGTGCTTTAACTTTTATTTATTACAATTTCCTTTAGATACAGTCAGGTTTCTTGAGAAATTTAGTAAGAAAAACTCATTTAAATATTTTTATTGATGAATTTTATAAATGAATATTAATGAATATTAATTATTATGAAGACTCAATATTAAGAAATAGGGTGCTGGCGAGCAAAATTTCTATATGATCAGCACACATGGCAGACGTTATTAATAGTGATAATTATACCCTAAGTAACATCAAGAACCTCGTCTGCCACCATGGTGGCGCTGCGTTGTTAATTTACAGCGTTTCAAAAATGTTGAAAAAAAAGGCGGGTGATATTATATGCACATGTCTGCCTTTGGGGCTGATGATCATAGTCATCCTATAAACACAAAAATTCGTAGAGGCAGACATCCAGGGCTCTGACTTTTGTAGTTTTCAATTTTTTAAGTTTTTTTTTATGATTTAAAAAACTCTATATGAAGTGCACACTTGGCAGATTGAAATTGTTCGATTAATAACAATGAGGAGGACCACGGAAAAATAGTCTGCCAGCATGTTGTTTCTGCGTTCGCTATTGACAGTGTTTCAAAAATGTAAAAAATAAAAAAGTTCTATATTATGCGCACATGTCTGCCTCTTGGATTGATGTTTGAATTTATCATGAAAACCAAGAAACTTGATGAGGCAGACGTTCAGGCCTCTGATATTTCAAAGGCAGACCATTTGAATTTTTTTTTTCAGCTTGACGCTCGCGCCAATCTAGAAGTACAAAATTCAATTTTAAACATGCGTCAGAAATATTCGGCTTCTACCTGTTAACCACGTCTCCGCAGGTATGAAAGGAGATGAATTTGGTCCATACAAGCTTGGGCCTAACAATGAAGTTATACACCTAAAAATCAGTGAGCAAAATGTCTGCCAAATGTTTTTTCGTATCCACTGAGTCATAATGAATTGAATGGGCGCAATGAGAACCGTGTGCAAATTACTTAGTAGAGCTTTTTTTTAAACATTTTTACAACTTCGCCCCATAATAATGCAGAGCCCTGAATGTCTGCCTCTTCGATTTTCTTCGTTTCCAAGATGTTTGTGACCATGAACCCCAGAGGCATACATGTGCAAATGATTTAATATCCCCTTTTTTTTAAGCAACTTCAATCGGCTGTAACGCGAAAACGCAGCGACGTAGGACCTTAATTGACTGGACCAAATCAATTCGTAATGACGTAAACTACAATCTACCTCGATGTGAAACTTGTGCAAATCATATACCCAAATGCTCACCGCGCGCCGTCGCGCCGGTTTTCACTATCAGTAGATGTACTAAAAACACTCGGTCCTACGCAAACGAATTTAATGCTAGCTCAATGTTTTGTAATCAAAACTATATCTGGCATCGCGCCAACCTCATTCCAGAAATAGATTATGAATAACGTGCTTCGCGTAAACTTAAAACGCGTAAAACCGCAATTTTTTTATGAAATAAAATTTTACGTGTAAAATGGACCGGCATCATAACCACTCGAGTATCCATGGCTCCTGTAGGAGTAAGGACTCGACGTCTACTACGGAGAGTGATCCTCGTGAGAAAATTAAAGATTGTTTGAGAAAATTCATAGCGTTTATGTTTACACAAGTGGGTGTTGGTGCACTCGTCGTTTGTTACGCGATCCTAGGCGCCGCCAGTTTCATGCACATTGAGAAGGACAGCCCAGACACACAGCTAGAGAATGTAGTACAATGGAGACGAAACTGTGTAGAAGAACTGTGGAATATAACTAATAAATACAATGTGTTAAACTATACAGCCTGGATGTCAAACAGCAATAAAGTTTTGACAGTATTTCAAAATAATTTAACAGGAGCTATACATTTGGGATATAATGGTCGAGCTTCAGAAGATATTTGGTCATTTCCCGCTGCTTTAATGTACTCCTTATCTGTTTTTACAATGATTGGATATGGCAATGTTGTACCGAAAACTGTGTGGGGGAAAATCGGCACTATAGCATATGCATGCTTTGGTATACCAATATATGTGCTATACTTCTGTAATATGGGAAAAGTATTGGCAAAAACTTTTAAATGGCTGTACATAACGGCTCATGAGTGCAGTCGGAGAGAGGATGTGTTACTTGAAGATGGGGAAATTCAACCCATTAAGAGGAAGATAACTGTACCGTCGACTGCTTGTCTTTGGGTTATATCATTTTATATATTGACTGGTACTATTATGTTTGGTGCTTGGGAACATTGGAACTACTTAGACTCTACTTATTTTTGTGTTATCAGTTTATGTAAAATTGGTTTTGGGGATTTTGTCCCAGGAGCCAACATTGCCGACTCAGCTGAGGGTTCCCATTTGAAATTGGTCATAAACTTCATTTATGTATTACTTGGAATGGGACTTGTAGCTATGTGTTATAATTTAATGTGTGAAGATGTCAGAGTTAAAGTGAGAGAATTAAGACAAGACTTGAAGAACTGCTTGGATGATATAACGTTGAAAATTACAGTTTGTATGAACGATACGAAATATTATCATCAGAAACAGACTAGGAATATAAAATGATGCTCTAGAAATATGCTAGAGATTCTTTGATCAACAACAGCCAAGTCTGGCTTCTTGCAGCTTTATGCTTTTTAAGATTTGGGTTGTTCCAATAAGATATCAGAGAACATGTTTTCTAAGAACAGTTTTTTACCTTGAAACCCACTTCGAAAAAATATATAATGAATATTGTTAGTTTTTTTTTTCAGATTTCTTAGAATATATTGTTTAATATGATATTGATTTAATTAAAGTAAAGGAAAATTTTCCATTTTCAATAAGCTAAAAAGTAAATGTTAGTTGCTTTAAGTTTTAATTTTTTCTATTTTTTTTTTTAATAACATTAAGGTTGGCATTTTTTTAGCACTTAAACTATTGCGAATGATGTTTATTATACAAACTTTTAAAAATGGCTTTACTGACTAGGATGAATCGCATCACCTATTACTGTATAAGGGTTTCGGATGGGTTCATAACTACTCAGACAAGTTCTGAAGTACACCTTTATGAATAAAGTCATTATTAACAGTTGGTAATAAAGTTGGCATTATATTTTCATAGATAAACTTTCCTTCCTAATTCATTGTTGAGGTTCTTATTAGTAAGTACTTCATTGGGACTGAATAGAACTTCAATATGAGTTGTAGTTCATATTCAGTCCCAATTAAGCTTTATTCAGTTTACTTGTTAATTGTATTTTTTGTATAATTCTGTTGTTGTATATTGGTTGTGAAATTTAATTCTTAGTTATAAAAAAGTTATTGACAACATAATTTTAAAATTTGACACCATGGAATTAAAATAGAAACAAGAAAAATATTTTTTGATTTTGTTAATACATACTAATTATTTTTATAAAAATACTTTTTATTATTCTTAAAAGATATTGTTGAGATTCCATTTATTATTATTATTTATTTAGGATTTGATATTTTCACATAGCTGCAGCTGCTAGCTGTTAACCAATAAGAAACATTTACATCTTTTATGATGGATATTTTTTATACTTAATAAACTAATTTTATCGATTTTTAAGTATTCTAAGTCGTTTGTTATACAATAAACAATATTCTACAGCACTGTAACCTGTTCGTTTTTTAACTCAAAAAATTGACACTGATTTAATTCTTTAAAGTGGTATGTTTCATATCACAGATGTATCGTTTTTGGAGTAATAATTATCTCGTTTAGATGAGTAGTTGGCTTATAGTTAGTGACCGGGGTTTCGAATAGAATAATTTTTTATTCAAATAAACTTTTACAAAGTGCTTTGTCCTCTCCAATGTCTGATGATGAAGCAGGAAGGTAACAGGAATACCACCAGGTCGGGTACACCACGCATAGACTGGCCATTGATTCCACATGTTAAGACTTAATTTGAGTGACCGTAATCGTATTCGATAACATTAGCGTCAAAGTAAATTAAGCCGTAACATCTTGAGTGTAGGGCGCCCCCCGGCTAGATAAAGCGATGACATCCGAAAAGTGGCAGGCATCGATTGGATGCGAAAGGCCGAGAATAGGTAACGTTGACGCTACTTAAAAGAGGCCTATGTCCAACAGTGAATGCATGTGGGCTGATGATGATGATGATGATCATTGAAATAGAGCTCAGTTTCGTGTATCCATTCTTATTCGCTTATGGGTAAGCTCCAATTTAAAATCGGTTATACTGAATTGGTGGCTTTAAATGAATACAGTTAAGGTTCATTTCACTTAGACGCTAATGTCATGTGAAGGTATGCGTCACGGGTGAGTGGCGCGATGCTGCCGCTGCGGCTGCGGCGCGTCAGCGGGCACGACGGCCGCGTCAACGACGTGCTGTTCCACCCGCCGACCAAGCCGCCGCCCGCCTCCCCCGCGACACCCCCCACGCAACCCCCGCGCGCGACGCACGCGCTCATATTCTTCGGCGGGGATGTACAGGTACAATCACATAAAAATCAAAAAATTCAAATTCAAGCTCAAAATCCATTTATTTCATGTAGGCCAAGTTGTAGCTCTTATGACAAGTCATAAATCTACCACCGGTTCGGAATGCAGATTCTGCTGAAAAGAGCCGGTACGAAACTCAGCAGTTGCTCTTTTCAACTAATTTTTTTTTTTACAATAGGTAACAAAACTATGCTATGTATACACATACTGTGTTTCCACAATGAAGCTTCAAAAATGCATACGTAGGTACACACAATCCAATGCATGTCAAAACGGGCAGACAAAGCAGACCCATTCCCGTTGGTGGCACCCGTTCACGAGCATGACGCATGATCCAGCCGTTGCTTCGCTCAACCATATTTGAAAAAGATCGAACTTATCAAGCAAGAAAACTTTTCCGGGCGGAATAAACATTACAATAATAAATTAATCTTAATCTGAATACATAATATATAAAAGGAAAAGGACTGATTGACTTGCTGCCTACAGATTCAAACCACTGGACGGATCAGGTTTAAAGGCATATAGATATAGCTATTGTGACGTAGGCATCTGTTGAGAAAAAGTTTTTGAAAGTTCAACCCCCAAGGAGATAAAATAGGGGTTTGGAAAATTGAACTTAAGGTGAGCGAAGCCGCGGGCAAAAGCTTAGTAGCTTAGTTGTTAAAGAAATAAAATTTATTTACTTTTTTTGTACCACCAAGAAGATTACATATTATTAACTAACAGACGGCAAACCTAATATTAAATTGAAAGGAAAGTGAACTATGTTAACTGCGCCTTTTCTAAGTTCCTAAAAAAGAAACAATAACAAAAATATACTAATAGATATAAATAAACTAGAACAATCTGAATAAGTTAGATTTAAACTTAGTTAAGTAATCTGTCCCAGAACAAATCGATGGAAACCTCTTGGAAATCTCTTGGAAATTAATCTCAAAATAGGGGGCATTCGCAAGTCTGCGTTGAACCACAGTGCCTGTACAGCTCGGCAGCACCCTGTTTTGACTGGTAGGAGACCTGCGTTCAGCAGTGAGTTGTTGCCGGGTTGCTGATGACGATGAAATGAAATGAATACATTTTATTGTACACCACATAAATACAGAAACATAAATTTAACTTAAATAATTTCGGAGAGTGTGCCCAAGAACTATTTGATTTAGTTCCACCATCACCGTTCTACCACCGAACCGCGAGACATCGCACGAATCTGCACCGCTACGTGGTCTAAATTCCACGATGCCGCACTAAGCGCTTCGCTTCCTCGTTCCTAATACGCACCGCAAAAATTTGGAATGCCCTTCCGGCTTCCGTTTTTCCAACTAACTATAATGTGGGTGTCTTTAAATCAAGAGTGAATAGGCATCTTCTAGGCAAGCGTGTATCATCTTAGGCTGCATCTTCACTTATCATCAGGTGAGATCGCAGTCAAGCGCTAGTCTATATATTTAAAAAAAAAAAAAAAATGATAGCACAAATGACGATGTGTGAACGCAGTCCCCTGTGTCCAGGACTACCCGGAGGCGATGCAGGCGCACCGCGACAACAGGAACTACGTCAAGTGGAACCTGGAGAGCACGGCGCGAGTGCTGGCGCGGGACTTCCCCACGCTGCACGTGCTGGTTGTGAGGCCCGCTCGGTGAGTAACACAGCGTACTTCGTCGTCCTGGGACCCTTATCGACACGAAATCTATAACTCAAGTAGTAAAGATTGCTCTGTTATACTATTATCCCCTTCGGGGTTGAATTTTCAAACATCCTTTCTTGGTTGCCTACGTCATAAAAGCTATCTGTAATCTGTATGTCCAGCCTAGTCCATCTTTCCCTTTTATACATATTTAGATAATCGAATCTCTCAAAATCTAATTAAAGTAATGATTTATAAAAAAATATTGCCCTGTATTAACTCGGGGTTCGCAAGTTGGCGATGATAGACTCCCATCAACCACAGGATCACGTAAAGCCGTTGATTCTGCGCCTGATTTCTTCCCGACTTGTCATATTAACAACATGGCCGCCATTTTGTGTGTGTAAATAGGACGTATGTCACTTCTACTTGATTATTACTGTATGCTGTATGGTCGCAGGATAGAGTACAAAAGCTTCAGCTGCTACGACAACTTCGTCCCCAGCAACAACGCGGGCGTGCCCGACCACACGCCCACTCACAGCGCGCTGCACCATCTTGAGAGGTACAGTTTGTTATTGTTGTATGCTGGCCTGACCTTTAACCGCTAGGCTATCACTGCTACCAAGCTGTTGTCTACACAGCTGAGTATTGTGGGTAACTTTAGTATCGTTCTTTTCTAGATTGCTGCAAAGTGTGACAAGCAGAATAAATTCGATGCCCACCACAGAACTTTTGGAAGCAGTCTCATCTGTTTCTTTGCCGGAAGAGATTGACATAGAAGAATTACATGTAAGCATTAGAAGCCATAATAATAATACGTACTATGATAAATAACTTTTATTTGATGACAAGATAGCCCTTTACTGACTTGTCATTGCCACCGGATGGTAAGTAATGACGCAGTATAAGATGGTAGATGGCTAATTTGGAAGGAATATGGCCAATAACCTCTATCTTTAATCATTTAATTAATCATAGTCAGGACAAATGACAGCACAATTGTTGATCACGTTTGACATACGAGTGTCTCTGGAACTAATAATATTGCAAATGACGCTTCAAACAATTAATCTATGATTTCATATGATATCAAATTGGATTAAATAAACTGGTTGGTGGCTATGAAATCATAGATTAATTATAGAGGATGGTGCGCCATTTGCAATATTATTAGTTCCAGAAACACTCATATGTATGCTTACAACGCCAAGATGGCGTCAACCAAATCCAAAATGGTGTCCATCAAGTATCGCACGAATGTGCTTTATGAACTGTAAAGCGACAGCGATAGTTTACTCAAATAACTAATTTTCAAAAGTCTCTGCGACTGCATTTCCTCTTAATCATAGATTAAATATAGAGGTTAGTGTTATAGCCTAACCTAAACCTGTGACATGGTTTGTCATTCGGCAGAACGCGTCGATACGACGCGCGGGCGAAGCGAATTCGAACGGCTCTAACTCCGAGGGGCAGTCGTCCGCGGCCGCGCACAAGCCGTGAGTAGGTTTAGTTCCAATGGATGTTGTGATATTACCTCTTACTTTAAACTTTTTTTTTAAATATTTGTCAAGCTGAACCTGACTTATATTGTCGTAGACAGAGAAGTACTATAGACTTAATGATATCTCCTTTTCACTCCCACACGAAAGAGATGCAGTATAGCGATGTCAAACAAGATAGAATGAGACACAGCTATGTCTATGTTGCCTGTCTCTTTCGGCGACACGCTTGGTAGGATTCTAGAGGATACTCATTCTACGTATATTGTACTCTCCCCTCCAAATAAGCGAAAAGCTTGTGCTAAATGTGGGTATTACAATATTGCGGGTAGAGCTCGAACTTGTGACCTTTCAGTTCTCAGTCGTTTAACCGTTGGACCACGTATAATGGAGAATGTTCACTAATTTTGACTTTTAGCTCTTCATATTTTCTGTAAAAAATACACGTGAAAAATTATTTCGTTTCGATTGATATATTCGTTATTTATGTAGCTTCCGAGATATGAAATTTTAAAATGAGCAAGTGAAAATGAACGGAGTGTTAATAAATGACGTCACACCGTCATCAGGGGCTGTTAGCGGGACTCGACATTTAGAAACTTTTAAATGTCTTTAAAATCATAAGTACTTGGTCTTGCAATAAAAAAAAGCAAATACAGTATGTTAAATCTAAACGTTGCTCGTTCACTATAATATGTATTTGCGTGTGCGCCAAGAATATTCTTTTTGTGCTCTCACAGAGATTTGGACCCCCTGTGGTGGCGGGATCAGCTGGCCTTGGACGAGTGCGTTCTGACGCTGGTGGGATTCAGCAAGGGCTGCGTGGTGCTCAACCAGCTCATCTACGAGTTCCACTACACCAAGACCCTCACCCCCGGAGACGCGCATATGATGAGGTGGGTCAAGCCATTGTAGACAGACTTGGAGCCACTCTGATGTGTGATGAGTTTGTTCTGACCCTAGTGTGGTCATCGAGTTCCAGTAAACCAAGACCTTCAACCCCGGAGACGTGCATATAATCAGATGGGTCAACTCATTGTGGACAGTTTTAAAGCCTCTCAGACAGCGGGATAAAGTGGCCGTAAAAGTCTTCTCAAGGAGCATTAATGGGAAGTTAAGTCACTTGTTTTTTAGTTTTTTATTCACGTAAAAATTGCGCCATTCCAGAAATTTACTATAGGTTTTTTTGTGGTTAACTCTTTTTAATAATTAAAAAACAAGCCAACAATGTAAGCTGATGATTTATTTTATCTGCCACCAACTCCATGAACTGAATTCAATCTTGCCCCCTGATTCTGTAACTCAGTGCCTATCAACGACGATAGGCATTTTATATCCATTGAAGGTTTGAAGAGAAATGTCATTTACTATTTTATAGTAAACCTTCAATGGATAAAAAATATGTAAGGCTTTAATTTTTTGATAGGCACTTTACAGAATCGGCTCCCTGCACTGGCAGCATGGGCAGGAGATAAACATTTTATCCCCCGATTTTATCCACTGACAGGGGATACAATTGCCTTCTCCCTATGCTAGAGCATGACGACAGGGGAAAGGAGAAGTATATCCCCTGTGTTTATCCCTATTTGACATTACAAGTGGAGCAACTTCCCCCGGCTAGAGCATGGGAACAAATGAAAGAGATAAACTTGTCCTTTTTTGACTTTTGAAAGGGTCAAACGAAAACGAAAACCACAGACAAAAACCACCTACGAATCACCTATTAACTGTCAAAATCACGAGTATAGATAATAGTAATGACTTTTTGAGACCGAATTGACATAAATTTTGAAGTATTGTGATATTTGTACCTCCTACTTCCATGATTTTCTTATAATGGCAATAATTGCGGGGATAAATCTTCCATTTTATCCACTGTCAATAATCTTCCACCGCTGTGCCCATGCGCGATGGGTGGATAAGACTAAGCGAGGGGATAAACATTTTATCCTTTTCCCGGGGATACAATTTCTCCCGCCCATGCTACCAGTGCTGTGGTATTAAAGAATTACGACTTACTGCAGGTTCATGTCGCGCATTGAAAACATGTACTGGCTGGACGGAGGCCACGCGGGCGGGAAGAATACCTGGATCACATCCCGCAGTCTGCTGGAAACACTTACCAGGCTTGGTAGATATTCTCCTATTCCCTCCAAATAAGCGCAAAGCTTGTGCTAGGAGTGGGTACGACAATAGTGCAACGGGTGGGGTTCGAACCTACGACCTTTCAGTTTTCAGTCCGCACTTTTAACCGTTGGGCTATTGAGGCTTTACCGCCCTAATTTTGACATTAGTTCAACTTTTTGGACTTTTTAAGAATTTTTAATTTTCTAGATTTATCCAGAATTTTTGGGGAGTTCTTTCGAACTATAGCAGTTTCTTGCCTCTTGTTACAATATGTAGGTACTTTTATCAGAGACAAACTTTAAGCCTGCGACTTCTTCCGCGTGAGTTTTTTTTTTTGTAAATCTCACGAGATCTCTGTATTTTCGCGATTTATCCCCTATATATATTATATAGTAGCCTATGTATCACTATCTATGCCCATGCAAAAGTTCACGTGATTTATTGCTTTGTTGCCACGTGATTTAATTATATTAATTTGGTTTTGAACTCCAATTTTTCACTCTAAGCATTTCTGGAACATTAAAATCATTGTTATATTACCAAAAACTTGGGTTTATTCAAGATTGCTGGTACCTAAAAATATATGTGGCAATTTAATTAAAGGACAAACAAATAAACTTTCGCATTTACAATATTAGTGAGGGTTATTGTATCTATTTTGTAATGTTGACTAGATGATTAAGGTTTCTAATAGCTGCGGGGACACTTTAATTTCCACCCAAATCGGTTCATCCACAGTGGTGGGTAGGATTAACAAACATCCATCTATCCATCCTTAAACTTTCGCATTTATAATATTAGTATATTGACGTTATGCTACATTTGCATGCTTGGTAAGTCTCGACTGTTTGGCTTGGCTTGCGTGAGCTTGTCGCCGATCCGGGCTAATGTCAGGCGTTTGTAAAGGCTTGGAGCTTGTGGACGCTTGCCAAGCCTCGGCAAGCATGTAACAGTAGCATTAGCTTTTTTTTTTTTTTTTCAAAAAGTTGTTATGCACAGACGTGAACGTGTTCGTGCACGTGAGCCCGTACCAGGTGCAGGACGAGGGCCGGCCGTGGATCGGCCGCGAGGAGAAAGCCTTCACCGGCCTGCTCGCCAAGCTGGGCGCTAAGGTTACAGCTTTTTTTTTAATCTTTTAGCGAACAAACGGGCGGGCGGGTCACCTGATATTAAATTATTACATGAACACTTGTAGCACCACCAATGCGTTGCAGTTTTTTTCGGGAATTTGTTGTTCTGCCCCTCGAATAACACCATGTTGAAATAATCATAAATCATAAAATAGTCTATACATATAATAAAATTGTAGAAAAGTGGTGTCTGTACAATGGAAATATATATAAAAAAAAGTAGCAGGGGTTGTTATTATATCGATGCCGAACCCGAAATTGTAATTAATTTTTTTTTGTCTGTTTGTCTGTGTGTTTGTGCACGCTAATATCAGAAACGATTTATTCGATTTAGATACGGTTTTCACTAATATATTGTAGTAAGCTTCACTTAACATTTAGTGTTTATTTCATGTCAATCGGTTCATAAATAAAAAAGTTATGTCAATTTAAAGAATCACGGCGAACATTTTTAACGTACAGAGTACTACACGCCTCGCGCCTGAGCGTCCGTGGCTATATAAAGCGCGCCGAGAGTCGCGCCCCGAAAAGTCACTATTCCACGCGAACGAAGTCGCGGGCACAGCTAGTTTATAAATACGTTTAAACATTCAAAGCTCCCGCACACAGACCCGATTATATTGCAAAATTATATTGCATGCAAGATGCAAGATCACAATATGCATCCTAATACAAAATGTACTCAGAACAGTTATCTAAATCAACCATCGCGCGTGTACTCATTAGCGACCCCCACGAGCAGTGGCGTAACTATAGGGTGGCAAGACGGCAAAATGCCACGGGCCTCCAGCAGGAAAGGGCCCCAAGTCAGAGAGGGCCGAAAGCACAAGTGGATTCCAACATTTATAGCCATTCCTGTGACTACGGCTAGTGCTGAGCGATCATTTTCAAAATTAAAATTGGTATAATTCTTTGGGAGGGAGGGCCCCATCCGATGAATTTGCCACGGGCCTCAAACGTTATAGTTACGCCACTGCCCACGAGATCTCTTACTTCTACTCTATCCTCCTTCTCTTACTGGGCGCAGGTGCGCAGATATCTCCACGAGCAGTCGAGCGCGCCGCACTCGCTGCACATGCACTTCTCCGTGCTCGCCAACTTCAAGAGCGTGCAGGACTCCGCGCCGCACGCGCTCCCACCGCCCGACACCTCGGACGAGGAGCCCTAACTATAATACGATTCGTAACACGCAACAGGCATGATGACAGCAACCAACAATCAATGAAATTATCAATTTTTCTCATGAAATACCATCATGGATTATTATAAACGTATTTATTTTTCTATTCCGAGCGAGATTGATATTTATTTTGATAAAATGAAACTATAAAATACTTATAATCCGCCATATTGGATTGAACGATCAGAGCGATGTGTCACATCTATCTTCAGACTGACAAACTACTATGAAGAAACGGAAGTGACGTCACGAACGACGCCATGACACCGTCGAGTCGAATTTTAAAACTTCTAATTGAAATGCCAATTTTATCTTCCGAACCTTTTTTTTTATTGCTGCTATAAGATATTTTTTCGAAATAGGATACTTCCGAACATTATCCAAAAGTATCAAATGAAATGTCAAATGTTCTCAGCAAGTTCAGTGTGACGCTTTGAATCTGCACAGAAATCAACTGTCGTTAATTTTATATAAGTACAGCTTGTCTAGAGTCCTGTATTAACAGAGATCGATTCAAAAGTTTAACCACTTGCTTCTCGAAGAAATGCGTAAGCGACACGCTATGCTCGGCGCATAGGATGTTCCTACTGCGAACTACCTATAGAATCGCAATGCATTCACTAATTAACCGTTGTAATAGAAATTGTATTGATTTCTTTACTCACATTTGTATATATTATTTTTAAAAAGTATTAAAAAAAACGAATCTTAACTGAAGTTGTACAAAAAAGTACCTACCTAGTTTAATTAGTTCTACAACGCAAGTGTACATAAAAAGATGTTTAAATATTTATTTCGCAAATAAAATCTATTTTCAGTCTGTCTCGTTTTTTATTTTTAAAAATGTTGAATGTTCGCCTTTATATTATTGTATAGTGTGATAGACGAGGACCCAAGTAATCAAGAGCTTAAGGATACCGAAATAAAAACTGCAAAATACAGCCAACAATTCATTTTTAAAATAATCATGAAACACTAAGCTAAATATTATTCTTAAATAAAACTATCGAGTGGACACACCAAATGTAATAACATTGAAATCATTACGGCCTCACACACCATCAAGTATAATCCAATTTGCTTGATGATGCGAGATTTGAGCAAACACACAAACTGAATCTGGCTTGTATTAAAGATCTATTATATTTTTATGCCCGTTTTCACTTTGGGAGATCCCTCAGCTAATAATTGCCTAAATTATTTCAACTTGAGGCCTCTTTTAAGGTACCTAACGTTACGCTGCTTTTTTTATTATTATGACGTATCAAATTGATAGCCATTTAATATACTTGATGGTGTGAAATCTTTATTAGAATACAGAAAACTAAATTGACAACTAAAAGACGTCTATTCCGTCCTGTTATATTATAGTTCATTTGCAATGACAAAAACACAGAAAGGGTAAATCTTAGTTGGTCAATTTAGTTCAATGTGTAAAGTACTTTTTTAAATCATTTTTATAGAGAACAGAAAACCCATTTTTCAACTAAGATAATAAAATTTCTTAATATTATTGTGTAAATATGAAAAAACTATTTTTTAAAAGTTAACAGTTATACGCTGATATTAATTCTATGACACATTTCGAAAAATCATAACTACCTACCTAATTCATGGAATGAATAAAGTTTTCAAGTTAAAATAAATATAAACATTTATAAAACTGCAATTGACAAACATTACATTAAATATGTTGTTTTTTTTTTTTTAATTTTTTAAGTTGAAAGCTGTATTGACATTTCATTTATTCTTTGAAACTTAAACTTAATAGAGTTATGTGTTTTGGTGCAGAGATCTTTATGTATAATTAGAAAATACTAATTGATCTAATCACAATTACATGCATGTATGAAAAAACATGTGCTATTGCAAAAATTAAACATAATCACATTTGCAAAAATGTTAACAATCACAAATATCAGATACAATTTCCCATAATACCGTGGTTACATCACAATATTGAAACAAACGTTATTACAATATTTGATCAAATGTTTGCCCCAACGTTGACCACTTCACATATTTTCGAACTGCCCGTCCTTGTCTAACAGCAGTATGTTGGGGTTTTCCTTCTCAAACTCCGTGGGTTTCCTGTCTCGCAGTTCGTCCGTCCACTCGCCTTCCCCCTTGCCCCACTCGCCAACCTTCTCGCCAATGACGTCGAACATCTGCTTGGCTTTTAGCTTCTCCACCTGCGAATCATTCACACATCCTAGAAGAAAAAGAAAACGGTCATTTCGCCTTTGTTACAGTATGATTAAAAATTGTATTTAATCATGAAAGTTGTCAATTAATCCTTACTAATATTATAGATGCGAAAGTGTGTTTGTTTATCCTTCAATCGCGCTGCAACAAAGCAATGGATCAACGTGATTTTTTGCATGGGTATAGTCGAGGGCCGGGAGAGTGACATAGGCATACTTTTTATCCCAGAAAATCAAAAAGATCCCGAGGGGAGGGAAAACTAAATTCACGCAAGCGAAGCTGCGAGTATCAACTACTGATTTATAAAACCTTTCAATATATTTTTCTTTTTTCTTGGGAATAATAGTGTGGGTTCAACACATTTCTACATTTTTTTACAGATTCACCATGCTGGGGCCCAAGTCTACTATTGCAATTGTAGTTACATTGTCTATCAATGACATGACAGTTGTTATTTTTAGCAATTGTCATGTCATTGATAGACAATTGAACCCCTGGGCCCCAAGTCAAATTGCTAAAAGTAGCAATTGGGATGTCATTGAAAGGCAATGTAACTGTAATGTAACTACAATTGCAATAGCAGACTTGGGCCCCTGGATGAATTATGACGTCACAGTACAATCGTAACGCGATTGATTAGTTTATCCAGTATTTTGACACAAATAACCTATTACTATAGCTGAATAATTAGGGAGTGAACTCACCTGCGCGTCTCTGTGCGCGAACTTGTCGAACATGTTGGCGTACATGCTCTTCTCGCGCTGCTTCTGTTTCTGCAGCGTCGTGCGACACACGATGATCTGATTGGCCGCCGCCTGTAATGACACGCTCACGTCATTGGATGGCTTCGATCATTTAGCCGGAACGAGCCTTTACGCAGATTTAGTACTGAATATATTCTGCCACTTTCTGCGGGAGGTGAGGTAATCACGTACAGCCTATGTACAGCACACATTTACTCACTTCTTGTAAAAACTTAATGTCTCTATGAACGCACACTAATAGAATAGAATAGATGGCATTGACGGCAATGATAAGCATCACTGACATCTATACTTAATCTATGATTTACACTGGACTTGCTGCTGCGATTTTTTGGACCTACTTGTTTGACACCATTTTGGATTTGATTGACGCCATCTTGGCGCTGTAAGCATAGATATGAGTGCCTCTGGAACTGGTCATTTGCAATAGGTATTATTAGAGAAACTTGTATGTCAAATGTAGCACTTCAAATTGATCCATAATTAAGCTGTCATTTGTAGAGACGTATAGTCCAGTGTTAATCTTTGATTAAATATAGAAGTCAGTGATTCATGTTTCAAGGAAAACAGGTGTTGCAATTTCTTCATTGTCCCAGCTGCTTCATTGCGTGAAGCACTGATTGAAGGACAAACATTTGTTCGTCTTTCAATTACTCATATTTGCAGGGATGTTATCTTCTCGACTACCAACAATTAACTTTCTTTTCATTGAGAATATGAATACTGATAACACACAACACCACACACACGCATGTGTTCATTTCATTTCATGCCCATTCATGACCTCCAGGTCTCCAGCTTACCTTATTCTGTGGCTCGGCTTCCACCACCTTCTGGAAGTCTGCCAAGGCTTGCTCAGCCTCCCCTATCCCCAGCAAAGCTTGGCCTCGGCGGAACAAGCCCTTGACATTATTTGGGTCCAGATTCAGGGCCTTTGTTGCATGGTCTCTGGCTTCGTAGTGATGTGGCGGGGTCACCTTGAGGTATACCAGCGCCAGGTTGAGATGGACCGACAGCAGGAGCTCTTTGGCTTTAGTTATGTTTTCCTCACTATCGATTGTGCTTTTTGGCATATCTGTAAGAAAATTAATCTCTTTAACACGTAAGGTATTCTTGGGATTTATTGAAGGAATATGGCAGACAAGGCTTATATATTGATTAATTTTGATAAGCAAAATTAAAAGATTCTTCCTTTTTGTGAAAACAAAATTAAAATTGTTTATAAAATAAGGATACTGTTTTTAACAAAAGCACAGAGACCTGCCTATTTCCCTCTTATGCCTATGGTGGTGTCACATGTCTATTAAATAAAATAAAAAAATAATGAAAAAAATTGTTTATTTTATGTAGGCAATCTTGAAGCTCTTTATGACAAGTCAAGACTCTAGTATTAGAGCCTATCATTAGAATACTGGTTCGGTTCAGTGCTTGCCTTTTAAAAATTAAATAAAAATCCCTTAATATTTTTTAGATATGAAAAATTACTCACCCTCTATCAAAGACAAAACTTTCTTGTACTTTTTAATAGCCAGTTGATACTTGCTGTCCTTGAAATAGTTGGTGCCACTCTCCTTCAATATTTTCGACTGTTCTAACTTTTCGTCTGAATCCATTTCCCAAGCCTCCTTGCTCTTTTCGAAGCTGACCAACTTAACTATGTATTCCACAACTGAATTGGCTGGAACTCCCAATTCAGGATTTCCTTCGGATTTGAAAGCATATTTCGGCTGGAGGGTCAACCTAGACTTCTCTCCTTGACAGAATTTTTCTAAGGCTCGTTCTATTCCGTCGCAAATATTGCTGGCACTCCCCTCTCCTAGGACGAAGGTAACTGTGCGGGTGTCGAAAACTTTGCCATCGGGAAGTTTGCCCTCCAATTCCACTGAAATATATAATTAAATGATCTCTTTATTTCTGGTGTCATGATCAGTGTTGAGTCTCTAAAAATGATTGCATCATTGTAACAATCGCAATGGCCTCTGATTGGCTGGTACCTTCCCGCTATTGGTTAAAATGCATTGATGCAGCAAGAACGCCATAAATTCAGCCAATCAGAGGCCATTGCGATCGTTACACTGATGCAATAATTTTTAGAGAATCGATTTGCTGGTCTATTAGCATGGACAACACGCTCAAATTACCAAAATTTCGGCAAGCGCACTATCGTATCGAGATTAATTTTGATATTTTGGATTTTTAATACAAAAAAGTCACGCTTGGATAAGACTTAATTTACATTGGTGAAATCGCCCATAAATATTTTTATTCAAATAAACTTTTACAAAACACCTTTGAATGATCAAATGTATGTTCCCAGGTACGGAATACTGTTCTGTTACTGACAAATGTGACAGGTTATTGTTTTTTTTATTGTGTCTCTTCTTTTTCCACAGACAGGGTGATTGGAGACTGTTCTAAGTCAGTGCTAAATAAGATTTTTTCTCTTTTTTGTTCACTGATTGTTCATAAAGTTTGAAGTAATTTTCTACTCACCGGTAACTTGAGCACCATCGTTGGGGCAGTTGTGCTGGTCAGAGGTGTCAGGAACCTCGATCCTGTGTCTAAGGATGCCTTTGTTCTTGTTCGGACTCAAGTCTTCATCCTTCCAGTCGATCATTTCAATCTAAAAAATTAATGTATAAGTAATTCAATAGAAAAGATAAAAATTGTTATAAGTGCTTTGAATTACAAAAAAATCCATCACTGGTTAGGAATGCTGTTCCGATTAAACCAACAAAAAACGCTGTGGTTATTGTTTATGAAAATAAAATTTATTCCAGTATACTATAATTGTGTAAGCAGTGATAACATAGTGGTCTGTGGTCTCCTATTTGAGTGTCTCAGATTCAATCCCCTAAACACACCTCTGACTTTTCGAAGTTATGTCTGTTTAAGCAAATTAGTATCACATGCTTCAACAGTGAAGGAAAACATGTGGAAACCTGCAGGCCCAACGTGGATTAGGGCCTACAGCCCTTCACTGAGAAATCTCAGAGAAGGGCTATAGGCTAGCACCAGGCGCTATAGATCAGTAGTGAGCTATTGATGGGTGGATGACGACGATGTATAGTTTACAGTTATTACTGTCTCGTAAATTGCTGGAGCAAGTTGAATCCATGCTTTTTAATAATTAATAATAGGTATAAATATTAAAAAAAAAAATTTAATTGATGACTTGCAAATAGTGTGCCGTGTAAAAAAGTTGGATTTTTCTGTGTCTATTATTGTCTGCAAGTGATTTAACAAAGCCACATTCATACCTCAAATTGCAATGTAGCATTGGGTGGAATCTTAGGGGCGCTGCCGGTAGCACCGTAAGCATACTCCGGTGCGCAAGTGAGCACGCAGACTTCGCCCTTCTTCATCGTGGCCACGCCGATGTCCCATGACTTTATTACTGTACCTATGTAAAGAAAGTAATAGCTAACTATAAAACATTTCATACTTAAAGCACCTGAATAAACGATAGTAGCTGTTAATGTTTGAATGAAAAATTGCATAAGCAAAAAGAAGCATTGATCACAAGAGCTTGACCTAAATACATAATTTAACATGGGCAGTGCTTAGATGGATAGTACTTGTGTTACAGAAATAAAATGAAAGAGCACTTAAATCAAATTAGTATAAACTATAAAGGTCATCTACCATCAAGGTTGCCATAAAGAGGATTAGAAAAAAAATCAATCTGTGCCTCAGAGGTTTATGGCCTAATGACCTATTCTTCAAAAGTAGCTGGTATGGTAGAACCATTAAAAAACTACTTTTAAAGTACTTTCTGAAGTATAGCATTATCACTCTCGTTGGAGTGGTACATTTTTCAGGAGCTTTTCTAGGTGTCTAGCCAAAAGTATTGATACTACTCAGGTATTGATACTTTTTGCGAATCCCTAAGAATAATGCAAACTTGATTGTATATAACTTGACTAACATAGTATGAGTGATAGGCCAAGATAACTTATTTTGTACTATATTGTTTTCATGATAAGGTTCAAATTCATATCATTAAAATCTATAGTAATACACAACATCAGCGCAATTTTGTGTGTTATTATATTTTGTATTTTTAATTTGTACAGGAAGTGGTTGTGGTAAGGTGTGCCATAATGATAACAATTATCAATTTGTCTGTTCCCATTCTAGATAAATTAGTTTGAACATGTTTATACAGTGCAACCTTAATATAACGTACCTCAATATAACGACTTCCTCGATTTAACAAATTCTTCGTAATCCCCTTGAATTGTCCATAAGAGTCAATATAAAATATACCTTTACATTGCGAACATTCTTTGCGTACAACCTCTTAATAACGAATTTTCAACTATCAAGAAAAAGTATTCATACCTCTAATTAACGAATTTTGCCAACCCAAAACCTTTATATCGTCGGCTTATTGCAAGAACTCATTATGCGACATATTCAAAACTTTGAGAAAACGAGCTTTGAAGTTTTAGTAATTTGGATTGCTTATAGCATCTAAAATTATGATTATATAAAAAAAAAATTAAACACATTTTGTAGTTGAATATCTATATTATTAAAATCAACTCAATATTTTAAACATTTATTAATAGTATTTTTTTAAAAAACAAAAAACTAAGTTAATGACTTCTTGCTATTGTAATGGTTTTTCAATTTTTCATTTAGGTATTTCTTAAAATAGGTCTAATAACAAAGTTTTTGAACGGAAAAATAGTTTTTAATTAGTCTTACATGTTTGAATTAGTCTCAGAAGGTAATAAAATATTTTTTGTCATTTGAAAAACAAAAAATATATTCATAAAAAAAGAAAAACAGTCCTTTTAAAAAAAACTCGCATATCACTTTGGTTACTAACAATAATACGTCATAAAGCAATCAAAAATAGCAGCTAAATAGTAAAAAAAATTAAAATTAAAATATTTATACTGCAAATCTTCCGCATTCGAGCACTTTTCTTCAGGAATAAAGTCTTAATCTTCTTTTTCTGGTAAATTTTGGTACCAATCATGTAGTTCTGAAGATATTATTTTTTCGGCGCACATGGTTAAATATAAGCCTTTTTTCGGAATGTAAATATTTTAATTAAATTCATTATCAGTTTGTAGGGTTTTTTTTGGCCCCGCAGATTTATCGTTTGAGATACTGTCTCAGTTATCTTAAATATTACACAGATCTATCATGGGGAAAATTGGCATAAGACGCATCTGATTTTCAATGTTATTGAGTTCGAGTCTAGAATCACTCTTATGAAGGTACCTTCTCGAGACCTCTAGTATTTGTGTTTGATAACCTCAAGGTAAATTGTTTGGACCTAATCTCTATTTGGTTACGACTTTGACCTCCATAGGTATCAGAAATATAGCTATCTCTGTTACAGCAGAGGGTAGGTGTTTTATCCAAAGATACAATGCGGTTCCCACTTCATAACTTCCGTTTTTTCCATAATATATTTCAGACCACAGGTAATAGAGGCCATAAAAAATATTTCGATACACGTTTACGGATACCGGATAATTGGATGCACAACTACATATTTCTTCGTACAGTTTATACATTATAGAGATAAATTGAGTCCTCTCTAAATACTTTATGGATGAAGTTGTTCTACGATAACTAGGGTGACTCCATCGGAAATACCTCGATGTTTTCTTTGATGAAGTCTTCATCTTCCTGCTTTGTTTTATTATGTGCCTCAAGCTGGCCTCGTCTTTCTTGCCCTTCGAAAGATGCTGAATTTCTTTGTTAATAGGACCATTTGATAATTACAAAAACCATGATCTTTCTTTCGCCTTTCTTAAAATAATACGAACGAAATGCGGTCCTTTTCCTAGTTTCATTTACTAAACATCTCTGGGGATTATTTACTATATTCATCTCTATAAAATTCTTCTGACGTCTATATAATCAGGTAAAGCCCAGTAAGATTCACTTTGGTTACGATCTTCGTCAGTGAATTTAATGAGCACTCAGTCTCCTAGATTAGTTGTTTTAGGTGGCTGTATTTGTTTGCTGTAGTTTTTATAGGGCAAACATTGTGACCGATATTTTTTTCTTTTTTGTGTCATATAACTAGAGAAGACAACTGTCTTAAATTTTTTTTGGCATTTTAATTTCCGGCGGTTATCACTTTCATTATTACTACTTTAGTACTCAGGTATATCAGAATTACTCTCATATTTCATCTGTTCTATTGTTTTATGCAGTTTTATGTTTCAAATTCTATCTATAACTTACTAAAATATGCTTTTAATCAATTTAAAAATGTATTAAATTATTTTATTCTCTTAAGCAAAGAATCACTTAAAGACAATAGTCAATTAATAGAATTCATTAAAATTACTTAAATGTGTTTTTTTCATACATCACTGATTTATAAAAGTAATTAAGCGCAGATAATGAATTTAACCGAATTTCATTCTAAAGTGATATTTAAATTAATGTACTTAAATTCATGATTTTTTATGGAACCTAAAAGTTCCAAAATTGTAATTATCGAATTTATGCTTAGTCATAACTTCTAAATTTGAATAGCTAGAAGTAAGTGTGTTTTTTCATTATATAGAACTCGTCAAGAGGAGTTTAAAGCTGTTCTTAACTGTACTTGATGATTATTTGCACTTAGTGAGTTCTTGCAATAAGCCGACGATATAAAGTTTCCACCAATAATATAACTCTTAATCTTATAATGTGATTCATGTCTCGACATGTTTCGACACGCAAATACATATAGTAATTTGATAAAAATGTGTTATCATTTATTAGTAGAAGTTGTTCGCTATAACAAGATAAGTACGTAATATTGAGGTGAATAAAACTATTCTTTTACCTCTTTATAACGAATTTTAGACCAATCTAACCTCAACATAACAAACCTCAGTTCAACGAATTACTTGATATTACGAATATTTTCTTGTTCCCCTCCGATTTGTTATATCGAGGTTGCACTGTACACTATTTTATTGAAGTTGCACACTTAAGACTGTGTCTAGATTTTAAAGCCAGGAATGTCTAGAAGCTTTTGTAGGTTTCTGTGCCCAAAGAGTAACCAACGGGATCCTATTACTAAGCCTTCACTGTCTGTCTGTCCATATCTTGGCACAGCTATGCCAGTAGGGTTTTAACTAGCCACAGCCAAAGTCTCAGAATCTTTTGATGTAGGTACCGATCCAGACTTGAGCCAATGTAAAAATTATAATTCATCAATCAATCCTGTAAAAAACAAACCTGAGACCACAGCGTCAGGAAAATCATCGAATATATCAAAAATTGAGATTTGACTTTTATAATTTACTTAAATATTTACAAAAAATAGGCATGTGAATGATTAGTAAATAGAAAATTTCGAGAAAGATTCTAACCTTTGCCCAGTTGAAACTCGAACGGTTCACACCGGTCTCGACTGGAATCGAACTTGGTGCCGTCGAGCAGAGTTCCGGTGTAGTGCACGGTCACCTGGCAGCCAGCACTCGGCGTTTCGGTACCTTCGCCCTCTTTAGTAATGCGTTTCAGCACCCCGCGGTCACCCGCCTTGGTGATGTCGATACCGGCGTTTACGGTCATGCTTCGAACAAAGAATTAGTACTAGAAGTACTACAATAAATTGAGACTGAATGAGAAGAAACGAATTCAATATTTTGTTAGAAATGGATGTGTACTCCAGTCTTCTCTTCTCCGGTTTTTTAATTTTTCCAGATTTTTTCCACAAATTTTTTCTAAACCACAGACTATAAATAAGTCAATTGTCATCACAGACGGCATAAATAAGGATTGTCATTGTCAAAGAGTATTCACTAAAAAAAGAAACCACAGCATCAAGCCCAGTGTTAATCATAGATTACAAGTACAGGTCAATGTCACAAATCTATGTATTTGTGATATTGACCTCTACCTCTACTCAAAAAAAAAGGTACCTACCTACTCGCGCAACATGGTAGTAGCGGGTAGTTTGAATATTATTGTAGAGGTATCCATGAGGATAATTATTTCTAGGAACAAGGTCTCAAGTTCAAGACTCATCAGAATGATAATGGTAAAATCCATACGCGACTTGAATGCAAAAAGCGTGGCTGAGGATAAGAATAAAATTACAAAGGTGTTCCATGACTGTAGAGATTTTAGATATTATGTAGTAAACAAGTTCTAAAATGATATCGCTATCGACAAAAGTACGAGCATCGTTGCGTCGCGTCACGTCTCGGTGTGAGCCGACCCTAATTGAACCACCAATTGGAAGAAGGGAATAAAGGCCATTTTTTGCGAAATCGACTTATGCCCATTTTTGTGTACCTAAGACATAGCCCTACCCTGCGAGTAGAAAAATATAACTATATCACTCTTATTTCATACGGTTTTGTGCAATCAAACAAACTGTTAGTTGGAAGAAAGAAATAAATCCGGCTTTTATTCCCTTCTTCCAACTGATACACTTATGTCCCTAGTGTTTATTTGTGATTTGACTGCTTAATTCAAATAAAAATAAATACAAATGAATTTTGTCGCCATTGTTTTAAGTTATATTTGAGATATACGTGCAATTTAGAGATTGATAAGTTAATCATTTTGTGTTTTCTTAAATACGACTAGTGATAGTAGTTGTACCGATTCGTTTGATGAGAAGGTTCAAGATGAAACTCCAAAAAAGAAAAGAAGAGGTGTTATAATACTCATCAACACAAAAAAGAAATGCAAAAGCCATCAGATAAGATAATCGCACTCAATATCTCACAATACAGAAGTTTTGAGTACAGCTCAAGCCAAAAAGTTTACTTGACATGTTCTAAGTTTATAAATGGCTAAGATAAAGAGCCTTTTATGAGTTTTATGCTTTAAAAAGTATCTGTGAACCCAGCACTATCATTAATTAAGGCATATATGCTTTTAAAATACCAATAAATGGGACAAAAAAAATGACATACGTAAAATAACTCAATACATTCTTGACGAATTTAAAAAAAATTTATGATATTAAGGTTTTGCCTACTACAACATCCAAAACTGCTGAAATCGATGAAGAATAGAATAACGTCACTTAGCACTTTCAGTATTTCAAATAAATAAATATATTTTCTCATTATTTTGACATTTTTCATGCCAGTACTTAATCAATTGGAAGAAGGAAATAAATCCAAGAACTTTAAATGTGTATATCTTAGTTAATATTAACATATGACGTTCTAATCTATCAGTAAATAATAATAATTAATATTAACTTCATTTCATTCATACATCATAAGAGGCTATATGCCGAAAATTAAAAGTTAAGAAGTTTTTTTCGATTATCTCCGTTCCCAGTTTTTGGATTTATTCCCTTCTTCCAATTGGTGGTTCAATTATGCCTTAGAGACTACCAATAAATAAAACTTATTTATGTATACATAGCTTGGAGGCCCAAGCATCTGAATGTTGTGTCATGCATCCAATGTTGTACGCATGTGGTATACAATAAAAAAAACTGAATTTAATTTTATTTAATTTAATTTTCCCATACCAATAGTAATTTACAATTCTGTTAGTAATATTAAGTACCTACCCAGGAATTCACATTTTTTTTTGTGCAGAGAATATTGAAATTTAGAACTTATCCTTATGGGTAGATAATTATTATATTTTATTGTTATCAGTCTTTTATGCCTAAACTAGCTTTGCATGTGTGTACCTCACTTGAGCATACTCCATATAAATGAAGTTTGATTCAAGTTAGAAGGATAAGAATTAAGTTACAAGGTACGTAGTACATTAATATCGATGGCTACAATACAATATACAGACTAGATACCATTTTCATTTATAATAACTATTTCTATGTGCTGCTAAAGAATTATACTCAATTACTATGTATTTCAAATGTGAGACCATTAGATAGAAAAACACCTATCAAATATTAATTTAATTTTTAAGTGTAGTAACAATTTTTAACAATTTATGCTTACATTTTAATTAATTTATTTATAGATAGAAATAAAAACAAGCAGAGGAGCATATAGGTTTGACATAACATATGTTGATATATAATTATGTTGCACATGTGATGGTCGACACATTTGAAATGTAGTGTATTTTCCTAAATAGTTTCATATTTTATACAGTAAATAATTTTCATAATATTATACACATTGAAATAATGGATAATGTTTTACACTGATAAGCAAAAAAATATTAAAAATCTATATTTAGAGCCAACAGTATACATTCCATTGTGCTCACAAATGGGAAAATGTCGCCATCGGAGAATAAAATGGTAATCACCATTTTATGCTCTGGCAATGTTTTTGTATTTATGTACTTCAATCACTAGATTTTTCTCGTAGTTATCGAATGATACTTTTATGCCTGAGAAACATAAAACCTCCATGTGGACAAAATCAAGGGCTTAGGCAAGTATTTTTCAATAAGCTATTGCATAGTTCACAGCAGCTGCAGATTTAACAAATTAAATTAGGCAAGTATAATTAATATTTATAGATACACTATAGATACTTACAGCTGTTCCTACTGTATCGCTACTTATAAGCTGAGATCTAATAGGGAGTGTCCAGACTTGCAATTATTTCAGTCTGTCTCCTCAGGGGATAAGTTCAATCCGTCTCAATAATGCCAATAAGGGGACTGACCAAACTAGTTCTTGACTAGAACCTGTGACAGAGTTAAATCCAGACACAAATAATGTGTCCTAAGATAAATCTGTCTCTGTGTGTACAGATTTCACCCTTGAGCTGTTGACTGTGTTGCTAAATTTTAATCAACTGCAGAAATAATACTAGTTAATAAAATAACATAACTATTTACAACCATTTTACAACAACCTAATTTTAACATTTTTACTTATTACAAGCATGGGGGCACTTAGTGACATAATATCTGTAATGTTTGAATGAACTTTGACTTAGTAGTCTACTTCCTTCATGTATCCATTCATCTGAACCGTCACAGCAATCGCAAATTCCATCATTGACTTTACTAGATGGCACAAGAAAAATTTCCTGCTTTTTTTGGTTCTGGGTGTCGCAATAAAAAATACCAGAAGGGCAAGCATTAGTGCTGGGTTCATCCGTCCCATCCTCACAATCGCAATAATCATCATTCACATGCTCATAAGGTATCCGTTGGTCAGATGTTGTACATTTAAATTCGTTTTTCGAATCGGGCCTATAATGGTTTATTTTTGTATAAAATACTCCTCGTATCATACCATTTTCGTTAATATATTTATCCTCTTCTGATCGTAAGTGCAAGACGTCTCTGATAATATCATGATCTAGCACCGGAACGACTCTATTGCTTTCGCTAACTTCTGATGTGATGGTCAAGAAGAAATACAGCTGATAGAGAATGTAGCATGACACCATGCATGATGTGATAATGATAACATTTTTCTTCTTTTTAAGTCCCATTATATGATTATCACTGTTTCTAAATGATTTATTTCTTATTAGAATTTGAATTAACTAAATTTTTCAATAAAAAGCCTTGTAATTTTTCCAATAAACCCACACTTTATTTTGTAAACAGACCACAGAGTAGATACTAAAAAACGGAGTGATTACATTCTCTTTGATACTAAATGGCATGCCAGCTTACCAGAAAAGTCTGTGCTTACCGGCACCTAGTATAGTACCTACCATCCACTAGCATGTGTATTACGGGCTTTATTGTGGTGACGTTTGGGTGACGGACCTACCTATAGGTATGTGTTCTGTGGTGGTGACATTGTGGCGTAGACAGAGAAGGCAATAGACCAAGGTACTGTGTAACCGCGACTGAAATAGAGATAACATGACGTAACGATGACGTCACATGACAAGTTTGAGTTTAATGTTGCCACAATAACTGCACTTCCCTGTTACCCCAAATTAGATGGAAAATTCTTCCCAGGATTTTTAAATAAAACGACAAAACAGATGCTGAACTGTTTTATTTTTTAAATAACATACCTACACATATAAGGTTGTCTGGGAGAGACATACCTATTAGGGTAAGCTTCTATTTTTTACATATATCTTAATATTGTGTGCAATAAAGAATTTATTATTCTTTATTGCACACAATATTAACTTCAACCACCACTTAAAAGTATAAAATAATTTCAGTTTGTACGCGTAAGTCGGTTTTTTTAAAAATATTTTTTTTTATATCAAATTTTTTTAATGTAGTTTCATAGGACCAATTCACTAGATAATTATTTGCTCCTTAAAAAAAATATTGAAATGCCGAATAGAAATTTAGCATATGTGAGTAATTTTGAAAAAAGATGTATGTAACACAAAGGAAAATTTTTTTTCGTTACTAGTAAGAATGTTACACAAAATAATTTGTAAAGAACAGTTAAAATTTTCCTTCGATCGAGTAATGCTATTGAATTAAAAACAACAAAAATTGTATATTTAGTCATCAAAATCATCATTAATGAAATTAACAGTATATTCCTTTTTTCAGGCAGTCGTATAAAACTGCAACTCTTCATAGTTTAAGTTAATAATTATTAAAAAAAACATAAAAAGTCTGCCTCTAGCTATTTAAAAATGGCTTTAAAAATTAAGAACTTTGCAAATAAAATAATTCTTAAGATCGCCAACAATACTCGACTGGTCGTTGGACATTCGAACGAAACTTCAGGATGATTCAGAACAGTAATCGATACTATCTAACTGAATACACTTTAATCATCGCCGACATATATTATTTAGTATCCATCATCTTTCTTTTCTTTTCTCAAAATATTTCTAAAATATTATTTATATTTATATAATTTTCAAAATTATATTCAAAATAATTTTCAAAATATTATTTATATTTATATAATTTTCTTCCATCACGACCTTATTTTGTTTCAACAAAAATTTAAAAAAAATATTTAAAAAGTAGCCAAAGTAACCCGCCGTTACGGTATGTCGGAGGACATTACTAAAAAAACCTATCTCCGTGCCACATTTTAACCATATCGGTTTAGTGTGGCGTGATTGAGTAACAAACATCCATCCATACATACATCCAAACTTTCACATTTATAATATTAGTAGGATAGGGAAAATCGGGACATTGTATAGGTACCTAAAGCTGGCAACACACATAGATACTAAATTTTTCTTATAACTGTCAGTTTGTTTGGCACAAAAGTGTGTCGACCTTGAAAAAAACTGGTTACACGATGAGGGACAAAAAATTGGGTAGCTGCGTCTCTGTTTATCACATTAGTAACTTTATTTCTGCTCTCTTTTTAGTGTGAGTGAGAAAGAAATCGTCACTGGCTCTATGTCTTCTCTCTCTACGCATTGTGGTGACATTAACGTTTGCCATATTCATATTATTATCTATAGTAATCTGTGGCGTTTGCGATTGGAATGGATTTTATTTTGGGATTTTTCTTTCATGGTGTTTGAGGATATTGGATTGTTGAAAATTCTTTAACTGCCTTTCGATAATCATAGTTTCAAAATCCAAACATTAGGTTGATTCGGATTGGTTTTAAGCATATGATTGTGTTTTGATGTGCAAGTAAACAAGAAGTAAACATCGTCTACATGAAGAATGTTATTTTTCAAAGTGAATGAAACATTGGCAAAATGAATTACTTGAACGTAGATTCCGCTGCGGTATCCAAAGGTCCCGATGGTAAAGATGAAGCAAATGATGAAGATCTCGAAGTAATTATTATTTTGAATATAAATAGTGCATTTCTGTTGTAGAAAAATATTATTAGTACTAATTATTATCTTCTACACAATCTTCAATCTAACTAGTGGTTCGCCCCGAACTGAGACTTCGCGATATCCCATAATTCCCAAAAGTTTTAATTATATATTGTAATAATTAACTTTTAACATTACATAGACACAATAAAAAAAATAATAGTTGACATAAAACTGTTTTACTGACACAGCGCCATCTATTAGCATTATAGTGAAGCTATTAGCTTCACAATAATGCTAATAGATGGCGCATTAAAATTAAATAATTTTGTTTCTTTATAACATTTATCTAATTTTAGTATTTGTTGTTCAAGTACAGGATATAACTGAATTTTCAACCAAGTTTCACGTTCTAATATTCAGTAATTCAGAAGTTATAGGGCTCTGACAGACATTTAGACGGACACACTTCTCTGTCTAGTAGGCAAGCGCCCTAGTTGACTCAGAGAACTCGCTTCGCTCGTTCAATTAAACTGATAGCTCTAAATGTAAACCAACCTCCAACCTGTCTTATTTCGCTGAGTACATTGTAAAAAGGATAGCATTATAAGTATAAAAAAAATTGAGAAGTAGGTATAAAAATTGTAAACTATAATAGTCCTTATAGATTAATTTAAGTGTCCCTGATGAAATGCACTTATATGTAACACACATTTGTGTATGCTATTTCAGGTGGATAATTCAAAGAGTGTCCTGCTCAAGATAGCAACACTGTATGCGGAACAGCTGATGAGCGATTTGGTACTGGAAGTGGCAGGTGTTGGTTATGCAGCTCACAGGCTTATACTGTGCGCCAGCAGTGAAGTGTTTCAGGTGATTCCACAAGTTTCTGCTTCCCAGCATTTGTTTTACCTTTTTTTTTTAAAATAAACCGGTATTATTACCATAGGGTATGTTCTTAGATGTGATTGTATGTGATGTGATGTGTAATAGGTCTGGGGACCTATAAACATAAGTTTATTGGGAGTTTTTAAAATGAATTAATAATAATAATAGTGTGGCATAGAGATAAACAGGAATACTCAACATATCACTGTGAAGATCGAGCTATTAATGTGTGTTTTTGCATTTTGCAAAATTGAAAGCGCTTTGTAATACTTTATTTGAATTAAAAAAATTGTTCTATTCTCTTTGTAGGTAATGTTAATGAATCGCGAGTGGAGCGAGTGGCGCGAGAGTCGCATAGTGCTGCAAGAAACACCCACAGCTGCGGCTGTGTTCCCGCACTTCCTTAAATACTTCTACACAGGACAGATCAAGATATCACACCAGACAGTGCTTCCCGTTCTTTCTTTAGCAGACAAATACAATGTTAAAGTGAGCAATATCTTGAATTTGAATTTTTTAATGTCTGTTTCTGAGCTTACAGTGCAGGATCTTTTGGGATGTGGCCAGAGTTAGTACGCAAGTCATTTTGACTCATTTTATAGGAGGGTGAAAAAACTGCTTAAATTATTAATTTCAAGAGCTTATAAGTTATTTTTAGTACAATATTACCTTCCAATATTGTAATTTTTTAGCTGTATAAACATTGGATGAACTATTCATTTATAATGATTATTACCTTTCAGGACCTAGTGATTCTTTGCCTAGGCTATATGTCGCAGCATATAGCGCAGGCGGCTAAGAGAGGACAGCTCATTGCGTGGATGCAGTACACCATGGCTTGCGGTCACGATGACGTTGCTAAGGTATATGTCGATAGTATTCCTGTTCTACACAATTTCAAGTTAATTGGCAAGAAAGAAGCTCTAAGGCTGAAATCTGAATGGTCAAACATGCAGTTACAAACTAAGCACCGCTTACCACCCCAACCAAGAAAGAAAGCAAGGTTCCGTAAGTAAGTGCGTCAAGAGTAGTATACAAATCTTGTGTGGTGGTGCGTGTGAGTGGTGGTGGCATTGCTTGCTTGGTAACTTGGCTTTCTTGCTTGGTTAGGGAGGTAAGCGATGCTTAGCTTGTAACTACATGTTTGACCATATAGATTTTTTGTGGTTGTGGATTATAGCAAAATAATTCTATGGGGTTATTCAAGGGGTGAACCAATAAGTTCCTGAAAAGCCGGCAACGCATTGGTGGTGCGTCTGGTACTACAAGTGTTCATGGGCGGCGGTAATCACTTAACATCAGGTGACGCGCCAACTTTTTTGCCCGCTATTCGCTATTCATATAAAAAAAAACTTTCTTTCTAATCATGAACTTTCGCAAAGTAACGCCTATTTCTATCCATCTTCTATAAGAAGAAGTTAGCCATAGAGGTATCGTCTTGTTCCCTGATGCACAGGCATGCCAGAACTTCGTTAAGTGGAACCTGGAGTGGGTGGTGGACAGCGAGCTGGCTGAGCTCGAGGACGACACGCTGCTGCTGCTGCTGCAGCACAGCGACCTGGTGCTGCACAACGAGATGACGCTGTACCAGTACGTTTACTATACATTGTTGCAAATTAACATGGACATTTTTTATTTTATTAGATGACAAGATAGTCGTTGACTGCGATCTGACCTGATGGAAAGTGACGATGGAGGTCTAAGATGGTAGCGGACTAACTTGGAAGGGGTATGGCAGTGTACATTCAACCCATACCCCTAATCGCTTTCTACACGCCATCGTGCCAGAACGCTGAATCGCTTGGCGGCATGTTTTTGACGGTAGGGTGGTAACTAGCCACGGCCAAAGCCTCTCAGTAGACAAATGTGCAATCTGTTGCAATATTTTTGTGTTTGTGTAACAGATTCGTGGTCCGTTGGCTGAACAAACAGCGGGAGAAGCTGAACGCCAGTGAACTAAGTGAGAACGAGCTAAAGATGCACTGGGACTCGCTTATAACTACCGTGTTTTCTCATGTCAGGTTGTGATGTTATACTTGCTTAAAAAGTCTACTTACTTACTTAATAGTATGAACCGCACCTTAACATACAAAGTCTATATTTTATTCTTTTAATTGAGGGTAGAAAATTAAGCGCCAGAATTTATTGAGAACTAGAATATAATGCTTTCAAAAGGGTGCCAGAATATTTGTGTTCTTAGATTGAATGTCGAGCCTAGAATGTAGAGAGTAAAAATATCGGTGTTGCATATTGAGAGATACCATATCTGAAAACCTTTTCTTTTTAATTTGAGTTGAATTTAATTTGAAGTCTAGATGACAAAATTTTAAATAAACATTTATTTGTCATTAAGTTTTGATCTAATAAAAATATCATTAATTTGTTTAAATCTTAATTTTATTTTAATTACAGATTCCCAATGATGTGTCCGAATCAATTAGCAAAATTATTACTCTGTCCTCTAACTCAGGAACATAAAGAGTTCTTTATGGAGAGAATGGCAGTTGCCATGAGCTATCAGTCAGGTAACATTATGAATCTTTTTTGTATACAAACCTAAATTATATAAAATTGTGTCGTCGTTCTCTTTGTGAATTTTTTGGAAAAGGATGGCATTATTGTAAATGTATCTTCATCTGAAATGCCATTTAGTTAACGATTTCTGAGAAATTATACCCACCTATATAAGTCCTTAACAAAATTTTGGTACAAAGAAATAATCGTAAGAGACTTTTAATATACATACTGTATGAAAAGTAGATTAAATCAACAAGATCCTTAGCAATAAGGCCACACATAATATTCTGTTTTGTTTACATTTATGTGTTTTTTCCCTGAAGATTGCTTCATTAATTCCTTTAATAAGCACAGTAGTTATTTTCACCTCACTAGCTCAAAAAGGGCGCCTTTGCTGTCTAAAACCAGTGGGCAAAAGTCGTTTTTGCTCACTCAGCGAGAAAAAGTGTTCAACTTTTCTTGAAGCAACACTTTTTCTCACTGGGTGAGCAAAAACGACTTTTGCTCACTGGTTTTAGACAGCAAAGGCGCCCTTTTTGAGCTAGTGAGGTGAAATGGTAATTTTAAGTATCCATCCATCGACAGGCCAATATGAAAGGATATCAGAAATTCAACAAACTGAAGCCGGTCGGATGCTCTTCACTCCCCGGCTGTACACCGAAGATACGTGGGGTTCGGTGCTCGCGGTGGACAATTTCCACTCCCTGCCGTGCTACCACACGAGAACCTTCATCTTTTCCACCAGGCCCTCGATAGCTGATGTGGCGACTGATAAATTGACAGAGTGGACTGTGGATTTATATCCCAAAGGAGTGTGGTTCAGGAAAAGTATGCTGATAGTGTGGGCCGGGACCTATGATGTAAGTTATCAAAAGTTAAAGTAAACGAAAATAGTTATTTGTTCAACAAGATAGCAAAGTTCATTTTTGTTGCGAGTGCCTAGTTTGAATCCCGAGCGAACGAAGGATTCTAAGTTAGAATCCTGAGAGTAGTGAGGGATTCAAAGGCACAAGAAGCAAAAACTTTGCTATCGTGTGATACATACAACTTTTCACCTCAATAGCGAAAAAATACAAGATGTAAGAAAAATATTTATTAAAACATAAAGGATATTATAAAAGTTTAAAAATTAGGTTTATTTATTTAAAAACTTTTCAATATCATGAGCGGTGAAAACTTTAGATTTTTTGGATTTGTGCCCCTCTGACTGTCTTTTCAAAAATGCAATAAGTTTAGGATAAGTTTCAATGTGAGCGTCGCATTTCGATTTGATTGTAGCTTTTAACATGGAGTAAATACTCCATAATGTAGATGGTTACCTTTTTTTAGACAATTCCATGAAATATGATAAAATAACAGTCTCTGAACTGAATAGGACTTCGCACCCTTAGAAAGTCTCCAATCATTAAATAATTCATAGGCTTTCAAGTATTTTTCAAGAGACTTTTCCGGAAGAAAGTTTAATTCAGCGTATATAAGTTGGTGTATTCAGGGTTAGACACTAATTCTTTTAATTCTGAAGGTGTTAAATTATCACTAGATTCACTCATTTTGTTATTTTAAAATTCTTACAACAAATAACTACTAAGAAATTAGTACCTAATTAAGATATAGAATAGAGTTAATTATTTTTTTTTTTTTTGCCGCCATTTTATATTACTCTTTTGTCTGCGTTCGGAATTGTGTCATTCATAAAATAAAATATACTTATTAATTAATTAATTTTAATTTTCTTTTATGTTTCATGTTGTGTTACAGAATTATAAAGTCTAAAACACATTTACGAAAAGTAAATAAGTAGTTTAAATAATAAAATAGAGAGTTAAAAAAATTTGTCGAAATAAAATGTATGGGGTATGCAATATTATATACAAAATTTCTGAACGTTTCTTGAGACGATGAGTTGAAGAAACGCCAATCCAATGCGTTCTATATTCAAAACACTTTTTCTCACTGAGTGAGCAAAAACGACTTTTGCTCACTGGTTTTGGGCAGCAAAGGCGCCCTTTTTGAGCTAGAGAGGTGAAAAATATATTTCACTAGCGACATCGTCCGCACGGATTTTATCGTATTGTGACGTTTCATCAAAATCCATTCAGTAGTTTTCATCCATTCATTCATCCATCCATACTGGGGGTGAAATAGAGTAATGTAGAGGTAAAGTGGAGTTTGACGTCTTTCGATTAATTTCCAATACTACAAGACATATCCTACCGACTGCGCCACTACCTTGTCGCCTCGTGTATGTAAATTCTGAACACAAAGGAATTGCGTTCTAGTGCTCTTGCGGTAAGGTGCAATTTAGAATGAACGCAGTGTTCTGCAAATTTTGGAAGCTATTAAAACGGCGGCATTTCCTCAAGGTCAAAGAAGTGCAACTTCTGTTACTGTTGCTTTTTTTATTCGATGACAAGATAGTTTTTGACTGTGATTTCACCTGATGGTAAATGACAATGCAGATGGTAGCACGCTAACTTGGAAGGGGTAAGGCAGTGTGCATTCAACTCATAGCCCTAATCTATTATCACACGTCATTGTGCCGGAACGTAAAATCGCTTGGCGGCACGAGGTTGATAACTAGCTACGGCCGAAGCCTCCCAGCAGTCATTAAGTAAAACATCTGCCACGGCCAGGTCCCGGAGGTGGTGCTGCGCACGGTGCGCATCTCCATCACGTGCCAGAACTGCCCCGAGCACGGCGACGACTACCGCGACTACAACGACTACTACGAGCCGGACGTGCGGGTCAAGGTACTTACTGCTTCTCTCCCTCTCTCTCTCCCTCCCCCTCTCTCTCCCCCCCCCCCTCCCCCCCTCCCCTCCCCCCCTCCCCCCCTCCCGTCTCTATCCTCCCGTATACTATGCGTTCACGTCAAGTTGGCCACTACCTTGAGTCGCGCCTCCCCGCACCGCACCTCAAGTCAGACCCACTTAGTACAGATGGCAACGTACCGCTCCACATTGTGAAATTTTTCCCAAAATCGGACATCCCTTTTTTATGATACTAATCGAAACTTAAAGCTTTTTTTAATGCTAGAGTAGAACACCCAGAAGTTAATTCTGTTTAGAACCGGAGTTATAATTTTTTAATTTTTTTTTTTATGGTTACCAGAAAAAAACTAAGAAATGCTGTAACTTTCTACGTAACGAAAGTTTTCAAGTTTCAATTATAGCATGCTATAAAATCAATTAAGCGCTATTTTTGGAAACATATAATTAATTTCTAAGTGAACAATAAAGGAAGATATGCTTTTTTAAAACTAATTTTGAAATTAATTTTTTTCTCATCTTGGTATAGATATTAGCATCTAATTTTCACATATTGTATTTATTAGTGTTATGTAAAGCTCGCTGCATACATAACGTGCACGGGACGTGGACGGGACGTGGCCCGGACGTGGCCCGGACGTGGTTAGTAAACACGGACGGGAATTTTTAATGCATACGCAACGTGGCAATAACTCAGAACTAACGTGCTAGTGATGTGAACAAGGAAAGATGGATTTTTCTAAGATTGTAGCGAGCTAACTTGGAAGGGGTATAGCAGTGTAAATACAACTCATACCCCTAATCGGTTTTTACACGCCATCGTGTCGAAACGTTAAATCGCTTGGCGGCACGTCTTTGACGGTAGGGTGGTAACTAGCCACGGCCAATGCCTCCCACCAGGCCAGACCAGAGACAATTTAGAAATTATAAATTCCTAAATTGCCCCCGCCGGGAATCGAACCCGAGACCTCTCAGTTATAAGACCACAGCGCTCACCACTGCGCCAGGGAGGTCGTCAAAGGTTGATACTATATACCTATTGATTTGAGCATAAAAAGTTCAACTGTAATTATTATTACATATTAAAATATAAGTAGAGATACCAATGCAAAAAATTAATAAAATAAATCTGACCGTTTTCAGTGAGTGATAGTTCGACTGCAATTTTACGCCACAGATAATTTTTATATTTGGTGTCTAAATACTTTCAATGATCGTACACACTCAATTAGTTTTTCCATTCGTCCATTTTTGCTTGGTAGGTAAATACACAAACATCACTACTTAGCTCTCCGGAGCGAACGGGGCGACTGTGCATACGCAGCGGAATCACGCACGGGACGGGGCACGTACGGGACGGGACGTGCTAAACATCGTCGCCGACGATATTTTTCCCGTTCCGCGCGTGGCACGTTCCCGTCCCGTCCGTGCTCCGTGACGTATGCACAGTCGCTTACATTTTCTATGAAACGATGTTTCCAAAACACCACGTCCCGTCCCGTCCACGTCCCGTCCCGTCCCGTGCACGTTATGTATGCAGCGGCCTTTAACCCGCCTGTATAATATCAGATACGTAACACTTAGGACCTCGGAGTTATTGAATTTTAAAAATTTCATTTTATGCAACTCAATAATAATCCCTGAAAAACATAACCCTCCGTTTTTACAGTCGGATAAAAATTCTTTCTTTCAGCCACTTTTTTAGAATTTTCTCTCGTACATTTGTAATTAAGATCTTTGTAACAACCCTAATATCATAGAAATTGTAAAATCTCATATCTCCAATGTCCTCATAGATTTCTGTGTGATTTTTTTTACTAGTAACAATACAGTTACGAGGTATGTTTTCAGATAGATATCTACTGCTAATCGTAAATGGTTTATGAGAAAAAAAATAAAATGTAAAAATCACAAAATTAAGAATAATTACTTTATTATTAATACTAAAATTATTTTGTTTAGCTTATAAAATGCCCTGTATATAATGCCACTTTGCCCTGTAAATAATTGTATAAATATCATATACAATTCTTTTATTTCGCCTTTTTCTGAAAATACAGAATTTTCTAAAAAAAAATATTACTCCGAGGTCCTAAGTGTTACGTATCTGATATTATACAGGCGAGTTAACATAGCAATAATAAATACAATATGTGAAAATTAGATGCTAATATCTATACCAAGATGAGAAAAAAATTAATTTCAAAATTAGTTTTAAAAAAGCATATCTTCCTTTATGGTTCACTTAGAAATTAATTATATGTTTCCAAAAATAGCACTTAATTGATTTTATAGCATGCTATAATTGAAACTTGAAAACTTTCGTTACGTAGAAAGTTACAGCATTTCTTAGTTTTTTTCTGGTAACCATAAAAAAAATTTAAAAAAATTATAACTCCGGTTCTAAACAGAATTAACTTCTGGGTGTTCTACTCTAGCATTAAAAAAAGCTTAAAGTTTCGATTAGTATCATAAAAAAGGGATGTCCGATTTTGGGAAAAATTTCACAATGTGCGCTCGCGACTGTCACTACCAAACTTTTTCAAAGTTTTGTTATTTTTACGTTTTGTATGTTTAAAATAGTTATTTATTTTTGTTTGTTTACTATTGTATGCGTTTCGTTTTCTACGATGAATAACAAAGGCAAAAGTTTTGCACAGCGGAAACTATTTATTACCTTCATTACTTTCTTTCAAGCGTAAAAAATAAGAATTCGAAAATCACGCCTTTCGACATTAAAGATGTCAGAAAAGAAACTTCCATCACAGTCGTGGTTAAAGTGAAAATGCAATTATTATTTTCTTGTCAACGGTACGGTATGACGTCATTTTGTAACGGTCGACGACGGCCAACTTGAAATGAACAAGAGTGATATTCATGAAGGGGTCATTGTCCTCAGATAGGCATCCTAGTGTGGGGCGTTCAGAACGGAGTGGAGCACGTGGCCTCCGTCGTGGAGCGAGTGCATCGCTTCTCCGCACAGAATAGGTAGATAGAGGATACCTACTGTTTTTAACTAAGTATGTCATGCTCTTTTTAAACATTTCTGTGGTGGTGTCGTGTGGTGCGGGTTGTTACGTTCCCTCAAATATATTGTTGAGCGAAGCAATGGCTGGATCATGCGTCATGCTCGTGAACGGGTGCCACCAACGGGAATGGGTCTGCTTTGGCTGCCCATCTTGACATGCGTTGGATTGGTGTACCTACGTAGGCATTTTTGCATTTTTAGAAGCTTTATTGTGGAAGCACTGTATACATAGCATAGCTTTGTACAAAAAAAATTTTTTTTTTGAAAAGAGCAACTGCTGAGTTTCTTACCGGCTCTTCTCAGCAGAGTGAAAATTTAAGGATAGATATTAAATTCAAATTCAAAATTAATTTATTTCATAGGCTAACTTGTAGCTCTTATGATACGTCATGACTCTACCACCGGTTCGGAATGCAGATTCCACTGAGAAGAACCGGCAAGAAACTCAGCAGTTGCTCTTTTCATAACAAAATATTACAATATTAATGTATAGCTACATAATATTACATGTAATATCTTGTGGATAGCTGGATAGAAGGGTAGCCGAATGATTTCTGGCAACTTTGTCATTAAGAAAGTCACTAGACAAACCAACAAACAAATGCACTTTCGCATTTATAATATTAGTAAGGATTTATTTTGATTTTTTTGTTTTAGAGTTTTGAATATAGATGGCGCGTTGGACTTTGACGAGCTGAACACGCCGCTCTACACGCCCGCCGCTTCCGACCTCTCTACCTCGCCCACACCTACCTCTACCGCTACCGGTACCAAGGGGAGCGGGTAAGTTCATTGCACTGTTATACCGGGGTATATCCATGCAAGAGACCTTTGTCCAGCAGTGGACGCCTATCGGTTGACAAAGGTAGACCCGAGAGAATGTTGAAGAATAGGGTATGAATCGCCTGTAAAAATATTGCATTGAAATAACCATACTTGGACTTTGAAGATAGGAAGAGTTTAAATTGGATAAGGGGATATCCATACATATATGTCTGATTCTTCGAGAATTCAGCCCGGACGTGCCTTTACGCAGATTTAGTACTGAACATATTCTGCCACTTTCTGCGGTGAGGTGGGGTAATCACGTACAGCACACATTTACTCACTTCCGCACACTCTTGTAAATACTTAATGTCTCTATGAACGCACACTAACTCAAAAGCTGTCACACTTACAAGCTGAACCGTACGTTTGTACATGTACTTTGGCAGAAGGGAATGCGTGCGCTTGCCACGTCCCGGCTGAATTGTCGAGGGTCTGATTGTATCTACTGACAACAGATAAAATTATCTTCTCCCTATGCTAAAGCAAGTCGACAGGGGAAAGGAGAAGTATATTCTTATAAGTTGCACTTTGGATATTATTTCCACCGTTTTACCCGTGCTCGACGGGTAGATTAAACTGAGTGAGGGAATAAACATTTTATTCTCATGTTGCTGGATCGAAATATCGATAGTGTCAATTAAAACATTGTGGTACATTCTCTTACAGCATAACTATGTCATTAAATTAAGAGTACCCGCAGATTTACAATTTCAAGTTGGACAACTAAATCGCAGACTATACCAACTAATAGGCATTATGACTTATAGTAGCCCTCACATCTTATCTACTCTGCGATTCAGTTGTCCAATTTGCAGTTGTAAGTATGCGGACATCTTAAATCTTTAGATAGATCATTTGACATGGTTTGATTGCAGACGCTGTCCGAAGTGCTCGGATAATTGCGAGGCGCCCGAGCCCAAACACCTTTTAGGACCCAATCGTGACCAATTAAGGGTAAATATTGTTTTTTTTGCTCTATTAAAGAATTAATATGAATCTGTATTTAATTAAAAACGATGCAAGTGGCGTACGCGATCATAAAAATTATTAGAAGCTAATTTAGTCTTAATCTTAAAAAAAAATTGCTCTTAGTTTGAGAGGCAAAATTTTTCATTTCACATATTGATCGCTAAGGTCCCAAATTAGACTTCAAACCCCTATTTTGATCTCCAAGAGCCCAAACTAGATGTCAAAGTCTCATACTGATCGCCAAGGGTCCAAATTAAACATCAAAGTCATTTGTTGATCGCCAAAGTCACAACCTTAGCGTCAAAGTCCCTTAGTAATTGCTAAGGTTGCAACCTAGACGTCACAGTCATTTTGTTGATCGTCAAAATTCACAACATTGGCGTCAAACTTCCATATTGATTGCCAAGCTCAAGGTCCCAAACTAGACGTCAAAGTGACATTGACAAATTGAGATTTTTGCCACCAATAAAGTATTGGTTATTTTTATTTCAATCATTAAAAAGTGTATAAGCTGAATGTGAAACAAAAACTTGTTCTTTTGTCATAATAATGTTCGTTTTTAAGTTTTAATTCGTTTGTTTTCAGATACAAGTAGTGATAGTGCCTCTTACGGACTTTTGTCACGTGGGCGCTCCCGACTCTCGCGGATGACCACTTACCTGCTGCAGCACCGACTGACTGTTGAAAGACTAACCTTAGTCTAGTTATTGACGCTTAACTTTAAAGTGAAAATTATTATTGTGAAGTTGTTTTACGTTTAAATATAAAAATTACGGCATAGAGGGATGCTGCAATGGAACGCTTCTAGATGTCATTACTTAAGGCAATTGGGATGTTGTCTATGTTAAAAATACATGATTCCTTACTGATTTTATTATTAAATAGAGGTAGAAGTGCGCGGTTAAAGAAAAGCGCTTTTTAAAAAAAAGCGTCAAATAACGTTTATAAATATAATCTAATTTCTTTCAGACTTTTTGGTCAACCGAATTTATGCTTTCAATGGCACAAAATGTAACCTTATTTTCTTTAATAAAAAATTCAATTTTAGGTGGTTTGCGATAGTACATAATTTATGTCGATAGGTATAAATTATATTAAACTTTTGCTTCCAATAGTACAATTGAAATGTAGCCTTATTCTTATCTGTAAATGTTTTATGTTTTGCTTTCGACCTTGATCACCTTAAAAAACGATAAGCGTACTCGTAAAAGTTGTTTATAGAAAAAAGCTCAACGTTTAAACGCGCTTACAATTAATTATAAGGCGTTTTTCCCAACTCTAAATAAAAGTACCTATTCTAAAATTTAAAAAAAAATTCTTAAATGTGATAACCATTTTAAACATTATCGACTGAATTATAAAAACTGCATCAATTGTTTATAACGTAACGTTTGAACAGTTGCTGGTTTGATTCGTTTAGCAACATCCCTATTTTAAAATAGCCCCTTCTACAATCAGCGTTTACAAGTTAACGACTTTTAAAAATTTGTTTTCTTGGTATATTCACTAAGTTTTTAAAAATCCGTTGGATAAAATTGAACAGAAACTGCTTGGCGAAGGGTTTTTTTTTTAATTATTAATCTTGTAACATTTTAATTTAAAAAAAACCTTTAGGTAGGAACAGATTGTTAAAATGTCGGCATCAAGGAAGACAAAGAAAGGTTGTCTTGGTGTAATGATAAGTACAGTGTACGATTTCCGCACAGTTGTCGGGTACGAATCCTTTGGGTTCATAATTTTTGACATGTATTTAAAATTTGATTCGGAAAATTGCCTTCAAGTGCAGCTGAACGCTATTAAAAAAAGATTATAAATTGTTTTGTTTTTTGTGATAATAAAAATCTGTTGTATTTAAATGTATGTAATTATTTTTACCCACGGCGAAAGAGATAGATAGTGTGATAGCTGTGTGGCTGTATATCCGTTTTTCTTACGATTTGTCTCAAAACTACGGAGGCAATGGACAGATATTTTAAATAGTTTTTGCCCGTGACTTCGACCACGTGGTTAAGTTTTTTAAAATTCCACAGAATCCGTTTTTTTTTTTAGGATAAAAGGTAGGTATCTCACTCCAAGTACACAACTATACCCAACCCATGCGAAAAATCACGTCGATCCGTTGCTGCGTGTTTGAAGGACAACCAACAAACACATTTTCGTATTCAGTCCTATAAGTTATAGATAGTTGAATCTACGAAGACGCTCCCCACTATTTTTCGTGAGGGTTACTTACATACATATTTTTCCAGTTGACCTTTATCTTATTAACTTCCCATCACTACAATAGGTGCATAACGACAGAACTCGCTACTACACGCAGTACATTGCATACTTGAATTGTAAGCGATTGGGACAAAGGGCCGTGTCATCGTGGATAGAACTATCTAAAATAAGGATTATCGATGAACTATCTATAATAAGGATTATCGATGAACTATCTATAATAAGGATTATCGATGAACTATCTTTTTTTTTATTTATTATTATTAATCTTATACTTCATACGTACATGAGTGTTACATTCAGTGCAACAAAAACCACAGTCGGTTTTACTGTGCACTGTTGACATACATAAATTAATTATATAAAATAAGTAGGTAGGTACATAGTAAATAAAAGCAGGCAAATAGTAAAAACTGCGCTCAGCGCGTGAACATTGTGACATAGCTGCCAGCGAAACCGGTTCCAGTGATCCGCAGCGAATATCATAGAAAGTACTACTACTGGGTACTATACAGGTTGATCCAAAAAGTATTTTTTAAGTTTATGTTTGTAATTACTTCCGTTCATTTCCTCCTTAAGTTTTTTTGGAAGGTTATTTAGTAATGTAGGAACGATATATTTAAGTCTTCGTTTACCGTAATTATTGGTATATTTAGGAGTTTGCAGTCTGGGATTTTTAGGACTTCTTAGTTTTTCGCAATATTTAACTTTGATTTGTAGACTTGAATTCAGGTATTGTTCCGTTAGAATTACATATTTTGTTTATATCTATAATAAGGATTATCGATGAACTATCTATAATAAGGGTTTCCACATCCCTGCGGGGTTAAAACCAGAAATGAGATTTGTAGAATCACTTACGGGCTGCTTTCTAGGTCGGGAACTCGGGACGTAAGGAATTTGATGGGAGAGAAATAATAGTACTAAATAAGTATATATATATATTTTTATTATGCGTAACAATATCGCAGTTTTATACAGTATTTTTTTTATCAAATTTCGTAAACCTATAAAAATGAAACTTCGTTTCAAAAACGCACTTTTTTATAGTCAAAACCTTTATTACTTAAAAAAAATAAGTGGATAGATAAAGAAGCTTTCGAAATTGAGCGCTGTCAATCTAATAGTAGACACATCGAGGTCTTGTTTCATTAAGTTCCACTAGATTACTATTGCATAATAAACTGTTTAAAATGAAGAATAATATAATTAAAAAGAATAAAATCATTAAGTACCTACTTAATTCGAATATTAAAAATAATGGTTGGGATACACTCGAACTCTTAAGTACAGATAATCACTAGGATTTCATAATATTCATATTATACTTAACTATAATATATTTATTAATAGTATTCACTTCGTTGGATTGTGAAGTGGTTTTTCAGTTAAAAGGTTTAGTAGAAAAAAAGCAAACATGCTTTTTGGTATCGCCAGTCTTTATTTTATACTATGTTAGATCAAAAATTTTTTGATGGATTTGAATTTATATTAGCCAAAACGTTGAACCTACTAGTTCATAATTAATTTTATCATCATTTTATCACAGCACGATGTTTTCGTCTTAGTTTCATTATTTTAGAACCCTGGACGATTATTACTTATTTATAATTTCGTTATTTTTTTCATCTCAAGTAAAAAATGTTTAAACATTTTAACCAGCTCATTGTAAACTACTACTTCAATAGTATTGTAAAGATTAAAATAAAATCTAAAATATGGTCAATGACATGCGATATTAAAAATAAATTAATTCGCGTTAGACGAATAAACTTACGGGAAATACTGAGCGGAATCGGATATCGGAATTTGGGGGAATTCGACGCACGAAATTCCGACAGATAATAATTATGTACCTTAAAAAAGCGTTGAATAAAACAAGTAGGTATGCAATTTTTTGCATTGAAAGTTTAAAAAATAGTTCACGGCGATAAAAAGTGTAAACGTAAGCCTAAACATGTTACATCCTTAAGCTTTTCTTCCAAACAACCTAGAAAATGAAATAAAAATAGAATAGCGGGTCAGAATGTCAGATCTTAGATCATTAGAGTATACATCTATGTATAAAATAGGATTTTGTCGTTTTTCTTGTTTATAATCGCTTCTCGTTGACCTTATTTTAGAGTATTAATTGAAGAAGCTAAAAATAATTTCGTTTCAAATTTAACAAACTTAATATCTTTCATAAGTTTAAGCTCTTATTTCGCACCGCAGTTTAGCAATCGTAAAGTTTGGAAACGGTCATACATCAACCGCCAAAGCTCCGACAAGGAAAATTAAGGAACACATCCTTCTCTTATAGTAGGTATATGTATGCAAATGAACATTTTTCTTGGACTGAAAGTATCGTAACACTATAAAGTCGAAGTAAAATGGACGTAAAGCTAGTTTTCGATGTATGGATGAATGTGAGTCAATAAGGCTATTAAACTGGGCGATCATGTAAGAATTGTCTCTTATCTCACATCCAAAAGTATCCATAAGGATCGTTATCGTTACAGTCCATATAACCGGTACCCAGGTCCATTTTACTTCGACGCTATAGTGACATTGCATTCCAGTAATATAACCGGTCATTTAACTGGAATGCGATGCCTTTTCCGTTTCTCCCTTCATCTCGCGCTCGCCCCGTTGCATAAGTAGTATTTCCACACGGTACTAGAGCGCTGACATGACGTCATCAACGCTGGTGCACTTATAATGTGGCCGGGTTGTTTAGACTTATTGTAAGCCAACTGTATGTTTGCTAAACTGCTGTTCAAATAGTGGTGCAAAGCACGCGGTATACACATAGAAACACTTAGGAAGCGACATGTATTCTTAATACGTAGTCTAGTTTGGGTGGTCATAGCAATAGTTCCTTCGGGAAGAGGTTCATTGAAGCGTAGTCTTCTAGTACCTGCAACAAAATATAAGTAAAATAGTATATAGTATTACGAGTTGCGAAGTTGAAGGAGGCGGCCCGATTATTAAGTAGGTCTGCCAAAAGAAGTAAAATAAACGTCCGACCGTTGTTTTGTCTTTTTTTTTTTCAAAATTCAAATTGAAAATTTATTTATTTCAAGTAGGCCAACTTGTAGCTCTTATGACACATTATAAATCTGCCACCGGCTCAGAATGCAGATTCTGCCGAAAAGAGCCAGCAATAAACTCGGGGGTTGATCTTTTAAAAAAAATTGTTTTTTACAATATGTAACAAAACTATGCTATGTATGCAGTGTTTCCACATTGAAGTTTCAAAAATGCATACCTACATACAATCCAATACATGTTAAGACAGGCAGACAAAAGCAGACCCATTCCCGTTAGTGGCACCCGTTCACGAGCATGACGCATGATCCAGCCATTGCTTCGCTCAACCATATTTGAGGGAACGTAACAACCCGCACCACACGACACCACCACAGAAATATGTCTAAAGAGAGCATGACATACTTAGGCATTTGACATGACATTAGGCGCGTGCCTCACCTCCAACAGCTTGTCGACGGTGGGTTTGGGCACGTGGAGCGGCAGCAGCGCGCGCAGCTTGGCGCCGTCGAGGCACAGCTGCTTGTTGAGCAGCAGCTCGGCGCCCGCGCTGGGCTCGAGCGGCGTGTGCTGCAGCGCGTACTTGCGGCAGATGTCCGCCCACGCCGTCAGGTGCTTGTCGTTCGCCTCCTCCGCCACCGACGCTATGTCGTTCTGGAATAGAACGATCCAGTGGGTGAGAAATTCAGGCAACGCGTAGTTGACTGTAGGGATGTTATGGATATGATATTTCGGATCTGGATACGGATATAGGAATAAAATCAACTGTTCCGTAGAACAAAGTCACATCTGCTAAATTCATAACTTGAGATTTGAGCCTTGCATGTGACTTAAGGCTCCAAGTTGTGAATTTAGCAGATGAGACTTTGTTCTACGGGATGGTCGAAATTATATCGGTTTCGGATACGGTTACGGATATGTAATTATTTCGGATTATCCGTTAGTTTCGGATATTAGATTGAAGTAAAATATACACACAAAAATTAACTAGTTATGAAAGAGGTTCTGTTATGACTAGAAATAACAAACTGCAAGATTCGCGTGGCGCGCGAGCAGTGAAACAAAAACAGACAAAACATGCCGTTTTATTTAGACTCCGCCCTTATACGAAACTATCCGAAACTTGTGAAACGGTTACGGTTACGGATATATTTTTATTTTGGATATCCGATAGTTTCGGAGCTCCATAACACCCCTGATTGACGACACGATCACGCTGGTTAAGCAACGTTGACCCCGATCGGTAATTGGATGGATGTCCAGCCTATTTTCGCTCCCTCCTTTAGTTGTTAGTGTAACTAAAAGAAAAAAAAGAATACCTTAGCAAGAGTGGATATGGTAGTGCCATAGTAGTCGTGGTTGATCTTGAAGATCTCCGCGACGAGCTCGGCGAGGCTGCCCTGGCTGCTGTTGGCGTCGTCCACCACGTTGTACACGTGTCCCACGGCGTCGGGCGCGCGGCCCAGCGCCCACGCCGCGCGGCACACGTCGCGCACGTGCACCGTGTTCATCTTCAGGTCGGCCGTCCACAGCAGCTTCATGGTTTCTCCGAGGTGCTTGTATATGCCGCCGTAGAGGAGACGTGGCGCTGGATACGGGAAAGTTACGAGCAATTAATAGATATTAAAAAACCCGTCTGCTTTTAACTGATTTACAACTTTAAATTGTCATACATCGGAAATGGTCATTCGAAATGAAAAAGATCAAAGAAACCTAACAATGATTTTCAAATACCTATTCAATGATACCCCACTTAACATAGTTCGTCAACTTTCATTTTTTTTTTCTTTTTCACAATATGGCGACATTAGACATACATGACGCCATGTCTGGTGGTCGCCATATTGAATGTTGTTTACTGTCATGTCTTAAGTGACACGAAGATAAACACATATCAATTCGATATCTTCGCTGATTAGGAACCAATTTTAATTAGTCTTTTTTTTATTGAACAGGACATAACATTTTAATCTTATTAAAATTCGACCTTTGAGTTTATAGAATCTCAGGTTTTAATTTGAAGGTTCCACCTCTTAAGATGGAGAATTACAGGATGAATCCTGTTTATTTACATGCTTTTCAAGATTGCTTTTTTCAAAGAATTTTATATTTCATTATTTATTTGTTCACTTAGGTCTTAGAACGTAATATTGTATGACCTACATTGTGAAGCTCGCAAAAAAAATAGTACAACACAAAGTCGTCTGGCTATTTATAGTGATAACAGGGGTTGGAATATATCTATAGCCGAGTGGATTTTTTAAATAAACTTTATATTACAAAGTTTGATATCATTGCGACATGTTTTTAAATTAAAACAAACTACATTTGTATGGAAACTCGAGACTACAAGATATGTGAAGTAGCCACACTTTCAATTTTCACTAATCTGTCACGAACATACAACACAAGCTTTACGATTAGTTAGAGGGAAAAGAAAAAAGTCAATAAAAAAATACTCACTCAAACTCCTTCTATCGCCGACGCCATAGACAATGGCTGGCCTCAAAATGGTATAACTGAGTTCGCCGCGCATGTTCTTTAGCTCCTGCTCCACGCGGCTCTTCATGCGGCCTTCCACGGTCCACGGCTCCACGGGACAATCTTCTTTTTGAGGCTGAAAGTTTTTTTTTATTACAATAATTTTAGCTTAGATCGAAATTCGAAACATAAAATGTATTTCTAAAACCGAAAGAGTTGCTTTTTTCTGATTACAAGATAGCCCTCGAATACGATTTCATCTGGTGGTAAGTGAGAATTGAAGCGGGCTAACTTGGAACCAATGTGAAAATTTAATTATCAAGCAAGCATTTTTATTAAAGCGTGTTTCAGCAAGCGAAGCGAGCGCGAAATCTAACCAGATTTCGGACCAACAAATTCCCGAAAAGCCGACAACGCATTGGTGGTACATCTGATGCTACAAGTGTTCATGGGCGGCGGTAATCACTTAACATTAGGTGACCCGCCTGCTCGTCTGCACACTATTAATATAAAAATTAAAAAGGGAGATTTCGCGCTCGCTTCGCTCGTCTATCAACCGATGTAGGGAGATACGGGATGGGTCCGTTTCCGTCTGCCCGCGCAGTCACCACCAGCGCCCACGGTACCTTGTCACTGCTGTACATGTGTCCACTGGATATCTCGAGCAGGCGCACGCCGAGCCGCGCGCACTGCTGCGCCACGTTGACGCTCAGGGTGACGATGCCCTCCGCGTACACCGCCTCCGTCTGCCCGCCCCGCGTCTCCCCCGCGCAGTTCACCACCAGCGCCCATGGCTGGCCGTTGGGCTCCAACGCGGTCGCGCATGACGCTGGGACAAGGAAATATAATCGATACTTTCCCCCTAGCTCCTGTCACATTCATGCGAGGCCATTCTCTATTTTTAACATTTCCAGTGGCCAGTTGAAAACAATGGAAAGTTGCCAACTAAGAACTGTCAAAACAGTATTTCTTTTCTTCATACATATTCAAATATGTTTGACAGTTTTATTTAGTAATTGACTGAGATAGAGAATAGAGCCCATGGCTTTACGTTGTCTTCACAACCGATAGAGCACAGTTGGACATGTCGTCCACAGTTTTGTGGACAAACCGATCAAACGTCCCATGCATCCCGATTAGCTAGATAGCTAGACGCAGCCGCTTTGTGTCTGTTTTCCTAATTTTTCGTATATTATGCACTAATAAATATAATTCATCAGTGTTATTAATATCTTCTTCTTTATCAATCGATAGACCTCCACAGCTGGACAAAGGTCTCTTGCATATAGATTTCCACAGGTCTCGGTCTTGCCCCGCCTGTATCCAGCAGCTCCCTTCGACTCGTCTAATGTCGACGGTACATCTAGTCGAGGTCTGCCCACACTGCGCTTCCCAGTGCGGAGTCGCCACTCCAGCATTTTGGGACCCCAACAACCATTAGCTGTTCGAACTATGTGCAATTCGACTTCGCGACTCACTGAGCTATTAAATATCAATATTGTTAACGTATATTATTATTTCATCCAGCATTGTAAAGGGCGGTCGCCGAACAATAGGCGCCGGCGGTGGCGGCGCGTGAATACTAATCAACATTACGAGCATTGTCTCTCTGTCTGCAGATTTTTATTTCCAACTAGCTGAGATGGTCCGGCTCACAATATCGTCCAAGTAAAACTTGATGTTTCAGCATAAAAAATTTACTACTCCTTTAGGGATGGAATTTCAAGCAAGGCATTCTTCATTCAAATTCTTTGACAATAACGCAAAATACTTTGTGTTTTATTATTGTCTGTATATGTTAGAGCTCCTTCAGATGGCCCATATTACCATTACTATAACTTGAGTATCTTTAAACCAAGAGTGAATAGGCATCTTCCAGGCAAACACGCACCATCTTAGGCTCTTAGGCTGCATCTTCACTTACCATCAGGTGAGATTGGAGTCAAATGCTAGTTTATTTACTGGAGAAAAAAAAATGCAGTCCATGTGATAGAGCCCTTAGCTTCTTCAGGTTGGTCTTCGGCTGAACTATACGTAATTTTTACCAGCAGGTATCTAGGGTATTTAACTTTTAATTCTAGAAATCGCAAAGAATGCAAAGAACACACATACATCAGAAGTCATGATATCTGACTCACATTTCAAAACTCCAAATTCACTGTACAGAACTTACTCGTACTTGTGTAATAAATGCATAATACCATCGACAGAGTACAGGAAGAGCAGCACAATAATATGTAAATGATTCATCCTTCCTGATAAGCTATCAGTGGCCAAAGTCAACACAGCATTTATAATTAAGTTACAGAATAGTCCCTGCATTACAACAAAAATAGCTATTTAACCAAATTAAAAAAAAATCATACCTACATCAAATATTTTTGTATGTGTAAGATGTTTTTCTTAAGTTTTAAAAATATTTAATCTACGATTTTTGTAAAAGTACGAAAAGTATCTATGTAGGTACTCTTAGTACTTTTTTATTGTAAGATAGGTTTGCGCTTTGACGACAATCAATTATGGAAAGCACTAATAAGGTCTTCTGGAAGAGAATTTGTAGGATTTTTAAGTTTTGAAACTTTTTAATTTCAAAGAAAAAAGTCTGTCTCAAGAAAATTATCTTAATATAAACATCCTACTTCTAGTTACACTACAAGAACAGATTAAATAACCTACCTTTTTAAATTAAAAAAGCAAGTAAATATAAAAACATGAATACCTCTTTCTATTTCAATTTATTTTAAATTGCATTCAGTTTTAAAAACTTGAACGCTTCAACAAAATTTCCAATTCATTGCACACTCATTGTATAATGTTAATTAAGTTATATCATTTTAATTAGGCTTCGTGCTGTATCAAATAACAGTTAACTTTTTTGTGGCTTCTGTATTTGTCTGGGTTCAGTGAAAAGATTGTTTTCTAATAACCAACTTTCACTATGTCTATATATATTGTATTTCTATTTTATTATACAAAAGTGTATTATAAAAATGGTATATTTCAAAAAAATATTGTATATTAGTGGAATTATCTTACTAGTATTATAAATGTGTAAGTGTGTTTGTTTGTTGGTTTGTTCTTCGATCACACTGCAACAGGGCTATGAATCAATGTGATTTTTTGAATGGATATAGTTTAGGATCCAGACAGTGACAAAGGCTACTTTTTATCCTGGAAAATAAAAGAGTTCCTGCTGGATTTTGTAAATATATGAAACATCCACTTACTTGGATTTATGAGGTTTGCACTTTTGTACTCAACACGAGGATCTTCAAAACACTTCAGATGTGTGGGGTTGAGGAAGGCCAGTTGTGGAGGGGTCTTATCAACCACTCGCAAACCGCTCACCAGCTCATTGGTTATCAAATACTCCACCAGGTTGCGACCAATGAAACCACAACCTGAAGCAAACCATGAGCTGATAATATCTGTCTTTATTTTTTTATTTGTGATTATTAGAAATTAAAGAAACACAATGAATGAAGAATCTACATTTTAAACTAAACTTATAAATATGATTTTTAAATACTACAATAGACAATACAAGAGACAATGCAGTTTAAGATGGAAACAGGTTAACTTTGAAGGGGTATGGCAGTTCAAGTTAACCCATACCTTCATATTCTACCTCTATCTGTCATTTCTACCATACTGTAGTGTTCAATGGTTTGATGGACCTTCTTTGATAGCAGACCACCCAATCAAACAAAACTATGGAAACTTTCACTAGATATTATGAACAGTGAACTACAGCGTAGGATGTTTAGCGCGAGACAAAGTAGGAATAATCTAATTTCACCTTATTTACTGAATTAAACCTACAACGACTACGACCTTCCTAAATCTTTGTTACATATACGAGGTTGTCCTGTCGTTTTCCTTCACCGACAAGTTTCAAATATAACCGGGGATTTTGAGAAACGATCCTTAGTTCACATGCCAACCAATAGGCTATTAGGGCTTAAGAAGGCTCCACATGGTCACTGATAGGCTATTAGGGCTTATGAACCCGTATAAGATAGTGAAAAACTCATAAGTCACCCGATGGGTGATGACTAACACTAAGGAACCGTTACGGGTTTTCGAACTACAAACTTGCTGTTTCACTGAAAATATTTTTTATGGATCAATAACACTGTTTTAAGGATTCTGGCTTAATTATAGAAATATCTACCTCCTAAAACAATAACTCGAGGTTTTGAATTATCGCCGGCGGAATCGGACATCTCGCTAGCGGACACCAAAAGTTGAATGACAGTTTGACAGCTCGTATTGTCAGTTGTCACTTGCAGGAAGTGACATTACACAATGTTGCCTTTGCAATATATTATGATAGGGGTTACTAGTGTAGTGATCAGAATTATGTATAGGTAGGTACAGTTAGGTATACAGGATGTCCCACGGCTATGCCACATGGAGGGGAAGTACCTTAAATAATGTAGATGGAACATTTTACTGAAAGAAGACTTCATTTTAATTTAAAAAACAATTTAAACTGCATTCATAGATTTTTAAATAATTGCCTGGTTGTACCGGGACTCGAACCCGCTATACGAGAAAAAAAATTAACCTGTATCTTTATCATACCGATCGGAAGGCTTCATCATAAGGATTATTTTTTGTTAAATAACATAGCATGAGAAATAAAAGGAAGACCATGAATTTTAGCCTTTGATGTAAAATTTTGTTCAGAAAAATGAAAAGCTGACATTGGCGTATCGACATACAACTGACATGAACTATTACTAATGAGTACCCACTTGAGAAGTAGGCATCATTTCCCGATCCTTACTATCCTTACTAATCCTTACTTATATTACCTATAAATGCGAAAGTGTGTTTGTTTGTTGATTTATTGGTTTGTCCTCCAATCCCGCTGCAACAGAGCTACAAATTGCAGAGCTACGAATTGCAGCGGGATTGAATCGGTATGATAAAGATACAGGTTAATTTTTTTTCTCGTATAGCGGGTTCGAGTCCCGGTACAACCAGGCAATTATTTAAAAATCTATGAATGCAGTTTAAATTGTTTTTTAAATTAAAATGAAGTCTTCTTTCAGTAAAATGTTCCATCTACAATATTTAAGGTACTTCCCCTCCATGTGGCATAGCCGTGGGACGCCTGTATAGTTAGTTGTAAACCTTTCAAAGAGGATTAGGGTCAGGGCATGCAATAAATTGCTATAAAAAGGCCAATCACAATTATATTTATTATTAAATAGGTATTTACAAAAGCAATTCCTTATTCGATTTGAGATAAAGCTTACTAATTATAAATAGTTACCTAATATTTTATTATTAAACAATAAACATTATAATTTTGTATTTTATATGTGTTCGGTGTTCGATGTTGGTTTGTCTGGCGGTAAGAACAACGACACGAAGAGTCCAGCTGAAACAGAAAAAAAGACGTGTGGCACTCGGGGACTGCCGCGGTAAAGCTATTGCATAGCATTTTTTATCAACGCCATCTAAGTAGTTAAAAAATATGCGCCATCTAGCGGCTCACCGTAGAGGAGTCCCGTGTCAGGTTATTTTCGTTACGGAATTTCTGGATTCGGTCTCCACGCTGGCCCGCGATAGAAGCTATGCAATAGCTTAAAATAGTAATGTTTCAGCATGATGCTGCTAAACCAAAGTTTGACAAGATAGCCTTCGACAACGATCTCACCCTGTGCCTATAGTAAGGTGACGATCCAGTCTTATAAAATACATAGCAGATTAACATTTAGGTAGGTACGGTAATAGGCAGTTACCGATATAAAAAAGTATCTAATCTGCCTATACAATAATAGGTAATTATATGGTACCTATTCAGTAGAAGTGGCTTTGCCTGTGGCAATAGTTACCCTCCCGGCAAATTCGTGTCACCAAGCAAAGTTCTCATTTCCTTGTTCCTAGAGTTGCTGCGTAAAATTCGATTAGAGCCCAGAGCTAGCACAAATTCTAAGAGCTAAAATCTCGAAAAAGTAATAATTACATGAAATTAGCACGATGTACCCGGCGATCATGGGCGTGCAGTGGTCGGCCAGCAGGCTCGCTATCAGCTGCACGCTGAAGAAGCCGAACCCGCGCGCCACCACCACCGACAGGCACGTAGCCATGCCTCTGAGAAGCACATGAAAATGAGATCATCATCATCAATTCATCAACGGCTCACTACTGAGCGCAGGTCTCCTTAGAGAAAGGATATAGACCATAACCCACCACCAGACTTATCGCATCTTTGGCGACATTATGGAGAACTCTGAGGCGTGCACGTTTCCTTACGTTTCGTACAAAGAACAAAATGTAGTTATTAGTAGAAGAAAAATATTTTTTGTACGAAACTATAGTTACGAAGCATCGGTTTCGTATGCAGCCGAAAAGGTTTTTTTACCATCATATTTAATTGCCTAAAACACACAATCTCGGAAAAGTTAGAGGCGTGTGCCTGGAATTCAAAATTTTGAACTTTAACTTTCGTTATTAATCTCTGAAAAGGAAGCCGCAGTTTTTAACCACGCTACCATCGCTGAAAAAAATTCTGTGATCGAAGAGTAGGGTGTGATAAGCTTTTGGAACCGGGAAGAGAGTTAGGTATCATCTTCTGAAATCCTTCTGAAAAACTGAACAATTCATGGACTTTTGCACAAAGTTAGCCTGCTTCCTGGATTGAATTTAAATTCAATAGAGCAGTGCGTTTCCAGGAAGCAGTTGTGATAAGTTACATAACGCAGTGACAATTGTCATTGCGTTATGTAACTTATCACAAGTGGATGACGCAAACCACTTACCTCAAATAAGTAGGATTCAATTCCACTAGATAAGTATTAACATTCCCCAAAATAAGCGCCACATAGAGGAAGAAGTAGAACAAAGCGATGCTCAGTATTGGGATCCTGACGAACAGAAGAACTATTCCACAGACGACGGCGATCGCGAACACTAAGACAGTGGTTCTCCTTTTGCCAAGAGGTCCGACTATGAAGGTGAGGATGATATTCAGGGTGCCAGAGATACCAGAGTAGCACATCACGGCGTAGAGCGTCATTGGCTTGATGACGTCATCGCAGTTGCTCGTAGACTGTAACAAAAGCATTATAGATAGGTTCTTTATTATATGTATAGTTCGTTTGGGTATCAGCTATTTTATTCATCGCCATCGTCGCTTCATTAGAAAATATTAAACCTACAAAATCTAAATCTTTGTAGTTTATATAACAGCCACATCTTGTTCGCCAAATCAGGCTATCCCCTGGTAGAAACCGAATGAAAACCACCAAAGTTTCTGAATTTAGCGCGTGGATAACAGAAAATTACTCGCGATCAGTGTAATATTGTGGAATACAAGTAGCTTCGAAGACTGTAGATAAGTTTCGCAGACAATATAAGTAACTATAAGGCAAGCGATTTCAGTCTATATACTTAGTCCATCTGTGTGAAGTTGGAGTGCATCAGTTGTAAGTACCTACTAAAAGTGTACGAATTATACATGAGTGTTTACTAATGCTTCTACCACTTCACCTCGAGAAGATGGCACTATCTCACCACTTCAGGTACCCGCTATCATCTGTACGAGTAGGTACCTTCTCTTTATATTTAGGTACCTACATAACTATATAACAGTACAATGACATTCTGACTGTCTTGTGTGTGAATCATCGCACAGCGAGCTATAGGATAGGTAAATCTTGAAAAGAAATCTAGGTAAAATGTTTCTCTGTGTTTCTTTACTTCTTCCAACACTTCACAGTTTCAATGGAATTCTCTTCTCAAACCGGTTCGGTTTTCTTCGTCAACCGTTTTTGATGATACTTTCATAGTCAGGTAAAAAAATTTACAAGAAATGTTCTCGGCTATTTTCTGTCCTTGAAAGTCGAATAGTTCCCTAGGTATCTTCAATCAGTCCAATGGGAACGAAGTATCGTAATTAAAGACGTAATTGAAAAGAACACTAGTACTGTTTCGTACCGTGTCGTTAGATGAAGCAGCAGTGCTGGCCACCTCACAGAACATCTTACCAGTTCTGTCCTCACCGTCAAAGTAGGCGTTCGTCATCGTTGGCACCCACATAGTGTAGCCGGTAGAGCTATTTAAAAAAGGATTTTAAAAATTTTAAATCTCAATCACCTTCGACCTGTGGAATAATGGGTCTACGTTTTATAAACCATCAGGTTTATAAACCATCAGGTTTCTAAAACCTGGTTTCACCACTTTATCCTACTCTTACATTAGACGTCGTACATAGAGACAGAAAAAAAGTACTTATAATTAGTAAAATCTGTGGACAAATTTTGAACATGGCGGAGTTCCTGTTATACAGTTTCAAATGAAGGTTTCCATTATTGAATTCTAATTTTATAATTAGGCTTTCTACCGTACGCAGAGTAGCTGTAAATTACTTTAGGAATTCCTTCTGTCTCTATTTGAAACTCTTCGATCTGTTATTAAAGCTTCATTAGTACATACATCTACAACCCACATAATGTAAATGATAGCTTATTAAGAGATTGTAAATGAGTCATTAAAATATGTAAGTTAATGAATGCAGCAGTTTCATTTCTATAATTGAGGGCGGAACACTGAAAAGAAGATTGAACTTACGTCATATAAGCGCAGAGTAAGATGAAGTAGAGTTTGACAGAGTTTTTAAGCAGCGGCGGCTGGAACAGCGGTGCCGTCTGATTCCACATCTTGCGCAGGAACGACACGTGGCCGTTATCTGGCATTGCAGCCTCCTCTAGGAATATCGATTTTACCTAAACCAGATTAATTCTGAAACTAATTTGTGCATTGATTATTATTATTTTTCTGGTGGGAGCTGCTTGACCGTGGCTAGTTACCACCCTACCGTCAAAGATGTGCCGCTAAGCGATTAAGCGTTCCGGCACGATGGCGTGTAGAAACCGATAAGGGATATGGGTTGAATATACACTGCCATACCCCTTCCAAGTTAGCCCGCTACCATCTTAGACTATAGCATCACTTACCATCAGGTGAGATCGCAGTCAAGACTCAAGGACTATCTTTTCATTAAATAAAAAATTAAAAAAAATATTATTATTGTCACAATTTACTACATACCTATCTGGATCGAAGTAAACTAGATTTTGGAGTAGATAATTGCCTAATTGAAACCTACTTAGTACTTACTGGGTAGGTATCTTTGTTCAACCCCCTATTCCATCGATAAATAACTCTCAGAACATCAACAGCATCCTCTTCCTTCCCCTTACTTAAGAGGAATTTGGGACTCTCTTTCAGGAATAGCATTCCAATGACTCCGATGATGCCCGGAATGCTGATGACTTGGAGCAGCAACCGCCAGGGTCGGTAGGTGAGGGACAGCCATGTCACGTCGATGGTGAAGGATGTACTGGTGATTGGTAAGGCGATGACTGTGAAGAAAAGTAATTTTTAATTGTATCTAGAATCATCTTTCCATGGGCTCGAAAAATTTTCACTTTTTGATTTCGTGCCTAATTAATTTGCAAAGCTAAATTATTACCAACATAGAGCGTCGATGGAAGAGAAGCAGAGGAAGAGTGCCTGCCCTTTAGAGCTACACGCAGCATTTACAATGCAGCAGGTTCTCTGACCACATTTTTGGAAGGATAAGTGTGAGAACTGAGACAGACTTCATAAACCTTTTAAAGAACTATGAAAAATTCTCTGGCGTGCTCCTCGCGATGTTTTCCTTCATTGTTGAAGCATATTTAATGGTTATGTAATGCTAAAATATGAAATTCACGTAGCTATAGGTGTTAGGTAGGCCACTGAATCGACCCAACCGCAACTTGGTAGGTCTAGATATCGTTTTAAAGTTTTTGTAATAACTTACCACAAATGATGAATTGCACGTACATAGTAGCACTTGCCATAAGGAACATGAATCTTCCCCGGAACCGCTCCGGCACGCTCTCTCCCAGTAAAACAAAACCGGCTGCATTAGCTGATGACGTGCTGAAATTGTTATATTGCAAGAGAAAAAATCTTGATACAGATCTGACCAGTTGTTAAAGGAATAGAATAATAAAATTAATTGATGTAGCAAGCATGCTATAAATTCAGTCAATCTGAGGTGATTGCGATTGACACACCGTAGCAATCATTTTCAGATCATCCCACAGCTGTTCTGACGCAGATATTTTAACTACCAATGCACCCTACGCATCTATCCCGCTACTATGGTTTTATGTCAAAAATCATGTGACAGAAGGTCACAGTGCAGAATTTTGTAAGTTCCATAACAGAAACTGCCGCCTACTTTCAGCAGGATTTTTCAAAGTACTTACAAGCCAGCTGAGAAGAACTTCAGCACGGCTAAAGCGGCATAGTTTGGCGCAATACTCGCTCCCAGGTTCAGAAGCATTCCCACTGGCATCGCGACCAGCAAGGTTGTCCTACGGCCTAGGGTGTCGGCGCACAGCCCCCAGGCGTACGAGGATATCATCACACCTGGAACAGGTCCTCAGAGATGTTTCTCCCTTGCAGGCTCCATAAAGTTTCACCAGGGGTCTGGGCAAGTTTAGAAGCTCAGGAACATCGGAGATAAAATCTTCCTACGGCCGCCTCATGTTAGGCTGACTTCGGCAGGGTAGACGTTTTATTCATTTATTTATTTATTTGGGTTAGTTTGGACTGGATTAATTTGCACGCTCCCGAGACCATGATCTTCTTCACCCTAGGAATTGTTTACGCAAATAGGCGAGAAACCGTGGTATCGTGGTAATTAGGTCGTCACTTACACGTCACCGCTCAAGAATGATTCGTGTTCTGTATCTATAACATCAGCAAACAGTGTCTTCACTTTCAACTTCTCATTGGCGTCATAGTACTTGTTACCCTTCAATCACAATTTACCAATTTAAATTGTTACTCACCAATCAATGGAACAGCAGACAGCAAGCCCTGTTGGGAAGTGTCAAGCTTCAGGTCGCACGCCACGCTGGGCAGCGCTACGGAAAAGCCGAAGATGTCGATGTACATCGCCAGGATCAGAAGGCAGCATGCTGCCAGCTGCGCGAAGTTGTATTTGCCGAAACCTATCAATACAAATCCTTTTCATAGACACTTACTTTGCTTTAAATCAGGAAACGTACCAGGTTAAATATCAATTTAACCTGGTAAGTTTAACAGTTTCAAATGTAAACATAATGGGGTTGGAAAACTGAAAAAAGACTGAAATGGATAGAGGTTTGAAATTTTTTGGATCTGAAAAATAAAACAGACTGAAACATGGAGACATGACTGGAACAAAGATGATTATCAGGATTCCGTTTTCCATTCCGTTCTGGGGTTTAGAAATTAAGTAGAACATAAAAAAAGCGTTTTCTATGTTCTATTTTTGTCGGGCACCAATAGACATACAAGTAGTTGAAACCACATGTGATTAGGCGAGTATGTTGTTGAGACGAAAAAGATAACATGAAAATACTCGTAAAAGGCAGTTAAACTTACCAGTAATATTTAAAGCTTTTTCAAAATCGCACTTCTTTGCCACGTGATTCATGTTATCAGGCAAGTCCATTTTTTTTTATTTCGATCTAGGTCTCTCACTTCTTTGTGTACTTCTTCTGTGTTAGCGGATGTTTCTATATTCTTCGAACCTCACTTGCCACTAGCGGGTTTCACTTTAGGCGGATTGTTTCCACCTTTTCATCATTTCAGATTGTTTTATAATTTGTAGTCTTCTTCTTCTTCTTTAGATGCTTTACCGACTTGCGAATGTTTGTATTCAGCTTCGATAGTAGGCTTTATATATGGAATACTGTTGTTTATTCTTTGTAGGGTGAACCCCTTAGGCCGTAAAGTAGGTAAAGTAATAATCAAAAGCACCAGAAAAATTCAACTTTTTTTGCAATTAAATACAAGTCATTTATTGTACTTAAAGAATTTGCACGTTCCTATATTAATAGATACGTAAATAGTAGAATGGATTATGAAATACGGTGTTTACAGTGGAATCGTCTACATGGTAATGAAGTTCATTGAAATAATTTCTCTGTATTTTGAATAGATAATGTATTGTACTGTGACAAAAGTTTGTCATGGGTTTTATCAGGTCCTTTTGTGGAGCACAGAGCACTTAAAGCGTAGACAGTACAAAACTTGACCAGAGCAGCGAGGCGTGACGAAAACTTCAACGTCACACTGTCCCTTTTGCTATGGCTAGTTACAAGCTAGTTACCATCCTACTGTCAAAGACGTGTCGCCAAGTGTTCTGGCACGATGGCATATAGAAATAGAAACCGATTGGCGGTACGTAATCAACACTGCCTTACCATGCAAATGCATATGTATGCAACACAGAAAGAAACAGGTCCTTAAAATATAGTCATTAAAACTTCACATCCAAAAGCGTCTTTATCACTTACAGCAATGAGAGATTGCTTTTGAGACAGCCACCTTTCGGAAGAGATGCATGAAGTTTGTTTTTGATGGATGATGCACAGAAAATATTTTCCCAATATTATTGAGATCTTGTTAGCTCTGATTGTAGCTAGTCTGTGTGCTGTAGAAAATACCACGTTGTTGAAAACAGTGTTTCAGTTAAATGAACGAACACTTGAATAGCTGTAGTGATTGCAATGTGAGAATCTATTTTCCCCTATTTTCCCACAAATATGGAAAATCTTTGATCATCAGCTTTACTAATGATATTTATAAACTAGCACCGCGCCCCGGCTTCGGACGGGTGCTTTTTTTTAATGCAGAAATTGAAATTTTCATACAAAAGTACCATCCAAATTTTCCACATTTCGGGCGGATTTTCCAAAAATTTCGTTTTATATCAACCAAATCCATCCGAGTCGTCCTCAAATGATGATCTTTCACAATATGCGGCAATTGATTTTAATTTTTTATAAATGTGTGTTTGTTTGTTGGTTTGTCGGTTTTTCCTTCAATCACTCAGCAACGGAACAATGGATGCCCATCAAACTTATTCAGTGGTTACTAAGCAACGGTGCAGTAGACGACGTTACAAGGCAAAGCCGAGCTCTGGTAGTAGCAGGCTTAAACAAATAATAGCTGCTTACCATCTGTGCAGGAGATATTACAGTGCAAAAGTGTATGCACAAATACAGGTGCACTCTCTGTTCCCACATTCCATTCTGAGCTCCATACACATAATAATAGGTATTAGGATAGGTTAAACTAAAATATTTTATTAACTTTAATAAATCTGCATGGTAACTATATTTAAATTAAAAATTTTAACTAACTAATAGACACAATAAGTATTTTAACTTCCATCTCTCATGGTGATAGAGTGTACGCTGTCGCTTGGAGTATTTTCTTTCAACATTCTCTCGTTGTGTGGTTCGTTAAATCGTAGCTGAGAATCTTTGGTGTTACCGTTGATGTAGTTGTGTGGTGTTCGCGATGATTTGATGTGTTCTTTGGTATCAGGTGGTAAAAAACACGCTGTTATTAGACCAACTGTGGAGGAAAAAGACAACGCTTTACATGCTGTAAGAAACATTTTACAAAACCGATTTTAAACGCCACTATAAAGTTTATCAATTGTGACTTAGACTGCATCGTCACTTACCATCAGGTGAGATCGCAGTCAAGGACTATCAATTATTATATGTTTGTTTGTCGGTTGGTTTGTCCTTTAGTCGTGTAGCTGCAGAGCAATGGATCGATTTTATGTGTGGATATGTGGGATTTTTAAAGGACCCAACCCAGTATTATAAGCGGTTTTGATTCATCTACGAATACTCACGTAAGACTAGCACGATGTACCCGGCTATCATAGGTTCGCAGTTCTCAACCAGCAGCGAGCCGATCAGCTGGACGCTCACGAAGCCGAACCCACGCGCCACCACCACGGACAGACATGTCGCCATGCCCCTGGAATAAGAAAATGTTATGAAATAAACGTAAAAATTATTTTCACAAAACCGACTTCAAACGCCACTACAAAGTATAATAAAGCCACTTGGGCCTAGAAGAGTTCCCTCGATTTCTGCAGGATCCCATCATCACATCCTCATTTGATGACTATGGGACCTAAATTTTTTCTTTTTGACACCTGGACCGATTTAGAAAATTATTTTTTTGAAAGGGTACTTACTTCCCAGGTGGTCCCGTTGTCATCAGGTTAGAATCTGATGATGGTATCCTGGAGAAATCGGGGAACTCTTCAAATACAAGTATAATTGATATACTTTGTAGTGGCCTAGTAGTGGCGTTTGAAATCGATTTTGTAAAAAGAATTTTTACGTTTATATTATGTACTTTACTTACCTCAAATAAGTCGGATTCAGTTCAACCAAATAGCTGTTGATATTGCCCAGTATGAGCGCCACGTACGGGAACACATAAAACATCAGCATACTCAGCATCGGCACTCTTATGAACATAAGGATAACGCCGCACGTGATGCAGACAGTGAACACCAGTAGTGTTGTCTTCTTCTTCCCAAGGGGACCGACTAGGAACGTGAGCAGGAGGTTGAGCGTTCCGCAGAGGCCGGAGTAGACCATGACAGCGTATAGTGTAAGCGGCTTGATGACGTAATCGCAGTCCTTGTATACGCTGGATGTCTGAAAATTGTCATAACTGTTTTTCTCTGCGGTGCGAGAGGGGCAACGGACTTTACATTCATATTACCCCTCGATAAACCAATAGTAAACCCTCGACCACCAGATATTAGTAACAAGTAGATTGCTAACTCGTCGTATATAAATCAGTCTTGATGAATGATTCTAGATGACGTTGCTATAGGATCATAATTAATTTTTTTTTGAAATCGACAAAACATTATTACTTTCTTCTTGTTCTTCTTCTTTGTCAACCAATAGGCATCCGAAGGACTCTTGCATGGACTTCCACAGGCCTCGATCTTACGCCGCCTAAATCCAGCCGCTCCCTGCGACTCGTTTGATGTCGTCGGTCCAATTATTGCTTTGGTTCATTGTGTTTATTTATTTGTAGGATCAAAATACTAATCATAGCAAAATAGCTAATTTTTAAGAATGTGAGCTTAGAGCATTAAATGCTCAAAAAATAAACGCGTACATAGTTAGAATATCTTGATTTGTGTTTCGTAGCGATTATGGAAGACGTGAGAACCTCACAAAACGTCTTATCCGAGGTATCTTCGCCATTGAAGTATGCATTGGTCATTGTTGGCACCCACATGGTGAAACCAGTTGACCTGAAAACATCCAACCATTTTAGCTATCTTATCTATCCTTGGCCCACTTTTGGCCCGCGGGTCGCGACTTATTTCGCGTGGAGGTAGGTTTATAAAAACTTTAAATACCACGGGAAACCTGGTTTTTCTGGATAAAAAGTAGCCTGTGTCACTCTCCAGGTCCTGGTCCTTTACTAAGTATAATAAATAATTTATATAAAAATTACGTAGGCAATTTAATAATCTCACGTCATGTAAGCACACAGCAGGATGAAGTACAGCATGAGAGAGTGCTTGAGGAGTGGCGGCTTGAACAGCGGCGCCGTCTGGTTCCACATGTGGTGCAGGAGTGACGAGTTGGTTGGTTGGTTGGCTTTCACTTCCGATCTTTCGAGGCTAAGAGTTCGGACCTGAAGTTCAAATAAAAATTCATTTATTTATTAGCTAGATGTGAGCTAGATGATGTCCGTGACTCCGCGTGAATTAAGGTTTTTTGATTCCCGCGGGAATTTTATGGGGATTTTCCGGTATAAAAAGTAACCTACGTGATTTTTCATGGTAGATATAAATATATTTCTCTTTTAAACAGCCAAATCCGTCCAGTTTCCACACATGCACGCGCGTACGTACGAAAGTGCAGTGCCTGGGATCCTCAAAGCCCCCGAAAAGACCGAACATTTGACCAATAGGCATCACTAAGGTGAAGTACCTAGTAGCGTAGAGCATATTATATACGCATTCTTGCTACGCCATAAAAGCTGGAAAAGAAAGAGTCCTTATCCCGTGATCCTTCCACGTATTGGAGTAGGTTCTCTTATCACGCCTCATCATTAGGTTTATGATGAAGGTCATCAAGAATGTGACCTCAAATCATGTACATAGTCATTTTAGGCACTTACTGGGTACTTATCACAATCCAATCCAGTATTGGAATGGTACATTTTCTTCAACACTTCCAAAGCTCGATGTTCCAGACCCTTGCTGAGGAGGAACTTAGGGCTTTCCTCCAGCAACACCATGCCGATGATTCCCATCACCCCAGGAATACACAGGATCTGCATCAGCAACCTCCAGGGACGGTATTCCATGGCCAACCAGGGTACGTGGATGTGGAATTTAAGGGTGAAGACTGGTAGAGCTGGTACTGTGATAAAGGAATTATCTTTTTTTAATTATATGATACTAGACCTAAAAATTTTGAAAACAAAATATTTTTTTGCCGCTCAACAGTGTTGCTTGCAGCGCAGAGAGATTTATTTTGAAGTTACGGGCGCTTTACTTGTGGTTACGTCGTGTGCCTGCACATTGCGTAAGTGTGCGTGCCTGTCAGGAGCCCAGGTGAGAGCGGTCAGCCGCGAGCAAGCTCTCGCTCACACTTATACAGATACGACACACACATAACCATAAGCCACAAGCCCTAGTGAAATGAAAGAACTATACGCACGAAGAGTTTCTCGATGAAATATAGTTTGCGATTATCGTATGGGAAAACTTTATATAACTACCTACAATTTTCACCCACGATTATACTTTACATTACATTATTATACATTACATATTTCATCCTATTTTTCGCTCTCCTGTAAAATTAAGAAAATGCAGATACCTACGTTCAACTGGCTCTTACACCGCGAATTCTTAACAATCATTTAATTTTATGTAACTTCCCATTATTGTTTCTCAATGGAGCAATATGATTCCGTTAGACATGGTCGTCATATTCAGAGAAGTATTGAATTGTCGGCACGAAAACCACAACAACCTTTTGTTTCACTTTCAATGATGTTAGTTTTGAAGAACGCAGTTTCTAAATGAATGAAAGTTAAGCATGAATAAAAATTGCATTCTTAATTGCGGAAAAGGATCTGGATGGTTTTTATTAGAATCTCTAAATCCAAACCTTTTTCCGCAGAGAGCATTATGAAACGATGGATGGATGGAATTATGGACTTTTGCCTGTTTTTTTTCGGATAGTTAAATCTTGATACTGTTGTAGAAACTTCGGCCGCAGTAACTTGCAAGCAATTGAAGTGAGGTGCACGAGCCAATTTGTTATAAAAAAAGTAAAACAGTCATGATAAAAAAAAAAGAAAACTTTTTAGAGAAAAATTAACGGTAAAATATTCTTCTAAAAGCTTTTGCCTATTTTTTGACATTTTTTTTTTAGTTTAACTTTGATATACTATAAATACAACCTGAACCTGATTAAAAACTACACTGTTTTCGGAATATTATTTGATCGAGTGAAGTTCAAAATATGGACTTTTGAACGGTAAAATAATTTAGAACGTGAATTTAGAACGAATAACCTATCAAAACAAAGAATATTTGATTGTTTACTATTGAATCAAAAAACAGGCTGTTTTCGGAGATCCTGCCGTTAAAATACCAGATATTTACGCTCTTAAGGCTGTAAGTAACAGCAAAATAAAGTAAAAACATCGCGTTTAGCGCTGATCAATGTAAACTTACAACAGATAAAAAGCTGCCCCACCATGGTAGCGCTGGCCATTAGGAACATGAACCGGCTGCGATGCTGCCGCGGCACTGTCTCACCGAGTAAAACGAAAGCAGCAGCGTTTGCCGACGAAGAACTGAAATTAAAATGAAAAAAAAAACATCATTGTAGGTGTTATAACAATTTTAATTAAACCCATGCCTCTAATCGGTCTACACGCCATCTTGCCGGAATGCCAATTCACTTGACGGCACGTCATTAATGGTAACTAGCTACGACCAAAGCCTCCGATAAAAAAAATGTGTGCTAAGATTTGCGTGATTTGCGCACAAAAAAATAAACAGAAAACAGGGGATTTAAAACAGACTTACAATCCAGCGGACAGGAACTTGAGTAAGCAGAGAGCAGTGAAGTTGGGAGCGATGCTGGTCAGCAAAGTGAAGAGTAAGCCGACAGGCATTGCGATGATCATGGTCTTCCGTCGGCCCAGCGTGTCGGCGCATAGGCCCCAGGCATACGACGATGCCATGACACCTGAGGATAACCAACACTATCCTTACTTCCGTTAGAGTAATATAGAATAGAAAAAAAGTTTTCTATTTAAATAAACTTGCCAAAACGCTTTCGAATCTTCAAGTGACTTTACCACTTAAAGCGAGAAGAACCAGCAAAGAACTCGTTTAACAGCAAAGCTTGCAAGCATAAAGCTTCCTGCAAGGATGAGCTCAACCATATTTTCCACTTTAGAATAGTGGCGGATTTAAAGGCAGGCTGAGTAGGCTGGAGCATAGGGCGGCAGATTTTAGGGGAGTCAAAGGAGCCACTAAATTCTACAATTTGCGGTCGTGTTTAGTTGGGGACGTGGGAACGACTGACATTACCGATATGCAAAACATTTGGATATAGCTGCTCTATGTACACCAGCGACAAATTATTCGGGTGAGAGAAGCTTTTCTTGCTTACAATTTTGCTTCAAATTAGATAAATAAGAATTCGTAGCTTGCTGTTCATTATGGCATTCATCTCCAGTATGATCGCTGGTGTAGGGCAAAGTAGTTCCTCTCTAGCATTTCCTATAGCTTAAGATACACGATACGAACCTACCAACGGTATGGCAGACAGAATCCCTTGATCATTGGTCGATAAGTTCAAGTCACAGGATACGCTGGGCAGCAGCACTGAGAAGCCGAAGATATCTATGTACATCTCCAAGATGAGCAGGCAGCAGGCTGACAGCATTCCGTAGTTGTATTTGCCGAAGCCTGTAAACAGTTTTCGAGTTTTAAGCTTAATCGTGCTAGGGTTTGTTCGGGGTTTCACTCACACGTCTCGGGACTTTCGTACGTTTTAAGAAATTAAATATCACTTGATTTATCGGTGAAACAAAACATCGTGGGAAATCTGAATGCTGATCCATAATAAATATACTTAAATGCGTGTGAAGTTTACTTTGCAGGAATCCGGTGGACTTGAATCTTTCTCTTCGAGAGAAGACCTGTGTCCAGTTTATAGTAGCCCAGAAACCATTACAGTAGGTTAAAAAAAATCATAGACCATTTTATAATGGCACCCTTTGAAGCAACGCAGTTTATCTGATATTGTCCTTATTTGTATTCGCAAGCATAGTTAGACTGCCATCAATTGGAGGGTGCAAAACCTAAATACCATGTATCAAAAGAGAAATTCATTTCTTCAAGGATAGATAGGTATTCATTAAATGACCCATACTACATACGAGATTTTCTACTGATATGTTGGTGGTGTCTCCTTACAACATTGATCGATATTAACTAGTGGGCTCTCGCATTAATGGAAGTCAATCAATCGTAAGTATTCAATACTGTAAAAGACGTACTCAGGAAATTGAGTCGCTTCGGAAACTACGATTGCATTATTTGCTACTACAAGAACATAACTCCTGTTGTATTGACATTTATGTATTCATCATGCTATCTATTAATGATTTCTGCTATGGGCCTCGGTGTTCCCTGTAATCAATGATATCTCTACTAATAATACTTCTGTTTATGCCACGAATATACTTCTTGGTTTAAAGTAATTGATTCATTATATTATTGATGTTTGATTTTCTTAATACTTTATTGACTGAAGAAAATTTAGATTTTGCGAAAAGCAGCCTAATTTTGACCTGTTATGGATTTTAATGGTTTCGCTTTCAAAATATCACCATCATCATCCAATCAATATAGACCGCTACCGCTGGACATATTTAGCTCTCTTGAAAGGATAACCACAGTGACTAGTTGAGATCGTCCGTCCACCTACCCTTTCGAGGCTACCCTTTCAGCTGATGTGGGTTAAGTAATTAGCTATTTATTCAGATTTCAGATGGTCACATCACATCACACTATCACACTAATATTATAAAGGCGAAAGCGGGTATCAAACACCTTAATCCACGCGGACGAAGTCGCGGGCATCAGCTAGTATTGTATAAAATACAACGCCGTTCAATCGGTGGAATATCGTTACGCAAGAGTCATTCTGGCAAAAACTCCAAAAATTAAAAAAAAACATAGTTTTTCTCGCTACATAGGTTAAAAATTTTGACAAACGAATTATAAAATTGACGGCAAGACTTGTAAATTGTAATGCTTAAATCTCCTAAATACTTTCTATGAGGTCCTGGCATTTAACACCTAAACTAAAAACAAATGAAAACAAAAACTCACCACTTATATCTAAAGCGTCCTCGAAACAACATTTTTCTAAGGCAGCTACTTCCATTTCTGGACCAACTACTTAAACTTTGTCAATTTTAGTTGATTTTACCTATAGGTAACATTCGCGCGTGCATTCTCTGTCGCGTACAATGCATTTGTAAGCGAATGGCGTGTCATTGTGAATTAGTAAATAAATTCTATCAAGAAAGTTCTTCAGAGTAGCAGAACCAGATTTACCGACATAGCTCATCAAAATATAAAATTCATATATATTTTTTTTATATGTACAGCGGGCAAACGAGCTGGCGGGTCACCTGATGTTAAGTGATTACCGCCGCCCATAAACACTAGTAGTACCAGGGGCATCACCAATGCGTTGCCGGCTTTTCAGGAACTTATTGGTTCGCCCCTTGAATAATTCCATATTGTAATTAAGTGGGAACACTGTCGGAGGGAGATGATTCCACAATTTGGTAGTACGTGGAAAAAAAGATCTGGAGCAACGGGTGGTCGAAGTGCTCCAGGCACCCAGGTGGTGAGGGTGAAATTGCGTTCGGTGGCGTGCGGTGCAGTTGTATAGAGGGCAGAATAAGATCAAACAGCTCTTCAGAACACTCCCCGTTATATAGCCGATATGGGACGCAAAGAGAGCTTACATCTCTGCGGTGTTCCAAGCATTCCAGCGAGCAGGTTAATTTGGGATTGTCCACAAGCCGAACTGCCCTCTTTTGATTGATTTATTCCATAATTAAAGGCCAAGCTGCGGCTCTTCTGGGAAGTTAAGGCTGAAATCTGTAGACCGCACTCTCGCTCAGCTTAGACTCAAGACAGAGCTAAAACGAGACAGATTTATGTGAGGGCATATTTTTGTCTCGTTTTAACCTCTTTCTTGAGTGTGAGCTGAGTCGCGAAGCTCTCTATAGATCTCAGCATAAGACTCTATCTCCGGTTAGGAAAGCAAATTTTGAGAAGAACCTAAGCAGTTGCACTTTTTAACCCCCGACGAAGAAAGATATGGCAGTTATAAGTTAGACGTGTGTATCGGTGTGTCTGTCTGTTCCCTCGTAGCTCACTATCGAGTGGACCGATTTTGATGTTGTTTTCTCTGTTTGAAAGCTCGCGAGATCGAGCTGGATCTTAGATATAATTTGTAAAGATGTGAAGACGTTTAAGATTACCAGCTCATTTCGTACTTGATTAAAGGCAAGTGTTTTCACTGGTGCTTTTTTGCTACAACATTGAATTTTATTTAATAGGGCAAGAGGCTAATTCTTACTAATATTATAAATGGGAATGTGTGTTTGTTGGTTTGTCCTTCAATCACCTTCGCTGCAACAGAGCTACGGATCGACGTGATTTTTGCATGGCTATAGTTGGGAAAATGGAGAATGACATAGGCTACTTTTTTTTCCGGAAAATTAAAGAGTTCCCGCGGGGTTTTAAAAACTAAATCCGTGTGGACGAAGTCGCGGGCATCAGCTAGTTAGAGACACCTAATTGCAACCGTAACACGCTAGCAATCATTATTAGACAATCGCGCAGTTAATCAAAGCTTGGTAGCGAAGGGGCGAGTTTGCTCATTGGCAGCGTGACTTTCTTGATGGCGCGAACTTTCCGCTGGAGCCAAAAAGAAAATCAATAGAAACAAAACGCCTATATTTCCATGACGCCCCAGTACAGTCGAATGTTTGGGAACTTGTTGCAAAGAACTTCGGAAGGAATTTGCAGTGGCATTTTGTTAGGAATTTGAAAGGAATCCACCCCTAATGAACGTAGTTTCAGAATCGTTCTTAACAAAGTAAATAGCACATAAAGGCAAAATTTTGTATGTGGGTGTATGTGTATGTTTGTTACTCCTTCAAGCTACAACGAATGAACCAATTTGGCTGAAAGAAATGGAGATAGCTCATACCGTGGATTAACACATATACTACATTTTATCCCGGAAAATTAAAAAGTTCCCGCGGGAATCAAAAATCTTTAATCCACCTCGAAGAAGTTTCTAATAATATACTGTTTCTAATAATATACTATCAAACGTACATACAATACGATATCATCTTGCGGTTGAGTTCCTGAAGATTTTCGTTTTGAAAGGCCCTCCCTCATGGAAACGGGTGACAGAGGGGGAATTTCCGCATTACATCCGGAAAATCCCCCAACAACCCTGACAAACAAGTTTTCTCCATATCCGCCTTACCAGGGTATCATATAGAGTAAGAAAATGTATTTCAGTGACACAAGATGTATGAATCGGCTGAATAAGTGAAAAAGATAAAGAAAGGTAATCAAAGAGTTTTATTTGATCCAAAAATTGACGTTGTGGCAATCCCTTACTTCCACTACAAATAATATGTATGTATTAGAGATCTAACATTTGATTTTTAGGGTTATTTTGAGTACCTCCCCAACACGTAAAAGGGGATGATATTTTTTTTACTTGTCTATCCCATTGTGTGGAGACGCGGCAGTATATATTATGGCAAATTGTATGTTGAGTTTTTACTATTAATTTATAACTAGGCGCATTATTATTTGGTGATGTTATTTTAAAATGCAATAAAAACATTTGATGAACAATTACATATGCACACCCTTCTAAGTACAAGCACTACGGGTGGCCATTTATTAGGACTTGACAGTGAATTATATGATTTGAATATTAAAAAGGTAATCCTGTTATGATTTATTTGTATTATAGGTTACAGTTTTTCTTCTCGAGATGGAACATAGCATATGTAATGGTTATAGTAATGGCATATGTAAAAACTTAATACAAAACCTTAAGTTATTTGTCGCCTCCATATATTTTTACGCCAGCGTATTAACCGTTCGGGGTGCGGAAAATCAATATTTCGCCGCATGCGTAGAAAATATTGTAACCATCTGTTGCTTAGCTTCAGCTCCTAAAAACTATGCTTTCCTGGTAACGCCGCCCACAAGTCAGAAATTTTCCTGCCCTCCTCCAGGTTTTCCCGGAAGCGAAGACCTTAAGCTTCCGGCTTCTAGGGCGGGGAAGATTTTCCATTTACCGCCCAAACTCAACGATGAAGATAATATAGGTATTTTTCCAAGTTAAAGCAAATAGTAAAGTAAAATTTTATTTGTCTGCGCATCTTCCAGCGCAGGAATTTCGAATCAACAGGTGCGAAGACATTGTAGCTCTACCAGGGTCGACCCATTGGAACTACACGTAAACGCTCAGTTTGACAGTAGCCTAAGCACGAACATTTTAACTTTCGAATACTAAAGGTGAAGACGTAACGTCAGCAAGTAATTTTGTATGAAAATAACAGGAGCGCTCAAGTCATTTTCATACTTCACCTTTACTATTCGAAAGTTGAAATGTTTGTTCTTAGGCTACAGTTTGAAACTCTCTATCATCGTTACTACGATTATAAAGGAAGTTATGCTTCCTTTATGTAAGGCAATGGATTGATTTTTGATGTTTTCGTAATTAGTTTATTTTCAGTTCATCGTAATTCGTATGTTTCAATTTTCAGCCTCTTTGCTGATCATTTTCTATAAGGAAAAATGTAGAGAAGATAGACTCTTTAACCGACTTCCTTTTAAGATCCGTTAATTTAGTTTAGAACATGTATACACTGTACAACCGAATTAGCACCAGTGCCTCTGGAACTAAGAAGATGATAATATAATAAAATAAAACAAACTTAAATTCATAATTTTATTTTTACCCAGTTCATATTTTTCAAAAAATTTGGGCTACAATTAGACAAAGGATTTCATGGCAAGAATAATTATAAAAGTATATAAAAAGTTATAGTAAATTTATAATGTTAAAAAATATTAACTATCACAGTCAGCGGAAATTCATAACTTCGCGTAATAAGTAATCATTAAAATTAAGTAGTATATTTTCAATTACAAAATTTTATATCTATTCGAATGTCCATCTAGAAATTTTTCTATCTATGTTGTTTAAATTAAATAAATACTTAGCTCTTATTGTATTTTTGCCTATTTAAATTCACTTAAAATATATTCAACTTCAGTTTAGTGCGCCTATTTACTAGAGCTACAAGAACCGCTCACAAAGCATTTTTCGCAGCCTCTATGCACAATAACCAGAAACACCCGACAAGCGCCGGAAATTTCTGACCAAATTTTATTTTTTAAATACATAAAATATAGACAAGCGCTTGGCTGTGATCAGCCCTGATATAAGTGAAGACGCAGACTAAGATATAGCGCGCTTGCCTAGAAATTGCCTATTCACTCTTGATTTGAAGGTACTCATATTGTTATTATCTGGAAAAACGAAAGCCGTAAGGGCATTCCAAACTTTAGCGGTGCGCATCAGGAACGGGGAAGCAAAGCGCTTAGTGCGCGTCCTTGGGATTTCAACCACGTAGGGGTGCAGATCTATTCTGTGACTTGCGTTTCGATGGTAGAATGGTGATGGTGGAATCAAGTTGAAAAGTTCCTGAGCACACTCTCCGAAATATATTCTGTAGATATCCGACATAAAAGTGTAAATTCTGTGTTCATGCAGGCTCGTGGGTTTGATACTGAGTGGCTTCAGTCTTATGTTTCTCTATGGGGCCGTTGTTTTTGCCTGGCAGAGTGAGACAGCATAATGAACACACTGGAACAAGAAAGAGAAGAAATATTATTATGTTCGTTGTTTTGTTTGCTATTATAATCATCATTCGGAGTTGCAAATTTTCAAGGAGTAAACATTCAAAGTAAGAAACATACAGTGAACATGCTACGACTTTATATGTCAAACTAGCTAGCCCATGACTTGTTTAAAAAATGTGTCTTCATATACAATTTTACCACCGCTTTTCATTCCTGGAGCCATCCACAAGTAATGGAAAATTGGGAAAAATGTCAAAAAATCCTTCATTATAGAACACCTATTCCGTAGTCAATTTTTAAGAGGGTATAACAATTTAAAAAATTTATACAAGTCATGTCAAGTCACACCAAAACACACTGTGATATCTCGTCATATCTAGTTTCACCAAATCACATTGTGATATCTTGCAAATACGGAGAGTCGCACTATGTAAAATTAAGTGACTATGAGTAATTTCAGACCAGGTTAACTCAGTTCGGCTTAGTTTCAAGAGCCAAGAACCTTGAAGTTAATAAAGAAATATGTATCTAATCTTCCGGTAATTAAAGTTTTACCTATTATGATAGAACCGAATAAGTAGAAGCTCGCTCCACAGTTGATTGTCAGAAACAAGCCGATGAGATTGGAACCAGCCATAGATCCCACTCGACCCATCATCATTGATAAGCATACTGCCATTGCCCTGTGGAGGAAACACATAATTTGGATAATGTACTGAGTGATACTAATTCATCTCAAAGGGTCAAAGGATAGTACGCGACAGTCAGCAGATCACGTCTACGTGAATTTGATAGCCGATTTAACGCCAAGGTTAATAAAATCTATACCAGTTAAGCCATCACGAGGTCACCATTCCACTCTAACGTCTAAATTACTCTTAGGATTCTATGAACCATGCTCCTCAACCGCTGCAGTTTCAGAGTCTCAATACATTGGAACTATGATGGTGATTCTGGTTGTTCCTGATCTTTTGTTTTCGATCTCCTGGTTTCTAATTATTGTAGCCCTAAACTTAAACTCTACCAAGAAAATCTTACCTATATTTAGTAGGGAACAGTTCCACCGTAACGGCATTCATGAGCCCGATGCACGCGCCGCACATTTGGAAGATGGCGAACAATCCGACCGCCAGCTGCTGGCTCACGGCGTGGTGCGCCCCGATCCCACACAGCCCAGTGCTGGCCAACAAGATCACAAGGATCAGCTTCTTGCCCACGAAGTCCACCAAGAAGCCCACGATTATATACATGGAGCAGAACACCAGCCCAATGTAGATCGACATCTCAAAGGTCGCAGTGTTCATGGTGTCATCGCACTTGATCTATGGAAGAATCAGAAAAGAGTCAGTTATTCCCAGTCGTATTTAATTTCATTTGCGAGTTTGGGTAATATACAGGAAATTGAAATTGAAAAAACGCTATTTCTGCACCACTAACTATAACTTCTGTATACCTACAGTTTTTTAACTATTTTAAATTCTTGGTAGGTACCTGTGTCCCATTGATAGCTTTAGCCTGGTTGGCCTCAATCACGGCACATATCCTGGTCTCAACTCCGTCGTGGTTGGCGAGAGAGTTCAGAATGGTTGGAATCCAAATGTAGAATCCATTTGTCCTGAAAGCATTTTTCAAGCAAGGACTCTTTAAATCCAACATGACATAGAAGTTTCGTTCGAGTATGATATGACAACGTCGCAGCATGAGTGAGAGGTTCCAGGTTCGATTTCCGATCCGGGTTTGATTCTGGTACGATGTTCCGCTATTTCCAGTACAAAGTACTTTCATCTTAGATGACAACAGCTACTACCAGATATGATCACAGTCAAGGGCAACTTAGTCCTGATCGTAAAGTATCTTGAAATACCTGATAGAAATGACGCTTTATGTCTTGCTTACTCACGCTGCCCAGACAATGCGTTGCTACGTTGCGTCTTCGTTTGTTTCGCTTTTTGTGTTCCCCATCCCAGCCTTTGCTAAGAAGCTTCTTTTAAAAAGTAGGAACAAGTATCAGGAACTTACGTGGCAAATATTCCGAATTGTACAAAGCAGGTGAGACAAGTCCAAGGTAGTAAGGGCGAGCGGAACAGTGGGGCGGTCTGTTCACGCATCGATGTGAGGATCGCTGCCAGGCCTTTGCTTTCCTTGGACTTTGTGCTGTAGACTTCAGATACTAAGGTTTTTACCTGGAAATTATTCGAAACGGTTGAAAACCTGCTAGAACACTATCATAACTCACGTCACAGAACTGTAAATGTGAAGAATATGAATGCAAAAAAAACCTATTAACCAAGAAAAGAAGAAGATGCAAATACAAACGTCCACTGCCGGATATTTATAGATCTCTTCCAAGTATCACCACAGAACACTGTCTTAGGTCACTTGTATCCAGGGACTTGCTTGTCCTTCCACGTAGCGGGTTTTTCAAGGTGGTGTTTTAATGGCGGCCAGGAAACGCAGTGGTCAATGACATCACATATCACATCAGAACGAATGAACCGATTTGGCTGAAATTTGGAATGAAGATAGCTCTCACCCAGGATTAACACACTGGATACATTTCATACCGGAAGAGTTCCCGCAGGATTCATAAAAACCTTAATCCACGTGGACGGAGTCGCGGGCATCATCTTACTAGACTCTTTCTTAAAATAAGAAAAGTAGGTACTTACTGGATATGTATCCTCAGACAATCTCCCGTTGACAGCGTAAATCTTCCTCAGCACGGCCAAACACTCCTCAGATTTTCCCGAAGCGTTGAGGAACTTGGGACTCTCCGGGGCGATGATGAGGAACAATGTGCCCAACACGAAAGGAAGACTACAAGCGACTACCAACAGTCTCCAGGGCCGGTAGTCGATACCCAGGAAAGGTACGGGGAGGGAAAACTCCAGGGGCAGAATGAGCCAGGATACAGCTGAAAGAAAAACGTTCTTTTGTTATCTTTAAGAAAGATTTTTCTGTTGCGATCTCTTCTGATGAAATGATGTAATCTAAAATGGATAAGAGGAATGAAGTGTCTTACTGGACCTCAATTAAACCAAAGTGTCTTACTGGACCTCAATTAAACCAAAATTAAACTACGAATAGGACTCATAGAATATGGATCTTCCAAAAAAACTACTTAGGTACTACATTCACGTTCCTGGAATTTAGGTTTTTTATATGATAGATAGATACTCTCTCAATTATGCTCTGGTTAGGTTACTCTTATATGTAGTTTTAGTTTCCGCTTTTTAAAATAGGAGCTGAGCAATGCTAGTGAGCAAAGAGTCTTACCTAATTTTGCTTAATCTCCTTAACTCTTCTTCTCTTAACTTCTACTCTTTCACTTATACGGAGGTAGATGTATTGTATCATAATTAAGATAAGAATTATATCCTTATTTTTATGGTTGCAAGTTGCAACTTATATGATGTCTATTACATAATTTGATGTGATTGATATAACATACCAGCGTAATTATACTATGATTAATACTAGTATTTGCACGTGCATTGGCATACAATCAGCGTACTTATACAAGAATAATATGTTATGTACTAGAAAATGGGCTCACTGAGCAATTAATTCCCCTGCATATTAACGATATGATTATTATATCAGTAAATCTTGTTAAGGTATTATTTAAGGAAAAACCCCAACCATAACATAGTACCCGTATTAGTTGGCTTGGCACAGCTTCGTAGTTACATAGATAGGTGTAAGCTTATTATTTTGAACTAGCGGCCCGCTCCGGCTTCGCACGGGTATATGTTATATTGCCTATGTTCCACTGTTAATGGATATTATTATACATATAAACCTTCCTCTTCAATCACTCTATCTATTAAAAAAACCGCATCAAAATCCTTTGCGTAGTTTTAAAGATTTAAGCGTACATAGGGACAGAAAAAGCGACTTTGTTTTATACTATGTAGTAATTTATTAGACGAAGAAACCTTCCCGTAAAACGTATAAATATAAAATCAAATACCTAATTAATAAAATAATGTATCATACTCGCAGGTTGGCTTACGAAAACTTCAACTATTTTGGTTTAGCAGACGCTAAATCCTATTAATATAATAAATGCGAAAGTATGTATGGATGGGTGCATGGATAGATGTTTGACTCAATCACGCCGCAACGACTAAACCAATTTGGCTGTTCGGGACTGAGCTAGAGGTAAAGTCTGGAAAAAGAGAAAGGCTACTTTTGATCCTTTAAATAAGAAAGTTTCCGCGGGAATTAAAAAATAATAATCCACGCGTACAAAATCGCGAGCATCAGCTAGTACAAAATAGTTGAAGCCAATACAATGGAAGATACTCGTATAAAATCTTGCAAATCAAGTTTTGCTTTTATAAGAAATCCTATGTATTCTAAGAATAGTTGAGGTCCTAGCACAAACCTGCTGCCTACAAAAAGTAAAGCGTAAATACCTGGCAGTACAACAGTCCCGATTCCTACAAAGGAAGAGCCGAAGGCCACCATCTTGTCGCGATGCCTCAGGTTGGTGAACTCCCCCAAGTAGGTGTACACCACCGCCGATGACCCCGACATACTGCAAAGAGGTATATTTTTCTAATGGTTCTTTTGAAAAACGTAGATAGATAGGAAGAAGGTGGCTTGATCCAGTCGTAAATCATTTTTGAAACATCTAGTACGAAAATTCTTTGCTGTTTTTACTGTCTATTTTTGATATTGCGATGATTGCGTCTTAAAAATTACCCGAGTTCAAGATTGAGCCTTAAAAGTTTATTTTTTTTATACGATGAAAATGACTTACAAAACCGCAGAGCAGAAGGCCAGTATACCGAAGGAGATCATGTCGGGCGCGAGGCTCGCCAGCACGGAGAAGCCCACAGAGATCATCATGGAGAACAGCATCACGAAGCGGCGCCCGCGCGTGTCAGCCAGCCAGCCCCAGAAGTACGATGTAAGGATTATGGCTGCAAACAAAATATTCAAAATAATACTAAAATAAAAAGTAATATTTTGCTGTAATCCACCAACCCAGAAAAAATTTGAAACTGTCAGCAGTCTTCATGAAATGCTCGTGTTTTTTTAACCCAAATAGAAAAAGAGGGGCGGCCGGCATCACGTAGCCCATCAGCAGGCTCTGCATGATCACCCCCATCAGGATCAGGCCGCTGAGCAGCATGTGCAGGATGCTGTATATTTAGTTACCCAGGAAAGGAGTAGCAGAGAGCCAGCCCCGCTGCGTGAGCGTGAGGCGCAGGTCGCACTGCGCGGCCGGCATCACGTAGCCCATCAGCAGGCTCTGCATGATCACCGCCATCAGGATCAGGCCGCTGAGCAGCATGTGCAGGATGTTGTATGTTTAGTTACCCAGGAAAGGAGTAGCAGAGAGCCAGCCCCGCTGCGTGAGCGTGAGGCGCAGGTCGCACTGCGCGGCCGGCATCACGTAGCCCATCAGCAGGCTCTGCATGATCACCGCCATCAGGATCAGGCCGCTGAGCAGCATGTGCAGGATGTTGTATGTTTAGTTACCCAGGAAAGGAGTAGCAGAGAGCCAGCCCCGCTGCGTGAGCGTGAGGCGCAGGTCGCACTGCGCGGCCGGCATCACGTAGCCCATCAGCAGGCTCTGCATGATCACCCCCATCAGGATCAGGCCGCTGAGCAGCATGTGCAGGATGTTGTATGTTTAGTTACCCAGGAAAGGAGTAGCAGAGAGCCAGCCCCGCTGCGTGAGCGTGAGGCGCAGGTCGCACTGCGCGGCCGGCATCACGTAGCCCATCAGCAGGCTCTGCATGATCACCGCCATCAGGATCAGGCCGCTGAGCAGCATGTGCAGGATGTTGTATGTTTAGTTACCCAGGAAAGGAGTAGCAGAGAGCCAGCCCCGCTGCGTGAGCGTGAGGCGCAGGTCGCACTGCGCGGCCGGCATCACGTAGCCCATCAGCAGGCTCTGCATGATCACCCCCATCAGGATCAGGCCGCTGAGCAGCATGTGCAGGATGTTGTATGTTTAGTTACCCAGGAAAGGAGTAGCAGAGAGCCAGCCCCGCTGCGTGAGCGTGAGGCGCAGGTCGCACTGCGCGGCCGGCATCACGTAGCCCATCAGCAGGCTCTGCATGATCACCCCCATCAGGATCAGGCCGCTGAGCAGCATGTGCAGGATGTTGTATATTCCGAAACCTGGAAGTGATTATACCAATTTTTAATCGCGCCCTTCTAGTTTAATCTATGATTAACACTGATAATGTTTTTTTTTTCAAAATGCACCAAGTTACCTAATAATATTGACAATGTGAACCTAATGTCAGCGCGCTAAGCCACTCTTCGAGCATTTAAAGCCTACCTACTACACCAAAAACCTTCCTACTTGGGAAGTTTTTGGCGTATTTATAACAGCATTCGATATTATCGGAATAATTCAAATATTATGTACATACCTACTTAATTGAATTCATTAATTTTAAAATTAACTTACAAAAGGAATAACAAGTTAGGTAGCTTTAGATACCTATTGTGGAAAATAAAAAATTTTAACTTGCAATACGAGAAATTAATATTCAAAGCAAAACATGATTTATTATTGCCCTTTATCACTGTGAATCTGAATAATATGAAGGTATTTAAACAGTATTGCAAAAGAGTCCTTTAAGTCAATTTATTTCTTGGACAGCTAATGAATTAATTATAGGCCTAAGGGGGTTACTACAGCCAAGGATCTGCTGTCGATCTACGTGTTCATTTGTGTGGTAGTTCTGGTTCATCGACAGATACTAGTCAATAAAACGTTGATAGTAAATAAAACAGTTTTTTTGGGTTTTACGCGAACTAATAAATAAATAAACGAGTAGGTACGCAGTTTACAGATGTATTTATCTAGGCTTTAGAATTAAGACTGTATCTAATTAATACAGAGAGGTTTAATTCCTGTTGAAACAAAACGTGTTTTGCGATGACTTGTTGGTCTAGTATTATAGAGCTTAAACGCTGTTGACTTTGTGCTTATGTTTGCTATATCAATAAATAATTTCCTTTGGGAAACCCCATTATTGCAGAGTGAATAGGTACGACTTTAGTGAAGCAAAAGCAATTCTTGATCCCCATGAAAAATAGCCGCGAAATTTTCATCACTAAAAAGACATTGCCGTTCCAATTTAGGACATTTGCTTGTATAATTTACGCATAGGCAGGCTTTTTCCTGGAAATGCTTGTATAATGGTGTTTGAAGTCGGTTTAGTAAAAAGTATTTTTACGTTTATATTATTACTTTGTAGGTAAACCGCTTCCTTCTAAGGTTCTCCTTCGATGTCAATCAAAAGTCAATACAAAACAATCACAAAAATAAAATCAGTTGATAAAAACTTAGAGTATTTAAATGTTCAAAAGTAAAAAAAATAGTTCAAATGAATTTGCTATTGTCACGAAACAGCAATCTCATGTCAGACTAATTTAAGACCGACAATTGCGTAGGTACAAAACCCAAAATAAGAAGGCTATAAGTTAGGTGCCGCTTGAAAAGTTTGACGACCTCCCTGGCGCAGTGGTGAGCGCTGTGGTCTTATACCTAATTGGGAGGTTGGTTCGATTCCAAGCGGAGGCAATTTGGTAATTTATAATTTCTGAATTGACTCTGGTCTGGTCTGGTGGGTGGGAGGCTTTGACCGTTGCTAGTTATTACCCTACCGTCAAAGACGTGCCGCCAAGCGATTTAGCGTTCCGGCACGATGGCGTGTAGAAACAGATTAGTGACTCCTTTATTGCACCCTTTAACATTTTGTACGTTACATGATTACGTTTTATGTTGATTACCTAATATTTTTTTAAACAAATCTGTAATTTTTCTATATTGGGAAATTAATGTAAAGAAAGTTAAATGATTGATGAGAAGTTCGCGGGGTGTTATCTTATGTTATGATAAAACTACTATTACGACGTGATCACACAGTAAATTGTCATTTCATCATTTTATCACATTGTTATCACTATTTCATAGAGAGCAGTGATAAGCCTACGTTAGTTGTTATTAGGGCTGTGGTCTCGTATTCAGGGGGTCGCGGGTTCGATCCCGGGCACGCACATCTGACTTATTCTTCAATGGCGAAGGAAAAAATCGTGAAGAAACCTGCACGCTTGAGATTTATCCATAATATTCTCAAAAATGCATAGGGCCAGCGTGGTGAACCCCTCTCTGAGTTGAAGGGGTCTAAGTAAGGCGAAGCAACAACGGCTGGATCATGCTTCATGCTCGTGATCGGGTGCCACCAACGGGAATGGGTCTGCTTTGTCTGCCCGTTTTGACATGCGTTGGATTGTGTGTATCTCTACGTATGCATTTTTGAAGCTTCATTGGAAGCACTGTACATACAGTGCTTCCACAATGTATACACATGTATACATAGCATAGTTTTGTTACCTATTGTAAAAATTTTTTTTTTAAAGAGCAACTGCTGAGTTTCTTACCGGCTCTTCTCAGCAGAATCTGCATTCCGAATCGGTGGTAGATTTATGACGTGTCATAAGAGCTACAAGTTGGCCTACATAAAATAAATGGATTCTGAATTTTGAATATTTTTTTTGAATTAAGTAAGAGAACATTGTGAACTCTGGTGTCGGGTATTCAGAGATGATTGCGATCGTCACAATGTAGCAATCGTTTCAGAAAATCCCATTACAGGATACCAATGTAATTTTATAAACACTACCTAGAGTATAAATAAGTAGATAGGTACTATAAATACACTAGGATACACTAGCTATACTAGAATACTTAAAACTGGTCGGTTCGGTCATAAAAGCATGTCGGATTTCTGTCCCATCGGAATATGAGGGTGAGGGAATAGAGGGTGCACTGGTTTGTGCACACATTTGCACAAGCAACAACGGAAGATATCTCCAGTACACAGATGGCTAATCTCTGAGGAGGCTGGCCGCTGTGACCGAATTCGGTTGGGAGGCATTATAATATTATAAGCTTCTAAGATAAAAGATAAAGATATATATAACTTTGTTTCACGTGATATACCACTGGGGGCCGTATGACTCCAAGGGGGGTCATACTGATAGCGAATGTTGTTATAATCTACCTATGTATAACTTGTTAATCGTCAATTAGCTACTTAATGCATGTTTTGATTTTACCTTATCAGCTAATCTATTTATACACAATAGAACATTTATGGCCAACATGTGTCCATATCTACTGAAAGAACCTCTGGATCTAGAGATTCGTTTGGAGGCAATATTCCTTAACTAGGTTCCGTAAGGGTTACTCAGCCGGCGACGGAGAAAGCTATGCTTGTAGGCCGAAATCTATAAACCGCACTCTGACTCAGCTCAGACTCAAGACAGAGTTAGACAGATTTAGTTAGCCCGCTACTGCATGATGTTAGACTGCATCGTCACTTACCATCAGGTGAGATCGCAGTCAAGGGCTATCTTGTCATCGAATAAAAAAAAAAAAGATGTCAGAGCTTATTTGTGCCTCGTTTTAACTCGATCTTAAGCCTGAGCTAAGTCAGAGCACGCTCTATAGATCACAGCATCAGAGCGATAGTGGAGAAATGAGGAGATTCGTAGGAGAACCAAAGTTAGGTAACGAATCTACATAGCTTAATGTATGGAGCTGATGCGGAATGAGTGTGGCAGATAGTTCAAAGAACTGATGTTCCTTGGAGTTCCAAGGTGTGAGAGGTTCGACCCCGTATGCGAAAGCGCAGTGTTAGCAGATCCCCCACAGGACGACTTAAAACGGAGGCTTGTGGAAGTCTTCACAAAGAATTAGGCCCAGTCACGAACATTTAATGATTTATGACGTCCTATCATCCTACCTATCATCTTTTATTTGTAAAGCAAGAAAGTTTCAATGCTTTGTGGCCGGTTTTTAGGTGATCAAGAGAATGTGGTTGCTCTGCACATATCTTAGCCTGCATCACTTATATCAGTTCATTTCCTATATTAGTACCTACATCTGGAATAAATAATTCCACTTGCAATTGACCTTAAAATTAACTTGTTTACAAATATTTAGCCTATTTACTCTACATCACAAATACAGAGTGTATAAGATTATGAATCTAATTTAATAAAGTGATGGTATATATGAGACCAGTTGTCCTCGTTATCATCAGCAACGTTATATATCGTTGATAGCAACGGCGCTCTACTGAGCGCAGGTTTCCTGTCAGGGAAGGGTCAAGAGCCATAGTCCACCACGCAGACCCAATGCGAATTGGCAGACTTGTCCTGTTGTCCTATCCGTAGATAATTATAGAAATAGCCTCAGTAGCCACGGTTAAAGGTGCGGACTGAAACTGAACGAGGAGAGTGACAGAGAATGCAAGGGTCTTCCAAACTTTTACAGGTTCGATTGATTTGGGTGTAGGTAGGTACTATTAGTATATCCAAGACATGGGAACCTCGAGTAGGTGTTATATGGCTGGTGATGATCGAGGCTCGAGAAGGAAGACTTGATGATGGAGCAGATAACTGCGTAACAGGGAGGAGTATATCATACATAGTCCGGCCATAGATTCCACATGTCGGAAGTGTTTAAAGGAATTTTGCATTGTATAGTCAACATCTCCTGATGATGGATTAGTGTCGGAGCGAAACTTACGTCGAGTGTGTTTTGAAAGAGTGTGTGTGGCGCTACTTATTGGTGTTGTATTGTTCTTATGTTTCTTCTATTCTGGAGAAACGACAGTGTACAGCGCGGACGGCGCGTATTGCCATACAGATTTTTTCTGGTTGGGCGGCCTACAGCAAAATATTACTTTTTCTTTTAGTGTTTTAAATTGTTAATTTACTACTAATTAGGTGTTGTGCTTTCGAATAGTCAGAAAAAATAAGACGCTCTTCCTTAACCAAGTCAATAGCTAAGATAATAATTAAAAAAATAAGACACTCTTCCCTAACTAGGTCAATTGCTAAGATAAAAGAATTATACGCGCAAGGCCACCGCAATTCGCATCTCGGTAGACTTTGATACAGCCTTGAATGAATTAAATTTTATTTTGGATCCCCCTGTACACTCCGCTTCTGAGTACTTTGATGTCCTCATTACTAGTAATTAATTATACACATCAGATAACCTAGTGCATCGAATTATATTACGATAAGATTTAAAATAGAGACTAGATAAAACCACAGTTAGAAACCCAGTCTGAGATGGGAAAGTATTTCTTTGTTGGTTTATCATTAAATCACTCAGTATCATAACAACGGATCTTATTCACGAGTAAAGTGTAGAAAATAATTTCTCATGGCACGCATCTTAGCCCTACTGGAGAGTGACGGTTATTTTTAAACCCGGATCACCTTATTCTTGCTCGGTCACTAAAAAGATCCGTACTAGTTCATTCTAAAGACATACTAGTTTGGACTTCTAGTAGTATTACAGTAGTTCCTAGCCAAGCGACAGAAATAGGTCCACAAGGAACGAAGTACTAAATGAACGATGTACTAGGTATTTATAGTGAACAACAAGACTAATCCCGGAAAAACAAAGGACTCCTGCGGGAAACTCCATTCGGACGAAGTCGCGGGCAAAAGCTAGATAATAATGAAGTGTGTTCAGTTAGCTTATTTAATTTTTTTTTGTCAATTGTTTTTAATTTCTTAACATATTTTTGCCATAGATTTTTGCGCTTCATGTCCGTAATACTCAATTTTTCATAACGCCATTTATGTTATGACTAAACTAAAATTAAACTGCTAAAAGGCTGCTAACTTTATATATCCGATCACGAAAAAGACGAAAACCAGCCAAGTGCAAGTCGGACTTGTACACGAGCAAAAAACGTCGAAAAATTACATTTCTTGTATGGAGGCTCTCCTTTATTTTTTTATTATTTATTGATATTGCGGCAATAGAAAATAAATTCTGCGAAAATTTCAAGTATTCTATTTATAAATTACGGTCAAGTATCTACCACTCACTCGATTCCGCTGACAGACGGACGGACAGACAGCGAAAGGTTTAGTAATAGTAATAGGATCCCGTTGGCCCCCTTTGCCTACGGAACCTTAAAAACGACCTTGGGACATAAGTGGATTAAAGGTAATTTCCTATTATAGTTTCCTTCCTTGTATTTGTAATAATTTTAGTACCTAACAATTTTTACAATGTAACTTGTAAATTTAATTGTTAGTATTGCATTTTAAGTACTTTGCTCGGGATTTAATTTAAGGTCAATCTGTGAGACAAAATGACAAAACGATATGATGCAATGTTTGTTATAATGTGAATAATGAATAATTGGTTCAATTAAGTTAATTATAATTAAGTTAAAAATAGGAGGAGATACAAATGCGTGTAAATGGAAGTATTTGATTGATTGTGGAATTTTATTGAAAACACCACGCCCATTCCTATAAACAACTCTCGTACTTTCTGGAGGTGTAATTGAACCTATTTGATTTCTCACTTGCCTATCAAATCAATGATTTTTGTATGGGCAGTTTGTCAGAACGCCAAAGTTTTTCGTAGCTAAATATTTACTTAGGCTTAGTGAAATTTAGACGTATTAAAATTAGATTTATTATCGTGTTAATTTACGCGTTACGGCGCAAGTGGAGCCCGGGCATTAGAATTAGAGAGTTTAGTTTATACCCCGCAGACAGCGGGATTGACAACTTCCCACACATCGAGAACTCTCAACCATGCAGGTTCACTAAATACTTAGATATTTAATTGCTTAAAACACATAACTTTGAAAAGTAAGAAATATTTGCCCGAAATTCGAACCCAGGTACACAATACCCGAAAAGGACAGAGAGCTCTTAGCCTAACCCCTCCTTTATATCGGCGCTAAATTAAATAAAATTATTAAGTAATTTATTAATTAGACTTACCGGTCAATAACATCGCCTCGTCGAGTGTTGCAACGGAGAAATCATTTTTCACATTTTTATCCAATTTTCCGTTCACAACCATGATTGCCTAAAACAAATAAAATGAATAGGTATTACGCACTAATATTTTTATTAATCACTAAAATATTAATTTACAGTCACCCTATAATTTTATTATGTCAAGTTGCTAACAAAACCAAGAACAAATAAAATAACATAAATAAATGGTTAAGAGTTAAGGGTTTACTTCTACATAATATATGAAAAAAAAAAATACGTTCAGAAATTATAATCTTTCGTTTCGTTGAAAAAATATAAATTTAAGGCACGTCCACGCCAATAGTAAATAATTTTTGCGACTGGTATTGAAGTTTAAAAGCTTCATGCGGAAAATATTTTAACCGCGAACTCAAACATTTTCACAAAATAGAAGAAAATTTATTCTCGCTAACACAATAATTTATTTACACAATACATTTTTGTCAAAAAATATGGTGTGGATGCGATTTTATATAATCAATTCGGATGAAGTAAAATTAACAAATTGAAAATAAAAAAGAAAGAGTTAGGGAGTAGGTAGGTACGAGTAACTTAATTTTATTTAAAAAATATCTTTACGTTTATTTGAAACTTCCAGTCTCCAAATCCGTAAAAAAATTCCTGTTTTTCTTACAAAAAGTTAGTTAAATAGGCTCCAAATCTAAAGATAAAATCTCTCTTTTGTTTTTGTTAATTAAATAGTTTCGATCGTCTTAGAATCAATAGGCGAAGAAGCCGTGAACGACCGCCTGCAACCGTTTCGCTATAGCCAATGTAATTATCCAGCAAAACAATCATTAATATTGTTCAGATGACGAATGATAAAATAATCTATCTTTACTAGCACAAATATTCGCATGTGTTCGATGTTATATTTTTCTTATTTAATTTACACACGCAACCGAACGCAGTTACGGATAAAACTGATAAGAGTGAGCAAAATTTAAGTTCTAGGTACTAACTTTATCTCATAAATCATAACAAATTAGCCAAGGTAATTCCGTAATAAAAACATGGGAGTCGAGTCATATAATGTGTCGCAATTAACATAAAATAACAAACTGTATAACTGTAGCGTTACTTGCTTGCTTTTTATATCTCGGAACCCTAAATATGAGGTGTTATATTCAACTTATTGAAAAAATCCAGAAAAAATTTACTCCATTCCTTAAATTCAAATTTAAATTCAAATATAATAAGAGCAATGAAGGTCTATGTGCCCAGTTGCACCTACTGCCACTGGCTATTCAAAGAAATATGAGTAATATAACCTACCTCATCAATATTACAAATAACGCAATTAACTTTGTACTTGTCCTTCAATCACGGCGCAACAATGTTACTTTTTGCATGGTTATAGTTGAGGACCGGGAGAGTGACATAGGCTACTTTTTATCCCGGAAAATCAAAGACGTCCCGTGGGATTTTTAAAAACTAAATCCACGCTAGCGAAGCCGTGGGCATCAACTAGTATTCTATAATCAAAATATGCCGCTGTAGATATAACAGAAATTATAAATCCACTGGAAAAGTTGGAAGTTTTGTATGAAAATCCCAATAAGCCCTTCTCATTTTCTTCATTAGTATGTAAATTGCACTCGTGCGAGACCGGGGCGGATCGCTAGTTAAATAATGCCTGAGTCAGTAGTTAGATTCTTTGAGTAGTCAGCGTCATAGTAATTTTACGCGCTTCCTATAAATATGAATACGACCGACATACATCAAGTACTGTGGGATTGTCTAAAAATGATTGATACATATTGTGCCGTTCTCCTCTGATTGGCTGACCATACTCTCTCGTACGCCATAAATTCAGCCAATCGGAGGTGATTGCGATCGCCAAACTATATCAATCATTTTACAAAAAATTACCCATTCATAAACCGTTGAACTTTGATAAGCGATTTTTATCATGCTCTTGCTCACTTGTTAACAAATGTAAATAGCTAATCATTGCATCAAAGTAATTTCATATTACGTCAATAACTCTTAATAATATTGTTGTTTTGATACTTTTAAAGTAATCGTCATATCTTCATACTGCCATCACATCTACATATCCGCCCTGGCTTCTAACGAGTATCTAGAGATTCCCCAATGTACGTATTTTTATTATTTTTTTGCTTCTCTGCATGGGAATTAAAAATTATACGAATAAAACAAGCTCAATGGGTACTTATGTTAATTTGAAAAGTCGAAAAGTTAAAAAAAAAAGAAATATTACAGTTAAGTAAAATGATTTGTTTTGTCAACATCGCTGATATTGATTGACTGCAATCAATACAAATACACTGGTATTCGATAGATTTCTTACTAAGACTATTTCAGAAAAACACTACTTACGCATATGCACAAGACGATGAAAAAAATTGTACCCCCTATCACACAAGTAGATATGCGAGACCCGTCCGTGTATTGTTATAATAGTTAATGTTTTTTTTATCATTTTTTCATCATTTTAGATTAACACATAGCCAAAGCAAGCTTAGGTATTTTATTTGTATAATTTTTACCATCAATTCTGATAAAAAAATTGATTACGCTATAGCCAAGCTTTCAGAGTCAGCGGCTCTGCTGCTATAAAGAAAACCACTTTCAAACAAACCTTTTCAATTGCTCCATATGATTGCACAAAAACTAGTAGGTTCAATTTTTTGCCAACAGATGGCGCTGTACGCGAGACGCGAGATTTCGGATCCCGATTACAAGAAGTTGTCTCGATGGCCGCGCGTCCTCGAGAGTTGACCGCTACTGCCAGGCTTAATGTAGAGTCATTCATTATTATATCCACAGGCTAAAGGCCTGTACACACAAAACGTGCGACCGAAGCCTGTGTCAAAGGCCTTTGTGCTGCATTACAAGTTCTCAAAGCCTGCGTATTAGCCACAACGCTGTTTCTTGTATTTCAAGTAGTAGGTACACGTGTACGCGAGCGTCCAGTGTGACGTCTAGTTTTTTCAGTTACCATCGCGCCATTGTGCCTTATTACGTCTTCAACAATAATGCAACGGCAGGGGTTAAGGCTGTGGACCGTTCGGATTTCGCTCCTTCCGAACTGTTGAAGATATTTTATTATCTTTTTATATAAACTCACTCACAAATCATAAGTCACAGATACAACGCAAATCTTTTGTTACTGATACAAGAGTTGTGGGCAGCGAGTTACACTGAGGCATCAGTAGATTAGGGGGTCAAAGTTGGAGATTTGTTACAACATACGATGATTCTATTCGTTTTAAAGTTGAACTCGACAACCCCCTGACGCAGTGGTTAGCGGTGGGTCCTAAAGTCCCAATAGCCCACTCCATATCTCCAATCTCTGATTTCTCCAATAGCCCACTGGTTGAAGGTGGCTCTGAAAGTTGAAAGGTGGACGGTTCAAATAATTCAATCCTTATTCCAATTATTGGGAGTGGAGAGGGTATATTAGTCAAGTTTAGCACAGATATTGTTTTTTAAAATAAAACCTCTTGCGTTGTTAACTATAGTCTCTATTGAGATTATCTGCCTTAGTAATTCGCTTAGAACTTAAATATATAAAACGAAATAGCGACTGACTGATTGACTGACTGACTGATCTATTCAACGCACAACTCAAATCACTGAACGGATCGGGCTGATACACATAGCTATTAAGGTCGATTCACACATATCAGTGAACCCACAGTTCCGGCACAGTACCGTTACAGTTCCGTATCCGTGCTACAGTGGTGCGTCAGTGCTTCAATTCACACATATCAGGCACAGTACAGTTCTCTGCGGGTCTTCGTGCACGACGTTCCCTTCAGACTAGCGTTGACGTCGATTGTTTTGATGGCATTCTTCAATAACACAGAATTAGCTATGATAGCCATTGCTTTAGACGAAGAAGAAGAAGAAGAGAATCGAGGAAAAAAAGAAAACATGGGTACATGAAGCATGGAAGTTAAGAGAATCTGAAGGAGAATTCGTGACATTATACAAAGAATTAATTAAAGACGAAAGAAAGTAGGTATTTTGAATATTTTAAAATGTCGGAAAGCTGTTTTCTCCTTCAGAAGCTAGGAAATAAATTAGTGATCCGTGATAAAATATCGTCGTCGCCGATCACGTCCGTGATGGCCGGTGCCGGCACTGACACTGACGGTACTGAGACGACACTGACACTGACAAGTGTGAATACATCCATAGAGAATGTTTGAAAGAATAATTATGACTGATGCGGTACTGTGCCGGAACTGTGGGTTCACTGATATGTGTGAATCGACCACGTAGGCATCCGCTAAGAAACGATTTTGAAAATTAAACCCCTAAGGGTGTAAAATTGGGGTTTGAAAATAGGACTTAACGTGAGCAAAGCCGCGGGCTAGTAATATTATATTTTCTGTTTGTTTCATTTGCGTATATTTTAATTTTTTAAGACCTTGAAAGTAGGTATTTGTCGCATGCAGTACAAAGGCTATTTTTCCTAGTTTTTTGCACCTACTTTGATTTGAAACAAATATATTGTTGTCTACTCTAAATAGAACTAGTTATTTTTTATATGAATTAATATATGAATCGCATTCCTAAGTAGTTTTTTAAATACAATCTCTAGTTTATCAGGTTGTTTTGTTTGTTATTTCCTGACGGCATTTGGTTAAATCTCTATTTGGTTGTATACTGGCTTTTCATGGTTCTAACTTATAGTAGAGCCACACTTTACGTGGCCAAATGACATAAATATTGTATGTTGTATTGTGTTGTATTTGCACTAATATTAAACAGTTTTTATAGCACGGGGAATATGTAGCCTAGTCCATTCTCTAGCTGTCTTGAAAAAACCTGTTAAAATCGTTTCAGCCCATTCGAAGATTAACCCAAACAGACAGATAGAGCTATCGCAAATAGCTCGTAATTTTGTCAGTTTTCATATTTTATTCATGAAAAAAATTATTGACTTAAGTATTTAATTAATTTCGTAGAATAAACATATTTTTATATTACAGTTCATTCTCGGTACAGCGTCTCTATTATTTATCAAATGATAATGTTAAAGTAGGTATAATTCATGAAATAAAAATAAAACTCATTTTTATAAAATTCTTTATTCAATAAATGCACAAAATATACAAGTAATTTAATATTAATTATTCATTATTTGAAATATACGTACATCTTATTATTGTTGTCCTGCCACCGCACATGCAGAGGTTCCCGCTCAGATAGAATAAACTAACCTACTTAAATATCTACCTCACATAATTAAAAAGCCTATTAAAAGCCAAAACAGCCCAACGGTTAATAGTGCGGACTGAGAACTGAAAGGTCGCAGGTTCGATTCCGATCCGTTGTACTCATGTCGCAATTACTAAGACACAATCTTTCCGCTTAGGTGTAGGGAAAATGGGAATATTAGTCATGACACATGCTCAATATTGAGAATCCCTTACTTAATATTATAAATGCGAAAGTGTGTTAGTTAAATGATTTGTCCTTCAATCACGCCGCAACAAAGCAACGGATCGACGTGATTTTTTGGATGGGTATAGTTGAGGACCGGGAGAGTAGTGACATAGGCTACTTCTTATCCCAGAAAATTAAAGATTGTGTACCTAATCAAGTAAGAAATGATGATCTTCAAACGCCTGAGCAGATCTTCACAAATTATAGCCAAGATCCACCTCGATTACGTTAGTTTTCAATTAGAGAAAACCGGATCGAAATTGGTCCATTCGTTAGGGAGCTACAAGGAAACAGATAGACACACAGATATACCCACACAAAGATACACACGTCAATCTTACACAAACGTCAATCTTATAACACCCCTTTTTAACGTCGGATGGTTAAAAAGCACCTAAATGACCCTTATAACCACAGATCTAGTAAATCTGTGCTTTAAACCTTATAACGAACTAAATGTTATAAAACTTTTCTTAAAATACAAATAAATGCATTGTGTACATAATAAAGACAATATGCACATGATTTACTATTTAAGTTTCAGTCGGAGTATTTAAAAGTAGCTTTATAATAATAATTTATAAATAATAGTGTATCATCCAACTTTGCTTGCAGGCTGGTCTCTTGGTAGAAGGAAGCTGAGGAATGCACACACTGAAATAAATAAAATAAATACACTGGACGGATCAGGCTGAAAGACATACAGATAGGTATTATGAAGTAGGCATCCTCTAAGAAAGGATTTTTGAAAATTTAACCCCTAAGGGGGTACATTAGGGGTTTGAAAAATCAAAGCGAAGCCGCGGGCAGAAGCTAGTTACATAAATAAAAAAAATAATAATAGATCATCTTAGGGACTTTCAGCTAGTTATTAATAAAGGTTAATAAAGCTGATTAGCTTTTATATTTTACTAGCTGTTGCTCGCAACTTCGTCCGCGTCAATTTCTGCTATTATTCCTCCGCTCCTATAGCCTAAAGCCTTCCTCGATAAATGGACTATCCAACACAAAAATAATTTTTCAATTCGAACCAGCAGTTCCTGAGATTAGCGCGTTCAAACAAACAAACTCTTCAGCTTTATAATATTAGTATAGATTAATGTAATGCGGATGGTATGGATAATAATGAACGATCGCAGACATACAATTTCAAATTGACTGACTCCATCGGCAACGATTTTTTAACCGACTTCCAAAAGGAGGAGGTTATCAATTCGGCCGGTATCTTTTACAAAGGAATGATCGACGATTTAATTGAATAAGATGTGCTGGCTACCATTAGTAACTATGCCTATTACTCCTATAAGTTATTCTGTGATTTAGAACTGCCTCGTTGGTCTAGTGGTTAGCAAGTTCGACTGCGGATGACGAGGTCGCGGGTTCGATTCCCGGATCGAGCCAAAAAATTTATTGCGTTTTTCTGTCAAGAAAGTCTCAAAGTTCTCAAAAAGTTAGAAAGTTGGCGGTGAGTCACCCCCGTGCCACGGAGAACACGTAAAGCCGTCGGTCCTGCGCCTGATCTCTCTCCGGTCGTGTGGATTTTCCACCCCATCTCACTATGAGAGTGAGGGAATAAAGAGTGCATCTATGGTTGCGCAAAAACTTGTGCACTATACTATCTTCCGCGCGGATGGCTAATCTCTGTGGAGATTGGCCGCCGTTGCTGGATTCGATTCGACTCTGTGATTTAGTAGCCTTGATTTTGTAAATCCGCGGGTAGTCTTATTATTCTTACGGAATAGTAGAGCCGCAAATCCGTAGAACGTGGCCGTGCACGCTCCCGCCAGGAAGATGCCAGCCGCGTTGGCGCCCACCACCGAGCCCAGGCGCCCAAACATGAGCACCGCGCCCACGGCCGTGCCTCTAAATAAAAAGAAAATCTCTTAATAAAAATTTTTTTTTAAAGAATATTAGCCAAGCTGAATTTGACCTTTCTCCTCTCCGCTCCAAGTTCCAAATAAGCGGAAAGCTTGTCCTAGTAGTGGGTACAACTTGACGACAACAGTGCGACGGGTGTGGCTCGTACCTGCGACTTTTCAGTTTTTGTCCAAAGGCTATAGATGATTGTCGGGTTATACCCAAGCCCTTGTATTATTCCCCGTACGCATTCCTAAAACAAACTTTACGCATATTTGGAAAGCAGATAATATGGTCATATTCAACATGGGTAAGATTCTGTAAAAAAACTTATCAAGCCTACTATTATAATTTAATACTTATATACATAATTAGACATACGTAGCTCTTATTTTGGTTTCCAAAAATAAATTTTCATAATAATACCTAAGTAAGTATAATACTATATTATGATGTTTTGAACAAAGATTAGCTAGGTAGGCATTAGATATTTTTCTTCACAATTCATATTTCAAAGCGTTATCTATGACGCCTGAAAGACATATCATAACAAAGTTCGCAAATATTTGCCTTTCGCAGTCAGTAGGGAAACCCCAAATCTCTGTTATAAATTAAATCTCGCAAACTGTTTACATATTTTAAAATAATATACTTACCCCACGAATGTATTCACTTTCATATCATTATTGTTACATCTTTATCGTGTTGGTTATAATTACTTATTATCATTAAATTCCTACGTTTTCCATGCGTTTTCCGGTGTTTTTCCATTCGGAAGTTCTTCTTTTCAAATCAGTCAGAAATTAAAGACTTGAGACTTCATCATAATATGATATCTATGTATATTGGGACGAAAAATCATTTACAAGAAACAAGTTTTACAAGTTGCTCTTGATAAAATTTTTATTGTGACATATTTTTCATATCGATGCTTTGCTTTACTTATGAACGCATACATGAGGCTGTAAATTCTTCTGTAAGTACATCTCAACGTATCGGAACGTTTCGTTATAGTTTCGTTATTGATAGCAAAGAAACCATAATAAAACTGCCTGCTATGGTGATATTATTAACAGTTTGAAATACACGACACTTTATGGTTTTTTGTGTTATTACCTTAAACTTGTAGGGAACAGCTGCACAGTGTAGGCGCAGAGTGGCCCAATACCGAGCGACGTTATCTGGAGAGCTGACATCGATATCCCGGCGATTATCCTGTCACATTTATATGTATGTAAGCAAAATTTTTGCTGTCAAAATAGAGGGCTATTCGTAGATTGCGAAGGTAAAAGAAACGATTTTGAAAGGAGAACAAACAAGTCTTTGTAAGCAACACAAAGTTTCTTATGTAGCCACGCAATTTGTGCAGAATGCGTTTTTGGACTGCAAGTAAAGTCATATTCTTCTTTTAGTGCCATCTTGGAACTAGTTATTTACTGCGGCCTTGAACCGTAACAACTGGCGCTCGTTATAATCCTATTAAAGATCTGAAATAAGGTACCACCACAGTTATCTGGAACGTGTCGTGGGATGTGGTACCTATTGGTCGTGAGTGCGGAGACGAGGCAGGTGGCGCTGACGACGGCGTACATGCCGACGAGCAGCGTCTTCTTGCTGAGCGGGCTGAGGCTGAGCAGCAGCACCAGCACGCCGTACACCACTGACGTCACCACGGTTATCTGGAACGTGTCGCGGGATATGCTGTCCACGCAGGCTGGGACGTCAGTCTAGAACACGAAGAAGACTTTTTTGTCTCTTGTAGGAGCAAAATTCTCAGGGATACTATTAGCTGGCATCCCCGATTCCACTGCTGCGGTTTACGGACTAAGAAAACCTTCATACAACGCTCACCACTTCCTGGTACGGCACTAACTAAGCATTTCACAGGAAGGCACATTGATATCGTTAAGAAGACGTAACTTTAATGTGGTTTTGGTGAGCCCTTATTTATATAACTATGAAACAGCGTATATCAGTCGTTTGTACTGATTAAGCAACTTTGACTTAAGTTCATAATTGAATGGGTGACTGCCTTGGGGGACATTCTCGTTTATGTTTTGGAAGTCCCACTTACTAAAATTCCTCGTAAGAGTCGAAAGGTTCCTTACCTGATTTTCAGGTTTGTTCATCAGCATGCAAATGGTAATGGGTTGGTCAGTTTGTGTCATCATCTTGTTTATCGTGTTAGGAGCGAACAAAAATAGCCCGTTTAATCTGTAATAAGGGTCATCGTTATAATGGTTTTATGAAAATTTTTACATATTCTATGTCCTCGTGCTTGCTATCTGTAGTGGGCTGGAGCTGTACCAGTGACATACAGAGTGATGTCGCCTGCTTGCGGGAACAAGGATGAAGAGGAGAGATTTATTCATAAGGATGCCGGTCCTTATAAAATTATCACATCATTTTTCAAGGATCTGATTGGTCCGCTGAAACAACCCACTCATAGCATCCTCACATAGGGAGAATAGATAGCCTAAAGTAACATTGATTCTTCTTCTTTCACAAATTATAGATGTCCACTGTTGGTTATTATTGATTTCTTACAGAGATTTGTGAGCATGGAATAAAAAGTTTTATATTCTACTAGCTGATGCCCAAAACTTTGTGCGCGTGGATTAAGGTTATTTAATTTCCGTGGGAACTCGCAGCAGCCTATGTGTTTACTTAAGACTATAATCTATCTCTGTGCTTTTCAGCCAAATTGGTTCAGTCTTTGCGGCGTGATTGCGTAACAAACATTCATCCATCCGTACATCCAAAGTTTTGCATTTATCATATTAGTAGGATAGTAGAATTCTTACAAGGAGAACAAGCCAAACATCAGGAATCCAGCCAGCGCGAGCCACTTCAGATGCGGCGGTCGCAGCAGTGCCCATGCGGACTGGCTGCCTGCGTCATTCGCTTCCAACTTGCCATTCTCTGGCTTGTCTTCATCGCTTTTCAGTGATGTCACCTGAAACACCACGTTGTCATCTATGACTAAAGTCTTTGAAGGGCTAGAGAATTTTCATTTCAGTAGGGCTAACATGCGCGTCACGAAAAAATTTTGCCTACCTATTTACTCCTAAAATCTTATACAAATTCACTGAATGGGACACGTTTTTAAAAACTTTTAAAATCATACAGGTTCGCGTTACCGATGCTAATAGTAGAGTATGACTTTTTTTACTTCTGCCGGAAGTCCCCATGACTGACCAAGGTTAGGTTTCAATTCAAAAGGTATCTTTTGAATTGAAAACTAAAAGTTCTCCACAGTCTTCTCAAAGGTGTGTGAAGTCTGCCAATTTGTATTTAGTCAGCGTCTAAGGCCATCTATGAGAGGAGATCTTCGCTCAGCAGTGAACCGTTGGTGGGTTGACGATAATGAAGGTTGTTGTTGTGCTTCTAGTCACACTTGTGGCCAATATTCACCCACTTACACAATAGGTAGTCTTGTCACACCCGCTGTTGAAAGCAAAGATATGCCTGAGAATCTCCAACGCTTCCGCCGGCTTGCCCTTCGTCATCAGGAACTTGGGGCTTTCCTTCGCCTGCGAGAGCCACAGCGCGGCGAGTATGAGAGGCGCGGCGTACACCGACGTGAGGACCCTCCACGGCTGGAGGCCCACCGTCTGCCAGTTGTAGGATAGCACGCCCCATGCGAAAACTAGAATATAAATAATCCATTCGATTTTTTTAAATTTAAATAAGTCGAGAGCTAACAAGCAGGCGGGTCACCTCATGTTAAAAGTGGTTTTTTTTTGTCATTTATGTACTTATATAAACATTTATAAGAAAATATTATTAGAAGAAGTGAACACGGTGAAGGAAGGAAGGTGAAAAATTTCATAACTCTTTTTCAAGGGAAGTTGGGAAAAATTTCTTTCTTAGAGGTAACTCTTCAAGAGGTCAAGATTCGTTTTAGAAAAACTAACTTTAATCGCCACTACAAATATAAAATAACTAAAATTATTTTATACGTTGTACTAGTGGTGATTGAAGTTAGTTTTTCTAAAATGGTTTTTATTTAGGTATTTTTATTCGACGACATGCGCTTAGCTTAAAAAAAATTGCCATCGACATGAGAGCAAAGGCATACCACAGTAAGTAATAGTAATACTATGAAGTTTACTCACCGGGACATAAAGACGCAAAAACCATGAGCAGCGCGTTGCACACCAGCACCGCCAGGTCACGCCGCATCCGCGGCACCAGCTCGCCCGCGTACGCGAACCCGAGCGACGAGGGACAGGATAAGCTGGAAAATAAAACTGTAATAAAAGTTCACTTCGCAAAATGTACTTCTTCTCCTTCTTCTTTATCAACCGATAGGCGTCAAAGGTCTCTTGCATAGATTTCCTCGGTCTTGCGACTCGTTTGATGTCGTCGGTCCACCTAGAGGGGGGTCTGCCAACATTGCGCTTCCCGGTGCGGGACCACCACTCCAGCACCTTGGGACCGCAACGACCATCAGCTGTACGGACTATGTGCCCCGCCCATTTCCACTTTAGTTTCGCGACTCGTTGAGCTACAAAATGTGCTTGAGTACATATAAAATTCAAACGTTTAATACGAAAAATGTTCAAATACACCAAATGTACAAAGCACGAATAGTTAAATATTGATAATATCACTGCTTAGAACTTGAATTGAATCTCACCGACACGGTATCATGTAGCACACCTAATATACTTACAACAATGAGCCAGCAAACTTGCACAAAGCAAAGCTCAGCAGGTTGGGCATGAACGAGGCCACGAGGGCTGTCACTCCCGCCGCGGCGGTGGTCACCAGCAGCACCGGCTTCCTGCCGAAGCTGTCTGCTGCTCGACCCCAGAATGGCGCGGTTAGTATTACTCCTGAAAATCCAAAGAACATAATATAGATATGCTCTTCATATTTATTGACGTCCACCACTGGGTTCAGGAACCCAGCCCTGTCACCCTGCCACTCACCTGATGTCATTGGTCCACCTTATCTTGTGGAATGTAGGGTGTGCGCTTTCCGGTGAGGACTCCACAACCTTGCGACTGTCTGAGGGGAGGTTTTGGCCGTAGCTAGTTCCATCCTACAGTCAAAGACGTGCCGCTAAACGATTTAACGTTCCGGTATGATGGCATGTAGAGCCGATTTGAGTTAGCCTGCTACCATCGGCATCGTCACTTAGCATCAGGTGAGTGAGATCACAGACAAGAGCTATCTTATCATCAAGTAAAAAAATATGAGAAAATATTATTATAATGATATCTACATTATACCACAGAATACAAATATAGGTGGGTATGCTTTGATTTTTAAGTCGTAAAAATTGAATCCCTTACCTATGTTAGGGATGGACGTTAGAATTCCTCTTAAATTATCGGGTATATTCAAATCACAGGCAGCGGCCGGCAAGATGAAGGAGGAACCAATCATCTCCAACATTGCCGTGCCGAGAATCGTCACCATCAAAGCACAGTGGAAGACCTGATATCTTCCTGCCCCTGCAAAAATTAAATAGCAATATAACAGAAAGTAACAATTGCGCCTGAAAAATATCCTGCAACACAATGCTGAGAAGGTCAAATGCATAAATGTTGCATCAATGCCACAGTACCAGTAGATTGGCTCTTCCTTCCAAATAAGCGTAAAGCTTGTTTTAGGAGTAAGTACGACAAAACGGTGCAATGGGTGGGCGTTCGACCAATCGTCCTTACAGTTTTCAGTCTGCACCTCTAATGATACTTAAATTAAACCGATAGCAAAAATCCTTTTGTGAAAAGTGTAAAGATATAGCTATACTTACGTCTTAATCTAGACCTTATTAAAACTACAAATTATACATAGACTTTATAATAGAATTGAACTCACCACAAAGCTCTAAGGCTCTCTCCAAATCCACTTCAACTTTGATTTCAAGCTTATCAATGGAGATTTGCTGAAGCGGCAGGTCATCTTTCACTTTTTTCATATTTCTGTAAAAAGTAAACTGTCTGTCTTTGTAAACTCCGATAAAATTGGGGTATAAAACTTAAGGAGTACTAAGTTAGTTTTTTAAACTATAAGGTTGCTTGAACAGCGTAATAAAACAATTTATAAGTAGGTAGGTACCGTTTACAAAAAATAAAAGAATGTCTGTTTTGATTTTTGGGGTGAGATCACTATTAAAACACACTATTGAAAACTTTCATAGATCGCTAGTAGTGCACAAAGTATTTACTCGTTAAAACGTGTAACAATGAATTCTTTTATATAATATTGTTCGTCCAGTAATCTTTCACAGTACGATGGTCTAACTGTTAAGTAAATAAATCATCTAACCAGAATTCCACGCATGAACCTCCATGATTCACGTCATACGACAATGCTCAAAGTGGCTTTACATAGAATAACATAATGTGTGTGAGACAAAATGTCTTTAAAATATATATACTTACCACTTTATTTGCAAAGAAAGGGGAGACTACTAATCGACTTAAGAACTAGGAATTTTCAAAAGCTAACCTGTCTAACTTTATATTTCTAACATATTCAATCGTAAAAAAACTTCCGTAAGTATATTTTCTATTATTAATCCTTCCACCAAACCAGGCAAGAGCAATTAGGAAATCCTACTTATATTATAAATACGAAAAATAAAAGAGTTCCCGCGGGAATTAAAAAACCTTAATCCACGCGAACGAAGTCGCGGGCATCCAGTATTTAGTGTGCCATATTTTCTCTCGCATCTACCCAGTTTCAGCCGTAGGTATTTTTTTTAATTCGATGACAAGATAGTCCTTGACTGCGATCTCACCTGATGATAAGTGACGATACAGTCTAAGATGGTAGCGGGCTAACTTGGAAAGGGTATGGTAGAGTACCTCTAGTGTAGTGGTTTTAGTAAATAGCCAACGAGTGTCACTTGTCAGCCATTGCGATACATTTATTTTTTATTATATTACTCGTATTATTTTTAGGCGATCCCGCAACAGGTATTCAATTTACTTTACCTACCTAAATTCCTGTGGTATCTTGGCTAGATTTAGTTGCAGGTGATGAATTTTCTTTCGCCCTCTAAACATCGCAACTATAACTTACATTGTAAAGCACTTTAAACTATACACTGAACTGCATAAGTTAATAATTTTGTTTGAGTTCCACGACATGATATTGATTGTGATAACAAAACTTTAATGAGGGAGTTAGTGGAAATTCTAGACACAATAACAGCTTAATTAGGTCATTGCAAAGTGTTTGTAAAAAGAAAACAAGTAATTAATCATTCACTTTAATGAATAATTGACTAATTGACTAATGAAGAGCGGGGTAAGCTTATTGCAAAGTTCAACGTCAACAAAATCACGATTACTCATCAGGAAGGAGTTTGAAGGATTTTGTGTAGCGTTACGTGTTGGTGTTGTGTTGTTTCTGTGTTTCTTCTATTCTGGAGAAACGACGGTGAAAGGCGCGGGCGTCGCGTGTTGTCATACAGATTTTTCTGGTTCGGTGGATGTACCGCGAAATATTACATTTTCTTTTAATATAAACCTTTCGCATGGGTTGAGGATGGAGGACCAGCGATTAAATAGTAGGTAATGCGTATCCGTGATCCATGACAAATTGATCACAATATTACGCGGATTAGTTTACCAATTGAATACTATCTTTTGGGAAGCTGAATGCAAAACCGATTTGTTTTATAATAAAATTAATTTAATAATAATTAAAAAATTTATAATAACAAATTACCTACCTTTTAGCAAGATTTAATTAAGTTGTTTTACTGTCGATCGAAATAATTTTACTTATGCATGTAAGTATGTTTACAATAAACTCACAAATGCAGTTTTGTACTGGGTTTGATGTGCAGCACTCTCTGGGAAAGATGTTTACTAACAAATAACAATAATATTATATTACCTATAGTAATAATAACTGATACATTTCGATTTCTCAGCCACCTCCTGCTCTCTCATTTCTCGTGGGGCCATGACCCTATTTAAAATATCTCTATATCACTCATATTATAGCAGAGAGAGCTCGAGGTGTGTTTGTATAATATCTATACTTACTCATAATAAAACTTTAACTGGTAACGGGACGAATTCTGTACATTAAACGTTTTTGAAAATTTTAATCGGAGGATTCTTTATTATCGATACTGAGTCAAAAACAATTTTTTTTTTTGAATTTTTTTCTGTCTGCTGTCTGTGCGCGCATCACGCGAAAACTACTGAACGGATTTGGATGAAATTTGCTATAGTGATATAGGTCAATATATAGGATACTTTTTATCCTGATAAACAATAAGGTTTATCCGAGATAAATGATGTTGATTTTGGTCAATAACTTCGTCAAATCTAAACTGAATTTGATAATTCTTTTTTTATTATAAATTGTGTGTTATTAGAAATATTCTGTCCAATTTTGGTAAAGATCTACTAAATATTTTTGGAGATAGAGGAGTTTTTCATTTTTTTTTTTCATTTTGTAAAAGTGTTTACCTTTTGCTTACGGACCTCTATTAAAATTAATTATTTTTAATAGCACAGTTATTGGTTCATAACGTTATCGGCTCTCATTTTTCATTAATGAGGTATTGCAATAAAAATATCATCAGTTATAATAAAATTAGTGCAATAAACTTATAAACTTAAAAAAAATCATAATAATTAGTGCAATAAACAATAAACTTAAAAAAAATATATTTATTATTTCTGGCAATTCAGAAATAATAAATATACTTATGTATATTTTTTTAAAGAATATTAGCCAAGTTAAAGTTGACTAATATTCTCCTGTCCCCTCCAAATAAGCGGAAAGCTTATGCTAGGAGTGGGTACGACAATAGTGCAACGGGTGGGATTCGAACCTGCGACCTTTCAGTTTTGAGTTCGCACCTTTAACCGTTGGGCTATCGAGGTTTCACCAGACCAAGATCAGATGTTTCAGAACAATTCAGAAATTATATGTATATTCCCTAATTGCCCCCGCCGGGAATCGAACCCGAGACCTCCCGGTTATAAGACCACAGCGCTCTGCATTGCCAGGGAGGTCGTCAAAATACTAAGAACTGGTACATAAACAAAGATAAAAATAATAATAGATCGCGGAATGTTCCGCAGCCGGCGCTGTCAGCGCGCCGATAGCGTGAGGTTGGCGCAGCCTCTCCGCGAACGTGTTTGTTCGCGTGTTTGTCGCGGGGGGTCGTGGCGAGGTACGACACAGATGCGATAACACTATTTGTTTATTACTTATTTTATTATCTACGTAACTGTATGTTTTTAGTTTTTAAGTGCTTGGGATGTCATACTAAACTAAAGTTCGGCCGTTCAGAGAATGCGTTCCTGACACCTATCAGTTAGTCACGACTAGTGATGGGCACAACATAACACTGAGTTCGTTACCGTTCCTCCAAAATGAACCGGCGCATTATTTTAAGATTTTTTCGTTTTAAATTGGCGGAATCATTTAAAATTTATATTTTAGTTATTTAAGTAGAAACCAAAAAAGGTAATATTCATATAATAAAATTGTTTTATTTATTCTTTGTTACGGTTTGGTCATAGTTTTATTTTTATATTTCATAAAAGTTATCTTATAGTCCATTATTTTCAAATTCTTAAAAAGAAAAACAAAGCGTATTATTTTATATTATAAGTATAACTGTATAAGAACAGATTACGATACTTGCCTGTTATTTTTAGCACTGCACTACAAATATAAAGCGCTGACATAACCTTGTAATAGCGCAGTATAGATTTAGAAAAATATTGTTTACCAAGTTATTTGACACTCAGTTTGGCACAAAATTATAACATTCATTGATTATTGATATAATAATGTTTTAATGCTCATCAATTGTTAAAACGGTAAACAACCAGCAAAAATATTTTTATCGTAACTGCAACGCCATTACAAAGCTACGTCGTCAGTTCAATCGCGACGTGTCAGGAACGCATTCTCTGAACGGCCGAACTATATATATGCTAATTAAATTGATAAAAACTGTCAAAAATTGAAAATTCACAGACTACAAATGATAAAAATTTAAATAAAATGAAAATTAAAAACAAGCACACCAAAATCCCTTTCCGTGAAAGGGGACACCCTGTTAAAAAAACTACAATTATGCTGTTCATTAGTCTGGCTTCAACTCAAAAACCCGCCTTTGATCGATTTGAATTTTTTTTGTTCGTTCCAATACAGTGGTTTTCCTCTATACAGGGCTTGCTTGGAGGTGGATGAAACACCGGCGCATGTGCTAATCTAAGGTCCCCAGCCTCACTTCGAGAAGTCTTTGCAACCTGGGCGGCTAGGCTTCTGGAGAGAGCTAGGATGGCTGGAGAGAAGAGGTAGGATTGGTGCATCACACACAACAGACCATGTCTGGTTTATGTGTGGAAACCAGCCCAGCAAGAAGAAAATAAAACAAAAGGGGAAACTAAAAAAAACAGATGAAAAATTGAAAAAATCGAAATTGATAAAATTTTATTTGGGAATTACCACTTCGGATTACTAATTTTAATAGATGACGGGAGCGAAACCAGGGTAAAAGCTAGTATTTTGTACTTATCATTAATTTAAATAGCATGTTTTAATGGTGAAAGAAAACATCGCGAGGAAACTTACTCGACTTAAGAGCTCTCGGTGTTTACAGTCTGCCTATCTGCACTTTTTTTTCATTTATTTACAGTTAAACAACAGTACATTAAATAACATCATAAACAATGAATAAATCACAGGGGTTTGGCCTCAAATCTCAATGCCTCTGCAACCAACGCCTTACATAATTATTACTTTACTACTTACTACTACTTAACTATATCCAGGCAAAAAATCACGTCGATCCGTAGCTCTGTTGCAGCGTGATTGAAGGACAAACCAAAAAACAAACACACTTTCGTATTTATAGTAGGTATTAGTAAGATAAAATTTTACTGATTTTTTATTTTTTATAGTAAACTTAAATAATTAAAGGTACTTACTTAACTAGGTACCTACTTCAAACAAAAAATGATCACTGTGATCCAGTGTTCTATTCAAAATTTTTGCGTATACTGATTAATATTTCTGCACCATGCATGACCACGAAAACCACAAAGTAATAAATAATTATAATCTCTTATCCGCCTTGTATTACGCCATACCACAGAATACCTAATAGGCCATACCTAATTGCATGGATCAACCATGATTGACAGTAGATAGTAAAATTTTCTCATTTTATTCGCCGAAAATCGCTTTTCGGTCTTGGCGAAACGATAAGGGTTTCTTGTATTTTTACTATGGAACCCTAAAAACCAAGCGATATCGCTTCAGTTTCGCATGTTATGCAACGAAAGTCAGTTTCTTTTTTTTTTTAAAACGAACATTAGTCAAGCTGAAGTTGACTAATATCCTCCTATCCCTCCAAATAAGCGCAAAGCTTGAGCTAGGAGTGGGTACGACAATAATGCAATGGGTGGGATTCGAACCTATGACCTTTCAGTTTGCAGTCCGTACTCCGGACAAATCCAAGTCCGTAGCTTTAACCATTGGGCTATTTAGGCTTAAAGTTTGCGAAGGTATTTTCAAATTTCAATTCATAATTTTCAAGTTACCCGCATTCACTTACCGATCTGAAGTCATTGTAATTCGTCGTTCTACCTATTTTTTAGGGATGTTTAATTATTTATAGAACGTAAACACTTTTCCACATACAAAAAAATACTGAGTTAAAAAAATATGCCCAATCAGATTAGACGAGATAACCCATTTGAAAACCTAATACAGTTACTTTAATGTTGCAATTGAAGGTTAATTTCGTAACTTGTATATCAACTGAAATTGATTTTATTATTCTAATATCCATGGCCTCATAAATTATATCTGATATTTGATTATAGAAAATTGGAAGAACATTGAATCACCTTCATAGTAAGAAACCTATAAGTTTCTGGTTTCTACATCCCCTCCAAAAGTACTGATCTCATAAGCAAATTGCTGTGTTGCCGTTTTCGATTGAGCTAAATATATTAAAGCGTCGATCAGTCGAAAGTTTGATGTGTGAGTGTGTATGTATGTTTGTTACTCCTTCACAATGAATGAACCGATTTAATTGAAACGAATGGAGATAATGGTATCATCGAGACGAGAAACTCCCTCCATCTAAATATAAATGGCTAAATGACTCTTACAGTCTATATTTAATCTGGTTCCGCCATGGGAAATAGGAAGCTAGAGCACATAGTATCAGCTCATTAACTATTTACAAGATAAATAGAACAAATATTGCATCTAAGCAGCTAGTAACTGTATATTTACTTTACCATTACAACAAACACAAACACTCGTTGGGCGGCAGAGTTCTAATATTAGAACTCGGGAAATCCTACTTATATCCTACTAGGTATTAATATTATAAATGCGAAAGTTTGGACGTATGGATGGATCGATGGATGGATGTATTCATGAGTGGATATTTGTTACTCAATCACGCCGCAACGACTAAACCGATTTAGCTGAAAGGCACAGAGATAAATTATAGTCTGGAATAACACATAGGCTACTTTTTATCCCGGAAAATAGGACAGTTCCCGCGGAAGTAAACAAACCTTATTCCACGCGAACGAAATCGCGAACAACAGCTAGTGGAAAATAAACAGAAATATCTATAAGTAAGAAAAACAAGAAAACGACACTCGGAGATTACGAGTATTATGCATAACCGTGACATTGCAATAATAACTAGATGAAGAAAAGGTTGGAAATTCTGTCTGTGCAAAACCCCTTTCACAAAATCAGGCATATCTTTATGCCTCGGACAGCACATAGAGCCGTCGCCTGATCTCTCTTGGGTCGTGTCGGACTATGAGAGTCAGGGAATAGAGAGTGCAACTTTGTTTGCGCACTCACTTGTGCACTAGAACATCTTCCGAACAGGGTAATTAGTCGCCGTGGGGATTAGTTCTTTGTTTTTCCAGAATAAAAAGTAGCGGTTTCGTATCTGGGAAAAATCTTGAAATGTAAATACCAATACAAAAATTAAATAAATTTTCCCGAAAATCTGCCATTTTCATAATGTGTGACGTTTTTGAGACGCGACGTCATGCCTTGCATGTGAAGCGTTTTGCTAAGGGCTAAAATAATTATTATTTTGGTCGTCGCTCTGTCGCTAACGAACAATCAGCAGGCAAAGACGCGAGCGGCGCCTAGTTCTTACTAGATCTTCAGATATGACGTCTTCCTATTTCAGTATATAAAGATAAAAATTGCCGATTGCAGCTAATTGTAGTAGAAAAATAATTACAGCAAGACTGGATACTATAAGACTGAGTGAAAGAAATTATTAGTAGATATACTTTTTAAAATTTAAATATTTTTCTATTTAGGTTTACTGATTTAAGGTAGGTTTGAAACCATTTATATGTTAATAATATAATATTATTATTATTAAAAAACGCACCCAAACCGCTAGTTAATCGCCGAAATGTAATTAATATAATTTAACGTAAATAAATTGGACGGTTTGACAGTTTTTGTATTGAAAACTTGCCAAAACAAAAAACTTAGTTATTCCTCGGTCAAAATTGAAGGTAACGGTCGGCGATGGTAACATTGGCACTACTGGTAAAAAATAGTTGCCTAATTATACAAGTTCCAAGCTTAAAAACTACCTAGCCGGGCGGGTCCTCTTATTTGAAACGCAGATTACCTACTAAAACACCATAAAACGAATATAAACCTACAGCTTCATCGATATTATCGCAGCAATACTATGCCGATAGTACCTACGTACTATATACCTATAGTCCAAAGGGGCAATGCTACCCCTTTGGATTTGAATGACCAAACTAATTCTTTGGCCAAGGTAGCTGCCAGCTCTTGGACTCTCAGTAGACTCGATGACCTTTATATCTTATCTATAGATAAAATAGAGTTTTTAACCAGAATGCAACACAATTACCAACACATGCAATATTTTAGGTATAAGTTTCGAAAATGCAACTCAAACTGGAGAAGACGGAGAAGAAACTCGAGGCGGAAAAACAACAGCACCTGAACGCTGTGAAGTATAATGCTGCCAACATCGAAGAGGCGCTCGATGCCACAGGTCAGTGTCAGTTATCTGGCCTTAGTTGTAAGCGTCAAGATGACTGACCAAAGTGACCGATTAGCGTTAAATTTCTCCAGCATTTCCACCTTTTTAGTTCAATTTAATACCTTTGTTTAAATATTTGGTACCTAATTATTAACAAAGAAATTTAATTTAAGTGGTCAGCCATCCTGACGTCAGAACCAACTTCCTGTGACGTGTGACAGTGTTCCTACTAAATTACAACATGGGGTTATTCAAGGGACGGACCAATAAATTCCTAAAAAGCCGGCAACGCATTGGTGGTGCCTCAGGTGCTACAAATGTTCATGGGTGGCGGTAATCAGTTATCATCAGCTGATCCGCCTGCTTGTTTGGTCGCTAAAAATATTTAAAAAAAATTTGTTGAAGGTTTCGGCAAATACAACTTCGGGCTGCTGGTGGTGTGCAGCCTGACGCTGCAGGCCATGGGGATGGACCTGTTCGGCACCAGCTTCGTGGTGGCCGCCGCCGTGTGCGATCTGCAGCTCGGCATGCAGGAGCGGGCGCTGTTGACGGCTACTCCACTGATCGGTATGAGCAACAGGAGATCACCCACGATGAGTTTTTGCTGCAATTCAGTAGCGCACTTCGTTAAAGCGTGTTTGCATCGCTACTTTTGGCGGTTCTTCGCATTTGCAACGCGCGACAGAATCGATTCAGTAGCGATACAACCGCAAAGTATCGATTCAGTATCGCTTCTGCATCACCATTAATACTAAGGTGCGACTGTTTCGGTCGGCATCGCGACTGTATCGCGGTCTTTTTGCGATTGTATCGCTACTGAATCGCTGCAAAAAGTTGCCGTGGATGACCGCTCGGGTGAGGGAAATCATCGTGAGGATTTTTACAAGCCTGACTGTTCTCCTTAATGTTATCAAAGATGTGAGACCAGAGGACTCTACAAATTTGGATTGCGTCAGCGTGGTGGACTCTGGTCTATAACATCTCAGGGAGACCTGCGCTCAGTAGTGAGCTGATGATGGGTTGCTGATGATGATGACTGATCGCAGGGGTGGTGGTGGGCGCGCAGCTGTGGGGCTACGTGTCGGACGCGAAGGGGCGGCGCCTGACGCTCGTGCTGTCCATGTCGGTGGGGTTCGTGTTCGCCGCACTCAGCAGCTTCGCACCCACGTGGGAGCTCATGGCACTACTCAAGCTGGTCTCCTCCACCTTGTGAGTATATTAATTCAAATTCAAAATTTATTTATTTCATGTAGGCCAACTTGTAGCTCTTATGACACGTCATAAATCTACCACCGGTTCGGAATGCAGATTCTGCTGAGAAGAGCCGGCAAGAAACTCAGCAGTTGCTCTTTTCAAACAACAATTTTTTTTTACAATAGGTAACAAAACTATGCTATGTATACAGAGCTTCCACAATTATCCCGCTAGCTTTGTTTTTTCCCGAATAAAAGGTAGCCTATATTACTCTCCATCCCTCAAATATACCCGTACAAAAAATCATGTCGCTCCGTTGCTGTGTGAATGACAGACAAAAGAACAAACTAACAACAAACACACTTTTGTATCACACCACACTAATAATAAAGGCGAAAGTTTGTATCTGTGTGTGGGTGTTTGTAGGTGTGTAACTATATAAATATTATAAAGAAAATCTCTTGGCAAAAAACTCAGCTACAATTAGATACATTTTATTTACTCTGGACGTATTTTCCCACCTTAAACAAATGACAAATAAATAATTTAGGTATAAGTCCGAGTGCGTCATTGAATCTCACACGTTACTGTTATCTTTTCATAATAGGTAAATAATTTGGCAGATGTAATAGAAGTTTTTATTATGTAAAGACATTTGGGTTATTTTCGGTTTTCAATGTTTGTAGGAGACTGTGTATATGGATTTCCTTCCACCTCTCACTGGGTGGGAGAAACTTGCGTTGCAGAGGCAAGAGTGGCGCAAATGGGTAGATAAGGCTGTAGCGTCTTTTGAGGTGCATCAAAGGCACAGAGATAGATTATGATCTTGAATAACACATGGTCTACTTTTTATCCCGGAAAATAAGAGAGTTCCCGCGGGAATTAAAAAACCTTAATCCACGCGAATGAAGTCACGGGCATCAACTAGTGTGCCATATTTTCTCTCGCATCCACCCAGTTTCAGTCGTAGGTATTTTTTTATTCGATGAAAAGATAGTTCTTGACTGCGATCTCACCTGATGGTATGTGACGATGTAGTCTTAGATGGTAGCGGGCTCTAATTCCATGTCCTTATGGTTCAATTTACTTTGAGCCTAGTGTCATCGAATACCAATACGATCAATAACGGTGAGTAGCCCAGAGCGGCCAGTTCGTTACCTACGGAGAGTTTATCCTGTGTGCTTGCCTGCAGCACGTCGGCCAGTAACTCGGGCGCGTACACGCTGCTCGGCGAGAGCTGCTCGCAGCGTGCGCGCGGCCGCTCCATGCTGCTGTGCACGTGCGCGCTCATGTGCTCGCAGGCCACCGTCGCTGGTCAGTGCAATGTATCTCTGAATACTCCCTCTGCGTGGTGCTCCCCATTACTGAGGGCGGTGACCCCTTCCACCAAGGACTCTTTTGTGAATGATGTCGCGCCATGTGCTTCGGTTTTTTGCAACATGCAAGCCTCCTCCAGCAAAACATCTCGAAAGCGTCGGTCAGCAGCTATTGTCGTCCATATCATGGCTGCTGCATACATGAATATCGAGATGAGTGTGTGTATCTCTGAATTTAAGTAATATCAAATGTCAGCGTCGCGCATCGGTTTCATCGTTTCTATTTAGGCCCTCCCGACTTCAACATACGTGTACAAACTAAAATTATTTTATACTTTTAAGTGGCGTTTGAAGTCGGTTATTTTAAAATATTTTTTTTATATTATTATATAGTTTTTTTTATCAAAATAAATATCAATCTCACTCAAAATAGAAATATAAATACGTTTTATCCATGAATTATATTTCATGAGAAAAATTTATAATTTCATTGATTCTTGGTTACTGTCATCATGCCTATTCATATTTCAGTATTCGCATACCCAATCCTGCCTCTGGACTTCGCCTACCCGATCGACTTCCTGGGCATCAGCTACCGTCCCTGGAGACTCCTGGCGCTCGTGATGGCCGTCCCCTGCTTCGTGACGGCCTGTCTGCTGCAGCTGTTCCACGAAAGCCCCAAGTTCCTCCTCTCCAGAGGGCGGCACGAGAAAGCTTTGGAGGTGCTCAAGAAGATATACGCGTGCAATACCGGGGAGAGCTCTGATAATTTTCCTGTAAGTATACAATTTATTAGGTACGGTACTAGCTTTTGTCCGCGGTGTCGAATAGAATAGAAATATTTTTTATTTAAATAAACTTTTACAAGTGCTTTTGAATCGTCGATGAATCTACCACTGGTTCGGAATGCCCTTCCTGTCGAGAAGAGCCAGCAATAAACTCGGCGGTTGCTCTTTTCAAAAAAAAATTTTTTTTACAGGTAGTAATAAAACTATGCCATGTAGGTATACAGTGTTTCTACAATAGGATAATAGGATAGTGTTTTCTGATTCTTTTCAGGTAAAGAAACTCATCGACGAGTCGGAGGAAACTTCATGTGAGGAATCAATCTTGAAAGCAATGTGGCAACAGACCGCGGCATTGTTCCGGCCACCGCTGCTGAAGGTCACCCTCAAACTGTTCTACCTAGTCACCATAGTTTATATGACGTAAGTAGCTACACGAGTATTTATAAACTATAATCCTCTTATAAGGAGTAGTATCTATGTTATTTATAACTTTAGATTAATGTACTAATCTCACTATGAAGTACATAGCCTCGAAGTGCGGATTGAAAACTGTAAGGTCGCAGGTTCGAATCCCACCCGTTGCACTATTGTCGTACCCATTCCGAACACAAGCTTTCCGCTTATTTGGAGGGGATAGGAGGATATTAGTCAACTTCAGGTTGCCTAATATTCTTTAAAAAAAATGTCAGAGACAGACTGGTACACCCAAAGCGCTCTGGCGCAAGGTAGAGTATCAAATCAAGACATTTAGACGTATAAGACTGAAAACTTATTTATAACTTACTAACTGATGCCCGCGACATCGTCCGCGTGGATTTAGTTTTAAAATCCCGGGGAAACTCATTGATTTTCCAGGTTAAAAATGTAGCCTATGTCACTCTCCAGGTCCTCAACTATACCCATGCAAAAAAGCACGTCGATTTGTAGTTCTGCTGCAGCGTTATTGAAGGACAAACCAACAAACAAACAATCACACTTTCACATACATAATATTAGTAAGGATTGAAAGTTATTATTTACTTACTTAGTAGTGGAAAACTTATAACTATAGATTCTAGAATCTAGCTGCTAAACTTATTAAACTACACGGTGGACAGGATTGCCGGAAAATTGGAAATTGGGATTGGAAGAGTTGGATGTAGTAAAAACCACACCAACCATATAAAATCAAGCATGGCTAATATTCTTTATTAAAAAACTAGCTTGAAGTTTTTAAATTCCTGCGGGAACTCTCTTATTTTCTGGGATAAAAAGTAGCCTATATGTTATTCCAGACTAAAATCTCTCTCTTTGCCATAGCCAAATCGGTTCAGTCGTTGCGGCGTGATTAACAAACATCCATACATCCAAACTTTCGCATTTATAATATTAGTAGCAAGATAAATAAGTACCTACGTTCATTGCAATAAGTTTTTTTACTCGACGACAAGATTAGCCCTTGACAGTGACCCCACCTGACGGCGAGTGATAATGCTATTTGACTGGCAGTGGGCTAACTTGGAAGGGGTCGGCAGTGTAATAACAGTAACATTTCAAATTCAAATTCAAATTCATTTCAGACATGATCATCCATAGTAGGTAATAATAACAGCATTAATCAGAAAATAAATATAAAAATGTCAGTCAAATGAAATAAAAATAAATAAATATACAGTCAAGTCAAACGTAAATAAAAAAAATAAAAATACCTACCTATATATCAAAATGTCAGGAATAATTTTCTAAGCTATATCGTTCTCCCCGGCACTGGGACTGGGACATGTCTGTCGCAACAGTGCCGGATGTAAGGACAGCCTGTGATTTTGGCCGCAATCATCTTCATTATAGTGTTGGGGCTGCCCCGCGCACCAAAGACATTTGAGTTTGACTCTACTCCTATGTCCACAGGGGTAGCGGCTTCATCCTTTGGCTACCTTACATCATGAACAACTTATTCTCTGTCCTGGAGTCTGGTGGTGGAAGCGGCATGAACCTGTGCACGGTCATCCGCCTCTCTACGGACAGCGCCACGGTAGTTGGAAATGGGACTGTAAGTTTATTTTTATCGAAGATTTCTAGCTATTTTTTGTATTCGATGATTCAAGATAGCCCTTGACTGCAATCTCACCTGATGGTAAGTGACGATGCAGTCTAAGATGGTAGCAGACTAACTTGGAAGGGGACGTATAGCAGTGTAAATTCAACCCATACCCCTAATCGGTTTCTACACGCCATCGTGCTGGAACGCTAAATCGCTTGGCGGCACGTCTTTCACTGTATGGTGGTAACTAGCCACGGCCAAAGCCTCCCACCAGAGCAGACCAGAGACAATTTAGAAATTATAAATTGCTAAAATGCCCCCGCTGGGGATCGAACCCGAGACCTTCCAGTTATAAGACACCTCACCACTGCGCCACGGAAAGTCGTAAGGAGATTTTTATGGAAGATTTCTAGCTGATGCTTTTAGACATCAATCTCGGTATATCACTTTAATTGATAGTATTCAATTCGTAAGAATGGTCAATATATTTTTAGGGTTCCGTACCCGAAGTACCCTTCAGGACCAACGGGACCCTATGACTAAGTTTCCGCTGTCCGTTCGTTCGTCCGTCCGTTCCGATCCGTCTATCTGTCAACGGGTTGTATTTCATGATCCATAATAGGTACACAGTTTCAATTTTCAGTGAATAACATTTGTTATTATAGCGGCAATAGAAACACGCATTATGTATTTCTGTTGCCGCTAGAACAAACGCTATAGTAAAAATAGAAATTAATTAAAATGTAAGGGGGCTCTCCTACTAGAAACGTGCTTTTTCGGCGTTTTTTGGTACGGTATATATTATCCGACTCGCATTTGATCGTTTAATACCTTTCAGGTCGTACAAGAAGTATGCAACGACACGATTCAAGCAACAACTCTCTTATCTGCAATGTCTTACGGCGCTCTCGCCAGCTCCGCGAACCTGGTGCTGTCCCTCACTTGTGGCTCAAGGAAGAGATATGCGATGCTGTTCATCATCACGCTGTCGGCCATCGCCGCTGTCCTCCTCAACGTGGTGGCTGATCCCATCGCTGGAGGCGTTTTCTTCTTCATCTTCCTTCTCTGTGCTCTCTCCATGGGCATCCTGAGTGTTTACTTCGTTGAGCTGTATCCTACATCTTTGAGGTAATTTTCCATACTCACTTATCTAAATACATTTTTTTTATTCGTTGACAAGGTAGTCCTTGACTGCGATCTCACCTGATGGTGAGTGACGATGCATTGTAAGATGGTAGTGGGCTAACTTGGAATGGGTATGGCAGTGTAGATTCAACCCATACCCCCTAATCGGTTTCTACACGCCATCTTAGAAATTATAAATTCCCAAATTGCCCCCATCGGGAATCGAACCCGGGACCTCCCAGTTGCGAATATTTGGAGAGGATCTTTATCACAGACCACAACATAAAACAAATAAAAAATTTAAAAATTCAACCACAGATGACAATAAAAACTGTGTATTTTGTTTACATTTCTTGCTATCGTGAGTGGCGAGCATAGGCGAGCAATAGACGTGGGATTGATTGGCTTCCGTAATACGATTTTTAGTGACATTTTGCGACCGATCGCGTAGTGATTGCTGTCGCTTTGCTCCTGCTGTCACTACTGCAAAGTTTTACGTAATCAGGGTGGGGTTTACCTAAGCCTTACTTGGGACGCATGCCAAGCCGGTTATCACTCTACAATATCGTCTAACTATGTGATGTGCTTCGTTATTGCAGAGGTATGGCGTCGTGTCTCTCCGTGATGCTAGGCAGGTCCAGCGCGTTCCTTGGGGTTAATGCCATTGGAGCCCTCATTTCGGCCAACTGTGAGGCCACATTCTACGTATGGTCGGTGCTATTGCTAAGTAAGTATTTTTACACCAAATCTAAAAAAAATACTTTGTTGGTGTTGTGTTGTTCCTGTATTTCTTCTATCCTGGAGAAACGGCGGCGTAGGGCGAGCGCGGCGCGTGTTGCCATATAGATTTTTTCTGGCTTGGCGAATTATAGCAAAATATATTATACGTATTTTTTCTTTTAGTATTATGAAGCATTTTTAACTGAGCATAATATGTTTGTTTCAGGTTCTGTTGGTTTTGCGTGGTACCTTCCAAAAGACAAAAAGCCCAATCAGTGAACTAAGAATGGAATCTACAATGGCCTTTCATGAATTAACTAGGAAAAATAAGTCCGCGTTGACACCACTCAACTTAAATAGTGAATAAAATAAGGCTACATCATATTGTCGCAATGAGATGTCGGATTAATGGAATATCAGTAAATAATAATAAATAATGATAATTATTTATTTCAGACTTAAAGTCCATATTGTGTTCGTAACAATTAAATTATTTATCTATGTTAGTCATCGATGTATATGGATATGCCTGTCCCATATAATTGCGTATACGAAAATACGCTTGAATATTACTTCAATGAACACCGCGCGTTTCCCGCGGTTCGCCTGTGTCAACCAATCATTTTCGAGGAGTAGCCACTTGTTAACCAGAACTAAAAATGGAATAAAGAACATTCCAACACAAGAGGTTCCGTTGTCTTTTTGAGCGCCTTTTTTTCGTCTAGAGGCCTATCCAAATCGATGATGTTAGCTGTACTATGTGTTAGTAACAATTATTTATTCTATGTTAGTCCTTATAATCTACCTTAACCTATTCAGGGCCACCAGCGTACGCGCGGTGCCCTAGTGCCGATGTGCACGCCATTCCAGCTTCTTCAGAGCTGTCCGGCTTAGCGGCCAATGTAATAACATACGGCGAAACAGTGTTTGCTACTATCTTATCTAAGGCCTAAAGTCTTAAAATGCTGGCTTGAAATTAGGTAATCGTAGTAATATATGTAATATTATCATTTTGTTCAGTATTTTATCGATCTCATGCGCAAAGCGTGGCCTTCTCTTGTCCTCATAATAATAATAAGATTATTTACATTAAGTAGTAATATCTAGATTGTGTGCCGGGATAACAATTGGATTGTGATGTGCCTCTAATTTTCTTTTCGAAAATTGGTCAAGCCTGGCTCACATTTGACCGGTTTTACTGATAGTTCTCGCTATTACGTCCATTTATTCCCTACATTTCAAGCAGCTTTCAAAGAATTATATCAGGGCAGTTGCTCAACATCTCTCAACCGTCCTCATTTTCTTTACGTCACTACTAACTAATCTAATTCAACAATTCCACACGTTACAACGCCCTAAGCTAAGGTCCGAGCCGCGCTGCTTTGTCCCCGATCCCTTCGAACCCCAGGGCTCAACCCCGTTCTAGTAGAGCTTTTGCGCTGGCCAAATAACCCGGTGACGTTGTAGTGCCCAATATAGTCCATGTAGTAAGTCTACATATTACACAATCCAAACAAAAATATTCAGTAAGTATTTCACATCTCCTTCATTTATCCCGTTACGTAGGCATGCTACGATTGCTACGATATTCAAAAATCTACGAAAGCGCTACGAAGCTCTTTCAAAATAGCTTATTAGGTTTACTAAAGTACTTTATTGTGATTGATTGTAATCTGAAATGTAATTTAAGTATTTTAATTAAGTTTTAAATATTTCAGACTCATTTAAGTTATAATTTGTTTGTATGTGTTATGCATGATAGTAGTTTTTTTGCACCTAGCCAGGTAGCGGTTTGAAACTGAATTGAATTTGGACTTCTAAGTCGATAAGTGTTTTAGTAATGTTATGTAAATATATACTTGTTAATTATATGAATTATATTATTAAATAAGCTAAGTGTTATTTTAAATTATAATGAAGGTTATAACTAAAATCTTTTATTAACAACATCCAATAGTTAAAATTTTAAGTCGAAGATCCCCTTTATTTTTAATCGATTTCCAAAAAAGAAGGAGGTTCTCAACTCGCCGGAATCTTTTTATTTTTATTTTTTTATTAATTTTTATTCCGGAATTTCCCATAAGATTTTTAAAAACAAAACTCATGCGGACGAAGTCGTAGGCATCAGCTAGTAAATATATAAACATATCATATTCGAATTCCCCGTTCTGCGGATGTATCTAATATATCTGATCAGGAAACAACTAGGCAATTAACTATCTTTAATCGATTTACCTACACAATCGGCCAAAATTAGATAGTGTGGATTATACGTAAATTATTTGCTCAGTGACCTCCTAACTAAATAAACGTGAAGTGTTGGTAATAATTATGTTATCGATATTGTACTTCTTTTTAATTTAAAATAGTTTAATCCATCAAATATTTTGTGTGCTGATTATTTCTATTCTTAAGAGCTATAAATAATCTGCCTATCTACTCCAAAATTTACAGACTGAAATTCGAGCGCTTAAAATTATAAAATATCTTTTCCTCCTTAGTAGAATTTTATTATAAATGAAAGAAAGTGTATTTTTTTGTTAGTTATTATTGGTTCATATTTGGTTCTTCTGTCCTTCAATTACATCGCAAACAGACGGACTGACTTGGCGAAACTTAAAGGTTCCTTGTAGTTTTACAACGGAATCCTAAAAAGACTGCAGGTTCTCCCTATAAAGTGCCCGGTTTAACTGATCTTTACATAAGAATAGGACTGATACTCGTATTGAATTCGCTATCCTATAGTTTCGAACTCTGTGTTTGCTAAGTAGATTTCCAGTCAAACTCCACCCAAGGGAAGCTGGGGTGGGACATTTGGTACAAGAGCTATACAGTGAAGACCTGTGTAAGAGAAATAAGCGTAATTGGCTATGATGAGTACGTCAGAGGATGCAAACAAGGTTACGTTTGAGGAAGCGCTCGATAGAACAGGTACGTGTTTCCGAATGATTACATTCGGAACTAATACTAAATTTCTAATCTTTAAAACATACCTATTAATTATGTCGAGGTTGTTTAATTTCAATTTTGCTGTCTATAATCAAATACTAAGTAGGTACCTAACTAAAATCGAAATCAAACAAAATCTATCAAAAATAATTAAAAGCTAAATATAAAAAATAGCATCTAAAGAAGCATCTAAACCATTCGAACGAGGAAATGTGCCCAGAACTTATCTAGTGGGTACATTATTATTGATCAAAGATTTTGGCCGAATCTCCGCAGGTTTTGGGCTGTATAGCTATCTGGTGGTAGGCCTGGCGGGGCTCGTCGTGGTCGCGCTGGTGTGCGTGGCGTTCGGCTCCACCATCATCGTCCCCACCAGCGCCTGCGAGCTGGCTACCACCTCCTCGCAGCGCGGGATCCTGGCTGGAGCGCCGCTCGTAGGTGAATAACTATATCTTTTTATAAGCTACTACATTTTGAAGTTGTATCAAAATCCGTCCAGTATTTTTTGCGTGAAAGAGTAACAAACATCCAATAACCAACTTACGCATTTTAGTATTAACTAGCGGCCCGCTCCGGCTTAGCACGGGTATAAAATATATAGCCTATGTCATTCACTGTTAATTGATGTTATTATACATATAAACTTTCCTCTTCAATCACTCTATCTATTAAAAAAAACCGCATCAAAATCCGTTGCGTAGTTTTAAAGATTTAAGCGTACATAGGGACAGAGAAAGCGACTTTGTTTTATACTCGTACTATGTAGTGATAAGTAGTAGGATCCTTAGTGCCTGAAGACTAAAGTATTCGAACAGTGCGTGTTGCCAGTGATGACTTGTGGGTCCGAAACATGCTCGCTAACTATGGGCCTCATAAGAAGGCTCAGGATCACTCGCGGGCGATGGAGACAGCTATACTCGGAGGTGGACCGACAACATCAAACGAGTCGCAGGGAGCCGCTGGATTCTGGCGGCGCAGGACCGAGATCTGTGGAGGTCCATGCTAGACCTACGTCCAGCAGTGGACGTCTATCAGTTGATAAAGAAGAAGAAGAAGAAGGATTAATTTTATTAAATTGCAGGATTAATCCTTGGAGCAGTGCTATGGGGCTACCTGGCGGACATCTTCGGGCGCCGGTACACGCTCATCATATCTCTCCTCGCGGCCGCAACCATCAACTCGCTCGCCAGCATTTCCGTGAACTGGCTGATGCTCATGTTCCTGCAGTTCTTCGCTACTTTTCTGTAAGCTGAGCCATGGAATTATCTTTACTTGTTGTTTCCTTGGTACAACTACGGCAGCCTAGATGCAATAGTCCGTGATATGCCAAGCTGAGCATATTACTATTTACGGGCCGCAAAAGATTCAAAATAGTTGAAAGATATTATGGTTGTACGAGGCTTCTTCGTCAAGTTCACCATTAAAGTCACTGCTGAATTCTTGTAATGATTTTCATATTTTACTCATATTTGTATCATTACGTGGCATGGAACTGTTTCTCAGTTTGATAAGTTCTGCTTACAGAAGCGCGGGGCAGTTCCCTCAAGCTATGACAATCGTCAGTGAGAGTGTCCCAATGGGTAAGAGAAACTTATGCGTTCTGCTGGTTAGTAGCATATTCCTTCTGGCACAAGGACTTATGGCAGGTAAAGTTTTTTTTAAAAGTATTTATTTTATTTTATGTTCTTACTATTCGGAAAACAGATTCTGCTGAGCCGCCAAAGTAGTTGCGCTTTTCAAATTTAAAGTTACCAAATATTTGGCTAACTAACACAACAGTGTAACCAATGAATGTAACAAATGGGCAGCCGAAAACAACACCGACTGCTTCCATGCACTTTTTTGTGTAACTTACTTCATACCTCGCTGACTCGGTGACCCATAAGGGATTTGGCCTCCAATATAAGAAACTACCTCTACTAGGTAACTAGGTAGTTTCTTATGCCTATCCTGCGCCATTACACACCAGATAATTCTTCCAAGAGTTTCCAAGTCTTTGCTGGCTTCGTCGAATCAGCTTAGGGCATCCAATAAAGTGTGACAAACAGCTTTTGGATTTATCATAATATATTGGAGGATCACGTAACATGTTAGCCTCAAAATTTGTCAAGTGTGAAGAACAAGGCTCAGGCTTTTTGTCGGTACCAGACCTGACAAAAGATGTCCGAACTACAATCTCCCTTGATTGCATATTACAAATGGGCTAATTTCTTTTAGTTTTGGCGATACCCATAATCCCACTCACCTTCTCTTACCACCTGCCCAGTCTTGGCATCTACTGGAATTCGTGGCGCACTCTCATGCTGGTGTATTCCGCGCCCAGCCTGCTGTGCGTGCTGTGGCTATACTTTATGTGCGAGAGCCCCAAGTTCCTGTTCGCCAAAGGCCGAGAGGCAGAGGCGATGGAAGCCTTGAGGAAAATCCACAGACTGAACAATTTAGGATCAAAGATTGAATTTCAAGTAAGCATGCTGTTTAACAGTAGCCTAAGCACGAGATAAAATAAGCGCTCCTGTCATTTTCGTACAAAATTTCTTGCTGACGTTAACTTCATTTTTACTATTCGAAAGTTAAAATATTCGTGCTTAGGCTACTGCTATTACGTAAAGATTTGATAAATGATATAGTGGGCGCAATACAAAAACTTTAAGCATTCAATTCTGGTTCACTCGTTCAGTGTTAATTATAATATAATAGTTATTTTTTTCAGATAAAAGGTGGAATTCTGTTGGAACCAATTGAGGCTACAGATTCTAAATTAGGGAAACAAGACAACCAATTTGCACCGCTGTTCAGGCCACCCTTGCTGAAATCCACAATCATCATGACAATCCTGTTTTTATTTCATCAGTTGAGTAAACTTTTTTTTAATCGTAGATTAAGCAGTTTTTCACTATAAAGATGCCTTAAAACCTCTCAACCTTCGAATTTTGTTAAAACTTCAAACAAAACATTGAATTTATATTTTTTTTCCAGAATTCCGGCATTTCAGATCTGGCTACCGACTGTTTCCGCCCAGTTCGTGCAGATCCTAGGGACGGGCGAAGGCTCGAGTCTCACGTTATGTGGCATCATTAGGAAAAGTTTGGACACTCCTGATGTAGGCAATTATACTCGCTTCGTTCTTAGAATTCCTTTTAACCAGAGAAATAGCTCAGAATGTGATCAGCGTAGAAGATCTATGTTCTACGCTGAAATAATTAATTTTAATTAGTTATAGTTTAGCTGGTAGTGCCATGCTAATGTGGACGACACGAGTTGTTTCAGTCCGTACGACTATGCGATAACAATTTAAATTCTATCGCAAAAGTGCGTAACTGAGAAATTATTCTGAGGAAAGCCTAAGCGCCAGGAAAAGCGAGTCACTTACAATTTTTCAAGTTTTCTACAAATTACTAACTTTTTAATTCAAATAAAGTAGGATTATACCTACCTAATCTCTAAGATAATGGGGCCTATTTTTAACCAATATTGTTCTCTCCAGCCTGATGATTCTTGCGTCTTGAACGTGACTTCACTACTGATCGTGTTGGTACTTGGAGCCATACAATCAGTAATGAACGTGTTTATAAGCTTGGTAAGTTTTACATTTCCTGGTCGTTAGCTAGTTACTTCGGTTGCGATCACGAGGTCGCGGGCTTGAGTCAGGGGTTGACTCAAAAAAATACGTATATATTCGACTCTTCGATAGTGACCTTTCAAGAGATCTATGTCTAGTACTAGACTTCTATCGAGTGAGATGATGATGATGAACGTTGCCTATCCTCGGCCTTTCCTATTTATTCGATGCCTACTTACCACTTTCCGGATGTCAGCTGGATGATCTACTTTTAATTAATTCAACTGTATTTCATTTCACAGATTATCAACTATACTGGCCGTCGCAACATGGTTATGGTCGTAACTGCCTTCTGCGGTGTTAGTGGTATCGTCGTCAACCTCATACCCAACGCTATCGCCAGCGGAGTTGTGTTCTTCATCTTCCTCATCGGTATTGTCAATACGGGTCTTTACACTGCCATCGCTGTCGCTCTGTTTCCCACTTCTCAAAGGCGAGTCTTTTACTTCACCATCTAGATGTCGCTGCACGGAATTTCGTCTCGCTAGAAAAGTTTTCATTTAAATTTAATGTCATGGAGGATAAAGAACTTGGACCACAAGTAGGAACATGGTTTTCTGGTTAAACTAAAATAGAAAAAAATATATATATATGGTACAAAACATGTGTGCAGCAATGGCGTGGTGGTATAAAATTGCTTGCTTGCTTGTTTTTCCTGCATGTCTAGTAGCGAAAGGGCAAAGGGGCATAGAGCTCAATGGATGTAAACAGTTAGCAATATGAGTTTGTTATATCCATTGTACAAATTATATATATAAACTCAATAGCTCAACTGTTATAGGGGCGGACTGAAAACTGAAAGGTCCCACTCTTAACACAAGCTTTTTGCTTATTTGGAGGAGAGAGAGAAAAGTCAAGTTCAGCTTGGCTAACATTTGTTCTAAAAAAAATTAAATCGTTTTAGTTCAAAGCCCCATAAATTACAAACGAAAGCTGTCAAGGTTTAACCTACCTCATAGAAGCACGATACGGGTTTCAGTTTCCACTTTGAGTAAGTAATACAGGATCTAGTTAGTCTGGTGAGAGGAGCAGCACCTGACCTCAATATTTCTGATCGCAGAACTCTCGCAGTTGCTCTGACCATGACGGGGCATCGGATTGGCTCCTTCGCCTCCGTGCAAATCGTCAATCTATTATTTGAAACCAACTGTGAAGCGGGTTTCTACGTGTATGGCTCTATATTTGCTTGTAAGTATTACTGAAGGTATAGGTCCTTTTCGGGGATTCCAGGATTCGATCCCAGATTCTCTTACTTTTTGGTGACGTGAGAAAACCTGAAAACTGTGTGGTTGAAAGTTCTCTATAATGTTCTCAAACGTGTGTGAAGTTTGCCAGTTCGCATTTGGCCATTGATAAACTATGACCTAAATCCTTCTCTTTCCAGAAGAGACCTGTACTTAATGAAAATAACTGAATGGTAGGAACTAGAAAAGTACCAATATTAGAAACAAAATTTTAGGAGTACAGGATTCTTGAACAAGTTTTGAAAACACGTATTTTGAAAAATTTATTCTATTTTTTTTTTATTCAGTGTCCGCCGTAGTAGCTGCATTTTTGGTCGACGATCGAAAATTGGGACAAAAGCGAGAAGATTCAATAAAACTATAGTCTGAAATGCATCTGTACTCCGTAAAGGATAGGTATAATTCTTAAGTTTTGCCATGATTGAAAAAGATGATCTTCAATTTTTAATTTTATTATGATCTAAGGTTGTGAATTGTAAATAATTAATTTAGTTATTTATGTTCAAAACAATAATAAGAATTGTAAATATAGCGATATATATTAATACTTATATTTTTTTTTAATACACTAAATAGATTTAAGTTATGGAATAAGGAAATAATATTCCATAACTTAAACTTTTAACTAAACTCCTAAACTAATGTACCTACCTATTACTTAACTAATTTTGTGTATACATAATAATATTATGATTAGTTAGGTACGCATTGTTTTTCAAAAAAGTTTTTCGCTGGCTCAAAACTTAGCTAAGTATAGGAGCTTAGTTATTAAAAAAAAAGGTTTATTTTATTTTTCCCTTTGTAGTTGCTTCTATCATTAAATAGGTCTGTAGGACTAAATTGAAAAATTTTGACTGACCAATTACTAGTGAAATCACCTTTGAAATCACATACAAATCCACGAGTAAATGGGTAGACAAAATTTGCTCGTGATCTAATAAATACTAGCTCTAATGGTCTTCTGTGGCTCCTATGGTCGTCAGTTCAATTTTTTGTTAAAAAGTTTTAATTTTTAGGGGCATAGAAAACGGATTCCTAACCCAGTACAAAGTTATGCGTGATAGAATCGGGAAAACCGTATGTTTCTACCTTTGAAGGTGGAATTTTTAATGGGACCCTAAAATGGGAACTTCGAGATAGACCTATCCAATAAAAAAAGAATCATCAAAATCGGACGACTTTGCGAAAAGTTATACGTGGTCATGTGATCGTTATGTAGTCATACATATTCGCGACGGATTGAGGACCTCCTCTTCATCGATCATGTTCTTTGAGCATTGCTTCATCCATGATTTTAAAGCATGGATTTAGGAAGTACATATATATTTTTAAGGCACCTTTTTATCTACCTATTGAAAAATAGTGCAGGTTCCGTAGACAGAGATTCTCTGTCTACGGCACAGCGGTAGCATCTACGGTAGGTTCTATGGTATATCAATGTCAAACGTCAATGTCATTAGGTATGGAGCGTAATATTATTTAGGTATGTAAAGAGATGCGGCGTCCCAAACATTACTATCGAATAGTTCGAATGATTTTTTCTTCGGTGACGACGAATACGATCTCCTCTGAAGGTAAATAAACTGACGATGCTAAGATGGTAACGGACTAACGTGGAAGGGGTATGGCAGTGTTAATTAAGTCCATACCCATATCGGTTTCTACACACCACCACACCGGAACAAATACAGTAAATTGCTTGGCGGCAGGTGTTTGATGGTAGGGTGCTAATTAGCCACAGGTAAAGCCTCCCACTAGACTAGACCAGAAATAATTTTGAAATTAAATTATTATAGCATATATCGAACCCATAGTTTCACATCAGATTAACGAATTAAGTGTGTCATTTAACTTGCTAACTTATCTAAGTTTTCTTAAAGATTTATCATCAATTTGATCATATTAATAATTCGAGCGATATTACATTCTAATCATTCATACAGTTCATTTTTTCAATCGATTGATTCGAACAGCAGTATTCCGAATAATCACTCGAGTGAATCATACACAACTCTACAAAATGTCACATTTGAATTGTCAATGTCAAGTGTCAATGTCATTGATTGTCAAAATGATGCTGCCTTCATGCTATTCATGCTTTTACTTTACTCAAACATAAAATTAGAAGAAACATTGTTAAAATCCTTTTTAAATTACAATACAGCATGATAAAATTAATGATTCAGTGATCATTTTACTATCAAAATTTATATACCTCAATACGCCTACGCCAAGACATTGCCTCAAGGCATTGAAATAACGTAAAGTGAAGTTCTCGCATGCATCGATTTTTCGATAAAAGTCTTATTACCTAGTATACTGTCTGGTCATTAGGAGTTTGGACTGAGTTGACGACAAGTGTAAAGTTCGCTCCTCAGAAGACACGCCTTGTGTGGCTGTTTTTGTGCTAACTTCAGCTTCTAGTGTTTGAGCCTTTTGCATCACGCATCGAGGTATGTAACTAATTACTTCATTAACTTTAAATAGAGGTAGGTAATAATTTAAATCATCACATTGATAGTAACTTATTTTGTATGTAGTAATTTGCTATGGCCTTATTATTGTGTTAACTGTATTGGGTTTACCTACCATATTTTCTGTTGACATTTGACCTCTGCCACCTGTTGATACTTATTTGAATTTAATATTGAAATTTTGCTGGGAAAAGATAGGAATTCTGCTTTGTATTGACCAGTTTAACTCTTAATTTGTATGTTATGATATTTAAATTTAAAATTAGCTTAAATAGGTAATTAAGTATACCCCTTATGTGAATTTATGAATATCCTGTGTGAACCTTTCACACAATTTTCGCTTGCGATTATACATAACTTTATCATACATTATGACAAAAACTCTTATCAGTTAAGCAGTGCTACAATATCAGTGCTGAAAACTTTACTCGCATTTGAGAAACTCCTTGTGTAACTGATCCATTATAATTTCTGGGATAAAAAGTATCCAATAGTAGTACAGTAAGTATGTCTGTTCATGTTAGGTATGAATCTATAAAAATAAATAAAACTGAAGTTTTAACTTTAACCCAACGAGGGAATAGCACCAGTGTTTTGGACACCATGCCCATAAAGGACCACTTGGACAGCATGTATTTTTTGTAAATATAATTAGCAGTATTTTTAAGTTATTTATTTAAGATTTTTTTTTTAAATAAATTACTGTGAATTATAAAAATAAAACTATCAATTTTTTAAAATTTTGAAATAATTGTCTTGCCCAAATGATTTTATTATTTAATTTAGGAAAATCAATTTTTTGAGCATTCTAATATTACATAGTGGAATTTTTAAAATAAATCCTTGAAGATGGTGTAAAGTTTGTACGAAGAAATATTTTTCAGAATCAGATTCACTTTACTTGAATCCTAATTTTTCTTAAATCCATGTGAATGAAAACATTGGCATCATCTATAATTAAAATATTTTATTTAACTTGCAATGTATGTATGTAACTATGTTTGTTCGGGTGGAATCTTGCAACTCAATTTTGAAGCAGATCCCAACTAACAAAATGTTCTTAATATAAGTCATATAAGAATTGTGTAAACGTTTTCGAAAAACTGAATGGCATGAAAATAAGGCTTACAAACGCTTATACAACGCGATTTTGGCGCAGTTACTATTTCTATAAAGTCGTATAGCTGTCATTCAAAAGTCATAAGCGAGAACATAGTAGTGTTGTAATATTATCATTGGTATGAGTATTTAGTCGTATAGTTATCATAGCATTCATAGCGCAGACGTTTACCGGACCAATGAATCTATTTGATGCAGTATTGAAGCGATTTCAATTATAAGTAATAGAATTTAACTATTAATAAATTCTGCATGTGTGCAGACTATATTTTTATACTTTTATACTATAAGTGTAATCAAATTATTTACAAGTTTGAAATGGGATGTGTTTATGTTTAAGTTTGGAAAACTTAATGCGAATATTACTTTAGGGACCAACTTTTTAGGTTTATTAATAAATTTTAAATGCCCCCTTCATTTATTGTGTATTTAATTATTATTTTTTAAATAAAAAATAATTTATTATGCCATTATGACTTACGAAATACTTATATACCATGAATACTGCTGTGTTAAGAGTTAAAACTCTTAAAGAACGCCTTCATCGTGCCATTATAAGTTACAAAATACTTGTAGACGATGAAAACTGCTGTGTTAAGAGTTATAAACTCTTAAACAACATGGCGTTCTTTCATTACGAACCTATCAGAGTTCCCTAAAACATATTAGTAAACCGTTATTTGTCATTCCAAAAAATAGTTTTTTACATTAACAGAACATTTTAGAGACCATAAGTTTTTTGGGAATGCGGCAAAAAACATATTTTGTCAACGTGGAAAAATGACATAATTGTCGGTTCCCAACTTTATCCGAGGACTAGGGGCCGTTGTGTTGTGTCGTTAACCATGGGAGGTATGGCCATAATGACTTGATTGACATGATTAAGGTTTCTTTAATTATCAGGGATAAAATGTAGCCTATGTGCTAATCCTGGGTATGAGCTATCTCCATTCCATTCATTCAGATTTTCAACAGAAAAAAAAAGATACCGGCCGAATTGATAACCTCCTCCTTTTTGGAAGTCGGTTAAAAAATAGGTACGGAACCATCACTTTCTGTCGCGTTTATTGGGCTTGGCTGGTTTACATTACTGCGAATATATTTAAAATGTCATGTTCACATGCATAGTCTTATAGCAGCGTTATTAAGGTTGTAATACCAGCCAAAATGTCCCGCCTAAAACGTTTGTATGACTGTGTATTTTCTACGATTAAATTGCTTTATAGCTATTTCATACAGACGTTTGTACAACGACTTTTATTACCTAATTGCATTGAAACTTAAATGCAATATACATGATGCCTGTACAACGTCACATTTTAAAACTTGCTAATATACGACACCTATGTGACGAAATAATCATAAAAGCTTAAAATCTTATGACCATTTTGTTAGTTGGGATATCTTCAACCGATTGAGCTGAAATTTTATATACACGTTTAGTTTGGAAGATAATGCATGGTTAGCTATACAACGTCATTCTAAGTAGTAGTTCGTAGTAGTATAAGCCAAGAACAATTTGGACAGCTCTGCTGCATAGTCATCAAAAAAACTCTGCAATTAAAAATATATACAAAAAAGATTTCTACTTGTTTTGTCGATTGGAACTATTAATTGTGACATAAACTTGCTTACATACTTAAATACAGAATTAGGAATACCCACAGGGACACGGAAGCTACAAAGTATGTGTGCTAAATAGCTCTTAACCTTAATCCCATTAACAAAATGCTTCATAAGCCACTTTTACTTCGCTGTGTGTACTTCCATAACTTTTTTGCTGAGCTGGTTGTTACTGTTTATTACACTCTCAAATTACAAATGCTAAATGGATGATTCTATATTAAATGGACAACTTAGATAAGGTTGTAAATGTTTAGTATTTTTTTATTTAGTGTATATATTTTAATGTTTCTTTTAATATTTTGAACTAGTTAGTTAGTGGCTTCTTTCACATTAAGTTTGATTTTTCAAACCTGTATTTTACCCTCTTGGGGTTGAAATTTTCAAAAATTCTTTATTAGCTAAATAGATCCCTACGTCATTAGAGCTAAATGCATGCCAAAATTGCAGCCCAATCTGTTGAGCGGTTAGAGCTAGTGCATTGATAGATCAGTCAGTCGGTCAGTCACTCACCTTTTCCTTGTATATATTTACAATTATTTATTTTAATGTGCAGGCCAGACAACAATATTTTTTTATTCATGACATACCTTTGCCTCCTATCTCACCTGATTGCAAGTGACAATACAGGCTAAGTTGGTAGCAGGCTAGCTTGGGAGGGGATATCTCAGTTTTAATTAAATCCATAAGCCTAATGGGTATGACAGTAGGGGGATACCTACCCTCTGCCAGCCTCCCACCAAACAGAATTATAGTAAACTTTATGTCTATAATATAACTTTATGTGTATTATTGTGTATATGTATTGTTAGTGTGTGTAACTTGAGGTGCGGTGCGGTGAAGTGCGACGCGAGGTAACGGCCAACTTGACGTGAACGTATAGTACCTAAGTATTTTCTTTCTTTCTTGATAATTTAAAATTATATGTGCAAAATCATGTCCGTGCTCTAATTAGTCGCTGGGTGCCTGCGGCGCCGTTCGTCGCGACTCTTGACCTTTGTCATTTGCTTGTCAAAGTGTGGCATCTAAATTATAAAGAGCGAAAGTGGGAACAGGCTCGGCTCGAGTGTGGCTCGCTTTTGTGTATTATCATTGCGAATGATCTGCATCCTAAAAAATTTGGCCGCTTCATTATATTTCATTTCATTGGTTCAAAAAGAACCCTTATGTTGAGACTTCTTTAGTCGTTCACTATTGCTGTTTAAGCTTTTTTTTTATTTAAAAAAAGAATATTATCCAAGTTGAAGTTGACTTATGTTCTCCTCTCCCCTCCAAATAAGCAGAAAGCTTGTGTTAGGAGTGAGTACGGCAATAGTTCAAATTCAAATTCAAATTCATTTATTTCAGATATGATCATCCATAGTAATAATAACATCCACAGTAATCAATAATCAAAAAATAAATATAAAAATGTCAGTAAAGTGAAATAAAAATAAATAAATATACAGTCAAGTCAAACGTTAAAAATATATACCAAAATGTCAGGAATAGTGCAATGGGTGGGGATCGAACCTGCGACCTTTCAGTTTTCAGTCCTCACCTTTAACCGTTGGGCTATTGAGGCTTCAAATATATATTCTCTTCTCCCTTCCAAATAAGCGGACAAGTTAATCGCAGCATATACTTATAGGCATAATGATTTATGGTAGCTCGCACATCTTATCCAACTAAGACAGACGGGTCCATCCGTCCGCCCGTCCGTCCGTCCGCCCGTCCGTCCGTCCCTCCGTCTATTTGTCAGCAGGCTGTATCTCATGATCCGTAATAAGTAGAGAGTAAAAATAAAGGGGGCTCCCATACTTTAGAAAGGTGTTTTTTGCGATGGTACGGAACCCTTCGTGTGCGAGTCCGACTCGCACTTGGCCAGTTTTATTGTGTTTGTTCTCAGTACAGTTTTATATGGTCCACTAGACGACGCCCGCGACTTGAAGTCCGCGCGGTTAAAGGTTTTTTAATTCTCGCGGGAACTCTTGAATTTTCCGGGATAAAATGTAGGTTATATGTTAATCCTGGGTATAAGCTGTCTATATTCCAAATTTTAGTCAGATCAGATCATAAGTTGTGGCATGAAGGAGTAACAACCATACACAAACACACACACATACAAACTTTCGCTTTTATGATATTAGCGTGACACTAAAAGTAGAGTAAAGTAAAAGTAAAGTAAAAGTTAGATGCAAGAGACTTATGTCTAGCATTGGAGGTCTATAAGTTGAATAAGAAGAAGAAGAAAGTATATTCATTCATTCATTGTTTCAGTGAGTAGACCATGGCGAGTGGGTCGTGGGAAGAGTTCTTCGCGGTGCACCTGCCGCCCACGGACTTCGAAGACAACCGCTCCCTGCTCAAGGAGTTCTGCGAAAGGCACGACCAGTATGGAAACAAAATTGCCCTTGTGACAGTAAGTTATCATTTTCCTCCCGAGTTAGTGACGTCGGGCTTCGGTCACGTTAGGTCTTCATATTCATTTATTAATTGCATTCTAATAAATTATGTATTTACAAAGAATCTGATGAAATAACTTTGAGATCATAATATTTTTACATTGGAACCCCATTGGTGCACAGCAATTATTGGGTGAGTCTTTAATGAGGTGATATTATAGGGATCTTGACACGTCCCTGCAATAAATAAGTCAAAAATTAATAATTATAATGTTAAAAGTTACTCGGTGGACCGACAACATCAAACGAGTCGCAGGGAGCCGCTGGATTCAGGCGGCGCAAGACCGAGACCTGTGAGAGTCCATGCCAGATACATAGGTATCTGGACATAGTGTCCAGCAGTGGACGTCTATTGGTTGATAAGGAAGAAGATGAATGTTAAATCAAATCAAAATTTATTTATTTCATGTAGGCCAACTTGTAGCTCTTATGACACGTCATAAATCTACCACCGGTTCGGAATACCGATTCTACTGAGAAGAGCCGGAAAGAAACTCAGCAGTGGCTCTTTTCAAAAAAAAAATTTTTACAATAGGTAACAAAACTATGCTAAGCATAAGTGTTTCCACAAAGAAGTTTCAAAAATGCATACCTATCACAACCTAACACATGTTAAGATGGGTAGACACAAAGCAGACCCATTCCCGTTGGTGGCACCCGTTCACGAGCACGACGCATGATCCAGCCGTTGCTTCGCTCAACCATATTTGAGGGAACGTAGCAACCCGCACCACATGACACCACCACAGAAATGTTTAAAGAGAGCATGACATACTCATAATAAGGAAGAAGAAGAATGTTCAAATTGAATACAATAACGATCGAGTGAATGATCGTTGCAGTCGGGCGGCACGACCGTCCCGCTGGAGCACAACACGGTGCGGTTCGTGGACAACTTCAGCGCGGGCACGCGCGGCGCCGCGTCCGCCGAGTACTTCCTGGAGCACGGCTACGCCGTCATCTTCATGCACCGCCAGAAGTCGCTGGAGCCCTTCACCAGGACCTTCAGCGGCCAGAAGCTGTTCGACATGCTGGACCTGCAGGAGCGCGGGCCCAACACCACCATCACCGGTAAGGGGCTCCCTTACCGACGAAAAGGTTGACTGACTGACTGGCTGATCTATCAACGCACAGCTTAAACCACTGGACTAGGCATCCGCTAAGGATTTTTGAAAATTCAATCCCTAAAAGGGTAAATTAAATTGGGGTTAGTTAGTTAGTTAACTTAACGTGACTAAGAAGCGAGCAAAAGCTACTATAATAATATTTTCTTATTTATGACAGCCTATGGCTGCAACCTAATTTTGTTGTTTTCGAGAATGAAACAGGGCTTATCCCGGGAAAAGAGAGGGCTTTTTAAAAACCTAACAAAACGCGTGTAGTTAGGTTTTTAAAGCGTCCAAATCGCGAGCAAGAGCTAAAAATAGTAATACCTATTATAAAACAGCAAATTTTATTGGAATAGTCTATGTATTCGGAAAGTCTTTGAGGAAGTTTACTGCGGCCTTAAAATTTGAACTAGAAAAGCTAACAGAAATATAAGCGTAGTCGTGATACAAATAATATAGAGCACTAAAGTGGACACCTATGCAGAGGTTTCATTAGACGGGTGGCCGTCACACACGTGTCGGTTCAAGGCTGCGGAAGCGGGCCTCGGCCCACGCTTAGCGTCTTTGTTTGACTAATCGATGCGACGAAAACGTGGCTGTTTGGCTATTTGTAGCTACTCTGCAACCTCGCCGTCTATCACTATCGCTTACTTGTTTTTCTTAGCTTAACAAAGCAACGCAACATCAAGTTGAACTGCAGTTGAAATTACTCGACTTATAGTACCTACCTAAACAAAGTAGATATGCAATACTAATTTAACTATTTTATTTTATTTTATTTTATTTTACAGGAAAACTTACAGCTTATTAGAGAATTAAGAACTAGTTAATAAATACAAAAGAACAACTAAAGCTAATTACAAGTTTTCACAGATAGAAATCACATATGAGAAAGAAAAAAAAAACACTCAACTGGGAGAAGGAAAAATAAAAAGAAATACAGGGGGAACAAAAAATTGTAAAGAATAATCAATCAATCAATAAACACTATACAATTTTATAATTAAAATAAGAAAAAATGTTTTTTTTTTTATGTTATGACACGACAGCTGAGTTATGCCGCTAGTCGCTACATAGTAGAAAATAGGTAGCGGCATAGCTCAGTCGATAACGCAAGACCAAAGAGACTCAACCCTTTCAGTAAAGCAGGACAGCGTGTTCGTGCTGGCGCCGATCCTGGCGCGCTACCAGGCGGCGCACGCGGCGGGCGCGCTGCTGCACGTGTCCTTCACCACCGTGTCCGAGTACTTCTGGCTGCTGCGCGCCGCGTGCGAGCTGCTGGCGCACACCGGCGCGCGCGCGCTGCTCTACCTCGCCGCCGCCGTGTCCGACTTCTACGTGCCCAAGGACAGAGTGGTGAGTGTCGGTGCCGCAGTCTACTCCGCGTGTCCGAGTACTGCTGGCTACTGCGCGCCGCGTGCGAGCTGCTGGCGCACACCGGCGCGCGCGCGCTGCTCTACCTCGCCGCCGCCGTGTCCGACTTCTACGTGCCCAAGGACAGAGTGGTGAGTGTCGGTGCCGCAGTCTACTCCGCGTGTCCGAGTACTGCTGGCTACTGCGCGCCGCGTGCGAGCTGCTGGCGCACACCGGCGCGCGCGCACTCCTCTACCTCGCCGCCGCCGTGTCCGACTTCTACGTGCCCAAGGACAGAGCGGTGAGTGTCGGTGCCGCAGTCTACTCCGCGTGTCCGAGTACTGCTGGCTACTGCGCTCGTACATTCAAAAGTAACCAAACAACAATATTTTCATTACTGTACGAGGGTAGTCCTCTAAAACGTGGTATTTTTCAGCCTACCCACAAGATGCAGTCAGCGAGCGGGCCGCCAGTGATCCAGCTGCACCTGGTGCCCAAGATGCTGGCGCCGCTCGTGAACCTGTGGGTGCCGGAGGCGTACGTGGTGTCCTTCAAGCTGGAGACTGACGAGAACCTGCTCATTCCTAAAGCTCGAGCGGCGCTGGAGAAATATAAACACAAGGTCAATTTATATCCATAACCAGCTTTTGCCTGTGGCTACGTTCACGATAAGTTCGATTTTTCACAACCCTATTTTACCCCCTTAGAGGTTGAATTTTTAAAAATCCTATCGTAGGGGACGCCTACGTCATAATAAGTTATAGGTTAGCTTACATGAAATAAACAGTTTGAATGGATGTCGTTTTCAGATGGTGGTAGCCAACATGTTGCAGACGCGGCACCAGCGGGTGATACTCGTGACGCCCGACGCCAACCAGGAGATACTGCTGTCCAGGGAAGAAGTTCACGCGGGTAAACTACTATCTATCCGTATATGTGAACATATAAGATTGGATACACGAAATCGAGCTTTAATTCAATATTGTTATGGTTCATTTCACTGTGACGCTAATATTATCGAATACGAATAGGATCAATCGAATTTAAAGGAGAATTGTTTAAGTGGCTTCTGGATAAATGTTTTTATTCATTAAAAGAATTTCATGACTTAGCGGTATTACTTTATGTTGACAACTTACTTTGACATTTTTATATTATTGTGACATTATTATGACATTCAATTAAATTAATTATGTCAATTTTGCATGCCCTCTGTTTGGCGGATTGCGGGGAAAAAAAATTAAATCGTGTACTTACCCTACAGGTATAGACATCGAGGGTCTGATCGTGGCGGACATCGTGCGGCAACACGTCGCGCACATGTCGGGCGCCGCGCCGCCGCGCTCCCCGCGCTGAGGCTCGCGCGCCCGCCTGCCGAGGCTCTACCTCACCGACTAGGCGGCGCTCAACACCCCCCCACCCCACCCTACGCCACACACCCGCACCGTAGCCGGTGGACTACAACCAAGTGATTGTGACGTAATCCGCACCGTAACAAAGTGATTGTGACGTAATCCGCAGTGTAGCCGACAGACTAGAACAAAGTGATTGTGACGTAATCCGCAGTGTAGCCGACAGACTACAACAAAGTGATTGTGACGTAATCCGCAGTGTAGCCGACAGATTACAACAAAGTGAAGTGCACCAACATGATCGTGACGTAACCTGCACTGTAGCCTACATACTACAACCAAGTGAAGTTTACCAACGAGATCGTGACAAAACCCGCACTATAGCCGACAGACTACAACAAAGTGATTGTGACGTAATCCGCAGTGTAGCTGACAGACTACAACGAAGTGAAATGCACCAAAGTGATTGTGACGTAATCCGCACCGTAGCCGACAGAATACAACAAAGTGATTGTGACGCAATCCGCAGTGTAGCCGACAGACTAACAACAAAGTGAAGTGCACCAAAGTGATCGTGACGTAATCTTCACCGCAGTAAACAGACTGCAGACCTACTATCAAAATTTCAAATTTCTAACTCCAGTAGTTTAGGCTGTGTATTGATAGATCAGTCAGTCAGTCAGGACAAATCTTTTTATAAGTATAGATTATAATTATCGTGTGTTCTGTGTTAGCCGACTTTTGTCGGTGCGACTTTTATCGGTCGTCTGCGATAGGCGATAGAATTAATAGTTTTTTAGTGTATGGAGTTCTTACTAAAAGATACGTTCATCCGAATTTTATTCTGTATCTCCTGTAATATGAAGGTGTGAACTTAGACATACAACTTTAATTACTTAAAGACTTAGCATGGGTGAATGTTTAACTTAAGTTTTACGTTTTATATTGGGTAGGTGCAGTCTGCGAGGCGTAAACTTAGCTTTGTGCTTGTTCGAGAAAATAGCGATAGTGTTTACACTATCGCCTTAAATCGGTTGTCGGTAAAGCATAGAGTGACAACTGATTTAAGGCGCTGTGCATCCCGAGCATTTTTGAACCGGCTTTTTAATATGTCCGGTTTGTATTATTTCTGGTGACTACTTACACATACAAAGCTCGGTATACACACACAGACTGTATTTTATGTATATTTTAAGTAAATATAGCTTTAAATGTTTGGTGTTATGATTATTATCATTTAATATTTATGATGGATAGTAGAAAAACGGATTTTTTACCGCCATTTTCTATTTCCGTGTTATTCATGTGTGACAACGAGTAAAATAGAAATACAAAATGGCGGCTAAACAACGAACATCTCTATTCTTATATTGAACATTTAATGTAGTGTTGTGGAGTATCTCGTCGGCGTTTTGCAAATGTTTTGATACTAATTTGGTAGAACACTCAAACTAAATTAAATTCATAGGTCTAAAATTAGAACTATAGCTCTTATTTTAGACCTGTGAATTTAGCTTTTAATGATTGTTTACAATTGAATCAGCATTAGAGTAGAGTATTATATGTCAAATAAACTCTTACATAGGTTTTACAGTTGAAGTGATATTGAAAATAATATAAAAAGTTGCTCTTTGTCTAGAATTTTACTGTGGTTATTTGAAAATTCTTAACTATTAGTAGTTCCTATTTGTTTACTTACTACTATTAAACGTGTAATCGGTAATTTAATATAAGTTGAAAACTTAGACATTGGTGCTAATTCGGCTGTACATTTCCCGGTATTAAATATTAAAGGGCGACTTCCAGAAAGAGAATCGGTGAGTCGTGACCCTGTCACTCATACATATCAAAGGTATGAGTGTTAACTAAGTTAAATTGATTAAGATATTCTTTCGCAATTTTCCCTTGCAGAAAAAGATAGTGATACAGTAATTAACTTAAAATATAATGTGCAACGGAATAAGCACTAATAATTTTGAGATTTATACTAGGTGTTTTGTTTTTAAGAAGCTAAGAACAAATTATTATGATTTGAAACTATTTTCTAAACTAATTTCGAGTCTCGTCCAAAAATCGTTATATTATGTGAATTTTATCGAATGAATCGATGACAGTGTTACCCCACAATATATCGCGGCCAATTCTATTATTGAGTTCTTTTTCTCGGTACATCACAGTAAAAAATCTTTCCTTCTATGAATTTTGGAAACATTTGTTTCGTTAAGGCCTCTAGCTTTATTATAAGGAATAAATCGGTTCTCGTTTTTATTAATAATAAAGAATATAATATGAGACTAGAGAAAAGAAATAATAATTGAGGGTAGTTATGCCAAAAATATGTACATTAATAGATACTCATATATATAAAAAAAGCTTTGTTTCAAAATTGTTGGGCCAAATAACAAATAAACATATCAAAATGCATTTATGAAACTGATTGGATCGATAAATTTTAAAGAAGCTTGCAATTTTTTTTTTCAAATTTCAAATTTTTTATACTAAATCCTTTGATCTACATATTTGTGTCAAAAAATTTAATTTGTTTGACAAGTTTGATAGGTTTCTGTTTTAGATGAATATTTGTAGTGGGTGATCTTCGTTCAAAGTCTTTAATTATATGAAAATAATTCTTATTGTCTATGTTATAAATCCTGTGTGGCTCATTCTTTGCAAAATTGAATGTGGGCAGTAGTACTAGCTAGTCTTAAGAAGCCCACAATTGGGCATAAAGGGTATTTATCCATAAATTATGATTGTGAATTCTTGTTATTGTGTATTATACTCTTGGAATAAATATAGTTTAAAAACGAACTATATGCAAGAACATGTATGAATGACTATGTTTATAATTATATATGTATTATGATTATGTGTTTTTGCAAATAGCTTGCAATAAGAAATTGTAATCATTGTAGATAAATTAATCCTTAAGTATTAAGTACATACGTATATATTTATATAAATAAAAATTGTTTATAAAAGTATTTATACTCACAAAGAAAGATAAAGAATATACATATGTATTTGTTTTAAAAAGGCGTTAATTCTAAAAGATTAATTAAATCCCCAATAAATAATAATATATGTGAAAAGGTGTATTACTTAGTACACTTTTAACTTGGTACAAACAAACTTTCATAAGGAACAGAACATTGGGGTTCTATCAATAAAACAGTTACAAAATCTTCAACTTTATAAATTACAAATTCCCAATAATTTTTTTTCAATAGTAAGCATAAAACTCATAGCATACTACAACTGCTTGTTGAATTCAAATTGGAGTCGGTTTTATCTTTTGAGTTTCTTACCGATTCTTCTCAACAGAATCTGCTTTCTGAACCAAGTCTTGACTTCTCATAAGAGGCCAACCTGTGGCTCTTACGTGAAATAAAAAACAATATATTTTTTTTAACTTCGATTATATCATTACGGTTTAGTTCTCTGAAAAGTTGGGTAGTATTCTTAAGATTACCTAAAAAGTAAGTGGAAGCTTAATCATAATTTTATTTTGTTATCATCCCCCAGCCCAAGAGAAGAATAGGAATGTTAAACTGCCCTTTTTCTATTTCCTTTGTGATGCTCCTGGCAGAAATCGCAAATGGCTACCTTTAATATAACCCTCCTATAGATCATATTCTTATCAAGATCGCATTTTAAGGCAGAAAATAATTTAACTCAGGCATGCATGTCTCATCGAGAGTTTACGTGAATGTGTTATTTTAACAGCGACTAGTTTTAAATTTTTCATCGTATAGATTTTAAGAAAAATGTCCCTGTATCATGTATTTTATACACTGTTTACGAGTTCACGTTATTTATTATTGTATTTTTGAAAGGTAAACCAATGATGTTTATACACTGTAACATTATTGACCTATACAATGTGTGTCAAAAAAATATTTCTAATTAATGTTATTTTATATAGACACTGAATGAGGCAGAATTGTTATAAATTAACTTTACATGTAATGTTTTAACTGTTTAATTAATCATTTCAGGTAAAATAATTGTACAAAGTACACTATTCCCGGCACAGGTAAACCTGTATGTGAGCTTGTAGAGACTTTTTAATCGCCATAGGTGTAAACTTATTTACGATCCCACCTAATTATACTGTCTTAAGCTAGCTATCCACTGTCAAACCATAACTGTTGCACGTTACTTTATTTTACACTAAATAAACAAAAAAAACATCAAATAAAAAGTAAACATAAAACAGGGTACAAAAGGCGGTCTTAGCGATCTCTTCCGTACAATCAACGAAAAATAGAAATAAAACAAAAATTGAGGTGGAGATTAGATTGCCTAATTAGCTATCTCCAAGCCATTTGGTAAACATTGAATATCTTAGTGGTAACCTTCCCGGAACAAAGTCAGTCGGGTTTCCATCTCGGTCGACTTTGATATAATGTTCATGTGTAGAAAACTGCATCTTTCAGTGTCTCTCTCAATTAGGAGTAGCGTTGCCAGACGTCGCGTATTTCCCGGGACATCCCGTATTTTAGGCATAGTTTAAAATGTCCCGGCGGGACTGACTCTGTCCCGTATTTGAACCGTACGTCGTTTTTCATTATGAAGTCGATCTAAGTTCACACACGCAACGTTCGTAAAACGTACTCGTCTCGCTACTAACTTGCACTCGCAGCCCGCATCGACCAATGACAGTGTTAGTGTCAGAATAACAATGTTAAAACTGACTCGATCCTCGGAAAAATAAAAAAAATAATAAAAAACGACGCTAAATAATTTTGTTTTTCATTTATTTTGTCCCGGTTAAAAAATTGAAATTCCGTATTTTTTGCCCATTTAACCATTTGTCCCTTATAGGCTGAAAAAAAATCTGGCAACCCTGTTAGGAGCCGGGTGTGGGTTGGTAGGTAACCTTTAGAGTGTATTTGGGTGTAACCAACCAATATGGTGAATATTCTATTTTACTCATATCTACGGGCGTAAAAGCAACTTGCTCTAACTTTTCTTAGAAGATTTTGTGACTAGGATAACTCTTCTTTTAGATCTGTTAATTTAAATAAAATATAGATTTGTGTACAAATTGACGTATCTAAAAGTATTGCTGTCCTTTTATATTGAACTAATTTTAAACCATTGTTATTTCCATTGTATAACCAAATTAGTACCACTGCGTTTTTTTCTTTAACCATACAATTAGTTAAGCATGTCGTTCTCATATCTATGTGAAGACAATAAGATCTGTAAATATTGGCAGGCATTAGCTGGTTTTTAATGTGTGGCTAACTTCACGGCTGAGCGTGGGAAAGAGACAAGTGCATGTATAACGTAGAGAGAGAAGACATAGAGCCAGTGACGATTTCTTTCTCACTCACACTAAAAAGAGAGCAGAAATAAAGTTACTAATGTGATAAACAGAGACGCAGCTACCCAATTTTTTGTCCCTCATCGTGTAACCAGTTTTTTTCAAGGTCGGCACACTTTTGTGCAAAACAAACTGACAGTTATAAGAAAAATTTAGTACCTATGTGTGTTGCCAGCTTTAGGTACCTATACAATGTCCCGATTTTCCCTATCCTACTAATATTATAAATGTGAAAGTTTGGATGTATGTATGGATGGATGTTTGTTACTCAATCACGCCATACTAAACCGATATGGCTGAAATTTGGCACGGAGATAGGTTTTTTTAGTAATGGCCTCTGACATACCGTAACGGCGGGTTACTTTGGCTACTTTTTCAATTTTTTTTTTAAATTTTTGTTGAAACAAAATAAGGTCGTGATGGAAGAAATGAATATTATGAGAAAAGAAAAGAAAGATGATGGATACTACATAATATATGTCGGCGATGATTAAAGTGTATTCAGTTAGATAGTGTCGGTTACTGTTCTGAATTATCCTGAAGTTTCGTTCGAATGTCCAACGACCAGTCGAGAACTGTTAGCGATCTTAAGAATTATTTTATTTGCAAAGTTCTTAATTTTTAAAGCCATTTTTAAATAGCTAGAGGCAGACTTTTTATGTTTTTTTTTTAATAATTATTAATTTTTCCGGCACATATTTTTAATAATTATTAATATTTCCGGCACATTACTCTGATTTTCTGGCATCGTTTGGTGGCGTTGCAGTCGACTGTATCCTCATCTCCGAGTCTTGGCTTAAACCTTCTCTTTCTTCTGAACTTTTCAGACTGCCAGACTTCACACTTATTCGTAATGACCGTACGGATAAAGGTGGTGGTGGCGTATGTATCTATTTGCGCAATAACCTTACTTTTAAAATTGTAAGTCAGTCCCCTGCTACTTACTCTGGTAGTCTGGAATACCTCTTCCTTGAAATCTATACCCACCACTCCAAATTCCTTGTTGGCGTTGTGTACAGTCCATCATCTTCTATCAACTACTTTGACTCATTTGAAAAACTCCTCGAAAATTTAACACCTTCTTATCCTGACGTTATTATAATGGGAGATTTCAATACTTGCCTTTTAAAAAATGATAATAGATCCCAAAAATTAAGGTCACTAGTATCTTCTATTAACATGACCCTACTCCCTCTCTCTGAAACCCACTTTCCCCCACACTTTGATCCTTCTCTACTTGATTTAATAATTTGCTCCAATCCTCTTAATGTTCTTGAGCACGGTCAGCTCACTGCTCCCTTTTCTTATCATGACCTTCTATTTCTGCGCTATAAAGCTCGTCCTTCTAAACGTAAGCATAAGGTTATTCTGCAGCGTAATCTCAAGAATATTAATGTGGACCGTCTTAGAGAAGATGCAATGACTATAGATTGGACTTCTGTATTTAATGCATCAGTGGTTGATGAAAAAGTTAAGCTATTCACTAGCCTTCTTACCAATTTATATGATTTACATGCTCCAATTAGACCTGTCAGGATCAAACATTTTCCAGCACCCTGGCTTACTGACTCAATCAAAAAAATTATGACTAAACGAAATAAAGCCAAGAGTAAATGCAAAAAATTCCCGACTGATGAGAACGTTGTAGTCTATAAGAAATTGCGTAATCTCTGCAATAGGATGTGTAGAAATGCTAAGCGCCACTATATTCACTCTTCAATGGATAAATTTTCCATTCCTGAAAAGTGGAGATTTCTTAAGTCCCTAGGTGTGGGTAAATTCCTAAATACCTCTACTAATACAATGGACTTTAATGCACTGAATAACCATTTTTCCACTCCTCCTGTTTTAGTTTCTGATTCTATAAAGTCATTGACTCTTCAAAAATTAGCAAAAGCAATCCAACCTATGGGCGAATCTTTCGTTTTTCAAGAAATCGTAGAAGAAGACGTTAAGAAGAGTATCCTTTCCATCACAACTAAAGCTACGGGCAGTGATGGCTTGAGCCGTGACATGTTAGCACTTGTGATTGATCCTATCGTGCCTGTTATTACCCACATTATAAATTTCTCCCTGGCAAATAAGGTCTTTCCAACTGACTGGAAAATGGCTCATGTCATCCCTTTACCGAAATCCCCCAATCCCAATTCTTTTTCACAGTTTCGTCCAATTTCAATCTTACCTATCCTTTCAAAAGTTATTGAAAATGCAGTTTTCAAACAGTTATCGTCTTTTCTTTATAAGAACAATCTTCTGAGTCCTTTCCAATCCGGTTTCCGCCCCTCTCATAGTACCGTTACAGCCCTGCTCAAAGTCACTGATGACATTCGTTATGCTATGGATAACAAACAGCTTACTATCCTTATCTTACTGGATTTTAGTAACGCTTTTAACTCTGTTGACTTTGACATACTCCTTGGTATCCTAAGCTCTCTTAACATATCTTCTTCTGCGATTACTTGGTTCCACTCTTATCTTCATGGTCGCCGGCAGAGAATTCGCACAGATGAGGTTTACTCAGACTGGGCTAACCTCTCTGCTGGTGTTCCTCAAGGTGGCGTGCTTTCCCCTCTTCTTTTTTCAGTCTTCATTAATGAAATTACGAAAGTTCTTTCTTCTCACTACCATCTTTATGCAGACGATTTGCAGCTCTATAGGCATGCCTCGTTATTGGAACTTGACTCTGCAATTACTTCTATTAACGATGATCTTGCTGCCATTAAAGAGTGGGCTGATTCTCACGGACTTGTGGTCAACCCAAGTAAATCCCAAGCGATGATTATTGGCAGCAGACCGCTAAGAAATCGTATTAATTTCAACAATATTCCCAAAGTTGTCTTTGCAGGAATACCAATAGTTTACGCATGTAATTGTAAAAATCTTGGTCTGATTATGGACGGTAACCTGGCTTGGTCGGCACACGTCAACCAAGTCAGTAAAAGATTGCACTACTCTATTCATTCTTTGAGGAGGCTGCAGAATTTCCTTCCGCTTCGTACTAAAATTATGTTGGCACAATCCCTATTACTTCCTATCCTTGATTACGCTGACGTCTGCTACCTAGATGCCACTGAAGAGCTACTTGACAAACTCGAACGACTTCAGAATTTGTGCATTCGTTTTATATACGGCCTGCGCAAATTCGATCACGTTTCCAGTTTTCGTCATCAATTAAAGTGGCTCCCAATTCGTTTTCGCCGGAACTTGCATATTGTTACTGTCCTCTATAATATCCTTCATAACAGTTCTTCCCCTGATTACTTACGAGAACGTTTTAAGGTATCGCTCCCGTCTGCAAGACCTTTGCGGGCGTGCGTTACTAGAAAAGCTCTTGATTATGCCCCTTGTAACACCATTTTCTATAAATATTCTTTTTCGTCCGAAGCTACTCGGCTATGGAACTTACTTCCTGAACATATTAGAGACAGTCGGTCAATACACACATTCAAATTTAAAGTGAAGCAGCACTATCTCTCGTTATGTGTTACTTAGTTATGTATATTTATGTAGGTATGTATTATATTATTTATGTATTATGTGTATTTATGTATTCATATGTATTTATGTATCTTCGTGTTTATGTAGTTTATTATTTATTTATATTATATAGAAAGGTATTATAGTATATGTCTGATGTACATTTTTGACCTTTACCACTCTATAATTTCACCTTACTCACTTTCAAGGGAAGCTGGAAGAAATTTCTTTTTTAGAGATAAGCTTTTCCTATGTATACTTCTTCTAATATATCTTCTTTTGTAAATATTTATATGTACATGAAAAATAAAAATAAAATAAATAAAATAAAATAAATAAATTATTAATTTGAACTTTGAAGAGTTGCAGTTTTATACGACTGCCTGAAAAAAGGAATATACTGTTAATTTCATTCATGATGATTTTGATGACTAAATATACAATTTTTGTTGCTTTTAATTCAATAGCATTACTCGATCGAAGGAAAATCATAAACTGTTCTTTACAAATTATTTTGTGTAACATTCTTACTAGTAACTTGTGAAACGAAAAAAAATATTCCTTTGTGTTACATGCATCTTTTTTCAAAATGACTCACATATGTTAAATTTCTATTCGGCATTTCAATATTTTTTTTAAGGAGCAAAAAATTATCTAGTGAATTGGTCCTATGAAACTACACTAAAAAACTTTAATATAAAAAAAATATTTATTTTAATATTATTATTCTTTATTGCACACAATATTAAGATATATGTAAAAAATAGAAGCTTACCCTAATAGGTATATCTCTCCCAGACAACCTTATATGTGTAGGTATGTTATTTAAAAAATAAAACAATTCAGCATCTGTTTTGTCGTTTTATTTAAAAATCCTGGGAAGAATTTTCCATCTAATTTGGGGTAACAGGGGAGTGCAGTTATTGTGGCAACATTAAACTCAAACTTGTCATGTGACGTCATCGTTACGTCATGTTATCTCTATTTCAGTCGCGGTTACACAGTACCTTGGTCTATTGCCTTCTCTGTCTACGATGTATAATGTCGCCATTTTCCATTTTTGTCTTGGTCATTGCAAGTCACGTGAGACAAATGGAAAATGGCAGTTTGACATTCTTATTTTCATTTAAAACCCATTATCAGAACGAGAATTATATATGCAAGGAGTCAGTATACGATCAAAATATGCGCTTGAAGCTGGTGTTTGGGCTGCTTGAGTCTTTTACAAAATAAGTAGAAGACTCGCTTATTTTTGATAGTGCTGCTTATTTAACGTCTTTCTAACTTTTGTGTTGTAAAGACAGTTATTTTGATCGTTTACGGACACCTTCAGAAACTGCAGTATTATTCTATCTACGATTACATAACGCCAGACGATCGCTCAGCCTGTCAAGCTTAAGTTTCATGATAAAGTTTACAGTCAGGTACCTGATACAGTCGCAGCGAGGAATGTACATTTGTCGTTTGTTCATGCTTTTATTATCTGGACTCACATACGCAATAACGAGTAAACCCCACACAACTTATCAATTGAAAAGTTAACTTCATTCTTTTACATTTAATTTGACAAAGGTTTGTGGGTTGAATCGTTATTGCGGATGACCGTCCATCTGAGCTAACGAATGCCATTAGATGAACGCAATTAAAGACTCCTCTGCCTATGTATATTATATAGTCTCTACCGAATAATAATAATTTGATATACATATCTCTAGCATCTAATATTATAACCTTTTATTGAATTGTAAGGTAGCCCGATGATGATCATCAAGATGACCATATTATGTTAGATCAAGACTTTATCATGAGACTCGAGTAGTACTTTCTTGTTGTATTGTATTGTAGGGGTTCGGTGTGTTGTATTATATAAATGTAACAAATGGGTATCTCTTGTTGTGATAATGTTCTACACTGATGCTGTAGCCTTAGACGAAATTTTAATAGACCTGAATATATATATATCGTCATTTTACACTGTGGTTTTACTTATTAGTCTGTACACACAATACACACGATTTGCCTAACCCTATTCGACTTTTCGGTTGACGCCAGTGACTTCATTAGTATTTTAGGGTGTTTGAATAGGCCGTAGGCCTTAGATCATTTATATTATAGGCAAATTCCCTAATTGCCATTGCTGGCAATCACCGCGACGCTTATAAAACCACTACGCCGGCAAGTTCAAATATGCGTCGATACAAATATGTGATTAAAGTAAGAATGAGAATGCCAAGAGAATGTAATCACGATGTTAAACTGCCATAAAATGGCAGTTTAACATCGGAGTGATTCCATTCTTATTTCTGTCTGTGTTTCTTATTTCTGTCTATCCGTCTTCTTAAAATTTTATTAATATTTAAGCACAAACAAATAAACACTTTCGCATTTATTTATTAGTAGGGTAGTTTCTAAATTGCGAGCATTGCCTTTTTGTATAGCTAAATTGTCGAAGGTAGCTAACTATATTATGAACTTTAAATTCACCTGAGATTGTAGACAAAACCTAACGGTTGTATCTATGTTTATGGACAAAACACGTTGGATTAGAAATAAAAACTTTTATAAACTATTGAAAAAATATATATTTAATGTCATTTTCATACATCAGTATGTCATGGCCTGTCAGAATCGAACCTAAATATTTTCAAAATATATAAATAAATACACGTGCTCGTGGTTACACTCGGTCCAAATGCGGTATTTTACTTAGATTTTGTTCCAAATTCCTATATAATGGTAAGTTATTATTAAATCCTTACAAATAATTCTACAATAACTATAGTTTGTAAACTCCGACCGAACTTCTTTGCCTCTTCCTTTGTGCTTAAGGTGCTTGTACATCGATGTAGCATTGCATAGGTAAGGAAGTAGGTGTATTAGATATCGAATGGACTCAAAAAATCAAATAAAAATACTATGTCACTACTACCTATGTAGGTACCTAGTGGAAGGTACCTACTAGGTGGACGGACAATTTCAGGCGAGTCACTGGCAGGCGGCGCAGAACCGTGTTCTTTAGCAATCATTGCAAGAGACCTTTGTCCAGCAGAACGTTTGTTGTTTTATTTAATTTCTTCTGTCATGCCAAGACAGAACAAATATTTCGCCAATTTCACGTAGCTTGAAGAACGATTGAGTTGATGATGGTCACCATAAAAATAACGTCTAATAAGTATATTATCAATTTGCTGCCCTACTTCACAGGACGATGAAGTCGAAGACATCATTGGCGACTTACAGTATACGGATTCTCAAAAAAGTGTAACCACATCGGCCGTGTATTCCCTAGACTTTACCGACAGCAGTCCCGAGAGACAAAACTCATCTGGCAAGGAGACCTACGTCATAGAGCGGGACGACAGCGACGACAGCGAGACAACCTTCCGATTTCACACTAGCGAAAGCTTAAACAACTTAAACGAAGCCATGTCTCCGAAGTCAGATATGCAGCAACTTCTCTACAGTGAAATCAATAAATCCATACGTGCAAATTTCAAAAAGCATACCCTACGAACTCACGAATTCACACAAACTAGCAAAACTATAATTGAACTGGCGCAAAATGAAATTATCGTAGTACATAAACCAACACAAAAGAAATCACTGGAGACACAAACATCATTTGTGTCTATTATGGAACACAAAACATTAAATTACGAGATTCATGTTGTTGATAAAGACGGTATTCCTAGGGAAAATGAATCGCAGAAAGACAAAATAGAAGAAGACATTTGTGATAGCAAAAAAATGTTAATATCGGACATTCGCAGTTCTCACATGAATACTAATGATGCTATAAATAAAATGTTTACTCCGGGCACTCAAAGTTCTAACAAAGAAATCAATCAAATGTTTATACCAGACATTGGGAGTTCTCATAAGAATACTAATGAGGATATGAATAAAATTTTTATACCGGACACTCAAAGTTCTCACAAGAATTCTAACAAAGAAATCAACAAAATGTTTATACCAAACACACAAAGTTTTTACCAAAATTTTAACAAAGAAATCAATAATATGTTTATACCGGGCACTCGAAGTTCTTACAAGAATACTAATGAGGATATGAACAAAATCTTTATATCGGATACGCGAGGTTCTCACAAAAATAGTAATAAAGCTATTAATAAAATGTTTATACCGGGTATTCGAAGTTTTCACAAAAATAATGAGGATATGAATAAAATGTTTATACCAGATACTCCAAATTCTCACAAGAATAATGATGAGGACATTAATAATATTTTAAAACCTGTTAAACAAAGTCCCCTAAATAATACAAACGAGCAAGTTGCCACAGAAGAAAATACGTTACCAAGTGTTCAGGGGCCAGAGTTGGACAATACAACTGGAATTTACAGTGAACACAGTTCTGAAGATAAAATAATACCATTCATCGATGACGAGTCAAAAGAAAATGAGGATCATAAAGAAGCATATTATGAAACTACAAGTGAATTAGAATCATCCAAATACGACTCCGACGTTGAAGAAGATTCTTTGATGATAGAAAGTGAATATCGGAGCAGCGTGAGAAGTAAAGGTGACAATGCTAGTGACACGAGTGAAATGCAAAAGTCGATTGAAAACGATTTAGACGAATTGTACAATAAACTATCAGAAAGTCCACTTTTACTGTCCCCAGAAAACACTTTGGAACCGGGTGGACGAAAGTTTGGAACACTAACCCCGCTTACTGAGGAAACTTCACAGAGGAAAAGTTTCTTAGACATGACTACCAGTTCTCAAACACTCATGGAACCCACTAAAGACACCGACAATGAAACATTATTTAATAGCAACACTGGCATGAAAATAAAAATGATTTCAAACTGTGAAATTGTGAGAGACAATGAAAAATTTAAGTTACCTCCAATTTTCAACAAGTCCTGTCCCACTAACCCACATTTAAACTTTTTGTTTTCCGTTAACACTAATCCTCTAGAAAAAGTGGGAAACTTGCCATGTTTGTCAGAAGTTCACAATGATGAAATGTTTGAAAGCTGGAATGATAGTGCAAATCATTTAGCGTCTGGCGAAAGTCCGCTGATAACTGGAAAAAGAGGTAAATATCCTATTTATAAATATTATAGTGAGATCCAAATCTGCCAGTTACCACCATGAGATTGTCGATAATATCTCGCCATTCTTGGAGATTATCATAAATAAATGGCCATTGTTGAACCTCATTTTCCAGATCCTGCCAAGACGCCGAGGGAGCCTGTCCACTTACCACCGATACACGTGGAAGGCGGTATTTACCACAACAGCAGCAAACCCACGAGCTTCGTGGCGCCACATCAGAACACAAAGCCGCCAGATGCTGACTCGATCAGTATCAAGGGCAGGATCAAAGAGCTCAAGATGATGACCAATAGATCAATGTCAAATAACAGAGCGAGGTATAAAATTGGCATAGATAAAGGCGGTGATAGCGTAGTGGTTAGACAAAGCCTATTTTCGGAGGAAACGCACTACTATAGTCGTCTGAGAGTTCTTCATAATATTCTCAAAGGTTCTGGCTAGCAACTGATTGAAAAACTTCACACACGTGTGCCGATTACCTAGCATTTTGCACATGCATTCAAGCTATAAGAAAGTGCTTTTAACCCAAATTAACGCCCTGTTTCCAAGTTCAACCCTCAAGTCTACCATGAATGTTGAACTTCATGGCCATGACAAATTATTTATATGAATAGAATACCTATCTACTTTAATACCTTACTTTTATTTAGATCAAAGCTTGAGAGCCGAAGTGTATCGCCCGCCAGTAACACGTCTCGCGAAGAGAACAAACTGTCGGACGTGGCTGAAAGAGGATGTGACAATATTTGTATGGAACTGCTTCGGAAGCTACGATCTCCGTCTTGGTAAAAAAAATCGCACATCAGAAATTGACTAAGTATTTCACGAGTTCCCCTGTCATCCTTCTACTTTAGAACCACAGAGTATTTTAAGCGCTTTATCCTGGTTACTCACTAAGCCACTGGTTTGGAAAGCAGAATTAGAATGGCTTCCGTTTTCCGAATTATCTAGGTCTAATAGGTGTCATCTAAGACGGCAACTTTTACCAGCAAGTGTGTTTTGTCAAGTACTAGGTAGGTATAATATGTTAATTGTTCAGTATCCTATTTATAGATAAATATTTATTAGATTTTTCTATGTATGAAGCCATAGCGGTAGGTCGAAGCAACGATAAGCGGAGGCGAAACGTGGCGTATGGCTTTATTGTATGTAAGTATTTGAGGAAAAAATAAACAATTAAAATGTTCGTTCGGCATTGTTGTAGGGTGGAAGTATTAGAGACCTTGGAGGACATTCCGAGGTCGCTCGAGAAGTTTTGGCCAGTGTTGACGGTGAATCGCACTGCTGAGTTATTGAGACAGGTAAGTACCTAAATCCTACATCTCTTTGTGTACCTTAAAATTGAACTGAATTGAGAAAAAAAAATTTTTTTCAGTCCGCCCCTTTTACCATTGGGCTATTGAGTTTAAAATAATAGCCGTAGGTTCAGTGTGAGTGTTAGGCTGTTAGGATTATAATTTTTATAATATTTATAGGTGACTGTGCATATAGATTCTCCGCGAACGCAAGTCGCTCGCTCAGCCTGCACAATACTCGCAGAAATCCTCAAGAGCACTAATTATACTCGAAAACCGGTGAGACATAAATACTTGACTCATATTAAATCCTATCCTTTATACTATCCTTTTACTTAATAAACTCAAAAAATATGATTAATTTACACCGTTAAAGTAACGTTCCTTCATATTATATATCGTCATTTGTCAATTGTCATAATTCATATGAAATGAATTATGACAATTTGACAAGTGACGTGCAGTCAATGCGCAGCAAATTCAAATTACAACATACGAAGCCATAGGTTAGGAGCGACTAGAAAAGTATACAACTTAATGAAGAGCGATGGGGCTTCAATACATGAACGTAAAATCATCAGGACTTCTACGAGGGTGTTTCAATGCTACTGACGAAGACTGGCAGCTTCAGCCGGCCGGTGCGGCGCGCCGCCAACATGGCGCTCGACGACATCGCCTGCGGCGTCGACGTCACGCACGCCGCCAGCGCCATCTGCATCTACGGCGTCGGGTGCGTCACACAAGATCATACTAGCTTTTTCCCGCGGCTTCGCTCACGTTAAGTTCGATTTTTCACACCCCTATTTTATTCCCTTAGGGATTGAATTTTCAAAAATCCTTTCGCGGAAACACAGACACTGGAAAGGCGATAAGATGAGGGCGTGTTGTATTTATCCCATTATATTTCTGTGAATTCTCTAGGCATAAGAGCGCCCTCGTGCGTTGTGCGTCAGCGCGCTTGCTGGTGGTGTGCTGTGCGTTGGCTGAGGGCGGGCGGCAGATTCTGCGCGCTCGTCCATCGTCCGCCGCGACCGCGCGCAAACACGTGCTGCGCGCGCTCGCGGAGCTGCTGCAGGACAAAAATATTGACACACGGTAAACAATGTAAAATTCGCAATACAATACATAAAGAAAGAAGATCTTTCTTTAGGTATCGTATAGTTATATTATATTTTGTGTGGTAGTGTTGTAATGTGGTGTACAATGATGTGCCAGAAAATATGCGGAGCGCCTGTACACGATCCTGCGCCCGCTGCCGTCGTTCGAGGCCTACTTCCTGAGCGACGTGGACGCGGAGGTGGCGGCGCGCCACATGAAGAAGTACGACCCGCTGCTGATACACAAGCGGGACAGGTGAGGCTTTGTTGACTCTCACTCTCCCGTCTCGTGCATGAAATCCATGAAAAAAGCATATTAATATACAATAATTGAAGATAAGGTATATAAAAATATCGTTAATAAATAATGATAGAAAATGATTTCCCGCAATTCATGTGATGACAATAACTGTAGTCTGTTGGAGCGATCCGAACCAGCGGCAGGTTCACTTTCAAAAGCGCTTGTAAAAGATTGTTTGAATGAAAATCGAATTTATTCTATCAGTGAGTAATTCTCAAACTAGCAGATGCTCGCGACTTCATCCGCGTGGATTTAGTTTTTGAAAACCCGGTGGGAACTCTTTGATTTTCCAGAATAAAATGTAGCCTATGCCAATTTCCAACAGACAAACACACTTTCGTATTTATAATATCAGTAAGATTAGTACGAGTAAAATGACATATTCCACCAAAAGCGTAAAATGGTAAGCCTCGATTTCCAAAAAAAGGTAAGCCTCGATTTTTTTTTTTTTCAGTGCGACGTCACTGTCTATCTTCAGTTGATGGGCCCCACATCCTTATGGGCTTCCAAATAAGAATTGCAGATTGCAGCAAACTTGCCAATGAAGGAACTTCATCAACGTCGTCAAAGCAGGGATTTAACTTTGAAATTCTGACCTCACAATTACTTTTACGGTTTTCCGTGCAATTGCTTCCATTTTATTAACGAATGGCGTAGAAAAACCACGTCGTTACATTGATATGAATGCCGTTATAACGATAAGTAACGATAAAAACGTCTCGATAATTTTATCAACAATACAAAACAATTACAATATTTATATATTTTGTGTACTATGAGATTGCTGACCTTATAATCTCCAAATTGTTGCATCACTTTATAATTTTCCGTCAAGTTTGTTGGTAATCAAAAACTACTGTAAAAAAAAACACTTTTAAATGCGTAATTTAATTAATAATTAGGTATTTATCATAATTATGCACGCAGGCGTTGTATGTATATGATTAGTGTATTTTGGTGGGTTTCAATGTAATTGTTACCTATTACGATCGAATAAATGAATAATTTATTAATTATATGTTTTATTTATTTCGAACACTTTCCTGTAACACTTTCTCACAGCCGCGGTTCTCCCGCGCCCGCAGCGGATGCAATACAGCTGTTTTATTTCAAAACTCACGACATCGGTTTACTTACTTTTTAAAAAAAACTTTAACTTTTTTACTTTGCGTCTGGGTTCACCCAGCCATTAACTTTGTTAATAGGGATGTTAACAATTTTTTGGAATTGCTTTTATTTTGAAGATTGACTCTTTTTTACCATAAAAAAATATATATTATTTAAAAATATTAGTATTTTCGATAAGAAAATATATAAAAATAGAGTAATTTTGAATTTTCCCGCTAAAACACTCTACAACTGTCACTTGACTGACATGACGTCAGTCGACGTTTTATTATTTCCACCTGATTGCCGCGGGACTTCTTTCGTGGCGCGTACTATACCTATAATCACTCCGTTAGTTTCCCGGTTCGTCTAGTGACGTCACAAGTTCTTAGCGTTTGCAGTCACGTGACATCAGATTATAAATATCTTCTTCTTCTCAATCGGTCACTCTTGACAGAGTGGTCGTGGCCGCCAAGATGATGCGACATTAATCGTCGTCGGTCTCCTTGTTCTTGTGTATATATTATATAATATAGCATTATTATTGTGGCGACCCCGCACCGGGAAGCGCAGTGTTGGTAGACCCCCCACCCGGTGGACCGACGACATCAAACGAGTCGCAGGGAGTCGCTGGATTCAGGCGGCACAAGACCGAGGTCTGTGGAGGTCCATGCAAGAGACTTATGTCCAGCAGTGGACGTCCATAAGTTGATGATGATGATGATGATGATAGCATTATTATATAATATATACACAATATAATATAGATTATAAATATAGCATTTAAAATTATTTTAAATTTTATTAAGTTATATTAAATTACAAAAATGTGATTTTCGATATTCTAATCCTACAAAGTTTGTAGTACAAACTATCATAAAATTAACACTAAAACCTTAATTTGTGATTAGTGTTAACATCCCTATTGTATCTATTGTATTATTGAACTGAGTCGGTATTTGTTGGTTGTAGAGTAGTTTAATAAATCTAAAGACAGCATGTCTGAATTTACTTGGAAAAAAAGATATTCGGCCCTTAGCTTAATAGTTTATGAAGTAGTTTACATGAGTTAATTGTTAAGAAAATTCAGTTCTTCTAACGAACATATTAATATCTTTTTTCTCCAGAGATGGATATCCAGCCTTATATGCCTTGATGAATATGTTTTATTTATAGCCCCATATCTGACTTATGTTTATGAATACCCATTGCGTTAACGGCATTATCTAATGTGACGCGGTTGCAATCGATAGTAATAATACGTGTTACCCAAAAGCGCAGTTTATACTGCGGTTTAGGTATCTACTAGATGATGCCCGCGACTTCGTCCGCATGGTTTAAAATTTTTTTTATTCCCGCGGAAACTCTTAATTTTCCGCGATAAATGTAGCCTATGTGTTAATCCAAGGTATAATCTATCTCAAATCCAAATTTCAGCCAAATCCGTCCAGTAGTTTTTGCGTTAAAGAGTAACAAAGATACACACACATCCACACACATCCACACACATATAAAGATTCGCCTTTAAAATATTAGTGTGAAGTGTGATTCCGAAAGAATTGGTCGAACTGTAGTGTGTATTACACTTTAAACAGTATATAAAGACACAATAAATAAGTAGATAGAGGCTATTATACAGTTTGTGAATTTCTTAATGACCATGTTGCTTGGAAGCAATCGCATTTACTTCAGCTGTCCACAAGATAGATGCTCGTACCTATAAGCTACATGTTGTTACATTTTTGTTTTAAAAAGAGCAACTGCTGCGTTTCTTGCCGGCAGCAGAATCAGCTCTCTGAACCGGTGGTAGATTCTCAACTTGTCATATGAGCCAACATTTGGCCAACATGAAATAAATTGAATACTAGTTTTAAAATTTGAGTCATGGTTCCGTATAACTATGGCAGTTAAATTTTTCGCTTCAGTGCCCGTTCTCAAAGTAACACCCTGTATATTGTAGCATACTCTGAAACGCACTAACAGCGTAGGTACTTGAACTTCGTCGGTGCATGCGAACTCGATCAGTGCACTCGCACGTAGATTTATGAACGTAAAACACGTTAATGAAAACACACGTAACGACTACGTACGTAAGATCGTTATCACAACGTGTAACTCTGCTAGCTCAGTGACCCGTGGAGGGTCGTAGCCTTTGAATATACTAGAAAGTTTAACAAAGAACGCCAATAATGTCGGTACCGAGGAAATCTTTCGGTCTTTGGAAAGACCTGTGTCTTTTCGAATATCATTTTAATTTCTTATTTGATGACGAGAATATCTCGCTAGTGCCGAGATTTATAGAGCGTGCTCTGACTTAGCGCATACTTAAGACAGAGTTAAAACGAGATACAAATATGCTATGACATAAATCTGTCTCGTTTTAACTCTGACTTTGAGTCTGTGCAAAGTGAGAGTGCGGTTATGTTAAAAGACGTAACAACATAGTACAGTTATAGAGTATCATTTCATACCAAAACGATTAAGGTCTATTCTACTTTGATGCTAATGTCATCGAATTCTTATACGATCAATCGAATTAAAACTTAGACTAACCATAAAGGTTACGAAAAACTTCACTACGATATCTACGCGTAGCAGTACCTACGTATACTTACTACCTACGCACTAAAGGCGCGCCGTTTGGGACTTCTACGTCAGTCTACAGGCTACGCTCATGAACTTTTTTTTTATTTTAATCGGACTTTCACAGGTGATCTATGTGTGGTCATGGACTTAAAAATATACAGTATGATTTTTAGCAAGTCATTTTATCTCTATAACTAAATATAATATTACTACACAACAATTAATTATTACAAACTTAATTGTACCTACGATTATTAGAAAAAAGCCCTTATAGGATCACTCGATACACCCATATAGGCGCTGGGAAGGCTAAAGAAAAATTGGGCTGAGATCATGCACACAGACTGAAAGGAATGAGGACGTTTGGTGTACTAGACGATGCCCGCGACTTCGTCTATATGGTTTAAGATTCTTTGATTCCCGCAGGAACTGTTTAATTTTCTGGGACAAAATGTAGTCCATATGTTAATCATGGGTAGGTATATAAGCTATCTCCATTCCAAATCTCAGCCAAAACGATTCATACGTTGTGGCTTCACACCATTCTTCACGCTTATTCTGGAGAAACGACGGTGTAGGGCGCGGCCGGCGCGTGTTGCCATATACCTAGATTTTTTCCGGTTTGGCGGATTACAGCAAAACATTAGTTTTTCTTGTAATACTTAGATGTAAGTTACGCGAGTAGAAAAACGATAACCTTAGTGCATACGCACTCAAGTGCCCTTGCAAGTGACACATATTATGATAGTTCCCTCATCATCTCATCTCCCACCCACATCGTGCAATCTTTATGTCAGTGAAAACACTCTCTGTTGTGTCAATAATACCAGATAATACGCTGACCTCTTATCTCTATCACAATGAAACAAGGATGATTATCGCCTGGCAGAGATAGCCGCTGATTGATTTATTGCTATTATTATATTAATATTCTATTCTTATTATTACCGTTATTTCTTCGCTTCGAACTGCGTCAAGTTACATTTATACGCGGGTATGTGCGTTGTTTGCAAGCGTGCGCTACACGTGGTTGCTAAGAGCAACCGTAGACATGAATATTTCAAGTTGGCCGATTATATCGAACAACTAAACACTACTTACTCTAACAGTAGTGTAGTAGTATAAAAGAAATGAAAATATTATTATCGTTCAAATCGCGTAACATGTTGATTCAATGCAATAGAGCCATAATCTTGTAGATGCTATGAATATTTTTTCGTAGCACTTTCGTAGCCTACGTAAGTCACGCTACGCTACGCAATAATGGAGATGCTACATGGTGGATGCAATAAAAAGCTGTGTGTGCATTGTCGTGTAAAGCAAATAATTCACATAACAAATTAAAATATAAAAAGCTGTCCTAAATTATCATTTTACTCATTATTTAGTTTTTATATTGCAATAGTGATATGCCGCAAATAAATTCTAGGCGATTTTACATTCAACTTCTTGCACGCTAACTAAGGATTTTATATTTATATATCCTAATAATATTATAAATGCGAAAGTTTGGATGTGTAGATGTTTGTTATTCAATCACGCCACAGCGATTAAACTGATTTGGCTGTTTGGCACAGAATTAGATTATAGTCTGGAATAACACAATAGGCTACTTTTTATCACGGGAAATAAGAGAGTTCCCGCGGGAATGAAAAAATCTTAATCCACGCGAACGAAATCGCGGGAATCATCTAGTTTTATATAAAAATTTTGGCTCTGTAATATGCAACGCATAGTTGCAAGTTGATTAAAAATAAGACCTAACGTCGCGATTTGATTTTTTTTGGCAAAAAATATTCATTAAGTTATATTTTTAACTCGGTATCTTTGGAAATATGATGTAATTTTTACCTGTTTTTTTTTCTGATAGTTAAAACTTGATCTACTGCTGTAAAAATCAAATCTGTATCTGAAGATTTACCACTACACGTGCTCTTGTGACATGGCACTTGTGACATGACCGCACTTCCTCGTCTTATCAAACTATGAGCCATTAATTGATTAAAATAATATCTCTAATTCCTATCATTACCACAAGCTGATAAAATTAACCTTTAACTCGATTTAAATTAATTTCATCCTACTTTTTTGTGATTTATAAGCCCCTGTAGGTCCTTAGTGCAATATTGTAATTACTAAGTATTTTAATTACTACATCTTATTAATAGTTATATTAATCGATGTTTTGATGACGTAAAGAGATTTATTTAGAATACTGTTTAAGTAAATAGCATTTATATAAAAGTTACATATTATTTACATTGTATAAATGTAACATTGTATGGGTTTATTGCAAGATAGACTTGAGCCAGATGGCAAAAATTCAATGTAAAACAGAATGTTTTATCTTTTCAGATATTTTATTATATTACGGTATAACAATTACATTTATTATAGTATGTTTTATATATTATTTTCAGTTGCAATAAGTTATTACACTTATTTTTCCAATTTAAATGTTCTTTAGTTTAAGGGGTGATAAAAAATCATAAAACATTTTTATATAATTTTTTTATTTATTTTATATTATTCTAACTACCTAAGTAATATATAATTATATTGTATATAATAACTATGAATACTACATTGATTATTAAATACAACTACGTTGCTAGAATGCTGTAACACATAACATTTTAACCAATATCTATACAATCTTACACTACAGTATACCTAGTACTAAACGATTAAATACTTGAATTACATTTTAAGTACAGATATTACTTCTGTTAGGCTGTGACCTAATATAGGTCAAAAAGGACGAGTACGAACTAACTACTCGTATATAAAAAATAAATAATTAAGCTATGCGTAAATCTTCCGTCGTCAACAAAATTGTACAAATAGGTGCCAAGAATTAAGTGTGGCATGTCCAAGAAATAGCCACATTGTAGGACCCTCTAAACATAAAAAATTACTAAGCTAGATGGCTTCTATCTTCGATACGACCGTAGCTGCAGAAATAACTTTCAGATGCTCCAATACAAGACCGGAATCCAAACTTGAAATTGTTTTGTATTTGACAAGATATGGCCAGCTTGAACTCCATTTTCCTTCATCTTCTTCAGCTCGAATATATTTTATATCAAAATATGTAGTTGCAGCTCCAAAAATATGTGATACTAAGCACAAAAATCTTTAAAAAATTACCACTACAATTGAGCGTCTAAGATTTGGTTTTCACCCTTCTAAAGTCCCCAGTTATTGGAGATAATTCTTATTCATTTCCAATGTTCTCATTTCTTTCATTCTACACTTATTTCCGAGTGAGTAATTGCTGGCCAGAAGCACAGTTTGAAAAAGCACCACGACCGTTTGTAGACGAGGCTCCTGGTGCTGCGCGGCGGATGTCCGCACGCTTGCGCGGTCAGCAGCAGAATGGTGAAGATTATGAGGAAAATGTTAAAGAAACGCATCTCGAATGTCACAATTCCTTGTAAAGTGTTCAGGTCAAGAACTGCTAGTGGTTACCACAAATTGAAATCGCTCGGTTACAAATAGTCCACATACAATACTGCAGGGTTAGCGCGGTCAGTAGTAACTTGTAAGAGCTTATCTCGAAGTATGGATGTGTACTGAAGATCTCAGTATGCATCTCAGTCTTATATAGGGGCTGGAGGTTATCGCGCGCGTGTGGTGATAACCACTAACCCACCGAATTGCGATAGCGACGATTACAAGTTCGATGACTGGCCGCCAATGTCATCCGACTCATTGTAGTAAAATTATCTTTTTATAGGTAGGTTATGGAGCCACCAACGTAAGATTTAAGTTTTCATTTCAGTTCATTCATTAGTGCGTAATTAGTATATATGTTGTAATAATTAATCGGTTGCCTTTTGGAGATATTTATGATGTACTGTTATGGGGAGATTGATTGAGAATCAACGCTGCTTTCGTAAGATTAGGTACGATTAACAAGTCTATTTTTTTATTTGATGACAAGTAGTCCTTGGCTGCGATCTCACCTGATGATAAGTGACGATACAGTCTAAGATGGTAGCGGGCTAACTAGGAAGGGGTATGCCAGTGTACATATCTACAACCCATACCTCTAATCTATTTCTACACGCCCTCGTGCCGGAATGCTAAATCACTTGGCGGCACGTCTTTTACGGTAGGGTGGTAACTTGCCACGCCCAAAGCCTCCCATCAGACCAGACCAGAGATAATTCAGAAATTATAAATTTTCAAATTGCCGGGAATCGAACCCGATCGAATCGAAGACGAGTTAGCGATTCGTCAAAAATGCTATTATTATCTTCTAAAAGAACAACACTACACAAACAACTACACACACAGTCCAGAAGTGGGAGTCATCCGTCCTAAACTAATCACGCCTTAAGAGATCTGATCTCTTAAAACGCTGAAACCCTACCTACAGCCGTCTCCATCCGCCCCTTATAACGGCCCCTGACCTCACATCTAATCAATTTAACCACAACACGTCAGACAAAACCACCATCTGCACGTGTGGGTAATTATCAAAAATACAATTTAATCGTTACACTAATCCTAACCTCCGACAATATTTATTCGATTAGGGCGCGATTGCTATCGCAATCCCTTAATCAAATAAAGCGACCTAGACGCGAGAGCATCCAATAGCCGTATGAGTCTCTGGAAGAGACTGAATTCGCAACGTCAAACCCGCCTATTTATATCCGACGGCCGGCGCCAGTCCGGCGCGACAGACGAACACCTGCGCCGCACCTGCGCCGCACAGCAACAATGTTTAATAGCGATTTTATCAAACTACCTTCAAATAACAAAAGATCAATTTAAATATGACCCTACCTTCAATACATTATAGTTGTATATCCTTACTATTTTAATATTTCGTAATCAATTTTAAACATGAGGCTAACAGCTCGGCCATCCTGCAACCAAACACGTCCCCGTGTTTTCCATCCGTCATAACTACAATCACTAATTCATGTCATAGTCACGTCATGGGCTTATCCTCGCCCTTAGTCATAGGCTTACCTCGCCCTCCAGTCACAGGCTTACCTCGCCCTCAGTCAAGTCAATAATAGTCAACTGTCAAAACAACACAACTGTAAAGATGACGCGAGCAAATCAAGGCAACGTGGCTCTATTATCCCACTTCTGAACTAAAAGAACAACAAACTACACACACACACAGTCCAGAAGTGGGAATTAGCCGTCCTGAACCTAATCACGCCTTAAGAGATCTGATCTCTTAAAACGCTGAAACCCTACCTACAGCCGTCTCCATCCGCCCCTTATAACGGCCCCTGACCTCACATCTAATCAATTTAACCACAACACGTCAGACAAAACCACCATCTGCACGTGTGGGTAATTATCAAAAATACAATTTAATCGTTACACTAATCCTAACCTCCGACAATATTTATTCGATTAGGGCGCGATTGCTATCGCAATCCCTTAATCAAATACAGCGACCTAGACGCGAGAGCATCCAATAGCCGTATGAGTCTCTGGAAGAGACTGAATTCGCAACGTCAAACCCGCCTATTTATATCCGACGGCCGGCGCCAGTCCGGCGCGACAGACGAACACCTGCGCCGCACCTGCGCCGCACAGCAACAATGTTTAATAGCGATTTTATCAAACTACCTTCAAATAACAAAAGATCAATTTAAATATGACCCTACCTTCAATACATTATAGTTGTATATCCTTACTATTTTAATATTTCGTAATCAATTTTAAACATGAGGCTAACACTTCTTTCCTTAAAAATATCAGTGGCGTTTCAAGTCTGGTCTCCCCTTCACAGTTTTTCATTCTAATGACTACCCGATGTCACCAACGGTATCTGCATCACCCCTACGTAAGAGTCTCTTTACCAAGGTAGCCCCTTAATTCAATCCCTTACCCTCTGTCATTTCCAGCGTTAGATGGTCTCTAAACGTGTGAAAACGAAACTGACCCAAAGGTTTAGGTACTTACCCCGTAAAAGTTAGGGAACGTTGGTGAAAATAAGAATTAGCATTACATTTCACCAGGTAGATAGTTATCACAATTTTTGGTGTTCACCATAGTTTTCACGTGGTGAATTGGCTTTCACTTGGCGTTCATTGGGGCACTTATGCCCTAGAATGAACGTACAACTTACAATGGTCTGAAGACACCATATTGTCCTCAGCGCAGCAGCACGTACTATTGCAGTTATTGCAGATAAATAAATAGTTAAACGCATAGATATACCTATTATGTAAGACAAGGTATACTGAAACAATACATAGTGCAAGGTGGCGCGATAGTGTCAATATCGTTATCAAAAAGTGTGTGATGAAATCGCCGTTCAAATTAAATCACGCGCAATGACGCATTTTAGGATTTTGGTAAATGGGAATTCTACATTCAACTACTTAATCAAGTATTTAAAATTAGATGAATCATAATTAGAGAATAATAATATAATTTTAAAGCTCACTGTACCTATTCATAGAATAGAGCGGAATTCCAGATTTATGGAAGTTTTTAGATATCACTTTACTTCATTTATGCATCTCAATGTTCAACCACCTGTTCAGAATGCAGATTTTGCTAAAAAGAGCCGGCAAGAAACTCAACAGTTGCTGTTTTCATAACAAAATATTATCTAAATTATTAATATAAAGCTACATGAAGATTTTTACGTAATAAGTCATTACACTGTCTTGTGGGCGGGGTGCCAACTGCCAATGCCGATTGATTCCATGCAACTTTGTCATTAAGAAAGTCACTTGTATCCGAACTAAACTTATATCTCGACCAAACACGATTCTTTGGTGGTCTCAGCTCAGTTCGTGACCGGAAACTAGTATCAAGGAGATTTAGCCAGGTCGTGACACCGAAATGGCACCGATAGATAACATTTCGGGGAAATCGGCGTAAACGCTAACTCGCTTGGCGGCACGTTGACGGTAGGGTGGTCACTAGCCACGGCCAAAGCCTCCCACCAGACCTCGATACATTGGTATTTTAGCGAAAGATTGCAGTTAAGTTAAGTACCTACTCTAGTCTCAGAGTTAAGTCTGTCTTTATTTATTTATTTTGCCTTACCTAAATTGAAATAAACAGGATGTTGAAATGAAGATTGGAATAGCTAGTTCATATAAGACGAGTTGGTATTTACTGTTACCTAACCTAATTAGATAAACTGTTACTGTCCAAGTTATTTACACCGATCAAGGCTGTTTAGTTACATTGACCCAATTAATAGAGTTATCGCAGAGAGGTGTCGTACACTAGAGGTGGAGCCATCCCGGATTTACTGGTACACAGTCCAGGGCCCGTCTCCTTTTTATCAAAAAGGCGACAGTTATCAGGCATACGCTGTGACCAGGGCACGCATCTCTTTTAGGAGTTATAATACGCTACATGCTTGTCACTTGCTTTAATGTACCTACCTGAGATATCTCCGTATGTTCTCAAAAGATTGTGCCAATAGGTAAGTACGCACTTTTCTATCTCTCTTCTTCATCATCTTTTAACATCTCATTCTGAGAAGAGATCTTTGCCCAATAGTGGGCCGATAGTGGGCCGGCAATGGGGTCGATGATAATGATTATCAGGCAAATATACCTACTTGTAAGTTCACAGCTCTGAATAACTGCTACTCTATGAAATCTATGTAAAATTGGCAGAGTAACGTGCACGTTCATAAAAAATAATTGAAGAGTTGCTTTAGAGCTTCAAAGATGTGGACTGAAAATTGAAAGGTCGACGCTTCGATCCCCACCGGTTGTATTAATGTCGTACCAACTTCTAACGTAAACATTACTTATCCACCATAATTTGATTCTAGGAATTACGACTTAGTAAAATTAAATAAGGAGGATTCTCTTAAACGTCTGAGAAGATCTGCACTCGGCATCTCTATGGTTTGAAACTCAGTGGTTTCTGACTATGAGGTATGATAGCTGACACGTGGGTCGCGGGTTCGACTCCGGCGGAGACACGTCTAGACTCTAAAACTAGGTCGCGTGGAAAATGCGCTTACATGCATCGCATTGGTGATTTGATTAATAAATAAAATAATTAATTATTATTATAGTAAATAGACCTTCAATTCATTAAACTCTAATGAATTGAATGGTCTCGCGTCCTCGAGCGCGTGGATTTAGGTTTTAAAAACATACCACAGAAATACATCAAGATAGAACGGAAAAGTGGGGTGGGGCACGCGTGCCAACCGTTTGCAATATACCTAATGCAACAATATTCAAACACATCGATACCTCCTACGTAAGTTGTTGTATCTCCAAAACGCTTACGTGACGCGTTAATTGTTGTGAAGGTCAATACAATGGTTTAGGCCGTCGTTTTAATAACGATACAACTTTATACGTCTTGAGAGTATTTTAAAAAATGCTGTTTTAATTTTTTTTTAAGCGAACACATAAAATAGATAAAAAAATGACATAGTGCACAAAACCTAAAATGCCAATTTTGTGGGATGCCACAACTTACGTAGGAGGTATCGATATTAGTATTTCTGAAGATACAGTGTATGGTCTTAGCACGGCAAGATGCTGGCAGCATTTCCCCTTTGGAAGGCCAAACTAACTCTTTGGCCAAGATAGCTATTCCAACTCTTGGATCCCCGTGAATTTAATGTAATAATATTATTCTGATAAGAAATAGGTATCCGTAAAGCACAGGCCACTTGTTTAAACTTCTACCTATCTTATACCTATAAAATTGTATCTTGAGTAAAGAAAAAGAAGCACAATTTTGTCAGAAACCGGATAAATCTGCATTTATACGTAGGTACACGTATCCGTTAAAGATTTTAATTATTTATTTATTTATAGTAAGTATTCATTAAAAAATGTATATAATTATTAGAGACCGGATTATATGCAACATAAAAAGCTTGTTATATGCATGCAAATATGCATGAAAAATGCTTGAAATATGCACGAAAACTGGCAGAATATGCAAAATTAAATGATAAATTTTAGGAATCCCTAAAAAATAGAAAAGTAATTATTCATTTTTTTATTTCAAAATCAGCATACAATTAGTAAATTATTTTTTGATAGGCGATAATAGGTACAGTAAGTAACATTATATGATATTAAAATGATTTAGAATTTGTGTAAACGTAAACAATCAAATATTTTTCTAAATTTTCAGTGGTAAGATTGTATCTACGGTCATTTAGAATATTTTTGTAAGTAGAAAAGGTTCGCTCCATATCCATTGAGGTTTAGGTAACTGGGCAGAATTTGAACTTGGGTGATATGGCACTTATAGTTTCCGACAAAATTTCTGCCGTCCCATTAATGAAACTATCAATTTGACACAAGCTTTGAAAACCTGGGTTATTGCTCAATATGTTTTCAAACTTTTCTTTAAGTTTATGGGGTAATGCGGCGGCGGCGGAACGCAGAGTGAGTGAAAAATATTGTAAATGTACCGATAATATGCATCATAACTAGATCTTAGGTAAAATATGCTATTACCGCTGAGAATGGCTAAAATATGCAAATGCATATGCGAATATGCAAATGCATATAATCCGGTCTCTAATAATTATTAATCACATCATCCATTTGTCACGCGCCGCGATAAAAATAATTGCGTCCAACTTTCAAAAGTAGATACAGGGTGAAGTGCGCGTTGGATGAAACCAGTCAGAGGTTCCGTAAGGCGAATAAATATTATTTTTAACCTCCTTTGATAAATAGTAAGTATAATCGTATATCCATGATGTATTCTGTCTAGATGTTGAGAGACTATTCACAAAAAAATACTACATTCCAGTATAAGACATTATTGGAATATAGTATTTTAGTAAATCATCCTTTAGGTACGACCATGGACATGATTACGACGAATATGGAGCTGAGTCATATTAAATTTTGCAAGACGACCAGCATAGGATGGAATTTCCCTGGTGATCCCGGATATATCAGGAGAACCATCCCAAGGAACCCTAAATAATAATTACTATTTTCGATTATCAATCACTCATTAGTCATTAGGTACTTGAAGCACAAAATATGACGAAATTTTGGTAGTTCAGGTATCATTTTCTTTAGAGAATAATCTTGTAACCTTCACTTCTGTAGGTATATTTTTTGTTTTATGGTATAGGTATCTGTACTAAAAGTGTATTCATCTATTCATATCTATACTAATATTATAAAGCTGAAGAGTTTGTTTGTTTGAACGCGCTAATCTTAGGAACTACTGGTTCGAATTGAAAAATTATTTTTGTGTTGGATAGTCCATTTATTGAGGAAGGCTATATAACATCACGCTGCGACCAATAGGAGCGAAGCATCAGTGAAAAATGTTGCAAAAACAGGGAAAATTATCCATATTTGAGGGCTTCCGTTGCGTGCGCTGCGTAAACGGTTCAAGTTACCCAAAAAAATAACTAAATATTTTCGGAGATAGAGGACATAACTTCTCGCGGATAGTAGCAAGTCACTCTAAACCTTTTCCACGCGGACGAAATCGCGGGAATCAGCTTGTTAAGTATATTTTTGAAAAATGGCCAGAGATTATTACACTACTAGCTGATACCCGCGAGATCAACTGCATAGATTTAGTTTTTAAAATCCCACGGAAACTTTTTGATCTTCTGGGATAAAAATAACCTATGTCACTCTCCAGGTCCTCAGCTATACTACCCATGCAAAAAATCACGTCAATCGGTTGCTTCGTTGCTGCGTAATTGAAGGACAAACCGACAAACCAATAAAACAATAAACCAATAAACATACATACTTTCTCAATTTATCATCTGGTGTGTGTGTAAAAAGTGGTGTGTAAATTTCAGCTTTCCGCGTGAAGGACACAATAATTACCACAATAATTACTAGCTGATGCCCACGACTTCGTACACGTGGATCGAGGTTTTTTAATTCCAGCGGAAACTCTCTTATTCTCCGGGATAAAAAGTAGCCTATGTGTTATTTCAGACTATAATCTATCTAAGATAGATCACAGCCAGCAAAACAGCCAAATCGATTCAGTCGTTGCGGCGTGATTATTTAACAAACATCCATCCTATACGATGCTATACATCCATTTAATTTCGCACCTGTGTCCAATAATCCCAATAGAATATAAATAAACATATAAATTCTAATATTTATATAGATAGATAAGTCTTGATTGCTAAATTGCTCGATAGCAAGGCAATCGAGACTATTTGGTATCGTAACACGGATAGTTTAAAAATAAAGCGTTATGCAACAGCGGGTTAAACTGACTAATAACCGTGCATGTTTGGGCGGGGTTCTTTATTTACTATACTTCTGTTTATGTAAAGATAAGGAATTCATAATTCGGCATCGTTTTTTTTTATAAATTAGGTATTAACTGATGCCCGCGTTTATTAGTTTTCAAAATCCCGCGGAATCTCTTTAATTTCCCGGGATAAAAAGTTGCCTGTGTCACTCTCCAAGTCCCCAACTAAAAAAATCACGTCGATCCGTAGGTCTGTTGCAGCGTGATTGAAGGACAAACCAACAAACAAATACACTTTCGCATTGGCTTAAGATGGAGCGCGCTTGCCTTGAAAACGCTATTTACTCTCGATATCTATTATTGCCGCCAAGAGTCTTAGCATTACGATTACGATAACAGATTACGGGGTATGGGTTGAATTTACACTGCCATACCATACCCCTTCCAAGGTAGCCCGCTACCATCTTAGATTGCATCGTCACTTACCATCAGGTGAGAGCGCAGTCAAGGACTATCTTGTCATCGATTAAAAAAAGAGAGACAATCACATTTATAACGCGTGTATATCTCGATGATAAGCTGTGATTATACAACATCGCGCGATGTCGTTTGGGCTAAATATGTCAATAATAACAATTGTTTATTACATTGACGTGCGACATGCGTCCGACCTCCTGCGGAACGAGTGGACATTTCCATAGCAAATGAGTACTATACGTTCACCCCAAGTTGGCCGTTGTCGACCGTTACTGATTGACGTCATTATGGTACCGTTGACAGTTAAATAAACGTTGTTTTTTTTATTGTAACCACGTCTGTGACGGATGTTTTCTATTGTGGCATGATTGATGATTAGCAATGCTTTTCATGGCAATGACGTCTTGAATGTCGAAGGGCATTTCTTACTTTTCTCCTCTTCAGAAAGTTAAAGTAAAAAATTCTTTGCGCTATGCAAAATTTGTCCTTTTTTAGTGTTAAATCGTAACATTAACAAAAGTTTCAAAAACTCGGTAGTGACAATCGCGAGCGGTACGTTGCTATCTGTACTAAGCGGGTCTGACTGGAGGTGCCGTGCGAGGAAGCGCGGCGCAATGGTAGCGGTCAACTTGCAGTGAACCATAAGTAGGTATAATTTGAATATCAGTGATGAGTAGTTATAAAGCGGGATTTCCACCGCACTCCGCACGAACCCCATATACCTATCTATTTTTTTTGTGAACTCCGCCAAATCTGAACCAATTTCAATATTTTTTTGTTATTTGAAAGGACGTACGTCGTCAGGTTGGTCCCATTTAAATTTGGATCTGATGATCTTCGGAGATGGAGGCTGGAACTCCACAATGAAGGAGCAAAGAGCAAAACAAATGATCTGGTAAATTGGTCCTATAAAGCTACACAAAAAGGCTTAAAATAATAATCTAAAAAAATATTTTTTAGAAAATACTTCAAATTCCACTGAAAAGTAAAAATTAATTTTATTTTGTGCACATATGTCGAAGTCGGGCTAACGTCGCGCATCGGTTTCATCGTTTCTATTTAAGCCCGCCCGACTTCAACATACGTGTACAAACTAAAATAATTATTCATATCATTTCTAAGTCACGCCACTTTTTATCGCATGACGCAAGTGTACTCGCATCGTTTTCGCATGCCCAGCACGCCTGAAACAAAAGACTTCAACGTGAGCCTCATTTTTCTGCACGTGTTAAGTAAGTAGGGTAAGATCTTGAAGGATATAGCTAGGTAAGATAGACGTTGGGTAGAGCCAGGTGGAACCCAATGTATCGTTTCTTTCCCGTGCATCGGAGAGCACGTAAAGCTGTCGATCCTGCGCCTGATCTCTCGTCATCGTGTCGGATTTCCGCCCAATCGGACTATGAGAATGAGGAAATAGAGAATACACCTGTGTTTGTGCACACACTTGTGCACTATAATTTTTACCACGCAGATGGCGAATCTCTGTGGACACACACACTGTGGTGTTAACACAGACCCTTATAATAGGCTATTATAATTCTTTTTTTAAAGAAAAATAAAAGAAAAATTCTGGGAATATGAGCTATCTTCATTCCTTTCAGTCAAAACCAAGCTGATGCATGCGACTTCGTTCGCGTGGATTGAGGTTTTTTAATTCCCGCGGGAACTCTCGTTTTTGTGTTATTCCTGACAAAAAATCTATCTCTGCGCCAAATAGTCAAATCGGTTCAGAGTTTGCGGTGAGTTTGAGTAACAAACATCCATCCATCCATATATCCAAACTTTTGCTTTTATAATAAGTATTACGAGTAGTAGGAGTAGGATTAATAGGAAATACTTAATAAGGACGAATTGAAACACTAACAAGCTGGCGCGGTCTGGCGCGCGTTGCGTGTCGCGTTGACCCATGCTTCACAACAACCGCAATCAGCAATAAACATAATCATTTACAATATCTCGTGACGTATTGCTGCCATTGATTTTATTGATTCATAGAAGGTATTATTTATCGGTTGCGAATAGCGATACCGCGTTACTGCGCGATACCGCGTTGACGTATCGTTTTATTGTTGTGCGCACTTTAACGGAAAGTAAGTAGGTATAGATAAGAAGATCGTACCAGCCCTTTGTTGATAACAAAACGCTTTGACATTGGCCCATTATGTATCGTCAGCTTGGTCACATCGCAATTTGTTGAAGATCTGATGAATATCTTTGGAGATGGAGGACGGAACTACCTGTTGGTGCATTTAACATTTTAAAACATTTTTTATTGGAAGTCAAGATAGTCCTTCACATGCGATCTCACCTGAAGGTAGATAAGTGACGATGCAGTCTTAAGATGGTAGCGGGTTAACTTGGAAGGGATATGCCAGTGTAGATTACCATAACCCTAATCTGTTTCTACATGCCATCGTGCCGGAACGCTTAATCGCTTGGCGGCACGTCTTTGCCGGTAGGGTGGTAACTAGCTTCGGCCAAAGCCTCCCTCCAGGCAAAATGCAGCAAGAACACCATAAATTCAGCCAATCGGATGATGGAACTGCCTGGTCATCATGAGTCTTAAGTATGTATGCTACACGTGTCCATATACTTACAATGTACTGACATACATCTAACATTTTTACTGTGGGTAGGTATCGAGGAAATCTGTAATCAGTCGCATGATATACGAGTACCTATCTAAGTTACAATGGATGGAGCTTGCGTAGCCAAACAAACATTATTATCTATGTGATGTTTACATTTATTACCAACCATTATGCATGTGAATTGATCAACATCTAGAATCTTTCAGAATTTATGATCTTTTTATCAGTAGCTAAATAAATGTTCTCCCAATTGAATTTCGGGAAAAGCGATCCTTTTTTATTTATTATAGAAATCTATACTAATATTATAAAGCTGAAGATTTTTTTTGACGCGCTAATCTCAGGAACTACTGGTTCGAATTGAAAAATTCTTTTTGTGTTGGATAGTCCATTTATCAAGGAAGGCTTTAGGCTATATAACATCACGCTGATCATAATAACAGAAATGCGACGAAGAAATGCGCGGACGAAGTCGCAGGCAACAGCTAGTAAATTATAAATAGGTAGGTATAGCACCTATAATACTTAAGATTTTAGACTTGATTCGTGGTTTACTGACATAATGGAATGGTCATAAGCCACCACCGGCAAAAAAGGCACAACAAAGACGTGATAGACCTTTGGTAGCTGAAAGACAGATGGCATACCTGCCTTATGTGAAAGGAGTGACTGACAAGATAGGTACATTGTTGAGTAAACAATACAACATTAGGACCGTGTTCACTCCTTTCCAAAAGATTGCCCATTTGATGAGATTTCCAAAGGATCGTTTACCATACCAGTGTCCGGGTGTGTATAAGATCGACTGCAGCTGTGGAAGCTCTTATATTGGTCAAACGAAGAGATCCATAGCGACAAGGGTGTCAGAACACATTAAAGCGGTTAAGAACAATGATCCTCAGAAGTCTGCGATCGCGGAGCATATTCTACAGCCAGGAACAAAACACTGGATCGAACTCCACAACCCACGAGTTCTCTCCACAGACCGCCACTATATACCTAGGTTGGTGCGCGAAGCGATTGAAATTCGTAAACACCAGAATTTCAATCGGGAAGATGGTTTTAAACTAGCTAGTACGTGGAATCCAGTCGTAGAATTATGCAAACCAGAGAAGCGTCGTACAGCACCTTTAAAAAGTGACGTTGTTAGTGTTTTTTGCCGAACTTTGAATGACGTTCCTCCGAAAAGATCAAGAAGGCGGGTAGATAGATTCTACCCATGACAGCTTCAATTTGACGTCTCGCAACACCGCAGTCTCGTCGTGACCACGGTCCATGCAATTGGATCGAAATATCGACAATCCCAACTAAAATATTACCGTGGTACGTACTCGTGATATTTAATAACAATTATGCCTATAATACTTACTTTAAAGATAATGTAAATACTAATGTAAGTTGAGTTTTCGAGAAGTTTTCTTTCTGAAAATTTATTTAAACTGGGATTACCTACAGTCAAATCTAAAATCATTTGCGAAGAAGATAAAGTACAAATTCGCTTTTATATAGAAAAGGCCTCATTTGGAAACAGTTATATTTGCGATAATTGGTTGTAACTAAAGGTTATCTTATAAATAAAATAGTAGATAAGTACTAGGTAGGTATAAAAAACTACAATTTACCTACAGGCTGCGCTGAATTGTGTATTTTATGTGTACTACCCGTAGACTGCAAGATGGCCGCTACCTCGCGTCCCGCTTCCCCGCACCGCACCTCAAGTCAGACCCACTTAGTACAGATAGCAACATACGACTCGCGAATGTCACCACCAATTTTTTTCTAAGTTTTGTTATTGTTCCTATTTAAATGTTTTTGTTAACTTTAAATTAGTTATTTATTTTTGCTTCGTTACTATATTGTTCGCGTGTCATTTTCTATGATGAGTAAAAAGGAAAAGAGTATTTATTACTTCAATTAATGACTTTCTTTGAAGCAAAGAAAAATAAGAAATTAAAAATCACCTCTTTCGACATTCAAGACGTCATTGCCATGAAAAGCGATGCCAGAGAAGAAAACTTCCGTCACAGTCGTAGTAACAGTAAAAATTATAAATATTATTTTCTAGTCAACGGTACGGCATGACGTCATTCTGTAACGGTCGACGACGGTCAACTTGAAGTGAACGGGTAGTATTTATTTATAGTAATAAAAGTAATAGGTGCCTACTTAATACATCAAAACGTTGGCTCGCGATTGGGTAATTTCCAATTGTCTTTCATTTACGCCTATTGTATAACATATAACATTACGTAGGTACATCCAGAGGTCGCCAACCTGATACGTTGATAAAAATCGATTATTTATTAAAACATTCGCGATAACAATGTATGTAAATAGCTCTGTTTTTATATCTCGCAAGTCGCAATCACTTATCATTGTTTAAAAACAAAAAACCGACCAAGTGCGAGACATACTCGCGCACTGAGGGTTCCAAACCTTGTGAGATCTTAAATAAACGGTTTTATTGCAGTTACTAGGATCATAGAGAAAAAAATCTACTCTCTGCTAGGATGGAGAAGTTTGATACAATTGAAAAGAATAAACAGTGCCTTCATCCAAGCCACACTCACTGACGTTTTACATAATATATGCGTCAAAGTAAAATGAACCATAACAGTATAGAATTGGCGCTCAATTTCGTGCATTCATTCTTATACGTCTACATATACGCTCCAAATTAAAATTGGTTGTACTGAATTTGTGACTTTAAATTAATGCAGTTAAGGTTCATTTTACTTTGACGCTGATGTCACCGAATACGAATACTATCAATCGAATTAAATCTTATACAAACCCCACTGAACTTGTGTTGTGCTATGTCGGTGAATTTAGTTCTCCTACGGATCTCCTCGTTTCTGATTTGATCTCACAGGGATACTCCGAGCATAGCTCTCCCCATCGCCTGAGTGATCCTGAGCCTTCTTATGAGGCGATAGTTGGCGACCATGTTTCGGATCCGTAAGTCACTGAGGAATTTCGGACATCTGTCAGGTCAGCTAGTGTGAAATAAAACCATTTATGAATGAACTTATTACAAGTATTTATTGCAGACACAGTGTCCAGTTCAGTGACCCCGCGGAACTGAGTGTTGGTGTACGGCCCACGTGGTAGGTACAGGTTACAAAATAGAATACACTACAACTATTTATTTACAAATTATTTTAAAATAAATAACCAATTTATACTATTAACCGAGTAGGGACCCAACCCTTATTTCGAAAACGTTCGATACATTACATCCCATACGATAGGTAGGTATTTTATTGTTTAATTACGTAATCGGTAGACAATTTAAATTAAGGACTAGCAATTAATTACGTCACATAATTAATACGAATCTCTGAGTAATCTGAGTACTATAGAACGATCAAAGCACAGAATTCAGAACAGGTCTAGAATGTTAAGGGAGCGGGAACTCGACTCAGCATAGATGTTTACTGAATCATCAGAGCGCGTTACTGCAGAAACAGTTACAATTTTTATACGACTGCCTGAAAAAAGGAGTATATTGTTTTCAGGGTTCATGTATGTATGTGAGTTCCTATATTCCACTATAACTTCTATACGCCTGAACCGATTTTGATGAGTGATGTATCGTTAGATTCCTTAGCTTATTCCGGGTGACATAGGCTAGTAAAATTTAAAAAAAAATTATGGGGTGACCAAGATCCCGCATTAAAGACTAAAGTTGAAAAAAAACCTCGAAAATAAGATTAAGTATATAATCATCATCTAGAAAATGATGAGTAGATTCCAAAAATATATGACACTATAGTTCAATATCCAATGTTTCACAAAAAAACAATGAGAGAATGAGATTCCAAAGGGCTGTGGTATTTAACTGTTTAGTTCGTTTTTGGCTGGGCAGCTGTTTTAATTATAGCTTGTTATTTGCATTGCTTTGGATACCGGGGTAGTTGCCTATGTCTGATTTGGTCATTATTTTATATGCACTAACAAATAAAATAAAAGAGATTTCTGTGAAAACAGGTTTAGAATTTGTTGTAAAATAAGACAAAGATATTCGGAAGCAAGCGTAGAAAGCGTAGGGCTATCTTCCTCGCAAATTCGTACCTAAATAACGGTAACTTTCATTCGTGAATCCAAAAAACACTCTCACCACGTGAGTTATAAGACTAGAAATTGATTGATTTTCAAGCCTTTGTAATTTAGATTTTATTCAAGTACCTTTTGATAAAAACGAAGAAAATTTATCGAGTCAATTATCCTATTATTTTTGGATAAGTGAGTTACTAAAATAGACGAAACGTTGTTCCGGCATAAAAACCAGCTGATAGTTTCTATTACCAAATGTAGAATTCTGTGTTTGTAACCAACTTCCAAAAAGGAGGAGGTTATCAATTCGGCCGGTATCTTTTTTTTTTTAAATAATACAGGATGTCCCCTTTCGTAGAAAGGGACTTTGTTATGTAATGTTTGAATTTTGTTATGTTTGAATTCTGTGGTTCAAAGGCATTTCTAGACTGGAATCTCTGTGACATAATCAATGGACGGATCCTTTGATACGTTTCAATCGAACGTCTCGAATAACGAGGCTAGGGAACTAAACCTATCCAATTTTACTATAATAACAAATTATAAAAAAAAAACATCAAACGTTTGTAGTGTTAAAATACGAGATCATTGTTTTACGTTTAAAGAATACAGAAAATTAAAATACGATATAATTCGATACATGGATGATGAACACAGCTGGTGTGATTCATTTACAACACATACAACAACATTCCATGAATCAATATTTATACTTTTAATTCATTGATCCTAAGCATCCAACTATATTTTTAAACAGGTATTTGCACAAAACTTAACTAAATTGATAGCATTATTGGCCGGTATTGATTACCTATCTAATCCAAAACTACAGATTTATCGACAGCTCATTACTAGGCCCGGGACTCCTCTCAGAACAAGTAGGGTTTAGGCCATGTCCTCTACGCTAACCAAGTGCGGATTGGCAATTTTCACACATTTTTGAAGACATTATGAAAAACTCTCGGGCAAAGTGGTATTCGAACGTTAAACAAGCAAAATATTAAAATAGAATAAAAAAAACCCGACTGCTTTAAAGAATATCAACTGAAAAATAACTTTAAATTGTCATAGCTCGTAAATGGTCATTCCAAATGAAAAAAAAATGATAAGAGAAACCTCAAAATGGATTTTCAAATACCTAATCGACTTTCATTTTTCTTTTTCACAATATGACTTCTGGTGATCGCCATATTGAATTTAAGTTAGTCATGTCTTTAGTGACACTTGTAAGATTAACACAAATTGATTGACGTAAGAATCATCAAAATCAGCCCACGCGTTTGGTCTCCAAAGCACCACAAACACACATAGACTGATAAACACATTACCCTTTGCGTCGCGCAATCGAGTAAAACTAGTGTGTAAATTTTATAATTAATTTACAATTAAAATTGTTACCAATTTGCTAAAAAAAAGATTGCAACCTCTTTAAGTGAGTTGATATTGATACTCTTTACTTCACATCTGAAAAACTTTCGATCTGTAGATTTTAGATAAGATGATCTATTTATACCGGCCGAAAAGTAGTGCTTTCCTTTACTACTTTATTTTAATGGTATTATTAATTTGAGTCGTTTGATATCAACTTAATTTGAAGTTTTATGCACAACATAATGACAATTCAAAGCAACAAAACTGCATTTACAAATTGCATGTTTTGCACAACTTGTTTGTTTAAGTTTGCATGTGTTACTATATAACAATGATGAAAAACTTCTTCGAATCATCACAAAATAAAAGTATCAGTAGGAAACGCTGTTACGCACTTACATATAGCACATTACACAATATTTATATCGTATATTATATATTGACGTCGCCGACGATTTTATGGCAACGAAAAAAATCGAACTACATTATGTATCAAAATTATGCAATTTTAAATCAAATTGTATGGAAAAAAGTTAAATACACTTAATAAAAAGTTTTCGAAGTACATAATAGCTAAGCGATATTAATAATATTTCCTGTAAAAAAAATTATTTCAATACAACTGTAGGACACATTAATTTTTATAGAAAATATTGCAAACTCATCCAATAGTTCGCTGTGCATATCTGTAGCAGTAGATCGTTGGTACTTGCGATTTGCATGAAAACAATTTTAAATTTCGCTTAGCATTCGTTTATAATTCTTTTGAATATAAATAACAGTAAAAAATTGTTTTTAAATATTTAAAGGCGACTATTTAACTGAGATGCGCTCTGATTGGTCGATTCTCGCGCCATCTTCGTTTCGACACACACACTATCGTAATGACTGCAACTAACAGGCCTGCGCAAATTATTACGCAATAACAGCAGAGCGTTGCAATGTGCAAAGTTTATGTATGTAGCTATGTTCTCCGATTACTCGAAGACACCTAGACCAATTTGGAAAATTCTTTTTTTATTTGAAAGGGTATAATACTTCCCAGGCGGTCCCATTGTCATCACGTTAGGATCTGATGATGGGATGCTGGAAAAATCGAGGGAACTGCAAATTTTATAGGCAAAATTGATATAGTTTGTAGTGACGTTTGAAGTCGGTCTCATAAAAAGAATTTTTACGTGTATACTTGTTAGGTACTGTAAGTAATCCTTAACGCCACGAAATTATATTCACCTAAGCCATCTATTTTTAAAAAGCCCAAATTAAGCACGAGATATTATAAATTGCAAAACGCACACCATTGCATTGGTTGGAACGAACTATGACGTCAAAAAACATGTAAACAAAAGTTAATCAGCATCATTAGATTCTACATCATAACATCAGCAAATATTTTTAACCGACTTCCAAAAAGGAGGAGGTTATCAATTCGGCCGGTATCTTTTTTTTTTTGTTTAAAACGCGGAAGAATGGCAACGTTTTAAGTCGTTCGAACCGAATGACAGTTTTAAAATTAATTAAGTATACATTTTCATGAGTGATACATTTTTTTTTTTAATTCTAAGGTGATGTACATAATGAATAAAAAAAATACAAACGCACACCCTATTTGCGCAAGCTACAGATCTTTCGGCGAGTTGCATCGTGTGTATGTTTTTTTTTTCAGCTTAAAAATTTCATTAGGTAATAAATTAATAAAAGTAAATATAATAATAATATGAATAATTTGGATATAATCTTTCAAATCGTATTTAGTTAATTAGTCGGATATGGAAGACAATGTCAAAGGATTTCTTTTATTTTTTTAACAACAATTTTGCCGTGGAAAAAAAATTAATAAATCAACTAACTAAAATTAATATTAAGAAATCTAAGTAAAAATAAATAATGCTATAGCTAATCAATGATTAATAATAAGAAAAAATATTATTATAATATTAAATATTAACGTAAAATAAAATTAAATATATTCTCAAAACACGAGTGTTATGATAAATTAAAAATGGTTTCCATATTGTTCGATCCGTTTTTGCTTTTCTGACCGCAATAAAAGATACACCTAGTTCCCCACTCTTTGGTTTACGTTATTTTTAATGTGAGTGAAAATTAACAAAATTTGATCACCTCGACTCCACGCAGTCTTGCTTGTCCGACAAGTACTTTATGTAACTTTTAGGCTTTTAACGAATTGTACCTACCTGATGTTATTTGTAGCGGTATTGTACAATTTCTGCTTGGTGTTTGAGCCAATTTTCGTCCTCTACCCTTTTTAAAGTCCCAGATAATTGCTAAGAATCAAATACTATCTTTACTACACGTCTTTTGTTTCCAGAAACTTAGCTTTTAATACTCGATAAATATGGGAAGTGGGGCCCGCAATTTTAATTCAGAACAGCATTTGATGTGTTTTAAAATATCGATACGAATAATATGAAAACTATTTAATTGTAACTTAAAATAGCAGTATATTTATGGAGACAACACTTATTGTATGAAAATACCTCTCATAACATATAGTATGCGAACAATGCAGATGCCAAGTGGCGCGGGGGCCACCCAATTCAAGAAAGACACCCTCTAGCCTAAGGCCAGAATGACAATACGCGACTTACAGGATGTTTACATTTCATGAGTTCGCTTACATTAGTACATGTTAGCGACATACGTGAGTAAAACTTACAAGTGTAATCGCCGCCTAAAATGGAACGCGTTTGCCTAGAAGATGCTTATTCCACATTGCCATACTGCACGTCGCGATCATGTTCTTCTCTCGATGTGTGAATTTAAAAAGGCATACATCGGCAGTGACGTTCTTATTAAGAGGCTTAACTGCACTGTCTAACCTAACATAGTACCCTTTATCTAATGAATGAATGCACAAAAATAGTTTAACTAACACGCTAGGGAGCGTTGAACTTATACCCTTTTGGCTATTAGTTAGTAAAGCTGAATTTACATTGTGAAATTAATGTCATGAAACAAATTTCATGCCACTAATTCCGCAGTGTAAATTCGGCTTAAAAGTTGCACTGATCATTGCTACAGCCTCAATTGTTGTGATTGGCTGACTTTATCGTGTTCTTTCTGCAACATTGCATTTCAGCCAATAGCGTGTGAGTATCTGCCAATCAGAGGCGATTGCGATCGTTGCACTGTAGCAATCATTTTTGATTGGTCGATGGTTCATGTGACAGGATGAGGATAATGGAATTAAGTATGAGTTACTCCATAAAAATACGCTAGATTTCCAGTTAAATTATTCATAGACTATGTCTCAAAGTTGAGCAAAACTTTCGGTATCTTAGGCTGCCTAGTTTCGCAAATAATTTTGTCAAATTATAGATATTTTTAGTTAAGTAATAAAGGCATATAATAAAGGCAGTTTTTTTTACTATCATGTATTGCTTTAGAAAATTTGTACTTAATACAAGCAATTTAGTGTCTCCGGTGAGACAAAATGGTTACCTTTTACTTGTACCTATATTAATATAACAGAAATAAACTTAAAATTTGAAATCGAAAATCATTTTCTAAATACGAGAATTTAAGTATACCTAATTATTTACAAGATACATGAAATAGGTTAAGGAAATTAAAATAATAATGATATTATTTATTAGACTCGATTAAATTAAAGCTAAATTATTAGAGAACAAAGTGACATCTCTATAAATAAAAAAGAAAATTACACAGGCTGAATGGAAAACTACTTTCGGACCTTTGCCTATCATCAAAAAGGTTAGTACCTAGAGTGAAGGTAGTTTAAAAAAAATAACAGCTTAAGACCTTACGCATAGGATTCCGTTTTAATTTAACTAAGATTTGGTTTGCTACGAAAGAAATTTTAACATCAGCCTGTATAAGCGGGGTACCTTTACCGAAATGCCCATTTAGTAATTTGACTAAAATACTCATTAAATTTACCCTAACATCACACTACAGATTTGGTCCTAGATGAAAAGTTGCTATTATTAGTTTCTTGCCGGCTCTTCTCAACAGAATCACATTCCGAACCGGTGGTAGTTACTCGACTTATCATAACAGCCACAAGTTGGCCAACATGAAATAAATAATTTTGAGTTTGAGTTTGAGTTTACAATGTTTCGGCTCGAAATCCGTCAACGTTTTCGAAATGTGCAAACTCGTTCTAAGCCGAATTTCTTGCTAATTCTTTTCGTCTTGTAAAATCATAAATAGGTATTTGTGTTATATGGGGCCAAAGAAAATTTTTGTTCCCCGAGGGCGCTATTTTGAATTCAGAGCGAAGTGAAGGATGCTATAGTAGTCCCGAGCGCAGCGAGGGATTCTAAAGTAGAATCCTGAACGTAGCGAGGAATTCAATATACGCCGCCCGAGAACAAAAAATTTGGCCCCGAGTGACACACACTATTTTTCATCATTACCTATGAGAAAAAGCTAGGAGTATCAACCTTCTATGATCACGTGACTTATCGAAGACAACAGCTGCTCAAACATTTTTGAATTCAGAGTTTTTTGAATTTCTGCTACGATCGCAGTAGTAATAAACACATACTAAAGCACGAACGCGGACCAATCAGAAGAGAGAAATGAAAACTCCTATGGGACTAAAAATTAAATTTTGCTCCTGCTATCCTCTGAAGCCAATATTCGTTTTTCGAATAGGTATGATGAAAAAGATATTTTGCTCATGTTATTTTTCTGATATTTATTCCTATTAATCTCATTCACCTATACATTTTTCTAATGACTTGCCTCCGTCTAATCGCAACAGTTAAGATCGAAAATCGGTAGTGTGATGTTAGCTTATTTGTGGTACGACTGAGTTTATCAGCCTCGTTTTACTGTACACCTATTTACAAAATTCCAAAATTACTTTTGTTGAACTAACATCATTTATAGTACCCGACAGTTAACTTTACACATCGAGCCCCTGGAAGAGACGACCTCGGCTCTGTAGAACGTTGCCTCTGTCGACAGAAACGACGCTCTAGGAAGCCGAAACCGGCCAATTATTTTTTCCGTGAAGCCGATATATACTTATTTACTACCGGATATTGTTCTTCACAACCTATATTACACAACTAGCTTTTACCCTCGACTTCGCTCAGATTAAGTTTTACCCTTAGAGATTGAATTTTCAAAAATTCTTTCTTAGCGGATGCTTTCGTCATAATAGCTATTTGTATGACTCAGCCCGATCCGTTCAGTGGTTTGAACTGTGCGTCGATAGATCAGTCAGTCCGTCACCTTTTCCTTTTATATATTTAGGCTATGGCTCTCGCACATTAGACAAATCTCCAGAAATAAAAATGCTTTATTTGATGTATTACAATAAACGCTGCGTAAAGCATCATTTTAAGACCTTTCAATTTAGCTTAGAAAGTGCACAAAAGAATTGGTACCGTCATACTATATACTAATACTGCTTCCTACTAATATTATAATTGCGAAAGTTTGAGAGGATGGATGTATGGATGGATGGATGTTTATATGGAAGGATGAATGTTCGTTACTCCTTCACGCCACAACGAATGAACCGATTGGGCTGTAATTTGGAGCGAAGATAGTTCATACCCAGGATTAACACGTAGGCTACGTTATATACCGAATAATTATGGAGTTCCCGCGGGCATTTAATACCCTTAATCCACGCGTACGAAGTCGCGGGCATCAGCTAGTTCATTTATTGTATTATTCAAATGTATGTTCTTAAAGTAAACCTTATGTCTATAGTATTTGCGAACAATCATATTATGAGTATATATCAATAAGTGTTTGGTTATTTTAGAGCCAATTGTTACGTTTACTTATAGTTTTAAGTTTATTTAATGATAGTGCTGTCAACGAGTACAACTCTGATAGGTATATCTCGGAAACTTGACGCTTTAAAAGATTTTGTCTCATAGAATACTGGTTTGTATTGCCAGACATTGATTAATACAGGTTTCATGCGTGGCCACATAATTTAAAAAAAAATGGCGGACATAGAATGGCAAAATCTTCACCCCCTTTGCTGATGAAGTTTTTTAATTCCCGCAGGAACTCTTTGATTTTCCGGAATTAAATGTACATGTATGTTGTAGCCAGGGTATGAGCTATCTACATTCCAAATTTCAGCCAAATCGGTTTATTCGTTGTGACCTGAAGGAGTAACAAACATCCATCCTCACAAACTTTCGCATCTATAATAACATTATAGTAGGAAATAGGATTCAGTAAGAACTATTTTGTTATTTTTTAGTTTTAATTCAAATATGAAGTGGATATAACAGAGTACCACAATAATCTCAGTCGTACCACAACGTTAAATTGATTTAAATTGTAAAATGCTCTCCTTTACACACCGTCAATTTACATGAAAACCTTGGTCCTGTATTTACACAGTAAAAAGTATTAATTTACCTAGATATTTACAATCGGGGAGACTCAGGCAGCAAAATAGTGTCCTTTGAAAATATGTATATATATACACAAATATATTAATTCATATCAAAAATTGCGATACCGGTGGGAAAACCTTTAATTATATTATATAACGTAAACACTTTAGTAAAAATTTAAATAAACTTGATAATAATTTCTAATGATCGTTATTAGTTAACGCTTATGACAGACCAACGTTTTTACCTCCTTAAGACAGCCAATGTTGGAACAAATTCAGTCTCAGACACAAAGCAGGGTTTGCCTTAATTCCTAGTCTATTTAGTCATTAAAAAGATACAATAATCATAATATGAAACGTGTACGTGTTCAAGATATGGCGACATATTTTTCTATGTTTGTTTAAAGTTGACATATTTTAGATGATTTAAATAAAACATAGTCAATGTGGGTAAATGTAAACAGAAGTAAATGGAAACACTTTCAATTCAATCCAATTCAACTGTTATAACATTATCCGTGGAATGGAACGTGGAATGGATTTTAATAGTCTATGACGACCATTTTGAATTTTTAGTGTCAGGTGTAAATTATTAGGTACTTGGTGTAATTAATTTATCATTGTAAAATACATAGAGGCAAATGTAAATCTATTATATAAAAATAAGTCGGGTTTTCCTTCCTGACGCTATAACTCCAGAACGCACGAACCGATTTCCACGGTTTTGCATTCGTTGGAAAAGTCTCGGGCTCCGTGAGGTTTATAGCAAAGAAAATTCAGGAAAAATTTCAACAGAAAAGCGGGAAAATCTTTTTTCACATACACAACGAAGCCATCTGGTGGCGAAACGGAGTTCGACGGGTTTGCTAGTTTATTTTAAAACTCAAAATAAATGTACTACGTCATATTTAATACCTACCTGTACCTTAGTGATCTCCGAACTCTGTAACAATTTATAATTAACTTACTTTCATCACTTTCAGATTTTATAATGTAAATAGTACTAAGAGGTATGATTTATTTCAGTGTTTACATTTACCCATATTGACCCTAAATATGTTCCAACATGATACTATCTCATTAACATTCCTATTCTTGATTTCGTTTTTTTTTTTTTTTAATTTTTAATAGACTAGCGCTTGACTGCGATCTCAACTGATGGTAAGTGAAGATGCAGCCTAAGATGGTATGCGCTTGCCTTGAAGATGCCTATTCACTCTTGATTTAAAGACACCAACATTATAGTTAGTTGGAAAAACGGAAGCCGGAAGGGCATTCCAAATTTTTGCGGTACGTATTAGGAACGAGTGAGTATCCTCCAAACGTTTCATAAGTCATAAACGGTTACAACATATTTAGCGAAAGCGACACTGGTGCGCCGAGTCAACCCCGCGGAGCCTCGCCCCCTGCACTCACGCCTCGGTGGCGACGGGCTCCCTGCACTCACGCCTCGGTGGCGACGGGCTCCCTGCACTCACGCCTCGGTGGCGACGGGCTCCCTGCACTCACGCCTCGGTGGCGACGGGCTCCCTCGCGTGGTGGATCTTCACGTGCTTGTTGTGGTTGGACTTGTTGCTGGACGTCTTGCCGCAGATGCTGCAGGCGAAGGGGCGCGCGCCGCTGTGCACCTTCATGTGCTCCGACAGGTAGTAGCTGCGGTGGAACGTCTTGCCGCACTCGGGCACCTTGCACGCGTACTTCTTGGCGGTCTCGTGCTCGCGCACGTGCCGCTGGCAGTTGTACTTGCGGATGAACTGGCAGCCGCAGTACTTGCACGTGTAGGGGCGCACGGACTTGTGCGCGTTCATGTGCGACACGTACTCCGTGTGGCGGATGAAGGCGCCCTTGCACAGCGCGCACTTGTACGGCTTGGCGGAGCGGCTCACGTGCGTCCAGCGGTGCAGCTTGAGGTTCCACTTGGTGGTGAAGGCCTTGTTGCACACCACGCAGTGGAACGGCCGCTTGCCGCTGTGCGTCAGCAGGTGCGCGCGCAGGTTGCCGCGCAGGTACATCTGCCGACCGAACCGACCGTCATTTTTTTTTTTTTATTGAGTGGTAACCTGATGGTAAGTGACGATGCAGACTAAGATGGTAGCGGGCTAACTTGGAAGGGGTATAGCAGTGTAAATTCAATCCCTAATCGGTTTCTACACGCCATCGTGCCAGAACGCTAAATCGCTTGGCGGCACGTCTTTGACGGCAGGGTGGTAGCTAGCCACGGCCAAAGCCTCCCACCAGACCAGACCAGAAACAATTTAGAAATTATAAATTCCTAAATTGTCCCCACCGGGAATCGAACCCGAGACCTCCCAGTTATAAGACCACAGCGCTCACCACTGCGCCAGGGAGGTCGTAAAAATTTAGACGCCCATACGTAATAACGTTTCAACCCACAAACCTTTGCCAAATTAAATACATACTTAATGTAAAGGAATAAAGTTAACTTTTCAATTGATAAGTTTTGTGCGTTGACTCTTTATTGCATATGTGCGTCCATTTGTGGAAAAGGCGAACTCGGACAAGGAACAACAGGCGAAAATACGCACAAAACTTACTAGTTGTTCATTACTTTTGATCATTAGTACTTTTTACTTAAGTTTATTTTTTCTAGCTTTACCTGCGACTTCGCTCACATTAAATTCGAATTTTCAAACCTTTATTTTACCCCCTTAGAGGTTGAATTTTCAAAGATTCTTTCTTATCAGATATCTACGTTTAATAGCTATCTGTATGCCAAATTTCAGCCCGATTCGTCTATGGTTTGACCTGTGCGTTGATAGATCAATCAGTTAGTCGGTCACCTTTTCCTTTAATATATTTAGATAATATGTAATTGTAAAGTATTTTAGATATAGAAGTTATAATATAACTTTTTCAGAATGATTTTTTTTATCACATAGGAGATGTTAACGAAATGGCGGATTCAGTCCCGGTCCGTCTCTGTAGTGTATATGTTATCTATGGTGGGTAGATATTTTGTGTCTGTGGTAATCACTGTCAAATAAATGAGCTCAGTTGGAAAACCGCCGTTTCATTGTTCGCAGCCAATATACAGACATTTCACTGGCGACGAGGATTTTGAGTGCAGTTTGAGTGTAATAGTGCGTAAACTAATAAGGATAATAAATAATCATGTCGCCCTCATTCGGAAAAATAAGCGAATACAATTTGAAAACCGGGAATTGGACTCTGTACGTCGAAAGGTTAGAAATGTATTTCAAAGTGAATGCAATTGATAAAGATTTATGGTTACCCATGCTAATACACTCTCGTACCTGCTTGCAGACGGGGCACGGCACGTTCTCGGCCTTGCCGCGGCGCGCGTCGGGCACGAAGTGCGCGTTGTGCGAGCGGCGCACGTGGCGCGTGAGCGAGGCGGCGTGCACGAACTTGTTGCTGCAGTACTCGCACGCCTTGGGCCGCTCGTCGTGCGTCTCGCGGTGCCACTGCAGCTTGGCGCGCGAGTGGAACACGGCGCCGCACTGCCCGCACACGAAGTCGCGCACCTTCGCCTTCTTCTTCAGGTGGTGCCGGTCTCTGCGGGAACCGAACGACACTCTCACTCGGCAGTCGGCTCCGACTCCACACAGAATTTAAACGAGGCAGGTTTATGTCAGTCAATTTATATCTCGTTTTAACTCTAACTTGAGTCAGAACACGCTCTGTAGATCTCAGCATTAACTAGCAGAGGAAGACTGCAAGAAGCACTCCTGACATGTTATATTTACGACATTAAAATATGTAATCCGCCATTTTGGACCGATTTTCATCAAACACAACGTAGACAGAGAAGTACTAGAGAGACTTAATGATATCTCCTTTTTTCTCCCACACGAAAGAGATGCAGTATAGCGATGTCAAACAGAAAGAATGAGACACAGCTATGTCTATATTCGTCTCTCCGTGTTACTCACATGCTTGTTGTTTTGTTGCTCACAATTCATCGATACATACAAGACGTACGAAACACACACACAGTTCACAGTATTATGATAATTTTAGTGTTAAATTAAAGTCTTTAACCTGAAATAAAGAGTGCTTTAAGTTATTAAAACTGATCTAGAATAGAAACAATGGTTGTTGCAGCGTTTTAATATTGTACGTTTTATTGTACTTTATTATCCCCTTCCGGCGATACGCTTGGTAGGATTCTAGAGAATACTTATTCTACGAAAAATAGCTAAGAACACTCCAAACTAATTCACCTTTCAAAAAATCAAAACCCATCCGGAGCTACGATGCCACAGACAGACATACACACACAGACACGTCAAACATAAGCCTCAATAGCCCAACGGTTAAAGGTGTGAACTGAAAAACTGTATGGTCGCACGTTCGAATCCCACCCGTTGCATTCTTGTCGTACCCACTCCTAACACAAGCTTTCTGCTTATTTGGAGGGGAGAGGAGAATATTAGTCATCTTCAGGTTGGCTAATATTCTTAATTTAAAAAAACTTGAGAGGTGTCAAGGGACACCCGGATGGAACGAAGTTCAATGCGAAATAGAAATGAAAATATCTGGCTTGCTTTCTATAAGAGAGAGAGAGACAGACAGAGAAACATGCGACGCCGCACAGCTTACAAAAAGTGTCGTGACAACTTTTCGTAAGAATTTTTTCCGTCTAGCCCCCTTTCACAACGCGCGATAAGGAACTTCGTTCCAAAAAAAAAAACTTATCCCCGTCGTTTCTGCGTGGGGGGTTAAACAAATACCTGTGCTGCACCATGTTGGAGTACCGACGGAAGGTGTCGTCACACTCGGTGCACTTGACGGGCGCGCGGCCCGTGTGGATGTTGTGGTGTTCCGACAGCTTCTGGCGCGTGATGAATCTCTTCTCGCAGATATCACACCTGGGGACGAAAACATTACATTGTTTTTTTTTTATTCGATGACAAGATAGCCCTTGACTGCGATCTCACCTGATGGTAAGTGACGATGCAGTCTAAGATGGTAGCGGGCTAACTCGGAAGGGGTATAGCATTGTAAATTCAACCCATACCCCTTATTGGTTTCTACACGCCATCGTGCCGGAACGCTAAATCGCTTGGCGGCACGTCTTTGACGGTAGGGTGGTAACTAGCCACGGCCAAAGCCTCCCACCAGACCAGACCAGAGACAATTTAGAAATTATAAATTCCTAAACTGCCCCCGCCGCGAATCGAACCCGAGACCTCCCAGTTATAAGACCACAGCGCTCACCACTGCGCCATGGAGGTCGTCGAAACATTGTGATTGTATTGTATTTAAGGAGGGGACGCCTGCCGACGCCAGGCGGGTGATCAATCCTGCGTCAGGGCTATTCCACCCAATTCCCCATATCGCTCATTTGCGACAAGAGTGACATAATTCAAAATCGACGATGAGAGAATTCTCTCGTTAGAAAGTAATGTTTTGTGGATGCTGCGGTCTCGAAACAACACAGCGGCCAACAAAGCGACAGAGCATTAAGTCACAATCTCTCTCGCTCTTATTTTTTTGTGCTTAATGTTATTTTTATAGCAAAAAGTATAAACGTTCGACACTAAAATTGGTGAATTTTGAGTTATGTCGCCCTTGTCACAAATGAGCGATATATGGACACAGGTTACTTACTGGTGCCATAATATTGTGAAAGCTAGTGCCCATCTTCATTGCACACTTGACATGACAAAATATACATATTTACTATTTGATGCCTGCGACCTCGTTCGCGTTTTTTATTTCCTGCGGGAATTGTTTTATTTTCTGCGATAAAAAGTAGCGTATGTGTTATTCCAGACTATAATCTATCTTTGTACCAAATTTTAGCCAAATCGGCCGAGTTGTTGCAACGTGATTGACAAACATCCATCCATCCATACATCCAAAATTTCGCATATATAATATAAATAATAGGATTAAAACTTGTCAGTTAAAGACTTTTAGACAAATCCTTATGTTTATGTAGGAGTTTTTTCATTCAAAAACAAATTACCGCCCAATCTCACCCATCTATCTTCGGCAGCGAAAATTATTATCATACTTTGTTTTTTTTTTTTTTTTCAGCATACAAAAGCGTCGAGAATGCAACGTACATGCACCACTCACTTATAATTCCTGATGCCCAGGTGCGTCTTGAGGTGCAGCGCGAGGTTGGCGCGCCGGTAGAAGCACTTGCCGCACGTGAGGCACAGCAGCGGGTGCAGCTTGAGGTGCGCGTGGAACGCCGCGTCCGAGCCTTGCTCCACCTGGCACGTGGGGCACTTGAAGTCCTTGCGCCGCCGCTTGCTCTCCTGCTTGATGAGCCCCACTATCTGGGGCTTGCTCTCCGCTATCGTGTCGTACACCTGCTGCATGCTTGAAGATATAGTCTCCTTCGAGTCCATCGCTAGCAGGTTTTCTGGAAATCAAAAATGTTTGACGTTAGTTTGTTGTTATAGTACGTTTATCTCGTTTATGTCGTGTACATGCACATTGCGTAAGTGTGCGTGCTTGTCAGGAGCCTAGGTGGGAGCGGTCAGGCGCGAGCAAGCTCTCGCTCACACTTATAAGCCACGAGCCCTCGTGAAATGAAAGAACTATAAGAGCCAGTTTACGTTTATCATTCCCTCTCTCTCGCACATTCTAATATTTTTAATTATTGTAAGAATCTCAGTATACTTTTGAACTACGTGGTTCATTACTATACTTGACAATGCAATTACGGATATTTTAGACATAGCCCGCTACCATCTTAGATTGCATCGTCATTTACCGGAGAGATCGCAGCCAAGGACTATCTTGTCATCAAATAGAAAAAATGTCAGTTAAGTGAGTATAAGTTCTGACCTTGCAGCACAGTTTCGTCGGGCTTCTCCTCCTTCTTGATGGCCCTGGCGGTCATGAGGCGGCTGTAGGTGGTCTTGGCGCTGGAGCAGGCGGGCGGCGCGTGCACCAGCGCCTTGTGCGCGCGCAGCTCCTTGACGCACACGAACTTGCCGCCGCACTGCGCGCAGCTGTACATGCGGCTCTTGGGGAAGTTGAGGTCTTCCTCACTGTAACGTACAACATTTTTGGCATCGGAATTAGAACTACTTTCCGGTGTCCGATCGAGCTGAAATTTTGCATGTAGGGTGACCGACCCAATTATTAGCACTTTAAGAGTTTATCCAATTTCAAATATATTTTTTAAATTAAAATCTAACCAAATTCTTTAAATAATTGTGTTCATAAGGTTACTTGTTTAATAATATATATAATTAAAGAACTTTTTAAGGATTTTTTTCTTAAATCAACAAGAATTTGAAATAAAATTGAAAAATGACCCAGACCCCAATTATTCGCACATACGGGATTAACTACTGGTAAGTACTGACGGGTAAGTCGATCAGTCAAAATGGCAGAAAACTTCAGGAACTCCAGAACAATATCTTTCAACTACAATACTGACGTCATTTTAAAACTTTCCAGATTAGAAAGGTTTGGATTGTGAAAAATATGAATTCCCCTAAATATTTTTTAATCTGAAAATTTAAAAACTACAATCAGAAACTTATATTTTAATCTTTTTTGCTAAAGTGCGAATAAACTGGTGCAGTGCTAGCAATTGGGTTGGTCACCCTATATGCAATTTGGATAATAAGGCGATATTATAGTGACATGGATATGATGTTGGTGACGGAAAATGGCTATGGGAACTCAGTAATAAAACGACGTATTGCCATCGAGTTTGGGCTTGTTTAATTCGTCTTGACGAGTACCGTGGTCCTAGATAACATTCAGGGTCGGATGACGAAGTCGGAAGGCGGCAATGGAAACTCTTTAATAAAACGACGTAAATCCATAGAGTTTAAGTTCGTTTGATTCGTCTTGACAAGTCTGGTCTTAGATGATATCCTGAGCCTGATGAAAGGTGACTTAAGAAACTCTGTAATAAAACGACGTAACCCCATAGAGGTTTGGCTCTTTTGATTCACCTTGGGTCTGATACTGTAGCCAGCTACTAAAAGCTTGTTTTTAAAAAATATTTTTTTAATTTACACTTGTTTAAATAATAAATGTATACAAACATGTGATCGGTCTTCTCATTGGCGTCGACTTCCGAACCGTCCGAGACCCAGCTCTCGCGCGCCATCAGGTCATAGGGCTCCGCTGGCGGCACGCCGGAGTACATCTGTGGCACCACACACAACTATATTATAATATTATTGGTAAACGATGTGACCAAAGCAACAGCAGGTGAGTATTGACATGTTGATAATTAAACTATTTTTCTATACTGTTAATGTTCTACACTTCTACCTCTAGGCTAAATAATAATAAAATTATAGGTATTAAATCTATTATATAAAAATAAGTCGGGTTTTCCTTCCTGACGCTATAACTCCAGAACGCACAAACCGATTTCCACGGTTTTGCATTCGTTGGAAAGGTCTCGGGCTCCGTGAGGTTTATAGCAAAGAAAATTCAGGAAAAATTTCAACAATTTAAGAACGTGGACGAAGTCGCGGGCGTCTGCTAGTTGTAATTATAAAAAAGCTAAGTTTTAGAATATCTTCTATCAATGATGGAAATGTAAGGAAAATTTATGAGACTATAAATATAAATGAAGAAAACCTTAAAATCGAGAATTCCATAGTTTTTCTAGGAGAGACCTTGGATAGTAAGCTTCAGTGGGACGGTCATATAGAGCTATGCTGTTAGGAAAATAATTAGACAGTTTACCAATGTGGAAACAGCTAGGCTTGTCTACTTCACCTACTTCCATAGTATCCTATTGAATCTTTATAGGGCAGAGTGGCTAACATTTAAACTGTTTTTATACTGCAGAATAGAACCACCCAATTAATCTTATCATAATCTCTTTGTTAAAAGTTTAAAAAGATTAGTATACTTAAGGTAACTTCATAGTATATTTATATTGTCTCTGTGAGACAAAATATTCATTATCATAAACAAAGAGACAAAACATGCAATCGACTTATTAGAAACCGTCATAAACTAGAAATACCCTCATGTTGCCTGCGCAAAGTTCAGAAATCCTTTGTGGGGTTTAGTGTACACCTATATAATATGATTCTGTTGAAAGAGTTACTGAATTTTCCTTTGCACAGAATATAATGTGTAAAAAAGACATTTATGAAGTTGAGGTTATTACAAAATTAGTCTTTCTTAACGACAAAGGTGCATGGAATCTACATGGAATCAATAGTCTTAGCATCCAGCCGCCCACAAGATAGTGTAATAACTTATTACATTAATATCTAGCTTTACATTAATATTGTAATATTTTGTTATGAAAAGAGCAATGGCCTATAAGTAATTTTGAATTTGAATTTAATTTGTTAGAATGTAATACATTTAAAAATAAAAAATATATCCTTAATGATACTATCACCATTGTATAACAATTAACATGAAATTAAACTAATCAAATCATAAACTATCAAGTATACAACCTTGGCACAAAAACCGCGCGATTTCAAAGTTAATTGTATAATTTGTTAACCTCTACACTAATAAATTCATAGCATTTCTATTGTTTTAATATTATTAATAACATAGTGCCCCTAGAATGACCGCCAAGATGTCAGATGAGAGTAAAAAAAAATTTTTGGAAAGGGCCCATTTTTCCAATTTGAAAAACAATAAAATCAGAAATATATGTTCTGGTAGCAGACTTTGGCCGTGGCTAGTTACCACTCTACCGTCGAAGAAGTGCCGCCGCGATTTAGCGTTCCGGCACGATGGCGTGTAGGAACCGATTAGGGGTATGAGTTTAATCTATACTGCCATACCCCTTCCAAGTTAGCCCGCTACCATCTTAGACTACATTATCACTTACTATCAGGTGAGATCACATTTAAGGACTATCATGTCATTGGATAAAAAAAAATCGAACTAACTTAGAAGCGCAATAGTCGACGCGGTGATAAGCCATTTGTAGTAAGACAATTCAGAAATTATTAATTCCTAAATTGCCCCCACCGGAAATCGAACCCGAGACCTCAGATTTTAAGACAGCGCTCGCCGCTGCGCCAGGGAGGTCGTCAATGCTCATTTGGACAATACCATAACACAACAAAATTTAAAAATTTTTGTCAATTTGTCTAGAATGGGAGAAAGCGGGACATGCTAAGAATAAATACAAGTAACTTACTCCACTCCAAGGTGACTCCATATCACCATTGCTCTCTTGACCGCTCAGTTCTCCCCTTGGCGGCATTCTCTCATCAGCGCAAATGTTCAAAGGAGCCTCACTTTCGCTCCTGCTCTCACTCAATACATCTACTTTGCTGTCTCTATCGCACTTATCGCCGTCTATATGCTCCTCAGCGCCCATATCTGAATAGTCAACGCCATTCGATTCCGCGATTTTATAGCTTTCATGAATAAAATTGGGTAAAACAAACTCACTCTCCTTCTGAGAAGGCTCTCCCCAGATGTACATCCCGTCTCTATCATTATCTTTTGAATAATTCGACTCTTTTTCCGCTTCAAATGCCTCAACGCGGTCAGGGGTAAAATAGTCAGCGTAAATATTATCGCCAAAGTAATTTTCATTCATCATAGACACAAACTGTTTATTCTTTGAAGACGCTTCTAGTTCCAACAGTTCTCTGTGATTAGAGTCATCATCAAAATCTCCTTCCATGTTACTATAACTGATCACATTAATCGGCCGCAAAGTAGCCATAGGCGCAAGATCTATACCAGACCTGTCTGTTTCGTTGCTGAAATCATTACTTGAATTAATTTCTTCTTTCACTTGCACTATATCTACTGTGGCTGAATACTGGTTAGAATGGTTAACGTTGGAAGGAGTTACAGGTTCAATATCCATCGATTGTTCTTCGGTGTTGGCGTCAAACTCATTATCATCGTTTTCCTTAATCTTCTCAATTGAAACAGTAAGTAGAGTTCCTGAGGATTGTGTGCTACTGTTGCTCTCCTGGCGATGTATTTTATTCATCTCAAAGTCTTCAGGTGATTTTGCTCTGGAGGAGGAAGCTACAGGCTCCTGCTCAGATTGGCTTGAATTACTTGTACTGGTAGATGGGAACTTAGCATTCTTTATCTGCAAAACCTTCTTCTGCTTTTTAACAAAAACATTGTTCATCCTCATAGGGTTATATTGTCTTGGTTGTTTATTTTCAGTATCTGTACTATTAATAACACTTCTTTGGTAAGTATTTGTGGGTTCAGGTTTGAGGGATATTATAAGGCGATCATTAGAATTATCCCCGTGTTCTGATAATTCGCTGCAAGGTGATATTGAAGGCTTTTCATTGCAAATGAGATCTGGTACAGGACAGCTGTCCGAGAACTCAGAATCTATTTTACTGTCCAACTTTGATGAATCTTTGCCAGACTGGTTGCTAGCAGATTTGATCACACAGAAAGTGTTTGAAGTTATACTATCACTGCTTGAAGTGGAAGGTTGTGTAGAATCATCGCACAGACTTTGGTTGTTTTCATCTAGATCTGGTAAAATCTTCTCTGGGCTGATTGGACGTGTTGGATAATCAGAATCACCTGAACCTGTCAGGTCCATAATAGTATTGAGCATATTTTTGTGATGTTGTACAGGAACCTCCACCTTAATGTTGCTGAGGATTTTAAGACCTTTGTTGGGGCCTGGGGTGCTATCTCTTGATACCGGTCTTTCTTGCTCTAATTTTTTATTAATGGAATTAGACTTACACTGAGGTGGTTGGGAGCTAGTGCCTGCTTGAGATGCATCTGACATTGGTCTCACTTCAATCAAAAGGGTCTTATCGTTAACTGAATTAGGTCTAGTCTTGTCCACAACAGTTTGCAAGTATGATACATTATCACTAAACACTGTGGGATTACAGGTCTTAGTTACCAATGTCTGGGGTGTTGTATACATGCATGAGGTGTTACCAAACTGGTCAACGACCATAAGATTTTGGTACATGGCACTACTCTGAGCCACATTAGTGACATTCTCAACTGAGCCCAAAACTGCAGGCATAGTTGGTATAAAGGGTTTTTCCAAATTATGCACCATCTCTCTGTAAATAATCTGCGAGTTCTGAGTGACCACAGTAGTTCCTGGTGTAAAAGTTCCCGATGTTAACTGATTAAACTGATTTGTCAGGGGTGGTGCCATTAGTTTTGGATCAATTACTTGAGCACTAGTTAAATTACCAGTGACAATCATGTTGTTTTGAACATTCTTTTGCACAAACTGGGATTGTGTAGGCATCATCACATGCAACTGCTTCGCTGCAGGTGCTATATACTGCACACCACTTGTGACATTTGTTTTCAAAAGTATGTTACCTGGTTTTGGTAAAATTTTAACAAAGTCTTGTTCATTAGTCCTCTTTGACATTGTGGGCACGACATTCGCCTGCCTGGGGGCCAGCCCCGAGGTTGTGTTATATGAAAAAACACTCCCAGAATTTATATTCTGGGAAGTATACTCAGAACTGCGGGAAAATTTGACCTCAGCCTCTTCCTGTTGTTCTGGATAATATGCATATCTCTGATCATAACCAGACAAATGACCTGTTGATCCATAGGTCTGCTGAGTTTTATCAGTCTTCCCTGTGTACACATCGGAACACTGGGTGGAATTGATATTCAGGTTATACTCATTGTCGAATGTGATATTTCCAACTCTGATGTCAGAGGTGCTGTTTCTACTTGAAAGTGGAGTTGACTTGTTGCGACTTGGTGTTCTTCTCCAGTACCTGTCATTTTCATTGTTGCGATGGGAACTAGACCATCGCCCGTCGTCAGTGGCGGGAGTGCGCGACCTGCTCCTGTAAGACCTCTCCGAATGAGGAGTGGAAGTCCTACTGCTATAGCCGGTGCTCTTGGCTGACAGGTTGCACAACGCTTTAATGACTTGGTCCTTCGGATGCGTGTCCAAATGTGATTCCAATGACATACCATTGTGGAGGTACAGCGTACACACGGGGCATTGCACTCTCGAATCCATGGTGGGTTTGTATTATAAAAATATGTACAAAAACACTTGTCGCGCAGCTAGGCTGGCGCTGAGAGCGGCGTTATATCGTCCGACGCGCACTCGGGCCGCAGCTCCGCGGCGCCCGGAGCCCGACACGTCCGCTGTTCACACGCAAGGCGAGTTGCCCACAACACATATCTTCGCTATAACTCCTCGCCTTATCGATCTGTCGGACAAAATAAACCTATGTCAATATAAAACGTGCGAACTGGCTTAACTGAATGTCACAAACCCGTTCGACGCACGGTCGAGGGACAAAAGAAAACAAAAACCCAAGATAAAGGCCATTGATACATAAAAAAGTCGAATGAGAAGAATGGAATACATTTGTAGGGTTCGTATAACGGGGCTTACCTCTTTACGATGTTTATCATATATGGTCCATAACATGGACGACTTTGAAGGGAATTCTTTTATTATTTTAAACTACGGCAATTCTAAAAATATTTCTAAATAGTCGGACATATTGTGATAATGCAGACGTCTCGATCAACCTCGATCACAAGTTCACAGACACTTCACAAAATTACCTATAGGTACTTTTGCAAGGTTCATGATACGTAGTATCTACCTATAGTACCTAATCTGTGGGATCATGCCATGATAAGTAGGTAGCTCGTAGGTAGGAAATATTATTTAATTTATAAAGTTCCTGTGCAAAGTTCACACATCACTTCAAAAAAAAACATTATAATAATTTTATAGATTTGGTGGTCCGTGAAGTTTTTGCTTTGATTTTTTTGTTCCTACTTACCTACTGTTACCTACCTACCTATTTAGGTTTTTGTGTAAGCATGGTTTGTGTGGAATATTCTCTATTTCAGTGTCAGTAGCTTTGTTAGAAAACAGTTAGAAATTAAAAGTACCAGCCAGTGCCAGCGCACATTTTATAATACGAGTAAATTAGGTATGTAGGTAACGTTAATTTTCGATTCACCATTGAATTTAGGTAGGTCCTGTACATTCTAATTCCAAGATCTATTCTAGTTCCATGGAATTAGGAAGTACCTAATTATTACAATGCCGAATTCCTAGGTCGTAGTCTGTGATAATCATAGACTACCTACAAGAATGAAGACAGCCCACAGATCAAAAAAATAATCTGTGCCAAAGAGTATATTTGATCTATGACGATTCTCTAAAAATTATTGCATAAGTGTAACCTGTGAGTGTAACGATCGCAATGACGTCTGATTGGCTGATATCTGGTACCCTCGCGCTATTGGTTAAAATGCATTGATACAGAAAGAATGCCACAATTTCAGCCAATCAGAGGCCTTTTTGATCCTTACACTGATGCAATCATTTTTAGAGAATCGGCACGCTGTGCATTAATCTTTAATCTGTGATTGACAAATTGACAATTGACATGTGATTGACATATAAATTATAAGTAGAGGAGATTTTTTGCACCATTTTGCACCTAAAAAATATCATAAAAATATCTAGAATTAATTACAAATATAAGAATTTGAATACTTTTTAATAATATTTCCGTTCTTTTCTTCCAATCTTCATTCATTGTAACACAATGTCTTATAATAATTACGAAGACCTGAGCCGAAATGGTAAGAATGTACCAAAAGCATAAAAATCATCGATGGTGAAAATTATAATAACTTTATTTTATCAGATCTTATTAATTACCTACCTATTTATTTCAGAAATAATTGATTTGCTACGCCAATGGCGTGAAAACAATGAGAGGAAGAGTGAAGACGTGTTAACTTTATTTGATGCTATCATTCCAGTTTTCAAAAAATTAGGCAGCGAGAGTGAGTATTTATAAGTTTAAAGTAGATTCACGTAATGATTCGAAAGAATCTTGCAAAAGTTTATTTTAATAAAAAATTATACTATTTGATTTAAATTTTTTTTTAACTTCTATAAGTAATATAATTTGCAGAGTATGTGATATTGGAGCAAGTGATATACGCGGCTCTGGACTGCCACAACTATGACACGGCCACATGGTGGTTGCTAATGCTCAAAGCGGAGTTCCCGGGCAGCCTGCGTGTCATGCGCTACAGAGCGGCGTGCTTGGAGGCTGATGAAAAGTGAGCTACTTATTTTATACTAGCTTTTAGGCATGTGTAACTCCAAAGTTATGTGCTGAGTGGAATCTCTAACACCATCATTTGACTCAATTGAATCTTGTTCAAAGATTTGAAATATTGGGAACTATAAAATTTTCTTATTTTTGAGGCTTAATGACAAACTATAATATTATTCTGTTATTGTATTTTTTATTTTGTTCAATTTGATAGAACAAATATGTATTTAATTCTCAGCAAAGGTCAATTAAAAGTGATAGTATTTCATTTAAATGTGCAAGAAAGTATATTCTGCTTTAGTTGAGAGTCGATGATCCAAATGATTCAACTGAAGTGGCTCACTGATTGAATCCTTGGACTGATCTAGATACAAATGATCCAATCTTAACAAAGATATGTTTTTGCCACCTCTACTAGCTTTTGCCCGAATGAAGTGAAGGTTTCTTTATAAATCTTGTGGGAACCAATTGAGGGAGGATATTTTTAGGATAAAAGGTAGCCTATGTGACTCCTATCCTCAACTATACTCTGTTGCTGGTTGTTATATCTTTTACCTTTAGCCTATCTAATAATGGACAGCAGTTTGTGGCAGATTAATTCATTGTGACATAATTTTGTTTATTTTTTAACAAGTATACACCTACATTGTTTATTTTTAAAATAAAACAATATGATACTTAACTACTAAACTCTTGGGCTGTTGACACTTTAAAATTGAACATAATATGTATAATAAAATTAATTAAATATTATTATTAATTAGATATGATGAAGCTCTAGAGATGTTGGACAATATAATAAAGACGGACGAGACAAACGCGCCCGCACGAAAGAGACGCGTTTGCATATTGAAGGCGCAGGGACTCATCACTGACGCTATCAAGGAGCTTGTGGATTATTTGAAGAAGTAAGTCATGTATCTCTAAAGTAGGCTAACTGTTAAAATCTGGTCTGGTCTGGTGGAAGACTTTGGCTGTATTAGTTACCACCCTACCATCAAAGATGTATCGCCAAGCGATTTAGCATTCCGGCACAATGGTGTGTAGAATCAGATTAAGGGTATGATGGGTTGAGTGTACACTGCCATATCCCATCGGCCCTTTTACTCCCATAGTTCCATCGGAGTATGAGAGTAAAAGGAATAAAGAGTGCATTGGTGTTTGCACACAACTGATAACTAATCTCTGTGGATATTGGTGGTGGAACGAATTATTCTATTATTACGTGTACCCACTGTGCAGGTTCATGTCAGACATGGAGGCTTGGCAGGAGCTGTCGGAGCTGTACCTGCAGGTGCAGGAGTACTCAAAGGCCGCCTTCTGCGCCGAGGAGCTGATCCTGCACCAGCCGCACAACCATCTCATGCACCAGCGCCTTGCTGACATACGCTACACCATGGTGAGTGCTTCTTATATCCCAACTCCATTACAGAGGCTTGGAAGTTTGCAATATTTTAAAAAAAGTATTCGTGACGAATAGAGAACCTCCTTTTTTTTCATCAGTTAAAAAGGCGAATGTTTCTTAAATAACACTTCTAGTAGATTCAAAAATTATATAATAATAATAAATTTAATAATTAATAATTTAATAAAAAATTATTCTGTTTGTTAACAATAAGATTTGCTTTGCTACATGGTAAAAGTTAATTTGAACAAAAAAGCTATTCTATTCTTCCATGTGGTTAGTCGCGCACAATGTGCTTTGCTTCTTCGTTCCTGATAAACACCGCTAAAAGGAATACTCTTCTGAATAACTAACTATGTATAACTTAACAAAACCGGAAAATATTTATTATAATAGTAATTGTACTTTGAATTAAAGTTTGCTTTATATTACAGGGTGGTATAGAAAACATGGAGTTAGCAAAATCTTATTACTGCCAAGCATTGAAGCTTAATCCAGAAAATACTAGAGCTATGCTTGGATTATTCTTGGTGAGTTCAACATTAGTTTTTTCTTAAATAATTTAAATTATATTTTATACTTTTTAATGTCACACGCTTAAATGGTGAAGGAAAACATTGTGAGGAAACTAACATGCCTGCAAGTTCTCTGTAAAGTTCTTAAAGATGTGTGAAGTCTTGCCAATTTGCATTAGGCCAGCTTGGAGAATTATGGCCCTTTCCCGACCCTTCAGAGAAGGGACCAGTGGATACTTGCGAGTAGTGAACAACTGATCTCTATAGTTAATCTATGATAAGAACTTTATTTGCTGACCCTATACAAATGGCAGCTTGATTATGTATCATTTTGAAGCTCCACATTTGACATACAAGTGTCTCTGGAACTAATAATATTGCAAAGGCACACCGACGGCATAATTATATTAATCTATTAGTGGACGCCCGCGACTTCGTCCGCTTCTTCAATTCATAATCGACAGTTCCTAAATCCCCACAGCTTAGTTGGGCAGAACCCCTGCAGCATCAGGATTGAGTTGCTAATATTAATTCATTTTATCGCGTATATATCTTATTCTAGAAAAATCGTAACACCAGCACTATGGATCAGGTTGTCCTCCTTGGACATAGGTCTCCTCTAAAATTCGCCATATTTTTTCTGTCATCATCAACTAGTTATAGATAAATGGAGCTCAGTGTGAAGAGCTTATTTTTGACGTGTCCTCGTCGGTCAGGTGACGAACAGCCTGCTGGGCCAGTACAAGGGGTCCGGCGGCGCCAAGCGCGCGGAGGCGTGGCGCCTGGCGCAGTGGGCGCAGCGCGGCGCCGCGCCCGACCTCTCCGCCGCCATGCTGCAGCTCGCCATCGCCGACTAGCGCGACACACGCCGACACGCGCCGACACCCGCCAACACGCACCGACAGCTTCAGGCCAGCTGTCGGTGGTTGGTACTTGGTATTGATGCTCATATTACTCTATACTATTTATAGGATCTTATGTCGTACCACAGTTTATCCATCCTAAAAATATATATGATGATCTATATAGAATAATATAATCTATGGTGTGATATAGGATCCCATAAATAGTATAGTGTTATATGGGCCTAAAACACATGTATGCATTCTTATACGTTTATAAAATATACGATACGCTCCGCACTGATGCAATCGTCTTTAGACAAACCCACAGCTGATGCAATCACTGTTGGGCGTATGCGATGCCATGAACCTTGTATCAAGCCTTAATTGCAGTTGAAATGCATATATGTCAACTGTAATTTAAGCCACTGTGCAAGTGAGTAAGACTCGAGTTCTTTAACCGATTAACGTTAATAGAATTCCGTGCACAGTTCAGTTTGAAATATACTCCGCACACAGGACTCGTCTCAATCCGTACTAATAAATGCGAAAGTAACTCGTGGCTATAATTATGACTGTCAGTCTGTTACCTCTAAAGGTGTAAGAAATGTAAACAAATATTTAATATATTATTATTATTTGGTTATTGTATTAGTTAATTTTACGTTATCTAAATATATTGAAGGTTATAGTAAAATATGAATACATAAGTGAATGATTTGTTTCATTAACCGACTTCTTTTTAAATTCAAGTGTCATTAATACATTTCATAAAATATAGATGCGTCTGTAATCACATCTGATGGTTAATGATAACTCGCGCTTGCCTAGACGATTCATTCATGTCATGCTCTTTGGGGTCTAGCGCAGATAGAAGGAGCGAGGGTAGTTAAATAAAATACCAAATAAGTATTTCAATACAAATTATATTGTGCCTCTTAAACTAAGTGTTTTTACATTTACTTTGTTCGATCCAATACGAGTTAGCTTCGAGCTCCTTGGCTCGCCTCTCTTTCCTCTCTCTTCTTGTTATTTCACCAACTGTGAAATACTTTTCCCTGCAACAAGAAACTCCGAAATTATGAATCCATCGCTAGCCTTCTACAGGGCAATTGAGCATGTTTTTTTAAATCCAGGCTTGCACTTGACGACAATCGATACTGAATAGCACTGATGAGGTCTTGGTTGGAGCGCGCTTGCCTAGAAGATGCCTATTCACTCTTGCCTTGAAGGTACTCAAATTATAGGTGGCAGGAAACACATAGTTCAATCTAACTGGCTGGATGAAACAAGTGGAAACTCGTAGAGTTTTCAATGTACCTCGTGAATTTAATTATTAGGTACAATGTACCTCTACCAAAAAGCTAGAAATCGCCTCTAAAATCTGCATCAATGCTGCGAGGCCTTTTTTTGTTATGAGGTTCAATGCACCTTCAGAATTGTGTATTCAAATTAGAAGAACTTTGATAGCACTGGAGGAAATTCCGTTTGAATGTTTTTTCAAGCCAAGCTGAAAATTGCTGAAAATATAGTACCAAATGAAAGCGTTTTCAATGTACCTTTCAGATTTCAGGATATTTTTGGAAAAAGAAAATTACTCGAAATAGAATACGGCAAGTACAGACTGCCTAAAAAATATGGGCGACTGCAACTAATGAAGTCAGTTTCACTATATCAATTGCGCTGTTGATGCTTATACCTGAAGTTATGTTGAGCGGCGTTGGGGTCGAACGCCACGCGGGGCACGTCCTCGCTGATCTTCTCGTAGGTGAGCAGGCGCCGCGCCGTCAGCTTGGACAGCACCTGCTCCGAGTTGGCCACCAGCCGCAGGCACGGGTGACGCGGCAGCTGCTCCTCCTTGTACTCCTCTCTGGAAGTTTTTACTAGACTAGAGGAATAGAAAAAAAAAGAACACGAGGGTACTATGATTGATGCCGAGTGCAAGCGCGCGTCAGTTGCCACCTCGTCCGAATTCGCTGGCCAACTAACTTTCTAATTCTTCTTTCTAATCTAACGCATCGTCTACAATCATAATCTCTCTCGTTTTATCTGATGGAAATACTTAGCGTGGCTATTTACGATGGGGAGAACTATAAGATCAACTCAGAAATGAGTAAAACGGAGTAATTATATCCTCTTGTGTGATGAGGAGATATGTAGGAAAACCAAAATCACTGACGCAGTTCAGCGAGTCTCGAAGCTGGATTGGAATAGGCGGGGCACATAACACGAAGAACAGGTCGTTGGGGCTTAAGTGGCGACCACGCAGGCAGGCGCAGTTGGCTGACCCCCCCACTTGGTGGACCGACGAAATCAAGCGCGAGACCGAAGTCTGTCGAAGTCCATGCAAGAGACCTTAGTTCAGCAGTCGACTCCTATCGGTTGGTCAACAAGGGGTTTTATCTTTTACTAGCTAATGCTCGCGACTTCGTTCGCTTGGATTGTGGTAGTTGAGGTGTCGCTACAAGGTTTTTATTCCCGTGGGAACTCTCGCATTTCCCGGGATAGCCTATGTGCTATTCCAGACTAATCTATCTCTGTGCCAAATTTCAGCCAAATCAGTTCAGTCGTTGCGACGTGATTGAGTAACAAACATCCACACTTTCACATTTATAATATTAAGTAGGATAATAGGAAGAATGAGTTTGACACTATCCAGTGGATGTGGATTTTTCTCCTATTGTATAAAAAAAATACTGTAAAGAGATAAAGGTGAATGCACACCTGACTAGAGGGTACCAGCACACTACGCGGCGGCCCAGCGCGAGGTGCGTGGCCGCGAAGGCCAGCAGGTCGCTGTACACGTGCGGCAGGCCGTACTCCACCTTGGCGGGCACGTGGTTGGCGAGGTGCTCCTCCGACAGCGTGTAGTTCTCGCGCTCTATGCCGATCTTCTCTATGGGCTCGCGGACTCCGTACGGCGCTGAAATGTTACCACATGATTACCCTTCGACCATTTAGCCGGGACGAGCCTTTACGCAGATTTAGTTCAAATTCAAATTCAAAATTTATTTATTTCATGTAGGCTAACTTGTAGCTCTTATGACACGTCATAAATCTACCACCGGTTCGGAATGCAGATTCTGCTGAGAAGAGCCGGTAAGAAACTCGGCAGTTGCTCTCTCCTGGCTAAATGGTTGAATCCGCATGATTACGGGTAAATCCATATATAAATGTGAATGTGTGTTTGTTTGTTGGTTTGTCCATCAATCATGCCACAACAAAGCACCGGATCGACATGACTTTTTGCATGGGTATAGTTGAGGATCGGGAGAGTAACAGGCTTCTTTTTATCCCAGAAAAGCAGAGTTCCTGCGGGATTTTTAAAAACAAATACACGCGAGTGAAGCCGTGGGCATTCACTAGTAGTAGTATTAATAATTTAATTGTGTGTATTCCTTACTAATATTAGATTCAGAAAACTAACTGCCTCGTTGGTCGGTGGTTAGCATGTTAGACTGTGGATTACGAGGTCCCGGGTTCAATTTCTGGGTCGGGCAAATATAGTATTGGGTTTTTCTGGCATGAAGTTCTCAGTACTAGCACGGAGTTAGGAAGTTGACGTAGTGTCACCCCCGTGGCTTGCAGATCACGTAAAGCAAACAACAGGTGAGCCTGATCTCTCTCCTTTCTTGGACTATGAGAGTGAGGGAAAAGCACACTTGTACACTACAGCACCTCTAAAACTCACGGTCAGTGATGATCGCGTCGAGCTGCAGGCCGCTCCTCCACAGCGGGCGCGAGAAGTCGCTCACCACGACGTCCAGATACCTGGCCTGGCTGCCGTAGCTCGCCATGTTGCCTCTGATACTCTCCTCCTTCGTGCGTGCCTGACGGTAACAGCTCCATGATCATCATCATCATCATTATCAACAACCTATCAACTACTCGCTGCTGAACGCTAGTCTTCTCAGAGATGGCTTATAGGCCATAGTTCTACTTCACACACCTTTTTTTTTATAAAGAATATTAGCCAAGTTATTGAACTTGACTTATATTCTCCTCATCCCTCCAAATAAACGGAAAGCTTGTTAGGAATGGGTACGACAATAGTGCAACGGGTGGGGATCGAACCTGCGACCTTTTAGTTTTAAATCCACACCTTTAACCATTGGACTATTGAGGTTTTAAAAACATTATGGAGAATTCTCAGGTGTGCAGGTTTCTCACGATATTTTCCTTCACTGTTGAAGCAAGCAATATTTAATTGCTTAAACGCACATCTTGAAAAGCCAGAGGTGCATGCCCGGGATTGAACCTGCAACCCCCCAAACACTAAGGCTTTCTCTACTCTACAATACTTCGGCAATCAAATAAAACGATAAATATCAGAGGATGTGAATTTGGCAGTTGTTCTTTTTATGAACTTGAATTACCTACCTGTATCTGCTACAATACATACATTGTTACCTTTTGGCCGACGCGCGTTGGTCGCGAGCGCGCGTGCAGCATCATGTAGTCTATGTCGGAGCCCCACACATAGCCTGAAAAAAATACTTATACAAATATCTTGTTCATTATCAGTATTATGTCTTAAACTGCCCATAATACATGACATATCGCTCATTTGCGACAAGGGTGACATAACTCAAAATTCGCCAATTTTAGTGTCGAAAATTTATACTTTTGGCTATAAAAACAACATTACGCTAAGCACAAAAATATAAGAGCGAAAGAGATTGTGACTTAGCTCTGTCGCTTTGTTGGCCGCTGTGTTGTTTCGAGGCCGCAGCATCCACAAAACATTACTCTCTAACGAGAGAATTCTCTCATTGTCGATTTTGAATTATGTCACTCTTGTCGCGAATGAGCGATATATAAAGTTAAAAGCCACTATTTGAGAATTGAATTGACAAGCTTTCGCAGTTATATTAACAAACCTCCAAAATGTGCTGCAGCAACTAACAACGATCCAGAGCCCACGAAAGGATCAAGCACAGTGTGTCCAGGAGCCACGCGTGCCTGGTTCGCCATGATGATGGCGAGCTGCGCGTCCATGCTAGTGTTGCCTATGAACTGACGCTTCTTCAGTGAGTGAACTTGGATGAGATCCCGTTGGCCGTCAGCTACCTACAACAAACTTCTGACCATGCAATATCTACTACGTTATGTACATGCAGCAACGGATCGAGGTGAATATATACATATATATCATTGAGAACTTTTAGTGACATAGGCTGGGATATTTGAAACCCTACTCCATGTTGACGAAGTGGCAAACACTAGTAAATAAAATAACGATAATTAAAAAAAAACTGTGAGATTGCACATATAAAAGGGAAGGTCTGCATTGTAATAAAACCTTGTGTCTCCGTCATCCAGGTTTGTAGTAGACCACCTCCAATTAAGTATATTAAAACCTCTGAAATTTCTACATAAATCTTATTTGATCGTGTTGATTTTTAAGAACCTAGTTCCATCTGTCAAAGTCGAGGGTATAAAGAAAGATACCGGCCGAATTGATAACCTCCTCCTTTTTGGAAGTCGATTAAAAATAGCGCTAAATAATATTTAAATATTGCAATTTAACCATGTTATAAGTATAACATGGTTAAATTGCAAAAGTGGTAGATTCATTGACAATTCAAAAGTACTTGTAAAAGTTTATTTGAAAAAAATATTTCTATTTCTATAACCATAAGAACAAGTTAAACATATTTTTGTCTACTACATTTAAAAAGGAATTAGAAAAATAATTATTAAAACCATCTTTACTCTATTCAAAGTGTTAAATAGTAATAAGTGTTCACATACCCATCTGCCAAAGAACAAATCATGTGGATGCTCCGGTACATTGTTAGGGTCTACACCATAGAACTCCAGGTACGACAGAGTGACATCTGGGTTCTTCAACTTCACTGGACCTTTCAATGGTAGGTAGCTAAATTTCTGCAAAAAATAAAACATGTATGAGTTACAATAAGCCATTGAGATGACTCGCATCCTTTCTTCATTCCTTTTTAATCCCTAGATATCAAAGGTATCAAATTTCCATAACATATTTAAAATCGCTTGGCAGCATATCTTTGTCAGTAGATTACATGCTATTAGTCCACTACCAAAGCCTCCTACCAGACCAGACTAGAAATAGACAGACCTCCCCCTTAAACATAAAAAGTCTCACCCAAGTCTCACCACTGTACCAGGGATGTCATCAATATTTGAATGATGGAGTATTAAAAAAATATTTTGACAAAATGTCACCTACTTACCTCAATTTTATCAACCTTCTCCTTCATATTGAAATGCTTACAGAACGTCTCAACTTCAATTTTAAACGATATATCACCATCACTAAATGCTTCTAAAAGTTCACTAGGACAAATATTCACGTCGCTTTTTTCTGATGTGCCTGAACAAATCCAACTTCCTGTGTCGTTATTGATGGAACTTTTCAAGTTTTCATGTAAACTAGCTTCAGTTTTCGCTCTAGACCACAATTCTATGCAGTTTTTTATTAAGACTGATCGTGACGCGATTTTTTTCACGCACTCCTCTGATGGTAGTTCTACCACCCAATAAGGTTTACTTTGACAAGGTTGTTCAATATACTTTATTGGCATATCGAACAGTGATAGTATGCTTTGTATTTCCTGAAAGTATTTTTAGCATATAATATGATTTTGAGTTAACTTTCTAATCGTTTCTAAATAATTTTAAAGTACTTACGGTGTATCTGAAATCGACATGTTCATGAGCAAACCACATCAAGTATCGTCGCCACATGATATATGAAATAAATAAATTCGTGTAGTTAATTGAAAAATATTATATTATATTTAATATATAAATATAAATAAAAAATAAATGTGCAGCCATAACCTCAATTTTTGTTTACAATAAAACTGTCAATGCCAAAATACCTTTCAATTTAATGAAACTGTCAAAATAAAAATGGCATACACAGATTAGGTAGGTACCTAGGTACTATGGCGAACCACGAACTGTCATGGAAATAGTAGTTAACTGTGGTAGGTAGGTATTTAGGTCAAAGCACTGTCAATAAAAATGATAAAATTGATAGGTAGGTACAATAAAATCACTTCCTGTACGCCTAACATGCCAGACACGTGATAGATAGTGACGAGAGCGAGAGATGTTGTCTATGTAGACTGATTTCTCGTTTGCACTAACATGCACGACACGAACGATACAGCTCTCGTCGAAGACTTCGGCTTTCTCGTGTAGACAAACCGGTGTGGCCGTTTAAAAACTTCGTTCATTCTTTTGTATCTGAAACCATGGAAGTAGGAAGTACTTTATCCTACTTGCACGCAACTTGCTTGTTTGAAACACAGACATTTATATGTCTGTGGTCAGAAACCTTTAAAAATGACGTTTCATGACATTGACGTTTTGAATTTTTATGTTTTGTTTTTGTTGAAATTTTCCTAATTTCTAATTGTTTGTTCGTACTTTGTATAAATTAAGTTAAATTAATGTAATTATTTGTTATGAAAACCACTGCTTGGGAATTAAATTGAATTTATTTGTTAAACTACCTACTCGTCTAAGAAAATGGAAAACAGTTTTTTTTTTTTTATTCGATGACAAGATAGTCCTTGACTGCGATCTCACCTGATGGTAAGTGACGATGCAGTCTAAGATGGTAGCGGGCTAACTTGGAAGGAGTATAGCAGTGTAAATTCAACCCATACCCCTTATCGGTTTCTACACGCCATCGTGCCGAAACGCTAAATCGCTTGGCGGCACGTCTTTGACGGTAGGGTGGTAACTAGCCACGGCCAAAGCCTCCCACCAGACCAGACCAGAGACAATTTAGAAATTATAAATTCCTAAACTGCCCCCGCCGGGAATCGAACCCGAGACCTCCCAGTTATAAGACCACAGCGCTCACCACTGCGCCAGGGAGGTCGTCAAAAAAGACGTCAAAGTTTAAAGAAAACGTACCTATATAAGTAAATTAATGTGGCGATATCTTTGAAAATGGATAATAAAGTATACTTATTATGGAGTCAAACATAAATTAACTAAACCAAATTGTTCCAGTATACGAACACGGCACAACATTCTGAATTTACGGCCAAATAATGGTACAACATCCAGAATTTACGGCCAGGGATTACAGGACCCCTTTAGGGGCATAATGCAGAATGGATAATAGTAAAGGAAGTGCTAGACAAGTTTGACTTTGAACCACACCAATCAGTGATGGAGTGGTGGTGTTGAAGTTAAAATACCTGTTTTTATTGTGCACTGTTCATGTCGGTTACATTATTGCCTTAGCTTGTAGTCTTTGCAGAAATATATTTCAAGTTATCTCTTAGATACACACAGGACTGCATTAATTTAAGAACTTTATGTTTCAAGTGTTGGCCTGACCAACAGCACAAAGCCCAAGATGAGGGTGGGGCTTTATAAGGCCTACAAAACATTAACAAAACAGCACATTCTACTTTACTGAAGATACAAAAGTTATTGTTTGCGGGACGTGCAATTTTAACATCAAGCAGGTGCTGTACCCATGACTTAAAATAATTTTCCAGAAACAATATTCTTATGGTTCAAGTTGAAAATATGCTGCATATTTAAATAAAATTATAAACTCAGCTAATGGAACTAAATACTGAAAAATTAAATAAATTATTTGTTTTAGTAGAAGCAAAATTTATTATTTCATGCCCTTTCGTCATACAGTAATTTATAAGTATGTATAGGTACTAAGAAAATTTATTTATGCTTAAATTTTCATTTACAAATAGACTGATAAAGTATCTTTCAGTTAGTAGGTATTCTAAATATATTATTATTTTTATTTTTATTCTAACAATGAAAATACATAATTATTAAATATAAAACAAGTTTGGTGGTCTAATTGGGTAGGTAGGTTAAATTTAATTAAGGAAGGTAATTATTGTTTTTAAAGTGTATAATTGTATAATAGATCAGTAGCCTTATAATATTTTGTTGTAATATCTCAATCCATTTTGGTTTTTAAAACAAATTGTTAGTAATCTTTTCTTCCAGCAGCAAAGGACACTATAAAATTTCTAGTTCCAAGTAGACAGCTGCTCAGCATTTTCAACATCTTCCTGCTCCAATGGTACACTGTTAAGAAATAAAACAATCTATACAAATAAATAAAATTGAAGTGTCTGTTTGTAATATCAAAAGAACAGCTTTTTACTAACTGCATCTGAAAGTAAATACGGTATGTATAACATGAAAACAATTTTTAAAATTTTTGTCTGTCTGTCTGTTTGTTTGTTGCCGCTAATCTCGGGTACGGCTGGTCCGATTTTCACGGAACTTTCACTGGTAGATAGCTGATATTATCGGGCGTATAGGTTGGTTAAAAAATTATTTTTAACCTACTTTCGAAAAAGGAGGAGAAGTAGTTGTGTTTTTCTACCTCTGTATATTGATATCTCCGTGATTTCTTAACCGATTTGTATGAATCTTTTTTTAATCGACACAAAATTTTACGAGATGCTCCCATTAAAACTTCGGTTTCTCACTCCTCGATCCTGATGCTGCAAGAGTTCTGCCCAACTAAACTGTGGAGATTTAGGAACTGTCGATTGTGAATTGAAGATACAGACGAAGTCGCGGGCGTCCGTTAGTATTACATAAATTAAATACATTACCTGCAGCTAACAATAATACTTAGTTAGAATCGCAGATCTGTTACAATCATTATAAAATGAATTGCAAAAAGAACTTCAAACAGAATTTAGAATAAATTTACAATAGACAAATACACAAAATAGGCTCTAGAATAAATAAATAGACAAAATTGAAATTTAAAAATCTTCTGTCTTCTTCTAAACCAGAGCAAAGGTTTGGTAGGTTCCTTTGGTAATTTTAAGATCAAGTTAAAGGCAGGCAAAAATAGTAAAAGTATGATAAAGAGTCAACCACTTTTAGGGTTCTGTGAGTCAATAGTTGTTTTCCATCTGTCTGTCATCTGTGTGAAAGATGTTAATTGTTATAAGAATCACATAAAAAATAGTTTTTGTTTCTTTACTGGGTACTGGGTCATCAAGGGGGTGCCAAGCTATTAGAGTGTGCAAGTTCAACTTGCATTTGCCTGTTTTTGTAAGAATTAGGAATGAACTTAGTTATCAGGAAATTTAGTTATTACTTTGGTGGTAGGTCTCTGCAAAAAACATGTAATGAAAGAAATAATAAGATTCATACCAGTTGTACATTAATGGTGTGTCCATCCTTTCTTCTATTTTTATATTGGGCTCTTCGTGGGCCAGGCGGATGAAAAATTTTAACATGGGTACAGTCGAGGAGCCCCAATATTCCTGGCACATTGAATTTAGCTTCAAACTCTGAAGCCACACTCCTCCGAGCTGGTTCGAAGCTAAGAAAATGTACCCACTCAGCTAAGCGTCTGAAAGTTGTGTTATGTATAGTATTTTATCCACATGAACACAGGAAGTATAATTTTTTTTTTTAACAATTTAAAAGAAAATGGTTATAAGTTAATTTTATAAGTACTTCTATAAATAGAGGTCAAAAACTGACCAAGAAAACTGCTCACAGTAATTTGGGCCTGGCACATGCTATGATGTTGCCCAATTTGGATCTGGTTTTAATTTGGATCAATCAATTGAAGAAATTGTATGGAGCACACTGCACAATTCCTACAATAGCTTTCGTCAGTAGGTATCAGTGGGTATATTTTAAAATTGGTATTTTTCTAGTACGTAGGTACACTACTACGAGGAGTAGGCATTTCCATACTTACCTTAAGATGGGCGGGCAGGCTGCCACTGGTTAGAGGCTCCAAATCCTCGGCAAGAGATCCGCTAAAGCGATTGGAACTCTCCATCGCCTAAATCAAAAGGATCACACACATCTCTAATTCATCTGCGTTGGATTTGCGCGCCTCTCGCTCTTCGTAGACCGATAATATATGTGTAATCGTAAAAATAAAGTTTCAATTCAGTAAAGTCTATCATCGAGAAAGTATCTCGTCTACAAGATTGAACGAAGACAAATATTTCTATTTTATCCGTCACAATTCGAGAAAATTACGTTGCCATGTTAGTGTTTGTAGAGAAAAATACCATAGATAAGTAAAAATTACTTTTATCTCTACTTTTGACGTAACGAGACGAATCATATGTGCAACCATGTTAGTGTCGATAGACATATAGAGATAACACGAGAAAAGGTGTAGACAAAGCTTTCTCTATGCTGCCATGTTAGCCCAGCTGGTGGTAAAAAGACAGGTACTTTACCTATAGTATGTACCACTACAGTGCAAGACACAAGAAGGAATTTTAAATGACCTATGATGGTTATGAGTATGACCATTGATGAATAATCTCAAGATCAACACAACTGATAACACGATGGATTGATCCATAACTAAGCATCCAGAACACTTTCGGTTCTTAAATACCTACCTAGTCCTACAACCAAATATCATGCAGCTCACATTTGGCATATTCAGCATAGTCAGTATCCACTTAACGCAGTGAGGTTCCTGCATAACATAAGACAAGACATGTAGAAGTGAAATAAAATTAAATCAAAAAGCCAAAACATTTTAAAAATAATTAACTTTATTTAACCTAATCAATAAATGTCCAGATTTAATTTAAAAATAATTTACCCTAGGAATTTCTCCTATTACTTCGCTGTGGTCCCTCTATCAGATCCTGATATCTATCGTGGAAGAAGTCCAAGTAGGCATCTTTGATGGAACCAGAGCACGCCACATAATGTCCACCAGAATGCTCTGCCACCACTGGTTTTGTAAATAAGTTAATGAGTGACTCACTCATTTCTGTGAATAAATAAAACAAATGCTTCAAACACCAAAAAACATGAGTTCAACAATTATTTATTGGTCTGTTACATATGGAGGTAAGTAAATGCATTATGCATTTTCAAATGAAGAATCTCAACAAATATTCTTTAAATAGGTACTTGAAAAAGCAACTTATTATCAATTTCAAAATAAAATATCCATGTGGATATCAGCTAGTTTGTTTACCTTTAGGAATAATAGAATCGCTTTCCCCATACACATGAAGTGACCGTAGATTGATGTCCTCATCGTAGAAGGCTTTATGAACTAAACTCCCAGATCTGAAGCCAGAGGCAAATATTGCAAACTTGAATGTGTATGGTAAATCTGTCAAATGAAAGAAAATTTATAGAAACTAAATGTAATAATCATTTAAGTTGTTATCTTATCCATAGACAACTGAAAAATCCTAATATTTTAATTGTGAAAGTTTGTGAGGATGGATGTATGGATGGATGTTTGCTACTCCTTCAGGCCACAATGAATGAACCGATTTAGCTGAAATTTTGTATTGAGATAGGATTATCACATAGGCTATATTTTATCCCAGAAAATCAGAGTTCTCATGAGAATAAAAAAAACCTCAATCCACACGGATGAAGTTGCTGGCATCAGCTAAATATAATAAAAAATTGTGTACAGAATCAGTGACTTACACCCTTTCTGTTGCATGGCAGCTAGCAAACCCACAAGGCAGGCACCCTGTGAGAAGCCCATGAAACCATCATATGGGCCGTGCTCAGACACCACACTCTCTATGAGCCGCAGAGTGTCCTCAAACCCTATGGCCGGGCCGCCCAGACACTTGCCACTGAATGTGTTGTCCTCTGCATTAAACCACCAAGATCTAGAATCTGAAAGTTTTACAAACATATTGCTATCACACTAATCACACTATCACACTAATATTATAAAGGCAAAAGTTTGTATGTGTATGTGTGTATGTTTATTATTGTTTCACATTACTATAAATGAACCGATTTGGCTGACATTTGGAATGGAGATACCTCATACCAGGATTAACACATAAGTTACATTTTGTCCCAGGAAATTAAAGTGTTCCTGTGGGAATCAAAAAAACCTTAATCCACACCGACGAAGTTGTGTGCTTCATCTAGTTTATTATAATCAGGTAAAGAGATGAGTATGGTATGATCAATGGTGCAAAGCACTGATGAGATTTAGGTTGGAGCAAGCTTGCTTAGATCTCAATTCACGCGTATTACATGTGGCAGGAAACATTTTTTGCATTATTCTTTGGAAATCAAGAAGACCTTGCACTTATGAGACTTCGATCATTGCATGAGGGAGTTCGTCAAAATCAAGTACAGTAACAAGATCTTACAAGGTTATGAAAATGAATTAAACTTGGTAAAAATAGCATATGAGATCTTTGAAGAAACTATACAAGTGCTAATATGAGTAAAGCCATATAAAAGTAATAATTCAATTAAGTACAAAAGCGATTAGATAAATAAAAATTATATAAAATCAGAATAATACCTTCGCCACCCCCACCATCTTCACTAAAAACTTTGTGAGGTGCTGATATGAAAGTCAACTGCGCATACTTAGATACCGCTTTTCTGAAGGAGCCTATTTTGTTTTTGAACACTGTACCATTCTGCCGATAGCCATGGAAAGCCAATATTTTGAGCTTCGGCCTGTCTTCTCTGTTGTTAGTAGATTGGTTAGAATTCGAATTATGTTCAGACATTGTAAAACCTTGTTGATAATGAATTCTATGCCATTTAAACCCTTGAAAAACTGACTTTATACGCAAGCAAATTATGTTACTGTGTTAAATTAAATTAAATAATTACGCAAATACTATACAAACTTAACGCTGCGTTTTTTTTTTAATTTTGATTGAATAACATTCACAGAGTACAGACCTATTACTATGAATACATAGTTGTATGGTCCTCTGTGGTATGGTGTGCATAGAGGCCATAGAATATTTTTTTAACCAAAGAACATGTACCTATTAGGTATCATCCATAGGAATCTGTGACACTAGCAATTGACGTCTTGTTACTGCCTATTGTTTTTGTTTGGCGCGAAAAAGTTACAATTTATTTGTTTGTCAAAAAGTGATAAATAAAAGAATTTCATAATCCATACCTAAGTACATAATATTAAAATATGGAAGACGGTGATTTTGATCAACGTCTAAGGGATCTGCAGCGGGAGTACCTCGAGTTTTTAGATGATGAAGTAAAGTTTATATCTTTTATAACCTAATTTATGGACTTTACTGTTAGTTACTTAGTTTACATCTTATTCGGACCATACATTATATCCATTTTCTAGGAGGATCAAGGCGTATATATGGAGAAAGTGAAACTTATGATCGGAGAAAAGAGCAGACGACTAATTGTAAATATAAACGACCTAAGAAGAAAAAACCCTGAGAGAGCAAAAAACTTGTTAGAAACTGCTTTTGAAGAGCAGATTGCGTTTCAAAAAGCTTTAAAAGAATATGTATCTTCTATCGACCCAACATTTGCTAAGGAGCAGGAGGAGTTCTTTGTGGCTTTCTCGGGGAGTTTTGGTACCAAACATGTTACACCAAGAAGCTTGACGTCAAGGTGAGTCGTTGGTTGCCTATGTTAAAAATCAATTTTTCTTAGTGCTCTTAGTGCCAATTTCACTATTGCCAAGTAAACTTTAATCCCGACTGATGAATTTTTATGTTTAAACATTTTTTTGTATCTAAGACCATTCTTCAGAATATCAGAATTACTTGTTGGTTAGCTCATGCAACGCAACTTTTAATTAAGTTGCATGGGGATGCAAGTGAAATGGGCACTTATGCTGAGATCTATAGAGTGTGCTCAGCTCAGATTTCAGAAAGAATTAAAATGAGTTTCATTGCTGATATTGTAAAGATTTTTGGAAATTTCTAAACAAATAGACTAAAATTATTAGATTAAAATTATTTTGCAGGTACTTGGGCAACCTCATATGTGTGGAGGGCATAGTGACGAGGGTGTCTCTAGTGAGGCCCAAGGTGGTGCGCAGCGTGCACTACTGCCCAGCTACCAAGAAAGTCATGGAGAGGAAGTACACTGACTTGACTTCCTTTGAGGCTTTCCCCACTTCTGCTATTTATCCTACAAAAGTGAGAATGAAAATGATATTTCTTATTATTTTACTACCTCATAATGCACAAGTCTTTTCATTTCTGTTGACAGTGGATAAGCCTTAGATCTCAGTTATTTCTTAACATCTGATTGATTGTTATACACGAGTACTTGTACCTTAAAGTATAAGTTGTGTTGTGTACAGTATATGGGTAAGGCCGTAGATTTTGCCACTTTGTAACATAGAGTAACATAGACACTCCTATGTTACGGTAACGTAGAAGTAACGTAAAAGTAACACAGTGTTTGTAAGGCTGATTACATAACGTACTTATTTTAACCGACTTCAAAAAAGGAGGAGATTTTTGTAATAAACTTGTAAGTATAGCATTTTTTATAATCGCCGATCATTCAGAGATAAGAGAGAGAATTCAGTAATAGGAAAAATATATTTTTTTAAACTATCATCAATGGAATTTAGTAACCAAAACTCTCTGGCTGTTTATCAAATAAAGTTACATTATTCTGATTATTACAAAGATGAGTTTCAATTAACTTATCTTCTTTTAAACTCATTCTTTATTTAAAATAACTATTCGAAAAATCCGCTTCTGGCAGAATATGTACACTAACCTTTACAACACTTCAACGTTACTAAATAACAATCAACGTTACCAGTAACATAGAAGTCACATAAAAGTAACGTCGAAGCGTAATTTTTGAAGTTTTAAACAGGAATAATTACTAAATGCGAGCCGATTTTAGTCAAATACACATTATCATGTTTTTATAAATCACTTTAGCTTAGTATAACACATACATGTGTGCAATAAAAACTGTTATTTACCTTTAAAATCACCAAAATTCACAAAAAAAAGCTGCTGACGAAACACACGCGCACACCTTTGATAAAATTCCACAGGCTAGAAAATGGCGGTTTCTTTTTTTTTATTTCGTTGCCGGAATCTTTAGTGTGGCCAGTGCCATTATAAAATACTACCCTAAAGTTATTGAATATTTAGATGCCCAATTTTGGTAACATACAGAATAGTAACGTAATAAGTGAAAATAAGGAGACAACATTTTGAATTGCGATAAAACATTTAAAAACGCATATTTAAATACATGGAACCCAGGATGTAATTGCTTAATCTATTCACATTTCAGATATTCGTAGTAAATTAGGACTTTAAATAGAAATAATGTAGTTATAACGAGCCAAATATTTGACTGGATCAAAAAGACAGCTTATTTTGGGCAAAATTTCGGGGTAAGGTCGGTTTTAAGTCATTGTATTTTTTTAAATATACGACATACATTCAATTTAAGAATGCAGTATAGGAGTTTAAGAACTACCTAACCTAATTAGGATACTTGCATAACAATTTACGCAGTACTTCGATTTTTAATATGCATGTCAAGTTAAGGGACATTTTCTTTTTACAAAAAGTGGCAAAATCTACGGCCTTACCCATATGGGAACCCATGCCAGAACTTTGTGGGATCAACGTACAGGTTCATATTGGTTACATGGACAGCACAACACTGACTGCAATCTTTTACTTTATTTTTGTATCCTATGTGTGCGTGTGTTTGTTAGTTGATTTGCCCTTCAATCATGCAGCAATGGATTGATGCGATTTATTGTATGGGTATAGATAAAATTATGGAAAGTTCCACACACATTTTATCCTGAAAAAACTAAGTGAGCAGACCTTACACTACACAAACAAAGTCACAGTCAATAGCTAGTATTGTGATAATTCTTCATAGGACGATGATGGCAACCCTCTAGAAACAGAGTACGGCCTGTCCCGCTACAAAGACCACCAAACCCTCACGCTGCAAGAGATGCCGGAGCGTGCCCCTGCGGGGCAGCTGCCTCGCAGCGTGGACGTGGTGTGCGACGACGACCTGGTGGATGCGTGCAAGCCCGGCGACCGTGTGCAGGTGGTGGGCAACTACCGCTGCCTGCCCAACAAGCAGGGCAGCTTCACTGCCGGTACCTTCAGGTATAACATGTATAATTTAAGTCTCAATAGCCCAATGGTTAAAGGTGCAAACTGAACACTGTAAGGTTGCAGGTTCCAATTAATTCAACATTAAAAAATGCTGTTTTAAACAGAAAAACTTTTTTTTAAGAGTTTGATAAATTGTCTCCTGGCTTTGTTTCCTGGCTGGATAAATTTGAGACTTACATATATGATCGAATTTGTCTCAGATGCAGTGTGAAATATCTTAAAATAAAAATGGAATTTTCCAGAACAATTCTAATAGCGAACAATGTAACACAAATCAACAAGGAAATGAACCTAAACATAACAAGGGAAGACATCAAGCTGTGCAAGAACCTGGCTAAACGGGCCACTACAGACATGTTTGAGCTGCTGAGCAAGTCACTGGCGCCGTCTATACATGGCCACGATTATATCAAGAAGGCCATTCTGTGTCTGCTGCTGGGTGGGATGGAGAAAATTTTGCCCAATGGCACAAGACTACGAGGGTAAACTCTTTGTGTAAACATGTTAACCGTGGGTATACTTGAGGACCTATAGGTCTGATACATGTGTCACGAGAAATGATGTTTACCCATTTTTTCGCCATATCTCATAGTTCCCAAGTAAATGAGTACACGATTTTTCCTGTTGTTATGTCATGCTAGCATAAATCAAATTAAAAAATACATATAGGCCCACTTGTGGCTCTTATGACAAGTCGAGACTCCACCATCGGTTCAGAAGGCAAATTCTGCTGAGAAGAGCCAGACAGAAACTCAGCAGTTGCTCTTTAAAAAAAAATGTTACAATATGTATCTATCTTTTGGACAGCTGAAGCAAAGCCAAGCTTCCAAACAACTTTGTCATTAAAAAATTCATTAACTGTATTATAACCTCTAATTAAATTAATGGTGTCTACGCATAAAGCTAGTAAAATAGTCTTTAAAGTCACCATCAAAATGATTTTTATAAATTACTAGACTAGATGATACCCGCAAATTTGTTCTCGTGGTAATCCACTACCTTAATAGGTTTTTAGTCCCGCAGGAAATCTCTTATTTCCCAGGATAAAAAGTAGCCTATGTGTATTCCAGACATCTATCTCTGTGCCAAATTTCATCCAAATCGGTTCAGTCGTTGGGACATGATTGAGTAACAAACATACAAACTTTCGCATTTATTATATTAATAATAATTGGATTTTGTTTTATACAGTGATATCAATATTCTCCTCATCGGTGACCCATCAGTGGCCAAGTCTCAACTGCTGCGCTATGTCCTGATGACTGCCCCCCGGGCCATCACCACCACGGGCCGGGGCTCCTCGGGCGTGGGGCTAACGGCCGCTGTCACCACCGACCCGGAGACTGGAGACCGCAGGTCAGGGGGCCATAAAATTAGCTCTTTTATTTTATTTATTTATTAAGCTTTATTTGTCCTACACACATGTATCTAAACAAATTAAGCTTTAGATTTGTAAGTCTGATCTAGTCCTTTTTGTGTGGTCCCCTACGGGTAAAAGCCTCCTCCATGTTTTGCCATTTTTGTCTGTCTTGGGCAATACATATCCAGTCCTGCCCACTTCCATTTCTGTGCTAGAGCATACTGAAGAGTATCTGTTAGCTTGGTTTTCTTACGAATTTCTATGTTTCTTACCTTTTGGATTCTTTTTAACTTCAGCATACTTCTTTCCATTGCATGTGGATAGGACATGATTAATATTAGCTCTTATTCATAAGAAATACCCAAGGTAATGTTTACATTCTTGATAGTACTCTTAAGACTGATAAATATTTATTTATGTTGCATGATTATCGTTCATACTTCAAATTGTTATCTGAAGCCTCAATAGCCCAACGGTTCAAGGTGCAGACTGAAAATCGAAAGGTTGCAAGTCCGAACTCCACCTGTTGCACTATTGTCGTACCCACTCCTAGCACAAGCTTTTGGCTTATTTGGAGGGGAGAGGAGAATATAAGTCAAGTTCAGCTTGGCTAATATTCTTTTTAAAAAAAAAAAAAAAATTTAATTAAGAGGGGAAAGGAGGACTTTCATTTTATACTTTACTACTTTTGTCTGTGGCTTTACTCTTATTATGTTTGATTTTTCAAACTCCTATTTTACCCCCTTGGGGTTGATTTTCAAAAATCCTTTCTTAGGATGCCTATGTCATAAAAGCCATCTGTACGCCAAGCCTGATCCGATAAGGATCTGATTGATAGATCAGTCGACCACATAATATTACTCGTATTGCACTGTTCATATTGCTTTAAATATGTATGGATATCTGAAACGTGTTTCCAAAGGGGATGGTCAAGGATGATCTGTGTTCAGGTTGGAAGCAGGCGCAATGGTGCTGGCGGACCGCGGCGTGGTGTGCATCGACGAGTTCGACAAGATGTCGGACATCGACCGCACGGCCATACACGAGGTGATGGAGCAGGGCCGCGTCACCATCGCCAAGGCGGGCGTGCACGCGTCGCTCAACGCGCGCTGCGCCGTGCTGGCGGCCGCCAACCCGGTATACGGACGAGTAAGTTATATTTTTAAATAGAATATTAGCATAGAATAAAATAGAAATATTTTTTATTGAAATAAACTTTTACAAGTTCACGCGAGAGTGACTGTGTGAACAACAATGATACACGAGGTGATGGAACTACATTCCACCATCATAGAACACGTAGCGCATGATGTTTCAAACTGACCGTAGTGTGATGTGCGCCGCGAAGCTTAATACTACTCAAATACTTAATATTACTCAAAAAGTACTTAATACTACTCAAAAAATACTTAATACTACTCAAAAAATACTTAATACTACTCAAAAAATACTTAATACTACTCAAAAAATACTTAATACTACTCAAATACTTAATACTACTTAAAAAAAGCCACAAATCCATCCATCAGTTGTTTTTATGTCCACAGTATGACCAATACAAAACTCCGATGGAGAACATCGGTCTGCAAGATTCTCTACTGTCCCGTTTTGATCTGCTGTTCGTGATGCTGGACATCGCGGACGCGGACCACGACAACCTGATCTCGGAGCACGTGCTCCGGATGCACAGATACAGGTAACACACCCACAACTAACTAGATGGCGCTGCAACAAGTTCAATCACGCTAGTGAAGTTTTATCTAAAAAAAATTGGGTATGTCTTTTAAAGGAGTCGATAGTTGACTTGAATAAATAATATAGACATCAAAGAGAATGTAATCACTCCGTTTAGACATTAACATTTCACGCATACTTCAATATGTTCATGACCATTCAGTAAGAACGTAAGGCAAATTCATGAAAATCAAAAATTAAAAAAAACTTATTTTCCTAGGAACCCAAAAGAACAAGACGGAGAGGTCCTCCCAATGGGTTCTTCAGTGGAGATGCTCTCTACAGAGAACCCGGACAATGATGAAGTAGAGGTGAGATGATAGGCAGACTTTCCAGAAGAATCACATCATGATCAAATTCTTTCATATATGCCCCACACACATTTATAGCTTTTAACAGTCTTCTAAGTAGTAAGTCCTCTTCTATGCCATTGTGTTGGATAACTTGTTGACTTCTTTTTTGTAACATCCAAATCAGAAATGATATAATCTAAATCAGTAGTGGTATTCAGTGTGACGACTGATTGGCCTAATTTATGGCGTTCTTGCTGCATCAATGCATTTTAACCAATAAATAACCAGCCAATCAAAGGTCATTGCGATTGTTATACTAATGTAATTAATTTAAGAGAATACCACTACAGGTTATTAGTCACCACCTTGTTTGGTGGGGTTACACTGCTTTAGCACAACCCAAGAGATTCTGGTCATTCTGTAAGAGTTTTTCCTCACTACCCTACACTGTGTCACCATTGTGGGACCTATACATATCTGCTCAAATATTCCTCTAACCAATTCTCCAGTTCACATTTTAAAAGACTTGTTCCAACCTATCCAATTTTTAAATTTTCCGTAATATTTCAGGACACAAAAGAGTCAATCTACGAGAAGTACGACCCACTTCTGCACGGCAAGAGCCGCAGCAAGAAGGATCAGATCCTGTCCACCAAGTTCATGAGGAAGTACATCCACATCGCGCGCCTCATGAAGCCTAAGCTGACGCAGGAGGCCTGCGACACCATCGCGGACGAGTACGCGCGCCTCCGCAACCAGGACACCATGGACAGCGACGTGGCCAGGGTATGATACCATCCACCCATACGTGGTTGAAATTCAACCTACTCGTACGAAACGCTTTAGTTCAACGTCTCTGAAATGAACGGCTAAGATATGGAACACACTTCCAGCTTATGTTTCCGGCCACGTATAATCTGAGTACCTTCAAGACAAGAGTGAATAGGCATTTTCTAAGCAAGCGCGCTCCAACCTATTCCATCATTGGTTTTTGTCAAGCGCAAGCCTATCTCATAATTAAAAAGAAACTGATGACTCGGTAGTGATCTACCGGAAGACTTTTTGGAGATCTTTCTCTACAAGTAAAAGTTATCAAATGCAAAGTTTATGCGAAAATTTGAATTTGAATATAAGCGAAGCGAGCGCGAATTTTTCTAATGTTGTCGTCTCATTGCTGTTATCTCGATGGCAGTTCCACTAAACCTGTCGAACACGGAATATGTATGAAGAAATATGGGTTTGACGGTTCGTAGTTGGGAACTTTCTATTGTTTTTAACTGGCCACTGGAAATGTCAAAAACAGAATAGATCCCCGGGACGTCTCGCGATTCGCGAATCAAAATCCCAGCAAATCGCTTGTGGTTGTCCATCCACCTAATACGGATGGTGTAAGACCATATAATTCTTACTAATCCTTTCTATTATTATAAATGCGAAAGTGTCTTTGTTTGTTGGTTTGTCTTTCAATCACGCCGCAACAAAGCAACGATTTTTGCATGGGTATAGTTGAGGACCGGGAGAGTGACATAGGCTACTTTTTATCCCGGAAAATTAGAGTTCCTGCGGGATTAAAAAAAAACGCTTTTTGCTCTTTCTTATTCTTCAAACTTGTATAGGAGGTCCCTAAATAGGTTCGAAAATGTGTGATTTATCAAAAACCTTGTGATGCTCGTGAACGGGTGCCACCAATGGGAATGGGTCTGCTTTTGTCTGCCTGTCTTAACATGTATTGGATTGTTTTGCATTTTTAAAACTTCATTGTGGAAACACTGTATACATAGCATAGTTTTGTTACCTATTGTAATTTTTTTTTTAAAAGAGCAACCGTCGAGTTTATTGCTGGATCTTCTCAGTGGTAGATTCATCGACGATTCAAAAGCACTTGTAAAAGTTTATTTGAATAAAAAATATTTCTATTCTATTCTATTCTATTGTATTGCAGACGCAGCCGGTGACCGCGCGCACGCTGGAGACGCTCATCCGCCTGTCGAGCGCGCACGCCAAGTGCCGCCTCAGCTTCCAGGTGACGCAGGACGACGCGCTGGCCGCCATCGAGCTGGTGCACTACGCCTACTTCAAGAAGGTGAGTCTCCCAGTCCCGTCCACTACATAACCACCCAAACCACCCATATATTCCTTATGTTACATTAAAAGTAAAATAAATAAATAAACATTTATTCAGCTCACACAAAAAAGATACAAAATTTGCTTAATACTAAGTGAGATCTACAGACGTCAGACTGCACCACAGACAGAACTAAAACGAGACAGATTTATGTCAGAGCATATTTCTGTGGCTCGTTTCAACTCCAACCCAGGTCCGAGCCGAGCCTAGATCTCAACATTAATCTATGTGATAAAGGCGTGTTGAAGCTGAAAAGGCTACTGCATCAGCATAAGGCTGCAGCGCTGATTTTCAGCCTTTAATGACGTCGTGACCCTACCGAAGCAGTAATTGATAGACCAGTAATAACAAGAGATAAATAAAAGAATAATAAGATATTAGCATGTGTTTCGGTAATAGTTGTTACAATATATTATACAGTGGTAATAGGGAGTAATACATCGTAAAAGTTGTATGGTCATATACATTTTACTGGGTGTTTGTAGGTGTTAACAAAGGAGAAGCGTCGCAAGCGGCGCGCGTCCTCGGCCGACGAGGCGAACGGATCCGACGGAGAGCAGCCCGCGCAGCCGAGACCTAAGAAATCCAGAAGGACGGTAAGATCGCTTTGCGTCTTTAACATAATTTTTTTGCCACGCAAAATGGATGAAATTATCGGAACATTCTGGCACATTTAAAAATACACTTGCCAGTTCCACTATAACGAATGTGCTATAAAAGGGGGACTTAGTGTGTATTTCTTTTTATGCACCAATATTTTTTCGTAATATAAGACAGAAGAGTAGAGGAGGTCAGATATAACTTTAGTTGTTTAGTTAACATTGAGTATACTAGATGGCGCTGTTTCATATTAGATCGCGGTATAGACTACATGCTAAATATAGTATGTTTTTTTTTTTTTTTTTTACATAGACTAGCACTTGACTGCGATCTCACTTGATGGTAAATGATGGTATGCAGTTATGTGTCATAGGGGTGTCCACTTAAAAAATACATCGATGTTTTTTTCGATGCAATACATCGCGGCTGTGCATCGATGTTTTTCGATGCATCGGTTAGAAACATCGATGTTTTCTCAAAATCGAGTACTTTTTCTAACATTGCATCACAAGCTGTAGTCGGTCTCCTGAACACATTTTTTATTATAGATTACTCCTACATGTTACTAAACTATGTTACTAAAATAAAAAAGAAAGACTTTTCATGCAGTAGTCATTTATTAAAAAAAAATATGGCAATGTGTGACAATAAGACTTATATCCAATGCTGTTTTGGAAGACTTTGCAAAAACAAATCAGTCTGTTTCGTTTCGTTTTAATTATTGTCCCGAAAGTAAAAAATTAATTGTGAGTGACAATAGTGGCAAGACTGACGAGTACCTAATAGGTATCATCAGAATGACACAAAATAATTAGATGTTGAAAAGATGTTGAATGATATTCAGATAATATTAAGTATTGATTGTATTAATTTTAGCGTAATGATTCGACAAATTGTTAAACTGTTCAATTTGTATAATTTGACGAATGATCTCGCTGAAATACAGATAACTAAATATCTTTTATTCCAATAAATTATGAATGCTTTGCATATGTTAGAATAAGTGAGTTATCCTAACCTTACTTTATTCACCTGTCCATCGAACTTATGAGGAAACTATGAAATTTTACTCTAATGAGTATATTATATAATATCTAAATCCAATCCAATTTTATGTTGTTGTGTGCACATTTACTACACAAGTAAAAACATTTAACGTTTTTGTCTCTGATCTCATAATAAACCTGATCCGACACAGATGACAGAACCAAAACAAACGAAGTTTTTTTTTTAATTCTCTCTGGCGCAGTGTTGCCAATGTCAATTTTCAAATTAGCCAACTAGCGCCAGTAAAAAAAAAAGATTTAAGTTTTAATTTTATTAAATCAGAGCTACTCAACAGTAATAGATGTACAATGATTAGCTGGTTACTATTGATTCGATGTTTTATGAAAAAACATCGATACATCGAGTAAATCAATACCTTTTCAAAGCATCGAATCGTTTCGATGCATCGAATTATAAACATCGAGTGAATTCGATACATCGATGTATATCGAATATTCCTAATGTGTCACAATATGGCAGGTCAATACAACATTCGGTTCAATGATATACTTGTTAGTTAAGGATAAACTATAGTTGGTCCCACATATACAATAAAGAGTCAATCAATACAACTTATCAATTGAAAAGTGAACTTTATTCCTTTACATTATGTATGTATTTAGTTTTTGTGGATTGAAACGTTATTGCGTATGCGCGTTTAGTTCTCCGTGTATACCTTAGAGCAAATGGTAAAATCCATACGCATGTTCCGCAGGAGGGCAGTGTGAGGCAGGACCCGTACGAGTTCTCGTCGGACGAGGAGACGGAGCCCGTGCTGCGCGCGGCGCACTCCTCGCAGCCCGAGCCCTCCCAGAGGACCACGCGCTCCTCACAGAAAACCATAGACCCTGAACGGTAAGAACACCTCTTACTACTACTCACGTGCGTGAATCTTTTTTAATCAATAAAAAAAATTTGCGAAATACTCCCATAAAACTTCTGGTTCCAACTCTTCAATCCTGATGCTGCAAGGGTACTGCGCCCCTAAACTGTGGGTATTTAGGAACTGTCGATTATGAATAATTATTGTACGTAAAATCCTGTAGTCAAGGTCTCCGTCTCCTGTAGGAGGGATTTAGAATTATAAAAAAAAATATATCTGAAGGCGTCCATCAATCATTTGGGTAGAATAGAATTACAATTTACAACGTATCGTGATTTATAAAGAGCAGACTATACGCTCCACTAAGTACGAGTATACAATAGGGCATCTCGACCAATCACTTAACCTCAACAGCACCGAACTATTAGAATAACCACGACAACACTAGACCGCTACTGAATAGCGATAACAAACGACAACTAACGATAGACGACTGACTCGACACACGCTGCGACCTGCCAGCCAGTACGTCTGTTAAATAAGCGCCTGCGTGGGGTATGCAGGCGCTTATTTAAGAGACGTACGACTTAGTGTTGCGTAAAGAGAGGGGCGACCCCACTCTCTTGTCTGTGGTACATGATTCTTAAACTAGATGGCGCAACTGTCTGACCGCCATGTTGACCGTATAATGTTCTTGTTCCTGTAGGCTGGCGCAGTTCAAGGCGACGCTGCAGCAGATGTTCCGCTCGGAGCGCGTCAACAACCTGCCGCTGGAGCGCATCACAGCGCACCTCAACGACAAGTTCTGCCATCAGCCCTTCGCCGCCGACGAGCTGCACGCCGCGCTGGCGCGCATGACGCACGACAACCAGCTCATGATGGCCGACGATATGGTCTTCCTCATATAGCGTATGGACATTTACATTTTAATTCAGACCATAAGGCTTCTTTCTTTCTCTTTCTTTGTACGTGGCTGGTTTCCACACTTAAACCGGTCGTGGAGACGATAAGATATTAGTACATCAATCATCATCACCAACCTAGCAACCTATCAACGACTCATTACTAAGCGCAGTAAGTAACCTGTCAGAGAAGGGTTTATAGGCCAGACCACTCTGTAGTGAGCTGTTTATGAGTTGCTGATAATGATGATGACCTAACTTTGAAAAGTCAAGAGGTGATTGCCCTGGATTGAACCTGCGACTATCTAAGAAATAGTTTAATCGAAATTGACGTAAATTTTCAATTCGGACAAACTCCTCAACTGGCCTGAAAAAATATGCCTATCGAGTGGAAGTATGATTGTGGTAATCTATCATGTTAACAAACCAGTAGATCTTAAGAATTATGAACAATAAACTGATTTTTGTATACAACTTGCATGCTTTTATGTCATCTTCACCTAGATTTACCAGGTTTTGCATACGACTGAAGTTCTTATTCATTGAGAGTTTTATTTATTCTGTCGGAAGTTTTCTTTACTTTTGTTAGTTTACTTCAAATTACCCTCTATATATTATATTTTAAGAAAATTGGGGGGTAACTAACCAAATTTAAAATGACGGGACAGGATAAAAAATAAAGAAAACTCAAAATCTGATTTAAAATTTTATAACATAAAGTAAGCTTACTTCATTAATCTATATCATTTTTTAGATTTCCCTTTTCCTTTCCCACCTTTCCCCTGTCTACTTTTACCCATTTTCCCCATTTTGTTAAATTTACCCCCAAACACTTTCTTAGTTTTCCCAGATTGATTGTTTCTATTAAACTTTTTGCCATCCTGATTTCTGAAATTTTTCCTATTGTCATCTCTATTCTGGAAATTATTTCTTCGGTCACCTTTGTTTTGAAAATTTCTTTTTCTATCATCTCGATTTTGGAAATTCTTGCCGCTATCTTTTGAATTCTGGAAGTTTCTTTTCGGTCTTTTATCGTCTTGAGGTCTCGCATCTTTGTTCTGGTATTTCTTCTTCAACTTCTTGTCTAATCTCATCTTTTTGAAGCCCCTAACTTCTTCTTCTCCGTCGGATTTTCTCTTCCTAGATGGATTCTGAGTGAAGAGATCTGAAAAGTCAGACATATTTTTGTGTACAAATAGAAAAACTAGACTAAGATACATTCGAATTATATAATACTACCATAAACCAGGAACGCCGTTCATGACATCTGTGCAAAACACTTGAATTTAAGGTACTTAATTACAATTAACTAATTTTTTGATAACAAAGTATAGATGTAATCAACTTAGCATTTAAAGCTACCCACAGTGCATTTTTCACAGCAGAATTCCCACAGAATTTGTGTTCCCACAGAATTTCAACATGGGGTTATTCATTCACTGAAAAGCCGGCAACGCTGCTCCCAAATGTTCATGGGCGACGGTAAAATCATTTAACATCAGGTACCCGGCAACTCATTTGATCGCTATTTTTATTTTAAAAAAAGTTCAACATGGTTAAGTCTTAAAAAATCTTATGAATGAGGGTAGTGAGGTAATCTTATGAATGAGGGTAGTAAGGTAATCTTATGAATAAGGGTAGTAAGGTAATCTTATGAATGAGGGTAGTAGAGTCACCTTGATCAGGCTCGGCGCCGACCTCCTGCCTGTAGTAGGCCGCGTCGTCGTCTTGCTCCATGTCCGACGCGTTCTGACCCTCCGCTGCTGCCAGCTGCATCAACCTGAGACATATGTACATAAATTATTCTCTAAATATATAAAAGGAAAAGGTGACTTAAATTAAAACAAGGAAGAGATGTAATGTACTGGGCGTGTGGGTAAGCGCATATTATACGAATAACATCAGACTCTGGATGTGGGTAAGTAAGGAACAATACCACTGTATTGTTCCTATAAATACAGCTACCATGATGTGTGAGGGGCAGTCTTAAATCGGGCGCCTGCGTGGCGGCACACGTGATTGAACTATATATTAGACTGACTAATCTATCAACGAATAGCAAATCAGAGGATGGATCGTACTGAAATTTGGCATACAGATAGTAATTATTTTTGCAATTTAGAGTAAAAACCCATTGAATAATATATTTAGTAAAAGAACTTTGTTTTTCCTTGTGGATCAAAATAAAACTTAGCAACTATATACTTTACTATTTACTTGTTATTTTACCAAATCTTACCTCTGGCTCTCGGTAACCTCTTTCTTCTTCTTGATGCCCTCGAGCGCCTTCTGTTTTAATTCTTCTTTTTCCTTCTCTTTACGTTTGACGTTCTCATCTTGTTGTGATTTGCGTTTCTCTTTCAGACGTCTAAAAGAATATTAGCTTTTAATTACATAATATGCACTCGATAATAATAATACTTTTTTTTTTCTTTATTATTACTTACTCAGCTGAAGATTTACCAATGTAGAAGGAGCTACCTACTTATTTATTGGCACTGCCAACCTTCGAAATTATATTGAAAATATTTTGTTGTTACAAACTACTTGGGATGGATGTAAGCAAAATGGATCAACAAAATATGTTATTTCATGCAATTCGCCAGCGCGCGTTTACTTGTGGTTCCTTTGTGTATAATGTGTACAATGTACATTGCGTAAGTATGTATGCCTGTTGGAGCCTAGGTGGGAGCGGGCAGGCGCGAGCATTGCACTCGCGAGCATTGCACTCGCTCACACTTATACGTGAATTGCAAGAACAATAATGATTTAAAGATAGGCACCTCTTTTCCTCTCTTTTCTTCTTAATGAGAGCTTTCTCTACGTCAGTCTTTTCGACCAGCTCGTGGAAAAGAACTTCGCCATCCATAAGACCATCTTCGACCTGCAATGGACAATAGTATTTGAATTTTAAACATTTAATATAATAATAAATAATGTCCTCTCAACCGAATCTGGCCACAATCCACAGAGATCCAATCGCGGCCAATCTCCACAGAGATTAGTCATCTACGCAGGAGATATTGCAGTGCACGTGGTGCTTTCTCTATTTCCTTATTCTCATAGTCCGATGGGACGGAAATCCGACACGACCGGAGAAGGATCAGGCGCAAGACCGACAGCTTTACGTCCTTTCCAACTGAAAATTGAAAGGTTGAAGGAAACAACTATAGGGCAACAGGTGGGAATAGAATCTGCGAATTTTCAGTTTTCAGTCTACACCTGTACCCATTGGACTATTGAGCTTTGAGCTATTTGAATAGAATAGAATAGAAATATTTTTTATTCAAATAAACTTTTACAAGCACTTTTGAATCGTCAATGAATCTACCACTGGTTCGGAATGCCTTTCCTGCCAAGAAGAGCCAGCAAGAAACTCGGCGGTTGCCCTTTTTTTAAAAAAATTAAAATTTTACAATTGTTATTGAAACTATGCTATGTATTCAGTGCTTCCACGATGAATTTTCCTGAGTACAATACAAGTAAAAATAAATACAATACAAATAAATACAATTAACATGTTAACACAGGCAGGCAAAAGCAGACCCATTCCCGTTGGTGGCACCCGTTCACGAGCATGACGCATGATCCAGCCATTGCTTCGCTCAACCATATTGAGCTTTGAGCTATCGAGTGGAGTTAGATCAATGAAGGCCCGTATCGAGGCGAACCTTGATCAGCTGCAGCGCCAGGCGCGGCCCCAGTTCCACGAGGCGCAGCGCGGACTGCGAGCGGGCGGCGGCGCCGCGCGACGCCAGCGCTTGCGGCAGCTCCACTTTATTATCCTCGTCTTCGAACTCGCTCTCCGACAGCAGTGCAGCTCTGACAAATAATGCAATATGACAAAATTTGTTAGAACCATCCATATTAAGATCTTAAATGTACACAGTTTATGCAATGAATAAATGAATTTGAATTTTGATTTGAACAGAAAAGCCTTTTATTCAAATAAATTTTTCCAAAATGCTTTTGAATCATCAAGTGAATCTATGACTGGTTCGAAATAACAACCGGGAAGAAAAACCAGCAAGCAAAATAAATGTTATACCATAAAATAGTACAAAGACAGTACTTATAACAAAAATTTTTTTTTTTGTTAAGTACTATGCTTGCATATGCATTTAGTAAAAAGCTGTTATTTTGATATTACAAAAAGACACTTTCAATTTTATTTATGTATTTTTTATATAGGTATAGAATAGTTTTGCATTTTTCTAACTTACTTATCAAAGAATTCAGACATATCCTTACACCGATTCAGATTCGGAATTTTGCCTTGCACCATCTGAAATACAATTACATATTTTAAATTCTAAAGCACTGTGTAAAAGTTTATTAGAATAAAAAATTAGTCTATTGTAATATTATTCTATTCTATTGCTGTCTCCTATTTGGTAGATGGCATAACTTCTGAAAGATATAGAAGAACTAGATTTACGCATACTATGTTCTAATAGATTTTAGCAATCTGTACCCTTTTAACTAATCTTTGCCCCTGGCAGAACTTGAAATCCAGCATGAAATGAGAATGAATACCTCTCTGTTATCCTACTTGTGATATATAAGACTACATCATAATTTATTTCTGACTGACCTTTTCTGACTTTACAAGTGGGTAGATAAATCATATTTAAGTGATTTTGTATTTTATGTCTAATACCTCACACAATAAACGTGTTTCTCTTAATTAGTGTATTATTTAAGTTTAGATAATATTACTTATTTTAACTTCTATTGTGCCTCAAAACATCACATTACCTTCTTTGTTCCCTTGTTGAGTCCCACAGGAGTGGCCCTGATGACGTAGTGTCGCAAATCAATCAGCTTGGTAGAAGGGTTGTAATTCATGAGCACACAACGCCTGATGTTTTTGAGCTTTACCTGGTAATGGTAAATGTATAGTATACTATATCTATTAATATTACTACAACATACTTTCAACAATATTTTCAAAATGGACTCACTGTAGTAATGTTGATGGTAGGGAACATATTCTGGAACATGGTGGCCATCAGCTTCATGTGCATGCCCTCTCCGGAGAAACTGTTGAGCACGATCAGCGGAGCGTGTTGGAAAGCACGCGATATCACATACTGCTTGCGGAGGGATGAGACCACATCCCGGGATAAACTGTACTAGAACACAATGAAGCAGATATATTTTATCATCTTGCTGACCTCAATAGCTGTTAAAAGTGCATACTGAAAAGTTGACGGTTCAATCCCCACCCAGTGCACTTAGTTTAGGTTTCTTTTCGTGTGCTATTAGTAACTTACATTATGTATTCGGAAGGTAAGTGTGGGTCCTCTGGGCATGCGCGCGAGCCTCATGTAGGAGCCCAGCTCTGTCTCTGTGAACAGCATCATGTGAGACACGTGCAGGTAGCCTGACACTGACAGGAAGTCTTTTATTGTGTTCTTCTTACGCTCCTGAAATAAGGTCAAAGCTTTTTATACACAGTAGGAACCTACTTATACTATAAACTTATGTTACAATTATTTGAAACTTTTTGGATGAACAGTTTGGGAGAAGCTGAATGACAGGAATGGTTGGAGGAGAAGCGTGATGGAGAGGGGTGCAGAATGCACAATGCCTGGTTTAAAGTATTCGCACATAGGAGAACGAGACGATCCAGCGCCGAGACTGCGTCTGTGGTCGTTGGGTTTTGCTGCAGCTAGTGTGGATGTAACTGCCGTGTACGAACCCGTCTCCAGTCACCGAAGATATTGCCTCCAAGACAATGCTTTGAACTATACAGAATAGACTTAAAAGGCTTGAATGATGATGAATTAAAACGCATTTCCTGGATGATGCCAAATCACCTTAACAAGTTACCTTTTCCCATACGTACTTTAAGCTGGGACGCTGTGAAAGGCTCCATAATTTTTCTGAAATCTTTAGTTAAATCCATAAGATCTTTTGAACATTTTCCCCGATGAATTACGAAAGAATGGGGCGCTTTTACTAAATGTTCAGGTTCCAGGGAGCCCTTAGTGGCCGTGTTTTTCTTCGCACATTTTCCTTTACGCTTTCCCATTATTTTTAATTTAATCTAGTTAAAAAAAAATATACAACATGACTTTTTGAGGTTATAATCCAAGAGAATATAATCACTCCGGATATAATCAGTTATCACTTGTCTGTGGTTATCACAAACTATATTTAAAACCTTCATGTAGGTACCTTCTCTGTGGTTAGTCACATAGAGTAAATAATGAAGTTGATTTTGAGGAAAGAAAAGATCCTCAGACGTAGAGAGAGAAGACATAGAGTCAGTGACGATTTCTTTCTCACTCACACTAAAAAGAGAGCAGAAATAAAGTTATTAATGTGATAAACAGAGACGCAGCTACCCAATTTTTTGTCCCTCATCGTGTAACCAGTTTTTTTCAAGGTCGACACACTTTTGTGCGAAACAAACTGACAGTTAATAAGAAAATTTAGTATCTATGTGTGTTGCCAGCTTTAGGTACCTATACAATGTCCCGATTTTCCCTATCCTACTTATATTATAAATGTGAAAGTTTGAATGTATGTATGGCCATCCATACATACATCCAAATTTCAGCCATATCGGTTTAGTGTGGCGTGATTGAGTAACAAACATATGGATGTTTGTTACTCAATACGCCACACTAAACCGATATGGCTGAAATTTGGCACGGAGATAGGTTTTTTTTAGTAATGTCCTCTGACATACCGTAACGGCGGGTTACTTTGGCTACTTTTTCAATTTTAGGGTTCCGAAAAAAACTTCGGAACCCTTATAGGATCACTTCGTTGTCCGTCTGTCTGTCAGTGTGTCACCACCGTTTTTTTTTTTAATTTTTGTTGAAACAAAATAAAGTCGTGATGGAAGAAATGAATATTATGAGAAAAGAAAAGAAAGATGATGGATACTAGAATATAATATATGTCGGCGATGATTAAAGTGTATTCAGTTAGATAGTGTCGGTTACTGTTCTGAATCATCCTGAAGTTTCGTTCGAATGTCCAACGACCAGTCGAGAACTGTTGGCGATCTTAAGAATTATTTTATTTACAAAGTTCTTAATTTTTAAAGCATTTTTAAATAGCTCGAGGCAGACTTTTAATGTTTTTTTTAAATAATTATTAACTTAAACTATGAAGAGTTGCAGTTTTATACGACTGCCTGAAAAAAGGAATATACTGTTAATTTCATTAATGATGATTTTGATGACTAAATATACAATTTTTGTTGCTTTTAATTCAATAGCATTACTCGATCGAAGGAAAATTTTAACTGTTCATTAAAAATTATTTTGTGTAACATTCTTACTGTAACGAAAAAAAATTTTCCTTTGTGTTACATACATCTTTTTTCAAAGTGACTCACATATGCTAAATTTCTATTCGGCATTTCAATATTTTTTTTAAGGAGCAAATAATTATCTAGTGAATTGGTCCTATGAAACTACATTAAAAAACTTTAGTAAAAAAAAAATATTTTTAAAAAACCGACTTACGTGTACAAACTAAAATTATTTTATACTTTTAAATGGTGGTTGAAGTTAATATTGTGTGCAATAAAGAATAATAAATTCTTTATTGCACACAATATTAAGATATATGTAAAAAATAGAAGCTTACCCTAATAGGTATGTCTCTCCCAGACAACCTTATATGTGTAGGTATGTTATTTAAAAAATAAAACAGTTCAGCATCTGTTTTGTCGTTTTATTTAAAAATCCTGGGAAGAATTTTCCATCTAATTTGGGGTACTAGGGGAGTGCAGTTATTGTGGCAACATTAAACTCGAACTTGTCATGTGACGTCATCGTTACGTCATGTTATCTCTATTTCAGTCGCGGTTACACAGTACCTTGGTCTATTGCCTTCTCTGTCTACGTCCTCAGACCACAGGACTGTGCCACAAACATAAAGAAACGGAGTGATTATATTCTCTTGGACTTTTCCTTTGGTTTTTTTTTATTCAATGACTGCGAATCTGTGGACTGCGATCTCTCCTGATGGTAAGTGACGATGCAATCTAGAAGATAATAGCGAGCTTACTTGGAACGAGCATACCCCTGGGGCCCAAGTCTGCTATTGCAATGCTATTGCAATTGTAGTTCAATTGTCTATCAATGACATCCCAATTGCTACTTTTAGCAATTTGACTTGGGGCCCAGGGGTTCAATTGTCTATCAATGACATGACAATTGCTAAAAATAACAATTGTCATGTCATTGATAGACAATAAAACTACAATTGCAATAGCAGACTTGGGCCCCTGGGGCCCAAGTCTGCTATTGCAATTGTAGTTACATTGCCTATCAATGACATCCCAATTGCTACTTTTAGCAATTTTGGTAGTCTACTAATTCAATGGCGTCACAATTGTTTTCCGATGGTTTGCCACTGACACATCTAGCTTTAAATCTAGCTTAAATAAACGTTTTTAATATGTAGTTTTTTTTGAAACTCATTTCGGGAAACGCTTTTTAAGCTAATTCCAATACCGAGGTATCATTAAATTACAATCTAATTATAAGAAATCGAACGACCATTGTGAATTTAGTAGACTACGAAATTTTGGACCAATGATAATTGTATTGTAATTGTATTGCGGATCAATGACAATGACATGTAAAATAGCAGACTTGGGGCCCAGATCTGTTTCTACACGCCATCGTGCCCGGAACGCTTAATCGCTTGGCAGCATGTCTTTTGACGGTAGGTTGGTAACTAGCCACGGGCAAAGCCTTCAACCAGACCAGACCAAAGGCAATTCAGAAATTATTTTTACTCCCGCCTGCAATCGAACCCGAGACCTCCTAGTTATAAGACCACAGCGCTCACCACTGCACCAGGAGGTTGTCAGTTAATGGATTTTAATATCACGTGGTGCCAAGCCAGCACAATATTGAAGGATTCTTTAAATACTTTAATACTTAGGGTGCGGCGTCTCAGGGACAATTTTTTTAGATAACTGTCTTATGTAGTTAGGTTCCTACTTGAGAATTAGATAATACATAATTTCGGGTTCGTAAATAAAAGAAACAACAAAAATCAAAACAGCTTTATTTCCTGCCGGTTCTTTCCAGATTTTTACACTTATTCATGAAACACTACCTAATAAGATACTTGGAGGATCATTATTCGTAACGTTACACTATTGAAAATCACGACTGCAAGTAAATTTTTTAAACTAAATTCGAAAATTATTTAACAAAAAAATAATGTTTGACAAAACAACATTAGGTACACCAACCTTGTAAGTAGTAAGGGTCACCATCTTCTTAACTTGAAAACCAAGGCAAAAAATAAAAAACCGACCAAGTGGGAGTCGGACTCACAAACGAAAGGTTCCGTACCATCATAACAGCGATTATTAAAGCCAGCAAAAAACGCCGAAAAATTCACATTTCTTGTATTTATTTTATAAGCTAATTTCGTTTAGACTTTTTGACCAACCGAACTCATGCTTTCATAAGTACAATTGAAATGTAACAATACATTCTTTATTATAAGATCAATTTCAAGTGGTTTGCTGTTGTCATAAATTAATCTTTTGCTTTCAATAGTAGTTACGATTGAAATGTAATCTTATTCTTATGACTTTAAGACCCAAATTAGGTTGGTTGGAATAGGTGAACGTTTTTATTTTGCATTCGACTTGATCTCATTAGCTGGGTCCCCACCAGACGATCCAAAATGGATCGGCGATCCCGCGATCCGCGATCCAAAATAAAAAAAACGAACGGATCGGGCGCAGCAGGGAGCGCGCGCTCCAATACGAGCGCATGGATCGCGCGCGGCACGTCCACACCGCCTGCACATTTGGATCGCGCTCCTGCCGCGTGCGATCGGAGCGCGATGGATCGTCTGGTGGGGACCCAGCTATTGAAGAAACGAGTCAGAAATTCAGAATTCCGCCGGACTAAAAATCAGACTATAGATAACCCTAACATACAATTTTCTACGCTGATTGAGAAATTAATTATTTGACATACAACATAGATTTTAAGATACAGCAAAATACATTAATTTTGTGAGGGCTAAGTTAATCGATTTATATTAATATGTAAAAATATATAATAATAATTTAATGCTATCTTTGAAATATACCAGTTTTTTTTAATTTCCGTTAATCTTACCGTGGATTGGTGTGCAATTTGAAAATGGTCCTTATACTATTTTAATTTAAAATTAGGATAAAAAGAATATTTTATTTGGTAACGAGTACAGTTAATTATGGTTTTTTTTTTATTATTATTAAGCTGTTCATTAGCTAGCTACATACCAGAATTGACATGACTAAAAAAACTAAACTACTATTTCTACCAATTCCATTGTAAACAATAAATAAAACTAAATTTATATTTTCTAGGTTAAGAGTTCGTTTCACCGATTCCCGATAAAGTTTGAAAAAAAAACCGATGAAGAATTAATATGCCCGACCTCTATCGTCAAAAAAGAGATTGCTACAGCATTTTTGAATTTGCGTTGTACCAATTTCATTGTAAACTAAATTCGAGTTGACAAAACTAAATTTAGTTTTTCTAGCTTACATTTGCAAAAATAACGATGAAAATATTTATAATAGTCGACCTGTTTTTATGTTGCCTGCAATATTTAGTCTTTAGCAATCACAACTAACTTTAATTTTAAACTACGAACATGAAAAGCACTGAGTTAATATTGCTAGTGAACCCTCTTTTTCGTCAATTTTTTATCACACAGACAAAATTAAACTTCCGTTGTAGATCCTGAGAAATTAATAATTTGTAAGTTCTCTGAACACGTCTTCACTCCGCTCCGCTTCAATTGACAGGCATCCTTGTAAGTAATATGTTTGTTTTGAAATTTTTTTACCATACAAAAAGGTGATAGGTCTGTAACAGTTTATTTAAAAAAAGTAATTTTTGATTCGATATTCAAAATTCTACAACAGCCTACAAACCGGAATCCACACTTTACAAATAAAAGTAAATTATGGAACAATAAGTACAAGACTTACATAGCAAAAGATTATTCTCAAAATCCGGATGAGTCAGATAAATTAATAAAAAGCCCCTATATTACTCTATTAATTAAATTAGCTACTAGCTTCGTATATTAAGGATAATATTTAATTGCACTTTTAAAGATGATAAAATTATTTGATCAGGATTACCTAATACCAAATGTTTGAGGGTAGTTTAGTTTCAGGACTAAATATCTTAATAACATACCAAGAACACACTTAAATTATGTTTATGTTTAAAGAACTAAAATTAATTAAACTTAGTTTTAAACTAACTTAGCAATATGCCGACACTAGATTTAGTTAACAAAGGAAGAAAAAAAATATTTGTAATATTCTATGTTGGTATTTTAGATTGTCACTTCGATTCACCCTGAGAGCTCAGAATAAAGTATGTAATTGCATCAATATGCTCTAAATTATTTTAAAGTGCTTCTAAATAAGTATATTATGTAAAACATATTACTTACTACTGTCATTACCCTTTATTATTTCATCATACTAGAGTCTAGACTATCATCAGATATCTTAGTTTCTGTACACCTAATCTGATGCATCACGCTACGATGTCGTTATCTAATTTTATTCACTAAATCAACTATACTGTTTTGTTACTTCCACATAGGTGTTTTTGGCTTTTCAATTCAAAGTTAGGTGCTTAATAGTACATTATGGTACAAGTGTCAAAGTTGGTGATTACCGCTGAGGCGCTATTGAGACCCGAGCCTTAAGGGTCTTAGGAGCCTTTAGGGCCTTGAGGGTCTTAAGGCAGCCGAGGACGGTAATCATCAATATACACGTGTATCATACGACGTTTTTCAACACACTTGTGAAGAAAATAATACTAAAATAGTACATTATGGTACAAAACAGTGAAAACGAGTTGTGAAAATTTTTTCGCAATGGCGGGAAAAATTAATGTTGTTATTTGTTCGCCCTCTTGAGATGCTCTTGAGGGCAGGCAAAGATCGACGACCATACAGCCTATTCAGATGTTTATTTGATTTAATCAGTTTTCCGGAATGCGCGCGCACTTTTAATGGCAATAGGCTAAAAGAATGAGGTTTCTTTTTTTTTGGCTTTTCTCGTACAGCCACGTAGGTACAAAATGGGGAATTTCCAGTTTTCTTTATTACAGAAAAAACAAAAGTTATATTTGAGTGACAGTTTTATTTATTAAACACGTACACGTAGTTATTGAAATTATCTATTTAAATACAAAGTTGTATGAAATGAGCAAGCAATAGGTATCTTGGCAATAGGTAGGATTTTTTTTGTAATAGAAACTTTTTTAAGAACAAAGCAACTCAACCAATAAAATTAAGAAAAATAATTCTATAACTCACATTGTGAATAATGGTAATAAAAAGTCACAGTTTGAGTTAAAGGTGTCATTGTGTGACTAATTGCGGTGAACCGGGAGCCATTTTATGAGCAAGTGTGTTGAAAAAAGTTTTATCGCATAGATAGCGCCCAGTTCGTACGTTCGCCAATGCCCATGCCACACAACTAATGCACGGTCGTCTGTGCATGTTAGTAGAACAAGGCTAGTGTTCGGAACGCCATATCTAGTACGTAGTACATTTATATCGTTGGACACAAGTAATATGTTTTTCGGAACTGGAAATTCTTTAATGAACACTACTAGATTTTCCCGTTAACTTTAATGATTGTTTGCAATTTTAATCACTCTAGTTTTACTATACAGCGTTAATTCGGTTACTAACACTAAACTGTACTAAATTAAGCGGTCTAAGGTAATGCCGTCCGTTTTACATTGATATTTCGCTTAGGAAAAGGGTAGTGGTAGTAGCATTTTACAACTATCTATTTAGTTTAAGAGATTGTATGTAACGAGCTTTGCACTAAAATTTTCTGAACAATTGGCATTTCTAGTAATTTTACTGTACCTACGGAAAACCATAAAATACTAGGTATTGACTTAAAGTCAGTCAGCCTTTTCCACAAATAACATTTTTATGAAGAGGTTCGTATTTAGTTTCGATTCAGTTAAGTTTTTTTAAGCCATTTTAAGATTTACTTATTAATGTTGAACTGAGAAACAGTCTGCGTTCGGCAAAACACTGCGTATTTTTTCTACTTTTAGTATAAATTTATTATAAGTATAGATTACTCAATATTGATATGAGGGTTCATGCACACTAACTAGTATCGGTCAGATTAGTTTTAGTCACATTTAGTTGCTTTGATCCACTCAAACACAGTTTAGATTTATAAAAAAACTTTTATTTGTTCGTAATAGGACTAGTTACAGAATGTTAAACATTGATTAGTTTAATAATTAATTTATGTTTTTACACAGGTGAATAACTCAAATGATACAGCAATGTGATATGATTGGACCGTGAGCGTACAATGATCAACATTATACTTAATGTGCAGTAACCCTAATCCCAAACAGATTAAATAACATTTTTAGGTTATTATTTATGTAAGTGCCAACTGAACACAAATTTCTTTATAATGGAGAAAAGACACATTCATTACTTACTTTCCTACTCTATTGTTTCAAAGGTCAAATTTTTGAGGAATGAATTTGAAGTTCTGACTGATTTATACAAGAACTTCTCATAATTATTACTCAAACGTTATTTGACGATTGAAATTTCTGCCATAAATAGTATTAATCTAAATTTAAATAACTTTTTGAATCAGTTAAACGGCAGTTCTGGATCTATTTTTGTTTATTTATGAAATTTTTTTTCTGACACAAATTTTACAATATACTAGTATATGTTATATATTTTTATAGGATGACATACCTAATTATTATTATCAAAAACAGTCGCATGTTAAAAGCGCAAAGCCGTGAAACTACTTAATGTGTAACAGTATAAGGTCTACACGCACTACACAGGACCGTACCATTACCCAAACGACACGACAAAGTAAATTACGTTAAACAAATGTCATGTACTTATAGTTTAACGTTCGACAGACCTTATTCAAGATTTAGAACACTGTTTTTAAGTAAGGGCACGGTACGGAATAGTAAACCTTTACTGGGTTTTTTAAGGACAAAAATGTTTGAAAACTAATCACAAAAACAAGTCTCTAAATGTAGCTGGGAAAGCTGATCAAAACAACATATACAGATCGATATTTAAGCAGAACTTTAAGAGCCCTGAATACTACACAAATATTAACTTGAAGTATCTAGGTATAAAATAAGTAGTATCGATTCTGTTCTATACCAAATTTAAACTAAAGTAAATTGACGAGACTTGACGAGAGCCTCATCTTACACGGAACACATTGAAAATTAACACTAGTTTTTTTCAGTCCTTTCAATTTAGCTTAGTTTAAATTTTGTAAAATAAAAAATTACTACGAACGTCTATACTCGCTAGGGCAGTCTGATGAAATTAACGATGATCGATTAGTTACATTAATCCTAAGATAATAATCGATATACAGACGTGTGCAACGCCTCATTGCAATAAATACAAGTATCACGACATAGGCCCTATTACGATAAGACACCATACATATTGGCGTATACTACGTACAGGCAAAAAGGCACTGCCTACTCCAGGCGTTAAATTATAATTAATTTTAATTGCAAGTTCTTTAATATAGAATTTTGAGAAACTATTTACAACTTCATATCAACATCCATTGTGGTATAATATGTGGTACATAAATGAATTTTTACAGTGACATGGAGTTTATAGTATTACTTAAACTTTTTTTATTCTGTTTGCTATGGCGTCAAACTATGGTGTCTTAATTTAATGGGGCACTTCAAATTAAAAATACCTGTCACTTTAGTAGTTAACTAGAAATCCTTTGCGTAAAGCGCCACAAAAAATATTACAAATAACAAAGTTAATATCAAGTTTTATGGAGGGATAATGGATACACATAAGCAGAACCAGTTTATTAGGACCCTGACTCCGTCACATCAAAATTATAAATAAACTGTAATTGAGGTGTTCGGTTTGACATTTCAAACACACGTTTTTGTTTTAATTATATAACGGAGCCAGGTCCGGATCACAATGTTATTAGCATTAGTAAACTATGACAAATCATACGCCCCTCCATAAGCCACTCACTATGTGGGACCAAGTAAATTGATTATACATAAGGTCCAGTCGGTATTTCACTCAAAACTACATACATCCACGTTTAACAAACAAACTACGTCCATTTTCACTAAAAACTTTATCTATTACACCTCAAATATAAAAAAAGTCATAAGAGTAACATTAAATTAAAAAAAAAAGAAGGTATAATCAACTAAAATAAGAAACCTGTAAATGATTTTAAATTCCTTAAAATGACGCGTAAAATTTTATTTATAACAAATAAATATTTTTATGAGATTTGTGACTGTCAAGTAATGTTGCGACAAGGTGGCATCACTTGGCACGGTCCCACATAGTGGGCGACAACCCTTGAATGTAATCGTATCGTTTGTTTCCTGGACCTTGATGTATTTTATTTTTTACTAACATAGAGCACAATTTAAAAAAATCTTTAACAAAAATATGTCTATAATATGCAAAAAATAATAAATCATCGGCGCCGATCGGTAAAGTGAGCGTTACTCGCAGTTCGGCGTCAACTAAAATTCGTTTTCGATACGAAGCCGACAGTCGCATCGCGTGTTGAGATGAGTTTGTTGAGGCATCGAGTCGCTTAGTGCTGGTCCATCTGGAATACACAGATTAGAAAAGATGAGAAGCTTTGAATTGCATTTTTTTCTTTCTTTTTTTTATATTGCCCTCGGATAGATTAGACAATTACCATACCTACTAATTCAATACTATCAATTAACGTGATACACCGAGGTTGATGGTTAGAAGCAAAAGAACAATGAAGCATCAGCTAGAACTCTTCCATAAAAATCTCCTGACGATCTCCCTGACGCAGTGGTAAGCGCTGTGGTCTTATAACTGGGAGGTCTCGGGTCCGATTCCCGGCGGGGGCAATTTGGGAATTTATAATTTCTGAATTGTCTCTGGTCTGGTGGGAGACGTGCCGCCAAGCGATTTAGCGTTTCGGCACGATGGCGTGTAGAAACCGATTAGGGGTATGCCCGTTCCAAGTTAGCCCACACTATCTTAGATTGTTATCGTCACTTACCATCAGGAGAGATAGCAGAAGGACTATCTTGTCATCATATAAAAAAAAACAATCAGATACCTGCTCCTGTCCATTGGTTTCCTGGGACTTCATTACGTCTGGCAGGTCGGGTGGTGAAGAATATGGAGTCAAATCCAGAGCCTCGAATTCACCATTTTCTTTTCTATAAAAAAATATAGTATGTCCCATAAAGTGCAACTACATGTGCATTTTCAACCACAATGAATGAAATTAATTGATGAGTTAATAATATAAACGTAAAAGTTCTTTTTACAAAACCGACTTCAAACACCACTACAAAGTGGTCAATCAATTGTGCCTATAAAATTTGAAGAGTTATCTCGATTTCTCCAGGATCCCATCATCAGATCCTGATGACAATGGGACCACCTGGGAAGTATACCCTTCCAAATAAATAAAGAATTTTCCAAAACGGTCCAGGTGTCTCTTCTCAGAAGGCTGTACTATCTGAACCAGTGAATCAGTCTTGATTTGGCATACAACTCTGACTGATTTAATGAGTTTATAATACTACCAGTTGCTGTAGCAGTCCATAGATTGTAACAATCTAATCTGAGAAAGTCCATGTTTATCATTATTTGCCCTTAGAACCGGAACTAATGATACTAAGTTGAACAACCTCAGTTGCTATCTGTAATCTATACAAATATGTAAAAATTAAAGTGTCATTTTGAAAGAATTTCCCCTTAGGGTCAATATAAAGAGAAATACATTTAACTGCTGAAACTCTGAACAATTTTTGATGAAATTTTAAAACAGGTGAAATTAGAGTGGTCGCTTATCAAATCTAAACATGCATTTATAAAAAAATAAATAAATACCTCAAAGCCAGTCCAATGGGAGCAGGACATTGGGCCTTAGCTGTGGCAGACGTTAGGCCATACTCTGCCAGGGTCTTCTCGTCTTCCATTAGTTGGCTGTCCTTATTGAAGAGCATTTGACTGGGTGGAGCCACCTTCAAAATACCTGATGGGAATATATTATTGAAAATAAATAATATTTAAAATAAATATTGTAATAAATTCTTCGTAGTATAATTGCCCCACATTGAAGCCCACTATAAAGGTTCTTCAAAGTCTCATCTCCTGATTCGCCTAGAATCAGGAGATGAGACGAAAGACAATGCCCAGACATAGGTTTATTGGTAATATTGGTGATAGTAGTCCCACCAACTCATCCCATGCAATGGAAGCGAAGTATGTATGTGTGTTTATGTTTGTTACTCCTTCACACCACAAGGAATGAACCAACTTGGAATGGAGATAGCTCACACGCAGGATTAACACATGAGCTAAATTTTATCCCAGAAAATTAAAGAGTTCCTACGGGAACAAAAAAACCTTGATCCATGGATCGCATGGATAAAATCACAGACATCATTTAGTAATTACATAATTCTACAAACACCAAAGTAGTAATTTTGCCAACTCAACTGTTAACAAATTTGATTGCAAAGAGTCTAAAAACATGACTATGATAGACATAATATTTATAAAATTAATTTACCTTTCAGAGCACATTTTACCTATAAACTTAGAATAAGAATTATTAAAATATTATTTTTGCATGCCAATACCTAGCAGATTGTAGTAATTTAATAATATGTAAACCTACTCCATGCAAAAAAGGATAGGGTTTGATCATTATTCTTCTATTATTATCTTTTTTTTTTTCTCGAATTAATTCGTTTTTTATAGTTATGTATATTAGAGAGTAATTTTCAAATATATTTAAGAACAGTGTACCGAGTTCAGGTCTGCAGACAATGTCTTACGACTATAAATAGATTTTACGAATTTCGTGTAAATCGCACTTACCCTCTATCATTTTCTTTAGTTCTAGAACAGTCGTTGTATCCTTAGCGTCTGTGAAGATGGTTAATTTTTTTCGCCTAATCATTAAAAAGACGTCCTAAAACAAAATCCACTTTGAGGTTACATCTTCAACAATTAAACCGCACCCGCCTTCGTACAAACACTGGAAAATGCAGCTGCTAATGCAGCAGACTTAAATAAAAGACTTACCATTTTGATATTATAATTAAAATGTATAAACTATTTGTTTAAATATAAAAAACGCTTCAAAGCGTATGTAGGTAGGTACGAAGCGAAATTAAAAAATATTGAAATTGAATGACACTTGACAGAAGGAAGAATCAAAAGATACGAGTAAGCTGGTGCGAGTTAAGTACCAAAGACTACAGTATTAATACTAGATAGTTGTTAAGTACAAAGAAGTACCTATGTAATCGATACTTTTCTTTCGATAATTAATTATTCATACTTTTGGTATCGATAGACGATACTTTGATACTTTGTGACCGAAAACCGAGTTGGTAGGTACCTATCGATGAAAAGTACAGTAAGTAGTACATGTAAAGGTTCAAACAGACTAATGCTTCAGGCGTACACTACACCAGTGTAAAATTACTTAATAGAGTCAGTAAAAGATTTTTGCCTCTGCCGAAATCGGGTCGAAGTGGGCACTTATGTTTCTTGCAAAAGATATCTCTTTCTTTTGGTCTTCTAAATCCTACGAGAAATCATTCATCGGGACGAAGACGAAGAGATTGTGAAATTGAAATCCAGATATCCTCCCAACTCTTCAACCTTGATGTTAAAAAGTTGGTTTTAGAATGGCGTGTAGGACTTTTGTTGATAGAGCTCTCTGACAGTGGGAAAATTTAATAATCATAACAAATCAGAAAAAAAGTCACCCATACGAGTATCGATACTTTAAATCGATATTTTTTAATGGTCTGTGCTTTAAACCGGTACAGTACCTAGTATTAATACTGTAGTCTTTGCAGGTACCTACCTATTTTCCGCCAGTTAGTGTCTACACAGAGTAGATAAAAAGTAGGTAGTATATTCCTTGCAGAGTAGGTAATAATACCTAATGTATAAACATTACCTATACTATACACTGTAGGTCCATCTGTGCTGTTCATAGCTTCGAAAAAAGGTCTTTCTCGTCCAAGCTGCTCTATATAGATAACTCGCTAGATAACAATCAGTACAATCCACAAACATATTATACTTACTCTTATATGTTTGTGGTACAATCAAGTCTCAAGAGACAAAATATTGTAGCGACTGTTTCTATTCCACTCTTACTTTTTGATATTTCTCACAAACATATAAGAGTAAGCAGACCTAACATAAGAAAAAATTGGCGTTCCAATTACGCCTACATACAAATCTCACGCACACATTGACAGTAAACAGAGCCGGACTTCGAAAAGCGAGGTTCAGCGAGGTTGAAGGGACTGGAGAGTATTTAATATCTGTAATTTGAAATAATATGGAAACTACGGAAAGTTGCCATCAAATTGTAGGTTAAACCCTTATTTTACATTCTGTAAACTTAATTCTATAAATTAATTCTTAATTATGAAAATGGATTCTAATGTGCTAAGTTTCGCGGTTTTGTAATCAAACAAGTAATAATGTTACAAAATAATATTTAATAAAATCAAAACAAAACATGATTTACAAAATCTACCCAAAAGATATATCTATTAGATAAATAAAACAAAATCAAAAAGCAACTTTTTCTCTAATATCTTTTAGAAATACAAACATTGACAATACGATAACATCAACAGTAGTTTAATTAACTCTTACATTCTATTCAGCCTGTATCACTCATTTCAATAACCTTATTAGAATAGTATTACACATTTTAAACTTATAAAAATAACAAAATAAACCATATGTCTCAGTCTTTTCAATAACGTAATAAGGAATAGTATTACTCTATACTCTTTATTAATAGTATTACTAGGCTGTAAATTTTGCAAGTCCATCAAAACTTGATCTCCAGCAGCTTTTCTTTCTACTGGACCTTTTACTGATGATGTAGACATATGCTGAAAACAAGAGTAATAAATTATCAGTTGTCTAGTATTAACAATTTAATAGGTAATACAAATAGGTACACAGCTATATATGTATGGGTAAAGCTGTCAATATTTACGTTTAAATGGCAAGATGTTTTGGGTTGGTACCTAAATATAAGAACAACTAGAAACTTACTTGTAATGATGAATCAAAAATCATTGGGATTGCATTAGAAGTAAGGACGGTACGAAAACCACTGCAATCCACTAAATGTGCTTCAAAATGTTCAGAACATAGCACACTCGATGTTTTGTGCTGCCAATTTTTTTTATTCGTCTGCATCAACCAGGCATTTTTTATATTTTCATCCTTTGGAAAGCTAAAAAATGATTTAATTTTATAATTTATCCTTACTTTTATAGAAATAGAAATAGAAATATTTTATTTCAAATAAACTTTCACAAGCACTTTTGAATCGTCAATGAATCTACCACTGGTTCGGAATGCCTTTCCCGCCGAGAAGAGCCAGCAAGAAACTCGGCGGTCGCTCTTTTCAAAAAAAAGTAAAAATTTTACAATATTTAATGAAACTATGCTATGTATTGCTTCCACGATTAATTTTCCTAAGTCCAATACAATACAAATAAAAATTAATACAATCCAATACATCTTAAAACAGGCAGGCAAAAACAGACTAATTATTTAATCAAAATATACCCACTAAACAAAACTTGCGCCTGAATACGGCCCTGTCAAATTGTACAAGTATATGAAACGACAAACAAGATCCTGATATTAATTAATTGATAAATATTGCAACAGGAATATACTAGAACCAAAATTACTATAACTGTCTACGAGTTTTGCGTATATAATAATTAGGGACTGCTTCTAAAATGCCGAGTAAGCATATAACCAAATTACGAGTCTATAGCACATCAAAACTTACCGATGAAAAGTAATTGCAGGTGTTTTCCTATACGGAGAATTGCCACACAGAGGTGCACAACACTTCACCATTTTATTTCAGAATTTTTGATTCTTTAGACTCGATTTTAAAGCAAATTTAAAAGAATAAACAACTCGCAGGTTATGTTGTTGTTTTTGACAAATTGACATATTCCACCATACTTCTCTTATTTGTAGCTTACGAATTGCCTCAAGCTCAATTATGTCTATGAGTGCGTAAGTGTTGCAACAACAGAAGTAAAAGAGATAGAATCATATATTTTTTGTTGGAGAGAAGCAAGCGAAGATATTATTTATTCGTTTAGATGTAGTTGTGAAAATTATGTTAGGTCTGCTTACTCTTATATGTTTGTGATATTTCTGCATCTCTTTTACGCATAAACTGTCATTTAGTATTAGTGTTCTGTGGTCATTTCTCTAAAAACCCAAGAGAATGTAATCACTCCGTTTTACTAAAAAGCACAGCTAAAAAGTAAAAACTCTAGCTCAACCACTATGATGGATTGGATTTAGATTTCGCTTCAAAGATTTTGTAAATTAATGCGTTTTTCTAAGTATGGCTTTCTAATTTTAATAGTTATTAGTATGTAAGTAATTCATCATAAGTGCTTATTGTGATGTAAATTAAAAAAATTACAAAATTAAATAAAAATGTCATAATAACCTCTATGTTATTACACTATGAATGTCCAAGTTTGTGTGAATTGTTTCAACAAAAAGGCTGTTAACCAGACGGATAATCGTTTGGTTACGGAGAGTTGTGGTCATGTGAAATGTATGGACTGTCTTCTTCATGAGAAATCCGGCTGTGGGGCGTGTATGAGAAATGGTAGTGAGAAAGAAGTTTTGGTGAAAAAGCAAGATGTGCAAAAAGCCCTGAGTCAGAGTCCAGTCGAGAAGGTTAAGACTTACACAGTGTCCGTGGAATTCGAGGAGTTGCCCCATGAGGAGCAGGAACTTTGCACAAAGAAGAAACTGGAAATTGCACATATAAATATTGAGAATGAAAGTGAGTTGCTATTGAACTTGTTTTTGATCTCTCATTTCTTTATACACTAGCTGTTAGCCGCTCTTTTGTCTGTGTGAACTTGGTTTTTAAAAGTTCAGCAGAAACACATTTTTCCGAAATAAAAATGTTTTGAATAAAATCTTTTTACTCTATTTTATTAATTATTGATATTACATGATGTGTGATATAATATAATAATTAGACTTCCAACGAATATTCGGTTACTATTCGGTATTCGGCCTATTCGGCTGCTTTTATTATATTCGGCCGAATACCGAATATCTACATATTATTCGGCCGAATACCGAATACTTAAATAATACATTTTGTCATAGAGAAATAATTGGTAAAATGAAAAATTACAATCGATTGATTATTATTATAAATATATTATCATTTACATCATCCTCGAAGTATGTCCATATAGGTGATTTTTTTTAAAGGCCATATTCGATTTTTTTATTATTAAGCTACGTTCGTAATTATTTAATTGTTTATTTGTTAAATTTCACACTATTACAAGAGCAACAGCGGGCGATGAGTACATTAGAACAAAACAAAGGAACGCGAAACAATCACGTCTGTACAAGTTTTTGGCGCTAAAATCCAGCCGAATACTTTTGCCTAATATTCGGCTATTCGGTCAGGGGCCTCGCCGAATATTCGGTATTCGGTATACTGCCGAATATACTATTCGTTGCAAGTCTAATAATAATACAACTGCTAATAGGATGGGTAATATCCATTGGATATATTGATGGACGGATGGATGGATACCACAACAAATTAACAGATATGGCTGAAATTTGGAATGGATATAGCTCATACCCAGGCATAACACATAACACATACATTTATCCCAGAAAATTAAAGAGTTCCTGCAGGAATTAAAAAAAACTTTATCCACTCCGAAGAAGCTGTGGGCATCATCATGTGGGCATTCATACTTATCTCTTTAAAAACTATATAGGCTCAATGGACTACACATTTTTCAACACAAGTTTGTTTTTAAATTATAGATGGTGGCAAAAAAAGTTACTTTTGTACAGTATGCAAGAAAAAGTTCACAGCACGAAGCCAAGTCTCTTACCATGCATACTGCAATGGACAAAAGAAACCATATCACTGCCAATCTTGCAAACAAAGTTTTGCCTCGCACTCCCATTATAAGTATCATTTGAGGACACACACCCAAGAGCGCACATTCAGCTGTGACGTGTGTGGGCTGGGATTCCTAGAGCTCTCAAAGCTCAAGAGGCATGCACTGAAACATACCAGTATGTACAATTTTGTTATTTCTGTTTATTCTATTTAGATTTTATTATTGTAATGACTAAACTAGTACTTGTGGGGTTGTCATGCCTATGAGTCTTATGGGTGAGTGATTCCAATGAAACTTACAAATTAGAGATATAATATTTTTTACTCTTATGTTTCCAAATATGTTTATGTGACTATAAAGGTACTTTGGCAATTTATTCTTTATTTACATCAAAAAATCAAAATATATGTTCTTTGCGCTTCTAAGTCTTATGACTTGTTGAGGCACTGCACACTCCTCTAGATTATTATATATAAATTATTGACATAAAACATACATATTATGTTTACTAAAACTAAAAACAAAAACAAGAAGTATTACAAAGAAAAAATAAAATTATTTAAGTAGGTAGAAACATAATATTATACAGATTAAAGGTAGGGTAGATATTAAATTTATAAAAAACAGTTCACGACTGGCGGCCACAGTGGCAATTCGATGCGGCAGGCGTTCTTTCAATACTGCAATGTTATATAAAATGCAAACATACTGTCCTCACATTGAATGTAAAATTTTTGATCAAAAAAAATTTTGTTGCCTTTTTTAAAGTAATGGAAGCAGCTTGGGTTATATTACCAGCATGTGGCAATACAAACTCATGAATTTATGTTCAAAAAAAAATCTATAGTGAACAGTCCCACAACTAGCAAAGGCCTTGCTCCAATCTCCACAAATTCTTATTTAGTATTTGTCTGGATCAGTCAATTGTTGACCATTGTCAGCAATAATGTTTCTTGGGCATCCAAAATACACATTTTAATACCAGTAACTTATGCCTTGCATAACTAGCTCAATATATCGTCTATTCAGTTCTAAAGTATCACGCCGCCATACATATATACATACATATATACATGCCAAATTTTAAAAATTCTGCAATCATATTAGAATAAGCATTTTTAAAAATATGAATAAACATAAAAGTATTCTGTGAAGTAATAAGTAATCTTGAGGTATACATTTTTATCACAAATTAGAAAACTGTACCTAATTAAGTAAGCCTAAATTAAAATTAACAGGATTAAAAAACTCCTACACATCTATCATACACATTTTCTAATTTGGAGTTTGGGATACTTCAGAATTGAGCAGACAATATTCACAACTCAATAACTTACTAAAAATAATTGCATTTTTCAGAAGAGAAGAACTACACTTGCAAGGATTGTGACAAGGCTTTCAACAATCTAACTGCTCTCCGGAAACACACGCTCATGCACACAGAGGAGCGTCCATATGAGTGTGTCACTTGCAGACGACGCTTCAGAGACAGCTCCAACTACAAAAAGCACCTCAACAAACATAGTATGTACTTGTAGAGGGTGTTGTGCACTGTCTGATCTGTGTAAGATATTCCTGACATCCTCTTTCCATCACTTTCTTTCTCCATCAGATATTTACCAATATGTTGACCACTTAACCAAGACTATATCAAGAATTTCAAGTCAATTAGATGAGTGAAAGTAGTAAAAAAATGAATTGTAAGACGGAAATCTTTCTGCAAAGTGGTAGCCTGAAAGAGATCACTTCTAAGCTATGAGGCCACCAGATTTTTATCTTCCTGGGAATTGTCTCTGCAAGTAGGTGATAGCCGCCTGTTTTGCGTAATGTCACCAGATATAAATAAGGAGAAATAATTAGTGTATTCATTTCCTTCCTATACTGGCCGAAAAAAAGCTAACAGTCCTCGATGGTTGTACAGATTTTTAGCAAGTATGGCTGACTAACCAAATCAAATTGGCTTTCGATTAAAAATCCATATTCCAATTAGTCCATTTGTTTGTGCATCACAACGATAGACACATAGACAAACTGGCCCATTTATTACAAAAGAGCCAAGGGTTAATTTGTTATGGGCTTTGTGAAAGTGAATTGCTTAAAAACTCAATTTGTTTTCGTTTTATTCTATTTCATGTACTTACAACGGTATACAAAGACTTGTACCATGTTGCAGAGAGACTGTGCCAGACTTGTGGTGAGGCGCTGCCTGTAGGCAAGGGCGCAGAGGATGAACACACTTGCCCGGGCCGCACCCCGGGTCCGCGCCCGCATCCATGTCCGCGCTGCCGCAAGTCCTTTCACTCCAAGAAGGACATGCGCAGGCACGCTGCCACACACTCAGGTCACTTTTTTTATGAACATTAAACATTGACCTGTTTCCTCCAACTCTGTATAAAGTTTCTTCTACTGTAATCTTCTATTCGTTTCTATCTTCTATCTTTCCAAATGCATTGTGGACTCCATATCTGCTGAGGATGCCATGGTATCAAAGCAAAACATATATGGAGTATATTTCAGAGGGTTTATGTGGTGTTGTGTTGTTCCTGCATTTGTTCTACTACTGTAAGAGTGGCTGTAAACAGCGCGTGTGGTATGTTGTACTGTGTGTTGAGTTGTAGTTTTTATCTGGTTTGGCAGACTTTTTTGACAGAAAAATTTCTGTTTTTCGTAGAGTACTGTGCAAAGTAACACCTGCTTTTATGCAATGTCCTTACTGTTTCACTATTGATGCCATTTATCTGTTTTTTCACAGATTCAAAACCATTCCGCTGTAAAATATGTCCAGAAGAGCGTCGTTTTAGACGAAAAGACAACCTGGAACGACATGTCAGAAACGCGCACCCTGACTGCTCGCCGTCCACCGCATTAGAATGCGACCTCACTGCCCTGCAGAGCATAGCAGACGCTGGCACCGACATCTATGAGAAAACCGAAAAAATCAGACTAGAAATACTTAATCCCCTCCCGCCGTTACCTCAAGACGTCATCAAGAAGCACATCGAAGACGTAAACGACAAAGAACCGAACAGTAAAACCAGTGAAAGTGTTAAAGAAGAGAACATTAGTGAAACCAGTAAAACCAGTGATTGTGTAGTGGACAAAAAGTCAATCATGGAAGCAAATAATGCCCGTGAAAGTGTAATAGTTGAAAAGCGAAATGCAGACTGTGAAAAAAAAGTGCCAAGTCCTGAAAATGAGTACGTTCACAAAATTCGTAAAGCCATAATACCTCTACCGCCCATTGATCAAGAAAAATTCAGAAGCGTGCAAAGAGGGCATTTACCAGATAGTGCCACAACAGCACCAATAAAGAATATGGAGATCTATAAGAAGATCTTGTTTGAGAAGGTGGAAAAAGACACGACAGAGGTCATACAGAATCCAAAAATGCATTGGAGGAGGAAAATGGAGCAGGATATCAATTAGTGAGTTATTTTTAAAATATCTGATTTGTATAATATTAGCTTCACGTTCACCATTCTACATCAGAAGAGCGAGAAGAATGAGCTTTAGCAATCCACTTGTTGATATCTAATCTATTTGCACAAAAGCTGTCATTCAACATATCTAAATTATTGAGCCTCTTACATAGGTGTGGAACATTTTTCTGGTACCTTAAAGCATCAGTCTTCCAACATAGCAAACTTAGCAATAGGCATGCTTGTTGTTAGGTGCTAAAAATTCAACTCTATAGTTGAATTTTTTTTTGTTTTCACAAGTTCTTCACACATTACCCCTTCAGAGCAGAAAAACTTTAAGAAGTTTAACAGCGAAGTTTCTCAATAAATCATTTAATTTTTTGAGAATGTTGTGTCTGCAGTCCTAACAATGACAGAGAAATATTTCCTGTTTCAGAAATATAATGAAAAGGCTGATATGGATGGCAAAGCGATCCAAACTACTACATTGCAAATGTCGTCTAAACAACTAGGTATTTCTTAAGTACATATATGGTGTTTTTTCTATAGTCTGATTAAGATAGTGAACTATCGTGTATAATTTGTTTATATTTACAGTATACTAGCTGTTAGTTAGCTGGCTCTATATAATTTATTAATAGATATTTTACTAACATTTCCGAAAAAAACCCGTCTAAATAAATTCGAGCCTTTCCGAAGATCTGTACAAACAGACAGATTGACTTTAAAAAAATCTATGTTTGGTTTATGTTATCATTAAAATATTAAAATCAGTTTTAGAAGCAATTATTTTAGAAACCATAGAAAATCGTTTTATTTATTTGTATAGATTAGCTATGGTCCGGCTTATGGGATTCATAAGAGATTCAGGGTAATTTGAATACAATTTGTTGTTAAAATTAATATTATCAGTCTTGTAAATCGGTAAAAAATTTGTTAAAAAAAGTTGTCTATACAAAACGCACGTTTTGAATTATTTATTGAATTTGAATCATAAAAATACTTGCTAGCTGGCTGGCTTACTTTTTTAAACATTTAATTAACTTTTTAAATAGTTTACCCATACTACATATCTATAAATTTGTTTGTAAGAGCAAAATGTTTTTTTTAAAGCTAAGCAGATTATGTATTTTACAATCTTTTTATATATCGTTTACTGATCAAATAGTTTGAAATCAGAGTCAGAGTAATAGTATAAAATAACATACTTATTAATGTAGGTATATTATGTATTATTATAATAATATAATGAGCGATGTCACTCAAGCGTCGTCGTACATAGAAAAATCTGTGGTTGAAAATGCATTTAAGTTTTTTTTTTAAATAAATGGTCGTGTAGCATGTGTATTGTAAAATTTTGAAAATAATGAGTCAATAAGTTTTATATGCGTCCAACGTACTTAGCTTAGTGCTTAAAAATTATTTTCAGAATTTTTTTTTAGTTTGTGTAGTATGAAATGGATGTATACCTACAGAGGTATAGACCATATATTAAAGGACAACACGTATTTTTATCTTTACCTTTGGCGTATTTGGGCTGGCCGGCCTTACACGAGTAAGTTATACTCACATAAGTAACAAACGTAATTAACTTGCAATTTTGCAAATGTAGAGTTACAATATACAGTTGCAAAATAATGAGTTAATAAGGTTAGCTACTTTTGATGTAGTCAAAGGCTTTAGCCGTTACTAGTTACCACCCTATCGTCAAGGACGGGCTGCCGAGTAACTAAGCGTTCCGGTACGATAGCGTGTAAATCGCGATTAGGGGGTATGGGTTCAAATAAAACTGCCATACCCCCTTTCAGGTTTGCCCACTACTATCTTAGTCTACATCGGGTGAGATCGCAATACAAAGCTGTTGATAAAATAACAGGTGTAAGGCCGGCTTAAGACGAGTGTAAATTAAAAATTTAAAACACCCCCGACATGTTACATCCTAATCGCTAGTCAGTAATCGTTAAAATAAAAATATGTAATCCGCCATTTTGTGGTGGCGGCCATCTTGGACCGATTTTCATCAAACAGCTAAGAACACTCTGACTAATTCACCTTTCAAACAAAATAAAAATCGGTTCATCCGTTCGGCTGCTACGATGCCACACAGACACACACACACACAAACACACGCACAGACACACACACACACAGACTCACACACACACACACAGACGTCAAACTTATAACACCCCGTCGTTTTTGCGTCGGGGATTAATAAATAATGAAGGTATTATACAATTTTTCATCCAGCCTACATGGGCTACAGACCAAAACATAACTTTATGTTTTTTATACTTAGGTATAGTCGGCCTTACATCTGTTTTACTCACGTACCTTTATTTTGCACATCAGTCAATTGAGCGCGAGTAAAACTTTCAGGTGTAAGGTTGAAATGTTCCCTGAAATATGTTTATACCTACTTAGTAATAGGCCGGTCCCGTAGCATCTACGTTTATTAAAACATTTTAATGTAACGGAATTTACACCGCGAAATCTTGTAAAGATTTTTTCTGTAATTTTTCGAATTTAGGCAAACTTAATTTTTACGAGAGCTTTTACGCCTTTCCCAAACAGAGGCGAAATAAGACCGAAATATCTGCTCATTGACAGGATTGACATCTATACAGCGTACTTTAACTTTTGAAACAGATTTAAGTCTGGACTTTGCATAAGTCAAAGTATATTCTATTGACCTCAGCCTAGGAATAAAGACCACAAATCAGATTGCTCCATTACATACAATATCTTGAAAAAATTCGGCGAAAAATTGTTCGCGTCGCCATGACACATAGACCGCCAGAAATTGGCTCTATAGAGACAGGCTTTGACCTTACTGTTACCGCACATCATATTCTGGCGGATATTTATGATGGTTATGATATATTGATTTGTCTTTAAACTTTTCTATGTAGGTAACTATTCCTGCGTAGGGACATAATTTTTCAGTCACATGTTGAATTGTGATCTCAAAAGGTAGCAAATTACACGTAATTATACGCGTAGCGCGTAATTTCACCTCCATTTACTGGATACTTGAGAGGAAAATATGAAAACTTTGATGTCACTTCCAATAGTATTTTCTGCTTTATTTCGCATCTGTTTGGGAAAGGGTTGAATCCCGCAAATGGCGGTGTTCCATTAATAAAATGTTCCTGCATCAAGCTAACACATCGATGTTACCATAAGTATAGCGAGATAACAATTTATATGTATATTGGCAATGTTTAAGACTGTTTTTGAAATATCTATTATCTTTAAATATTTGAAAGAAATTAATTTTGTTTTAGTACGGAATACAAATTTTGGGCGTTATCGAGATTTGGTCTGCCAAAAATTGTGATAAAAATAGAAGTTTATTTCAGTAAATAATAATTTAGCGTTCAAAATGTCGTTGGCGTTTTTGCTTTTACGGTTTAGCGTTCCTACGCACTGGCGACCATAGACGCGGCCAGGCCGCCGCGGCTATGGTCGCCGGTGCGTAGGCAAGCGCGACATGTGGACGGCCGAAAAATTTGCAGTCGACTTCCAAGGATGTGTCAAGATGGACGTGCAGAAGATAATCACGCTAACTGTGCTTGTGTATTTACTACGAAAACGAAAACGGAAGATTTCACGTAAAAGACAGTTTTGGGTGCATCCATTACTTTGCGAGAGAAAGACTAAAGGATTATATTATACTTATTTTTTGGATTTAAAAATGTATGAGAAGAGATTCTTTAATTACATGAGAATGTCAACGAATACTTTTAACCTGTTACTGGATACAATAAAACCAAAAATTACTGGAACTGGTAACAACTATCGGAAATGCATTCCAGCAGAAGAAAAATTAGTAATAACAATAAGGTAAGCTTTTTCTTTTTTAAATACAGAATGTTTAAAAAATACGTGATATATTTTAAAGGATGTTTCGGAATGGAGTATTGTGTACAGGAAAAATAAAAATAATGTGATAGGGCCTTTTTTTTTACTTAAACTGCTAAACGGATTTTTTGTAAATTTGAATTATACAAGACTTGATTCTGAATCACCCTAAACCACCACTGTTGCGTTTTTCACAACAACCTGTATAATTCATTGACCAAGGTTTTGCCACTTTAAAAAATTTATGAACTATTGTTCAGTAGTATTCTACTTTACGACTTTGAAAAGGAGAGGAAAAGGGCTTGCTTATAACATGTTTTTAAATATTAAAAAACTGAAGTAGATAATCAAATTATTTGTATTTTCATAACTTAAAAAATGGCAATTGTGAACAATTAATCATTCTAATTGGGAAATAGGTCTATCATTTCTGAATTTTGAGAAATATCAGAATAATGAGTATGAGTATCGCTGTAATTTGAATCATCTGATATCCTGTTGGTAGTAGAATAACCTGAATAACTCGGTCGATGCGGGTCATATTCTTGGTCGTTAAGAGTATTGAAATTACTTGAATAGTTTATGCGCGCTGTTGTAGGTGTACAGTTCGGTTGGTATTTTTCTATAATTTCCATGATTTCCATTTTCGCTTTGGTCTTCATTGCAGCAGGGATTGTTTGAAATCTTTCGAGGAGGGATAAAAGAAACAATCTGTCACAATTTGAATCATTCTGTGTAGTCGCTATGGTCTTATGCAGAACTGAAATTAGAGGGTCTGTATCGGATTCTTCGTTTGGTATTTTTTTCTTCCTTTTTGTTCTAAGCGACTTTGATGCAGACTGTTGAGTCTCAAGATCAGAAGATCTTGCACTTTCATTTTCTTGACTTGCCTCTTCGAGACTATTTTCTGTTGCGTTTGTGTCCAGCACTGATTTCAAAAACAGTAATTGGTTGAAATAGGTGTATTGTGATTTACGTTTTGCAGCAGAACCACTTTTGACATCTTTAAGACGGCGCAGCTCTCTTGTGAAACAGTCTCTAAGGTTTTTCCATCTTTTTTGGAGAGTAATGCCTGTAAATCAATAAATAAATGTAGTACATATTACAAAACTAATATTATGTTTATTAATGTGAATTTTATTTTCAGGTATTTGGCTACTGGGTGTTCTTTATCTCATATAAGTCATGAATACCGTATAGGGCTTCCTACAGTATCGGAAATAGTATTTGATGTTTGTGAAGCAATATGGGAGATATTAAAACCAATTGTGATGCCACAATTGACCAGAGATAAGTGGATTCAAACGGCTGAAGGTTTTCAAAAATACGCCCAATTTCCTAATTGCATCGGAGCCATCGACGGCAAGCACATTAGAGTTATCAAACCACAACATTCGGGATCTCTTTATTACAATTACAAGAATTATTTTTCAATCGTGTTACTTGCAATATGTGATGTAAATTATAAATTTCTTTACGTAGATATTGGAGCATACGGCAAATGCAGTGATTCGTCAATTTACAAAGACTCTGTATTTTATCATAGGCTCTTAAATAATGATCTCGATATTCCGAGCAATAACCCCATCAAAGAAAATGGCCAATCAATGCCGTTCGTTTTAGTGGGTGATGAGGCGTTTTCACTATCGGAACATATGATGCGACCGTATGCTGGGAGAAACTTGAATAATGTAAAGACTAATTTTAATTATCGACTATCCCGTGCCCGCCGCTATATTGAATGTACATTTGGAATATTAGCCAATAAATGGCAGATTCTTCACCGACCCCTAAACGTCAAGAAAGAATTTGCAGTTGTGATTATAAAAGCTCTATGTGTGCTTCATAATTTTGTGCGAGAAAGAGACGGATATGATTTCAAGGACACGTTAACTGTACCAGAGGCTTTATTAGAAATACCTGCATGTTTACCTAATAGAGCAAATAGAACATCAACCGAATATCGAGATATATTCGCAAACTACTTCAGTACCGATGGTCGCTTGCCCTGGCACAATTTGTAAATATATGGGTGCTCGCCGCGAGCCGCCATTGCGCGCCGTAAACAAAATGGCGTCGAACGCACATGCGGTATGAGTAATCTTTTTAAAAAGTTATTCCAATCATTACGAAAACCTGGGAAATTTTAGCAAATAATTGTCAAAACTCATGTGCAAAGCGAAAAATAGTAGAAATAAAATAGTTATACTTTTGACAATTACCTATTTGCTAAAATTTCTTAGATTTTGAATGAACGGAACAACTTTAAAAAAAAATCACTCATGTCACATAGACGTGTCGAATGCTACTACAGCACCTGCTGCGTTTATTGTAGTTCATCGCATTATTAATTTACTTAGGCATAATAAAATAAAATACTAACCAAGTTCTGCCTTTTCTTTATCTTCCATGGATTCACCGCCAAATATATCGACCACTTCAAGCCACAACTGCCGCTTAACATCTTTATTGGAGTAATCATTTGATGCTAAATCCCATAAACCTCTTCTATTTTCAACTTCAATTATGAACCTTTCCGTGTCGAAATTGGCCATTGTAAAATAATCAGCTACACGTCTGGTCGCCGCGGCCGATGCGGTAGCACTGATGAATTTTAATACAGAAGTGATGTTCTCGACGGCCACGATTGGTCGCTGGTCGCGTGGCATCAAATTGGACGCCGCGGCCAACGGTGGCCGCTGGTCGCTGGCCGCTAAGTGCGTAGGGGCTATAGCGATTGCCATATAAAGTCCAGAATTCACTGGCCGCCGCGGCCAGGTCGCGGCGACCATGGTCGCCAGTGCGTAGGAGGCCTTAACAGCATTTTTTTTCTTCTAAACCTTGAGGCTGTTATCACATTGATGCTCATGCCATTATTAGAAGCGAAACTGCATTATGGTAGCAGACCTTTATTTTTTATTACTAATAAGTTTTTTTTATAGAATTTTTTACCAAAAACTGATTTTGTACCATTTAATTGAAATATATTTTATTATTTTAATCATTCCTATAAAATTACTTGAAATATTTCGTTGAAACCGAAAAGCCATTTTTTTTGTAAAAAACGCCCACGATTTAACGTTAGTGTATAGTGTCGACTGATCGTGATCTCTATCTTACCTTGATCTCAACAGTATCTATTATTTAAGCGCTACTTTCAAAAACTATAAGAGCAACTCAATCTTTCTAAATTTTTTTTAATGCTGGAGAAGTTTTACGGAGCGTCAATTTTTTATCTATAAAGTACAATAACCAAGAAAAGTGTCTGGCAATATCTGCGTCTACGCTGGAAAAATTTGCGAGTGCAGACGGGAGGCTCGAATGAGCATGCTTTGAGCGCGTTCGAGACTTGTAGTCGTACCTCCGCAAATATTATTATTATTATTTTGTACAAAAACTTAAACGAATATAAAATATAAACATATAAAGGACGTGCACAAGGGCAGCTTATCTCTAACGAAGAGATTACTTCCAGAAGTCCTCGAAAATTTTGTTGATCGCATGCTTCGTTAAGCCTATGGACAAATCTAACGGAGAAACGCGAGTGAAATAATTGTGCTGCAATGTAACATATTATGCTACGTTTACACGCTTGCCGAGGCTTGGCAAGCGTCCACAAGCTTTCACAAACGCCCGACATTAGCCCGGATCGGCGACAAGCTCACGCAAGCCAAGCCAAACGGGGTTTTTACACGCTTGTGTTTGTGGACGCTTATCGAGACTTGCCAAGCGTGTAAATGTAGCATTAGTCCGCCCCATCTGCGCGGACGAATTATGGAGAAATTATGCTGCCGTGTTTTCGTTAGATTTTTTCCTTGTAATGCAGACTCAATTTTGTCTAGTTTATTCACAATTGCAATTTACATAATTGTTGAACCAGTGTATTTTATTATTGGTTTTCGCATAATTTACTTAGGTATCTATTGCATCTAGTACCCGGCAGCAATATTATACATCCAGTTCTAGATAATATTTATAAATAGAAAAGCTTCATAAACTTAGTTATTCATAAACTTTACAAAGTTCTTTTGAATTGTCGACTGAATTTACTACTGGTTTGGAATCCAGAAAAAGCAGAGTGGCAGAAGCTACGCGATTGTTTTTTTTTTTTAATTATCTCACCCATTGCTGTAGGGTTAGTAATTAGTATAAGATTTAGGATTAGGCTTAGGGGATTTAATTCTATTGGCCGTATTCCTGTTCGATGTGACCATGTCAGTTGAAGTCACAAATTCAGTATAACCGATTTTAATTTAGAGCGTATCTGCACCTATACGTATGAAAATGAGAATGCATGCACGAAAATGAGCTCTAAGTCAATGCTGTTATGGATTATTTCACTTATCGAATACGATTAATCGAATTAAATCCCGTAACCCTTCTGGAGTGAGTCAAATCCACGCTTTTTTATCAGTTGTAATGTAATATTCAATTGTGTATGATCTTTTTTCGGGAGCATACTTTTAATAGATTTATTAAACTCTAGAATAGATAGTCTCGCTGGCTTCTGCTTCTTGGAGGGTCCGAAATCAGCAAACTATCCCTGTCCAGGCTGGATGTGTAAGATTTACTGCACACACCTATGTGTAACATATTATAACTTATTCAGATAATGTAAACTATGCAATAATTTGATACAAATAAACTTCATTTCTAATATGTACATTCTATATTTTGTACCTTTTCTGACAAGCTCAGTGGTTTGTTAGTTTTATAATATAAGTAATACGTCAGAGCGAACGTATCGTTTGGGCGCGGGCCAATTTTTCTTTAACTAATAACTGCTTAGGTAATAAATGCACAGAGACGGATTTGAATCTCAAAAATTCACTTTTATTCACTTCTAATTTCAGAAGTGAATAAAAGCAGGTTTATTCCAGTAAGGAATCCTAGGACATTGGAATACATATTTACAAATCATCTTACTTTAGCGGTGAAGGAAAATATTGTGAGAAAATCTGCATGCCTGAAAGTTGTCCATAATGTTCTCAGAGGTGTGCGAAGTGTGCTAATCACTTTTCCAGCGTGGCCTGAACACTTCTCATTCTGAGAAGAAACCCGTGCCCAGTAGCAGGACGGTGGGTCGAGTTAATGATATTAATTGAATTAACTATTGTTTGTAGATAGGCTCAAGATCACTCAGCGGACGATGGAGAGAGTTATGCTCGGAGTATCCCTGCGAGATCAAATTAGAAATGAGGAGATCCGTAGGAGAACTTAAGTCACCGACATTGCTCAACGAGTTACGAAATTGCAGTGGAAATGGGTGGGGCACGTAGTTCGAAGAGCTGATGGTCGATGGGGTCCCAAGGTGCTGGAGTGGCGTCACCGCATCGGGAAGCGCAGTGTTGGCAGACCTCCCACTAGGTGGACCGACGACATGAAACGAGTCGCAGGGAGCCGCTGGATTAAGGCGGCGCAAGAAGTGGAAGTCCATGCAAGAGACCTTTGTCCAGCTGTGGACGTCTATCGGTTGATAAAGAAGAAGGTAGGTTTAGTTCGTCTCTGTGAGCCGCGTAGTATCTAGTATCAATCACTGCCGTTAGTTACGTAAGGGATGTTACGTTGTAACTTGTAGCGGGGCGGACGCTTCTTTGTGCCAATGTCAATGCTACTACACTTCCTGCCAACTTGTAAGAACAATTATATTGTCTTTTTCTGTTTTTTAGTTTTTAATTTTTTAAAGTATGATAGTTTACTGAAATCTAGAGGTTCGTGTGGTTCACTATTACCTTTTATTTAATTAATTTTTACTTATAGTTAAACGTACTAAGCGTTGTCAATGTGTTTTCTTTCTTTTGTATAGGTACAAAGCGTCAATTAAAAGGAGCTCTGAGTTTGAATTTGTGCAGTGATTGGTGGATTTTTCGATTAACTTATATTAAGTATTATGTATTCTGTGGTAGTACTTAGCCAGGCTTTGTATAGGTGCCTGTGCTACTGTAATTATTATTTTAGCCAACTTTCCACGCTTAAAAATCCTCTACTCTCGTTCAGAGCCCTTTTTCCTAACGTTAGCCTATCTGTAGTTAGGTACCAATCGTAAAGTATTCATAGGTATCCTTAACCTGAAAAGGAAAATTTTGATAGGCAAAAGGATCTTGAAGCATTTTCAGTGTGTAATCATTCTTGTAGCCTAGAACTGTAGCTGCCATCCAAATCAGCGTTAAGCCATCACATAAGAAGAGAAAAAAAAAAAAAAAGATCAATGGGTGGATAGTGGAAGGTACCTTACTCCTGCGGAGCCGTGTGACCAGAATCCTCAAGTACCAAGGTATATTCCACTATATCAGCGCAACTTTTACACTAAGCGATGGAAGATGATTTAGTAGCTTCTGTTACTGAGCTATACAAACGGAAGGATTGGAAAGCAATAGTGGACTCTTACCGGGATCACCCAGAAAGGAACAAGTTGCTATGGGTGTTCCCCACTGCAGAGAATTTGGATTTCATAACAAGGTGCATGGAGGAACTGAATTGCGAGGACATTCTGAGTGTGGGATGCGGCAGTGGTCTTCTTGAATGGATCATCACGGAAGCTACAGGTACCTCCCTGGGACTCTGAATGTTGACTGAATTTTTAAATGATTTAAAAAAAGTATTCTATTGACGATTTTCAAATGATTTAAAAAAAAAAGAAGATAGGTCCGTTAATGTTCAAACTCAGTGCGTATTTTTACGAAATGCTAAGTAAGAGACATCTTGCGTGAATCTTTTTTTAAATTGATGGAGGAAACTATCCTACTAATAAATATTATAAATGCGAAAGTTTGTGCGGATGTGTGGATGGTTGTTACTCCTTCACGCCACAACGAATAAACCGACCAGGCTGGAAATTGAGATAGCTCATACCTACCCAGGATTAACACATAGGCTACATTTTATCCCGGAAAATTTAAAATTCTCGCGGGAGTCAAAAGCCCTTAATCCACGCGGACGAATTCACGGGCACCATCGAGTGTTCAATATAAGTATTTTATATAAAAACATTACCTAATTTAAAAATCGCTTCGGGAAACGCCTGTAAAAAATAACATAGCATTGCAATTATTGTGTTTCAAAATGTTTTTCTTTCTATATTTATTTTAACATTGATTTGTTAGCATATATACTTTGACTTGCCATCGAAAGTCCTACTGTCCCAGAACTGGCAAGACCTCCCTCTGATTTTTCCACAGAATACAATAGAATAATTTTTTATTGAAATTAACTTTTACAAAGTGCTTTCGAATAGTTAGGTAACTACTGTATGTAATCAATTAATTTTAATACTTTCAGGTTACCCAGTGTCAGGATTAGAAGTAGACGGTGCGTGGTGGCAGTGCAAGTACGCTCCCCCCACTTTCATACCTCTGAAGTTCACTTCCCCTCAATTGGACAAAGATATAATTGCTAGTTTGCAAAACAGCAACACCACCGCTATACTGTTCTGTTACTTCAACAACGGACCAGCGTTCAAACAGTATTTAGACCACTTTTCAGGGAAGGTGATGATTATTGTTGGGCCAGGTTATGGTAAAGGGGTTCATACGGACCCGACACCGTTTGGAGACATTCCTGAAGAATGGAAGCTTCACGGCTGGCAAGAAGTCGCTTGTACTAGAGATTTTATTGCCGTTTATTGTAAAAATACAGAGTTAATATAATCAAAATAAAACATCAGTTTTGTTGAGGGGTTTTCAAATTATTTCTTGCTTCATCGTCATCTTAACCAATAGACCTCCACTGCAGATCTGTTAAAATGATCGCCCACAGAGCACGATCCTGAGCCGCCTGCATCCAACTGCTGCCAGCGACTCGCCGCTTTCTTATTGCTACCATAAAACAATCGTACCTTAGTGAAATCGTACAAGAGTTTCCTACGTTACCACTAATTTGGCGAGGGCGAACACTTTAATTTTCCGGGATAAAATGTAGCCCTGTTATGTTAATCTTGAATACGAGCTATCTCCATTCCTTTCAGCCAAATTGGTTCAATCCTCACAAACTTTCGCATTTAAATGGACGATATATTTATCACATTTTATTTTTCTAGTTTGTCATACTATAATATTTCAGAATACATGAAATCATATAAAAATAGTAAATTTTGAGTGTAATAAATTCGTCGCGTTATTCGATAAGGTCTTGGAAATCGAGCGATACTCGATAGGCAAAGAATAAGAAAACTCCAAAGTAACAAACAATAATAATAAACAGTCTTTTATTATAATCATTATCATTAAAGTATACATAAATCTTATAATTATTTATTTCCTTTAATTTGATTCACTCATAAGTAATAAAAATAACAATTTCAACAAATCAATTCTTCATTAATTCAATATTTTTCACGTTTATCTTATTAGCTGACGGTCTCACAGATGTGTTCATCATAGGGTCCTTCTTACCCTGGATATAGTTTTGGCAGTCGTTACTTTCTACTGAAACAACATCAGCATTATCTTTCTGGTTTATTATAGGCACTTCGGCGACCATCCTGTTCATTTCATTAACAGGTAATTCGGTGGGAATATTATTCGATGGGATGTCGTTTTCCAGAAAGTGAAAGTCATTATGCATCAAACACAATGATTCTAGAGAAAAATTCATATCGAATCGTGGTAATAGTTTGTTGTCGTCGGAATTGTCATCAATTTCTATAACATCATTCTGTTGGTCAGATTCTTCGGGTAAAACCACGCTCGATAGATCTAAGTGAGCAGGGTATTGCTCTGGTATGATATTGTCTATCATGTACTGGTCTATTAAAGGTGGATTAGTAGAAGCGTTATTAAGAGCCATTGTGTAGAACGTGTCGGATTTCACTTCGTTTTTAATTTCATTCATATTTTTATGAATATCTTCTAATGGCGGTGACGCTTTATATTCTCTTCGAATAGTCTGGTTGTTCAGTAAATTCGCGTTGCACATTCGTTCTAAGCTTGGAGATTGTGTGTTTTGCTTGATTTGAGTTTCTAACTTGATGTAACTTGGATCGTTCGTTTGTATCTTTTGTGGCGGCGGCAGCAGCGTCATAGACGTTACATTCATTTGCTGGTTGAATGAGAATATCTGTGGATTGTCATTTATTTCGCTATCTACAGGTGTAGTAGCTGCATCTCCTAACAAATTGTCTTGAGGGTACGCCATTATAGTATTTGGAGATTCGCTCAGAGCCGGTTCAGGCGGCAGTTGCATAAACTGAGTTGTAATCAAGTTATTAAAAGTCACTGGGCCTCCCAAGCCATACCTTTCGCTATCCTCGAGTTGTTTGAACGCCATTTTCTGTTGCGAATGGAACATGTTAACCTGATCTGGACCTTTTAGTATCAAATTGCTTTTTACCGATATTTTGGGCTTCTTCCGTGGAACTCCTTCTGTTTCGTTAGAAATATTGATGGGGGAGTGTCGAGAAGACGGGGCGGGTAGAATTTGCATCGGTTTGATGATTGGACCGATTACTTTTGTCATAGGCAAAGATATTTTATCGACTGGTCTTAAAGTGATATTATTGCGTGCAGCAATCGAAGCTGGTGGTAATCTAATAGGAAAATTGCCCATAATATTGTTGCTTATACTGTTATTGACTGGAGAATGAGTTGAGACTAACGAATTTACATTGGTACTTTGCAATAAATTTTGATCTATGGAGACAGATGGGAGAAAATGGAGATTAGGTTGTGAAGAGTCGTAAGTCATTTGCAAGGGATGTTGCGTGTTATACTGATGCCTTTCCTGCATATTGAAATCTGTAGAAATCAGGCAGTCGGAATTATTATCGTCCTTACTCAAATCTGTTACAATTTTAGAATTAAAATTCGCCTGTTGGTTAGTATCAGATGCATTTGTGCAATAGTTTTTTGGATATTCCTGAGGCATTGTATCAGGCAAACTGTCACAGTCGTAAACCTCTATAGGGATTGTGTTGACAGTTTTAGGACTACCCTCAGCTTTTTCTTCATTAGAATTATTCTGCACCTCTTCTGGTTTATCCGAATTCTCGCTCGGTATCGTCCAACTTGGTTTATTACTTTTGAGTTTGGGCATTTCTAAAAGCAATTTTATGCCGTTTTTGTCTCTATGTGTGCTTAGATGTACGGTATATTTGTCTTTACTGACGGATTTGAATGAGCAAAAGGAACAGCAGTGCACGTCATCAGACTCTATGTCGGGGTGTACAGAGAGCATGTGTGACGCGTACCTGGTGGACTGTATGGCGGTGTAAGGGCAGTATTTGCATTTGTAAACACTCTCCTTGGAATGTTTCTTCTTATGACGTCGTAACGCGTTATGGTCTCCTGATCGGTAGTCGCAATGTTCACAGGCATATGGCTTGTCACCTACAATAAGAATAAAAATTTATCTATCTTGCACTTCTCACAAAAGAGAGAATGAATTGGCGGCTATTTACGCTTCTTCCGAATATTTTTCAAGACCTTACCTTTTTAAAATCATTGTTAAGTATTATTAAGTTAATCATCAATTGTGTGTGTGATTGTTTAAAAATGGTCTCTATTACTACAATAGAGAAATGGTCTCTATTGTAGTGAGACGATGAGTAAAAACACTATGAATTCAATCAATTAGAGTTGATTGACAGTGTCACACTTTAGCAATAATTTTTAGACAATCACACAGCTATATGTAATGATGGTATTAGTTCTTAGCAATCAATAAAAAGAGTTCCTTACCAGTGTGTGATCTCATATGCAGTTTGACCTCATCTTTCCGAGCTGCAGTGTAGTCACATTCGCAGCATTTGAACGGCTTCACCTTATCGTGCACGCCTGCTATGTGTGTGCGAAGTTGCCGCGCATTGGCAAACTCCTTCTGACAACGGTCACACTGGACGGGAGGTCCGTTTCTTCTGTGGTACATCATGTGTTTGGACAGTTGATTGGCATTTTTGAATTTCTTTGGGCATATTGTACCTAAAATAGTATAAAGTTGGGCTATTTAAAACCAATCATTAGACTGAAAGGGCGGAGAGTAATTTCTCAAATGATGGAGAAAACTATGCTTTGAGTATCCTTGCAGTATCAAATCAAGATTAAGGGGATCTAATGTTACTAATGTCAGCTATCGACTTGCGACTCGCTATACAATAAAGCAATGTCTAAATGCACAAAAAAAAAATTGCCAATAACTGGAGTGACATGAAACTTGAACAATAGTGCTATGTAAAGCGAGGTTTAGCTCCTGTTTTCATTATTTAGGTATAAAATAAATCAGGTATTTTGCCTAACTCTTCTGCTTGCTTGGCTAAAATAAATAAAATGTGGACTCACATGAATAAGCCTTATAGGACCCATGAGATTTCATATGAACTCGCAGCCTATACCTCAGGAAAGTCTTGTACCCACAAACCTCACAAGTAGGCAACTCTAAGTCTATCTTATGAACTTTCCACAAGTGTATATGTAACTGTTCTACCGTTACGAATATCTCTGAACATTCTGGGCATGTGATTTTTCCATCTTTATGACACTTTCTGAAAATAATTTATTTCTTTTGATATAGTTAAATAATGTGAGTGAATAAATAAGCTTATTGATAGTTTCTAGATACTAAATAAGCTAGCTGAGCTAAAATAGAAATGTTTAAAGTTATTTATTTCATGTAGGCTTATTTATAGCTCTTGTGACAAGAATCTTCTGTTGGTTCAGAAAGTGAATCTTGCAGAGAAGAGCTGAAATAAACTCAGTAGTTGCTCTAATACAAAACATATGTAGCATACAATCTGACAAGACTTTATAGGGATATTGTATTGCATAACAAAAATCTTTGATATTACTATGTATCAAATGCATTAAAACATGGCAGAATCATTTTGCTGATACCTGTGGTAAGATAAATTTATTTCCTGCTTGAATTGCACATGGCAGTTACCAACTAAACACATGTAAGTTTTTTCATTTGTCTCCCCAACTTTTATAACTTCATTCCTATTTGGATATGGAGTTAGCCTTCCTCTATCTGGCTTCATAGGAATATGTGTGGCTTCTTGGCTTTCATTACTCTGTGCTGAAGATAAGCTTTTATCTATGGCTGACACTCGGGGCTGTATGGACGATATCAGATCTGGAGTAACACTTGACATCTGTATCAAGTTACAACTTGTGTTAGATGTTGAAGTGTTCGAGACATTTACATACTGAGTTGAAATATCATTTGTGTAAACTATATTTATGCTAGCTTCTTGTATAACTTCTTTGGGGTCAACTGTCTCAAAGTTGGGCATGCTCATTTTGTTCAGTTCATCCACTGAAATGAATGCTACACCCTTTGGTAGTTGTTTGTTATTGGCATTAACGATGTCAGGAACTATTTCAATAAGTTGTGGTATCTTTACTTCGGCCAAGTCTTGCTGCGGTGGAGGAGGTTCATTAACTGTAATTTCCTTTTTTAACTTAGCATCTTTGAGAGCTATTTGTACAAGACTTTTTACCATTTTCTTCACATCCTTTATACCCATTTTATGATGATTGCGGAGGTGCGTTCGAAGCGTTTCCTCGGCGTCGAATACACACGTGCATCCTGGACAAGGGATTTGTATGTTGTCCGCGAGACCATTCCGTTTAGCCAACTCAGGGTGGACGGTAAACAAATGGAACTTTATATCGTCCTCAGCGAAAGCCATATAAGGACATGCCTCGCATTTGAAGAAGGCTGTAGATCCAACAGATTTCGCCTCGTACGACATGACTTTTTCTTTTGCTAAAGATGGTTTGGAGTCCATACTTTCTTGCCCGTTTTGAGACACAATCCTGTTCATATTCATGACGTAACATTGAGCGGACATCGCTCTAAGGGAGGAAAATTTATATTTTACCTCCTCATGATATGCAATTTGTAAAAACTCAGATAATTTATTAATTTCATTTTTAAAATAAAATTGTAAACACACAATTGAATGCAAAAAATGGTTAATTTGTCAACTGTCAAAGTCAAAGGTCATAATTTTTTTTAATAACTGGTTTTACGGCTCTGGGTTCTAGCTTTTTTAAGCGTCAATGGTCAAAGTAGTACCTACCGTACCACAGAGTGCTTTTTTATATGGTTTGAACTGGGGGTTAGCCATGTTTGTGGGGTTAGCCTCACAACGTAGACAGAGAAGGCAATAGACCAAGGTACTGTGTAACCGCGACTGAAATAGAGATAACATGACGTAACGATGACGTCACATGACAAGTTCGAGTTTAATGTTGCCACAATAACTGCACTCCCCTAGTACCCCAAATTAGATGGAAAATTCTTCCCAGGATTTTTAAATAAAACGACAAAACAGATGCTGAACTGTTTTATTTTTTAAATAACATACCTACACATATAAGGTTGTCTGGGAGAGACATACCTATTAGGGTAAGCTTCTATTTTTTACATATATCTTAATATTGTATGCAATAAAGAATTTATTATTCTTTATTGCACACAATATTAACTTCAACCACCACTTAAAAGTATAAAATAATTTTAGTTTGTACACGTAAGTCGGTTTTTTAAAAATATTTTTTTTATACTAAAGTTTTTTAATGTAGTTTCATAGGACCAATTCACTAGATAATTATTTGCTCCTTAAAAAAAATATTGAAATGCCGAATAGAAATTTAGCATATGTGAGTCACTTTGAAAAAAGATGTATGTAACACAAAGGAAAATTTTTTTTCGTTACTAGTAAGAATGTTACACAAAATAATTTTTAATGAACAGTTAAAATTTTCCTTAGATCGAGTAATGCTATTGAATTAAAAGCAACAAAAATTGTATATTTAGTCATCAAAATCATCATTAATGAAATTAACAGTATATTCCTTTTTTCAGGCAGTCGTATAAAACTGCAACTCTTCATAGTTTAAGTTAATAATTATTTAAAAAAAAAACATTAAAAGTCTGCCTCTAGCTATTTAAAAATGGCTTTAAAAATTAAGAACTTTGTAAATAAAATAATTCTTAAGATCGCCAACAGTTCTCGACTGGTCGTTGGACATTCGAACGAAACTTCAGGATGATTCAGAACAGAAACCGACACTATCTAACTGAATACACTTTAATCATCGCCGACATATATTATATTCTAGTATCCATCATCTTTCTTTTCTTTTCTCATAATATTCATTTCTTCCATCACGACTTTATTTTGTTTCAACAAAAATTAAAAAAAAAATTGAAAAAGTAGCCAAAGTAACCCGTCGTTACGGTATGTCAGAGGACATTACTAAAAAAACCTATCTCCGTGCCAAATTTCAGCCATATCGGTTTAGTGTGGCGTATTGAGTAACAAACATCCATATGTTTGTTACTCAATCACGCCACACTAAACCGATATGGCTGAAATTTGGATGTATGTATGGATGGCCATACATACATTCAAACTTTCACATTTATAATATAAGTAGGATAGGGAAAATCGGGACATTGTATAGGTACCTAAAGCTGGCAACACACATAGATACTAAATTTTCTTATTAACTGTCAGTTTGTTTCGCACAAAAGTGTGTCGACCTTGAAAAAAACTGGTTACACGATGAGGGACAAAAAATTGGGTAGCTGCGTCTCTGTTTATCACATTAATAACTTTATTTCTGCTCTCTTTTTAGTGTGAGTGAGAAAGAAATCGTCACTGACTCTATGTCTTCTCTCTCTACGCCTCACAAACATATACCTAAGAGTAAGACTTTTTCGCACATCAATACTAGGCACGTAATTACCTATTATAGTAGGTACCTACTTACTAAATTGTATGGAAAACAATACAAAGCAGCTAGGTACCTACCTACCTAAAGATCTTTAGATTCAAGAGAAAAGTTAAGGCTGTAGGCACTGGTAGGCACCTTTTAATTTTTTTTCACTGCTCTTTAGACCAGGGTAGATCCCTGTAAAAATAATAAAAAGTGAAAGAAAATAGTAGTAGGATGAAACCCATTAGAAAAGGAGGGGAATATTATAAAAATGAAAGGAAAAATAATTTACGGGCGATCTGAGGTCGGGAAGGGGGGGGGGTGAGTTTTTAAGGGGAAAAAACGGTTTTTCTCGATTTCCGGCAAAACTAAAAGTCCTATCGAAAAAAGTCAAATGGCAAAGTTATAGGTAATAAAAAGATCTAAAACTTTTGTATTTACACTTTTTTCACATAACCTCAAAATTTATGTGAAAAATTCAAAATTGATACAGATAAAAATTTTTGTTTTATTTTTTTAAGTAAACTTGTCACAATTATCTTCAAGAAAATCAACTCAAACATTAAAATCTAATATTTTCTTTAAAAAATAGTATGCTTAACGTAACATAACCTAAAGATTGAAATTATTTCCTGAGAAGATTTACTGTAGTAACATATATTTTTTTTTTCACCATCGGAAAGTAGAGATTTCAACGAACAGAAAACATAACAACTTTTTGAAAAAAGCTGATATTTTGACGGGTGACTTTTCGATTGAAAATTAGGGTGTTTTTTTCGATATTAATTCAAAATAAGGTGAAAAAATAAATATTTTTAATCAAATAAATTACAGCGTATTTGGGACATAAAAAGGTAAGTTTTCACCAAATTTCGTTAAAAAAAAAAAAAATTTGTAAAAGATAAAAATAAAAAACCAAAAACTTGGTTTTTTGAATTTTTCACATAAATTTTGAGGTTATGTGAAAAAAGTGTAAATACAAAAGTTTTAGATCTTTTTATTACCTACAACTTTGCCATTTGACTTTTTTCGATAGGACTTTTAGTTTTGCCGGAAATCGAGGAAAACCGTTTTTCCCCCTTAAAAACTCACCCCCACCCCTTCCCGACCTCAGATCGCCCGTAAATTATTTTTCCTTTCATCTTTATAATATTCCCCTCCTTTTCTAATGGGTTTCATCCTACTACTATTTTGTTTCGTTTTAAAAATTATCTACACTGGTCTACTTCCTGCAATCTTGTAGATAGTAGGTACCTACGTATAGGTTTTTTCGATGATAGGTAGGTACCTATTTATAAATATAAAACACAAACATACCTATAAGAGTAGGGTGACCAACCCAATAGCTAGCACTGCACCAGTTTATTCGCACTTTGGCAAAAAAGATTAAAAATATAAGTTTCTGATTGTGGTTTTTAATTTTCAGATTAAAAAATATTTAGGGGAATTCATATTTTTCACAATCGAAACCTTTCTAATCTGGAAAGTTTTAAAATGACGTCAGTATCGTAGTTGAAAGATATCGTTCTGCAGTTCCCGAAGTTTTTCGGCCATTTTGACTCATCGACGTTAAGGGTCAGTACTTACTTAATAATGATTTAACTGTGGTTTTATTTGAGTTTTAATAATATAATTGTTTTCAATTGATTTTCTAAGTATTATTAGTTACTAATTCAAAAAGTAAATGAAACTTTCCCTTTATTTCATTGCAAAACAAGGGGTGTCAGTATCTGGTTACAAAATTTGGAGATTTTCCTGTTTATTAACACTCCGAAGCGATTCGATTCCCTAGCAGACTGGGAGTCTGTAGACGATCTTAACAAGTGTGTGTAAACTGTCCATACTCTGGAGTCTAAATTCTTTAAGACCCATCACACGAAAAGGACCAAGAAGTTCTCTGACCTTACTCTCAAACTGATGGAAGACAGACAAGAGATGAGATTTCAGTCGTCAGCAGACGCGGATGCCTACTGGTAGGTTAATAGGCAGATCTCTAAGAAAAGAACTCGCGAGCTGCGGGCCTTGAATACCAAGTGTATTAATGATACCATCTAGTGGAACAGAAGTTCCATTCCAAAGTGTCCGTGAGAGATCTACCTATCGGACAGAGCCAGCTGACGCGGCTGAAAACTGACGAAGGCTGTCACGTTTCTTCTCCACCGGAGGTATGGAGAGAGGTTGAGAAGTTCTATGGGCAGTTATTTATCACGAAACAATAATCATTCAGCGGACGATGGAGAGAGCTATGCTCGGAGTATCCCTGCGAGATCATATCAGAAATGAGGATATCTGTAAGAGAATCAAAGTCACGGACATAGCTAAGCGAAACTGAAGTGGAAATGGGCGGGCGTATAGTTCGAAGAGCTGATGGTTGATGGGATCCCATGGTGTTGGAGTAGCGATCCCGTACCGGGAACCTAGGTGGACCGACGACATCAAACGAGTCGCAGAGAGCCGCTGGATTCAGGTAGCGTAAGACCGAGGCCTGTGGAAGTTCATATAAGAGACCTTTGTCCAGCTGTGGACGTCTGTCGTTTGATAAAGACTATGTTTACGTTTTCTTATTAAATATGTAAGGGTGTTTGTTTTAAATATAATAAATATAAAAAAATTAAGTCACCTACAGTTACTATAAGAATTTCCGTATATTATTTCGTAATAAAATCTATATTCTAAAAGACTTCCGTAGGTAGCGTAGCGTTATATTTCCCTTAAACTCTATTAAAATCTGAGTGTTGATAATTGGATAATTTTGTGCCCATAACTGGTAACAAATGTGCGAATAATTGGGGACTGGGTCATTTTTCAATCTTATTTAAAATTCTAGTTGATTTAAACAAAAAAAATTCAATATCTTCTTTAATTATATATTTTATTAAACAAGTAACCTTATGAACACAGTGATTTATAGAATTTGGTTAAATTTATACTTAAAAAACATATTTGAAATAAGATAAACTCTTAAAGTGCCCATAATTGGGTCTGCCACCCTATATAAAATCATTGACATAGGTAATCATTAATCTGTGACATTTCAGTTGAGTGACGTGTAACTTGTTATAAAATTATTATTCTTCTGTGTTGTTTACAATTTTTTGGTTAGGTATTGGCCGGTGCCGAAATTTTAAGGAAATATTTTAATTTCAGCCTCTATATAGCAATATAACAATGAGTGTGAGTAAGATTTGAATACTAAACATTATATTTGGTATATTGCTACCGAATACTAAGTACCATTCTTGTGTATTTTTCTAGTTGGAAATTGAGTCAATGGTGCGGTACGCGTCACCAATAAATCCAGCGGTGTTCCCTCATCTGACGATGTTGTTACTCGGCATAGGAATATTCTTCACAGCGTGGTTCTTTGTGTATGAAGTCACAAGCACTAAGATCTCGAGGGACCTGTTCAAGGAGCTCCTGTTGTCATTGGTTGCGGCTTTGTTCTCTGGGTTCGGTATTCTTTTCTTGTTGCTATGGGTGGGTATCTACGTCTGATAGTGTATTTAAGTGTTTAATTAATATATCATTCCTTGTTAAAAATGTCGAATTAATTTTGTATATTTTAAGAATAATTAAATGTATTTAAATGAAACATCTTGCATATTTTTTCACATTTTACTATATTAATGTTACAACATGCATTGTACAGTTATAGTATGCTTTAATATCAAGCAACTAACTAGTCCACTAGGGAATGACTAGGGAGTAGATACTGCAATTTTAAGCAGAAGTCAAACCCAGAATCGTAAACCTTGCAGAAAATAATTAGCTTTGAGCGTTAACTCAATTGTGAGAGTGGACTTCAGAAAAAAATTTAAAGAATTGATGCCAGTGCACTTATTACATTAAATTGATAAAAATATGTGTTTAATGTACAACATTCAATGAAAAAAATTATAATATCAATTAGTTAGCTTTTGTTCAATAGTAGTTATCGGAGATATTTGTTTGCTTCTTACTCATTTTTATACTGAAACTAAGAATAAGGGTTTTTGTTTTCTACAGAATGCTAAAATGGCTGTAAAAAATAACTTGATAAAACATTTTTTACCCTATCAGCAATATGAAAGATTCTATGGCTCATGTAAATGCTTCCCTATTTTCGATAAAGTTTATCCTGCAAAAAACCTGCAATGCTGTTTCAACTTAGCCTATGAGTGTTGCCACACCAATTGATCAATCGATGGTGGAATGGCAGAGTTGATGTCGATCGACACAATCACACATCAATCAATCAATTGTATTATTATCGATCAACAGCAGAAGGAAGTGAACAACCGATGGTGGGGTAACACCCTAAAGTAAGGGGTGTCCTCCTATCTTCTGAGGCTTTGATTGGAGGGAATTGCGAAGCTGCGGTGGTCCTGTCGCCGCAGCTGCTGGCGCCGGAAAGCGTCGTCCACGAGCACAGTCTCGTGCATGCGCCGCGCCGCCACCACCTCAAGACGCTCGCGGAGAATCGAGTTCGTCATTATGTGCTTTCTGTAAATATTTCTTGTATAAACCAACATGAACTGACAAATCCAATTCGGCTTGGCGTGTTGCCAGTGATGCATTTAGGAGATCTGTAGGAGCAAAGTTACCGACATGGCTCAGTAAGTCGAGAAGTTGAAGTGGAAATGGTCGGGGTGCGTAGTTGGAAGAATTGATAGTCCGGTACTCTAAATCTGTGGTCCGGTAGGTACCGGTGTATCAGAAGAGTTGTTGATGCTAACTATAGAGTTAACATCTGATCATCATCTAGAGAGTTGTAACTCTCTAGCTACGTTCTGTAGTTGCAATATATCATAGAACCATTAAACTATCACCCTAATATTATAAAGGCGAAAGTTTGTATGTTTGTTACTCCTTCACGCCACACCAAATGAAGCGATTTGGCTGAAATTTGAATAGAGATATTTCATACCCAGGATTAACACATAGGCTACATTTTATCTTGGAAAATTAAAGAGTTCCTACGGCAATCGAAAAACCTTAATCCACGCGGACGAAGTCGCAGGCATCATCTATTAGATCATAGTCCATACGCACCGGAAGTGTACATCGTCAATGGTATAGAGGTGCGAAATCTCTATGGAGACGACAGTTGCCACGCGCTTCTTGTCTTTCATCATCAGCGCCACTGCACCGAAGTGAGCCCCGTCCTCTAGGTGACAAACCTAAAATATACGGTTGTAGAAGTGAGATTCCGATCCGTGAGTCCCGAAACCTACAAATGCGCTTATTTACAAGACTCGCCTCACTTTTAAATGAGTGTTGAGAATTGAGATGTTCTCTACGGAAAATCCAGGATCTATCCTATCTTTTTGCCATGGTTTATGTTATGTGCTCAGGAGTTTTATTTTATTTAATTAATGATAAGGAAGCTCTTGATTAGCCTCGGCACCTTGGCGGCACGTGCATGACGGTAGGTTGTAACTAGTAGTAGGCGGCCATACCTTTTCATCAGACCAGAGTAGATGACAGAAATTATTTCTAAATTGTCCCCCCGGGAATCGAACCCGAAACCTAATCCACTCCACTAATCGGTGGTTGATAAAGAGTATCAGTTGGAAACCAAACCTCAGCTCCTTTCAAGGAGTAAACAGCGACGGTCCCATAGGCGATGAAGTACATGCAGGTGCCGATGTCGCCAGCTCTCACCACCAGGTCGTTGGCTAGATACACTTCGGGTCGCAGGTGGCTTATGATGACGCCCACCACGTCAGCGGGCAGACCCTCGAACAGCTTTATTTTGTTCACGAACTTGTGGCATGTGTGTAAGGTGATTTCGTGTCGGAGCTGATCTATTAAGGGTTAGAAAAACGTTGCTTTGTCGTTAAAATCAATTCAGAGACCACTGAGAACTAAAAACTACTGCACGTACTCTACGAAGGTATTAGGTAACAAGTACCTACTTAGGTAGTTTCTAAAGCTCAGTAGGTAGAGATTATTCTTAAGGTCGATGGTTCAAACCCCATTCATTGCATTAGGTATTGTCTAATGTTTTTTCCAATTCTAACGCAAGATTTGCGCGTAATTGGAGGGGAAAGGGGAGTACTTTATTGATGTTTAACATTGCTACAAGCCCCGTCCTTTCCAAGATAACTGCTTCAACTAAATTAATTTTCAATTTTTAAAGAGTAGTAAGTATGTGGAAGGACCACTAATGGACGGATGATCTCAGCCGAGTGGCTGGCAGACACTGGATACCGGCGGCAAAAGATCGTGCTCTGTGGCGATTATTGCAAGAGACCTATGTTTAGTTGACAACGATGAACTACATAGTATCTACCTGACAAGCAGTCGATTGCACCGTCCTCCTTGTAATAGTGGTCCACGTATTTGGAGTGGTAGTATATTCGCACGCGTTTCTTCAGCTGCCTCGGGAACTGTTTATGCCGCATGTAGGTCTTGAACGTATATTAGAGATGGATAGGTAAATGAAAATCATTCTTGAGGATTTTTTATTAAGTAAATAAACAAGCCAAGAATTATAACAGCAGACAGACTTACCTCAACTTGGTCCATGAGCCCGTGGTATCGTATCACAGAATTATTAGCCGTCATGTAAATATTGAGAATGAACACTGGAAAGTTTTCATTTATTTATAAGTTGAGCTATTTTAAAAAATTAGAAGCTGTCTAAGATGGTAAAAGGACCTGTAGGACTAGCATGCGCGCTACGAGAAAATGTTGTCTACCCATTTACACGTGAGTTTATATGAGATTTCACGAGTAAATGGAAAATAGCGCGCATGTTAGCCCGACTGGAAAGTCTGATAGTTTTTGTTACACCCATTATCCCTAATTGATTTCAAGGCGGTACCGTACTTACCGAAATACTAAATCACTTGAATGAAGGGATTTTAGCACGGACTCTAAGAGTATATTTGTCTCGAGAATGCAAACTAAATCTGTAAAATTTCATCAATACCGGTTTAGACAGTAACACAGACAGAGGTAGGTACTAAGTATCGCATTCATATTAATGTGAGAAATAGAAGTAGATGATCCTTCATTGAATCTTTTGGATATTTTGTACAAAATCGTTGTGTTCTGAGGAAGTTAAATGTCAATAATTGGAACCACGCACCAACCTGTGCTATAAATCATGAATACGGAAGCGTAGAGAATGATCACGGAATGCACAATGTATTCCTCAGGATTGTACATTCTGTACATCGATATGCCAGTACCTGAATTAGAAATTTACAGAATGTTAAGTGGAAATCAAAGTAACTAGGGCCATAGGATAAATAGATACAACAAAAAGGTATAAGGTCTCATAAAATCTTCCACAAAATCTCTTTGATGGAGAAGTAGGTAGATACTTTAAGTCTTCAAAATTAGGAATACCTTTTCCATTTAAGCTATCTTGTCTAGAAATGTTTACTTTGTATAGACGATTGCTTGTTTATTTGTTTATTTAACCTTTTTTTCCGGTCATCATCTCAACCCATCGTCGTCGATCCACTACTGTGCAATGTGCACAGGTCCCCTTTCGAATGACAAGGATTCGGGTCATAGTCCACCACGCTGGCTAAATGCGGATTGGAGGACTATCCATTTTTTCCCATTAATCCCTTCTATTTAATAATATCAGTTGATTGGCAAGTCACTAAAACTTTACATTTAGGAAATCTCTCTCTCTGCGTCGTGTTCCCTATTACTGAGTGTACCCCTTCCACCAAAGACTCTTTTGTGGATGATGTCGCGCCATGTGCCTCGGTTTTTTGCGACATGCAAGGCTTCGTGGACCTTACTATCGAGAGTGGTGGGGATTTGGTCTGACCAACACATCGGGCTACGTCCCCGAGATCTCTTTCCGTCTACTTTGCCAGTAATCACAATCTATTCTAGGAAATCTACAAACCGTAAAATGAGGAAAGGCATAGGAACAATGCGTTTTGATATCTTTGAGAAACACTGATTTCATTGAGATCATCTTCTGTCGAGTTCAGAAAGAATCCATGATAACCTTTTGCCATTTGCCCAGTCCCTGTATCAACAAAAGGAGATACTGTTATAACTTCGTCATCGTTGTCTTCTCAACCGAACTAACTATTGCTGGATATGGGCTAGGACTCGCTTGAGATCGTTCATCCAGGTGGATGCACATGGTATGGGTGGAACAAAACGCTGGAAGAACCCCCAATCAGGTGATTGAGGGTTCTTCCAGCGTTTTGTTTCGTGGTGCGAGGTCTCTCTGTAGGTACCTACTTTCGGATCTCTTCGCACTATATGCCGCGCCCATAGCCAGGTACCTACTTCAGTTTCGAGACTCGGTGTGGTATGAGTAACTCCAGTTCTCCTATGGATCTCCTCAAATTAATAGGGTTACATCGAGGATAGCTCACTTCATCGCCCGCTGAGTGACTCTAACATTCTGTTAACTATACAGGGTGTCCCACGGCTATGCCACATGGAGGGGAAGTACCTTAAATATTGTAGATGGAACATTTTACTGAAAGAAGACTTCATTTTAATTTAAAAAACAATTTAAACTGCATTCATAGATTTTTAAATAATTGCCTGGTTGAACCGGGACTCGAACCCGCTATACCAGAAAAAAAATTAACCTGTATCTTTGTCATACCGATCGGAAGGTTTCATCATATGGATTATTTTTTGTTAAATAACATAGCATGAGAAATAAAAGGAAGACCATGAATTTTAGCCTTTGATGTAAAATTTTGTTCAGAAAAATGAAAAGCTGACATTGGCGTATCGACATGTCCTTCAATTCCGCTGCAAACTGTTGCAGCGGGATTGAAGGACAAACCAATAAATCAACAAACAAACTCACTTTCGCATTTATAGGTAATATAAGTAAGGATTAGTAAGGATAGTAAGGATCGGGAAATGATGCGTACTTCTCAAGTGGGTACTCATTAGTAATAGTTCATGTCAGTTGTATGTCGATACGATACGCCAATGTCAGCTTTTCATTTTTCTGAACAAAATTTTACATCAAAGGCTAAAATTCATGGTCTTCCTTTTATTTCTCATGCTATGTTATTTAACAAAAAATAATCCTTACGATGAAGCCTTCCGATCGGTATGATAAAGATACAGGTTAATTTTTTTTCTCGTATAGCGGGTTCGAGTCCTGGTTCAACCAGGCAATTATTTAAAAATCTATGAATGCAGTTTAAATTGTTTTTTAAATTAAAATGAAGTCTTCTTTCAGTAAAATGTTCCATCTACAATATTTAAGGTACTTCCCCTCCATGTGGCATAGCCGTGGGACACCCTGTATAGTTGCCAAATCTCCTCTGGAGGCACTGAGGGATTTTGGACGAGAAGAAAATTTATTTTTTTCACTTACAATAATTCGAAAGCATCTTAAGTTTATTTAAATTTTTTAAACGTGTCTATTCTATTTAGAAGCTTAAAGACGTCTTCCAGCGCAGCAATAATAAAGAGCTTCGGGGATCACTGTCCAGCCGACTTGGATTGCTGAGAGATACTTACAGTAATAAGAGAAGACAGGCGAAATGTACACGACGCATTTGGCCCAGTGCACGCTGATGGCGAACAGCAGTGAGTGCTGGATTGCACGATGCCAGATATAGGAGCGCGTGAACAACTTCGACAAACAAACAAAAAACAATAAATTAGTGAAGTTACGTTTATAAGAACCATGCCGTATGTCGCCGCTGCAGTATCCTAGCCTCGTGTTTTTTTCGGATTTCGGAAAAAATAGTTTTCACAATCAGCAGTGAGATTGTCTAAAATGATAGTTAAAGAGTGACGATCACATTTACCTACTTCTCATTGGCTTTTGTGGCACTCTAACTGCATCAATGCACTTTAATCAACAGCGACAGACTACCAGCCAACCAGAGTTGATTACCCAGTAGTAGTTATCTTAAGACAGTCCCACAGCAGATGAAAATTGTATTTATTTTCACTGCGCTATTTCCATGTCGATCAATACACTGTAGAGTATACCTTGCTAAAAGTCACAACATTGCTGAGAGAGCCGCGGAGTCGTGCAGCCCTCGCGAAGGGCAGGACGTGCGCCAGCAGTAGGCAGCGCGTACATGGCACTTGGGCGTGCAGCAAAATGTAGGCGAGGGGCAGGCTGGAGACCAGGTCCACAAGGAACCAACTGCCTAGGTAGTGACTGGAAGACAACTTTTATGTGGTAGGTTTTTTTTGTATTAATAGCGAGCAAACGTGCAGGCGAGTCACTGATGTTAAGTGATTACCGCCGCCCATGAACCCTTGTAGCACCAGAGAAACCACCAATGCGTTGCCAGCTTCTAGGGAATTTGTTAGTTTGGCCCTTGAATAACCCCATGTTGTACCTAATAAAGTGGGAGCACTATCGAAGGAAGTTGTTTCCACAGTTTGGTGCGTGGAAAAATTCTGGAACAGCGTGGAAGATCGATATAAAGATCGATCGTCTTTGGTTCTTTGGATTGTGTAGGAATCTGAAAAGCTAGTAGACTGGAAGGGCAGGGAGCTGTTTGAGCAACTTAATTCCTGGTCGGTAATTCTGGAGATCCCAATTTGGCTTCTACGATTCATCCAGGCCTCGGAGAGCACCGTCGTCGGTTCCGGTTATTATCACCAACATCTGATTACTTACAACTGTTAAGCCTAAGAGGTCTCGCTCTCTTAGTCAAACTGTACGCAATGCCGTATAGTTTTGGGCCTCGTACTATTAGGTACCATCTAAGATGATACAGTCACTAGATTGTAGTCAATATCCCAAATTAACTAGTCATCGAGTAAAAAAATTCTTTGAATGCTAACAGGTGAAATTCATTCTCTTACCATGCAATTCTCTGCCTTTCGAGCACAATATTAGAAGGGAAAGACTCCTCGAAGCCAGTGTTAAAGTTAACAGCGATGTCTAAGAGACAGGCGACGTGTAGGCCGAGCATCACGTGATCGATAACGTGCAGTTGCGGTTGAGACGTCTCCAGGATGTAGTACAGCCGAAGAGTTGACAGCACCATGTGTACCAGATTCGTAATAGCGATTGTGGTTCCCCAGTATAAACTGTAATAATTGTTTTGCAGGTTTAATTTCATCTTTTCGTTCCGTAATAGACCAATGAGATAGTCACAGTTTTTCCGGAGATCTACCGCCATAGTCTGAAACCTATAATGTGACAATCGCAATCACGGCTGATTGGTAGACTGTCTCGCACTAATGGCTTCAAATTACAATGTATTTTTGTAGTAACTCAGCCAAACCACCAATTGAGTTTGTAGCACTGATTGATGCAGATTTTCCGCAATCGATGTACAGATTACGTATAATAAGTACTGTATGCGATTTGATTGATCACGAGATCTTGTGCATCTTATGGTCTCAAAGTCTATTGGTTTTTCGCGCTATGAGTCTCCTCCATTTCCCCGTGAAATTTGCGAATCAAAGAGAGCAATGTCGGCGCCTCTGGTACTCCGAGCATCAGGGTTGATGCCATTTACATTGCTGCTTATAGTATTCCTTATAGTTGAGGAGGTTCTTCTACTTAACCTGAATTGACTTAGAGGATGAATGACATAGCTCGTCTTTCTGAGGATATGTGCCTGCTGCTCCGCCAACACTGCAGAATAACTGCGAAAGTGGTGGAATGTGTCCGGGTGGTGCAGTGATATGAGGGTCGCGTTCCTTGCGAAGTTACATGCTTTTAACCAGATGGGGCCTTTCTGGAGTAAGTAGTTTGAGCCTGAAGGAAAACAAATGCAAATACGATGACCTAGTAGAGTGCATTGCTTTAGCTATCGTAGTATGGAGATGCGATATAGAAAAATGATTGAGGAGTGACATCACGCCAGTTAAGCAACGTTAACTCCGGTCGTTAACTGGATAGGTGACCGACGTTGTGTGTATTTGACCTTTTCCCTCGCTTCGTGACTCGGAGAACACGTGAAGTCTTCGGTCTCGGCTACTCAGGTTTATCGATTTACTATCAGATGTTATTGACAATAATTGTCACATCTGATAGTAAACAGTTAAACCTGAGTCGAAATCTCGTTAGTGTAGCTCTAGCTGTATGCGGAAGGATCTGGGAACCCCCCCGCATTATTTTACTTTTACTCCTGTTTTGCATTTTGATGATGACTTACCAAGCCCCAAAGAACATTTATGATCACTAAGCGCCATTTACAAGATAAATTCTTGCAATGAGAATATAAAAAAATCCCTCTATGAATTCTTGAGTTTACAGTAGGTACTGGTAGGTACTATTGGCAAATATTTAAAACGGGATTTCTGTGATCGAAGTTATAAATACTCAGTGAAAATACTAGGACTCTGATTCTGATGAGTTGGCCGATTGACATTGACATTCTCAATTCTCAACCGTAGATACGTACCACTGGAGTTTTTTGTAAATATGGTTTAATTACCGTAATTAATTAGTCCGTGGAGAATTTTAGAGACTAGTTGATACCCACAAACATATAAGAGTATGATGTGATTGTGGATGTGATGATACGTGGATGATACCTGACTTCGTTCGTGTGGATTAAGGTTTTATTGTATTCTATTCCACAGATTAATCTATGTAGAAATAATATAGGTATGTAATTGTAGTAGTAGGTCATACTTAGTAGGTATCTATAATAAAAAACTGGGCACTTTGTAATTATTTAATATAATTTACAAACAATTGGTTAACTATTATAATCTACTTCCTGGCTTGTTGACAAACTCAGGATTAAAAGTTGCGGAGGGGAAGCCAAAGTTATTGTTGTGCGTAGCCACCGCCTGAAACGAAAATAAACAGGGAATAAATAATAAGAGAAGGGCGACAATTTTGCAATACCCACGCAGACCTACGCACGTCAATGACGTCACATCGGTCTGTTTTTTTAAATCAAACAGTATAATTTTGCTTCCACTAATTTTAGAAGTAGTTGTCGAAATCTTTACCTTCTACCTACAAACAAGCAGAAAATAATAATTTCATCAAAGAATAAAGCGTTTAAAAGAAATTAACTTTTTCTGTATATTTTATTGCGGAGATCTCAAACCCTCAAATATAATTTGATTTAATAAAACACCTTGGCCGAAGAATTAGTTTACCCATCCAAAAGGTCTTGCTGCCAGCACCTTGAGTGTGAGGTTTTAGGTTTATAATTAGTTTTAATTTTAGAAATAATTGTTAATTAATATTAGATTTCATTCTTTTGTTAAAGTAAAACTTTCCATGTTTGATATAATTGATCTGAACTTACATCCGCAGGTGCTATGGAGTCTTCACTCTCTGGAGGGAAGTAGTCTTTCCTGAACTGCGGCAAGTTCTCGACGCCGATCAGATCAGAATCATCAGATGCTTCGCTGTTGATGTAAAAACATATTTATGTACAGAACTCATTGTTTTTTTTACCAGGTTGTTGAAAGAGCCATTAGCGCAAAATGATAGAGGAAAAACTGCCAGTGCATTATAGGGTCCAAAGGATTTTGGCCTTTGAATTTTGAATAAATTCCTTTTATAAATAATATAAAGTGATATAACCGGAAAGGGTGTAGCTAATTGAGAAAATGGTATTTAGGTACGCTCTACCTAAATACCATAAGAGCATAACAAAGAAGAAGATTCTTTTCCAGGGCCGTAATTATGTAGCGTTTTGACCTTTGTTTTGACAGACAGCAAAAGTGCAAAGCCAGCAAGCCGGAGCGATGTAATCCGGAAAATGACTGGCATCAATAATTGGATGGGGTCCCGTAAAGTTCCGTTTCTATCTCTTAAGAATAAAGAATTAAGATGCCGATATCACGATTTATCAATTTCCTAATGCTTCGATCTTATAAATTCGATTTATTGAACTTTCGATTTCATAAGCTTTCTATGTCACGAATGATTGATCTCATAAACTTTCGTTATGATGAAAGGTCGATATCATAAACTATCGACGACTTTGGTGTGGCGTACGGGACCCCCGAAAATTGAGCACAGAATAAAACACGTTGGTGTTACAAAAAAGAGGCCTATGTCGAGTGGATGCGTAGTGGGTGACGAAGAACATCATACCTGATGGCATCGAAGTCAGGCGCGTTGATGGCTTCGTTCCACATGGGGTTGGAGCCCTCCTGAGTGTGCTTGTTGGTGCCGGGCGCCTTCAGCCCGATGCGGTTCAGACCAGAGTCCTGCGACCCGTACTTCGGGATCGTCAGCGCTTCCAGGCGACGGTTTAGTCTGTACAACAATGATGATGTTATGAAGCTAGAGCTTATTTAAGAACTATTTTTCAGATCTAAATTAATGAATTGTGTCTAAAATTAATCCGCTAATAAATTCAAGCAAAATTATTTGAAAATAGGCTAGAACGTAAAATTGTATCAAGGAAATGAAGTGAATTAGTTCTAAGTCAGTTCACTTTGTGTCAGTTCATTAGAAAGTAAAAAAACGATGAGAAGAAAATTTGAGTCTGTAGCTTTAGGATTTCAGACAGTAATGGCAACTTGTAGACTATAACAGAAGAAGGGCTGGGAATATATATAGTGGCTGTCCTGTGGATGGAACTCTTGCCAAATAGCTTACACTCTAGTTCTGAAGATGAAGGTGGCGAGCAGCACGAGGCACAGCAAGCCCAGCACGGCGGAGAGGCCGGCCAGCACGTACACGGCGACGCGGCTCGCGTCCGCGTTGATCTCAGGACTGGAGCCGGTCACGAAGTCGCGCAGGACCAGCAGCTCTGTGTTGAGGGTCGTCTGGATCGCGCGGAGCGTCTGCGTGTCACTGCGGAGGCTGGATGACAGTAAACATTTAAGCTGGATGAGCTAAAGCTGACACAGTCTCTTTTTCTTTGAGGGTCGAGGACTAGGCCGGGGCTTGCAGAGCGCAGAGTGAAGTGGCTATGAGTATAAATTGATCACGAGCACAGAATTCACCTTAAGGCTCTTAAAAAGTGGAATGGTCCAACCCAACCAACGTTGGGATTGACAGAAATTAAGTTTAAATTATTGAAGTTCTTTCAGCCCTGATAATGCGGTTATAAGATTTGATGTTTGAATAACGTCAGAGATCGAAGAGAAAACTTCGATAACATCATGAGTTTCTTCTGAGCAGCTTCTGCATTTTCCTGTATCTCGAAAAAACTTAATTGGTCTTCAATTCCATTATGTAATTATTCCCAATCGCAACAGAATCCCGCCCAAAATTGAGCCGCTTTTGCCTAGATATTACTCTATAGCCTGTATGTACTAACTCTTCGATGACTTCAGTGGAGACGGGCACGTTGTCGCGTATGAAGTGCGCTCGCACCTCGACGACATCGTCGACTGTCGCGCCGGAGGAGTCCGTGGCGGGGACCACTTGGTCGATGTTGCACGTCATGTTGAATCCCGTACTGAAGGTCTGCGCGATCTGGGTATAAAATAATGTAAATATTAGAAATGGATCTTTCTCGAAAGAATTAGTATGACTGGTTTGATAAATGGATTTTATTATATTGTGAACTCCTTTCACAGAAAAATATATTAAAAGAGCAATCGCCAAGCTTCTTTCTGGTTTTTCTTAGTTGGAATGAAATTCCGAACTTGTCCAATTGTTTCCTTTGTTCCGAAATTTTAATGGGTATTCGACTGGTAAAATTCTACTACTTACAAAATCTGCGTGAGTCTCCACTTGCGTTAAAGCATTTACGAACGTGAAGAAGACTCTGTTCTGCGATGATATGAGATAGATCTTCACTGCTGCAGTGTCGTTCCCACCATCTGCAATATGGAAGACTTCTAAGAAGAGGAATCTCCGTTTAAAAATGGATAAATATTGGTCGATTCATAAAGTGATAGCCACATGAGTTTCACTTCAGATGGACCACATAGTTCAAAAAACAATCAGTCTTTGGGATCTAATACTAGACTGACGATTCCTCACTAGGTGAACCGAAACAAACAGCAAAAGGTCAAGGCACGGACCACTCCACTGTCCAGCCATGCGATATTTATCGGTAACGAAGAAGTAAGGCCAATGGGTGGTACCTGGGTCCATTGCAATGACGTCGAACTCGAACATGCCGTGCATGCTGGCCGTGGGCTGCATATTGAGCGTCAGCACGCCAGTCGCGTTGTTGAGGATGAACGCGGAGTCGCGCACGTGCGCCAGGCTGTCGTCTGTCACCATGGACGAGGGGTCCAATGTGTAGTTGATCGGTAGACCTTCAGAGTGTAGCGCCTGTGGAAAGGCTTGAATTATTTCGTTTATTTATATTACTAGCTGTTGCCTGCGACTTCGTTCGCGTGAATTTAGGTTCTCCTGGATATAAAGTAGCCTATATATAGCAAATGTTGTATGTGCCAAACAGCCAAATCGGTTCAGTCGTTGCGGTGGAATTGAGTAACAAACATCCATTTATTCCTCCATCCATCTATAAACCCAAACTTTCGCATTTATTATTTTAGAAGATAGGAGTAGAATAAGTTTAGAATGAATTTAATAAGCTTTTGACCATGAGATCGTCAAATCCCGCGTTTTGACAAGAAAGTCACACTAAAGAAGAAGGTAGCATCCAAAGGTTTCAATAAAGGTATGATAAGAATTATTTATTTCCTTTTCTATGGTCTATCTAATGATAAGATTATAATCACCTGTACAGTAAGCAGTTCTCTGTTTACACTGTCGAGTGTTGATATCCCAGCAGTATACAGACTCCTCGCGAAGATTGGCCGAGGATCAGCCTCTCTCACCTATAATAATGTTAACAAGTAATAAATAATCAATAGTAGTCTTTGCCTTTGACCATATTTCAACCAAATTATATTGAAGGCTATACCTAATATTAGTTTCTTAATTTTGAACATTTAGTTAGTAACACCAGTTTGAGACATCTCTCAATTGATTCCTGTCATACTTTTTCTGTTGCTTTTATAATTTCGAACTTATTAGCAATAGTTAGTGTGTTTATTGCATCATAAGTACTATCTTTTTTTGGTTAAAGCTTCTGGTTTTTTTTTGGGCATTCGGAGTCCCTGATAGATCATTTAAATCGTCTAGTAAAAATTTTCTAAGTCCATTTCAAAAGGGTAACTTACAGTAACGGTAACGGTGAGGATGGAACTGGGTAGAGCGGAGTTCACATTGCGAGAGTTGCTGGCAGCTACTCGGAGTGTGTGAGATTCACTCTCACTCCGTTTGAGCGCTTTGGCCAGTGTAAGGACATTTGTTTCTGCGTCTAACACGAAGAATCCTTCTTCGTTGCCATCTGCAGCAGAATTACATTTTTGATTTAGTACTATTGTTGTTCCTAGCTTTATCTGAGATAGTTTATTTGAATAAAAAATTATTCTATTCTATTCTACATTATTGATATCTGCTTGATATGAATTCAATATAAATGCTCTATTTTTAGGAGACTTCGCGACTACCTTTTTGAATGGAATTTGTTTTGATGAGGAAGTAGGTAAATTGTTAAATATTATTTTAATCTTTTAAGTAGATTTTTGGTGGCGGAGAATCTGTATTACATTTTACTTTTGATAATCATTTGTTATTTTAATGTGGTTTACATTTGATTGTGTGTCGGTTAATTTATGCTCCACAGTAGTACTTATGTATCGCTTCACTTCCTGAAAAAGATTTAAATATTCGTTTAAGGTTTGCGATGCCCGTCCTGGGCATCCGGACGGGCTTCGGAGACCGTCTTTGAATCCTTAGCGAGTATAATATTAGCTGATCATTAAATAATTTCTTACCAATAATGCTGTAGTAGATACTGTGGCAATCACTATCACATCGATAATTCTTCAGATCCACGGCATGAGGGAGCTCGTGTTTCTCCTTCAAACCGGCTTCTTGTTCTAAGTATATATGCAATATGAAAGAATTTATGATAGAAATTACATAGTGAATGATTTTAAGTTCTTTTTATTACAGTAATTCAATGGGGTTAGTCTAATAAAAACCATAACAGTACGAAATTAGAGCTTTATTTCGGTTGTTCTGAATTTGGGACTTTAAAGTAAAAGTTTTAAGGTTCATTTTACTTTGACGCTAATGTCATCGAATACGAATTTTTTGAATACGATCTGTCGAATTAAATATTATTCTAACCACACAGGTTTTAGTTAAAACTAGCCCTAATATATGAAGGTAAATACTAATAAGTCGAACACTAGTAAAAGCATTAAATACTATTAGGTATTCTGTGGGATAAAGAGGGGGCGTGGTTTCGTGGACTGAACAAGCTATACAGAAGTAAATCTCACCTACGAAGGCCACATCAGCTGTGTTGATGCTAAAGGTTGGCTCTCCTTGCGTAGGAACAAACACAGCTTGTAACGTCACCATTGTAGACAAAGGGTTGGGCTCGGTGCCGCCGTCTGTAGCACGGATACTCACCTGCGTTCAGAATAGTTTCATTTGAAATGATTAGATTACAGAGCACATAAATGTCGCTGATCCAATTATCATTAAAATTCATTACCTACCTTTTGTCTACATTTCCATATTATTATGAGAACTGTAGCTTATTTTCAAATAAACATCGTAGTATCTATATTTATTTTTATATTCATTCGTTCAACTCAAGCCATTGCCAGCCAACTAGGTACTAGGCACAATCACAGATCTCCCCTCGAATGAGAGGATAATCCACCAAGCTGGCTTTGTGCGGATTTGCAGACTTCACACATCTCAACCGTTGTCGAGAACTTTGTCGTTATGGAGAACTTATTGGTTTGCACTTTGCAGGTTCTTTCCGAAAAATCACAGATGCGTGCCAGAGCTCAAACCTCGGACTCTCCAAAAAGGAGGCCGAAGTCTCAATCGTAACTTAAAAACATTTACCTGGAATTCTTTGACGTCTTCAGTAAACATTTTTTGAAGCATCAAAATCCCTTCATTCTCGCCATTAGCTAGAACCTGGAAGTACTCCGATGCCTCATCTGCATTAAAAGGGGGTTTAATTAATAAGATACTACATCAAATTATTTGTGAATATCCATTTCACGAAAAAAATTTAGATGAAAATTACCATCGCCAGAAATATCAAACGTCACCTGTCCTGCTTCCAAGCCGTCTTCATCTGTCGCCTCAATTGAGTCCAGAAAGTCTCCGGAGATTAAACCCAGACGCGCATTGACCAAAGCTCGCTCCTGTTATGGTAAAGAAGGGAATGCAGGCGACGTAAATTTTAATTATTGAAGTATTTATGCGAATAATAATTCATTTAAAGAAGAGATTAAAAGGCCGAAAGTGGTGTAGATTGTCGAACCAGTAGACGCTTTTTGCCAAACTTCAGAATTTTGACCATCGCTGAAAAGTTGACGGCTTATCGGTGTTTTATCTATACTATTATAATAAAGAGAGAGCGCGAATTTTGTGAGTTTGTATGTATGTCCGGAGCAAACTTTGGAACCACCGCACCTATTTCAAAAATTCTTCCACCATTTCAAAGGTACATTATTCCAGATGGTTATAGGCTATATATTATGCACATAAATGTATTATGGCTAGATATTATGTGCAAATTTGTTAAAGAAGTCGGAAAAATTTTTGACTCTCAAACATTTTCAAGGTGTGCGCTGGGTCATATATTGTTACTGGATGAAAATGATGTATGGGTTAATTGTTCCTCTTAAAAAGTTCTAAAAAAAAGTCCGCGATAGCATATGTCTAGCTTCTAAGGATAACTTACAGTAACCATTTCTATCTTTCAAATTTTAATTAAAAATAATGAATTATTTTCGACCTTCTTTAACCGATATGATGTCAATCTATATCTAAATAAATATGTTTATTATCGCAAGTGTTTAACTTAGAACATATTTGCCCTTTACACTATACAATTTAAATAAATATCTTAGGAGTTATCGAAAAATTAATATTTCCGCGCGACAAAATAATAAAATGGTGCCGGCCGGCGCGGGCGGTGCAAGGTGGCGGGTTTCGGCGCGGGAGATTTCTGTGATTCCTGTGGTGATCTTATTTACAATCGTCTCCTATTAGAAGCTCTGTGCGATCAGGACCCGTAAAAACAAATATTTAAATTTTCAACCCGGACGAAGTCGGCGCGGGCTTCTAGTAGGATATATTTCGATGAGTATGCTCAGGAGCTCATCGCATTTCAACACTATACCTACCGCAAGACATCAGGAGGGCTTCTATCGCAATGTCGTCGATATTTCATGCACGCACACGAAGCGCTGCAAGTCTTCATTTCTTATTCTAGGATCTAATCACTTAAAATCTCGATATCTTTAAAACAAGAGTGTATAGGCATCTTCTAGGCAAAAGTAGCCGGAAATATCGAGAGCATTTATAACGAAAACGAAGATAAGAAAACAAAAACGTACCCACCCTGGCAAACCGCACCACGGCTCCGTTTTGTGGAAATACAAAAACAGGTGCGTGAAAGTTGTAAGGCCTGATGATGAGCTCGTAGATCTCACTGGACTGTTGCTGCGGGTCCCCGTGGTCGAATGCCTGCACCGTGAGAATATCATTTACGTCTTAGTATATTCAAAGATGACCAGCGTGTATAGAGCCAGAGTAGATGTAATAGCCTTATAAATAAAGCCTCAATTGCCCAACGGTTTTAAAGGTGCGGACCCCAACCGTTAGACTATTGTCGTACCCACTCCTAGCAAAGCTTTCCGCTTATTTGGAAGGGATAGGAAGATTCAACTTCAGCTTTGCTATATATATAAGCCAGGAAAAGTTCTTCCTTGTGGATTTCTAAAAAACTTACGTGAATGCCAATATCATAGGTTCCCCAGAAGCCTTTCAAATCTATGAGTGTTTCCAGCTCACCGCTGACGTTGTACCGGTTGTCGGTGTATACGTCGACAGCGGTGAAGAGATCGGGCAGCTCGATCTCACGTTCGGTGAGCAACGTGAGGTTGGCGACTTGATAGCCGACGCGCGAGTTGTCCGTGTTGATCTCGTCGCGGTCTGGGGCGAAGATGTACGGATACAGCCTGCTGCCCTAAGAAAAACAAAATAGTACAAGTAGTAGGAACAAGTGGTTTCAAGTAGGTGGTGTGACCAGTTCACATCATGATCAATTCTCATTCAGAGTTGGTGAATTACGATGATGTTTACAATGACGAACATACCATTTACAAAATATTTGGAAGCATGAAACTCATAATCAATAACCTATCGACGCAGTACTGAGTGCAGGTCTCTTCTTAGAGAATTGTTAAAAGCCATAGGCCCATCACGACAGCCCAATGCTAATTGGTAGACAACTAGACACACACCACAGATTGTTCCCACCGTTGAGAACATTATGGGCAGCTCTCAGGCATGGAAATTTCCTCGCGATATTTTCCTTCGCCGTTGAAGAATAGCCTCGAAATAAATACTAATCATGAAATCTATGTTACTTAAGGAAGATATCTTACTTTGCTCAAGTTCTCGGAAACAGACCAGGAGAGGCGATCTCGTGCTGGCAGCTCCGGAGCATTATCGTTAACATCGAGCAACACTAGAAGCACCTCTGTAGTATTTTGATTCCTGTTGCCATCTATAACAATATTTTTAAACCTCATAAATGCTCGAAAGCTCCTTATGTAGCTCAGATGCTGCAGATGTTCATGGGTGACCGTTGGTAATCGTTCAAAATCAGTTTGCCTCTAAACAAAATTAATCGAAAGTGTTTCTAAAATAAAAAATCTCAGTCGCTCTAGTTTTTACTCCACGCATATTAACGAACCATTATCATAGTTTATTAAATAGTAAGTTTTTCTCAAATACTAATACGCTTAACAGTACTGAATTGTTACGGTAATAATTTTGTCACAACTAACCTCCTTCCGAATAGAAGTTGTCAATTAGATTGAGGAATATCCGGTGCGTGGGCTCGTCTCCGTCCCTGTCCAACACCTCATCGGTGGTGTAGTCCACGAAGATGCGTCCCGTGTCCAGCTCCACCGAGAAAAAGTCGCGGAGACGAGAGCTCACAGCATAGTTAATTTGATAACTGACTGTGTGGTAGATCTCTGCAAATAATTGTAACATTCTATTAACATTGTTGATTTTATTTCATGGCTGAAAATTTAGATTTTCTGTTACATTCAAATTATAGCAGTTTGTTTGCTAAGGAAGTCAAATTCAAAAAATTCTAAATTATTTACTTCATATAAAATGTAGCTCTTATGACAAATTAAGATTCTACTACCGACCGGTTTGGAAAGCAGATTCTGCTGAGAAAGCGCAGCCAGCAAAAAGCTCAACAGTTACTCAAAATAAAAAAGAAATCAAATTATCTCACCATCTCGATCCAAGTCCTCAGACACAACTATCACCACCTCATCATCTTGCGTCGCATTCTCATACATATACACCGTCACATTGAACAAATCTGTGCGGGCCATCGGACTCTTGTTGTTGGTGTCGATGATTTGTATTGTGATCTGAAAAATACCTCATAACATATGCCTAATTGTTCGAATTAAACCAAGTTAATATTGGTCTATCCATTACCATACCATGACAAAAATGATAATGTCGCCGTGTTTTTGCATCGAAAAGAATTGGTTAGTCTATTTGGAACACTGAACATGAAACAAAGACGTTTAATAATAATAAAACTTACATTTCCTTCAGTATTAAAGAAATTCTCATCCGCGGGACAGTCATCCGGGTCTGTTTCGGTACATTTGTCGCTGGCTATGACTGTGTAGTAGAGGTTCTCTCGGGGCGGGATATCGGCGTCTATTGCAGCGTCCAAGTCCACTTCGATCTGACCAGTATTGAAGTCAATCTTCACTAAATTTTCTGGTGTGTCTTCTCTGGGGCTGGAATCATCAATTCAAAGTGTCAGTAAACTTTGAAATAATTTAATCATGCCTAGCCTGATCATGAATGAACGATGAATTTCAGTCTTCACTTTAAATTTTTCTGTGAATCCAATTTTAATGACGTATATGCCTTTGTATTCTTTGTTTTAAAGGGATGATGAAACACGATTAAAGAAGAATGTTGTTGATAGAAGACATTTTACTCCAGTAAAAGGAGGAAGGTAAAGCATTTCTGATATCGTACCTATGAAAATTTTCTTTAAAAAGTGGAAGAAATAAACATTACTTACAATAAAGTGTAACGGACTTGATTGTAAAGAGGGCCGTCGATGTCAGTGGCTTGGACCGAGCCGATGATAGTGTTGGATGCGGAGTTCTCGCGGACTCTCAAAGTTTGATTGAGCGTATTTTCGACCCATTCAGGAGCATTGTCATTCATGTCTATTATGGTTATCGTGAATGTTACTGAAAACGAATCATGGATTTAAGTTTTTAAGCCGATAGCGGGATAGAAAAGATGATATCAAACAAGCTAGGTTTGCATTATGTTCTTCAATAGCATCATGGAATGTATTGGAATCATAAGTGCTGCAGGACTATTTAACTTAAGTTCATTCTTACATTCATCGTAATCCGTTCCGATGACGGTGTTCTTATCCACCACCCTGATGGTGACGTACAGCACTTCGAACTCTTCGAAGTCGATGGTGACATTGTGCCGGATCTCCTTCACCACGAGACGACCGACGGCGGACCCCCGGTTATCAGGATCGGGATATGATGTCTCTATTTCCAAGCAGCTAGAATAAAGCAAAGAGTTGAGTAGATTCGGCGAAAATAATAAAATTATTATTAAGGAAAGAATTAGAAAGAAAGCCTCTAATAGGTAATGGTAATAATATATTTATGAATGTTTTATTACTAAACTTTATGAATCTTAAAACTAGAGAGAAAAAAATTAAAAAACATTTATAGATCGTTGTTCTACGCATTGGGCGTCGCCCTAATGTTATCTAAACTGCGGTAGGAAGCGGCATTTACGATGAGATTCATTCCGAAACAAATAATTAATGATAAGAAACTTACCCTACATATTCAATTGGATTGGTTTCTCTGCCCTGTTTGGTGGCGTAAGAGGAATCCCAAACGATGTCAAAGTTCAAATCAGCCGTGGTGTCGGGATCCGTTGCTGTGATGACTTGCGAATCGCGCGTTACTTCGTAGCCTTCTGGTACATTTTCCTCCACTTGTGGACTGCCACGGGGCTGAATTACAATTTTTGATTTGTATCTACGTCTTAATCACAAGATAACAAGAACGATGCTCAGTTTCGAGACATTAATAATCATTAATAGTCCCAGTAAAACTTACCAGACGAAGACTGGGTGGTGTGTTGTTGATGTCAATGAGTTGTATGATGAGTTGTGACGTATCAGTGTTGACTATGGGTGTTCCATTGATGCTGCTAGGTATCCCCAGTGTATCATGAGCTTGGACCTTCAATCAAATCAGAATGGTCAGTTTCGTGATTCTAATTACTTACAACAGCACAGATCAAATAAAAATAACTAATCGTTAAACTAGCCTGACACTACATAACATAGCCGTTGAGGTTTCAAGGTGCTGGAAAGACTCCACTAGATGTACAGAGAGCTTAAAAAAAACGGTGCAAACCTGAAACCTATGGATGTCTCAACAGGAGACTTATGGCCGACTAGAACTAGACTAAGAAGAAGAACACAAATAAGCAGAATCTGGTTAGATCTCAGATGTTGGTTAATAGATAAAATAACCTAACCTGCACGAGCAGCTCGTTTTGCCTGTGGTAATCGAAAGCATCGTCGATTGAGACATAGATGTCTCCCGTGCTCTCGTTTATTCTGAAGAACTGTTGCGCGTTGCCCATGAGCGTGTGTCTGCAATAAATAGATCATGCAATTAAATCACTGGTATTTTTTAAGGCGTTGATATAGAAGTTTAGGATCTATATATCCTTAGGTACGCGTTCACGGCGTATACGCCGAAACACTTCTTCTTCTAGCTTCTTCTATAGCTTCTATAGCTTTCGATCGGGTGGAACAATCTAGCGTGAAAGACGGTCAATTATCTAAAACATGTCCAGTATCCGAAAAAGAAGATTTTGGCGTGAATTTCATCTACGGCTACGTAAAGTTTTTTTAAGTAAGTAAATTATTTACACTACACTGTCATCGACATAAAGTTTTTTAAGCAAGTAAATTACTTACACGACATTATCATCAACGTCTCTATCAGTGGCCTTGATTGTGGCAACGTGAAAACCTTCTCCGACTGTCTCGTTGAAGGTAACGTTCTGGGTGTTGCCTTCGAAAATCGGCAGCTCATCGTTCCAGTTGATAAGGTTTATGTATACAGTGGCTTCACCGATCAATGTTGCATTGCCTAAATCAGTGGCGATTACCTGAAAGAAAGAAAAATTAATTTGAAAGAAATATACGTATACAATATACATATACCTGGACAGAACTGCGAAATAGTATGCATGATCCTGCATGGGCTTCGGATGGGTTCGAAATGAATCCATCCTTGTGAGTGTAGCTATGCTCACCCGTAATTCAATTCCGTATCGGAATAGTTCGTCCTCGAAATCCAGCATGCTGTGGTTGGTGGTGGTCATGAAGAATGTCTGGCGCTGGTAGCCCTCATCCGGCTGGATGAGGAAGGCGTCCGCTGCTCCTTTAGGATGCACGCTCTCCAGGCGAACGCTGTACTGAGCATTTTCACCCTGATAACGAAACAAATCTTATATCTCTCCCTATGTAAAAGTCAGATGATTTATTTTTGGAAGTTTCCTTAGCGAAAGTAAAAGGTTTATTGTCCTCGTATCACAAAATTTGTGAAATTTTACAAATCATGCGTTACTGAAATCTTGGTATCTTGGCTCCTTGGTACATCAGAAATGACGACATTCATCGGGACCTGAAAATTGAATTCGTCGATAAAGTGATATCAAAATTTGCCGAAGCCCACGAACAACAGCTTCACCGCCACAATAACGTTGAGGCAATCCAGCTGCTTGACGTAACAGAGCTAGTGAGGAGATTAAAACGGACAAAACTATTTGTGTTGGTGTATAGTGTATTATAGTGATAGTGTAGTGAAAGTGCTGCCTGAAAGAACACATGAACAAAGTGTATCTAAAGACAAAGAAAGACTAAGATGCGTCATTGGACAATCTCTTAGTATATAAGATAGTAATTTAGAAGTTTAGGTTAAATTAAAATTACTAATTAGTCAACTAAGTTAGGATAGATTGTAATTGTACTGAGCACCACTTTGGTACTCAGAATCAACAGAAAAAAAATGCGTTACTGAAATGAAATGAAATTAGACTCGAATAATTAGACATTAAATTAGATTAGAATTAGGTAGTTAGACTGGTTCACTGGTAGTAACACGGGTAACGTTACGGGTAACCCGTTGGTCACCCGTAATGTGATGAATGATATTATAAATTTTTGATTTGATTTATTTGGTGAGACAGTTGGTGCAAATCAGACTGCTCCTCGTAAAAAAAAAAAATTAAAATTGTTTGCATATTGCTAACACAAAAAGAACACTTACTGTATCTCTGTCATGAAATCCAAATTCTTTATCGAAGTTTAAGGTTTGCGGAGTTTCTTCAGGGATACTGATAGTGTACTCTTTGTAGATGGGCAGTGGAGCCTGGTCATTGATGTCATTGATGATGATGACGACATCTTGTGGTGTGATGTTGCTCTCGTTGTTAGCTTTGTAGGCTATAAGGGTCACTCGGAATATTTGCCGTTCTAACTCGTCCCTGTCGATTGCAGCCACTTGAAAGTTGGCGCCGTCTCGGCCACCATCAATTGTATCAATCGCGAAGAATTGTTCATCCTCTGCAACCAATTTTTATTTTTAATAAATATTCTACAACAAATATTTATTATAATAAATATTATGTGACGCCTCTTCCTGAATAATTTTTTGATTTGGACTGGAGAGAACGTGGAATGTAGTGGGTACTTATGTCTTGTAAGAAGACACATTTTTGGCTCTCGATATTTCTGTATTGCTATTGTCAATAGTTTGCGGCGGAAAAGAAACGTGGAAGTTATGGCCCAGTTAAGATAGCGCATATTAATCAATTGCTCTGGGTTAAAATTGAGTCGTACCAGGAAGCATCTAGGAGTTCATATCCCAAGGGACCCCCAACCTTAGGGTTACAGCCGGAAGGGAAAAGAGGTAGGTAGAGAAAGTCCACTAGTTATATCAAGATCATTAATTTTACCCTCGGCAGCTTCGAGTCGGTAGTAGATGCGGCCGTTGATGCCGGTGTCGGCGTCGATGGCGCGCACGCTGAAGTTCCTGGGCGTCTTCTCGTCGAACTGCTCGACGGCGAACACCTCCACCCAGCGCGGCGGGCGATGGTCCACGTTGTCCACTTGCACCATGATCGTCACTGTGTGATTGTTCGGGAGCGAGTCCTGGGCAAATTTTGAAAAAATAACAATCCGAAAAACTAAGACTAATTTTACTAACCCAAAAGGCGAGTGTCAGGGCAGCTTTACTAATATTATAAAGGCGAAAGTTTGTATGTGTGTGTGTGTGTGTGTATGTTTGTTACTTCACGCCACAACTAATGAACTAGATTTGGCTGTTTGAAATGGAGATAGCTAAGGATTCCGGGACGAAATGTAGCCTAGCTAGGATTAACGTATAGGCTACATTTCGTCCCGGAAAATTAAAAAATTCCTGCGGGAATCAAAAACCTTAATCCACGCGGACGAAGTCGCAAGCATCGTCTATAAATATGAAAGTGTGGCTGTTTGTTGGTTTCAACTTTCAATCACGCAGCAGCGACACAACATATCGAGGTAGTTGAGGACTTGGATAGGAGAAGGTAACCTATGTTATGTTAACTTTATCGTGGAAACACACCACGAGACTCTTAAAACCTAACCTAACGTACTGAACCGTAGTCGCGGACAAAAGCTAGTCAGAAATATAAAACCTAACCTAAATGTTACAGAAATCGCGGGCAAAAGCTAGCCAGAAATATTACGAGTGTCCCCATCTGGTTTTCAACAACAAATATAACAGAGAAGGGTACGATCAGCGCAAACGCCCCAAAATTACCTACTAGTAAATTAAGGGTAGGTGTAATAAAGTATAGATCGAACTTACGAATGCGGTGACTCTAAAAATGTGCAGAACGTTAGTACTGAAGTCCAAGGAGCGGTTGAGACCGAGGGTCATGGTCATCCTCATCCACTCGTTGGGGATGTTGGCGCCCTGGATGTAGAAGATCTCGTCGTCGTTGCGCTCGCTGTCGATGCTGAAGGTCATGTTGCTGGTGCTGATCCGTCCGTCCACGTCCGTCACTTCGTACACGCAGTTCGAGAGGCCGAGGCTGCCTAGTTCCTGAAGAGAAGAGCGAAGATGTCTTCAATCACGAGCCTACAAGCCTGATAACCTTCAATGACGTACCAGAATAGGAGTAGATATAACTTAAATATATTTTTAACGATAGAGTTTGAAAGTGTCAGACTACTATCGTGATAAGAACTTACTACCTTTTCACTCCAAGTTGACCGTCGTCGATCGTTACAAAATGACGTCATACTGGTACCGTTGACAATAAAACAATAATTTGTGTTTTTACTGTAACCACGGCTGTGACGGAAATTTTCTTTTCTGGCAATGCTTGTCATGGCAGTTACGTCTTGAATGTCGAAGGGCGTGATTTTTAATTTCTTATTTTTCTCCTCTTCTAAGAAAGTCACCAATAAATAGTCTGCGCTTTGCAAAAGTTTGCCTTTATTTAACTCATCGTAGAAAACGACACGCGAACAAGCGTAAGTAATCAAAGAAAAATAAATAACAAATTAAAACTTAAAAAAACATTTAAAACATAACAATAAGAGAAGTTTGAAAAAACTCGGTAGTGACAATCGCAAGCAGTACATTGTACTAGTATCTGTACTAAGCGGGTTCGACTTGAGGTTCGGTGCGGGTAACCGCGACGCGAGGTAGCAGCCAACTTGCAATGAACGAATATTATTTTATGCTGATTTATTCCACTTGATCAATAAAAAGACAAACCACCGTAGCTGGATGGTGTTTCGTTTCGTAGGCTTTTCCGCGGATACTAACTCGTAACGTATTTTCGTGTCAGTGAGACAAAAGGCGATAAGTAATTCTGAAAATCGAAAAATGGGAAACGACTTGTATACCTAGGTACCACACGTTATCGTTTACGAAAGGTTCCCGTTTTTCGTTTTTTAGATACTTAATACTATGTTCTACTGACGGGAATAACGCAGGAGTCCAGCAGGCGTATGATGGGCGCGTTGTCGTCGATATTAACTATCTGCAGCGTGACCCGCCCCACCAGCGTCTCGCCGGGCACGCTGATGTCCAACATGTACAGCTGCATGTTTGGCGTCTCGTAGTCTTGTCTATGAACAAAATTATCTTATTTAACATCCTTTTTGAAATTAAAATCTAGCTAAACTGCTCTAGTCATTAAAGTACCCAATGAAAACTGAACTCAGACTGAAATCAATCAGAGCATAATTAATATGCTCGAGACACTTTGTCTCGTTTTAACGCAGTCGAGAACTATATTCTCGTCATCGAATATAAAAAAAAATTTTCAACGCATCGACGACGCTGAGACGCGGCACGTCGGCGCAGCGCAAAAGTGATAATCCTAGAGAATATAATCATTCCGTGGTGATAATGTAATTGCTTTAAAACTGACAGCTCCGAAAAGTCAGCGATATATGCCTGGGATCGAAAAAGGAGGCCAAAGCCTTTTGCAAGTAGGCCATCACCGCTTCTAAGTTATTCATCAACTTCAACAGTTTTATTCAACAGTGCGCTCAGCTTACTTCTCTGTGATGTACAGGAACCACTCGCCGCTCTGGTTGCGCAGCGCCGGCCCCAGCGTGGCGAACGAGCCTGACAGCATCCGGACGATGCTGGGCGCTGCAGCACCTACAGCAAAATGTTTATGAAGCACTACAGAGAGAAAAACTTTTTGTTTTTAAAATACTAGACGAACGCGACTTCGTATACACGTGGATTAAAGTTTTTAATGCCCGCGGAAACTCTCTTATTCTCCGGGATAAAAAGTAGCCTATGTGTTAATCCAGACTGTAATTTATCTCTGTGCCTTTCAGCCAAATCGGTTCAGTCGCTGCAGCGTGATTGAGTAACAAACATCCATACATCCAAACTTCGCATCCTATTAATATTATAATTGAACGGAACCCTTACAGGTACCTACCCGGTAAACATGTTTACCTCTATAGTTAAGTTTAGCAATGGCCACGTCCCCGTCAATCTCCTCGTCCATCAGGATGAGCTGCGTGGCGGCCGAGGCGATGTAGCGGTCCATGCACACGTCCTCCCGCGTGGGCGCCGGCAGGAACTGCCTCTCGCTCCATGGCACACCTACCACAGTTAAAGATAATTCTTTTAATTAAGTATATAAAAATGAATTGCTGTTCCTCTTGGTCACGCTATAACTTGAGAACAACTTTACTGCTTTCATTCATCTTTTTTAAGTTTTCTAGAAGAAGGTTCTTACGGAAATAAAAGTTAATAGAATTGCGCAGAAAATTTTCTAATACTTTGTTGAAGGTCCTTAGGGAAATAAAAGAATTACGGAATTGCGCAGAAAATTGGGTATAATTTCAGAAAACTTAACAACGTTTGTTGGGTCAGCTAGTTATATTATAAATCGACACATATCTAAGGTATCTTTATTCTAATTTTCCTTAGCTGTCTTATACGATAAATTAGGGTTTTCTCGCCGAAATACGTAAGCGACGCACTAAGAATAGCGTAATGATAGCCCAATAGTAGCCCCTATTGGAGCGGAGGCTCGCAGGCTAGATAGATCCTGGGCACCTCAGACACCTCTGAGTTTAAATGCACGTGACCCAAGTCTTTGAAGACGCGTAATAATATCCTGATTCAGACGTATGCTATTGTATTCCTATTTTGGAGTTCGGCTAATTCTCAATTCGTAGCTAAACGAAATTACTTTATTAAATTACCATCAAAATTTAATTCAGGCAAGTCAGGCATAGACTCTCTCGGTATAGCGGTCATCCACGAGCATCGTTCTAAAGCCACACCTGAAAGCAAGAACAAGTTCGAAATCAGTGTAATCGTCGTTAATTAACACTGACCTTACTGTCCCAATACAAATGACAGCCTAAATTATGGATTAATTTGAAGCGCCACTTTTGGCATACGAGTGTCTATGAAACTAATAATTTTGCAAATGGCGCACTGACCTCTGTATTAATCTATGAAATCATACAACAACAACAATGAAATCATAGATTAATTAACGAGGTGATAACTATTGACTACAAGGGCCAATGCCTCCCACCGAGTGGTTGGTCCGTGCTCCCACCCTTCTCCCACTTAATCGCCACAAACATACAGAAAAAAAATAGTAAAGCGCGCTTGCCTAGAAAATGTCTATTCACTCTTGACTTGAAAGTACTCAAGTTGCAGTTTGTCGGAAAAACATAGGAAAGGATCTAAAAATTGCGATGCACATTTTCATAAGGCAGAATTTCAATGATGCAATGACGGCACTGGCGATAATTTCGTTACTTCGCAGTTGCAAAGTGAATGAGTCACTAAGCTCTAAATCCTCCTTCACTGTAGAATGAATTGAAATATTGTCTTACCTTGTCCGAGCGCCAGTGGAGTTCCAATAATGAATGCTATCAAAATCATTTCACCTAGTCGGACGCCCATCTTTCATGATCACTGTTCCTGGATTAAGAACAAGAGTCAAAGTAGTTCAGTTACTTATGATTGCTGGGGTACTGGAGTGGCGACCCCGCAGCAGAAAGCACAGCTACTAATCACAGATACTAATATAGTCGGCAGACCACCTAGTGGGGGTCTGTCGACGATATGATTTGACGATTCGCAGGGAGCCGCTGGATACAGGCGCAGGACCGAGGCTTGTGGAAGTCCATATAAGAGACATTTGTCCACCTGTGGACGTCTATCGGTTGATAGAAGAAATATATTTACTATAGGTATCTACCTACTCTAGAGTACTGCTTGTAGATTAATACAAAGAGTAATTTTAGTCAAAAAAATTAAAAACGTGTATTTGGGTTATGCTATCGTTCAAAAAAGGAGCAATGAGCTTCATAAGTATTTATTTGAAATCTCAGACAGACACTTTTAATTTATTTTATTTAATAGCAATATCTCTTTGCTTTCATGATTCGAAGAAAATATTTCCGCTGGTAACCTACCACTGTTATTTTGTGAAGATTTATAATTTAATACGTTAAAACCACTAGGTACTTGTTAGCACTAACTTGTAATTCACTGATCCACTCTTAATTTCATTTATTCGCAACAGAGTTGAAACCTAACTAAACATTTATTTCCCGATATGACAAACACAGGTAGATAAGATTGTGTGCGATAATGGTTCATTACAATATTGATTACAAGCCAATTAATCAACCTTTTAGGTATTACCCATCATTCATACCTACAAACCTGGATTGTCAACTCTCGCTGTTACCTAGAAAAGTTGAATTGAAAATTCGTTGAATCTTCTAAAAGGCATAGGATGTGGTCAACTATTAAAATCTGATTTATATAGCTATCTTGTCTGAATTAAATTTGTAATTTACCAAAACCCTCGCATATGTAACTTCAATGCATGATATTGAACATTATTGTTCAACGATTTTTCACATAACTCAATAAATTAACCAAAACAATTCTAAGTTTTTGTTGAAAAGTCTCTCATTTTTTAACTATGTGGTCATTTTATGTAATGCTCTTCCACACCTGCGTGATGAAGCGTGGGCTCCTAACTGCGCAACAATTAACGTCCGAAGTTATCGCTTCTCTGTCGTATTACAAACGCTTTGTGATGTGTATTACTAATATCGGGCTGAGCTATCGTCTGCAGGTCAATAATTTCTTCCTACACTAGCGTTCATCGCGAACACCAAAAAAACTTCTAGCGGGATCAGACGTTAAGTGTGTACCTGTTACGGTAAATGTGATAAATGTGATAATATACACGTTTACTCGTAATCTCTATGTGAATCTCTACAGAGATTCACGAGTAAAGTGTAGACAAAATTTTCTCGTGGCGCGCATGTTAGCCCTACTGGTTTTCGTTCAAGCGCCGCGCGCCCATGCCTTTCCTTTCACGTGTCGCGTAGTTTTTGAAATTTTAGACCAGAAAAATAAATATTATTATTTTTGTATGAAAAAAAAAATTTCTTTCAATTTCATTAATGACTATATAGGTGCAGATAACTTGAGTTAAACGAGATTTGAGATAAAGTAGGCCGTGAGGTTAATTAAATTAAATATTATTATAAGCAAAATTGCCCAAACAAACTCACTATCGCTGATTTATTGAAATTTTTTATAGCAGTAATTAATTTGGGTAGGTAGATACTACAATATGGAAAATTTGAAATATGAGTAATAAATATCCAAAATCTCGTTCATCTGTTTATTGTTAGACCTTCATTATGTGCGCTAGCTCCTTGTTCCACAAATAAATAGTACTAGCTCCTTGTTCTACAAATAAATAGACTTATTAATTTTATTTACCTATTCGTAGTAGGTACATGTTATATTTTTAAAATGAACATTGAGGTAAAAATTATAAGATCCCTGTTATATCTAGAGCAACTTTATAGGAATGCTCAGAGTCACTCAGTGTGTGATGGAAAGAGCCATTTTCGGAGTATCCTTACGAGATCAAATCAAAAGTGAGAAGGTCCGTGGGAGAACAAAAGTTACTACTGGCTACTGGCATAGCTCAGGCCTTAGATTGTCACGAAGCTGAAGTAGAAATGGGCGAGACATCAACTGTAAAACTGTGGAGTCCCGATATCGTGGAGTCCCAAGGTGCTAAAATGGCGACATCACAACGGAAAGCGCAGTGCTGGCAGCTCCCCCCACTAGCTAGACCGACGACATCAGACGAGTCGCAGAATGCCGCTGGACACAGGCGGCGCAAGACTAAGACCTGTGAAAGTCCATGCAAGAGTCCTTTGTCTAGTACTGGACATAGCTTCAAGACAAGAGAGAATAGGCATTTTCTAGGTAAGCGCGTTCCAACCTCATCAATGCTTTCCCTCATTGATTGTAGTCATGCGCAAGCCTATCTCATATTAAAAAAAAGCATTTCTTTGAGGAACCATCATGACGTCAACTTTAAATAAAATAAATATTATTATTGGGAACGTCTTTCGTAGGTGAATTCCCGATATTTAGTAGTGCTATTATTGTAATCAGTAGTGCACGTAGCGCGGGACGGACAGTGAATATAAATTTTATTTCTATAGCATTTGAAAGATATGTTATCAGTATTGCAAGTGCTGCTCTAATCGATGAACTCTGATTATTATCATAAAGTATTTTCTGGCATTGTTTTAGATTGGTATTTGTCATTATAATATACAGTTACGTCACATGGTGCTACCAGTAAAGCGAAAACCTAACTATGAGAAATAGAGGAATTTTGTCTAAGACATCATGCGAGTTGGAAAATGTTACCAATATAAATAAAAGTCTATTTCAGAAACCTAGCAAAAAGCTGAAAAACGTAATATAAATAAAAAACCGGCCAAGTGTGAGTTGGACACGAAGGGTTCTGTACCATACAGGGTCGAGCAAAAAACGCCGAAAAAATCACTTTTCTTGTATGTGGGCCTTAACATCCTCCCGACCGAATCCTCCCACGGCAATCTCCACAGAGATTAGCCATCTGCACGGAAGATATTATATTGCACAAGTGTGTGCGCAAACACAGGTGCACTCTTTATTCCCTCACCCTCATAGTCCGAGGGAAAGGAAATCCAACACGACCGGAGAGAGATCAGGAGCAGCTCTACGTGCTCTCCGAGGCACGAGGTTAGGCTGACTCACTGACAATTTCTTGACAGAAAAACCCATTACATTTTACGGCCCGGCATTTTTTTTGTGGGAATCGAACCTGCAACCTTCAAGTTTTCCGTCCGCACCTATAACTGTTGGGCTATTTTCCTTTTGATTGTGATGCTCAAATCCCCTATAATAATTAATAACTAAACCACATTAAAGCAAGTCATTTCTACAAGGTGTTTGTTAATGTGTATAACTTACCAGCAACCACCCATGCACTTTGACCCTATAAACACAATGGCGGTGGTAAAAAGTGAAAATTAATTATCAAAAACTTTCATACAAAAATAATTAATTAATTAAGAAAAAAACTATTTGGAAACCCTAACTAGACATAATAACAACACGCCACATAAATCCCTTTCAATTCCTGATTCCCTAGTACAAACAACTTCGATGTTTAGAAAGAGTCGTAAATTCTTACCGAGTGCCGCGCACTTGATGTCACGTGATGTCTTTTCGGAATAGGTAGGTAAGCGCGAAATCACTGACCTTTGCTGACGTGACGACTGACAAGTTGACCACTTTGCCTCGTTACTACGTACACTACGTCAATAGTGGTGATGACCGGATAACGAGGTCTAGGTTCGAATCCCGGGTCGGTTCAAAATTACACGCCTTGCCTTATTAGGTTTCTGACAAGAAATTATCAGTAAGTATCGGCCTGGAGTTAAATTACAAAGTTGGCGTTGTGTCACTCCCGTTCCTCGGAGAACATGTTATCAATGATAAATTTTAAGATTAATTAAAGCCCACCAACCGCAGCTGCAGCAGCTTGGAGGTATGGATGTACTTGGATTGGAGGGTCTAATTAGGTTCATCTCTAAATAACTTGCGAGTGGCACAGGTCTCCCTTCCAGATTGATTTAGTTTAGACTCAAGAAGCTCAAACAGAGCCGCCCCTAGTTTCCTAACTCTAGGCCGGTACTGGGGGTTTCTTGGCAGAAACTCAACTCTAAAAATGTTATGACCGACTACGCAGGATTCGAACTCAGACCGCAGCAGATTTGCAACCGAACATGTAAACCACACACTGCACAACACACACACATGATTATGTCATAAATACTCCATTCCACAGTTCACTTAACAGAGACGCAATCGATAGTTGATCATACCGCAACCGTTCACGACTCACGTGCAACTGCGTTGTAAATTGTAATCCCAAAAAATTAAAGCCGCAAGACGAGTGTTACCAGTCATGATTTTGATTTTACCCGTTTTTCTTAAAAAAAATCCCTTTTTTTATTCAATGACAAGATAGCCCATGACTGCGATCTCACCTGATGGTAAGTGACGATGCAGTCTAAGATGGTAGCGGGCTAACTTGGAAGGGGTTTAGCAGTGTAAATTCAACCCATACCCCTAATCGGTTTCTACACACCATCGTGCCGGAACGCTAAATCGCTTGGCGGCACGTCTTTGACAGTAGGGTGGTAACTAGCCACGGCCAAAGCTTCCCACCAGACCAGACCAGAGACAATTTAGAAATTATAAATTCCTAAATTGCCCCCGCCGGGAATCGAACCCGAGACCTCCCAGTTATAAGACCACAGCGGTCACCACTGCGCCTGTGAGGTCATCGAATCCCTAGTCCTAAAACAATATTTTGACTTTCTTTTGGTTACATTTGAAATTTGAAAAGCCACATTTTCATCTCAAGAACGTACCTAACATTTGGTAGTTACTGTTAGATTCCAAAATTATTAAATGCACTCGCAATTATCATGAATTCCTTTAAAAATAGTTAAGCAAAAATCTTGCATAATACAAGTATTTTGTGTTGTTTTTCCCCAGGTAAAGGCAAAATTCCTAGACGTAAACACTTTATTTTCATGATACTCTAGTAGCTAATTCCTAGAATTTTCTTTGACCGCGCCGCACGAAGTAAAGGCGAGGCTACAAACAAGACTTGCGGTTGCGTTTACGCAACGAAAAATTTCATCGCATAGGACATCGTACGAGAAAACTCTGTCCATTAGTTTAGTTTCTAATGAGACATGGACCACACTAAGTACTTTAGTAGAAATTTATCTTTGTATTCTTCCATTGGTTTCTCCCAAAGGACAGGACGTTCCTGAATCAAGAAAATCAGATAATCGTTATCGTAATTAATCATCTTGACATGCACACGCTGGGAAGTGTGGATACCGATAGAATGGTACAGGTTTTTTCGGTGCACAGCGGACATTTCCACGGTGTGTTGTGCGACGTCTATGATTTTTACAATGCTGCGACTTCACACGCCAATGTGTGCTCGCCCTTACCGGTGGGCGGTGTTTCGAAAACTCGTGTACCGCCGCCGCCAAAGGACGCCGCCCGCCGCTAGCTAGAGCGGCACCTGCGGCGAGCACCGGTGAAAATCACCGGTGATTTGCCATTCTCCGGATATTCACCGGAGATCTCCGGTGAATTCGAATACAGATTTAGCATCAATTAAAATGTTTTTAACTGTTAATGTTCCAGTACAATGCAATGGAATTTTAAGCGCATCGATATTGTGTGAACTCAAAATGATATTAGATGTATTGTAAAGTTTTTAAATAAAAAAAATATTAAGAAAAAAATATTTTACTTTATTATGATAATTATTATTTAAGGAGGTAGGAAATAATGATAAAGTAATTGTATTTGAATAAATGTTATTAAATAATTAACAATGTTGATCAACAAACTTCTTTTTATTTAAATAATAAAATTACTTGAGTTATGATTCAATAATAATCGGTTAAACACCGATTACTTTCACCGGAGACTCACCGGTGATTCTCCGGTGAAAAATCACTTCTCGGGTGCAAATCACTACGCCGAATACCGCTCGCTTTCAACTTCTAATGCTAGTACTATGCTTGCACTGTACTGCAAGCTATAATAATAATTATCGTATCGTTTTGCAATTGATTTATTATTAAAAATTTCACACACATTCATTCGTTCATTCACATACAGTCATTGTTAATCAAAACCACAACGCGAGATATTAATTACCTGCAAATAAAGAGGCGGCAGTAACTTTATGGATTACGTAGGTACGGACTTTAACTTATGGAGTCCGAAAGTAGTCGGGAATATTCTTGCAAAAATACGAGATTTCTAATCGGTTTTCACTCTACTGAACAATACTACAGGTTACAGGTTTAATTACATGCCGATTAATGGTTAGGTATCGCATCTGGAATATTTTATCGCAACGTTATAGCATAGCAAGTAGTACGTTGTAGGCCGAGACTAGGATACCAGCGCAGCAGTACAATAGAAGTACTATTAAGATTTTTCATTCATATTTTTATCGTTGGCAGTTCATCGCCATTAAATCAGCTGTTTTAAGGGTTGCCACCTAAACATTTATGGTGAATTTTTGAAGTCCTCATAACTTGGCCAGGATATGAGCTACACGTCTCATGATATTTTTTCATGTATCTATACACCGACCCCAACTTATGGGTTTCGGTAGGATAGGGACATTAACTAACACCTTGTATAACGATCTATTGGTCATTACCTACTTGATTAGTCAACATAGGAGTGTAAACATATAATTAAGTTATCATTAATGTAGTAGTTTTAGTTTATCACCTCATAGTTTTCTCGGACGGACTTTGTCGAGACTTAACGACATTTTTTATTTGTATATTACTGACACAAGAGCAAACGAGACTTTACTTTTCTGTATGTTTTAGCGGAATCAGCACGAAAGTTATAATAATTTGACTTTTTTACATTCGGTTTTATTACAACTCACTAGTTTAGCAAATAATAATATAAACGTAAAAATCCTTTTTACAAAACCGACTTCAAACGTCACTACAAAGTATGTATATCAAAAACTTGAAGAGCTCCCTCGATTTCTCCAGGATCCCATCATCATATCCTGATTTAATGACAATGGGACCACCTGAGAAGTATACCCTTTCAAGCAAAAAAAGAATTTTCCAAATCGGACCAGGCTTCTTCGAGTATTTGGGGATCATACATTAAAAAAAAAGATTCCGACGAATTGAGAAACTCCTCCTTTTTTGGAAGTCGGTTGAAAAGAGAGTCAAAGGTGATTTGATCTTCGCTCTGTAGCTGTCAATATTTAGGTTTGATTTTTTAGTATTGGTGCTTAGTAATTATCATTAGACTGCATCTTCACTTATCGCCAGGTGAGATTTTGGTCAAGGACCAAGCTTGGCATCGAAATAACTCATTAGTTTAGTGGTCGACATGTTAGATTACTTTTCACAAGGTCCTGAGTTCGACTCTCGGCTCGGCAAATCCAAATGGCAATATCCAAAGATTTTAGGCATCTTTGGATATTGCGTTTTTCTAACAAGAAATTCTCAGTATTAGCTTGCATATTAAGAAGTTGGCAGAATCTCACTCCCGTGCCTCGATAATCAATCCTGCGCCTAATCTCTCTCCGGTCGGGTCGAATTTTCTTCCCATCGTATTATGAGAATGAGGGAATAAATATTCCGTATTCCACACCCTTGTGGAATACGGAAGGTATTCCACAAGTGTGTGTGCAAATACAGGTGCACTATACGTATTTATTCCCTCACTCACATTTATCTCCGCTAAGATAGGCCGCTGTAGCAAAATCAATTAAAAATTATTTCATGGCTAATCTGTGGCTCTAATGACAGGCTTAGTCTCTACCATCCGTAGAGTCCGTATCGCTTGTAAGCATCCGCGGAGCGCGTGGTATGTTGCGGGTACAGAGGTTGTGGTCGGCCGCTGCCGGCTCAGTCGCAGCCCGTGCCGCGTATCAGTTGACCGTTAGAAAGGGGTGACGGAGCGCCTTGCAGTTACCACCATACCACCGTACATACCGCCACACTCACCACACCAACGACCGCAGTGGCTAGCGTCATACATACTCGTACGTCCCGTCTACATCAGTTATGACAAGTAAGTTACATTTTAGTTTTTCTAATAATATTAGTTTAAAACCCATAGGCTTAGTAGCGAAAAAATTCTAAGTCTATGTTAAAACCCATACTTAAAATGTTTTTTGCACTATTTCTGTATAACTCTGTTTTTGTATGTATTACCTTTGTTTGTAAAATGTATGTATGGTGTTTCTCTAACTCAAAAGCAGTAGGTACAGTAAACGTAGTGTAAGTTGTAAGTTGCGGCAAAGGATAAGCGGGTTAGGTTATTTTATTATATTAATAAATAATAGGTTTAATTACAAAAGAAACACTCTTCCGGCTTCCGTATTTTCGACTAACTAACAACTATATCTTCCAATCAAGAGTTTCTAGGCAAGCGCGCTCCATCTTAGACTGCACCTTCACTTACCATCAGGTGTGTTCGCCCTAGTCTATACATTGTATTATATTAAAAAGAAAAACATATTTATTTCATTAAATATATATCCGACCGGGTAAAACGAAATGATGTACTTACGGCCACCTTCACCAAGGCAAAAGATACAAAAAATCTTTTTACAAAAACCTACTTTAAACCCCGCTACAAAGTATAAAATAATTTTAGTTTATATATGGATATTGAAATTAATAGAAGGATGAAAACTATGCGCGACGCTAGCCCGACTTCGGATTTTTTCATTTATTTTTATTTTAAGCTTTTCGATGTAGCTTCACAGAAGCAATCATAACGCATATATCATAGTGAAAAAGATGACGACGCGACGTGAGCGATTTGAGTTCGTGAGTACCTGGTCTTCGAACCCTGGACCCCCCCGAAAAACAACCACTGATCACTTTACTAACGGCTAGTCGAACCACTAAAGCTATAAATTTTCTTTCTATTTCCCCACTAATATTATAAATGCGAAAGTGGATTTGTTTGTTGGTTTGTCCTTCAATTACGCTGGGTGCAAAGTAATTGCAGGACAACCAGCTCTGGTGAGAGCTACGCATCGACGTGATTTTTTGCATGGGTACAGTTGAGGACCTGGAGAGGGACATAGGCTATTTTATCCCGGAAAATCAAAGTGTTCCCGCGAGATCTTAATAACTAAATTCAGGGCTCAGGCGGACGAAGTCGAGGGCGTCAGGTAGTTAGCTATAAGTTTTTTTTGTAACATATCTAAATATATAAAAGGCAAAGGTGACTGACTGACTGACTGACTGACTGACTGACTGACTGACTGACTGATCTATCAACGCACAGCTCTAACCACTGGACCGATCGAGCTGAAATTTGGTATACAGGTAGCTGTTAGGACGTAGACATCCGCTAAGAAAGGATTTTGGAAAATTTCAACCCCAAGAGGGTTAAATAGGGGGTTAAAAAATCGAACCTAACGTGAGCGAAGCCGCGGGTTAAAGCTAGTTAATAATAAAAACGCAAGTCCGCCCGTCGTCACGTAGCGGCGGCTGGCCACGGTGCGGCACGCTTCCGATGTCCAGTGTGCTGCAATTGCTATTGTGCGGCGAGATAAGACCCTGATAACGCAGCGGTTTGGGTCGAGGGTCGGTTTTTATAGCCATTGATATGCGTGTAGGTCCGAGTACTACTCTTACGAGATATCCGTGGGTCCAACACGTAGGCGTTTCATGAGAGGATTTAATGGAACAATCGATTTGTTGCACTGGACGATTTTGATAAGTTCTTCTTCATAGTCGCTTCCTCAGTCATGAGGACTGAGGGTCGTGACCCACTACGTCAGCTTATTAGGCTCGCCAGCTGGTGCGATCTTGAGCCATAAGTAGAAAACCCTGGATGTTATTACGTGTGATTTTCAGAATATTGTCATTCCAGGGGGACGATACTCTACCTTTTCTTTCCGTTCACGCGGCTGGTCATAATGTGACACTTTAGGGATCCTTATATAAATTGTAAAATAATAATAAATCTTTATCTTAGATAAAAAATCCACATATTACATAATATAAAAAGTCGGAATAAGAATATAAAAAATAAATAAATATTAGAACAATAATTAAATCCATAAATATATGTTTTGTTTGCGTCCTGGTGGATAGTCCGCCAGTGATTAAAAATCGGACCTGTCAAGTCATCATCAATGGTCTTAAAAAAGGAGTAACCCTGCGAGATCAAATCTACAATGATGGCTTTAGTAGTTACCACCATCAAAGACGTGCCGCAAAGCGATTTAGCGTTCCGGCACAATGGCGTGTAGAAACAGATTAGGCGGTATGGGTTAAATGCTGACTGCCATACCCTTTCCAAGTTAGCTACCATCTTAGACTGCATCATCAATTACCACCAGGTGAGATCGCAGTCAAGGACTATCTTGTCATCGAATAAAAAAAAATGATTAATAGCGAAAGACCTTTGTCCCGCGGTGGAGATTCAAAACTAGACTAGGGATGGGAAGGGAAGTGTTTCCGTCGTAATGCATAATTGAGTTGCATCGCTGGAGCATGGTGCTGATAAGCTCGCGATAACAGGGTTCCGGGTCACTGGTTCTGTTTGTTTATTTTATAAATAGTTTGCGGCAAATTCCGTCACCCTGTCCATCTTAATTTACGTAATTAAGTGCCTAGTTTATCTGTTTTTAGGAATGTATGTGTGTCTCATGAACCGTAATAGGTAGATACTTGAAATTTTCACAGAATATGTACGAGTATAGCTATTGCCGCTATAGCAACGAATAATAAAAATTATATAAAATAAAAAATAAAGGACCCCCCGTACAAGAAACATGATTTTTTCGGCGTATTTTGCCGTTTGATGGTACGTAAGCCTTCGTGTGCGACCTCGACTCGCACTTGGCCGGTTTTATTTTACAAATATTTTTTTTTTCACTATAATTTTTTTAAGAAGAAAGCCAAGTTGAATTGACTTCTGAAAAGGAGGTGGGTTGATAAGGCAACAAAATCCGCCCCTCATACACTCGAAAAAAAAAGTTCCAGATTTCGACAAATTGTAAATGTATTTATATACTTGAAGATATAAACTTTATTGTAATATAAAGTTTAGGTGATAAAAAAAATAGTAAGTTACAGAAAATATTACCCAAAAAGAGGGTGTTTTCGGCTTTTTCATACATTTTAGTCGTTTTTTAAGCTTTGATTTAATATTTTAGAATGAAGCGCTCCTTGAACCATGGTAAACGTAACTGATAATGATGCTCCTTTTTGTAAGCTTTCATATTATGAGTATTAATTTATTTTGGTTCATGGAGCGCTTCATTCTAAAATATTAAATCAAAGCTTAAAAAACGACTAAAATGTATGAAAATGTAAGAAAAGTAAAAGAAACACTCCCTTTTTGGGTAATATTTTCTGTAACTTACTATTTTTTTTATCACCTAAACTTTATATTAAAATAAAGTTTATATCTTCAAGTATATAAATACATTTACAATTTGTCGGAATCTGGAACTTTTTTTTTCGAGTGTATGAGGGGCGGATTTTGGGCCTTATCAACCTACCTCCTTTGCTGAAATCTATAGACTGCTCTCTCATTCAGTTCAGACTCAAGACAGAGTTAAAACGAGACAGATTTATGTGAGGGCATATTTGTGTCTCGTTTTAACCTCTATCTTGAGTCTGAGCTAAGTCAGAGCACGCTCTAATGTTCTCAGTATTAGACTCTCCCCTGATAGCGCGTGTTAGTTTCCAGTCCGCGCCTTGAACCGTTAGGCTATTGACGCTATAATATATGGAACAATAAACTACTTTGCTGCATGTACACTTTTGATACACGTTTGCCGAATGCATTGGCCAAATCCATTAGGTTAATGTATAAGTACACTTTACATTGTCCACGCCCTTGAAAAGTAAGAACATGAGTAAATATATAAAATAAAATGCTTACGTAAGTTTTATTTAAAGCGATGCCCTCATTTTTATAATTACCTATATAAATAAATAAAATATAAATATGAATGACACAACAGTTCCAAAGAAGAGAGATAACCTTTACTCACCTTTGCAGGGTACGCTATAAATCATTAGCGATTGTACACAATCAGTTCACGAAGTTTAAACACGCTGTCAATTTGCTAAAATAAATTAAAATTAAAAAAAAATATTATTAAATAATCGATATTTGTCTTTGAGCATTAAGTTCGTTTAATACTCAGATATACTGGTATATGGCGTCTGAAAAAAAGAACTCTATCCTTGAACCAAATAGACTGACAAATTACCCACTGCAAGAGTAGGAGATTTGTCAGTCTATTTAGTGTTGCGCATTGAAGAGCGACAGCCGGAGTGTCTTTGCTACCGAGCTATTGGTTCGTCAGTCAATCTTCTACTCTCCACGCTTTAGAACCGTACAGAACCTATGCGCAGACACACATACTGTTTTGTTCCAGAGTTCTTTTTACGTGACGCCATATATAGTACACTAACTAAAGGCGAGCAGCCACCAGTGTATGTATAGGTATTGGATATCAACCTTGGCATCAAGTATAAGAATATAAGTAAAATATTCTTGTGTAAAATTTGTGACAGTAGAAGCAAAATGACAGTCGATAACAATGGAAAGGAATACATAATGGAAAGTAAATCCACAATCGTCAGCAAAAGGGCTAAAGGTTCGATCGCTAAAAAGGCTGAAGCGTACTTACAGGCGGTCAAGCAAAGCCAGGAGCCTAAAGGTTGGTTAATTTGTGTTGGCTACTATCCTCGAAAAGCCAAAAGTGCGGCGAAAACTTTGATGAAAACTTTGTGCCTTTCGGAGTGAAGACCGACTGGGGCTGTGGGGTCCGGGGACCTTACAAGAACTATTATAACTAAAAATAGAGTTTGCACGTAACATATTTGCATATAACATTGTCAAAATTTTTGTCAACATTTTATTTTCGTGTTCCAAAAATATTTTTCAGGTAAACGTAATTTGGTACCTTTAAAGTTAAATACTCGTAACTACATATTTTTGACGTAAATTGATAACTTTTAGTCTCGATGCGTGAACATCGTTCTAGGGCCTCCTAACATCCATGGGTAATTCGAACTAATCACTGAATAGTAGCTAAAATAGCCACTTTAGCGTCGTGATTCGATGAGCTATGTTTGTAACACTCGTTCTCCTCGGATCATAATGTATTACATGTACTAAAGGAAACATATTTGTTTACAGTGACGAAAGTCCAGAAGCCTGGGCTGCCGCGGCTGGAGGCGCTGGAGCGGGTCAGCAACATACCAATCGTTGAATCCGGGATTGAAGTCACTGAAAAGATTTACATTAAAATCAGGGTAGGTCATATATATTTATTTTCCGATCTCTACCTCTCTATCTCTCTGATTTGTAACAAAAATTAATGATTGCATTTTTATTAGAAAATTTATCTCATAAGATAGCAAAGTATAAGTACGTAACTTTTAATTTACTTTGGAATCAATGAATCAAACATGTGCAGTGTATGGGGCTACGCCGTAGATCGCCGTAGCCGTAGCGTAGAGTAATAAGCTAGTTAAACAAATTAAATGTGATCATATAAATCCTAAAATTTTGTAGAAATTCGCTGGGCGGCATGTCTGTGATGGTAAGGTTGTAACTAGTTACGGCCAAACAATTTTACCAGTTCAGACCAGAGACAATTTAGAAATTATAAATTCCCAAATTGCCGCCGCCGAGAATCGAACCCGAGACCTCCCAGTTATAAGACCACAGCGCTCACCACCGAGCCAGGAAGGTCGTCAAAAATAAAATTACGCATTTCAGGAGTCGAATCCTCTGATCCGCTGGTACCTATCCCTGGGCGAGCGCTCGCTGGCCACTGGCGTGCAGCTGGCCCTGCCCGCGGTGCAGCTGCTGGAGACGCCGCTGCACCAGCTCGACAGGTTCCTGTGCAAGTCGCTGGACGTGGTGGAGCGCAGGGTGCCATCCATCCACCTACCGCCGCAAGCTGTAAGCACGCACTACCCACTACCTACTACTGTGACAATTTATTTCTTTAACTTTCCATTTCTTTATGATTTGGACGACATGTGACACAACGACGACAATTGTGAAAAATAAAATAAAAAATCAATATGTCGGCCTCAGCCCGTGCAAGGGCTAGCCAGAAATATAAAACACGACTATCGTCGGAAATGCGATATAGACCTTTTCGTTACGGTACAGTTTTTTGACTTGTACGCGTATGTTTTGGTGTGATTTCAAAGACGTTTCACGTCAAAAAATCTCCTAACGCCGTTTGTCCGCCGTCAGATGTACACGGAGACGCGCCAGTTCGTGCTGCGGCGGGCCGACTCCGTGAAGCAGCTGGGCACGGCGGTGCTGGACTCCCGCGTCACCGCGGTGACGGCCAGCGCGCTGGACCGCGCCCTGACCACCGCCGACAAGTACGTGGACAAGTACCTGCCGCCTGATTACCAGGACGCTGCCGATGGTAACATTCATTTTATTTCCACGTCTATTTCTTTAATAAGTCATTTAACCTAGTCTTCTATTCGGCCGGTTGCAGGTTCGATCCCGGGCACGCGCCTCTGACTTTTCGTAAATATCACATGCTCCAACGGTGAAGGAAACCATCGCGAGGAAACCCGCACGCCTGAGACTTTTTCATAATGTTCTAAAAGGTGTGTGAAGTCTGCCAATTTGCATGGGGCCGAGAGGAGACCTGCGCTCAGCAGTAAGCCGGTGAAGAGTTGTAAATGATGATGATGATAAAAAAATTATTAATTTAAAAAAAACGACGAATTGCAACTCCCGCTTTGAAGTCCCCTGCAATCTATAAATCGCACTCCCCTTTGCTCAGAGTCAAGGCAGAGTTAAAATTCAGCACATAATTTACCTAAGTAAGACATTTTTTCTAACCATGTTTATAAAGGAATAAGGGTCATCCCCTTATTTATCTTAAAATTCATCACTCATCATCATTATAATTATAGTTTGTCTCATTATTACCTATCTCAATTGGGTAGTTATCTAACGAAATAGTTATTCACAATGATGCCAGACGCCGCATAAATCACAAAATGTTATCTGCAGACAAACCTTTATGTAATTTGCTATAATTATGTCAAATTGATACTGAACTTCTGAACTCTGGTGATTTGCTCCTTCGTCTGGTCGTTGTCTAATTTTGATAGGTCCTATCAGTCTGCCGCATTACGACCTTTGGATCCTTTCAAAGCAGACTATCATTATTACATGTCGTGTTCCATCTTCATTTTTGAGTATCTACCTACCTATTTTGGGTCCACTCCTTTATGTTGTCGAACCACTTCTTTCTTTGTCTCCCAGGTGGCTTTGTCCAGTTATCTTGCTTTGATAATAAACAGTAGAAACTCGTAAAATAATCCTTTTTCAATGACAGAAAAAGCCATATTTGGAGGAACCATACTTACTGTTACTACGAGCATCTTTGCATCTATTTAGGTTTATCCATCAGTAATCAGTATACGAGCATTCAAGATGGAGTGTGTGATATCTTAAATATCATTTCCCGTGTTTAGACGCAAAGTTATTAAGTGACCCAGCAAGCTGCCTAACCCCCTGAAACCTTTTAAACCTACGGCTTTCGTAAAACTCACCCTATCCCTAGAAAGATTTGTTTTTGCGCTTTGAACGTTTTGTGTTTTACTTTATAAATTCTGCGTATCCTATCCTTATCTGTTGGCGTCTGGCATCAGATAAGGATGAAGTCGTCTACACGCAGAATTTAGTTTATACTACTAGCAGCATCTGTGATTTGTAGACTGTATTTTTAAATTAAAAGAGGGTCAATGATATTTTATGTCCGCTGTGCCTTCGAAGCAATATTGTGCAATTTACCATAAACATTAGATAATTATTTATCTTAATTTATCGACAGTATGAATGACCAATAGTAATTACAAAATATCACGCGTTTTGTTGGACTTTGCATCCAGAAAAACATGGGAATAGACGTTTATGCTTATTTTATTAGTCATATAGACCATTCAAGTATAAATATGATTTATAGTAAATAAATAACTTTATCTTACACACCTACATGATAAACGCATGAATGTTTTAAAATCTAAAAATATTCTAAACCTAAAGAAAAACAGACATTAAAAGTACTATTGTGAAATTAATAATTTCTTGGGTTAAGCTGTTTTTACCGTCTAACTTTCAGTTTTCATAAGACTGAAAACTGACAGGTCGACGGTTAGATCCCAATCCTTTGCACTATTGTCTTACCCAGTCCTAACACAAGCTTTCAGCTTATCTATTATGTATTATTCTATTTGTGAAAACTTGTAATTAGCTTTAATTCTTCTTCTGTATTTATTGACTAATTTTTCTAATAAGCTGTAAGTTTTCTTTTAAAATAAAATAAAAATAAAATTATTTTAAAGGAAGAACAGAATACCTAGGTATTCTCCCCGATAAGAACGCTTATCTTTAATAGTAATAGTGTTCTTAGTAATAATTCTTAAAATTCTTAGTAATAGTTTTCTTGTACACCAAATAACAGCTGTGACACAGCTATTTGTCAGCCTCTATTACGCTTGTGCAGCTACCAAAGGCAGCTACTGTACAGCGCTACTTGAGCGCTACTAACGCATAAAGCTGTATAATTTGCTCTAATTTTATACTTAAAAGAACTGTATAAGCGCAGCAGCCTTTATACAACCAGGAAATACAACCTATAAATACGGACTACAATACAGCTCGTATACAGCTTGCAATGCTGCTTTGGCTATAATTAGTCAAGTTCGGCTTGGCTAATATTCTCTTTTGAAAAGTTTATTATTGGGTGGTGAAAAAAATCGCTTTAGCTTGTGCGGCTTTTAAAGCTGTCCTCATCTTACAATAGTGGTGATCATAGTGACCGGCGCGGACACGGTGGACGGGACGGACGAGTCGGGGCGCGCGCGCGCCGCGCAGGCCGTGGAGCACGGCGTGCGCCTGCGCAAGAAGCTGCAGCGCCGGCTCACGCGCCAGGCGCTGGCCGAGGCCAAGGCCATCAAGGAGCAGATCCACGTGCTGGTCTACGTCGCTGAGCTGGTGAGTGATGCTTTACGAGTTACGGCGGATTATTTGTATTTTGCCTATTTTACGGTTCCGTAGCCAAAAGGTGCCAACGGGACCCTATTAGAAGCTTGGTCTCCGCTGTCCATCCGTCTAATAAAGTGTCAATCGATTAGTTATTATAGTCTGCGTGACATAGGCTGAATGCCGGTAATCTCTCGCTATTGGTTAAAATGCAATAACGCCATAAATTCAGTCTATCAGAAGTGATTGCGATCGTCACACTGTTACAATCATTTTAGACCATCACTGTTATGATTTACGACCTTCGGATGCTTTACCCCATTTGTTCACGTTAGGTGGCGACAGACCCGGTACTCGCTTGGGCCAAGGCCAAGGAACTGTACGCGTCGCTGAGCCGGCCCGAGCCCGAGAACCAGGCGCGCCCCGCCACCATGGAGGAGCTGCTGGTGCTGCTGTCCAGGGAGAGCGCCCGCAAGATCGTGCACCTCATCAACTACACGCACACCGACCTGCCCAAGTAATTAATAATGGCCTCCCGACTGAATCCGATCACGGGGGCTCCTCCCTCTCCGCAGACACTAACCATCTGGGCAGGATGGATGGATACACTCTCATAGTCCGATGGAACGGAAAATCCGGACGGAATCTCCGACCGGAGAGAAATCAGGCGCAGCTTTTACCGACGGCTTTACGTGCTCTCCGGTGCACGGGGGTTACTCACCGCTAACTTTCTGACTCTAGAACTAGTACTAAGAATTTCTTGATAGAAAAACCCAATGCATTTTTTGGTCCGACCCGGGAATCGAACTCGGGAACTCGATGATAAAGGATGACGACAAAAACTAAATTATCATGTTTCTGTTTTTAAATATGATTGCTTTAATGTTGATTTGGATTCGTTATTTCCTTTTTTGTCATACTTTGACTTGGTAAATGAATCCAAGCATAATGATGTTCATTTTCTTCCAGCAATATTCGTCAAGGGCTATCGATGGTGACGAGGCATCTGTCGGCGGCTGCTGATACATTGCTTAAGGTACCTACTACCTACATATAAAGTAATGTTCTCCCGGCTGAATTTCGACCACAATCATACAGAAGCGGACTTTAGGCGACTCCGCAAGATATATTATTTATATTAGTGCACGACGTAGATACATGAGGGGAAAGTATCAGCTTAATGAGTCACGGGGGTCAATCCCACCCCGGCCTGGTACTGAGAATTTCGTAAAAGAAAAACCCGATATTATTTCCATTGCGACCTTTATTAGCTCAACCCAGGACTCGAGCCTAGGATCTTCGTGATCCACAGCCGATTATGTGATGTTACAGGATGTTACATTAAATTTTTATGTTATGTGATGTTACATTTGTTATTATGTGATGTTTGCAGGCTTTGCCTATGGAGAATGCAATGGCAGAAGTGCGCGGCCTGCGCACCCGACTGCAAGAGTTGCTGCACCAGCTACAAGCCACCTCCAAGACCTATATGGTATGAAGACTTCCATATTTAACAGCGATCTTTATGCTTAGTAGGTATAAGATTTAATTCGATTGATCGTATTCGTATTCGATAACATTAGCGTCAAAGTAAAATAAACCGTGATTATATTGATTTAAAGTCACAAATTCAGTACAATCGATTTTTATTTGAAGCGTATCCGTTTATGTAAACGTATAAGAGAGCATGTACGAAATTGAGCTCTACTTCAATACAGTTATGGTTAATTTTATTTTGACGCTAATGACTTCGAATAGAAATACGAATACCACTCGAAATAAATCTTATACTAACCCTACATGTCTTGGGAAGTATAACATTCGTCACGAGCAACATGCACTGTTTGGCTGTCTTTAGGCATCGATGGGTTTTTCTTTACTAACCGATAGACGTCGACTGCACTGAGACTCGTGTCTGACTGGTGTCGCCGGTTCACCTAGTGGGGGTCTACAAACACTACGCTTTCAGAGATTCGGTCGGGAAGACATTATAATTCTCCTACGGATCTCTTCACTATATCGGGACTACATTGGATTTGTGTCTTCAGGAGCATCTCGCCATGCTGGTTGCCGGCAACGAGGAGAGAGAGAAGATCGCGCCGCGCTCCGGCTACGAGCAGAGAGATGACCTAGCGACCTTCAACGGCGTCAACTAGCGCTACACCACCGTCGAAACCTTGCTAGCCCATTCGTCTTGAGAGTGGAAGCTGTACGCCACTACATAAAGCATTCAGCACAGAACAAAAGGGCTGTACACAAGCCCGACAGAGCAACTGTAGCAAGGACCGAAAATCGAAAAGTTAATGGAAATATCGGAACACTAATATCTCTCGAAATTGCCAATCAAACAATAGCCTGCGTCTCATTCATCCTAAGAGAAGTCCAGTCGTAGGTACCTCGCCTGGACTTAGACAGCCCATAAAGAAAACATAAATGTACTTGCTCAACTTTCATGACGCGTTTTGTATTTTTTAAAGTGCATCAGAGTTTTCCACACTCGAACACGAGTAAATAATTTTTAAACTATTACTTACTATAAGGACCTAGTTTTTAAATTATTGAGTTATAAAGTATTCCACCCATTTTTGATTTGACATTCCCATTTAGAATAACGGCATTGAAATAACGGAATAATTTTTCAGTGCCTATTTTAACTTGTAAAATCTATTTTATCTATTAGTTAAGTTACAAATGTACCTTCTCTATCTTATAATTTTTATTATTTTATTTAGAGTATCTTGTATGTAAATAGGTGGGTAGCTAGGTACCTATGCTAATTATGTTAGGATGATCGATGTATTTACGAACTTTTATTGTATCTACCTATTTAGTTTTAACTGAATGAATAAAATGTGAACTGAATTAATTTTTTCTGTTAAATGGTCATATACCTGAGTTCGTTTAATTTTTCACTATTACCAGCTATTACCATGCTATTGCCTCATTGCATCTATCTGAACCTAAAGTAACTAAAACTAATTAAAACTAAACTTATCAACCTATAGGTAAAATACAATCGTTTAATCATGGAAGTAGGAACTTCCATGATTAAAACGGAGTGATTACATTCTCTTGTTTTAATCATGGAAGTAGGAACTTCCATGATTAAAACGGAGTGATTACATTCTCTTGGTCCATGATATGATCACTACATTTATGTCAAACTTTGTTGTCAACTTTTACTTGTCTTTTAATACACGGAGTGATTATATTCTCTTGGAATAATACAAAAACCAAATTCGTAGTTTAGTAATTATTCAACAATTTTAATAAAATGTCTAATCCCGCGCAAGTGTTGAGAGAGGCGTCCATGCGCGCTTATTATGTAAGTTGTCAGTAAGTCGTTAAAAAACAAATAATATATAGAATCAGCCCAAGGAGTAAATCACCGACATGCCTTCAGCGCCGGCTTTACCTATGGTGCAGGGTGTGCGTTGCACACGGGCGCAGGGTTTTAGGGGGCGCCGCGCGTCGAGCCGCGCTTGCTTGCTTCCCGACATCAATTAAAATTGCACTATTTTTTGCACCTGAATTTCTTTTCACTGGTGAAAATATAGCTGTAAGTCAAACGGTATTCTTGTATTGTAAGTATAAAGTATTCCATTTTGGCCGTGCGTCTATTAGAGGGCGCCAAGATATTGATTGCACACGGGCTCTACATGGGCTAGAGCCGTCTCTGCATGCCTTTGAGATTCAAACTTGACCCAGACCTTTATTCAAGTACCTGTAACATTCAGACCATAGATAATACGATTCAGACTGACCACAGAGCACAGCTGACATGGTATGGCTCGATTGGCTCATGAAGTACCTAAGTCGAAGGGCTAACTTTCGAATATAGCCTTCTCTATCATCCTCAGCATTCCATTAACAACTCACATCTGAGCGCAGGACTCCTTTGAGGGAAGGGTCATAGGCCATAAGTCCACCACGCTGGCCCAATACAAATTGCCAGACTTCACACACTGTTGGGTACAGTACGGAAAATATCATGATATGCAGGTTTCCACGCGATTTTTCCTTCACTGTGAAAGTGATATATTTTAATTGCTTAATGCGTTTATAACTCGCAAAAGTCAGAGGTGCGTGCCTGATATCGAACCCGCGACCCAAGACCGCAGTTCTAATCATTAGGCTATCACCTTCAGCCTTCTCTACATTATAACTAAATTATAATTTACCTAATTAAGCCTCAATAGCTCAACGGTTAAGGTGTGGGCTGAAAAACTGAAAGGTCGTAGGTTCGATCCCCACCCTCACCCGTTGCACTATGGTATCCACTCCTAACCGAGGTAGAGGAGTCAAGTTCAGTTTAGCTACTGTTCTTATATAAAAAAAAAAAATTAGAATACGACTATAATACAATGGTCAATTTAGATAAATATTGTTCTAGGTACAAAAACCCTACCACGTTGAAGATTTCGAATCTAGGAATTCTGAACTGGACAATATTGACAGCAAATTCTTTAATAGAGAGTTAATAAACACTATATTTTATTGGTTGGCGCTCTTAATCTCTTTATGGGGAGCTATTTATTTACTAGTGTTTATAATTTCTTCAGTTTTCGATACTACCAATACGTACAGTACTAAGTCTTTAGAATTATTTTTGCGTGCCGCTTTTATGAATAGTTCAATGGATGAAGGTGGCATAAAAACCGATTCGTACTATTTATTTAATAATTAAGTAGGTACCTACCTAATCAAATTAATATGTCTCGTTTTGATGTTTATCTACTCAAATTGTACTAAAAATTAATAGAGATCGTTATGCTGTATAATAAAATAATATATTGAAACGGAATTGGTAGTTTTATTATGGGCATTTCCACAAAGAAGCCATTAATAAAGAAATATAATAATTATCATATTCTTTATCCTTTACACATATACGCAATTGCAGATTCTATTAAATACTTATTCTATTTGTCAAGCTTCCAGTAAAAAAAACTAATGTCAACAATAACCAACGTCAAACTTGACATTTGATTTCTGAATTGACATTGACACATTGACATTTTGGAGTTTGATTCGAAGTGCATTTTTGCGTTTTGCGTCATTCTCTTGGTTCTTAATTTTCATAGATTTTTTCGAATCTGCTATGTAATATACTGGAATTTATGTTAAAGTAATATTAATTGAGATAGGTGTGCATAGTTTATAGTAAATTAAAGGTTATAAAATGCCTTCCATCGATGTGATGGGCCCCCCGGGGCAAACGCTCGAGGATGCGCCCGAGGAAATTCAAGCGCCCCCGCCGCCGGTCATTGGCATCATATATCCACCACCAGAAGTCAGGAGTATCCTTTATTATATAAATTCCATAATTAGCGATTCAAGCATTAGTACATGTTTACTGTTGGATATAGGTTTTCTTGCAAGGATTGCCAGAGAATACCATCTTGCGCCGCGTGTAAACATTGGCTACCAGTGACTCTTCTAAGGCTGCGCTGTAACTATAGATAATTTGTGGTAGAAATGAAAAAATGTAGCTTTAACCTATGAGTTAATTTTATTTGCGAAGGCAGCACGCAGGCAAGTCTCCCTGAATATCCAGCACTATTGCTTAACTTTGTAAACAATAGAACATTAGTTTGTAATTCAAAGTGTGTAATTATTATTTTGACCTTTTGTAATTTGACTATAATTGAAAGTGGTGTAGATGTACATTTGCTTTTTTTTTTTGCATTTACTTTTTTAGTAAATCAGATAACAAAGCATTTTTTTTTTATAATAAGATGCATATTATGATTTTGCTTACAACAATCTAATAAAGTAAAAAAAATTTATAAGCCACCCATTGTGAAATTCTGTTTTGTTGTAGTTTGAATGAACTAAAATATAACATTTATTTTCATTTTTTTTTTATTTTTTTTTATTTTATTATTATTAATCTTATACTTCATACGTACATGAGTGTTACATTCAGTGCAACAAAAACCACAGTCGGTTTTACTGTGCACTGTTGACATACATAATTAATTATATAAACTAAGTAGGTAGGTACATAATAAAAAAAAAAGCAGGCAAATAGTAAAAACTGCGCTCAGCGCGTGAACATTGTGACATAGCTGCCAGCGAAACCGGTTCCAGTGATTCGCAGCGAATATCATAGAAAGTACTACTACTGGGTACTATACAGGTTGATCCAAAAAGTATTTTTTAAGTTTATGTTTGTAATTATTTCCGTTCATTTCCTCCTTAAGTTTTTTTGGAAGGTTATTCAGTAATGTAGGAACGATATATTTAAGTCTTCGTTTACCGTAATTATTGGTATATTTCATAGATTTCTATTTTAGCTTGAATGGATTTCTTTAACTGTCGCACACAGACATTGTCGACAAGACAGCCAGCTTTGTGGCTCGCAACGGGCCTGAGTTTGAGGCTCGCATCCGGCAGAATGAGCTCGGCAACCCAAAGTTCAACTTCCTTAACTCTGGGGATCCGTACCATGCTTACTATCAGCATAAAGTGAAGGAGATCAGGGAAGGGAAAGGTAAGTCGAACAAGTGAACTTTTCCTGCCATGCTATGAAACCTTTTGAACCTCAATAGGCCAATGGTTAAAAGTGCAAACTGAAAACATGCTTTACGCTTATTTGGAAAGGAAAATAGCAGTTAAGTATAAAAAATAAATAAATAATTCATTGTTAGCATATCAGTTTTTTAAATAACTTTTAGTCTCAAATATTCGGCAGGTACAGAAACAATAGTCCCAGCTCCGGCAGGCCCTCCCCTGCAGCGGTCGGGCCTCGCGCCGGCGCAGGCGGCGCGCCAGCAGGAACTCCTCAAAGCCGCCGCCCCCATCGAACCGCCTCCCCCGCGCGACCCCCCGCCGGACTTCGAGTTCATCGCCGACCCACCCTCCATATCAGCGCTGGAACTTGACATCGTCAAACTGACCGCTCAGTTTGTAGCTAGAAATGGACGACAATTCTTAACTGATTTAATGAAAAAGGAAGAAAGGAATCACCAATTTGATTTCCTCCGTCCGCAACATTCTCTGTTCCAGTATTTCACACGACTCCTAGAACAGTATACAAAAGTTTTGCTCCCACCTAAAGAATTAGTTTCCAAGTTGAGCGCAGAAGTACGAAGCGGAGTTCTAGAGCAAGCCCGCAGCAGAGCGGCGTGGCACTCGCATCAGGCCAGGCGTAAAGCCGCCGACGAGGCGAGGATCGAGAAGGAAAGGTTGGCGTACGCGTCCATCGACTGGCACGACTTTGTAGTCGTGGAGACAGTGGACTACCCTGCCGGGGAACCGGGCGATTTTCCTCCCCCGACGACGCCTTTAGAGGTAGGTGCTCGAGTTTTGGCCCAGGAACGAGGTGAGGATATCGTCCAAGCCAATGAAGAAGACGATACAGAGATGCAGTTGGAATCCGATACCGAATCGGATTCAGACGAAGACCTAGCCGAGATGGAGGATAGGACTCAACAACAGCAAAGACCCGACGATAATCGCGTTCAGGACATGGAGGAAGATAGCTCGTCGTCGGAGGACGAGGGGCCCCCGGAGCCGCCGAGGATATCCGGCGAGGAAGCGCCGCTGCCCCCGCGGCCGGATCGCGTGGTCGTCAAGAAGTACGACCCGAAGCGCGCGCGGCCGCAGCAGACGCCCGCGAGCGAGGAGTGGCTGGTGTCACCGATCACGGGCGAGAAGATCCCGGCCAACAAGGTGGCGGACCACGTGCGCATCGGGCTGCTGGACCCGCGCTGGCTGGAGCAGCGCGACCGCGCCGCCGCCGAGCGCTCCGACCGCGACGAGGCGCTCGCGCCCGGCGCCGCCATCGAGGCCTCGCTCAAACAGGTCTTGCTTTTATTCACTTTTGGTTCACTGACTAGATATTTATTCAGGCTATTCTATATCCATCAGATAAGTCATTATTTAGGTGCTAGTAGTATCAATAAGACTCATGGGTCTCGTCTAAGCTTTTTGCATCGTAGCATGCGTTTACCGTTCAAAGTATAAATCTGATGTAAATCTGCTGAAAAGATTTCTTTTTAATTGTATTTATTATTACATTGTATTAAAATCAAACATTTGCATGTATCCTGTTGTAACATTTGTTTCGTTGGCAGCTCGCCGAGCGTCGTACGGACATCTTCGGCGTGGGCGACGAGGAGACCGCCATCGGCAAGAAGATCGGCGAGGAGGAGAAGCGGCGCGACGAGCGCGTCACGTGGGACGGACACACGTCCAGCGTGGAGGCGGCCACGCGCGCCGCCAGGGCGCACATCACGCTGGAGGACCAGATCCAGCAGATACACAAGGTGAGAAAATATACCTTGAGTGCTCTAGAGGTGCACTAAAGAACGAGTTTTGTAGTAAGATTCGAAAGTATTCTGTTAAAAGTAATAAAGTAAAAGTAAGTATTTCATTAAAACTTTTCTGTTGATGTTTTACACATTTTATAAACTTAAATCTACGCAGACAAATCCATTGCATGTAAGTGGGTGGTACGTGCTAAATGATACTAAATTGTCGGTATTTCCTCAGGTGAAGGGTCTACTGCCCGACGAGGAGAAAGAAAAGATCGGGCCGAAGCCGGTGCTGGCGCAGGGGCGCGGAGCCTCGGCGCAGCGTCCGCCGCCGCCGCCTGCGCCGCCGCGCGTGTCCGCGCCGCAGCCGCAGCCGGTGCTGCTGCAGCCCATACCGCCGCTCATGGTGACTATTTTATTTATTTCTATCTCGCCGCGTTGAATTCCTCATTACTGAGGAATTTTATTTCCATCCTTTGTCATTAATGACATATTAGTGGGGATTTTCTTGGGATAATAATAAGATGGGCTTTTAGATCCTTCCTATCGGACTCTCTAAAGAGACTATAGGACCTTCAGCATTATGTGACTGCTGTCGTGGTCCAAAGCCCGTACGCTCATAGCGGGCATACACTAATTTTGGCCCTATCGCGGGCACGGTCAGCTATATTCAAAGCTGGCACTTCAATCTGCAAATGAGGCTGATTTTAAATTGGTATCATTGCACTTGCACCAAGGCCATGCTGTTACCGTTTTGGATTAACATTGGCTGCACATCAGTAATTTGAAATAGTAAATGCGTGTATCGGTAGGTGATACCGCCGATGGCGCCGCGGCCGCCGCTGATTCCGACGCCGGTGGGCGCGCCGTTCGGGTTCGGGGTGGCGGGCGTGGCGGGCGTGGGTGGCGTGGGCGGCGTGGCGGGCGTGCCGCTGCCGCCGCCGCCCGACGACGACGAGCCCGCCGCCAAGCGCGCGCGCACCGAGGACGCGCTGGAGCCCGAGCAGGGCTGGCTGGCCGCGCACCCGGGCCTCGCGCCGCTGCAGGTGGTGCTGCCGGCGCTGCCGGAGCGCGCGGACTGGCGGCTGGACGGGCGCACGCTGCAGCTGTCGCTGTCGCTGGCCACGCCCGTGGCCGAGCTCAAGAACATCGTGCAGCGCTCCACCAACATGCCCACGGCCAAGCAGAAGCTGCACTACGAGGTAACAGACCACATTGTTTACTTTGCTTTCAAAATGCTGTTACATTATTCCTAATTAAAAGCGTGGAAGTTAATCTCAAAAAGAAGACATTTACTTTCATAGGAGAGTTTATATTTTCAACACACAATATTTATTCACAACGGTCAGCCTAGTTTAGTCCACAAATATGTGTAGAATCATTAGCACTATTTTTGTGGTCATCGTTTTTGTTCTATTCCATGTTTGAAGACAGTTTAAAATTGCCGATTTAGTTAGTTTTTTCCACATCAGTGATACCATCAATAAAATTATGGAAATTCTGCCTCGGAAAGCACCTAAAGCTGTCGGTCATGCGCCTGATCTCGAATCGGATCCCGTGTCGAATGGCCATCCCATCTGACGTGGGGGAATAGAGAGTACACCCGTGTTTGTGCACCGCACAAATCTGTTGAGATTGGTCGCCGTGGCCAGTGTGTAGGAGCACATTATCTACATCTACACTACTGTTATAAAGAGGAAAGATTTATATTTTTGTGTGTATGTTTGTAATGAATAAACTCAAAAACTACTGGACCGATTTGGCTGAAATTTAAAATGAAGATAGATTATACCTCGGATTAAAACATAGGCTACTTTTTATCCCGAAAAAAATTATAGTTCCCGCGGGATCTTGAAACTAATTCCACGCGAATGAAGTCGCGAGCATGAGCTAGTTCTTAATATTATGGATTTTTTTTTTGCTGAAACAGTTTGATTTGTGCGCAGGGGTTGTTCTTCAAAGACACCAACACCCTCGCGTACTACAACGTGCCTCCCGGCGCGCTCATCCAGCTGCAGGTGAAGGAGCGCGGCGGCAGGAAGAAGTGAACAAGCTTCGTGACGTCACCCACACCTTTGTACCACTCCAATATAACGTAACTGAAATCTTAAATCTTGCAGCGGTCAGGCTTAGGTTTTTTATCTTTACTATGGTAAATGCGAAAGTGTTTTTTTGGTTTGTCCTTCAATCACGCAGCCACAAGCAAGAGATTCCCAAAAATTATGTAGGTAATAATATTTACATGCGTTGAAATATTTACATACAAATCTCTGAACTTGGTTTTTCTCTAGACGCTGGACAGTTTAACCTAGACCTAAAATTGACGATTTTTTAGTACTAAAAAGAGGAAGGGAAACTTCTAACTTTAGCTGTTAGTTGCAAAAGTTATCCTAAGTATAAGAATACTTTAAGATAGGTATGAACTCTGAAATATATAATGTTAATATACAGATTTATTCCACAATAATTTGCTGTATTATTTATTCATTGAATAAGGAAAGATAAATAAAACGACGTCTTTTAAAAAGCATGTTTTATTAAAAACGTGTAAAAGATTAACAAAAGCATATAACATGAGTGTAAAATATTATCTATGTAAAATATTCTATTCTACAACCTTATTTTTTGTTAACCTGAATGCAATTAAAACAATGCGAGATAGGCTCGATAGACGAGACGACAATCAATAATGGAAAGCATTGATGAGGTCTAGATTGGAGCGCACTTCCCTAGAACATGCCTATTCACTCTTCCCCTAGAAGGCATTAAAGTTATGCGTGGTGGAAAACAGACGCCGGAAAAGCGCTGCACAAATTGAAAAAAAAAAAAAAGATTATTTATTATTAATCAAAAAATAAGGTTGTATGTGGAATGTAAATAAAATTGCCTCAAGCAATATGTGATAGCACCAGCTCGTAAGTAATGTTTAATTAAGTTAATAATCACTAAAGAAAATAATCTCCTTATACCAAGATCTTTAAAAAGAACACTAACAAAACAAAAATATTAAAATTCAGTAAATGCACAACAAAAATGCTTAATATTATATTTCACTTAAAATATGGAATGTTGTATTTAAATTGTGTTTTTTAGAAAATGAGATTAAAGTGCCTCATAATATTCTATAAAAAATCTAAAACATTTCTATCTTAAATTTACTTAAAAATTAGTTTAACTACTCGATTATATCGTCATTAGTTAAAAATTTAAAGTAGGTATTGGAAGGAATTGATCTCATAATAAGTAATGTTTTAAAATTTGGTTAATATTTTCCTAAGCTTCAGAGCGTAGCAATTGGCGTTTGGCGTTTGTGTATCTACCCTCGCTGAACAGTTGCAATAGGCATGATGACAGTAACCAAAAATCAATGAAATTATCAATTTTTCTGATAAAATAGGATTCATGGATTATAAAAAACGTATTTATTTTTCTATTTTGAGCGAGATTGAATTTATTTTGATAAAATAAAACTATAAAATACAGCAATCCGTCATGACGTATCGCTCTGATTGGTGTTCAATCCATTGATAACACCAATAGCAATACGTCATGACGCCGCTATATATCTTCAAACTTTGACAAACTACTTTGAAAAAAGATAGGATAGATCGTGACGTCACGAACGACGCCATGACACCGTCGAGCGTTTTTATGTGAATTTTAAAACTTAAAGTTGAAATAGCAATTTTATCTACTATAGTCTGATTTTTAATTGCGTGGAATTCTGACGTATCTTAATGTTACCAGAGATTAAAAAAATCCCACAAAAAAGATAATAAAAAACTTATAAAAATAAAAATCAATTGCCGCACATAGATATAATATGACAAATGCCTGACAGATAGTTTGGGGTAAAATCGAACTACAGGTGGTAATACTGTTTTTCATACAAACAACTCGCTCTATTTACAAAATGACAGCTGTCAGAATTCCACCGAATTAAAAATCAGACTATAAACCTTTTTTATGCTGAAATAAGATATTTTTTCGAAATAGTAGAACTCGTACTTCCAAATATTATCCAAGTTTTTCAAAACCGGTCATCATGCCTATTAGCCGATGCCTACACAAGGGCATCTGCATTTTTGGAAAATAACGCCCGTTTCTGCCCAGCACGGTGATGAAGTGATCACTGCAGGGTGGGAATGTCTCGTATCAAGTCCCGGTAGCGGCGCAGCATGGGCGCGTAGATGCGCTCCGCGTCGGGGTAGGGCTTCGCCGCCGGCGACACGCTCGGCTCCGAGCCTGGCGTCACATTACATTATAAACACAAGGAAGCATGGAAGCGAGATTGTCTATGAAGTTTGTCACTAAAATTCCAAGTGATGATGAAACCGATTAGGGATAACGTAGTTTTTTTTTTAATAAAATTTAATGAAATAAGGTCTTAGATACAATTATCCATTATTTGATTAGGTTAAGACACTCGTGTTACACTGCCATTGATGGGGCGGTGACAGCCTAGTGGTTAACACTCCGGCCTCCTTTTGGGGAGCCTGGTATTATAGATGACTGCTTTGAGAGATTAAACCAACGATTCTAGGCATACATCTCTTTTCGGATTTAACGGCGAAGGAAACCATCGTGAGAAAACTGCACGCCTGAGAGTTCTCTACAAGGCAAATGTTCTCAAAGAAGTCTGAGGTGGAGGAGTGATGACTCACCATTAAGTGTGACGCCAGTGACCTCACCCCAAACTTCAGCGGCGCGGATCGCAGCGCCCAGTAGAGCTGCGTTAGCGTGCGAGTCCTAGTGTATAGGTACATGCATATACTTCATTATATATCCTTGAAAACAATAATTTAATTCAAATTCAACATAATTTATTTCGTGTAGACCAACCTATAAGTTTATGATAAGTCTACTCTAACTATATATGACCGGCTCGCAAAGCTGATTCTGCTGACAAGAGCCGGCCACAAACCCAGCAGTTTAGCAGTTGCTCATCTTCTTAAAGGTGACTGGCTCACTGATTGACTGATCTATCAATGTGCAGCTCCAACCGCTGGACAGATAGGGCTGATATTTAGTGTACAAATAGCTGTTATTTATTTATTTACAGACAAAAAAAAAAAAGTGACACAATTTACACCATAATTCATAGACCAAAGCATTAGACCAAAGACTAAAACTTGTGGCTGGTGATTGTAATTGGCAGCCCAATTAGGCCGTAGCCTGTGCTAGGGCTGTCCAAAATACATCCTCCGCCCAATTGTATTTAATGTTAATTAAATTGAAAAAAATTTTTTTTTTTTTTGATATATCTAACTAAATTTAATTATATTTAATTATTATTAGCTTGCCTTGATTATAATAATATGAATAAATATAATGTTATGACGTAGACATCTGCTAAGGGTTTGAAATACGGGATTGAAAAATCGAACTAAACGTGAGCGAAGCCGCAGGCAAAAGCTAGTTTTGTGATAAACATAAAGGGATGAAATGTCGAAATATTATTAAAAGGAACCAAAAAACAAAGTATCCGAGAATGTTAAAACTATCCGATTCTCCAGCCCCTACAAACAGTCCAAGTGCAGCTTTCCCCGATTAATGAATGCCACTGACGTCACTTGTCTCAATAACATTATAGCGAGCTCGTAGTCCAGCCCACTCGCTCGCTACGTCCAGCGGTGGGCGTGGGTGTGTGGGCGTGTCGCCGGTACCTGCACGTAGACGGGCGCGTTGAACACGTCGGCGAACACCTGCAGCAGCGCCGCGTTGACGGACGCGCCGCCCGTCGCCACCACGCGCGACGACGACTCTACGCAAATTATACTATTTTGAGAGTGGGCAGACTGGCTACGACTACCATCAGCGATCGGCGTTTTTATGGCATATGCGTGTGCAACGCGTTTTCGCGATCGGCGTTTTTGTGGTGCGAGCTGCTCGACCGCACGCCGCGACTATCTCGCCCGTGTCGCAGGAAATACACACTAGTCACCTAGCGCTAGCCCCATGTCCTCCGCGTGCGCCCGCCTGGCGAGCGCCTGCCCCTCCAGCAGCGCGCGCGCCTCGAACTGCGGCGCGAGCTTGTCGACGGCGCGCCCGCCCGCGTCCACCACGCGACGGAGGGGCGCCACACGCGGGACTATCTCGCTCGTGTCGCAGTAAACACCTCACCTAGCGCGAGCCCCATGTCCTCCGCGTGCGCCCGCCTGGCGAGCGCCTGCCCCTCCAGCAGCGCGCGCGCCTCGAACTGCGGCGCGAGCTTGTCGACGGCGCGCCCGCCCGCGTCCACCACGCGACGGAGGGGCGCCACACGCGGGACTATCTCGCTCGTGTCGCAGTAAACACCTCACCTAGCGCGAGCCCCATGTCCTCCGCGTGCGCCCGCCTGGCGAGCGCCTGCCCCTCCAGCAGCGCGCGCGCCTCGAACTGCGGCGCGAGCTTGTCGACGGCGCGCCCGCCCGCGTCCACCACGCGGCGGAGGGGCGCCACACGCGGGACTATCTCGCTCGTGTCGCAGTAAACACCTCACCTAGCGCGAGCCCCATGTCCTCCGCGTGCGCCCGCCTGGCGAGCGCCTGCCCCTCCAGCAGCGCGCGCGCCTCGAACTGCGGCGCGAGCTTGTCGACGGCGCGCCCGCCCGCGTCCACCACGCGACGGAGGGGCGCCACACGCAGGACTATCTCGCTCGTGTCGCAGTAAACACCTCACCTAGCGCGAGCCCCATGTCCTCCGCGTGCGCCCGCCTGGCGAGCGCCTGCCCCTCCAGCAGCGCGCGCGCCTCGAACTGCGGCGCGAGCTTGTCGACGGCGCGCCCGCCCGCGTCCACCACGCGACGGAGGGGCGCCACACGCGGGACTATCTCGCTCGTGTCGTAGTAAACACCTCACCTAGCGCGAGCCCCATGTCCTCCGCGTGCGCCCGCCTGGCGAGCGCCTGCCCCTCCAGCAGCGCGCGCGCCTCGAACTGCGGCGCGAGCTTGTCGACGGCGCGCCCGCCCGCGTCCACCACGCGACGGAGGGGCGCCACACGCGGGACTATCTCGCTCGTGTCGCAGTAAACACCTCACCTAGCGCGAGCCCCATGTCCTCCGCGTGCGCCCGCCTGGCGAGCGCCTGCCCCTCCAGCAGCGCGCGCGCCTCGAACTGCGGCGCGAGCTTGTCGACGGCGCGCCCGCCCGCGTCCACCACGCGACGGAGGGGCGCCACACGCGGGACTATCTCGCTCGTGTCGCAGTAAACACCTCACCTAGCGCGAGCCCCATGTCCTCCGCGTGCGCCCGCCTGGCGAGCGCCTGCCCCTCCAGCAGCGCGCGCGCCTCGAACTGCGGCGCGAGCTTGTCGACGGCGCGCCCGCCCGCGTCCACCACGCGACGGAGGGGCGCCACACGCGGGACTATCTCGCTCGTGTCGCAGTAAACACCTCACCTAGCGCGAGCCCCATGTCCTCCGCGTGCGCCCGCCTGGCGAGCGCCTGCCCCTCCAGCAGCGCGCGCGCCTCGAACTGCGGCGCGAGCTTGTCGACGGCGCGCCCGCCCGCGTCCACCACGCGACGGAGGGGCGCCACACGCGGGACTATCTCGCTCGTGTCGCAGTAAACACCTCACCTAGCGCGAGCCCCATGTCCTCCGCGTGCGCCCGCCTGGCGAGCGCCTGCCCCTCCAGCAGCGCGCGCGCCTCGAACTGCGGCGCGAGCTTGTCGACGGCGCGCCCGCCCGCGTCCACCACGCGACGGAGGGGCGCCACACGCGGGACTATCTCGCTCGTGTCGCAGTAAACACCTCACCTAGCGCGAGCCCCATGTCCTCCGCGTGCGCCCGCCTGGCGAGCGCCTGCCCCTCCAGCAGCGCGCGCGCCTCGAACTGCGGCGCGAGCTTGTCGACGGCGCGCCCGCCCGCGTCCACCACGCGACGGAGGGGCGCCACACGCGGGACTATCTCGCTCGTGTCGCAGTAAACACCTCACCTAGCGCGAGCCCCATGTCCTCCGCGTGCGCCCGCCTGGCGAGCGCCTGCCCCTCCAGCAGCGCGCGCGCCTCGAACTGCGGCGCGAGCTTGTCGACGGCGCGCCCGCCCGCGTCCACCACGCGACGGAGGGGCGCCACACGCGGGACTATCTCGCTCGTGTCGTAGTAAATACCTACACACAATATACAGAGCAATTCGCGTTAAAAGGTCTGTACACCTTGTCGAAGGATATTAACTGAGTGTGCAACAATAAAAAAAAATAAGTAGGTATATTTAATTAAATAAATTATTTCATGTAGGCAAAGTGGCTTTTATGACCCCTTAACAGCGGAAAAACTCAATTGCTCTTTTCAAAACAAACGTGTTACAAAATTTTACTTATGTACCATTGTCTCCAATGTGATTCTGAATTACCTTTCTGGGATCAGAATCGGATCCAGGATGTCTGTGACCTCTAAAATCTATCAGTCCTTCGAGTGTTGCCCTGCAATTTCGGCTTCGCAGTTCGATGAACTACTTGTTTTTTATCTACAAATTAATTTCTGATATGATTCAATAGAGACGCTCCCAGCGTTGACGGTAGAGTGACCAGAACTTCCGAGGATCACGGCAAGACATGTATGTAGTGCACCAGCACTCACCCATATACCCCATGTTGCCCCTGACGGTGGCCCGCAGCAGGTCGTCGAAGGCGTCCCAGCTGGGCCCCACGAGGCGGTCGCGGTGGCTCTGGCGCGTCAGCGAGCCGTTGGCGAAGCACAGCAGCGCCATGTAGGGCGCGCCGGTGGGCCCCACCAGCACGTGGCCGGCGCGCGGCGCCGCGGGGCCCTGCAGCCCCAGCAGCAGCGTGTCGCTCGTGCCCAGGCTCAGCCCCACCCAGCCGGCGCGCAGCCGCAGCCCTGCGGGGGTGGAGTCACGGCACATGAGCATGTGCTGGAGGAGAGTGTTGCACCATATATACGTTATAGGTACATTGTTAGATAGAGAGCGTGCGCACTATCAAATGTGCGCTCGCTACGCTCGTATTTACGGATTTTTTTTTACAGACGCATTTTTCTTTGCAATCGAATTTTATTTATACCCAAAAAAATTTGGAATGACTTTCCAACTTGTTTTTCTAACTACTCGTACATGGTAACTTGGGTACCTTTTATTATCTTAATTATACAGGGTGTCCCACGGCTATTCCACATGGAGGGGAAGTACCTTAAATATTGTAGATGGAACATTTTACTGAAAGAAGACTTCATTTTAATTTAAAAAACAATTTAAACTGCATTCATAGATTTTTAAATAATTGCCTGGTTGAACCGGGACTCGAACCCGCTATACGAGAAAAAAAATTAACCTGTATCTTTATCATACCGATCGGAAGGCTTCGTCATAAGGATTATTTTTTGTTAAATAACATAGCATGAGAAATAAAAGGAAGACCATGAATTTTAGCCTTTGATGTAAAATTTTGTTCAGAAAAATGAAAAGCTGACATTGGCGTATCGACATACAACTGACATGAACTATTACTAATGAATATGCAATTCGTAGCTCTGTTGCAGCGGGATTGAAGGACAAACCAATAAATCAACAAACAAACACACTTTCGCATTTATAGGTAATATAAGTAAGGATTAGTAAGGATAGTAAGGATCGAGAAATGATGCGTACTTCTCAAGTGGGTACTCAAGTTGTATGTCGATACGCCAATGTCAGCTTTTCATTTTTCTGAACAAAATTTTACATCAAAGGCTAAAATTCATGGTCTTCCTTTTATTTCTCATGCTATGTTATTTAACAAAAAATTATCCTTATGACGAAGCCTTCCGATCGGTATGATAAAGATGCAGGTTAATTTTTTTTCTCGTATAGCGGGTTCGAGTCCCGGTTCAACCAGGCAATTATTTAAAAATCTATTAATGCAGTTTAAATTGTTTTTTAAATTAAAATGAAGTCTTCTTTCAGTAAACTGTTCCATCTACAATATTTAAGGTACTTCCCCTCCATGTGGCATAGCCGTGGGACGCCCTGTATAATAATTTGCTTTTTACTCAATATAGCCAGGGGGTCAATAGATTGTCCTGAATTACTTTCTAAGCTAGGTATTATAGTGCCCTCACGTAGATCACTCCGTTCACCTAGACATAAAAAGATATTACATATCCCATTAACCAAAACAAACTATAGACACAACTCATTTATTATTCGCGCTTCTTGCCTTCTGAACTCAGTTTATGACGAACCTAATGTCGACTTGTTTTGTGGTAATATGAATAGTTTACGTCGAAATCTAACAAAAATATTAGTTCAGCCAAGTGCATCCTAAACTTTCTACGTTTAGATGGCTTAGAATTCTTACTGTGCACTCGGGGTTATTCATTTAGTTTCTATTTGTGAAAACCTTTTATTAGCTTTTAGTTGTTTAAAATTTAAGTCTATATAGTAGTATAAGCTGATGGTTTTCCAAAATAAATAAAATAAATAAATTAATTAATTTTATTTATATATTTATCTCAGTCTACATCTTCATATCACTTTCCATGCACACGAGCACGAGCAGGTCTTTCCTCGAGCAGATCTTCTACATGTACTCTCTTCTTCTTCTCTTAGTTTCTATTTTTAAAAAGCTACTAAACGTGAAATAGTCGCACATACCAGCGAGGGCGGAGCAGTTGTCGCCGGTGAAGGCGACGACGCGGCAGTCGGCGCGGAACCCGTAGCGCTGCACGTAGTAGTCGGCCACGGCGCCCACCACCGAGCCGCTGGCCACCGGCTCGCCGAGCTTGTCCGCGAGCGTCTCGTCACCGCACGCCTCGCATTCAACACAATATTCCCCACTAAAGTGATGGTGTGCTTCAACGTGCTGGAGTGGCGACCTCACAGCACAAAGCAATGTTGGCAGACGCCCTACTAGGTTAAGGTTGACATCAGATGAGTCACAGGGAAATACACGTGTGTGCGTAACAGAGGTGCACTCTCTATTCTGATATACCACAGGCCATAGCGACAATCAGATCAGCTCACGTTGCAGGCTGTTAGTGCTCTCAACGGGAGTATCAACAGGATTAACACCGTCAACTTCCCAAATCCTCCTCTCCTTTTCAATCTCTCCTTCACCAACAAAGAACTCCAAAAAAAAATCAAAAACATTGGTCTCTATATTTTCTAACATCTTTACTGTCTTGAATGTCGAACAATCAGAGATGACGGTGATCGCCGCACTGTAGCAATCGTTTTAGAGAATCCCACAACAGGTTCCAACTCACGTTCAAAGCCTTGTCGCACCATTTCTTGGTGTGAATGTCGAGGAGGTTCATGCCGGAGCCGTCGGCCAGGTCGATGGGCGCCACGCGGCCCACGAACAAGGAGCAGGCGAAGGACGACACGAGCGATATCCGCTCGGTGGCGCGGTAGGTGCGCGGCCGCGTGCGGAACATCTTGCGTATCTGCGCGCCCGTGAACCGCTCGTACGCGCGTGACCCCGTGATTCGCGCCAGTTCCTGATGGACATTTGTTATTTGACGATGAGGTAGCCCCTTGACTACGATCTCACTTGTTTTGAAATCATAGGAGGCATGGAATAAAAATGGTTCACTCTATTTAACTGCACAAAAATCCAAAGAACTATGCTATGTTGTGGAACACTCTTCCTCTTATAACAACATAAAATGTACTTTGTATTTTACAATACTTTCAAGGCAAGACTGAATTGGCACTTTCTAGACAAGCACACTCCAACTTAAATAGATTTCATCATTGCTTTTGCATGATTGTCGTGAGCGTGAACCTACCTTGTAATTAAAAAATTATGCATTTGAACAAAAGTGGTTAACACCTTCGAAGTACTCAGGTGACCAGTTTCGTTCAGTCGCTTCTCATGGGAACCCTTACATCAGCGCCACCCACGGCCTCCTCCAAGGCGCGGCAGTCGGCCGAGGTGCTGGCGTCCATCCACACGGGCGAGTCGGCGACGAAGGCGCCCGCCAGCTGCGCGTGCAGGAACTGCTCCGCGGCCAGCGCGCCCAGCCGCCGCCCCGCGCCGCGCGACCACCACACCGACCCGTGCTGCTGCAGGGGACACACGGAGACTTCACTTGGAGATAATGCTGTCATTATCTCCAAGTCTGCCATTCATTGTTACACCTGATGCAATTTTACACAATACCACAGTTCTCTGTGATCCTATAAACTGCCATTTGACAGTTGACCTTCCATACTTACACTGAATAAAAGCCCATCTTGTTCACAATTGAACATACCATTCATCTGATTGCGATCGAACTCGGATCAGGGATAGCTTACATTTTGGAGACAGCTCTCCATCTCTAATCTCATTTTCATCTGACTTTTCAAAATAACACTGTCCCTCCATAATGCCTAAGTCCATGCACACCACAATGAGCTTGTCTGTCACTATGTAGGTGCCTTCATCCAGAGCATTGTCGTTGTAGTTACCTAACATGCAGGACTCCATTTTCTGTACTGTATTGTGTATACCTGGGCAGCCCCAGACAAGGCTTCCACAGTGGCAAAGTCCACACCCGCCACAATGAGCTTATCCATCACCATGTCCAGAGCCTTCACCCAAAGCAGCGGCGGCGCCGTCACCTCGCCGCGCTCGCCGCGCAGAACACCGCCGGCTGTCCTGATGTACAAATAAGAGTTTTTATATTGTACTGAAAACTCTTTGACAAATCTAAACATCTTGTTTAAAATCTAATTTAATGAGCACTGCACAATGTTATACATAATGCAATCTATGACTTGTCACTCTTGATTTTAAGATACCCAAGCTACAGTTATTCAGGAAAACAGAAGCCTAAATTTAGCTGTATGTATCAAGAACAATGAAGCAATAATATTAGTGCAAACTGGTGCAAAGTTATTTTAAGATGAATAAAAAAAATATATTAATTACTTACCTAAATTCGGGTAATTCAACATCAAATTCCACGTCAGCTTCTTGTTGAACAGCATAGTTTTCGTCTATGACTACTGCTTTTAACTGAAAGAAAATACAGTATTTATCATATAATTTTGACAGGGAGTTCTGAAGAGTTGATTGACCTTATTCAACCCTTTCTTTTCTACAACTGCACTGCACACAATGCAAAACAATTTCACCCTGTACACCTGGGTGCCGGGTACTTGACAACAGTAATAGTAAGAACTATAAAAATCACTCTTTTACCCACTTGGTTCAAATCTTATGTTATTATTTAAATATAAAAAATATTAGGCAAGTATGTAATTATTTGGAAAAGTTTTTTAACGTTAAAAAATATCAGATATTCGGATTATTTATGATAAGTTGCTATATTCTTTAATTTTTTTATGTTGAATTAAATAATTCACTTTCACTCCTATTATATCTCGTATCTAACCGCAATAGCATCATTTACTGTGAGTTCACTGGCAGGTTTCGCGAGAAAAACTGCAAATTTAAATCATGATTCGAATCATAAGGCATTCGAAAATTGATTTCCTCGATTTCGTCAACATTGCAGAGCCGAAGATCACAACAAAATACAAATGAAATTAATATTATGAAAAGCTTTGATAATAAACCTGAGAAATCGATTAAAGTATCACTTAGAAGTTAATTAGTTTAAAACAGTTTCAACAAATTTATTTCAAAATAAATTGATTTAGAACTTACCCTTTGAGTGCTAAAATCAAATCCCAAAAAAGTTTTTTTTCGCGTTTCTTCGAGCATTTTTTTATTTTATTTTGACAGCCGGAACCCGGATGATGACAGTTCGTTCAGAAACGGGCGCACCAGTATCAATCGTATCGTGACTGAGTGTCGTTTATTAATTTTATTGTAGCGCGATTTCAGTAACCATCTTTATTAGATTAAATAATTTATTATGAGATACTGTTAATCACTAACGTTTGTTATTTGTTTTCACATGATAAGAGAAACCAAGGTTACATAGTTACCTACCTAGAGCCTACATGCCTACATCATAAATCATAATAATATTTTCTATGTAGAACTTGTGAATTTATGAGTTTTTAACTTTTTATAGTTCCTTGCATAGGTACTAGTTGATGCACACGACTTCTTCGCGTGGACTTACTGCAACTTATGAAGCGCCATCTTTTGACTTTTCCACGAACTATACCTACTATGTGAGCTAAGCAAACGCCAGACATCTAAAAGCTAAAACTAAATAATTAAGATATCGTTTCTAAGCCTCTGTGTTGCTCAAGTTACCTGTGAAAACCCAATGGCAGCTTCTCTAGTAGTTTTATTGTATGTATTTAAACAGATAGACAACAAGACAGACAGAATGTTTTTAAAATGGGGTGGCAAATATTTTCAATTAAGTATAACACTACGGTTCCATATTTAACTAGGTGTATGAAAGCATATCCATCTGCCTATCAAATTTTTAATTAAGCTAACGGTAATCACTTTGTATTAGTTTTTATGTTAACAAAAGAATGTATAGTCATTTCTCACACGGTAGTTACGAAATGTGTGAACAATGCGTCATGCTCAAACCGTGCTGCAATTACTTATATTGCGTGCCATATATAATGAATTTTAAGAGAGATCTTTCTATGCCACTCGTCATATTTTATACGTAAATGTATTAGTTATATATAGTTTTGTAACCTTTTTGTGGAAACCGTAGCAGCAAATAACATACATAATAATACATACATAGATACCTATATAAAATATGGGTTACTGTACCTACTGGCTACTACTAGTCTACTATTACCTTGACTATAGATAGACCCAAGGTAGGTATGTACCTATTTAAAAGCTGTAAAAAATACCGAAATTATTAAATATTATCCAAGGATTTTCCGTTATAAAGTTCTTCATACCTAACTATTTAAAAATATATAGGTATAAGGAAAAATAAACGGTCAATTGTGTGTCAGGCCACACACTTTATAGGGTTCCGTAGTTTCCTGTCAAATATTATGCGTCATTAGAAGAGTGTAGGTACATATATGTCAGCGGTTCCCAAAAGGTGTTCCGCGGAACCCTGAGGTTCCGTGAAAGACCCTCAGGGGTTCCGCGAAAATTCAAGATTTCCATATTGTAAATCGTTTCACTTGTGATAATATTAAATTGACGTAATTTATTATTCATTTTCAATCAACTTGTTTTAAAATATTGCATTCCAAAATTCCATTTAGATTTCATTCATCACATTAAAATTTTTGTAATTACCTTTTCTTCTAACTAAGTAAATATTTTTATCTTAAAAAGTCTTTCTCTTAACATCAAACTTTGCGGACACCAATCCAAAAAGCCTCAGATGGTGTGATTTCACGAAAAAAAATGTTGCTGTTAAGGCGGAAATATACTTACGTGGCGTGGCATGTCGTGGCGCGCCAGGATCATACGTTTTCATACATTTGACAGGACGTGACACGACAAGGCATACAAGTATGTCTTTAACCATATTAAATGTATGAAACCGATATGCTTCTGGCGCGCTACCACACGCCACGAGATGTAAGTGTATTTCCGTCTTTAGTTTACTTCTTACTAAAAGCTAGGGTTCCGCCGAAAAATGGTGAAACAAAAAGGGTTCCGAAGCCAAAAGAATTCGGGAACCGCTGATATATGTAATTCTTCATCATAATTTTTTTTACATTTTAAAATAACATCACAAAGTAGTAATGCACCTAGTTGTAAATTAATAGCAAAAACTCATACAATTCCGCAAAGTAATGCTGCTTACGTATTACTATATATATAGCTACTCGTGCTGATTCACTGATTGACTGACTGACTCACTGACTCACTGACTCATTGATCACCTCTCCTGTAAAATTTTGTATGGAAAAATTTTTTTTCACTCACGGTTTCGTATAGAGGACAAAAATTCATTCGGAACAAAAATATGGAGAGAGCTGATGATTGAGGATTTCGGAGACGGGTGAGGAGCACCGGCCAGGGTATCGAAGATAGGTGGGGGGTGTTCAACCAAATGTCACTCGAAACCTCATCCAATTGGCAGAGAGCCGAAAAAAACTTTCAAAATGGCGGATTCAAGATGGCGGCCATACAAATTTCGTCGGTGTCTATCTCGGAGACTATAAAAGATGGAAAAGTGGTTTCTTGGAAAAAGATGATCAGGACTCGAAGGTCTACTTGATAAATAGAAAAAAAATTCAAGATGGCGGAATTTATTTTTCTCCATACAAAATAAATGAAAAACATTGATACGGTTCCTTTTCAAAATTTTGGATGGTTTCATATAGAGCACAAAAATTCATTCGAAGAAAAAATATGGAGAGAGCTGATGGTTGAGGATTTCGGAGACGGGTGAAGGCCACGGCCAGGGTATCGAAGATAGGTGGGGAGTGTTCAAACAAAAGTCACTCGAAACCTCATCCAATTGGCAGGGAGCTGAAAAAAAATTCAAAATGGCGGATTCAAGATGGCGGCCCTACAAATTTCGACGATGTCTATCTCGGAGACTATAAAAGATGGAAGAGTGGTTTCTTGGAAAAAGATGATCAGGATTTGAAAGTCTACTTGATGAATACAAAAAAAATTCAAGATGGCGGATATATATTTTTTTTTTCATATAAAATGTATGCAAGGATTTGATACGTTCCTTTCCGCTGATGGTTTTGTATAGAGGACAAAAATTCATTTGGATAAAAAATATGGAGGGAGCTGATGATTGAGGATTTCGAAGACGGGTGAAGAGCACGGCCAGGATATTAAAGATAGGTGGGGGCTGCTCAAACAAAAGTCACTCAAAACCTCATCCAATTAGCAGTGAGCTGAAAAAAAACACCAAAATGGCGGATTCAAGATGGCGGCCGTACAAATTTCGTCGGAGACTTTTAAAGATGGAAGAGTGGTTTCTTGGAAAAAGATGATCAAGACCCGAAGGTCTACTTGGTGGACAGAAAAACCGCGGTTCGCTTTAGCGAGCCGCGCACCCACGCGCCCTACTAGTGTACATATGTACTACTAGCTGATGCCCGCGACTTCGTCCGTGTGAATTTAGTTTTTGAAATCCCGCGGGAACTCTTTGATTTTCCGGGATAAAAAGTAGCCTATGTTTTAATCCAAGGTATAATCTATCTCCATTTTAAATTTCAGCCAAATCAGTCCAGTAGTTTTTGCGTGAAAGAGTAACAAACATACACACACACACACACATACAAACTTTCGGCTTTATAATATTAGTGTGATGTGAAGTGTGATAGTGTGATGTGAAGTGTGATGTGATGTGATGTGATAGTGTGATGAAATTATTGCTTCTAAAAGTTAATCGATTATTACAACTTACAAGCCCATAACCGTGATAGTTGTACAACTGTGTCGGCGTAATTAATATCTATAACCTTGCCAAATTACAGCTCTTTAGTACCAACAGTCTCTGCATAGCCGCGAGCAGACGGACAGACGGACGGACTTGGGAAACTATAAGGGTTCCTTTCCTTACGGCAGTTTTATTACGGAATGAAACGCCTGCAATTATAAAATAGTGATATTTATGATATATATATTTGCCGTTACCATTGCCACAAGAGTACGTATAATAAAATTGCTAGCTGCTTTAGCCTTGCTGCCAAGCTGCACGCTCCTCGCTTTCAAAGATTCTTTTTCAGCCTTCTCTTTCTTTATCAACCGATAGACATCCAACGCTGAACAAAGGTCTTATGAATGGACTTCCACGGGCCTCAGTCTTGAGCCTGAGCCGCCTGTATCCAGTGGCTACATGCGGCTCATCTGATGTCCATCTAATTCTGTGAGATTTGTTATAGTCTGATTTTTAATTCGGTGGAATTCTGACAGATGTCATTTTATAAATAGAGCGAGTTATTTGTATGAAAAACAGTATTACCACCTGCAGTTCGATTTTACCCCAAACTATCTGTCAGGCATTTGTCATATATCTATGTGCGGCCATTGATTTTTATTTGTATAAGTTTCAATTTATTATCTTTTTTGTGGGATTTTTTAAATCTCTGGTAACATTAAGATACGTCAGAATTCCACGGAATTAAAAATCAGACTATAGATTGATACATCTAAATAAATGTTATTATTGAGTTTTATAGCTTAGCTTAGCAGCTCTGTTAGATTAGTACCTAAGTGAATGGCCAAGCTTGAAAATTTTGGACAAGGAAATTATTAGCCCTCCGGTCAACAGACGTGGTTGTGTGGAGTTGGAATGGCAGATCCTTGATAAAGGATCTAGTATCCTCAAACATCAAACGGCGCAAATAACTAAGTAGGTATGAAAGTGTTCGCTATGTTTTCATAGCATGTCTCTGGCCTTGTCCACCGCCGCAGATATCTACCTACAAGATAGGTAATAGGTAGGTAATTATTTATTATACTAATATTATAAATTATAAAATACATTTTAAGAGCTCTTTGGAATTTATTCATTCGCAGTTTGGTATACAATTTTGAGCTTTTGAATTAGTAGGTGACTCCTAGTGGGTAACTAATAGCACCGTAGACGGACTCGCACGGAGTGCGTGATGGAATGGCGGTGATATGGCGGTGATGTGGCGGTGATGTGGCGGCGAGGGACGGCGTCCGCCGGTCGCGAGCAGCATCGCGGCACGAAGCTCGCTCCTGATATTGTAAACAAGAGCTTTTTCGATTGGAGGCGGCTAGGCGCACGCGCGACGCGCCGTGACTTTGTAAGGACGTCTGGATTTATTAAATATTTTGGAGATGAGAAAATATTTCACTATTTATCCTTTCAGCTTTGAATACCAAAAAAAGCAAAAAAAAATTTCCTCGTGTCTATGTACTCATTTATAACTAAATTGCGTAATTAGTATCATCGAGAAGTACTTCAGATACGTAGTTATTTCTTTTCAAGTGTTTCTATTGCATGATTCAGGATAATATTATCATAGGAGTGTTTTCCTGTAGTTGTTTGCAACGTTCGGATTCAGCGCGGCCGTGATCGATCGCGCTCGCGGCACGTCGCGGCGAGGTCGGCCCGTGCGCGGTCGGCGCGGCGGCTGCGCGCGGGCGGCAGCGGCGACGCGGCGGCGCGGGGGGCGCCAGCGGGCGGCAGACGCGCCGCGATGGTGGGCCGCGACAGCCGCTCGGAGAGCGCGGCGCGCCCCTGGGCGCCGCGGCATGAGTAGCGCGCCCGCCCGGCCCGGCCCGCGCGCCCGCCATGGCGCAGGCCGCGCCCGCGCCCCATCGCACCCACTCCTTCGCCAAGAAGACCTTCCACAAGCCCACCTACTGCCACCACTGCTCCGACCTGCTGTGGGGGCTCATCGGGCAGGGCTACGGCTGCGAAGGTACGCGCATGCGCCCCGCCGGCGTCGATACCGCCCTGCCGCCCGCCGCGCAGCACGACCAGCGTTATGCAACCCGACCCACCACCGCTCCCGGCCCGAGCCTGCAGACCCTCGCGCCCAGCTCCGCTTCGACCTCGACCTTCACGCCGGAGCGCGGCTCCGCAGCCGAGCGCCCCACGAGCCTCGAGTGACGCGTGCCCCGCTCCTCGCCGATCCCTCGGTAGTCATGGAGGGCGTAAGTTACCCGGAGGCTCTGAGATCAGCTGAAAGGGAATCGAGTCGGGGCTGCGAGTGAGCGTTGGTATCGATCGATCTATTCGGTCGGAGGTCGGTTGGCGCGGGCGGGGCGCGTCCCTCCCGGCTCTAGATGTGGTGATCTCGACTACTAGATAAGCCGGCGGCAGTGGTGAGTGTGGCGATCCCTATTTGGGCCGGATGTGCGATTTCAACTATGCCTTTTTGGGAGGTAACGAGTTACGCCGACCGCGGCGTTGCGTCGCTACGCCTGAACATCTTCATGCGTACGATATTGAGCGAAGTTCACATCCGAATTGTTTAAGATACAATCGTAACTCTATGTGTACGGACCTGTGACGTACATACTTTATTTAATTCATTACTTGCAGTACATTGCGACCAGCGACAATCGTGCACCAGTTATCTTTTCTGAAAATATGCTAGGATCTGAATAGATTACCCATAAAAGCTCGGTTGGTAGATATACAGGGTGTCCCACGGCTATGCCACATGGAGGGGAAGTACCTTGAATATTGTAGATGGATCATTTTACTGAAGGAAGACTTCATTTTAATTTAAAAAACAATTTGAACTGCATTCATAGATTTTTAAATAATTGCCTGGTTGAACCGGGACTCGAACCCGCTATACGAGAAAAAAAAATTAACCTGTATCTTTATCATACCGATCGGAAGGCTTCATCATAAGGATTATTTTTTGTTAAATAACATAGCATGAGAAATAAAAGGAAGACCATGAATTTTAGCCTTTGATGTAAAATTTTGTTCAGAAAAATGAAAAGCTGACATTGGCGTATCGACATACAAATGACATGAACTATTACTAATGAGTACCCACTTGAGAAGTACGCATCATTTCCCGATCCTTACTATCCTTACTAATCCTTACTTATATTACCTATAAAGGCGAATGTGTGTTTGTTTATTGGTTTGTCCTTCAATCCCGCTGCAATTCGTCGAATTGCAGCGGGATTGAAGGACAAACCAATAAATCAACAAACAAACACACATTCGCATTTATAGGTAATATAAGTAAGGATTAGTAAGGATAGTAAGGATCGGGAAATGATGCGTACTTCTCAAGTGGGTACTCATTAGTAATAGTTCATGTCATTTGTATGTCGATACGCCAATGTCAGCTTTTCATTTTTCTGAACATACATCAAAGGCTAAAATTCATGGTCTTCCTTTTATTTCTCATGCTATGTTATTTAACAAAAAATAATCCTTATGATGAAGCCTTCCGATCGGTATGATAAAGATACAGGTTAATTTTTTTTCTCGTATAGCGGGTTCGAGTCCCGGTTCAACCAGGCAATTATTTAAAAATCTATGAATGCAGTTTAAATTGTTTTTTAAATTAAAATGAAGTCTTCTTTCAGTAAAATGTTCCATCTACAATATTTAAGGTACTTCCCCTCCATGTGGCATAGCCGTGGGACGCCCTGTATAGTCTGATTTTTAATTCCGTGGAATTCTGACGTATCTTAATGTTACCAGAGATTTAAAAAATCCCACAAAAAAGATAATAAATTGAAACTTATACAAATAAAAATCAATGGCCGCACATAGATATATGACAAATGCCTGACAGATAGTTTGGGGTAAAATCGAACTGCAGGTGGTAATACTGTTTTTCATACAAATAACTCGCTCTATTTATAAAATGACATCTGTCAGAATTCCACCGAATTAAAAATCAGACTATAGTTATTACAGAAAAACTTGCAAGTACATAAGTATTATTACTTAAAGGTAGTTGGGAACTTCATTGTCGGTAGTTGAAACTTACAATGCGTAATACGATTTGAACGCCCAAAGACTTCAGAAGTTTTCGGACCCACTCTGATTTTCATTATTTATCAAAGGCATGATAATACAAACAAACATTCGACAACCTACCCTTTCTACCCGGACTTGAGAGTAAGTTTTTCATACTTACACTGTTAGTTTACACTATTTATAACTCAAGAACGGCTGAACCGATTTGGCTGAAAATTGGTGGGGAGGTAGCTTAGAACAAGGAGACGGACATAGGATACTTTTTATCCCGTATCCTACTATAAAAAGTTGGGTTTGTTCGAACACTTATAACTCTAGAACGGCTAAACTGATTTCCATGGTTTTTGGTTTGTTGTATTTGTCTCCGTCCCGAATAGCAGAATAACTTTAAAAATATCGGAAAAATTCACGAAAAACAATTATGAAATTTCATTTTCTTATACATTTTGTATGGGGGTTTTTTGATGGCAAGGAAAGTGAACTTTTACCCCGGAAAAACAGCAACCTAAGTCACGCCGACGAAGTCGCGGGCAAAAGCTAGTAATATTATAAATAGTGGTGTAAAAACTGAAAAAATTTCTATTCTAGAGACTAGCATCACCTTTTCCCACTTGATTAAATATTGTTCATTAGTGTTTTTGTACAAGATTAATAAAAGAAATGAATGAATCTTGCGAACTTTCTCTATCGAGAAAATGCTGTTGATTTCCCGTTAAAAACGATGTTGTGCAGATTATTCCATACAAGCAGACAGACAGACAAAAGTTTTACAGACGTGCGCTTGAGGTATGATTTCATTCAAATAATAAATCAGGGTTTAGTGGTGTGTTAAGTTCACGTGGACAAACACGCGGGCGCAAGCCAGCTAAATAGATAAACTCTAAAATACATTTCATTCTAATTATGTATACGAAAATATCGTTATTTATATAATAATCATTAACATAAAGTCATTATTTCATAATGAATTCGTTTTCCTTATTATTCAGCGCCTAATCAACTAATATGGGGCCTGTTGTCGGTACCGCTTATAGTGCTATTATACGAGTATAATGCTAAAGTCAATGATTCAATGCTGACGTGTAACGTATAATCGTGAGAAGTATATTATCATTAACACTTTTACTATCTATCGTAATATACGTAATAGATTAATTTAAGGTATTCATAAACAGATTAACACTGGACAATACTGGACATGTATTCAATGAAATATTAGAAAAATCTGAAAAATAGCCTGCTCACTCACTACATATTTACAAACGCACGGAGGCGGACGTAGGATAGTTTTAACGCCAGGAAATGAATGACTTTTTACAAATGAAGGATTTTCAAAAACCTAAACTAGGAGCGTATTTAATGTAATTTATATTTTGAACTTAAGTCTATTTCAATAAACAAACACAATGGTCGGAAAGAGCAAATGTAAATTAAACCTGACATAAATATAAAATATATTTTTTTCATATAAATTACACAATATAAAAAAAAATTTTCCCCGCGTAGCACTTTCTCGTAGTTTCGTAGCATCCGTAGCACCGTAGTAAAAGGACCCTAAGTTAACACTTTCAGTCACTTGCATGGCCAAAGCAAATATGCAAAGGCTGTCAGAAAATTGGGAATACAATATCTACATATGTACTCAGTACTCACACAGGATAAAGCCTGGATGTAAAACATATTATGCAATCATTTATTACTAGTTGATTGATTTTCCGGGATAAAAAGTAGCCTATGTCAATCTCCTGGTCCTCAGCTATACCCATGCAAAAATCAGGTCGATCCGTTGCTTTGTGGCCGCGAGGTTGAAGGACAAACAAACAAACACACTTTCGCATTAATAATATTAGTTGGTTTGTCCTTTAATCACGCAGCGATGGCGCAACGGATCTAAATTAATTTTTGTATTCGTTGTATTCATTTGCCGAGTTTCTTGCTGGCTCTTCTCGGCAGGAAAGGCATTCCGAACCAGTGGTAGATTCATTGACAATTCAAAAGTGCTTGTAGAAGTTTATTTGAATAAAAAATATTTCAGTTTCTATTTCTATTGGCATTTGGCCGTTTATATATTACTAGATGATCACGACTTGGATTAACTAACCACGGGGACGAAGTCGTGAGTAGGTTTTTCGGATTTTCGCGGGAACTCTTTAATTTTCCGGGATAGAATCTAGCCCATGTGTTTATCCTACTTTCCTAAGTAGGATAAACACATAATTTCCTATCTCCATTCCAAACAGCCAAATCGGTTCATTCGTTGTGGCGTGCAGGAGTAACAAACATCCATCCAGTCTCACTAACTTTCGCAATTATAATATTAGTAGGATTAAAATTATAAACATTAAAAATGAGTAAGTACATATTGTAATATTTTCCGCCCATGTCATTCGAGAACATGAACTCAATAGCACTTCCTCCAAAAGACACGATAACAAGTAACAACGTCACAATACAACACACAACACCACTGCGTCGACACACAATACCCGCGCTGACAACAGCCGACACCGAGACAACAATGCGTACACACACAACAATGGGCGAGTGAGACAATAGCTCGCTTGCAAGTGGAGCGGTAGATAAGGTGTGTGGGAGCTCTGACAGCTGTATCAGAGCGTGTGCCAGCCGTGAGCTTTTATACTTGGATGCTTTTCGTGTTGTTACCGTCCTGTGGGCAAAGCGTGATGATGATGATTGTTTTTTTAGCACAGGCTACGGCCTACTTGGGCTGCCAGTTGCAATCACCAGCCTCAAGTTTTTTAACCGACTTCCAAAAAACGACGAGCGTTCTCAATTCTTCGGAATCTTTTTTTTATATATGTTTACCGATTACCCGAAGACGCCTGGACTGATTTGGAAAATTATTTTTTGTTTGGAAGGTTGTTTTACTTCTCAGGTGGTCCCATTGTCATCAGGTCAGGATCTGATGATAGGATCCTGGAAAAATCGAGGGAACTCTTCAAATTTCATAGGCACAATTGATGTACTTTGTAGTGGCGTTTGAACTCGGTTTTTTAAAAGAATTTTTACGTTGTAATTATTATTATTTGAAATCAGATTCGATACTGCCTCTGCCAGAGAAAATGCCAGTCCGTTGTATTGTGTAGGTATTCTACCTAATACCTAATAATAAATATTGAGTATGATAATAGTGGTAATGTTATTTAGGTACACGACGAGTCATTAGTTTGAGAGCTGCGAGCTATTTAAAATTAACATGGAAAAGCTTACCACCAGGGAAATTACTCTACGTGTTGATTCGATTAATGAAAGCGTGTGCCGTAGGGTCGATACACTGGCACATAAATTGAAATACCTACGTGTGTTGTGGTGTGTCGGACACACTGTGTCCACACCTGATAAGCCGAGCCATCTTCAGGCCCGTAGCGTAGCCTCGTCGCGAACATTATATCACCATAGTAAAAAAAGTATGACTTGAAAATGACTTGAAATTGACTTACATAAAAATTTAAAACTGCTATTAGATTGAAACGAATAATTAAACGCTGCCATTTTACTGCCATGCTTTCAAAACGTGTTCAATTAATTTATAATTACAGCGCGTTGTTGCAGCCGGGGGAGCGGGGGACGCGGGTCACTTCACCAATGTTCATTGACGATTCAAAAGTGCTTGTAAAAGTTTATTTGAATAAAAAGTATTTCTATTCTATTCTATTCTATGTTGTGTCATGTGTGGGATGGAGGAAACACGATTAACACGTCTGCATTCCGAACCGCGCGGTGGTAGATTTGTGACATATCATAAGTGCTACAGGGTAGCCTACATGAAATAAATAAATTTTGAATTTTTTTGAATTTTAAAAAAATCGCTGGTGGGAGCTGGGAATATAGTATATCTCGAGATCCCAAATCGCAGGATCTTTTTAAATAGAATTTCTATTTAAAAAGATCCTTAAATATAACTATATTACAAATAACATATTTTACTAGCTTTTGCCCGCGGCTACGCTTACGTTTAGTTCGATTTTTCAAACCCCTATCTTATCCCCTTAGGGGTTGAATTTTCAAAAATCCTGTTAGCGGATGCCTACGTCACAATAGCTTTTATTTGATTTCAGCTGATCCGTCCAGTGGTTTGAGCTGTACGTCGATTAATCAGTCAGTCAGTCACCTTTTCCTTTTATTTATTTAGATTATTACATACACATAAATTATAATTGATGTCTCGCATCAGAATCTAACAATTTAGCGTCTTATTTCGTTCTAACCAATTTATAATTTTGAATATACTGCGCGTAAATCGGGCTTTAGTTCAATAAATTATTTAATTAAAAAGTATTAATTAAATGTTGATGATTTAGAAATGACTTCGTGTCGATAAAGATTATAAAAAAAAATTAACCACTCACTCATTATTATGGCAGTTTGAAAATACGATTATTCCGCGTATCAAATGCATGTGTTGTGATGGGTGAGTACAAAGAAAAAACCGTGCTTGATTAGATGCTACGTGTAGTCGTGTACGTATTCGGCGAAAGGATCAGGTGTACACTCACCCTTACTAGAACCTAGATACAATAATACAGGTCACATCATGTGGGAATAAAAATTTAAAAATTAAATTAATTATTTTAATTAAAATCGTCCTACCCTTTACTAAACTTATTTCCGTATAATGTTTCTATTACTAGGAATACCTAGCTATTACTAAAAATAACTCGACTTGTGTTTTTACAGTTTTTGTGTAAATTTTTTCTTTTTGGCTAATCTATTAAATTACACATTAGCGTTAGATGATGATGACAGTCATTCTAAGCAGTGGGTAAGGTAAACGGGGCTATATTTAGCAGTTGCAACTTGGGGCAAGCCGGGATCCGCCCGGCGTATGTAGGCCAGCTATGACGTCACGGTGGTGACCCAGATCCGACGCCATTGAGGCACACGCGTCAATGGTGCCCCTCGATGCCCTCGTGCACCCCCCCTGCCCCCCGCCCCCTGACCTCGCGGCGCACGTGGAGAGGTGTGTCAAAATTTTGTAAAAATGATACCCACAGTGTGACGATCGCAACCACCTCAGAGTGATTGGCACTCTGTCGCTATTGGCCAATAGGCTAAAATGCAATAGGCTAAATTTTTACAACAAGATTGCCATGACTTCAGCCAAGCACTACGATTAAGACTGTAGCAATAATTCATGCAACTGTTCTGCATTCAACCAGCTGGCTTATCGCATTTCGTCGCATAAAATAAGTAAATTAGTAGAGCGTAAATACCTATTAATTTTATTGTTGTATCCCTCGGGAACCTTTTGTTTTCTAGGGATAAAATTGACCCTATGTCACTCTCCAAAAAAATCAACTTTATCCGTTGCTATGTAGCTGTGTCAATATAATTAATCAAAAACAGAAAAACATACTTTCGCATTTACAATGTTAGAATCGATTACTTAGGAAATTGTAACCCTCAAAAAAGTAATTGATCATCATGCAATAAATTGGTTTTACTGTAAAATTCGGATGTTTTTAGTATTCATGTACTTGAAAGATTCAAGAAAGCTTGTAAATTCTACACAGATATTCTGTTGAATTATTTTTAGATAGGTGAATGCACTTGCAGTTTCAGTCGTCGAGTAGTTGAAATTACAATTTACAAAAGTATATTTGATCCAGCGTTGGGTCAAAGCACAATGTTCCATAGTTTCTCAATGCTTGGTAACAAAGTGTTAGCATATCCTATGAGAACAATCATTGAGAGAAACCAATTATCCTACAAAAATTAGTTCACTGGAGATAATTTTAACAACGGAAATATGAAAATAATATGGATACAATGTCGCCGACTCAAAATTAGTTACTTACATCAATTTAGGAGCTTAATAAGACTTTAAAGAAAGATTTATATTTTATTTTTCCCTTTTTAGTTCCTTCTATCGTCATCGGTAAATTTTTTTGTAAAAAGTAATTGTATTTTATTGTCAACTAAAAACATAAAGCTATGAGAGTTACAAACGAGCCCTTAAGCAATAGTTTACGATTTGAGTTGAAATTCAACGCTAAAACTCGGAGATCCTTTACTCGAAGTTCCGCCCATACATACCTGCTGGTTGCTGCGATAACCCGCACAACTCTGTCATGAATAAGTTTCAATTGTCGAATAGTTATGAGTTTAAAGTTACAGAAGTTTCTTTTGTGTGGAATTCACCTCAATACACAATAGACGAAAGTTTATCTTGGTTCGTACTAAGTAACAATGGATTGCAACTGAAAGCTTCGGCTATAAACGCACATGTATGTAGCTAAAGCTATGTGTACTAATTTTTATGAGAACAGATGAGGAGTATGGGTTGAATGTATACTGCCATACCCCTTCCAATTTAGCCCGCTATCATCTTAGACTGCATCGTCACTTACCATCAGGTGAGATCGCAGTCAAGAACTATCTGGTTATCGAATAGAAAATAAAATAAATGTATGAGTTATTTAATGTTAATTTTAAAATACGCCATGTTTAGGTATAATATAATAGTTAATTAAAAATTAAATAAATTAACTACGTATAACAAAAAACAAAAAATTTACTGATAAAATATAATTTCATCACTTATTTAAATTAGTTTTAATTTTTTAATACATATTTGCATGGCTCCCTTTGGTCATTTGTATGTTTTTTACATGTACAATGTACATACACTTAATATCTGAGTAATGTTCTGTATGTGGAATGAATCTGAAAATATTATCAGTTTTGCATTTCTTTCTTTGCTTTGTCGTGAAAACAGTAAAACCAAAACGACTACAAAATTACGCCCGTAGCACCAAGAATGTGCACCCTCTACGTGTCGCGAGCTGAGACCAAAGAGAATCTCTGGAAGAGTGCATTAAAAATTCACATTGCGCCAGCGCTAATGACGGTAGACTAGAGATTCACTTTGAACTTTTTACAGCTCCAACTGTCATTGTTAATTAAACGCGACCTGGATCTTCCTTGTCATAATGAGCTTCATTTTCGACTGTTGTAATGCTTTATTGTCAGTACAGCGTTATACAAAACCTAGGTTATGCTGAAACTAGTTGTCAGTTTTTTTTTTACATAATTGTTTAAAATCACACGATCACACTAATGTGAATCCGTAAACATAATTATGAACATTAAAATTAGGCACCACGGAATTAAACCTTTTCTTTTTAACCGACTTTTAGGATAGTTTTATATCACGTACTTAATAAATTTTTTGAAAAGTTGTCGAGTTTAAAATTCGATCATTAAATTACCTAGACTCTACGCTGTACTATTATTATTAGTGTATCGAAATTCTCTACGAACAATAGGAATTAAATATAGGTCAAAGCATATTCACAATGCATCTATTAATATCAAGTAACGCTAAAATAACATTTAGTATTCCTGTACGCACAGATGCAAATAGAACGAATAAGCTCACTGAAGACACTAAAGCGGTTATAGCCTAGTCGTTAACATTGCTGGATCGTTGTCGGAGGTCCGGGGTTCGATCCTAGGACTTAGAGTCTTCCATTGTGGTCCTTCATTCCATTAGTTCCGATTTTACGCAAAATATTATTGCAAAGAAATATAGCAATATCCGCTATCCGTGTGATTTAACGAGAATGAAATGAAACATTAATAAGACCACATTTGAATTTTACTAATATCTTAAATTCTAAATATTTTTTATATGCTTCACTTAATAAAAATTTTAGTAAAACATTTAAGAAAGCTAAAAAAGCTCTCATTTGGGCTTTCTCTGATATTATTCTGTGGACAATCGTCAAAATCGGTTTTTTATTTCTCCTGAAAAGTTGAGTTTTTGCTATAATTATTTTATTCTCCGGGGACGGCAATATGTAATTATGTGGTTATATTGGATAATAGTAACCTTCGTCAAGAGTTAGCAAATGCAATATGAATTTTTCAAATCCGCTTCATTATATTAGTATATACCTAAATAATATCTAATGAAATTCAACTAGCTTTCAAGAGTATGAAAGTGATTTGTTGTAGCTTTTCGTGACCCGTAGCGCGTCGTAGCAAGGTCTTTGTAGACGTCGCGTAGTCCGTAGCTTCTGCGCTACCAAGAGTTTTGATTCTTCTGAGCTACGTCGTAGGTGAAGATCTCTTTCCATTAATTAAATAATATTTATATTGAATAAAATAATAAAAGTAATATTCTTCCAGTTCCTTAACTTTTATTATAAGTGGACTCTACTCTTGATAATGTATTCTGTGCTTGTAAGCAAAATTAAATATTTATAGTTAGTTATATTTCGGCAAGTTAGGTATAGCTTTACTTTAGCTATTCTTTTTCTGTCAAATGCGCATTAGTCTTTGGAGGTATTTAGTACTTATGATTTTCACATTTTTCTAAAAGAAAAATCAGAAAACCCGTTATAATAATATAGTTATCGTTCGATAGCGAACGTTACATAAGACTCCTATAATTCCTGTGGACTGGTTGTTTGAACTGTGTCACCCGTGACGTCAGATCCTTGGCTGATGCGCGCGCTGTCACTTGTTCCCGGCTTGTTCACTTTGCCGAGCTGCTTTGTCACTCATCCTACTAATTCTATTTTTTTTATTGTATGACAAGATAGTCCATGGCTGCGATCTCACGTGATGGTAAGTGACGATGCAGTCTAAGATGGTAGCGGAATAGCTTGGAAGGGATATAGCAGCGAAAATTCAACCCATACTCCTATCCTACTATCCTATAGTTTGGATGGATGGATATTTGTTACTCAATTACGCCTCACCTAGTGAACCGATTTGGCTGATATTTGACACAGAGATAGACTATAGTCTGGATTAACATATAGGCTACGTTTTATTCAGGAAAATAAAAGAGTTCCCGCGGTAATTAAAAAGTCTAAATCCACGCGTACGAAGTTGTGGGCGTCAGCTAGTTTGCTGTAGTTTGGAAAATCGTTATAACTTTATCGTATGTACAATGGACTTGTACTCGTCATGTTTTTAAAAATCTCAAGGAAACCTTTTGTTGTAACATAGCCAACTTTTTATCTCAGAAAAACGTGGTCTGTGCATAGACTTATTATATTACGATAGTTCAGTGAAATCTGTGAAAAATCCATTAAAAGATGTTCCAGCGGGACTTTTACAACGGTCTTGGGTAAAATATGGAATACCTCACCGACATTGTTGACTACCGACATGGCCGTAGCATGTCTATTCTTGTCGCGGGCGCGTGTCCCGGCTGCAGGTGTCGTCAGGTTCCGGGTCACGAGACCGTTTGATGTCCCCTGTTCCGAGCTAACGCGTAAACAGTTGATCGATTTTAATAGTGCTTTTATGTTCTCGAAGGCGATGTAATCGTGTCTGTTGATTACTAAATTGAGCACTTTGCTCATTTATTGTTTAGTTACTTAACGCTATCGATTTAAAGTGTTGTTTTTATAAAAGAAAAAGTTACCCTTAAAAGATACACGAAAATATTGTACATAATTCACCATCGTTAAGTAATGTTGAATATTCATTAAATATTCAATACATAAAATATTCATTCATTTGTTCCTGAGTTTTTGTATTGAAAATCTGTCAAAACATCTGTCTTCGGACTGCGAAATATTTCCTTAATATACATATAGAATTTTTGACCGACAATAATCTGCTAAAATTAGGTACATTTCGATAACGTTTGTCTTTTTAAGAACTAGGTAAAATTTTTAAACGAACCTCAAATTAAGAAAATCGAACCAAAAAAATAAGCATCGTAACTTTAGTTTATATCTACTTCCAAAGGGGTTTTAATGATAGGTATATACTACCTACTATGTATAAAAGGACCTAGGTAAGAAACAGAAAATAACTTTACACTCTGTGCTCTAGGTCCACCGGTTGCTATGCGCTGTCTTTCATTCAGTCAATCAGTTTGTAGTGGTTTTAAAGAACAAACTCAATCATTATGCAATGATTAGCTCAAGCACCGATTATGCAAGCGTTCTAACGATTAGCCCAGCTCGCGATGGGATAGGTTATACAAAGTTGAGCGGAGCAAATGAGTAGGTCTCGACTCGCGGCTAAGTGCCGCGCGGCGGAGGGCGTGCCATTGGCTGCTCGCGGTGACGTCAATGGCGACCTCCCGCCGCGCCCCGACCCCCGCACGCCCCCCGAAGGCCGCTCGCCTCTGAAAAATATACACACTTTTCGGACGAAACGACTTTTATTTTTTTTATTCTTTCACGAAAAGCTCGATGCGCTTTACGTATTCCTCAACTCGACACTCAAAATGCTACAGCGGCTGCTGGAGTTTGAAAACATTTATTTTGCTTAGTTAAGTTTTTTAACAATGTATAAAATTACACTGATAGACAGACGGACGGACGAACGTCCAGCGAAGGCTTACTAGTAGGATCCCGTTGGTTACCCTTCGGGTACGAAACCCTTGCAATGATTTCAATAGTGTGAGGACCGCAATGACGAAATTAACCAATAGCCTTTTAACTAACAGCGAGAGCTGGTACTTATCAGCCAATAGGAGGTGATTGCGCGTTACGCTGATGCAATCATTGTTAGACAATCTTACAGCTGGCTGCCTTTTACCTTGCATTAGTATTGGTAGATATATTTATTAGATATACTAACAATATACATATTATATTCAAAAACAAACATACAAAAACATTGCAACATTGACTGATATGCATTTCAATAAAAAGCATTCAAAAAAAAGCATCGGGTAAACTAAGTCTCAAAAAAAAATATTTCTAAGTAAAAGAGAATAATATTCGGCACTGGAAGTCTATCGGTTGATAAAGAAGACGAAACTTTAGCAAGCTATAGCTAATAGAGCTAAACTAGGTGCAGACATTACTTATAAGCTATCGAGCTAGTCGAGCTATCGCGCCAAGGGCCGGCTGCCGGCACGAGAGTGGCCCCACTCACTGGCGCACACCCCTTCATTAGCTGCCACACTATTGTTAATCTACTTGTGCTAAGCTGTTCTCGAGCATAATTGAGCACACATTAGAGACCCATCCAATATTAAATACATAAAGATGATGTACATTTTGAACTAATCTAACGTTCATGGTTTACCCAATGTTTTGTCGTACTATCTACTAGCTGCTGCCCGCGACTTCGTCCGCGTAGATTTAGTTTTTAATAATCCCACGTGTATTTAAAAATCTTTGATTGGCCAGAATGAAAAGAAGCCTCTCTCTCTCTCTCGTCGCGTGACCGCCCTCGGCCACCACCTCTCATTTCCCTTTCAGTAATTCGTTTTCGCTTAGCATTTTTTCTTACTTTCTCTCTTTTTGCTCGGCTTCTAAGGGTCGTCGGCTTCTTCTTCTTCTTTGTCAACTTATAGACGTCCACTGCTGGATATAAGTCTCCTGCATGGACCTCGGTCTTGCGCCGCCTGAATCCAGCGGCTCCCTGCGACTCGCTTGATGTCGTGATGTAAAATAGACTATAACCTTCCTCAAGAATTAGGTTAACAAATGCAAAAAGAATTTTTCAAATCGTTCAAACGTACAAACCCTTTCGTTTTATTACATCACTATAGAATAGAGCATAATATGCGAGATTGTCTAAAAATGAGTGGGACGATCGCAAAAACCTGTGATTCAGGATCGGCTGGACCTGTCTCTCTGTTGGCTAAAATGCGTTGTTGCGACAAAACCGCCATAAATCGAGCCTATCATAACATTATTGAAACTACTCGTACCAATGACAACTGCTGGTCGTTTGCGTAAATACAATCAATCATACAGTCATGTACCTACCTTCGAACAGTCAACTTATAAACAAAATATATACATACTATAATATACCTTTCAACAAAATGTATTCGATCCCGTTTGTGTCCAAGTCCAACAGTATTGTTTGCACTGGCTACAACTAACGTCCAACGGGTTGGGCTTGAAGCTTCTACTTCTCGGCTTTTAGTCCGCTCCTTGGCCAATCAGCTGTTGAATTTTTTTTGAAGACGTAAGCAAAAACGTTAACAAAACCTAACGTAGCCGTTACATTATATTTTATGGATAATAAAACTATAACCACGATTATATTATTTTCTTAGAACGAGGCCAATAACCTTTGTAGTTAATCTTTAGCTCTAGAATAATAATTCACTAAAGTACTACTGAACAGCCAGGCTGATCCTTTGCGGAAAACTGAGCCAGTCGGCCAGAATTTTTTGTACTAAGGCAGTAAGGCGCCATATTCCCAGGGTTTCCACAGCAAACGGAACAAATACGTAACCCGTTCTTGATTCTTAAAAAAAATTGATTTAAAAATAATAATTATAATTATTATATTATAAAAATTTAAATAAAATGTCTATAGAAAACCAATAACAGAAGGACTTTTTTGTATTAAACTAGCTTTTGCCCCCGCGACTTCGTCCGCGTGGAATTAGATTTTGGGGTGGAATTTTCAAAAATTGTGACACACGTACTTTTTTATTTTTAACTGAAAGCTCAAATACCAACTTTGATGGAAACAGCTTGAAAAATGAAGGAGTTTCATATAAACTTCCATCCCCTATTTAAACCCCTTAGGGGTGGAATTTCCAATAATCCTTTCTTAGTGTGCGCCTACGTCATAAAAGGAACCAACTGTAAAAATTTCAAGTTTCTAACTTCATTAGTTTAGGCTGTGCGTTGATATCTCAGTCAGTCAGTCAGTCAGTCAGTCAGGACTTTGAATTTTATATCTATACTATTATAATAAAGAGAGAGCGCGAATTTTGTGAGTTTGTATGTATGTCCGGAGCAAACTTTGGAACCACCGCACCTAATACAATAATTCTTTTACCATTTCAAAGGTACATTATTCCAGATGGTTATAGGCTATAATTATGTTAATAAATGTATTATGGCTAGATATTATATGCAAATTTGTTAAAGAAGTCGGAATTTTTTTTGACTCTTAAACGTTTTCAAGGCGTGCGCTGGGTCATATACTGTTATTGGATGAAAATGATGTATGGGTGAATTGTTCCTCTTAAAGAGTTCTATAAAAAAATCCGCGATAGCATATGTCTATATTCTAAGGATAACTTACAGTAACCATTTCTATCTTTCAAATTTTGATTAAAAATAATGAATTATTTTCGAAGCTTCTTTAACCGATGTGACGTCAATCTATATCTAAATTAATATGTTTATTATCGTAAGTATTTAATTTAGAACATATTTGCCCTTTACACTATACAATTTAAATAAATATGTTAGGAGTTATCGGAAAATTAATATTTCCGCGCGACAAAATAATAAAATGGTGCCGGCTGGCGCGGCGGGGCACGGTGGCGGGTATCGGTGCGGGATATTCGTGTGGTTCCTGTGGTGATCTTATTGACAATCGTCTCCTATAAGAAACTCACAAGAACAAAATAAATATTTAATTTTCAACCCGGACGAAGTAGGCGCGGGCTTCTAGTATATAGATAACCGAGGTCATTCCAACAAATATTAACGTACGAAAAGAATTGTAGAAGAAATTATAAACTGAGAAGAGCATGCTGTCATCCTTGTTTGTCGTTTATCTTTGCTACCTCTTTCGCCTTACTGTAAATGATCATACCCTAAATACCTTCTTGATCTATCTCATAAAATCAATACTTGATCTCTCACTCTTCACTTTCGCTCGCTTTCTTTCTCACAGCTCTGTCTCGCCCTTTTCCTTATTAAAATAAAAAATTTGGAAAAGTATTTAGTACACATCTATTTTTAACACTAATACGAAGCCTTAACAAAAACAATATCTAACTATCTCTTAAATCATTTCCTATTTTAAATTGGTAAAACAAATCCCGCGAGAGTAAACTGGAGTTTAAAAATAAACCTTCTATTAAGGGCAAGCGTCGCGTACGTACTTACATCTGTTCGAGCTAAAATTAGACCCGATTTGAGTCTTGTCTGATTCATATCCTTAAATACATATAGGAGTATTATGAGAAAGTACATTTGCTTATTTTTGGAACATCTTTATTAGGCATTTAGGTAGATATTTCAGCTACAACTGGCTGATGATCCTTTGTACTTCATGTGCGAGGATTTAAATTGAGTTTCTTTCATCTAAACTTTCCGGCCTTTAAAGGTAGAGTTTCAAAGCATCTCAACTTCCTCTGGGGTACACACGGAATATTTTCTTCAACTTTTAAAGGTCCACGAATGTAGAATGGGCCCGCCAGACAGTCAGTCTCACGTTGCTGATTTATAACGGAAGAAAATAATTTGGCACTATGAATCTTAGCATCGAATGTTCTTACAACTAGGGTCATAACTCTTAATCTATGTACGTATTTGTACTAAGGATGTAAATTACTGTTGTCCATGTAGGCTGTTGGTAGAATTTGAGGATATATCAGTCAACAACTTTTCCAACGCTGCAGGTGTTAACTGACACTAACCGTCAACGTCCATCACACGGCTGATGACGGAAATCAAAGACAAAGTGGAGACATGCACCAGACGTGACACGTCACGAGGCGGGACCGTCGACGCGTGCGCAGGACCCGAAGCCCCCCGGCCCCCGCCGCCCACCGCACCTCCCTCCCCGTCCCCTGCCCACAGTGCGCTTGTGTGTTTTGTTTCGAGTGCACGTGTTGATCGAAAACACTTGCATACACTGAAATCGCGGATCTCTTCCTCCTTTATTTACTAAATTCCACACTTTAACCCTCGAATACTCTAAACGCCTGTCCTAATTTTTTCTTAAGCTTCAATGTTAAACTTTACAAATCGAAGCTAAATGCCCTGAAACTATTTCGAATTTCGATTTCCGGACATTTTCATTTGTTCATAAATACTTGCTGAAAAATTACTGCCCTAACTTTGTCAAAAGCTGGCACACTTTTCAAACATTGAACTTCAGATATCCAACGGGCGAATGCCCTCAGACTATTTCGATCCCCCATGTTTATTTTGGCCGAGAGTAGAACAGCTTCCATAAAACCTTCATTGTTGGGTTATCTAGTTTCCAGAGACATTTTTGCTATGAAATGGCAATTCCTGAGGCAGGAGGTGGTGCCACCCAGGCTGACGGGTCGTCTATTCCGGCTCGGCCCCGCCCCGCGGGTATTTAAATACCCAGTGACGCGTGAGCGGCGGTTCTACACCACATCACTAATTCCGTTTCCTTTATCCATTCGTCTGCCCTACCGTGGTACAAAATAAACAACTGCCTACGGACAAGCGGACTAACGTGTCGGAAATATAGTGTGTTGTTGTTTATCGAGCGTTACATAGTGTTTCTATTAATTAGTGTAGTTACCTGCGAGTGTGAGTGAGTCTATTGAACGAAAATGTCCTGTGATGAGATGGTGGCACGCGTGACAGACGCGTTGAGCGCAGCGCTGCGGAAAGGCGGAAGGATGTTGAGTTACCCGCGGAGAAGTAAGTGCCGACGGAGTGTTCTACACGCGTAGGTACCTACACGCGTACCTACACCTGTTTTTATATTCTTCTGTGTCCTTAAGTTCTTTGGCATCTTAATCATTTTTGCTTTGAAATTAAGAAGTGCCTCTCAGAGAGAACCATAATTGACACTGTAAGCATAATAGTATGACTTATAAATGGCAAGATAAGTCTGTCTGCCTGTTTCTCCAGCTGTTTGTTATTATTTAATTTGACACAGAGATCTAAGCTTGCATCCCGCACTCAGACACACGTATGCTTTTTAGACATGAAAAAAATCACGCGAAGACAGTTTTTAAGATCAATTCTGCTAGTTAACCCCCGATGAAAAAAGAGGGGTGTTATAAGTTTGACCTGTGCATAGGTGTATGTGTGTCTGTCTGTTCAGTCGCAGCGCTCTCACAAATGGATCGATTTTGATGCGGTTTTCTATGTTTGAAAGCTGACGTGATCATAAATTATAGCTAAGGTCCATCTCGGATCTTAGCTATAATTTGTGAAGATCTGCGCAGGCGTTTAAATATCAGCTCATTTCCTACTTGATTAAAGGGTTTCACGCACACTTTCACTGGTGCGATTGATTTGAAAGGTGCACTGTTACTACGGATTATTTCCAAGGCACGGTAATCTTGAGCTGATGCTTGCAGCATCAAGTAGTCTGTGGGTACCCAACTCCTCAGCAACTTATAGAGTGTTTGGGCTCATTAAAATGGTCTCAATGATTAAGAGTTAGATAAATGATGATCGAGGATCGAAGAGGATCTGATGTATAGCAGAAAACTGGATAACAGAATGTCAGGTATATCATACATAGTCCTGCTATAGATTCACATGTCGGGGGTATTTTAAATTTTCAAACTTGTTATACAAAATGTTCTGTTTTAGGTGCATTTGTTATGTATACTTTATTTTTATTGAACAGTAAATAATTTAATTGAGGGAAAAGCATGGTAGGGTCAATGTGCCTGATTTCGGCCTTTTAGTGCGCCTGTCAACTTTAGGACATCAGAAAAAAATGTTACAGTCTATATATAGTTATACTTGTTATGTTAGATGAAAGCCCATATAATGAAATTTCTTTTTTTTAACTGTTTTGTGCTTGAAGCTTTTAGTTATTTTTATTTTTAATTTTATCTGGAAAAACGCTTAAAATTCAGTTTTCGGCCCCAAATTTCAGTTTTCGGCCATAGGATATTCTGTTTTCAGCCACTACATTGTGATGCATTTAAAATGCATTTATTATACACTAGCTGATGCCCGCGACTTCGTCCGCGTGAATTTAGTTTTTAAAATCCCGCGGGAACTCTTTGATTTTCCGGGATAAAAAGTAGCCTATGTTTTAATCCAAGGTATAATCTATCTCCATTTTAAATTTCAGCCAAATCGGTCCAGTAGATTTTGCGTGAAAGAGTAACAAACATACACACACACACACACACATACAAACTTTCAGCTTTATAATATTATAGTGTGATGTGATGTGATTTAAGTCTAAAATTACATAAAAAAGCTTTTATGTAAGTTAATCATTATTTTTAGTAAATAACTAACAATGTTAGTTATCACTTATCTATCTATCTATACTTAAAAGTCCCTAAATTCCCACAGTTTAGGAGGGCAGTACCCCTGCAGCATCAGGATTGAAGAGTTGGAACCCGAAATTTTTATAGGAGCATCTTGCAAGATTTTTGTTTCAATTAAAAAAAAATCGCAACGCAAATCGATTAAGAAATCATGGAGATATCGATATACAGAGCTAGAAAAACACAACTCCTTCTCCTCCTTTTTCGAAAGTCGATTAAAAAAGTAGCCTATACTATGCCTGATAATATCAGGTATCTACGAGTGAAAGTCCTGTCAAAATCGGTCCAGCCGTTCCCGAGATAAGCGGTAACAAACAAACAGACAGACGGACAGACAAAAATTTTATAAATTGTTTTTTTGTCATAAGTACCGTATTTACTTTCGTATGCAGTTAGTAAAAAGTTAAGTTGTGGCCAAAACTGAAGTAACATTTCATCTATATTCTGCAGATATTCTGGATTTCGGCCACCCCCAGCCTTAGAATGTTCTTCCTTATTCCTACATAAATTGACGGCCGAAAACTAATGGCGAGGATCTTCGTATCAGTTACAATAATAAGAGAAGGAGTGTGAGATATATTATTTCACAATTTAAATAGAAAAGATGAAAACGTGGAAGACTTTTTATACCACATATCGGCCCCCCGGCCGATAACCAAAATTTTGAAAAAATTTGAATGTCAGATCCCGGCCCCCATCATTATTGTTGTTCTGTACAAAATATCCCAAAAATGATATTAGGAGTACGTTAATATGTTATTTTTGTAGTATATTACATGCCTATTAATATCATTTATTTAGGAAAACAACACAATGCTTACCTTGGAGTGAAACACGCGGTACTATTTTTTTTGTAATTTCCGCAGGTTGCGTTACCTTCATCGGCAGCCGCCGAATTGAACAAATTCAGTAAAATCACTCGAAGATGTGAGCAGGTCAAAAGTTTTGTCATAAACAAATCAAACGTTTTCATATGTCCGAGAAAAAAAATTATTTGGAAATAGTATTTCTAATCGATATTATCTCATTTTTACGGCATCGTGTACGCGTAAAGGCCGAAAACGGAAGGGGGCCGGCGAAAGGGCTCATCTACCCTACCTAATACAGTACAACAATTAGGACTTATCGTATATCTGTCAGAAAATGAAGACCCAAGAAAAGTAAATAAAAGTAAGCGTAACTCAGGAAAACACTGAAAAAAACTAACTACTACTTACAAACCAAAATAAGTATAAAGGGTAATATAATGTAAAAGTGTTACAAGAATAGCTAATCAGGAAATTAAACCTGGGCGGGGCATGAAGCAAGGGCAGGAAATGGGCTATGGAAAACTAATTAGCCACCAAGATATTTATTTTAAAAAGAAAACAAGAGAGCCTCTAACCCAGTAAAAAGTGTAATAGTATAGGAAAGTTTTATATTTAACTAAACTTTTAAAATGTGCTTTCGAATCATCGAGTGAATTTAGTTGTAAGTAACATTACGGAATACTGTTCAATTTTCAAACTAAAAAGAACCAGATAGAATTTTGGCGGTAACAATAATATTAGGTATATCATGAAGCCTTATAGCCATGTAATTAAAAAAAACAGCTAAAAAAGCTTTTCGCTTATTTCGAGGGGATAGAAGGATATTAGTCAGCTTGGCTAATATTCTTAAAAAACAATGCTGAACATGACCACTTTTTACCTCGAACTAAACGTATTAGAGACGCTGGGAATACGACACAGTGCACCGGATGGGGTTTGAAGTGTTGACCTTTCGGTTTTCAATCCGTAGGTATCTTGAAAAGTTGATCTATTGAGATGAGATGATATCCATGATTGAAGTTGCTAAGTTATAATATAAGTATGGGTACAAATTTAATTCTAAAAATCTAATAGGGTGGCAGACCCAATTATGGGCACTTTAAGAGTTTATCTAATTTCAAATATGTTTTTTAAATATAAATTTAACAAAATCCTATAAATCACTCTGTTCATAAGGTTACTTGTTTAATAAAATATATACTTAAAGAAGATATTGAAATATTTTTGTTTAAATCAACTAGATTTTTAAATAAGATTGAAAAATGACCCAGTCTCCATTTATTCGCACATTTGTTACCACTTATGGGCACAAAATTATCCAATTATCAACACTCAGATTTTAATGGGGTTTAAGGGAAATAAAAGGCTAAGATACCTACCTTAGTCTTTAAAAATATAGATTTTATTAAGGAAATTTAAAACAAACACACTTACATATTTAATAAGAAAAAAAAAACAGTCTTTATCAAACGATAGACGTCCACTGCCGGACAAAGGTCTCTTGCATGGACTTCCACAGGCCTCGATCTTACGCCACCTGAATCCAGCGGCTTCCTGCCACTCGTTTGATGTCGTCGGTCCACCTAGCTTACCGGTACAGGGTCGCTACTCCAACACCATGGGATCCCATCGACCATCAGCTCTTCGAACTATATGCCCGCCCATTTCCACTTCAGTTTCGCGACTCGCAGAGCTATGTCCGTGACTTTGGTTCTCCTACGGATATCCTCATTTCAGATATAATCTCGCAGGGATACTCCGAGCATAGCTCTCTCCATCGTCCGCTGAATGATTTTTGTTTCGTGATAAATAACTGCCCATAGAACTTCTCAACCTCTCTCCATACCTCAGGTGGAGAAGAAGCGTGACAGCTTTCGTCAGTTTTCAGCCGCGTCAGCTGGCTCTGTCCGATAGATAGATCTCTCACGGACACTTTGGAATGGAACTTCTGTTCCACTAGATGGTATCTTTAATACACTTGGTATTCAAGGCCCGCAGGTCGCGAGTTCTTTTCTTAGAGATCTGCCTATTAACCTACCAGTAGGCATCCGCGTCTGCTGACGACTGAAGTCACATCTCTTGTCTGTCTTCCATCAGTTTGAGAGTAAGGTCAGAGAACTTCTTGGTCCTTTTCGTGTGATGGATCTTAAAGAATTTAGACTCCAGAGTATGGACAGTTTACACACACTTGTTAAGATCGTCTACAGACTCCCAGTCTGCTAGGGAATCGAATCGCTTCGGAGTGTTAATAAACAGGAAAATCTCCAAATTTTGTAACCAGATACTGACACCCCTTGTTTTGCAATGAAATAACGGGAAAGTTTCATTTACTTTTTGAATTAGTAACTAATAATACTTAGAAAATCAATTGAAAACAATTATATTATTAAAACTCTAATAAAACCACAGTTAAATCATTATTAAGTAAGTACTGACCCTTAACGTCGATGAGTTAAAATGGCCGAAAAACTTCGGGAACTCCAGAACGATATCTTTCAACTACGATACTGGCGTCATTTTAAAACTTTCCAGATTAGAAAGGTTTCGATTGTGAAAAATATGAATTCCCCTAAATATTTTTAATCTGAAAATATAAAAACCACAATCAGAAACTTATATTTTAATCTTTTTTGCCAAAGTGCGAATAAACTGGTGCAGTGCTAGCTATTGGGTTGGTCACCCTATTATAAATAGGAAAGTTTGGACGTATGGATGGATGGATGTTTTTACTTTATCACATTTTATATTCTGTTTTTTGCTACAAGGCACAAAGATAGATTGTAGTCTGGGATAACATAGACTACTTTTTATCCCGGAAAATAAAAGAGTTCCTGCGGCAATTAAAAAACCTCAATCCACCCGAATGAAGTCGCGGGCATCAGCTAGTGATTCTATAAATAACGAATTTTTCTAGTAATTAAAGTATAGGTACAAATAAATAATTAAAATTCATAAATTAAACTGCTCTAAAAAAATTAATAATCCTGTAATTAGCACGTAGTAGTCAATTTATATAAGAGAAAGCTCTGCTACAGTTCAAAATAAGAACGTATGTAAGGGGTGCCGTGTTTGCCCAGCGCTGGGATATAATAAATCCGAGCTGAAGTTGCCACGAGCACAGATTCGCAGTCTCGAGAAGCTCGCACAAACAGGCACTTCTCTCGTGAAGCGGGCAGCGCGGCGCATGCGCGACGCTATCGATCCAGAGAGGAAGCTCTTGTCTATGCTATGATTGAAATCGCACCAAAGACATTGCGTTTTCTTTTTGTAATGACCTTTGTAAGTGGCACTGGCAGCGAGTATTGATGTAAATGTTAACAAGGTTTTATGGTTTGACAAGGAGATGCTCGCGACTTCGTTCGCTTGTTAGGATTGCTGTTTTTTTTTTTTAATTGAAAGTCCCGTGGGAATTTTTTGATAGAAATAAGTCGATGTCCAACCCCAATGTGTTTACGTGCCTTGAGTTTCGTAGTTTTCAGCAGTAAACAGGTTGGATAGATGCAAGTGTTAAGGCAGACCTACCTACCTATGCCTACTCCGCGGAAATTCATGATAAGATATTTTAGAAATTATAATTTTTAAAGCCGTAGCCCGATGCGTTGGTCAGACCAAATCCGCACCACTCTCGATAGCAAGGTCCACGAAGCCTTGCATGTCGCAAAGAACCGAAGCACATGGGGCGACATCATTCACAAAAGAGTTCTTGGTGGTAGGGGTCACGACCCTAAGTAATGGGGAACACGACGCAGAGAGAGAGTCCGTATTTGTAAGCCAACTCGTGGCTCTTATAACAAGTCGAAAACTCTACCTAACTCTACAGCTCCGGAAAGCAGAGCCGGCAAGAAACTCAGCGGTTGCTCTTTTCTAAACAAAAAGTGTTTCAATAATATGTATTTATTGATGTAATAAACTCTTTAATTTTCCGGGAGAAAATGTAGCCTATGTGTTAATCATCCATTTCCAGCCAAATCGCTTCATTTTTTGTGGCGTGAAGGAGTAACAAACATACACACGCACATACAAACTTTCCTTTATACCTAATATTATTATTAGTGTGACTTGGTAGACTAGATTATGCCTGCGACTTCGTCGTTTTGATTCCCGCGGCAACTCTTTTATATTCCAGGATAAAATGTAGCCTATGTATTAATCCTGGGTATGAGACTATCTCCATCCCTTTGAGTCAAATTGGTTCATTCGTTGTGGCATGAAGGACTAATACACACACGTACATACAAACTTTAGCCTTAAGCCTTAGCTAATTAATAGTGTGGAGTGTAATGTGATGGTGTATCTATCAGTACTACCGCCAGCATGCCGGGTTAGTGTTGGCACAGCGCGCGTATTGCCACTTGCCAGCAGGCAGGGGCAGCCGCCACTTGTTGAGGGGACACAGCAACAGGGGCAATGCAATACACATCGCGAGGTAATTGTCGGTCAAGTGCGGCGAGGCATTGACTACGACGCGACGGGCGGCCGCGGCCTGCACAGTGCACGCCATGCGCCACCGCAATCAAGTTCACCTATTTTAATCAGAGATACCTGCAGCCAGCCTGGCACGAGGCAACCGTACCGTACAGTACCTAATCACCCCGCATATTATTTTAACCCGACTACGGCACGCAAAGTTTATGTATGTATGTAGATTGTAGGTATGTATGTATGTGGCGCTCTGGAGAACAAACGCGTAGCGCGTAGGCCGATTTTGATGATTCTTACGTCAATTGATTTGTGTTAATCTTGGGAGTGTCAATTACAGTAATCAAAATTCAATATGGCGACCACTCTCTTATCTTCCGGGATAAAAAGTAGCCTATGTGTTATTCTAGACTATTAAATCTATCTCTGTGCCAAACAGCCAAATCGATTCAGTCACCAGTACCTATATTACATACTAATTGCGCAAGTGAGGGGCAAGGAAATAATTTGACTGAAGAAAAATCCCACAAAATAGCATTAATTGCAATAGCATAGCTGATTTCTATGAAAGAATTTAATGCTAATAGGTACTTAAGTTACCGACGCGATGAATCAATAGTGTAAAAATTTTCCTCGACGCTTTTCCCCGGTGGTCGGTCTTCTAATTTCGTAGAATAGTAATATTTTAAGAGCCGTGAATTTGATAAACAAAACATTACAAATAATCTAGGTGCCCATTGACGAAAACAGCTTTCCAGTAAACAGGTCTAACCATCGAGGTGTAACTCCGCCGGCACCCGCTGTGGGAAGTTCCTGTTTATGTTTTTATTTAGGTACACTCGAAACTTCAATTGCGTAGTTCATACAACCTACTAACACCTTTTTAGAGTTCTTTTTAACCGACTTGAAAAAAAGGAGGTTATCAATTTGACACGTATACTATGTATGTAATATCTCTGTAATATTATTGGAACTGCAAAACAATCCAATAACAGCCAATCGCACGACTGATTTTTTGTGCTGTCAAGTGTCATCCCCCTTGATGCCGTAACGTTATTTTATTAGAAAAGCTTCTCTGACCCGAACAATTTGTCGCTGGTGTGCCATGCGAACTGCTACTTATATTTCCAAGTAGAATAAACGTTTTGCTTGCCGGTCATGTCACACGTTCCCGCACCGCGACATTTAACTGTCAAAATTTTGGCCCCAAAGCCGCCCCTAAAAACTAGGCTGGAGCCTACTCAGCTTGCTGGTAAATACACCGCTGATCACCAATATTTTTTCCTGGTTTGATTCGTCAGAGCAAAATAATTTTGTCCTTCCTTGTATGGATGGTATTCCGCAAAGAATCGTCCACTTCTATCCGATATTTGTTCCAGTGTGCAACTTCATCGTGCACGAGCGATGCGTGGGGCAAGTGGTGTCGCCGTGCTCCGGGGTGGCGCCGAGCCTCATCAAGGTAAACACGCCCTTGCCGCACTGTAATTAGAACTGTTTTACAATGACAGCTAGCCCATGGGGTGTGACTGCCTTAGCTAATTATAGCATGGTTGTTTACACCTCTACGCTAAGTACTTACCTGGCCCTGTAACATTTACAATTTGTTTTGCCTTCTACAACGTGCAGACAAACCGCTTAAAAAAAATTGTTTGTGCTTTCCGAAGCGGTGTAGTGGTGGAGTGCACAGGATCTACGTTTTGTGTTATTTTAATTATGTTGTCTGTGGTCTTGACTAACCATAAGAGTCACAAGTTGGCCGAAATTAAATAAGTATACTTATCTATAGATATTTGTATGAATTTGGGGGCGTAAGTGACGCGCTATCCGCCCCCACCAGAGACGTCCGGATATGGGTCGTTCTACTTTTCTACCGACAATGAAACGACGTTTTTCTGTTTTTTTGGTTTTTGAACTATCTATAATTGTGTTTTATGTGTGGGATTTAAAAAAAACTGCATCTGTGTTTTCATTACTACTAATTAAAGGTTCCTTCCTAGCTAATATTGATTCTTTTTTAATGTTGGTTTTTGAAAAAATAATGTGACAAAGTGGCCTTTTTCTGTGGAGACAACATTTCAGTTTACCACTCTGTCACGGCATTATACGGAAAACGAACGTATAAAATATGCTGGTTAGAGAACATGAAAAATGACATAATATTAATAGATAAGAAAAATATGGACGTTTATTCGAACCGAATAAAAAACCGTTTATATTAATACTCCAACGAGATGCCATAATAAGAAGAAAGACAGACTATTGTCGGTAGAAAAGTAGAACGACCCATATACCGTTCTTACCGCAAACTACAACGAAGATGAGATACGAGTACAAGTGTAAACCTAACGCGATCGAAATTTTACAGATAGATTGAATACACGTAATATTTAATCTATCTGTAAGTTACCTAGCAAGTTGTCAAAAATCCACAAAATTTTTGACAAATTACTAAGTTGTTAGGTAACCTTTGATAAAGTGCGTCGTCACGCATTTTTCCAAGAGGTTAATAGTGATTTTTTTTAGCTATAAGTCAGCTAAAAGAAAAGAATATTGTACCTATACTCTTGATGTAGTTCCCTCTACGTAATATTGAAAGATAAATATTTAATATTAATCTGAGTTGGTACAGTAAGTACAGTAGAGCTATGTCCTCGTACCACCAACTGATGACCGTCTGGTTTCACCGCAGAACCCAGTGGCGCACTGCTGGTCGGAGCCCACACATCACAAACGGAAGTTCTGCACGGTGTGTCGGAAGCGGCTTGATGAACTGCCAGCTTTACATTGTATGAGTGAGTATCAGTCAATCATCATATAAGTTAGGTCCACAAAGTTACAGAGGTACTGATAACATGGGGATTGTATTGGAGGACTAATATCTACTATCAGACTATCAAATGACCCCTTTCTAATATCTTCGCCCGACAATACGCGAAAATATCGGTTTAATATTCGAAATACAAAAAATTATTGAGTACATGAATAATTTTTGAGTACATAGATACGAGTAAGTAAATGATACAGCTGTTGTTTTATAGAAAATTCCTAAAAAAAAATCGCACAATTTTCTAAACAAATTTTAATAAACCTACTAAATATTTATCAACTTTTTTTCAATCTCTATGTGGACATTTTGAACACAAGTAGGTGATAATAAAAACTAAATTAATTTGAACAGTTGTCAAAGATTTTCCAATAGAACTCTAGCACTTTCAAAATAATTTCTATTTTCGTCTGTTTCCAAACTCTGACCATAAACGGTCCATTTTTGACCGAAAGTAAGAAGATAAACGTAAAAAAACGACAGGAGTTGCGGATTTTCATGGTGAAGATAAATAATAATTTACCATCTGACTGATGATAGAGCAGCCGCGTGCTCGTTTTCTCTCTATTTATAAAAAAAAAAAAGATCGATATAGATGACAATTTATTAAGATAACGAGAGATTCTCGACAGATAAAATCTACCGATTTGCAAGAACTGTTTGCCTTTTGGAATCGGTAGATTTTATCTAATGGATGCTTGTGTGACGGTAAGAGGTTTTGAAGCCTATTTAAAAAAAGCACGTTTTTAAATTTGATGATACAATGAATAGGCTGCTAATGGAGGATAGATCTACTTTATCACTAGATTAAGTTTCAGAATTTTAACTCGTTATTGATAAATACATAATATATAGGTAATATGTTATCAAAACAACAACTCGGTTTAGTAAGTATACTAAGTAAGGAAGTAAGGATATTTAGTAAGAATTAATAGCAAGCGTTTTTCCGTATTAATCGATTACCCGACATTCAACAGATTAAACATCGACCGAACTGACACCGGCCCTGTAATAAAATACTACAGTTTTTGTATGTTAATTTATTAATTTGTGGTAGTTGCTAGAACCTATATTTATTCAAAATGTAGATATTACATACTCATAAGTTGAAACGATTTTTTAAGTACTCGTAGATATACTGCCTCATCTAGAAAAGCTAAAATTTTGTGTGTGGATCAAATGGTGAAGAGAACCTTTTCGTTAGATTTTCCCTGACAGATAAGTAATATATGTATAATGGTTTTATCTGTCCATCGGAGTAAAGTTTAATATCTCGGTTCATATACAAGGGTTAGCTATAAAAAATAGGATTAAACTACTGATACTAGCTACTCAGATATTATCCCGATTCCCGATCGATGAATAGCACTGACCTCTAAACTACTATATATAATATTATAAATGCGAAAGTTTGTATGTTTGTTACTGAATCACGTCGCAACGACTGAACCGATTTGGCTGAAATTTGGCACAGAGATAGATTATAGTCTGGAATTGGACATAGGACATATCCACATCCAGCATATCTATATACAGCAGCTGTCCTAGCCATATTACAAACGTGTTGTCTCTTTCTACCATCAATAACCCTAAAGCAGGAGCTCCCAAAGCATTTTCACCGCACGTTCTATCTTTCCAGAAGGAAAGCGTGATGGAAAAATTTGTGGACCCCTGCTTTAGCGTTATCAATCGTAGAAAGAGACAACACGATTGTAATATGGCTAGGGCGGCAGACAGGTCTGTGTGAGTAGGGGTGTAGACCGACGTCACGTTATGTCCAGTATGCGAGTACTACGTGCACGGCGAGTGCGTGGACTTCGCGGCGGCGGATTGCAAGGAGAACGCGACGTACTGCGCGGGCAGCGAGCCGCGCCACGTGCACCACTGGCGCGAGGGCAACCTGCCCGCCAACTCCAAGTGCGCCGCCTGCCGCCGCGCCTGCTGGTCCGCCGAGTGCCTCACCGGCTACCGCTGCGAGTGGTGCGGGAGCACGGTGAGTCGCGACAAATGCAATGTTCCTATGTAACTGTTGCCATGCCACGAAGCGAGCTTTACTTGAGAAGCCATGCCGACTATTAACGTAAATATTCCGTCGGTCAGGTCCACGCAGGCTGCCGCTCCCTATTACCTGAAGAATGCAACTTCGGCACCCTGCAGCCGATCTTCCTGCCTCCGTCGGCGGTGTCCATCCCCCGCACGGAGGTGCCCATGGAGGCCATCATCGGCGTGCACGTGCGGCCGCCGCCCTCGCAGCGCGACTTCGGATGCCGTAAGTGTCGCGCCGGCGCGGCGGCCCCGGCCCTCGCGCAGTATGACCGATGCGAGCCCTCCCCGGCGCCGCCGGCGTCGGTCATACTGCGCCGCACATGTGCCCCGCGGGCCCGCGGCGCAGCTCCGGGGGGAGGGGCACACGTGTGGGCGGCACAGTGAGCGGTGTCTTTGGGGCAGCGCGGCGTCGCGGCTGGGCGCCGGCGCGGCTGGTGACGCTGGCGCGCCGCCTGCTGCCGGCCGCCTGCAGCCCGCACGGAGGCGCATCTCCGCCCTACTCCAGAGGTACCCTCGGTGCACACGAGCTCGTCTCGACTCTTAACAGAACGACACTGCCACCTGACCGGTACACTTCGCAGGTCTCATACTCTCAGATCGAAACCAAAAACAAGCAAATCTGTTTTCAATTTCAAATGAAAAGATGAGCATTTTCTTTACATGGCAAGCTGGAAATGATCTTTAACTTCAACAGTTTGACATTCCAGTTGATAATAATTAGCATCAAATTCGTGGTAATGCTGATTACAAGTACCTACGTTGGAATACCCCATATTCCAATTTAAAATACAAGGTTTGCTACCTTACCTACACAAGTAAAATAAAATGATACAAAGTAAAACTAAAATGGACCCTAGTCAATTATCACAGTTCCGGTGAATGTTCTGTTAAGACGTTTGCAGTCACAGCTTTTTCCTGCTTCACAACCCTACCAGCTTAACAGAATAACCGAAAAAGGTTGATCAGAAGATTATTCTTCCACTTTGTATTCCACGAGAACATTTCGATTGGTTCAAATCCATTTAGCTTAAAAATTTTGATGGAAAATCTATTTTGATTTTGAGGAAGAATAGTTTTTTGAGATAGTCAATATGCATGTCCAAAAGGTTTTCTCCAGTTTTCGCTTAACAGCTTTTCTTACACTTTCATACTTCAAACTTTTACACTCTGGCCTTCTGATTATAACAAATCCAACTAACAACGCCTAGAAATAACAATTTCTCAACCAGTATCTTTTTATATCCGAAAACTTTCCATATCGAAAACCGAATCACTGTTTATCAATCCGTTTCAACTCTCCACCGACCACCACTTGTAGATCTCAGTCTTCAATCATTTCGCTACAATCACCGCAGTTATCAACTTGTACGTACATTCGAGGAGCACGTAGCTGTTCCACTCGGAAGTCACCTTCAAAGGCTCTATCTTTCACCTCTCGAATATCGCTTTAAAGTCTGGAGAACCCCCCAAGGATGCTCGTGCTGCAGCAATCCGTCGGCATTGTAAGGCAAGGTAACATGCACAACACGTTGGATATAGCTGGGTGTCGCCAGTGCTCCCACCCACACTCTAGATGGCTACAGTTTTGGTGTGGCACCTCCTTCTGTGGGCTAAAGTGCACTATGATTATACGTGGTTAGCTGTTCAGGAGGAAACGCTAGAAAAGTACTCCATATCTTAGAGACAGGTACTACTGCGAGAGAGATCTAAAACTCCACCTAAAGGATTTTGCATCATCAATAAAAGGACTGAAGCAACAATAAAGTACCTTAACTCTAAAAAGTTTGTATTGGTTTTTCTTTTTTAAATCAGCTCTTCAATGATGCAAACGCTTTACGAAATGGCCTAAAACAGGCTGAGTTTTTTCGCGGCCCAATTGTCTTGGAATTTAAGTCCATTATTTTATTGTTGAAACATGCTGGTCGTAAATCGGATAGTGCACTTTAGCCAGGTCGATCTGCGAGACTTGCAAAGATGTGTTATTAGAATCTTCCGCGGGAATGGTGTATTAGAGGAATCGCTGCGTAGATTTTATGTGCAGAAAATGTGTGACTTAGTTGTTTTGTATAAGTAATTCAAATAAAAGAAACAATTAACAAACCATACTAAATAAAAAATTATTTTATTTTATTAGAAAATAATCCATTTATATTACTAAACTGTTTAATTAAAACAAAGCCTATAATAAAAATGTTTTATGTGTTATGCAATATAATGTTTTGAATACAAATGAATTTATTATTAAGTGTTAATGTTCACCTATATTCGTTACTTTTCCTTCATAAAACACTCTTTTGAAGATTTGTACAATATCAATATGTAGATATCTATTTACTAAGTTACTTCTTGAACAAACACGCTAGCTAATTATTGTCCAAGTATTAAATCTCTCTAATCCTGTAGTAATTGAACAAGACAAACAACCCTATGTAATTTATTCAGTATCTGGTCCATACTTCATAATAATATCTACAATACCTCGACGAGACACAAATAATTGTATACTTACTGACGTACCTACAGATTACAAACCTTTGACAATAATTTCAAACGAAGTTTGAAAAGAATCAATGCTAGCCGGTCTTATCTGCCGGTTTGAGTATCAAAATTAGCATTCTATTTATTATTTAACGCAACAGATAGACCTTTGACGAATGAAAAAGAATGTAAAACTCCTGGATGTCACGAGTCTCAACAACAAGTACTCCCTGATACAAGTAATATTTTCGGACCGTGCGACTGACTGACGCGGAAGGTTCTCTCTCGAGTGCTAACGGCGCATGGCGCATGTGCGATACGAATGTGTGTCCCCGCAGCGCGCAGCGTGAGCGAGGAGTTCAGCTCGGGCTGCGAGGGCCGCTCGGGCTCCGGCGGCGGCTCCACGGGCGCGCCGGCCGACCAGGACCACCGCCCCGACCACAAGCAGCACCGCGACAGGACGCCGGACGACAGGGATGAAGGTACACGCCCTCTTTGACCTATATATCCATATTACTTATAGAAAGCACAGGTCACAAAAACCTGCTGTCATGTTTTTTTAATATAGAGACAAACTCATGACTACGGTCACACCTGATGGGAGGAAGCGCACTTGCCAAATCATTTTTGATTTAAAGGTACCCAAATTAAAGTTAGTTAAAAAAACGGAAGCCGGAAGGATATTTCTTTTCACGATGCGTAATAGGAACGAGGACGCAAGCGCGACACACATATTAGCAATTAAGTACATAGATACGTAATAATTCGAATTCCGTCATATATTTTTCTAAATCCAGATAAGCTCACAGAACTTCCTATTTTTTACACAAATGCACGACATGCGTCTAAGTGTCTAACACGCAATAAATTCGACAGAGGTGGTAAAAGTGTACGACGGCGAAGCTGCATGGTCGAGAAGGTTGTACCGGCCGGTCGTGGTGGGCCGGAACTTCAGCGAGCGCGAACTCGTCGCGGCCGCGTTGAGGGCCTTCCACGTCGCCAGAGATCCCGAGCAGTTCGAGCTGACCGACGCGCTGGCCGGCGACGAGCCGCCTCTCAAAGACCCCACACCACTCGCCAGGGTCACGAGGCTGCCGAACAAGAGACCAGCACTATTTTTACGCTTCAAGTAAGCTCTTCAATTTGGTAATGAGTTTGAAATTGCGTTCTCCTTTCCAAAGAATAGCAACGCGTGATGCCGATACACTTGGAACATGAAGAATAATAATCTTGAACAACAAAATTACGTTGATATGTGACTTTTCTCCGATAGAATTTTTCAATGCACTTTCAACATCTGAGCAGGATGTTGCATATTAAACTGTTTTATTCAGTATTTTGGATTTTGGGTTCTTTAATGACTGTGGCATTAGTAATTATAAATAGAAACAAAAAGAAAGTTAAAGTATGATCAGTTACCAGGAATGTGGGACCTCATCGACAAGGGACAGTTTGTCAATCCCATATTTCTATGTTCAGAGAGCCAGAGACGGGGGGCGGCGAAGTTCGCGTGTACCCCGGGCGAGTAGCGGGCGCGGGGGACACGTTCGTGACGGTGACGTGCTCGGGCGAGCAGGCCGTGGCCGACCTCATGGCCGCCGCGCTGACGCGGTTCGGCCTCGACCCCGCCAGCGCCACGCTGGACTACCGCTGCTCCGAGATCCTACTTGACCGTGGAGGTAATTCTCACCTGTCTCTGCGGATGATTTTTCTTACAACTCGCACGTCTTTTTTGTGCCACTATTAGTCTTATAAATCTCATAGCCTATAATTATTATGGGCCATTTATCACTTATTTTGCTAGCTCAGTGACTTAAAGAGGATCTTGGTCTCCTGTACTAGAAGCTGCCACTCACGCCTATCATGCCAATTCAGTCTATTAAGGGCTTGCAGGTCTTTTCTCGCTACGTCCAAGCAGCGATACCAGCCGTGTTGTCCAACAGGGCGTTTTCCTATTGGACGACCCAAGTGTGCTTTCCTTACAGTACCGTCATCTTCCATTCTGTGTAGGTGCTCGAGCCAGCGAAGTCTCGCTTATTTAATCTCTCGAAAGACCATATACACATATACATTAAGTAAAAATCACCAGTAGGATAAATTCGCTCATTTCTTAAGTTTCTTATGGATCGATTTTTTGAAGTCAGATAGGTATTCATCGATTTCGTATTGTACAAGAGTTTTGAAACTTTGTACCGAGTGTTTTCGCGCAAGCTCGCGCACTACAGCAACCGTTGCCCGCAGCCGTGTCGGAGCGCGTGCTGGAGGAGGAGGAGCGGCCGTGGCGCATCCTGGTGCGGCTGGCGCGCGACTCGGTGCGGCGCATGGAGCTGGCGCGCTTCTACCTGCAGCCGCGCCGCGACCCGCACGGGCCCACGCTCGCACTGTTCGTGGCGTCGCTGCCGCCCGGCCTCTCCGAGCGCAACTACGAGAACATCCTCGTCGAGTTCCTCGGCACCGGTGAGTGGCACGATATACAACCTTTATATCACGTATGTCGAGTTGCATCGTAGACGATTTACAGCCAAAGCACGAGCCTGGTTAAATACGAGACATTTTTGTGAATGTTAACGGTGGACAAAACTGAACAATTTGGTGGTCGATGGAAGTGCAACAGCCTGAACAGAATGTTTACTATCGTCATTGCAAACGTAGGTCTTTTAAGGATAATAAAGATAATATAATGAGCAACTGTCGTCCGCCAGATAACAAGTTCACGTCGATCGGGCCCATCTACTACGAGTACGGGTCGATGGTGATCACGTACGAGGACGCGAGCAAAGCTGTGCGCGCCCTCTACGCGCTCCGAGAGGCCAAATATGAAGATAAGCATTTATTAGGTGAGTTCACGGACCAGTGCGCGTGACCACGTTGACCAAACATTGCCCTTCAAAATATGTATTCTCATACTGACATCTATGAAACCTCCTGTCTTACCAGTATGTTCATATATCTAGAATCTTGATCTGTATGGGAATTAGTGATAGTATGTAAGGAGTTTTACCCTTAGTAATATTTTAAATGAGAAAGTTTGGAAATGTGGACTAAATCGATTTGACTTAAATTCGGTATAGAGATAGTTTACATCCAGAATTAACTCATAATAATCGTAAAGTTTGTCTTAGGAGTGGGTACGACAATAATGCAACGAGACGAGTGAGTGTTAAACTGACATTCAGCTTTCAGTCAGCACCTTAAACGCGTTGGGTTATTATTAAGGCTCTAAAGTCAAAAAGTATCTAAGCATAGCGTTCTGTTCACAGTGATGCTGTTACCCAGCATCGAACCGTCAATGGTGCCGGCGGGCGTGAAGCCCCTGCTGGTATTTGTCAACGTCAAGTCTGGAGGCTGTCAGGGCCTCGAGCTCATTTCCTCCTTCCGGAAACTACTCAATCCCTACCAAGTGTTCGATCTAGAAAACGGAGGACCGCTGCCAGGGTAATACATCTTTTTCTTACTACTTCTGATGTATTTACGCAAAATTTCCATTGTATTCCAACCATATCATAAGCAATTAAGGGTTTAATAGTTTTCCGTCACTGAGGGGATGACGGCTAAAAAATTTCTAATAAACTACCGCTTCCAAGGTGATGTAAGGTTAATTCTTGTGTTTTATATAAACCACTTAAACCTCTTAAAATAACGTTACTGTAACGTTCTAACGTTACTGTATTACGGTATTTAACCACATCTGAAATTGTAGATAGATCGATAGATTAGATACCTATTACAAAAATATCTCTTTTCTTACCTTTACCACCTTTTCGGATGAACTGAAAAGCATGTCATGTTCACGAGATTGTGACAGTGGAGCATATGGGAGTTTCCGCAGGCTATACGTGTTCCGCCACATCCCCAACTACAAGATCCTGGTGTGCGGCGGCGACGGCACCATCGGCTGGGTGCTGCAGTGCCTCGACAACGTGGGGCAGGACTCGCAGTGCTCCAACCCGCCCTGCGCCATCGTGCCGCTCGGCACCGGTAATATTACCACCTAGCTTAATAATCCTACTGATACCCTTATAAATGTGTGAATTTTCCTACAAAGTTGTGTCCTACAAACATCCGGCACCTTTATCTTATAGTCCGCAGCTGTCATCGCTGGTCACAACGCGAGAAACGTTGCCGATTTCAACGAGAAAAATTTAAGCAAAAATGTTTTGACGCAGGCAACGATTTGGCCCGCGTGCTCCGATGGGGCTCCGGCTACACGGGGTGCGAAGACCCGCTATCCCTACTCCGTGACGTCATCGACGCCGAGGAGATCCGCCTCGACCGCTGGACCGTCGTCTTCCACCCCGAGGATAAGCAGGATGAACCCAAGGAGCTCTCGAAGCAACTTCCAGGTATTTTCTCTCTCTAGAATCCGTTTTAATCATACATCTTCTATTGATCTGGTGTGCGTCCTTGAATCAAACTGTTGTACCTACTCAAATGAGAAATCCCATTGCTTTTTGAGTGTTGCAAAGTGAAACTCATAACCCCGTGTTTATTGTACAGGTTCTCAAAGTGAAGATAACTCCCAGATTTTAGTGATGAATAATTATTTCGGGATCGGCATCGATGCAGATCTCTGCCTTGACTTCCATAATGCTCGTGAAGAAAATCCTAATAAATTTAATAGCAGGTATGAAACAACACTTCTTTTTATTCTTCTTCATCAATAATGATAAACGCAAAGATCTCATCTATGGTCTTCTACATACCTGTCTTGTATCCAACGGCTCCTTGCGAATCATCTGGTGTCGTCGGTCCATCTAGTCGGGGGTCTGCCATCAAAGCGCATTCCGGCGCGAGGTCGCCAATTCAGCAGCTTCTTCGGCCGTGGCTGGTTACCACCTTGCTAGCAAAGACGATTATGCGTCTCAGTACGATGCCGCTTTGAAACCGATTAGACAACCTTTAGGTTTAGGTGATATCTCAATTAACGGATAAAAGAATATCGACAGATAGGCGTAGTTGTAAAACATTTGCTTTATGTTCTGAAGGCTCCGGAACAAGGGCGTGTACGTGAAGATGGGGCTCCGTAAGATGGTGGGACGCAAGATGTGCAAGGACCTGCACAAGGCCGTCAAGCTGGAGGTGGACGGCAAGCAGGTGGACCTGCCCGCCGTCGAGGGCATCATTATATTAAATATACTTAGGTAATCCATGGGTCTTTACTTTTAATGTATTAACAAATATCCAAAACACATGTATGTATGTAGTAGATAGAAATTACCGCCGGTTTGAGGCCAATAACTGGACGCGAAGACGTATGCTTACCATAGATATTAGTAATGTAGTATCGGAAACTGTACAAATTTCTTGAAAGTAGGTAAGTACATTTTTTACTGTTGTATCTGGCTCAGTTTAATCAATGTGCCCGCCTTTAGGAATATGTTAACCCCGCCCATTGAAAAGCCCCAATGCAGGGTTCAAAGATTTTTCTTGCGTTAGGAACCCTTGGGTCAATAAAGCTGTCAGTTTTTTTAATAATTTCTAAGAAAAAAGACTCCCTTAACCATAATAAACACTGCTCGATTGCAGAAAAACTGCAACAATCATTTTTTTCCATCATTGCTGTAATGTCAAATGTTGTGATTGGATGAATTTAGTTAATACATTTTAGCCAATAGCGAGAGAGTGTTAGCCAATCAGAGATAATTGGGATTGTCAAATTGTAGCAATCATTTTAGACAACCCTGCAGCTGAACTGTTTGTCGTTTGTCAGTTGGGGCTCGGGCGCCAATCCGTGGGGCCCGGAGAAGGACGACCAGTTCAACAAGCCCAACCACTGGGACGGCATGCTGGAGGTGGTGGGCGTCACCGGCGTCGTGCACCTGGGGCAGATCCAGTCCGGCCTCCGCGGCGCCATGCGGATAGCGCAGGTACCCGCCACAGGCGCGCTGCACTGCTGCGGCAGGGTCGAGGGCATTCCCCTGACTTCTTCGAAGGTCCTAGCTCGAACGGGCCTAGAAACCGACTAATTAGCACTATAGGTGGTGCGTAAGAAGCATGAATGAAACCAATGATATAAAAGGTTAACTGGAGACCTCTATGGAAAAGCCCTAATATATCCGGCTGTGGTCATCTGTCGGTCGATAAAGAAGAAGAAATTGCGTTATCTTACTTATCCTACTTTAAATATTCTAAATGTGAAAGTTTGTGAGGATAGATGTATTAATGGATGGATGGATGGATGTTTATTACTCCTTCACGCAACAACGAATGAACCGATTTAGCTGGGAATGAAGATAGCCCATACTCAGTATTAACACATAGGCTACATTTTATCCCGGAAAATCATAGAATTTCTGCGGGAACCCAAAATCCTTAATCCACGCGTACGAAGTCACGGGCATCAGGTAGCTATAAATATGGAAATGTGTAAACGACGCGAACAGTAGGTACCTACTTGCAGAGCCCTCCAAAACGATGGAGTGAGTAGGACATGTACGATGTTCCAGGGCGGTCACATCAAAATCAACCTGAAGAGCGAGATCCCTGTACAAGTGGACGGAGAACCGTGGGTGGCGGCACCCAGCGAGGTGGTGGTGCTCAAGTCCGCCCTCAAGGTAAACCATTGCCCAAGGCATCGCTGCGCCGGCCGGCTGATATAACCTTTCTGATCCAAAATCTACAGATTGGACTGCGAAAATATTATAATATAGACAGAGGTAGTTAAGACGTACAAATAAAATATTATCTATGTTGCTCATTGTTGAAAACTTTATACTTTATTTCAGTAGGTATCTAGTTAGTCTTCGACCTTCAATCTTTAGATTTTAGATTAAATAGATAGGTTTGTAACACCGGCCGGAAAACTAAGCATTTGTCTGGAAAATATCTTGCTTAAAGTCAACGTTAATACCATTTTAATAGCTGTCAATAATCACTTCGAGTCTATGTTGTAAACGTGGCGCTGCAACAAAAAAAACCATGTTTGTAGTCACGTTCATGTACCTGAATGGACAAATACATTCATGGAAAGGAATCTGATAAGACTAAAAGTGCCATGTTTCTAACATGCTTTGATTTTATGAATGTTTCTAAGCCTATGCTCACACGGGAAGATTAGTTTCCAATACCGACGCAACTTATCGTTTTGGCTCATAATATTTCTGGCTGCGTCACCGTTGGAACTAGTTTTCGACAAGTTGCCCCGTTCGCGACCCGCTATTGAAATATTTGTGCTGATGCGATCAGTTGCAGTCGTTGAAGACTAGTTTTGTTTTGGTCGCCGCGTGAGAGAAAGGGCTAGTTGTCATTCCATGTGATATGTGCATATGCTGACAAGTTACGTGTTTTGAATGTGCCTCGCTTGTTTTATGATGATGATTTATCCGTATTAAGTCCAATATTACAGCATGGCTGAATACAATGCATGATCACACTCGAAAGACAAACATCCAAATAACATTGAGCGTATATCTAGACCTATCGTTGAACTGAGACGGCTGCTGAGTTGAGTTAAGTATGGGAGGAGGAGTGAAAGTTGACGTTAAACTTATCCCGTCACCCCTCCCGGACCACGCAGCCACTTCACAGGAACTGTCAAACCTGCATTTAGTATTACGATATTCAGGTTTGACATAGCCATCCAGATAGAGAATACCCCCTCAGGGATCCTCTCAGTGAAACGATAAGCCTATTATTATTATCAATCTCAGAAAAAAGATTTCAGCAGGGTTAGTATGAGTTTGAACATCTCGACAACGATGATAAATTTCGATTCTCTATTGAAAGCGCGCTTGTTCGCTTTAGGACAGATTCGCTTTATGACAGATTCGCTTTACGGCAGATTCGCTTTACGGCAGATTCGCTTTACGGCAGAAGTACAGTGAACTCGAATATATATAGATAGATTTTTGTTTAAAATTAATAATACATTAAACAAGTTAATACATTAATGCTAATAGATGGCGCTGTATTTACTATCGGTCAAGTCATGTTAAAACAGTTTTGCGTCAACTATTATTATTTTTTATTACGTCTTTTCTAATTTCATAACTCGGCACCTTTAAAATTTAGTGAAGCATCAATAATTATAATTTATAACACATCCTATATTGTTCTATCATCAAAATGTACCTAATATTAGCATCAAAAAAAAATTCAATTTTTTTTTTACTTACTTTTTTTTTGTAAGCTTTAGGTAGGTTTACGATCCCAACAGAACCTAAGTGCCCGGCCTTCGGCCGGGCACCTGAATATTCATGTATAACCCTAACCTAACCTAACTTTAGTTTAAAGAAAAAATTCAAATGACGGACAAGTGCAAATTCACTCAAGTAGACTCGGAGACCTCGCTTCGCTCGGTCAATAATAGTTATATAAAGGAAAGTTTTCCTTGGAGTGGAGACCATATTTTATCTCGACCTGTACAATTTTTGCCGTAAAGCGAATCTGCCGTAAAGCGAATCTGCCGTAAAGCGAATCTGTCGTAAAGCGAATCTGTCCTAAAGAGAACAAGCCTATTGAAAGCGTATCCGTATACGTAAAAGTGGTATAAAAGTGCACACACGAGATTGAGCTCTAATCCAATGGTGTTATGGTTCATTTTACTTTGACGCTAATGTCGTCGAATACGAATGCGATCAATCGAATAAAATCTTATACTAACCCTACTGGTGTCAACTAGTGAACGCCGCACACGCTCGCTCCGCCCGTGTTTTCACTGTTTCACTGCTCGCGACAGCGCCGGCCCTACAAAGCAACGCCACTCCTATTTTTTTTTTAATCAATTCTAAATGTTACTGTATCGAATGTGAAGTACCTGCGATGTATCAACAAAATTATAGTTGTATTTAAAAACTGTGACACACGTATTTCTTTATTTTTAATCGAAAGGCAAATTACCGATTTTCATAGATGTACAGTCATCCCTTATTTATCCCCTTAGGTGGTGGAATTTCAAAAACTCCTTTCTTAGTGGGTGCCTAGACATAAAAGGAACCTACTGTCAAAATTTCAAGTTTCTAGCTCCAGTGATTTAGGCTGTGCGTTGATATCAGTCAATCAGTCAGTCAGTCAGGACTTTGAATTTTATATATTAAGATTGAGTTACAAATACCTATAATAAACATTTATTCAGCCTGCTGGCCATTTTTCATTTTAGTAATAAAAAACAAGTCTTATAATAAAGATAAATAATAATAATAGTAAAGCAAAGTAGAGCAAAGCACCTAAATAGATCAAACTAGTTTAACAGTGGAAACATTTTTGAAAACTTTTCTGGTCGTCATTCCTCGTTAATCTCATACGTATTTTAATTATAATTTCACGAATTTTAATGAGGCTTAACCTTTCTTAGGTCCACCCAACGTAAATCAGCTTTTTTTAAGACGATGGCCACGAAATCTACGCTCTTGCAGCGCAAAGCTCTTTTTTAGCGTAGATTTCGTATAACCTAGACATAAAGAATCCGTGAGTTCAGCTTCTGCGCCACATGCAGGAAGGAATAATGCTCAATATTCATCAAATGAATCCTATTTTATTTTTTTCAACTTGAAATTGCATGTTCAAAATTAATTCTCTAGTTACAGTAACATTTCTAAAATGAAATATTACACTTAGCACTAACCGCGTAACTCAAGCGGCCATTTTTTTAGAGCTACATAGTTTCACATTTTAAATCTAGGTGAGGACCGAACGCTATCTAACTTTAGTACTGAACTCACACGAGGTTTATCTGATGCAGGATTGGTTTTCTAGATGAGGGTTTATTTGATGCTGCGTAAAATCAAGTGAATGGCTCATCATCCATAAATTGCAGCAACATCAAACAAACCAACATCGTATGGTCGAATTTTTTTGAAAAATATGCTACGACTTTTCAATTAACATTTGCCATTTGCACTTTATTATGGAGACTTTAAAGTTTAACTTTGGTTTACATTGGATTAATATCCAATGTAAACGAGTCTAAGTCTGAGATGTTTTTCTTGGGAATTTGACGGTTTGCGAATAAACCAGTATCGTGTGATTTCTGAAGTCCCTTCGCCGGTCACAGGCTCGAGCCGGCGCTGCCCAACGAACTGACATTTGCTTTGATGTTGCATCTGTGCTGACGGGAATGTTTGTTCAGTGAAAACGCGGCCTCTGACTCCGATGATGTACTCATACTTCTGATTAAATTGACACCTAAATTGATTCCATGGACATACATGCAAATCTGGGTCGATGTCCCGCGGAGCGCGGGACTTTCGTTTCTCTAATTAGAACCATAAAGTCTGACCTTCATCCGGAACGATAACTTCAGGGGCTCCATGATAAAATTTAGTTTCGTTCCCAACTCTCGAAGTCACGATCCGAGATCATCGGCGAACTAGTTTAGTCCCGCGCTCCGCGGCGTGTCGGTCGGGAGGCCCGGGCTGTAGCGCGGTTGTGTGACCGGCAGGCGACGATGCTGAAGAAAACGAAGCGCGGGTCGGGCGCGGGCCCCGCGGCGGGCCCGTGACGCCGGCCCGGCTCAGTGGCGCGCTGCCCGCAGGCCACCATGCTGAAGAAGCGCGGCAAGGTGCGGCGCCGCAGCACGGAGCCCGCGCTGGCCGCGCCCGCGCCCGCGCCCGCCGCCGCGCCGTCGCCGCCGCCCGCGCCGCCCGACTCCTGAATCTGGCTGAGCGAGCGCCTCATCTGACGCCCCGGGCTCAGGGCGGACGGCGAGCGCTCGCCGGGACGGCTCCCGACCTAGCGTAGCGGTTACGACTAACTTACGATGTAACGACAAATATGTACATAATTATTAAAGAAATATAATATAATAATACAATTGAAGAAAAAAAAGTTTATAGTCATTAGACGTTGTTTCATTTCTAGTCGGGTACGATTTGACAATGTGTATAAAATAAAAATTCAAATATGTAAACTTTTGCGTGTTTTTTCTTGACCTCTTGACCCTCGCCGATCGGCCGACGCGACGTCAGCGAGCCCCGTGCGTCCCCGCTATTGCAGCGTCGATGCTGGCGACCCCGAGCTCGCCGAATCACCGCAACTGATTCTCTACCTAAGTACATTTCATTCATTCGCTTGCGATGAAAGGCACAGAGATATAGCTTTCTACATCTTATATAAGGAGACAGTTCCTGGAATCAGCATATTTTATGCATTAATTAGCCAAGAAAAGCGCATAGGTCATGGATATTAGGAGACAAATCAATTGCTATTTGGCCACGCCGAGCGCAACACGTTAACGGATCAAAGAAACCTGCAAAGTTGCGAGCTGTTCGTTGTACAATCACTTAAAGGGAGCTACACAATGTTAGATGCGTCAATAAAACCCGGCGGTTGGTGGCTAACTGATTTATTGTTCATTCACCCTACACATCATTTCATACCTTACACATCTCTTTCCTACAGAAAATTAGGTCTTAAGCTTAGGATTTACTTCCGTTTACTTAATTCTACTCTTATTTAACTACTACCCATTAGGTACAGTAGGTACCCTTCCCTTCCCCCAATCTTATATTAGTACTTAAAATCTAGTAATATCCATTTTTTTTTCTTTTACAGTAGTTCTTAACCCAATAAATTTATGCGTATATATATATGATCCGTATCTAGTACAATTAACCCTAATATACCTCCAGTTTTTTTTTTTTTTTTTTTTTTATATATATCTCTTACCAATAATAATATACTTATGCCAACTAGCCAACCTGACTCAAAAACATGCTATTTGCATTTATTAGTAGATATTTCCGTTATATCCCTAATTCTCACTCTTTTTTACGTAGCCGACAAGCTCTCTTCGGTCTTTCCGTAATCTCTTTGGTTCCACCTGGAAACGATGATATCGGTAGTGTATCGGGAGCTGGCGATAAGGTGGGAGATGTTAGTAAGCGGCGAGGTGGCGGCGTCGATGTCGATGGTTGCTCCCCGCATTCCTGAGACTCCAGCTGAGTCACCGATTTATCAGCACCCTCTCCAGATGCATACGACTCTTCAAGGTTAACGTTCCGTTTCCTAGGTCTCGTATTTACATACTGATCCGTAATCTCAGTCGGTGGCTCTGCTTCTGTATCGATATTCCACGAGAACCGACTATTTCTCCGTGGTAAAATTTGATCAGTGTGTCTGCGACAAATATTTCCGGTATTAAGCAAAATTTTATATGATACTGGCCCTGTTTCTTGTATGATGTCTCCCTCGACCCACTTATCCCCTTTTTGCGCATAATTCCTAGTTATTATCTTATCTCCGATACTAAATTTACGCACCACTCCACCTGAACTTTCTATCTGTTTGTTTTGTGCCTCTGCAACAATTTTAGCAGTATTCGGCCGCATAGCGTCCAATCTGTTCCGTAGGCGCCTTCCTAACAGGGCCACTGCCGGTTCTACGCCCGTGGTAGCATGGGGACAATTCCTATACTGTATTAAAAAACGACATAAGCTAGCGTGTATATCTTCCCCTTCTAACACGGCCTTTTTAATAGTTTTTTTAACGGTCTTTACCGCATTCTCTGCTGCCCCATTACCTTGTGGCCTATACGGTGAAGATGTTACATGTCTTATTATGTTTTTTCTACAAAAATCCTTAAATTCGGCACTCTGAAAGGGAGGCCCATTATCCGTTACCAGTTGTACTACCAACCCGAACCGAGCCATCAAACCGCGAAAAAATTTAATTGTATCGTACGCGGAGATACTTCGTATTTGCTCCGCCTCTATCCACTTGCTATACGCATCGACAACGATTATATAATATTTTCCATGCACCTGTGCAAAATCAGCATGTAGTCGCATCCAAGGTCCCGTCGGAAATTCCCACGGATGTAACATGGTTTTAGGAGGGGCGTCCCTTACATTACGACATGCCTCACACTTCTGTCCAATCGCTTCAATATCCTTATCTACGGCAGGCCAATACACATAATTTCTGGCAATAGACTTCATTTTAACGATCCCTAGATGTCCCGAATGCATCTCTAATAAGACCCGTTCTTGTAAACTTGGTGGTATTACTAATCTATATTTATACACAATACAACCGTGATCTATATAAAGCTCTGCGCGCCTTACATAAAACGCCTGTTCATCCTCGTTACATTTTTCTGGCCATCCGAACATAATATAACCATAGATTCGACTTAGTAGTTTATCTTTTTTTGTTTCCACCGCTATCTCTTTATAACTCACCGGTAAAGTTTCATCTAAATACATTAAATAATGTTTCTCGGATTTAACTCGCCTATCCTCCTCCTCGCCCTCTAGCGGTAAACGAGATAAAGCATCCGCGTTGGCATTACATTTTGATTTCACATAATTAATATCAAAATCGTACGCTGCCAGTTTCGCCCCCCAACGTTGTAGTCGGCTCGCTGCCGTTTGTGGGATGCCCCCCTTTGGCCCAAAAATATACACAAGCGGTTTGTGGTCTGTTTTTAAAATAAATTTCCTACCAAAGAGGTATTGGTGATGTTTTTGGATTCCGTACATTATTGCCAGTGCTTCCTTATCTAATTGACTGTAGTTCTTCTCCGCGTCCCCGAGCGTCCTCGATGCACAGCTGATAGGCCTTTCCGTGCCGTCGGGGAATGCGTGCGCCAGAACTGCCCCTATACCGTACGCGCTACTGTCTACCGATAAAACCAAGGGGAGCGCTGGGTCGTAATGACATAACACTCTGTCACTAGCTAAAATATTTTTTATATTTGTAAATGCATGCTGACACTTGATATCCCAGTTCCATGCTTGATTTTTTTTTAAAAGAACATATAATGGATGTAGCAACGAGCTTAAATTAGGGATAAACTTCCCATAATAGTTTATTAAGCCTAGAAATGCTTTCAATTGAGTCACGTTCACTGGTTTTGGCGCTTTAACAATAGCTTCTATTTTTGCTCTGTCCGGATGCAAGCCATGCTTATCAATAATAAAGCCTAGGTAAGATACACTTTTTTGTAAGAACTTACATTTATTTATTTTTACTGTAAGGCCCATTGCCGCCAGTCTTTCGATTACAGCTCTCAGATTATTTTCATGTGTTTCCCGATCTTTTCCTGTTACACAGATATCGTCTAAAAACACCACCGTGTTTGGTAAACCCCTAAGAGTTTCCTCCATAATTTTCTGAAACTTTTGTGGTACACAACTCAACCCATAGGGTGTACGTTTGAAAGCGTAGGTACCTACGTGCGTCGAGATCGCTGTACACGCTTGCGAGTCTGGGTGGAGAGGTACTTGCATATACGCAGTCGTCAAGTCAATTTTTGAATATTCCTGACCCCCACTCAAAGCTGCAAATAACTCTTCAATGCGCGGAAGTGGATAATGATCCATTTTTAATTTTGGATTAATAGTCGATTTGTAATCCCCGCACAACCTAATATCCCCCGAAGTCTTAATAACCGGAACTATAGGTGTACCATAGTCTGAATGTTCAACCGGGTAGATCGAACCTTCTTGTTCTAACCGATTAATTTCTCTCTCCACTGCGGCTCGCAACGCTAATGGTACCGGCCGCGCGCGTATGAAAACCGGTTTGTTATCTGTGAGCTGTAAGCGAATCTGCTTCTTACATTCCCCTAGTTTATCCGTAAACACACAAGAATATTCTCTTTTTAACTCGTCTATGAACCGATCGCGATAATCCCCGTCCTTATCATCATGAGAAATATTATTAATGCATAATTCATTTATATTAAATTTTTGAATCCAGCTTCTACCTAACAAAGGACGGCCACCGTTTTTTATTATATATAATTGCAAGTTCCGTTGCAGATTGTCCTCAATACGTGCATTCACTAAGATAAACCCGATCGGTTCAATTCGCGAGCCTGAGTATGAGCATAACTTTATTTTATCTTTACAAATTGCATAATCCGAAAACATACTATTGTAACATGTATCACTAATAGCCGAAATTTTACTACCCGTGTCTAACTCACATTTCAGGGTCTTATCCCCTATTTTCACATCCACAAAATACGGCTTGTCCCCACTCGAGACCGCCCGTATATTATACATTTCACTCTCGGAGTCATCACTCATAAAATTATGTCTCTTTTCGACCGATTTGTTTGCCGATTTACACATGACTTTTAGATGACCTCTAGTATTACACTGATTACAGTTATATTGCTTAAATCTGCACTTATCTGCCCGATGCCCCTTGCCGCACCGCCAGCAGCGGTCCGCCGAGGCTTGGGGCTTAGCCCCGCCAGCGCCTGCGCCTCGCAGCGCGTGCAGGCCCTCGCCTCCCGCCTCGCCGCCGGCGCCGCCGCCGCCGCCGACTCCGCTCGACCCCGCGACGCCCGCACCGCTCGAGCCGTTGCCGCCGAAGTCTCCCGAATAGGCACCGCCTATACTGTTGCGGCCGCTTACTCGGTCCACATGCTTCTCCGCAGCTTCTAATCCGAGAGCTAGCTCCACCGCCCTTTTGTAGGTTATATTAGCTTCGACCAGCAACCTTGCTTTGATATCTGTGCTTCGCAACCCCGTGAGGAGCTGTTCACATAGATTTTCTTCAAGGTTTATGCCAAAATTGCAGTCCGTTGCTAAGTGTTTTAACTGTTGCAAGAATTCTAGTATAGATTCGCCTGGTTTTTGTTTCCGTTGACGAAATAATTCTCGCTCCACGTATATTGAACGTTGCGGTTCTAAATGATTTTTTACTACTTTTACTAATTCTTCAAATGTTTTCTCCTCGGGTTAATTTGGTGCACATAAATCACACATCAAGTTATACGTGCGTTCCCCCACTAATGTCACTAGCGTGGCAACTTTATGTGTACTTTTAATTTCATTAAGAAAAATAAACTGTTCCACCCGGCGCACGTATAAAGACCACTTCCCGGAAAAAAGATCGAAGGGTTCGATTTTTCCAAAAGGCATTTTAGAACACTGAACTTTACACGCGTAGTACTAAAAAAATCCCGACTCGTCGCCAATGTTAGATGCGTCAATAAAACCCGGCGGTTGGTGGCTAACTGATTTATTGTTCATTCACCCTACACATCATTTCATACCTTACACACAACTATATAAAGTGGCGAAAAATTTTGCGCAAACCTTCAAGTAGGTACTTCTTTGATGCAGAGATTATTTGAGAATATTGCTCAAACTACCAAGACTCAGGTGCTGGAGTGGTGACCTCGCATCGGAAACCGCAGTGTTGTGAGACGTTCCACAGGTGGAGGACGAAATCAGATGAGTTGCAGGCAGCCGTTGGATACAAGAGGCACAAAACCGAGGCTGTGGATGTCCATAACATATCGATTGATGAGGAATAAGAAACGGGGGCAGGGACATCTCATCCTCCTAATATTATAAAAGCGAAAGTTTGGATGTATGGATGGATGTTTGTCACTCAATCACGTTGCAACGACTGAACTGAATTGGCTGAAATTTGGCAGCACAGAGATAGACTATAGTCTGGAATAACACGTAGGCTACTTTTGTCCCGTAAAATAAGAGAGTTCTCGCGGGTATTAAAACCCTCAATCCACGCGAACGAAATCACGGGCATCAGCTAGCAAGTTAAATATTCTCAAAGTGTAGCTGCCGGGAGTCGAACCCGGCACCTCCCTTCTACGCCGAAGCTCGTCAACGGTTGTGGTAGTGTAATAAGATAGCCAAGTAAATTATAAGAACTTTATTAAAGCCTTAAAATATAATTACAAAAGCATAAATCTTTCTTAACTTTCCAATGAAAGAAACAAACCATACGTCTACCTACAAATCACAAATTAATACGATTACGAATCACTGCGACTTTTCATATTTTTAGCTTAGCAAACATAGGAATTTATTCTTAATTATTAAGTTAACCCGAGAAAAGCTGACCACACATTACCGCACGCGTCGAATTTCGGCAGACGGACGGTTTAACGAAGACTAATCAAATACGCAGAAGATATTATATTTTTAATATAAGTATAGACTAACGCTTGACCGCTATTACAACTGATGGTAAGTAAAGATGCAGCCTGATCGAGCGCGCGAGAAAATGTCTATTCATTCTTGATTTGAAAGTATCCAAACTGGTGTTAGTTGCGAAAACGTATAGTGTACTAATTACTAACGTGTATGAAAACATTTATTCCTCTCTTGCATAGGCCAGTGGAACGTCAATCCATTTCGAATAAAAGCATATCATTATGAGGCATTTTTGAAATGTCAAAGACATCCAATCCGCTAAAGAAATGCAAATGGTGCGGTCAGCTTTCAAGAATTTACAGACACTTAAGGTACGGAGCTATGCTCCTTCCTCACTAGATGATTTCATTGCTAAAACTTATTAATCCTATCATATTGCGACAAGTCCAAGCGAAGTCTTTTAAGTTGCAAAGTTTTCCAATATGTAATGTATGTACATATTCGTCAGAAATAAATTACCGGCAAATGCGCGCCATTTAACTACGTTCCTGCCGCAATGTGCCTTGACCTTAATCAATGAAAACATCTCGAGACATTTAATTTAAATATTTACCAAAATAATCTCGATGCTTACAGAAAAGTGTCAAATGCTTATAAATAGAAAAAAAAATTAGGTATTTAAAGTTTCTTTATATATAACATGTTCATAACAGGTAAGTAAATAGTAAATACATACATAGTTAATAATATAAATAATTTTTAATATGACAATTGTGTCTAGACTAACAAAAAGTCTTACAAAACTATTAAACATGTTAAGCTAGCTTGATAGCTAGAGCGACCAACTTAACTGTTCAGCTGCCAAAGTCGGGAGGGAGGGATTCGTTAGGTACTGCTTCCAGAACATTGTATTGCACTCGCACCAGAAAGAAGCCTATTCTTAACTGATATTTTTTTTATACATTTAAAATAATGTTTTAAATATTATAAACACAACATATAAGGAAGTAGGCATGGAACTTTATAGTAGAGACAGAAAGAACTGCATAGGTTTTTGACCGATTTACTTTCTGTTTGTACAAATGTTATTCTTACATCTTCGATTATAATTAGTAAATATCAACATTTTGAAAAAGTCAAATTCCAGCAAAGAAAGACCAAAATGGAATTTTAATATAGCGGTCTTAGTTCCAATTTAGTCCACCTGAACAGATAAATTGGCGGCACTGTACAGCGCGATGCGCGAAGGGTGACATGACGTAACAATACAGTCGCCGTCACCCCAAAGAGCCTAAGAAACAAGTGAAAAAGTGAAATTATAGGGCATTTTTACACAACCATTGTTATTTGGCGAAATTATTTCCGTCAGGTGGTCAAAATATTCCCAAAAATTTTTTTTAATGTACATTTATTTCAAAATTCATGTCATGATAATTTTTTAGAAATGTGGTAGATAATATAAACGGTTTAAGTATAATTATTATGGTATGCGTTTCAATTAAGAAAAGCTCAACCATTCTAATGTATATTTTGTAGGAAAACAATATTATCAAAGTCATATATTATGTATCCTACTAATATTATGATAATATCAATGCAAAATAAAAATCAAGCTATAATTTTGGTTTCTAAAGTGGTAAAAGTTGGATGGATTTGCGAGTTGAGCAGTACTTAGTCGTGTTCTTTTTTGAAACGCGTACCTATATTTTAAAAACTCAAAAAAAAAGTCAAGATAGATACATTATACTTTTTGAATATTATCCTTACATTTAATTTTAAAGACTAGATTAAAATTTTTAAATCTTTAATATTATTATTTTGTATACAGGGTTAATTGTAAAATGCCGACAACCTTCTACAGGCAACTTCTATGTATCAAAGTAAATTACTTTTGTTCTACGACTTTTTAAAATTTCAAAAGAAAAAAATTTATATTAATTTTTCCGTTCTAAAATTTCAAAAACTCGCTTCATCACGCAGGTGTGGAAGAGCATTACATAACATTTTATGTCTTCTTCATAAAATCTTTTTTTTTTAACTCTATGGTCATTACCATAGAGTTAAAAAAAAGACTTTTCTCTCTCTTTTCTCACTCTATGGTCATTACCATAGAGTTAATAAAAGACTTTTTGACAAAAACTTGGGATTTTTTTTGGTGAATTTATTAAGTTATTGTTCAGTATCATGCATTGAAGTTACATGTGGGAAGTTGTTGGTAGACTACAATGAACCCTGTATAAGATAGATCTAATTCAAAACGGCTTTTCTGTTATAATTTAGTTTCTCATAAAAAAATAAAAGCCATAGTTTTGTGTGTAACAACCCTTATATTCTAATTTCAAACAGCGATCAAAAATAAAACTCCATTTATGCTTACTATCCCAGGTTTTTATCCTATTCCTCATATCTGGAACAAAAATATACCAACATATTAAAATTAACATAAACGTTTAATATTCGTAAGTACACCTTAAATATAATAACTAAATAAAGGATTCTCAATAAACAGAAAACAATTTGTAATAGAAAAATAAATTCTCCAAAAAGTCCAGTATAAGTTTTAAATCGGCGCCACTAGTTTCTCAAAAGTTCTGAAAACTTCACCTAGATGGCGATGATTAATTCATATTTTGTTTTCATCTTAAAATTTTATAAATAAATGCCAAAAAAAGCAAAAAAGTCGTTGTTTCCACTTTAATAAGTAAACAAACAAAGTTTCTGTAAAAAAGTTTCGTTTTCTATAGTATATGTGAGTTAATTGAACGGAAATCCTAACTCGCGCTATCGGAGGATTTAGCCCCGCGGGGTATATAGGCGGCAGAGTTTTGTTGCCTGTTGGAAGTGTAGTATTTAGTGTGATGCCGCTACTGGTTAGACCACTGGCTCCGCCGGAAGGTCTGTCACGTGACGTCACGCGCTCGTTAGGCGACGCTTCTTGTAGCGTGCGCCGCGCCCGCTCGCCCGCGCGGCTGCGACGGCTGCGGCGCACATTCCTCGGGCGGCCCCTATAAATAAACCTTACGCGGTTTTCATTAACTCGTTAGCTTAGCTCCGGTTTAATATTCGAGCACTTCTATAACGTGGCGGCGAGAATACCCTCGAATGCCAGCTTTTTTTGCATTTACGATACAAATATTTACTATACTTATCTACTCGGAAGCTTTCGTTCGCTTCTACCTACTCTTTGTTCTTTATTGTCTGAGATACAAAGCACGAACGACTATATCGGTTGAAATTTTAATGGTTGTACTCCCTGAAAGAGGTGAATGTGCTCATGAAACTGAACAACTTTTCCCAGGGAACATAGGTCAAAATATGAAAAAAAAAATTGGACCCTCCATACAAACTTGACTATCAGCTGATTGATTTACTATGGGAGGTCCAAATTTTTTTTTCATATTTCGACCTATGTTCCTTGGGGAAAGTTGTTCAGTTTCATGAGCACATTCACCTCTTTCAGGGAGTACAGCCAATGAAATTTCACCGTGTTTTACACGAATTTCTCCCGGGAGACGTGTATTTTGGTGGGCACGCCACTGTATAACACAGCGAGTGATGGTGGAGGAGACCACGGAGCGTGACGCGCGGGGCGAGGAGTTACCTAGGCGCAGGTCTGCAGCAGCGGCGCGCTGGCCTCGGCCGTGTAGTTGCGCACGGTGCTGAACGCGAAGGGCGGGAACTTGCTGGGCGCCAGCTCGAAGGCGCTCCACTGGTCGCGGCGCGTGGACACGGCGTAGCGGCGCCACACCAGCTGCCAGTTGCGCCGCGCCCGCACCGTGCGCACTTGCAACTCCTGGACACGGATCGTTTCACTAGCAGCCAAAGCGCGGGCACTAGGAGCCATTGCGTCAAAATGTCCATGACACACTGACCTCTATATTTAGTCTATGATTAACACTGGACTTGCTGTCTCTATAAAAATGACAGCTTAAATTATGAAGCCATTTGAAGCGCCACTTTTGACACACGAGCGTCTCCGGAACTAATATAATTGCAAATGGCACACCTACCTCTATAATCCATGAAATCATACAACAAAAGAAAAGAAATAATAGATTAATTATAAAGGTCGATACGCCATTTGTAATATTACCTGTTAAATCCAGAGATATTCGTATCTGCTTAGTGCATGCAGCGCCAAAATGGCGTAAATATAAATAACTTGGGTCCAAAAAAGAAATCGCAGGAGCAAGTCCAATGTTAATCATAGATTAAATATCCATGTTATTGCCATGTTAGAAGGCGCCCTCACCAGCTGGAACAGCTGCTCGTGCTGCTCGGCGGCCTCCTTGCGCCGCGCGCGGAACCGCGTGGAGGCCGGCGTCTTCTCGCTGCACGCCTTCTTTATCAGTATCACCACCTGCCGCAGTCGACGAATCTCCTTTAGTGTTACAGAGTCCTTTTTCTTTTCTTGGTTAATAGCTTTTTCCAGTGCCGTGCCAACACAATCCACTTCGTCAATTCTTCTCTCAATAGAGGCACAAAGCAGATTGGGCGAAAAGATATGCCACTTTTCTAACTTTAATGCTTTGTAATAAATTTATCCAATAATGATGTTGCCGACTAATCGAACAGAATTAACAGCTTGTATAAAACAGTAACTGTCAAGTCATAGTATCTGACGCATACAAGTGCGTGCGTAGTTTTTCGATAACTTAAAATGGTTGTCACATTTAAGTCTAATATTTGACGTGTATTTAAGAAATAATTTACTTTTAACACGGACAACATTCCAATTCTTGCGGGATTGGAATTCAATAACAACATAATTTTTATAAAATAGTAGTAATTACGTAAGAAAATTCTAAATTCGAACTATCTTCCAAAAGCCCAAAAATTACAAAGATTAGAGTCTAAAAAGTACAAAAACTTGTTCCATAGCACATTGGTTTAAAAAAATGGTATATCGAGATGTATTTATGATGTAATATGGGTTCTCACCGTGTCTCCAACCAAGCGATAGTGGCCCGACATGATGCCGAGACTGTTCTTGGTCTCGCGATACTTCAGATGGCCCACACAGGCCGCCGGCTCGTCGGGCGTAGTCCACATCAGCACCAGCCCCTCGGGGAAGAACCTGAACGAACATCCCACGTTCAATGGTACACTTGAAGCCTCAATATTGGACTGGGGGGTAGTAATCTCCCTCCCAGTGCATTTTTGGAGGAGAAAGGGGAATATTAATCATGTTATCTTCAGTTTTATAGCTCTCCGCATGTTATCAGGAGCTGTCAGAAATTTTCGGAACTTGCGTGTTCGCCTACGGATGACTACATTCTGAGTTCGATTCACAAGAAATTCTCTAGTAACTAGCCCAGAGTTAGGAAGTTTGCGGTGTGACACCACCGTGCTTCGAAGAGCACTTAAATTCATTAGACCTGCACCTGATCTCTCTCCACTCCATTTTCATTAGAGTTTGAGAGTTAGGGAGTAGAGTGCACCTGTGTTTGCGCACACGCTTGTGCACTATATCTCTATGGAAATTGACCATCATGATTGGATTCGGCCGGGAGGACATTATTCATTCATAGAACTATCTACCAGTAGACCTATTTTTCATTTGAGTGGCTGTCGAAAGTTGCCAACTAAGAATTGTCTCTCGCAATTTCGTAGCAGTTCGCAGTTCTTACCTAGCAACTTTCCACTGTTTTTTATAGTCACTGAGATAGAGAATAGCCCTTTAGCAGGGTGAGCAAGGGCAGGGGATATATTATCCTCCAGGAAAGGATAAAATGTTTATCCTTTTGCAAAGTTTTATCCACCCGTCGAGCATGAGCAAAATGGTGGAAATAATATCCAAAGTGGATATACTTATAGGATACTTCTCTTTCGCTAGGCTTTGGTATAGGGAGAAGATAATTTTATCTCTTCTCAGTGGATAAAATCGGGGATGAAATTTTTGTCTCCTGCCCGCGCTCACTCTGCCGGTGACATGTGTGATGGAGCAGCTCACCGCAGGTATCGGTAGTAGTCGATGAGGTACCAGGGGCGGTAGAAGTGGTCCTGGAAGCTGTTCTCGCCGTGGCGCAGGTAGGTGGTCTTGCTGATGTAGCAGCCGTGCAGGTTGAGGCGCGCGCGCTCCACGTACATGTGCCGCCAGCCCGCGTAGCCGTGCGCGCGCGGCGTGCCGCACTCTATGCCCCACGTCCTGCCGCAATCGAGCGAAGGGTTATAGATTTATAGGCCATAAGTCCACCCCGCTGGCCCAATGCAAACTGGCAGACTTCACACACACACTTTGAGAACCCCTCTTGTAGAAACCTTCACGATGTTTTTCTTCAAAGTCAAAGCATATGATATTTAATTGCTCTAACACAGATCACTCTGAGAAGACAGAGGTGCGTATGCGATCATGGATTCGTACCCGGATACGCACGATATCAGAAATGGGATTTGAAACAGTTGTGTTGTATTGAATGATGTGTGTATGATTTAAAATCATGAAAATTTAGAGAGCTTCATTGATTTTTTTTAGAGCTAAGCTTCACCTTTATCCACCACTTTTAACAATATTTTCTTGTAACTGTTTATATGTAATATACATAAATAAATAAATGAATGAATGGAGCTCGTTAAGACTCACTTGACGCACATGCACCGCCACAGGTCGGGCTCCCGCGCCGCCACGTACAGGCCGCGGCAGGCGGCGGCGGCGCGCTCCAGCGAGCCCGCGTCCAGCTCCGCGCCCACCACCCAGCGCAGCACCAGCTGCACCACCTCGTACGGCAGCCACGAGATGTGGGCGCCCTAGCGGACCAGCGACAATTTAGACTTGGCGTGTAGTAAAAGCCACAAGTTGGCCTATTTTATTTTATTTTTATTTTTTATGTACATATAAATATTTACAAAATAACATATTAGAAGAAGTATACATAGGTGAAGGCCTACATGAAATTACTTTGAATTTTGAATAATGCTTTAGCGACAACTTGCTTTTGTCAGAGAGTTAGTCCTGAAGTAGTAAGCTTTTTAAGTAAAAATCTCACGGGAATTTTTGTTTGTTCGGAATATAAATTGCCTTCACAGCCTCCAGATCTTTTTCTATACCTATACCAAAAATTACATCGATCCGTAATTCTGTTGCAGTGTGATTCAAGGACAAACAAACACACCAAAAGTGGATTGATTTGAAGGTTTCATTCCTGCTCACCTTGGTGTGATACTCCGGCTGGAACAGATGGCCCTTCCTGGCCAGGATCCTCTGCAGCCTCATCACCAGCTCCTCGCCCTCCACCGCGTCCTCGTCCTCGCTGTCCTCCGCTTGTTCCACTTGACACACTTCTTCAATTTCATATACTTCTGTAACATCATTTTAATCCAGCAAAAAGTTAAAAAAAACATCAGTTTTCTAAAAATTTTATTAAAATCAATAGAATTCTATTCTTATAAGGTTAGTATTAAGGTATGCATTTAGTAAAAAGTGTGTATTACCTTCAGGGGTGTCAGGTCTGAGTTCAGACCCTTCATACAGGCGTGTCTCTACGTCGGGCAGGATCTGTATAGCGCGCTTGTAGTGCTGTATCGCCTCGTACAGCTTACCGCCGCGCTCCATTTCCACGCCGCACAGAAACAGTTGCTTGGCCTTCAAAATAAAAAATGCTGTCTAGAACATTTTCAATCAGAAACAAACTAAAAGTTATCGTCAAATTAAAAAAATATAACAAGTTTATTTATTATTCAATTTAAAAAGAAAAACACAATTTTTACATAAACTAACCAGGACTGCCAAACTAAGAAAACCTGTACTTGGGTTTACCTTTAGTCCTTAGACAGTACCTTTTCTTCATCAGTGAGCTGCTGCTCTCGCTCCTGCGGCTGAGTCGGCTCAGGCAGCCGGATCTCCTTGTGCGGGGACGGAGTAGCCTCCAGCTCCCGCTGCCATTGCTGACGGAACACTGTTAGCTCATCTTCAATGTCCTTTTTCTGTGGACAGTAGGAAGCTTTTTAAAACTCAGTCTTCCTTAAGGTTTATAGAGTGGATTATCTTACAGCCCAGATAAGCCTAAAACATTATTCCTCCAAAATTAATTGTGCATAGTTATAATGTATAGCATAACTCCCTGAAGGCCTCGCCAGTTGAGTGGTACTTACCACTTGGATTCTGCAGTGAGCTCTTCAGTGAGATTCAGGCTGGAGTGATCCAATGGGGAGCTGAACCAAGTCTGGCGGACACTTACTTGTGGAGACCATTTATATAATTAATAGTTGATATAAACCTCATCATCAAGCTCCATTTGACCCAATGCCTCTGTGGCATCACCCACAGAGAGATTGGAGGAGGAGGAGTCCTCCTGCTCCTCGCCCTCACATTCCCCGGCTCCTCCGGCTCCCGAGCCTGCACCTGAGCCTGCCACTGAAGCCTATAAAAAATATAATTGACTATTATTTAATAATATCAGTGGATCAGTGGGGAGCACTCAATGAGCACTAAGTGGTACAATTCAGTGCAAGGGCATTTTTGATTTCCGAATTGTTTCTAGTCACATCTGTTGGGAGGCTTCAGCCACGGCTAGTTACCACCATTACAGTTACACAGACCAAACAATTAATAAACATTCTGGTTTGATGTCACATAGAAAGTGATTAAGGGTATGGATTTGATTAATCTGCCATATCCCTTATCCTGCTGCCATAATAATGTATGTTAAGACATACATTATTAACTACCATCATCATCATGTGGTCTCTTCGAAATGAAGTTTGGCAGTCAGCACGCGAAAAGCTTCTCTATTTAAGGCCTCTATTAACTACCATGTGAGATTATATTCAAAGGCTGTAACTTGTCTAGGGAAGTATATGACTAGAACCTTGTCAACAAATAAAAATAAAAAATAAATTGAACAGCATTGTAAACTAAGTGTACTGTCTGCAGAGAAGGGTTAAAGATGACAGACACCTAACATAAATATACAATACAGAAGTAAAAATATGTAATGGGGGCCAGAGAAGAGCACAACTTTCACATTATAGAAGAAATAAAACTTGCAAGTTGTTGTTGTTGTTTTAGCTTTCTGGCTTTAGCTAGTGACTTGTAAGTTTATGATGTCGTTCAATTTGACATATTTGAGTCCTTTTTACATAACTACCTCCATTTAATAAACAACCTTGATCCTTTCTTAAATGAACATGAAAATGTGAAAACTTCTTTTTTATAAAATCATTCAATAAGTTAGAAAGTTAGAAACAGGCTGAGCAAAAAATATGTACTAATAATTAAATTTAATTAAGCTTTATCTTCCAAATAATTAATTTAATGCTTTATTAAGTTTGTTTGTAACGTAAAATATGTTTACAAAATATATTATTGCGTTGCTTTTACCATAGCGGTATCTCAACTCCTTGAATTATGTATAGTCGGCAGAATAAAATTTTTTAGTTATTCTTCTTCCTTTTTATTATTATTACTGCTAAAACTCCTGTTTTTCGACAAAATTTTGAATATTTTGTATAAAATTAAAGGTCACAACACAACCACAGACGAACAACTAAACCACAGAGAACTAAACAACAACACCACAGAACACCAAGAGAATGTAATCACTCCGTGACAGAACACTACTACGTATAACAACAATACACACAACCACAACTGTCAAGTACAAAACAACCACAGACTATTACTTCTAACGTTGCTACGTATTTTTACGTCTTGGTCTATGGTCTGTGATTTTACGAATAGTACCAAAGAGAATGTAATCACTCCGTTTTATCTATTGTAGTCTGTGGTGTGGTGTAAAATTGAATTAAATTATTTTATCTGAACAATTTTTTGAATTTTCTGTAGAAAAATAATGTGAAAAGTTTACTTAATTCCACAGACTTATTTCCACGTAAAATTAACTTGTTAAGACATAAGGCTACACTTAAGGCACTTACAAAATGGTGAGTTTTCAATTGGAATCAATAAGTTTGGGAGCTGCCGTATATAAAGCAGACTTGTCCACATAAGCATACGGAATACAGATGCATGTCGTTTTTGAATTCTCGAAGTACAGACTTACGTGAGCTTCTGATTTGAATACCTTTGTGCCCAAGTGATCCAAGTGACATTTTGGTTATTCAACTTAGTCATATATTGCTAATATTATTTTAGATGCAGTTCATGCTATTGTTCAGCCGCCAAGGCAAGCTGCGGCTCCAGAAGTGGTATGTGGCTCATCCAGACAAGTTGAAGAAAAAGATCACCCGTGAGCTCATCACTACGGTTCTAGCACGCAAGCCCAAGATGTGCTCCTTCCTCGAATGGAAGGATGTCAAAGTTGTTTACAAAAGGTGATAACAAAACTTATCTAGTTTATCAGGAACTACGCCTGTTTTCTACAAATAGGAATTGCAAATAAAGTATGATAAATTATGTATTTGAGCAACAAATAAGTAAAGATTATTTGGGCAACTTTTCTCTTTCGAATGTCTCACATGTCACTAAACTAAATTGAAGATAGTGCTATCCTTTTCCACAACAAACAATATGAAAGCCGAAAGGGATAGAACAAGATTTGGACCTGTCAATTTAGAGATTATGTACAATAGAATACACACAATAGAACATTTTAAGGTTTTATTTTATCTTAATATCATAATTATTTATCTTAATAGTATCATCATAATTATTAACGGTTTTATTTTTATTCATAATAAAACTCAAACAACCTTTTTTTGGTTCTTTTTGAAAATCGAGACATTTTGATAATCTGGATAGAGCCTGCCACAAAAAGAAAGGTCGCTCGCAAACATGTGAGGTGGCATGTAATGTTGGTCGCCATGCACAGGTACGCATCGCTGTACTTCTGCTGTGCAATGGAGCAGGAAGACAATGAGCTGCTCACACTAGAGCTCATCCACCGCTATGTGGAGCTGCTCGACAAGTACTTCGGCAGTGTAAGTCAACACACTATTCATCCTCCCAAATATAAGTGTGAAAAAATGATTGTTGGTTTTTTCTTCAATAACACAGCAACGGATCAAAGTGTTTTGTTTCTTGGGTATTGTGGGCAAGCTGGAGAGAGATGTAGGTTATATGTAGAAATAATTAATTAAACAAGTGACACGCGAGGGTCTAACATGTGAAAGTCTTTACAAGAGATCTGAAACATGACTCAGTATTTCTCTTTATATAATTCTTTTCAATAAGTAAGCATACCCAATTGTGATTTTTTTTGTATAATAAGTTTTTGTTATTTAACTTTCTCTTTAAGTACTTTTTATATAACATGGTGCGGTACAATTACTCTTTTTACTATGTATTTAATAGTTTTAAATTTTAATTTTTTGTTACCTGTCCGTGGTAAATAAAAGAAAAAAAATCAGTGAACATTTATTGGTTGATAAAGAAGACGTCAAATTAATTTGTTAAATTATAGTTTCATCCAATGATGTCATAGTTCTCTTGTTAGAATTGCCACAGACAATAATCATGTCCCGTAATTCTCAGCAACTCACTTAAGCTTCACAATTTCCCATTGAAATTTCCAGGTGTGCGAGTTAGACATAATCTTCAACTTCGAGAAGGCATACTTCATCCTGGACGAGCTGGTGCTGGGCGGAGAGCTGCAGGAGACCAGCAAGAAGAACGTGCTCAAGGCCATCGCGGCGCAGGACCTGCTGCAGGAGGTCAGTAGCCAGGACAATGAGCTTGTGTGAACACACGCATACATGTGCGACGTACATACAAACATTACACTTACACTTCGGGTGGGGGTGATGCGTCTTTTATATGAATGGAAATTATTTTACAGTTTTTATCATAAACAAAACTTTAAAGATACTACTGTATCATCGCAGCAATTGTGCTCAATTTTAAGAATTCTGAGTAATATCTGATCAGATGTTATTATACAAAGGCCACGCTAGCACAGTTTTTATAGAAACAACTGAAAAATTTACGTAGAAATTTGCTAAATTAACAATGGGAGGGCATACTTTCCTTAATAATAATTTAAAATACCTTAATTTTAGTAAAATATGTCATGTCTGTTGTTTGAATAGCATTCTCTCATATAGAGAACACTCTTAATAACAGGACCAAAAATACTCACTGTTAAAAATTTTCTATTCATATTTTGTGACACATATACATTCCAACATCATCCCATATAACGATTTATAATAATCGATGGTTTTAGGAATCTAACGGTCCCTAGTAAAACATTAAAGTATCATAAGAAGGCCTTACCTAATTTAACATACACTTTGATGTATATTATGCCGTTATTTTCCATTTTTGTATCCTGCAATTGTGTTGATATTCATTTCATTTAAGATTCAATAAGAAAGCAAAACTTCGTTTAAATGTATACTTACCAAAAAAAATTAATTTAATTATTTCAAATTAAGCTTTCAATTTGCTCTAAATGAATTTAATAAGGGACCATTTTGATATTTGAAAAGTTTAATGAAAATATTTGAATGTTGTGTATCATAAGTAAAAGGTTTATCTCAAGCTGTTGCATGAGTTTTGCATGTTTTTCGACTAATATTTACAGAATCTGTACTCGAACTTCGGAATTGAAATATAGCAAATTAATTTATTAAAAATAATATCAAACTTTCGTTTCTTAGGCTTTGTAATATATTTAACCAGTTTTACTAAAACTAAAATTGCCACTTACTATAAATATATCCAATTATAGTTTCAGTAAAAATGCTTAAATTTTTTTAATAACCCTAACAATTAAATTAAAAATGTTTACAAAAACCGGATTAAAAGAAAATCTATGAAAGTACCTATTTTAACAGTTGATATATATTTTTAGTAAATCATACTGTTCAGTGTTAGACAATTGTCTAGAAATATCAATAAACTTAATTTGAAGTAATACAAACTGGAAAGTTATGATCAAAATACAGTGTGACTAAATTAATAATTAAGTTTTCAAATCTAGTTTTTCGACGTAAACGATTTTTATATAGTTAATCTTAAAAATGTCTTCTTAAAGGTTGTTTCAATGAAAAAATACGGAGAATTTTGGTTTTGCTTAAGATAAAAAAATTTTTTTTTTGAAAAGAGCAACTGCTGAGTTTCTTGCCGGCTCTTCTCAGCAGAATCTGCATTCCGAACCGGTGGTAGATTTTTGACGTTTCATAAGAGCTACAAGTTGGCCTACATGAAATAAATAAATTTTGAATTTGAATTTTTGAATTTGAATTTGATTTTAAAATATTTTTTAATTAATAAAAAAAAAAACAAAATTTCCATATTAAAGAAATGCGTTTTTCTTATTTGAATCTTAGCTTAATTAAAACTTATTTTCATGTCAAATATGCGATAGATCGCATTTCAAACTTCTTCGCATTGATTCATTTCAACTTCAAGCACTATATAAAACCTAAATATATCACTACTCGGGTTGATTTGTAGTTTTAGTCGAGAGTAATTGTTATAAATTAGCGGACCAGTTCATAGGACAGTGGCCTGAGTAGTGCCTTTTCATTATTTATTGTATTAGTGTGGTAAAAAACTACAATGTGTGAACATTATAGTCGCAAAAAAACTTTGAAGCGATATTTAATTTCTTACTAGCTGTTGGACCATAATAATTACAATGTAGGGAGTAACACCTTATCGGAAAGAATAGCATAGCATGTTTTATTAAAGCAAACATATCAAAAGATAGTAAAATATTATAATAGTTAAAGAATCAAACATAGGTTTAGTGATAACCCTTAGATAAATTAATAGTAGGCAACTATCTACTTCGCGTTAAACTTTGACTGTGAAGTCTGCCGTGATTTCTCATATATCTTTAGGACTAGACTAGAACGTTGCATATCAGCTATTAAAATAAGTATATTTTTAGATGATGAAATAAAGGAAATATGAAATTAACGCTTAACCAGAATTATTTAAATTTTATTTAACAATGTTTTTTCTTCAAATTCTGAAATGTCGTATAATATTGCCGAGTGAGTTATAGCTGTATTACATAATTTCAACAAAATTGTGAATACCACTTATATTGGTATGTAAAATTTATTATTTTTTCGAATTTAAAATGTTATCCGAAAGTAAATTTGATATTTTGGCAGATTTTCAATTAAAAAGCTATCAGAACGCCCAATTTATTCCTGGGCTAAGCGTCACTCGACGTTGGTGAAATTGCCATTCAGTAATGTATTTATTTATCCTTAGTTAAAATCACTACAATTTATTTTTATACCTTTACTTCTTCATCAAAATACTAGTTTATTATTTCTTATATGTAATTATAACTGCCTTCACTGCCGCGGTTTTAAATGTTGTGTTACTAACGTCACCGGCCGAAACTCGAAAGAGTTGTCCTCTAGCTTCCCTCTATGGCTCTGTGGCACTGCACTCTGCTAATATTCCCTGTTTTGGTGTGATGTGTGCATGCTCTCGGCGTCAGGACCTGAACGATGGGCTGTTACATTGATGACAACTAACCAGATAACTTTCGCTAAAGAATATCTATGTATATTATTACTATCTACACATATAAACACTTTTACATGAAACGTTACTTATGTATGAATGGTTGCAATTATTCAATTTTCCACAAGTTTTAGAGAGACTAAAACAAGATAGAATAAAATTAAAATTTACATTTCATAGTCCCTGCTATTTTTAATATGTAGTTATATTTTTGTACTTAATTGTTCCACCGAGCGAATTTTTTTTTAATTTAAAAAACAATATTTTTCATAATTTACCTCTTTTTGTGCCACTAACAACTGACAAGTACCATATTCGTATTTAACTTTCTGATTTATGAGTATTAGGACCCTGCCATGTGATCTTTTAATACTAATTATTATTCTGATCTCTCTAATATCTTGGAATGAAGTCGCACCGATATTTAAGATTAATGTGGAAGAGTTTATGTGGATTTTTCAATTATTTATATTTATAATATATTTTAATATCTGTAGCTAGACAGCTTTATATATTTATTGCATGCCAGCTATGTTTCACAATTTTTCAAAATCGTCTTATGTGTAGATTTTATTTCGTTTTTAAAACTTGGGAATAATTTCACATATTTCAGTACCTATCACTATAAAATCTCAAGCAAGAAATAATTATCGCAATACACATTTAATATTAACACATAGGCATAAATAGATTTGTAGGATGTAGCTTTAAAAATTAATTCGATTTGTAGTACTTATGAGTATAAATTTTCTTAATTATTTTAGTTCGACTAAATTAATTACATTACAACACTTCTTTGTATTTATGGCTTAATTCAATAAAAAAAATAGTTTCTAAAACTTGACGTGAAGAAAATTAAGTATTCAAAATAAATTTTATTTATATTTAATGTATTCTAGTCTTAAATGTTTAAAATATAATAATCGAGCTTAAATTAGAAAGTTATAACCAACGTGTATGAGTAACTAAGTAATTTTGCTGCTATCGTATTTTAATGTTTGTATTATCATTATCCTGTATAGTTTCGGCTTAATGACCAGCTTTGTATTTATGTAGCTTAGAATTTAAATATTGTCATATGGACATTGCTTTATAGTTGAGTTAAAAAGTAAACAATTAATGGTCAATTCCACATTAAAATTATAAACTATAAACATACATTTGCTTTTTTAAAATCACTGTTACAAAATAACAGTATTTTTAAATAACAAGAAGCAGTATTTGATTGTAGTAATATATTTTTTGTTCTACAATGCAGGCCAAGTAAAAAAAAATTTGTTACATAAAAATGATTTCTCGTGTAGAGCAGTGTCCGTTTTTTTCATTCGTAAGGTATGGCTGTCCGTGCATTGACTGTAATTTGTTGTCTAAATACATTGGTTTTAACTAAAATTACTGTTTTCTTGCATGGCTCCACTCCTTAACCTTACACTATAGCATGAGTACTTCTCTGTAATATCTAATAACTAAAATCGTAAAACGCTGGTGACTGTAAGAGCAAGTGCATGTTGCTGAATAAACAATATCGTCACTGGAGTTAAGTGCTAATCTGTTTATATGTATTCATGGCGTTTCTCACAAATTCTAGTGAGCAGTTTCATGCAAAATGATTTACTTACTACTGATTTGATTTTAAGTATTAACCACAAAAAAAAATTTTTAATCATCTGTGTACGGCCGAACACCGAAATGTGTTTTTATACCTAAGAACTTTCTTGATTTTAAGGTCTGGTTTTGTATATTATGTCAAAAACAGTCACAGGGTTTGGAGTGTTCTTAAGTGTTCAGATACTTCTCAATAGTACTCGGTCGTTAGTAAATCAATATTTTGTCTGAATTACTATTTTTTTAATATCATAACTGATTTTAAGTAAAATTATTCATTTTTACTAAACTCATGCTATAGTCATCCTGTCATGTGCTATTGGTAAATGGATCATTTTATGGGAGTGGGACATTGTTGTACGAGGTGTGCTTGAGGTGTGGGCTGGCATAAAACTAACATTGCGAACAAGCATGCGAGTACGGTGGTAATGGTCTAATATGACGCTTGGCTATTAGTAAGTATAACAAATACATTGCATTTCAAAACACGTTCTCAAAACCATATTTTGTGCATTATAAAGTCTCACATTGGTGCAATTAATCTCTTAACTAAATTGACACGGTGTGCAAAGGATAGCACTATTTTTAGTCCTGTCAATTTGGTTTTGAGAATAAACATTAAGTAACTACAACATAATTACTTACGCAATTTAATAAATACGCAATGTGGTTCCTCCACGATTTTTTGTTATTGAAAAGTTGGCTTCAAAAAAAAACCGATAAGTTGCACACATGGTTTTGAGAGTCGAAAATTATCTGTTAAAAACTACACAGCAAGAATTCTTACGAATAAAGTTTCATATTTGAGTGTTATTGTGCAGAACACAATAAAAAATCTGAGGTGAGATAAGTATGGTTAAGTTAACAAATATCTCACATTGGTGGGATGGTGTAAATAGGACGAAGCGGTCGATGGAGCCCTGCGCGAAGTGGGCCTCCTGTGAGCCCTGCCCTCAGCTGACGCTTGCCAGGATCCTCCCTGAGTATTCTACGAGTCAGCGACCCTATGGACTTGCGTAAAAGTGTTGTTTTTTTTCTAAGTTCAAAGTTCTCTTTATATTAATATACTTAGGTTTATATATCTGTTTAGATTTACTACGCGTTCATATTATCCGTTAAGGGCTCGTGGTCCTACCGATTTGTCCTACTGGTAGGACCACGGTATACCACTATACCCGTGGCCCTACTGGGCTAGGGGCGAATGATAGTATCGATAGCTATATTTTTAAATTAAATATTTTTTATATTATTTAAAATTAATATATTTATCCTTATATTCCCGGTAGCACGACCGTAGCATAGAAACGGATTAAAATCGGAATCACCTTGGTATCATAATATTGATTATATTTAATCATTTTTGAAAATAATTTTAATAAAAATCAAGCATTGTTGCCAACTGGCTTGGAAAAGCGCGAGAAGGTGCATACGATATAGAGCGCCAAGAGCCCAAGACAATATGGAATGCGTAGTTAATCGCTTAACTTCAACTCGCTGTAAGTCTAAATCAAGTCAAATTTTATTATTATTGGTATTACAAAAAATAAAACTGATGTACTGATTATCCATTGTCTATCAGTTGAGACTCGGGTGAAGTCGTAGCTACTATTTCTAGTGTATAAGCTATGAAAACTAGTTTTTTTCGACATTTTTCATATTGTGTAGGTATTGAAAATGTATTCGGAAATTTCGTTCAAGTATAGATAAACACTAATAAAAATATAAAAAACTGGTAAGTTTAACAGTTTCTAAGGATAGAAGTACATTTTATTGATTACTGCAGTATTTAACGGTGCGTTTTTTCTTATAGAGATTTTGATTTAGTATTGTATTATGAAATTTTTTATTAAAACTAGATTTTTTATATTTAAACATTTTTAAGTGCATTCATATTACCTAAGGTGCATCCCTAACGTTGTCATTTTGATATCTTATTGAAGCCATTGCAATTTTTTTATTGAGAGTGGACCTAAAGCGGACCCATGTTTCATTTTTTCTTCAAAGTAAACGACCATTTGACAATACATAATAGTATAAAAATATTCCTACCAAATAATAGGTATTTTCGTTAGGTTGTTATTTAATCTAAAAGTTCTGTAAGCTCCTTATGTTCATTTTGATGAAGTGTAGTGAATGTTTTTGCGAAAAGTTGACATCAAAATCAGTAATTGTCAATTTTGTGTGTAAAATTGTAAGTAAATGATGTGTACTATTTCACCATCGCCATCTTAACTTTAACCGACGAATAAAATTAAAGTTTTGTCAGTATTTGCATTATAATATTATGTCCAAAGTCTAAACATCTTTATCCGTTGGTTAAAGTTTACTTGGCGATGTTGAAATAGGCACGTAAAATACAATAATAAGTAATAATAATTAATTATTAAACAGTAAAAATACATTAAAAATTTAGTAAAAATAAATAATTTTATCAGCACACAAAGTTGTGCATTTTAAATTATTCTGCTTAATGTTTACTATGCTTTATCAAAATTTTATCGTTATATTTGGTTATTTAAAATCTTTATTTTTGTTAATTTTAATTAACTTCAACGAATTTATGTACAAAAAAAATATTTATTTATTAATAATCTTTCTATGGTAATAGAAGTATTAGGTAGGTATTAACTTTTGATAATATTTAATAATAAATAATAAATATCAGTCTTACAAATTTTAGGCATGTTTTAGATAAGTACTAATACGTATTTTAAAGTAGTTATACTTGAATAATGGCCTGTTGGAGGTTATTGGTATTTTAAAAATAATCTTGTATAATTAATCATAAAGTATACTATATTTAAAGGTATTGATCAGTATGTAAGTTAACGCGGAAGTTAACCCAATTTATTGATAACTCCAGATTTAAACTAAAATATCTACTGCATCGTGTGTTTTACCATTATTGTAAGAGTATGTCTGCGTCTTTATCTAAACCTATGTAACAGTACATTATAACTTAAAGATTAGATAATGGAAAGTAAGTATTTTCTGACTCTTATAAGTAGAAAGGTTCTAATATGTACTCGTATGTGTAATCTTTTCATTCTTTTTCCAAATACATTGATATTTTGATATGGTAATTGCATTTATTTTCAAGCATACCAACCTTAATATTATCCAGACGGGGGCTACATTATAATTGCAGTTGATATAAATATATCGACTGATACTGCCCCGTTAGCTCAAAACTTGAGTCGAAATGAGTTCAAAAGACATTTGGTTTGAGTATTTTATACAATTTAGGGTAATTTTAAATTAAATCCATATTATATTTTACTTAAACGATCAAAAAATTTACAAAATATTAAGAACGTTTAGTATAATAATTACTATCAGTACCTAAACCATCTAGCAGCTAGGACATACCTATTTTGTAAGTATAATATATAATTTACTTATTGTTCTGTAAATTTTTTATATTCCCTCTAATCTATATAAAATAGTCTACCTATTTCCGCCTTCTACCTGCATTCAGTAGTAACTTCGGACTATTAGTTACCCAATCCATTACTTCCCATAATACAATAGAATAGAAAAGTTTTTATTCAAATAAACTTTTAATAAGTGGTTTTGAATAGCCAAGCCAATCTACCTTGTAGACTTACACCGTATTTTCCCTAAGATCCATATTTTTAAAGAAAATCCAGTTCAAGTACCTTTATAGCCTAACGGTTAAAGGTGTGGTACGAAAAGTTGCATGTTCGATCCCGACCCGTTGTCGCACACACTCCTAGCACAAGCTTTTCGCTGATTTGGAGGGGAGACGAAAATATTAGTCAAGTTCAGCTTGGCAGATATTCTTTTTTTAAAAGATTTTATTTAACTTGCAATGGATGTATGTAACTATGTTTGTTCGGGTGGAATCTTGCAACTCAATTTTGAAACAAATTGAACAACCGATTGAGCTGAAATTTTGTGTACACGTTTAGTTTGGATGACAATGCATGGTTAACTATGTGACGTAATTCTAAATCTAATATGGCGGAACACCCAAGATAGTTTTATTCTTTTTAGCGCATTTAAATAAAAGCTTGTTTTTAAAAAAGTTTTTTTATATTTAATTTATCTTAAAGATAGGAGTATAATATAGGCATCGTCTCGGGGAGCACATTCCAAGTTACCTAAGTCATAGTCTTCCACCGAGTATACACCGAAGCGATAGGTCGGCTAACACGGCCACGAGCGGCACTGGCTCAGTGATGACCCTTGTTGCAGGAGGAGACCCCGCAGGGATTCTTCGAAGACCACGGCCTCGGGTAGACCCCGCCCGCCCCCGCACCCCGCACCCCGGCCGAGCGGATACAAGGACTAGTGTAGTGATGTGCTTAGAGGCAAGGAATACAAACTCTGTAATTACAAGCCGTACAATGGTGACCGGTCTGCTGTACACAATCTTACTTAACCTACAGTTCTTAACGTAAAGCCCGCAGGGACCTGTCAATTTAGATATTTTGACTAATTCTGTTGTTGGACACAATCTCTAAAATACACTAAAATGACTGATTTAAAAGTAATAAAAAATTAGTGAAAGCAGCAGAGAAAGTATGGCTATTCTTTTCATAATATTGGAAATGGAACGCACTTGATATTTAGAACGTCAATTTAGAGATTATGTACAATAGAATTAGCCTCACTGTTTCGTCTTCAAAAGAATTCGTGTCAGTGTACACAGTGGAGTTAACCCGCAGCACTGGTAGCATGGGCGGGAGAAATTTTATCCCTGGGGAAAGGATAAAATGTTTATGCCCTCGCTCTCTTTTATCCACCTGTCGAGCATGAGCAAAACGGTGGAAATTATATCCACAATGGATATTCTTATAGGAATATACTTTTCCTTTCCCCTGTCGCCATGCTTTAGCATAGGAAAAGATAATTTTATCCCCTGTCAGTGGATAAATTCGGGGGATAAAACTTTTATCTCCTGCCCATGCTACCAGTGCAGATATCTTTTTTGGCGATAATCCGGGTAATTTGAACTGTAGGTATAGTTCAACCCTTAGTACATTTACTAGAAAAACTTTATTGGTAGGTACGAAAAATTATACAAGTTTTGTGAGATTATACATTTTTTAAATTAAATTTTGTATTAATAGTTCTGTATTCTTTTCCTCTAAGTAAAATTTTGATATTTTACATTTTGAAATTTGTGTTTAAGCATTTATGTACTTATCCATTCCCATGTTCTGTATATTGTTTTCTTACAAAAATGTCCAATTTATATAGATCTATCAATTTAAACTACGTATACCTATAAACCTATAGTTAGTTAAGTATTTAAAATGTTTATGAATATTAGTAGTATTAAGTACCTACTTATACCGAGTAACATAAAATTGGCCCAACTTGAAGAAGCACTATATGTAAGACTATATGTTACTAAAATTAATTATTTATGTATGTTGCGTAGTCCCAAAAAATGTTTACTTAGTACATATTCTATCAAATACTTAATTAAGGTTTAATTATAAGTTATGTTATACTAATTCTGTTGGTGACAAAACTATATTTTTTGTAGGTATGTTTTGGAATTTTTGTTGTCAATTTTAACTCAACTAGTGAGTAGCAGCGTCAGCACAAAAGGTGTCACCATGTTGCTATAAATTGCATTTATGGCATTCTAGCTGCAAGTGCATTTTAGCTAATAGGGTGGTGTTTGTCAAAGTATACTTAAATATGTAGGAACTTTGTTGCTGTATTGTTTACCACAGAATTAGTGCCTACGTTCGCATAATTCCACGCTTGTTGTATCTTATATACCAACCTGCCTAGCATCTACTCTAGGCTACTGAATAATCTAATGACGGCAGCTCCTCGTTGCATTTAAATTATAATATTCCTGTTAATTACCTAGAATAGAAATAGAATAGAAATATTTTTATAGAAATAGAAATATTTTTTATTCAAATAAACTTTTACAAGCACTTTTGAATGGTCAATGAATCTACCACTGGTTCGGAATGCCTTTCCTGCCGAGAAGAGCCAGTAAGAAACTCGGCGGTTGCTCTTTTCAAAAAAAAAATAAAAATCTTACAATTGTTATTGAAACTATGCTATGTATTCAGTGCTTCCACGATGAATTTTCCTGAGTACAATACAAGTAAAAATAAATACAATACAAATACAAATAAATACAATTCAATACATGTTAACACAGGCAGGCAAAAGCAGACCCATTCCCGTTGGTGGCACCCGTTCACGAGCATGACGCATGATCCAGCCATTGCTTCGCTCAACCATATTTGAGGGAACGTAACAACCCGCACCACACGACACCACCACAGAAACTTTAAAGAGAGCATGACATACTTAGGCTACCCATGTTAAGGCATCGAATTGAATACTAATATTAAACTACTCATTTTAAGACATGACTGAGACAAATAAAGTGGAAACACCGTGGAACAGAATACAATAAAATCATGTTACACAGGATAGTTATTACTGTCTTATGAATCACTGGAGCGAATTATATCCACGCTTTTTTATCATTTACATAGTCTTCAATTGTATAATATGCTTTTTTCATGAGAGCAGATTTAATTGATTTCTTAAACTTGTGTAGAGGCAAGTCTAAGATTGACTGTGGAATTTTATTGTAAAACGTCACGCCCATTCTCACAAATGTCTTTTGGACCCTCTTGAGGCGCAGCCCAGGAAACATGAGCCTATTTGGATTTCTACTTGGTCTATCGGACAAATCACTCTTTTTTTTGTAACTCAAAATGTTTTGTCTGACAAATATTATGTTGTTATAAATATATTGTGAAGCTACTGTAAGAATGCCTATCTCTTTAAATCTTTCTCGAAGGGAATCCCGCGGCCTCAAATTATAGATTGCGCGGATTGCCCTTTTCTGCAAAACAAAAATTTTTCCAATATCGGCTGCCTTACCCCATAGTAAGATTCCGTATGACATAATACTATGGAAATATGCAAAATAAACAATTTTTGCAGTTTCTATGTCAGTCAACTGTCGAATCTTCCTAACAGCGTAAGCAGCAGAGCTAAGTTTGCCAGCAAGCGTTGCTATATGGGTGCCCCATTGTAGCTTTGAATCCAGGGTTAACCCCAAAAACACTGTGGAGTCCTCAGTTTTCAAAGGTTCATTATTTATCTTTAAATTTTTACTGACAGTTCTCGTGTTAGGTAATAAAAACTCAACACACTTTGTTTTTTTAGCATTTAAAAGGAGATTATTTGCCGTAAACCATTCAGAAACTTGAGATAATGCATTATTTACATCGTCAAAATTGTCTTTCATCCTATCGACTTTAAAAATTAAAGACGTATCATCAGCAAATAGTACAATATCGCAAGTATTTTGGACAAAATGTGGTAAATCATTTATGTAGACCAAAAACATGAATGGACCTAGAATAGAACCCTGGGGTACACCCATTACTGAGGCTGATCCGGATGATTTTACATCATTGACACATACTCTTTGGACTCGGTTGCTGAGATAAGACGCAATGAGACTTAGTGCAAAATCTTTAATGCCATAGTGGCTCAGTTTAAGCAAAAGAGTCTCGTGATCAACGCAGTCGAATGCCTTTGACAAATCACAGAAAATACCAATGGCATTCTGTGAGTTCTCCCACGCATCGAATATGTGTTGTAATAGCCTTGCGGCTGCATCGGTTGTTGATCGACCCTTTGTAAAACCATACTGCTCAGTATGTAGGAGTTTGTTTAAATTAAAGTGTAAAAGCAGTTGGTTGAGCATTATTTTTTCGAATATCTTGCTGAGAGTTGGCAAAATTGAAATTGGCCTGTAGTTATTCGGGTCACTTTTGCTGCCCGATTTAAAAAGCGGTATTAGCTTACTACATTTCATAAGATCTGGAAAAGATCCAGAATCTACTGATTTATTAAAAATTAAAGCAAGATACGGCGCAATAATATCAATTACATTATGAATTATTTTAACTGATATCCCCCATAGATCTGCTGTTTTCTTATTTTGTAAAGATTTAAATGTTTTGACTATGTCATATGGGGTAACGTGTTCAAACCTAAATAACTTATTGCACTCAGAGACATTGCTTCTTAAAAGACGATAGGCTTCTGCCGGCGAGGAATTTAGAGAACTGGTTGTGGTAATTGGAATATTTTTGAAAAAGTTCTCAAATGTATTTACAACTTCTATATCGGAGTTAATTACATGATTATCAATTTTAAGCTCCAATTTATTATTATTATGCACCTTATGTTTACTCGTTTCATCGCTAATGATGTCCCATGCTGTTTTAATTTTATTATCAGAATTGACAATTTTTTGTTTTATGTGAAGTGACTTTGCTTGTATGCATACATTTCTAAACAATTTAGAATAATTTCTTACATATTCAATAAACGCGGGGGAATAATTATATTGTTTTTCTGCATACAAGTCAAACAGCTTATTTCTACTTTTATAGATGCCTGCAGTTGCCCAGTCACTAAACTTAAGATCTTTAGACAGTCTTTTCTCTATCACCTTAAAGATAGAGTTATATTGTGAGCTTAACAAATCAAAAAACTCTGTATAAATTTCATCCGGATCATCCTGTGCAAGGTCAAGCGTCGGCAATATAGCTGAGATGTTTTGTTTGAAATGCTTTACTTTTTTAGTGGTAACTGGCCTGTATTTTATTACTTTTGTTATATTCTGTTCACTGCTTGGAATAGATATCATTTGACCGCAATGATCAGATCTGAGATAAGTGATAATAGATTTTTCAATTATGTTACAATCACAAAAAATGTTGTCAATACAGGTAGCTGAGTTTGCAGTTACTCTTGTGGGTTCATCAAAAATATTCTCTAAATTAAAGCTTTTAAATAAGTTAAGTAGCCTACCAGTAAAAGGAGTGTGAAGCAAAATATCAATATTAAAGTCTCCACAGACCACTATTTTTTTTGATGACTTACATAGCCGCCTTAAGGCATCCTCCATTACCTCCTCAAAAACAACAAAGTCGCCCGAGGGTGGGCGGTACACGCAAACTACAATATATCGGTCCAGCTCAACACAAGACAGCTCAATAGTGCGTTCTATAGAAAGACTAACAACGTCTTTTCGCTCTTTATAATTAATGTTATTTCGCGTTATGATCAATGATCCCCCGCGTATAGCAGTCTTTCTTGAGAACGCACTTGACAGGGAATAATTATCAAGGTGTACAATTAACTGATGAGTATTGAGCCAATGCTCAGTGAAGCATAAGACTTCAATATCAAATTCTTTAATAAAAAGCTCAATCTCATGTTCTTTGCCAGATAAGCCCTGTATATTTTGGTGTACAAGATTAATTTTAGATTGCTTATCTGTTGTCTTATTGCTTAGTTTAAATTTTTTAAATTTTCACAAGTATTGTTTTTATTTGAGTCCAAATTCACAAAACTGCCGGATAGGCTCCGTATATTTTGATGTACAATGTTCAGTTTACAGAGCCTCTCCGTTGTCTTAGTATCTAGTTTAAACAAGCAATAGGCTTACTATTACTTGAGTCAACAACAGAAATATTAGTACTTAAAGTACTGGAGTCAAAAACAGAAATATTAGTACTTAAAGTACTTGAGTCAAAAACAGGAATATTAGTACTAGAAGTACAGTTTGTATAATTGTCAAAAGACTTTGTTACAACACTTGTAACTGTATCATGAATTAAATTGTATGCTAGTAATGAAGCTATAAGTCGCTTACATTTTGTAGGCAGATACATATTATCTGCGGTCAATTTAAACTTATAAATAAACTTATTTATGTCAAAATAAAATATAGCATTTCTGTGGCGGTTTGTCAAATTAAACATTTGTAAGTTTAATTTATGTATCCGTTGATTTTGTTCCTTACTCAGAGTATTTGAGTAAGGTAGGGCACATATAATAAACTTACATTGAGTTTTATCATGTAAATACAATAATTTCTCAACACATTTTAAAATTTTATGCCTGTTTACTATTGAACTGTCGCCAATCAGCAAGATTACATTAGTGTTTGCGTCTAAGGTTTCCTTATTTAAGCTATTTATTAGATAGTCAAAACTTGCCCCCGGTGAACATTTGTTAATCACTGAGTGTTCCACATAATTGCTTAAAATTGAGCCAAAGTCTCTACCTAATTGGTCAGAAATAATTACAGTCTTTTTACTAATGCTTGTTTTTACTAAACCTCACTCCAGTTTGTACTTATTGGTCCTGGATGAATACTTTATTGAATAAAAATCATTTTAAAAGGTCAATCTTGACGGTAGTGACATTTTCATGTTTCAAAACATGTATCTATTTTAACATGCACAACATAAAATTAAACGGTCTCTATGTTTTCCAAGTCTTTTATTTTATTTGTCTTAACCTTTTGTTTTTGACCCCCAACTGACTCAATAAGACCAAAAAGCAATTGCAGAGTTTCTTGCCGGCTCTTAGCAGAATCTGCATTCCGAGCTGGTGGTAGAGTATTGACGTGTCATAAGAGCCACAGTTTGGTCTCTTTTAAATTTTAAGAATTTTCAATACCGTCTTACAAGTGATTTTGCGAATTGAACATCCCGCGTGTAGACACTTAATGTTATTAAAATAAATATACTTATAAAAGTTATAAGACAACTTGTACATTATCAGAACCAGAGAGAGGAAAAATTTAGCAAAAAACAAAACAGATGAAATTCAATAAGGTTTACTCAATAAAATTTGATAAAAAATACATTTCCAATACAAAAGCTCATAAATACATCCAAAAACACCTTCAGCCTTGATACAGTTTACACGCTTAAAAATAGTAAAAATACATTCAAAATTCAATTCCAATTCACCAAAACAATTACGATACATTAAGATATATCAAAATTGTGGTTTTGCTTACAGCTAAAATGATATGGTTTTAAAATTATTCCGTTTATACAGGGTGGCTTAGAAAATACCGCTACGCGGTCATCATAGGAAATAATATTATCAACTAATTTTAAATTTTTCGTGCTTCAATTTGTACAAAAATAAAGGTCCACGTCAGACGCGAAGCACAAACAATAACACATTCACGAACATGTATAATTAGAAACATCTTAAGACGGCGCAAACACATAACTGTGTCATGCTGTGTTGTACACAAGAATATCGGAGTCATATGAACAACGCTACAAATAAAGTACCTAAATATGTAGTCCGATTGCTACTGAAAAAATACAGGGTTGACCAAAATGCATATGACATTTATCAAACTCAAGGATTTGGTTGAGTGCCTCAAATGCTAATATGAGTAGTTTTTCGTTATCAAAAACCTCTTAAAGATAATATAATGAAAATGGTATGTACTGTCACATAACGTTTTAAGTCTTGTGTGCTCGAGGGGATCGAAATTACGTGTTCTTTTTTTTAACATAGTAATGAACAAGCTAGAATACACAGTAATGTTTTCGCGTCTAAAGGTTTAATATCGTATTAAACCCACCCTGTATATAAACTTAAATAACAGTTATAGTTTAAAATTAAAATTTAAAATGTAAGTAGTAATGAATCACTGTTTGCTGTCCCCGCCGTCGGACTTGGCTTCCGGAGTGGCTTTCACCTTCTCGGTGGTGGTGGGTGCGGCGTTCGTGGGCGCGGGAGAAGTGGGCGCGGCAGTGGTGGGCGCGGGACGGTGGGCGGCGCACTTGTGGCCGTTGACGGCGGGCTCAGCGCTCACCGGCGGCGGATTGGCGGCCATCTCCTGCTGCTGCTGCTGCTGTTGCTGTTGCTGCTGCTGCTGCTCGCTGGTGACCTTGGCCAGGTGCAGAGCTGCCAGTAACGCGGTGACATAGCGACGCACGTCCAGCTCGATTCCTGTCACAGACATGTAAAGATTAAAACATCGATCAAGTATTTCCAAATCATGGCAGCACTCCCATCGGTCACTTTCAAAAACCGATGTTCGTTCGCACAATCCGGCACGATCGGAAAGATCAGGACCAGGACCGTAATACCGCAAACTTTTCAACTCAAGGCTCTTGTCTCGATATAAAAACTCGAACTACTTTGGTCCAATCTGGGACTCAACTCCATAACATTATAATCTATGACCAAATAAGCAGACCACTTTACACTAATAAACTTTTGAGTGTGGAGGAAAGCGCATTGCTGACAGACCTCCCACTAGGTGGACCGACGACATTAGATGAGTCGCAACGAGTCACTGAATGCAGGCGATGCGAGAACAAGGCCGGGCAAGACCTTTGTTCAGACTCGGGAGTGGCACTCACCGTTGGTCTTGAGCAGCTGCACCCTGGCGGAGAGGTTGGCCCACACACGGCGCGCCGCCACGGAGCTGAGGCGCCCCACGGTCTGCATCGTGTGCAGCGCGGGGTCGCTCTCCAGCGGCACGATCTCGCTGCCCACCGCTGCACATACCGACATCAGGAGTGTTATAACACATACAGTTCAATAAAAACCTCAAACTAACAAAGGGTCAAGTGAATCTCGCACTGGTTCGGAATATCGTCCCAACCGTAAAGAACCAACAAGAAATTCTTTAAAAAAAGAACAATATTGTGTTGTGTACCCCTTCAGTTTAAAGTTATTACTGTCTCATGAATTACTGGATGAGTCCTATCCACGCTTTTTTATTACTTAAAGAGGTATAATCTTCAATTTTATAACATGCTCTTCTCATTTTGATAGATTTCTTAAACTTTTGTAAAGACAAGTTTAAAACCGACTGAATTATATAGAACGTCACGCCCATTCCCACAAATAAGTTCGGCAAGTATTTTGGGGTGTTTACCATCGAGCTCGGCCTGCGCGGGCGGCAGGTAGTGGTCCAGCAGCTGCATGGCGTAGCCGGCGCCCGCGTCCACGCCGTGCAGCGCGCGCTGGCCGCACGCGCTGGCGAGCAGCACGTTGGCCTTGGCCCACGTCAGCTCCTTCAGCGACTTGACGCGCTGCCCCGCCACCTCGCGCGCGCCGTACACCTACAAATAATACAAACAACATGTCTTACTGTTTTCATGTTCAATAAATCAGAGCTATGTCCAGCAGCATTTGATCAAAACTGTTGCCTGACAAAATAAATAAATAAAGTAAGTAGTAAGTGTACATGTACAAATATTTCGTTCTGGAAGACTGAATTGGTTAATGAGGAAAAGATAAATTGTGGCACGCTGCAATACCAGTATACCAGAGCAGAAAGTCAGACAGTAGGTAATAGATGGGACAAAGTAATAACATTACAATAACCTCCAATATGTTTCTTAACTGGAGGGTAAAAGTAAGTTTACTGATTGACAGAATTATTTCGTCATTATAAGTCCCGTCTCGTAACCACGATCCATATATTCCATGCAACTATGGATCGAAATATCGACAGTTTCATCTGTAACATTTATATGTGGGACGTACTCGTATCATAATTTTATGGCCCAGCGACTGATGACCTTTGCTCTAAGCTGATGACTGTCGCATTCGACAACAATCATTACCACTGGATCGTATTTTTAACCGACTTCCAAAGGAGGAGGTTCTCATTCCCCGATTATTCGAAGACGCCTGGACCGATTTGGAAAATTCTCTTTTTGTTTGTTGTTTGAAAGGGTATACTTCCCATTTCTATATGACTAAATTCGAGCGAAATAAAAACGCTTCGCCACGCGTTCGATTCGCCGTGTATTTGACAAGGGCTTTAAAACCTACATCTACACTACTATTATAAAGAGGAAAGATTTGTATTTTTATGTGTATATTTGTAACGAATTGGTTCAAAAAGTACTGGACCGATTTGGCTGAAATTTAAAATGGAGATAGACTATCCTACCTTAGATTAAAACATAGGCTAATTTTAATCCCGGAAAAAATTATAGTTCCCGTGGGACTCCAAAAAAACCTCAATCCATGCGTACGAAGTCGCAGGTATCAGCTAGTTATTAAGAAAACAGTAGTTGTACTGTATTAATTGCTCTAAATACTTAAATCTCTTCAGTCGAGCCCGCTGCCCGGCACACAGAAACCTGTTTATTTGCGTGATTACGAGCTGCAATACCTATGTTTATATTAAACTTATCTCCTCGAGTGGCCTCACTCACTTGTTTTGGTGACGATGTTTGTATAAATGGTATCTAGCTGTTTATCACATGTAGAAATAGAAATAGAAATAGAAATATTTTTTATTCAAATAAACTTTTTACAAGCACTTTTGAATCGTCAATGAATCTACCACTGGTTCGGAATGCCTTTCCTGCCGAGAAGAGCCAGTAAGAAACTCGAGTGTTACAATATCACTCGACGACCTCTAAGCACAGCGGTGCGCACAGGGTCCGGGTTTGATCCTCGGCGTGTTCATTCTTCAATTTAAGGGTACTAGCCGATTAACCGCGACTTTATTCCCGGGAACAGTAAACTCGTTTACTCGTGAACCTCGAGAAATATCACGAGTAAATGGATGCCATGCCATACGAGGTCCAAAGAAGACGCGAAATAAGTTAGTCTTCCTTGTAGGGCTAAACATGCGCGCCACGAGAAAACTTTGTCTACACGTTTACTCGCAAGCTATATTTAAATCTCTACAGAGATTCACAAGTAAAATGTATACAAAATTTTCTCGTAGGCCGCATGTTAGCCCTACTGGAAGCATGTCGTGATAGTGGCCAAAGCAAAAAGGTCACGAAAAATCTACTGTTGCCGCCCTTTGTTCTAGAAAGAATGACATGACGCAATTATCAGCAACAGCATCATCACCAAGCGCAGTGCAGCTCGCCAATAAAATCAATATTAGGTAAAAAGTCCGGTTCAACGTCCGTCGGCCGCGGCCGCTGTCGCGCTGATAACACTATCTTATCACGATGGACACCATTGTAATAAGTGAATAATAAGGTCTACTGTTTTGAAATTGAATTTTAATAACAGCGGATTAAATGTGACCTTTTTGCACCGGTGCACGATGCCTTCGCGTGATACGAGTATACCGACCTAGTATAATATGGCCATGGGACGACTTTAAATTCTTTTGTTATGAAAAACTAAAAAGTAGACGAAAGGTAATTTATAAAGAGCCACGCTGAACACGACTAATATTTTCCTATTCCCTCCACCTACGACTAAAGGAGCTTCTACCAGGGATGCATGTACTTTACACAAAATTGAACCGTTGACATTTTCAGTCCGCGTCCAGTCCATTGCGCTATTGAGGCTTATAATTCATAATGCAACATTTGATAAAACCATATAATAAAGGATATAGGATCTATAGGATCTTTTAATATTATACTTTCGCTTGACTACATAATGTCTGACGGAAAGCTGTGATTAACATTAGAACGAACTATTCAAGAAGATATTAAAATTAATAGAATTTTTCATCTGTAAGATATAGGTAGGTACATAAATATTTATCTTAATAACAGCAAAAGCAAGGTCTTAATACTTTAAAATAACATCGACGCAAGACGGAAGTGTCCTCAAAATGTAGCCGCAATACTTCTTTGGGCGCTTCTTTCTTCGGATAGTTATGTTTTTGTACCAAAAATAAGAAATGAAAAAGTAGGTACTTGAAGATCTGCGCCAGTGCAGTGGTTCAATAAAATCATCTGATTCTTTTTAAAGCAGCAGTTTCCAAAATTCAGGATGTTAGACACTAAAATTCAGAATGATTGCCAACCTTTACTAGAAGAGGCGCTTTGAAGAACTACCAAAAATAATTCTGAAAGGAGTCCAGATCAAAAAACAATGTCTTTTTAGTGGGCCGGCGCTGGCTTCAAATGATGATGATAATATCACACTAATATTATAAAAGCGAAAGTTTGGGAGTGTGTGTCTCTTTCACGCAAAAACTACTGAACGGATTTGGTTGAAATTTGGAATGGAGATAGTTCAAGTCCGGGATTAACACATAGGCTACATTTTATCCTGGAAAATAAAAAAGTTCCCAACCGAATTAAAAACCTTATCCACGCGGACGAAGTCACAGGCATCCTCTAGTAATGTCTCAAAATAAATGACAATACTTAAACATCAAGTTTTGGTCATTTAGATTTTAATTGCAACGTAATAAAGCTGCAGGTATTATAGTTCCTATTTCAATACCTAAGGCATATTACTAACAGGTATACCTAAGCTAAGGTAATTCTTGTGCAATCGTAGCAAATAATTAATTAGGTAAACCGTTCGTCGACCTTTGCACGTTTAGTCACTTTATTTATAACGTCAGTAAAACAGATGTGTGGTATGCGGTGTGTGTGCCGGTTTTCACGAGCTGCGGTCAAACACTACGATGAGTAACGTGTGAGGGTAACTTTGCACATTGCACTTACAAGTTACACCACTCTAGAGTCCCGTACTTACTAGGGTTGTCAACTATTTCAGAATACACCTACATTTAAGTGTTGTAACATGTATAATATTATAACATTGACTCATTTCATTTTTTTTAAAGAATATCAGCCAAGCTGAACTTGACTGATGTTTTATGTGAAATAAGTTCAAACTTGTGTTAGGAGTGGCTACGACAATAGTGCGACGGGCGGGGATCGAACCTGCAACCTTTAAGTTTTCAGTCCGCACCTGTAACCGTTGGGCTATTGAGGATTTAAATTGTTATAACACTACTAGCTGATGCCTGCGATTTCGTACGCGCCGATATGGATTTTTGATTCCCGCGGGAACTCTATAATTTACCGGGATAAAATCAAGCCTATGAGTTAATCAAGACTATAAACTATCTCGTACCCAAAAACCAAATCGGTTCAGCCGTTGCGGTGTGATTAAGTAACAAACATCCATACTTTCGCCTTTATAATATTAGTAGGGGTAGGATATAATTCATAAATAGATATGCACAATTTTGAAATTGACACTAATATGCCCACTACTTTGTTCGCGTGGGATAGGAAGTAGCCTGTCAGGCTGTCATTCTCCAGGGCATCAGGGTCATAACAAAATCATGTCGATATATAGATCCGTTGCTGCATTAGTAAAGGAAAATCAAGAAACAAACACACTTTCGCGGTAAGCTATAAAATTAATATGGAAAAAAGTGCTTTGTCATCATGACTGCAGACCGACTGATTCATACCACTCCATGCTCATCTTTAAGAACATCAAATTTCCAACCGTTTCAATTTAGAATTAAGGTAGGCTATGTTACTCTGTAAGTATTTTGAGAAAATATTTTTTTGCTCTGCAAAAAAAGCCACAGAAAAAAGCTGCCTAAGAAATTTTTTCAACGTAGATTAGAGATGACTATCCTTACCCATAAAATTATCCTTATTATAAAAGCGAAAGTGTGTTTGTTTGTTGGTTTGTCCTTCAATCACGCCGCAACAAAGCAAAGTATCGACGTGACTTTTTGCATTTATAATTGAGGACCGGGAGTGACACCGGCTACTTTTTATCCCGGAAAATTAATTTTCCCGCGGGGTTTTAAAAACTACGAGCGAAGCCGCGGGCATAAACTAGTTACATACAGTAAGGGATACATAAAATATCTATTGGGCTTATTTTTTTTGTGACGAGAAAGGGATATCTAGGATTTGACAACCCTTCGGCTCAGTGCTCACGTACACCTGTCGAATGATGAACCGAAGGAATGTATGTCCCCACGACTTTACGATAATACGCTGTACCTATATTATATCAATTTACAAAAAAATAGTGATTTGGAATTCCAACTGCTACTATAATTTCGTTTTTCCTAAAAATCTTAGGCTGATATCTATAGACTGCACTCTCACTCTGCTTAGAAAGAGACAAAAAGAGACAGATTTATGTCATCGAAGCATATTTGTGCCTTGTTTAAACTCTTATCTTGAGTCCGAGCTAAGTCAGAACACGCTCTGTAGATTTCAGCATTAGAATATCTGAAGGGTCGAGACAAGCGACAGTATGCGTCGCTTAGTTAATATTATTATCATTATTTCAGCCTGCTAAATAAGAGACATAATAATAATAAATATATAATAAAAAATCCATAAAACAATGTAAGCAGATTTCAGTTTTTTGATGACCAACAACCCAAATCAGTTGAGATAGGAAAATATCAATCTGTGTCGTCATCAAATGCAATGTTGCTATCGAAGATAAGCATTTCTAGAAAAAGCTTCCGCAGACAAAATACGAATAAATACCTACCTACCAATAAATAAGTTATTCAATAATCATAAGTGTGTAGAAATCAGCAACAATTTCCACATAGATAATAAATGATCAGATACTAAATAATTGTAAAGAATGCAATAACAATTATTGCATTCGATACATTTGTATATACATAATAAACAATTATTTAATGTGTGTTCAGCATCCTGGCAGTTTACTATTAGATTAAAGAAAGGGGGCTACTGCAACTAATTAACATAAAAACCTGCATTCTTATCAGTTGCTGTAATTACAACCCTGATTACAACCCAGGTACCAAATACAATGGAATGGATACAGTAATATTTTTTTAATAAAAAATGTGCATTTATAAATTTTAAACATTTAGAAAGTTCTTTTGAAACTAAATGGTATGATTAAAATATAAGGGTTGTTAATTTCTTCCCCAAATAAATACCGAGTATATTATTTAAAAAAAAATATATAATATGCACTAGGACTTGAATGTATTTGTCGGCATTCGTCTCCTCGGCTGGGTACAACAATTAGAGCGCAGTATCCCCTTGTTTTCCCTTTAGGCTATGAGTGTTACCTTGTTTAGCTGTGGCGTGATCCTGGACAGCACTGCCTGCTTGGTGGTCTCCACGATGACCTTGGGCTGCTCGGTGACCAGCGGCACGCGCCTCCCCAGCGCGTCGAGCGCGGCGGCCATCTTGGCGTCCCCCGCGGCCAGCGGCGCCGCCACGTAGGGCGCGGCGGTGGCGGCGGCCAGTGTGACGCTGGCTTCAGCAGTCGACAGCGCCCACTCCAGTAGCGAGTGTGCTCCTGCAAACAAAATCATCTGTGAATGGGAAATAGTAATAGCAACGGCAGGCGGACCTCTTTAGAATGCTATATAAAATATCCATGATACTAACTGTTGTTTGTAGGATTAAAATTTAAATTTTTATACATATTTTGATATTGCAAAAATGCACAATGACCCACCTCTAGTATATGAGATAGGAGTGGGAACAATGCGTGGAGCGTGCCAGTCTACGTGCACTTGGGTTCATAGTCCAAAGATGAAACAACTTACCCTTGACTCTGGTGTAGAGAGCTCCCACTTGCCCCACCGCTGCCTCCACTGTGGGCAGGGCCATGGCTTTCTGCACCGACTGCAGCTGTGGCATTGCGGGGGCTGAACCTACTTCTGCGGCCATCTGCATACAACAAACAAATTATGTAGACAAAAATTTTCTTTAAATGTGCCAATTTTGCATCAATGAGCCGGATGTTATTGTTTTCAAAGACCTTTGTAAAAGCATATTTAATTAAAAAATTTGTCAAAATATTTTGTGTAGGTTTAGAAACTACTACCTAAAAGTTTTTATTGGATATAAATATTATATTATCCACCTGCATTATAATTTTATTTATAGTGAATGTGGACAAGGTGGCCAGAATAAATTAAAATCATTAGAAATTTTGGAAATCTTTAGAAGGGGATATATGTATAATCTGGCAAAATTCTGCTGGTTTGTAGCATCTCCATCCACAATCCCTTGTGGAAGGGTACAGCGATCAATGGTGGAGTCAGGAGTGTGAACATGTGACCTTTGAGATGATAATTCACTCCAAAATTTCATAGTTATCTGCCTCAAAACAGTTACAACTCAGTGCATATAAAATTAAATACTTATTAATCGAGTTTATGCCCCGTAAATGTAGAAATTACATGCGAAAAATGTAAAAAAATTATAGGTACTTAAAAGAGGGTAGATATCTCGTAAGAAAATTCCAGAACAAATTAACTTTGTAAAACCTTTGGTAATTGCTTGATCATAATTTGATTTATGCAATCTAGTATTTAAAAGAGGACAAGAAGGCAAAAGAAATCAAAAGATGAATAATAATCCAGGAAATATACAATTTAATTTAGGGTCACATTGATGATCGAATGCAGGTGCCTGTGCTAATTCAATAGTATTGATTGAACTTACCGTTTAAACTTGTTATTTTTACGAATAAGACGTGGAAAAGTGAATTAATTGACTTAAAATATCGTCAAGCTTAGTTTTGAATATCTAAGGAATTAGGTAAAAGTTTCACTGCAACAAAATTAAAAAGTTCACGTCTTAAGTTCAGCTTACTACGACAGCTCCACACGAATTCTTTAAAATGAATGAAAATTAATTGAGGAAATGAGACAATTTTCTAGCCGGTCAGTCCTTCGTCAATCAATCAACTGTGAAGGAAGAATGAATGAAAAGATAAACTTGAGTGGATATTAGCAGCATTCTTATATCATTCTAAAAGAGTACTTATTTTATGTTAATATAAAGTGCATATTACAATAAGTACGAATTAGGTACTTACGTACAATCCATAGACTAGGCAGGTAGTGCCAACGTGCCAAAGCAGAAAAGATCGATTGATTCGTATTTTCGTATCGGTGAATGATTCAATCAAATCAATTTTTATATTTAAAAATTAAATACCTTATAGTAGTTACCTACGTCCACAATATTTACGATAACAAAAAAAATAATTTTAATCTCATGTTATTTAAAATTATATCATCTGTATATTGCAGTCTGTACAATTCGGCCAACATGTACACAAATTCCAAACATTGGGTGAAACAAACGCCACTGATTGGCTATTATAGTTCGAATGAAATACTTTGACAAATGACAGTGGCCTGGCCTTTGGACTTGGCTTGGCGTACTTGCTTTGTCAGACAACGTCGCGACGTATTATTTTAAAACAAGTTTGATCTACATTTAACAAACATTTGTGATGTCTTGGACAAACGATGTGGTGCTAGAATTCTTGGACCATTATAGAATAGAACAGCTGTTATGGGACCCCAAACATCCACTGCATAGAAACAGATGCGAAGTAAACGAAGCATGGCGTCGTATACAGAGCAATTTAAGTATAAATTGTTCTATATTAGACCTGAAAAGGAAAAAGGAGTCTTTAATGACATCATTTAGATTTCACTACAACCGAAAAAAGAAGAGCCCCGTAAACTATAGAACGACGTGGTTTGCGTATTCGTTTATGGAAAGTTTTCTTGGCGGCAAATATGAATGCGATAGTACAAATGAAAATGGTCCCGAGGTAAAAATATTGATTGCATGTTTTAATTTCGGTTTTATTTTATAACTAAAGTCTACTGGATACAATGGTATAATTAGTTATGTAAGACATACTATAAGAGACTGAGTGCGAAATGCTTCTTTGTTCCTAATACGCACCACTAAGTTTTGGAATGCTTTTTCAACTTACATTTTTGTAAGTAAATATAACTTGATAGGGTACTTTTTCAAGGGCGAATCGAGTCATCTTTTAGATAAGCATGATCTATCTCGTACTAGATGTTTCCTTACCATTAGATGTGATTGCAATCAAGCATTAGTTAAAAATAAACTACCTTCATATGTAAATAATGGGTACCACATAACTACTTATTTTCTTACAGTGCGTAATAACGAATAACACATTAGAAGCACATTAGTTACAATAAAGCTTGTCAAGTATTTTTATAAATGATAATGATAGTAAAATATAAATCATATTCAATCATATCAATCTCAAAGACATTTTAGAAAATTCCAATCATAATCATAATAAAAACTAAATTTTTGTTGCAGTGCCTCACAAGTAATACTATATCTTACGATTCTCAGGACCCTATCGCCACTTCAAATCAAAACGTTAACACCATGGTTGAACGGCAGAACTTTTCAAACAGGCGACTTAATAGATCGTCTAGTTCAAAACCTCAAGAATATGTTTACACTAAGAGAAAGCTAGACAACGTTAACTATGTAAACGACGAAAAGGACAAAACCGAAACGGATGAATATGACTTATATGGACAACTATTAGCCAAGAAATTAAGGAAGCTCGATGAACATCAAAGAGATATGGCGATGCATGAGATCGACAATATCATGTTTAACGCTAAAATGCAAAGCTCGACACAAAACAGGAGCTACTCCACATCCCCTTCTCCTGTGCCGAGAAAAACCAAATCTCCAGTGTTCATTATAACCCAACAAAATCACGACCAATTTGAGGACGAAAATAATATAGGATATCAAGAGCAACAACCATCCTAATCGATAGATACCTACGAGCGCAGATTAATACATCACGGAAACTCGGCAAAGTGGCCCAAAAACTTGTAAAATTTGGTGATTTTTAATATAATAATTATGAAGAAAATTTGAGGGAAGAAGAGATATTGGAGAATAGGGACCACTCCTAATTTAACTTAGGTATGCCTAAAAGAATCTGAGAGCTGAGGATATAAATATCAATATTCATTACAATTATTGGGCGTAGAATTGACTGAACTCCTGTCCTTTGATTTATTATTACTCACTTATTGACCCGCCCAGGTTAAGCGTGGAAGGCAGCTGACGCCTGCAAAATTTTCGGCTCATCAGCAGACTTATTTCTACCGTGCCGCTTAGATCAAGAACTCCCCTAAGATTCCTACAGATTTTCATGCAGTTTTCACTAACAAGTCTCTTAATTCTGTTAGAAGGTTTAAATGTAGTATGTTCATTGTAAATTGCATGCAATTGGGAAAATTCCCAAGGATAAGAAGTTAATAATTGACATTCAGTCATCTTAATTTAGATAGGTTAACCTGAACTTGTATATGTATTGTACACCTACAAACGGAGTAGGTAATTATATTCTCTTGGACCTAAATCTCGAAGAATTAGGAAAATCGGATGAAAATCTCTACGACTGTCTTAGCGCGCAATGTTTTTCAATATGTAGGGATGTATGTCTGCATTCATCTATCTCGTCAATAATTGTTTTTAGAGTTAGCCCCTAACGTTGTTTAATATATTAGGTAAGTAACATATTAGGTAAAAGAATATTTATAATTTCCTTGTTAGAAATAAAATTATTTTTCTAATTTATGTTACGTTTCTTTTTTTAATTTAAATTAAATGTTTCAATTTATAAAATTTTCATAATGACTTTTAGAATAATTTGATCTAATAGTTACTCTGATATGGTAATAATAAAAAGAATAGTTATATACTTTAACAACGAATGTATAGTAAAATAGGTGTTTGGCAAGGATTGCTTGGCCAAAATATTTGCACAGTTGTTATCTGAGAAAGAAACCTTCGGCTGTGTTTCCGGCATGGAATAAGGAAGTAAAAAATACATGCCGGAAATAGATACTGAATTGAGAAACGGGAAGTATTACCAACTCTTCAAAAAATTAACCCTTTCCGATTACCACAGCCCGATTATGAATTCAAAAATTATGGTGTCGGGTGCTTTGGTTATGCATAAGAGATAGTAGTATGTTCCTTGATAAGTTCGCACCACCAAAAAGTCATACACATAATTATTGCAATCGCGCAACAATCGCGATTTCTTGGCAACAGCTAGCTCAACTGTTAACGATCACGATACTAAATTGTTACAAATCCCTAAGTATTAGATGTTTGTGGTATTAGCATAGTATTAGGTACAAAACATGTGATTTATATATAGACAATCCTCCGGACCATAGACAAGGAACAACAGGGGCCCAAGTCTGCTATTGCAATGCTATTCTTATTGTAGTTCAATTGTCTATCAATGATATCCCAATTGCTACTTTTAGCAATTTGACTTGGGCCCCAGGGGCCCAAGTCTGCTATTGCAATTGTAGTTTTATTGTCTATCAATGACATGACAATTGTTATTTTTAGCAATTGTAATGTCATTGATAGACAATTGAACCCCTGGGCCCCAAGTCAAATTGCTAAAAGTAGCAATTGGGATGTCATTGATAGACAATTGATCTGCAATTGCAATAGCATTGCAATAGCAGACTTGGGCCCCTGGGGCCCAAGTCTGCTATTGCAATTGTAGTTACATTGCCTATCAATAACATACCAATTGCTACTTTTAGCAATTTTGGTAGTCTACTAATTCAATGGCGTCACAATTGTTTTCCGATGGTTTGCCACTGACACATCTAGCTTTAAATCTAGCTTAAATAAACGTTTTTAATATGTAGTTTTTTTTTAAACTCATTTCGGGAAACGCTTTTTAAGCTAATTCCAATACCGAGGTATCATTAAATTACAATCCAATTATAAGAAATCGAACGACCATTGTGAATTTAGTAGACTACGAAATTTTGGACCAATGATAATTGTATTGTAATTGTATTGCGGATCAATGACAATGACATGTAAAATAGCAGACTTGGGGCCCTGGGGCCCAAGTCTGCTATTGCAATTGTAGTTACATTGCCTATCAATGACATCCCAATTGCTACTTTTAGCAATTTTGGTAGTCTACTAATTCAATGGCGTCACAATTGTTTACCGATGGTTTGCCACTGACACATCTAGCTTTAAATCTAGCTTAAATAAACGTTTTTAATATGTAGTTTTTTTTGAAACTCATTTCGGGAAACGCTTTTTAAGCTAATTCCAATACCGAGGTATCATTAAATTACAATCTAATTATAAGAAATCGAACGACCATTGTGAATTTAGTAGACTACGAAATTTTGGACCAATGATAATTGTATTGTAATTGTATTGCGGTACATGACAATGACATGTAAAATAGCAGACTTGGGGCCCTGGTCTCTGGACTGAGAATGTAATCACTCCGTGCCACTCCGGACCGGCGGTATTTTTCAGTCTATAGCAAAGTCTGACACTGTGGTCTGACATTGACATTTGCCATAGTAATCTGTGACCGTCTGTGACATTTGCACAGCTGATGGAGAAATTGACAAAAGACAAGGACAACATTTGTGTCAAAGATTTGTGTTGTGATTTGTGATGGATTTTCATCAAAATAAAATATAATTTGTATTTTACGTGCAATATGTGTGTTTAAGGGAAAATAATAAGTTCTAATGAATTCAGGCCTGTAGACATATTTACAAAATACAAAATAATCATGGCTACTATGGTTAAAGAAAAACGTCGAGAAGTATGCAAGCTTTTAGTTATATTGTTTTCATTTCCTTTGTTTGTGTATTTACGCATTATAATTAAATTCTTGTGCTTATCATAATTATAACGTTCTTTACTGTGCTTTAAATTTTTTGGTTTAACGCTGAAATTATTAATAAATTCTTAATTTTTTACCTCATTTTGTAAACAAGAAATTTGGATAGTTCCATATAATAAAATGCACAATTTAAATAAAGTTTGTTTCTTACCCAGAAAAAGAAAACGAAGACTAATCAATTGGCGGAAATAGAACCAAATGATAAAGGAAAACAAGAGTCTTCCTTATTAAGTGAAATTTGTTCCAAAGAAAAGGATATTACTTCTATAAATGTTAATGAAAAAGCTTCAACCAGTACTGTTACGGAGGAGCAACATTCCTTAACAGGATGTACTACACAAGATACACCAACCATTTTAGATCAAAAAGAAAACCAAGTCCCCTCAGTGGGTGATAATATTAACGAGAAACTTATTCCTTCAAGTTTTCGTGAGCCTGAACTTGAAGCTAGCAAAATAGCTACTGAATTAAGTAATATAAACTTAACCAAGGTTAACAAGCAATGTGAACAAGACAACACAATTGAGTTAAATGAAGTACAGACCATTTTAATAGAAGCTAAAAGAAGGTTGGAAGAAATAACATCAGATGAAATTCCTGGAACTAAATTCGAAGCAGACACAGTGGTGCCCGGTGACGTTAATAAAATACAAGAAGTAACTTTGAATAATTTTGAACTAGAATTAACAACATTAGATACTAATAGTTCACATGATTTAGTTAGGCAAGAACTAGCAGAAGATATTGTAGTACCTTCAGCTCCCTTAGCCCCAATACAAATTGAAGTTCAACCTTATATAAGCAATGCACCATGTGAGAATGTTCTAGAAACAGCTAGAATATCTTGTATGCCTTTGGAGGAAGCAGTCAGGGTGTTTGGAGGGAAAGAGATAGCTGAAGTTAACACATTGAGTAGAAAAGAGGAAGCTATTGTGGAGGCGGGGCCACAGAGTGGGCCCGACCATCCATTGGTTGACCTCTTATCTACTTTTAGGTACCTACTTAAATATTTCATTAATTTTCATAATATATTGTATGGATTTTATTGTCTTAGAATTTAATTTCAGTATACCTCTTTTGGAGTCCGTATCAAAATGTTAAAAACTTTATAATGTTGTTGTAATTTATCTTTATGTTTTTGTAATCTTTAGATACGGTCGGGGACTAAATATGTTTACCACTTTTCAAATTAGATTCTTCGTAACCCTGCGTTCAGTAAGGTCTATAGTGCTATATCAAGGCATTTGTTACGTTATAAAAATTTCATGCATCGTTTTATCAAAAAAAGTATTAATGACTTTTCTATACAAATATTAGTAATAAAACTCATTTCCAAAATTCAAGTTTGACACATTAGATCATTGCACTTGTAAAAGTGACAATTAATTATCAAAAATATTAGATTTGTTATTTGAAATTTAAATATACAAAATAAATACAAAATGGAAGCTTAATCATAATTCTAATGGTGAAGTTCATATTGTGCATTGAATCATAATGATGCTGATAGCATCCACAGTCAAAAACAGTCTAAAGGAGGTGGATGAGCTATGGTGATGCGTGGTGTTTCTGCAGCATTTTACATTGATGTTCTGCAGCAAAATTCCGACAACCTAAGTTCAAGATAATGCGCTGAGCTACTATTCCATGGTTCAATCTGCACCGTGGCAGTCATCTCGTTCAATAGCCCGCTCGATCTGCTGATTTGAAACTGAAAATTTATAATTCAAAGGTGGGACTGTCAGAATCAAAGAAATCCTCAAAGTCTTAGATCACATTGCACTGGGGTATGGGATGATATGAACTGACTTATCGCCTTGTCGCGTCTATGCGAGAGAGTCTACGTGTTGTCATAGCAGCGAATGGAAGCTAATTAAGCTAATTATTTATTTATACTAATATTGTTTAGTTTCCCAATAATAAAATTAAGAAATAAAGATTCTTTGAAATTTCATTAGATTATTACTTCCGTTTTCTCATTTTGGTAACTCGTGTCCTGTGCACGTGTCTATATGAGATGATATCTATTTATTAAAATTACTAGCTTTTGCCCGTGACTTCGTCCGCGTGAAGTTAGGATTCTAAAATTTCCATGGGAACCCTCTATTTTTCCGGGATAAATGTCGCTATCCAAATCCTCAACTATATCCATACAAAAAATCATGTGGATCTATTGCTCCGTAGCTGTGTGATGGAAGGACAAACCAACAACGAACAAACAAACACTCACATTATTTTATAACATTAGTAAGGATTTTTTGTTCCAAAAAAGGTTTTCTACATCTAAACTATTTAGCAGTCACCTACTAAAGAGACCGCTAAAGGACTGTCTAAGCACCGCTACATGTTAAAAAGTCTATGATCTATGGCTAATCAAATCACATATCGACCTTCTGACACAGATGTGTGCATGCAATTATGAATCTTAAGGTGGTAAACATTTTCTGTCCGCGACTGTAAGTTTTTCTATTCAACTTAACAATGTCTATATAATATCTTGAGTTTTAATTTCTTTATCCACAGAACATCTCTAATAGCGATAGAGCGTGAACGCAACCGCATTAGCTCAGGTTACATAGATGAAGCGAAGTCACGAGCTACTCTGTGGAAGGTGGAGAAGCGAAGCGTGAACGTCACGCAGCAGTGCGCGTGCGGCGCGGACGTGGCGCTGAAGGCGGCGTACGAGGTGGCGCGGCTGCAGACGGAGCGGATGCCGGCCGCGCGGCTGCGGCTCGAGGCCTTGCTGCGCGACGTGCAGGAGTGCTACTGCCACCACCAGCACGCGGCGCTGCAGGCGCATTATGATGTTAGTTCATTTGAGCACCTAGAGCTGGGTTAGCCTAGTGGTTAGGTGTGGTCTTCTATGCAGCAGAGTGTGGTCTCGAGCCTGGCTGGAATCTTTGATTTTTCGAATTTATGTTGAGTTTTCTGGGAGACTGCACTCCAGTGCTGAAATTCTATTGCTGTGATATTATATTGATATTAATTTAGAAGTTGCACGGTGTAAATGCAAAATTTTACAGATCGGTCATCGATGGTCACATAGCTGAGTATGTGATGTCACACACAAGTTCATTTTTCAACATTTTCCTCAATGTTATATGATTTTCCTAATAGAGTAATTGGCTATAAAATTATTTTAAGAGATAATAAAATAAATTATTTCTTTTACGTTATTATGCCTGTATTTTGAATCCATAAAATATATAAAAGTTTTCAATTCACAACCCGGGCAGGTGGACGAGCTGGTGGCGGAGATCTTGCGCAGCGGCGCGGGCGCGGTCCGCGAGGCGCTGCTGCTGGTGCTGCACGCGCTGCAGCTCAGCGACGCGGCGCCGCACGCCTACGCCGCCGCGCTGCAGCGCTGGGCCGCCATCCTGGCGTCCTGCTTGCTGGACAATCGGAACTTGGGGCATTTGCTGTTTCTGTTACATTGCCTCTTTAGGTAGTGAACTTTTGTCCTTACTAATACTAAATAATTCCGAAAGTGTTTGTTGTTTTGTCGTTCAATCACGCAGCACTGGAGCAATGGGTCGTTATTGAGCACTTGGAAATAACAGGCTACCATCCATGAGCGGGGCTGCTATCCATTAAATTATTTATTACAAATCTTTTTGAAAATAATCATAAGTGCGTATGTGTGTGTGTAGGCAAACGCGCTCCGTGCAGTGGGCGACGCGCGTCATCGAGCTGCAGGTGCCGGACGCGGCGTCCGCGGCGCGGCTCGTGGCCGTGCTGGAGCTGCTGCTGACGCGCCCGCTGCTGGAAGAGGCTCTGGAGTGTACGGAGGGTGAGCCCGAACTTATCTCCAGCTCGCGTGCTCTTGATATCGGCTGGTGGCACTGACCTCAATCTTTAATCAGTGATTAACTCTGGACTCGCTGACCCTGTACAAATTATAGCATAATTATGGATCAATTTATATGCCCAAAAAAGAAATTACATCAAATCTTCTAATACAGCTTCGCTTACCATCAGGCAAGAACGCAGCATAGAGTTGTCCTGAATTAAATAAAATTATTTTCCACTTTTGACCTTTTTCACACACAATTATCTCCTCTAGAGACTGAAGCCTGGGAGGAAGTGGACGACCGCGGGGAGGGCGGTGCTGTGGGGGAGGGGAGGCTGCGCGAGCGAGACTTGCTGGCTCTGCTGGACGCGTTGCCGCTACAGGACATGGTCGCCAGGATGCTGCTCTTTACGAGAAGTGTAAGTATTGTGGCAGGTTTCCATTGATTGTTGACAACAACTGCGTAGTCGCGCTGGCATAGTTAAGGCTGGCATGGCATGGTTGCGTGTAAAATATGAAAACTGTGTCGCACTTGTGCCAGGACATAGCCAAGGAAGATGAGCACTCGTGGAGCGACAGGAGCGGCGGGCGCGGCGTGCTGCGCGCCTGCTGCGGCGTGCGCGCGCTGCTGGCCGTGCTGCGGCGCGCGCTCGCCGCGCACGCGGGCTACGCGCGCCTGCGCGCCCGCCTGCGGCACCTGGCCACCGCGGCGCTCAATGGCCTCGCCTCGCTCCACCTGCACTGCAAGTAAGGGGATGACCTCTCGGTCCACTCTCCCCTCCCTCATCGACATCGATGCCTCTTCTCATTAAAAAAAATTATATGTACCTATTAGCCGTGCTGATCTTGACTATATTCCCTTTCTCCCCTTCAAAGGCATAAATCTTGTGTTAGGAGCGGGTACGACAGTACCGTCGACCCTTCAATTTCTAGTCCGCACCTTTGTAACGACTTATTGTTTAGGGACACGTACGCTCAAGAGTTGGAGGAGCGCATAGCGGCGGAGTGCGAGGCGTGCTTCGCGGGCGGGCTGGCCGTGCTGCAGCAGCACGCGCACTCGCTGCCCGCCGCGCTGCTCGGCCGCGCCGTGGCCGCGCACTACTGCCGCGCCCTGATCGCCGCCCTGCACGGTGAGGTGAAACACTAACATAGCTACTGCTATGCTCATTGCGCACAGGTGGGGCCAAAAGTTAATTGCTTTCGGCAATCTTCGATATATTTTCTCGTCTGAAAAGTCAGAAATTGCCATGAGATCGGCCGAATGGCATTTCACATCCAACGGTTTGATATTAATAATGCTAACTTCTCGAATGCGTGATATGAAAAATATAGTGATATTGCAGAGTCGCGCCCCCTGCGCGTGGAGGCGCTGTCGGCGGAGCTGCCGCCCGCGCCGTGCGCGCTGTGCGTGCGCGCGGTGGCGCAGGCCGCGCTGGACAGGGAGCTGGATGGCGAGCTGGCGCGGACGGTGCTGGATTTTCTCTTCCAAGTGAGTACGATCAGTTTACAACTGCTGTACAAAATATTTCAATGTCCTCTTACATGTTCTTCCCATAATTTATCACTGCATTTGATAATCTAATGGTCAGGTTGCCCTTAAATTAAATAAGCCGTTGACACCGTACAGGTAGGCATGAGGCGCCAGGCGGCGGCGTGCAAGGGGGCGTGCGACGCGGCCGCGCGGGAGATGCTGCCGCAGCTGCTGACTCAGCATCGCCTGCACGCCGCGGCCTTCCACATGCTGGCGGAGTTCAACCAAGGTTTATAACCAAGCCCGATTTTAATGGTTGTTTATTTTGAAATCGTTTCAATCACTACTCTACAAGTTTCAACCGAAGCCATGCAAAAAACACGTCGACCGGTTGCTCTATTACATTACGTGGTTGAAGGATGAAACAACATACACACTTTCGCATTTACATCATTCTTGATTTTCTTTTTCTATATATATATTTTTTAAATTATTTACCTAAATTAGCATTTGCTATCTTCGTTTGGCAGTAGAACCAGTAGATCCATCTCTCCTCCAAGCCCTGGCGCCTCAACAGTGGCGGCCCACGCCGGCCGAGGTGTGCGCGTTGCTGCAGGAGTGGGCGGCGCGCTGCTCGCAGCTCGTGCAGCACCTGCTGCTCAACCTGGACTACACGCCGCACACGTATGAATTATTACTATTATGAATTTTTCCTGGCTATATTTTCAATAATCGAGCAATTTTCGGGAATCAAAAACCCTCAATTCGCGCGGACGAAGTCGCGATCATCTTATTTGTGTCGCTGCAGGGGCGTGTCCCTGGAGAGCCAGCTGGCCATCGGCGGCTGGGTGTGCGCGTGGGCGGGCGGCGCAGCGCCCGAGTGGGCGTGGCGGCTGCTGCGCGCGCTGGCGCCGCACCGCACGCAGTGGGGGCTGCCGCTGCACGCGCCGCCGCCGGAGCGCGCCGACGACGCGCTGTCCGTGGCCTTCGCGCTGCTGGCCAGCGACTGGGGGCACTGCTTACCCTTGGTGAGCTCCGCGCCGGACGCGCCATACGTTACATTACAATTATACCCTAATTGTATATTGCCTTGTGTCCGAATAAACGCTTTTATAGGTGTGCGGGCCGGGCGTGGAGGCGCTGGCGCGGCTGGCGGCGGCGCGCGCGGGCGATGCGGCGCGGTGCGCGGCGCGCCTCATGCGCGTCATGGCGCAGTCGCCCGAGTCCGTCGCGCTCACGCCCAAGTATGCTAATTTATTCAGTCATAATTATTAGGGCAACTATTTAGTTACTTTAGACCTGGTTATCTGTGTGCGAATATATGGAATGGATCATCGGAAAATTGTCCGTCTACATAAGAATCCTGTGTTGTTTATTGGTTATTCTCGATGAAAAGTTAGCTCTACTTGGTAGTAAGTGATAGTATCTAATATGAATGAGGGCTAAGAAGCGGCATGCGAGTTCCAATACCCGAGTATTCTACTCTGTATCGTACCGGAATACCTTAGCGCTTCAACACGCCTTTGCCGGCGAAGCCGTCCCGAAGACTACACTTTAAAACGTTGAAAAATTCCCAAATCCCTTTCTACGATTGATAAAAATAAAATTAAAAATATGTACTTGTATCTCCTAAAACCTTAGAAAATCCTAACTTAGTCCAGGTTAGGACTTTTACTTGTTGCGGCATCGTGTTTATAGATTTGCTGAGGTGTTCACCGCCATACTGAGCTCGGGCCCATCTCTGGTGCAGCGCGCGTTGGGTCGGCGCGCGCCCAGCGGCCAGGAGCTGCTGCAGCAGCTGCTGATGGAGCAAGTGCAGGACACCAGGTGAGTGCGACGATTGATCCACAACCTAACAACAAGAGAATAGAGTCACATTTACTTTTGTAGAAAAAAAAGAAAGTCTGTTAAAAAGCAGTAGCTGCGCAGGAACAAGCAAGATCGCCTTTGTCTTACGGTATTGGGTCGTGCTTCTATTAGACCGTTTTAGTTTCTTTTTACTCAGGAAAATTCCCAGTTTTTTTATTCAATTACGACAAAACAAAGTTTGTGATTTTAGTAGTCTACGTGTGTGTATTTGTATGTATGTAACTAGTAAACCGATTTTTATGAATGAGGTAATATGGATTCGTTACGGATTTATTTATTTAAAGACAAAAAAAGTGACACAATTTACACCATAATTCATAGACCAAAGCATTAGACCAAAGACTAAAACTTGTGGCTGGTGATTGTAATTGGCAGCCCAATTAGACCGTAGTCTGTGCTAGGGCTGTCCAAAATACATCCTCCGCCCAATTGTATTTAATGTTAAAATTTTTTATTTTTTTTTGATATATCTAACTAAATTAGATTGAAAATTTTCCGTAGTCACTAAAAAATTCAAAACTGTACTATTACAATTTTGAATTTTTTTCCTGTTACATGCCGCAGTATCTGTCAGCGCGAGCGCAGCGCGCTGCTGTCGGCGTGGCTGCACGCGCTGTGGCGGCCGGGCGTGCCGGCGGGCGCACGCGCCGTGCTCGACGCCGCCGTGCGCGCCTGCCGGGACTGGAGCACGCTGGACGCGCACGCCGCCGCCCTGCTACAGGTACAAGTCACTCCAGGCTCGACGTCATTACACCTTTACTCCTCTTAAAAATAAAAATAACTCTGCTCTCCACAGGAAGAAAACGCCAAAGAGTACAAAACCGATGCGATTCGGAACGTTGTCCAAGCCCCTTTACTTTGCGAGTCCATCCTTCGCAACTCGCACGCAATCGAAGTACAGACTCAAACGTACGCGAGGCTCATGGTCGAGCTGGCCAGGCAGCAGGCGGCCGGCCAGCGGATACACGTGGACAATGCGCTTAAGGTATGTTACATGTGTGCGGAATGCACGGAAGCAGGTAAATACAATGGCAAAAATACTTTATTTGCTGTATACACAATAGGGTATGTAGTATACTCAAACACTCACGTATATAGTAGTCAAGTATATAGTCCGTATATACCAATGCACACTCCAGGCACACATAATGTGTGGTACACAACCGACGTGCTATCCGACCCGTGGTCCTAGCACGACTGACCAATGACTCTAATGGCGCCTGTATTTATAACATGTTTACTCCAATATTCACAGACTACCCTCTGTATGCTACAGGGTATTTTAATAATGAGAAAAAATCGAAAAATATATAAATGAGATAGCTTAGACAATAAGAAATCGGAAAGTGAAAGTTTCAGTTGACAAAAGTATAAAATGATTTTTATATTTTATTTCAAAGTGTTCACTTTTTTATCTATGGTACAAATATGCGTAACGCTCGTAACGATACCCCGCCATGACACTACGTCATCATGTCTCTAGTTTATAGTTTATTCACTCAAGTGGTTTGCAGTCTAGTAGTATCATAGTAATCTGTGCAGTCTAGGTATACAAGGCGCATAGTAATCTGTGCAGTCTAGGTATACAAGGCGCTCGTCCTGCAACTTCATCAAAACGCTTTGTGTCTCAGTTAACACCATCTAACCGAAGTTCAAACTCCACTTATAAAACGCTTCAGAATTGTGACACTAATTTTACCGCTGCTATAATTTTTTTTTAATCTGGCACAGCTATTGGAACCATGAAATGCGTTAAACTAATTCAGCAATTTGGTTTTTCAGCAAATAGGCTTATCCATAACGGATGACGAGCTGCCGATCCACCGCTGCGCCTGCGCCGCGCTGTGGGCGCCGCCGCAGCACCCCGCGCACCTGCTGTTGTGGCGGCTGCTGCTGCACATGTGGCTGCAGCGCGCGCCGCCCGCGCCGTGAGTGACGCCCCGCTTGCTAACTGCAAATAGGCTTATCCATAACGGACGACGAGCTGCACGTGTCCGGTTATTTGCTATTATTTAAATCTAAGTTATTATAGATTTTAAGGTGGCATTATTTTATTTTTATTAACCGTGATAGTACAAGCTAATATAATAATCCACAGGCCGGAAACACCTCCTGTTGGACCTCTGTTCTTCAGCGGACTGGTAAAATCGCGCACACTCTCGCAGCTGAAAAGACGCCTCCAAGAAACAGCCACTTACCACCGCACCCAGATAGAAGTATTGAAAACCACAGACGCTAATATCGCTAATACGAGTACTTCCAGGAGTTCTATAGACAAAAATACAAATCCCACTTCTGATAACGATTTGTTTTCAACTCTGGCCATTTTGGATTTAACGGGTGCTTCAGATTCGGAATCGGATGAGTCAGACAGAGACAGCGATAATACTGATGTTGGAGATTCGAGAGGGACGAGCGTCGATCGTGACACGCATAATCTCATTTGCTATCATACGGCAGCGGAAAAGTAAGTTTATAGCTAATCTACAAACAACTACTACTAAAAGAATTAAGGGTTTTTGATTCCCGTGAGAACACTTTAGTTTTCTGTGATAAAAAGTAGTCTATACAAACTTTCCCTTTATAATATTAGTGTGATGTGATGGAGAATTGTTAACACATCGTTTTGATATATCTTTTCAAAGCGGACAAAAGTCAAAAGTTATTTGTTGCATTATTGATTGCTTCTTCGGGCAACACTTCGGGACACTTTTATTAGACTTAATTTTGTTACAATTTAATATTTCTTTCACTGCTGTCTCGTTGTGATTATATTTTCATAGATAAAAATTTTTATAGATGCGGGTAGACCCGCAGATTCTTTTTTTTCGTACACATTTAACCTCAGGGCCGGTCTACAAGTTATCCGAGACTAGTTGATATTTTGGTGGTATGCGCAGGGTCGTGCGCGAGTACCTGGTGTGGCTGGAGGAGGGCGCGCAGGTCCGCGCCAGCCCGCACCACGCCGACATCGCGCGATTTCTCTCCGAGCAGGTAACTCGTTCAAATAACATTCTAACTTCACGTGGCTCGACTGGCAGGTTGACAATATACGAGTTTTTACGAACCGAGAAAAATCGAACGAATGTCGGATAGTTTCAGTAGCTTATACTTTTTTCGGACATTTCTTGATTTATTTCCGATGTTGATGTTGATTTTTCTCTCTTATGTGTATATATTTTTTCTGTTTATTGCACAATACGGTACAAAAGTCGGACTCAAGGTTCTCCCAGTCTACCTTTTTTTTATTACACTTTTTTTTGTTTATCAGTTTCCACAACCTGTATCTGTGAAATAATAATCGTCTATAATTTTCTTCTGTACTTATTTACTTTCTTGCTGCAAGTTTTCCGTGCAAATAAAATAAAAATAAATAATTAAAATGTTTAGGCGTTGGACACAGCCTGGCGCGCGTCCTTGAGCACGGTGTCGTCCCCGGCCGACAGTCCCGCGTCCCCGGCGCCCGAGCACGCGGCGGAGTCCGCGCCACCCGCGTCGCGCGCGCACAGCACGCACTGCGAGAGGGCCGTGCGGGCCGTACTGGACGTTGGGAGGAAAAAGAGACGCAGGTTCCGTTCTTTTTGCTACTGAAACATTTGTTACAAATTCCGTAAAGCAATTCCAAACCATGGTACTGATCTGTGTTATATCTCTAAAATGAAATAAATTGACACGATTTTTGAATTGACATCTAAATATAGGAGTTTTTCCTGGGGTGACTCACTGACTGACTTATTAACGCACAGCTCTAACCGCTGGACGGATCGGGCTGAAATTTGGTATACATAAACATAGCTATTAGGACGTAGGCTTCCGCTCCATTGTTCCATTTATAAAAGTCTGTCAGTGTTCCGAGTGTAAGTTTGGATCTTTACACAATGTTTATTTGAGTTCATCCAGATGTCAAATCATTACGTTTAACCGTATAGTTTAACCGATAGATATAGTCAGCTATAGTCTCGTAACTCAATACGCACCGGCAGTGCACAATTAGGTCCTTTACCGGAACATCAGTTAGTGCCACAGGAAAAGAATCCAGGAGCAGATTTTAAGAAGATTAAAACTGTTGAATCGTCAAGTTGTCAGAATATTATGATGCGGATGTAAATTGCAGATACAAAATACCAGATTTGCCGGCCATCCAAGACGAAGCTTACTTCAGGGACACGCAGGCGGTCGTCGGAACGGTCCAGAACCAACTCACTGAACTGGAAAAACTCACGAGGTAACTATTTATTTGGGCTTTTATTTAATATGAGTTTTGGCCCCCTACTGGTTTTTGGGATAATTTTACTTTTTCAAAATTTTTTTTGCTTATTTTTTGTTTGTTCTTTTAGTACGGAGCTGAAATACTTATTTGTGACGTTCGTTATCTTAGTTTAAAGATTTTTAGAGGCTTCTTTGCTGGTGTATGTTTTGCATATGTTTATTAATTTTAAGTATAATGTGAACTGTTTGGGCCTTAATAAATAAAATAAAAGGTGACCCATGATACTCTCCATGTCCTCAACTATACCCATGCAAAAAACTCCGTCGATCCGTTGCTCAGTCGTTGATTCAAGGACAAACTAAAAAACAAACACACTTTCGCATTTACATATTAGTAAAAGCATGTTATTTAAAAAAAATTGTAGTTTGTAGATGACGTGAGATGTTTTGTGAGAAAGACTCTTTTTTAAAAAAAAAAAAAAAGAATACTAGCCAAGCTGAACTTAACTAATATTCTCCTCTCCCCTCCAAGTAGGCGGAAAACTTTTTTTTTAAATATTTTTAATTGTGTTAGGATTGGGTATGACAATAGTGTTGTTGAGTTGAAGGACCTTGAGGAATACGATTCCTCTTTTAGGATACACATGTCCAGCTCCAAAAGTACACCTAAATCGTCAACGGACAATATAGTTCTCTTCTTGTGTAAGTGGCGAATATAGGTACTATCCAATAATCCGACATTAGTCGGGCGTCACACCTTACACTATTTTTTTTTTTTAATAATGTGTCTGACATGGTCAAAGCTTTTTTCCGCTTTCTGGCTTGTTGCAACTTGTGTCTTATGTTTTACTTAACATTTTTTTCGAAATAAGTTTATTTAATTCTTAACATAGCACACATTCAGCACTCCTCCACTTTACTGTATTATAAAAAAAAAACCTTACACTATTGGGTACTACCTACTGGCCACTCCTTCAGGGAATGGGTGTCGGAGCTGGAGCGCGTGTCGAAGCTGGACGCGCAGCTGTGGGAGCTGGTGGGGCGGCTGCGCGTGTGCCGCGCGCTGCCGCCCGTGCAGAAGGCATGTCCGCAGGGCTGCAAGCCGCTCACCATCCACGTTGCGGTGAGTCCCATAAAAATATAGATTCAATTTCATATTTTACTTCAAAGTTTTCACTTTTTTTATCTATGCTACAAATACGCGACACGCTCGAAACGGTACCCGCCATGACATTACGTCATCATGTCTGTAGTTTATAGATCATTCATTCAAATAGTTTGTAGTACAGTGTGAATATCAATACATACCTAATTCAGTCATTTAGTATCTCATTTATTTCAATATTTTTACCTAAATGACTCAATGGAATATCAAAATATTGATAGTAATCATTTTGAATCATCACTTTATAAACATACTATCACCACAATAAAATACATAAACATTAGCGTGATGCACAAAGTTCACAGTGGGTCACAGAAGTGTTGACTTTACACAGCGCGCCAACCATTTGAGTGAACGAACTTACTAGCGAGGTGACGTCATCGTACGGCGTCTAGCCCTTACGCGCGAAAATTTACATGTATTTATGTACTTATCGAATGAATAAAATTTTAATAATTTTTCAGTAGTTTTATATCACGTTAGGATTAAAGTTAGACACTTTTCAAAAAAGAGTATAAGTAAGAGTTTTACCCTACTTGCCTATTTGTTCTCAGAAAGACGAATGGTGTATATCGAGTGGAGCCGAGCAAGGAATTCAAGAGAACAGGTACATAAGTTTTCATTTTAAAAAACGAATGTCGTCTTCCATTGTAACCATTTGGCGTTGTTCAGGCGGCGAGCGCGCGCCGCCATCCGGCAGCTGTCGCGGCCGCGGCCTCGCGTCGCCAAGATCGCCTCCCGCCTGCAGTCCGTGGCCAGGTTAGTCGAACGAACATCCTTCCTAACTTTTTCGCCAAACCAGAAAACTCTATGGCAAAACGCGTCGCCCGCACCGTAGCGCCACACAAACTCCTTCAAAATGTGTAAAAGCAAGATATGGTTGTATAATTGAATATTGTATACTGTCGTACAGACGCATCCGCAGCCAGGCTACCGCGTTGCGCGTGGCGGAGGTGGCGGCGGGCGCGGCGCCGCGCACCGAGCCCTGCGCGCCCGCGCACCGCGCCGTCAGCGCGCTCGTCGCCGACATCGCGACGGTCAGTGTTGAGTCGAAGTACGATTCCTCTTTTAGGATGTGTGTCCAGCTCCCAAAGTACGCCTTAATCGTCAACGGACAAAATAGGGACCACTTACCGCTTTGAAGACTCCAGGTTCCCCGAAGGCACAGCGTGAGCACGGCACAACCAACTGTCAACCGGTGGATTACACGAATTATATGACTTTGAGGTTTGGAACGCATGGCGTGGAGTCTCAAGATGTGGCGGAGACCAGACATGTAGACGCCCGTTACGAACGGTCATTGGATTGCATCTAAGGTGGTCAGGTTGGCGCTTGCGGCGGCAGATTCTGTTACAGCGGGGGATTCTGTTACCCATCCATGCGACAGAAGTACATACGGCTAAACTTACGTACAGGACCAGTGGGAAACGTTTAGGGGTCACATACGACAGACCCAGCGCCGAAGTCCAGTCTTATCTTGGCTTAGATACTCGGCTTTCTCTCTCTCACTGTTTTCTTTAATTTTGCAGGCCATTACCCCTTTCCGTTTATCATAATACTGAAAATACCCCACCTTTTTTTTTGTTGTTATATTATCGTACTGGGAATCCAAAGATCCTTCTCGACTTTCAGAAAGACGCTGTCATTTCTCCGAGGGTTTCGGACCGATTTGCGTGCTTTAACCTGTAGTCAACTTTGTAATATGCAGAGGTTCATTAGCGCGGACGCACAGCTGGCTGCGCAGTACCTCGGGCGGTGGAGCGCGGGCGGCGCGCTGCAGAAGCTGTGCCTGGTGCTGATAGAGCCGGCGCGGCTGGCGGCGCGCGACCTGCCCGCGCTCTACGCGGCCATACTCGACCTGAAGCTGCCGCCGCACGTCACCTTCAGCTACATCTCCAAGGTGAGCACTCACTGAGAGCTCGTGGGAGTCAGCGCTAACGTGTTCTCTCAGTAGTATCTTCTTCTGCTAATTCTTGTCTTTTCCTTAATTTAATTTGGGTAGTAGGGGTGTACTCGTAACTTCCATTAATAAATTATAAACACTTTTCATATTTACTATTAATTACGTATGCACCACTCGTGTAAATCGTTTCCCGTGTTTGAAAGTCGGTAGAGTAGTACCGATTGAGTTTCTCCATGTTTTTGCCAGTCCTTTTATCTGCTGGTACTTTCTATCTCGAGCCATCTTCCACGCGTCTGAGAGCTCACCCGTCTATCACCTCATTTTGTGTAGCGACCACGATGAGCAAAAGAGATCAAGGGCAGTAGAAAGTAACCTCGAAACGTTTTCCAGTCTTAATCTAGAGCAATTAAAATCTTAGTACATTAGAAATGCATGTCAAATCGCTCATTTGCGACAAGGGTGACATAATTCAAAATCGACGACGAGAGAATTCTCTCGTTAAAGCGTAATGTTTTGTGGATGCTGCGGTCTCGAAACAACACAGCGGCCAACAAAGCGACAGAGCTAAGTCACAATCTCTCTCGCTCTTATTTTTTTGTGCTTAGCGTAATGTTGTTTTTATTGCAAAAAGTATAAATTTAATAAAATTGGTGAATTTTGAATTATGTCATCCTTGTCGCAAATGAGCGAAATGTTTGTTAAACGCCGCCCTGACGTGTGAGCGTTGTCCCAGTTCGATCTGTCGGCGTGGGCGGAGGCGGCGGGCGCGGAGCAGCGCGGCGCGGTGCTGGAGGCGCTGGCGGGCGCGGCGCAGCGCCCGGGCCCGCGACCCGCCGACCAGCACCTGATGCTGTTGGAGGTATTCCAATTTAAACCTATTTCTTCCATACGGCAATAAAGTGCCTGATGTTGTACTATTCTTTATTTGTTATTGACAAGTCCAGCTGTGAGATTGTCTGAAAATATAAATACTTATTTGAATAAAAAATTGTAGAATAATGAAGAATGTAAATTAATTTGTAAAATTTGCACGCCGAAATGGCAGAATATGTTGGGACCGACATCACAATTTATATCAATTTTGTACTCGTCTTCGAGCAAATAAACCATGTTTATCTTTAAATATTTTATGTATTAATAAATATAACTTTTTCACACCACAAAATTAATGGTATTTGAAGGGAAGCCATTTAAAGGATACTCGGTTTCAGCTGCTAGGCGTCCACTCTGTGTGTGCGGCGCGCGCGCCGGAAGTGTGCGCGCACACGCTGCGGTGCGCGCGCGCGTGCGCGGCGAGCGCGCTGCCGCCGCCCTACCTCGCGCATCTGCCCGGCCTCGTCGACAAATATGGCGGCGGCCTGGACTTCGACCAGGTATTAATCACCACGTAGATAATTAAGTTGCGAAAAGAAAATAATAGAAATAGGTCGAAGCAACGGTAGATGTTAAGCTCACGAGGTGTTCGAATGATGATCCTGCGTCAGAAACTCGGCGTTGAAACACCCACCAAGTGGTTGACAAGCAAGCCATTAACGGTCGCTGGAATCGAGCGACACAAGAGCAGCGAATTTCTATCTTTGGAGATGACGATAATCCACTATACACAATTTGTTTTCCTATAATTTGTAGATATTAATCGTAAGTTAGAAAAGGTGATTGACTGACTGATCTATCAATGCACAACTCTAACCGCTGAACGTTTCGGGCTGTTTGGCATACAAATGACGTAAGCATCCGCTAAGAAAGAATTTTTGAAAATTAAAGTAAAATAGGGGTTTCAAAAATCGAACTTAACATGCACGAGGCCGCGGACAAAAGCTAGTTGAAATTTTAAATAATTTGTATCGGACCCTTGCATTGAAAGTAAGTTTTGTCGGTTCCGTTGTAAAACATCTGTCGACTACCTCCTGCCTCGGACCCTTCAGCCGCGCCTGTTTCAGCTGGGCCACCTGCTGCGCCAGCTGGGCGTGGTGTTCTGGCAGGCGCGCGCCTCGGAGGCCACGAGCCGCGCGCTGATGGCCGCGTACGCGCCGCACGTGGCGCGCACGCTGCACGCTCTGCTCAGGGAGTTCGTGGCGGCGGCGGTCGCCCGCACCTACGGCCCGGAGAGAGGTAAGGGTACATACCCTTATAGATTGGGGAGATACGGAGTATACAGGGTGTCCCACGGCTATGCCACATGGAGGGGAAGTACCTTAAATATTGTAGATGGAACATTTTACTGAAAGAAGACTTCATTTTAATTTAAAAAACAATTTAAACTGCATTCATAGATTTTTAAATAATTGCCTGCAACAGAGCTACGAATTGCAGCGGGATTGAAGGACAAACCAATAAATCAACAAACAAACACACTTTCGCATTTATAGGTAATATAAGTAAGGATTAGTAAGGATAGTAAGGATCGGGAAATGATGCGTACTTCTCAAGTGGGTACTCATTAGTAATAGTTCATGTCAGTTGTATGTCGATACGCCAATGTCAGCTTTTCATTTTTCTGAACAAAATTTTACATCAAAGGCTAAAATTCATGGTCTTCCTTTTATTTCTCATGCTATGTTATTTAACAAAAAATAATCCTCATGATGAAGCCTTCCGATCGGTATGATAAAGATACAGGTTAATTTTTTTTCTCGTATAGCGGGTTCGAGTCCCGGTTCAACCAGGCAATTATTTAAAAATCTATGAATGCAGTTTAAATTGTTTTTTAAATTAAAATGAAGTCTTCTTTCAGTAAAATGTTCCATCTACAATATTTAAGGTACTTCCCCTCCATGTGGCATAGCCGTGGGACACCCTGTATATACACTATACAGCCTTCACTATCATTATTGTTCAATGCAATACATACAATACAAGTAACATGCTAACAATTTCACAACGAAGTACTGCGTACACTTGCGAGAACTCAAACGAAGCAATTGAATTGAAACGAAGCAAAAAAAAAGAAATTTGAGTTCTCGCAAGTGTACGCAGTACTCTGGAAAGTACACTCGTTGCACACAATAGCGGCATTTTACCTTCCAATAAAACCCATATTGTGTTCCATTCGCCTTATTCGAAGCCTTCCTATCGAAACAGGCTTCGAATTAGGCGAATATAACACGTATGATAACCTTGATCTGATGCTGCAACACGAGCAGTTTGTTAACTACCCACCTTCTCGACAACTTACAGTAGATGTATCGTATTTGAGCTCATTGATTTCGTTCTGATGAGTAGGTGGCATTGGCTTGGAGACAATAAACAGGGTCTGAGAGAGTAGGTAAGCGGTCACAGGAACTAGACTTGAAATTAGACCCACCTAATTAGATATAGGTAGTTGGTAGACAGATTGGTTAATATCTGATGTTGGAGTAGGAAGGCGGTGGGTAGCAGGATGTCGGGTATTTCGTGCATTGACCGGCACATATGGGTATACTTAAATACTTGTGGTGGGCAGTGGCGCTGTACGCGTGGTCGGCCGCGTGCGAGGCGTGGGCGGCGTGGGCGGCGCCGCACGCCAGCGCGCCGCTGCTGCCGTCCACGGCGGACACGGAGGGCTACACCGACATGCTCGCGCGGTTCGGCGACACCATCAACATGATTATGCAGGATTGTCCAGGTATCCTTGTCGTCAAGGTTAAAGTTATTATTTTATTCTTATATTTTCTTAAAATCCCGTGGAAATTCATTGATTCCGGGGATAAAATAGATTTTATCCGTGTGCTCACTTCGCTCGGTCGAAAATACCGGGAACCCTTTTATCTCTTGGAGACGATAGCGACCAAGGTCACCGCCTGATGAATATAAAGTCCATTTGTATCCAGGCAGCGAGGATGTGGTCCTGCGGCAAGTGTTCGAGTGGGCGGTGCGCGCGTACCTGGGCGTGGAGCCGCAGTGGCCGCAGGAGGCGCGCGTGCAGGCGTCGGCGCTGCTGGCGCAGCTGGCCGCGCTGCCGTGGCAGCGGCAGTGGTTCCACGTCGACATACTGCCGCTCTGCGTGCAGGTAACACAGTGGGCACAGTTCCACGTAAATGTTAGGCCAATCTAGAACTATTAGAGTTTTTCACCTGGATAAGCCGAAGATTTTAACTTCTGCTGGCAACGTCCTATAATGTTCCTTCGTCCGACTTTCTGGAGAGATCGGTAACGTGTGATTTTCACTCACAATTTTTTTCATTATCCTTATATTGTATGCTGGTCATTATAATATGTTCTTTAACTTGGTCTTTTGAATTCAAAATGATAAAATTCTTACAAAATGTTACTCAATACTTAATTACCACTTGAATTTAACTAAGCCGGACTCGACGTCTCTCCGAGGCATGTAGAGAGCGAAAAGGCCAATTTTGGACACCCAACGTCGGTCACCTATCCAATTAACGACTGGGGTCAACGTTGCTTAACCAGCGTGATCGTTTAACATGTGCACTGTCACAAATAAGCCACACGTCCCTCACACCGCAGATGTAAGTGACGCTGAATTGATCGTACGTCCAGATGAGCAGATCGTCGGAGCAGGAGCTGACGGCGTGGTGCAGCGCGCGCATGCAGCAGCTGCGGGCGGGCGCGTGGCTGCAGGGCGCCGCGGACGAGCGCCTGGCGCCCACGCTCACCGACCTGCTGGAGCTCTTCACGTCCCGCCAGCTGGCTCTGCCGAGCGAGGTACGACCACATCCGAGGGCGTTCTGTAACATTTACTCGTAGATGTCTAATTAACTCCATATAGAAGTTTCTTCTGTATGAGTAATTTCAAGGCCACGAAATCGATGTTTCACGCCCTGATGCTTTGCTCTGCAAGCTTCGGGCGATTTGTTGTGGCCAGTATGAACACAATCAGGGCAGTAATTATTACATAACAGTAAGAGCGTTGCGACATGGTGCATTGCTATGTTACTACATACGGATTCTGTCGAACAAAATCGTGTGTCGATGCTCTAAATTATTTCTTCAAAAGCTCAACAGCCAGTCTGTTGAGTTAATTCGAAAGGTCGGCGGTTCAAGCCCTTACTCGCTGTCGGCAGGTGCTCCTGTCGTGCCCCCTTCTAATACAGGCTTCCGCTTAATTTGGAGGGGAAATTTTTTGTCTGAACCTTCCGATCGGATGTATATTTTGAAAATCTTGTGAAAACTTTTCGTATCGTCGAGCGCATCAGCTAGTAAGCAGCAAAAGCGACCGCCCTTATCTCTCGTGTTAATGATGGTCGTGCGGGCAGACGCTGCGGCGCGCGTGCGCGTTGCCGTGGGCGCGCGTGCCGGAGCTGGCGCTGAACTACGCGCTGGAGCGGTTCTTCGCCGAGCACCACTCCGCCGCGCTGCCCTACCACCGCGCGCCGCAGTTCAGGTGACTATTGTGATTCAATTTAAAGGCCAAGTTTCTTATCGATCCTTCTCAGTTGAAACGGTTGAACACTGAACCGTCGACAAGATTAACTCGACGATTCAAAAACACTTCGTAAAAGTTCATTTGAGTAAAAAACTTAAACTGAGTTATTTGCGTTACTAACGATGTTGTACACGGGCAATGTTCCCCGCAGTGTTCTGCTGGCGGCCTGCTGCCTGGCGCCACCCGCGGCCGGCGGCGCGCTGCGCGGCGCGGCGCCGCAGAAGCGAGCCGGCGCCGTGTCGCAGTGGGTGCGCGCCGCCGCCGCGCCCGCGCTCGCCGCGCACGTGCCCGAGCACTGCGCCTTCCTGCTCGACACGCTCACCGCCTTAGGTATACCTCCCTGCAGACTATATTTTAAGAAACGTGCTCTTGTCCGCGGTTTTGCTCGCGTTAAGTTCGATTTTTCAAACCGCTATTTTACTTATTTATTTATTTGCTTATTTCTCCATTTAGGTTCCCCTTCCCGTAAAATATTTATATAAATTTTGTGCATCCCCAGCTCCTCATATCGAGGAGTCGGCGGGCGAGCTGGAGCAGCTGCTGGGTCGCGCCGTCGTCGTGCTGTGCATGGAGCCCGCCGCCAGCGCGGCGCTGCCGGTACCGCTTCCTTACCTACTTATACGTATGACGACACGACCCTGGCCGACCATCACAAGCGAAACGGAACAAACTAAACTAACAACCATACGACCATAACCGAGCATTATTCTCGTGATTATTTCATAAGAGTGCTGACACACCTCGTAGAACATCTAATAAAAGGAATCACTATCTCTATCTAAAACCTCTTTTTAAACACCTATTGCGATTAATCTGTTGTTCACAGACGGCCCCGTTCTCAACCTACATCTGTTCTCCGAAATGTATTATAAAGATTTTTACATAGTAGTTAAATCTCGCGGGAACCCTTTCCTTTCCGGGACAAAAGTCACTCTAAAGCCTCAATAGACCAACGGTTAAAGTTGCGTACAAGAAATCCCGCTGCCTTTGACAGGACGCACGTATGCTCTCCTAATACGAGCTTTATTCTCATTTGGAGGAGAAACACGATATTAGAGAAGTCAAGATATTTTACATCATTCAACTATACCCACGCAAAAAAATCATGTCGACCCGTTACTCCGTTTGTTCGTGATTGAAACCATCAAACAAAGAGATGCTTTTTGTCATCATTAACGGATACTATTTCTGGTCAGGTGTGGCAAAAATGGGTATGCAACTGTCCGCCGCGCCCGCGCCGCGCCGCCGCCAGCGCCGCCGCCGCGCTCACCGCGCTGGATTATTTCGCGCCGCTCGGCGACGCCGTGGCCCGCGCCATACTCAACGAGAAAGGTCAGCGGGGTCACTGTATCTATCTATCCTTTTGATTATTCCTGTCGATATCTCCTAGTTATTAGATCTAAAACTTGTCCGCCTTAACTGAATGTACGAGTATTACCGGAAACTACCGACATCTTAAGTCCCGCTTATTTCAACAAATATAATTGACAAAAAAATGTTAGAGTTATTTTGCTGTAATCCGCCAACAGAAAAAATCTGTATGGTCAAACATGCAGTTATAAGCTAAGCACCGCTTACCTCCCAAACCAAGCAATAAAGCAAAGTTCCCAAGCAAGCAATGCCACCACCACTCACATGCACCACCACACAAGACTTTAATACTACTCTCGACGCACGTTGCTTGGGAACTTTGCTTTATTGCTTGGTTTGGGAGGTAAGCGGTGCTTAGCTTATAACTGCATGTTTGATCATACAGATTTTTTCTGTTGGCGGATTACAGCAAAATAACTCTAACATTTTTTTGTTAATCATGAACTTCCGCAAAGTAACGCCTGACTCTATTCAAATATAATTGATTTTGACTCTGACTCAGGTCAGACTTAAGCGCCTCCGTCTCCTAATGGGGAATTTGACGACAATTAATTGCAAGAGCCATGTCGATCTGTGGCTAAGGCACGGATAGAAAACTGGTTTGCGGTTCTAATTCCACCCGTTGCACTTTCATCTTGCTCATAAAATAAACTTTACGCTTACTTGAGGAGAAAGGAGAACATTTAACATGGCTAACATTTTTTATTATAAATGTTGTCCCCTGTATGGTCGGGCAGACGGCGGCGGGTGGGGCGCGCTGTGCTCGCGCTGGGCGCAGTGCCCGTGGTGGGAGGGCGGCGCGTTGGTGTCGCGCGGCGCCCTGCACGCCGCCTACGCGATGCTGCTGGCGCGCACGCACTCGCACGCGCACCTGCAGCACGCGTTCACCGCGCTGCTCGCGGCCGACATCAACTTGTGAGTGATATTGCCTTGATTCCGTGCTGTGCGAGCTACACTTTATTGCGTTCAATTATGAATTTCTATTGAAAGTTTTGTGTTGCACTCTGTGTCAGCGCCGACAACGACGCCATCGTGGCGGTGTGGGTGAGCGTGGCGGCGCGCGCGGGGGCGGCGGGCGCGGCGGGCGGCGAGTGGGGCGCGGCGGGAGGCGAGTGCGGCGCGGCGGCGCGCGCGCTACTGTCGCGCTGGGCGGAGCGGCGCCGCACGCTGCTGCAGGTGGTCACGCTGCACTCGGCCGACGGCTGCCCCACGCCGCAGTGAGCTCATATTACTACTTCATTAAGAACTTAGCTCTGTACTGTTACTTAGCTGTGTGAGTTCGTCGCGTGGAGTTAATTTTTATAATTTTTTCGAAATTCTTTATTTGTTTTGTTCATCCAGACACCGGGCGCTGTGCCGCCTGGCGCTGTGCGCGGTGTCGCCGTCGGAGGCCAACGCCAAGGCGTACGAGGCGGCGTGCGGCGCGCTGCCGGCCGCCGCCGACGCCGTGTCGTGGGGCCGCAGCGCGCGCCCCGGCGCGGTGCCGCGCCTCGCCGCACGCCTGTATCCGCAGCACGAGGTGTGTGAATGCCCTCTCCACTGAATTTCGACCACGGCTGCTATTTTCAAAGGAGATGTCTTTGTGTACAAGTGCGTGCACGATCGGATGTTAATCCGGCACGATTAGGAAGAAATCCGTAAGACGCAGTAAGCCGTGTTTTACCTGCTCTCTGAACCAAGGAAGTGTGACACCGTCGACTTCCATTTACTGAGAATGTACACATGCAAGGTGGAGGAGAGCCGGGGCGCAGCGTCTTTCTAGATAACTCAAATAATAAAATACCTCATATTTATTTGTTTTCAGGTTTATTTCAAGGAGGAGTTGGAGCTGACCGCTAGTCTAGTGTGATCTTAGGAATCTCTGCTTTCGGAGCTAAAGGGCGAATACCAAAGATTCAGATCTTTATTGACGTCCATTTTTTTTGTTCGATTACGATCAATAAATATTTAATTATTAAACTTTTAACTACTAGGTACTATAAAGCTTTCTGTAGTAAAATAGTTTTTTTACGTTTTTAGGATATCTATAGCTAGTAAGTAGAGTTTAGGTAGATATTTCAAATTTAATAAAACGCAATACTGTATGTAATTTTTTTATTTTATTTTAGCGTAAATAGTTGTGACTAGAAGAATACATACATAAAAAAAAATTGTACTGACGAATTTCTTATTTATTTTAATAAAACAAAAGTAATTACCTAAGATTTAATTTTGTTTTATTTCTTAGTTACAGTACGGATTGAAACATCAGCGCGTCGCTGTTTGTATAGAACGTTCGTCCGATATTAACCTAAGTTTTAGTATAAATTATTAAAATAATAAAATGAATTCCTCAATTTAAGTCGATTGCAAAATTGCAGTTTTTAAGTCCGGCTCAGTTGTGAAAAAAGCTTTACTTTAAAGGGCTAATAATGTGTTGAAAAAGCTATATTAACAATGCTGAACGATACTTACAAGTAAGACTGAAACTATATTTTTATACTTACAATGACAAAATCTACTTAACTACTTTTTTTTATCAAAACAATACTTGCAATCTGCGAAACTCGAAACCTCTTCTGTTTATCAATGTCATTATACCCAGTGAAGCAAATCCGCGTATCGAATGTTATCGCCTTGTTATGTAAATCGCGAGAACGCGGTAGAGGAGGAATGTAATCGAGCGGATTAGATAACAATAACTCGGTTTTAACCATTTGCCTTTTTATGTTATCTATCTAAATATATAAAAGAAAAAGGTGACTGAATGACTGACTGATCCGGATTGATCTACCAACGCACAGCTCCAATAAATCACTGGATAGATCGAGCTGAAAGGCATAGGTATTGATGGTTTGATCTACCAACGCACAGCTCAAATCAATCACCGGATAGATCGAGCTGAAAGGCATAGGTATTGATGGTTTGATCTACCAACGCACAGCTCAAATCAATCACCGGATAGATCGAGCTGAAAGGCATAGGTATTGATGGTTTGATCTACCAACGCACAGCTCAAATCAATCACCGGATAGATCGAGCTGAAAGGCATAGGTATTGATGGTTTGATCTACCAACGCACAGCTCAAATCAATCACCGGATAGATCGGGCTGAAAGGCATAGGTATAGGTAGATAGGTATCTATTATGATGTAGGCCTACGCTCAGAAATAATTTTTGAAAATTCTCAACCCCTAAAGGAATAAATCTTTCCTGCCTTTTTCATTAAAGAGTGCTTTAATATCATAAGCTCTTTCGCGGCGCGAGTTTCTTTCCCCGGTAGTGTATGACCAGAGCGAGCACCCCCGACAGCGTGGCGACGGCCGCGGCCCGTGCGGGGGGCAGCGCGCCGCCCCACAGCCAGCCGCGCGGCAGCCAGCTCACCGCGTGCACCACGTCCAGCAGCAGCTTGGTGCTGCCGAGCGCCGCCTGCGTGAACCGCGCCGGCGCGCACAAGCTGCGATCCGGCGCTTGAGAGTTTTGTGCTGCTATGTGCAGAGCTCGCAGCGACCTGTTGCAACAATAACACTGATATGTATATTAACACTGCATTTGCTGACCCCTAGGCTGACCCTATACAAATGATAGCTTAAATATCGATCAATTTGAAGCGCCACATTTGACAAACTTGTGTCTCTGGAACTAATAATACCTAGTAAGTATCTATCTATTACAAATGGCGCACCGGCCTCTATGAAATCATAGATTAACTACAGAGGTCGATGCGCCATTTGCAATATTAATAACCTAGATTTAGTTCCAGAGACATTCGTATCTGTTTAGTGCTTACAGCGCCAAAATGGCGTCAATCAAGCAAAAAAAAAGAAATCACAGCAGCAAGTCCAATATAGAGGTTCTTGACGATTAAGGCTGGTAAGGGGAAGAGGACGTGATAGCTATGCCGTTACAAGAAACTTTTTTTAAAATGTGGGCACACGATTTAGCCCGCTTTACCCGACCCTGGCCTGAGGTATATTGAGTTAGTTATTTAGGCGACCACGAAATACGACACATTCCATCTACTTAGTCTGTGTACGCAACGGCCTGTGGACTTCAAAACCCTTCTGCAATTTAAGTATTCTAGCTTTTCTCTTTTAATTGTTCGTAAGTAGCAATGTTTTTCTCAGAGTAAGTATTGAAACCCTAGGGCACTAGTTTAAACTTAGGTAAGCACTTACGGGAGTGGTTTTATCTTATAGGTCCCAGAGATAATAACATCAAACGGATAAGATGAAAGCGTGTAGTTATCAAACGATCTGTTGACAGTAGCTCAAAAGAACCTGTCTATAATAATTTTGATAATACCTATTCAATGACGTTACGTAAATCTTGATATCATTCGTTTTAATCCGAATATCTTCATCTTAACGAACACTTCTGTGGTATAATAGTTTGGGAATATCTAGTCGTCAGGCAAAAGTTCCTAGGTTCAATTCTCAATTTAACTTGAGATGTTCTAATAAGTAGTAGGTAGGTATATTGTGTCCACTGACAAGTATTTTCATTTCTTGCGGAAATCATTACCAGACTAAGTACCTACCTTTAACTTTTAAAGAGATTGACTTGCTTTCTGAAATGTTCACATCTTAAAACGTTGTTCGAATACCTATCAAAATTGAAGGCATCCTTTATCTTGCTGACTGACAACATCAGACTAACTGATCTCCGCCCGCAAGAGGGTCTATCTTAAGTTTTATGACTAACTGAGAACCTACATGCATAAATGAAACGTAGATAGGTAACTACCGACCTGAGAAATCCGAAGAAAGTAAACAAAGACCAGAACAGCTTATGCGCCGTCCTGACCTTGTAGGCACTCTGTTCGTCCAGCGCGAGCACGCCCGTGTCCAGCAGGAACAGCAGCTTCTCCGCCTGCAGGTACGTCAGCGTGAGCACGCCGTGCGTCGCCCCCAGCAGGCCCCACCATGGACCGTCCTGTGCACAAATCGATAAGTAGGTACTTAGGTAAGTACTTATTCGTCGTTTGCTTTCACGTTTTTATAAAAGGAATCTTAACCACGTTGGACTTAACAAATATTCTCATCTTCCTTCCAAATACCTAAACGTATAAAGCTTTTGTCAGAAGTGGGTATGACAATAGTGCAATCGTCGGGGATTTAACCGTCGAACCTTTTTTTTTTCAATTTTCAATGCGCACCTTTACTCACCCGTTAGGTAAGACTATTGAAGCTATATTTATAATACACTGTATCGTCGTCATTGCCGCCTCAATCGATGGATATCTATCCACTGGACATAGGATTCTTGCAAAGATCGTCAAAGAATTTAACAATCTTGTGCGATTGTATCCAGCAACTTCTATCAACGGCTCGTTTGAGACCGTACGTCTACCTAGCGGGGAGTCTTTCAACGCTGCGGAGCTCAAACCTCAATGCGTAGAAGGTATATCAGTTCTTCGAACTGTGTTTACAACTAAAACAGCTAAGCCCAGAGACTAGAAAAAGTTTTTGAAGTTACCTGTTTGCCAAGCCCATAGGCCTGCAGATTCCTGATGGCTGCGGCGTCGTCGAACAGCCTCAGCGCGGCGCGCGCCATCGCCAGCCGCGCGCTCGCGGCCATGAGCTCCGGCCGCCGGGCCGACGCGCCCCACAATTTGAGCGAGTAGCATGCTAGGGATACCACCTGTACAATGTACATAATTCTTTATCTGAACAAAGCAAGGGCTCTAATGAAGGATCACATTCATACTATCATGGAGGCTATGCTCATGCCGCCTAGGATGGAAGGCATTTTTGCTATAAGCCCTATCCTATCCTACTTTCTAATACCTATTATAAATGCGAAAATGTGTGAGGATAGATGGATGTTTATTACTCCTTCACGCCCCAACGAATGAATCGATTTAGCTGTTTGAAATACTTAGGCTAATTTTATTCCAGAAAATTAGAGTTCCCGCGGGAAACTAAAAGCCTTAATCCACGCGTATAAAGTCGCGGGCATCAGCTAGTAATCCTATAATATTTATAATCTCGTTTTTGACACCATAATGGAACATTTACCATACGCTAAAACCCGGGACGATGCGGTAGCGATTCCGTTACAAACCCCTTGGCCACATCAGATAAGCAACGTGCGAAATGCGAATTGATTTGCCCTGCAATTCATTGAGGATCTGAAGAGTGATATAGATTAAGTACTTTTTATTTAGGAAAAACAAAAAGTTCCCGCGGAATTTTCAAAAACCCAACCCGATGTCGCGGGAAAAATGTATTTTTTAGTTTAATAAGTGTGGTTTAGGTGCTAATCTGAAATACCTTGTCCCGGTTAGAGTGCGTCTGCAGCAAGTTGCAGAACTCGTCCACCAGCTCCATGGTCCAGTGCGGGGCGCAGCTCGTCTCGCGCTCCGTCCACTGCGACGGTGATGTCTATACTATCAAAGCACATTCAGTGCCCGAGAGCCTACCAAAATTATCAATTCTTTTAGATAAGATACCTAATTCTTAAGTGATTGGTCTACGTTTATTTCTTTTTTGGAAATCCGTAATCAAATGTTTGAAAAAGGATTTCAGATCTATACTAATATAATAAAGTGCAAGAGTTTGTTTGTTTGAACGCGCTAATCTCTAGAACTATCAGTCGGATTTGAAAAATTCTTTTTGCACCTGATAGCCCAATTCCTGAGGAAGGTTATAGGCTCTTCAATATCTCGGTACGACTCTTAGAAGCCGAGTAAAAAGAAAAAATTGCGCGGGGGAACAAAGCGATACGGTAAGTCGGTGATTCAGTCGGTACCGTGGCTTGTGATGGTGTGGGGAGCGTAGTTGGGAGACCCCAAAGAGAATACAACCACTATTTTTTTTTTCGAAGACAAGGTAGTCCTTTGACTGCGATATAACCTGATGGTACCTAAGTGACAATGCAGTCTAAGATGGTAGCAGGCTAACTTGGAATGGATATGGCAGTGTACTCATACCCCTATTCGATTTCTACACGCCATCGTGCCGGAACGCTAAATCGCTTGACCGCCAGACCAAACCAGAGACAATTTAGAAATTATAAATTCTCAAATTGATCCCGCCGAAAATCGAACCCTCCCAGTTATAACACCACAGCGCTCACCACTGCGCCAGTGAGGTTGTCAACGTGTCAGCTACGTGGAAGACTCCTGATATAATTGAACGAATGACAAATATTTTTCTATTCAAAAATTGGCTAGTTCCACAGGCATATAAATAAAAGTAAATATAATTAGTAAAAACAATTCATTTATTGTTTATTGGTATATTAATACTTAGATTAATTACACTTAACAACCCGTCACACTCAGTCAATCGGAATCCTAAAAAACAGCAACCCTGCTGTTGTGTAATGAAGTCTCCAGAGACTTCATTTTGAGGAATTTCTATAAAGAAAGTGAGGATAACCGAATCCTAAGTAAAATGGTAGACAATAAGGTCGTATACCTACTATAACAAGTAGCATTTATGTTTCTAATTTGTACATATAAATTATATTTACTTTTACAATACATTAAAATTTACAAAACAGAAGAAGATAATTATATACGTCAAAAAGAGTGTTATTTACATAGGTAATTAAAAATATATATTTTATGGTTTGCATAACTCATATAATATTATATGCATAGTTGATTCAGTTTAGTTCATCAGCATAATTAGACAGTTGATTCGTTCACAGAATCATACTCTATACAACTCTCGCCAATATTTAAGACCTCTCTGAACGTCGTGTTTCGAAGAGGAGAATGCAAATTGTTATAATTTGTTGGAGATAATTTCCGGAGCATCCAGGCATTTAGAGGTATTTGTAAAATTAAACCCTGGCGAGAAGCGAATGCAATGTGTAGATGATGTAGTCAAAATGTGGCATGTTACAAGTACGAAAGAATTGCCGGCAATATACCGGCAAGTATTCTGCTTTATAGTCTACTATACTACATACTACTGTAGTTTGTACTGTATGTATGTAACCTGCAAACGTTTGCTGCATTCATGAAACGAAAAGTTTTCTGCTAATATGCGTAACGTCACAACATGACTCAATGATATTTATAATTTTTAATAAGTAGCGCGTTAATTTTTTAAAAACTTTTACAACGAATAACAACAAATATAATACACAAGGAACAACAACTTCTGCCATAATCTGCCAAATTACAAAAATCTGTATGGTATACCGTGCCGCTCGCGCTGCAGGTAGGTACACTGTCATTTATCCAGCAGCTGTCCAGTAGTCGAACAGGAATGACGCACCACCGACACGCAACACTACAACCCCATTAAAATACAGTCTATATCACTGGAGCAACCTCAGGCAATGTCGACTCCACAATGCATAATTTTGCAATTTACTGGAAGAGAGGCAGTGTACAGCGCGAGCGGCACCTTGATACAGATTAGTTCTGGTTTGGCGGATCATAGCAGAATAATTTCACTGTTTCTAGTGCGCTCGTACGCAATAACAAACACAATGTCTGTCGGTAATCGCGAATCACTTGAGCAGTCGTTTCCTGGCGAAGTAGAGCGCCACGCCGACGAGCGACGACAGCGTGGCGACGGAGGCGACGCTGGTGGCGGACAGGCGCTCGCCCCACAGCACGCCGGCGGGCAGGCAGCTGACGGCGTGCGCGATGTCCAGCGCCAGCTTGCCGGCCGCCGCCGCCTGCAGCAGCAGCCGCGCGTCCAGCGCGCGCCGCGCCGCGCCCGCCTCCTCGCCGCGCAGGCACTCCCGCCGCCACCATATGTCGCGGATCGATCTGAATGTTCTGCGACAGTCACGTGCAAATGTGGTTACTTGTCGACCAATATATTTAAATACGTATTAAAAGTCTTGCCGAAGAAGTATGGAGAGAAATATTATGAAAATTACAAAAATTCATAAAATATGCTACTTCACTAACATATGCTCTCCATTACTCTCAAAAACTAAAATTAACTTAAACATATCTCTTAAGACCTTAAGAGAGAAGAGGATGACCAGGCTAGAAGGAGATGTGAATAGTCTGGCAGTGTCATTAGCCAAATTTAACAGAATAAATAGACTAAACCATACATAATGGGACCATAGTGGAAAACTATCACTGTAAAAAAAGCCAGCAGTAGCATAAGGGGAAGAGTTGCTTGGGGGAGTGACCTCCCAACTCACGACGCGCACATCGAACCTACTTATAGTTAAAGATTGTAGATGTTAATAAAAAGTAACAAAAAAAACTTGCAACTGCAGCATCATCTTATTAAAATAAAGACAATTACGGTAATGACATTGAACTAAAGTAAAAGCGAAAAAATGCAATTATTTTGTTGATGATTCGCGAGTTCATGACTAATCGCCGCAAGTTTTTATGACGCAATTCTACAGCACAATAATAATTTATTTTCCGTGTTCTGCTAATCGTTGGTAGCTCCAAGCCCTATTTACTATATTAGGTAACATTCAGAACCAGTAGTAGATTCATTTGAATTCTGGATGAGTTATTTCTCATCAAAATTTCAGCCAAATTGGTTCATTCGTTGTGACGTGAAGGAGTAACAAACAAACATACATCTTTCGCCTTTATAATATTAGTGTGATAATGTGATGGGAAGTAGGATTTTAATAGTCTATGTATGATGCTCCCTGAACCAATGTTAATGAATGAGGTGTCAATCGATTAGTTCTTATGGTCCGGGCGACATAGGCTTTTATACGAAAAAAAATCAATATGATGTTACGTTAGATTTTCCGTATTCCATATACAGTTTTCAAACTTTTTCTATTGTAGCATCATTAGATCTAAATTCACTTCAATTAATATATTCAGACTATTTTAGATAACCTGTTTTCGTAATGTGAATTTTATGATTGCAACAATATGATACAAAAAAGTTACTTTCTATCGACCTGTCACCCCTACCGTGCTACAGCGAAAAAATGTACTTTATAATGTATTTTTGTTGGCACTCATGAAGTCATGAGTCATGACGTGGTCATGACACTGGTTCACTTGTACTAACGCAAGTTGACGCAAAATTCGTCCTTATATAGACAACATTATTATGTTGTTGGTGTTATAGATAAGATAGACATAAATCGCTATCTGGCTTAATTTTAGATCTAGTACAATAAAACATAAAATAATTAGCGATTTTATAATACTATAAACTAGTTACATGGAAGTGTACATGCCCTCCAGACAAAATGCACACTGGGATTTCACATTACTTGACATTGAACGATTGTTTCCCGAGTTTGCAGAGACAGCAATGCAATGAATGTGAAAGTGCAACGATACACCTGCCGATAATACATCGCCGAGACCTCGGCAGCAGTAATAATCGAGCTTAGTATGCAGTTGATTTGACACCAAACGCGCCGAACAGCCGCAAGCTTGTTAAGCGCGCTACGAGAACTCTCATCCGCGTGGTCTCATCGCTATGATAAATAATCACGCGACGTAGTTACGGCTGGTGTTTCACAGGCAACTTAAAACACATGGGCACAGTAATGAGCCGCAGTGTCGTTGACGTGGCGTGCTGCGACACTTACTGTATGAGCGAGATGTAGAGGCTGGCGGCCCACAGCGCCGTGCTGAGCACCTCGAGGCGCGCGGCGGTGCGCGGCGCCAGGCGCAGCACGCCCACCTCGTGCAGCCAGCACGCCTTCTCCACCGGCAGGAACGTCTGGTCCACGATGTTGGCCAGTACGCCGAGTATTGCTGCTATTCTTGTTGACTCCTGAAAATGCAATACACTCGATTTTGTCCCATTGTTTTAATCGAAAGGTTTATATCTAAAGCATAAAGAAAGTATATTTAAAACTAATTCAGCAATAAAAAGAATAACTGCCAAGTTTCTCGCTGGTTCTTCTCAGTCGGATTGACATTCCAAACCAGTGGTACTCATTTGATGATTCAAAAGCACTTTGTAAGAGTATATATGAATAAAAAACTTTTCTATTCTATCCCCTCGCTACCCTGATCTTTCAATGTTTTGATAAGTAGTCAAAAGGCATTGGTCCAACTCACATGTCTGCCCAAGCCGTAGTTGTATGTGTGTCTGATCATAGGGATGTCGTCGAAGAGGCGCAGCATCAGCCGCGCGCCTGACAGCCTCGATCCCGCCGTCTGCCATGGCTTCTCTCCGCTCAGGCATCCGTACAGCTTGCACGAATAGCATGCTAGACGGACAACCTGGAAATAATATTAAGATTACAATTCAATTACGACTAGCTGATGCAATTAACTCTGGTCATAAAGATTCTTCAGGAATAAATTATTTTACATCCTGTCTAATGCTCCACCTATATTTTGTAAAAGTCTAAATTAGTTCAGCCAGACAGGTTAAAGTGGCTTGCGCTGTCTCAAACAATCTCAAGGAAGTTCACACAGCATAAATCAAAAACCTATAACTACTTCCATCCAGCCATCATATTTGTTTCTATAAATAAAAAGAAAAAAAATTGCAAGTAAGATTTCCTTACAAATCAATCAATGACACTTTCAGTACTACAAAATATTTGATTGATGATTTTAAAGAGATTTGCAAGCAGATAGAAAAAACAGTGGTGCTTGACTTTGTTTTTATTGTATTAGTAGTTGATGCCCGCGGCGTCGCTCTTGTGGATTTATTTTTTTAAATCCTGCAGTGTAACATGTACAAACTAAAATTATTTTATACTTTGTAGTGGTGTAAGAAGTCGGGTTTTTTGAAAAGAATTTTTATTGGAAAAAAGTATCCTGCCTATGTTCCAGGATCCAGCCTAAATTGTACCAAATTTTAATAATGCCCTTAGTTGCACTTTATTTTTAACTACTGGGACTTTGACCGCTTAGAGTTAGGTTTGTAAAAATCCTATAGGAACCTTTTGTTTTTCCAGGATAAAAATGAGCCTATTCTCATAATCCCCATGCAAAAAATAAAGTAGGTATTCTTTTGTTGAACGATTGAAGGACAAACTAACAAACAAAAAATACTTTCGCATTTATAATAATATAATAGGAATTGGGCAAATTTTTGTATAATTAATACATAATTAGCTATTATTATCAACAGGTTATTGACTGGTAATTCCACTTCTACATAGTTCAATAGTAAAGCTGCGATGTTTCCGCATAGTTTACCTTGTCGCGCCCGTTGTAACTATCTAATAATTCACAAATATCCTCCACAACTGACGACATTGTTATACAATCTCAGAATTTTGTATCTTGTTAATTCATTGATAAGTTATCTTTCGTGGCTGAATTATCGGCAGCACGCGTACGTCTGGTTGTGCAGACTTTTGTTTGGAAACTACAGCATTTCTCCATTCTCCTCGTAAAACTTGAGGGCCTTGATTTCGAAAGGTTAGCCAACGCCGAACAAACGCAACACGCAACAGCTGATGACTGATGTTGTCAACGATAACCTTATCAACAAAAGTCAAAAATAAGTACCGTTCAAAAACAAAACCATTGCCACAGCAAAATAAAAGGTATTTATTTTATTCCTATTAAAGGTATTTATTATTAGGTATATATAGTTATTCCTTAATATCCAATAAAGTAAAATGAAGAAATGGTTTTTTTGATTTATATCTATTTCTATTCTTTTAAATTCTTCATAGGGACCTACCTACCTATGAGGATTACGAGGAAGATATCTTCGATTTATTACTTTTAACTAATTTTGAACTAACAGAGAAATGTCATGGACTGTGACTTGTCAGCTGTCACGTCACTGTCACTGATTCAGTGACAGATCAATGTAATGTGATTCGTGTTTCAGAAATTCAGTGACACTGAAACACGAATTGCCTGAAATGTCATAACAAATGAAATGATTAATAGGCATTTTTAAGTGATTTTTATGATTAGGATTTAGGATAAATTAAGGGAATTAAGCTGTGCTTAAAAATGGCAAAACTATTTTCTATATCCGATATACCAGAGTTCTCTAAGAAAGAGCGTATTGTTGTTGTGGGTGTGATTGGAAAATCGCCGTACCGGTACCCTAACAAAACAGCCCCGCTTCTGCCCGCCACCCAGTGTGAAGAAGTAAGCAATTTAAAACTCGTTTATTTTATAAAGGACATTCACTTGAAGTTCCTGACAACCTCACTTTTTAATGAAAATATACTAGTTTCTAGATATTCTTTTATTTCTCTCCAGCTTCTATGTACTTATTTATTTGTAAACTCTAGAAAATCAAAGATTTCCCAAGGGCCTTATAAACCTAAAACCACAATAACGAAGTCGCAGGCATCAGCTAGTTGTGAATGAAATACACTTATATTTTCAGAATGGTATAGAGTGCTACTGGGATGAAAGAAAATCTATCCTCTATCTCCATGCAATTACCTATCTAGACACCAAGCGGCTGGCATCGTTAGCTGCTGACCTGAACGAGGATTCAAAGAGTACAGTCAAAGACGCTGATGCAGCACACTGGCTGGTGGCGTGTGGAGAGCTCTCCATAGAGTCATGCCGTGCTCTGGCACTGATCTTCCATCTCTGTCATATTGTAGTGCTGTCTCTACCCACACCTGTATTTGATCTGGGCTACTTGCAGTTGTTCAAGGCTGTTGATGGATATAGGTATAATAAATATAATATTTTCTGATATCTAAAGTCATGAACTCATAGAGAGCGGGATCAAATGCCAAAACCATTTTACTTTAATTTTATTTCTATAATTTTGCTTATAATATATAGACTACATAGTAGTAAGAAATAATGAGAACATTAATTATATGGTACTTTTTTCTATATGCACTACCTAACTCAATGACCTGTTGGCAACCCTGGTTACTCTGACGAGTCACAGGAAGCTACTGTATACAAGCGGCGCAAGACAGAGGCGTGTCGAAGTAATGCAAGAGACATAATATTGTGTCCAGTAGTATCAACATTTCTTGGTTGATAAATAAGAATGTAGGAAAAAAATATTGCAATTATCTGAAAAAATGTTTTGGCATATTTTGTTGATACATCAAATAAATAGTATCTAGTATTTTCTAGGGCAGAATTGATAGCAGCCACCACCGAGGCCCTCTTGCGCTCTGGTGCAGGCGGTGCATGGGACACACACGGCCGCCCGTGCTGCCCACGCTTGCTGTTCCACTTCCGACGCGCGCCCACGCCGCTAAGACGGGTGCCCGCTGCGCTGAAAAGGCTGGAGCACGCTGTGGAAGATCAGATCTACTTCATCCTCAGGAAGGCCAGGATCATCACTAATGTGTGGTAAGACTCAGGATGCCCAGATGCCCATGATATCCATACATCATCATCTCATCCGACAGACTTCTACTAATGGATATTGGTTAGTACTAGTAGTAATTGATTACCTTAGAACCTGTGCTGCATGCAATAATCAGGCCACCTAGTACAAGGTCTACCAATGGTGCACCTCCCAGTGGGGTGGGATCATCATTCCAGAAGGTTGGGATCACCAAAATGCCTCCACCGTCAGCTTTGCGACTCGATAAGTTATGTCTGTAATTCTGGTTCTCCTACAGACCTCCTCCTTATGGCAACGTTTGGCAAACCTATTTTATGTCTTGTCCAAAATCCCTCAAGAATAAGGCTAACCAGATTGTGATGTCAGTGATGGACGGATGGATTGTGGTCACAGCTGGACTTGTTCTCATTATATTGTGTTAATCCAGAAATGTGTTGTTTCAGTGCAAAGTCGCTATTTGCCATCCCCAAGAATGAGGAGTTCGTGTACATCAGCGCGGAGGAGGAGGCGGGCGCGGCGCGCGACGTGAGCGCGCTGCTGCGCGGCCTGGTGCGGCGCTGCGCGGCCGCCGAGCCCGCGCCCGCCGCGCCGGAGCCGCGCTCCTTCCGCCGCTTCCTGCAGACGCACGTGGACCTGGCCTTCGGGGAGGGCTTCGACGACAACGTGGGCAAGTACGCCATGAGCACGTCCTTCTTCGAGGTCAGTTTGTTAGCACCTGGTTTTTTTGTTTTCAGACTATATAGCTTTTGCCCTTGTGGAGGTTTTCAAAAAACCTGCGAAAATTGAACTAACTCAACCTAGATCCTTAACTAACCCATGCAAAAACTACACTGTTTAGTTATAAGTTATGTAAATATGCCATAATTTGCTAATATAACATAATTGGTACGCTTCGATGGTCGCAGCTGCCGAGCGCGCGTGCGTGGCGCGCGGCGGCGCGCGCGCTGTCGCCGGTGTACCTGCAGGCGCCGCTGCCCGAGGCGGAGGAGGGCGGCGGCGCGCTGTTCGACGCGCTCGCTACCGACGTGCGCTTCTCGCAAGCTCGCTGTGCCAAGGTAACGTTCGCCGTGTGAGCCGGCGGCGCGCGCGCTGTCACCGGTGTACCTGCAGGCGCCGCTGCCCGAGGCGGAGGAGGGCGGCGGCGCGCTGTTCGACGCGCTCGCTACCGACGTGCGCTTCTCGCAAGCTCGCTGTGCCAAGGTAACGTTCGCCGTGTGAGGTACACGTGTCGTCATGAGCCGCAACCAAAGCCGAACGCGGTGGCAGCCCTCCTGCAGCATGCGTGATAATGTAGTAATATACTCGTACCTCGTTGGTCCGGTGGTTATCTGATTCGGCAGCAGATCACGCGCTCCCGTGTCGGAAGGTCGTGGTTTAGGCCTTAAATTGAATTCAATTGAGGTTTGGCAGTCCAGAGTGGGAAAGTTAAGTGTGTTCTTCGTGAATGTGCACGGATGGCCGTCCGCGTCGAACTTTGAGAGTGAGGCCATGAGGAGCACCCCTGTGCTCGTCAACACTTGTGTAATAGGCTAGTCACCTTCTGCTTCCCTTCTCCCATATAAATGATATGTCCCATCGTCGTATGGGTCCTCCCCATCGGCCGTACCCCAGCGGGGGTACGTGCGACGAAGCAAGGCCTCCTTACGCGGGTGGGTCGCGAGGAAGGTCAATTGGTTGGTTGGTTGGTTGGGTGGTGTGGTCCATAACAGCTGCGTGCTTCGTTGCAGGTGCTGCCGATCGCGCAGGCGTCGTACGCCGAGGGCTTGCCGCCGCACTACTCCAGCCAGCACCATGCGCACAAGGTATACGTTACTGTGAACAAGGGTGTGTTTACGATGTTTAAATGTGCTGAACTAAAATATAATGTGAGACTAACTTTGTCTTTAATTTGCCTATTGGCCTTTTAAGGCCTTCGCTACGATCAATGCAGATGAAGTTTATCTCGTCTTTTCTCTAGTTAACCGATCTAAATAAAATTGATTCTATACAACAGTTGTTGTGCTATGTACCACATCAACCAGTAAACTCAATTTTATTAATACGAAATCTTTACCGCAGTACTGCATTGAGCGAATGAGGGGGAAGAGGGCGAACGCCGATATAATGCGTTATAATATATGTTTTCTCAGATAAACAAGTATTCTTTCGCAGAAAGGCGTAAGAGAAGCGCTATCAGCGTAGCGCATATAGGACGTTACTACCGCACTGACCGCACTGAAAACGTGCTACAAGCGAGAAAGAACGTCCACTAGAAGAAAAAGCATCCGTTCACATGCTTCGGTTACGCGTGTCGCCGAAACTTCTGCGATTTGTTTACCTTTTAAGACTAGTTAAAGAAAAGTAAATGATACGATGTGAATGAAGCGTCGCTCGTGCAGGTGGGCGTGGCGCTGGGCGTGGTGGACGCCATGGCGCGCGGGCCGCTGGCGGGCGCGGCGCGCGAGCGGCTGCGCGGCGCGTGCGCGGCCACGTGGCGCACGCGCACGCTGTGCGAGGCGCCCTCGCTCACCGGCCATCCGTGCGTGCACCCGCACCAGTGAGTCGCACATGTACCTACTACTTTATACGGATCCAGGTAATGAGCCCGAGGATAAGTTTTTTGCCGACTTTTCTCAGCAGAATCAGCTTTTCGAACCGGTGGTAGAGTCTTGACTTGTCGTAAGAGGCAAAAGTTGGTTGACATGAAATTAACAAAGGAGATCCTCCGCGGTTCATACATTTTTGGGCTAAATCTGAAAGTGCCGGCCAAAAAAAAATTTTGCTGTATTTCGTTAGAACTTATCCACCTAAACATTTTTTATTATGACACCGAAGCTGTAGAACCATTAACCTTGGTTTTATTTAAGTTTAAAAATCTGTATTTTCTCGAGTATATGAAGTGTTTCTAAGCCAATTTTTTTGCTTTTTTTGGAGTTTTGTTAAGTGCTACCTATTCTATCCTAACCACACACCCAAAAAATACCACACAAGCAATATCTATTGCATAATAATTGTGAAATAGACTGCATCTTGGCTGGTACCCCAGCCATCTCAGATGGTGATCGAGGCTGAAACCATCCCGGTCGTGCAAATTCCAGTCAGAATTTGCACGATCGGGTTGGTTTCAGAGGAACATGCCACATGCCAGAAACCTCGTGAGCCAGATCTAGATACTTCCGTTTTTCTCTGTCTCCTCTCTCACGAGGTTTTCGTCATGTTCGATGGTGATATCCACTAAAACACCCTCGATTGTGCTCGATCCATCAGCACGATATCAGGCTTATTTGCTAGAATAAGGGAGTAAGTCCTTTACCACATTCTATGACGTCTCTATGCATTGGGCTCTCTCTCTTCGTCTCAAAGTAGGTACTGAGGTTGTACATCTCCCAATTATGCATGGTTTTGACGCTTAATACGCCTTGACCTTTTCAGGGTCGAACAGACGATTTCTTTGCAGCCTGGATTGACAGCCCGTCTCATAACAGATGATTTCGGATGGTGCATGCGTATATAGAGAGTCATAGTCAAGTGGATTTCTCTGTCCAGGACACCTAATTCAGTCTGAGTCCATCCGAGTACGCCAAAGGTGTACATGAGAACAGGCATGACCCAACAGTTATAAGCCCGGACCTAATTGACACCTGACAAATAACTTTTACAGACTTTTACCAGGCGTCCAACAAAGACGTTGCAAACTGATTGTTTCATGTCCGTCTTCTTTACCCCTACGGACTATGACATACCCAGATACCGGTATGACTCAGCTTCAGAGAGGGTTCTGATGCTTGTCAGCTTGAGATTGATCTCGGCCCAATGAGTAACCTGTCCCCTCTCCACATGTAGGACCGCACACTTATCTAGTCCAAGTTCCATCTTGATGGAATTACTGAAGTCGGTGGTGATGTTCAGCAACTCCCTCAGGCGGGTGTAATTAGGTGCTAGCAGCTTGAGGTCATCCATGTGAGGCACTTTTGCCCCTACTCTCCGAAACTGTAAGCCCGTCCCTAATCTCTTCAGCAATGAGCTGAGCGGGTTCAGAGACACAAAACCATAGTGGACTCAGACAATCGCCCTGGAAGATACCCCGCCTTATCCTTATCCGATCATCGGAAGCTGCCAACCGCTCATCATGAAGACCAAGGATCGTGTTCCATTGCCCCATACATTCTCCGAGAAAGCCTCGAACTGTCCTATCGACTTTGTACAGCTAAAGGACCCTCAAGAGCCATGAATGGGGCACCGAGTCGAATGCCTTCTTATTGTCAATCCAGACTGTGGAAAAATTCCGGCGACTTAGTTTAACCAGTTCGCCCAGGCTCATCGGATGTCAATGTCTTATAGATGGTAGTAAGATATGTGATGGGGCGGTACTTAGTCGGGTCAGCGGCATCGGTGGACTTTGGAGCTAAATGAGTGAAAGACAAAAGACTCGGAGTGCCCTTTACTCGAGAGCTTCTTGGACTTATTGGGCCAGATAGCATAGCAGAACGAAAAACCCTTCAGCCAGTAATGATGCAATCCATCGGATACCGGAATTTTCCAGTTCGCGGCCCGGCGCACCGCACCAGGTGCATCCTCCGGAGAGATGGCGACTGGGTTCATTTGCTCTATTGAGGCACATGCTTTCTCTACCGCCGCAATTCAAGAGCCCTCCTCAACCATCCAGCCATCCATCTCTCTTGACCACACACTTCGCCAAAAGGCGATGAGGTCAGCCGAGCTCGGCTGCTGAGATGTAGAACAGACTGCTGGGCACTCCAGTTTTTTATTATTATTATTAGAAACACTTCATATACTCGAGAAAATACAGATTTTTAAACTTAAATAAAACCAAGGTTAATGGTTCTACAGCTTCGGTGTCATAATAAAAAATGTTTAGGTGGACAAGTTCTAACGAAATACAGCAAAATTTTTTTTTGGCCGGCACTTTCAGATTTAGCCCAAAATGGATGATGTCCTTTGAATTTGACCTCAGAACAAGCCAACTTTGTAGCTCAAAACTTTTATATAAACTCAGGATTAATCGATGTGCTAATCGATTTCTGTGATTGGCTAAGTTTTTAAAATGGGCTACGCCAGAAGACCTGGGTTCGTGCATTATTAAAAGGGTTACTATGCAAGACTGTCGAGTTGGGGTGATCAGATCTCGTTCTGGGCTACATTTCATCTCATAATTATTTACAAGCTCTAATGATGACTAATTATGTCAAAGAACATCTTATTCTCGTTCTAAGATTTGCATACTCTGCTGAATTTAACTTAAAAACCAAAGGAAAATGGATATCCTGGAGAAATCCTCGCGTCTTCTCGGAGGCATGTCTTTTATTAAATACGATTTGGTGGATGACCCGTGCACCCGTACACGTCGTATAGAAATGTATACGACGATAAACAAAACGTGTCTGACACCTTCCATTCCAACTAAGTAAAGATTGGGGGTGTCAGTGACGTTTGGTCTGCTTGCGTCATCGGCTCACGACGAGCTCACCCTCGTCTCGCGTTCCCTCAGCGACGGCTCCAAGGAGCACTCGTCGGGCGTGCGCTACGTCAGCGCGTGCAACTGCGGGCGCAGCAAGTGCTCGCGCGAGGACCCCTACACCGTGAAGCAGGCCAACTACGGCTTCTACTCGCTCGCGGCCGACGAGTGCGGCGTGTGCCACACGCTGCAGGCCGTCGACTTCCCCGTGTTCCAGCCCTCCACGCCCAGCTTCAGGTGACTAGCTACATGCACACTATAACCTGTACCCTTTATAACTTTACTTACCTTCGAACAGTTCTATCAAACAATTTTTCAGATCTTTAACAGGCTATTTTATTTTACTATTGGATATATACTACCCCATGTTTCCTGGCAACCCACAGGGCGGCGTCGGTGAAGGGCGCGGAGGACGCGGGCGCGCGCGCGGACGGCAAGGAGGCCGAGGGGCGCGGCGACGGCTCGCCGCCCGCGCCGCCCTCGCCGCGCTCGCCGCCCTCGCCGCGCTCGCCCTGGACGCCGCCCGACGAGCTGTCGCCGGGCTCGGCGGCCGACGACGACGACGACGAGGCGGAGGCGTGCAGCGACGCCGGGATAGACGTCGTCACCGTGCAGGAGACCAGCGCCCCGGGTGAACTGAAGCTTCGGCTGTTGTTGATTTAGCTTGTCTTGCTGGCTTTAAGCTTCGTCTATTTTCCTGTGAACATACGTTATTCATTTTCTGGCTATTCTCCCCAGACTCCAATTAAATGTTCAGGATTCGCGGACGAATCTCGACCGTCCGAGAGACTGAGAAGAGATGGTTGTGTAAACGTTGTTTTCAAGTTATCGATTAAAACCAGTCATAATAATTTTATATATGTTTGTGGTGTTTACGTTCCTCCCCCTGTTAAGGAAGATTACCTGGAATGCTTTTTTAAAAGCGTGACTAAAAATTATAATAGCAAAATAAGTGTAGATTCACAAACTCTAATCATAGGTGATTTCAATCTATCTAACATTTGTTGGATAACTAATTGTAATGATAACAGCCTAATGCCAAATCAACTATGTAATAATATAGATAGTCTGTTTTTGGAACATATAGCTTTTAATAACCTGAAACAATGCAATCCTATTCTTAATATAAACGACCGTATTTTGGATTTAGTTCTTACAAATAAAGCTGATAGGATCAAAGTAGAAAAAGAAGATAATGCTTTAGTTACAGTAGACAATCATCACCCACCACTTCAAATTATTTTAGAAGTTAATTATGACTGCTACATGAAACCTTCTCGTACACCAATTCTCAACTTCTTTTTATGTGACTATGACAACGCTTGTAATGAATTAGATCAAATTGATTGGTTGTCTCTATTTCAAAATGTCTATTCGGTTGATGCAAAACTGGACATTTTTTACCAGACATTAATGCCAATTATTTATAGACACACACCTATGCGGAAACCGCGAGATAACCACTATCCTATATGGTTCTCAGTTCCGTTATTACGAGCACTTAAAGAAAAGTCTAAAATCCATCATAAAAGCAAAAAATATAATAACTCATTAGACAAACTTTCATACGAGTTACTGCGTGAACGTTGTGCTGTCATGATAAAAACCTGTTATGATAATTTTAAGCAACGTGTTACTGAATGTATTCGTGATAATCCTAGTTACTTTTGGAAGTTTTTTAAGCAACAGCGTAAAAGTGGTACCAATTGTATTCCGAACGAAATGATTCTGGATAATTTCATAGCCAAAGGAGGTAAGAATATATGCGACGGCTTTGCTAAACATTTTTCTTCGGTTTATACAAACACCAGTAACTGCCAAGTAGGAAATTCACCACTGATAAACTATAATATTCCCAATGCTTCATTTAATACTTGTCAACTAACCGAAAATGAAGTTTTAAAACATCTATTGAACTTGGATCCACTTAAAGGACCCGGCCCAGATCTTCTTGCCCCAATATTTCTTAAAAAATGCGCTCATAAATTAGTTAAACCACTTACTCTCATATTCAATTATTCTTTGCAAACGGGTATATTTCCTACCAAATGGAAAATTGCGTACATCACACCAGTTCATAAGTCTGGCAACTTAAAAGATATTAAAAATTACCGACCTATATCTATTTTATCAGTTTGTGGAAAAATATTAGAGAGCTTGGTTCAAAAACAAATTTATTCACACATAGCTCCATATCTAGATCCAAATCAACACGGTTTTCGCCCTCACAAATCCACTACCTCTAACTTAGTTAGTTATATTTCTGATATCGCTGAGATTGTAGATGCTGCTGGTGAGGTACACGCAATTTATACTGATTTTCGAAAAGCGTTCGATATGGTGAACCATTATATTTTATTATTAAAAATTGAGTCTTGGAATTCACGGGTCATTGTTACGCTGGTGTGAATCTTATTTACTAAATCGGTCGCAACTTGTTGCTGTTAATGGTTTTAAGTCGTACGAGATAAAAGTACCATCGGGCGTTCCTCAAGGATCGCATCTAGGTCCCACATTTTTTTTTTAATTTTTATTAATGACTTGGCACTTCAGTTAAATTCGAAATTCAAAATGTTTGCAGATGATATGAAAATTTATAAAACTATTAACAGCCAAGCTGACGTAATAGTACTACAAAATGATATAGATGCTGTTTACTCTTGGTGCACTACAAACGGCATGTCTTTAAATATTGAAAAGTGCTCTCACATTAAATTCACAAGAAAAAAAAAACCGTTTGACTGTATCTACAAAATAAACGAGGTTAGTCTTGTGGAAGTTTATAGTATAAGAGACCTTGGTGTTATAATAGACTCTGCGTTGAGTTTTCGTCCACACATTGAGCAAATAACTTCTAAAGCGTCAAAAGTATCTGGACTAGTCTTTAGACAAATGAAAATATTCAAGGATCCTAGTTTATCTATACTCGTCTTCAATAGCATTGTTCGTAGCATCCTTGAATATTGCAGCACGGTATGGAGTCCAGGGTATCAAGTTCATTCTGATCGCATAGAACGAATTCAAAAACGTTTTCTATACCATCTATCTTACAATGACCCCAAATGTAAGAAATTGTTTTCGTACGACACTCGTCTCTCGTATTATAAAATGAAATCGCTTAAAGACCGTAGAAAAATAGCGGACATCATTTTTCTGGCTAAACTTATAAAGGGTCTTATTGATGCACCTGAGTTACTGGAACGCTTAAAGTTTGCTGTGCCTCGTGACAGTAGCCGCTTACACAATCGTAAGACTTTTTGTTTGCCTCAAACCAAAAGTAACCTTGGTCAACATAGTCCGCTGTACAGAATGAAATTTCTTGCAAATTGTTATAGAGATGCTATAGATATCTTCTGTGATAATATACCGTCTATTAAGAGGAAATTAAGCACACTTAAGTTTAGTTAGGATTTATTTGCAATTCTTGTTTATCTGTTGTTTCTTTTTTTTTTTTTGTTACTGTATGTACCCTGTATCACGCATGTCACGTCCACATCGAGTAGACTCAATTGCGGAAGATGTATATTCATAAACTTGCCTCATTAATGTAATTCAAGCAGTTGTAGAGTATCACGCATGTCACGTCCACATCGAGTAGACTCAATTGCGGAAGATGTATATTCATAAACTTGCCTCATTAATGTAATTCAAGCAGTTGTAGTCAGTTTTGTGGACTAAATAAAAATAAAAAAAAAAAAAAAAAAAAAAAGTTGGAAAACTGCCCCTGCCGCTCGCTTCCCGGATGTCCCCCGCGTATTCTGAAAGTATTGGTTACGTTCATTCCAGAAAAAGCGATCAGCCGCCAGCCGTCGACGACGGAGTACCTGCCGGGCATGCCGCACACGGGCAGCCCGGCTGGCCTGCTGCCCGCCTTCCCCAGCTGGTCGCTGCTGTGCCTGGGCGCGTCGTCGCTGTACTCGCACAGCGCGGGGCTGCCCGAGCACCTGCAGCCCGGCTTCCTGCCGCACACCAACTACCTGCTGCCCTGGGACTGCACCGTGCGCATGGACGCGCCGGTGCCGTGGCGCGCGCGCGCGCGCGGCAAGCCGCCGCCGCACAGCCTCACCGTCAAGATCTTCATCGGCTTCGAGTACGAGTGTCCGCGCGGACACAGGTATTGGCCGACTTTATGGATTCTATTGTGATACCCTGACAGAATTATAGATATACGAGTAATTATGTTATAATTACGGGCACCCCTTGCTTTACACTGGGCATTCATTTCTTCGGCATACGATTTCTTGATACAAAGTCGGTACGCATATTTCACGGACAACATACATTCTTAGATCGAATTGCGCGGTGAGGTGTTGGCCTGCGATCGGGGCCCGCTGTGAGACGCGAGATGAGCGGGCGATCACAGGCCAGAATCGTGGCGACATTTTTTGATGATTGTGGTTTTATCGTGATCAAAATAAAAGCCGTAAGTGCGTGTGGGCGCAGGTTCATGATGGCGTCGCCGGACGCGGTGGTGTCGGGCGGCGGCGCGGGCGGCGCGTGGGGGCGCGAGGCGGGCGGCGCGGGCGCGCGGCTGGCGGCGTCGCCCATGCCGCTGCAGGCGCCGTGCCTGTGCCGCGCGCACGTGCTGGCGCAGCTGGCGCGCCTGCACGTCGTCACGCCCAAGGCCTCCGTGCACGTCACGCTCGACCCCAAGGTATCGACTGGCTCACCCCCTTATCATGTTTTCGATTGCTTTTGCGCTATTGAGCGCGCATCGTGCTGGTACGCGGAAGTCAGTGAGGCAAGCTAAGCGAGGTCCCGCGCGGCGCAGGTGCAGCCCGTGAGCGGCGGGCCAGTGTTCACGCCGCTGGGCGCGGGCGCGGCGCCGCTGCGGCTGAGCGCGTCGGCGTACTGGGTGCTGCGCTTCCCCTTCGTGTACGCGGACGAGCGCGGCGTGCTGCCGCGCGCACGGCACGCCGCCGGCACCGTGCTCGCGCCCATGTTCGGCCTGCAGGAGTGATCGCGACGGATACGCGGACTAAGGTATATCCGTTATTTAGATACCAGTGGCGCCAGATCGTATCCTGTGACGACCTTAAGACCGTATAAAAAAGTGATAATTGGAATATTTAATCAAATGATAAAAGTCCTATTTTCATACAAAAACCTAAATCTGTTAACAACAACAACCTGACAGTGTCATGAATGCTCGCGAGGAAAAACAATAATTAATTATAATGTCAGTGGATGAAATAGTGAGATGCGAGAGGTCCTTACTCCTGCATCGTATTGTAGGTGCAGCCGGTGTCAGCGCTACGGAGAAGACGGCCCGCCTCGCCTCCGCCGACGTGGGGGGGAGCAAGCTTCCGCGGAACGTTCCGATACGACTACCCTGACACACGTGATGTTGCTGCTCTAAGAGTTGAGATGCGACCTACAAGGATTTCATCATAGATTGTATACCAATTTAATATTGTTCCAAGTGTGGATAAAAGGAAATTAGCAAGCATTGCAAGCCCCATATTGGAGACTTGGATTTCAACGAGCTATTATTTAAGAAATAAAAAATAATCGAAAATTGAAGTGTCCATATTTTGAAACTACTGATCCGATTTTGATGAAATTTTTACTGTTCTAAGTAAATGTAAGCAAAAATTATCACAGTCCAAGTCTTAATCTCAAGTTTGAGCCAAGTCAGAGCACGGCTGCTGACCGCACACTCACTCTGTTGAGACTCGAAGACACAGGTAAAATGAGACAGATTTATGTCAAAGCGTATTGTGTCTCGTTTTAACTCTGTCTTAAGTCCAAGCATGCTCTGTATATCTCAGCATTGGACTGTATCGTCCTCGGGTGTAGGCTAAATGTCATCGATCAACAAGGAAGCATAATTATACTCGTGGTTGATAGCACTAAATTCTCCTTGACTCAATTTTCGTACGCGCCAGTACAAAGTATATCAATTGTGCCTATAAAATTTGAAGAGTTCCCTCGATTTCTCCAGGATCTCATCATTAGATCCTGACCTGATGATAATGGGACCTCCTGAAAAGTATACCCTTTCAAACAAATAAGAATTTTCCAAATCTGTCCAGGCGTCTTCGAGTAACCGGGGAACGTACATAAAAAACTTAAAAAAAAAAAAAGATTCCGAAGAATTGAGAACCTTCTCCGTTTTTGAAGTCGGTTCCAAAGTATAACGCCCAATAACGCCGTTAATAAAATAATAACGCTCGTATATGTCTATGGCTCTATATTTTAAAAGATTTTATAATAAAGTATCAGGATTCAGTGTTATAAGTATTTTAAAGAAAGGTGCTTTGACACAATAAATAAATATGTATATAATTTGTGGCCAATAAAACGATGTTTTAATTTTTGGCATGCCTCATTCGTGAGGCGGCACTCTACTGGACAGCTGTGTAAAAACACCATTGTAAAAAAAATTGCAAAAGTTTTCTATCAAAACTTATGTACGCAATATGAAATATTAATTTTTATGATTAAATGATCTAAAAATAATAATACATGCATTTTAATTAGTGTTATATTTGTTGTTTTATTTAAGTATACCTTGTCAGAAGTTTCAAAATTCTACTCCCATTCTATAGGTATAAATCCAGAAAAATTGATATCGTATTTTAAAATTACTCAAAAAATATATACGCAAAGTTGCGATTATTTTGCATTAAAAAAAAAGTTTTCAGGTTGTACAATAAATTGATTTAAGGCGGATGTTTAATTAAATGAATAAATTGAACTCCTCAAATAGGATGGCCAATTAAATTGTTACAACGCATGCGCCATCTTGCCACCCAATCGTGAACGATGGCGGCAAAATAATCAATGTCTTTTTCATCGCTATTTAATTTTGAGCTCTAATTTAAAAGGAAATAATAATTTCCAATTATTTTTAAAATTATTGTAATATTAATTAGCAACTTAAAATATTTTAAAATTATTAAAATTAAATTAAGTACTGAAAATGTAGTGAAAGTGGGCGTGGCCTATGTCTGGTTGGGTATCATTGGTAGGGAGAGTGGGGGCGATAGTAGGGATAGTGAAGGGTGGGTGCGGCTTCGTGCTTCGCTGCGCGTAGTTCGCTCGTCAGTTGACGTTTTGCTGCCAAGCAGGCAACAGGTCTTAACGCTATCCGGACAAGCAGAGTTAATAAAGTTCAGAAAGTTTGTGGCACCCATGCCGCTTCTACATCGGGTGAGTTTTTTTTTATTTTTTATATATTCTTTCAACCTTTCAATTTCGTATGTCTGAAATATACCGTGTTTTTATTCCTACCGCAATTTTAAAATCTGGTGCAAATAAAACTACATAATTTTTTCCATGCGATAATCTTGTTGCGAATTTGAAGTCTACCTTGATAAATTTAACCCCCATGTAAATTTTTCTTTCCACATCTATCGAGCCACTCATCACTTAATTTAAAATTGTAGTTTTTTTTTTCTAAAGTAAAAGTTATTTCTACCATACTGGACAAAGATTTTAAAAATCTAGTTTAATTGCAAACTCAAATTCTTACTTTATTCTACCCTCTTATATAAAAAGTTTGATTTTACCCTGCAACTTGTGATAATCTTGTTGCCAATTTATAGTTTACCCTCGTCTACCTTGACAGTTTTCTGATAACTATATGGTGTCATTCAATAAATCTATTGCTACTTTTCTTTCTACTCTCTAGTGAACTACTCTAGTTTTAAATAAATTACATAAATTTCTTTCCGTAGTAAAAATTATTTCTACCCTCTTTTCCACATCTAAATAGTATCAATGCATGAACGCATGCTCAAATCCTTACTTCATTCTCCCTCAAATATAAAAAAATAGATTTTTCCTTCAGCTTTGGAGTGCATTTATTTTTAATTTCGTACTACCCTACATTTTAGTTTATTTTCGCTTAGGTTAAAATGCATTACATTTCGCAGAACACCAGTCGCGGCGGCGGTCCGCAAGAGAACCGTCGCTCCCTGGCGGAGATCTTGAATTTTGACCTCTCTGAATTCACCGGCAACGCAGCAGCACCGAGAGAAAATCGCATTAATGTGAGTGTTTTGTATTTTTGCATGTTAATTTTATTTATACTAGAAGTTTTACGTAGTTCAGAATTATTTTGATAAATATTTGAAATTTTATTCTTAAATGTGGGTAGTTTATTTCTTCGTTAATTAAAAAAAAAAAAAACAATTTATACGCGGGTAGTTCATGAGTAGGTAACCTAGTTAATTGACAAACATTCTATGCAGGTAGTTCAATAAATATTAGTTTTAAAGAGATAGGTGACTATTTCGTAGCTGTTGGTTGAACTGGCACCCAACGAGGGTCTTGTCCCATATAATTGCGGAATCCAAATTGGTTTCAAAATTAGTTTTTCTGTAGATATGGAACTCTGTTGAAATGTTTCATTATTTTAATGCATACTCGCGAAAACAAACCCATTCAGTACCTCTAGCCGCTCGGTGTTTCATAAAAACGTCCCACTGAATGCCTTAAAGCCTTTCAGATAGAGGCTTAAGGCTCGATATTTAAGTACAAAGCACTCGACGGTTTTATTGTCCGTTCATAATGTTCGTACGACATCCGTTTTGATGCCAGTTAATGTCGGGGGGACGCTGCCAGCTCCCCTATAATGGCCCGGCCGTGCCAAGATGCACCCGCGACCAGCCGGCAGCTTGCATTAGCCGGGGATTTCCAAATTCTTTACTATCTATCTAGCTATGCATCTCTTTCTACTGCGAGTACATTTGAACCTGTTTTTGTGAGTTTTCCGTAAAAAAATTGCCATTTTCTAGACCTTAAATTCGACCCTTTTCGATAAGTAGCCTTTACGTTTTCGGTAAGGTAGAAAAGTAGGTAGGTACATATCCCCATATCCCTTTATACTATTAGAATTGTCCGTATCGTTTGTATATTTTGGCTGCGCTTTATAAAACTGCAATACAAAGACCTTCCTGTGTCATGGGTTGTTAATTTATATTTTCAGCGTTGAGAATTTCTGCCAAGTGTCCATATAACGTAGCAGTATTTTCTTTTATAATCTCCTATTGACTAAATCAAATTTTGGCGCAACCATACGCGTTTCTGCGAACGCGAAGGCAATTATTTTTAAATTTATTACTTACAGAATGGTGTAACGCAATCCTACAAAATGCTGAAATGCATTCCTTAAGATGTAACAGTTTTTATCTTGCGTATACTAGCTTCTCTAATGCTCTTTAGTAAGTTGCTGGGATTAAAACTTGTAACTACAACCCTACCTACTTAAGTTCTTTAACTTTCAATTTATTGCCTACTTTTCAAGACTACAAAAAAAGGTTCTCTCAATTCGTCGGATTTTTTTTTTGAGTATGTTCTCCGTATACTCGAAGATACCTGAATCAATTCGGAAAATTCTTTTTTTTGTTTGAAAGGGTATACTTCCCAGGTGGTCCCATGGTATTAGATTGGGATACGATGATGGGACCCTGGAGAAATCGAGGGCAATCTTCAAATATAGGCACACTTGATATACTTTGTAGTGGCGTTGAAGTCTGCTTTTTAAAAATGAATTTTTATGTTTCTACAATATTTTCAGTTTTATAGCCCCTTGTTGATAGCTAAATCCAGGATGGTTTAATCTTGCATTACCTTAGTTACGTTCAGACGCAATTTCCGACGATTTAATCGCGGATTCATCGGAGGTGCGCTTGTAATTATATCGGGGATCGCGACCTAATTGCCGCCCCGTACCACGCTATTTCTAACTTCGATTGATTTTCATTTCCGCTTTCAGCGTTCACTTTATTTCTGTACATCGGTCCCTAGCCCCTACACCTATCCGTGTTGTTGTCCACAGTGGTTGTCTGTCCGCAGTAACCTCTAGACCCCTTATAACCATAAATTCACCTTGCGACAAGTATTTTAGGGGTTCTCGAGCTTTACTTATTGACTATTTTATATTTTGAAGAAAACTGACACCTATATATTGTACATTATTTTGTACAATGTTTGTACATTTTGTACGCAATGTTGTCCGCGTGTAGTTAGTTTTTTTCAGGCAGGTCTCCATGGGACCTCAAAAAAATATATAAAAAAGGATATAGTGGGATAAAAGGTAGCCTCTATCTCCAAGTCCCTCGCTTTTTACCCATGCAAAAATCATGTCAATACGTTGCTCCATTGCTGCGTGATTGAAGGACAAACCAACAAATAAATCTTCACATTTGTAATATTAGTAGCGATAGTAAGATTTTTATTGAAAATTCTGCAAATGATTGAAAATTGAATTTTCGATAAATTGTAAGATTTGAATCTCTTTAGCCAATAGCTTGTATCTTGTATTGACAACCGGCTTCTATATTGCATTGCCAACCTTCATTCGTAGGCAAATTTTTAATATTTGTGGTCAGATTTCTTAGAGATTAGGCAATTTTTATGGAATTTATTAAATACCTACATTATCTTAGTTCCTTGGATAGTAGCGCTACATTATTAGCAAAGCCGTGTCATAGCCTAATTATTATTTGAAGCTATTTTAATTGATATTGTATTTTATAGCTACTACATATTTGCATGTATTATAATTTTTGAAAGTTTAATTTTTCCGCCTTTTTAGGGATTTTGTTGTAAATGCGAGTGTTTTTGTTGGTTTGTCTTTCGGTCGCGCAGCAACAGATCGACATGATTTTTTCATGGGTATACTTGAAGTTTTTGAGTGACATAGGCTACCTATAATTCCGGATAAATGCAGGGTTCCCGCGGATTTTTAAAAACTAACTCCTATTAAAACAGGTAGGCCAAAGCTAGTCAATAAAGTTTCTCGAATTTCAAAGATTCTTAGTAAAATTAGTAAATTCAAACGATCAGATTGCTTGGCCGCTGTAATCGCGAGTTTGTAGCAAGTTGGCAGGCGTCTGCCGCGACTGTGTTGGCAGGGGCGGCGGTTTAATATTGCTCGTGTAGGCTCGCGTAGCGCCCTGGCCAGCCGCCGAAGCTAATCTGTATCGCGGCACGCGACCCGGAAAAATTGTTCCTGATTTTCTTGACAAAAACTTCCCTTACTTTCTAAACTATTGTCAGAGCCAGTGGTTAGAGCTGCGGTCTCCTATTCCGAGGGTCGCAGGTTCGAGTCAGACTTTTCAAAACTTGAGCCTTTTAAGCAATTAAAATATCACGTGCTTCATCGCTGAATGAAAATATCGTGAGGATGAACGACTTGAGTTCTTCATAATGTTTTCAAAGGTGTGTAAAGTCTGTCAATTTGCTTTATTAGGCCAGCGTAGTGGATAAATAAATAACCCATACATGATCCTTCTCCGAGAGGAGACCTGCGCTGAGTAGTAGGCCGTTGATGGGTTGTTGATGAAAATATTGTAGCTCCATGCACTTTTTACGGACAATTATACGGGAAAATGTAGGACAAAGTATCGGTTCGTTGTTCCGCCTGGCCGTCTAGACGTGCAGATTAACATTATTTATATTGTGTTGTTTAAGATAAATCGTTCAAGTTAAACACGGGAGCTTAGATACGGGGTTATTGAATGTTTAGTTTCTGTATTTTGACGACTCTCAAGCCCAAAGCACACCGAGGGGCGGAGTGACTACTGAAGCGCGGCGTTTTATTTTAACTATTTAAAATATTTTGTGACTACACTACGGTGGAACATATTAAAATAAACATACTGAGACGATTTTGATGAATGAGTTGAGTCGGGTTTCAGTTTTGAAACTGTTTGTGTCGTGCAGGGCGGCGACGAGTCGTACTGGCAGTGCTGGGAGCAGCCCGCCAGCCCCGAGGCGGCGCCCAGCCCGCGCGCGCTGGTGCCCCCCGCCTGCTTCCCGCCCCAGGACAACCCCGCCGCCTTCGCCAGCTACAGGTGAGTGCGACCAGCCGCTACACTCCTAATTAATTTAGTAGCCGATGCCACTTGGGCCGCGTGGATTGAGTGTTTAAAACTCGTGTGAACTCTCCTCAAACTATACCCTTGCAAAAAATCGCATCGATCCTTTGCTCCACTCCGTTGCAGCGTGATTAAAGGACAAACCAACAAACAAAATTTCGCATCTATGAGCAACTAGATGTCCGTGACTTTATCCATTTGAATAAAGGTTTTTAATTTTCCCGGATAAAATGTAACTTTTGTGTTAATCTGGGTATGAATTATCTCCATTAACAGGCTGACATACCGTCTTGTTGCTTATATTTCATGTTGGATTAAATTCAATAGCCCGGATAAATGCATTCTTGGGATTAAAAAGGGCATTCCCAGATGCAACTAGTAATTTATGTTGGTGTTTCGCAGCGAGCTGGCCATGCCCGGCAGCTGGGCGAACGAATCCGACGGCAACATCGCGGACCTGGTGGAGTCGTTCGTGAGTACCTGCATTCCTTCGCCGCCGGTATTTTAACCTTTCAAGTATCAACTTTTTTATAAGTAGGCAAAAGCCTCAATAGCCTAACGGTTAAAGGTGCGGACTGAAAACTGACAGGTCGCAGGTTCCAGCCCCACCCGTTGCACTATTGTCGTACCCACACCTAGCACAAGCTTTTCGCTTATTTGGAGGGGAGAGGAGAATATAAGTCAAGTTCAGTTTGTTCTTTATTAAAAAAAAAAGCTTCAGTCTTCACGAATGCTCTGAACTGCCGACATTCACGACTGTATGTTTGCGCATGATACACACTCGCAGCATTTCCCTTACATTTTAACTTTCAAGGGATAATCCCTGAATGTTTCTGAAAATTACGTTAAGTGTCGTCAAATTTGACTTTGACGTTGTCCCTAACTTTTTTTTTTTAAAGAATATTAGCCAAGCTGAACTTGGTGGGGTTCGAACCTGCGACCTTTCAGTTTTTAGTCTGCACCTTTAACCATTGGGCTATTGAGGCTTCAAATTAGGAATTCAAAACATTTGAATCTTCGTAATGAATGTGGTTATGTTCAGAACATTCGCAAATCAGTGGAGGCTAGGAGGGAGAAAATATTTTTTTGAAGTTTTATCTGAAGCTGAAAGCGTTTTTCCTAGCGTGACAAACTGAGATGCCTGCCTGACTTCCATTTTCCAATGAACTATAACTTGAGTAACCTTTAAATAAAGTGTGAATAAGCATACTTCGGGCAAGTTAGGGTAAAAACATGCCGAAGATCTTCGGCACATTTTTACCCTTAGTTTTCGGGCATGTCGTTTCCCTTGGAGTTGGTCTTTGTCGGCAACAGCGTAATGCAGGCCTGTGTTTCAGAAGGCGATGGGCACGCCGCAGCAGAGCGCGCGCCGCGCCCGCAGCGCCCGCAGCTACCACACCCGCCTCAGCTGCGAGCTTAAAGTGAGTTGCGACCATTTACCGACTTCACGTCTTATATTTACTACGCTCCTACTACACTATACTAGCTCATGCGGGAGCAGACTTGTTGCAGAGTAAAACTGCCGCAACATGTCGTCACTCATCGGACATCACCGCGCGGGTCATTTTGACACATTTTGTGGGAGGATGAAAAAACTGCTTAAATTATTGATATCAAGAGCATATTAGTTAGTTTTAGTTAAATGTTCTTTTTAGAGATAAGTAATAAATAGATGATAATCATTTATTGCTACGCGAAGTTTACAATAATTTCTTCTTTAATGCGTGGGAGAAGTAGATTTATCCAATGAAAAATTTAAAAGTAAAAACTGCCAATTTTCGATTTGCGCGGAGATGTTCGATATTCGAGGATATGTTAATAGTGGTAGAAAGATACACCTTACAGCATGCGTCAGTGTTAGTCTCTGTTCATTTAGGATACTATTTACTTTTCCTGCACTGAAACTCGATTCATTAAAGCCTTCATTTAAAAACTGCGAATTGCAACCGTGGATATTCCTGCAAACTCAACGATTGTGATATAGAATGTGCTTTATAAAGTTTCAAATGAGTATATAGTTAATTTGTCTTATAGTTCGAGTCGTCGTGGCCGCCGGACGGCACGGCTCCGCCGGAGGAGGGCCGCGCCCTGCCGCGCCGCGCGTCCTTCTGTGAGTAGTTTGTACTAAGTCTAATCGAAGGGCATATATAGAATGTTTAGTATGTGCCAGTTGTATGTACCTATTTAGTTGTAAGCCTCCTTGTTTAAATATTAGGATGTGAATCAAAATTAACTTTGCTTCTTCGAAATTAGTACCATTAGTATGAGTTTGAACCGCTGCAATGTACCTTTACATAGTTGTTTAAAAGCGTCTTTTCTAAAAATAAAGTATTGAAATAACTCTCATAAGAGCGGTAATATGCTGTGATCTATAGCGCGTGCTCGGGCTCGGCTGAGACTTAAGATGCGAGACACAAATATGCCCTGACATAAATCTGTCTCAAACTCTGCCTTTAATCTAACCAAAGTGAATGTGTTTTGTAGAGTGCGGCCTTAGTCAAATCGATTTAAGAAACGATGTATTCGCTCCGTTAGCTAACAGTTGTCTCTGCTCGATGTGGCAGGCGGGTCGGCGGGCGGGTCGATGGGCGGGTCGGCGGGCGGGTCGACGGGCGGGTCGGCGGGTGGCGCGGCGGACGGGCGGCGCGCGCGCGGGCTGCTGTCGTGGTGCGGCGTGCTGCCGGCGCGCGGTCTGGACGCCAGCCCGCCCGGCGGCTTCTCCGCCAAGGTGTTCCTGGGCGGCCTGCCCTGGGACATCAGCGAGGAAGCGCTCATGTACGCGCTCAAGGAGTTCATACCGGTGCGGTGAGTACGTTACCTTAGGTTGGCGACCGTTGAGGTTAAATGGACGTAGTTGCGCAATAATGATTCAACCCACACAACGAAAACAACAGAAAAGTTAACTTTATTCTTTTCTATTATATAAGCAATTTGGCAAAGGTTTTGTGGGTTGAATCATTTTTGCGCAACACGTCCGGTTGTACTTTACATGTTGCGACTCTGAACAACTTTGCCTGGAGCTAATATTATATGCGAATGGCGAAATGGCGCTGTTGTCTTTTGCGGCTCGACCGTGGAACCGATCTCGACGAGTATACAGTTTGCCCGTTTGTTCGGCGGAAGTAATAAAATTAATGTAGGAAAAATTGAGTTTTCAGGCGTTCTTAAAATTTGAATTCATGAGGCCGAATTGGGTTTCTGATGTGTTTAATAAGTAGATGTCGTTGCACAGAAAATTATTACATTGTAATATTCTTGCCGGCTTTTGGCAGAATCTGTTTTCCGAACAGCTGGTAGTGTCGGGGTTGAAATCTATAAAGCGTGCAGAAGAGGTAGTCAGTTATTTGACAGTCGTTAAGATAGTTATTTGACGGTAGTCGTTTATGTCCCTGATCTTTTTGGTTTTAACTCTGTCTGAACAGAGAGTTAGTCTTACTTTGTACAGCTGGCCTACGTCATGATTTCACTTTGCTCACTTTCGAGGGAAGCTGGAAGAAATTTCTTTCTTAAAGATAAAGTTCACCTGCGTCCACTTGTTCTAATACTTAGTTGTAACCGTGTATGTTGCAGCGTGGAGTGGCCCGGGCGCGACGCGGCGCCGCGCGGGTTCGCGTACGTGACGCTGGAGAGCGAGCGGCGCGTGCGCGCGCTGCTGCACGCCTCGCGCCGCGACCACGGCAAGTGGGTGTACCGCATCGCGTCGCGCAACCTGCGCACCAAGGACGTGAGTACCGCGCTCTGCACCCACCGCATACGGCGGCGGTGCCAGGAACGGCTTGGCTAACGACTGTCCCCCGCAGGTGGAGGTGATCCCGTGGGCGGTGGCGGACTCCAACTGGGTGTGCGCGTCGCTGGGCGAGGAGGGCGGCGGCGTGGGCGGCGTGGGCGGCTCGCTGCGGCTGGAGCCGTCGCGCACGGTGTTCGTGGGCGCGCTGCACGGCGTGCTGTCCGCCTCCGCGCTCGCCGCCATCATGAACGAGCTGTTCTCGGGTGTCGTCTACGCAGGTTAATCCTACTAATATTTTAAATGTGAAAGTTTGGATGAGTGTACGTATTTATATACGAATGAATGGATGGATGTATGTTTGTTACTCATTCGCGCCACGATTGAAACAATTTAGCTGAAATTGTCTCAAAGCGGGAATTATAAATTTCATTTATTCGTCTAGACTAGTCCTGACCGACCGCTTTGTCTACACGTAGGCACCTACTAAGAAATGAAATGAAATGAAATGAAATGAAATTTATTTGCTGAATATGAGTACATAGATGTTTCACAATCATAATAATTAAACGACCTTCATATTCTACTAGATAGCATGCAAATATTCAATTCTCATCAGGATTGCAAACATACAATCTTGATGAGTTTTATTACTTATTGGACAAGTATATTTTATTAAATTATATATATGTCACTAGTTACATTACATGTCAAGTTTATAAGTATTATACATTATTATGTCAAGATATTAAGAAATGATTCGTTATCTTGACAACCAATGTTGATCGCAGATGGCTTAGCTTCTCTTGTAGAACTGTAGGCCTAGTTTACAAGTGTAGTGTAACAGTGTGTTTTGTCGCAGGCATCGACACGGACAAGAACAAGTACCCGATCGGGTCGGGGCGCGTGACGTTCAACAACGTGCAGTCGTACGTGCGCGCCGTGTCCGCCGCCTACGTCGAGATCCGCACCGACAAGTTCACCAAGAAGGTGCGTAGCCCACCCTTGCAGCGCGTCGACCGGCGCAGGCCGAGGACTTGTCAACAACGTGCAGTCGTACGTGCGCGCCGTGTCCGCCGCCTACGTCGAGATCCGCACCGACAAGTTCACCAAGAAGGTGCGTAGCCCACCCTTGCAGCGCTCCCACCGGCGCAGGCCGAGGACTTGTCAACAACGTGCAGTCGTACGTGCGCGCCGTGTCCGCCGCCTACGTCGAGATCCGCACCGACAAGTTCACCAAGAAGGTGCGTAGCCCACCCTTGCAGCGCGTCGACCGGCGCAGGCCGAGGACTTGTCAACAACGTGCAGTCGTACGTGCGCGCCGTGTCCGCCGCCTACGTCGAGATCCGCACCGACAAGTTCACCAAGAAGGTGCGTAGCCCACCCTTGCAGCGCTCCCACCGGCGCAGGCCGAGGACTTGTCAACAACGTGCAGTCGTACGTGCGCGCCGTGTCCGCCGCCTACGTCGAGATCCGCACCGACAAGTTCACCAAGAAGGTGCGTAGCCCACCCTTGCAGCGCTCCCACCGGCGCAGGCCGAGGACTTGTCAACAACGTGCAGTCGTACGTGCGCGCCGTGTCCGCCGCCTACGTCGAGATCCGCACCGACAAGTTCACCAAGAAGGTGCGTAGCCCACCCTTGCAGCGCTCCCACCGGCGCAGGCCGAGGACTTGTCAACAACGTGCAGTCGTACGTGCGCGCCGTGTCCGCCGCCTACGTCGAGATCCGCACCGACAAGTTCACCAAGAAGGTGCGTAGCCCACCCTTGCAGCGCTCCCACCGGCGCAGGCCGAGGACTTGTCAACAACGTGCAGTCGTACGTGCGCGCCGTGTCCGCCGCCTACGTCGAGATCCGCACCGACAAGTTCACCAAGAAGGTGCGTAGCCCACCCTTGCAGCGCTCCCACCGGCGCAGGCCGAGGACTTGTCAACAACGTGCAGTCGTACGTGCGCGCCGTGTCCGCCGCCTACGTCGAGATCCGCACCGACAAGTTCACCAAGAAGGTGCGTAGCCCACCCTTGCAGCGCTCCCACCGGCGCAGGCCGAGGACTTGTCAACAACGTGCAGTCGTACGTGCGCGCCGTGTCCGCCGCCTACGTCGAGATCCGCACCGACAAGTTCACCAAGAAGGTGCGTAGCCCACCCTTGCAGCGCTCCCACCGGCGCAGGCCGAGGACTTGTCAACAACGTGCAGTCGTACGTGCGCGCCGTGTCCGCCGCCTACGTCGAGATCCGCACCGACAAGTTCACCAAGAAGGTGCGTAGCCCACCCTTGCAGCGCTCCCACCGGCGCAGGCCGAGGACTTGTCAACAACGTGCAGTCGTACGTGCGCGCCGTGTCCGCCGCCTACGTCGAGATCCGCACCGACAAGTTCACCAAGAAGGTGCGTAGCCCACCCTTGCAGCGCTCCCACCGGCGCAGGCCGAGGACTTGTCAACAACGTGCAGTCGTACGTGCGCGCCGTGTCCGCCGCCTACGTCGAGATCCGCACCGACAAGTTCACCAAGAAGGTGCGTAGCCCACCCTTGCAGCGCTCCCACCGGCGCAGGCCGAGGACTTGTCAACAACGTGCAGTCGTACGTGCGCGCCGTGTCCGCCGCCTACGTCGAGATCCGCACCGACAAGTTCACCAAGAAGGTGCGTAGCCCACCCTTGCAGCGACCCTTCAGTGGCGTCGCTTCGACCATCGCAGCTCGCTCCGTTGCCAAGGACTTCTCAAGTTAGGCTGGGGACCCGATGATTTTGCGTTGTAGCCTTACGATAGTTTTTTTTTTATTCGATGACAAGATAGTCCTTGACTGCGATCTCACCTGATTGTAAGTGATGATGCAGTCTAAGATGGTAGCGGGCTAATTTCGAAGGTTTATGGCAGTGTAGATTCAACCCATACCCCTAATTGGTTTTTACACGCCATCGTGTCCGAACGCTAAATCGCTTGGCGGCACGTCTTTGACGGTAGGATGGTAACTAGCCACGAGCCGAAACCTCCCACCAGACATGGTTCTTGCGTTGTTGTAACCTTCTAGTCTTACAATGGTTCCTGCATTGTACTCTTGCTCTAGATCGGATATTGCACCCTCTAATTAAATTCCCGTTATCATTTTTCTGGGCCTCTATTTCGACTCCACGAGAAAAGTCTGGCTACTTAGCGTTTATCACTAAAGGGGCAATAGCGGTCAAGTTTTCAACCTCCAAACATCGACATCGAATTGACATCCGAGGAGCGACCTTAGATACGCATCTCACATTTATGTGCGTTTAAAGACGTTCAATATCACTTTTTCAACATCGTGAGGAAACGTGAATTCTCAAGATGCGTGCAGTCTGTCGATCCTCCCCGGCCAGCGCGATGGACTGTTCTCATTCGAAAAGAGTTCTGTAAATGCTACCTTAAAACCCTTGTAGACAAGTGGTTTTAGAATGTTTATTGGGTCCAGTATGACTGGTGCAATAATGCAGATGTAATAAAATTTTTCTTAATGTTTTGCTTACTAAAGTTATTCATTCGGATTTTCCGATTCGAACTTAGTCACAAATGTAGCATAACCTCAACTTCAGTTCTCATGTTGGCAACGTGAACAGGAATCTAAACACGAAGTGTTGGTTAGTTTCCCTCAATAGTCCAACGGTTAAAGGTGCGGACTGAAACTCTGAAAGGTCGCAGGTCCAAACCGCACCCTATGTGTCCTTCAGCTTGGCTAATATTGTTTATTTTCAGATCCAGGTGGACCCCTACTTGGAGGACTCGATGTGCTCGGTGTGCCACCTGCAGCAGGGGCCGTACTTCTGCCGCGACCCAGTCTGCTTCCGGTAACAACACGCTTCTACAATTATTGGAAACTTTTCTGTTAATTTTTGCAAGATTTTGCATTCTCCGTATTTTCTTTTTCTCGGAAATTAATTGATTTGCACGTTTCACAAGCAGATCCATTTTTACACGGAACATTATTAGACAATACCTTATGTTGCGTTAAATTATGACGGTGACAAAAGACGTGTTAAATATGAACACGCTAATCCTATTAATTAATTACTATCATAAATGTGAAAGTTTGGATTGGTTTGGCTAAAATTCAGCACAGAGATAGATTAGTCTGAAATAGCACATAGGCTACTTTTTATCCCGGAAAATAAGTGCATTCCCGCGGGAGTCCAAAAAACTTCAATCCACGCGAACGAAGTCGCAAGTATCATCTAGTAAAGAATAAAAAATGTTGCGGTAAATATTTTCGTGTGTGTACATGTGAATGTTTCCCCGCAGATACTTCTGCCGCTCGTGCTGGGCGTGGAAACACGCCTCGGAAAACCACAAAGCGCTCATGCGCAACTCCAAGAGCGTGTCGTTCATTCCCAACGGCAACGGCAACGGCAACAGCAGCAGTGGAAGTGGCAGCAACGGCAGTGGCGGCTACGGCTACGGCAGCTGCATACAGACTAGTGGTGAGTACGCTTTCGTTATAATTCGTTCGAAAGTTCTCTAACTTATACCACTATAGTCGGACTTTACGTTCCTCTGTCGCTGACTCTGAATCCACCCACCCACCTACCGCAAATAAGAATGAATCCACAGGAATTCTTGCTCTACAGATTCAAATTCATTACTTAAAAATCCGGGACGATTAGAATTTTTATGTGAATAGCGGGCAAACGAGCTGGCGGGGTCACCTGATGTAAAGTGATTACTGCCGTCCATGAACGCTTGTAGTACCAGAGGCACCACCAATGCGCTGCCGGCTTTTCAGGAACTTATTGGTTCGCCCCTTGAATAACCCCATATTGTAATTAAGTGGTGTAAATATGGTGCAAAATTGTCAGTGATGCTAAAATAATTTCAAAGTGCTGAATAATTTTCCATTTTTATGCTGCCAGGAATGTAGCGTAAGATGTCGTGAACATCAGGTACGCCCATCGTTTAGGCTTTCGCTACTCAATAGTTTGTGGAACTTGTGTAATAGCCCGATTTTTTTGAAGACTTCAAAAAAAGGAGGTTCTCAATCCGCTAGGATTTTTATGTAGTTCCCAGATTACTCGGACATGTTTGTAAGAGTGTACTTGACAAGACTTGTTACCAGCAACCTGTGTCCACAAGGTGTCCGCCGCACACGGGGAATTGGGTGGAATAGTCCTGAAATAGTACTGATTACCCGCCTGGCGTTAGCAGGCGTCACCTCCGTAAATACAAATACAATACAAAGGTATACTTCCCGGGTGGTCCCATGGTCATGAGGTCAGAGGTCGGGATCGGAAGATGGGATTCTGGGGAAAGGAACTTATGCTGTAATTATCTGGTTGCAGCGACGCCCACGTCGTCGTCGAGCGGCGGCTCGGGCTCGGGCGCCGGCGACGAGCCCCCGCCGCTGGACTGGCTGTCGCTGGTGTGAGGCGCCGCCGCCGCGCTGACCGGCTCCCGACTCCCCACTCCCGAACATCTAGGAAACGCGACATATTTTCCTGGAATATTGTGGGATGTGGTAGCTGGTGGCGCCGCGCGGCCCGGCGCATTCGAGCCGCTTCGTCAGCCGATGGCTTTCTATTAATCGTAGTGTCCATCGATTTTATCTGATTAATCGATTTTCGCGCCATTTTACATATACAGTTGATTTTATATTGTATAGTTGATTTTTTACGATTTGTATAATTTTGTTTTCTATTTACATTTTTCTTATGGTCTTTTTTTGTTATAGGTAGTTGATTTTTTTTTTATGATTTGTAAAATCGGTTAATTCTATTTACTTTTTTATATTTCTATTTGAATTTTTATTGATATTGAATTCTAGAACCGAATTTATTTTAGCATATGCTATTTTTTTTATTTTATATGCGTGTTAATTGACTATTATTTTATCGAAGCCTCTAGTGCTAGTTTGCAGTCGGTAGGCAAGACGAGGGATTAATTTGACCGTTCCGTAAAAGTCTCGTCTGCTAAATTCATAACTTAAGATTTGAGCCTTACAGATGTGATTTTTAAGGCTCAAATTTAAAGTTGTTAATTTAGCAGATGAAACTTTGTTCTACGGAACGGTCGAATTTATTAATCATGACATAAAACTGAAATTGTGATGATCGTCATCGGGGGTACGTGTTTTTGTACCTACGATGACCACCATTGAAATTTCAGATTTATTATCATAATATTAATGTATAATTCTATTCGTCACATGAAAATCCCCTGCCATGCCCTTATCGCAGCTCTTAAGCCGAATTTACACTGCGAAATTAGTGGCATGAAATTAGTTTCATGACATTGATTTCATCAAAAATTTCACGTGTAAACCTTTAATTTCATGCATGAAATTAGAAGTTTACACGGGAAATTCTTGATGAACTTAATGTCGTAAAACTAATTTTATGCCACTAATTTCGCAGTGTAAATTCGTCTTTACTGCAAAATGGTATATCGAGCTTCATAATTGACTAATTCAGTGTTAAGATGATTTTGGTAAAATAAACCCACAATTTCATTAAGTAGGCTGAAATCTATTGTGCCTAAAACATTAGAGAAATTTTGAAATTTTAACCAATTTTAAGGTGCCTTTAGATTAGGCTGTCCATTATTAAAACTTTTAAAAGCCATTTAAAACATTTTAAATGTAACCGAAGTAAATTTTATTAGGATTTTAGGAATGTTTATAATTGTAAAATTGCAGTATCAAATGCTGTTTTTAACTAGCTTGTTAATTGATTTTAGAATATACAGATGATTAATGTTATGAATAATTATAAATAAATTATATTCAATATAACAATGCGATTTTATTTAATTTAAAAAACCAAAACCCACAGGGTGGCTCGTGGGGTTGTACTGCTACTTAGGTTGACATCTCTAGAGCTTTTGTGGATTTCTAGACCTTTTCTTTGTCTACACTATCTGAACTTTTATCGGCAAGATATTTCAGACTTGGCTTAGCCCGTTCGTGCATAGCTTTACTTAGTAGCCATAGATTATGATTTATGAACTAGAGTTAAGCCAAGCTCCAATCAAGCGGGCCCCTCTAGAATATTTGATGGGATGTCTGCCTAAAAAACATGGGCGATTGCCACTAATCAAATCTCCTTTTCAGAATTCAAAACGCGCATTTAAATAAGTACTTTTTCTAGTTTAATCGATGATTTGCGAGTTGATGTCGATTGACATTTCGTTATTGACACCGATTTTATTGGTCATTTTCGTCGTTTTTGGTACAGTAGCATTGGTTCTAATAATTAAATTCATGAAGTACCTACCTACATTGAAAACTAAGAGTTCCCACCGGTTACATCATATTCCATCAATCTATTCTAGGGGAGCACGCTAGATATTAAACTACATAATAGGCTTGAGCTTTAAGTAAATACAATTGGTATTTTCCAAATTTTACGCAAGGAAACGTAGTGGTGTAGAATTCTTCTTAGGCTCCATTCAGATTAGAGTGCACATGCACGTTATAGTATATTGAACTGTATCTTGACCTAGTAACGTAGTGTTGCGCATGCGCGCATCGGCTAGCGTCCGAGTAAAGCGACATACTTAGGTACGACAAGTGTGTCGTTGTTCTAATTGCCATGATTATAGTAGTAGTTCGGGAATTTTGTGGGTTAATATAAACAATGTGAATTTTACAAGTATTTTATTTTTACACTTAATCAATACATATATACATATTAAGTGCCAATTTCTCCATCGCAAAGTAACGTTTAACCGAGGAGTACCTACACTGGACGTAATGACAATTTTTGTATTGAAAAAAACTGCCCAAACATATAAATTAATAATTATTGATCGGTTAAATGTTACTCGGCGTTAGTGTAATTGACAGTCGGTTATCGCGCGGTTCTCCCGCCGAGGGGTCATCTTAAAATGCTTGCATCAGTGTAACGATCGCAATGACCTTTGCTCGGCTGTACTCTTTCGCAATAAAACCCTAAATTTTGTCTGGTGCGTGGCTTTGGCCGTGTCTAATTACCACCCTACCGTCAAAGACGTGTCGCCAAGCGATTTAGCGTTGCGGTACGATGGCGTGTAGAGCCTCCTAGGGGTATATGGGTTGAATGTACACTGCCATATTAATCCAAGTCAGCCCTGAGCCCGCTACCATCTTAAGACTGCATCGTCACTTACCATCAGGTGAGATCGCAGTCAAGGGCTATCTTGTCATCGAATAAAAAAAAAATTCAACCAACCAGATGTGATTGCGATCGTCACCCTCGTGCAATCATGTTTAGACAAATCTCGCAGCAGGTGCGCGCTCTCCCGACGCCGCGCCGGAAGGTCGCTCAGTCGAAGCTCATGCTCATGTTCATGTCGGAGGTGTCGGGCGGCGGGGAGGCGCGCTCGGCGGGCGCGGGGGGCGCGGGGGCGGGGGCGGGCGACAGCTCCACGGCGGGGAACGGGAACTGCGGCACCTCCTCCTCTGCACGCACACGTCACATGTGAGGGTTTACGAGTGGCCGAGGACTCATGACGCATTGTGGGGGGCCTCCCGCCGTGTCGGGCCGGTGCAACCTTTACACTAGCACAATAGATCGGTTGCAGCTGATGATATTATGGAGATTACTAACTCCGGTTTTATGAATGACCTCCAACCGGCTAACATTCCTTCGACGGACCAAGCGATAAAAGCCTAGACACGGTCATTCCTTAGGACCCCATTTTTTTAATATCCAGATTTTTATTTGGAATATTTTTATATCAGACGAGAATAGAAGTGAAATTGGAGAAAAATCATTTTTATGGAAAACCCATAATTTTTAATCCAGTCAAAAAAAGAAAGCCAAGAATGGGCCTCGCGTCGCTTACCCGTGAGCGAGGCGTCGAGCCTGTCGACGATGGCGTCGAGCAGCGCCAGCGCCACCACGTGGTCGGGGTCGCGCGCCAGCGCCGCGTGCAGCGCGTCCGCCGCCTCCGACTCGCGGCCCAGCAGCGCCAGGCACAGGCCGCGCGCCGCCAGCGAGCCGGCGCGCGCGGGCCGCAGCGCCAGCGCGCGCTCGTGCCAGCGCAGCGCCTCCGCCGGCTGCCCCAGCGCGCGGAACGCGTGCCCCAGCGCGTCCAGCGTGGCGGCCCAGCACGGCGCCAGCTGGCAGAGTACACAACCGTATCGCTCACTCGCCCATTAGGACGACTGATGCTTAGTCAGAACTACCTGATGCGCGCGACTTCGTTTAGTTTTTAAAACCCCGCAACTATACCCATGCAAAAAATCACATCGATCCATAGCTCTGTTGCAGCGTGATCGAAGGATAAACCACCAAACTGCACGATATTACATAGTCATGTTAAAAATATCATGGAGAATTTTCCCTTGAAAGAACTTCACTTGACTCAGATTTGGATGACCTAAACTTCTTATAAGTGACAATGGACACCAATTCGTTATTCATTGTGTTCTATTGAAGATTATTATTCTTCTTCTTCTTTATCAACTAATGGACGTCCACTGCTGGACATAAGTCTCTTGCATGGACCTCCACAAGCCTCGGTCTTGCGCCGCCTGAATCCAGCGGCTCCCTTTTATTGATTGAAGATTATTATTACTAAGCCTTTATTTCCTTACTATCTTTACTGTCAAATTTGCCATTGACAGATAATCTGACATAAATATCTAGCCTTCTAATTTCATTCAGAAGCGGATCAGACAGTAACCAAATTATTACACATAGCTCTATATAGAATTGAAACAGTAGGGAACACTCCGTCTGTCAGTGTTTCAATGGGCGCGGGCAGGCTCGGTCGGGCGCGTCACCTGGTCGGGCGGGCCCGCCGCCTGCAGCGCCTTCAGCCACAGGTCCTGCGCGGCCTCGTACTGCTGGTGCGCGAAGGCGGCCGCGCCCGCCTCGTGCGCCACGTGCGCCGACTGCACGGTGCGCGCCACGCGCTCCCAGCCGCCCTTGTTCTCTACGTCCGCCTCGTCGCTCGCCTCGCCCGACTGTCAATATTGCATTAATTATTACTTCGCGGAAATTCGTTCGTACAACACTATAGGCACCACCTGCCCGCCTGCCGCTAGACGCGCACGGCCGACTCGCAACTCCACATCTGTGTGTGGTGTTGCGGAGGTTTCACTCCGACACCATCTTCAAATGTTGACTCTACGATGCATTTGCGTTTACTATGCCACTAGATGATGCCCGCGACTTCATCCGCGTGGATTGAGTTTGTTTTGATTCCCACGGGAACTCTAATTAGCCTATTTAATGATGAAAAGCACCTCGGCGTTGCTGTGCAGCGCGGCGGCGCGCGCCATGAAGCGCTCGCACATGCTGACGTTGTTGTTGAGCGAGCACTGCACGCCCACGTACAGCGGCGGCAGGTAGCAGCCCGGCATCAGCTGGCTCGCCTGACAAACAAACGTTCTTCTACAAAACTCCAAGCAACACGTACATAAATATGGAAGAAAAATTGGCACGATCTTTCCAGCAAAGTAACAATTTTATAAAATGATAAACCCAACCAAAAAAACGCAAAGAAAAGAAACTTTATGTTTCATGGTCTCTTCGAGTCGAAAGACAATGAATTAAAAAAAAAATTCAAGATGAAACCGATTGTTTTCAAAAAATATTGCACATACATATTGTCCGATTTCTTAGTTTATCACTCATATTAAAAAATAATAAAAATTTTGACAATGTGAACAAAGCTTTATAGCATGTAATCGCGTTGGTTTACTGCACGCAACGCAACATACCTTGAAGTAGGCCGCCATGGCCTGGTCGTGCTCGTTGTCGGCCGCGAAGCTGTGCCCGTACGCCAGCCACACGCAGCCCGCGCCCGGCTCCAGCCCGCACGCCTTGCCGAGGTAGCGGCGCGCGAACTCGCTCTTACCTGCCGCCACACAGCGCAACGAGCTGAGCTCAGGACTACCACCACACATATAATATGAGGACAGAGGAAACGTCATAGCTGAATGATGAGCTAAACTGTGTACGCCGCCAGGTTCCTAAGAACGCCTTTAATAAACTACTTTGCATCACATTGGAGCATCGTACGGTCGTAAAAATAAAAACAGTTATAGTACACCTCATCCTCTTCCTAATCTTCGTCAACCGATAGTCTTGGTCGGCCGTTGTCGTAAGGACTTTCACACGTCTCTGTCTCGAGCCGCCTGTATTCAGCGGCTCCTGATGTCCCGCGACTCGTCAGACGTCGCAGCTCACCTATGAGGTAGTAGTAGCAGCCGACGGCGTACCACGCGGTCCACGAGTGCGGGTAGGCGTCGACGAGCGCGTGCGCGAACGCGAACAGCTCCGCGCTGCGCCGCAGCTCCACCAGGCAGGCGGCGCGCACGTCGGGGCAGCACGCCGGGCCCGCGCGGTCCAGCGCGCGCAGCGCCCGCGCCCACTGCCCGCCCGCCGCCAGCCGCCGCCCCAGCGCCTCGCCCGCCTCCGCGCACTGCGCGCGGCACGCCTCCACCGGGCCCGGCCACTGCCCGACAAACGAGAGGACATTGTGATGCGATGAAGAAATGTATTCTTATGGCGTCTGCCAGTTTCGGAAAACACTATTATTTTGAGGACATTGTGAGCAAAGTAGAAATAAATTTAGGGTAGCCCGAGTTCGCTTTTATATCAATGTTAATAGCATTAACTCACATTCAACTTAATAATTTCAAATTATTAAGTTGAATGTGAGTGAGATGAGACCAAGTAGTTTAGTGTTTTGTCATTGTGTGATTAATTAATACAATTTTTTCCGTTTGCAAAAGTCCTGACATGTAACAGTATTATTATTTTCTCCCCTAGTTCGGGTGGCAACATTGCCGAGAGCCACCCACAAGCAGAGACGTCAGTAGCACTCACACTATCGGCGTCGGCGGCGGGCGGCTGGTCGTGAAGCGGCGCGTACCGCAGCAGGCGATCGCGGTACGCCACGCGCAGCAGCGCCGCCTCCGACGCGCTCATCTGATTGTTTATGGGCAGAGATTCTATAAGCTCGCTTTCTGAAACAATAACAAAAAACATTGCAAACAAAATTGTTCTTTATTAGCAGTTTATTTTATTCATCATTGGACACAGGCTTCCTAATGTCCACCCCTTAAGATGTGCCATTCTCATCAGTCTTTCCCACGATGGGATAACTTGTGGAATCATCCGACCTTGGCTGGGAGTGAGCGCGTGCTGGTCCAGCAACAAGTCCAGTGCCTCGTAGCACGCGCAGTCGGCCCGCAGCGCCGCCGTCAGCGCCTCGGCCGCCGCCTCACGCCGTTCCAGCGCCGACAGCGCGCGCGCCTGCCACACTAGCACGCCCGCCAATGCACGCTGGAAAAATATTTCGCAACATTTTACAAACGGCGATAAGTTACAACTCCCTGGGGTTGTTGCACAGCAGTGGAGATGTGCAGTATATAACGTGTCTCACGTTGTGCGTCTGGTCCATGCTACGCGGCTCCAGCAGAGCGGGCTCACACTCGTCCAGCACGGCGAGCGCAGCGCCCGGCTCCTTGGCCGCGAGGTGCGCGCGCATCGCCACCCCCAGGCACAGCAAGTGTCTCCTGTGACATTACATTGACATCTCCCCGTCATATTCTTCACAAGTAAGGATTTTCCTAGGATGGTAATGCAGTGGGCAATGTGGCAGAGTTAGGGCTAGCTCTAATAACACCCTGACTGCATTTGCCACTGATTCAACTGTCAATACTTGTAATTAGGATGTTTCTTGTACTGACGATAATGAAACAGGAATTAGGTACCTATAAAGCTGCATCTACAAGAAAGAACAATGTGGTGGGTTTCCTGATACTTTAGCATACAGATTCACTAAAAAATATATGTTTTTGAAAAACCTGAAGAGCACCTAACACCCCCTAGCGTGCACAACAAACCTATGCAGCTGTCTAGAAGTGACAGCATGTGCAGCCCTATGCAGCTCGCCCCTAGCGAGCATAGCGCTGGCCAGCAGCCAGATGTCGTCCCCGCTGGCCGCCGCCGCAGGTCCGGTGGACGAGGCCGCCGCTGCGGCGTCCGCCCAGAAGAATGCACTGGTCCATTGCCCCTAAATATGAACAAGTAAACAATATCACTTATACAGCTAAAAATATTTAAGTGACTTCTTGTGATTTCAAGAGTTGCTTCTCATAACCTAGAGACACACAAAGGGCTCTTCGAAAGGGAACTAAAGTTAGATGTTTATCCATCCAGTTATGGACTGGGGTCGTCGGCACAAGCATAATAAACGGATGTTATTATCACATGCCGTAATTAAGACACTGCATCTTTCAAGCTAACATAACAAAAGTGAAATTGTTATATTCACCAGTTCAGAATATTGTTTCACAAGAGACCGCATAAAATCTACGTTAAGACACTCTACATTATTTCTAGCGGCAGACTCAGCTTTGGCCATGACATAGATAAAATTGTGTACGATACTAATTAATAAATGTAAATCTTCTATTAACTTATATATGATCAAACGAACTTGCAAAGTGAAGTTCGATCGATATTATATGAGTACGCTTCATTCGAAGATATATATATAACAAGTAGTCCTTTTACCTTACAGGCAACGTTTCGCACATTTATAAGTAGATAGTTTAAGATTTTTATTTCTTGTAGGTAGGCTCTGTGACAAGACCTCATTCTTTAGAGTAAGATTATAACCACAAGAACCAAAATTTTCTTTATAAGGGTTCGGGTGGGAGGGAGTCTATATCTTCGAATGAAGCGTACTCATATAATATCGATCGAACTTCACTTTGCAAGTTCGTTTGATCATATATTATATTTCGTCGCTTCATTCTTCAGATATATATATAACAAGTAGATGTTTAGAGAGGAAAATTTTGTAAAAGTGAAAAAATAAGTCCAGCTGAATAAATCATATTAATCCTAAAACAGATTAATTAAAAATAATAATAATAGTCTGTAATGAAAATCAGACAGTCAGCAGTCTATCTAATAGTAAATTTATATTGTGGCTGTTTTAACAGACGATCTAATGCCTGTTTTCACGTTTTATGTAGGCAGTTCCTAAGTACAATGCCCTTAACCAAAAACATTTCCACTTTTAGATGATTTATAAAAGTTCGTGAAAATGAATTTGACAGAAAGCGTCACCTAATTTGACTTAGGTAGCTTATAAGGGAATGTTGGTAAAACAATCGTGGCTGGATCTAACGTATGGGATTAATCTCATGTGAGATATCAACTGATCCTTTGGAAATAAAACGTTTAGGTACCTACATAAACGTTTTATAAAATATATATATTATTTTTTATTTTTAGCCAGCAAACGAGCAGGCGGAACACCCGATGTTAAGTGATTACCGCCGCTCATGAACATTTGTAGCACCAGAGCACAACCAAAGCATTGCCGGTTTTCTAGGAATTTGCTATTAACTAAGAAAGTTCATGGTTTACATGAGCCTATATCTGAAGCTTTAATGACATCGGCAATAGATATTAAGTTCATTTATCTCTTACTTAATATTTGGAATCGTAATCAATGATAATACGCAGTTAGCACTTTTTCAAGTGGGCAAGGCCAATAAAATGATCAACTTCTTATTGCATTCAAAGTATATACTCTTATTTAGATATTAGAATACCTATTTGCAAATTAATTAAGCACTACATTTGAATCTCAATTTCCACGTATTACCCACTTGGGAAACATAGGCTTGTTTTTGAAAACATCTATATTTTTGAAGGCCCTTACGCGCTACGTTCATTATTTGAAATAAGGCAATTATTTCAAATTATGGAAAAAACTGAACGGTGATTAATATGAGGAACCTCTGCTTAAATAATTGATTTACTAGAATGTTTATCATTTAACAAACTCAAATAGGTATCATACGGATGTAAATATTTAGTATGCAACTAATGTTTTAAAAGGTTTAGATTCCAAATATATTTTTAGTTTATATGTGGTTTGGTATCGCCGTGTACTAGTTCCCATAGTTTAAAGATTGAAATTTACCTACTGGAACTATTCGGCAAGGATGCAAGATATTGCAATATTTGCTGAAGGATGTACTCGCTGCCAGGTGAAAACCTTGTCAGATAATACACTCACCATCGGGCCAAAACACTGGTAAAAAATTTCTTTAAAATTAGAGGAAAGATTCCGCAAGAGATTCTACATACATATAATAATATACATTATAATACAATGCTCATAACCTGGATGGCCCACTTTGGAGGTGCTAAAATGGTGCGGACCTGTCAACACAAAGGGCGAACTATTGTTTTTAAGAAGGAATAGTTTTTTGGGGCGGTTTACAATTAGGTACTATCATAATCACGGCAAGTTATAAATAAACTAATACATTCTTGATTTGAGTTTTCAAATTGAATTCAATGTCGTAAACCAAAAAAGGAAAAACACAGTTACCAACTTGGGAACTAGAACTGAACTTGGTTACACGTGGAATACAGCTTGATTTAATCACTTTACACTGACTTTAATGTAAAGAAAAAAAACTGTATATCTTATTTTATTGTAAAAACATCCGCGTTATGAGAGAATTTCTTTTCAAAGAAATGTAGGAAAGTATTAATTGCATTTTGTGTTTACTCACGAAGCAATTTTCGGGCTTTGCCTACCCTTATAACAATAAATCTACGAGGATATGTAATGGAGTGTAATTCCCAGCGAATATCGATATTTTTGCAATTATAATTAAATTATAATATTAATAGCAATAAATTATAATATTTCACATTTTTCTCACTAAACCTAAATTTTTCGAGAAATATTATTTAAGATTGGGTATGGTAGGTACTCCACCAATTTTTGCTTTTGTAGACAACTGCCACGCATAGTGTGTATAGTGTTCTAAGCAAAAAATAAATAAATAAAATATATGGCAATGATCACACTTGTCAGCAAAAAACTAAGCTGAAGAATGAATACTGCAAGTATTTTAATAATACAATTGAGGAGTTAGCGAACAAAAGGTCACAATTCCATTTTTGACTTAAGTCAGTTCTTTGTTTTTTTTTTCACACTTGCAATACTTAATTGCATCAAATAAACTGGTAATTGTGTTCCCATATAAATATTTAAACATGAATTGCCATAGCAATCTCCTTAGAGAAATAATTAGGTGCAGTAGGTACAAAATTTTTTGACATTCGAGACTAAATGTCTTCGTATTTAATAAGAACAATAATTAAAATTTATTTTTAAACCTCTATAAATTATTATTTTCCTGCACGAGAAAATGTGACATTTCCAAACTAATGCCAACAAAAGGTTATAATTCCAGAAACTTCCAACAAAACGTTACTTTTCCAAATTTTGAATATATTACAAATCGTCCATATTAAATCTTATATTTGGACGTTTTCTAAAATGTAATCAGTACCTAATTTATATGATAATTAGTTGATTACGTTCATCATGATTCCAAGAACAACCGATTATTTCTCCCAGCAAGAGGAAGAAGCATAGAAATCAGTTTAGATGTGAAGTTTCTTGTTTTTTTTTTTTTTTTTATAATTTATAATATAAAATGTACATGATAATTTTTATCACGTGTCTTAGATTAGATAAAATATTCATTATTTGAATAAAATCGACTATGAGCAACAAAACCAAAACGTATTTGGATTAATCCTACCAAACGTATTTGGATTAATCCTTCCTTTAAAGGTCCATCTTCAAAGATGGGTTCCCTTCAGTTCGCTTAGTCTGACAATTCAGCTGACGTCTTTGGATTCAGTTGCTTTAGCCGTAAACAACGGTGATGGCGTCACGACACCGCATGCTTCGGTTTTCTCCGATGAAAGTTAGCGATTCACGGAGTTCACAACCAATAACATGTACATGTAGAATGCGCCAAACACGCCAGAGACCACGAAAAGGAATCATTTCATATTTGGCTATCGGTCAATATCGCGTATTGACTCGAGGCTCTAAAAAACATTTACAGCCTAATATCCCGTATTAGATCATGTTATATTTTGCTGTTGGTCAATATCCCGTATTGACTCGAAGCTTTATAAAACGTTTATACAGATACATTTACACAATACTCCAGATTTTCATATTATCACTGTTCGTGTTAGGCGGGTATGGAGAAAAATCTTTTAGAAGGTAGTTAATAAGTACAAACCTTCACTAAACAATTCACAGTAATGGCGTTTTGCAGCCTTTTAGAAAGAAATCTGCAGTCATTCTGCATCATTGAAATCATTGCTACCCGCGTCTTGTGGGTACGAATAAAAACATTCTTAAGGTATTCGTATGAACGCAAACCTTCACTACACCATTTATAATAATGATGTTTTATCTTTCAAGCCACTTACGCTCTCTGCAGAGTATTTAATTGTCACTGCACTTGAAGAAATATTATTTTAAAAATTAAAAAATGTTACTATTTGCGTGGACGTGCGCGCTCGAAAAGCAAATGAAGTTTGGAGCGCGATGGTCATACGAATGTACAATTAAAGATTCGAAAACAAACAGGTGTTTAGTTTTCTTGGCATCAACTGGTTCCAGTAGGACCTTTACATTTTAGGTTAGGGCGACCCGCGCTCGACCATAGGCTTGATTTTTAGCGTCTCGCTTGTCCTGCTTGTTAACTCGCAGTTAACCCGCAGGAAAGCCTACTAGACACTTTATGCACATCAAAAATCACACACGCGCTCAACCATTGGGTTGATTTTTAGCATCTCGCTTGTCCTGCTTGTTAACTCGCAGTTAACCCGCAGGAAAGCCTACTAGACACTTTAAGCACATCAAATAATCACACACGCGCTCAACCATTGGGTTGATTTTTAGCGTCTCGCTTGTCTTGCTTGTTAACTCGCAGTTAACCCGCAGGAAAGCCTACTAGACACTTAATGCACATCAAATAATCACACACGCGCTCAACCATTGGGTTGATTTTTAGCGTCTCGCTTGTCTTGCTTGTTAACTCGCAGTTAACCCGCAGGAAAGCCTACTAGACACTTTATGCACATCAAATAATCACACACGCGCTCAACCATTGGGTTGATTTTTTAGCGTCTCGCTTGTCCTGCTTGTTAACTCGCAGTTAACCCGCAGGAAAGCCTACTAGACACTTTATGCACATCAAATAATCACACACGCGCTCAACCATTGGGTTGATTTTTAGCGTCTCGCTTGTCCTTCGTGTTAACTCGCAGTTAACCCCCAGGAAAGCCTCCTAGACACTTTATGCACATTAAATAATCACACACGCGCTCAACCATTGGGTTGATTTTTAGTATCTCGCTTGTCCTTCGTGTTAACTCGCAGTTAACCCCCAGGAAAGCCTACTAGACACTTTACTAGGCACATCAAAGAATCACACACTGTAACGTATTGTTAAAGTGCTTACCCACATTTTCTTCGGAATCCGACGATGAGTACATGATTATGCGTCAATGATTTTCTCATTTATTTATTTATTTTATTTTTTATTTTTTATTTTTTCACTGTAATATTTTTATTTTTCCTCAGCACTTCGAGCTTCGTATAGAAGCGTGCGCTCGTTGCCTCGCACGGAAAAAGAATGAGGTCTTGTCACAGAGCCTACCTACAAGAAATAAAAATCTTAAACTATCTACTTATAAATGTGCGAAACGTTGCCTGTAAGGTAAAAGGACTACTTGTTATATATATATCTGAAGAATGAAGCGACGAAATATAATTCTATTTTGAATGAGATTTCTTTGAAAATCCGTTTTATTAGCGATTTTTGCACGTTTGTTTGTTTATTTAAATGTCAAATGTCAAAATGCCCTCTGACAATTTGAAAACGTAAGATGATGTCAAGTGACAGCTGCCCACAGACTATTATCGCAGAATATTATTTGGTATTATCAGTTATCACAGAACACTTGCTCCCACATAACTCCTGAGTCCGGAAGTGAACTCCTACCGGAAGGAATATTCAGCTGCCTTACACCTTGTGCTTACACCACTTACACTGAGTGGTTTGTATTTTTGATTTTATAAGACTTTTGAGACAACTTTTAGAACGCCAAAATAAAGGTCTAAACAAGTTTACAGCTTGTTCGCTTTTATTGCTTGGTTGATCCCCTTTTTTCGCTAAAATGACTGGGCTAGGTATCTACCTACTACCTACTAGGTATTGCGCAAACGCGAGCGAGCGCAAATAGGTACCTATGTTCCTTGGATTTTTTATCTGTGTGAACAAAACCCATGCTGTCAATGACATATGACAGTTTGTTGAATTTTGATGACGGAAAGAAAAAGGTTATACATAGAAAAAGAGGGAATAGGCTGATTATTTTTAATTTAATGTAAAAATAAATAATAAATAAATAAAGTGTTCATAAATTTGTTACTCGGTATACTAAGAAAATAATAATATCGCTGGTTGTGCAGTCTGAGAAGGGGAAAAAATAGCAACGTGTCCTAGGTTAGGCCGTTGGGGAATCATGTTATTATTGGCGTAACATGAGTGAAAGAAAAATGTGCAAATTCTATAATTTGAATGTACCTGACCGCCGACCCGGAGAGATCCCGAACCAGAACAATGACGACGAAGAGGACGAGAGGAACTCCGACCACCCGCTGGAGCCCTACGTGCCGCCACACCACCACAAGCTGGAGTACAGCTACTGGATGTGGTTCTCGCGCAGGCCGCCCGCCCGAGAGCTTTCCTCGACCACCACTGGTTATGGACAGGTTGGCTTTGCTACTGGCTATTCTAACTGCACTGTGATGTGAGACTATGAGCTTGTGAGTAAACAGTATCAATATTGTGTATGAGCACAGAGTCAGACAACATAGAAATGTTGTCTGACCTAAAGAATTAGGCCTAAAGAAGGCCTTAACTTATAACTTTTAGGAGCTAGTTATAAACTTTTAACATTTAAAGTAATATAAAATTGGTAATAAATAACTAAAACTCAAAATTATTTATACTAGTGGACTAGTTTATTCACAATCAACCATTCCTAAATCACCATGGTTTAGGAGTGCAGATTCTTGTAGTATCAGGGTTGAGGAGTTGGATCCAGGATGAAGTCTACTTGGTACCTAAAATTTCTATTCATAATAATTGGCAGTACTTAAATCCACACAGTTTAGGTGGGCAGTACCCCTGCAGCTTCAGGGTTAAGGAGTTGGAATCTGAAACTTATGAGACCATCTCATAAAGTTTCTCAATCAATTGAAAAAAGAGTCATGCAAATTGGTTCAGAAATCTCAGAGATAGGTACATAGGTAGAAAACATAACTCCTCCTTTTTTGAAAGTCGGTTAAAAAAGTAGCCTAAGTTACTCTTTATAACATTAGCTATCTAACAGTAAAAGACCAATCAAAATTGGTCCAGCCTGGTTTCTGAGATTAGCCAAAACAAACAGACAGATGATTTTAGATGGCTGAAAAATAGCAAAAAAAAAAAGAAAGACAGACAAAAATTTTAAAAATTATTTTTTTCTTATAAGTACTGAATTAACTTTCATCTGCATTTAATAAAAAGCTGTTATTTCAATTTTATTTATTTGTATAGTTAACATTCTAGTTCTATTTAAAATAGAATATTCCCAAAGTAAGGAGAAAAGAGGTAAGGAACCCTTCTCACAAACAAGACATTAATTGGCCCAGTGTAAACCCTATAATATAAAAAAAATGTTTCTTTTTTTTACAATAAGATGATTTTTAAAAAAGTATGGCTTAAATGTGTGCCTAGTGGCTTCCAGCTAAGCTAAGAGTAGCTATGACAGCTGGAGTTTGATACATTGAATGTTAGGTTATTGTCTGCACCCTTACCTTTGCCCTATTGAGGCATGAATCATCAAGCCTGAAGGAAGGGAAGTAAGATTAGTTGTTTGTCGATAGGCGCTTCGTATGGTGGGTCGCGTGGCGTCCGTGGAGCAGTGGTGGGGGTTGTACTGTCACCTCACGCGGCCGGCCGAGCTGCCGCCGCTGTCCGACCTGCACCTCTTCAAGCTGGGCATCAAGCCGATGTGGGAGGACCCCGCCAACGTCAATGGTGGAAAATGGGTATGTTGCACACACCCTAATCTTTTTCATCTAGGGAGCTATTTTCGCAATTAGGTGTTTGCCCGTTTTGTCTATTAACGTCTTATGCCAGGATCCGGTTATTTCCGGCGTAACATTCACACACTGTAATCATTTGATTTTTTACAGTCTTCCTGGTATTGTGCTGAAGCTGAAGATAATCTTTGTTGCTTTTGCATAGCATAAGCCTCGTTGACACATCAGATCATAGCACTGTTGTAATGGCTAGTGTCAGAGCTCAGATTTTTGATCCTTCCACCAAAGAGAAGAGCAACACTTAATAATTTAATGAATAAAAATTAATCAATGGTTGTGTTCTGTGCAGGTGGTGAGGTTGCGCAAGGCACAGACGGGGCGGGCGTGGGAGGACCTGTGCATGGCGATGATAGGCGAGCAGTTCATGGTGGGCGAGGAGATGTGCGGTATCGTGCTATCCGTGCGGTTTCAGGTACGACCGCAAAAAGACAAGAAGATATCCAGGTTGTAATCTGTGGCTGTATGGAATTAGTTTTAACATAGCATAGTCTGAACTAATAATTTGAAAAATATTGAGGTTTACATGGATTTTAATGAGAGTTGGAGCTATACTCGTCATCAGCTCAACAAGTCTAACGTCATAAGTTTCTTGAGAGGATCGTCAAAGAACACAATCTCGTGGCTGGCACAACTCGCTCGATACCGTCTGTCCTCGCAATGTCCGCCGTATTGTACAAGTGGAGGGTTGTGTGTGTGCAGGAAGACCACCTGGCAGTGTGGCACCGCACGGCGGCGGACGCGGACGCCAAGGCGCGCGTGCGCGACACGCTGCGGCGCGTGCTGCAGCTGCCCGCCTCCGTGCCCGTCGAGTACAAGGCACACGGCGACTGCCTGCGCGCCTCGGCGCACCCGCCCGCGCACAACCACGCGCAGCCGCACGCCTCGCAGCACGCGCACGCCGCGCACGCCGTGCAGCCCGGCGCCTCGCGCGCGCACGACGAGCGCTCCTAGCCCCCGCACCGGCCCCGCGTCCGCCGACCCCCCTAGGCGCAGCGCGCGCCGCCACCGAGCGCGAGCGACCACCTTGATTTTATTACCGACTCTTCTAAACGAACTAACCTAACCTATTGCAGTTCTTGTGACCCCCTTGTAATGCTACATCCTAATTGGATGATAAAAAAGGACTGATGCCTCAGTGCTTCTGTTGCTTGGAGTTCGATTTGAATGCTTAAGGGTGGAGACGCTGGAGTCTTCTACCTTTAAGTACAGTAAGGAGTAGTGCAACATAACATACAGCTAAAGTTGTGTAATTGCATAGACAATGTGAGCAATTCAATTAGGACGTAGTGTAGGCTTCAGTAGCACAACATTCTGGCTGCAAACTGAATCCGATCAAGTCACAGTTTCAGACCCACTACTGTTACCCACTCTTGACGCTTAGTTGGAGGGGAAAGGAGATTATTAGACGTGTTTGCTATAAACATGCCACAACAAAAGTATTGTACACTCAAGCATAATTATAACGCTGTAATTATCATAAGGCTCTAGACAATGGTTTTGTATATAATTTTACATTACATTAATTAGTGAATTCTATTTAATATTTAATACTCCAATGAATTTCTTCTATCATGTTTTTAATGTTGCCATATCTGTTTAGACAGTTTTTATAAAATCAAGGTGACATTAATTGACAAAGAACGTTTACTAGAAAATGTGACTCGTGTCAAAGTCGTTCTTTTTGGAACCCTCCTCCCTTGTAATAAAGTCCAAATCAATTTATTAAAATATCTTGTTATTATTCCACTTCAACAACTCCTAATTCTATCGTAACGTTCCGTATATCGCCGAAAAAAACTTGTTTTAACATAAATGAAAATGAATTTTGCAGCAAAAACACCATAATTCAGCCAATGAATACGGTTCAAAGATACTGCCCTCGTAATTGAAAACACAGTAACTTAAAGTTAACTTCTATTTAACTTACTGTGTTTTCAATTACGAGGACAGGATAGCAATGATTGACTTTCCAGAATCGACCAGCTATGGTAATCAAAGTATGTAGCAAGGCCTCAGACATCAACACATGCGGGGAACCCGGATGGCCCGCACACTATAGCATCTCGCATCACGCCGGCACTGCTTAGCGTACTGTAGCCTAATCACGAACTTTTTTAACTTTCGAATAGTAAAGGTGAAGTTAACGTCAAAACGCAGTTTTGTATGAAAACGCACGTAACGCGCTAAAATCGGTAGCACGAAGCAACTGCAACTACGTAAAGTTAAACTTGACGCAGCTGTGACGTCACTCTCCGGTTTCGTCACGTTTTTCTCGAAGAAATTCAAAAATCGGTAGCACAAACCTTTTTTTGACGTTTGGTTTCGAGAATTACGAAAGCTGGCTATCGAGAATTACCGAATTATAGCTCACTGAACTTTTTGAAGTGAGTGAACTTACGTCGTCATCAAATGTGTTGTTTTTACGGATTTTTCTTACTAAAAACGTTTTAAAATAATGTTGAGTGTGTCTAGGAATCACTTCAAAAATGATTCAAGACTATAAGACGAACAAGAAATAATGAAAGAATATAAATGCCTACACCTAATAGTCTAGGCAAGACGGATATTCAATTCATCGACGTCTGCGACTTAAAACTAAAAGTTTTGATCCAGTCAAAGAATAAGTGTAGGATTGTAACAAAGCAAGTAAGTACCTAATAAACAAAATAATATTATTAATAATAATATTATAACTTCATACGTGTTAGCATTTTAGTACCTAAACCTATAACATTTAATATCATTAATATATCATCTTAAATAGTCAATGCTTATGTAAAGATATATTCTATTAACTATCATTTTCAATACACACAAGTTTTAACAAAAATAAGAAAATAAACTCAAATCAAATTTGCCGCGTAAAATTTGCCGCGTTTGATTTTTATGTAGGACCAATGGGCAAATAAATGGGCGAATGGCAATGACAATTGACAATTGATATTAAAAACATATTGTAACGTAAACAAGTGTTGAGTAAATAAAATTATGTGTTGTTAAAAATTAGATTTATAGTTTATTTAGGACAAAAGTGTTTCGGAGTGCTAACATACAAAAAAGAGTTGTTGCATTGCAGCCTTAAAACTTGCTCAGAGAATGATCAATGATACCTAATATCTAAGGAATTAGTTATTTCGAGTGTTTTTCTCTATGAGGATATTATGAGGTTTTTTTCTATGTTAAATAAACATAGCACCTTTGTAATTTCATCATGAAATTAAGTAGGTACCTACATCAATCAGTGAACAATATATGTGTACCTACATTGCCATTTTGAGGTTAGAAGTTAGATGCATTGCAAGTGTTAACTGATAAGTCTTAGTATACCTACCAAGTTTATTGAGCATAACTATAACTATTGATTCCATATTGCCCCCTAAACAGACTAATAACTATTTCCATTCAAACTAATAATACATTAATTGAACAATTGAATAATTAAAAACTTGACTGGACATACTTAAAACACTTAAGTACCTAATTTACATTTTAATATTTCAGATGGAGAAAGGATTTTGTAAACTTCAATAAATACAAAATGGACTTTCAAAAGACCACTAACTCAACCATACCTATACCATCATCATAAAGCAAAAATAATAATAGACCATAATCAAGAATGTGATAAGCACAACTAACCAACTAGCTAGTCTCAATCTAGAAGCAGATAGTTATTATTTCATGGCCCATAGGTATGTACATAAAATTCCTGGAAGATTGTTTTTGAATCATCGTAGGTGTTCATTATCTTCATCAAACAAATCACAATGCATTCGCTGTGTATATAGTTACTAAGTATGTATTGTATAAATTTCATTTCATATACCTAATATAAATTCTATTTATTCAAATGCTTTTTTTTAATAAATTACTTATAATTACTAATTCCATGTCATTTTGATTTGGTTCAGTGGTTAAGTTCAGTTAGATGTTAGTTAGGTGTAAAAGGGTCACAGGGAGAGTTATTTTCCTATTTATAATACCTATTACTGAAAAATATTTTATTTTCAGATTGACCATGATGCATCATGAATATAGGAATACATTACAAAAGCCATCCGGGCTTGATAGCAGGACTGAACTTCAAATTTATGAAGACCCGGCAAGGAATTCAATTGAATCAAATCATTGCTAATTTAATATTTTATATTAGGAAGTTTCAAATCATGTTGAAGTAGCTTTTTGTGGATAAATGATACCTATTGTTATAGTTAAGACATATTAGAATAATAATATAAAATAAAACCAAGAATAGAAAAATTGCTTTTATTACACTTAGTTTTAAATAAAAATAGGGTTTTTTCTTATAGAATTCTCAAAAAGCCCTGAAGGTCCTAAGTAGTAGGTACACATAGAAAGTCTTGACTTATAGTGGCATTCTTGCCACAGCTTAAATGGGCACTTTTGATTGGAGACCAAGGTCTAGGTTTAGGTAGGTCGTGTTAATTGTGGTGGTAGCCTTCAGACTAGTTCCATGACTCACTGGGGTATAGTGTGTTCCACTCTTGATCATCTAGAAACAAAAATATTAGGTTATCTCAAGTTTTTATACTAAAAAAAATATATATTGGGGTTAATTGATGCCTCTCTTAGGTAGGTACATTACTTTAAAGTACAACTTGATTAGGTGCTGCCTTTCAATATTTTTCAATAACATCAAATAAAGGTATCTATCTACTTATGATTATATCAGTGATAAATTATGGTTTATAAAATATAATTTCATTAATAGTATTTTAGGTTTTAACCCAACTAGTCTTTTACCTATATCAACCTAGCCAGCGCAAAAACAAACACCCGTGGGTCGCGACGCGATCGTCGGCGGACAGCCTATAGGATGTCTAAATTATGTATTCCAACGTTTATTCAACATAACATAGGTTCATTTTAAGATTTTAATTGGATAGAATATTATATTTTATACTTACATTATCCATAAAATAGACCATTGGTATTGCATATTCTTGATGGTAAGTTTGCCTCAGCGCCTGTCTTTACAACAGACAGGCGACCTCAGGAAAACACTAATAAAGCTGCTATTGTATAATATTTATATATATAACGGACACAACTAAAAAATGACGACTAATTAATAAATTAAAATACCTACATAGGTACTTATTTAATGATTTAAAGATAATGGATTATGGAATGTTAGGTTAGACATAATTTTATAAACATGACAGTTCAAAAACATAGGTAGGTACGTTAAAAATACAAATTCAAATTATTTAAATTAAATTCGGTTTTATTGGCTATTTTATTAAAAATCATACATAAAAAGATAAAAATATTAATAATTTAGCTAAAAATATAATTATTATGATGTAGTGTTTGAAAATTTTCGAAATTATTTTTCTATATACGAAATTATACAATTATACAAGTATTTAATTTTTGAACGTGCAGCAGACTGCGTTAAGTAATCGTATCGAGTGACGAGAGTTAATTTTAATGATTCGTGCTACCAAAATTCTGCGTTATCGTATCGTCATCGTCACTCGATACGATAACGTAACGCGGAATTCAAAATGTTCGTGATTAGGCTACTGTAATAGGTACAGTGCGTCACGGGATTAGAAAAAGATGGCAGCCATTCGGTAAATGTCAAATAGCCGTCACTTAATTTATAAGTGGTGCTTCAGTACCATTCGTATTGTATATTTTGTATATTTATTAATATAAACAAACCGACGATCGCCCTACAGCTTTCATTAAATATTATCGCGCCGGACAGATTACGATAACTTTATGATAGCACAAAAAAATAAGGTGTTGACTTTGTCCTAATTTCGGCCCTAATCTGTCCATATGCCTAATCTCAAACCTTCATATCTAGAGCAACAACGTAGTAGTCAAACTGATCATTTTCCCGTTAATATTAGTACTCCATGTTAGTACTCTATATTGTCTAAATAAAATTGACCGGTCCACCCAAGTATTTATTTCCTAGTTCCATGGACGGTTGAACAGCAATGACACCGTTTCGTCGGAAAACGACAGAAATATCTTCTATCTTTAGACGGTAATTTACTTAAAGAGATAAATAACAGTGTTAGCCCCTTGATCTCTACATTTGAAGTGCGCATTTTTCTCAATAACGTAATTTTTGATGGCTAATGATTCCATCGGTGTCCTCTATTCCTTTTTTCACTGCCAAATACATAATATTATTCATTATTCTGCAGTATTTGATATCCTTCCCTGTAAAATGCTATTAATATTTATTTAAATTATTATCTTTGGTTATTAATTGATGTCCACAGACTGCTAATAGTTAGATGTGCAATACATTGTGTACATGTGTAGAATGTGCGTTGTCGGACAGCGGGAGTCTTGTCGTTGCCATAATACCTGCTAGAGTACCTTGTACAGTGAAATATTGCATAATTGAATAAAGAATCAGACTTTTTCTTACTTTAAACTATTCTTTATTTTTACCTCGTTCATTATAGATACATAAGTTTTTACAAAAGTACGTAATAGTACCTTGACAGCAGTGTTCGTTAACCTGGAGGCTAAGCCAATCATTTAAAAAGAATCTGTCAAGCGGCAGAGAAAAAAAAATGTTCTAATATTGATAAAACTACTCACATAATCATTGTAACACTTTTCGTTTTAAAAATAGAAACTGCCGAGTTTTTTCTCACCGATCTGCGTTCCGAACCGGTGGTAGAGTCTTTGCTTGTGCTACAAGTTTTTTCGTAATACTTTACATGGAATTTTTCCTTTGAACTCTGCAGCAGAATTATAGATACATATAACGTAGTCACTTGTTACGTTAACTTTCCAAGTCGAAAGCTTACAAAAACTGTTAAGTCTGGTAAGAAATAAGATTATTATTTAAAAAAAAACTACACAAATATGTCTAGAAAATATATTTTTAGTACATCAAATTTCAACAGACATTTATATTTGTTATTTAAAAATAAATGATAAACATCGCTGACGTCACGACACTCTTACTCACCTACGACTGAAGAATCTCATAGAACGTCTAAAATTACCTAATTCACTAGACGTAGACAGTAGACAATCTAGACTCCACTAAGATACCGACCTTAACGTAATTACACTAAAGCTGTGGACACATTGGAAGCTAGGCCCATAATATGATTGGGAGTATTGGGACATTCAAATCGTGATTGAAGTTTACACAAATATTGCTGCAATCCGTACATGAAGTTTTGTTTTTTTAATTTATTAGGCAATAAGTTTATGGTTTTCTTCCTGCAACACAATGTAACCAAATAGCAAGGGAGTGTCGACCAATCAAATAACGCGAAAATCACATTGATAATGTTATTTTACCGCAATCAATCAATAACAAAACCCTGCAATAATTGCAATTTAATGAATTACTGATTAGTGTGGTTGTAGTATAAGTTTATTTGAATAAGAAAATATTCTATTCTATTAGTTTAAATACACGGGTTTAGTAAGAAGGTAGGAGTACCATAATTCATTCAAAAGGAACAGTGGCTATGTTCGCGATGCATTAATTACAATAGAGCCAGAACGGCAGTCATGACTTGACGTCACGACTTGAACACTTGTGTCGTCACAATCTACATCACGCGTGTAGGATACTCAAACACTTACGTATATAGTAGTCAGATATACTAATGTACACTTCAGGCACACATAATGTGTACTACACCACCGACGAGCTGCTCGACCCGTGGTCCTAGCACGATTGACGATACCCAACGGCATCCGTATTTACGATATGTTTCCTCCAATATTCACGAACTACCCTCTATATGCTACATCGCGTGTAAAACGATTCCAATGTCACAAATAATAGGACCCTCCTTAAACACAATATAATGTTAACGTAACATAAGAATTAACAGTAGTTAACTATAACATTTTAACAGAAAATTAGATAGGTACTTTTAATATTATAAATAGTTTGATTGCACTACAGATCTTGAATCTTTTGCAAACCAATGCAAAGTAACTTACGAGTAGTAGACGACTGCAAAGGAATTTTGTTATTACAATTCTCCTTTGAAGTCACTTCAAATCATTGAAAATGAAATGCAGTCCACATTTCTTTATCAATAAGTTATTCTACATCAAAATCAACAGTAAATTGCCTAGATATTTTTAAAAGCTAACACATAGATACTTTAGGCCGCAAATTTTTCAACACTTATTGAAAGGTAGAATAGGGCTCACGCCACGTAATTTGAAACTGTTTTGCAGTCAATCGGAGGATCTTGCAAGCGCGTAGACAATACTGCTTTCTTTATCTGATAGATGCCATCTGAATGATAGCGAAAGCTGTTACTGCCAAGCTAAACTAATGTAATAAATGTCATTCAAGTTTCGTGGCGCAAATTTTAATAATGATAATACGTTAAAGTCGCTGCACGTGTCCACAACCTAAAACTGCCATTCAGAGAACAAATCCTAAAGCTATCTTACAGCTACAAGTATTTACATTTGGCAACCTCTTAGTCTAGTGGCGATATGCTCGGTAGGCGACAGGAAAACGAATCGCATCTCCTGGCTATTGATATTCCGTATATCCCTTGATACATATAAAATCACAATCATTATTACGATGATACATTTTTGTTCGATATAATATTTTATGTTCACTTGTCGATGCTGGGCTTCGGATATAATAACGGACTAGGCGTCTACATCTGGACTGGATATAAAAGACGTCGCGTTTTGGGCGCCGACTGCTGAGAAAAGTGAGTCAGGATTCATGGAACTAATGTAAATAAAATGGCCAATCGCGTGTCAGGCCAGGCGCAGTGTAGAGTTAGATGTATTTGCATATCACAATATACTATATATATGCGTATTTAGAAGGGTATGCGCATATATAATTTTTCATCATAAAATGTTTTAAATTTTTAAAATAACATCACAAAATAAAAATGCGCCTAGTTATTCCAAGAACGCGCACTAAGCGCTTTGCTTCTTCGTTCCTGTTACGCACCGCTAGAATTTGGAATGCCCTTCCGGCTTCCGTTTTTCCCTCTAACTATAATTTGGGTACCTTCAAATCAAAAGTGAATAAGCATCTTCTAGGCAAGCGCGTTCCATCTTAGGCCGCATCTTCACTTACCATCAGGTGTGATCGCAGTCAAGCGCTAGTCTATATATTTAAAAAAAAAAAAGTTATAAACTAATAGCAAAAACTCAAGGCACAACTTTTCCGAGTAGTGTTTGCTCTATGCTGCGGGCAGACGGACGGACTTAGCGAAACTGCAAGGGTTCCGCGTACTTTTACTACGGAACCCTAAAAATGTGAATTAAGATGTTGCGTCAAAAATAAATTATTTCTTACCGATTATTTAATAGATGGTCTTCCTAAATAAATAAAATACACGTCCGATAGAAGTTTTAAGTGTGATAACAATTTTAAATAGGTACTTAAATCGAAAAAATAGGTACCTTAGCAACATCCTGTGACAAAATTCCCGGCACAAAAAAGTTCGACATTTCGTAAAGCTTAGTCTGTGCAGCGTATTTGACGGAGCTGCTAATATTAGGGCGTAACCATCGCACTATAGCGCTTAGAACGGAAGTTTCGAACAAAATTTCGTTCCAAACGTAGGCTTAAAACAACCAATTAATGTGCGAGGGCCATGTAATTATTTTCTGGTACTCATAATTACGTTTTGGTGATTATTGTGATGAATTATGACACTCTTTCCCATCACTGTAGGTACGTCAGTTTTTAATAATTCACTGCGAGCTCTGTCTATAAAGGCATACTAAAAATGGCTTATCACCGCGTCGACTCTTGCGCTTCTAAGCGCTATAGTTGGATGGGCGTACCGTAATATAAGATGACGTAAATATATTATGTAAATTAAATTCATGAACACAATTCAATTAAGCTGCTCTTTCTCTTTCCAATGTAGATCGACGATGATTATAATTTTAGCAAATAACTAAGAATATTTATAATAATTTAGTTTGCCCGGTATTCATATAAAAAAAAACTAACACCAGGGCACGAAGCCCTCGCGGTTCGCGAATATGTTTGGCCAGTTTTTATCTTCAATGAAAGTTTCACGACATTTAAGTATTCGAATTTTTCGCTTTAGCTTAACAATGTGACATCTAGCACTACAAAATTTTAATTTCTAATCCTAGTATACAATACATATTTAAGAATAAAAATTAAATAATAATGCCCAGGGGCGGCAAACAACAAAGCATAAGAATATGTCTAATATAGTACCAGTCTCTAACTCCGGATGGACGTATAAAAAGACCCCAAAAACTATCTAAAAAAGCCAATAAATTCACCTAAATTAACGCTACGTAATAATGTAAAACGATATTATACAAAACATTTGTATACATAAAAAAATATTGAAATATGGCCGCATAAAAGGTGTACACTATATAGAAAAAATTTGGAAGCTTACTGCCTCATAAATACACCTCAAATTAAGACTAACTATGTTACTCAAAAATATTTCATTCTAATATTATTTTTTTAGTCATAAAATAAATGTCTGTTTCATTTTATTAATAATGCATGCAATATTAATTATTATTTATATTCTTATAAAACAAGAATAAAATTAATTAAAATAAATGCAAAAATGCATAGTGAAAATAAATGATTTTTACAATGCAAAATAATATTTACATCAATCTTTAGAATACTTTTTTGCGTATTGAACATTTTGCGTGTAGACAAATATAATATTTTGACTATAACATAGCTTCTGCTAAGAAACCGAAGCAATCCACATGCTGAGATCTATAGAGCGTGCTCTGACTTAGCTCAGACTTAAGATAGAGGTTAAAACGAAACACAAATATGCTCTGACATAAATCTGTCTCGTTTTAACTCTGTCTTGAGTCTGAGCAGAGTGAGAGTGCGGTCTATCGATGTCAGCCTAAGAGTCCGTCCGTCCACCAAAGCAGATCGAAGCGGACCAATCAGATTGATTTATGACGTGATAGTTCTATCAATGTGATTGGTTGAAGCACACACGTACCCACTCCCTTCTCTCCAATGGACAGGCAGCCTAGCCTGCTAGTGGTTTTATACTCTTCGTCGTGCATTTTGCACATCCCTCGCAGAAAGATAACCTTGCGAATGGCGCTATTTCGCTTAACAACTCAATTGAAAGGTCTAAATCATCTTTTTAATAGTTGGTTGACTTTGAAATACTTTCAAGTCTGCCACTTGAACTCTGTACTTATTACTTATCAATTATTGATAAAAGTACTGCAATTGGCATATCAAAATAAGGAAGTTTCGGTCGAATCTGTTTTCGGAACTGGTTGTAGAGTATCATAACACCCAGAAGTTACCTCGTAATAAATTATTTTGGATCTAAGGAACTCAAAATTTTTGTTAACTTAGAGTAATTTTTTGTCTAGATCGATAGAAATTTCAAAATTTTCATTTTAAAGTTTGACGCCGACAACCGAATCGTAATCAATTCGATGTCATAAAAAATATGACGTCAGTTCTTGCATGACTTCAATGTTCATATAAGGTTGGGGAAAAAGTTTCTTCGCATTTTTTAAGAAAATTCAAAACATTTTTTAATATAGTTCATTTACATTTAACTAAAGTATGTAGGTACCATTTTGTTCGATAACTTTTTGCCATCTTGTAGGTGGGGACATGATTCCATTGCTATAGAAATTTTGGGACTTCTGATCAAAATACCGCGACAAGTGGTTTTGGCAGGCCTCTCGTGATGTTAACCTGACACTGCCTAAAGAATTCTGAAGAGGCCGAAACAGGTGGAAATCTGAAGGTGCAAGGTCAGGATTATACGGCGGATGCATTAACACCTCCCAGCCTAACTCTCTTAATTTTTGCTGAGTGGCTAAAGATGTGTGAGGTCTAGCGTTATCATGATGAAAAACCACACCCCTTCTGTTGATTAATTCCGGCCGCTTTCTCTCAACTTCTTGCTTCAATCTCATCAATTGTTCGTAGTAGAGTTCAGAATCGATGGTTCTGCCTGGTGGTAACAGCTCATAATGAATAATGCCCTTCCAATCCCACCACACACACAGCATCACCTTGTTGCGAGTTAACCCGGGTTTCGCCACAGTCTGTGAAGCCTGACCGGCCTTGGACCACGACCTTTTTCGCACGTTCTTGTCGTACGTGATCCACTTTTCATCACCAGTTACCAGCTTCTTCAAAAATGGTTCGGTTTCATTACGTCGTAATAAAGAATCACAAATGAGTACACGGTTCTACTGAACCGTGTACTCATTTGTGAAGTAGGCATAGGTTTCTTTCAGTGAGCTCGTGAGGTACCCAAATATCGAGCTTTTTTGTGTATCCAGTTTTTTTCAAATGTGCTAAAACTGTTTTGTGGTCAATTCCCAGTTCTTCAGCTACGTCGTAACTACTGATATGCCGATCTTGCTCCACTTTTTCAAAAATGGCATCCATTTTATCCGTAATAGGGCGACCGGAGCCACGTGCATCTTTGACATCAAAATTTCCGGATTGAAAACGTTTAAACCAAATTTGTGCTACTCTCACAGACACTGCACTAGGTCCATAAACATCGCAAATTTTTTTCGCGGCTTGCGTTGCATTTTTACCTTTTTTGTAGTAAAATTTTAAAATGTATCGAATTTCTTCATTAGATTCACTCATCTTGACAGTACGAAAAACAAATGAAAATCACACATTTTCCTAATTTGAATTTGGAATTATGTTCTTTAAAATTTAAACTTTCAATGATACCAAAACCAGCCAGATACAAATAGTATAGCCAAAGAGATTTTATTCCAAGTTCATACATATACTAAAATGCGAAAAGACTTTTTCCCCAACCTATTACAAGAACTTGACGTCATAATATTTACATATTCACGAGTAGCGATGAGACGCAAAATATCCGTTGACACATTGGTCTTGCATCTCGCAATGACGCGATGGTGAGAGTGACGTACGTATCGCTGACAATCGCCCGACTATTACGAAATCTTATTTTGACCACAAAAATTACAATGCTAGTTGCAGAGCAAAGCAAATTCGCTTTGAGCCTTCCTTTGCTTGTGTCCTTCGGGCGGGGAATACAGACGAGGCGCGAGCGCGATTGTGGCAATGGGAGGTAACGTTGTCAAGATTTCAACAACGATGAATCTTCATTGAGAAGTCCTTATTACTGGTGATCCCAACAATACACTTTTTAACTCGCCAAAGTACAACAATCATATGAATTAACGATTTAATAACTTATAGGTTGTGAAACTTATGCCTAATTATTCGCTTAACGTGATTATGTCATATGATCTGATATGACCATTCTTTAATACTTTTGAAGAAATATTTGCAAGCATTGGCAAACAGAAAAGTACATTTTATGGAGAGCTTTACAAAAAGGTTACCGGCAGTTATTAAGTTTCTCAGGTCCGAAAAGAAAACCTTCATTTCTAGGGTCACGTAGATCAGGGACCTATTGAAATAGACGATAGCCGAATAAGCCATTGCTCGCATTGCAACTCTACTCCTAGTTTCCACAAAGATTCCTTAAAGCTCTTGCAATAGATTTACATTGACAGAAAATCGAAACTTCTACATATTACGAAATTTTTACACTACCGCCATCAATTATTATTATTCTTTACTTGCTACATACAATTAAGACTCACGTCAAAGTATGCCCTACAGATAATTATTCGAAGTTTATTTCCGTATTTTTTTAAATGCCTTATTTGTATAGTTCTTGCAATTCACGAGTGCACGTGAACGTCATTCGGGGTAACGTCGGGTACGTGCACGTTGCGTAAGTCGCGAGCGAGTCTCGCTCCCTCGCCACGCGCCCTCGTGAATCGACGCAAGTGTAGCCGCTATAGCTTCAACGAGTCGGCGAGGAAGTGCGCTCACAGCAGGATGAGCGGCACGTCGTCGCTGGGCGCGTGCGGCGGTCAGCAGGCGCGCGGCAGCTCGTGGATGAGCAGCGGCGCGGTGTCGGGCGGCGCGGCGTGCGCGGCCACGCGCTCCAGCACGCACGACGCGGACAGGCGCGCCTCGGCGTCGTGGTCCCAGCACTCCTCCATCGTGTCGCACACCACCGACAGACCCTGTCGCGGTAACGACTAACATTTGTACAACAACAAACGAATGTCATTTTTATGACCAGGAAACTTGGTATTCCTAAGGGAGCTGTGTTGCGAGGGCTGATATGGTGACTACGCAAAACATTAAATACTATATTTTAACAGTAATGTAATTGAATGCGATTTTGTTCAGCGTTGGCAGTTGCAACTGGTCGCAAAGATAAAGATAGACTTGTCAAACTTGTACTCACGGGATGGTCGCGCCACTGCGGTGGGATGTGTGGGCGTAGTTTTCGCTGCACCACAGCTTCCTGCATCTCCTCGAGGCCGGGGTGCGAGCCGACCTCTTCCTCCAGCGGTAGGCGGTACTGCGCCGTGGGCTCGATGCCACCGTCTTCACAGCTGGATCAACGAATACGATATACTATGATTTATATCACTTCAGTCTTTCAAAAATGAAGAGAGCTGTGCGATTTCTCTTGTAATAAGAGGTTTTATTGGAATTCAGAATAATAACACAACACTTTCAAATAAATTCAGTAATTTGATTCAATTCATTCTTTTTACTTTTACAATTATTGCTGAAATTTAAAGAGCATATGCATATTGTGACTGCTTTGATTTCTCTGAAAACATGACACACCATAAAGTACATCTTAATAAACTCAAGTGTCAACCACTGAGGTAGGAGTGTTTGAAATCAAGTCAAAGTGTAAAGTTACGAGTATAATAGCTACGATGATTGAAATACAAAGAAACCAATTATCCAGCAACGTGTGTAACGTGTATTTAGACTTACCGCGAGCAGATCTCCCACAAGACGAGCGCACAAGCGTACATGTCTATCCTGAGGAAGGCGTCCTTGGTGAAGTTGATGGCTCCATCCAGCACTTCGGGCGCCATGTAGCGGCGCGTGCCCACCTGCCCGTGCGCGTCGCCGCAGCCGCGCCCCGCCTCGAAAACCAGCGCTAGGCCGAAGTCGGCTATGCACGCGGTCAGGTCCGCTTTCAACAGCACGTTTTTGGATTTGAAGTCTCGATGTGCGATGGCCGGCTTCCCTCCGCCCTCCTCGTGCAAGTGTGCCAGCCCGCGCGCCACGCTCGCGGCCACGCGCCACGCCTCCGACCAACTCAGCGTGTGACCCTTCAGGTAGTCACAGAGAGACCCCTACAAAATAATGTTTGACCCTTATTGTTGGATGTAGGCTTGCGCTTGACGAAAATCAATGACTAAAAGCAGTATTCACTCTTGCTTTGAAGTAACTAAAATATATGAAATTGGGTTCAGAAATATTGAACTAAAGCATTCCATGCAAGTAACATTTGAATACATATTTAATATTTAAAAGTGATAAACTCTAATACATTCCCAATTTAGAATATCAATATCTGTGTCATGCATTTGAAATACCTAAAAATGGGTTATGTAACATTTGAAATGACTAATTTAGGCAGATGCACAGCAATATTGGATAGATAATAGATATCAGTTCTGGAATTTGAATCTGAGGTTTGCTTCATTTAATAACTTAATACATATTTTATTATCTACATACCTTCTCGTGATAAGCAGTGATGAGCCAGTACTCAGCCTGTAGATTGTCGCCTTTCTTATCCACGCCAATATAGTGTAGTATGTCCGGATGGTCCATCCGCGGCAGCCTGTATATCTCCTGCTCAGCCAACCACGACTGCTTGTCTTGTAATGGAAACACTTTCACAGCCACATCTTTCTGCCCAAGTTTTGCCCTCCACACCGCGCCAAACCTTCCCCTTGCCCGAACTTCGCATAATGTTATTTGGGCAAGTAAACCTGCAGACTCATTTTCCATTCCAGCTCCAGCGGATGGAGGTCGCGATAACGATGCTTCACCACTTCCTAATTCAGCGAAGGAGCTTCCCTTACGTTTTCGATACAATAAGTAGCACCCAACTAAAACCGCAAACAGTAGGAACAAAGGGGTTAAAGTGTAAGCGATAACTGCTTTTGTGTCATCTTCAGGAGTAGGTAGTGGTGATGCTGGAACACGTTCGGGAGGATACTCCGTCTGATCAGTTATTCCTGCAGACAAACCGGGGAAAGTTGCATTTTCATTGCACATGTCACCTTCGCAACAACAGTGGAGTAATGGTAGCTTTATACTGTGAAGTCTGCAACTAGATGCTCTGTCATTACATGCTACTGTGTCTAGGAAACATCCCTTAACTTTAACTGTTGCTGTATTCGTTATGTTGTCAAACTGCCACAGAGTGAAGCAATGGTTGCTTTTGTCAGTTTCAATGGGCTGGCATTCTTCTTTGACAGCAGGTGTGGGCATACATGTGACATTGTTGGAGCGGTCGCACGGTGGTGGGAGAGTGGTGTTGTAAAATTCACAGTACTTTGTTTCAATGCCACCTTCTTTCGGACGCGGGGGCAGGTTTTCGTCTGATGGTGGTACTGCTAATGATCTCATTGTGGTTCCATGAATACCTGAAAAGAATAAGAACTATTGCTAATACATATTATCAAAAATTCTGGGGCCAGTGAATTTCTGATTTCTTGGGAATTTTCAATATGTATTTAAAATTTATTCAGAAATTTCCTTCAAGCGCAAATCACTTCAATCTGTAACTCTGTGAAGGTGTAATTGAAGAACAAACCAACAAACACACTTTTGCATTTATAATATTAGACGATATTAGTAGTGCAGAAATAAGTAATCTAACCCCCTCCTTAAAACAATTGTATTGAATAATTTAATAGTTAATAAGTAAATTGTTTTTAATCTTCTCTGTCATTTGATAGATGTTTGAACATAGATCTCTTATTTGGACTTCCACATGCTTTGGTCTAGTAGTTGTAGTATCGAGCACCTCCTTGGGAATTAAGATTTTAGACTTGAGTTGTTGACTAACTTTAAATAACATTCCTTCAAAACGACCAAGGATGTCTCTCAATACCACGGTCCCATCATGACCAAGGTCCATGCAACTAAATTGAAATATCCGACAATTCCTTGGGACTGGTTTGATGTTGTTGGTCCACCTAGTATTTGTGTATCTTAGAACTAAGCTTCTGGCATTTATTCTTGCCACTTAAATTTTAAATAATTAAAAAGATAATAATAAGATTATTTAAGTAGTAGTAGTTAATAAAGTGAAACAAATAGGTAGGTAAATCCCTAATTAATAACATCAGACTAATATTTAGTTTCATATTTACTTCCATCACAATCTAAACAAATACAGAAACAAAGAGAGTTCTTATTAAGTATCTACTTCAGTTTGTAAGTTAATTTGCTTTATTTATAAAATGCTGATCCAGATACTTTAAGTACATAAGCATAACTATATTAATTTACAGAATTAACCTGAGAACCCTATCCCAGACCATAGCAATTGAATAATCGTCCAAGACGTCTGTCTAGTGTCTACAAATAGCTAAGCACTTACCTATCACAAGCAAAGATATGGCCAGCAATATCTTAGAAGCCATGATTTGAGGGCGCAGGCGGGATTAGGCGCCGCCGCGCGACCGGTCACTAAAGCCCAATGTTATTTTTGTACACGGCCCCGACATCAAAGGTCTATTTAGGAATTCTTAACATAAGTATATGTCAGTCCGTAAGCCAAACAACGCACTTGGTATTATCAGCAATTAACACAACACCAACATAGTAAACGCCGTATTATGTCGCACGGCAACAATGAAAACAATTAATCAAAACAATTAAGTTAGTCGCTGTGATTCAGCTCGGATTTTCATAAATAAAAGTACTAAGTACCTAATCACAATCAAGTGAAGAGCTTGGTTTTTTTTGACATTTGTAGAATGCGGGCCTCAGATGAATAAATGTAGGGTACTCTGTGGTAGGTCCCAATGTCTTCTCTGTCTACGGTCCCAATATAAATAGGTACCTAGATAACGTAATGTCATATGTCATTTTTTTAGCCAATCACCGCAATCGAGATTGTAGCAATGATTGATACTTGAGGCAGTCTCAATTCTGGCTATTGATATTGGTTGAATTTAGATAGGTAACTAGGTAAAAAGACGTGTGGCACTCGGGGACTGCCGCGGTAAAGCTATTGCATAGCATTTTTTATCAACGCCATCTAGCGGTAAGAGGAGTCCCGTGTCAGGTTATTTTCGTTACGGAATTTCTGGATTCGGTCTCCACGCTCAAGGCCCGCGATAGAAGCTATGCAATACCTAACTTAAAAGACGTGTGGCACTCGGGGACTGCCGCGGTAAAGCTATTGCATAGCATTTTTTATCAACGCCATCTAGCGGCTCACCGTAGAGGAGTCCCGTGTCAGGTTATTTTCGTTACAGAATTTCTGGATTCGGTCTCCACGCTGGCCCGCGATAGAAGCTATAAAATAGCTTAAAGAGAAAAACAACAATCTTATTTATTCATCTGTGGTAGGTACAAATGCAAATGTCAATCTCTAATCTTTGGTGTCAATGTCAATGGATATCTGACACAGTATTCCCAACTTAGGGTTTTCCCCCAAATTTAAGGTCAAAAGATGGGATTTTTTAGGGGTTTTATATTTTTAGATATTTTTAGGGTCTTTTTTATTTATAATAAAAGGCTCAACGATAACCCAAACTAGCACATCATCTTTGTAGACTTAACGACATCTACTTCAGTTCCTCCTTACCAAGAATGCCGCGATTAAGTAAATATTTGAAAAACAAAATATCACCAGTGTTGTCCGTAATCAAACGATTGTAATTATTTCCGTCTGTGCTGACTGTCTTGGTACATTGTTTATGTGGTACGTTGGTTGTTGATGTGGTTACTTAATTTATTTTTATGTTTTGCTATTGATATTGAACTTGCTGCGTCGACAAGCAATTCATTGACATTATGCCGAAAGTTAATTATTTTTTGGGAGATTTTCAAGTAATTGTGGTGATTTAGGGGGTTTTCATTTTCGCTTTAGGGGTAAATATTTCTGAAAGTTGGCAGCATTTGAGTTTTAACAACAACAACACCGACTAATTAAACGTCAACGTGAACCAAAAATTAATAAATAATTAAAACTGAGTGATTACATTCTCTTGGTAAATAATAATAGAATATACCTATGTACCTTTTTGAAATAAATATGATTTACATTCACTAATATAGTGTAATTTCTGACGAGCTCAAATGTAATGAAGTAAACATGTCATTCTTTTATTTGGCCGCTGTAAAAGGTGACATGCCGGTGCACTTGCTAGAGACGGTCGTTATCAAGAGGTTAGAATACTTGAAAGCGATACTGAAAAGCCAAGAGATTACTTACAATGAGTATGTCGTGGAAGGGAGCGTGTACGACGTGGTGGGGCACTACACGCTGTGCATTGTCGCTATACTACAGGGCCGAGAAGAGTTCACACGATTCATCATCAGAGGAGAAGACATCCTGTTTAGACGCAGACTTAAAGCTTTACCGGCGTACGACTTGAGATCCTTTGCCAAAAAACTATTACGAGTTATAAGGAAACTAAATACAGATGTACAATTCATAGCACCTCTTAAGATTCTATGCCAACACTTGATGTTAAGAGACATGGCTCATCATATCTGCTCTCTTTGTTGTGAAAAATGTTCTTTACACAGTTTCAAAGTCAATTTCAAACATTGTCTTGCATTTGTTGCTAAAAGACAAGTCAAATTGAAGAATGGCATTGCTCAAATACCTTGTAGCAAATGGAGAGCATATCTTATACAGCTATTTAACATTAATCTAAAAAATAAGTTGTATAGAACTAATGTAGATAGCTTGAGGAATGATCCTAGGATCACTGAGCTACTCAAGAAGGTTGGAAAAGATATTAGTCCATTAAACAAACATCATATAAGTATTTTGAAAAGTGAGGAAGTTGACATAACTTCAAAGCGTTTTCCGCCATGTATGCTTAATCTACACCAACATCTGAGAAGCAAGCACAGACTAAGTCACGAACAGAGGTTTAATTACAGTCTTTTTCTAAAAGATTTAGGCATGCCTGTGGAAGAAGCTTTTATATTTTGGAGGAAAGAATACGAGCAGATTCCAAATGGGCAATCTGCTTGTTGTCACAACTGGGCCAAGGATGAAAAGAAGTTTGTCTATGGAATTAGACATATGTATGGTTTGGAAGGCCGCAGGAAGGAGTACAGTTGTAGAAGCTGTCAGCAAATTCAAAACTCTGACACTACTTATTCTGAAGGAGGATGTCCATTCAAATCCTTTGATGATAACAAAATGCAATCAATACTTAACATTCCTGACACTGATCCATTGTTGTCACAAATTAGAGAACTTAAGGCTCAAGAAAAACATACATTGGCTTGCATGAAATACTTACAAAATAGATTTTTAAATAACAAGCCACGAAACGTGCACTGTGATACTTTGAACTTTAATTTTACACCTGTTAAATATTATTTACTGGTAGCTAATTCTATGACTTTAGTTAATGAAATATAATGTTTTTTTTTGTATTAATATAATATTTTATACCTAGTACATACTTATGATATAATTCTTAGGTTAAATAATATAATATCAGATAAATTGTTTACTTTTATAATCTTTTTTTTTTAGAAAATCTTATAGTTAAGCTGATTGGATGGAGTTTTGTATAGACTAGTCAGTTTGGCTTTTTTGGATTCATTTTCATTTTTGGTTTTCATACTCAATACTGAAAACTTACTCCCCTCATTTTTTATGACCTTAGACTTTGAAACGGAAAAAGAGCGGAAAGATAAGTTCTGATTTGAAAGTACAGTGATTGTGTCTGAGATGGTAGTCTACGTGCGGATACTTCAGCAACTAAGCATATTACCATATTCAAACGTTGGTTGGCATGGCTTATCACCTCACTTTACCAAATCAATGAATCAGACCAAATAATGTATTGTGATATTAGTAGGAGGCGTAAAACCACACCAATTAGCTAATGAATATTTCAGTACCTATAACGAGGCTGCTGCGGTCATACCATATAAACATAAGTTGGTACCTTCATACCGTGGTCATACGGCAACGATCCCACGTGAGAAATTGCCATAATGACACGTACGTATGTGTCATGCCTAATCGCATTTCCAAGAAATGTTCGATCGTCGATTACCGAGCGAGTGTGAATTTTCTGCAGTTGCAGCGTGGCATCAAGGGTGCGGTATCGACCCGCGGGCCACGAGAGCCTTGGCCCTTGACGGCGACCGCGGAGGCGCGGCAGGCATGAATATTAATAATTCCGCGAGAAATTTCACTGTTAAATTACTCTTTCAAAGAGAATTCTAAAAACTGGGACAAAAAGTCGCTAGGTGATCTGTAAGTTGAGGACTGCTTAGGAGCCACGTACTCGCCTACTTTGGTTTTTACAAAGCTTTTCCCTAGGGCAGGGTAACCGCGAGATTGTCCAAGCGGCGACCGCGTTTCAAATTGGGATGCGAAGAATCTTCTATGCACCACTGTAGTTAAGCAGCTCCAAAGAGCATTCTGATAAGATCAAAAGACAGCGCGACTTGACTGCGATTTCATCTACTGATAAGGACAATGCATTAGAAAATGAAAGCAGGCTTCCCTGATGGAAGGTTTATGGTAGAGCAGTTTTGACTAAATAGTAGTTTTCACTCCTCTCAATGTAAACTTGCTCTTCGCTTAGGGAGTAGGTACCTACCACTTGAACTAGGCATCGAATACCTATTCTTAAAGATCGTAAGTGTTAATAATGATAAAGTCAAGTGATGACGATAATACTTACTCTTACATCTTACCGAACAAACGCCGCCCTTTTTTACTCAAGCTTAAATAGACATTAATATTTGCAATATAAATAAAAATCTCCTTTATTTGTATATCGCCTGTTATCACGCGATTGGCATTGTGTGCGACGCGCCGTCGACAGCTACGTGAGATGCTCCAGAGCACACAATGTGCAGTAGTTATACCTTCCTACGGCTGTTGCACCTATACCTTGACCTATACCTACGCGAGGTACTGACCACGATCTGCTAAATGGGCTACCGGCGAAAGTAGCTACATGGTTACTGAAAAATGAACTTCTTAGGCTATACCTACTACCGTGACCCGTATGCGCCGTAACCTAAGAAATATGGATTCTCGATGGATGATCTCGATAATATGATGATATAATTTATTAAATTAAGGTGGGCTACAAGGATCAGGACAAGCTGGCCACGAAGGTCATGAAACAAAAAACGCAATTTACGGATTTTATAGGGGGCTTGTAGGCAGGGCCCTACGGTGAAATGCCCATGATAGTGGAAATACCAGCGCGCGTTGGAGCCACCACGCAACGATATCCCTATTAAGAAAGGTCGCAGGTTCGAGCCCCACCCGTTGCACTAGTTTTATAAACTTCATATGCAAGATTTATTTATTTAGGGCGCATATTTTATCTAAAACCTGAGAGCAGCTACCAAGCTTAGTGTTTAAATCTTGGTCCGGTCTCCTTTTCGGCGGTCCGGGGTTCGAATCCCCGAGCACCTCTAGCTTTTCGGAGCTATATTGTGTCTCTCAAGCAATTAGTTAAATATCACTAACTTTAAGGGTGAAGGAAAAGGTACCTAAGAAACCTGAACGCTAAGACCATCAGGCTTCTCCAACATGTTCACGTGCGTGTTTGAAGTCTGCTAAAATGCAGTTGGCCAGCGGTGGATTATGACATTCGCATTCTGAGAGGAGAGCCGTGCCCACTGTGGGTCGCGGATCGTAAACACTAGGTACCACGCAGGCGAAATCTAGGGCATCAGCTAGTAAATGTTAATGTAAGACAATTGTACCTACGGCTATTTACACACACTAGCTAAGGGCTAAAACACCATTAAAAGGAATTTATATAGTTGTGGCGGATCCTTGTAGCTAGGCGTGTTATTTTTCCTTCCTTCCCGGTACATCCCTTTTCCTGGTAACTGGTACCGGTACTGGTATATGGTTTTGATGAGGTAACCGGGCGGCAGGCGAGCGCAGGAGATTCGTAAGTATCCGTAAGTATTTTCTTATGTATCCCCATATAGTTAAGTATACATCGAATAATTATTATTATTACTCAGCATTTTGTCGGGCTCATAACAGTTTTCCGCGCTTACTAAATCAGATAATATGAGATTATCCTTAACAGTTAAAAACTCTATCGATGTTAGCCTACATCAAATAAATTATTACAGTATCGCGCGAGACCTCGAGCCGAATTAATGGCTCCTGACCATCTGCATTATCACACGGAAAACTGATAAGTTTCCGCGTTACAGCAGTTACAGTTTTCAGTCGTCGACGCGCCGCTGACCGACATGGCTACGAGCGAGTTCGCCGTCAAGTTCGCCGGCGAAGCTTACGACTTGCGGAGCTTCATGAGAGACCACCCGGGCGGCGTTAACACGTTGGAGAAGTTTCGCGGCAAGCCGATCGGGCAGGCGATGAAGCTGTACGGCCACAGCTACAGTGCTTACCACATGCTCAACGATTTCAAAGTGGAAAGTGATAGGGATGTGAATTTGACGGGAAGTGTGAGTGCGAACGGCAGGATTATAACTAAGGAGGAGGCCGATATGGACCAGGAGCAGATCGCCTTTTTAGAGGAGCTCGAGGTATAGTTAGGTCAAATATTTACGCCACTTTTCCAAAACAAAACAAAGTCGATCAGCATATCGACATTTCGCTCGCCGGTTGTATTTTGACGCCTCGGAAATCGGAATTTATCGGAAAGTAGACATTAAACTACTAAGTTGTTAATAAGCTGAGGGCAGCTTCGTTCGCGTGGATTAAGGTTTTTTGATTTCCCCTGAAACTCTCATTTTCCGGGATAAAAAGTAGCCTATATGTAAGATTATAATCTGTCTCTGTCAAACAGCTAAATCGGTGCAGCCGTTGTGGCATGATCGTGTAACAAACATCCATGACGGACACACGGACAAACTTGGTGAATCTATAAGGGTTCCTATAGTTTTACTACGGAACCTTAAAAATGAGCCCGGTAATAAGACCAGTAGTAATATTATTTCTGGTAACTGTGAAAGTTTTAAGTCTAGTTACCTAAGTATGAAGTAGGGAGATTAGACAGGTAGGATGTTTTTACAAACGTTAACGGGCTAGTTAACTGCATATAATTGATATTTAATTGAGGGGCTAAATGTTATAATAATCGGATTTTTACCGGAAAGGCTTGGAGGTAGACACAACGTTATGCAACAAGTGTAAAAAAACTTAAAACACCTCCGATAGCAGGTGTTCTGCTCTAATATCCGATCCTCCTCCTCGACCCTCGATCATCATCTATCTAACACCTACTCATTGAGACCATTCTAATGAGCCCCAACTAACACTAGTGTTACTCTACTACTAGTGTGTTACTAACAGGGCCTGATTAACCCTTAGGCTAATTAGGCTGCAGCCTGGGGCGCGAGGATCGGGGGGGGGGGCGCTGAATCTGAAAACTTTTATAGGTAGTATGTATGAGTAGTATTCTAGTACTCTACTCACTTACTACTTTTTACACACCTGGCGGGGCGCGTCCTCATAATTAGCCTAGGGCGGTCAGAACTCTTGAGCAGCTGTCGCTGGTTACTGAGGACATCGTATTACCACAGACAGAGAGTAGAGACAATATTATAAAGAGAGTAGAGGCTTTGATTGAATGTATGAAGTGAGCGCTCTATTCTTGTCTCTACTTTCTGCAGCAGATATACCTAGTTATCTGCTATAACACGATGTTTCTCGTTCATCTCAAAAATTAGCCTCTGAATCGTGGAAGCGTCAAATGCGATCCTAACTAATGTTAATTAACTGAAGTGATAATAATTGCCACCTAAACTTGACCTAAAATAATAAAAAAAATAGGTCAAGTACGATGTGCAATCAAACGAGAGGTTTATTGCGGAAATTAATTCAACTGCTAATTTGTACACAGTATAGGTACAGGTACCTACCTATCTACTCGTAATGACTTACATACCCACTTGCAAATAAAGAACCTCACTATTATGGCTAGGTAAATTAATATATGTAAGTACTAGCGGACGCCCGCGACTTCGTCCGCGTTCCTAAATCCCCACAGTTTAGGTGGGCAGAAACCCTGCAGCATCAGGATTGAGGAGTTGGGTCCTGGAATTCAACGATGTAGTCTTTACTTGGTACCTACAATAATTATTCATAATCGACAGTTCCTAAATCCCCAAAGTTTAGGAGGGCAGTACAGTGCAGGGTGCAGCATCAGGATTGAAGAGTTGGAATCCGAAATTTTTATGGGAGCATCTTGCAAAGTTTTTGTTTTAATTAAAAAAAAGATTCACGCAAATCGGTAAAGAAATCACGGAGATATCGATGTACAGAGGTAGAAAAACACAACTCCTTCTCCTCCTTTTTCGAAAGTCGGTTAAAAAAGTAGCCTATACTATGCCCGATAATATCAGCTATCTATCAGTGAAAGTCGCGTCAAAATCGGTCCACCCGTTTCCGAGATTAGCGGCAACAAACGGACAAACAGACAGACAAAAATTTAAAAAATTGTTTTCTTGGTATATAAGTGGGTCGTTCTACTTTTCTACCGACAATAGTCTGTCTTTCTTGTTATTATGGCATCTCGTTGGAGTATTAATATAAACGGTTTTTTATTCGGTTCGAATAAACGTCCATATTTTTCTTATCTATTAATATTATGTCATTTTTCATGTTCTCTAACCAGCATATTTTATACGTTCATTTTCCGTATAATGCCGTGACAGAGTGGTAAACTGAAATGTGGTCTCTACAGAAAAAGGCCATTACACTCATTCACACATTACATCACATCACATTATTTTTTCAAAAACCAACATTAAAAAAGAATCAATATTAGCTAGGAAGGAAACTTTAATTAGTACTAATGAAAACACAGATGCAGTTTTTTTTAAATCCCACACATAAAACACAATTATAGATAGTTCAAAAACCAAAAAAACAGAAAAACGTCGTTTCATTGTCGGTAGAAAAGTAAAACGACCCAAGTACCGTATTTACTTTCGTATACAGTTAGTACAAAACTGTTCTTTTGATATTACAAACAAACACTTCAATTTTATTTATTTGTATAGATGTATAGATTCAAAAGCACTTTGTAAAAGTTTATTTTAATAAAAAACTTCAAAATCTAAGTTCAAAACTGTCCTGAACTGTCCGCGGAATAGCATCAAGTGGCCAGAGTACTCAAGACCACTTGAATGAACATCCGTACTTCGTCAGATAGTAGGTACAATACAGTGCGACGATCGGGGCCTGAATACCAACAACCGAGTGCTCTTAGGCCTAGAAGCAGTCCGCCCTGAAACCACATGAAGCTAATTCGGGGCTGACACGTCCAAGGTATAAAAGCCCCTAACTAGATAAAGAACAAAAATAAAACCGGCCAAGAGCGACACCCGCACACGAAGGGTTCCGTATCGTCGTACGATTTAACACCAGCTTCAAAACAAAAGTTTATTGTATGGGTAAACGCAACATTTTATTGTATGGAGACCTAGCTCCTTAATTTTTAACATTTATTTTTTACTACTTGATGTTCGCGGCTTCGCTCGCGTGGATTTAGTTTTTTTTTATTCGTTGATAAAATAGTCCTTGACTGCGATCTTACCTGATGGTAAGTAACGATGCAGGCTAAAACGGTAGCGGGCTAATTTGGAACTTGGGAACTCCTTGATTTTCCGGGATAAAAAGCCTTAGATGTCACTCTCTCGGTCTTCAACTATACCCATGTAAAAAATCACGTCTGTCCGTTGCTTTGTTGCGGCGTGATTGAAGGACAAACCAGCAAACCACCGGACGGACGTGTGGACAGTGGCAGCTTAGTAACCTGTTGGCACCCTCTGGGCATGGCTCGTGTGCCGTAACCGCTAAGCTAATTGGGACATCAAATTACCACGCTTTTGAACAGTCTGAATGGCATTTGAAGCCCCATAGATTAGGTTAGGCAATCAAAATAAGCAGCAGTGCTCGACAGCCACAAACAAATGTTTCTAATTAAGCTTATAGCTTTTCCGGGGAGTGTCGCGGTGGGAGCTGGACGCTGGTGACTCACCCGCGGGTGTTGCAGGTTAACGTTTATTGCCGATCGATGGCGGACATTCCCAAAAATTAGTACATACATACCCACCACCCACTGACCTCTATATTTAATCTATCATCAACACTGACTTGCTGTCCTTGTAGGTACAAATGACAGCCTAATTTATGGATCAATTTAAAGCGCCAAATTTGATATACGGGTAGTTCTACGATAAGAGGTAACTTGTGCGGCAATCAGTTAAAAATAGAAATTTTACTCTATATGTTGTTATTTTTTGCAATGAAACACATCACCTAAATGTACTTTATTAAATAACGTCACGATTCAATGCCTAATTAAAGTATATTTTTCTGAAATTCCTTATAAAGTCTAAAAAAGTCTCTAACCTGGCCTGTCCCCCTGTCGGTTTCAGTTTAATTTAAAACGATACATACTTTCTTTGTATCAGTTATTAAACTAAAGTATGTTAAACACAAACTTCAATAAATGTATTCAAGTATTGTTAAGGAAAAATTGAACAATATTTATTTATTTGCAATATATTTTAAACTTAACTTTTGTCCCACTGTTTTTGGGTATCTACTCTAGAAAATTTCATTCCGCTACTACAAACACAAATATAAAACGGCCATATTCCAAATAGTGCTCAAAGTCATCTACTGACGTGTAGTTCGTAATGCAAAACACGTGAGCCGTTAAAAGCGCCGTCATTTGTTAGTTGTTGCGACCGTTGATTCAAAGTAGTCGTTTCGCGAGGTCATTGCGTCTCTCACCTGGCAAGTCATAAAAGTTATATTATTCATTCAATTTATTTGCATTTACTGGTCTAATTAAATAATGATGGACTAGTGAAAGTGTGATACATAATGTACCGAAAAACTTCTTATGTCAATTAAAACAATACAATTTATCATGAAAACGTCTCTCACCTGCCATATTTCACCTGGCAAGATAAATGTCAGCAGAGAAACTAGTTGACCAGGGGAGATAAGGTTAGTGCAAACAAACAAAGTAAAAAAAGTAAAAAAAGTCAACAAAGTCAAAAAAGTCAAAAAAAGTCAAAAAAGTCAAAAAAGTCAAAAAAATCAAAAACCGTCATAAATGTCAAAAAAGTCTTTTTTGACTTTTTTTGAATTTTTTGAATTTTTTGATTTTTTTGATTTTTTGACTTTTTAATAAAATATGCATAAAGTGACTTGCCCTTACGTGAAAAGATAAATAAATAGAACAAAAATCATAATATAAGTGTTTAATGAAATAACAGCTACTTTTCTCCGTGGCCGTATTCTCTATGGACTTAAAACCTCTTATCGTAGAATCACCCATACCAGTGTCTCTGGGACTAATATCTACCTAATATTGCAAATGGCACACCAACCTCTCTAATTCTAAAAAATCTATGAAAGTATCATATAACCCAGGGTTAACACATTGTCGTGTAGTAGGTACGCTATATGAGTGAATTCTCCCCAGACCGCAGGTGTCATCACAAGTCGACACCGCACGGGCGCCTGTGATTGTGTTATCTTTTCTGTGAAGCAATTCGTCGGTATCGATAAGCGCGTGACCAAATATCGATTATCCATTTTATGTGTGACAGAAACAACCGAAAGGGCGTGGGTCTGTTTGCACCTATGTGTACTGTGTAGGTACCATTTGATATGCGGGTCTATCTATGAATGCTTATAGTCATCAGCGCGTCGCGCGACGGACTCGCATGGGAAGAATCCCGTACCAAAAAATGCCAAAAAAAAAAAACACGTTTCTATTAGGAGCCCGACTTCAACACACGTGTACAAACTAAAATTATTTTATACAGTTGGTGTTTGAAGTCGGTTTTTTTAATTTTTTTAGGGTTCCGAAAAAAAACTTCGGAACCCTTATAGGATCACTCCGTTGTCCGTCTGTCTGTCAGTGTGTCACCACCGTTTTTCTCGAAAACGGCTTATGATACTAAGTCGAAATTTATACTGAATATAAAGTTCAATGGTCTTGTAGTGTTTTAAGAATATCAAGCTTATAGCTTAACTCAGTGAAAAGTTACAGCTTTAAAACCACGGCTTTCTCACTATTAAAACAAATTAAGGGACATCTTCCAAAAATCGTTTCTTTCCACACCAAATTCTTAGTTTCATAGTAAGTCCCGTTATATTTTACAAACACCAGTATTAAAATCTTGCAAATTACGGAGATTTTGATACCTCTAAACCATTAATAGTACCTAAAACAGTAAAAAAAACAAAAAAAAAACGATAACTTACTATGGCTTTTAAATTAATTGCAACGCTAAGGCTAAAACAAACTATCGGATGCCGCGACTATAGCTGCGACTGATAAGTGTGCACAGTCGTTTGAGATCAGCAGGCCCATATTTCTATCGGACATCCGAACGCTCAAGGATCGCCAAAGGTTACGTTCGCGACTACGCCCGATATAGTGTCTAAAGTTCAATGGAATTTAATATCCAGCCGCGGCTTACGTGTCCGTTAGTTTGTTCAAAGCTTAACTTTTTAACGCGTCACGTCCACATGTCACTTGTCACAACTACAGATTCACAGAACACTAATAGAATTTTTTTTTCTACTACAGATTATTATTACAACTTTTTTACACTGACCTCTAGAATTAATCTATGAAAGTATTGATTTGTTGCTAACTTTTGTATAGGTATAACAAAGTTAGCGACACTGCATTGATAAATGCAATTACTTTTAATTTATTTCTCCACCATTATTTATTCATTTTTATTTATTCACTATTTATATTAGTTAATAAAATTATGGCGGTTGGTGCACCATTTGCAATATTATTAGTTCCAGAGACACTCGTATGTCAAATGTGGTGCTTCATATTGATTCATAATTAAGGTGCTATTAAGGTATCTAATCATTGGTAGGTAGGTCTAGGTAGGTAGGTACCTGCAGAGACAGCCAGTCCAGTAGGTATTAATCATAGCATAGATTTCATAGAGGCGTAGACAGCTGTCTACGGTGTTCAAAGTTGGTTCAAAATTCAAACTTTCAAAGCCAAATTCAAACAAACAAAAGTTCAATAGTATTTTGCACAAATAAGCATACTAAATGGTTTATATTCTCTTGGAGACAAATAACATTTGATTTCTTGTTTTATATGTGGGATAGTCACATTACATTTTACAATATTAGTACTGAATCAGTGTTTTCTTTTAACTTTGTATGGAGGTGAACTTCGTATTCGAGACAGAGACTTAATGCATATACTTAACTTTGTGAATTAAACCCATTATCAAAATGGACAATACTCCATCGCCAATGGATAATACGTCATCACCAATGTCGGTGAGTACCTACTTATTTATTTTATCTCTCGCAAAGAAGCATTAGAAAGGGAAACTCAAACTACAACTCCCAAATTCATGCAGTTATCTAACTATAGAAATGCCTATCTATAGAAGACAATCTCAGACTTAAGACCGAGTTAAAACTAGCTTGTTATTGTTACTTATAGTAATAATGCTAGGTAGGTAACCTAAATTTTGTCCCATACCATTATAATAATTCCTTCAACAAGTTTATTTAAATAAGTATTCTTCATGTCAATATTATATAGAAGTATAGATAATTTATCTGTTGTACAACAATATATCATAATATAATCAGAGATAAGCCTAATTTATGCAAAGGCATTTGTTAAGTACTTAACTTGCAAAACTGGCGTGCATTATAATTTTTTGGACAGGCCAGTTAAATAATCATTTGACAATAGAAAAAATAGAAGCACATTCTACTTTTGCTGCCAGCTAATTGCAAGTGCGCTCCCCACACTTATAGGAGACTTTAGTACGATGACAAGTTAACATGTCCTGACTTGTCTCGTTGAAAGGTTTGATGTAGGATTTGTTAAGAGTTTAATCTTAGCTTGCCAATTTACCAGTTACTTATATTATTTTAACAATAATTATTTTTATTTCAGGTTACCAGAATACCAGACTATTACTAGAGTTTGCACTGCATTTTGGATTGCTGCTAGAAGAGATAATATATTCAGAAGTAAATGCAGCACAATGTCAATTTTTTGTTGTTGATATTTGGTTCCTTGAGTATGGATAATATTGATTATGAAGAATCCATACATATATCTGTACCTCCACACAACCCAGAGAACCTACAACTTTTAGGATTGTGTCACAAGCTCATATACATTCTGTGTTTACCTTGAGACATTATATATTTTTAGGATAAAATGTTGAATGCCTATTGGTGCCAATTGCAGTCAAAGAAATGTTATTAAACTGATATGCTGAGGCATTATTTTCAAATCACTGTGTGGTAAGCTCAATGTCAACCTTTGCTATGTTTATATATCACCTTTAGAATTAATGTGATTTAACTTCAAATTCCTGTAACTTCTGTTGTTGTAAAATGTATTTAACATTTAATATAATATGTATTACCAATCCATACGTATAAGATGATTAAGTATTAAGATAATTAACTTTTTTAATAGTTTTATTGGCAGAGATACATTCAATTTTACTCAACACTACTTTTTTGAAGTCTTGCTCATTTCCCACAAATTGCAATTTTTGAGTTAGGTCACTTTAATTCCAAAGTTTGTATCTCCTACTCACATTTTTTATAGGTAAGATAAACTTAATGAATAAATTAAATTGTTTTTATAATTTTGTATTATCAAAATACTGTATCAACCCCAAAATAATATAGTAGTAATCAGAGGCGTAACTATACCGTTTGAGGCCCGTGGCAAATTCATCGGATGGGGCCCTCCCTCCCCCAATATAAAGAAGCTCAACCAATGAGATAGGCCCTTCAGGCTGGGGGCCCGTGGCATTTTGCCGTCTTGCCACCCTATAGTTACGCCACTGGTAGTAATAGGCAATTCATAGTTCAATGATATGGAAATCAGAGAGAGAGATTAGGTGTAAAGCCGACGTCTTTATATGCTCTCTGAGGTACAGATATAATGGAACCTTGTCATCTGCAGTAGAACATCCACTAGACCAACGAGACAAATAATGTGATGAAAGATGGAGATTGGGGACTCTGTGAGAAAACTACACAACCCCATTGAGTTTGGGCTTTTTAATTCGTCTTGACAAGTTCTCTAGTCCTAAATGATATGCAGGTTCTGACGATGAAGCCGAAAGGCGTTTATGGGAACTCTGTAATGAAACGACGTAACCCCATCGAGTTTCGACTCGTTTGATCCTTTTTGACGTTTAGAAGGTCATTAGTAGGTACCTAATTGGTCAATAGTTTCGGAACCCTCAGTGCGCGAGTATGACTCGCACTTGACCGGTTATTTATATTATAGTGTACCTAGGCTACTGCCACTAGGCTACTGTAGGAATATTTCCTCCTTTCAAAATGTCTGTAGGTCAACCGGTGTAGTACAGCGTGGTGGCTGTTAGTCAGCCAGTCATGTCCCGGTACTGTTTTTTAGTCATTGACAGATCGTCTACCTTATTCCGATTAAAGATTATCTGGTGATAGTCACCCACTAATCACGTTAGTCAGAGTTGTAAATGTTAAGGTATAGGTATGATAAGATGCAGGTAGGTATTTCTTTATCTCGATGATGAGCATTTCTCACGATAATCAATTTGTAGATTACTTAGATACTAAAAATTAAAAAAAAAATTATGTGAAGTAGGTTACTTCAGCCTAATACTTGACTAGTCTTGATCTTTGCATTTTGAAAGATTCTTTAGGAAGAAGACTTTAATTCACGAACATAACTTTGTACGACTCATCTAAAACAATAGTTTTTGCTGTTTTGTAGGTATAAAATAAAGATATAAGAATATAAACATATTTTTTTTACAAAACCGACTTCAAAAGCCACTACAAAGTATGTCAGTCGTGCCCATAAAATTTGAAGAGTTCCTTCGATTTCTCCAGGATTCCATCATAAGATCCTGACCTGATGATAATGGGACCACCTGGGAATATACTCTTTCAAACAAAAAAAACGAATTTTCCAAATCGGTCCGGGCGTCCTCGAGTAATCCCCTTATGTATGTTCCCCATACAAAAAAAAAAGATTCCGACGAATTGAGAACCTCCTCCTTTTTTGGAAGTCGGTTAAAGATAGATCTTACGTTTAGGACTTGCCACGCTCCTTCAGTCGCTACTAAGTACAAGTAAATACTACACCAGCGCGTCTATTGTTAACTGATTGTTATTTAACGAGGCGCTGAATTTCGCTCTTAATCACCGGTCAATTATCGGCTCCGGCGTCCGCTGCCGAAGGCCGCACGCGCTCCGAACATCAACATCAGCTGGCCAGCAGAGAAGTAAACGGAGAATGTCTCATTGAGTTTTCTTAACTTGGAAAACTCACCTACGATCATTGAGTAATTATGCACCTAGGATTCGCGTTATGAGGTTTTTGAAAAAAACAGAATATCAGCCAAGCTGAAGTTGACTATATTATTCTCCTAACCTCTCCAAATAAGCGGAAAGCTTGTGCTAGGAGTGGGTACGACAATAGTGCCACAGGTGGGGTTCGAACCTACGACTTTTCAATTTTTAGTCCGCACCTTTTAACCGTGGCGCTATTGAGGCTTACAAAGCTGGGGAGTGTTCTGCGCTTCTAAGATGCAAATGGACTTGAAACGAAAGAGGTATAATGACAGTTAACTGAAACCCGACATTTACTTATGAGTTTCGGTTTCTATTCGGCCACTGTTCGTAACACTAAATCGCTCGGCGGCACGTCTTCGCCGATAGGGTGGTAACTAGTCACGACCAAAGTCTCCCTCCCAGCAAAATAAATTTAGAAATTGTGAATTCCCAAATAAAACCGTGGACCTATACTTGCTACAGCTACAAGTTGTACATGAAATAAATAATATTTAATTTTTTTTTTAATTCACCATTGTGCCAGAGTGGTAGTGGTCAAAACTACTTAGGCACTGGTAGGTAACTACGTGGGCATCTAAATGACATAATGCGTCTCTGATAAGTGTTCCATGTTCAGTATTTATTCGGTGTAACTTGTTCCAGAGTAGACTAGACTGGTCGAAGCCTCTCCTGGCGCAGCTGCCCAGGGTGGCGCCGCATTACGAGCAGTGGGTCAACAGCGCCGTGTACCGGAAGTGCCGGCTGTTCGCCAGCCCCGTGCTCGAGAGCCTCACCTTCACGCCGTGGTACCTGGTGCCCGTGTTCTGGATACCCGTCATCGTGTGCGTGGGCGTCTTGCAGTTCTGTGAGCACGTCTACTGTAGGGGTGAGCTAAGATTGAGAATATCACAGAGTTTGGCCTGGCGCAGCTCGAAGAACCGATGGATGGGTTCCTCGCTACTTCAATGGCAACACTGAACCGAAACATATATGAATGGACATGGTCACCACTTTTTTTTTACAATTCGCTAAAATTCGAGTTAGGTAGGTTATAATCGTTTAGGGCATTTTTAATATCAATCAGCTTGCGAAAATTTTGAATGAGAGGTCGGAGTAGGTACTATTAATTATATCGTGTTGCTTTTTAATTTGCCTAATCAAGGTTTAGATATTTATATTCTAATCCCTGATTATAAGGTGTTGAGATCTAGCATTGGCATGGCAAAAGTAATGCCGATGGCAATGGATAGATTTGCTTCTCTATCTTTACAGAGTCGTGTGAGGGAGCCAGCATCACGGGGCTGGATTTCGTCGGCCACCTGGTGTTCGGCTTCTTCCTGTGGACCCTGCTGGAGTACTCGCTGCACCGGTGGGTGTTCCACTTCGACCCCGGCTCCTCGACTATACTCATACAATTACATTTTCTCATCCATGGAATGCATCATAAGGTTTGCTATAATTTATTTTCTTATACATCTTGTTAGGCACGCTCCCTTTGAATAAGTGCCCTCCAAGTATTTTAGTGAAATGTTTAAATTCTGCACTTCCAGACTAGACATTGCATAGGTCTGATAAAGATTTGTGAACAAATTCATCCTATCTATAATCCTACTGATATTATAAATGCGAAAATTTGGATGTATGTATGGATTGGATCTTGAAGGATTGGATGGATCATTGTTACATAGATAGAACCTAGATAGATTATAGTCTGGAATAACACATAAGCTACTTTTCTACTATCCCGGAACGTAAGAGAGTTCCTGCGGATATAAAAAATCTTCAGCCCACGCGTACAAAGTCATTAGAAATGAACTTATAACGATGTGTGTTTCAACCTAAGATCACGGCTCAGCAAAGCACAGCAAGCAAGTTTTTGGAAAATAATAGAACCGAATTTTAATCTCTCGTTTAAAATAGCTCTTCATATAAGTGGCGAGCGGGTGATGCTGCAGCAAGCATTTCTTTAAAGTAGGTTTTCCTGCAGGTCCCCTTCGACGGGCTGCGGCAAGTGTTTCCGCCGATACCTGCGCTGCTGCTGGCCTCTGTGCTGTACCTGCCTGCCTCGCTGCTCTTCGCGTACCCGCTCATCAAGTTGACCGGGGCACTCATTGGTAAGCCCTTAGGTATCAATTTTACAGGCTAAACTTTTATTATCCGAGGTGTCCGAGTATAACTCTTTTGACTTTTGAATACTTGAATAATTAATACAAGAACTGCTCCGCGATATAGTTCTTGCAATTCACGAGGACGCGTGAGCTTTACTTGTGGTTACGTCGTGAACATGCACATTGCGTAAGTGTGCGTGCCTGTCAGGAGTCTAGATGGGAGCGGTCAGGCGCGAGCAAGCTCTTGTTCACACTTATAGAGATACGATACACACACAACCATGAGCCACGCGCCCTTGTGAATTGCAAGAACTATACCAGGTTCCCAATTACCTTCTATACACAAGGTCATTGCCAGTTTCCACATTTAAAAGAGGCATTCAACGTTTCTGATAAGAACCGCTAAGGTTTGGAACACTCTTCCAGCATCCGTGTTTCCTGCCACTTATAATTTGAGTACTTTCAAGGCAAGAGTGAATAGGCATTTTCTAGGCAAGCGCGCTCCAACCTAGACCTCATCAGTGCTATTTAGTATTGATTGTCGTCAAGCGCAAGCCTATTTCGAATAAAAAAAAGGTACTTTTTTTTAAATGCATTTAAAGAGGCTTCAAAAAAGTTAGTGATTAGTTTGTATGCTGCAAGCACTCTATTTTGGGGACACCGTGGACTTACCTATGAAAATAATGGATGTAAGAGTATCATTGCACTTCTTAAGTGTAATACTTGACTGTTTAACCGAGATTTTGTGCGGACTATAGGTATAGATACCTACTACTGATGGGCTGATCGCATGCTTCTGTGTAAGAGCTGCAGCCTTGTGGGTCGGTGAGGGATACTTGGATTGTGGAGAGGTTTTGTAAGAAGTATTACTTCATGTCACAGGGTACGTGATCTACGACATGATCCACTACTACGTGCACCACGGCTCGCCCGCGGACGGCACGTACCTGTACGCGATGAAACGCTACCACTCCAACCACCACTTCCGGAACCATGACAAAGGTGATCACTACTTATTGTTAGAGTAGGACGAGCTCATGCAGTCTAGTTTCATCGACATTTCTCAAATTATGTTAAAATAACTAATTTTTCTCGGCAAGTGAAAAGGGCCAGCAATAAACTCAGCAGTTCTTTTATTTTTACACAAAGTGTAAAAACAAGTGTAATCTATAATTATATAAAAAGGCTTGTCCTGACTGACTGACTGACTGACTGACTGACTGACTGACTGACTGACGATCAACGCACAGCCTAAACCACTGAAGTTAGAAACTTGAAATTTTGACAGTAGGTTCCTTTTATGACGTAGGCGAGCACTAAGAAAGGATTTTTCGAAATTCGCCCCCCAAGGGGGTAAAAAGGGGGGTTAAAGTTTGTATGAAACTCCGTCATTTTTCGAGTTATACTCATGAAATTCGGTATTTAGGCTTTAAATTGAAAACAAAAAAGTACGTGTTTCACAGTTTTTAAAAATTCTACCCCCTAAGGGGTTAAATAGGGGTTGAATGTTTGTATAATAGTCCTTCGTTCTTCAAGTTATTTTTCAAGTTACGTTTATGAAACTTGATATTTTGGCTCTTGATTAAAAATAAAGAATTACGTATTTTACATTTTTTTTAATTTCTCCCCCCAAGGGGGTAAAAAGGGGGGTTAAAGTTTGTATGAAACCCCGTCATTTTTCAAGCTATACCCATAAAATTCGGTATTTAGGCTTTAAATTGAAAACAAAAAAGTAAGTGTTTCACACTTTTAAAAAATTCTACCCCCTAAGGGGTTAAATAGGGGTTGAATGTTTGTATGATAGTCCTTCGTTCTTCAAGTTATTTTTCAAGTTATGTTTATGAAACTTGATATTTTGGCTCTTGATCAAAAATAAAGAATTACGTATTTTACATTTTTCGAAAATTCTCCCCCCAAGGGGGTAAAAAGGGGGGTTAAAGTTTGTATGAAACTCCGTTATTTTTCAAGCTATACCCATAAAATTCGGTACTTAGGCTTTAAATTGAAAATAAAAAAGGACGTGTTTCACGGTTTTCAAAAATTCTACTCCCAAAGGGGTTGAATGGGGGTTGAATGTTTGTATGAAAATCCATAATTTTTCAAGTTAATATCGAGCAACGGATCTACGTGATTCTTTGATGGGTATGGTTGCAGACAGTGTGTTATAGGTTACTTTTATTCGGACAAAATCAGGAGTCCGCACGGGATTTTCAAAGAACCTAATTCCACGCGGACGAAGTCGCGAGGGGACAGCTAGTATTTTATAGTTCACTAAGTACTTCCAAGATATTCAGACGAAGTATCAAAGCAGTAGAGTATGAACGAATTTAGTAAATTATTAATTCTAAAATTGATCTAGCCGGTAATTTATGAAAATTAACTTGTAATCATCGACTTGTAATAGGTACACTTGCGAGTAGATGTACAAGTTAATCCTACATAATAATTATCCATATCTATCACCTGCGTAAAGATTGCCTGGATTGAAATTCGATTAATTTAATCATAATACTTTACTTATTATATTTTTCTTTTTCAGCTTTTGGCATCAGCAGTAAACTCTGGGATCACATATTTAAGACTGTCGTGCAAGTTAAGAATCTAGGGTTTAGTTTACATTGGTAACGATCGAATATAGCTGATATAGTAATACTTCTATATTCATAGTATTTTTTTGTATTTATTAGTATTTTGCCTTGTGACTTACGAGTACATATGGTTCACAACTACAATAATTATATAAATAATTAATTAATTAATTTTGACTCTCGACTATGATAGTTTCATAATTTAGTGATACCTAAAACAGCCACAATCAAATTAAGTTAAAGATCATAGAGCCTGGAGGTACTTGAACCTTAGATATGACGAGTATCACACTAATATTATAAAGGCGAAAGTTTGTATGTGTATGAGCTTCGACCATTCAGCCGGGACGAGCCTTTACGCAGATTTAGTCCTGAATATTCTGCCACTTTCTGGGGGAGGTGAGGTAATCACGTACAGCCTACGTAGAGCACACATTTACTCACTTCCGCACACTCTTGTGAAAAACTTAATGTCTCTATGAACGCATGAACGCACACTAACTCAAAAGCTGTCACACTTACAAGGTGACACGTACGTTTGCACATGTACTTCGGCAGAGGGGAATGCGTGCGCTTTCCAAGTCCTGGCTAAATGGTCGAATTTTATGTGTGTTTGTGTGAGTGTGTAGGTGTGTGTGTTTGTGTTTGTTACTCCTTCACGCCAAAACGAATAAATCGATTTGGTTGAAATTTGGAATGGAGATAGCTCAAAAAAGAGTAAAGATACCAATTTTTATTTGATGACAAGATAGTTTATGAATGCGATCGCACCTGAAGTGACTATAGTCTTAGATGGCGGGGTGCTAACTACCCACCAGGGACCCATATGGCCATATCTTAATCGGTTTCTACACGCCATCGTTCTGGAACGCTAAATCGCTCGGCGGCACGTCTTTGGCGGTAGGCGTGGTAACTAGCTGCGGCCAGTCTCTCATCAGGCAAAATGAATTCTAAACTATGCTATCCTAAGTTATTTTTATGGAAAGATAAACTTCAAACACACATACCTACTAGCTCCTACTTTCTAGAGAGATATTAGTTTCATATTAGTTTCTACTTTCTAGAGCGTAGGTTATAATTAAACTTCGTTTGTATGGGGCGTGCTCGGGACCGTTGAGTCCTCGAAGGTGATTTTTCTTAATTTAATTAAGCTATTTAAAAGTAGTATCTAACTTTATTTATTTATTTAAGTATAATTATGTACCTTTAAGTAGTAGGAAACAAATTATTTTTGTAATGATTGTTTAGGTAGGGTGGTAGGTACACTGTAGTTTCATTGAATAAGATGCAGATTGAAGGTTTAAGTAGTTTTCTTATCTCTCGATGTTTAGTTTTATGAATAGAAACGTTAATAGAACAATTTATGTGCCTATTGTTTTGTTAATCTTACATTTTTAATAAGTAAGTACCTAGATGTGAACTTCAATGTGAAAATACAATATTGCAAACGTGTAAGTATAAATATCCTAGTATCGTCATCAAGATACCTAGGTAATAGTATTGTTTTTTTAATAAATATTAATTATTTTTAAATATTTATTATTTATATCTTCACGATTTCCTAGATTCTTCACGATTTAGCAGTGATAGCCTAGTGGCTGCGACTGTGGTAACCTATTCGAGGGGTCGCAGGTTCGACCTCAGGCACGCAGACTGACTTTTCGAAGCTAAGTGCATTGTGCATATTTTAAGCAATTAAATATCATATGCTTCATTCATTAGGTAGGTACCTATTGTAAAAAAGTTTTTTCGAAAAGAGCAACCGCCAAGTTTATTGCTGGCTCTTCTCGGCAGGAAAGGCATTCCGAACCAGTGGTAGATTCGTCGACGATTCAAAAGCACTTGTAAAAGTTTATTTGAATAAAAAATATTTCTATTCTATTCTATTCTTCAACCGTGAAGGAAAAACCGCGAGGAAACGTACCCGCCTGTACGCACGCACGCATCCACACATGGTTGATGATGTAATTCTCGAATATGTCTATTCGTCTGTCAGTCAAAGCTCATACATTCCTTTTTATTAAATAATCGCTTCTTATCAACAGTCATCGATGGCAGTCGTAAACATAGAAAATGTTGGAAAATGAGATTATGTTTTATTGTAACTGTAATATCTTAAAATACTAGCCCACTGCGAAATGCGATAAATCTAAAGTGAATTGTTAGGGAGAGACCTTTCTATATAGATAGGTACAGTAATGATAGTGTGAGGGTGGGTAGGAAGGTACCGGCTTCACTCCTTACTACCGTAAGTAAGGAATGCTATGTTTATGCGTAAATGCATTTAACAGGGTTAAAAAAAATATTTTCTGTAGTAACATAAACTCAAGTCTGCTCTAGAGAGGTGCATGCTGCTGCAGACATGAGGGACTAGTAGAAGCGTATGTTACCAGTAACGCCGCAATGTTCACTCCAAATTGCTTCTGTAGTACTATCACGGAGTAAGGACAGTGGTACTACTTGTCGTAATAATTTATGACGATGATAGTGGAGTAATCGATAAAATTAATATTTCACAAACCGATTCTTTTACATTACGTAATTAATTGAACCTTATATTAGTTCACAATGAGTCATACAATTTTATGAATAATCAAACGATAATGATTACAAAAAAATGGCGACGCTCACAACATTAGGTACCTACCTACTAGGTATCCGTGAAATGTTTTCTTCGCCTCGAATTAACGCAACGAACGTGACCCGATAAGCGCTCGCCATATTAGATTCTAAAAAAAACAAAAAATGATTTTAGTTAACTTCAGGTTCAACCTGCTAGACGTTACGATATATTCAACACTATCGTTAATTTATTTCACAAATTTTATCTTTCACATAACATTTACATTTGTTTCAATTCCCCTACTCGAGTCATCACAGCGACACACAGAGCATGTGAACGAACGTTTAAATTAAGTTAAATCAAGTAAATAGCATATTTTTATGGGACGATATTAGAAAGTATGGATGGGCAAGGATCCAGAAGGAACATTGTGTCAATTTCCGTGTTGTTGTATTTATTCTGTGCGTCCGTGAGTGCTTGCTTCAGTTCAGGTTGGGAAACTCTGTTCGAGGACTTGCTTTCGGATCTGTGCCCAATTTTTTCAAGTACGACCGAAACGATCAACGAATTACTGTCCCTCACTTCAGGCAAGTAACAACAACCTACTATAATTATTTCTATTTTCTAATACACTTTCGAATAATGCACTTTCAGGTATTTACTACATCTGAAAGTGCATGTCTTGAATTTATTGTCTTGAATTTCATGCTCCCAAAGATTCGTTCCTCTTATTAATAAGTCTGACCGTATCATTCAATATTTATAGCCCCAGGTTGATCTTGGCTTGGTCAAGAAAACTTCAACATCAGAGGCGGTTAGCTTCTTTCTAGCTCCGAAGCCCTCATCGAAGCGTCTTTCTCCTAGAATCTAGTCGAGAAGAACATGACGGTTTTGGGGGTTTGGAGCTGAAAAGAAGCTTATAGTTTATTTAGTAGCTAGATTAATCCACCGGTTTCTAGATTTTGCCCCGCCTCAATGACTCTTTCTGCATAAGTTTTGTCCATCGCGTTCTTGATAGTTCAACAGTTTTGACAAAATTCGGTGCTACAAAAAAATTCTCCTTAAAACCGTTGTGACGTACCTACCTGCGTATTTAAAGTAATGGCCACAAAAATACTTGCAGAAGAAGAAGACTTGTTAATCACTAAAAAGCTAGTTTCCGAGAGCTTCCGATGCGGCCGCGAGCTGGCGCGCGAGGCCAAGCAGCGCGCCAACAAACTCGTCCGCAACGGCGTCAGCTTAGAGGCCTGCTCGCCCACCATGCTGCATTTCTTCTCTTCCCAGTTACCCAGTGATATTAAGAAAGCTTCTGAGTTATCCAACGAACTACTGTCTACCACTAAAATACTGCAAATGAAGGTGTGCTCCAAGTAAGTGTTCCGTTACAAGAGATCTAGCGAGATTTTTCTTTCATTTGCGTATTTATTCTATGCCAAACAAAATCACAATATTGCTTTTTTCGGTATAGTGGGACCGAAAGGATCCACTCCTTTGTCATAAAAATCCATTACTGAATTTCAGGCGTGATGAAACTTTAGGTATCTAACATAATTTAAATAAGCTGTCAATTGCAATTCGCACTCGCATACGAAGGAATTGGAACCAAAAAAGGCCGAAAAAAGACGTCACTAGTAGGGGAGCCCCTTTAATTTTTTTATTATTATTTGTTGTTATACTTAGCGGCAACAAAAATACACATTCTCTGAAAATTTCAACTTTCTACCTGTTACTGATCATGAGATACAGCCTGCTGACAGACGAACGGCAATGGACTTTAATCAGTCGAGACGACTTCTCAGAGAGACCTACAAAGTCATATTATATCAGTAGCTTCCCATAAAATCAATTTAACTCACAGCTCAGACGTGACTCCAAACACGTTTCTGTCGTTCCTGGAGAACAACCCGGTCCGTCCCCAAGACATCCGCTGCAAGCCGGCGTCGGTGTCGTGCGCCGCCAGCGACAAGTACCGCTCCTTCGACGGCAGCTGCAACAACCTGCAGCACCCCGCGTGGGGCCGCCGCGGCGCGCCCTTCACCAGGGTCATCTCGCCGAGATACGCTGATGGCAAGTCATATCATTATCTTGCGACAATCTACACGTTGTTACTTGAAGCCTCAATAGCCCAACGGTTAAAGGTGCGAACTGAAAACTGAAAGGTCGCAGGTTCGAATCCCATCCGTTGCACTATTGTCGTACCCACTCCTAGCACAAGCTTTCCGCTTATTTGGAGGGGATAGGAGGATATTAGTCAACTTCAGCTTCGCTAATGTTCTTTGCAAATAAAATTTGTTTCACCAAAGTTTTCTAGTTTATAAGGGCTACCTAAGCTAAGTTAGGTTAGGTTAGACTTTAATTGCACCTGTTCAAGATGATTCGCATCGATCGCTTTTCCTATTTGTACCTATAGAAAAATACATGGTTTGTCGATGGTATGTCACACGAAGCCCTGCGACATAACGACACCCTCCGCCAGGTTCCACTCCACGCATCGATTCACTGTAACCTCTCCACGCCAGGTGTATACGCGATGCCGGTAGCCCGCAGCGGGCGGCCGCTGCCCAACGCGCGCGCGCTGTCGGCGCGCTTGTTCGCCGAGCAGCCGCGCGCCGGCGCCAGCCGCGTGCTGAGCGCGCTCAACGTACAGTGGGGGCAGTTCGTCACGCACGACATGGTGTTCCAGGTCATGGAGTCCACTGGTAACTTTTTATTTTATGTACATAAGAGACCCCTACTTAGGGGATTTATGTGTGTCGAAAACGACCATCAGTTACTAGTCATGCAGTCAATACTCGTAACATAGGTTAGGTATGTGCCAGTTGTAAAGTAACTAGGTAATCGATCGTCTACTTATCAAGGGTAGAATACATAATATTATGTACGTTTAGTTTTGTTACACAGCTTTCATTTCCAAGAAATTTGTTTCTGTTAAACAGATGAGGGTGGCATACAGTGCTGCCTGGGTGACGGGCGGGACGTGCTGCCGCCGTCCATGCTCAACGACAAGTGCATCCCCATCTGCGTGCCCGAGGACGACCCCTTCTACAGGCAGCACGGCGTGCGCTGCCTCAACCTCGTCCGGAGCGTGACCGCGCCGCGGGAAGATTGCAGCCTGGGGTACGCCGAGCAGGTACACGTTCCACTGCTGCAGTTACTTAGTTATAGTTCACTTGCGCGCTAAACAAACAAGCACAGCAGAGCCCTCCAATCTTAGGGAGGAAATAGTTCTCTTTTTGAATAGACTCTACTATTGGGTGAGAGATGGGAAAATTATAGGAACTTTCTTATTTTCCGGGATATAAAGTAGCCTACGTGACGTGTAATTCTAGTCTGTAATCTATGTCTGTGCCAAACGGTCAAATCGGTGTTGCGGCGTGATTGAATAGTAAACATCCATCCATCCAAATTTTCGCATTTATAATAACTAGCTATTCGATAATAATAAGAATACCTATTGACGAAAGATTTGCACCTGTGACTCAGTGTGTTAAAAATTCTTAATCATTGATTACCACAATAACAAAAAAAAAATACTAAAATTATTGAGGAGAAACTTTAAAATGGTAGTGGAAAAAATTCCCATATATTTGCCGCCTTAAATCATGTCATGCATAAATTGTTTATAAATTGAGAAAGCAACGCAATGACACCACATTAATATAATGTAGGCACAATTTGTTTTTTGGACAAGGTATGGAGATTATGTTGTCTTATTTATTTATATAACTTTTTTGCATGAAAAACAAGTACAAAATATATGTCTTCATTAATAACAGATGAACACGGTGACCAGTTTTCTCGACGGGTCGACTCTCTACGGCTCCGATCCGAAAGTTGCGGCTAAGCTTCGGAGTAAATGTGGTGGAAGATTGAAGGAGGAAACCAGGAAAAACTGCAAAGGAAGTTACTTGCCTTCAGTTGATGATAAATTTGCTGTTTGCGATTTGCGGAATTCGTCAGAGCCGTGTTATTTAGCAGGTAATAAAATATATAGTATTCAGCTATTTAATTTCGTAGATAAGATTTTCGTCTACTTCTTTATTATAATATGATCTTGTGTAATCGTGACAGATGCGTGCAAACAACAGTTTCACGAGAATATTCCCTATCCAAGCTAAAAATTCGCAAACATTAAAATAACTAACTACTATTTATATAAATCTTTGATACGGGAATTATTCCATTAAAATTGTCGAATCATTGCATCTTTCTATTCGACAGAGGTTGTCTAAACATTTGGGTTGTGAAGAATTCTTCTAAGTGTGATCATAAGATAATGTTGAGGAAGCTTGGTGAATATGGCCCGAACTTAGTGAAGGTCGGTAGCTGCGTACCGTAATAAAGATGCGATAAAGAAATCCTACGCTGCAGGTGACAGCCGAATCAATCAGACGCCGACGCTGGCCGCGCTGCACACGCTGCTGCTGCGCGAGCACAACCGCGTGGCCGACACGCTGGCCGCGCTCAACCCGCTGTGGAGCGACGAGAAGCTGTTCCAGGAGGCGCGGCGGATCGTCGTCGCGGAGATACAGCACATCACTTACCAGGAGTGGCTGCCCTTGAATTTCGGTACCGGTTCACACTAACTTTTAATTAAAATGCTCTCCAAAGCCATCGTAAATAAGTTCCAATATTTTTGCTGGGTGAGTCCTAAAGGAATGCCTCTATTTCAGGTGAAAGCTACATGCGCTACTACCGCATCTCGCCCAGCTCGCTGTACAGCCGCGACTACCACGAGGACGTGAACCCGGGCGTCATCAACAGCTTCGGCGCGGCCGCCTTCCGCTTCCTGCACACCGCCGTGCCCGACACCGTCATGGTCTGCCCCAAGGTCGGCCAGGCCGCCTACTTGCACAAGTACCTACTTGCTCTTTTTCTTTATCAACCCATAGATATCCACAGCTGGGCAAAGAGCTCTTGCACGGATTTCCACAGGCTTCGCCGGTTTAGCGCCGCTTGAATCCAGCGAATTCCTCCAACTCTTTTGATGTTGTCGTTTCACGTAGTGAGGGCCTGGCAACGCTGCGTTTCCCGGTGCGGAGTCGCCTCTCCAGCATCTTGGGACCCCAACGACCGTCAGCTCTTGGAACATTCCCAGGCATCGAGCTTGAGACGAGGCTGAGTGGTGTGCACTGTATTGTAAAAGTGGAACACGCACCTTTGTACTAGTCAAAGGGTTTGTCTGGGAGGAGAATTCGAGGCAAGAAGTAAAACTTAAGTTTTACTTCTTGCCTCGTTTAATTGCCCTGCTGCTATGCACTTTTTAAGTCCCAAGCGAACATAGCAACATTTTCGAAGCTTGTTTCCCACATCATTTCCCGTATAAAATGTGCAGGTTAAGCGACCACTACTTCAACCCGAGCCTGCTGGAAGCCACGCCGGAGTCGCTGGACGAGCTGGTGCGCGGCGCCCTCGCGCACCGCGCCGCCGAGGCCGACCCGCACTGCTCGCCCGAGATCACCAACCTGCTGTTCAAGTCGCGCAACGGCTGGGGGCTCGACCTCGTCGCCATGGACATCCAGAGGGGCCGGGACCACGGCATCGCTTCCTATAACGATTACAGGCGGGTTTGGAGAACTTTGGAAATTTAGTATTCGTACCCAATTACACATTTGTATTAAATAAATAAATTGCTTATTTTATTATTTGCAGGGAAATCTGTGGTTTACCAAGAGCGAAAACTTTCCAAGACCTAGCTAGTGAAATACCTCAGGATGTAAGTATTCCGTTAACCGTGAAATAGCCCTTAAGCGACTAACAGGTAGGTATATATAACATCTAGTTTGTAAATCCCTAGATGAAAGAACCTCAGATAAATTAGGTACATGTACCGACATAAAGCCTAATTCCCAATCAACGCGGGCAGTGGAAGGACAAACCAACAAATAAACCACTTTCTCATTTCTAATACTTATTTGTAAGGATTCCATAGAACTAGTTAGGCGATTTTGTAAAAGATTCCATCATTCAATATTCTGCAACAATGCATTTTTAACCCCCGACCCAAAAATGACGGGGTGTTATAAGTTCGACGTGTCTGTATGTGTGTCTGTCTGTGGCATCGTAGCTCCCGAACCAATGAACCGACTTTGATTTTGTTTTCCTTGTTTCAAAAGTGAATTAGTCGCGAGTGTGAGTGGAAGCTATGTTTGATGAAAATCGGTACAAGATGGCCGCCGCCACAAAATGGTGGATTGCATATTTTTATTTTACCGATTACTGACTGATCACTCAGTATCGGCCAATCAGAGGCGATTGCAATCGTCACACTCTGTAGCAATAGTTTTTAGTTCGAATACAATACCCCCGTCGGTTCGGCAGCGCCTCGCCTCGCTCGCGCAGCTGTACGAGTGCGTGGACGACGTGGACTTGCTGGTGGGCGGTGCGCTGGAGCAGGCGGCGGCCGGCTCGCTGCTGGGGCCCACGCTGCAGTGCATCGTGGCCGAGCAGTTCTACCGCACGCGCGTCGGCGACCGCTTCTTCTACGACAACAGCGAGATGCCGCACTCCTTCACACCGGGTGAGCTAACATACACATCGGCAACGGCAGCCATCGACATAGTAGAGCGTCGTGTCTGACACACGAAGCGATGACCGATGGAGAAGAGACTGAACAGGGTGTTTAGTTGAAAACTATAGTTCATCACCTGTACATCTTCGGTGTACCTTCGTTCACGCGACCCAGTGTTGAACAGAAGCCGCATAATTCGGACTATACGTGGGAACGAGTGGATTGTAGTGATAAACATCCATCCATCCATCCGTCCGTACATCCAAACTTTCGCATTTATAATATTAATAGGATAATAGGATTAACGTTCTTTTGTTTACGCAGACCAACTGAAAGAATTAAAGAAGGCTTCAATGGCGCGTCTGATCTGCGACAACACGGGCGTGCAGTTCGCGCAGCGCAGCGCCTTCGAGGCGGAGAGCGGCCGCAACGCCCGGCACGCCTGCGACGACCTCGGCGCCATCCCGTGCGTCGACCTCACCGCGTGGAAGCGGCCCAAGTTCGAGCTCTACGACCGATAGCGCGTATATCGCATCGTCCGCGTCCTATCCTTTCAGAGGGGCAGCGTGATAAAAAAAACTTTGGGAGCCCCTGCTTTAGCGTGAACGATCGTAGAAAGAGACGACACGTTTGTAATATGCCTAGGGCGGCAGGGTACGCCGAGACTGTCTTTCCTGCTCTACGCTTCGTCCTCGCGCCTGCCTTTGCTGGATATCTGGGCGACGCGTCCATATTTTTAGATAGATTTTGTAGTTTTTTTGGAAAACTAAAAGTATATTTAATTGAATTAGTTCGCTTTTTGTATTATAGTTATTATCATTAATAGGCATTTATAATTGTTCAAGTAATTTATTGATTCGTTTTGTAAATAACAATAAATTGTATATACTTTTTACATGTCTTCAAATTGTTTAACTTTTTATATTATACATAATATCTACACTATACAGCTTCGCATGTCCGCAAAGATTTTAATACAATTACGTATTATTCTGGCACAAGACATGCTCTGTGGTAATCCTATTGCGGTATCGTCTGAAAACGATTGCAACAGCGAGACAATCTCAATCGCCTGTGATTAGCTGAATTTACAGCGCTCCTGCCGCATCAGCGCATTCTAATCAATATCTAGAGGATGAGCCAATAAGAGGTGATTGCGATCACCACGCTGCATCAATCGGTTTTTAGACGATCCCACCACATCTGCAGGACTTCGATCGGATGACGACGATTATCTTGATCTTCGTCAACCGATCAGACACTTCAAGTTTCACCATTCTTTAAATAGGTAATTCATAAACGCATTTGCATCGTAAAGTTATTACGGTAAAACATGCTTTTTCTATTTACATAACATTCCTAGAACTAAAATAATTACATAGGTTCTAATTATAAAGTAATTGTCATTAATTTCGAAAGCGACGATAAGATAGTACCCTATTGCCACATTTTAATGCAATCAATGCGATAGTCGCATCCTTTCCAGCTGGCTAACAACACTCTCCTGCTGTTAGGCAAGTGGCAACACATACAGTACCTGTCTACTGGAGATGTGTTTGGCGAACTACATATATATGGACATTATTGAGAAAAGGCGCAAAGGTGAGCGCTGTGGGAAGTTTCCGGTTCGATGCCCGCCGGGGACGATATGGAAATTTTTATTTTTCTCTCTTTGGTATGGTCTAGGTAACTTTGGTTACTATCACCTTCCCATCAAAGACATGTCGCCAAGTGCTTTAGCATTCTTATTAGGGGTGTCGGTAATTAAAACCGCTATAAACCCTTCAAAGTTACCATCTTAAACTGCGTCAGGTGAGATCGCAGATTGAGATAAAGAAGAAGCTGACACCACATTGCACGCTCAAGTAATATGAAATCGCAGGGCCAATAAGAACAAATGCGATTATCGCAATGAACTAATAACAAGGTTCGTAATACAGCAGGGTGTCTTTGACAATATTATAAGTAAATTACAACGAAGGCACAATCATCTGACGCAAAAGGCACAACCGCAAATAATTCGATATTTTAATGGAAGTATAAATAAGTTAAATAGTGAACTGGTCACGTGGAGACCGTAAATAGGACGCAATCGTAACACCTTACAAATTCGCGAGTTATGCAAGATATCGATAAATAACATTCCATTATGGCTTATTCTAATTTACACAATCTCTACTAAACTCAGCACCTTCCTACACTATAGGAGGTGGGCAGTGAGGCAAAACAAACATTCAAAGCGGACAACAACTGGATTGAAGATAGGATGTTAAATGTTTAATCACAATGAGAATTCGGTTGAATGTTCTCAGAACTCGTATCATAATATTAGGTACGACAAGAGAGTAGCAGTAGAGCAGTAATCTATCTGATTAACATTTGAGCCCATTATTAACACATTATATTCATTCAGCATCTAAATGAGCAAGTTTCTGCCCTGTGGCTTATCCTTGCTCCAAAATGACATTAACTTGTTCTGGACAGCGTTCCAAGTGACTGAGGCCCCCAACACCGACAGGCCCCCGGGAGCCGGCCGGAGCCTCTCCAGCAGGGGCCTCCTGTACAGCCTCTGGGCCTCGGCCCTCTGGTCATCTGTCACTTTCCGGTCATCCAGGTGGGTCAGAGTCGGGAACTGTGCGATGACAAAAAGCCTGCAAAAGTCACACCAGGCCTAAGTTTTGATTGAAGAGAATTCAGCTATAGGATTAATACCTCAGACTTGCTATGGAATTGTGTAAATGTGATTGCATCAGTGTGATAATCACAATCAACTTTGATTGTCTGAATTTATGACATTCTTGCTGCATCAACGCATTTGAACATATTATAGCGAATGTTGGCCAATAAAAGGTGATTGTGAATGTTGCACTGTATCAATCATTTTTAGAGAATTCCGTGGCTGATCCCACACCATAGATTCAGAGCAGCTGTGGAGGTATGAACAGTTTAAGAAGAGGTGTCCAGGGCACAGGAGCACTCACCTGTACTGCAAGTAGTCGTAAAACGTGCCGCCGTTGAAGTAGCTGGGCGCGGCGGGGTTGCCCATCAGAGACAGCAGCTGCAGCTCCGGGCACGACTCCTTCAGCTTCCCCACCCAGGGGTACAGCGATGCAATTTTGCAACGGTTTAACCTGCTCAACAAATATTACTAAATACGAATCTGCCCTTTACCCGAGGGTCCGTACCCGAAGGGTTACCAAGGGGACCCTATTACTAAGCCTACTAGAACTCAACTAGTATTCCCCTCTTCCACTAAATAAGCTTAAAGCTTGTGTTAGGAGTGGGTACAACAATAGTGCAATTGGTGTGGATTGAACTTTAAGAACTCATTATTATTACCATAATAATTGCAGCCTGGGCATGGGGGGCAGGAAGCAGTTCTCCGTGATGGGGTTGTCGTCAGCTATGAGAGACGTCAAGTGCTTGAAGTGCACTAATGCATCCAGGTTTCTGCAGGAAACAGACAATTATTACACTTTGTTAGGCTGCAGACATAATCGAAAATTAGATAGTCTGTAGCAATCCCACTGTGGTACTCACGTTATTTTGTTGTGGCTGATGTCGAGATACTTGATGTGGTCTGCGAACCTCTCCACAATCGTTCTGGGCAGCTCGTACAGCCGCTCGTACGCCAGTGTCAGCTTCGTGGGGTCCTCCTCACTTGCATCATGTGCTGATCTATAAAGTTGATACAACATAACATTTCAAGAACTGAATTAGGTGACCACAACCACAGGCAGTGGCCACCAAGTCCAGTTCTTAATATAATAGAGGCTCCGGTGTTGATAAGTGAGTGTATTTATATACCTAATATCGTAAAGAAGTCCGTATAAGAAATCTCAGACCCGTGATTGCACTGAGAGGAGCCGTACGTGATGTCAAAGTGCTAATCAAAAGCTGTAAATTAAATACTCACTGGATCAAGTCTGGTGGTACGACGCTTTGAGACATCGCGGTTACGGAGTCCACCAGTACTTCGCTCGTCACATCAATTGATATCACACCTCCTTCGTCCTCACTGGACCAGAAATTCACTCAATTAATTTATTATACAATGTTTGTTCGATGAAATCTACCATAAATCATGTAAATACATAGTTGCATACGTAGTTTTGTAATATGCAGAAAGCGCAAAAACGTTACCTACTAAATACGGTATTTAAGATTCCAAACTAAACAAGTATTTCTATTTTTATCTCATTCACAGTAAAACCAGTTCGATTTCATTTCTTGCACTCTGCAGAAATGGCGGAATATAAAATGATAATATTGAAAAAATACATATATTCAAAGAAATGATTAAAGAATATCACAGAGTACTTTGTATAAATAAGAAAAAGAATAAATAGCCCAAGAGAATGTAATCACTCCTAGCTGCCTTTATCAGAATATTTATTTTGAAAGCAGTGTTGTTCCTGACAAATTTAGAGTTGCTGTATTATAACTCAAAAATTGCCGTATTTTTAGGGAAAATTAAGAAAATTGCCGTATTGTACAAAATATAATTATTCAGAAGGTTAAAATTAAAAAAAAAACATGAAATACATGTTGTTTACACCTAAAAAATATTCGTAAATTAGGTTTCACTGATAGATCGTACCACGAACACTAGGTACTGGGTCGTACATAAAGCAAATCAAAGCATTAATGATTAAATGACAGAACCACAATAGTTTACCTATTATAATATTTATTATATAGTGCACAGTAACAATTATTCCGGGGATTCCCCATATATCCTAGAACATACCCGAGTAAAATTGAAGAATCTACTAAAATGAAGAACTAAAGATTTTAGACATTAATTTCTCAGGGATAAAGTTGAATCTATTTGAATACTGTTAACGTTTGACGTTTCTGATCATGGCGCTTCTACTTTATCTGTGGCGAAAGTACTCGTTATCTATGGTTCACAAGTTGGTGCGTTCCATTATATGAAATATTTTTTTTGTTTACTCAATTGCCGTATATTTCAATACGGTAATCAAGTAGCTGCCGTATACCGTATTTTTGCTGCCCAAGAGACCTGAATGCCGTATATTACGGCAATTGCCGTATCAAGAACAACACTGTTTGAAAGGATATTTTATTTACTCTTTGGATATTTTTTAGAACGCAGAGTAAAAATCTAAGGGGGACCCCACACGGTTAAACATGTTTGTCAAATTATTTGATAATATGCGGACGTGTTTGACGCGTTTGTCAAACGAACTATAGATACAGGACCTACGTGTTTGGCAAACGGAAACGGAGTTTGAACGGTATTTGATCTTGTGCGCTGGTGTTTATTGACCTTGTTTAAACAAAAACGTACAATTTGACAAATATGTTTGACCGTGTGCGGGCCACATAAGAATCTTCAACGTCAAAATTCGCAAAATTTAAGTTAGCACCACAGCCTAGCACGTTGGTACAATTAACGTTCACGTAACATCTAGTGACATTCATATGGTGCATAAAACTACGGACAGACATGCTCATGAAAGCTTTCAGTTAATACAAAAGTACTCTGTGACGAAAGCATGCCACTATTGAGCAATTGCTTCTTAGTCGTAGAGAGAGAAGACATAGAGCCAGTGACGATTTCTTTCTCACTCACACTAAAAAGAGAGCAGAAATAAAGTTACTAATGTGATAAACAGAGACGCAGCTACCCAATTTTTTGTCCCTCATCGTGTAACCAGTTTTTTTCAAGGTCGGCACACTTTTGTGCGAAACAAACTGACAGTTATAAGAAAAATTTAGTACCTATGTGTGTTGCCAGCTTTAGGTACCTATACAATGTCCCGATTTTCCCTATCCTACTAATATTATAAATGTGAAAGTTTGGATGTATGTATGGATGGATGTTTGTTACTCAATCACGCCATACTAAACCGATATGGCTGAAATTTGGCACGGAGATAGGTTTTTTTAGTAATGTCCTCTGACATACCGTACCGGCGGGTTACTTTGGCTACTTTTTCAATTTTTTTTTTAAATTTTTGTTGAAACAAAATAAGGTCGTGATGGAAGAAATGAATATTATGAGAAAAGAAAAGAAAGATGATGGATACTACATAATATATGTCGGCGATGATTAAAGTGTATTCAGTTAGATAGTGTCGGTTACTGTTCTGAATTATCCTGAAGTTTCGTTCGAATGTCCAACGACCAGTCGAGAACTGTTAGCGATCTTAAGAATTATTTTATTTGCAAAGTTCTTAATTTTTAAAGCCATTTTTAAATAGCTAGAGGCAGACTTTTTATGTTTTTTTTTTTAATAATTATTAACTTAAACTTTGAAGAGTTGCAGTTTTATACGACTGCCTGAAAAAAGGAATATACTGTTAATTTCATTCATGATGATTTTGATGACTAAATATACAATTTTTGTTGCTTTTAATTCAATAGCATTACTCGATCGAAGGAAAATCATAAACTGTTCTTTACAAATTATTTTGTGTAACATTCTTACTAGTAACTTGTGAAACGAAAAAAAATATTCCTTTGTGTTACATGCATCTTTTTTCAAAATGACTCACATAATATGTTAAATTTCTATTCGGCATTTCAATATTTTTTTTTAAGGAGCAAAAAATTATCTAGTGAATTGGTCCTATAAAACTACACTAAAAAACTTTAATATAAAAAAAATATTTTTAAAAAACCGACTTTAACCGCAATACGTGTACAAACTAAAATTATAATTTTAGTTTGTACACGTATTGCGGTTGAAGTCGGTTTATTTCATACTTTTAAGTGGTGGTTGAAGTCGGTTTTTTAAAAATACTTATTTTAATATTATTATTCTTTATTGCACACAATATTAAGATATATGTAAAAAATAGTAGCTTACCCTAATAGGTATATCTCTCCCAGACAACCTTATATGTGTAGGTATGTTATTTAAAAAATAAAACAATTCAGCATCTGTTTTGTCGTTTTATTTAAAAATCCTGGGAAGAATTTTCCATCTAATTTGGGGTAACAGGGGAGTGCAGTTATTGTGGCAACATTAAACTCAAACTTGTCATGTGACGTCATCGTTACGTCATGTTATCTCTATTTCAGTCGCGGTTACACAGTACCTTGGTCTATTGCCTTCTCTGTCTACGTACTTAGTAGCATGTGTGGCGAAACGTAACTAATACCTAATCTGTGGGCGAAATATAGTAATGAGGTGGTAATGAGCATGCTTATTTCGAGCATGCACAAAAATCAACAGTCGTTTGATTTTTGAGCGTGCTACCTGAGGCGGGGGTGAAAGAGGAAGTGCTTTGAGCACGTCTGAACTCTGAACAGGGTTTGCTTATGAGCATGCTATTATCGATTGGATTCGACAAAATGTTCTTAAATAATTTCGTAGCAAGCAGTACCTACAATTACTTACCTATTTTATTGAGTTTTGTACGAATAGAACTGATATTAAATAGATTGTATCTCTGTATATTTATAGAACCACTGTTTTGAATTTTATTTTTTGCAAAACTTCCATTATGTATAGTCGTAATTATTTGTTTTGTTTTTAGGTTAAATTAAAACCTATTAAAACTAAGGATACAAAGAAAAAAATTGAATGCTTGATGCCAATGATGCCACACACAGCGCTTCTCCTCGCCCTCTGTTTACCCCGATTTAAGCCTTTTTTAAATCGATATTTAAGTAGGTATGCATTACAAGTTTTAAAATTACTTACTGTCTTGTGGATTCATTGGACGACATTTTAATATTATTCCTTTATTTATTTGTTCACATTCTGAATACGTGAATCATGTCTGATAATATTAGACGAGTGTTTATCAATTGGACACGCCTACAACGATACCGAAAAGATAAGATGTTGTTTACGTTTCATAAATAATAATTATTAGGTTTGATTGTACAAAAAGACAAAGTTTATATGAAGTATAATGAATATACTTAAAAATACCTAACTTTTAACACATTATTATAAATATTGTATTATGATTTTCTGCTTGAATTTTTTTCGGAAGTTTGGCGATCGGTCGGTTGGTCATGCGAACGGATCCGTTCGCATCCGTACGCATCCGTATAGCGAGTTACATCTTATAAGGATAAACATGTGAAAGCCAAATCGATGCGAAAAGCCGAATTGATGCTTTTACGACTGTACATATACAAAATGGCACTTTTTTATGGACAAAATGCGAATCGATGCGTACAGTTATGATTCCACCCTTTACCGCCATCGTCATCGGGGCGATCACACGCGAACGCCATCCAACATCGTCAACCATTCACTATAACTACCTCTCTACACGAGGAGAGTTGGACGAACAGTGGGAATGTTGGACGATATTGTAGTGTCAGCATGAGGTAGCAGGTAATTCCCCAACCAAAATTGGCTACAGACAACTTGGCAGTCACGAACTTATAATAATAATCTGTGGTCACTGACAGAATAAAAAATAAACTTGTTGTCGTGGTTGACAGTTGACACGTCATAATAGTAATCCTAATATTTTTAAAATTAAATTCTGATAAAAAAACATGTTTTAAATTCACTGTACCTATGTAAAGTCGTGTTTTTGAGTTACTAACGATAGTGCAACAAGTAATTAATGCTTTTATTGTTTATATGGACCATTTAAAATAAAGCAAATATGGACGTAAGAGCACAGTTTTGTTTTAAAAGTATCTAAGTAGTTAATTTTATCACTAATTATACTAAATTTTTAATGGTTGTTTTAGGAGAGTAATATCCCCATAGATATCAATATAGGTAAACTGCAAGAGTGGCTAATCAGTCGACGGCACGTCAACAAAGAGTGGCAGAAAAACATCATAGCAGTGAGGGAAAAGATTAACAATGCCATCCAGGACATGCCAGCGCACGAGGACATCGCCGCCCTGCTCTCTGGCAGTTACATCAACTACTTCCACTGTCTCAAGATCATTGAAATCCTCAAGGAAACCGAAGCTGACACTAAAAACTTGTTTGGGAGGTATGGATCACAAAGGATGAAGGATTGGCAAGATATTGTGAGGAGTTACGAGAAAGACAACTTGTATTTGGCCGAGGCAGCTCAGATTTTCGTTAGGAATATCACTTATGAGATTCCGAGTTTAAAAAAGCAAATTGCAAAAGAAGAGCAGATGCAATTGGTAAGTTTAAACAGTTATAGTGCCTATGCGTTTTAGAAACATATTTAATTTCTACTGTATTTTTTGTGTTTACGAATGGCTGACTTTTATTAATGTGTAATGGTAACTTAAATGTATTCAAGAAGTATGTTCTTCATTCTAGGAATGTGAAAAGAAAGAATTGGATTATTTGAAAAGTGAGGCATCGGGCAAGTCAGAGTTCCTGGCTCTGTGCAAGCAGCTCGGCATCAAGGGAGACAAGATTAAAAGGGAACTGGTCGAGAGGCTGCAGGAGTTGCCAGTAATATATGATAAGGTGTGTCTAGCATATTATATTACTAGACGATGCCCATGACTTCGTCCACGTGGATCAAGGTTTTTGAATTCCCATGGGAACTCTGTAATGTTCATGTTTTAATCCTGGGTATGAGCTATCTCCATTCCAAATTTCAGCCAAATCAGTTCAGTCATTGTGGCGTGAAGGAGTAACAAACATACACACACACGCATGCACGCACGCACGCACGCACGCACGCACGCACGCACGCACGCACGCACGCACGCACGCACGCACGCACGCACGCACGCACGCACGCACGCACGCACGCACGCACGCACGCACGCACGCACGCACGCACGCACTCACGTACGCACGCACGCACGCACGCACGCACTCACGCATAACTTTGAAAAGTCAGATCCTGGATTTGAACATGCAACCCCTTGAATGGAGATCACAGTCCTAACCACTATGCTATCATTGCCTATCACTATTGTCTATCAATTTATTGTTACAGATAGGCAATTCCCTGAAACCATTACGGCCAGCAATAGAGCTGTACTCTGCATTTACAAAGTACATCCTGGGGGAGGAAGCATCCGATCTACTGCCCCTGCTGCAATATGTAGTGGAACACGGCAACACCACAGTGTACCAGTGGAGCTACGGCGAGCCGCCGCTCAGCGTGGAGCCGGACCCCATACACATTGAGCTGGAAGACGACCAGGCAGCTGGTGATCAGGTATGTATCAGTGTACAACCACACTTTTTTTTTCTAAAGAATATAAGCCAAGCTGAAGTTAACTAATATCCTCCTTTCCCCTCTAAAGAAGCGTAAAGCTTGTGTTAGGGGTGGGTACGACACTATTGTACTGGGTGGAATTTGAACCTGCAACCTTTCAGTTTTCAGTCTGCACCTTTAACAATTGGGCTATTGAGGCTTTAAATGTCCACTAAAGATTCTCCACTAAAATCAAAACATTTATTGACATTGGAATGTCAATAATTTAAACCACTAATGCAATCTCACAACTAGAACATTATTGAGGTATGTGTATATTCATAATCTAAAAAAAAACAAGAGGTTAGTTCGATGATTATGAGCCAACTCTGTCTCCAGATAAGGCTTACTTACTTACTCACCACATAACATAAGTGTATGTCATTGTTTCAGATTGATTTCGGCGACAGTGCAGAAATAGACTTTGGCTCGGTCGATGCGTCCGCGGAGATCGACTTCGGTGACGGAGACGCGGGCGCCGAGATCGACTGGGGGAACATAGATGCTGCAGCTGATGCCGTATGATGACTTTAGTATTTAACTGATAGATGTCCACTGCTGGACTAAAGTTTCTTATCTCTTTCCTTCTTGTCCCTTGACGCATGATATTGAAGATATTGTTACATTTCGTTTTGAAAAGACTACTTACCGAGTTTGTTGGTAAAAAAACTCGGTAAGTAGTCAGTACGATCTGTATTCTGAATAGTAGGTCTTGACTTGCCACCAGCTACAAGTTGACCTACTTGAAGTAAATAATTTTGAATGTTACCGTGTGTGTCAGGGTGTCCCTGTGGACGTGTCGGGCGTGTCGCTGGACGAGAGCGGCATCGTGGTGGAGAGCGCGGGCGCGGCGGGCGGCGCGGCGCGCGGCCGCGACGCGCTCAGCGTGCTGGACTGCGCGCGCACCCGCACCCAGTTCCTCGACCAGCTGCTCGAGGTAGGGCATCGAACACACACGGCACCCTACTTGACCAAGTTTTTTATGCGTCATATTTGTCGTATGTATTTTCAGCTGGAGTCATTCCTCAAGATGCGCCTGTACGAGACGAACGCGGCCAACGAGAGCCACACGTTCTCGCTGATCGAGCAGCTGCCGGCCGAGAGCGAGGCGGCGCTGGCCGCCATGCTGGCCGCCGTGCACGCCGCCACCAGCGCCATGCTGGCGCCCGAGATCACGCATCTGCACAACGTGAAGCACTCGCCCAGGTACATCCTATACCCTGCAGGGACCTAGGACCTAGCCTTCCACGACGCAGTCTATACTCGGTATAGTGAAGTTATATATAAGATTCCCGTGGTTTTTTAAAATCCGACAAAAGTAATAAATGTGATTTCCTGCGTGGCCAGATACGTGGACGTGCTGACGGGGCAGCTGCAGCAGAAGCTGGCCGTGTGCGAGAAGATGTCGCGCCTGGGCGCGCGCGAGGCGGAGCGCGCTGCGGCGGCGGCGGCGCGCGCGGCGGCGCTGCGGCCGCTGCTGGCGCGGCTGGTGCAGCGCACGCGCGACCTGCAGGCCGACGTGAGCACTACACTACGCTCGTTCACTGTTGTGGTCTCCCCCTAGGGGTTGTTCTAACAGAACCCGAAGTCGACGGTGTCACCACCACCACCGCCACCAACCTGTTTTGGTGCCAAAATTGGAACTAAGGCCCCAGTTTTAAAACGTCATTCTGCCGTCCGAGTGATCTTGGTCTTCCAAACTTGGTTGTTGTCAAACTACCCCCTACTGTTCTCCACTAGCGACTCCGTCAACTAAATAGAGAATTTGGGCAGCAATAAAATATCACATTTTTATATTTTTATCAAAGTCGTTCTGGTAGCGCCACCAGTGAGTAATTTTAAAACTAAAATCAAACGTACGTAAATTATTAAAATATGTACTTTCCTATCTACGTGCCGTTTCCGATTTCGATGTACGTTTAATTTTAGTTTCAAAACTATTTGATTATAAAAAATCTAAATCTTAAAACCCTTTTTGATACCATAATTAAAACTCTTTTCTAAACCAATAAATGTGGGTAGTTGTAATAATACAATCTGTTGTTTGCAGATCGAAAAGGAAATCTCGAAGAAGTACAAGGGAAGGCCCGTCAACGTCATCGGCGGAGTCAAGTTCTTGTAGAGCGGCGGCACAATGTGATACTGAGGAGATGGGGGACAATTGACGAAGTCAAATATTTTTTAAATGTTACTAATATAATATATTATATATTTTACGACAGATATATTAGTTTCAATTTATTTACCCATTTAATTTAGATTCCTTTAATTAATTTTATTTAACCTTTCGGTTTTTTAGTATGCTCCGTAGAAAGGGCAGCGGGGAATTGAAATAAGTCGGCTACAACATGATTAATATTGTTTAAAAAAAATAGAAATACAAGTCTAATAGTAGAATCAGCCGGGAGTCGATCCTGGGACCTCTATTCTACGTGTTATACGTACAGTCCGCGAGGCAGGAGCTTAGTGTGAGTGCACGTCGTTACGCAGTAATTTACGGTTAAGCATATCGCGCACCTGTCAATTTATTCTATGTACTTTGGATAATCACAAATGCAAAACTGTACTTATGCCTCGCGGACTACACAGATCGCATAAGAGTATCATCATATATTTTGCAGTTAAATAATTAAAAATACATATATAAGGCTTTTAATTTTATCTCACAATTTAATTATCCATACACATACGGGTAATAAACGTAATACGGGTAATAATAATAGGGGTAATAATAGTAGGGGTAGTAATAATAGTAAAGGAAGGGGACGCAAAAAGCTATTGTCTTGTTTTTGTTGTCATTTCTTCTCGTTTTAATACATTCTGGCGGTAGTTGTGGATTCTGGCCGTGGGTAACTTCGTCGAATAGCAGTAGGGTGAAGGCGAAGATCCATAATATGGTAATCTTAAGAGAGTTCATCTGAAAAAAAAACTGTGAGATATTGTACCTACTTACCTACTGTTCTTGGTTCTACGTAATCTTTCTTTAGGGTCCCGTAGCCGAAGTATCCTTCAGGTACGGACCAACCAACGGGACTCTATTACCAAGCCTCGGTTGTCCGTCCGTCCATCTGTCTGTCAGCGGGCTGTAATCTCATGATCCGTACCTAATAACTAATAGACAGTGGAAAATTTCAGAGAATAGGTATGTATTTCTTTTGTCGCTTTAACAATAAATAAATTAAAAATTAAAGGGGGCTCCCCTACTATAAACGTTTTCGGCGTTTTTTGGTACGGAACCCTTCTTTTCTACAAAAAGTTATGCGTATAGTCATATATAAAAAAAAACCTCCTCCTTCTTTTCCTCGGTTGAAAAGTGAAAACTGAACGATCGAGAGTTCAATGTTTCAATCGTTACCCATTGTATTGTTGTCCTAACTATTTTTAATACAAGAATACAAGGTTTAAGTTTATTTGGAAGGGAGAGAAGAATATTAGTTAGGTTCAACGTGACTTTAAAGGTCGTAGCCCACTTATACGACACCGCTCCCGCCCAACCAAAATATGAGCATTCAAATATGGACTTAATATCGTGCTCTGGAGGTGCACTTTACAGTAACAACACAAAATAGAATACAGCGCGCGCTAAGCGAGCTTGCCGCAACCTTGCCACACAGTGGTATACCGCACACTTAACAGAGCAGGCCGCGCGCTGTGAGCACGGCGTCTGTTCGCTTGAAGCGGGCTAACGGTCGGCGTACGTGCGCGGGTGGAGAGACGCCGGCCGCCGCCGCCCGCCCGCCCGCCGCACTAAAGTAGAGGCCCTCTATTAGAGCCTAGAGGGCTACATTCTCGAATGATTTACCGATCAATATCGTTCTGAATAAATGATAATATGTAGTAAAATAAATACCGATCCATATGAAAATATATGAAGAATTTTTCTTCATCATCTAGTAAATGTCGCATGATCTTCTGATATTCTCCATCTGAACTTCAAGAAATTCAAGTTCAAGAAGGCAAGCCTTTAACATGTTATGCACCCAATATCTCCGATTTCTGCTTTTTCTCGAGCTATTCTCTTCATCGTCAAGTGCAATAGCGATGACAGCCAGTTCGCGTAATGTAAATTGAGACATAACGAATAACACGAGTGCTTCCAATCGAGACTGATCACAACTGGAACTGTCGCGGTAAGTGTGAGCTGTAGGGACAGCGAGCAGCCTGCTAGATGTACGCGCGGACACAGCGCGTAGCCTGTTAGCTGTAGGCGCGGATGCAGCGAGTAGCCTGCTAGCTGTAGGCGCGGAGGCAGCGAGTTGTCTGCTAGCTACAGGTAGTGTTGTGCGGGAGCTGTGTTGCAGCGGTGTCGTATAAGTGGGCTACGACCTTAATACTAAAACTAATTTTTAAAAAAGTTGTCAAAAGTAGTTTGAATCTAAATTATGTTAATTTTTAACCGACGATACAAATTGAGGAGGTTCTCAAGTCGTAGCTTTGGTACATTTGTTTGTTTAATTTTTTTAATAGAATCTAAGCTTTTCCCTTTTCAGCGTAAAAATCAGTACCTAACTAAAACTACCTGCAACTAAACCTAATTATCATCTAACTAATAATAAAATTTAATAAACTTACTTTACTGTTGCAAAATGGAAAATGAGGCAGATACCTACTTGCGATCTCTTGAAGTAGGTATTTTATCTGTCTCTGAAATTAAGTTTATTTTTCTTGCGTGAATAAATAGATTATTATCTGTTCATTTTACCAGCCAAAGCGCATCGAAACATCACAACACGTGGAAATTAATTTGCGATAGCTACTGGCGTTTTTAATTTTTACTATTTTCTGTTATGATTGCACTTATGCCGGCGATTGAACGGCTGGCCGTGATCGTAAATATTTTTAAGTAGGTAACTGATACCCGCGATTTCTCTTGGATTTCGATTATTTAAAAGTCTTGTAACAAATCTGATTTCTCAGAATTAAAAGTAGGAACACACCTACGTCTTCTGGGTGCTGGCTATGTCTGATGCAAACTTTCGTCTGTTTCGGTTCAGCGGTTGAACCGTGAAAGGTAACAGACCGACTCTTTTGTCTGGTGGGAGGCTTCGGTCGCGGCTAATCACCATCCTAACGTTAAAGACGTACTCACCAAACGATTTAGCGTTCCAGCAGTAAAATGGCGTGCAGAAATTGATCTGAAATCATCTAAATTACATAGCATCGGCGATCAGCGACTGTTTTTCGAGTACGTAATCGATCACGGCAGGATTTTAACCAGTCTTCGAATCAATATAATAAGTATGACAGTTTTTAATTTTTGTTATGTACTTTCAAAAAACTCGTTTTATTTTTCAAAAGTTGTTTTTCTGAAAACCTCTTTAACTTTTTAAATATCAAGTTGCACCTTGCTCTTATTAATTATTATTGGTAGAGATGAACAAGTAGTTAGCTACTAGGAACATCTTCAGTCGTACCTAATTAGGCACTTACGTTACGTGACTATTACGTTGCCTATGAGCCTTTGATTGTTGGTACCTAGGCTTACCTACGTGCGCGGAATTGCTTTGCAGGTTTTCCGAGTGTGCTTTAGACTGGAGCCACAGAGATGATTTGTGCCTACATCTGCTCGCAGCTGGCACGCCGTAATTACCTGCTGCTAATCCTGTGCCTGCTGCAGTTGTTGCCCATTCACATACACTTTCATTAAAGCGGCACTTGAAGATCGCGGCACTGATTACTTACCTCTAGTCTCCTCTACTAGAGAAGTTAAATTAATTTAGTACGTACTTTAACTAATAGTTAAACTACTGCAATTAACTATTATAGGAACCTAGTTGGTAGATTTTTGTAGCTTCGGGGAACTCCACCACAAGAACGGGTGCGGAAAAGAGATAAAGTGAGAGCAGTGGACTGTATGTAATTGAATTGAAACTGGTTCTAACTGCGTTTCCCCTTTATTTTGGTTACTCTTTTAGGATAGGCATAAGGTAAGGAACTTACTGGAGAACCACGTGACCGCCTGCTTTCCTTCTTCTGCTTCCTGCTGGCGTCGAAACCGCTGCAATTGTCTTTGAGCACAACACAGGACGTGGCCACGTATTCTATTTATTGTTTTTATAGTCAGTTCATCACTTATTTACGAATTCTTCATAACATTTTAACTTCGCGACGCGTACGGTACCAATTATGCACGATTGTCGATGCACGATGGTAGGTAGTAAGTAGGTACGTACAAGATGCAAATACGTGTGCATCCAACGGCGGTGAATGGAGAAGAGAGATTACGTGGAGGCGATAAGGAACGGTACGAGTGAGGTATGAATGGAATGATATAATACGAGGTGATTTTGAACGGTATGAAATTAGGAATAAAGGAATTCAAGATGGTGCGATTGTCTAAATGACAGCAAAAAAAGCGATTGTCTACAAAGACCTTATAAATGACGTTTGGGACTAAACATCCCCCCCTGTATGAAGGCTTCGCTTCATTGAAAGGAAAAATAAAAATGTAGAGTTAAAAATGTAGAGACAATAACTTATCAACACACTCTACACCATACGTGTGCGTAATATTGCGGAAAACTAATAGCTAAATTAAGCATAAGTTAGCGTAAGACTAATAAATAAACTAAACTTAAAATAAATAAATAAAAGCTAAACGTAATAACATAATAAAATCATTGATTCGGTAACGGGCACAGTTTCACTACTGGCCTATTGTATGTCCCGGATTTCGTTCGAACCTGAGCTACGCGAATGACTCCATCCTTGCCTGGCAATACCCGGGTAACAACTCCGATCGGCCATTGCAGTGGAGGCGCATTTTCAACCATTATTAATACTATAGTCCCTACTGTAACTGGGTTATTTGGCGTATTCCACTTTTCCCTAGTTTGCAAATTGTGCAAATATTCCGTTTTGAATCGCTTCCAAAAAGATTGAACAAGCGAGTCCAATAAAGAAAACCTAGTCAAAAGATTAACGCGCTCTTCTGTTACGTCCGGAGCTGGAAGAAATTCCAGCGGCAAAGTTGATAGAAAATGCGACGGTGTTAACGCAGTCGGTTCAGCAGGATCCGAGCTTAGCACGTAGAGAGGCCGACTGTTAAGTACGGCTTCGATTTGATTGAGCACTGTTATCATTTCTTCATACGTTAGAATTTGTCTACCTATTACGCGAAATAGAATAGTTTTAACGTTCTTAATTTGACTCTCCCAGATTCCACCAAAGTGACTAGCTTTAGCAACGTTAGGCTTCCAATTAATACGATTTCGAGCCAATTCTGCGGTAAACTCTTTATAGTAATCTTCTGACTGTAAGAAGGTATGTAACTCACTTAAATAAGCTTTAGACGACATGAAATTACTCCCACGATCAGAATAGAGCACTTCAACGCATCCTCTCTTTGAGAGAAAACGCTTCAAACAATTCAAAAAAGTGGCGGAACTAAGGTCGGATGCTAACTCTATATGAATAGCCTTTGTAACTAGGCATACAAATAAGCAAATGTATGCCTTCTGACTGCGCACGCCACGTTTCCTAGTCAGCGTTATGTAAAGCGGTCCCGCGTAATCAACGCCGGTATGTAAAAAGGCTTTACTTTTTTCGACTCTACATTTCGGGAGATCCGACATTAATGGATAGGTAGGCTTAGGATTTTGTCTAAAACATGCGTTACATTTATGAATGCGTTGGCGTACCACACGACGAGCGGATAATATCCAATATTTTTGCCTCAAAATAGAAGTAACTAATAGAGGGCCAGCGTGTAACTGAGTACGATGATAATGATCGACCAAGAGGTCAATAATATGTCCCTTCTTGGGCAATAAAGCTGGGTGCTTATGCGAGTAATCCAGAGTGGATTGCGACAGTCGGCCGCCTACGCGTAGAATTTCATCAGACATAAAGGGAAATAATTTTTGTAATTTTGACGAACAAGGTTTACTATTTTTAATGTTATCTATATCAGATTTAAAGGCCGAATGCTGCACTGCGCGAATAATCACTAACTCAGCAGCGTTGATATCGTCAGCTGTGATAACGTCTCTACGCGGAAGCCTTTTCATGAACCTAAGTACATAAACTACAGCGTGGACAAACTTAGTCCAAGAAGAAAATCTCGAACCAAGCGTAACGATTGGATGTTCGTCCTGTGAGATAACTACGTGCGTCGTAGTTTTCTTCTCAGGTAGAGAAGAATTATTGCGAGGCGAAAATTTGGTTATAGGCCACTCTTCTGATGGTAATGAAAGCCATGAGGGTCCTTCAAACCAAAGCGCGTGTTCCGACATTTGTGCGGGTGTTAGGCCGCGAGATACACAATCAGCGGGATTTTGTACTCCGGCGATATGATAAAAGTTCGCATTAAGAGGCGACAACAGCGTATGAATTTGAGAGATGCGATTAGCTACGTAAGTATTAAACTTATGTGGCGATGAGAGTGCCCAACAGAGGGCGACTTCTGAATCTGAGAACACGAGTACTTCATTTATTTTTACGCGAGAAGACAAAGTGTAATAAACTGAGTTTACTAGACGAGCAAGTAACACTATTCCATTCAACTCTAATCTAGCTAGTGTGACCGTGGACTTTACAGGCGCTACACGTGACTTTGAACACAGCAGTGTAACTTTAGGCGAGGTATTTTCATTTTTAACGTGTAGATACACGACACAACCATATGCCTTCTCACTGGCGTCTGAAAATGCCAGAAGCGAAACTTGAGAATTTCCCTCAATACCCGTGTGACGAGGAAACTTGAAGTTGGAGATAATAGGCAGTTCGGATATATAATTCTGCCATTTATCAATTATGTGTTGAGGTGGAGAATCATCCCATCCCATATTCAGAAGCCATAAATCCTTTATGATTAGCTTAGCGAATAAGATAACCGGACCAACGAGACCGAGAGACGTGCGGTAGCGGAAAGAATAGCTCGTTTGGTGCACGCATTAGACGGTTGCGATACTTTAAAAATAAAGTTATCGGATGCGGGAAGCCAATGGAGGCCTAAAATCTTAAAAGTGTTATCTGTGTCGAGAGAGATTGACTCAGACTGGCGATGAGTAGAAGGAATGTGACCAAGCAACTCAGTTGAATTGCTGGTCCACTTCACTAAGTCGAAACCACCAGCCTTAAAGAGCTCTATCAACTCATGCGCTATCTCTACTGCCTCATTGATAGATGAGGCAGAAGAAGCTAAGTCGTCCATGTAGACGTCTCTCTCAACAACAGACGCAGCTAGAGGCCATCTCAGGCGCTCGTCACTGGCCAATTGGCGCAGCGTGCGTAATGCCAAAAAAGGCGAGGAACGTAGACCAAAGGTCACTCGAGTAAATTCATAAATTTCGAGCGGGTCCTCAGGCGAGAAGCGATAAATTATACGTTGATATTTGCGGTGCGGTGCGTTAACATAAATACATAAGTACATTTGCCTAACGTCGGCGAAAAATGCGATACGAAAAATGCGAACATTCAAAAGAATGACAAAAATATCTGTTTGCAAATTGCAACCAGTATGCAAAATATCATTGAGAGATAATTTTTTATCAGAGGAAAATTCTTCTGTATTAAGAAGAGAAAAATCAGTAGGAGAAGAACCATCTAGAACGATACGTATCTTCGTCGAACTCTTATCCTCCCGAATCACTGGGTGATGAGCTAAGTAATAGCCTGGTGAGACAGGCTCATCAGGCGGCACGCGTTCAATTATGCGTTTTTCGATGTAGTCTTTAATAACATCGTTATATCTAGTGTGAAGTTCAGTATCTCTATTGAATCTCTTCTCTAAATTAAGAAAACGTTTCTTAGCGGTTACGTAAGAATCCCCTAAAACATTAGGATCAGTCTTGAAAGGGAGATCTACTGAGTAGGAGCCGTCCTGATTACGGGTGGTTGAAGAAACATAAATATCTTCACACTTTTGTTCATCGGGACTTAAGAATTTACGTGTGGGAGGTTCTTCAATAGTCCAAAACTTTTGTAATAATTCATCTAGAGGCTCACTTGTGAAAAAACACAACGCGCGAGATTTAATGTGGGAAGAAATAATAGGTGCATCTCCCATAATTAAATAACCTAAAGAAGTTTCAAATGCAGAGGGCGTATTCACGTCACCGATTATTTTATTTGCTAGTACTATTTTGCAATAAATATTTACACCTAGCAACAACTCAATTGGACCAGGTTCTGAGAAACTATCGTCAGCCAACGGTATATTTTTAATGAGATCGCTAAAAGCTGCGATATCAACGTGCGAGTCTGGTAGCTGTGAAGTAATCCGTTCTACCACCAGAGGGCGTATCGGGTATTCCTTCCCGTCGTCAAACCGCGACTTAATTTTAAACTCGGAAATACCAAGTATATTTTGAGAAGCGCCGCCAATACCTTGAGCTTCAGTAAAACGGTTTTGAGAACTTATGGGCAATGAATACTTTTCACAACATTCGATAGATATGTAATCGTTTTGCGAACCTGGATCTATTAAGCACCGTACCAGATGTGGACGATTATTTTTGTCATACAATCTTATTTTCGCAGTGCCTAACAGCGTTGTAGTAGTGACACGGTCTATGCAATCATAAGAGACGGTACACACTGACGTATTATTCGCGTTGCTAGTAGTAGTAGTAGTAGGTTTAATTTTATTAGTTGCGTTTTCATTAGAAGAATGCGTTTTTTCTGCAGTACTAACTGCGGATACACGAGGCGTTTCAGGTGCGTTTGACGTATGAGATGAAATTAACTTAGGTTTGGACGTTTTGGAGTTATTATTATTGTTCTTTCGTTCAAAATGGAGCACAGAATTATGAAAAGATGACCCGCATTGTGAGCAGACACCTTTAGACGCGCAATTTATAGTGCGGTGAAGCGTTGAAACACACCGATTACAATAAGAATTATTTTTTATAAATAAATGTCTATCTTGAGGAGATAGCTTCATGAACGAAGGACACGAATAGAGATGTACGTGTTTATTACCTTTACACAAACTACAAGTTTTAGTTTCCGAAGTACTGACGGATTCAGTAGTTATAAAACTCTTAGTTGAAGGCTTCGGAGGAGAACTAACCTTGCTGCGATTTTTATTTTGTTGTGTTTCTAAACCTTTATCAATAGACCGTGATACTGCTTTATTTTGTTCTTTAACAAATTCTATAAGATTTTTATAAGTCGGAATTTGTTTTTTACGATTAATAAGTTCGAACATTTTAACAGTCTCAGGGTCTAATTTAAGCGTGGCTAAGTGAAAAAATATAAAGTCAGTTAAATCAATTTTTAACTGTTTCAGAGCTTCCACTGCGGAATCGAACTTATTTATGAAGCTATCGAGCGAGTTTGCACTTGTTTGAGTGAGCGGCTTAAATTGTAATAATTGATTCAAATAAGCGCAAGCGATCAAACGAGGATCATCATATTTTTGAATTAATTTTTCCCATAAAATAGGGTAATTTTCCGCCGTAGCTGGCAACCCTGCACAAACGGAAGCGGCCTTGTCCTTTAATCGACCAACTAAGTAAAATACTTTTTCATTATTCGACAAATTAGGATTATCATGAATCATGTTCTTAAATTGTTGGTAGAACAAAGGAAATTTAGTTATGTCACCATCAAAACTCATTAATTCAATAGGCGGGAGATGTGACTTTAATTTAGGAAAACTTGAGATAGGACGCGAAGCGTCATTCTCGGAATTTACGGCATTTTTACTATTATCGTTAAGCGACAATATTTGTTTGACATAGCAAAACATTTCTTCAAATGACGTCCATGACTGATAATTAATCATTGCGTTAGTATCAACTTTCAACTGTGCTTCATTGTATAAATCTAAATTTCGTTCAAACTCCTTACGTAATGTATCAATATTGGAAGCCTGTGCGATTAACGAAGGTAATTTCGTATCGTCATTTTGAGCCTGGACAGCAGTATCGAATAAACGTTGCATTCTTGCGAACATGACATCTCGTTTGCTTTCTAATAATAATAAAGTGCATTCGTCTTTATTATAAGGTTTAGAAGACGGAGAAGCTTGACCTTTACTCATTGTGAAAGAACAACAAAATAATTATTACAAATATATAAATTTATCGTAATAAATACCGATATACCGAAATACCGATAACTAATATCGTAATTATACAACACTATTGATGGGTAAGATCACGTAATAAAACTAAATTATTTATAAATGCTTAAAAGTACGTAGGTAATGCGTAAATGCGTAAAAGTACGTAAGGTATAAATTATAATATTATGTGAGTGCAGTTAGTTATTATAGTAAAAAACAATCAATCACTAAATTGTTCAATAGCGGAATGTCTACGAATTAAAAATCTACCTACATACAGACGATGCGTTTGAGCGAGCGAATCGTTCGCATTCAATATAAATTATACCTACCTATGAAACAATAGGCCGAACGGAGTTATAGATACCCAAGTATTGCCTTTTGTGAAGTAATGAACTTACTATGTTATTACTGCAGAATTTTAACCGCGATCTATACGTTTTGTTACTATCTAGGTATGCGGGATTAAGTAAATAATTTACTCATAAATGAAGTAATAAGTGCGTACGTAATAAAATAAAATATAATAATAATTATTATAAAATCTTATTACTTCTACCCAGTAAGCAAACGACAGATTTACGTTGATTATAACCTAACAAATCTGCAATATTACGACACAGTAGGTAGGTATATTAGAGCGTTGTCAAATGTTATGAAGTTATAATTATAGGTAAGAGATTTTTGGATCAATATGACCAAAATTATCCTAGATTGAGTGACCAAAATGGCCATAAAATTTATGGCGAGATATGGGTCGAAGTACAAAAATTCTTCGACGAATTCCTGGCTCGAAGAAGCAAATTCTTCGAGGTAATCCTGGATCGAAAGGCCAAATTCTTATGGTAGATTTTTGTAGCTTCGGGGAACTCCACCACAAGAACGGGTGCGGAAAAGAGATAAAGTGAGAGCAGTGGACTGTATGTAATTGAATTGAAACTGGTTCTAACTGCGTTTCCCCTTTATTTTGGTTACTCTTTTAGGATAGGCATAAGGTAAGGAACTTACTGGAGAACCACGTGACCGCCTGCTTTCCTTCTTCTGCTTCCTGCTGGCGTCGAAACCGCTGCAATTGTCTTTGAGCACAACACAGGACGTGGCCACGTATTCTATTTATTGTTTTTATAGTCAGTTCATCACTTATTTACGAATTCTTCATAACATTTTAACTTCGCGACGCGTACGGTACCAATTATGCACGATTGTCGATGCACGATGGTAGGTAGTAAGTAGGTACGTACAAGATGCAAATACGTGTGCATCCAACGGCGGTGAATGGAGAAGAGAGATTACGTGGAGGCGATAAGGAACGGTACGAGTGAGGTATGAATGGAATGATATAATACGAGGTGATTTTGAACGGTATGAAATTAGGAATAAAGGAATTCAAGATGGTGCGATTGTCTAAATGACAGCAAAAAAAGCGATTGTCTACAAAGACCTTATAAATGACGTTTGGGACTAAACACTAGTATTGCTGGAGGTTACTCGTAAGAAGATTAATATTAGCAAACACAAAATGTACAAGACCTACTACCTAAGTAGGTACCTACCTAGGAACGAAAATAAAAAAGCTCAATTATTGGTCTTATACATTTTATTTTGTTAAATAATATTTAAATATAAGTTCGTTCTTACCTACAGAATAATGACGAAGATTTCTGAATTGTACATCTAAAGTACACCTATTAGGTACAATATTAGGTATTATTTACACAGTAAATGTATAGGTATGTACAAACTGTATTTGTTCTTAAATTAATAGGTAGGCATTTCTTATTATCTAACAGGTAGGTAGGTACCTACTTATATTAGTTGGTAACTATATTTTCAACGCATTCAAACCCTGTGAAATCTTGATATATCCTTCAAGTGTGAAATTATAAAAAAATAGCGAGCGAGCGCAGAATAAAATAATTTTTAGTCTTATTAAGTAAACTTACCTAGGTATGTAACTAATTATTGATTCGGCAACATTTTTTAATAGCAATCATATGCCATTATGCCATACCATCATTTTACGAACCTTAATTTGCTTTTAAAAAAGTTTGTCGCCGACTCAAAATTAGTTAGTCACATTAAACTAAAATGGTTTATTTTATTTTTCACTTATTAGTTCCTTTTTCGTCGGTTTAATTTTATGTCAAAATTTATTATTAAAGTGTTTTAAGTGTTCTTCGCATACCAGTTGTATGAATGTTCGGTAAATGGCGTAACATCTGAAGCCAATATAAGTGTAACGCGATCTTAGTTGTAATGAATGTATGATGTTAGAAATCTATGTATTTCTTCAAGTAATCTCTGTCGTTGGTCACTAGTACGACACGAGTATGCTCTGCAGTAGCTACGGCGGTGAGGAGCGGCACAGCGCCTTGCCGAGTGGGCACGCGTACTACTTGACGCACATCGCGAACCGCCAGGTTGGACTCGCACAGTGGCACGGCGCAGCTGTTCACGCGCTGACCGCAACAGCAGGCGTGGGTCACTAGTACGACGTGAGTATGTTCTGCAGCAGCCGCAGCGGCGAGGAGCGGCACAGCGCCTTGCCGCGCGGGCACGCGTACCGCTTGACGCACATCGCGAACCGCCGGTCGCACTCGCACAGTGGTCCGGCGCAGCTGTTCACGCCCTGAACATAACAGTACGAGCTTTACTAAACAGATCACAACATAGTGTAATAATTTATTTTAATGGCATTAACATTGCTAAATTATAATATTTTAAGATTTTAACATTTTGTTTTGAAAAGAGAACTGTTGAGTTTTTTTGCTGGCTCTTTTCAGCACAATCTGCATTCCGAACTGATGGTAAAGTCTTGACTAAAAAATGAAATAAATAATTTAGAATTTTGGAGCATAATTATCACAATCACGTAGGCATATAGAACCCAAGAGAATATAAACCATGAAAGTAGTATATTCCTTGAACGATATGGAACGATTTTTTTTTCATGATCCGTCACATCAGACTAATTAAAACGACGTGGACGTAAAAACCGCAAAAAAAAAATTGTGCTAGAAAACACTTTTTGTTTCTTTATATTTAACTAGCTTTTTCCCGCGGCTTCGCTCACGTTGAGTTCGATTTTTCAAATCCCTATTTTATCCCTTTAGGGATTGAATTTTCAAAAATCCTTTCTTAGCGGACACCTATGTTATAATAGCTATCTACATGACAAATTTCAGCCTGATTCGTCCAGTGGTTTGAGCTGTGCGTTGATAGATCAGTCAGTCAGTTAGTCAGTCAGTCAGTCAGTCAGTCAGTCAGTCACCTTTGCCTTTTATATATTTAGATTAGACTTGCCAGAATAAAAACACAAAGGGAGTTTTATACGTAGGTAGACACCTATGTATGTACCTACTTAAAAAATTTCTTCGTTCTAATAAATTGTCAATCTCCAGCGAGGGTCAGAAAACCCAAGGAGTGTCCGAGGAGCTCACCTTACGTACGAAGTGGTTCTCGCGCGCGCACAGCGGCTCGCCGTGGTAGCACTTCCAGTAGTACGGCTGGAAGTACACCGTGTAGAAGGGGCAGCGGAACTTCTCGTAGCACTCGTCGTGGATGCGGCAGCAACTGGAGCACAATTAATATTTATAAATTATAATAAAGCGACATTTTGAGATGCTGATAATATAGAGAATAAACGTTTACTTTGTTTACTTTAGAGTTGTTTACTTTGTTTTTTTAGAGTTTTTAAGTCGTCGCGTTTATATTTTTTACTTTTTTATTATATATACTAGTAGGGCGCGTGGGTGCGCGGCCCGCTGCAGCGGACCGCGGTTTTTCTGCTCTTAGACTTTCAGAGATTGATCATTTTCTACCAAAAAACCACTCTTCGATTTTTTATTCTTTGTCAGATAGACAATGACGAAATTTGTATGACCGCCATCTTGAATCCGGTTTTTTTCGGCTCTCTGCCAATTGGATGAGGTTTCGAGTGGCTTTTGTTTGAGCACCCCCCCCCCCCCCCCCCACTTACTTCAATATCCTGGCAGTGCTCCTCACCCGTCTCCGAAATACTCAATCATCAGCTCTCTCCATATTTTTCCTTCAAATTAATTTATATCCTGTATACGAAACCATCAGAAATTTTGAAAAGGAACCGTATCAAAATCTTGCATACATATGAAAAAAAAAATCCGACATCTTTAATTTTTTTTCTATTCATCAAATAGACCATCGGTTCCTGATCATCTTTTTCTAAGAAACCAATCTTCCATCTTTTATAGTCTCCGAGATAGACACCGATGAAATCTGTATGGCCGCCATCTTGAATCCGCCATTTTGGAGGTTTTTTTCGGCTCTCTGCTAATTGGATGAGGTTTCGAGTGACATTTGGTTGAACACCCCCCACCTATCTTCGATACCCTGGCCGGTGCTCCTCACCGGTCTCTGAAATCCTCAACCATCAGGTCTCTCCATATTTTTCCTCCAAGTGAATTTTTGTCCTCTATACGAAACCATGAGAAATTTGAAAAGGAACCGTATTTAAGTCTTGCATATATTTTGTATGGAAAAAAATAAATTCCGCCATCTTGAATTTTTTTTCTATTCATCAAGTGGACCTTTGGGTCCTGATCATCTTTTTCCAAGAAACCAGTCTTCCATCTCTTATAGTCTCCTAGATAGACACCGACGAAATTTGTATGGTCGCCATCTTGAATCCGCCATTTTGGAGTTTTTTTTCGGCCCTATGCCAATTGGATGAGGTTTCGAGTGACATTTGGTTGAACACCCCCCACCTATCTTCGATACCCTGGCCGGTGCTCCTCACCCGTCTCCGAAATCCTCAATCATCAGCTCTCTCCATATTTTTGTTCCGAATGAATTTTTGTCCTCTATACGAAACTGTGAGTGAAAAAAAATTCTTCCATACAAAATTTTACAGGAGAGGTGATCAATGAGTCAGTCAGTCAGTGAATCAGCACGAGTAGCTATATATATATTAACTAGTATATATATTAATGACTACACGTAACTTTTTACAGAGTGGTCCGATTTTGATGGTTCTTTTTTATTGGATATGAAATCGAAATTGGTCCCATTTAAATTTGACAAACAAATTCCATCTCTAAGGATAGTCGCAGACGGTTTTCCTGATTCAAATAAAATAAATAAATACTGGATGTTTCGGCTTATTCCATTAATCTTGACCTAGCTGGTTTACATTGGTATCGAGGATTGCTGCGTGATTGAAGGACAGACCAATAAGCCAACTACTACTACTACTACTACTCACTACGATTACTAGTTTAGCTCACTCGTCAATGCCGTCAGTGGGCCGGCCCTCTCCCAGCAGGCCACAGTAGCAGCCGTAGCCCTTGTAGTCGAGCGGGTCGCAGCCCGTGGCGCACGTCAGCATGTTGTAGAGGTGCACCACGCCGCGCTTGCCGCGCTCGCCGCCGCCCCAGTACTGCTGCGGGGCCAGCGATCTGCAACAATTACAGCGAAGATACGATAAGAAGAGTAACATTGCCATTCTTGGCATGACTTTTTGTAGAATATTAGCAAAACATAATATCTACATCTAGACTACTATTATAAAAGGAAAGATTTGTATTTTTGTGTGTATGTTTGTAATGAATAAACTCAAAAACTACTGGACCGATTTAGCTGAAATTTAAAATGAAGATATACCTTGGATTAAAACATAGGCTACTTTTTATCCCGAAAAAAATTACAGTCTCCGCGGGATCTTGAAAACTAATTCCACGCGAACGAAGTCGCAAGCATCAGCTAGTTATTCAATAAAATAAAATCATCGAAATCGGATAACTCAGGGTAAATCGTGTGTGACAAACCTTTAGGCGTGGAATTTATTTTGCAATAATTTAACTTTTTAATAAAATAATAAATTAAACCGACGATAGAAGCAACTAAAAAGGAAAATAAAATAAACCTTTTTAGTCGTAATAAATAAGCTACTAAACTAATGTTAAAACTGTTTTAAAAGCATAATTACGAGCTTTATTTTTTAAACTTGGCATCGAACTTAACTAAGTATTGTATTTTTTAAGCATGACAATCTTTACCTTGCCCCTTTGATATATTCAGCTTCGGGTATAGATTGTCCGAAGGGGTCGCGTGCGAACCCCACCAGCAGCTGCCCCGGTCCGCTCGGCTCATCCTTCTCCTTCCACTTGACCTGGTCTCCTCTGGCCTTAGTGTAATGTCTCTGACTAACGCTCCGTCTGCTAGGCGCTGTGTACGGCGTGTTGTAGTTTTCCAACTGGGCATAGTGGGTGCTGTTGTAGATTTGGTCATAAGTGAGAGATCGAGGCAAATCTGAAATAATCCATTCAAAAATTAAAACGAAAAACTCTCAATAGCCTGAGGGTTTGGGATACGGCCTGAAACCCCCACCTGTTGCACTGTTATCGTGCCCACTTCATGAAAGCTTTGCGCTTATTTGGAGGAGAGAGGAAGAACCACTGGGACCACTGTAAGACGCAACATTAGTCAATTTCAGCATGGATATTATTCTTTAATATAGAAGCAACTAAAAAGGGTAAATAAAAATTAAACTTTTTAGTCCTATTAACTAAACTCCTAAACTAATTATTTATGTACTTAACTAATTTTGAGTCGGCGACAAACTTTTAGCTGATATTCTTTTTTTTTTAAAAGTTGTGCGTGGTCGTACATTTAAAAGTAAAATTGAAAATAACTATAGATTGGGGACCGAGTTTAAAAACTGCGGTACATGTGACGTTACAGTGCCGAGTGAGACCGCGACCAAGCTAACTTGTAGAAAAATAAATAAAAATAATATAAAATAAAATAAAAAAGATTGTTTATAGCTGTAGTCGATGCCAGATTTTCAATGACCTTGATAGAACCTGATCACCTAATACTTATTTCCTAATAATTGCAAGAGTGGGTCAATGTCTGGTGTTCATCTGAACGCCTAGGTATAGTATCTATATAGATATGCATTTAGGTCAAGAGTTAGTTAAATATGTATAAATGAACTTGCTGAGTACCCGACATCAAATAACAAATATTTATTTCGCTGGCGATGACTGCTTCTATGCAAGAAGCCGAACCTTCTTTCTTATCCTGTGGTTGGTAAGATCATAAATAAATCGAATTTGTAGCGGTTTTTACTCTTCATTAACCGGTACTAGAACCGAAATATTTTTTCTCAGTTTCCAGTGTTGGGCCTGAGTGCGTGTTCACGTTAAGTTGCGGACCGGGCCCAGCGAGCTGTTGATTCCGCTTCCGCTCCCGCGCCCGCACGTACCGCGTGAACATCCGCTAGCTCAATGGCGTCGATCAAACTTATATAATGTGTTAGACGTAATGTCAAGGCTGCGATGTGCAATAAATAACCAATAATGGATTGGGATCGAGGATGCTTGCGAAATCGGAGTTCGCACGACGACAAGCAATACAAATACAATCTACGTCGCCTCTGTCGCCACGATCATTGTCTTTGTCTTACATTTCAAATGTTAAGATGCGTCTAAGTACCTACGAGTACATACACATAGTCTGTGTATGAAAAATCTGTGATGACAAATCACATAGGTAGAAACAGTAAAATATTAGATACATTAAAGTAAATAATGTACCTAGAGCTTGAGTAAATTCAGAGTAGGTAAAATGAAATACTAAATATAATATAATAGCAGTAAATCATAATGAGTAGATGATATAACTTCCTTCCAGGCAAGTTGTTGTCCTTGGCATAGACCTCCTTCAAAAAAATACAAGCGATTAAAGAATTAAAATAAAATTATACCTACCTAACAGGAACTCGATAATTAATATAATTGGTGATTGAGAGACCTTTGTCTTTAATTGCATGCTACATAATCGTTTCATGTTCCATTATTCAAATATCACGTGTTTCCTATTAGGTAATAATTATTATCTTCTTCGCTATTATAATCTGAGTATATCTACCTCAACCAACCTAGGTAAGTAGCTTAGGCCAAGAGTCTAGTAGTAGGTACTTACGACTAATAGGAACTAGAGGGTTGTAAGTAGGAAATATTACTCGAATTATCTAGAGCTGTACTTAGGTAGGAAATTGCAAAACTTTATCCCTGAAGGGGTGAAAAGGGGTGATAAAGTTCATATGAGCGAAAATAAAATATATACTTATAGCGTCTATTTTTTACAGTGCGAGCTAGACTTTAGAGCTTAAATATTATGTAACGCGGTGAGGTAATTATGCATCTAAACAGTGGCTCCATTGTAGCATGTATCATTGTTAAAAATGGTCGCATTTCACGCACTACATGCGAGCAACAATCGCGCCGCGGGGAATAGTGGCTCACGAGTAGATCACTGGTGCAGATTCAATGAACGACCTAATTGAATAGACCGTCTGCTAATGCAAAACCTATCGTAGGTATTTTTCACCCACCATAAAACATGACGCGATGGCGAGCATTGGAGTCTTAGAAGAGAGAGTTTCGATTCCCAGCGGTGGCAGTTGGGGATTTTAATAATTTTGTGATTTTTCTTGTTTTTTTTTAAATCCGTGCCAGAGTTATCTGTGGATTTAAAACAAACCATAGGTATGGTACCTATATTTTACAAAAAAATACCCAAGTAGCTACCATCTTAGGCTGCAGTAGCTACCATCAGGTGAGATAACAGTCAAGAATTGCGAGTAACTTGGAGAAGATTAAAAACTAGTGTCATTTTGCTTAAAAAGAAAAGATTTTCTAAAAGAAAAATGAATCATATATGTAGCTCGGGAAAACGTCTAAGTACCTACGTGCGAAGATAAAATTATAATACACAGTGCTTTTTAAGCTCAGCTCCAAAGTTTATCACCTGTTTCATAATTAAGCTTTCAAGAACTTTGGATGCAATATTCGTGACAAAACAAAATACGGAAAATATGTCACATAGGTGTTCATATTCAGACAAAGGTCAAAGGGATCGATTGTGCCGATGCACGATGTTATAAACCTTTTTATAAACTGTAATGACACAGAAATATGCGGAATTAAAAACTCGCTCGAACCCAACACGATGCGATGTCGTAAGAGAAAGTGTTTAAAGGCCAATCAGCTGCTTCGGTTAACTGGCCGCCTGACCGTCAACGAAAGTGGTTTTGATGTTTAACTCCTTTAGGGTTCTGTATCAGAGTTGGAAATTACTAAATCCGTCATTGCGTAGCGCTTTCAACATTCTTATGTCGGTTATTGTTATGATGTGTGGAACGGAATGTGAACGATAAATAGGTAGTGTTGTATTATTGAATCTTCAGATGTTATCACCGAACGTACCAACAGTTTTCACACGAAATCAACGAAATTGCTGAAAATTACCTGGCTATTTTTAAGGAGATGTTTGTCTATCTCTATTAAAATTACAATGGTTACAATGGTGTTTTTTGCTGGTTTGTCCTTCAATCATACTGCAATAGATATAACGGATCGTAATTTTATCATGGGCTTTTACGACCTGAGAGTGACAGAAGCTACTTTTCATTCCTGAAAAATAAACAATTAGTTATTGCAAAATTTAAAAAGATGCTGGCAAAAGTTTGTTTTTAATATTCAGTGCAAATATTTAGGGAATAAGCTATAACACTATCAGCAATACTTTTACAGTTAGAATAAACAAATTAACTTTAATTATCAACTTAGAATAGATAAATAAATATCTTCCGTACCTATTATTAGTTAGTTGAATAATGGGATTCCAATATACGGAACCCAGTGTGTTTTTGTATTGATATGTTTTTGCAAGCATGTTCACAGTTCCGCCGAATAGGTAGGTACTATATTTCATGAGCTAAAGACAAAGAAAAAACCTACAATTTCAATCCCGTAGAGCTAAAAAGTTTATTTATCAAAAATTTTCAACTAGAGAATAGCTGATTTTTGTTCTTAAGTTTCCTATAAGTAAGTAAGTTTACTTGCACTTAGTATGAAGATTTAGCACGAAAATCAAAATTATGAATTTTGATTGTCGATGTAGGTACATAAACTTTCAATTAAATTGTTTATATGTTTACCTCGCGAGAACAAAGGTAATATTTCCATAGCCTTGCTCATTAATTACCCCAGTGAGGCTGCGTCTAATGCAAATCAGTTCTCACACTACACTTTAATGGCCATCATTTGCATCGAATCACGTTAAAAGTCCTACGTGTTAAGTTCGAAGGCAAAAGCTAGTTTACATCTAAATATATAAAAGGCAAAGGTGACTGACTGACTGACTGACTGATCTATCAACGCACAGCTGAAACCACTGGATGGATCAGGCTGAAATTTTGCATGTAGATAGCTATTATAACGTAGGCAGTGGCGTAACTATAGGGTGGCAAGACGGCAAAATGCCACGGGCCCCAGCCTGAAGGGGCCCACGGTCAGGTATCTCATTGGTTGAGCTTCTTTATATTGGGGTAGGGAGGGCCCCATACGATGAATTTGCCACGGGCCTCAAACGCTATAGTTACGCCTCTGAACGTAGGTGTCCGCTAAGAAAGGATTTTTGAAAATTCAACCCCTAAAGGGATAAAATAGGGGTTGGAATAATCGAACTAAACGTGAGCGAAGCCGCGGGGTAAAGCTAGTATAAAATAAAATTATATTCTAATTACTATGATAACGCAAATACTGACTTGTGTAAGCTACTGCTTGGTTTGGTGGGATCCCGCTCATTATTTTTGACCTTATTTTTTACATCATGCGTTTCATATGCGACTGTGAGAAGGTTACAAGTTAGGTACATCAAAATATTATATAGTAAGTAGGTGCACGTGTGGCAACACGGAGATTTGGACATTTTATTCTTCACCTGTTAACCATTAGGTTAACCTTACGTTAACGCCTGATTAGGCACCAGTTTCATAATGAGTTACGATTTACAAAAGTTACAAAATTGGTTACCAATAAGGTAGCTTCAACATAATTTTTTTTGTCTAAGCTTGGGATCTACGAATAAAGTTTGGGTGTAATTTTTTTATTACTTCGAAATTCGAGCTTCGAATACTTAGGATGAGGTTTTTAATTCCCGTGGGAACTCTCGTTTTTCGGGATAAAAAGTAGCATATGTTTTATTCCAGACTATAACCTATCTTTGTGCCAAATTTCAGCCAAATCGATTTAGTCGTTGTGGCGTGATTGAGTGACAAACATCCATCCATCCATACATCTAAACTTTCGCATTTATTTATTTATTATTTTAGTTGGATTATTTTTTAGGTTTTGGATCAGATAAAGCGGAAATGTTACAGCCTAGCCCTTGACTTACGCGTACACAGCGCGTGCGCGGAAACAGCAAAGCGCGTAAACAAAGCAGCACTCAGCACCGTTAGTACCAGTTTCACATCTCGACGACGTTGATAGATTCGAGATTCGAAATACACGAGATTAAGACGGACCTGTAGCTTCTCGTTGAAGTCCTACATTTGATAGGCACTACCGATCCTTATCTAAGATTAAATCGACTATTTTTTTTACGCAATGATCCCGGGTGCCCAATACGTTGGCTTTCAAATCGGTCCTTACAAGATCTAGACATCCTCATGAGCGGCCGTGAGTTAGATACTCAAGATAAACAAACTCGAACTAAACATATACTATAAGGTAGTCGGGAGAAGCAGGAAGCCAGCGCATCCTACCGTGCTGAGTGGTGGCAGGTACCTACCGCCTCGCGAGCCTCGAGCGAACACAATATGGTTGCCGGCGCATAGTAATCGCCTTATTACGTTTACTACATACAAGCCCATCTAAAAAGAGTAGAAATTAATTGAGGGCGCTAGTGTCGCTTTTATGTTTACACTTGGCAACTCAATATACTGCGACCGCAACCGGCTTCATACTTGGTATATTTTAATTATAAGTGCCTGTAAATTGTGCCTATATGAAATAAAGAACTATGAACCTTGAATCTACTTATTATTATTTTGCGTAATAAATAGCTACATCTAAAAGACAAAAGGTTATTTTGAAGAAAATCGTTTTAAATTATCATTAATTTTATTTTAGAAATGGAGGTGTATAATAAGTCTAATTAAAACATTAAAAATTACCTGCCTTTGTGGAATATGGAACTAACCTGAGAAGCATAAGTTGTACCTATACCACGTACCTATATCAAAATCTGTTGCGGCGATTAGAAGTTATGGTGGAATAATGAAACACACACCTACATAGAACTACTTTCTACAAACGTTAAAAATATTGCAGTTTAAATATTTGTTACTCCTTCACGCCACTACTGAACCGATTTGACTGAAATTTGGTGTCCCAAAGTCAAATGTATTATAAATATTATTACATCAATGACTGTCTAGGAAAAATCCCTTTTTCCTCGGTTACAGCAAGTACCATAACATGTTATAAAACATAGTTAAAAAAATGAAGTTAGCTTAAAATAAAAATAAAATCTATTTTGATAATAAATTACAAAAATAATTTTAAAAGATTTAATCAGAAAAACTATAATCTAAATATTGTACATCTAACACACTCGTAGATGCACCTTCTTCATTTCTATGTACTTCTGAATATGTCTGAATATCCATACATGCTTCAAAGTCAGAATGAGATGTATCTATTTCTGAATCATTTGTTACCTGGATAATAAACTTTTCAATATCTTCATACATTGTCCTGCCCCGCTCATAATATTCCAGTTCAATTTTTTTGACATGATTACAGCAGTTTTTCCAATCATTTTCTGTTATTTCCTGAAAAGCTTTCTCGGTCAACATCTTTATGTCACTAGCACCCACATTTCTTGAAGCTATTTTTTGTTTAGCCAGAGCCCAAATCTGCTCAATGGGGTTTAGGTCGCAGTGGTAAGGTGGGAGCCTCACCACTGTGTGTCCGTATTCTCCCAATATTTCGTCGATTTCATAAATTGGCTCTTGTTTATGCTGTTTTGCTAAAATCAAAAGCGAAGGCTTTCTTAAGAATGGGTCAAAAGAAATTTTATTTTCCTGCAACCACATTTTAATTTCATCTATTCTACTTGCAGATGTGGGCGCTTTATTTTTTACCACGGAATGGTATGGGGCATTGTCCATGACTATTATTGATGGTTCTTCCAAATTTGGCACCAGTTTCTCTAACACCCACTTTCTAAAATTGTGTTGATTCATTTCCGAATGGTAATCTTCATTTTTGTTTTTTCCGCTAAATATCAATAAAGCATTAGGAACAAATCCCTTCTCACTCCCTGCGTGCACAATAATCCATCTCTTACCTTTTGAAACGTCTGCGAGAACGCCCTTTGTTTCAATAGATTGCCAACATTTTTTTAATTTGTATGACGAGTGGATGTAGCTTTCATCTAAATATATTATATTTTTTTGCAATTGGGGGGGTAAATTGCGATTATCCATAATAAATTTTAAATATCTTTCCCTTTTATGGGCAATTAATGGTTGTTCTATAAGAACTGACCTTTGCGATTGGCATTTCTTGTACCGAAATCCTATTGATATCAACAGTTTTCGTAAGTGTTCCCGGCATCCATCATATCCGATATCTTCTTTTAAAACAGCTTGCAATTTACTTAAAGTAGGCATTTCTTTTTTAACGGAATAAAAGAAATGTACTTTTTGCCTTATGGCAGAAATATCAAAGTCATCCAATTGTTTTTTTGGACGTCCTTTGCGATTTTTGCCGGGCGTAGAAAATACTCCATTATTTTTGGATCCTTCTTCTGCTATTCTTCTAATCGTACTTTCCGATTTTCCTGAAACAAAAATAATTTCACTACATTAACTAGGTTTTTCACTCCAATAGGTAGGTAAAAAATATTCAAACTTAAAACTTTAAAATTTGTAATTAAATCATAATAATATAGTCTTTATTTAAAGTTCGTACGAGACTCGATTCTCGAACTATTTATAATATGTACCTACAAAGAACCTTCGGTGAGCGAGTCCGACTCGCTCTTGTCCGGTTTTTAATATTTATACGAATAAAAGTAGGCACGGGATGTTTGATGATGATGATGAGAAAACTTTCTGCTTAAACTATCAAATCAACCGATCGCGCTATAAATTCCGTGAAAAAGTTATAACTACGAAATAACCTCAAAATACTAAGAAATTTGCAAAAACTGGAAAATAATGAATTTGTTAAGCAACTATCACTATAATTATTTCATTTTTTATTTGTTAAAAGCAAAATACACTCAACATACCTGTCATTTCAGCAACTCTCTTGTAAACATCGGATAAGTCGGATAAAATTTTGCCAGCTTGTGCCTCGGCAAGACATCGCATATACACATTGTAAATAACTTTTCGCGTTCCGCTGCGTATTGTACGGTTCATGGTAGTGATGGTGCTTATTTCCTTTTCGTAAAAACAACAAACTTAAATAGAAAATACTGATGTTTTCTTTTAGAGTAACCGAACTAGAGACCACAGATCACTATACTAGAGACTATAGAACCCGAACTATGTAAACAAACGTAGTGTTGCCACATTAAGCTTAACTTTAGTTCCATTTTTATTAATTTCTACTCTTTTTAGATGGACTACTTGTTACCTGCGGTACTCTCAATTTAATATTAATTCAAAGAACAGAGATGTCAATCTTTTGTTTAATAGATAAGTGATCATTTTGACCGACTGTAACTTGAAAGTGGTATATTAGTATGTTAAGTACGTATACTTGTGGCACAAGCTCTACATACGCTTGTGGAAGGAAAAAAAAATTAATGGTAACAAAATAATAGGACCATTTAAGCTTGCTTTTTAAGGTATAAAACCTTAAAAAACACTAATTACACTTGATTCTAAATGAGTGCAATACGAAATGCATTTAGCAGAATTTTTAGTTTAGTTGGTTGATTTACCATTACACGAAAATCAGCATGTAAAGAAACGATTGATAAGTAGAGGCTACAGTTAATGAATTCTTTAATTATATTTTTGTTTTAAAAAGAGCAACTGCTGAGTTTCTTGCCAACTTATCTCAGCAGAATCAGCAAGCAGAAGCATTTAGTGTCATTATTATTTCATCGTCTTGACTAATAACTGTAAAATAAGATATAGTAGTTCGACTCAATTTTACAAACGAGTAGACATTCGGTTCTCGCCATGCCATTGATTACGAATTATGATATAATATTCGGATGCGTGACGTAACGGTAGGTACAATTACTGAATTTCTCTTAACTTAAACTTTTAGCCACTTCACTTGCCGTTCATACAGTGTTCATTAAGCACACAATTTTTCTCTACATTATACTCAACGATGACAATTTTATAGTCTCAAGTTGGTACTTATTACGCTTTATGTAATCTCTTGTCATTTTATATATAAAATATACGCTACGTACTAAGAACCAGTTTAATTTGTAGATCTTAGATATTTGGTCCGTAGGTATCAACCTAACCTAATCAGATCAGAAAACAGATACCTAATTATTAGAAACTAGAGCACGCTAGCGAATTAAAGCTAAGATGATGGAATGTCAATGAGTATATAATAATTAGAGACCGGATTATATGCAACATAAAAAGCTTGTTATATGCATGCAAATATGCATGAAAAATGCTTGAAATATGCACGAAAACTGGCAGAATATGCAAAATTAAATGATAAATTTTAGGAATCCCTAAAAAATAGAAAAGTAAGTATTCATTTTTTTTATTTCAAAATCAGCATACAATTAGTAAATTATTTTTTGATAGGCGATAATAGGTACAGTAAGTAACATTATATGATATTAAAATGATTCAGAATTTGTGTAAACGTAAACAATCAAATATTTTTCTAAATTTTCAGTGGTAAGATTGTATCTACGGTCATTTAGAATATTTTTGTAAGTAGAAAAGGTTCGCTCCATATCCATTGAAGTAACTGGGCAGAATTTGAACTTGGGTGCTATGGCACTTATAGTTTCCGGCAAAATTTCTGCCGTCCCATTAATGAAACTATCAATTTGACACAAGCTTTGAAAACCTGGGTTATTGCTCAATATGTTTTCAAACTTTTCTTTAAGTTTATGGGGTAATGCGGCGGCGGCGGAACGCAGAGTGAGTGAAAAATATTGTAAATGTACCGATAATATGCATCATAACTAGATCTTAGGTAAAATATGCTATTACCGCTGAAAATGGCTAAAATATGCAAATGCATATGCGAATATGCAAATGCATATAATCCGGTCTCTAATAATAATACACGCATTGACATATTATAATAATACTATATATGCCTTAATTTAATGTATATTATATGTAAATGGGAAGTATGTTTGTTATTTTGTCCTTCAATTGCGCCGCAATAAAGGTACGGTTCGCGAATTTTTTTACATTTTGGTATTATTGACGACCCGAAGAGCGATATAGACGTCATCCATTCATCTGTTAATGCATTATCAAGCTAATAAGGGGCACAGGTATCCTCTCTAATGGCAAGTGCAGAGGCAGAATTCACGCATCTTTGAACGCATTACGGAGAACTCTCAGCATGTAGATTTATTCACAATGTTTTCCTTCAACGTGGAAAAGTCTCCGAAAAGTCAAAGGCGCCCGGGTTCGTACCTGCGACCCTCCGATTGGTGAATAGAAGACCTAACCGCTAGGCTGTCACTGCTGTATATATAAAGTAAATTTTATGAAGAGAGTATATGTATTTGAAGTCATAGCCGCATGTATGTATCTACCTGTATCACAAAACACCGATGTCACAAGAACAGCGCACAGTATCAGGCCCGCATGGATCAGTTTTGAAGTCATCAAGTTTCCACTTCCCACACAACGCACTGATATTACACAACTAATATCACTTAATTTTACATTATTTGGAATCACCATTTTGTTTTTTGTTTCTAGTTCTATACATATCTAAACATACATGTATACTGTTACTTAATCTTTTTGATTTTACATTATAATGTATTAATTTAGAGATTTTTTAATTTCACCTTTACTACACTAGGTACTTACAATTTAAATGATCTTAATTAATTTGATTAAACTGAAAGTTTTAATTTGCTCCTATTTACAAAAGGGCTACATTTTATTATAAAACAAAAATTAAAAAGATAACACTATTCTAAGCTGCAGAAGATATTAAATAACTTGGATTTATAAGTTTTATAAAAAAAATTGTTATTTTTTATTTTAATTTTAATTTATTTTTGGCGCGCAAAATCGCGCGTGAGAGAACGCGCAGCGCGTGCGCGTCGTTGAGCGTATTGTGAGATGTTGATCGTTGATCTTCCGCCGATCAACCTTTTGAAAAAATATCCATTTACGTCTACTTTGCATGCATCCGAGATCAGTTGCCCTCGAACCGTATTTAGGGCTTATTAAACAACCCCCAAATAAATAACCGATGAATCCAAACAATTTCCAAAACAACTGTCAAAATGTTTATTCATACGTAAATTAAAGTTTACTAGAGCATGGTGGAATAAGCCCGTACAAATCAACGTACCTACCAGTGAAGTACACACCCACAGGATACTTTACCTATAATAAAAAGCGTGAAATTGACTTACTTTAGCAATACGTGAGACAATAATTATTTATTATTTATTATTAATCGTGGACACAATATTTAATGTTGTTTTTGAAAGAGCAATCACCGAGCTCCTTGTTGGTTCTTCTCGGTCGGTACCACTGGTTCAGAATGCCGACCAACCGAGAAGAACCAGCAAGAAACTCTCTAACCTGTGGGGATTAAGGGATTAAGGTCGATAATGAATAGTTATTGTAGGTACCAAGTAAAGACTGGGTCGCTGAATTCCTGGACCCAACTCCTCAATCCTGATGCTGCAAGGATTCAGCCCACCTAAACTGTGGAGATTTAAGAACTGTCGATTTTGAAATGAACAAGCGGTCGAGGTTGCGGGCGCCCGTTAGTATAGTAAATATTATACAGTAGCCCAGCAAGACAGATCAAGATTTTAGCGGTACCAGGTACATTCAATGCCTAAGGAACTTCCCATGGGTAGTCCCAGACACCTCGCTCCTTTTTTATTATTTTGTCAAAGGAGATGTTGCCACCGTTAATAGCTCTGTCGATGTTTATGAGATACACTCAAAATAAAACGATTTTGTAACGACACCGAATCCCTGCCTCCGTCGACGTTTCTTACGCAGCTGCAGTTGCTCAAAAATAATATGTTTTTTATCACTTTAGGCTCGTTTGAAATATTCATAGAATTGATTAGGTGCTCGCTTACTTGTAGGTTTATTATGTAATTACAAAGTTTCTTTCATTTCTAGATAATAAGATTTTTTATGACGAACTCTCTATGGTGAGCGCTATCGCCTCATATGGTAGAGGTCTCGGGTTCGATTCCTGGTAGGGGTAATTCGAATATTTATGTATATATTTTTAAATTGTCTCTGATCTCATCTAGTAAGCGTCTTAGGACGTGGCGATTTACCATCCTACTCGGTAAAGTCATCGCAAAATTGACTAACTTTTGATGAATAATTAAAAAAGAACACAATTTTCATTGAGTTTTTGTGTTGTAATTAAAATTTAGAGCATCTACTCGCAGTTGATCTACGTATTTTATTTCCATTTCCATTAAAATAATGGCTAGCACTGTTTAACACTGGTCCACAATCCACTCAGTAAATTGCTAGCTATTATTTTTAGGTTGTTTTATTGTTTTCTGGTAGAGCTGAATATTCACTGAGTAAAAGAAACGCATCAGTAAATCTGGCTAAAAGATCTGTGAACAACCTTTCAAAAATTTTAAGAAAATGAAATTTTGACTAGCTTTTGCCCGCGGCTTCGCTCATGTTAAGTTCGATTTTTCAAACCCCTATTTTACACCCTTAGGGGCTGAAATCTTCAGCTTACATTTTACATAGGTTACATTATCTCCTTCTTAGTTAACCGATGGGCGTCCATTGCTGGATAATTGGATATACCTTGCATTAATTCTTTTATCGGAACTTCCCCACGCTTCGGTTGACCGTTGCTCTTCTTCTTTATCAACTGACACGTTCGCAGCTGTTCTCTTAGGACGTAGACCTCTCGCATAGCCGTCCACATGTCTCGGTTTTGCGCCATCTGTATAATAATGTATTGTATTGTAATGTTCCTTTTTCTTCCATTCCGACTTACAAAATTCGTAGGTCCAACTAGACCATCTAGTTGACGTCGATTTTAAATTATGTTTATCGTCCCCTGCCACTTCAGTTTCGCGACTGGATGCACTTTGTCGGTGCCCCTATGGATCTCCTGGTTCATCATTTGATCAGGCAGGATATTCCAAGCAAACTCTTTCCATCTCGCTGAGTGATTCTGAGCCTTCTTCTGAGGTCCATAGTTTGCATTTCTTATCGTGTTTTGCGTTTTATATCGTGGTGGTATCCTACATTGTCATTTTGGATTGCGCCTTACAAAAAGTAATGGCAAAGTTTAATGTATGCAAAAAATTTACTGATTCACACCGAATCGACGAGTTGGCTTTAAGAATAGTATGCTCTAGTTTAGATAACAATAATATCTACATAATATATAGGCTTTCTGGTGTCCATTGAGATTAAAACGTTTTAGAAATCAAAATCCAATAAAGTAGCTACTAATTTAGACAGACTATATTTTTGATGCGAGGAGAAAATATGCTCTCTCAAGTCTCTGTCTCCTGACCCTCATCGCAGATGATCATAACCCTTTCAATGTATCCCATAGCAGTGGGCGTTTTCTTTGAGTAATAATGCGTTGGATCCCCACATTAGAATCTAACTAACGTAATTTCAATTTCTAGATTCTACTGTGTGGATGCCGAATCATCAACAGTAGTAGGTATTATACCTGTATGTATATTCACCAATATTAATTAAATAAAACTATAACATACTCGTACTTAGCTTACTAATAAAATTGTAAGATTTAACAACAATGAGATGATTAATAACAGTAAGGAAATTGTAAGTCATTATGTAATTCTGTTTGCTCACCTTCTAACAGCACCAGTGCGTCGGTAGGTAAACCATCGGTAAAATAATAAACCTAGGTACCTACCACATTTACTTAACACAATATCGGCAAAGGCGGATGCAATAAAACCGATATAAAAGTGTTGTAATCTACATTCTGCACCAAGAAGAGTAGGTAGCTATTGCTCACGCAATATAAAAATCAATTGGTTTACTTAAAGTCAAGATTATTATTATGGTATTCACAAATCAAGTGGCGTGATGAAACTACAGGTACTTGTGTTAAAAGTTGCACGTATTAAAAGTACGCAGCCATATTTGATGAATCTTAATTCAGCAAAGGAGCCGTAGGGAGCCGCTGGGAGGCAGACGGCGCAAAAACGAGGCCTGTGGAAATCCGTTTAATATATCTTTGTGTAACAGTGAAAAAAAATATTATGTAAATAAAGTGATAGGTGTCTACCGGTTGAGAAAGAAGAGATTCATCGGTGAAAGATGTAGATTACACTTTATACCTAACGTAATAGTTAATAACCTAGAAAATATTATATAAATAATCGTTTACACCAAGATCTACCCAGAGCTGGGGTTGATTAATTCCTAAATGGGCTACGCCAGAAGACTCGCTTCATCGTCTCTTCATTCAGCTTCACCTACCCGACCATTGTTTCCACCCAGGTTCATTCAGAACCTCCTTCGCAAGTTTCTGAGTAAGCGCTTATCAAAAATATTTTAAGGTCAGTATCGGATAGGCAACACTTCGTTTACTCAGGGTCATTAGAATTTTTCCCATGAAATGCATTATTTATGAATTTGACTAATGATTTATCCCAATCGATATTAGATTATAAATCAATGTTTATCTCAGTCAAACTAGCCAGCTTTGGGTAAACCTCGGAGGAAAAAAAATTTTGGGCTATATACTTCAAGGGGTAAACCTAAGTGAAACGCCTAAACGCATCCAATTAGGTACTTAATTTAAGTTTAATTTGGTATAATTCATATAACAATACTAATGTCATATTACACATTCTCTTCCAGGGACAAATTCATTTACTTTTATTATTTTACTTCCAAACTGTTCAACCTCGAAAACCAGTTCGAAGGAAGACTCCGGAGCCCTCACTGCCATCAAAGCTACGCGACGTGGACCTCGCCGCGTGGAGGATACCCAACCAGATATTCTGCGACCAGATGGAGAGACATCTCGACGGCAGGCTCCTGATACTGCCGTGGTGGCACCATTACTGCCAGGTAATAATGTAATATTAGGTATACATCATTTAACTGTCTACAGCACCGACGTAATGTCGCCAGTCTCTCAGTCTTCTATCGGATATACGAGTACTTTGGAGAGTGCGCTCTGGAACTTCAAAACCTTGTGACTCCCTCACCGTTCTACTCTGGCACCCATTACGTGGCTGAAATCCAACCTACTTTTCGTTTCGGAAACGAACTGCTAAGGTGTGGAACGCACTTGCAGCGTCCGTATTTCGGCCACGTATCATTTGAGCACCTTCAAGACATGCGGGGAGAGCGTAAAGCTGTCAGTTCTATTCTTGGGATTGTCTCAACATGACTGCATCAGTGTGATGCTCGCAATCACATCTGATTGACTGAATCTAAAACTGTAGGTATACACATACGTCTTTATCTTGCTAAAAATTCCGCTTTTCATGGCACGCTATTTGTTTACTTGCCTACTTGCTTCCTGCTAGTAGGTCTGCTGAAGATAAGTAAGTACTTCATGGTGATAGAGATTACTATTATTGTTTTACTTAATTTCAGGAGTTCAAGGACAGTAAAGCCAAAAGCCTCCTGTCGGTGAGCTATTACTACTTGCCGGTGCACAGGGCGGTGCTCGACGAGCTGCAGCGACACAGGCGCAGGGGCCCGCCGCTCGGACGGATCAAGCTGAAGAGCTGGACGAGAACAGTCTAGAGTATACCAAATGATTAGCTGATTTCCGCGACTTCGTCCGCGCGGATTAAGGGTTTTAGAATTCCGCGAGAATTCTTTAATTTTTCAGGATAAGATATAGCCTATGTGTTATTCTGATGTATACTTAAGCTATTACGTTATAAAGTTTCATCAAAACCCGTCCAGTAGTTTTTGCGTGAAAGAATAACAAACATCCATCCATCCATCCTCAAAAACGTTAGTATTTATAATTTTATTTTTAAATAGAAAGTAGGAAAATTGTATTTGGAATGGAAAAGAAACACCATTTTCACAGGCCCAAGCTTTAGAAAGTATACTGTTGTTGTTAGTAGGTAACTAAGATAACATTCAATAAAATAAAATAAAATAAATTAATTATAATCGATTACAAGGTCTTTGTACCTCATACCTTGGAAGAATTTATAGGTATTTGAACCGTTCTTTAAAATTATATTTTTTTAAACCTACTTACTCATTGCGATCTTTACTTTTTTCACTTAATCCCAAATTCGTTAAGTGCATATTTTGTGTTATATGTTGCAACTTTATTAATTTATCTCATCTAATTTAAATTCGGAAGTACAAGTCGAATAGATCAGATATAAGTAGGTAACTAAATGATAATTTCTCCAGATAAAATTGAGTTACTCGTAGTATTCATCACGTTGTAGTATTTATATGAAGTGCTAGTATCAGTTCATTAAGCTCTTTAATTATTTTGTTTTCATATAAATCGTGTAGTGTAAGTGTTTGATAAGAGATAACGTGCCATAATTGGTCCATTTTTATTATCTTTAAGTACAAAAAGTTATAACGTTTTACCTTTGTTATTTTATTTCTATGGAAATTAATCTATAGCGCAGCGAAATCTCAAAATCAACTTGAGTGAATTTTTAAACAAAATTAATGAATAAAATATTACAATCACTTCAAATTCGAAAATAACTTTTTAAATAGAAAAAAAAAAACTGTTTATTGATTAAATAGTATGTTCATGATTGTACTTCCAAAATTTAAATTACTTCATAATTAGTTAAGTCTTGAACTCTTGGACTATAATAAACAATATAATACAGAAGGCAAGCGATGTTTACTAAATACTGCTATATGTTTTTCCAACACGCGTGAACGATAAAGGTTCTATGTTTCTCAAGCCTCACGTGTAATAGACGTTATGAAAGTTTTTAAACTGGTAAGTAGTTTTTGGTACAGCCGAAAAATATGCTTTATATTAAGAATTACGCTTATAAAAGTTCTTCTTCTTCTTCAACTTATGGACGTCCACTGCTGGATATAAGTCTCTTGCATGGACCTCCACAGACCTCGGTCTTGCGCCGCCTGAATCCAGCGACTCCCTGCGACTCGTTTGATGTCGTCTGTCCACCTAGTGGGGGGTCTGCCAACACTGCGCTTACCGGTGCGGGGTCGCCACTCCAGCACCTATAAAAGTTAAATACACTTATAAAAGTTAAAGCACTTGTAAAAGTTAATACAATATTTTACAGATTTTCGTTTACTTAGTTGAGTTATATAAATGCTGAAAATATTGACAAAAATATGAATTTGTTTACAAAAATGTATATTATTATAAAAAAATTACAAGCCATAATTAAATGAATCACAAGTTAATAATTATAATATCACAAGTTAATTAATAGCGCTGACATAATTATTGTAAACTTTCAGTTTTTAATCAGCATACAGCTAACGGGCATCTGCTCCAAGAAGAGACACAAAGAAGCGTCGTCCGAGAGCATAGAAAACATACTGTACTACAAGGACTGTAACCACAAACAGAAACAAACTGCCCCCGCCCCCACACTCCTGAAGGGAGCCGCTCAGCAGCAGCAGGAGTGCAAGATGTGCTGCACCATGTGCTGCGGGGACCAGTGCGTGGACAGCCACCAGATGAAGCTGGGCAGGCAGACCGGCGCCGGCCAGATAGAGCCGAAGGGCATGATGCCCATACAACCAGGCGCGATGCCTCCCAGGGAAAGAAGGAAGAAACCGAAAGTCCCACTGCCCCATCGACCACCCCTCCCAGGCAGAAGAGGTCTAGGTAACAAGAGATGGTTGTTTTTGGAACTTCATAATCAATTTTTTTATTTTTTTATTCGATGACAAGATAGCCCTTGACTGCGATCTCACCTGATGGTAAGTGACGATGCAGTCTAAGATGGTAGCGGGCTAACTTGGAAGGGGTATAGCAGTGTAAATTCAACCCATACCCCTAATCGGTTTCTACACGCCATCGTGCCGGAACGCTAAATCGCTTGGCGGCACGTTTTTGACGGTAGGGTGGTAACTAGCCACGGCCAAAGCCTCCCACCAGACCAGACCAGAGACGATTTAGAAATTATAAATTCCTAAATACTAACTTCATTCAATACTAACTTGTTAATTCTGCGTGGTGTGAGGTATTTTATGACTAGATGATACCCGCGATTTCCTTCACGTGGATAAAGTTTTTGATTATCTTTGAAAAATAAAAGAATACAAGAATCCGGTGGATATAGGTATACATGTGGAAGTCTATGCATGTGACCAGTATCCAGCCGTGGACCTCTATCGGTTGATAAAGAAGAAGAAGATACCTCTTCAGAACAGGTCTTCAGATTAGTTTTAAGGTTATAGCTCACCAAGTTGTGTTGAAGTTTTGTGTTCTAATGTTATAATTTTCCTGTAGGTCACCTGAGTTTCACCAGAGAAAACATCAAGAGTCTAATTTCCCAAGACGAGGATATAAGGAAGATACTGAAGGACCTGGTGCGCGTGACGATGCAGAAGGTCGATCTGATGCAGATGCTGAACGCCAACAACAACAAGCCCAATCTGGTGACCAGTCCCGAGCGGGCCGCTGATGCCAGTGACTCTGACAACGATTTGTGATTGGCAAATATAACCTCTTAAAATATAGTTTTTCAAATTTTCTTTTTGCTATTAGAGCCTAGAGGCTGCTAGCACATCTCCACCACGAAACGTAGCAGCAGAACGCTTAGGATTATGTCTAGAACCAATGGTTTTAAGTTCTCTCTGAGGCACGGGGTCGGACCTAAGACCCATAATTTATCAACTCGTGGCTGCTAATGATCATGACAGAAAAACTCTTTCATTTAGAATCTTCAAGTTTAGAGTAAATAAATGAATAGACATATTATAGCTTTCTATGTAACCACAGAGTAAAATGTTTTTTATTCTTTCCGCTCAATGAATAAACCAAAGCGCACAGATACCTATTACAACGAATTCTTTAACCTTCATACCTTTTTGAACCTTTTTGAGATCTTCGTGGGTGGTTTGAAATGCCAGAGCGCTCAGATTGATACAAATGAGAAGCATCGCACACGGACAATACCAAGATATAGGTAGATAGGTATTATATTTATTCTATCAGGTATGAGAATAAATGTATTAATAAGTGATTCGTAAGTACTTTTCTGAATTACTTTTACCTACTTATCTCTCTGTCTGTGAGCAGTGTTGCTAACCACTAGGTTAGGTTCATAGCCGGGTAGGGTTCGCTCTCGTTCCTCTAACTTTTCTGAGCTATGTGCTTTTAAGGAATTGTAATATAATAAAAAAATCACGTTCAAATTAATCCGATCCGTCTAAGAGTTACGAATTACGATGATACAGATAAAGAGACAAACAGAAAGACAAACAAAGCAGTTTAACTTGTAACACTCCTCTTTTCGTCGAGGGCTCAAATAGCTTAATCATTTTCTAGGTAGCTTCACAGTTTACTTAAGAGCGATCAAACCGCTGAATGTTTCACTTAAAAGTTATAACTCAATTTGTGAATCCCTAAAAATGTGAAGTAAGACGCTGTCCAACAATTATCATGTTTAATTCCACGCTCATGCAGAATTGAAATTTAAAGATCCTAAAAAAATGGTTTCCACAAATTGTTTACTGAATAATCTTTGTACCTTCCTGCTAAAAAGCTGGACAATGACGACATCAAATAAGAAGTAGGAAGCCGCTGGATTCGATCGGCGCAAGGCCGAGGCACGTGGAAATTCTGCAAGAGTCCAGCTTTGGAATATCTAGCGGTTGATGAATAAGAAGAATAATACGAGCTAGAAATATTGCACAGCTACTAAGTATAAATCAATTTCTAGAACTACTTTTAGACTATAAGAAGATATCTCCATAGTAATTTTTTCCATTTCAATTATGAATTCCCTACATTCATAATATCAGGAACTGAAAGTTTTATCTGACAAAGAATATAGATCTTGAATAATATTTGTGTGTAATTAAAAATTCAATATCGTGGATCATACGAACATAGTCTAGAAAGGCCTATATTAACATATTTGCTACGAAACCCTTCATTCTATATTAATAAAATTATATTATTTAATATTATATTAATAAAATTATATTATAATTCCACTTCATCCGTCAGTATTTATCGAAGTAAATAAAATAAGTAAATGAAAACTCGGCCCATTTAAACACGATCTCTGAACCTGAAATAACAGCATTAAATATTTTATAAATCGGTAAATACGGATCTGCTGAGTTCTCGCAAACTTTTCATTAATCAGGGATTAACTAACAAATAAAATCAGTGAAAATTTAATAGCATCTTGCCTGAAACACTGTTGTTTTGGAAAGGTTAATGTTTTGAAGAGGATGATTGTACAGATTGTTATTTCGAGAGTGGTCAGTGGTCAGAGAGATTTGAACAAATTAAACTATTAGGGAAACGAATTTACCTCCAAAAACGACAACGATTCATGAATATTAGTCGATCCGCATGAAATAAATCTGCTTTCCGATTGCGGAAAAACTGTTCTAGAATAGCAGTTCAACACCAGATGACGAGGTCCCGGGTTCAATTCCCAGATTGGGCCAAAAACTGAATGAATTTGAATTTGAATTAGGTATATATTTGTAGACTCAATAATCTACAGGCTATAGCTGGTGCGGACTGAAAACTCAAAGGTTGACGGATCAATTCCCATCCGTTGTACTACTTATCGTATCCACCTTGTATCCACACCTAACACAAGCTTTCTAATTATTTATTTATTATACTTTCTAAATATTCATATTAAGTTCAGCTTGGTTAATATTCTTTAAAAACATCTAGGCAAGTCTGTATTACTAAAATGTCCAAGCTTATTTACATGTTAGACTTCTAGACCTATATATAACTGTAAGCATATTAGATACATTTACTTTAAAATAACAAACCTTTACATTTACCTTTTAGTTAATTAGCTATATTACTAGTCCTCAGCGCTCATTTTTAGTGAAGGAGTTTCATCAAAATGTATGTTTGAAAATCACTTTAGTAGGTGCTAGTACGCGGAAAACCAGCCCTTTGTCCGGTGATGGGACCGGACAATGGCGGACGTGTGAGATCGTTTGTTGTGGGGAGTAGGTAACCATTTGAGCAACTGACGCGTTATTAGTTCTTACGAGGAAGGAATTGGTCTACAGAATGGACGTCATACTTTTTAACATTTTGCTTTAATAATATTTTGTTATGCTTGGCGCCTTTATAAAGATTTAATTTTTACATTTATTAATTTAATAACATCTGAGGTTATTGAGAAACCAAGTTATTATAAAAGCTGTGTATCATTTAAAAATTGTTGACGCCTTGAAATGTAGAAATCTTTTATTTTCTTGAGATGTTACTAGAAATCAAAACATCGAAGAGTACATAGAGTTTAGGAAATTCATAATTCATTTATTCATTTGAGAGTACAGTAGGTATGTACCTAGATGTTACAGGTAGGTATAGGTATCTACCAATTTTTTTTATATGATCCTTCGACATGTAGGAGTTTATTTTAAATTTGCTATAGTTTTTTTAATTCATTTTTATGTAGGCGAAATCCTAATTTAAGTATTTGAAGTATATACGTATTTGAAGTGCTAGAACTTTTAGACAGTTATAATGCTGCAGCAATGAGCCGCGGGCGGCACTAAGTCATTCAGTTTCTGGGTGTCTTGTTGGATAGTTACAATGCAAAGTTTGTTGAAACTTCTCTTGCTTTTGTAGATATTGTAATATGATTTGAATGGTATAACCCATTCACTATTTAAATCATTGTAGACATTAGTCTACACTGAAACCTAAAATAAAGATTTGTTTTTGTTTTACATTTTATAACAATAGCGTATAAGTGCAGTGGATTAGTTTTTGATCTTTAGTTAACCTTTACATTAATTTTCTCTTCAATGCACACGTGTTTTCACTACACTCTGCAAAGTTTTGACGTACATTCTTGAAAGTAAAAAGCAAACATGAAACAAGGCCCTGGGCCATAATAAAGTACGTTAACATGACTTGGCAGATGATGCAGTATGAGTTAGTTTAACTAAGGTATCAAAAAGCAAATACATCAATCCTTCTGTAGCTATAAAATAAAGTAACAAGTTACACATGATCAAGTATTCCAACTGAGACAATATCTTTCGATATGTAAAGGCGTCTGTAATCTCAGGAGGCAAGTTTTGCAAAGCATTTATGATGTACATAATATTCTATTCTCCTTAGATTAGGCTCTGACTGTCTGATATTTCACAAACTACTAAACCTACATCAATTGTAATGCTACAAGTTTTAATGCTGAGCAAAAGCAAATATATTCCTGCATCAAAAGCGCTTATAATAAAAATCAGAGCTCGTTTGTTCCCCGCAACACGCACGCGGCCACAAGTCCGGTATTACCCAATTACGCACACATAAGCCCACGGACGTAATTAAAAAGCCGCGAGTGCCTTTCATGAAGTGTTAAAAACAACAGCATAATCAACTGATTGCAAGTTTAATAACTTGATGCGAAGTTTGTGTGCGAGCGGGACGGGCGCGGGGCGGGCGGCGCGCCCTCTCGCTCGCACCGCGCCGGCTTCAAATCCGTGCAAATCGTGGTCTGTAGGGCGGACCGTAGACTGATAACTGTGTAGACAGAGAAGATTAAATTTTTTTTAATTCCAAATAATTAAATTTTTTAGGCTTCAGCGCATTCGAATAGAATGCGTTATGAACCATGCTACAATTGAAACAATTTTAAGTTTACCTATCAAGTAGTTAACACAATAAACTCATGTGAATCATCAATGTAATTTTTGCTAAAACTATCTAAATAAACTACAATTCATGACCTAAAACCATGAAAATAAATCTATCGATCCATATAAAATAACGCCCGGTCGAGACGATAATTCGATCTGTCTGTATCTGATGATAGGTTACCTAGCAACGTTGCTATTTGTCACAAAAGTCCATACAATTTTTCACTATTAAAAATGTTGCTAGGTCACTTAATGAGAGATTACGTTAATACAGATAGATTATAGGAACCAGCCGTTAGGGTAAGAAAAATAGGTCCCTTCTGGTTTCATACCCACGCATCGCCCTCTCTATTATATAGTTCGTTCTATGGTTGACGCTTAAAAGCACGCGTTCGGACCACCTTGGCGCACTTAAAGCTACGCGCGCGAACACCGCACGTCCTGGACACCTCCACCTGATCACCTGGTCACCTGGTCACCTGCTCACACCTGGTCACACCTGATAACTCCACTGAATATCTCATAGGATCACCCATATGTAAGTACTAGTTTAAAATTCAAAATTTGAACTTTAATTTTTGCAGCAGATTCAATGTAAAGTTTTTTGAAATAGTTCTTCTACTTGAAAAGGTTTACTGCAGCCTGTACTAATCAGTTGACGATAAAAATAATCTCTTCAGTTTTAAAACCTGTGAACTTGAAATGCCTGTGAACAATGTTAAAAAATGAATGATGTAAAAAAGTCCAGCAAAAACTTTAATTCTAACTTTAACTTCACGCGGACGATGACGCGGGCATCAGCTAGTAATTAATAAAAACACTTGTATGTTTGCTTAAATGTCATCATCATAAATTAGTGATTCATTAAAAAAAGTGATAATTTAACACATTAATTCCATAATTTTATTAGGAGTAACCAATAGTTAAAGCTGATTATTTGTCACCGCGCTGTCTCCACCGGCAACTTGGTGCCATCGCGAATACCTAAGCTACGGGACTACTATATTAACTATTATGTTTAAATGTTTATGTTTCTATTCATCGATGCTCACATTACTTCGATGCTAAACTACAAACTTATCATTAAACCCAAATAGTCCAACAGTTAAAGGTGCGGATTAAAAACTAAGAAGTTGACGGTTCAATCCTCACCCGTTCAATTAATGTCGTACCCATTTCTAACACAAGCTTTACGCTTATTTAGAGGGGAGAGGGGAATATTAGTCAAGTTCAACATAGCTAATATGTATAAGTGACAAAGTACTACAAAAGGTACTGCAATAAAATCTTAAATACAAGTCTCTGAATGTGATTTTTCTTTTAAAAAGAGAAAAAATAATAATCAAAAGTTTTACAAAAAAGGGACCGATACAATTGAGTAATAAAGTGTGAAGGCGTGTATATTGAAAAGTTCCATATTTCTAGACTCAACTTAGTTTAGGAGTGCAAGCTGGAATGCACAATGCATGGATTTATAATATTACTACGTATAAATCGACAGTACAATGCAAATTTTGAAACATTTTGCCACTTCAAAACAAGTTGAAGTTCAAGATAAACCACATTACAACAATACCCATACCGAATAACAATAAAATTGTAGGGATTGTTTCACTTTTAGGCTAGAGAACTGTGGAACAAAATAGTTTTTTTTTTAAATTACAATTAATAACAACTAGATGATGCCTGTTATTTCCTTCACGTGGATTGACGTTTAAAAATTCTTGGTAACTCTGGTTTTCCAGAATTTTCAAAAATCATCCTATGTTCTTCCTCAGGAGTCAGGATATATTACGTAAACTATCTTCTTGCCGAATCTCGAAAGCGGCATATTGGGCGTCAAAAGGTAGAAAACAAACAGACAAACTTACTTTCAGTCTGGATAAAAAAGAGATGTTGTTCGTACAAGATTTTATGTCTACGAAGTCACGGGAGAAAGTTGTCCTTAGTAAAAATCTAAATATGACATAATAATATAAAAAAATATTTTAAAAAAACCGACTTCAAACGCCACTTAAAGTATAAAATAATTTTAGTTTGTACACGTATGTTGAAGTCGGGCCAGCGTCGCGCATCGGTTTCATCATTTCTATTTAGGCCCGTCCGTCTCACGGGCTAATCAAAAATCAAAATCAAAATCAAAATTTATTTATTTCATGTAGGCTAACTTGTAGCTCTTATGAAACGTCAAAAATCTACCACCGGTTCGGAATGCAGATTCTGCTGAGAAGAGCCGGCAAGAAACTCAGCATTCAACAAGTATACCGGCCTAATAGTATTTACGATTTAATAATTTTAGTTTGTACACGTATATTGAAGTCGGACGGGCTTAAAATAAAGAAACGATGATAACATTGTATAATATAATAATTATAAATAATTCCTTAAAACGATTTGTAAATGTTAAAAAAATCTCTATCTAGCGCACATACGAATATCTGGGAAATGTAAAGTAGTGTATTACCAATTGTAATGTACAAACAAATTAACGCAGATTCCCGAGCAGTCAATCCAGATAAGTGGAATTAGGAAAATCTGAACACTGCGTGGAAATTTCTTGAATGCATAATACATTGCGTGAACCTAGTTACTGCATTATTTGAATATTTAGTAATAGATATATACGAATGAGTTCTATTGTACTGCCTGAAGATTCTCTACATTTTCAGTTTAGCAATATTTTTTGTGCAACAACTACTCACCGCTATTACAATATTATGGCCGAATTTATGTCATGGAGGACAGCCTCAACGGAATCGGAGATTAAGCAGAATATATTATAGTGCGCAAAGTGTGCGCGCAAACACATTGCACTCTCACAGTCATGTGGGTCTGCAATTCGGCACGAAAGGATCAGGCGCAGGACCGACGGCTTTACGTGCTCTCCGGGAGTTTCATGACTGAAAAGCCCAATAACTCTCCACCCGGCACTTAAAACCAGGACCTTATGACTCGTAGCCGACAAAGCCATTAATGAGACAATGAACTGACTAAAATGGCCAGTCCTAGAGTGTTGTCCTTAACATAATACAATTATTATTAATTTATGTAATTGGAGCGCTCAATTTCTTTCAAACCTTACTGTTTCGGAATTAAAGACTTTTCTGTTTTACCCCCCTTAATATTTGAACACCTTGTGGGTATAAAAACCGTAGATCCAAACAGCTCTCTAGGGCTTATGGGTTTGGAGAACAAGCGACTACAGGAATGGTCATGAAGTTCTAGTAGAAGCTATGTACGAAATACAATACCTTGCCATGTGCCAAATGAGACCGACTTAATTATTTTCTCAGCAGCGCACGTTTCTGGGAAATTCTGGACATCCAATGGGCCCCAAAATTTTATGGTAGATAATAATTATGTGTGTCTATACGATGCCCGTGACATCTTCCGCGATTCCCGCGGGAACTCTATAATTTTCCGGGATAAATGTAGATTATGTATGTGTGGTGTACCAAAGAAATCTTAATAACAATGCAGTGATCTACACGTTTTTGTTAAGGGATATCTATTTGCGATTCCATTTAGCGTATCAAACGGTAACGGTAGTTGACGGCTGGAACGAGATTTTGAATCAATCCCGAGCCCGAGGCGATCGGAAGCCGTCACTCACACCACGCAACCGATGCAATGAGTTTAGCTTTAGCTCACTACTCGAGAAGTGATACCCTATACCCTAGTATAACAGAGCTATATCTATCAATACTTCAATGACTAAAATATTTGAGTTTTAGTCTGACTGAAACAGATTATTCGAAGATAAGATAGCTCTTGAAAGCGATCTCGTGCGATGGTCAACGGCGATGCAGGGCAACAACAGCGAGCCAAGGTAGAGTAAATTAAACCTATGCTGAAATTGAACACATCGCTTGGCGGCACATCTGTGACGTTTCAGTGGAAACCAGCTATCCCGTCCGACGGACAAGATCAGAGACTAACTATTTAGGATCTTATACATACAAATGCAGGCAAACATTCAAACAAAATTTACCACAGGTACCTGTCTATTTTTTGCTACCTAATTTTGTAGTTAAGCAGTTTTTTGCATTTTCAGTACCTACTAAAATAAGCATTTATTGAGATTCTTACTAGTCGTCTTTAATGTGCCATTTACTTAATAGATTATTATTTATTTCACGTGAAAAGAACCAGCAAGAAACACGGGAGTTTTCAATGTGCAAAGTTTTACAATAAATTAATCAATGTATAACAAATAATAATTGTGTGGGCAACTGAATGCAAACCATGCCTCCATGCTCCTCCATTGATCTAGTTTTTTCATACCTAATACGTACGTACGTAGTTGCCTAATATGTACCTACGCACATAGATGAAAACTTTTAGTTTTACAACAATGCAGATTTATGTATGCCTACTTTACCTAAAATCTACATATGTATCTATATATTATGTAGCACTAAATCAACTAAGTGAATATCCATGCCTCGTTCATTTCCATTATATTCCAACTTTTGATATAAAAGTGAAACTTCAACATTCCATCAACACGGCTTTAGGGATATAATGTTTATTGTACGAGTATGTATATTTTGATAGCTACGGGCTTTAAGTTGTTTATAAAATGGTCTATTGGAATTAGTTAAGTATTCATAGTATCATAAAAAACTCTACTTTTACTTTAAAGAAATTTTGAATCATTCAATTCAAAGTCAACGCAAAACTTTTGGGGATATACTATACCCATCGATCGTCGGCAAACAAGTATAGGTAACTATAGTTGTTTTCATTAGCGGATTATTCTCTAAATAATGAAGTGTTTTTAAAAACTTATAAGAATTCAGAATTAGTTGCCAAAACTTTTTAAATCAGGTGTAGAGTCACAACGAACTATAAAAATAATATTACAAGAGAAATCCCAGTAACACATGTATTAACATATATTTTAAAGTTCAGCAAGATATTTTGATGGTTCCATAGAACTTCAAAATGCAGGAACTCGATAGCTGATCGCATAAAATAGCAAATTATTTATTCATGTGTGGAAGGCGATAAAGTTGAGGAGCACCGGAGTGAGTTTACTGACAGTTTATCTCGCGAGTTTAAAAAACGTTTAAAATAATATCGATAAGAGTGAGAATTGTACTCGCAGATTCTCCGTTTTAACAGCAGCTATTTCTCTTTTCTGAGCTCTTCTTCATTTTATTATTTATCTACCTGTCCGTTGATATAATACGAATGTTTTAGTTACATTATATTCGGTGGCAGGGTTAAGTATTCTCAGGCAATTATTTTTATACTGGACCGGACCCCTAAATCCAAGAAATGTTCAAAACGTACCTCTAATACTTTTGAAAGACCTTTTCAACGATACCCCACACAATGGGAATTGGGATAGACGAGTAAAAAAATATCATCCCCCTTTACGTGTAGAGTAGGTATCCAAAATAATTGCTTTTTTCAAAATTTTGTTGTACAATATTGTCGGGGTAATTAAGGTGCATAACTGTGCCAAATTACAGCTCTTTATTACCAATAGTCTCCGAGATATGCTGCGGACAAATGGATAGACGGACAGACGAACAGACGGACAAATGAACGGACTTGGCGAAACTTGGTTCCTCGTAGTTTTAGTACGGAACCCTAATATTTGTAAATGTAACTAAACTATTGTTTCTGATACACAGTTTAATTTGTCTGGCGACGGCCTCGGAGCGTGGTGTTTACGCGTGCATGGTTGTAGTACACCTGAGGATTACCTGTTTGTTTAGGACTATCAACTAGTTTAGTGAATCTGTTTGGCCAGTCGTATTGTAGTTCGTAATGAGATGCTCTTTATTATATCCAGTAAGTGCGAAAGTACTGTCAAAAAATGTAATTTTCAATATCATATAAGAAAAGATAATCAATGATCTAATATATTTTTTTTTATTAAATCATATGAAATCTATAAAGTACCTAATTTATTATTGAAAGAGTTCCCACGTACATTTTATGAAGCCTATATCCACGCGAACAGAGTCGCGAGCATTAGTTAATCAAAGTTATACCTAATTGTTGAAAATTTTGTGCTTTAATTAGCGTTCTCTTTGATGTTTAGGATCGACGCACGTATTGTACTCGTGGCTACAATAAATAAAGAAATAATAATTACGATTAGGGTTTCTTTTCCTTCAGCGTTTCAATGAAGCCTGCCCAATCTAAGGTCACTAAACAAAGCAATTTTTTGTACATTCTAATTATGATGTGCGTTATAATATTCACACTGAATTATAAGTTTGTTACAAGTAACAGCACAAAAAAGTCGAAACGCTGTACCTGCTCAATTATAGGTACAGGCATGCTCGCTTCCATCTAAGGCTGCATCGTTACTTACCACCAGGTGTGATCGCAGTCAAGAGCTATCTTGTAGAACAATAAAAAAAATGTCTACTTGTTTCAGATAAAAATGGCGCACAGCATCCTGACCGTGTCAGTCATCGCAGTGTTGATCATCTCCGTAGGCGTCAGCGCCAAGCGTGAGTAGACAGGACGTTCCAAACGGACAAACACACATAATATAGTATTATAGACTAACTAGCTTTTAAGTTTTCAAAAATCTCGCACGAACCCCCTGTTTTCCGATATAAATAATTTAGCCTATGTCACTCTCCGAGGCCTCAACTATACCCATGAAAAAAAATCACGTCGACCGTTGCTCCGTTTACTGCGTGACTGAAGGACAAACAAACAAACTTTCGCGTTTGTAATGTTATATAATGATAAAAAAAACTTTTACACAATTTGTCTGAAGTTCTATAAATTATTGTAAGCTACCGCTAAGAGGCGTGAAATGCCTAAATTCTTGGACATTTAATTTAAAATATCAATATAATTGTTGATTTAAGCTGTAAAGAAAAAACATGTAAGAAAAAGAATGTAAGATAAAGATTCAATAAATGTTTCTAATTCAACATTTACTCCATATTACACTCGTGTAAAGTAATTTTTTCCCGAAATTCAACTAAATCTGCGCGAGTGTGTCTGCTCCGTCGCCCTGTAAATTAGCCGTCAAGCTCATTCACGCTTTTGAATGTACATTACTTTCCACAGAAAAGGCACATGTATTTAAACCTTTTAGTCAGTAATGTTACACTGTGGCATCAGCTGCAAACTTTCGTAAGCCGGTGTTCACCGACTTGTTTAGTTTCACTGTGTTTTCACTCTGTGGTCACTTATGCACTTTACGTGAATTATTATTGTACTTCTTAACAGTACCTCACCCCATTTGTCATACTTACGTTTAGAGTCTCGCTTATTTAACTAACTGGGTAAGAGCGTCGCGGAATATACGCCTATCCCAATGAAGAAAACTTATCCTTTCTACCGAAATACAAAATCAGGTAAATAAAGAAGTTTTATGGTCGACTTTCTCACTCTCTCGCTATATGTTCAGACAGAACAACAGCTGTCTGTGAGAACGTAATTTGTTAAACGTATTTTCATGAACTCACTTTTTTACGTGCTATATTTATGTTATGAAGCCATAAAATGAATTTTTTTAGACATTTCAGAAACATTACCATATTTACGTTTAGAGATAATATAAATGCTATTTTTGGAATTCATTATGCCGATTCGTTGTATGGTTTGTAAGAATCAGGATCTCGCATATTCTATGATTTGCGATTCCCATTATATTTAAAAATCAGCTAAAAACGTTTCACCGCAAACCCACAATGCATTACCGCACAAGGGAACGGGGGGAGGAATGATCTTTCATTCGGCTCTCGCGGAGTTTATGTAAGTAATTTTCAGTCGAGTGAAAAAGGTGTAACGTGCGTGGTCGTACGTGCCTATTGGTTGTCTGTATGAGTATAATAGCTATACCTACTTTTCAAATTACACCAGAACAAATAAATGAATATCTTGCTGTACCCATACTTAGGGGTAGACAATAATTCCATTTCAAACAACAAATTAATTTACGTTCATATTTTAAAAACAAGCTGTTTTCTTCTGCGCTTGTCCCAATAAACTATACTATGGGGATATTCAAAAGGCGAATAAAAAAATTCATTTGGTGCTTGTTAACCAGTTTTCACTTAATCTCAGCTCAATTATTTATTTTTAAAAATCTTCCAAGAAAGAAAACTTGTTATTTTGAAAAGCCGTTTTGTAAATTGTCGCAACGAAACAATGAGACCTTAATATGTTGCCAGTGTTAAATCAAAATAATTAAACCGGGAATTGGGGAATTGAGCCGAGAATACATGTTTTTGCAAGGTTACGAAAAAGCTCAGAATACCTAAAAGTATAGTTACTCTACTCTAATGGTACTAATACATATATGGATATGAACCAAAGCACACGCAGTTCACTGTTTTTCTTGCTAATGTTTGCAAAAAAGCTAATTCTTCGTACGTTGTAGTTTTTTATTGTTGCCCGAATTATTCTCTAATTCGACATTTAAATCTAATGCGACTAAACTTGCAAACTTTCGTAGATTTACATTTTTTACTGAAATTAAAACTTACAGAGTGGCTCAAATACACATTTGAAGCCCAAACTATACAGACACGTTCTAATAACAACACGGGAGCTCAAGTGCAAGAGATAACCAAAAAACCTTTTAAGACAAAATCCACCAAAACCTGTCACACACGAGATAATCAGAATAACTCACGGCCAAACGTGCGGTATCTCAATCTAGTTCTCGTTCACATAGGCGTTTGTTTCATCGCTATTGACGAGTACTTTTTGCTTTCTCCCTAAACACTACACTTACCTTAAGTTTGAACAATAATCTTTTGATTTTTGTTGTTCTTTTTTAATCTATGCTAAAGAGTCTCACTAAACTAAAGCATTTAAGAATACAAAACAAATAATGTTACCAATTCAATATGAACGTTTATAACTTACGTCGGAAGATAATCAGACATGAAAAGCCAATTTGCTCAGACTAACTAACTAGGTACATAGGACCGCATAGCCCACAGCTACGCTGCACAAGCTTGACCTTGTAAGTTATTCGTGTTATCAGGGTTTATGGTTGCATAGTAAACGCAGCAAGATAGTCTGTGGCTGTGCATCATGCAACGTGTCTCGTGGCAGACATCTCCGGACAACGTGCTAAAAGATTAAACCTTAAAACATAGGAGGAAGCGGTTTAAATCTTAGAATAAGTAATATAGCATACAGTAAGTGTAGAAGTCAAAGATTTGAATATTTAAACCAATTTTAAAAGCATTTGGCACCGTAATGGATGATCGCTACATGGAAAAATTTAAAATTATTTGAAAAATATTTGATTGGGACGAGATTTTGGAAATTAATATTTTTTTAAGTACTATTTTCAACAAAATGTCTTATATGCTAATAGTAAGCTATTACTATTTATAATACCACCACTACCAGCACCACCGCCACTTAGAAGCGGTGTTCCCCAGGGTAGTGTTTTTGGGCCTATCATATTATTGCGTTATAAAAAGGAATTTTGTCTGGATTTATTACGCTACGGTATTTTTGGTCTTGTTCTATAATAAATTACAATATGGTTTCCTCGTATACCTTGGACCACGGAAGAGAAGATTATGTCATGGGGTTCGTTAGAGCTAATCCTATCCGCAACGTACTCGCAATGTTTACTATATTAGTTCCTGTTACAAATCACTCGCCTCTCCATATCTCCCTCTTTCTAGAGCATTATCGAGCTTTTCTGTTTGGAGGGATTAACTCTGTGGTGAAGAAAAACAATTGTTACAAAACTCTTTGTGGTCGTATTGTAGTAACATAGTCACGTTAAGATTTAATTGGATGAAGCGTCGTAACTACTATTGGTATAATTTTTAAAAGAGTTAATTTTTAGAATTCTCTGACTTCTTTGTAAAAAGTTGCCGTTTGATGAAAATAAACTAGGAGTCATATCAAAGCGGTCGAGATATCGTAATTGAGGAGTACCGTTGTATGTAAAAGTGACTTTTACTTTCAATAGAGTCTTTATTTACAGTTTAAATGTATTTACTGAATAAGGTCAAAGTTGCAACGGGCTTTTAATTAATAAGTATCATCGTAATTAGATTGCCCTACAGATCCCAGAATATGATTTTCTAGAAAAGGGGACGGGAATAATTCGGTGTTCCATCGAACGTAGATCTCTACGTTCAATAATGGCATTAGGGTTTGTTTGAGCAGCCAATTCAGCGGCGATGCCCAAAGGTCACGTGACAAGTTACACAAACTGCAAGCGAACGGCAGCGTCGATCCCTGGAATACACCTAACTTAACTCCACAGACCTAGTCTTCAAACAACACACACTTCGACCGGTCTTTGTTTTAAAGCCTTTTTACGAGCGATTGTTTTAACTTGGATGAGTTCTAACACGTGTTCAGTTTTAGTTTCTGCACTCGGCTTCACTCGCGTAAAATTCGGTACAAACTTTTGACTCGGATCAAATAAGTGGTTTTGAATTATATTAAACTAGTTGATGCCCGTGACTTCAATCGCGTGGATTGAGATTTTTTAATTCTCTCTTATTTTCCAGGATTAAAAGTAGCCTATGTGTTATTCCAGACTATAATCTACCTCTGTGCCAAATTTCAGCCAATTCGGTTAAATCGTTGCGGCGTGATCGTGTAACAGACATCCATCCATTCATACTCGTACATCCAAACTTTCATATTTATAATATTAGTAGGATAGGATATTAGTAGCACAATTCAGTACGTAGTCATCTAACAATTAATACACTAATAACTCATCATCATCATCGCCGAGTAATACACCGAGGAGTGATGTTCTGACAGATTTTTTTATTGGAAAATTGTGAACACTTACACAAATAATATATTCGTCGGTTAAAGTTTATCTACTCAGCGATTGTAAAATAAGCTGTTTTTTAATTTTTGTCAGTTTATTTTTTTCCATCTTGGTTTCGTTACAAAATTTCAAATAATTAAATGACTTGCTAAATATTAGGTTGACTCATGTAATAGTGCAATTAGGAATAATATAAATATAGGCCAGGCGACACGACAATCCTGCAGTACCTACTGTAAAAATAATCATTTTCATTTCAATTCTTGTGAAAATTATGATGTTATGAACAGAATTTCAGAATTTTGAGATTTACAGAATTAATTGTTTAATTGCACATGATTTCGATAAATCAGAGGCAGAGTATCTATATACCTTCTGGTTTTTGTTGCTTGATAATTTACTTGTGTAAAGATTAAACTGCCTTGACTGTTCACCCGAGGGATAACAATGTTAAAACACCGTGTAACATAATTATGAAGATGTTTCGTCCCTTCGATAACGGTTCTTACCACAATTACTTTACCCAATAGGTATAATTTAAAAACACTTTTCACCCAATTCGTTTAAATATAAATCTGAGATTTATTTCATCAAGAATTCTTTATTATAACAATAGGATAGTTTAAAAACTGTATCTCCACTATTGAAAACTGAATGTACCATCCGTTATATTGATCTTCTTCGTGATGTAGCCTACACCTTTCACCTGTCACCTTTACCATAATAACGAATCGATTGACACCTCACTCATCAAAATTAGATCAGTAGTTTGGCCGCTACAGGGGAACATTCGTAAATAGTCACATACATACAAACCTAGACTGCTACAATCACAATCCTTCATTTTATTTTCAGACTCAACCATCCATACCATTTTGTTTCATTGTTGTTGAAAGGCATTCCGAACCAGTGGTAGATTCATTGACGATTCAAAAGTGCTTGTAAAAGTTTATTTGAATAAAAAATATTTCTATTTCTATTTCTATTTACATTAACCGTGTCTTAGCAACTTTTGCTAGCAACGTGTGAGTCGTGTGACACTGGATTTGCAATGAGTGTAACTGTAATGATATTTGCTTGCAGGTGGGTGCTCGGCGTTCGGCCACTCCTGCTTCGGTGGTCACGGCAAAAGGAGCGATTCCTCGCCAGACGTAAGATTTCTTAAATAGATCTCTCCCGCTTTACACGAATACACTTTTGCCATAAATACTCGTATATAAGATATAGAACATATATAGGTGTTAGGCATACGTGTTGTTTTTATTGCAAAGACAGAGAAAAACAGATACTGAATGAGAAAAAACACTCAATAAATTCAATCAATAAGGATGGTTCTATTATTATTGTTGCTATTATAAATTGTTCTATTTAACAACGACAACCTTATCCCCTAAAAATACTCGACAGTAAATTACACCGAACCCCAGACAGCGAAAATCGGTCAGTATCTACTTCGTGGAGCGTCGTTTATGTCACCTAAGTATATGCCGCTTTGCCGCTTCACGGGACCAATACGACTTTCTACGAAGTAAAGCTAGCCGAAATAGAAATAGAAATAGAAATATTTTTTATTCAAATAAAATTTTACAAGCACTTTTGAATCGTCAATGAATCTACCACTGGTTCGGAATGCCTTTCCTGCCGAGAAGAGCCAGTAAGAAACTCGGCGGTTGCTCTTTTCAAAAAAAAAAATATAAAAAATTTACAATTGTTATTGAACACAGGATAGTTATTACTGTCTTATGAATCACTGGAGCGAATTATATCCACGCTTTTTTATCATTTACATAGTCTTCAATTGTATAATATGCTTTTTTCATGAGAGCAGATTTAATTGATTTCTTAAACTTGTGTAGAGGCAAGTCTAAGATTGACTGTGGAATTTTATTGTAAAACGTCACGCCCATTCTCACAAATGTCTTTTGGACCCTCTTGAGGCGCAGCCCAGGAAACATGAGCCTATTTGGATTTCTACTTGGTCTATCGGACAAATCACTCTTTTTTTTGTAACTCAAAATGTTTTGTCTGACAAATATTATGTTGTTATAAATATATTGTGAAGCTACTGTAAGAATGCCTATCTCTTTAAATCTTTCTCGAAGGGAATCCCGCGGCCTCAAATTATAGATTGCGCGGATTGCCCTCTTCTGCAAAACAAAAATTTTTCCAATATCGGCTGCCTTACCCCATACTAAGATACCGTATGACATAATACTATGGAAATATGCAAAATAAACAATTTTTGCAGTTTCTATGTCAGTCAACTGTCGAATCTTCCTAACAGCGTAAGCAGCAGAGCTAAGTTTGCCAGCAAGCGTTGCTATATGGGTGCCCCATTGTAGCTTTGAATCCAGGGTTAACCCCAAAAACACTGTGGAGTCCTCAGTTTTCAAAGGTTCATTATTTATCTTTAAATTTTTACTGACAGTTCTCGTGTTAGGTAATAAAAACTCAACACACTTTGTTTTTTTAGCATTTAAAAGGAGATTATTTGCCGTAAACCATTCAGAAACTTGAGATAATGCATTATTTACATCGTCAAAATTGTCTTTCATCCTATCGACTTTAAAAATTAAAGACGTATCATCAGCAAATAGTACAATATCGCAAGTATTTTGGACAAAATGTGGTAAATCATTTATGTAGACCAAAAACATGAATGGACCTAGAATAGAACCCTGGGGTACACCCATTACTGAGGCTGATCCGGATGATTTTACATCATTGACACATACTCTTTGGACTCGGTTGCTGAGATAAGACGCAATGAGACTAAGTGCAAAATCTTTAATGCCATAGTGGCTCAGTTTAAGCAAAAGAGTCTCGTGATCAACGCAGTCGAATGCCTTTGACAAATCACAGAAAATACCAATGGCATTCTGTGAGTTCTCCCACGCATCGAATATGTGTTGTAATAGCCTTGCGGCTGCATCGGTTGTTGATCGACCCTTTGTAAAACCATACTGCTCAGTGTGTAGGAGTTTATTTAAATTAAAGTGTAAAAGCAGTTGGTTGAGCATTATTTTTTCGAATATCTTGCTGAGAGTTGGCAAAATTGAAATTGGCCTGTAGTTATTCGGGTCACTTTTGCTGCCCGATTTAAAAAGCGGTATTAGCTTACTACATTTCATAAGATCTGGAAAAGATCCAGAATCTACTGATTTATTAAAAATTAAAGCAAGATACGGCGCAATAATATCAATTACATTATGAATTATTTTAACAGATATCCCCCATAGATCTGCTGTTTTCTTATTTTGTAAAGATTTAAATGTTTTGACTATGTCATATGGGGTAACGTGTTCAAACCTAAATAACTTATTGCACTCAGAGACATTGCTTCTTAGAAGACGATAGGCTTCTGCCGGCGAGGAATTTAGAGAACTGGTTGTGGTAATTGGAATATTTTTGAAAAAGTTCTCAAATGTATTTACAACTTCTATATCGGAGTTAATTACATGATTATCAATTTTAAGCTCCAATTTATTATTATTATGCACCTTATGGTTATTCATTTCATCGCCGATGATGCCCCATGTTGTTTTAATTTTATTATCAGAATTGACAATTTTTTGTTTTATGTGAAGTGACTTTGCTTGTATGCACACATTTTTAAACAATTTAGAATAATTTCTTACATATTCAATAAACGCGGGGGAATAATTATATTTTTTTTCTGCATACAAGTCAAACAGCTTATTTCTACTTTTATAGATGCCGGCAGTTGCCCAGTCACTAAACTTAAGATCTTTAAACAGTCTTTTCTCCATCACCTTAAAGATAGAGTTATATTGTGAGCTTAACAAATCAAAAAACTTTGTATAAATTTCATCCGGATCATCCTGTGCAAGGTCAAGCGTCGGCAATCCAGCTGAGATGTTTTGTTTAAAATGCTTTACTTTTTTAGTGGTAACTGGCCTGTATTTTATTACTTTTGTTATATTCTGTTGACTGCTTGGAATAGATATCATTTGACCGCAATGATCAGATCTGAGATAAGTGATAACAGATTTTTCAATAATGTTACAATCACAAAAAATGTTGTCAATACAGGTAGCTGAGTTTGCAGTTACTCTTGTAGGTTCATCAAAAATATTCTCTAAATTAAAGCTTTTAAATAAGTTAAGTAGCCTACCAGTAAAAGGAGTGTGAAGCAAAATATCAATATTAAAGTCTCCACAGACCACTATTTTTTTTGATGACCTACATAGCCGCCTTAAGGCATCCTCCATTACCTCCTCAAAAACAACAAAGTCGCCCGAGGGTGGGCGGTACACGCAAACTACAATATATCGGTCCAGCTCAACACAAGACAGCTCAATAGTGCGTTCTATAGAAAGACTAACAATGTCTTTTCGCTCTTTATAATTAATGTTATTTCGCGTTACTATCAATGATCCCCCGCGTATAGCAGTCTTTCTTGAGAACGCACTTGACAGTGAATAATTATTAAGGTGTACAATTAACTGATGAGTATTGAGCCAATGCTCAGTGAAGCATAAGATTTCAATATCAAATTTTTTAATAAAAAGCTCAATCTCATGTTCTTTGCCAGATAAGCCCTGTATATTTTGGTGTACAAGATTAATTTTATATTGCTTATCTGTTGTCTTACTGCTTAGTTTAAATTTTTTACAAGTATTATTTTTACTTGAGTCCAAATTCACCATACTGCCGGATAGGCTCTGTATATTTTGATGTACAATGTTCAGTTTGCAGAGCCTCTCCGTTGTCTTAGTATCTAGTTTAAACAAGTAATAGGCTTACTATTACTTGGTTCAACAACAGAAATATTAGTACTTAAAGTACTTGAGTCAAAAACAGAAATATTTGTACTAGAAGTACAGTTTGTAAAATTGTCAAAAGACTTTGTTACAACACTTGTAACTGTATCATTCATTAAATTATATGCTAGCAATGAAGCTATATGTATTTTACATTTTCTAGGCAGGTACATATTATCTGCGGTCAATTTAAATTTATAAATAAATTTATTCAAGTCAAAAAAGGAGATAGCACTGTCATGATGGCTTGACAAATTAAACATATGCAAATTTAATTTATTTATGCGCTGGTTTTGCTCCTTACTTAGTGTACTAGAGTAAGGGAAGGCACATAAAGTAAATTTACATTTGGTTTTATTATGCAAATACAATAATTTTTCAAAACATTTTAGGATCTTGTGCTTTTTTATCAATAAACTGTCCCCAATCAATATGATAACATTAGTATTTATATCCAAGCTTTCTTCATTCAAGTTATTAATTAAATAGTCAAAACTAGCCCCTGGTGAACATTTATTAATCACTGGATGTTGCATATACTTGTTCATATAGGCACCAAAGTCTTTACCTAACTGGTCAGAGATAATTACAGTTTTTTTACTGACATTCACAGAAAGATTTATGTTTGAGGATGAAGAACTTTTTGTATTTACACTACACTGCGTGGGATGGGAAGGCAATTTGACTGGGAGCAATGTACTACTACTGTGATCGTTGCTAGCCATAGGTATAGGTGAGAGGTTACATTGGCATTTACTTGTCAGTGATTCAAAGCGAGCCATATTGTAGTTGCCTAGGGCTAACAACTCGTCAGCTGCCTGTAACTGTTCACAGATCTGATTTTGTGACAGCTCATACTCCATAGTAACTTTTTTTAGGGAATCATTCAATTTACAAATCTCATTATTAAGGTTTTTAACGTCAACATCATATTTAGTGCTCATTTCTGTCAAAGATGAGCAGTATGTTTCAAGCTTATGTAATAAATGTGACCGTTCCTTCCTTAATGCAACATTTTTAGTGTGAGTCCTTTGTAATTTAATTAAATTTTTGGTTTTTTTAATTATTTTGCCAATTTTAATGTATTTTTTAATTTTATTATGACTATTTAGTTGTATCTTATCATGGTTCTGTATTGTCTTACTATTTCTAGTATAAGGGCTGTCACATGTCAGATCTATGACCGGCACAATTGAGGATGAAGTAAGCAGTTCATCATACAATGTGTTGGTTGCTTGAGCTTCATAGCTTTTTAATTGAGACTGAAGGTCATCAATTGTTCTGTGAGCCCCACTCAATTCATCCTCTAGTACAGATATCTTCCCTAGAGCCTCTTCATAAGTCTGAATGCACACATTAAAAGAGCTGACTGCCTCCTGGAGTCGGTCACGTTCCTCTGACACTAAAGTATGTGAGCTATTCAGGGCAGCGAGTTCAGCTTTTAACTGTGAATTTTTGGCAATCACAGCTTTTACTTCAACCTCACTTTCTTCTTGCTCCCTCAGCAATTGATCATTAAGTTGTCGCAGTGATTTCAGTTCATTGAGGGCAGTTTTAAGTTTCAGCTGTTCTTCTAACGCTGCTGCCCGTCTTGTTTGCATTGTGATGATTGTTGTTATACAATAATGCACCTGAAACACCAAATAATGTGTAAGTGAAGGAAGAAAAAGAAAAGTGGGTGGGTTACACAGAAGAGAGTCTGAGATATATAGAATAGATTTACAAAATGAGTAGAAAGAAAGATAGTACTATTTAGTGTGTTTGTATTACTTTCAAAAACAAGATTTATAGAGCCCACACTTATTTGAAAATAAGCAGCTGTTAATAGGTAGGTATTAACCTATTTGAGTTATTTATGACTATTGTCACTTCTATTGAAGTGCTTAAGTAATCAAAAGTTGCAAGGGACAGTGTACAATCTATTATGTATGCTCGTGTCGTGAAATGTCTGAGGCAGTACAAGTTATTCTTCTACTTCACTTCCACTATTGTCAAGTGAACAGAGAAAAATTTTGCCTTTCAATGTGAGGAAGGACGTGTCTCGAGACTCGAGAATGTACCTAATGTGCGCGGATAACGTATTTATTCAATAAACTAACTGCACTAAGTAGTTATTATAATATTTTTAAGAAGATAAAGGAAATACTCCCCCGGTTTATCCAGATGTCGTTGAGATTTGAATCACGCCGTCCGTCCGACAACTGCCTTGGGTATTAATCAGGTACTTTTCGACGACAGTGGAGCTTATGTATGAGAATTATAAGGAAATCTATCACAAGATAAACTTTAACACTTATTTTAAAACATTAATTCACTAAGAAATAAATTAAAAATTAAAATTTAATGTTTCACAGCTGATTTTGCAACATTTCAGTTTGACAGCTGTCCTGATACAGCTGTCCGAAGATCCCATTTCACAGCTCCATGTTAAATATTTACCGTCATTAGTTGCTTTCAGGTGTTTTCCAAAGAAAAAGATTGATATTCCATTAAGGTTAGGATAAGACATCTTTGAATCTCTCTGGGCTGTTTTAAAGGAAGACGAATTGTTTTGGGTCACAGAAAATAAACATTAAACTAACGATAGTTGATGACCACAACTTATTCTATTGATAGTTAAATGATCAGTTATATTACGAAACTAGCTTTTGCCCGCGACTTTGTTCACGTGAAGAGAAGGAGTTATGACCTTAAGTATCAAGGAATTTGGATTATTGCAAAATGATTGGGGGTTTGTCCTTCAATTATATAGCAACAAAGCAAACAGATTGTTGTGACTTTTGGATGGGAGTTTTATGCCAGTAAAACAAGAAGGTTCTGAAGAGTTCTGTTCAAAAAACTTCACAAACAACTCCACGCTGATGAAGTCGCGGGCAAAAGCGAGTACCATACGTATTATATGTTTAAATGAAAACAATATTGTTTCGCATGGATAGGTAACTCCTGTAAATTGTTCTCTATCGCGTGTGAATACGGCGATACCTTCTTGTAATGAGATTCAGCGCTCATAAACATGTCGTTTGCACGTGATTGAATTTTTTTTAAGGAGCCTTTTTATTTAACCCATTAACCGCCAAAATAAAAGCAGCAGTGATTTTTTTACGAAATGTTTATTTTAATAATGTTTATCAATCGAATAAACATAAAAGTATGAAAAAAGTTAAAAAAAAGTAATTCTTCTACCTTCCAGGGGGGTGTACTCGATTGGGTACAGCGGCGTATTATAGGTGAAAATTTTCGAAACATTGTTTTTCTACACATAATGTTTTGAGACACTTTTTGCATTGCCAGCGAACTCTTGCGTGACATACAACACATCGCAATGGTTTTTCGAGCTTTTGAGGATAATGTCCTATACCATCTTGAGGCAAGCCTGGGACCAGTGAAGACGAAGGCCGAGTCTTGTGTTGTGTTTTCTGGCGCAAGTAGTATCTCGCAATCGAGCGTCGAAACAGTAGCTGATCCATTTTGCTCGTATCACTGTGGCTCATAACATGCAAACGCCACGCATTTGCAATAGCCATATCTACCATATAGGTAAACAAAACCCACCACCACTTTTTTCCGTGAATTGCAATCCTATAAAGTGAAATTGATTGATCTAATTCATCCACTCCGCCCATATTTTTATTATAAGTTTGAAACAGCTTTGGTATATTGACATCAGTCTTTTCACGTTGCACAGTAGACCACCGTTTTACAACTCCTAACGGTTCAATGGTGTCATAATTTGTCGCCATCGTACAAACACTATTATCTTTCCATCTCACTAGTAGTATTTCGTTTTGCTTATCAAACCTAAAATCGTACGAGGCTCGATCTTCTTTCTTCATCTCTTTAGTGCTTCTCAGTGGACATTTTTTTGTTCTGTTTTCCCTTATTGTTCCCGTCGCACGATAGCCTTGTCTTTTGAGGTCTACTAAGAGATTATAATTAGTAAAAAAATTGTCAAAAAATATTTGGTGATTTCTTGGATCAGTTCCCAATTTCTGAAGTAACATTTTGACTACTCTTGATCCTAAAGAATCAGAAGAAGCTTCTAATGGTTTTCCACAATAAAAATCAAAAGTATAGCAGTATCCCGTAGAACTTGCTGCAACCCAGTTTTTGTAGCCAAACCGCACTGGTTTTCCTCGAATAAACTGCTTAGAAGGGTGATGGCCAAAATATTTCACCATCGATTCATCAATTGAAATATTCTCATGAATCACACCCCACTGAAGAAATTTATTTATAAGAATATCAGCTAATGGTCGAACTTTAAACATTTTATCTCGGGTGCTACTTGCTTCATCGTTGTTCACGAAATGAAGATTCCTTTTTATATCCCGAAATCTTTGTCTTGACATGGATCTTGATACCATTTCAACACCTACATCTTCATCATAAGACCAATATAAATCTTCTCTGGGTAACTTATGATACCCAGACAATATCAGTATGCCTATAAATTTTTGCAAATCCACAGTCTCTAGTTGAAAAGTGTGTCTGTTATTTTGATTAGCGTATAAAGTAGTGTTTGTAATTATCGAGGTAATCACTTCTTCATCAAATAGTTTTTCAAATATTTGTACTGGGGTGAGGTCCTGGAGCTGTTCTTTTACCTCTCTCTGTTTGTCTAGCACATCAGTTCTTTCTTGAACTGTAGAGGAGTATGTTGGTGAACACTTACGCCATACTGGTTGATCTGGCTGTTGACGACGACTTCTCTTTGCTTTTGCAGCCAAAGGTTCATCATCGCTGCTGTCGGCGCCATCACTGGGAATTGTGGTCTCGTTGCACTTAAAGACCTCTATGTTACCAGGTACATCCCGGGGCAAAGAGGCAGTAACCATGTCCTCGTCGGCACCTTCTTCTTCATCTGTCACGACACAAGGTTCTGGCGGTATTATCGCTAAGTCGTAATCAGCCTCACTATCACTATCTTCTAAAATGGCCTGAACTGCTTCCTCTAAGCCATTGTAATAGTTAGAAAGGTCAAAACGTTTCGAACTCATTTCACTAAAAACCTGAAACAAAAACTGCATTAATTATATGGATTCGGCCGCTGTACCCAACTGGGTACAGTAGTGTTTCAAGAAAGAATTCGTTGTATACATAAATCGCAAAACAGTTATTTACAATTTATTTTATAAATAAGGGTGTAATCTACCAACTAACATACATAAAACGAAAATTGGGCATATAAAAATACAACAAAAGAATAAAACTATGTACTTACCCGTACAAACTTCAACACTGCGAATTCAAAATGCTCTCAGTGGGAATTATTTTGAATACACCCACTAAATCATTATTATTTCCATTCAGCTATCGATCTACTATTGAAATCAGAGGAAAAAACAACCTTAACTTTTAAAGTTTGTAAACTACCTTCAATTTTTTTCCTGTACCCAATCAGGTACAGAGGCGCCAAATGGGTTAATCATATTTTGTTACATATTGTGCTGAAATACTAAGGTGGGATTTTGTCGGATATCTTAATGCATTTTTTGTGACAATAGAAGTTAAAAATGCGGATGTATTCATTAAGTTCGAAAGTTGTTTGTGTTGGGAAGGGGCCTGATATAAATGCTTTTTCTTTCTTTCTTTCTTTCTTTCTTGATATTATATAATAAAATTCAGGCAGCTCAAGTGGAGACTATTCGTTAATCTTCTTGGTGGGTATCATGAAGCTTTTACCACGTTTTATCGATTTTTTTCATTCAGTTTAAGGTTTTTGCCTCAGTTTGCCTCAACTCTGAATGAATTTAATTTCATTCGTTCATTTAGTGATCATTCATTAATTTCAAACCGTCGCTGGCCGCTACTGGGCACAGGTCTTCTCTCAAATTAGGTTTAGTTCGTGACCCACATCGCTGGTGGAATGGCGGATTGGCAGACTTCACACACCTTTGAGAAAATTAAGAAAAACTCTCAGGCGTGCAGGTTCCCGCATAAGTATTTATTCATTTAATGATATGATAATGCATGCATAACTCCAAAAAATCAAAGGCCCTGGATAAAACTCCGCGACCACCGAATAGGAGGCCAAAGACCTAACTACTAAGCTATCACTGCTCAGTGCTCATACTCATCGGGTTGCGGCAACTTCATGGACATTTGCCGCAACCCAACGCTACTCAAATAGTTACGAAGATAATGACACTGCCAAGCACCTGACTGTGAGACTATCTCAAGTTAAGCAGTGTTTGTTTCCACAGGCGCTGGGGCGGGCGGCGGGGCGGGCGGGCGGGCAGGCCGAGACGCCGCCGCAGCCGGGCTACCCGCACCCTTACGCGATGCTGCCGTCAGGGGAAGACATCATTCCTGTTAGAGACGGAGGTATACCATTCTTGTTACTGATCACATCACATCATACTAATACGTATATTATAAGAGCGAAAATTTGTATATTATGAGTGTGTGTGTACCTATGTTTGTTACTCTTTCACGCACAAACTACTGGACAGATTTGACTGAAATTTGGAATGGAGATAGATAATACCCTGGATTAACACACAAATTACTTTATATCCCGGAAAATTAAAGAGTTCCCGTGGGAATCAAAAAAACCTTAATCCGGGCATCATCTAGTACTTGCTAAAAAGAATAAACACGTCTTTGTTATTTCTGGCATGAAAAGCGTGGGTGGTCTCAGACTGATGGTTTCATTATTTTGGTGGTAGAGTTACTACTAATAAAAAGACAATTTTCTACAAGCCTGCGAAAAATTATACCTTCTTTATTAATTCTTAAGAGTTAACTTATTTTTCGCTGCTTTGTCGTAATGTTACCAATGATTGACGCCTGCTTAGTAAAACTCGTAAAACCAATTAAATTGAAACAAGTGCAGAACCACACACTGAGTGGCTATTTTACTGTATGCGAACCAGATAAAATAGGTATATTATTCATAGTGTATTAAGAACTTTATGCTACATTTTTAACAGGTTGCATTATACGAAATGGGGCGTCATATTATGTTGTAAGATTTACGAGGAAAGATAATATATATCTCAATAGAATGTTATTAAGATAATCTGCTCTTGGACGCGATAAGTGAGGATAACAATGACCGAAGGCTTTCAATGAAATGTTTACGAGCGAACGGGTTGATTTTATGACACGAACATTTTATAATGTAGTTACGTAGTCTGCGTAGCACTGGCGTAGCAGCGTAGCTGTAGCTAAACTAACGTAGAAGTCTAGCTGACTTCCACGCTATTATACGGCTTCTAAAATTATTTAATACAATTTTCTCATCACAAAGTTAAAATAGTTAATTTTAAGGTCGTTTTCCCGGTGGGCCATTAGTGGCCCTCGCATTACCTGACCCTACGTAGTAACGACCCACTTTAACAACTTTCGCTTTGCATTTATATATATATTCTTGATAAAATACTAACAAATCAATCAATTCTTTCATTATGAAATTTGAAATAAGAATTTATTAAGCTATCTGTGCAGGTGCTTACGACCGAGAGGGGAACAACGCGCGGGAGGCCATGAAACTGAAGCTGCGTAACGTTCTCCGGTATTGGGTACGTTAATATGTTATCTATAGTATTCATACTAAATTTTCTCCTCTTCTGGTCTTCTTGGAGAACTGATACACGTCCACTACTGGACAATTGAAAGCGTGAATAGACCAACGGTTAAAGGTGCAGACTGAAAATTGAAAGGTCGACGGTTCAATCCTTACCCCTTGCACTGTTATCGTGCCTAAATCTAGCATAGCTTTGCGTTCATTTTCAGCGCCGCTTATATTCAGCGGCTCCCTGCGACTCGTCTGATGTCGTTGGTCCACCTAGTACAGGGTCTGCCAACACTGGAAAGCGTTCCAATGTGAATAATAAAATATCTATTTTTATTGATATAAACTAATAATTATTTTATAGAGATAGAAGATATTTTTTATAGATAGAAACTAATACTATTTATAGTTACTTTCTAATTATTATTATTTATTTATTGAAAGCACAAATTTCGTGTGTGTGTGTTTTGTGAATGATAGATAATATAATTTAATTTAATTTAAATTGTATCTTAGAAGAATTGAATTGTATTTTTGTTAAAGATGGACTACTACCGGCGGTCGAGGCAAAATAACGACGACGGATACTCGTATGAAACTATGTAGAGTGTACTTAGACGATTACGATTCCAAAATAAATGTATATTTTAAAAATTGTTCAGCGAAGTAAGCCTAAGTGAAGTAAGCCAGCGAATTCATTTCTGTAAAGTTTTTTTGCAAATATAGTTTTTGAACACTTTTATCACTTTTTGAAAACTTAAAATTTATAAAAATTAAATGATTAGTTCTCTATTCCTTAAACTCGGTTTCAATAATAGATAAAATGTTCAACAGTTACAGGATCTATCCTATTAACACGACAAAACTATGTTTTAACTTATAGGTTGGTTGTTATTACTTAGCGGGCTTATTTCGTAGATCTAACGTTGACTGTTTTAAATATAAACAATGTTTAGTAGTAAAATAATTGAAAGATGCATGTCTCTTTAGAAAAAAAGTTTTGTCAATTAAAAATATTATACATACAGATAATATATAAATAATTTCTAAATTTTTTTTGGATTTTGTATGACAAGGCTGGATTTTTCAGTTAAAATGTTTTTTGAGCTGTATATAATAATATTTGTCTCTTTGTAGAGAAAATTAATTAAAAATAACTGTTGTAAGACGATTTATTTTGGCGCTGTAGGATATTATATTCGTTACCTTGATACCTTTTGAAAATCAAAAAAAAACTGAAGTATACGTAGAGTTTATATTATATTAAAGTTATACTGAGAATTTAATATACTTAGCAAAAATATAACAACAGTAACAATTATTGTATTAGTCTGATTTAATCTCAAACTCTAGGGAAGAAAACGTATTGAATTGTTTTGTTTTGTGACTCCTTCGCAAAATAATAAATCTTTCCAAAATAAGCAATAAGTCGAATACTGAAACTGGAAAACTTGCTAATAACAAATAAAATATATTCATTTTCTTAATATTGAATCGTTTGTTAGTAAATGTTTTTGTAACTTCACTATTTACTCTATAAGTATATTTACTGTGTAAGTAAGTTTAAATGTGTATATTCAGCATCTAACTTTATATGTACCTAACATAAGTTTACCATCATCGAATCATGAAATATTAGAATAATAATGTAATAGTAGAGGAGCAAAGTTTCATGAAGATTGTGGGATATTAAATAAATGGTTACACACAATATGCGCGTGGCGTTTTATTTTTTTATATATATTTCATTTGCAAGCTTTTTATATGTCCTAGAGTTATGATTAGCATCATAAATCAGCAGCCCATCTACAACTCACTACTGAGTGCAGATCTCTTCTCGGAGGAGGGTTATAGGCTATACAATTACACATGGACCACCACGCTGGCCCAGTGCAAATTGGTAGATTTCACACACCACTGAGAACATTATGGATCTCAGAAATACAGTTCTATTTCACCGTCGAATCTTATCTTATTAATATTATAAACGTGAAAGTTTGTAAGTATGAATGGATGGATGGATGTTTGTTACTCTTTCACGTAAAAACTATTGAACCGATTTGGCTGAAATTTGCCATAGAGATAGAATATATTGTGAAATATTTTATAAGGTCTATATATAATATATTATAAGGTCGGAAAATAAGAGAGTTTCCGTAGGAATTACAAAACCTTAATCCACGCGAACGAAATTGCGGGCATCAACTAGCTGGGATAAATGCGGAACCGAACCTGCGACCCCTCGAATAGGAGACCGGCGTATAAATGATGGACTAGATATTCCCACTATCTAGGCATTCGGTTAATGCTGGATTTGATGACAGCTCATTACACTCAAAGTAGCTTGATCTTCTTAGATCCTTAGATAGATAAAAAAATTACAGTCTGAGTCCGTAAATATATTTAATGATAATTATATCTAATGATTAACTAATTAATTTTCATTATCTAAGACAAAGTTAACTGACTCTACCTTAGTTCCTATTTCACCATATTCCGCCTTCCTTGTCCACTTACTTTCCACAACTCTTCTGAGATCGTCGGTCCATCGTTTGGGATGTCGTCACTCTGCGTTTACGATATACAACGTTTTCACGGAAGAACTAACTTTAAATGTACACGTGACGTGAACTCCCATAGCAACTATCAAATTAAAGAGTTACCAATCGAAGTAAAGTTGTATGAAGCTTATCTGAAAGTTCACGCGTGTTGTAAAATGTTGTAATTCCGCACATTAGCGAGGGATGCGCGTCCATTAGCTAATTACGAATTAGAAGGTGTTCGAGCTACGTATAGGTACTTAGTAGATAAGAGAATTGTTTTGTTGATTTGCTGACCGCCCTCGACTGCGTGGTAAATAACGCAGTCTAAGATGGTAGCGGGCTAGCTTGGAAGGATCGTTTAAACCCATATTCTAATCGGTTTCTGCTCGGCATCGTACCGGAACACCGGATCGCTTGGCTGCACTGCTTAATCACTCCAACTAGAACAGATCAGAAATAATATCGACATTGTAAATTTCAAAACTGCCTTCGCAAAAGCCAGCACCTCTTAACACTGCGCCGGGGAAATTGTCAAATGAACTTATAGTAATACTAGCTTTAGGACTTCGGTAGAATATTGTATATAGGGAAAACTGAGTTGAAAGAATTCTTCGGATGTATACCAAGAGTAGAACTTCAGCAGTATTTAATATTTCGTCTAAAAATTAATGCATCTGTGTACCTAACGATCGCAATCGTCTCTGATTGACTTTCTCTGTTGGTTGTCTTTCACTATTGAGGCATCGATGCAGCAAGAGCGCCATAAATTTACCTAATCAGATGTAATTACGATCGGCACATTAATGCAATCATTTTTAGACAATCCCAGACAGGCCTAAATACTCACTCGCCGATAATCACAGTTTCAATGAAGATCGATCACCGCTAGCCGTTGCATGTTTTATACCATTTGCTGCTCATTACCCAACACTAGCCGCGCGGTAATGTTAAGTTCGCGGGATGTATCGCATTATATGGGATTATGAATCGTGTCGAGTAACATAATATAATAGTATGCAATGCTAAATACTGAACAAGTATGTTATAATTAACACTTTACTTGTTGATTACCAACTGTTATAAAATGTATAGGAAATCCAAAACTTCCGCGAATGGAAGAACCAACTTAAGCTGCCAATTATGTAAGAAAATTGATCTCTAAATAAATCCATCTTTAAATTATGTTTAATACTGTAAATGTGAAAACGTGCCTCTTTGTTTATTAATTTTTCAATGAACCGATGTTGAAGAGATTTTGCGCAAAGAGAGTTTGTTTGAATTGGTAGATGCACTGGATCATCCGAAAGCACTTTGTAAAAGTTTACTTGAATAAAAGAATATTCTATTCTTTTCTATCCTGGTGAGAGATCTAAATTATTTTATTTTTATAGGTCGAAGTAGTAAACATCAGATAGTCTCCGGAACACAAGATTGAGCATTTGTATTTTGTTAACATATACTATTCGTACTTACTATTTCCTATCAACAATAAGATAACTCCATTGCTTTTCAGTAGGTTATATTAAAGAGCTTTCGAGACACCGATATGGTAGCATGATAATAATTGACTACTAGAATAAAGCAATAGGTATTTCCAAACGATTACTCGTAAACGGCTGATTAATATTTCGACACAATACTATTGTGTGTGATCACTTAATCGTAAACATGAGGCTCACGATACTCGTACATCGACGTATTTTACGTATTTCAAAGACATAGAGAAGGCGACGGAATAAATGATTTCGTCCCCATGCCACATGTAGTACAATCAAAAGTTGCGAATGTTGCGCCTAACTTTGACGCGAAACACACAATTTATTATAATGTGGTGTCAAAGGATTGTAATTACGAGTTTGAGATGGAAATAATTTTAATCATAGCCTGCTTTACAAACACATGTAGCTTTGAAATCATTTTTAGGTACAACAAAAACTACAAGCTGAAAACCTATTAAGTATTAAGAGTTAAAATCAAGTTACTTAATAGTTTTCAAATGCATAGAAAAAGTTGATCTTAGAAAGTAATTAGAAAATATAATAATTGCCCCTACCGAGCATGCTTGGTGCAATTATTATATTTTCTAATTACTTTCAAAGTTGAAAGCGTTTCATTTCATACAGGTACTTAAACAGAAAATTGGACGGGTTAAAAAGAAATGGAAGTTTTATTAACAGTGATCTTGGGACAGTTTGAGTATAAACTGATTAAGCCACTGAGGTTGTATCGTATTGTAGATCCTTTTGTTCGATTACAAAATAGCCATTTTGTGTGTATGAGTTTAGTTGTAGTCTGAAATTACGCGTCAAGGGCCGATTTCATCATCGTAAAATCGGTCTTCAAGTAGGCGTTTTATAAAATTGTACAAATTTTCTGAACTTGCTAATAAAATATATTTTGTTAGATCTTTTGTGGTAAATAATCGAATTGTGGTATTTGATGCCGCAGCTTTTAAAATAAGTGTACTGAGAAAGCTTAATGGGACAAAGTTTGAAATAGAAACATTTTGTGTAACATTTATAATATTCAAGCTTCAGTCATCCTGTGACCTCGAAATAACTAAAATGTTCGGAATGATGATATAAAAGTGAGTCAGAACGAAATGTATTTCTATATAAGAAAAGAAAGTAAACTTTTCTATTCTTAAATATTCTAAAAGGTTTTTCAATAGATTTTTTCAATAGAGATCTCCGTAATGATCAGCATCAGTTACCTCGTGCTGGTGGCACCTGCCTCATTAGCTACGGATGCCAAGCTTTACTCTTATCCAGGTGACTTTATCGTTGCGATCTTCAATGTAGGCGTTGCTTTGCCGACGAGTTCATGGCACTCGAAAAGTCGGGTTTACACCGACCAAAACTTGGACATGGCTGTTTAAGGATAGGTTCTTAAATATTTGCACGCTTCTTCACACAAAATATTCGCTTATAAGTCTATTTTTGTTTTAGAGCTAAAACTTAGCTGTACGAGTATGTATCGATTTATTTCTTTATTAGCTATCGGAAATGAAATAGTAAAATTATATTTCTTCTAAATGTTGTCACCCTTCAAACTTCCGTATTTTTAGAGCTAACTTTAGGATAGATACCTACTTTACATAAGAAGTCATACCTACTTTACATAAGAATAAACATTTTTTTTTAAATTTATTTAAAAAATTATTAAGTACCAAAAGTTGCATAAGCCACGCTTGTTACATAGACTGAAATAACCTGATCTTATTTGCAACCAAGTGATACTGAAGAGAGCTCTCTTAAACTTGACATAAGTTACCTTGAAAGGCGGTGAAACGAAATACAAGACTGTATCATTAATGGGAAATGCTGCCTATTCAGCTGTTGCTCTAAACAGATGTCAATGTAAGTCTTTATTGGCTTGGAAAACTGACATGTGTTCTCCGGCTTTCTCCGGCACACAGCCGGCCCTAGACCGGCTTCGAAACAGCGATGCATTTTCCGGTATTTACGATATCTTTGTAGGGCTGACGCTATGTTACATGCTTACCGACTTAAGAGACTTTCTTTCGTCGTCTTTCAGATTTCAGTCCGCTCATTTAACCTTCTACTGTTGCTTCATTTCTATTCGACTTTACCATCTTTACAAGCAGCTAAGCCCGAATTGTTATTGAAAAACAAAAAATATTTCATTAAAACTCCTATAGTACAAAAATTCTATTAGGTTCCGTTTTTTTCATAGAAAATGTAACGAACTTATATTTTTCACTGATATGTATAATACCGCGTTTCGGCAAACGACATGTTGCAAATGTTTCGACTAGATGAAGTAATGAAATTCGGCAAATGGCAGACATCGGTGTCTATCTTCGGCCTTTTGCGTGCTACGAGTTAAATAGCATAACTTCATCAACTGCACGCTACAATTTCTTCGTCACTTCGACAAGTTAAATTTTTTGTGAATGAAATAAAAACCTACGTAAGACGCAGGGTAGCCTAACTCGTAGAAGTCCCACCCCTGATTTAGTATCAGAATAAGGAAATGAGGTGCGCTAACGATCTCGTATTTACGGTACACGTTATACCCACCCGTGTGCCTCGCCAGTCGCCAGTTACTCAGTTTCATATTGAACTTCGATGTGTCGTATGAAATTTTTCGCTACTGGATAATATGACTTGATTGCAAATCTACCCTGTTATCATTTGTAACACGTAGTTATCCATACATCAGGCATTCAAGTCTATAACTCATTTAAAATTGATGCAAAATATTTTGCATTTTCTTTGATAAAGTAAAAACATTCTATATATCGCTGAGAAAGACAGGTATGCCTGTCTTCTATTGGAGATTTCACTAAAAAAGCTCAATTAAAAGTTCTTCTTTTTTGATTTTTTGAACTGTTTGATAGCTTAGTCTTAGGTAGTTTGTACAATCGCGCGCGCAATTGAATGTTTTGATTTGAATGCGGATTGTAGTGGCAATCACGGCCGCCTTTCTTATATATTTTGTAACATTTTTATAACATAACATTGTTATTTTCTTGCTTTAATTAAATAAATCTTAAATACAAAAAATAATTAATTATAATGCCGCACCGTTTACGTAGTAGTCTAATAGTGTGTACTAAGTGCTAAGTGCCGTACCCATTCCAGGTTAAGCTCGATCTTAGCCTGCATCGCATCTAACAGACGAAATCGCAGTCAACAGCTTACTTGTAGAATAAAAAGTTAATTTTGGGAATCTTTTAGTATGGAATGTGTAGCGCAAATGTTAACGAGGTGTGTGAGTAAAGTGCACGGGTCGGCGTCGCTCGCCGGAGCCCGGAAACGTTCCCATCCACCGAATTACTTCGACGTGAAACATTCAATTTGTACAAGAGGCCGGCGGCAGGATGCTCACACGCTGGAAGAGGCAATATCCTTACAATTTTTTTTTAGAAAGGTTTAAGTGAACCATTGGAAGGTTTGCTGGTTTATTATATTCCTAAAAAACGTAAAATCTAATTATTAAAATTACGTGACGACATTATTTTGATGTGTTTAAGACCATGTAAAGAAATAGATGTTTAAATATTGCGAAAAAATGACGTATTTGAATTTGCTTTGTTAAAAATGATAAAAATCTTTGTGTGTATTATACTTAATCGTGCCTAATACTTTTATTACATGTATGTGATTGTGCATGTGTTTTGGAAATTTAATCTTTTTTATTTGTATTTATATCTACAGATTATCAAAATCAAATGTTTGTGGATACACTATATATTTTATATGATATTGTGAGACAATGATTTTATTATTGATTAAATAAAATTAATTTCATGGGGTCATAGGTTTAATGTACAATGGGTGGAACCTGAAATAAATGAATGAACTAAATTGAATTGATTGATTGACTTAACTATAATTTTGGACAAGTAGCATTGAACAAACTTTAAGCTCTACATCCTTGCTCTACGGCACGCAGATGTAACGATCGCTAACACTTATTGCGAGCTGCCGCCGTGCATCTGTAGCTGCTACTTGATCAGTGCAATTCTGTTGGAGAGTGCATCGCTCTACCAAATAACTTGTAGATCGACCTCAATTTCGTATAGGAACATTCAGTTATAGTTAGCTTCCGCAAATATTTCTGCCAAATATTGAAGTTAGTTTGCTTTATCGGTGATGGAATACTAAGAGTTCGCCATAACGTTCTCAAAAGTGTACGAAATCTGTCAATCCGCGATTGGCCAGCGTGATGACCTAAACAATATAATAACTCTTTTGGCCTAATCACTTTTCATTCTGAGTGGAGACCCTCGCCCAGCACTATATACCAGAGACGGGTTCAGATGATGATGAAGAAGAAGAGAAAAGTAGAACTTTTTAGACACCTATTGCGTAACATGGTCTACTGTGACCTTTTTTTTATTCAATGATAAGATAGTCCTTGACTGCGATCTCACCTGATGGTAAGTGATGCTGCGATCTAACTTGGAAGCTCGGTTTATATTTACCATCGTGCCGGAACGCTAAATTGCTTCTTTGACGATAGCCACGGCCAAATAGCCTACCACCAGACCAGTCCAGGGACACTTCAGCAATTATAAAATCAAATAGCCCGAGCTAGGAATCGAACCCGACACCTCCCAGTTATAAGACCACAGCAAAACTCCTAATTAATGATCATGCAATGGAAAATGGCAGGCAGGAGAACTTCTGTCAGCGCGTAGACTTCTACGGCGTAGAGGAGTAGCTACATACTCGTAGAACGGAGCTACAGATATACTTAATGGGATTGCTTTACAACCTATCACAATATAATTGATAGCAGTACATTAACATGATACTGCATAACTTTTGATATAACTTAAGTTTTCCATATTACGCCTCCCTAGTTAGACTTAAAATATAGATCTAAATGAGGTTGTTTTTGCTAGTAAACAATAAAGTTTAACGAAACAGCCGCGACAAGAACAATGTTTACGAAAGCCGAGACGGAAAATATGGAGCAGAATGGGTGGAAATAAAAAAAAGAATTGGTATTGTTTTGTTGTAATTGCTTGGCCTTACTACGGTAAGTTGACCTGATTTACATCAAAATGTGAAAAAGTTCGCACGTGGAACAGGTATATTATAATCTTAGTTGAGATGTTGAAATATAGTTTTTTATATATTTAATCTTTTATGTATATTGTTTAAAAAATATACATAGAAGGAAGGAATAATATAGATACAACGCAAAAAATATGCAAAGTGGACCATTTTGAATTTGAATTTGAGTATAGTCCAGCAAAGTGTTTGCCCCCCATCTAACAGCATCTATGCTATGGAAAGCCTGTCTTTCGCCTAGATATACGTGTCATACTTTCGGTTTTGTCGGGGCCGTAGCATATTTTATGGATATAGAGTTTGAAAAATCTTAAAATTTTTAGAAAAACGAAATTAACAGAACAGAATCGATTTTCTTGGCACTCTAAAACAAATCGATAACATTGCAATCAAATCCTACTAGTCAGTAGAGACTAGTGAGGTCTATACCTCCCCCCTTCCCCAGTCACGTACATAAATAAGCTGATTCCCTAAACTTCTAATTAACTTTTTCTCTTTAAACGTCATTTTGTATGGTCAGTCATTTTGGAGTATTTAAAAAATATATATTATCTTTGGAATTTAAGCCTATCTCGCTAAGATAACGTGCTGTTTTTTCATACACAATTAGGTACAACAGCAGAATCTGATTTCCGAGCTGGTAGAGTTGGCTGGTTGGTGAGGCGAGGTGGCAGAGTTTTGACTTGCAATAAGAGCCACAATTTAATCAACACGAAATAAATCATTTTCAAATTAAACGATTGAAAGTAATAAACTCGTGGTAAGGGTTTCTTCGCAATGTTGATTTTAATGCAGTTTGTTTTTTGATTGATTTACTTTGGAGGGTTGATTTTAATTATTTCCATTCGTTTCTTTTTGAGTTTTGAATAGTGAGCATTTTATTTTTCTGACCCAAAAATCAATCTTAATGCATTACTGGAGCTTTACTTTTAATTAAAGTCGGAGGTCTGAGGCTTTCCCCTCGTAGCGTTGTACAAATTATAAAGTGAGCGCGAGCGGCGGCGAGCTGCGCGATTAGCCCGAAAGTATGCCTGGCCCTAACCAGGGCCTCTTACCTTTCAGCCGCCGTAACTAATGCCATTATCAAGTCATAAGTGGCGGGCCTTTTGGAATTTGTACCTACTTAGATTTTTTATCATTTTTCATTTTAATATGATTAAAAGGTAAGTATGAGTAAAGGTAAAGGAAAAGGTAACTACTTTTATGGTCAAAAGATACTGTGATAATGTGATATTTTATCTCTTCTGTCCTTTTAAAGTTTGGTGGATGAATAATTTGCTTTCTTTATTAAGGATAGCTAAGCTAATCTATTTCAAAGGCATAAATATCGTGAAGAAACATGCACGCCTGACAGTTCTCCCTAATATTCTCGAAGGTGCGTGAAGTTTGCCAATCAAACGGTACGGTTTAGGCAACGTGTTATCTATATCGATACTAATGATTATATAGGTACGATGCTCACAAAAATGGTGATCAAAAGCTAGTGGAAAAAAGAAACTCGCCCGCTGAAATGTAAAGCAAAAATCGCTGTCACTTACGCTCGAGGACATCGACATATCAGCGAGTGGCCGCAATTAACACTACCTTTATCCTCAGGGAGGATGCCGCTTCAATGCTTTTAGTGTAAACTTGCCTTTATGCGCCATGTGCCCACACCGTTGCCGTTACTGCGCGCGTGGACGAGCTTAATGCTCGACCTCTACACTCAGTTCGTTACAACTAAGTTTTTTGAAGGTCCTTTTCGATTTTGTTTGTGGTCAATAACAAGATTGATAGAGATAATGATGAAGAGGAATATTTTTTTATTTTGATAGCTTATATTATAATGATTGTATTTCGTAGTTTAGCAGTGATAGCCTGGTGGTTAGGAATGTGGTTTCCCATTCGAGGGGTCGCAGGTTCGATCCCGGACGCGCACTTCTGACGTTTCGAAGTTATCTGCCTTTAGAAAAATTAAATACCAGATGGTTCAACGGTGAAGGAAAAAATCTTGAGGAAACCTGCACACCTGAGAACTCCCCATAATGTTCTCGAAGGTGTATGAAGTCAAAAAATTTGCATTAGGCCAGCGTGGTGGACTATGGCCTATAAATAATCCTTCTCTGAGAGGAGATCTGCGCTCAGTAGTAAGTCAGTTATAGTCGTTGATGATGATGATGATTTCCTAGTTTCTAGATGAGGTTAATAAAATATATCTATTACCTCTATCTAAATCCATTGATACTAGTGGTCAGAACGCATTGACGGGATCGGCGATCATCGCCGCCCCGCTCTATTAAAAGGCAATGTAGATAATTATACTCGTATCGGTCGTATCAGTTCGAGCACATATCGCTGCTTCAATGCAAAAGTATCACAAATAAAAAAAATTTACAAAATATCTACAATTTTTATCAAGAATTTCTACAAAAAAAAATATTCAAAACATTTAATGCTGCTTAAAAATCCGCTTCTTACGATGTATAATATGCATAATATATTTGATATAAAATAAGAAAGCAGTAAACAAAAATGGTTTATTTCTATTTTATGTTAATTTTTATACAGATAATCTGTAAAAAAAGGGTAATTTTTATTTATGGTAGTTTTGAATTGAAGCAGCAACATGCTGACCGGCCATGTGTTACAACCCTAAGGATGCAATGAGATTGAATATTGGAAATAAATGAAAACTGATGCAATGAATATGCCCTATATATTTTCAGGCTTTTTTTATTTCTTCGCTGTGAACACCAGCTTGCAGTTAAGTGTAGACCACCTTCTAGAACTTGCTAGAAGGTAAACATCACTCGACAATACAATTTAATTATCTTAATGTATTATTTATTTAAAATTAAGTAAACACACATTGAGCCAAAGCACATTATTATTATTTCTTTTCGACTTTCATATACAAAGACTTTCATAGTTACAATAAAAAGATAACTTTCCAGCAGAGAGACTATTTCAGCAATATAGATAAGTCATAAGTACCTTGTTCGAAAGTACTTACAACGAAGATAAGTTTTCAGTTTTTGAAAATTTGAAAAATATGAAATTTAATTTCGTCACTTCTCAAACCTTCTTAGGCCCTGAAGGCAATTAAATCTACTAATTATTGTACTAAGTATACAAAGTCTTAAGTATAAGAAACAGATTTCCAACAACAATACATATTTTTATACAATATTAAGTATATGATTAAAGAATATAAGTATAAATATTTTTGAATGGCACGTAATATATAATTTATTATTTAAATTACAGGAATCAATTGTAACCCAGCCTTACAATTGCCCTTTCGGTAGAGTATTCCGTAAATTAAATTAAATTGGAAATAGTATGTATTTTCAGCTGCGGGGTGGAAATGATGCAGTGTGCTCAGTCCACGGGTTCCCTTTTCAATTCTCCTCGGACGCTGCCCTCTGAAATAGTAAAAAAACATAATGTCAAACGGCATATTACCGTCAAATCATGCGACAGTGTTGCCCCACTGAGAAAGAAAATGTTTCCTATAGAAGCTTTTGGTTACAATTTACAAAAGATTGATGCAAAGACAGTTTTGAACAAAAAGAATATTATAACTTAGTTAAAGTCTTTTTAATTCAAACGAGATGAAAAACGGGATTTCAAAATTTCCCGCCAAAAGCAGCATATGGAAATATTCTCAACATTACCTTTTTTACTTACTGGATTGTTTGAGTCTATTGTCTTTTTGAGTCCTCGTAATTTTGTTTACTTTGTTAAAGCATAAGTACTTATTATGAAAAAATATCGTCGCATTTAATTTGTGAATAAGTGAGGGGTTTGACTAGGTTTAAATCCGCAGACCATTTTGAGACTAAGATCTGAAATTACTGCAATCTCCACTGGTAGATGTATATGAACGATATTTAAGTATCTATCATTCGGACCAACCAAGAATTAGACTGCATTACGTAGGTACCTATACCATTCTTATCCCATTGAATATAGTTAAGCTAGCGTTTTCCTTACCATTATTTGCCATAATTTCATTTTGGAAAGCATATTATCGTCTATCATGGGTTTTGCTTCAAGACCTTTCGCTAATTGCTGTACAGGAATCTCATCACTATTGCTGCTGAAACGATAAATAAAACAAAATATAGTACACCGAAAAATCACCTGAAAATCATACAATCGGTGCCATCTCCTGAATATTTTAAGAAGTGATGCAAAACGACATCTCGTGATGCATTCTGCAAACGCTATGGTAAATTTTAGATATGAACCCTAAAATATACTTACATAAATGTGTTGCTCGAGGGAGTGTCATCCTCCACCCGGTAGATGGCGTTGTCATTTGGACTGTCCAATTGCTTCTCGCGATTCTGCGTTAAAAAGTTGACTATGAAATTAAAAATGCACTGTTAATTTAATACATGTCATTAAATTAGAAGCGTTTATTTATTTGTTTATTAAGAACTAGCGGACCCGACAGACGTTGTCCTGTCTTAACTATGAATATTGAAACTCCTCTTTTTACCCCCTTGGGGAGAGAATTTTCAAAAAATGTAAAATACGTAATTCTTTATTTTTGATCAAGAGCCAAAATATCAAGTTTCATAAACATAACTTGAAAAATAACTTGAAGAACGAAGGACTATCATACAAACATTCAACCCCTATTTAATCCCTTAGGGGGTAGAATTTTTAAAAACTGTGAAACACCTACTTTTTTGTTTTCAATTTAAAGCCTAAGTACCGAATTTTATGGGTATAGCTTGAAAAATAACGGAGTTTCATACAAACTTTAACCCCCCTTTTTACCCCCTTGGGGGGAGAATTTTCGAAATATGTAAAATACGTAATTCTTTATTTTTGATCAAGAGCCAAAATATCAAGTTTCATAAACATAACTTGAAGAACGAAGGACTATCATACAAACATTCAACCCCTATTTAACCCCTTAGGGGGTAGAATTTTAAAAAACTGTGAAACACTTACTTTTTTGTTTTCAATTTAAAGCCTAAATGCCGAATTTTATGGGTATAGCTTGAAAAATGACGGAGTTTCATACAAACTTTAACCCCCCTTTTTACCCCCTTGGGGGGCGAATTTCGAAAAATCCTTTCTTAGTGCTCGCCTACGTCATAAAAGGAACCTACTGTCAAAATTTCAAGTTTCTAACTTCAGTGGTTTAGGCTGTGCGTTGATCGTCAGTCAGTCAGTCAGTCAGTCAGGACAAGCCTTTTTATATAATTATAGATTACACTTAATATAGACTGTACACGTTCCTACCTATTTTGAAGTTGGGCGGGTATAAAATTAACTATAAATTCGACGCACAACGCACCCTCGCCCGATTTCAATATTAAAGCATACAAAAATTAACACGTCCTAGTGAAAATGATATCCTACCTCGTTAAAAATGAAAATATTGAACTAATGAATACAAAAGAAGCTTTCTTTGATTCGTGATTCAATATTCGAATTGTGTCAATTATTCTATGTACGCTGTATTTATACCAAAATTAACTAGGATTTTCGGTATTCTTACTTGCAAGGGTAAATATTTATTAGTTAACCGAAGAACTCTAGATTACCTATACTGTTAAGATCATGATAATAAAACATGAAGTAGTTTACCAGCTCGCTGCTGGCGGCCATCCGTCGGAGGACCCTAGTGATGTACCAATCCGGCGCTGCCGCGGGGGGTTTGCCGGATCGCTTGCCGTGCGCTGAAACACGAACAAAAGCACATTCAGGTAAGCATTTTCCAATTTAGAACTTAGTTTAATTTAATTAGCTCCGACCGTCATCCGTCTCCGAACATCAGGAGATGTTGATGACACAATCTGGTGCAAATTGTCGAGACAATATCTCTTGATGATTTTCCAGTGTCGGAACCTACGTCGGGTGTGTTTTGAAGGGGTTTGTGCGGCGCTACGTGTTGGTGTTGTGTCGGTTCGGTGTTTCTTCTATTCTGGAGAACGACGGTGTGCGGTGCGTGTTGCCATAGTTATACAGAGTTTTTCTGATTTGGCGGATTGCAGTAAAATATTACTTTTTCTTTTAGTATCTCGTAACAACAGCTGATGTCTTGTTGACGCGCACCCGTAAGATTTTTATCAACCAACCTCAACGCATATTCATTCGCTGCCTCAACGCACCTAAAGAAGTTTTCACTTCAATAAAAAAGTGCAGATTTACAGCGGGCTGCACGTTTCACGGCTTAGGACGGAAGAGCATGTCAAAAACTGTCGCTGAAATAACGTTAATGATGTAAAGTGAATGTCTGAGCTCACCGCCCGCGCCGCGCTCCGCCGGCTGACGGCTCGGCGCACACCTCGCTACGTGTCGTGTTCGTGCTCGCATTTTTAATTACCTTCGCGCCATTTTGGTTGATGGGATTAAACTAGATCAAACCGTGATCACTCTGACATTCATATTAAAGTAATATTGTCTGCTCGTTTTCATTAAATTTGAGAAACGACTAATAACTTGTCAGTGCGTAAAAGTTCCCTAGTTACAAGGAAGCCTACAGTTTCACCCATCTGTCTATAAATGAATGAAATCACCATACAAACAATAGTCCAACAGGTGGGGACTGAATCGTCAACCTTTCTTTGTTCAGTCCGCACCTTTAACCGCCGCGCTATGCGTCCACTGCTGACGTTATCGGAGCCCTATTAAGCCCTGTGTGAGGCCGCGTGTGACGAGGCAGCTGCGGAATTTATGACGAGTTAACACCACCATAATTAAAGCTACAGGTGTTAAATACGTTCAAAACATTACTTATAACGGAGAAATACGTTACTTAAATAATAATTATTATGTGCTCAAAAATGACAAAAGAAAACTAAAATGCATATGCTATTTAAATTACATACGGTGATTTTTTTATCTAAAAATCTAGATCGGTTCAAATTTTCCCAATATAATGGGTCCCGACTGGTTATATTATTTAACAGAATCCTAAATTACTGGACTTGGTTTTTCCTTTGCAGTTTTTATTTACGCAGTAGGGTTTTTGATTTTTTAAATTTACTATTTAATGTATAGGTATACTCGTAGTTAGGACTTAGAGAGTGACATAGAAGACATGAAGAGTCATAGACTACTTTTTATCCTATTAAACAGTAAAGATTCTCGCGGGTTTTCAAAAATCTAATGAAGAATTTGCGCAGGTGAAGGCCTGGAAGTCGCGCGTAACAGCGAATTGGAGATAATTTCGTCTTTTTTATTCAGATTGCGATTTAGCTTAGTCAGTGAAGCTGGAAGTGGGCTAATCTGGTAGTGGTATAAATAATCTTGGCTTCTACTCTATCACGCTGGAAAGGTAATTCGCTTAATGACACGTAGGTGCGTGGTCCCGGTAGGGTGATAACTGGGCATGACTGAATCCTATCACCTGTCAAGACTTTGAGAGTTTCGGTGTGATAAAGGGACTAGACCTTCGAGTATCTGTCTCTACCTATTGTAACAGGGTAGATTTTGCGTGACTGACCGTTGCTGTTTAAACACACAGATAAACTTGCTTTAATAGGATCAATAATTTTTTGAAAAGTAAAATAACTAGTCATCGTGCGCCGCAATCATTAATAGTATCTCGGATTAAGTAAAAGCTCATGTCATCGATATAAAATAGATAATACATAAATGATACTATATTTTGAAGATAAAATAAGCTCCCGCAGTCCACAAAGTTGATTATGATTAGGTATAATCGTCGAGTATTGGCCACCTAACCCACTTGTCAAATTATATTTTTTTCTATATATAGACTAGCACTTGTCTGGGATCACACCTGATGGTTAGTGAAGACACAGCCTGAAAAAGCCATTCACCAAAGGAAAGAAAGAAGAAGTTGAAGTGCGCTTAACTAGTTGATTCTCGCTCGATTTATTTGTACCAACCAGCCAAGTTTTGGTAGAAGGTTGATTGTGGTACTAAATTAATTAATTACTCGTACTTTAGCTGTTAAATATATTATTTTGTAGATTACCGACAGATACGCTTCAAATTTTGAAGTCTAGGATTAAGTAGTGAAAATAAAATCTGCGTGGTTGAAATGAACTCGGTGGAAGCATTTACAAGACTGACACTTTCAGTAATGTGTGTGTGCATGCAGTGCAGCAGGAAAGCTATTGATTGCTTTAACATCGTTAGACAGGTAGCAATCACGCAATCACGTGAGATCGTAGTATTTTTACTATCCATAATCGCAGAAAATATAAATTAATATATTGAGTAATAAAATATATTCTACATAAGATTGAGCTATGGATGTACGTATATTGAAGAAATTCATACTGTTTTTTTGTCTACGTAATACTTTCAAACTTTCAAGTTTAATTAAAATGTGAAGTTACGCTGCTTTATCGAAAAAATCGAGTGGGTGGTTGAGTTTCTGAGCAGAGCAGTCTGATGTCAGTCTGAACGTAATCTTGGATCCATTTGGAGGGAACCAATTTTGCACGCACTGCACCAGTAACTTTAAACTCTGCTTTTTTAATGTAATTGAAGTATACAGATTTCCTAAAAATTATTGCATCAGTTTGACGATCGCAATGGCTGAGTTTTTGGCGTTCTTGTTGCGTCCATGCATTTTAACCAATAGATTTTAGAATAGACCACTAGCAAATTTTGATACTCAAAGAAAAACATCATGGAATGTACACTGTATAGAAACGGAAATGGGGACTCAGGCGATGGATCTTTGATATAATTGTCTAATGCACGTTTTCACAAACCATACCTAAATCATCCCCTAAATAGGAGTCTCCTTACGTAGGTACCCCATAAATACAATGCCTTACGCAGTTATTTTTAGGTGTTTCCTAAAGGTCTATGAAAACGTAATTCACAGAAATTGTCACCTAACTTAGCTTAGGTAGCCCCTAAAAGTTAGGGATCTTTGGTGAAAACGGCATAAGTTGCTTTTATTTGAGCCAAAGATATTCAATTATTAACTACTAGCGGACCCGACGGACGTTGTCCTAAGTTTTTTTACATCCTCTTTGACGAAATTGGCAGCACGCGTTCTGTCAATGTTATGTCAAACGCCACATTCGTTACATCAAAAAAGTTTGAATTGTAAAAGCGGTTACATTAGAAATAATTTAATATGGTGGTTAATATTTCTTAAATTTTCTAATTTTTCGCGCAATTTTCTTAATTTTTTCTTTCATAAGAACCTTCTCCTAACAATAACAAACACAATAAAAAAAGAATTAGCGAAATCGGTCCAGCCGTTCACGCGTGATGCGATGACCAAGGAAATAGGGATTCATTTTTATATATATTGATCTTAATTCTAGCTTTAGTTATTAGATACTGTGTACTCACCTCCCCAGCAAGAGTGGCCGTAACTTAAACAGGAACCTGTAATATAATATTTTATATATTTAATACGATACTATTTGATAAAAGAATCGAATATACATGAGCAGAAAAATCATTATTGTTAAATAAAAAAATTACATAATATGATATTTATGAAACTCAATGTAAGATCAATTTATAGAAAACTATCGAATACCCGTGATTTCATTCACGTTGATTTTAATTATCCCCAAGCAACTCTTCGATTTCGCGACAAAAAGAACTGTCTCGAAGATGCAACTTAGGCGAGTTCAGTTCAGCGATTCAGTAGTTTAAAGATGCTTCAAATATCAAGCTTATTATGACTATGTGAACGTAACCCTAATATCAACTTTTAAAATATTTATAAATATTTGTCTGTTGGTTCATACGGACTAATGTTAGAAACGACTGGTCCAACTTTTTTTTTATAAACGGAACAATATTTTTGGTGATGAGGAATATGACTTGCGTTACGAAGACATGCTTAAGCTACTTCTAACCCTTGGATGTATTTTATACGTGTATTATACCTACAAGGCAGGACGCAACTTCGCACGAGCAAAGCTGTAAACAAAAGCTAGTCTATTTATAACAGGGATGTTGTTCCAATATACACCTGTCTTACTGAGTGAGTGTGTCTCCAGTCAACTAAGTTACAGCTATCGGGGAAGGGGTGCGCGGGGTGTGCGGGTTATGGAGTGCATTATGCGGACACTCCTCTAATGCATGTGATGCGATCAACTGTTTATGGCTTATTGTCCTGCGAGGCACAGTGCACCTACGCGTACTGCATTGTTAGTTCTTTGTTGCAAGTGGTAAGCTAATCTTTAATGTGCGTTAATACTCGTACAAATAATACACACATGTGATTCAATGAACGACATGAGGGATAACTTGGTACGAATAGGTGTACCTACCAGGCAGGTTAAATAGATTTTCAATTCCAATTTCAAATTCACATAGTTAAGACTGCTGGCTGTCATCATTGATTTTTCGGAGTTTGTGCGTACAATATCACACGCTTCAACGGCGAAGGAAATCGTCGTGAGGAAATCTGCACGTCTGCAAGTTCTCCATAACAACGTTCTCAAAGAGGTGTGAAGTTTGCCAATTTACATTGAGCATGGTGGACCTACAACCTTTCTCTGAGAGGAGACTTGTTCTCAGTAGTGAGCCGCTGATCTCGATTGTGAATTGAAGAAGCGGACAAAGTCGCAGGCGTCCGCTGGTACTAATTAAAAATTCAACAATTTATCTAACATGCTGTTGATAAAATTCTCAAGCTCTTTATCAGTGTTTAAATTTAACTTTACAAAGTGGGTATAAAGTAGATTTGTCAGCGCTTTAGCGGCGTTCCGTCCTTTGTATCGAGATAAATGTGGAGCAATAATAAATATTGTGATGCTTTGTAGTGACTGGGGAATGCTCAGTTTATTAAACTCGTGGCAGCTTTGAGCGAACCTGTTGATCCACTCGCGAGGTTCATTACCTGTTAGTATATGTTTTTTGACCAGACCAGAGAAATTCTCAAAATGATCAATTCCAGAATTGTATCCGGTGGAAATCAAATCCGGGACCTCCCACTTCTCTCGTTTAGCGTTAAACACAACGCCATGGGTCATCAAAATAAATTCAAAATAATAATAAATTGAAAGAAGCAGTATTTATTAGAACGAACAAAATGTTTTTTTAAAGAATATTAGTCAAGTTAAGCTCGGCTTGGTTTGGTTAATATTCTTTTCTCCCCTCCAAATAAGACGAAGGCTTGTGTTAGAATCGAGTGGGGATCAAACTGTTGACCTTTCAGTCGGCACCTTTTATCGTTAAGCTATTGGTCTCAATATTCAATTGTTTTTTTTTTTCAATGTATATTAATATTAAATAGTAACAATTATGTTTCCACAGAAGAATAAATTAATTAACTTATAACTTAGTGCGAAATCAGCCTTGACAGTGCACTTCCGGAAACATTAGCAGTTCCGCGAAATCCGAACAAGGCTTCTGTTTCTGTGGAAAACACGATTATTCCAATTAATAAACAGTCACAATGCACATGCACTCTAATAGTTTAAGAGCTTGCAGATTTTGAGGTGGTGCTTAAAAATGCTGGAAGCTTCACATTCCAGTATATTTTACCAACCCAAACCGGGGTTAGGTTATGAAAAAAGCTATATTCCAAGTTAGAACGCTTCTATTAAGACTTCATTATCACTTGCTACTAGGTGAGATCACAGTCAAGTCATGTGATGGAATGATAAAAGCCTCAAAATATAGATCTCCTAGCCTGATAGAGGTACATTTGCTATTTGTGACGTCAGCAAAAAAACTGGTACGTGTTAAGTAAATTGCAAGACAAGAATGCGCCATACCTCTTTCATATAAATGCTCATTAATATTACGCCTGGTTTCTATTTTATTGTATTAAACAGTCGATAGGCTACTTATTAAAAACTTCATGGTTTTTAATCTTAACTCACACGGAAATCGGGTGTTAGATTTTGTGTCATTTAACATCTTATGAGACCGTAGAATTGCTTGCTAATCCAATAGCACCTGTTGTATAGCAATAAAAGCACCTCATCAAATTTTCCACTAGCATTGAGGCTATAATAAATGCCTCGTAGCTTTTTGTTCGCTGATAATAATTTCCGAGTCAAGCACAGAGCAGCAAACACACAGAGATGGACTCGTAGCGCGCACGCACGACCGGCTACGGTGGCGCTACGCCGTACGCTGCTACGAAATCAAATTAGCCGTAATTAAAATCAAAACATGTTTTCCCTGTTTTTAAAACTGACAGTGCTACAAAATCTGAACAATTTAGATCTTTTCTTAAAAAATATTTAACTTGAACGTTATCACAATCCCGGACTAAAGTAATTGTCAGCGTACTGCTATATTATTATATTAATTTTCAATATTATATTGATTAAATAAATTTTGTAATGAAGGTTATTCCGATCGTACTAAATGCTTTCTTAGCAATAAAAACAATATTTTGAAGTCAACTTAAGTAGGTAAGTAGAAAGAAAAAATTATATATAAGTTATTAGTTATAATCTAAAACGGTAATAATTACAAACTAATAGCGAGGTGCATTTCTCAAACTACAGTGCATCGAATCTTATATTTACAGCGAAGGCATGCTCAAATTATTCTTACGAGTGGTAGTCGCCCTACTGTCAAATTTTTAATCTCCCTTATATATTTTACTTCGATCACAAAAAATAAGATATTTTATCAATCTTTTACCCAAGAAAATAAAGAAATACCATATGCCAGTACCAATTGAAATACCCGTCAATAAATTGTCAATTTATTGACAGTGGTTTTTCACTCTATTGATAAAGAGGTAAGACGGGTCAAAATTAAAACTCTGAATAGTCAGTAATTTGTACACACTTATGCGCATTTTTAATAAAATAAAAAAAAAACACATAAGAAATGTGGTTTTTTTTAAATTTTTGAAACCTAAGAACATTTTGCAAGCAACAGCTTGCAAAAGTATTAGTATAATAATACTAATACCTTTTCAGTAAGATTCAAAATAAACCAATTAAAACTCTTGTGTCTCTACAGTGAGCCTGCGCAGCCTGAAAAACAATTTTTTTTAAATACTTTGAAGAGTGATTTAAAATTTAATTTGACGTTAGACAAATCATAAACTCAATAACACGTAACAGTAGCGGCGCAACTTTTCCGCCGGGAACGCTGTGGGGGTGCGGGGGTGCGCATCGTTTCATTCAAACATTCCACTACGGCTACAACACCAAACAGCGGTGTGATCAAGCGACGTGCAACACGTGGGGCCGACCGAGCCGCATGCGAGCCTACCTCCGCGCTGGCTGCGCCATCCGTTGACTTTCTGTATAAGGTTCGATGCCTTGCTACCTCTACTGTTAACTCTCTGCTCTGTGGAAATACAGAACAACATTACATGTAGAGAAATTGATTAAATTAAACTAAAGTTTATCAAGTTTCTCCATGAACCACGCCAGAAGATGCGCTTTGTCTTCATTCAGCTCCAGTTACTCTTTAATTTTGCTACGGATGGCACCACGTCTCGTCATTCAAGACCTCTTTCGTTCAAAAATCAGGCGTTTCGACATATTTTCAGAATTTTTGTATAATTTTTTAACTATAATAATTAAGGAATTATGTAGCAAAATGGAATTAGATGGAAAAAAATGTACAAGATGTGTAAAAAATTAGGTTTGTATGTATCTAATGTATGTATGTATCTGCGTATATACCTTTTCAAATATTTTTTCTTATGTGAAACGTAAATTAGACTTAAAATTCGAATGAATTGGTGCACATAATGTAATTTAAGTCTAAAAACGTTGTTCGTTGTTGACGTTGAACTGCAGCGTATCATAAAAGCAACAGGTCAGCGTGTCTACGTCTCTACAACAAACGGCGGCGTCCTGCGGCTTTATGCCACTTTAAACGGTTATCTTATAATTGTACTACCTATTGAATTGTCTTGTGGAGTTATTGCAAGATTACGTGCTGCCGGTGCTCGTGTTAATTAAACAGAATCGGATTGTTTCTAGATAATATTTTAAAGTTTTTCTATTTTGCAATGAAATTATCCTGTGACAGTTTGTTGCCAGTTTTGCTCTAAAAGGTATCAACGATGTTTCTAACGTTATTGCAATTTTTACTAATGAAAACTTCTTCAATTTATAATAATCGTAAGAAAATCTAATGAGAATTTCATATAGTTTAACAGCTGTCTTCTAGATCGACATAATTTTTTGCACGGGTACGTTTGAAGATTTAGAGACTGATATAGGCTACTTTACGAAGGGTTCCCCCGGAATTTTTATTTTTTAAAATCTATCTGCACGCTACTTTGGGCAAAAGCTAGTATAATATTACGAAAAATATTTTAAAAAATAAGTATAAAAATGTATTAGTCTATGCATGACGTGCGAGGGCCTACCTCAACAGCGTGTCGCAGTGAGCTGTAGCCTGTAACTAGTAACAGCAGGGGGCGCTACCGAGAAGTGCACGACCTTTGTTAATTAATTAATAAAATGTCAATTAGCGCACCCGACCGGCCGCCCGACCACCACCGACCACCGAATGCATGTGCATTTCCGTAATATTCCGCCTTTTTAATTTCTGTTACTAGGAAAATTATTAAACATTTTGAATACGATTATATTTTATTTACTGAATTGCACAACAATTATACTCAGGAGGCGGGCTCAATGCTACAGTATTTTCTACCAGCCTACCTTTGAGCGTGAGATATCACGTGTGTGTGTTAGAGGAGATTAGTAGTCAGTACTATAATATCCATACTAAAGGTACTAGTAAACATTGTAAATGCGAAAGTAACGGAGCAATGAATCGACGTGAGAGTTGAGGACTTGGAGAGTTACGAGTACTTATGATACCTTTCATCCCGAAAAAATAGAGGTCCGAGTTTTTAAACCAGCTAACTCCACACTCCTTAGCAAAAGCTCAGGAGTGTGGAGTTTTAGCCATTAGCCATTTAAACATAGTAAATAAAAAATATTAATACATATTATATTTTATAATAGTGGATCAAGTTAATAAAAGGGTAAAAATAGTACTTTATTCAAGAGTTGGAAATGTAAAGTATGATTAAATTTCGTGTCTTAATAATTTTATTAATAAGGCGGTATTAGTTAGTTAAGAGTAAATATTGGCCTTACTTTATGGCATCGTGGTGTCGCACTTAATGTATTTATGATTGGGCCGCGAGAGCCGCACGCTTTACGACAAAAGTTATTACTTTAGTGACGACATGAGTGTGTCCACATCTTCTAATTTTCTAATCGTTTAACCAGTCCACGCTTCTGGCTAGTGTAGCCGCGAGCCAGACGTGTGAGCTGTCCACGAGACAACTGCTGGCAACAACTTTCTCGAACGATTTGGAAAAAATTATTCCCTTAACTGGGTTAGTCAGAAATCATACTAGAAAGTTAGAAACTCCAGTCACAAAATCAAAATCAAAATCAAAATTTATTTATTTTATGTAGGCCAACTTGTAGCTCTTATGACACGTCATAAATCTACCACAGACAGCAGAAATAGATTAAATAAATAAATCATTTAATAGATCAATAGACTGTCTCTTAAATGCTCTTAAAATAAAATTTAGGAAGATCTCCATTCTTATCAATGATCTCTTGAAGCATTTTTAAAACAGACAAACATGTTATAAGACACGTTGATCTAAAAATTGAAGTAGGCACACATTCGTTAATAAATAATTTGTTCCCAAGGCAAAACTTTACCGAGTTTTGCACAATAAAAAACAAGCTTGGATACAAGTTAAGTTAATTTGTTTATTATTTAAACCTGAACACGTACTTCGAAACATTTTAGGGAATCACAAAAACTACTAGGTAACTGTCAAAGTTATAACTTTCAACGTCTGTCGCTAATCGAATACTTGGACTGTCAAAACTATTCGAAGTTTCGCCAAGTAGGTACAATAACACTGTCTGTAATTGTGTAAAAACGTACGTGCTTGTGTAAAAATTGTCGCGTGAAGCTAATAAAATCTAATCTAAATGTGTTAATATTCTACCAACTGAATGTTGGCTCCGGCGGTTATGATCAGCTGAGGCGGAGATATTGTAGTGCACAAGTGTGTGCGCAAACACAATGCACCCTCTATTTTTCCACTGCCATAAATTCGTTCGGTCGTGTCGCTTTCCCGACTTAGGACTGTTACTGAGAATTTCTTGAATAATGTTTTTTTATAGCTCAACCTGGGATTCGAACCCAAGACTTCATGTTCATCAGCCGAACAAGCTAGCAACTATACATTTGAGGCAATTCTAAATGGGAACATCATGCAAGGATTAGCAATTAGGTAATCTCTGCCATACATTTACATTTTTAGGTTTATAAAAATACAATATGACGTGTTTAAACTCGGAAACTCGTAGGTATGCTAATCGCGATTTGAAAATACCTTTCCATGTTATAAGTGTAACGATTCAATCTACGTTACAATGAAATCATCGTTAGTCAAAGTAAAATGTATATTTTTAAAGCTTTCATTCTGGGATATCACCCGTAAGTTTAACTGATGAAAGTAGCCTATTTGCGGTAATTTAGAAATATATAAAGCTGTATACAATAAATTGAAAGCAAAAACAAATCCAAAAGAAAGAGTATTTTGTAATATTATTCGACAAATGATAGCTGTAGCTAATTCATTTTTGATTCATTGTTTTCAACTCATCACTGGCCCCTACTTACCTGTGCACAGGTCTCTTCCCGAACAAGTAAGGTTTAGGCCATAGTCCACGCTAGCTAAGTGCGGATTAGTAGACATCACGCACCTTTGAAAATAATACGAAGATTTTTCAGGCATGCAGGTTTCCTCACGATGTTTTCCTTCGCCATCAAAATGAGTGATATATGGGTAATCGCTGAAAATGCATCGGTAATAACTCGAAAAAGTCAAATTATCTTTCCTGAGATTGAATTCCTGATCCCAATAAGGAGGCCGTAGTCCTCGCCCTTAGGTTATCACCGCTTCAAATCACTGGTAGCTACTGTAACTTTAATTTAGTGATTGTGAATTGGCCCGTGATTCGTCTTGTGAAAAGTGGAATGTTAGTATCAAAGCCTTAGACAAAGGGTCGTCAAGTGCCAGAACACGTTACATTCGCATTTTTGATTCTAATTAGGTCTGTCATTTTATTCATTGAACTTTGGTGTAAAGTAGAAGTACATTTAGATTTTTTTTTATTATTTATTTTTTATAACAAGAAACTATAAAAAGTTTAAAAACTGTAATCCGACCAACCCAGATCTCATCAAATTTCAAATTCAAAATTAATTTATTTCATGTAGGCTAACTTGTAGCTCTTAAGTCACGTCATAAATCTACTACCGGTTCAGAATGCAGATTCTGCTGAGAAGAGCCGGTAAGAAACTCAGCAGTTGCTCTTTTAAAAAAAAATCAATGCTTTCCATCATTGATTGTCATAAAGCGCAAGCCATAAAAAAAGGGAAAGATTTTGGACAAGGAGATACTCATTTGTAGAGATCATTTGTAGAGAACATTTCTTTTCCAGTGACCGGGAGTTTTTGTTCGGTATTCAATAATATCTGTAATACCATAAACCCAATCTATCTATCCTTCTATGTTTATCTTAACTGAATATAGCTAGTTACCGAGAACGAGATGTCACAAAAGATATATGTTCAATACATTTATAAAATTAAATGAGTGTGTAATTCATAAAAGAAAATGTATTTATGTGATGGAACTTGAAGTATACCAATAATGGGAAAGCTATTTATATTACTTGCTTATTAATAGATTTTGTAATTTCGACTATCATTTTCGAACTAATATTACCAGTATATAATATAGAAAGTAGACGTTAATCTAAATCAGCAATAGGAAGACTAAACTAAATTAAATGGATGGAGTCTAAAATTAGTTCTACAATGTGGAGACGAATACTATATTATAAAATAATATACTTAAGTGTTTTTACAAGCAATTAGTTATTGTTATAAGATCATTATTCCTTTGATGATTAAATAAATAATTTGATTTTAATTTGATATGTTTTAATAGATATAAGAGACAAGATTTAAGACCATTTTCCTCTTCAGAGATAATTATGCACCATTATTGGCTGTACAAGCCTGGCGCGAAGCTCGCATGAACGCAGTGGGAATTATTGTAAACTGACGCTCAAAAGATTCGCTCTCCGTCGTTTGCACAATAAAAACGAGAACCTAAGTCGTTAGCGACCACTTTATTATGCTTTTCTACACAAGGATATACGTACAGTTAGAACATAGGTGTATCCTTACTAATCTTATTAACGTTATAAATGCGAAAGTTTGGATGTATGAATGGATAGATAGATCGATTGGCTGAAATTCAGCACAGAGATAGATTATAATCTGGAAGAACACATAGGCTACTTTTTATCCCGGATAATAAGAGAGTTCCCGTGGGAGTCAAAAATCTCAATCCACGCGAACGACGTCGCGGGCATCGTATTAGAAATGCGACAGTGACTATTTGTTGTTTTGTCCTTCAATCATGCATCAATGAACTGATCGACATGATTTTTTCTATGGGTATAATTAGAAATGTGGAGAGTACATAAGTCATCTTCAATCTCAGAAAAACGGAGGGTACTTGCGGAATTTTTATAACCTCACTCTACGCGGACGGAGGTTCGGGCAAAAGCTTGTAAAGAATAAAAGAAGCAAAAGTTGAAAAAAAACTCACTCTATAAGTGCTTTTTACCTTTGTAAGGGTTAAAAGGAAAGCAGAATACAACGTGACAAAGAAGGAGTGGTACCTGTGCTGCACTCCACCAAGCACACGACGAGCATCAGCAGCAGGACGCCGCGCACGCTGGCGGCGGGGCTGCACGCGTTGGCTTTGCTCTGCATTGTGTGTTCGTTGCTGCTGACAAACGGACACCTTTAGTAAAACAATACACCTAGATGCTCGCGTCTTAGGCTGAAATCTCTCACTACGTTCAGATTCAAAAAAGAGTTGAAACGAGACATATTTATGTCAAAGCATATTTGTTTTAACTCCTTTTTAAGTCCGAACTAAGTCAGAGCACGCTCTATACATCTCAGTCTAAGTCTTACTTGTGACAGACGATAGACAGAAGAAGACGCAAGCCTATTTCGGATAAAAAAACCTGTACACGGCATTACTATATGGAAACACTTGCCAGTAATAAGTTGATGCCATAAACCGGTCACTGAAATCGTTGTTGTGTTAAATATATTAAGTTTCACAGAGTTTACCGACCGTATTCAGTAACAATACAATAATTCAGTAATTTTATAAACATAATAACATACTTGTCGTACAGATAATTTTGGGCGGTGTAAATATTCATGAACAGAATAAAAGCAGTTCCCTAGAAATGTTTTTAGTGCAGCTAGCGGCTGTTTATTATTTATCAAAATAAACACTGCTTAAAACAATAACTCAAATTTTACAAGGATTAATTTTCTTACGGAGAGTTTGTGTTGATTGGAAACAATAATAAATAAGATAAGTAATGTGTATTTTCATTCATAATATTATTCATTTTCAACAAATTTGAATCATCTGCTTTTAAGAACCAATGCAAATTAGTATTGTTATGTTCTATAAGGGGTTGATTTTCGCGATCTATTTAGAGATTGAGAAAGGAGATTGGCAAGTTCAGGCCACAATTTTTTTATATACATTATAGGCACAAGCTTGATCTCTATCACATCTGATAGAAAGTGATGATGTGGTCTAAGGTGTAACGCGTATGTCTAGAAGATGCCTATTCATTCTTGTTTTAAAGATACTCACATTGCACGTGTTGGGAAACACAAACCTTGGAATTACACCAAAACGAAAGTATAATTCTTCTACCATATGATACATTTATCAAAATTATTTTAACTCATCTAGGTACACAAGGGTACGACAGTAGTGTGTTGTGAAGACATAGCATAACATTATTGTGTGTTATTCAGCGGAGGCTGGAATCACACTAATATTATAAAGTCAAAAGTTTGTATGTGTATGTGTGTTTGTGTGTGTATGTTTGTTACTCCTTCACGCCACAACGAATGAACTGATTTGGCTGAAATTTGAAATAGAGATAGCTCATACCCAGGATTAAAACATAGGCTACTTTTTATCTCGGAAAATTACAGAGTTCCCGCGGGAATCAAAAAATCCTTTATCCACGCGTACGAAGTCGCGGGCATCGTCTAGTTCTATAATAAAATTACATTTTTCCCATTTAAATTAATCTAATGCTCCAACGGTGATTTCTGTTTCAGTTTTTAATAGAGTCGACATCGATATAGATCTTGAGAGTACTGAGTAGGAGTACACTTCTATGTGTAAACTAAACTTTCTATGTGCTTTATTTTATTTTAAGTTTGTTATGTAGCTGTAGGGCAAACGTAATTATGAACTTGCCATTTCTTTGAATATTGCAATTTTAGAGCATGTTCATATTCTGCTATTATCTATTATACTCGTAGAATAACCGCTCGATTACTTCAATTCACTGAAAACAATTTTATTATATTGTAATGAAGTTTTTTATCTAGTCCGTTCGCTATTTAATGATAAAAGTTTACAACTAGAGTCCAAAGTTTAGATAGGAAATCATGACTTTATCATTTAGTTATTGCAGTTCTTTTAGCTTCTAGTTAGTACTTTACTTTCCTATGCCGTGGCCGTAGGTCTTTGAGTAGGTAGAGAAAAACGAGTATGACAAAAATATACGTAATTACATAGTATCATTCAGTCTTAAAATGAAACAGGTAAGAGAGCTATTTTATGTCAAATTGAAATGATATATATTTTTTTTACTAAGGAATATAAGCCAAACTGAATTTGACTTATATTCTCCTCTCCCCTCCAAATAAGCGAAAAGCTGGGGAAGTGGGTACGACAATAGTGCAACAGATGGGGCTCAAACCTGCGACCTTTCAGTTTTCACTCCGTACCTTTAACCCTTGGTCTATTGAGGTTTTTAATAATTATTAAAAAAGAGCCCTTTTTGGTTTGTGGTTTTGTCCTTCTATCAGCAACAACGGCAACAAAAAGCAACGGAGCAACGGCGTGACGGGATTTTTTCAATGGGTGTCGTTGGGAACTTGGAAAGGGACAGAGGCTACCTTTTATCCTGGAAAAACAGTGTTTTTAAATAACTTACTCCACCGGACGAAGTCGCAAGCAAAAGCTAGTTATAAAATAATGTTTCAGAAGAGCCAACTTAAGGCGTATATTTTATCATAATATTTTGCAGGATTTATCGCCAGATAAAATGTTCTAAGCAGAGACAAAAGGATAAAGTTATCACATTGTTGTCACCGGCTCTAAACAAGAGGTGAAAATTTTGAGCCCCAAGTTACCCTTGCCAGTTAAACTGATTATTATTATTTTTTACATTATTATTAATAGGTAATTTTATTATTAACTTTATTGGCTTAGTTAGTATGTGAAGTAATGTAGGGGAAATTTGACTTTGTTAAAATGTTCTACATTACACACAATTTCATATACATATAAATACTAGCGGACGCCCGCGACTTCGTCCGCGTTCATAAATCACCACAGTTTAGGTTGGCAGAACCCCTTCAACATCAGGATTGAGGAGTTGGAACCCAAAGTTTTTATGGGACCATCTCGCAAAGTTTTTGTGTCGATTAAAAAAAGATTCACGCAAATTGACTGATTTGACTGATGTAATGACGTGGAAACTGATGCATTTTATCTCGCGTGCCGAAACTAATACAAAAGAAACGCGAGTTTCGGAACGCGACATTAAACTCCTCCAACTATGTATTCTGTGCTCCAACGCACACACGCACATTGTTTTGATAGATATGATCTTTGACGTTAGGAACACACCTACATTGCTTAGACAACAGTGAGTGCTTGTAATTTAATATGAACTTTATACCATAGCAATAAAGCTCAAATTGACTACGTTTTAGTTTCAAATCATTTGTATGGGAAAAAGAAAAGGGCTATTTTTAGGGTTTTTCAAGCAATAATTCTAATTTTTCTCGCCGTAAAAACCATCCTTGAACTTCAACCAACATTTTAAAAAAAGATTTGGCCAAATTGGTCCAGGCGTTGTTGAGTTATGCGCTTACCAACACATTTTGCGATTCATTTTTATATTATAGATTAGGAACAAGTCCATCAACTTGCTTCTATGAACCGAGTCGACGCTAACGTACTTGTTGAAGTCGTAATTGAAATACTAATGTCTTGAGATCTCGTGTCGAAGTGGTGACGTGTTGATACTGCTCTACACACACACGCACGCACAACACAGCACACAGACACTGCACACTGGCTGCACTCAGGCTAATGGCATTAGATACGTACAATAGACATCCGAAAGCCATACCTACCCACACATTTCTACGAGTACCCACTAATATCTTTGAAGAAATGATGAAATGTCGCAAGATTACGCTCTGGAAATAGGCAAAAGGTTCTATTTTCAGTCTACTTACACTAATTAATAATTAATTTGTCTAAAACCATCGAGCTCTGACGGTTAGAAGCGCAATAGTCGATTTAGTAAGCTTTTAAAGGTCCTGTTAGTACGAGGTCGCAGAATTAAAAAAAAGATCTACTGTGTTGTGAAAGGGTGTTTGCATCACACTTACTCTGCCCTCGTAATTGAAAACACAGTAAGTTAAATAGAAGTTACCTTTAAGTTACTGTGTTTTCAATTACGAGGGCAGTATTATAAAAAACATAATTAACAGTACCAGTACAGGAAAATAATTATTACATGGTACCAATGATATTACATGGTACTCACAAATACATTGGTTATTTTGAGTCTACGTTAGGAGCGGAGCTTTTTTGGAAAACTTCTGTCCTGAGCGTTATAGTTCAATGTCTAAAACATAAAAAAAAATATTTGCAAGTCTTTGATAGCACGATTGTAAGTGGCGATGCAGGCTAAGACGGAAACCGGCTAACTTGGAAGCGGTAAGTATACAAGTGGTATAAAAATGAAGTATAATGTTTATTTAATCGCTTTTTCTTCTGCATTGGTCGCGATGGCTGCTGAGCGAGTGCGTCGGGCCGCACAATGGATTTGCAAGTCTTGCGCCGACATCTCGCGAGCGGTGAAAGACTCGCGTGCTCTATTCCAGTTTTTTGTACAATAAACGAGTCTATGTTCAAGCTCAGAATAGCTACATTTTTATACTCCAGCATTGAAAGCGGAGAGCACAGAAGGTTACTTCTTTTGTCCTTTTATATCGGTTGATTAATAGTCCTTTAAAATGACCTGGGAGATTTTAACAAAATCACGTTTTATTTAAAACGGTTCATAAAATCAAGAAATCGATTTATTAGGCTCGTTTGAAAGGATTTGATTGGCATTATGGCCTTTATCAATATCATTTCTTTATGTGTGAATAATATCTTAATTTTCCTGTATAACAATAGAAATACGCTATTTTTATTAGACAAACTACAAAATATAAAAAACCTTACCTACGTTATAAGAAAAGTCTACATGAGATCATTCACGGCCCATACAAAAAATACCAAAATTTGAAAGTGTCGGCCAAAATAAAATAATGCCTTCGATAGATCGTATAATGACAGCCAAGCTGCAAGATTGCTATCGGAATAGATACTGTAGTTTGATTGAGTTAGACATTTTAGGATATACTAATTAATTGTCCTTCGCCCTATAAGAAAAATCTGAGCTTTGCTCTGTAATGAAACTTTTTTGTAAAATATGTTCTAGGCTTCTAGCAACCCTTAAAACTTATAAATACACATTAAGATAATAACTAGTAAATTGATAAAAACATTTAATGTAGAATGTGAAAAGAAAAACCATAAAAAGAGATGGAATAGTTTCACAATACGAGTACGGGTGGGTATTTTGTACCGCGTCCCCCTACCGGGGCGCCGAGCCGCGCACAAGTTTAATCTCTTTATTGTCCTTATCAGTATGATTATTTCGCTTTTGAGCTAGAAACACACTTTAGAAATGTAGCGACTAATCGTCGTGTTTTCCCTGACCAGAATCATACTCTGAACAACAAGCTGTGATACTCTCATACGATGTCCGGTGAACTGGCCCATTACGTATCTCATTATAGTTCCAGGAATTCAAGATTTTCAATAATACTTGATGCTCGCAACTACGCATAAGCGCCTATATATTTAAATTAATAACATAACGTATACACTTTTAAAACGTATAAAAGTGTGTAATATATCGTAAGAACTATATATAACACTAGTGGTTCGCCCCGAACTGAGACCTCGCGATATCCCATAATTCCCAAAAGTTTTAATTATATATTGTAATATTAACTTTTAACATTAGACGCAATAAAAAAAATAATAGTTGACATAAAACTGTTTTACTGACACAGCGCCATCTATTAGCATTATAGTAATGCTAATAGATGGCGCATTAAAATTAAATAATTTCGTTTCTTTATAACATTTATCTAATTTTAGTATTTGTTGTTCAAGTACAGGATATAACTGAATTTTCAACCAAGTTTCACGTTCTAATATTCAGTAATTCAGAAGTTATAGGGCTCTGACAGACATTTAGACGGACACACTTCTCTGTCTAGTAGGCAAGCGCCCTAGTTGACTCAGAGAACTCGCTTCGCTCGTTCAATAAAGAATTATACATTTTAATTACATGATTCCGAAAGATATCAAAAAAGAAATATTTTTTGTAAACCCAACTGAATAGCAAGAGTTCTTGGAAAAAATCGGCTTTGCATTTTATATCGTCCTCAAAGTAGTGTAACATTAGGTACACATTGCAATATTTGCGCTTTGAAAGGAACAGCTGCTGAGATTCTTTACTGCTCTATGGTTTCCGAATCAGTAGTAGAGTCTCGAGTTGTCATAAGAGCTGCAAGTTGGCGAATACGAGAAATAAGAATTTTTCAAACTATAGTTGGGCCTGTCGGTGTACCGCGAGCCAATGTTTCAAATAGCCCGGAAATAGATAAGTGCGGCAATCAGGGAATTATCCACGAGCTGCGGCTCCCGGAGACTCTCCTACTTTTATATTGATCACGTATTTTACGATTGATTGCTGTAGCAAACCGTGTTAATCGTTTCACAGTATGTTATTTTCATTATGAGAAAACGTTTTGATAGGTAAAAATTATACCTACTTATAAACAGTTGTAAGCAAGTCTACTTTCTAGAAACCTCAGCCCGTTACCAGCCTTTATAGCTGGGCACAGGTCTCTTGCCTGAAAGAGAAAAGTGGATACGCAGACTTCATGCAGCTTTGAGAACATGGAGAACTCTCAGACATTATTAATTTCCTCTTCCTCACGAAGTCTTCCTTAAAAGTCACGTGCCTCCAAAAAGTCAAAGGTTCGTGGGTAGGATTTAAACCCCGGACCGCTCAAAATGTATGCCAGTCGTAATAGAAAAGTGTGTGATGTCACCCCTTGCCGTCAGTGACTTTCGAACGTCTTTGTAGTTAAGTTAGTGTTAAGTTAGATAAGTGTATTGTTGAGTTAGATTTATTTTTAAAATGTATGGGTCGATGGGGTTGACGTGTAAACATAGGTAGATTAAATAAAAGCCACGAGGCTACGGTCCGATGGCTGGTGGTACAGCTGGTAAAATGTGTCTCCAGTGGTGTCAACGTGAGAACGTGAAAACATGGAATTAGAGAGTACCTCATTATTGATGCATGAAAGTTCTGCAGCGTTGCATACACTGTCACAGGAGTACTACATTTTTAATTCAAAAATACCACGGCGCAGTACAGTGGCCGCCCCAGGTTTTACAGCTACGCTACATGGTCCTGACACAGACGTAATGATTTTGTCAAACGTAATGGTTTTGGCGATCTCCCTGGTGCAGTGGTGAGTGCTGTGGTCTTATAATTGGGTGGTCTCAGGTTCGAGTCCCAGTGAGGGGAATTTATCATTTGTGAATTGTGTCTGGTCTGGTGCCAGGCTTTGGTCGTGGCTAGTTACCACCGTCAAAGACGTGTCACCAAGCGATTTAACGTTCCGGCATGATAGCTTGTCGAAACACATTAGGGGTATGTGTTGAATTTACACTGCCATACCCCTTCAAAGTTAGCCCGCTACAATTTTAGATTGCATCGACACTTACCATCAGGTGAGATCGCAGTCAAGGACTTATTTTCTTATTGAAGTTGCGTCCATTCCATTGCGGGTGATACGGTTCAGTTACTATTGTATAGCAATCGACTGCGCGGCTTAAGCTATTCATATTAGTACGAGTATCATTAATGCGAAAATGTGTTTGGCTGTTAGTCCCTCAATCACGCATTAACAGCTACGGATCGACGCGATACTTGGCATGGATATTGTCGAGAACCTGGATAGTGCCCTAGGCTTTTTATCCCGGTTCCCGCGGGATCCGAAACCTAATTTCACGTGGATGAAATCGCGGGCAAAAGCTAGTGTGACCGATTTAGAAAGCTTAAATTCGAACTAAAGCTTTAACTTTTCTGTTACGTCTCGGAATATTACGTCGATAGTAAGAGTAACTATGTAATGGAATCAGGGAGTTCAACTCATTATAATCCCAAGAATTCCCTTGCAGTATGAAAGCCAATGAAAGAATCTCAACCCTCAACAATGAGTTGCACGACGCAGAAAGAAGAAGAGTCATCAAAAGCTATGGCTTCTTGACACGATCGAGATGTCAATCGTATCAAGTGCATATGAAGCACCATAGATCACTCGCGCATCATTTGTCACCTTGTTTGTCACACACCGCTCGTGTCAACCTCGAGCAATATTCAAATGACTCTGAACCGCTGTGTGTACTCAGCCTAATCGCGTTAGCTTGATTTGTTGGTTAATTCAAATTGATTACATAGGAACAGGTGTTTGCTATTGTCATTAATTTGTTAATAATTTTGCGAGTTTGCCATTTCTTTTTTGTAAGTAAAAAAAATTTCGTTCGAAGTATTTGACATGATTTTAAAAATAACTATGTATTATTTATTCCTGTAAGTGTAAAATGGTCCTGAATGTGATCAAAAATAAATAGGTGCTTTATTTTTGTTAACCTTTAGAGAGAACCGTAACTTGCTGATTAGTTACCGGCGCGGCGGTATAACATCAAGTTTTCCTATCTATAGCATTATTATTTGCCTAAAGTTTTTGTATGGCATAGCTTTTGCGAATTCTAATATGTGGTACAGGTATTAAACGATGACGTCAGAAAATAAAAAAAAATTTCGTCTACCCAGCTTTTTGATAGCGCCCCTTAATATTTAACTCCGATTATTAAAAGAAAAACTTTGATCTCCAAAATAGGTTACTAATATATTTTGAAAAAACTAATCTTATGTACCAAACATGCTTTAACTGCTAAACGTTGTCGTTCAAAACACTAATTTCATGCAATAGTTACCTACTTTGCACGTACTTGGTATTGGTATGGTATTTATTCGAACATTCCAAAAATTTCCTTTCGTACATCATATCTTTATAATTACAAACACAACACGAAAAACATTAATTGGTCGCCATACTCAATAAATTGATTTATATCTTTGATGATGTATTTTGAACAATGATTTTTATTTATAAAGTGTTTTGAAACAAGTAAATTTAAATCGAGCATATTTAAAATAATAATAATATAAAAAAATATTTTAAAAAAACCGACTTCAAACGCCACTTAAAAGTATAAAATAATTTTAGTTTGTACACGTATGTTGAAGTCGGGGCAGCGTCGCGCATCGGTTTCATCGTTTCTATTTAGGCCCGTCCGTCTCACGGGCTAATTCAACAAGTATACCGGCCTAATAGTATTTACGATTTAATAATTTTAGTTTGTACACGTATATTGAAGTCGGACGGGCTTAAAATATAGAAACGATGATACCATTGCGCAACGCTGGCCCGACTTCAACATACGTGTACAAACTAAAATTATTTTATACTTTTAAGTGGCGTTTGAAGTCGGTTTTTTTAAAATATTTTTTTATATTATTATTTTAAGCTTTTTAGTGTAGCTTCATGGGACCAATTCACTAGACCATTTGTTTTGCTCCTTAAAAAAAGTATTGAAATATATTATTCCAAATAGAAATTTAGCATATGTATGTATGCTATGAAGTTTGCATGGTTAAAATCCTACACAGACTCTGATCACGAGCGATTTGCTCTTAATCAATGAGGAGTTCCATCCTATATCTCCGAAGATATTCATCAGATCTTCACCAAACTTAAATGAGACCAACCTGACGATATGCCCTTTTAAATAAAAAAAAATATTGAAATCGGTTCAGATTTGACAGAGTTATAGAGTAACATCGTCAAAAATTCGGTTAAAATAAAATAATATTGAAATGCCGAATAGAAAAGCATTATGTATGTATGCTATGAAGAATGCATGGTTAAAATCCGACACACACTCTGATCACGAGCGATTTGCTCTTATTCATTGAGGAGTTCCGTCCTCCATCTCCGAAGATATTCATCAGTTCTTCACCAAACTTAAATGGGACCAACCTGACGATATGCCCTTTCAAATAAAAAAAAAAATTATTAAAATCGGTTCAGATTTGACGGAGTTATGGAGTAACATCGCCAAAAAATAAAAATAAAAATAAAAAAAAAACATACGCGTCGAATTGAGAACCTCCTCTTTTTTTTGAAGTCGTTTAATAAAAGGAAAGTGTATGAAAATTTCTAAGTATAATTGCAATTTAGTTTACGCTTTAGAATTAGTCCGCTTCAGATTGGCGTTTCGACATGCATTTAAAATGAAATTAATAATGTACCTAGGTACTTAGTATTAATTGTTCATTATTTTAAAATAAAAGTTTTCGAACATGCCACCTAAGTACTTAATTAATTTCTACGAAAGAATTTCCATAGGTTGTTTTATTTTCAATTGGATTGTTTTGGAATGAAACAATTTATTTTAATTAGCAGCGTATTTTAAATGCACTTTTGGGAATTCTTTTTACATTTGTTTATTTGTTCATGAAATTAGTTATAATGACATTTTAAACATTTACTGCAATTATATAATAACTACGGAAAGAATTTTTAAATTAATTTTAAAAAACACTTTTGGCTTCACAAAATTAACAACATTTAAAATTGTTTATTAATGTTCTCTTATGACAAATGAAGATTCTACCACCGGTTCGGAAAGAAAATTCTGAGAAGCAAGAAACTTCTTACTATTAGTTCGTTAAATTTAAAAAAAACATACATATAAAAAATAAAAAATAAAAAATAATACACACAATATCCTACTCCTAAGTAATGAATAATTAATTAGGTTTTATCTTTTTGAATGTAAGGAATAAGTAGCATGCGGTGACTTACGTCTGCCGCCTCGAGCACTGACCGCCGCGCACAGGTGTCTACAGCGCTCGTCGCCGCCCCGAGCCTTATATAACACGTGCTGCACGAACCGCTGGCTGCGCGCTGGCGACTTACGGGCATGAGCCACTAGGAAAATTTTAACTCAAGTCGACAGTAACTTTTTGTATACTGTAAAATAAAACATAATATAATTCTTCATCACTGTGGCATGTTCACTCCTTCTGCCCGAGTTTTATAAATCTGTGTTCAATGAAATGACGTGTCCTGACTGACATATCTATCAACGCAGTCTAAGCCGCTTGAGTTAGCAACTTTCAACAGTAGGTTACTTTTATGACGTAGTTAATCAATGAAAATGAGTTTTTTCACCACCAAAGGAGTTAAATAAGGGATGAGAGCTTGTTACTTCTAAGCAATAAGGCAGCAGTTGGAATTTTTATAGATTTTGTTTATTTTTTCACGTTTCCAAAATGTAGTGATTGTCATTATTTTTCCAATGATTACATGCAATCAATTAAAATAGTAATTGTATTAGAATTTTAAATTACATATAGCATTATTAAATCACAACTTGGGTATACGTGTGAAGCACCTACTACGGAAGTAAGTCCAGCGCACGGTGACATCGTAAGTCACCAGTGCGCGCGTCCTCTGTCATTTGTTTATGAATTTTGTGTGGGCCCTGCGATGCTTAGACTTTACCGTTATATCACAAGTTTCTTTATCTCCGAAGGACATTAAAATAATAAATAGGAAAGAACTCTAATAACTTAATTGTTGTTCCACAATTTATGTCTTCAGTTAAAATAGTCGTTCGTAGTATTTGCCTTAAAATATCCGTCATCATCATCATTATTGGCAGCCCATTAACGACTCGCTGCAGCGCAAGTCTCCTCTCCCAATCAAATTGGGGTTTCACAAACCTTTGAGAACAATATGAAAAACTCTTTGGCATGCGTTTCCTCGCAAAGTTTTCCTTCATTGTTGATTTAATTGCACGTAAATAATAATTAACTGCACGTAATACGCACGTAACTCCGAAAAGTCAGAGGTCTGAGCCAGCGGTCTAACAACTAGGCATTCACACTGCCTTAACCTATTAATTCAGGCTTATAATTAATAGGTATTTACAGTAGATTTCAAAATATTTTAGAACTTTAACTATTTATGCCCGCGTTTTTAAAATCACGCGAAAACTCTTTGATATTCCGGGCTAAAAAGAAGCTTATGTCACTCTACAGGCCCTCAAGTCGGTCAAGTCGTTTTTGAGTTTTAGCTAGACTAACGAACAGCAATTGATTCTTATGTATATAGATTAAAAAGCAGTCACGACCTAATGACAAACTGAAACAATGCAGAATCATAGAAAAACTGTCATTACCTAAATTGGTATTTTAATAAGAAAAAGCTTTTATTTATTATTTTAGATGTTACGGAAACATAGTCATAGTAATATAAATATTTGGTACCAAGGTACAAAGACACCAACCCAGTTTATAAGATACAAGCCATTTACAAAAACAAAAGACTGGGTTCTTATTGTTTACTTTCTTCTTTTAATATTCAGAAACTTTAAAAAAGTAAACCGAAAATATTTTTGCACTGAACTTTATAATAAATTAATATTACTCGTACATACCTGCGAGTATAATTATGCCTGTGTTGTTACCTGCATAAATATTAACTGTACAGAGAACCCAAGCCAATTTAACTCCATAGTGTTTAAGGTACCATGCAGGTATCGTAAACTAGCTTTTAAATAGGATCACCCAAGGACATATGGGTATTATACATGGGTTATTGATGTACATGGGACTCTTATCCCAATTTTATAAGGACCAATAATATACATATAGCTATACATAGGTACACTACAGAGTATGAACCTACCTGAGCGATAAATAATTGTAAATTAGGAACAATTCTGAATTAGGAGAAGAAAGCCTCAAAACTGTAGCATCAACGCAAATTAAGACAGTCAAATACTACCTAACATGAAAAGACAGGGTAACCAACTGTACCTAAATAAAGTCTCTATACTTGCCGATTTGTATTTTCATGCTGTATGTAAAAAAAATATGTAAAAAAGCAAAAAGTAGAGATTTTAAAATTTCGATTTTCCTTAATTTTTTCTAAATAATTTTACAAGATTTTTAATTTAACATTTATGTCATGCTATTTTATAGATTTAAACAATTTTAACTTAATTCCATATTATGAATAAATTATTGTGGGACCATTACCTATCATTAACAGAAAAAGAATTGTTCAAAATATTGGCCACGCAAAAAAGTTAGGCGTGAACCTCGACGTACGAGTAAATACATATTGATTAAAATAATAAATGACGCCGTCTTTTTATTCCGTAAAAAAGCCAGAAAAAGTTATACTGCTGAGCAGAGGCGTAACTATAACGTTTGAGGCCCGTGGCAAATTCATCGGATGGGGCCCTCCCTCCCTCCCCAAAAAATGATCGCTCGGCACTAGCTGTAGTCACAGGAATGGCTATAAATGTTGGAATCCTCTTGTGCTTTCAGCCCTCTCTGACTGGGGGCCCCTTCCTGCTAGAGGCCCGTGGCATTTAGCCGTCTTGCCACCCTATAGTTACGCCACTGCTGCTGAGTTTCTTGCCAGCTCTTCTTGGCAGTAGCTACATTCCGAGCCGCTGGTAGAGTCTTGACCTATCATAAGAGAAATAAATAAAGAATTTATTGTCAAAGAACAATGTGCCCACTTATACAGAGAACTTAAGACTTTGAAATTAATATAAAATGTACAATCATATAAAAATAAAAATGGTGACTTCTAATGATTTGAATTTACAAACTCCAACTTTCTCGGATAAAATCCTCGAAAGCAATAGCACTTATCCAAAAAATTGGGCAACTTTGGCTACTCTACATGTTGCACGAGCGATTTGTCAGCTATTCTCGCGGCGCCCTGTGCTTGAGTTAAGCCTTCTCCGTACAAGTCTACAAAATCTCAATACGTTATTGCGGTTTCTTTTTAACGCCCAATGGAAAAAGAAGGGTGTTACAAATTTGACATGTGTATCTGTGTGTCTGCGTGTCTATCCGTTTCCTCGTAGCTTCCTTACGAATGGATCGATTATGATGCATTTGTTTCTGTTGCAAGCTAGCTCAAAATAAATCTTATCTATAATGTATGAAGATCTGCTCAGGCGTTTGAAGATCGTCAGCTCATATCCTGCTTGATTTAAGGGCCGTACAAATTTTTACAGGAGATTTGAAATTTGGGTTACAGTTACTTTGGATTATTTTCAAGACATGATCATGACTTGTTAGATAAATGTTAGATAGGTGATGATCGCGGAGGAGAATCTGATGATGGAGAAGAAAACTGGGTAACAGGATGTCAGATATATCGTACATAGTCCAATAGTTCGGCCATAGATTCACATGTCGGGGCTGTTTTAATTTTATACTTGTTATATATCCTTCAAGGTTATATACAATAATCACAGCCGAGTGAGCCGAGCGTTCTAATATTATACTAAAACAACATCACAATATGCAAGGACGCATTTGAGTATAAATGCGTTAGTCCGGTTTGTCTCAAAACCTGTTCAAAGCTCATTGACTGCAGTGAATACTACCTGAATTGACTCAATGCGTTTGAAATTATACGGGCGGGCGATGGAGTGAGCTATGCTCGGAGTATCCCTGCGTGATCAAATCAGAAATGAGGAGATTCGTACAAGAACCAAAGTCACCGACATAGCTCTGCGAGTGGCGAAACTGAAGTGGAAATGGGCGGGGCACATAGTTCGAAGAGCTGATGGTCGATGGGGTCAAAAGGTGCTGGAGTGGCGACCTCGCACCGGGAAGCGCAGTGTTGGCAGACCCCCCACTAGGTGGACAGACGACATCAAACGAGTCGCAGGGAGCCGCTGGATTCAGGCGGCGCAAGACCGAGGCTTGTGGAGGTCCATGCAAGAGACTTATGTCCAGCAGTGGACGTCCATTAGTTGATAAAGAAGAAGAAGAAGAGTTTGAAATTGTTGTTTTATTTATTGACACAGGAAATCTCTGAAAATTGTGTAAATCTTTACAATATACGTATGTGCACAGGCCTTAATGTCCATTTTTTGGGGTCGACGACGTCTCAGATGATTTAACAACTGTTAGATATTTTTCCAATGGGTGGACAGAGGACCTCAAGAGAGTAGCCTGTAGTCGCTGAGTACTAAGCCAGTTCTATATATAGAAAGAAGAAACATCCGAATGCATGAGGTTTACAGTAAAGAAATAACTAGGTATTCCAGTTTTGTGGACTAAATCTACTCCCACCCCGTGTAGAGTTTGCTATAAAACGTGACATTAAACACTCAACGTGATTTAATGACAACCAATTTATTGTGCATACATCGGTCAGTTTACGAGCCTTCATCAGAGGTCGGGGCTTCCACCTTGTCGATCTTTGTTGACTCCATGCGTGACATTAAGTACATTTTCTAAATAAATGAATGTTCACGATAATCGCATTTTTGACCAATCGTCACATTACAAATTCGAAAGTGTAAGCAAAAAGCAATTGTTACCTATTTTACGAGCCAAGCCTTCAGTTATTTTTAATGAAATTTCTTGTAGTCGGATATACTTTTTGTCCCAGAAGATGACTGAAACGGTATTTTTAAAAATAGCGAAGTCGCGGGCGTATTTATATAGGCACCTAACTTTTTTCAAGTCAAGTTAATTATAAAACTCCGTTCAAACTACCTATTTTTTCCGTTTGATTGATTAACCAGCCGCTGCCTAGAAACATTTTAAATATCATTATTTGTTTGTTTGTGAATTAATATACTTAACTTTTGTGAAATATACTTCCTTTTAAGAATCACTTGATCATTGTTGATGTATTTTTTATTAACTGATAGAGAACTTCACCGCTTCGAGCATAAAATCTAAGACGAGTTCGAGTATAGTTAGAAAAGTAACTTGCAAGTTTTGCAGAAAACACGTGTTTTCTTGAACAATTGAGCACTGAGTGGAGTGCACCGGAACAGTGGTTGAATAGTTTGAGCGGACATAAAGACTCGCATCGTGCGCTTGCCGTGTCATCACGCATCCTCGTTTAAAGATGTTACGACTAAGCGATAGTCAATAGCCTGACTTTACTCCTAAGTTTTTATAAACATCTCTCTAATTCTGTAAAATAGCTTTGTTTGTGTAAAATCTTGAGTATTTTTCTTCTCCTCTAAACTAAAAACTTTATTGCAATTTTTAACGTATCAGAAATATCTGAATGTAAAATCTTGACATATTTTATGTGTAGCTTAGACCTGTTTATTAAACATATTAAAGCAAATAAATGAATTTATTATTATAGCTCTCTTCAGTAGTTTTTACTATCATCACATATTATAGCCACACTTTCACGTAATACAGAAATTTCCCACATTTGCTATACTATAGTCTATAAGTTAAGTGCTATTTGAATAGCGAATGGCGTCTTAACAGAGCACCATTTTAATTTTAGCACCATAAGTTATAGCTCATTTTGTACAGGGTTCATAAAAAGATTTTATTCAATGTGGGTGATACGTACTTAGTTGATTTTTTATGTGACTTTGTACTCGATACAGTCAGTCCAACATTCACCATCTACCGGGCTCCAGGCTTTCGTGAGATGAATGGTTGAATGAATTTTAAACATGTCAACGCTTATAATTGCGTTCTAAATGAGGGGCACAGTAAAATATCAATAGGTCAAAATTTGAAATTGGTAGTAATAGGTAATTGCACGTTAATTGTCACCTAATTTAAATAAGCCACATCAACAATCACGTGTCGAAATGAACAGGTGTATACAGTATATAAATAGGTGTAAGTTAGGAATGATGCAATGATTCAGTTGTTGGATAATTACAGGGTGTAGTGAGGCGAGGTGTCGGTGCGCGGTGCGGTGTGCGGCCGACCGGCACTGCACGGTCAAAAAGGCACACTGATAATGTTAAAATTGTTTGCTATTATTTTACTGTACATCGTTACAAAAGATCTACAGCAAAACTCTACCAAAAGCAAGGGTTAGTAGTCTATGTACAGTGTACACATGTATGTTTTTGTGTATGTATGTTCCCGCCGCGCCGTAGCGCCTAAAGTACTGAAACAATTTTGACGAAATAGGTATAAATCGATTCGTTATGATGGTCTGGGTATCATAGCCTACATTTTGTACGAACAATAATAATTATGATGAATGTTACATCCAATTTTTCATAATAGAGTAACAGTTTTTAAACTTTTTTCTTGTTCGAGTGTGTATGGTCATTGGTCACGAAAGTTTCTACTCCCACTGATGAAAAAATTAGAAAATCTTCCATTGCCAAATGTATGCAGTACAATGCGCTGGAGTGCTGACTCTTAGGAAAAGGAATATGTTTTGGAAAACATCTGTGTCTCTCTTGTCCTTCCCTTCTCCCGTTAACATAATGTTATCATACATAATGTTGTCGTCTAACACAATGTTTGAAATACGCAAAACTAACAATTCCAAGGCCTCCCCGGTCTAATGAGGGGGAATGATCTATATAACGATGAGCGTAAACTATGGAAAGATGGGCAGATATTCCACCTCTGTCTGTTTGTAATTTCTAAGTTCGCGAAGTTATTGGCGCGTAAATTTTGAATTGATTCGGTAAGTTTTGATTTAGACCTTTCCTTACAAAACAATAACAAATGAATGATTTTCTTAAAACAAGCCCCATTTAAAATAAAGAGGTCAAGAAAATTTAGCTAACTTCTCAATAAAAATTCTATTTTGATTCAATAAATTTAATTAATTCGTTTATGGTCAGGTTTGAAAAAACCCACGGGAACACTTTTTTTTTTGGGATAAAAAGTATCCTATCGTACTCCTAGGTGTAGGTAGTAACTTTAAAAAGGAAAAATTTCATATTACCTAAATGGCTTAGATACGATTAATATTGAACAGAAGCAGTATTACTTTGCGGAATTCTTTGATAATCAAGAACAAACCACATTTTTATATTTTTATACTACTGATGAATACTAATTGTAATAATAATAATTGTACCTTGAGTTTTTGCTATTAATTTATAACTAGGCGCATTATTGCTTTAAGATGTTATTTTAAAACGTAAAAAAAATATTTAATAGTGAAAAATTGCATATGTACACCCCTTTAAGTAAGCATAGTATTGTGACAGGCAACTACGGAACCCTGCACTAAGCGTGGCCAGACGCGCAATTGGCGTTTATTTGTAACTTATATCGATAAAAAATAAGGGAAACTCCAGGCAGAGAAGTGCTCAAATAACTTATTGCTGACATCTATCAAGTATTCCAGAAACAAGTTACTTACTATAATTGAACTACTGAACCACTGATCACGCATTCGTGAACAGTGGTTCAGTGTGAACCATTTTTGAACCTTGAGAGTGAATTTTTATTCGTAGAGTATGGCAGCGACTAGCGCCACCCAGTGCAAAGCTCTCGAGTCTTGCATGTACTGCGTAGCCAGGGTGCTACGGCATGTCGTAGAACTACTATGGATGCCGTAGCACGCCATCTTTGGCCGTTAGGCAGCGTTTACACAAAATGGTTCCACAGTTTAGAACATGACTGTAACATAAGCTTCTGGCAGAGTGAAAATGAAAGATTATTTTTAAAAAGCCTTCGAATGATTTTCCATTTTGGCAGTAAGTACCCTTTCTTACCAAGGAGAAAAATAAGACTACTCAGATACACCTGGGAGGATTTATCTCAGACCAAGGAAAAGCAAGCATGTAGCATATTGAATCGTCTGTTTAGTCTATCTATCTCAAAAAAAAACGAAAATGACGAAATTTAATACAAAACAGCTATGTAAGATTATCTGGTATGTAGTTTACGACTCGGTATAAGTACCTACATTAAATTAGTATCAACCGCCGTTTATGACTTGATATCGGCTTTCAGTGATCGCAGAGTGTTGTGACCGCACAGTTCGAGATTCATTGCTTGCTCAAAAATTATCATATCGGTAACCTTTCATTTTTGAGATAAGTGGTATTTGTAATTTTGCTAAACTAATTAAAATGTAACCTCCTGCCATACCTTGCCTTATTAACCTGGCATTCTCTATAACGTCGGCTCAAGTCTTGGCATAAAGCATAAGGTAGTCAGAGCAGACGGCCGCGAATTGATACAAAACGCCGCTGGCGCGGTGCCAGACCTTCTGCCTTCCACTTGACACAAACGACGAGTGAGGTGAAGGAAATCGAAATATTTAGCAATACAAATGCTGTGCATGGGATACAAATAGGCAACACGGAAATCCATGATAGTATTAAAAATTGATATGATCCGGCAAACCAATAAAAATCCGTATACCACAACAAACAAAGTTTTGCAAGATTAAAATGTACTCGTAGTTCACATTTTACCCTTGCAAAAATTTCTGTATGTTCTAACAACATCCTCCTCAGTTCGGGACGAAACACTACTTGTAATACTTGTATTTTCAAATGTTAATATATTTTGCCTTATCATGGTATAAAGCATCTTACATATAATATTAACGGGCGAGTATGTGCAAACTAAGTAGCAATAAAACGTTGCTATCAGCAGTCGTGGTCGTTATCCCGAGCGCGGCCACGGACTATTGGTGCTGTTTACTTATTTACTAGATTTACGGTTACAGCGTCGCAGAAACTGAATCTAATGCCCTAGTTCTGAGATTTGTAGCAGCACGCCAAAATTGAAATAATATACAATACCTAGATTCCATTCAAATATTGAATACTAGCTTTTGCTCGCGATTTCGTTCACGTGGAGTTAAGTTTTTAAAAATCCCGCAGGAACCCCGGGTTTCTGGGATAAAATGTAGTCTTTGTCGATCTCCAGGTCCTTGACTATACCCATGCAAAAAATTGCGTCCACCTGTTGCTCCTTTGCTGCGTGATTGAAGGACAAACGGTAAGGGTTGACGTAAAAATACACGACTAACGTGGGCTGCTCCGCAATAGCGAACTTACTCACTTATTAGTTTTTACTCCACTTGAGCACAAAAGAGCGGACAATAGTCTGATGGATAATGGAAAAAGGGATAATATGTTGCTTTTACTTTACTAATGTTATAAATGAACCGGCATTCCGAACAAGTGGTAGATTCATTTGACGATTCGAAAGAACTTTATAAAAGTTTATTTGCATAAAAAAATATTCTAGTCTATTCTATTCTACTCTATTCTACTCTACTCTACTCTACTCTACTCTACTCTATACTACTCTATTCGCATAAGAACTTATCTTTCCAGTGCTCACTCCATATTCTTTATAAACAATTAAAATTACACTGGGCATCGAGTCACGATTGTTTTGCCGAGGTGCGGCGGAAAGTTCACTGAAAAACTTTTTCTTGTAGCACGTAGGTGTACATTGCCTTTAAATTAAATTAGAAAGCCGCAGCATTGTCCCAGTTAAACTAACTAGACTTTAACGTAACTACGAGTGAAATTGTTTATTATTTTAGTTGGGAGGTCTCGAGCATATAGTTCGGAGTAATTTTTTCATTAAAGCGAGTTTTCTGTTTTGTTTTTAAGCACAAAAAAGGCCAAAAAGATAATCAAACTCACTTATTTTACTAGTTCTGTGGAGGAGACTGTTATTGGCACTGTGGAGGCGTATATCCTTAAATTCAGAAAGTCAATGAGTTCGTATGGTATTTTTCAAATACCTAAGTCTTTGCGGATGATGTCGCGTGGATGAGCTAGTTAGAAATAATTTTTCTCACCTGTGTACTTGAAGCCCTCATATTCAGGAAAATATCAAGTTTATGATGAATTCCGCATCGCGTTTCTCGGATTGAGTCTCCTTATCTGCAATAAAATTTGGAGTTTTATGGTGACTCGTAAAAAGAACTTCTTGTAAAATTCAGTATTCTGCGCAATTTTTTATAATGATGTAATTTTGTCTAATGGAATTGTTTCTAAGCCTTACTACTCAACTTGTGCCCTTTTATTACCTTGAAGGGCCTTTGACAGTGGTATAACATAAAATATTACTAGTTGATACTTGTGATTTCTTCCGGAAAGGAAGAAATTCTAAGGAATTTTAAAACTTACGTGATTTTTCATGATAAAAATAATGCTTTGTGAAATAAAATCCGCTTTGTTTTCAAAGGTTTGTTATAATCTGACAGACAGGAATATTTTTCCATTTTTTATATAAGAATGGATGTAGAAACATAAGACAAATAAATAGCATTTTAGCCATTTTGATAAATTATAAACTTGTCTCTACTCTCGAGCAGTAAGTACTTGAGGGTTCGTGAAAGTAAATGGACACAAGCTTCAGACTCTTAATGTCTTTGTAACAGCCCCCTCGAGACAACACCGGGTGTGGACTGTGGCAAACTGACGAACAAACAAACAAGTTTCCCAGCCGCACACTTATTACTTACTCGTACTTATTCTTTACTTACCACTAGTAAACAAATACCACTCACTTACTTATTTCAACTTATTCCACACTTGAAGGACCAAAGCAGCAGTGTCAGCCAATTAAAAGTTTACCGAAAACTAGTAACTCAACTGCAAAGTTCAGTCATTTCAAATAACTTAGAACTTAGGTACTCGCAGCTGAGATATTTGTATAAAAATATTTTCGCTAGAATGAATAAAATGTTGGTTATCATACTAATACTACAATAAATGCGAAAAAGTGTTGGTTTGTCCCCCAATCAAGTAACAACGGAACAACAGGTCGGCGTAATTTTTTGTGCATGGGTCTAGTTGAGTTGGAAAAATATAACTCGAACGACGAAGTCTCGGGTGAAAGCTACTAATTTAAAATAATAATATAATGCGATATTTTAATTTTGTAAGTCAACAATGAAATAGGGCGGCAGTAAGTCCACACTCCACACAGTATGTCAGTCATGACGCGGGAGAGCCAAAGCTGGGAGCTGAGGTACGACCGATGCGGTGTGCGGTGTGCGGATAATTTTACATTTATTGTAGCCAAATCGTATAACGATTTATTACATTTTCATTTAAATAAATCAAGAGATCGCTTTTTAGTGATAATACTGCCTTGTTGTACTGACATAATAATATTTTGTTAAGTTTACTATTTTCTGTGTTTATGGTCCAATAAAGCATAATTAAAAAAATAAAAAGTCTAATTTTATGACTCTACAGTTCACTCTGAATTAACTTATTATGAGGATTTTGTATCTATCTTACAAATATATTAAATAAATAAATAACAATTACTAAGCCAGCGTGACGAAGCCGAGCCGGAAATAATACATAATCCCACCAAACATCCTCCGAGTGGATTAATGACGGATTGACTGACTGATCTTCTCGGTAGTGAGTCGTACATTGGTTGCTGATGATGATGTAGTTTTTATAATAATAAATGGTTAGTGTTGGGTCGTTCTCTCGCAAAGATTAAAAAAAATTCTGATTGGGGATAGCATAGTACTTTTTAGAGTAACTACTCGTAGGTACCTACTGATACAATATAGTTGGTTTAAACTCTAATTTAATGCATTAAATATGTTTTATGTACTGTATGGATTCGAGTTTAAAGTGCAGGTTGCACAAGCAACAGCAAGTAATATTATTACAGCTGTAACCGCATCGCTGTCCCGCACTCAGATCGCAACGCGGCTGCTGCTCGTAGACCTCGAGTGCGGAGCGGCGAGGTCGGCGAGGTACTACAATATTTATTTACTGGAATCCCTTCACAAGAGATGGATGAAAATGTATGCTGTGATACCAAAAACTAATTGAAATTGATATTTGAATAAATATTATTTTACTAGCTTTTGTCTCAGACTTCGTTCGTACGTTTTTAAAGTCCTGCAGTTAGCCTCTGTTTTCCTATGTCACTTTTCAAGCCCTCAACTATGCCCGTACAAAAAAATTTTTGCATGTGACGTACGGATCTCATTTTGAAACTCAGTTAAAGGGGGTTCCCGAGGGTTCTTTAAAAGTTATTACCATGTCGGTGAAGTTGCGGGCAAAAGCTAATTAAAATTAATACTGACAGAGAACCGCGTGCCATATTTTCATCTTTTTGCAGATAAAGTTGGCAACTTATCATTGATTTGTCGCCGGTGAGCTCCACAACGAGAGAATGCATTTTCCCATTTCACCGAGGATCGCTTCGACATATTTCTTTCAAATGTTACATCGTGTCGCAATAGAAAGTTAAAGTTTATAGCGGAATTTAAATAGATAGTTTCAATTTAAATGTATAAAGTATGTCCAGAGCATTGTAAAGGTGATCTATTGTTTTAAAGAATATAAGCCAAGCTGAATTCATAAAATAATATAATAATTTTTCTCTCCCCTCCAAATTAGAGAAACGCTTTGAGTGTTAGGAGTGGGTACGACAGCAGTGCAACACGTGGACATTGAACCGACGATTTTTTAGTTTCCAGTCAGGCTGTTGAGGTTATATGAAATTAAAATGAAATTCCCCGTCTCCGCCAAACCAAATATTTGGAGCTCAACTTTCACGGTATGTTGGCAATATAAATATTTAGCTTAGATTGTGGAATGTCGGTTTTAAATATTTTTTGTACTGCGCTCCAGTAATATGTATCGGGTTTCACTCAAACGGTTTTGGATCAAAATTGGTAAAAAATGTTTTAAAAAAATGTCAACTTTTTATTTGCTTTTACACAAAGAAATAATCAAAATGAATCAAAAATAAAGATAAACTTTGTCTAACTGAATATACGAGATATCTAACTAACTTTCATAATATGTAATTTCATAAGTTCGCTCGAAGTTACCCGCACGCATGGCAAACAGGCTTTTACTTAAATATTAATTATTTAGATTACTCGAATGCGACTTCAATTTAGACCGTTGAGAACTTCTGTCTGTAATCTCACTACCTGCCGACATTGTTATCAGAAATACTGAACTCCATCAGTTGACGAACTTCACTCGAGCATCACTCGCTTTATCGGCGCAGGAAACCTGCACGCCTGAGAGTCTAATGTTGAGTCTCTTAAAAAGTGCTTTTGAATATAAAAAAATTACACTTACGACGTGTTAAACAATAGTCTAGTGCAACTGTACCCGTGCGTAGACACACCATCTGAGCTGTCATTCAGCGTTTTTTTACGCTATACACAAGTAACCTTTACTCGTATCATTCTGCTGAAAATTAGGCTAATATGAAGTTCTAGGGTAAGGAGCGATTCAGTAAGACACAGCGTATAATAATCTTTTATTGTAATTCGTTGCGGCTTCCAAAAGTACCGCGTTGCGTGCGCGTACCAAGTAAGTGGATCGACGTCTCTGCCAGAGGATATATACCTTACGTCGAACCCCTACAAAGTCGTAAAAAGCTCAATCTCAGTCCGTTAACTCATTATGCTTCGATTGCCCCAAAAATAATACGTAATGCCTAAAGTTCGTTCGTTTGTTCCACATAAAAGACAAAGCTTTGTACAAATTGAATCACAAAAGTTGCGGAATTTGTTTGCCTTTTTCTTTTTATTTGAAGACACGGAATGAGCTGATTTTTGTTTTGCCGAGGGCTCGTTGAACATACTCTCGCTGTCATTAAAAATTAATCTCGTTTCACTGTTACCTTACAATGCCTGAATATTTCTTATTTTCAAGCATAGAATGAATAGAGTTGCCGTGCCACTGTAGACGTATAGAATTATGGATGAGCGAGGATTTATTTTGCTTGATTTCCTTCCGCCTTTCACATGCGCAATTAATTTGTGCACTAGCCTGAGGCACTGGCAGAAACACCAATAATACGAACGTAATTGTATTTATATAAGAATATATATGAGATAATTATAATATCACGATCATCATAATTATATCGTCATCATTGAGCATGAATTTTCAGAATCAAATGAGTCAGCCAGAACTTGTCAAAAAAAAGTTTTTTTTTGTAAATTTAAACCTTTTCTTTGCATTAATAATAAGAAAATATTGAGTTTTGAGGAGGTTTCTTCTCGGTGCAGAATGGCTTTCTGAACCAATACCACATTGTAGCGTCTCAAAAGGTAGAGAAACCATCTACAAACAAAGAAACTTAAGGATTTATGAAACAAGGACGGCTTTTAGATTGAGCGACGGTAGGAAATAATTCGGCGTTTGAAAGTATTTTCTGTGCCTGAACGAATATTTATGAAAATCTTTTTATACCAAGTACAACAATGTAAGTTACGAAATTAGACTAATTATACAAAGTAAATAGTCAGATTTTGTAAGGGAAATTATATTTCACAGTAATTTGCTCTGCGGTGAAATTGGCTGCTTACACAACCTGCCTCGGAACGAAGGGGCAGAGAGGCCGCTCCGGCCGAATCAAGCCTCTTACAGTATTCATTGTGAAGAATAAAAATTACTTTAGACGCCAAACTAGATATTATAATAGAATCTGCACCCACTCTGCACCAAACTTTTAATGAAGATCTGATTTTTTTAAAATATCAATTCATTCAATTCAAACTCGATTCATTTGTAGCCTAAGGAGAGCCTAAGTTATTCAGGATGTCAAAGTTCTGTAACACATAAGTAAACAAAAGTGTCCTACCGCAGACTTTAATTGACTATGTATCTAATCCTTTGGTCTTGTTGGTTTGTTGAGCGGCACAAGTGCAGTCAAAACATCGATCGTATGCTTAGTTGCTACCGCACCAAGCTTACGTAAAACTAATTTAACGTATTACTTTTTGAAAGAATATAAGGCTATGTTAAGCTTGATTTACGAGTATATTATTTCTCATACGATATAATCCGAGCAACGATGTAATTCTTAAAAGGATTTAATTTTTAAGGAGGAGCAGTTGAACTACCGGGAAAATAAGTTTCACTAAGTCAACGTTAAAATACCGGGTATCCGTAGCACTGAGCGAGAGGTTGGAAGACATACGCACCTGCCACTACCGCCACCACCAATCCGTTGAACTTATAAGGAATAACAGGTGTAAATTAAAAATTTAAAACAGCCCCGACACATAAATCTATGGCCGATATACTTGACATCTTGTTACCCAGTTTTCTGCTCCATCATCAGATCCTCCTCCTCGATTCTCGCTCGTCATCTATCTAACACTAAAGCATTGAGACCAATCTCATAAGCCCAAACACACTATATCTACTGTAAGTTGGTAAGGATTTAGGTATCAGACTTCTCGATGCTGCAGCATCAGCTCGAGGTTACCATTTCTTGGAAATAATCCGAAGGAACAGTACACTATAATATTTTAAATCATCATCAGGGAAAGTTTCTAAGACCGTTTAATCAAGTAGGAAATGAGCTGATGAGGTCTTTGAAGATTCAAACGCCTGAGCAGATTGTCGTAAATTATAGCTAAAAACCATCTCGAGCACATAACTTTCCAACAGAAATATCGGTCACATCAAAATCGGTCCATTCGTTAGGGAGCACGAGGGAACAGACAGACATAGATACACCGACACACAGACATACACGTCAAACTTATAACACCCCTGTTTTTCCGCGCGAGTGAAAAACACATCCAAACAATTTTTCACTGCGAGAAAGTAATTTAATTTGGTCTATTTTTTGTTGAAACTTAATTTATAAAGAAGAAAAGTAATTATCGGCGCAGTTTAAAGTTTTTCCGTTCATTAATCTTGCTTCGCGAGGAATGGAATCCCCTTAACTACTCTCCGGCCGCCAGGCACCGGTAGCTGTCCTACACAGCTTACATTATACACATATAAGCTGTAGTTATACTGCGAAGCTACTTCTCCCACCGAATGTTGCCTGGTAGAGATCGCTTTATGAGCGAAGAATAATAGCCATGTACATGATTCATATTCCTCTCTCGCTTCCAAATAAACGTAAAGTTTGTGTCAGAAGTGGGTACGACATTAATGTAACGGGTGGCGATCGAACTGTCAATCTTTCATATTCCAGTCCGCAACTTTAACTTTTGGGCTATTGAGGCTTGTATTGCAGCACGTAGAACTGAACTACTCGCATGTGAGTGCGGTGTCGCTGTTCACTCTCTAATCCACTTGTTCAGACGTAAATTTTGCTGAACTCTCACAATGCCGTGAATTATTTAGGTATCTTACCTCCATAGTTACGCCTTACATCAATCCCGATAGATGGAAACTACGGGAACGTGATCTATCCTTTGTACATAGGATTACGGCGCGAGAAGAGCGCGGCAGCCGCAGAGTGTTTTCCTCAGGAACTCTATGGTTTATCGTTACATTATTAATTATAATATTTACACATTGGATTATTGGGTTACATTGGGCTTTCTTTGATACTGCGTAAAATTACAATCAGACTATGTACGGAGTGTTTAAAATAAATCTCTTATGTCTTGGTGTTGTTTTAAGAATGGTACTCGAACTTCATCACAACCTGGCATAGTATCCGAGATACTGGCCGCATTGCTCCTTTGGATGGTCAAACTAATTTTTTGGCCAAATTAAAAAAAAAGTTTTAAAAGCTTTTCAAAAAGAGCTCGAGCTTTTTATATTTTTAAAACACAAAGATACACTTCAAATAAGTGTACAATATTGCAAAATATAAGTGAAGAGCGCAATGCTCTTGTGAACACGTGTGAAATGAAGTGTGAAGCTATTTCACACTAAATTGAAGTGTCACATCGGCGCTCGCTGCTGGCGGAGAACCCCACCCACCGCTCACCGACCCCATGCGATGTGATTTCATAATATGAGTAAATAACCGAACAGAGACAAAGGCTCTCTCGGAGCTCGGACCCTCGCCAGCGAGGCAGGGAGGTTATTTTATCTAAAAAAATTCTAATAAGTAAGTAATAGATGTGTTTCATTGAACAATATTTATCTTATTTTCCAGAAACCTTACCTCCGTTCGGTAATTTAGTCACGTAATACGTGGTACTAGATAAAAATAAACTAATATGAGTAATATTTCATTGTCAAAGTGATATTTACTTACTCTATTTTTATCCAAGTTTAGAAGTTTCATTCGTTCAAGAGCGCAAAATGTTCCTATCCAGCACATGATCGAGCGATTCATCGTAGTTTTTGTATTGGAGGGTATATTACTTTGTACAATAGCGATCGAAGTACGATGGCAAAAAAGGCTCAGTTTTTCATTGACAAAGGTGCCCGTGTGGTGACTTCACACTGCAAAGAGCAGTGTTGGCAGGACCCCTATTAAGTGGCTCGTCTAATGTCTTCAGTAGCACAAGACCGAGACATGTGGAAGTCGGATGGATGGATGGATGGATCTACGTCCAGCCGTGGACTTGTATCAGTTGATAAGGAGCAAGAAGAAGTAAAAATTTAATGACGCCTCATTTATCTAAAGTTAAAGAGTTCTTTAGCTTTAGTAGAAGGGAACTAACGAGCCAACCAATATTAATGTTGACTCGACTAAACATATAGTGGCCCTTGCGTAGGCGGATAATATTGTAATTTTATTAAAATGGTTTACCAGGGAGCTAAGATATTACAGGGTACAGGTAAACGCAGGTGCACTCTATTACCTCACTCTCACAGATGGGATAGAAATTACACACGACCGGAGAGAGATCAGACTTTCCGAGCCACGGGGGTGACGCAACACTACTTCCTAACTTCGGGATCATAAGTATACCTACTGAGAATTTCTCAATAGAAAAACCCAATTTAATAGCCCGATGAGGGAATCGACTCTGGGACCTCGTCATATGCAGTCGCACGTTTTAAGCAAGTCAGCGAGGCAGCTATGTAAGTGTGCATGTATTTGAGTGCAGGTCGGTGTGTATCGAGCAGTGCGCCGCGCGTCGGTTGGCAGCAGAGCACCTCTCCATATTTCATTTCATCTTGTTGCGGGTGAGGAGTGCCGCAGCCTACTCACGCCTCTTGCTGCAATGCCTGCAACTACTCTATGTTCCTGCAGTTCTTCCCATCACGATATTATATTGCTGCTCTTTAATATTAAAATAGAGCGTTTACCTATTTCTATATTACTTAGTGCCAATTAGTGACGTAAAATATGTCAGTAATATAATTAAGTCTATGTATCCGAGCCTTATCCGAGAGTAATTTTGATATTTTGGCACATTTTCATTACAACAACTGTCAGAACGCCCAATTTATTCCTCGGTTGAACGTCACTCCACGTTGGTAGGAAATAAGGTTTTCCACCTTAAGCTTGTGAGTTTTACGTTAGATGTTTTAAAATACTTTAATTTTTAAAAAATATTTTCCATGTAGACCGTGACCGGTATTCACCTTTTCTGTCCAAATAAGCCTACAGCTCGTGTACGACAATATGTAACGGGTGGGGTTTGAACCGACAACTCTTTGGTTTTGAGGCCGGGTCTTAACCGTTGCGCTATTGAGGTTTCATTTGAACATAACAAACCACTGGTATGCAGCAGCTTTTTATTTTGTTGACTGAATAAACTCTGCGATTTTAATATCGAGTGGAACAATCTCCGCAAGGCGTAGTGTAGCTAGTAATAATCTTCTTAGACTTAAGATCGTCGTCAAGTACGAGTTGCAGTAACTCCAATCCCCTCGTAATATCAGTATGCAGGGACGGCTGCGGTGCCCAAGTCGCCCAAGTCGTAATCTGGACATTCGTTTACGTCACACGGTGAAGAAGATGTACACGATATTCACTATGGAATTTTATTATCAGAATTAAACTGCCTGTCTATGATTACAAATAACTTATACTCGTATAAGCTCATATGAATATGCGATATCTACCGTAATACGAACACATGCTTTTAAATTTTTTTGTACGTCTGTACAGGCTAATTTTCGGAGCGGCTGTACCGATTTGGAAGGGAATTTTACATACTCTTACAAATTTTTGCTGTAGACCGAAAACATAACTTAAAAAATGAAAATGCCGGAGAAATGTTCGAATGAAGAATTTCGAATACGTAAGTCTTCTGGCTACCTCAGCAAAGGTATAGCGTACCCTTCTAATGACCCAATTACGCCGCCGCCATCGGGCTCGCTCGGAATATTGCTATTGGCGCGAAATTGTACGAGCCCTTGTTCTGATGGAAAATTCATATTTCACAACAGCATCGCCAAATTAATTGCTTTATACATGTGAAGAGTTATTTCAGAAACACCTTAATAGACCTCGTCTGTTGGGATATGAATCTAATTATCGAAACACAAAATCTTTTGAAGGTAGATTACCTTCAAAGGATTTTGTGTTATTATATAAAATAATTAAGGTTTCTGATATACCTATACAGGTATCGGTTAGCATACCTACTAGCGCGGTACCTGACGGCGCGACGGCTGGATTGTTTTAGTGAAGTGTTCGCTGGAAAGTATCCATAGCAATTTCTTGTACAGTTCGGTATCAAACATGTCAAGCTTGCAGCTTCAATTGTTTAATGAAGAGAAGAGAGAGAAATCGTCTGCAAGTTATATTGTTAGTTGACATTTTGTTTTATGATTGTGTCCCTTATTAAGATCACCTTATTTATTAGACCAAAGCTTCTTCTAATGAAAATGATTTCTATAAGAGCCATATTTGTACAGAATCATAAGTAATAAGAATATTACTTGGAATTTGCTCTAAGCGGGGAGAGCGCTCGAAATAAAATTTTGTTACATTTTATCTCGAATGCAAATAATGTTTTATTTATTTTTTAAATAAATTTTAGGAATTTATATTTAGCGAGTGGTTCACACGGGATTTACTGTAAAGTTTAAGACCAGCGATATTTTTCCTGCAGTATAGAGCCCCGGCTTTATGAGTCAAGCGACACGTAGAGTGTGAGAAAACGCGCAGCGCCGTAGCCGTGCTACGATTACTATGTATTTCACGTAGCTGGAACACGCGCAGCACCGTACTGCCGTCCTCAAGCTATAACGCCGTTAACTACCAAGACCCCATTTCGAGCTATGGCTTAAAAAGCGGTAATTTATACAGAAATGACGCGAGTTGATATCTAAAAAACTACGTTTTTTATATTGCTAAATCACAAATTACAGCATTAAGGAGAATACTGCTTCAATGGATCGATAGAGAATTAACTATAGGTAAGATAACATTAAAAAATCGTATTTGGTCACATGATGGTTACCGACGTTATAGCTTGAGCACGGCACCGTAGCCGTGCTACGATTACTATGTATTCCACGTTGCTGGAAAAGTATCCACTAGTTCGATCCCCGTGTCTAGCCAAAAAAAATGTACTGAGCTTCAAGATTTCTATCAAGAAATTCTCGGTACTAGCCCGGGGTCAGGAAGTTGGCGGTGTGTCACTCCCGTGCCTCGGCGAGCACGTAAAGCCGTCAGTCCTGCGCCTCATCTCTCTCGACTTTGAAGGAACAGAGAATGCACCTGTGTTTGTGCACTATAATATCTCCCGCGTAGATAGCTAATCTCTGTGGAGATTGACCGCCGTGGTCGGAATCGGTCGGGTATGTCCAGCGGTGGACTTCGAGCGGGGGACGATAATGACGACGACAATATTGCTTGTCGCTTGTGTCACTGTTGTAGCTCACGGTGCTCGAAGGTCGTGGCCCGGTTGAAAGTATAGCCTAGTTAATGTTCTCAGGGAAGTCTAGAACTTTCCGTTCCATGCTTGTTTCCTAAGTTTTTAGAAAGTAGGAGGCGAGTTTAACTGAGAATACAGCAGAGGATTTTCTTTCCGCTGATTAAAATGGATATATTTTTTGTGCGAAGTTATATAATAATTCCTAGATTAGGGATCGCGTTTTTTAAATTTTAACGAGTACTGTATAATTTGTACAAGAAATATTTTATTATTTGATATTTATTTTTATCTTCTTCGTTCAAATCATCACAAACAATATATTTCTCTCGTCGAAAGAAAAAGAACATAATATTATCAAGTATAAAAGAAATAAGTATTTATCCCCCTACTTTAAATGATTGAGGGGAACATGAAACCTTGTACACAAAACAAAACTAAAACCGTGTTTTCCTTTTTTTACATGAAATGTCCATTTACTCGAATCAGAAATAGACGGCAGTGTTCCGTTTTTGGGAATAATTTACTCGTATATTCACTGACCTACATTCACATAAAAATTAACATATTATTTAACGGAATTATATGTATTTATAGAAAGGGTTTCAGATCTCCTAACACATTATAAGAGAGAAGAGTAAAAACTCTCCTTTGGTTCGGTTTAGAACCTACATAATATAGCCACCCCTGAAGCAGTGTAGTGTAGTTCAGGCAACACTATGGGGAACTCTCATTCATATAGTTTCCCTTGTTTAAGCAAGTGATACCAAAGCCTTAAACTTGCTTTTGCCTACAGCTCTACTTACGTTAAGTTTAATTTTTCCAGCACCTATTTTACCTCCATGAGGGTTGAATTTTCAAAAATCCTGCCTTGACGGATGCCTACGTCATAAGTGTTATCTGTATGCATTATACGTACTTCAGCCCGATCCGCCGTTCGTATCCGTTGATATATCAGGCTTATCTTTTTATATACTCAGGTTTCATTCGTTCATCTCAACCCATCGCCGGCCTACTACTCTCTCGGATTTGTATCTATTTAATTAAGTAATGTAAACAGTATGAAAGTTAACCATTGTTTCTCGGCGGGCCCCGGAAAGGTCGGAAGGGTGCGTGCCGCGGCCGCGACGCGCGCCCCGCATTAATATGCCGTGATTTATTGCACGCGATAACGATATCGGGTACGCTGTCCCAGACTCCCAGTGGAGCCTGGGTACAGCGGTACCCCGAACTGAGAGAAACGAAGGACCCTCCAGTTCATCCGCGACTGACCGGAAAATTGTAAATGATGTAGACGTGAACTGAGAAAACAATTTTTTTGTTCACGATGAAGCCTGATGGTAAGTGAGGATACAGTCTAGGATGCTAGTGGGCTAACTTGAAAGGGTTTACTTAATACTTGGTTTCTACACTACGATTACGCAGTACCTACCGCGTTGTACTGCGTCCCGCGAAGCGATTTAGTATTAACTATTGCCTTCCCAGAATTAACCTATGCCACTCTCCAGATAGTCGATTATAACCTTGCAAAAATTAAGTCAATCCATTGTTCCGTTGCTGCGTGATAAACACACTTTCGCATTTAATATTAGAGGGGGAACTAGGATTATAGTTCTACCACAAGTTCGGGGAAACAGATTTATCAGGTTCTTCACGGCAGGCTCTGCTAACCACCAACTAATTAGAGGTAGTCTTCGTGACAAAAACAACACGATTGTTCTTTGAACCTCCTAAAGATTTCCGGTTCAAAGTGAGAAGTTATGTTATGGAGTAAATGGCGTCAATAAAAATATTGGCTCGCGTGTTAGAAGTTGATATTATTAAGTGAAAACTGTCACCTTAAATCAATTTCTGACTTCAGTTGTCGCTGGGCTTTTACCTAATGAAAAATAAAAACAGCTGACCTTAATTATTTGCACGAGTCTTTCTGAGCCACTTTTCTCACTAATGCTCTTTGACAAGAATTCCATTTCAAAATGTTCGCTCGACTTCAATGTCGCTGCGTTCATGAGTTTGAATATTTCTTATTTAAGAGTTTTTCTTAGTTTAATATTATTATTAGTTTATTTAACCGATTCCAAAAAAGGAGGTCAGAACCTCCTTTTTTGAAATCGGTTAAATTCGTCGGAATCTTTTTTATTATTTTTTATGTATGTTCCCCGATTACTCGAAGACGCCTGGATCGATTCGAAAAACTCTTTTTTTGTTTGAAAGGGTATTTCCAGGTGGACCAGGTGGTCATCAGATCAGGATCTGATGATGGGATCCTGGAGAAATCGAGGGATCTCTTTAAATTTTATGGGCACACATCTTGATATACTTTGAAGTAGCCTTTGAACTCTGTTTTTTAAAAAGATTCTTTATTTATATTATAGAATGTCATCATTGTTTACATCTAAAAAGAATACATCATCATGCATAAGGTAATATACATCATCATACAGACGAGGGACTGTCCTCGGCGTACTTTTTTGTCTGTCAAATAAATCGCTTATAACTGCAATGAATAACGCACACGAAGGAATAACAGTACGGCGACTACTGTTATAGTATCTAGAAATGGGACGATGGAATACTGTCCTCTTATTCATCTGCCGGAATTCAACTCATGTCCTCTTACGATCCGGTCATCGCGATCGATAGCACAACACCCGTGGTGGTGTTCTCTAAAAATTATTGCATCAATGTAATGGTCGCAATGACTTCTGATTGGTTGGATTTATGATGTTCTTGCTTCATCAGTGCATTTAGACTAATAGTGGGAGAGTATGTACCAGCCAATCAGAGATCATTGCGATCGTTACATAGATGCGGCACAGCAGAGCGGCTGGAATATTAAAACAAAGCGCGGTGAACTCCCTGCGAACACAAGTCACTGCTAATTTCTTACTAATTTGACAAGTCATCGCGCCTAATCGATTGCGTAAACTTAAAGCCGGTGTTCCACGTGAGGCGGGGCGATAGCGCGCGATAAAGCCGCAGCCCCGCCTGAACACCAGCCACCAGCGATCAATCTTCAGCCCTGCTCCCTAGCTCACTACTCGCCGCAGGTTAGCGAACGTACAGAGAGGAACTACTTTTCAAACCGTTTTGCCATGACTATGTTGATAATTAAACTTTTATCAAACTCGTTGACTAGTTTAGGTGGATTTAATTAGTGTTAAAAATTAAAATAGGATTTTACAGGAATAGAATCACAATGCATCTGGAGATGATGTTTAAGAATACCACTTTACGACGGGGCACGTTAAAAAAAGTTTGCGTAACCCATTGTTTTTGTCCATGGTAATTGGATAACGATGTGTTCTCGTGGGATTTTTCAAAACTAACTCAACGCGGACACTATCGCGGGTAAAAGTTACCGTAGAATAAATTTAACGCGCGGTTTATATATCAATTAAGAAACAGTGAGCGACAAAAACAGATGCAACAATGGGCAAAGCGCTTAGCTATTGTATCCGCAACACATCCCGCCACACCTGTACCAAGCAAGATTATATTCGTCATTTAACCCAAATACTTGTAAGGTCACGTAGCCCTACTGCACAGTGGCTACGCCGCGTAGCCGGCGGGGCCCTGCAGTACGTAGCCGTGGCAGCGCTTCCGCCGCACGGCATTCCACGTTCAGCCGCGACCGCCGCCCGCCGCCCTCCGCTCCCGCGCGCCGCCGCCGCTCCCGCCCCGCTCGCCGCCCAGCGCCTGACGAGGTGAGCGACACGTAAATACGCTTATTAACTAAAAATAATTATTGTAAAAATCCTATAGATATAGTTATAATATTTTGAATTTTTTGACAGAGACCAAAAATATGGAAAAGTTAGTAACTAAAAAGTTTGAATTGCGCCATCAGCCAAAGTTCTCAAAACGAATACCTTAACGTAGTTTTTAAAACTTTTATATTATGTGCTTATTTTTAAAATATAATGAATTTCCTTTTTTATCACATAAATTAAATAAGTAACACATAATTTAATTGAGTGTAAAGCATATATGTAAAACAGGAATTTTTAAGTTGTAAAATGCAATAGTAGTTTTGAAATTGATTCTCCATAGCTCGCGTTCCGCGCTCGCGTAATAAATAACTTTTGTAAAGTTGCGAGTCGATCGCGTCGGGATTCTCCGGCGTCGATTTTCTCACTCGGCGAACTTCTTAAACGATAAAATATGTGTTACATAAATCGTCTTTTGTCGGAACTAGTGTTCTAATATTATTTATGGTTTTAGTTATAACGAAAGAAGAGTGACTGCCGTTATCTGAGCTTCTTTCCTTTTTAACCCACGAAAAAAAGGTTCTCAATTCGTTGCGTACAATATATTTTTTTTGTAGAGTTTGTAAGTCTCGGTAATCGGTAGTAGAGTCATTATTACAAAATGGGCGCACTCCCAAATACATTCCTACATCACGGGTGTAGTTTTCAGATATTAGAAAGTTAATTTTAAAAGGCTTAATTAAATACTTCGTTCTTTCCGTTAAGTCGATACTGCGTGAAACATTTTAGCCATAATTTTTAAATAGGTAGTATAGGTAGCCAGTTGTTACCATGGTAGTTAAAATTTAATAAGCTACAGTATGTAATTATTTTAATAAATGTACCTACCTTTTATGGCAGCATGACCTATTTGTAATTTTCCAAGTTAAGTGTACCTAATGCTATGTTTGTCTACAAGTTATACTTCTTCTTCGTCGAGACGTGTACTGCTGGACCATTGTTATAGAGCAGTGACAGCCTAGTGGTTAGGTCTACGGTCTTCCATTCGGGGGCCGCGGGTTGGATCCCTCAAACCTTTTTGGAGTCATATGTGCGTTTAATAAATAAAATACCACAATATGCTTCAACGGGGAAGGGAAACATCATAATGTTCTAAGAGTTGTATAAAAGTTGCCAAATTGCATTGGGTCAGAACTGTAGAATATGGCTTATAATAAAATCGTTCAATGAAAGGCCTGAAAGGAGACTTGCGCTCACTACTGAGCCATAGATGAGTTGCTGGTGTTGATGATTTTTAATTGTTTGAAAAAAGTTCCTTTGCCCAACGGTGGGCAATGGATTAGTAACTGGCTACTACGTGTCGTTGGCTCGATCGCTTCACGTATTATGTAGGGTACTGGTCCCAGGGGGCCAGGTGAACGCGTCTGTTTTACGACAGACAGTTATAAATGTACTTTTGGGGATTGTCTATTTACTTGTGTTACGTAATACACTCACGACTTTATAGCGGCGCAAAAAAGTTGTGCGCTACTTGAAGTATGATGAAGGTTTTTGCAAAAACAGAAATTAATGGCAGCTCTTACGTAGGGTACGTGTGTGCGATAATTTTTTAAAATAAAGAGTTATCCGATATAATCTTATAATATTACTAGCTTTTACCCGCTACTTGTCCATATTATGTAGTAGCTATTTAGACAATCCTTTCTTTTTTCTGAATATTATCACATCTACAGATAAAGAGAAAGTAGCGTCATGACGCTAGAGCTATAAACAATGAACTACTATAAAATTATCAAAAACTAAGATTTAGAAAATCTTGAAATCTTTAGTTTTAGACGCATTTTTTAAATATCAGGATTTTTAAGATGAAACAGTGTTGCAGGAAACTAGCAATTTAATACCTACCAAAAGTACGCGTCGCCACATCCACAAAATATTTGTAATGTTTCTTAGCGAATAAAATGTTTTCAACACAATGAAATAACTCTCGTATTATAAATATGTTGGAAGCGAGTAAATCGCGGATCACGGGCAAAATTGGAGCTATTGGCCCGATACGAGATAGTGTTTAATGGATTGCGAAGTCCGATAGCCATCGCTAACTCTGTTCACCATAACGGCCGGTTTATATTATTCGAGCTGCTACATCTAGTAAGTTGTACCAGCAGAGAGATGCTGACAGTAGCCTACATAAGTATCAGTAGATTGCATCGCGTTGAAAATAGTATTTCAAATAAAAAAGTTCTGGAAGGTAACGACCTTTTTCATTAATCACTGAATGGTAAATGTTATCTTGGGATGATAATGCTCTAAATCTTTCCGCTTCCGACGCAACTCAGAACAGGGATTAATTTTATTTTATTTGATTCTACTGAATTAAAAAAAAATATAAAGAAGAAAGATTTGTATGTAAGTATGTTTGTAACGAAGTCGCTCAAAAAGTACTAGACCAATTTGGCTGAAATTTAAAATGGAGATAGAGTACACCTTGAATTGAAATATAGGCTACTTTTTATCCCGAAAAAAATTATAGTTCCCGTGGGACTCCAAAAAAACCTCAATCCACGTGTACGAAGTTGCGGATATCCGCTAGTTAATAATAATAATTATTAAGTTAAATACTAGTCAATTAATTCAATAATAAAAAAATCTAGACTGAGAATCGTGAAATTTTAATGATAACAATCAGGTCGCCTAGTCTTTGTATCTCCAAAGTCATCTAAACATAAAGATATTGACTTGGATCAACGTTGCTCACACCACACAGTCCCTGATGAGCTAAGGAGCTAGACCACACGCCCGGTCGTCTCTTACTAAATTTTAGATCGAGTCTAATCACACTAGACTTAAAACAAAACAGCCAATCGAGTAAAGGAGTTTATCATTCTCTGTATTCTCGATTTTCGATTATTCTTCAGTCACAACGCTCATGTCGCAAATCATCACTAGTTTGATCACTAAATTGGAATGTCACTGGATCATTGTGAACTAGCTACAATTGCGGGCCGAATGTTTATCACTGGCATGCTAGGAAATAGGCACTTCCAGTAGTTGTTGTACGGCAACTCGGCGAGACGCGGCCCTGTACGTTAAGCAGATATTGATCCTTAGAATTCATGTACGAATATATATAGTTAGAATTTATAAATAACATGAGTTATTTATACTTATGTTTACTAATTTGTAGACGTTATGTATGTTCCACTCAAACGAATACAAGGGGCATGCGATAAACGTGATTTTTTGACTGATAATAGTTACAGACCTGCAGAGTGGCGCGGGCTGCTTCTATCCCGGTAAAACAAACATAACCTAACTCCACGCGGATGACGGTGCGGGCAAAAGTTATTTTTATTTAAAATTATACTTTGGCTCACGATAAGTTTGCTTTGGAAACTCCATTTTACCCCCTAGAGGTTGAATTCTCCAAAATCCTTTCTTACCGGATGCTGCGTCATAATAGCTGTGTGCCACAGCCCAATCCGTCCAGTGGTTTGAGATGTGCTTTGATAGATGATAGAGTCAATCAGTCAGTCACCTTTTCCGTTTATATATTTAGATTAAGATTTTATTGAAAAAAATTGTAATCTCATAATGACTATATATTTTTATTTTAAACAAGCTTTTACCTGCGGCTTCGCCCCCGTCCTACTACTAAATTACTAATTTTGATTTTTCGATTTTTCTGCTGTTCTTTTAGGATTTTCCAATACATTATTTTTTGTTTTTAAACCACCCCTGTATTAAGACGAATAAAATAAAAAAATATAATTATGTTCAAATCGGTCTAGCCGTTTTTGAGTTTAGCCAGACTAACGAACAGCAATTGATTTTTTATACATATATAAATAAATAATAACAGCATCATTTTATTTTCATAAGAATTATAACAGTGATCCTTGCAAGATACCAACTTATGTCCAGCGTGGACGAGTGTCAGTGCAGCCGACGCCAGGGGCACTAGCTGAGTGTGCTCCACCAGAGCCAGCAGATAGTAATACTAGAGAACTATATACCGTCCAAACTAACCAAAAATATTAGCATATGTCAATATTTAACACGAGTTAGAATTGAACCTCCTGTGTTTCAGCTTTAAAAGTTTTAAAACCTAAGCCGAGACCGCAGCGACACGATAACTCGCGCTAACTTTTCAATAACATTGCAGTGCATTATTGAATTTAATTCTCGCGGCGAACTAATCCAGTCGAAACTGCTTCAAAGCTTTTCAATTAAATAAACAATTCTATTCTACGAGTAGCTCCCACAAAAGTAATTATTTCACCTTAAACTGTAATTAAAATTTTCTTTGTGTGCTAGCTATAATAACTCGATTTTTGTTTTTTGCTCTTTGTCCCTTTTAGGTGAATTCATTTAATGAAAATTTGAGACTTGGGTGGTTAGGCTGCTATAAGCTTTCCTCGTATTAGATTTTGACGTTGTGTTTATCTGTGTATTGTGACATTATTATTTATTCATTTCAACTATTATTATTTTCAAAAATTCACACGCCATATTGCAATTATAGTAGGCTGCAAATGGAACTGAAGTATTATTTTAAAACTCCGCTGCTATTCCGGCATCCTTATGAATAAAGTGTTATTTATTTATCACTCTTGTTTTAAAATGAAAGCTGTTTGGTTTTACCGTTTTGACAACGATGGTGTTTAAAATATGAAAGAAGTACGTTTTATATTTTTTAACAGAAATTCATTTAACCTTGAAATGACAAACATTATAATTTGATTAAGTGTATCCTGAAAAAAACACCGCATTTTTATTTTCTGGTACAATTCGTGCCAAGTCTCGCCACAGCGGGTACATTTTCGCCGCGTCACGTTGCGCCGCGCCGCGTGTGCGCGCCGCGAGTCGTGAGTCGTGAGTCGTGACACCTCCTAATGATTCCGGTAAATTATTCCCTTGTATCAATCTTCCTGAACTGTACCTTGAAATAACAATACGAAGCTTTTTACGTCATTGTAAAAAAAAAGTTTTTTGCCACGGACCGTACCTAAATCATCTCTTACGTAATAGAAGATTCCTTACCCGGTTTTGTTTCCACTTTTAGGTTCTAAAGGTTTTAAGGTCTCCTAACTTAGCTTAGGTAGCCTGCAAAAGTTAGGGGACTTTACTAAAAACGGGCAGGTATTAGAGTATCGAGCAAAAGTTTAAATTGAAACACTGAACTTACTGTACTACCGATACCACAGAATACATAATAGTACTTCGATTTGAGTATCATAATTATGAAGAATAGGAAAATTCGAGGATGTAGCAAGTAGCAACCCAAATCGTATCATGTACAAGAATTTACCAGCACCGGTTAGCTGAAATGTGACGATGGCGGTCACTTTTGATTGGGTTCGTTAGTCGTTACTGGCTAAAATGAATTGTTGCAGCAACAAGACTTGATTGAGATTGTAACAATGATTAATGCAGCTTCTCTGCATTCCACTAGTAGCTATCTTAGCACTCAAATTTTGACTGTTAATTGCTACCACTGTGTTCTGATGGGCTAAGTGGGTACTCTGGCTTCAACAGTGGTGGTCGCGCCGAAGCGCGAATAGTTTTCGTTTAACCGCTCGAATCCGACCATCCTGTCAAAATTTCCTACCTAATACCGACCCCCCCTGGCCTGAAGAAGTGTCAGTGCATCGATGACCGTCAATTAACGTAAACGCGCCGCTAAAGCTGGTGCATCGCCGCGCCGCTCCTAGTGATTCAGTGTTGATCTGGACTTGCCAACAAACTTGCCTTCTTGGTTTTCGTCAGTCGAAGAAGTGAGAAAGGAAGAGTGAAGCATCGAAAAGTATCCATGAATGTACGCGCGGCTCGCTGAAGTATCGCGGCGCCGCTCCTAAGGATTCAGGTCAGTGCCTTTACCCTTTTCCTATAGACACTCCCATAACTCCGCGGCCCAAACCCAACCCAGTCGGATTTGAGCAAACCCCGCGAAAATTATACAGTCCACATCGAAACCAAACAATCTAGTTTCTAGCCGTCCCCGCGCCGCCATATTTTTTTGGTTCCAATCGAACCGGATTTTACCGCTAATTTTCTCGATAGTTTTACAATTTCCAAGTAGGTAATTGTTTTCCCGCGTCCTAAAATCTTGTTCCCTAAGCGAATTATTATCGTTCGTCCCGCATTGCTTAGGAAATAGGGTTCATTTAGGTATTAACTAGGTACCTACATATAGCTCATATAGGTGATAGATAGGTCATACGTTACTTATTTATCGTAATCCTAATCGTATATCGCATCCCGATCTATCCCAGTATAGATATTAATCGAAATATTAGTTTATTAGTAGTTATTTTAAGTAATTATTTTGTGTAATTACCTACGCGTCATAAACGTATTCGCTTGGCCATCGGTGCATAGTTGCAAGTACTTGTATCTTAGATTACAGCGGTGTGCGTGACCTTCATCGCGGCCGTGACCGCCCGCTCGCTCCCTTTCACTTTTGCTGAAATTCATAACTTTAAATACTTATACGCCGAATCGAAGTTTCATTCGTGTATTAGGAACTTAGTCTCGACATTTTTGAATCTAGTTTATATTCAAAATGACGAAGACTGAAGATACCGCAGATATACAATTAATTCTATTAGAACAGAGACGCAATTCGATATTTGAGTATCTACAAGAAACATTCGATTTATCGAAAAACATAGGCGTTAACCCGTCGGTCCGGGAAGAATTTCTCGACGCAAGTAGTAATGTCGATACGTTACGCTCTGAATTCAGTAAAATAGTGGAGGATTATAATAATCGTTTATTAGCACTGAACCCGAAAGCGAAGCCGGAGTTCAAATGTTTGTTATCGTTCGAACGCCTATACGGTCGTATCAAGCGCTTAGTCTCGCAGTACACCGATGATAATAAGGTTGAGAATGAGAATGAGCCGCGACGACTTAAACCTTATCTGCCCCCGATTCAATTAGTGTCTTTCGATGGATACGATTTAAAATCGTGGAGTCTCTTCTACGCTAACTTTAAAACTGTTATACACGAAAATAAGTCCCTTACGGACGCCGAAAAACTTTATTATCTCTTAGGTAAGCTGTCGGGAAAGGCGAAATTAGCTTGTGCCGGTATTACACCGTGCGCAGAAAACTACGAATTAATTTTTAAAACGTTAGTAGATAAATTTGAAGATAAACGCTATTTGGCTACGTCGTATATGGATCAAATTTATAACATTAAGGCGATGTCAAACGCGACTCCGACCAACCTTGAAAATTTTTTGGACACTTTTGCATCGTCGATCGCCGCGCTTAAAAATTTAAATTTGAGTAATCTGGCTGACTTCATATTTTTATACCTCGCTCAAAAGAAGTTAGATCCGGAGACTGTTCGCCTGTTCGAGTTGAATAAACATAGTTGTGAGATACCCTTGTATGACGATTTCGTTGCTTTCATTCGCGAACATATTAAGGTACTGCAACGCACTTCCGGGAAACAAGAAGTTCCGAAAAGTGCTGAGCGGAAGGTGGATACGGCATCTAAGCCTCACAAACCACCCAAGCCGACGCATACCTATACTAGTACCGCGACTACGTCTGCACAGTCTTTGTGTTCTCTTTGTAACTCACAACACGAACATTTATATAATTGTTCCGCCTTTCATAAGATGTCCGTTGAAGATCGTTTCAAGTTTGTTAAGGCGAATAATCTTTGTATAAATTGCACTGGAAACCACCGGTTGGCCACTTGTTCTAGCAAGTCAAGGTGCCGCTGGTGCTCGTTACCTCATCATAGTATGCTCCACAGGCATTCCGCAACCGCAAATTCTGCAACTTCGAGTGCGGCTTCTAGTGATGCTTCTTCGCAGAAGATGCCCGGTGTTGTTGAGCAGCCTCCTGCTTCTATCAGCACTACCGGCACTAGTAACTCGAAACCTTCAGGTTCACCCGCGCACTCCAAGGAAGTATCGCTTTGTTCCTTATCGAGTTGTAATGTTTCTCGTGCACCGACTACGGTGCTGCTCGCTACCGCACGCGTTATAGTTTTCGACGCCAAAGGCAAGGAGTACTCTGCGCGCGCATTATTGGACAGTGCTTCACAGAGTAACTTCGTCAGTCGGGATTTATGTCAACGCTTAGGTTTAAAGACAAACCAGAATCCAAACTGTTCTGTAGTTAAAGGGATTGGAGGTACAACCAAACCGATCCAAGGCGCAGTTTCTATTAGATTTTTCTCTAGGTTTGATCTCAGCGTTTGTTTTAACATGGACTCGCTCGTGGTAGACAAGGTAACGGAACTCTTGCCCACAGTCCCGATAGATATTTCGAGTTTGATAAATTTCAATAACTTACCTTTGGCTGACGACACTTACTCCACTCCAGGAGACATTGATCTGCTGATTGGAGCTTCAATCTTTCCGCATCTCCTATTATCTCGCAAGGTTCAAGGTCAATCGAATTGTACCTCACCGCTAGCCCTAGAAACGGTGTTGGGCTATGTTATCGTTGGTTCTGCTCCTGTACGTGTTAACAGCTTCGCCACGGTATCATATTGTTGTGCTACAGATCCGCTAGATGATGCTGTGCGAAAATTCTGGCAAATAGAAGAGGTGAACGCACCGAAACAATTAAGTCCAGATGACACGGCGTGTGAAGAAATTTATAGCAGCACGACTACCCGTGAGGCAGACGGACGATATGTAGTCGCACTTCCATTTAAGGGTGATGTATTGTCGTTAGGCGATTCTTTTAAAAAGGCTAAAACTCGCTTCCTTTGCTTAGAGCGTAAAATGTTAGCGTCACCTAAGCTTAAGGAGGCCTACGACAACGTCATTACCGAATACCTAGACAAAGGTTATATCTCTCCCGCACCCCCGGACACGGAGGCAACGCAGAGCTTGCCCTCGTATACGATTTCGCACCATGGGGTCATACGAGATGACAAGTTGACTTCTAAGTTGCGCGTTGTCCTGGACGCCAGTTCCAAGACAACCACTCAAGTTTCCCTCAATGACCTTCTGTATGGCGGTCAGAATCTACAAGGGAATCTATTCAATATTATTGTTAATTTTCGCTTATATCGTACCGCTCTTTCAGCTGACATTCGTCAGATGTTTCTTTGTATTGGAGTTCGTCCATGTGATCGCAGATTCCAACGCATTTTATACCGCTTTTCTCCGCAAGAACCCTTAAGGGTCTATGAATTTAACCGCGTTTGTTTCGGGCTTAAGTCAAGTCCATTTCATGCTCTTCGTACAGTGAAGCAGCTTCTTTCAGACGAAGGTGCTTCTTACCCGCGCGCTAAAGAAACTTTAGATATAGGGCTATACATGGATGACTTTGTCTATAGCATTGACAATGAAGACGATGCTATCTCCACCGCTGCCGAAGTGATTGCTCTGATGAAAGCTGGTCAGTTCGACCTGGTGAAATGGACAAGCAACTCACAAAAGGTGTTAAATTCGATTCCGCTGTCGCATCGACTTTCCGCGATTAAAGAGTTTGAGAACTCTGAGCCACATAAGGTGCTCGGCCTATGTTGGTCTCCCGCAACAGACTATTTCGGTCTCAAAATTAGTGTTCCCGCTGAATCTTGTACAAAACGTACCATTTTGTCATGTGTCGCTAGGATATGGGACGTCATGGGTTTCGTTGCTCCCGTCGTCTTATATGCAAAGCTTCTCATTAAACAACTTTGGTTGTGTGAATGTGATTGGGACGATGTGCCCCCTGGTCACATTGCTGATCAGTGGTCTTGTTTCAAAAGAGAACTACCTTTGCTCAGCGAATTGAAAATTCCACGGCACGTAGGCATCTCGACCGGCGATATCATTACGATCGTGGGGTTTGCAGATGCGAGCGAAAAGGCTTACGGAGGAGTAATTTACTTCCACGTGAAAGACAGCAGAGGTATTCGCAAAAACGCAGTCTTTTTAATAACAGCTAAATCCAAAGTCTCGCCTCGCAAGACTATAACGCTTGCGAGGTTGGAGCTTTGTGCCATTCTGTTGCTGAGCAGCTTAATGACCAAGGTCATTGAAGCCTGCCATAACCGCCTTGTTATTGACCGAGTTCTCGCCTTTTCAGACTCAACGGTGGCGTTGTGTTGGGTATACTCCTCACCTCATCGTTGGGACACTTTTGTGGCCAATCGGGTCACCAAAATTCAAAATGAATTTCCCGCTCAAACTTTTTTCCATGTGCAAGGCACGGAAAATCCCGCTGATTGTTTGTCGCGAGGTCTTACCCCCGCACAAATAACTGATCACCCGCTTTGGTTCTCTGGTCCTAAATGGCTTGAGTTAGATTCAAATCTTTGGCCTGTTACCGCTTTCAATCCTTCCACCGTGTCACAGCCTCCAGAGGAAAAGAAACACGTTTTGCTCACTGCAGAAAGCAGTGAAAGAAATTTAATAATTTCGCTAGCTGATCGCTTTTCGTCATGGTCGAAATTCATACGTTGTGTGGTTTTCGTTTGCCGCTTCGCTAAGCTACTACCGCGTCGTGATACGGTGATTGCATCGGATCTGGATTACGCTGAAAGTTTAATATTGCGTGAACTTCAGCGCTTTCACTTCGCGAACGAGATTGTTAATTTACAAGCAGGTAAACGTTGTAGTCCAATGTTTCAACGTCTCAAACCTTTCCTTCAGGACGGCATCATTAGAGTCGGAGGTCGTCTGAGAAACGCCGATATAAGTTTCGATACAAAACATCCGATTATACTTCCTCGAAAGGATCATATATTAAATCTTTTAGTTGACTATCATCATAAAGTCAATTGTCATGCAGGTCCAGATTTATTGATGTCCATACTCCGTCAGAGGTATTGGATTCTTTCCGCTCGTAATTTAATTCGAAGCCGGGTACACAAATGTCTACCCTGCTTTAGACTCCGCGCTAAACCAAACTTTCCAGAAATGGCAGATCACCGCTCCTGTCGAGTTACGCCGGCCGTGAAACCGTTTATACACACTGGCACTGATTACGCAGGGCCTTTTAAGGTGACTGTTTCTCGCGGTCGTGGAATTCGATCAATGAAGGCATACGTTTGTCTTTTCGTGTGCTTAACCACTCGCGCTGTACACATAGAAGTTGCCAGCGACTTAAGTACAGATAGTTTCCTCGGGGCGTTTAAGCGTTTTTTATCCCGCCGCGGTTTTGTCGCTCGCGTTCATTCCGACAATGCGTCAAATTATGTTTGCGCCAAGCGCACGCTTTCGGAATTGCACGAATTTTTAGCGTCCAAACACTTCAGGTCTGAATTTGGTCACATACTAGCCGAAAATCGCATCGAGTGGTCACTTAATGTTCCAACTGCTTGCCATTTTGGCGGTAATTGGGAGGCCAACATTAAGAGCCTCAAAACTCATCTATATCGCGTGATAGGCGACCAAATTCTTTCCTTGGAAGAGTTCAATACTGTGCTTGCTCAGATCGAGGCAGTAATGAACTCCCGTCCATTGTGCCGCACGCTATCTAATGATCCATCGGAACCTCTCGCGTTGACACCGGCTCATTTTCTCACTCTCACCCCCTTAAAATATCTTCCGGCTAGGGAGATAGAAGATGGTCCGTTACATTTGCTCTCGCGTCAAGAACTTATTGATAAACTTGTTCAGTCATTCTGGAAACGATGGAAGGCTGATTATTTACATACGCTACAGACTCGAAACAAATGGAACACGCCAACCAATCCGATCGCTAAGGGAGATGTGGTAATAATTACCGTCGATAATGCACCGCCTCTTCACTGGCCGTTAGGGCTAGTCGAGGAAGTTTTTCCTGGATCGAATGGTGTCACGCGTGTTGTCCGCGTTCGTACTGCTACAGGTACCTATCTACGTCCTGTAGTGCGTCTTTGTCCCTTACCTAAACAGTAATTAGTTTAACTTCAACTCATCTGCTTAGGTTAGGATTCTTATTTAGTTAGGTTAGCTTATTATACTTAAGTCAATAAATAATTTCGTTTAAACTCTCCGCGTCGTAGTTTCTTTGAAGGTAGCCCTTCAAGCCCGGGGACATGGTCGCGCCGAAGCGCGAATAGTTTTCGTTTAACCGCTCGAATCCGACCATCCTGTCAAAATTTCCTACCTAATACCGACCCCCCCTGGCCTGAAGAAGTGTCAGTGCATCGATGACCGTCAATTAACGTAAACGCGCCGCTAAAGCTGGTGCATCGCCGCGCCGCTCCTAGTGATTCAGTGTTGATCTGGACTTGCCAACAAACTTGCCTTCTTGGTTTTCGTCAGTCGAAGAAGTGAGAAAGGAAGAGTGAAGCATCGAAAAGTATCCATGAATGTACGCGCGGCTCGCTGAAGTATCGCGGCGCCGCTCCTAAGGATTCAGGTCAGTGCCTTTACCCTTTTCCTATAGACACTCCCATAACTCCGCGGCCCAAACCCAACCCAGTCGGATTTGAGCAAACCCCGCGAAAATTATACAGTCCACATCGAAACCAAACAATCTAGTTTCTAGCCGTCCCCGCGCCGCCAAGTGGATTTAACTGAGAATTAGGCTGAATGTACATATGAAATGAATTTAGCTAATAGTAAGAGAGTATCAACCGTAATATTATGATTGCGAAATAATTTTTTTTTGTATTTTTATCAGCAGACCATCGCAGTCATCAAAGATTTCTTGAAATCGAATTATTTTATTTTCATGTTAAAATATGATTTCATTCAACAGTATCATTCGTTCATAAATCTTGTTCAAATCCAATTATTTAGATTGATCTTCATCCGGAAAAATACGTTAGAAATGGCACTTTACATCGGAATTCCAAGTTTGTCGTTGATCGTAAATTCCGCCGTGAGATTGCCTCCCTACAGGTACATTATATCAATATTGGCAATTTTTCTCGCAAGATTAATTCCAGTTTTCATCCGCAAAAGAATATATTGCAGTTCGAATCTAATTAAAATAGTTAATACTTTATGCAAATAAAGTTTTGCAATTTCTTTTGAGACGAACTGCGTTTTATTTAAAGGAATATAGATTGCATTGCATTTGGAGCGAGCTTCCCTATCTCAAAGTGTAGTCTATTAATGGACTAAGGAAAACATTTTTATTTTATAGAATTATAAAAGAATAAATCCACCAATTAATTATATTTTAATCCATATTTCTAAATATTTATTTCACATGACAAGTAGGTAAAGGCTCTATCACCGGTCGTAGAAACAGATTCAATTGAAAATGGAAGGCAAGAGAACTAAAAGTGTTATAATGTGTAACTATAACAGTATAACTGCACATTTGACTCACAGTTTATATACTACACCTACTACACGTAAGAGCTTCCTTGCAACTTTGACATTAACTCACTAATGAGATCACACTCAAAGTGTAGGGGTGAACCTCACCGCCAAATAACCTCGAGGATTTGAATAACGATACTTAAAATAAAAAATAATAAGTATATCATATTCATGTATTTTAATTTACACACAGTTGTTTCATTTAACACGTGTTTTTAGGTTTTTTGACAGAATATTGTAAATATTATATTATTATAAACACAGGAAAACATTGTGATACTCGTAAAATAATACGTACATACTTATTTGATTTATCCCATACTGAGTATATAATCACTACGCTTGTAGGTTTGAAGATGTCACGATGTCGTAGGTACAGGATATCTGACCTTCATCATTCTTCATTCGGGTCTCGGGTCTCGGGTCGTATTATATTATGTGTATCTATCTAAATTCTAAACTTCAACAATGAGATGCTACCTCACAAAATGTGGAAATATCATATAAAATTCATAAGTTACTCCGTTTCAGTATTTTTCCAGAAATAAAGGCTGTTCGAAGTTATCCGATGGTCATAAATCTCGCACCTCGATTTTGGCAAAATATCCCCACATTTCATTTTCAGTCACTTCTAATGTTGCCAATTTATTTCAGGTTTTTACCATCCATTTGAGCTTTTCTTTCGAGGTATTCCCGCGGCTCCAATTCATTTATTACTCGACTACGCTAATACAATTATTTCAATAAATGTAAATTATTCGTAAAAACATCAAAAACGAACTCGCGGGGAAAATGTATAACATTTTTTTGTACTAAACATCAAAGATTTTTAAAAAGTCCTTTCTATATTTAGATTCAAAGTAATTTAGTGCCCCAGGTGCCTGTAATTCTCGTGGAAATCTGTGCAATCGTTGGCAGAAGTACCTACGGCAGGCCGTCTCTCCCTAGCTTGTTATGTAAAGCACCCTCTGTACTTTCGCGCTTAACTTTTTACGTGAAAGAAGTGTTTATCCTCGCGCCGGAGGCATTTGCATACGATATGAGAACACGCCGTGAAGATGGGGGTTTATTGAACAATAGAGCCTGTTAAATTACATGTATTCTTTCTTATAGATTTGGAATTCAGATCAGATTTGGTATTCAAAAATACCATCTGAATAAATACTTAAGTATGAAGGCTCAATAGCTCAATACTCACTTCACAGGATGGACTGAAATCAACGAGTTTAAATGTTCAAGTCCCATCCCTTTAGTTGCAGTCGTACCCAATCTTAATTAAATAAAAAGATATAATTAATATTCCTAATTATTGTTATAGGTACCTATCTGTTTTTACATTTTATAAAATGCCGTAATATTATTTTTTAATTACAGATCCAGTTCGTGTCTTCGAATTAATAATATCAAGTAAGTACGTATTAACGAATGGATTTGATTCCAAATGGAAGGACGTGATTTTGATGGGTCCGACCAAATCAGTGAAATAACGAATATTCTTTTCCGAAGAGAGCTAATTTACTCGTATGTAAGACAAATTAATGATCTATGACAGATTCAAGATCGTGTTGATAAGAATATTTTGAAGCGATTTAATTTTTTTTATTTTAAATGTTGAAGTTAATAATCTTTTCATAACAGCAACTGGCAATTCGCAATAATTTTATTGTGATGTGCACAAAAAACTTTAAAAAATCCCTTTGATAAAAACGTGTGTTCATTTACATCAACTTTTATTAAATATGTACTTTGATAGTTTCAGTGTCTAGTGTGTGTACAAGTTTGCAGCAACTATTTAACATGGGCTCTTTTGATTTGCTCACAGTCAACGATGTTGTTTTTAACTTTTTACCAATCTATTTATTAGAGTAAAATTGTGAGAGGACATCTCAGTATAATCGTGTAATATCGCAAATATGATAAAAAAACTCTGTTTTTTTGGTTTGGTCTCTTTAATTTGAGTTGCCGCGTATCTTTTAAGTAAGACACAATCACGGAAGTAGGAAGTTCCTAATTTATAATGATTTATCCATTGAAAGTGATAATTAATTGTAATAAATAAATTTATGTATACACTGCCTACGTATTCTTTAAGATTTTTTAAATATTTGCTGCTTTGTGGAACAATGCTAACTGTAACTTTCAATTCTTCAAAAAAATGTGTTAATTTATGTTTACGAAGTACTTAACTATTCGTCTCAGTTGATAAAAGCTCAATAGTTGGCTGTATACTCAAAGGCTCAGTACGAATGTTTGTAATCCAGCGTGCTAGTCGTTAAATGAATTAATCGCATCGGATGTTTGCGGAGCTATAACCGACATAGTATTCGCAGCACGATTTTCATTCCGGCGCAAATCTTTGTACAGCGAGCGTGGCCAGTAATGAAGCGTTCCGTTGCTCGGCAAACTATTTATTAACACGCCATTATTCAGGATAATACAGTTTACTTTGAGCTAACTAAACATTATACGTTTATCAACTATTAACTATAATGAACACTCGTATTTCATCTTACGAGTAAACTATTTCATATTATCATGAAATTCTCCGTATCAGCCCGGAGTTGGGAAGTGGTGTTTTGAAAAAGAGGGGTGTTATAAGTTTGGTGTGTGTATCTGTTTATTAGTCTGTGTATCTGTGTGTCTGTCTGTTCCCTCGTAGCTCCCTAACGATTGGACTGATTTTGATGCGGTTTTTTTCTGTTTGAAAGCTAACGTAATCGAGATGGATCTTAGCTATAATTTATGAAGATCTGCTCAGGTGTTTGAAGATCATCAGCTCAATTCCCACTTCATTAAAGGGTCTTACAAACTTTCACTGGTGCGAATGATTTTAAACTTGGTGTCGAACTATCTCCTTAAAACCCTTAAAAAGTCTTGAACTGATACTGCAATAGCAACTAGTCCGCGGGATACCCAACTCCTCAGCAACTTACAGCGATAATAATTTATTATATGTCGTGTGTTTGGACTCATTAGAATGGTCTCAATAAGTTCGTCACTAGATAAATCATGATCGAGGATCGAGGAGGATCTGATGATGGAGCAGAAAACTGGAACAGGATGTCAGGCATGACGTACATATTTCGGCCATAGAGTCTCATGTCGTGGGTGTTTTAAATTTTAAATTTACACTTGTTACCCTCTTTCAGAGAGTAGCTATTATTGTCTATCTGTCTGTGTAATTATATTTCTTTCTGGTCGTGTCTGTCTGTTTGCCGTTACCCAAGAGTAAAAGAACAAAGGAGATTTTATACACTTCAATATCTCCTGGATAGTTAGCTAGCATCCACCTCCTGTAAGATTTGTTGTTGGGGGCCCAAAATCGGGTGGGAAGGCATTATTATAAATCATGATCGCGGAGGGTGGTATCAAGTTTAAACTATTAGTGCGAGGTTGCCCTATATCGGTGTTCTACAGGGTTTAATTATTTCGTTGAGTATGCTCATAAACTATGTAACTAAACTAACTTTACCCCTGTACTTATAACTAAAGACCCTACCATTTTGTATTCTGTGTCTATACCTGTATATAAAGATAATCGAATAATCAAAACTAGGTGTATCCAGTTACCTAATTAGTGCTGAAATATTTACCTATGTTAAGTCGCAAGATATGCCAAGGGTCACACAAGATACGCAAGATATGCATATCTTGCGTCAGGCAGTAGACTCAGCCGCATCGACCGCATAGAAGGAATCGGCGCTGACCCGATCTCTGCTAATGCATTTTTATTAAGCATCCGATGCTACCAAGGCATTTAAAGGAAAAAAAATACGCCTTGCGCGGCCTGAAAACTATGCTCGATTTCGCAAAGATCCTACGTTAGGATCCCTTACCGAAATACATCACATGAATCTATATCTACTGCAGTAGTAGTAGTGTAGTGATCTACATCATCCTTAGCATTTTATTATCCATGATTTTATTATCCACCAATGTCTTAACTCGTTTCCTTAGTAGCAGGTCTCCTTGCCTCGTGACATCGCTCGAGGCAAAAATATAGCGAATAGTGAGCGTAATGAGAGCGCTCCTGTTGTTATAATGAGCGCCTGTACTGCTGCTGGAAATAAGTTAACTCAATAAAGGCTTTCGCTAATATAATTGGACACTGTCCAAAGTGGAAGTGTAGGTAGAGCCGCCCAGCGCCACTCGCCCAACTAGTTTGACGTCAAATGTACTAAAAACCACTATAAAGTTTTTGTTTACAATTTATGCTACAGTGTAAAGTTCGAGTTAAAATTTGCTTTATTTAAAATAGTTTAGCTTTGGCACTTTAAAATGGTAAATGAAAAGAATTAGTTTTCACCTAATGGAACTTTCGTACTTTGCAGACCCGTGAGCTCAGTTGTGACTGCCAATACATTAAGCAATGTGTCCACTAGCAATCAAACTTGGAGAAGTTAATTTCGGCAAGTCTCTTGCACTGTGTGTAAACTCTTCCAGCAAAGCAATTTCTACAAGTGTTACTTGCCTAGTCTGATTTGACTTCTGCAAGAAATTGTGGAAGTTAGCTTGCACTCGGCATTATTTTGCATAACCAGTACATGCGAACTGTACATGATTTTTACCTGACTTCAAAAAAGGAGGAGGTTCTCAATTCGTCGGAATCTTTTTTATTTTTTTATGTATCTTCCCCGATTACTCGAAGACGCCTGGATCGATTTGGAAAATTCTTTTTTTGTTTGAAAGGGTATACTTCCCAGGTGGGCCTATAGTCATCAAGTCAGGAGCTGATGATGGGATCCTGTAGAAATCGAGGGAACTCTTCAAATTTTATAGGCACAATTGATAAACTTTGTAGTGGCATTTGAAGTCGGGTTTGTAAAAAAATATTTACATTTATATTGTACTAGCTTTAACCCGCGGCTTCGCTCACGTTAGGTTCGATTTTTTAACCCCCTATTTAACCCTCTTGGGGTTGAAATTTTCCAAAATCCTTTCTTAGCGGATGTCTACGTCCTAACAGCTACCTGTATGCCAAATTTCAGCTCGATCGGTCCAGTGGTTAGAGCTGTGCGTTGATAGATCAGTCAGTCAGTCAGTCAGTCAGTCAGTCAATCAGTCAGTCACCTTTGCCTTTTATATATTTAGATTATTATTGAGTTCACACACTTTTATGATATAGTTTAAACCTATACTACGTTATAATTTGTCCTTACTCACTTTCGATGAAATCTGTAAGAAACTTCTATTTTATTTAAAGCTATAATATAAGATTCACCTTTGTCTAATTTATTAAATATTAAGTTATACGTTATTTATTTAAATTTTATTTTAATGTCTACCAATAAATTGTGTAGAAAACACCATTTCCTCGTAGTGAATTTCAATTTCACAAAATGAATAAGCTAATAGTAATACGTTTATAATTATGTTAATTATAAGAATAATAAAAACTTAAATGAAGCTAAATTAGAATCATTGAAATAAAATCAATCTTTGTTTGTTCAGTAAACAGCTCTAAAATAAATAACCATATCAAACAAAACGAGCCCTTAATGAATAATCAAATATTTAATGTTATATCTACTCGAATTTAATTTCAATCGCATCCCCTCAGCAACAACAGGGTTTTGATTGAACCGCTCTAGCTTCACTTTTGATCAGAGAACTAGTTCAACTACAGATTAGGCGTACTTGTAAATGACAGTAGTTCGAAACTCTCGCCTGATATGGCTGAAGTTTGTCGAATTGAACATTTGTTCATGTCTGACCTTAAGTTGAAGACTACAGCATGATTCAGATATTTCTACGTTGATTGATAGTAAAGTAAAGGCGAAATGGGCCGAGAGAGCAACTTGTTCCATGTTTCAGGGAACACGTTAGCCTATTCGTGTTGGTCCCGGTTATTGACATAATATATCGATGTTGACACTCAAATCTATAATAAATTATAATCGTTCAAATCGAACTTTTCTCTAATTACATTCGATGCAAGAAAGATGCGAGATGATCTGGGAACCCAAGTAACCTACGGCCATTATGTGCCTAATGAAAGGGAACCCACAGCAATCAGTTGCGGAGCGCAGAGTGATTGGAGATTTCTTTTAACTTCTGACTGTAGTAAATTGAACTAATTATATTGTTCTTTGTATTTTTAAGACAAGGAAGTTATTTCAAAGTTAGTCGAGTTCTCATTAAATACATTAATTACGAGAATTTATTATTTTTTTAGGCCGAAATGCTTCGGGCTCTAAGACAAATGTTTTTCGCTCTATTTCTTCGATAAATATATCGATTGTCTTTGCTCTTTCCAATAAAAGAAGTCAATTTTTTTTCATATTTGTAAATCACCAATCTGAAAAAAAACTCATTTCACAAATGAATTAATTGACTATTTTATACGTAAAAAACAGCATCGATAAATAATCGAACAACCCCTGAAAATAGACTTTTATTCCTGCATCAATCGAAAGTTGGCCGGTGTCCAAGTCTCAATTATTTGTTCCGTTCATACTAAATCGCAAGCAATGCTACTCGCTACTTGTTTGCTAGTTATTTGCTACTAATTCAATAGTAGGATGTGGCGGGTTCTGTAGTAGAATAGCAAGTAGCAGCGCGCGGCGTGAGCGGTCTCCGGGGTCGACATGCAAATGAGCGGGTAACAAGCCGTGAATGTTGGACGACGCTGTGCTGGCGCGGGCTCGCTGCCCTCTGGTGGTTCGCTCTTCAACACGTTTGACGCCCGGCCGCAATTAGCCAAGTTTATTGAATTACACCGAGGACTGATAGGCTTTAGTTGTATTTAAGCATGGACGGTACGAACTCAAAGCCTTAAGCCATTCCACTGTGTATTCCCCAACGGAGTTCCAATGTTACGACTAAAATATTATGCCTATTTTTTTAATACTTATATTTTTAACTAGCTAAAGAGCGGGCGGGTCACCTGATGTTAAGTGATTACCGCCGCCCATGAACATTTGTAGCACCTGTGGCACCACCAATGGTCCGCCCCTTCAATAGCTCAATGTTGTAATTTAGTGGGAACATCGTCGGAGGAAGTTGGTTACACAGTACGTGGAAAAAAGACCTAGCACAACAGATGGTCGAAGTGCTCCAGATATCCAGGTAGTCCTGGATGCCTGGAGCGCTTCGATAACAATTTCACCCTCACCAGAGGGTGAAATTGTATTCAATTGTATTGTATTCGGTGGCGATTTCTTTATTTATTGCAATAATCTACTCATAACTTAGACCATCCAATAAGGATGCTGCCAACTAAATAAACCACCAACTCTTTTTAAACGTCAAAACGAGAGCGTAGTATTGAAGATAAAGTAAAGATTTCCTATAGGATTTTTAAAACCCTAAATCAACGTATGAAAAAGGTCAAACAAATGATCGAGTTTTATCATAGTATGGACTACGATATCTCAGTAGCCTCTGCTACATATACTCATCTGTAAATGGAGCAGAGGTTACTGAGATATCGTAGTATCGTATCATGTAAGTCTCGCTCGTCAATCCCGCCGCCGCCGGTTGATCAGTCCCCCGCCTCAGAACTGTCGCCTCACGAGACGCTCGCAAGGCGCAACACGTACTACCACCCTTTTACGTAACGCACTCGAATAACTTATTTTGTTATTTAAATCAGTTGATACGTTATTGAGGGCTTATTTTGGTGAAGCATACGTTTGAGATGCTAAAAGGATCGACGAGGGCACGAGTTCGGAGAGTTCGGAATAAGGGGCTTTTCTTCATTGACTTTTATCATTTGCCTAAATTTCTTTTGCTTCTTTCGACATATTATGCCTACTTGGGTATTGTATAAAAGCCTCAATGGCCTAACTGCTAAAACTGTGGACTGAAAACTAAAAGGTTCGATCCTCACCTGTTGCACTAGCGTCGCACCAACTCCTAACACAATATTTCCGCTTATTTGGAGGGTAGAGGAGAATATTGTTTAGATAATAATATTAGTAACAGGGTGGAAATGATAATGTTGTGCACAAGCAATTATATAAAGATTCTCAAAACAACACAATAAAAATAAAGAGTACGGATTCAAAGGGTAAGGTAGGATACTTATAAGGGTAGTCAGGCGCTACCATTTAAAGCGCCTTGATGTTGCTGTAGCGCCTATATTGTTATTTACTAGAAGAATTGAGACTATACGGTGGTACGGAACCCTTGTGAGTCCAGCTCTCGCTTGGCCGCTTTCGTTGTTTCTGTAACTCTTCACTGAGTTACAAATCACAACAGCCCCGCGGGCGGCGAGGGGCGAACTTGTTAATCTTGAGGCTTGCCGACGCTTAGAGAACTTTCCCGATATTTGTGATCAAAGTTGAGAGCCGCTGTGACACGACGCAAATGTCTGCCGATGAAATATAATTGTTTAGGGCAACTTTGTTGTTGTTCGTACTTCGTACATGCGAAAACATTACCGAATTAAACAAAGAAATCATAAACGTACATGTTAGTTTGATAAATTGTCAATGTGATATTTTGTATGGGTAGGTTAGTAGAGGACTTGAAACGTGGCTGCCTTTTATCCCGGAAAATAGAGGTTACATGTGGGATTTTTGGCAGCCCAAAGCCAGTTGAAAAATAAATCAATGTGCCCACTACATGACACCCTGGCTATACCCTGCGTACACATCGAGTGTGTGCTCGCACGCGATTTCACTCGCTCTGTTCGCCGACACTACAACACCTGGCGCGGGTCGCACGGCTGTCTGTAATTACAATGAATAACACACTACTCGTTACATAATATGCTTTATAGAGTTTGTTAAATTAATAGCGCTTCACAGTTTGTTTAGTATTAGTAACGTAGGTTCTAATTACGTAGGCCTGTTATTTCACAAGTTTTGAACCGTCGATTTCCACGCTATAAAAACTCATAGTTTTTACTACAGATTGATTCCCAATTTAGCAGTTTTGTACTTATTTCATATTTATATGCATGCACTATCTAAAAGACTACGTATGTCTGTATTTACGTATATTCCACCGAAGTGTGTAAGCTACTGAGCAAATTTTGATGAATGGAGTGTCAATCGATTCGTTTTTATTGTCCGGGTGACATAAGCTACATTTTATAAGAATAAAATCAATATGATAGATGTTAGATACATCCAATTTTCAGGGGTTACAGTTTTCAATTTTTTTTATTGATTGGTTAAGCGAGAGATCGTAGATCTTATGATCTACGATCGTCAAGAGGTATAGCCAACGATCAATTCAAAAAACTTCAATTCGACTGTGTAACTGTTCAACTTTAAATTATAATAGTATTAAAATAAATAGTAATAACAACGTAGTTTACGCACTCCAGACCTTTTATATTTTATTAAATAGGTACTTTATATTTCTTTGACATGCAGTTAATCATACCCATAAATTAACTTTATTAACTGTAACACAAAGAAAGTAAATTCGTTTATATAGTCCATAGCGTGTTATCGAGGTGGCATCGGTTAGCCGAAGTGCTGGCACACGTCATAGCTGCCGTCGACCGCCTCACGCAGCCTTGTTTAATGAAGTAATTGCACCATTTTGGCGTTTACTCATTGATTTAACTGTGTTTTAATCGCAGGGTTTAGTTAGGCGGTTAAATTGCGATATCGCACGTTACTTTTTTATCAGCTTCCTCGGGGTCCTTGGAAATATTTATGATAATATTATGTGGAGTTAGCCTTGTCGAGTTGGGTTTTTTCCGCGGGAATCCTCTGTTTTTCCGGCATGAAAGGATATAATCTAACTCTCCAAGTCCTCAAATATATACAAAACATCACATCTGTTGCTCTGTTGGTTCGTTGTAGCGTGGTTGTTTGCATAAGTACGTTCATCGTTCATGAACGTACTTATGCAAACTGATATGAGATATGAGATAACTCCTATAGGTAGATTGCAATGTAAGACCTTCCGAAGTAACATAATAAACCAAGCACGGAAGAGAAAACGTAGCACTCGTTGAAAGAATTACGGCGAAAGAAAGGGACCGGAAACACATTCACAATCTCGGCACGTCCGCCGGTAACGGCGTGTTGCAGCTCGCGCCGTGCCACGCGCCCTCAGCGAAACCTCTCGTCTGCTTCATTAGGACTTTAACCCGATCTCGACATGGAAATTAAATATCCACGTTTGTCTTGTCTATGTTATATAACAGTTTACTTTCTTGTATTCGTCGTCGCTGCCTCTAAACACGATCTCGTATCCAGCGGCCGTCGGCGGCTCACCTGCAATCTCTGTTCGCGATGTTTTTCTTCGCCGCTAAATCAAGACGTGATATTAATTTAATCGCTTAAAACGCACAGAACACCGAATAATTAGAGGTCGGGAATAGAGCCCCGAACAACTAAGAAAGGAGGCCGAGGTCTAAACTATCACTCTTAATTAAAATTAAAATAACTAAATAATAATTTAAAATATTACCTACTTATTTTAATATTTACTTTTCTTTGACGTCTAGTAGCCGCCTGGCTATATCGAATACCTGACGTGTCAACGAATCTCCTCGTTTATGATTTGATCACGTCGAGAAACAGCGCAACACGATGTGTCTCGATGTATCTGTACGTGATCGAATCAGAAATGAGATTAATATTTTTAATAATTCATACATTCATTTGTTATTTATAAGTTACCAAAGCTTATCGCTAATCGAAGGAACTAAAGCGTCCGAGATATTTTATTACTTCTGGAGACACTTTATGTAAATCGGTACCGTCTCTCTATAATGAAGTTTACGTAAGTCCTACGAATAATAACGTAAATCTTCGGAGTACCTAATAAGAAAATGTCTTTTGAAAATAGTCTGTAATAAAACGAGAGATTTTCTTACGTAGAGTACTTAAGACATAAAAATGATAATGAAATGTTGGCCGTTAGTGTAAGGTACGCTTACCTCTCTGGCGACCTCTAGCGATGTCTGCCGACCTTTGCGTCGAGGAATATGTGCGATAGCGTCGGCCGACAGCCTGGTGATAGTCGTACATAATAAAGTCCCGCAAGCGTTGACACGATCCCGGTGAATAATTATAAATGTGCCTTTTGTTTTAGATACTGGATAGATTAAAAAAAAGATATTGGATAGAGTCAGGCGTTACTTTGCGGAAGTTCATGATTAACAAAAAAATGTTAGAGTTATTTTGCTGTAATCCGCCAACAGAAAAAAATCTGTATCAAACATGCAGTTATAAGCTAAGCACCGCTTACCTCCCAAACCAAGCAATAAAGCAAAGTTCCCAAGCAAGCAATGCCACCACCACTCACATGCACCACCACACAAGACTTTAATACTACTCTCGACGCACGTTTCGCCCCGACACCGGAGCATCCTCAGGAGATATCGACTTTACAATGCTGTATTGTCTGGTGGTGGCATTGCTTGCTTGGGAACTTTGCTTTATTGCTTGGTTTGGGAGGTAAGCGGTGCTTAGCTTATAACTGCATGTTTGACCATACAGATTTTTTTCTGTTGGCGGATTACAGCAAAATAACTCTAACATTTTTTTGTTAAAAAAAAGATATTTTAATGATCGCGATATAAAATAAACTTTTTTTATTGAAATGAAAGCACTTTTACAAAGAGCTTTGTTTAATGAATGTACGGTTAATGATTGTGTCTCTTTCGATCCATTGTTGTGTTTGAATATTTGCAAAGGAAAAAAATGAACGAGTCGGTTAGACCATTTCGAATATCAAAATTCAAAATCAATACCTGACACTATTTTTAGCAAATACACACTGATTAAAGCTATGACCAAACCGGCGCGTCCAGCCTGCGTCCGCGATCGCGTTCGCGGTGGCGATAACTGCGCGTGCAAAAAGCCGTTCACACCAAACTAGCGATCAACCTAGCGGCTAGCGTCCGCATCGGTCGTCAGTCGTGCGTGTGTCGTGAAGCGGAAAAGATGTTTGAAAACGAATCTGAAGAACAAGTCTTACTTCTTACAGCTATTGCAGAAGAGAAAGAAAATAACCAATTTTTTAATATTTTTATGTTCTGGATGTGAAGTATCGTAAATTAAACGGTACTTATAAACTTCGTTAATTATTCTTTCTGTCTCTGACATCTTAAATAATTAAATCGCAATAATAATGTGAAATTATACTGAAAAAAAAAACAGAAGTAATACGCTGCGTGTAGCGTGCAGACCCAACAAGCTCGATTTGAACGCGGACGCGGCCGGCGCAGCGTGCAGACGCAGCACCGGGACGCCGCGATCACTCACGGGACGCGGCGGTATACATGAGTCAGTACAAGCTCATTCGCTTCAGCTGATCGCCACCGCGAACGCGATTGCGAGACGCGCCGGTTTGGTCATAGCTTTATTATTAAAGAAATCATAAATTTAGCCAGAAACAACAGCTGTAACAATAAAAATGTTAATTCAAATTCTGTATAACACTGCCAAAAGACCTCTTAGATAAAACTTTAGGAACAGGAGAATCTAGATATGGTTTAGTTTGTTATTTTACTATATTATTATGGTAAATCAACAAAGTTCAGAAATCATTCGCAGTGCTTGCAATAATATTTTGTCCAAACACAATTCCGGATAATGTACGAAATTCAATAATAACTTAAAACTTTTTAATATCTACTAGCGATGTCGCAATCTTTTATCGAGACCATACTCGAGTGGTTGTGACATAAAAGTTTATTGGCGCAGCAAGCCTCGGCAAGCCACCGAGAGAGATATTTGTAAATATTATCTTTAGATTCTGCAGGAAGTTTACAATCTAACCGCACCATATATCCGCCGTCCGCCGTCCGCCGTCCGTGATAACAGACTGTATTTACGACATTCAATACTTCAGTAAAGCTCTCAGTGCATTGAAATATTCCATAAAAATGTTGACAAAATTGATCTTCTTGATTCAGAGAGCTAATGAAATGAAACAAACGAAACTTTTGGCACAGTAGCTTCGAATAATTGTATGATCAATTGCAGAATATTAAGATATTTTGTGGAAATTCATTGTATACTTTGTCTCGGCAAAATATTGTCATCCTAAGATAATATGTTTATGACCCTAATATTCAAAAGTTATCAACTTTTTTTTAAAGCTTACATTTGGGATCCGAGTCTGTCAGATTTTAGGTTCATAAGTAGGTTTCATACGAGGTAGATCAATCCATACGTTCTTTTTTTATTCGATGACAAGATACTCCTTGACTGCGATCTCACGTGATGTTATGTGACCATGCAGTCTAAGATGGTAGCGGGCTAACTCGGAAAGGGTATGGCAGTGTACATACATTCAACCCCTGACATACGTTCGCAACAGAAAGGAGACAACCAAATAACAAAGTGAATGGGAATATTCTACTTTGCTGTTACGTTTTAAGACATTCTCGGCTTATTTAAATAACGGGTTGAATTCATGTGATGGCAGAAAACTATTTTGGCAACAGTTGCCAAGAAAAATCAACAAGAATTTTATCTTGAAATTTTTCCTGTAGAGTTTAAAACAAAAGCGATGTCGAGATAACTTAGTGCGTGACACTTAAAACTTCTTTTCTTGAATTGAATACAAGTTTTGCTTAGTTATGAGTCTGTCTGAATTCTGTCTCTTTGGATATTTATTCCTTGTTCTTTCCTTCCAATTAACTTACACTTATTCATGCTAAAAGACTATTAATTTCAAGGTAGGTTAGGTATATTAAAATAACTAAACAATGGCCTAACTAAAGTTATTAAACTATTCATCTGCACCTACTTAATCTCGCCCCATTAATTGCTTATCGCCCTTTAATCCTAATTATGAAATGCGATGTCCAGACAACGAAGAAAATAACTCAGAAATGGTTTAATCTCGCAGCTTTCAGAGAAGCCAATACAATGTTTGGAACTTTATTAGGAAAGTTTTATAACGAATTGGAATCTGAGACAAACGGCTACTCAATTAAAACTGAATCCCGAAATCCGAGCGGATACCTAATTAAAGTAAATTGTAAACATCGTACGACATTGTTAAACCGAGGTGAATTGAAACTGCTAGTTCATTTTAATACAGAAAATTTAAGTACGAATTAAACTGAAATTGGAATTGAAAAACAATAATCTATTATATAAAAATAAGTCGGGTTTTCCTTCCTGACGCTATAACTCCAGAACGCCGAACCGATTTCCACGGTTTTGCATTCGTTGGAAAGGTCTCGGGCTCCGTGAGGTTTATAGCAAAGAAAATTCAGGAAAAATTTCAACAATTTAAGAACGCGGACGAAGTCGCGGGCGTCCGCTAGTATAATATAGGAACTACCCGATATGCTCTTTTATTAATAAAAAGTTGACCGTTACTACATTACTCTATCATTGTATGAAGTGTCTCAGTTGATGAGTTTCCAACGATACAGTCAGATGTTGTCACGCTATAAGAGCCTATTTCTCCATCGTTAAGTAATCTTTAACCGACGAATAAATTAGACGTTTTGACAGATTGACAATACCACGGCAATACAATTCACTATCAATATGTCAACTTTATTCCCCAGGCGGCGGTAAAATAGAATTTAAAAATTACTGAAATACTGCTCCCAATGAGTTTATTACGGGTCCTAATATCAAAATGTGAAATTAAGTATGCAGCTGTTACACGGCCAGTAAATATAATACGAGGAAATATTTCTACGTCTGTTCAAAAAACATTGCAAGTAGGAACAAAGCGAGTGGCAGCTGGCGACACAAAAACTTTACCAACAAAAATATGGTGGCCCTTCGCAGGACGACGCAGTGAATATTGTATGAGAGAGTACAGCGGGGCTTATTGAAACGGTCCCGTACCGTTCCCGTTCGCATCAAATGCTATAACATCTTGTATTTATCAACATACGATTGACCGACTTACAAAACTGTTATCTATTTTTTTTCCTCGTCTCTAGAGCCTGTAGTAGATCTCCTTCTCGAAATACATGTAGCTTTTACACGCTTAATGAATTTATATAATAAGACAAAGATGCATGACAGCTTCGTCTTTGCATCCTACTTTCTAGAAAGTAGTGTAAAAGCATTGTAATAGGCAATAGCTATTAATATTGACATTGCAATATTTTGTTTTAAAAAGAGCAACTGCTGTGTTTTTTACCGGCTCTTCTCAGCAAAATCTGCTTTCCAAAACGGTGGTAGAGTTTGGACTTGTTATAACAGCCACAAATAAATGGTTTTTTTAAATTAGACTAAGGAGTCTACTTAAGTCTTATATTATGAATAAATCGAATATTGATTTTGAGTTCGACTGCATACACTTAAATTGCACTTAAATCGCTACGAAGTCAGTGTAATTCTGGCAAATAGCGGCACGTTCCCACCGCAGCGACGACGCCTTAATGAGGCTGCGGAGCGATCCCGCCGGCGCGCTGTGCGGGCGAGCTGCACGCTTACATCGTTAGCAGCTCTTTACACGCCTTCAAATAAATGCATTGCTGGAATCATTAAAGCAAAATGTGCAGTTTTTAATTAGGATAACGGTCTCTCTGCTGCAAGAAAATTTTAAGGAAGATGGTTGATCTACATTCATCTTAGTCTATAACTACAGCTATCGAAAACTTTTCATCGAAAGTATAATTATTGTATTTATCAGATTAACTCCGAACCATTTCTGTACTATAAATCTAATGACTATTATTTATTGTACTAAAACGTACAAAACGGGTATTGTACACCGGATAAATATTTACACCGTTAAGGGCCCGTGGTCCCACCAATTTGTCCCACTAAAAGAACAGCTTTTTACTAACTGCATATGAAAGTAAATACGATAAATATATCGATACTATCATTCGCCCCTAGCGCAGTAGGACCACGGGTACATAGTGGTATACCGTGGTCCTACCAGTGGGACAAATCGGTGGGACCACGGGCCCTTCACCATATTTACTAACGACCCGCACCGCTGTAGTCCCTCAATCCAAATATCGACATCTCTAACAAGAATAATAACTATCGAGGCAGGTGTTGTATGTACATTAATATAATTATGTCAGTTTGGTTAAACTACGAAATAAGTCTTCTATGTCCAAGAGAGCTGTAAGAACCTTGAGATTTAGTTTATTATACGATACGATGCTTAAATCCCTGAAGAGCTTTTCTCTCGAAGAGAACTGATAATATCTAACTATTATTTTCTTCGTGTAAGTTTTAACAAAAACGTGCTACTCGAAGCTCAAATAAAGCCCCCCACTCCCTGGAGGGGGCGCGTCCCCGGGGACCCCGGGGCAGTCATCAACGAATTGTTATTATTATTTCACTGACTATTAACAAACGAATTATTTCTCTGGCTGTGAGGAACCACAGACGTTTTGTTCCTGAGCCGAACACCAACACAGCTATTTGCTGTTTATTGCTTTTAAGCTTACGCCTATTTTAGGTTTAACGTGTACTGACTAAGTAATTAGGAATTTATTGTACTGCCTTGTTGGTTTGGTGCTTTAGCATATTATATTTTGACTGCGAATGATAAGGTCCCGGGTACGATTCCTGGATTACCGGGTCGAGAAATTCTCAGCGATTACCAGCCCGGGATCAGGAAGAAGGCGGTGTGTTACCTCAGCGCTTCGGAGAGCACGGAAACATCTTAGCCCTGGTGGTGTCTCTCCGGTCGTGTCGGATTTCCGTCCCATCGGATTATGAGAACGGGGTAGAGAGAGTGCACCTGTTTGCGCATATTGGTACGTCGTCCCGCTTGGTGAGTAATATATCTGGAGATTGGTCGTCGTGGCCAGATTGAAATACATAATTACTTTTTTCAATTACTGAAAAAAGCCGGTCACCAAGGCCAAACACTGCCAAATAAATTGTTTATACGTTTAGAAAACGATCCAGAGAGTATTATAATCAAAACACAAAAGTTTAACCTTATAGGTAGGGGGAAGTCCCGTAACGCCGGACGGCACCTAGTACCGGACACTCGTACATCTCGGCGACTAAGCAAGCAAGCGATTCAAAAACGAGTTAGAGGGGCGCGGGGGGATGCAGCAAAACTGAGTCACGGGACCCGGTTTGCCCGTGACGCGCGCGACAACAGTGGGAGTAGTTGATTACTGTTTTTGGCCGGACGACTCTGCGTCACCTAAGATTTAGGTGAGTGTTACAGGTGTATCTGTTATAAGTTGTTTACTATATTTGTTTTTAATAAAGTAGTGTTCATTGTTGTTAGTAAGTAATCAATAAAAGTTTTTGAGAATTTTGAAAATGGGTTTATGGGACCAAACAAGTTTACAGGGGTTCGAAGTGAAGTCTGTCCGATACTAGGTGCCAATTCCAGAGACTGCGTTTTTTTTCGCCAAAGTTTAATTAATTTTTTCGAATATATTTATGCAGAAGTTGCATTTTTGATAATTGATATTGATTTTAAGTTTTGTTGACTAATATAAGACGTAAATAAAGTAATATTTTTCTAAACAGATTTTTTTATTTTTCATAAAAACCTTAAGTGTCCGTCACTAGGGGACTTCCCCCTACTCGTGAGAATTAGAGGGTTGGTTTTTTGTAACATAATAATTTAAAACCAACCTTTGAATCAAAAAGTGTCGGCAAAAACACGACTGTAATATTTCTAGCAAAAAGAGAATTTTCACAGTAATTTTCCCACATTTCACTATTGTTTTTACACATAAAGGGTTTGTGTTTGTAGCTACAACTGCATGCTTGTCACTAAAATGAAAAATGAAAACTCTCACTTTTGTCAAAGAAGCAGTTACGCTAGCCTCTCGCACGGCCTCGGGCGGCGCCACGGGCGCGGGGACTTCACACCACTCCATTCAATGTTCCATTTATGTGCAGCTATTTTTACGTTCTAGTTCCTTTAGCGGACTCGCATACATCGTTTTACTTTTAAAAATCAGTAACAAAATCCTTCCGTCGTCATCCCAATCGATCTTCAATCGACAGATGAATATCTTAATATTCTCTCCCAAATAAGTGAAAAGCTAGGTCTAGGACTGGCCAGGTCACGCAGGTACAACGGATGGGGCTCGCCGATTGTCGACCTTTCAGTTTTCCCCTTGTTATTGGTTAGGTACAGAACCTAACAAGACCTAAAACTGCTGTCGAGATTTAGGGGGCATGTTTATTTTATTTATACTCTAAAACCTATTTGTAATCCAAAGAAAAAAATAATTTATGTCAAAATAATAATCATAAATCTATTTACTCAAAACATTCAAATGCTATGAATATATACTTTTTACTTCACTCGACACTTTTAATTACAGGCTTGGCACTCTCCTTAAATCCAATTTAAATGTTAAAAAGTTCATTAATTTAAATCTGCGCGAAGTGTTCCGGAATAAATTAATTTATCCGTTAAATAAATTAATTCATTCGTTTAATTAAGATACGAATATTCAGAAAAGGCGAAACTGTGCGTCTTTTCGGAAAGTGTCGCCGATTAATATTTAAATCGTGTTATAGGGAGGCCGTTGAAAGAAAAAACGTTAAAAGTTATTTTAGAAAAAAACTGCCTTCGCATTTTTTTTTTTTGAATCTTTTGCATAAAATTCCTCTTATGTAATAATAATTTCTGGAATTAATCACCACAGGATACTAACAGGAATAATTGTTGTCAGATATAATTTTCCATTTGACTCGAAGGGAGAAGGGAATTTAAGGAATAAGCATTATAGACTGTACAAATAATACCCCCCGGTAAACAGAAAATTACAGAGACCTCGTTAAATAAAACCCCACCTTTTATCAACATTTAGAACAATCCGGAAACTCGACGCGAAAACCCAATTTGATGGCGTGCAGCCTCCCTCTCAATCAGCGAGACAAAGTCTCAATTGTTCCACGGATCACTTCAATTGAACCCATGTCGAAGTAACAAAGGTTTGAAAAATGTAACGCTATTAGTGTAAGTTGCGCAGAAACAATGGAACTCGTAGATAAGGACCGCTTTAACGACGCAATCATGTCAATTTGTGAGTCTTCGGGAGGGAATTCGCGTTTTTCCTTTCCCGCTAGCGAGACTGATCTAGACAAACAGTTCTTTGATCAAATAATGATTCGCGTGCATGTTTATATTAGCCCAATGTTTGAGTGGGTGCGAAACTTTCGGAAATATTTCGTGAAGCACTATTGCTCCACGTGTGGTTCTGTGGGTTCAGTGTAATTTTCCAAAATTACATCTAGCGGCCCGGCATTCGCAATACAATTATAACATATTTTGTTTTCCTTGCCAACTCTTATAAATTACAATCAAGATTATAGCTACGAAATTTAATCTAACCGAGGTCGCTTCAGCCCCTTCTCACACGGCAAGACCAAAATGAAACTAGTTTTCAACCCCCGTAACCGATCACTATACCATATTTGGCCACTTGAATCAAAAATATAATGTATCAAACTCGGGTCAATCCTCACTTAGTATAATCATCCCAAAACAAAGTGGATGTTCCCAATGAAATTCAGAGGGAGTAATTGGCATCTGTAACCGAGAAACCGAGGCTCTTGGTACTGGAGTGTGATGGATGTTTAGATAAGATACAATTTACGTCACGGCGAGGTGTTCCATGACAGCCGCCGGCGGCGCGGAGTTGCGGAACTCTGCGGTGTTTCGTGTTAGGGGTGAAATTCTGCCAAGTTTATCCATTTAGCTTTTAATGTTTACACACTCGTATATCCAATTTATATTTTAACTGATTTCTAAAAAAAGGGTAATACCGTTGTCGATGCCGAGACCCTCAATTTCAGGTCATGCTGTTATTTTGTTACGATTTATACCTAATTCTACAAGACGATGCCCGCAACTTCGTCCGCGTGGATTAAAGTCGATTTCCAGGACAATTATTGCTTGACCGCTCTCAAATAATAATTTTATTATGCATTGACGATCTAATCTTCAAAGCTTGAAGATAAAACTTTTCAATACGGTGAGCAAGTATTCGTGACCAACATCATGTGCTACGGTCAATGTATTCAATTACTAGCTCTAGCCAGTGACTTCTTCCTCGTGGGGTTAGGTTTTTAAAAATCCCACGGGAATCCTATGTCATTTTCCAGGTCCTCAACTCAACCCATACAAAAAATCATGTCGATCCGTTGCTCTGTTGTTGCGTGATTGACGTACAAACATCACACAAACATTCTTTCGTATTAAGGTGACCGGTGAGTAATAGTTTACGAAACGGTATATCATATTGTAAAAGTTCCGAGTTCAACGGTTATTTATTTTATCGTGTTATCTTTACGAGCGTTTTCATCTGACTCGAATTAGCTCTGAAAATATTCACAACAAATATTTACATTACCGAAACGTAACGTAGAGTTGTATCGGAAACAAATTACGATAACCGATATCGTTAATTCCGTTTAACAAATAAACAGAAGAGTTACAGCTCGTGTTTATATTATTTTGAAATTTTTACTCGCACATTTGTAAAGCCTAGCGCGCACGGTCGTTTATTGCATTCCACTATTTACGATGCAATATGCGACCGACTAACACATTAACACGATCAATAGCTGTTGTTAATTGAATAAAAATGTATTTTGAAAATCGGATATAAATCAAAATTTTAATCACCCCGACATGTTATCGACCACTTTCTTGCTTAATCATCAAACATATTCATTTAACTACTTATTAATTTGACTGTACCGTTATTCGGAGCTTCATTAATTGAGATAGGCACTACGTTTCCCGCCTTTATACATCTGTCTCTCCCTGTCATATTGCCGTCTCTTTCTAACCCACCACCGGGTAGTGGGGATAGCGCTCAGCGTAGCGGCAACGCTCGCCATTTGATCATTGGCTTCCGTTTTATAGAGCTGAGTTCCTATGACAATTTACCTGCTTGGGCTTGTTTGGGTCCTGCGATGTCTCACACAAACGGACAGATAACGCAGTCAAACTTGTACCCTTCCGGGGTCAGTTTAAAGTATTTCATGGTACGTACATAAATTGCATCCATCTATAAATAAAATATAAATGTTCTCTAAATCTAAAGAAAAGAAAAGGAATACAAATGAAATGTATATTAGGGGCAAGTACACAAACAAGAATAAAACGATCTCCGGACCTCGTAATATTTAATTTCAATATGTATACTGGAAACGTGTTATTTCACATCATTTTTAGAGTAGGCGTGCAAATTCATGCAGTGTTTCACGCTAGGCTTGTTCAAATTCGTTTAAAATTTTTATTGGGAATTCTCGATTCGGATGGTGTTTTCGAAACAAATGTCACGAGTCACGAACATTTCCCGAACGAAAAACTGTTCGGAAGCGGCAGGGAACGCTTTTAGTGACAATTTTGAGGTTCTTTCGGGAAAAGCATTTAGGTTTGGTATTCGGGAAATGTGCGCTAAGCCTTCTTGTGTATTTATTTATCATTCGGAGTGAAAATTTATTCATTGATGGCGCCCCGGGCGGCGATGACTAACAGCGCGTAGCGACGACTGAGCGGAGGCGCCTATTTATATGGCTTTATTTGTTTTGCGTTTACAATCTCACCAAAATGTTAATCGACTTTAAAAAAAAACATCGACCAAGTGCGATTTAGACTTATAAAGAATGAGCAAATTATGCAGACAAATGATACACAAACGAATCGCTCACAATCAGTGGAAAATTTAAATCAGTTTTTTATAAAAAGGGAAATTATCCATCAACCGCAGCAGTAGATCGAAAAAAAAAATTTCCTTAAAAATTGACGAGCCATAAATAAATTCTACAAAAATTTGTAAGCGCTACTCGTATGCATTCCGTCGTAGTGAAACATTACGTTTAAGTACAGTATAAATTAAAAAACTTTAGGTTTTATCCGTGGGAACTCCGGTATGCCGGGATATTAAAATGTTCCATAGATGAAAATTCTCGCATGGATTCCATCCATCTCCCAAACTTTCCGTATGAAATGGGTACAATTTATATTATTTTGGCATATCTCTAGGCATTCAATAAAATAAATCACAGAGTAAAGTGTGATGTGTTGTAAATTTTAATATAAACAAAACTATCCCGTCGGCTGAGGATGGAGGGGGGCTGCCCTTATTTGCATTTCAAACGTTCCCCTTAATTACACATCCCTTACTGAGGAGCGAGGACCCTCACAAAGTGTCTGCGCGGACCAGCGGGAGCGGGACCCGCAACTTTAGTGATTTAGTATCATTGTAGTGTAGCCGCATGTAAACTAGAGCAGAGATAGCATAATGGTTAGGATAGCGACCTCCTGTTCCCGGGGTTGCAGGTTCGAGTCCGGGCTTCGAGTCTATGATGACTGACTGATAACTGAACTCCTGATTTTTCCGAGTTATATGTGTTAAGCATTGACTAACGTGTTTACCGATTACATATCACATGCTTCAACGGAGTAGGCCGCTTGCATGCATGTCGCACCTCAGAGTTCTCCACAATGCTCTCAAAGGCGTGTGAAGCCTGCCAATCAGCACCGGGCCAGCGGTGGACTATGTTCTGAAACGTTTCTCGGAGAGGAGACTTGTATTCCGTAGTCAATAAAGTAGGTAGCGTGAATTCGGGTTAGTGGGGTGAGTGAAAGACACCTGATCATAATATAGAAATACAGCATCTTTGAAATAGACACAGTTTCGCAATTACGACGATAATTATCGAAATGTGGAGAGGTATGGATGGTTGAGGAGTGGATAATATGCCGTGGTGTTACTTGTTTAACCTAAATTCTGTTATTGCTGCTTGGAATAATAGTGGCATTGATACGCATAATTCATATCAATACAACATTATTGTCATCTTCAAAGCACTGTGCAAAGAATATAAATAAAAAAGGTGGCCAAGCTTCTTTGACATTCATCAAAATCTCCGAGATTTCTGGTATTTTTTTTTAATTAATAGAGAAAGTTTGCTACTTTGCTAAATTTTCTTGATCACCTAAACTGTAGGGATATAACTGTAGGGATAGGGTATATTGTCGATTATGAAATTATATTATAATAGTAGGTCGTAGACTTCAACATTTTACTCCAGATCCCTCTTCCCACTCCTCAATTCTGATGCTAAAAAGGTTAAAAGAAGACAAAGACGCTTGCCTGCCTTCAATTTAATGTACGTGGATACGCGATTTGGCTTTTTTGGGCTACATGCAGCCCAATTTAATATAAATAAAATAATTTTGAAATTGGAATGTTCGAATGTGGTTCGAATATATATAAATGATTATAATTGACGATCTATATCGGTATTTTGGATACCATTTTTATATCCCGAAATATCAAGAAATTCCCACGGGATACTTAAAACACCTAAATCCACGCGGACGAAATCTCAGGCATCACCTAGAGATTAATAAATGACGCCTAGGAATACGTGAGACTATTAGTTATTCTGTATCTACTCGCTTCCAGGCGACAGCTCGTCCTCGGTGACATTGTCTGCTCACGCACTAACGGCCGGGATCATGCCGCGGCTCTCTCGTGAGACTGGCCGTTTACTCGGACCCATAAACATAAATAAAATATAAGGGATCATGGATAGTTATTGACTAAACAAATGTTTTATGTTTTAATAAAGAGGTATTGTGTGCTGTGACCGGATCTAAAATGCATGCTACTTCTGTGTCAAAAACGTCCAGATCCGATCAGCGGTTGGGTCAGTTTTGCTCATGTTGGCATTCAGAATATCAGTAGGTATGCATATAATATTATAATAAAAATATAATATTATATTATCTACACATAGGAGTATATGTATATCTGTCCCCTTGTATTACGGCGTAACATTGGGATTATATATTCTCGGAACATAAAACAGAGATATTATATACATATAACAATTTTAGCTCAAAGCCAAAGCTTTGCTGTTTTAGGTAGCGAGAGCTTTGCTGTTCTCGGTAGCGGCAATTACGTGAGCATGTTGCTCCGCATATTGTTTTTACACGCGTGTAAAATAATATAAGATATTATTATGTAATACTTGCTTGTAAATTATAAATTATAATTGTAGTTTAATACGTAATTTTAATCGGATGAACACAACTTTTGTGCATTGGGTAAAATGCACAGTTACAGTATATAAGTACTGTTTCTTTTAATTAATAATGATCTTGTGGGATGATAATAAATAGGTAGGCTGCTGGCTGAGTTTTTTGTGGTTCTTCTCAAATCAGGGCGCGTCTGGAACGCGTAGCTTTACTCCTGTTATAATCTGTTCTTTACTTGCTTAGTGGTATAATACTTATAAAATTATAATTTTTTGTACAGCAGCATATGGTTTGCTAGCACCCTAGTTCACTCGAATATTGCATCTATCGGGCGGGGGAGTGAAACAGCCTGTGAAACCTTTGAAGTACTTCTGCACTTGTCATTATACATTCACGTCTCCGTTCGTTCTTAGCGGTTCACATCTCGCACAATGGCGGCCTCATTTATTTTCCCGCTAGCGATGTGTAGCCAGCAATGCGTACACACTCGTACTGCCACGTTCAGCCGAACTTGACGAGCCCCTCTAGGCTAATATTTTATAATAAAGTACCGCAGCGCGCGAACTTTGCGTGGAAACATTGAAAGTGGCAGCGGAGGTAAGACCCACTTGTTCACATAGCGCGTTGCGGCGCCGCGACATATTACTGGTTTTTTGCACTGTATACCACATTACTACATTTACATTTTGTTTTATTTTATTTTTATTAGCGACACAGCAGAAGAAGCGCGGCGCCGCGCAGGTACGCAGCGCAGCCGTGCCCGGAGGCTTCCTACGACATGATTGACGTGTAATCAACTCGCACGAATAGCTATTCGTGCGAGGATACAGGATAAAAAGCTTTTTATCCTCGTACTGAAACGACCAATCAACGGTTTTTCTGCTTGGTATTACTTGAGTACCTACTTTCAAATCAAGTGATTTTCATCGTCGTTATTTTCCATTAACAAACTCATAAAACAGTCACACGTGTCACCGAGATCATTCCCATGTCTACCACTCGTATGCCAGCTGTGTGTGTGTGTGTGTGTGTGCGCGACGCGGCAGTGGCCCGCCGTCGACCCTCCGCTACAAAATACTACACCTCCACCGTATTCCTTGAATAATGTTTGCTATTTGCTTACCTCGGAACAGAACAGGATAAATGGAAAAAGTGATAAACGATGCCGCCAAAACCATTCCTTGATGTTGTTTTATTTCTTTTGTAGCATTAATGTCAAAGTTACGTAAAATATAGTACTCGGAACAGTCACGTAAAAATGTTATAAATGTTATAAATTTTTCATGTTAAACTCGTTAAATGAGCTGAAGTTCATTTGCTATTTCAATTATTACAATAAATAAATATAAATACAAAACTTATTACATAAAAGGTAAATAATCTTATCTTTCAGTTAAATTTAATTTGCGTGGACAGAATGAAAGAAATATTGCGTAAAGATAGAGAATATAAGAAAAGAGAAACAAAGAACAAATGACTTAAAAAGCATTACATCTTAGATTGAATCCTTAAGTTCTCGCAGATCTTTAATTCAAAGATGTTCAAAGTGAACTAAGAGAGTACCTGTTTGTGAATGATTTAGTTGTTTGTTTGTAACGACTATGGGTAATGAAACCAAAGTTTGCGCTGCTGATCGGAATATTATGCCAATCAGCATTTTTGTCTTCAAATAAAATATGTGTGTCATTATTTTTACTCATAGTCACTTTTTTTTGTCCGCGTGGTCCATTTGTCAAACTTGGAGCCTTATCCCTCTCCAGGGAGTGAGTGACGCGGTGACATAATGTGCAGGCTTTTCAACAGCCATAAATATCAATAGTGCCTAAAACAAAGATAAAAAAAACTCTTATAAAACCATGACACCCTAAATCTACCCAAATATTTGAAGGCAATAACTCAGTAGTTTAATATGTAGAAGCTATTTATTCTGTTCTATGTTATATTTTATTCAAAGGTCGTAGATTGATGGCATTGAACTAGTGTGGAATAAATTCTTTCCTGCAGAATAAGTTTTACCACCTATTCAGGACTTAACGGCGGCTGAGCTGTATGTTTCATAAAGTCAAGTCGTTCGCCGCGCTGCGCTGTTCCATCGTTCACGGTGAAAAGTTCGTAGGCGTTACGCATAGGTAGTAGGGGGAGGACCAAATATTGCATAAGTAGTGTACCTTAGAGCGGCACGCCTAAGGTGTGTATAGGGTGAGTGAAGTTCTATGAAAAAACATAATACTTCTTTAGGGAATATCGTATGGGTTTACGTAACCGATATGTTAATGTTAACAGTATATTATAGGCATCTGTAGCTTTGAATATGGCATGTTTTCCCTTCTGTCGGCAGTCCTCGCGACTGCCCGTGTTTGTTTTACACTTCACGTAAATCCACGCGGTCGAAGTATAGGTGTAGGTTCCAGTGTTAAATGTCAACCACTATAGACTATAATCTAATGGTAAGATTTGAATCTTTTTGGAATTTAGCTTGCCACATTGTAGAGAAATCAAGGTTTTAAAATTGAAAATAGTGTGCATCAAGTCGACTTGTAAAAGTACCTATACGGAAATGGATACAGCTATTTTGCTGTTGACCCGGATTCCAGTTCGAATGCTTTTAAGAATAAGATTGCCGGAAAAGAAATACTCTAACGAGCACTAACAATATTTCACTCTTTGTTGGAGCATTTGCTGAGAACGAGAATCTCGACTCTAGATAATAGAACCAACTTGACTTTCATTACCTGAATGGATTTATTTTGCGTTTAGATATGCTGTGTTTCTTCCGCGTCCTTATTACGTAATATGCAAAATTTTGCCTCGTACTAAAACTCAGGATTTGTATATTAAAGCAATATACGAGTACCAGTCTATAGAATCCAAGAATTTTATTCCGAGCACGCACGTCGGACTTACGTACTTATGTTTTAAGCGATTAAATATAAATTGCTTTGAGGGGCATTAAAGGTGAAGGGAAACATTGTGAGGAAACCAACGCCTGAGAGCGAGGCCTGCCAATCCACACGTGGGCAGCGCGGCAGACTAGGATCTGCACTCTTCTTTCTAAGTTTACTCGACTACTACCCTACTTTAAGTTTAACGCTTAATTTAGAGCAACAGTACAGTAACAGAATAACAACTGTAGTAACAGAGATAGACAGTTCATTTTTATTGTTTTCGACTTTAGAGCAGATTTCATATGATTTCATTTCATCAGATTACGTTTCATATGATTTCATATACTTATTATCATTTTAATGGAATGCGTCCGAAGCGAAGTTCCGAAAAGAACATTAGATTATACGAAAATAACCTAGATGAATGTTTAAAGGATGGTTCGAAAAAATTTAAGTTCTAGACGTAATAGTTCGTTTAATTGATTCGTTGAGAGCTGCATAGTCACTCCAATAGCTGAGCTTTATAAATGAGGTTAAAAAATAATATTTATCTACAAAGTTGACGGTCACGAAAGTTTTACTAAGAAAAACATTTCGAGCATCCCAAAATGTTCATATTTTAGCGAATAAGCGCCGCATTGTTAGTCATTAATTAATCTGGTTTTATCAGCAATTAGTCGAGCGATCCGGGGTATCCTCAACTGGTAAGGGCGGCGAGTGGCGCGAGGCTGCCGGTATTGTAAACAGCTTATCGCCGACCGACGAGCGACGGATTTCCCCTTCAACTCATAATTAGGAGAATTAATCAAGGCCCTTCGCACGAGCTAAGATCGAGTTTCGTATTCTTGATACGTAGAAGGCGACAGATTTATGTTACCTATATACCTTGTAAACAATAAAATCATACATTCTATTGATATAGAGCTTCAATTCAATAGCGCAATGATTTCGGTGCAATCTGAAAACCCGAAAGGTCAACGGTTCAATCTCTACCCCTTGCAATAATGTCGCATCCACTCCTAACAGAAGGTTTATGTTTGCTAGAAGAGAAAAGGAGGTATTAGGTAGGAAGAAGTCATGTTCAGTAAGTATATATATTATATATATATGTATATATATATACTTTTAAAAATGTAATATTGTACTCGTAAACGCAAAAGTAATTTTTTTGTTGCTCTTTTTTCAATTTTGCAATCGTCGACATGGCCAAAATATCTTATTCTAATCTGGCGATCTGGCGATCAAAATTTTATGCTAAACGAAACCGTTGAGATGTTGATGTAAAAGTGTAGGTATATTTTGTTTATAAAACTGCGATGCGATGAGGAAACGGGCTCGGCCTCCCGTGCGAGACATAAGAACATGTATTTTCGATAGGTGGTATGTTAACTTATGTTAACGCGATTGTAGTGTTCTCTCTCCCCTCGACTTCCAATTTTTTTGAACGTTGAGCTATCGGGGCATTTAGAATGTATAATAAATTAAAGCAATTTACGTGGCATGTAGACCGTAATTTATTAGCCATATTTACCCCTTTGCGCATTACCGCAGTATTACCGAGCCTCCATTCCTGGGAACACATTCCCGCGATGAAATCAAATGTTTGGACTCGAACAATGCATTACAATATACACACTCTGAAGGTTTGGAATATAAGCATCGAAATAGAGTATAATATCAATTGGAATTGTATTTTTCACTGTTAATTAATTTAAAGTTAATTTAGATTTATCGTAATACTATTATTATTTATACTGTGAATCGGCACTTGGCTAACGAAGTGGACATTCTAAGAGGCTGTTTGTGAGCATAAGCGGGTTACTATCCACCACCTAAAACTAAAAGTTACAAGCTAAATTGACTTAAGTGACAAAGATCACAAGTGTCACAGTATACTATGCTGTCGTGCGGCTTCCGATAATAACTAGCATCAATTCAAGAAGCATGTTGTGAAAGCGGCCGGAAGGGAAACTGCGTAGAGCGAGTTACGAGTGTAATCGCAAGATCAGCCCTCGGCATGCGGCATGCGAGGGCGGGAATCACGCGCGACACGCACCGCGACACGCACCGCGGCGCGCTGAACGTTGACGGCGATACTCGATAACTCTTTGTTGGGTTCAATACACGAGCGCATCATCTACTGTTGAACGACGCACCATCTTACAAAATCAAAGAAATGAAGAAAATAAATAAGATTATATTTGTTCAAAAAATATACTTATTAAATTTATATAGGCTTAAGAAAATATACCGTCACTATAGCAAACAATATATGAATTGTACCTACTCATGCAAACTCAAAGTCTAGTTAGGAGTTCTACCTATGTAAAATAGGTCTCAATACAATCTCCATTATATACGACTATCTTTTGCCCGCAGCTTTGCTCACCTTAAGTTTGATTTTTCAAATCCTTATTTTACCTCCTTAGGGGTCAAATTTTCAAAAATTCTTTCTTAGCGGATGCCTACATCATAATAGCTATCTGTGTGCCTTTCAGCTCGATCCGTCCAGCGTTTCGACCTGTGCGTTGATAGATCAGTCAGTCAGTCAGTCAGTCAGTCAGTCAGTCAGCCAGCCACCTTTGTCTTTTATATATATTTAGATTACGTAATACTAGAACCGGTCTTAAAAATAGCCCTTAATGATTAAGAAAATTTTGAACATTATTCATAAGTCAAAATACCCGAGAAAGCTTATCCATATGAAGCTATTCCAGTTTTAATTCCACGAGTGCTGTTAAAACATACAACAGAACATTATTTTAAAATTCTCTTTTTCATTGCAAGTATTAAGTTTTAAATAACATTAACTTGAAAATAAAAGCTTTTAAATAACAATAACTTGAATAAAAGCTTTTAAATCACAAGCAGCTTATATAGTGCTTACCGGTACGTTCATAATAAATCTCCCGTGAGCATGTATTGTGCTGCGTTGAGTTTCTTTATTGACGTAATTTTAATTAAGTAAGAAACTACATGTGAAATCAAATAATACAGAGCTAAATTTTAAATTATAACTTAATTCTAAATATGAAAAATAAAAGCTAAATAAAAAAAATATCATCTAAATCCCTGGAACGAGGAAATGTACCCCGAACACTGGCTGTAGAATTAATATTATGTTTTGAGATCATGTATCGATCGAGGTAAGACATTGGATTTTGCTGTAAAAAAGTAATAATTACAGAAAAGAATAGTAATAATTACAACTTTTGAACTTTCTTACTAAAACTTCTTAATTGACTTCCTTTTCTCGTTAAAAATCAATTACAACGCTCAATATGTTTTACTCTATTGCATTTGGAAAATTTGAAGTCAATCCGACATTAGTTTCTAAATTAAAGGAAAATTCTACGTTTACTCAAAAAAAATTAAAACTGAAAAATTCAGGTCGCGTTGGGGGAGATCCTTAAGAGCTAGGATGGGCTGTATCTAAGTTGAGCACTGATCTCCAACGCCAAGCCCGAGCGGTCCCCGGGCCGGCGCCGGCGGTGGGAGGTGCGCCAGATCGTAGAAGCCGCCGTAAATTGAGTCACTTTTGTGTTCAGGATCACTGTTTGCGTTAACTACGCAATCTCTACTGACCATAAATTATAGGTTTTTTTCTAAATTATGCGAAAAAGCCTGTACCTCTCAGTTTAAGTATGTGGATGTGTCTATACACATCCACATACTTCATCATTATACATTATACATTCATCCTATGATGAAAGTTCGAAACAATATTAAATTTTATAGTTAAACTCGTAACGTTACATTGCTCCAGCATTAATCAAACGAGTCCACAAATTAATCTCAAGATATTTAAGTAAACGCTGTATTTCTGATAAAAATAATTATTGTAGTTGTGTATTTTTTATTTGCATCAAAACGTAAAGAAGTATAGTCTTGGAGTACGGTACTTCAAACAGTTTATGTTTCCCTCTGACCGGTATCAATCTCTCTACGACCTTTCACGAAATAGCATATTCGATGTCCATCGGTCCGAAGTGGCCGCTGCTCGTAACTGTCGCCCCTCGACACATCGGGGGCCGCAGCACGCGTCCGTGTCAGCGCAAACTTACGCCGCTACATTGATTAATGGTTTTAATAAAGCGCCGTCCGCCGACGCAGAACCGACACACTTGACAAACTGTAAAACCGTCTGAGCTCTCGTTACGTGTCCTCGTAGGTGCTGATATACTAAGTTATATTGCCGAAGTTATAAGTCGAAGGTTTCGTAGAGCACGTTTTCCGCGGTTAGATACAATAAGTCTACGTGAGAACGGCGGAGGCGGGCGGCCGCTCCACGGCCCACGCGTAACATTATTATTTAAAACTAGCTGATACCCGCGACTTCGTCCGCGTGGATTAAGGTTTTTTATTCCCGCGGGAACACTCTTATTTCCCGGGATAAAAAGTAGCCTATGTCTTATTCCCGGCCATAATCTATCTCTGTGCCAAATTTCAGCCAAATCGGTTCAGTCGTTGCGACGTGAGTTTAATGTCGCGTGCCGAAACTAATACAAAAGAAACGCGAGTTTCGGAACGCGACATTAAACTCCTCCAACTATGTATTCTGTGCTCCAACGCACACACGCACATTGTTTTGATAGATATGATCTTTGACGTTAGGAACACACCTACATTGCTTAGACAACAGTGAGTGCTTGTAATTTAATATGAACTTTATACCATAGCAATAAAGCTCAAATTGTCTACGTTTTAGTTTCAAATCATTTGTATGGGAAAAAGAAAAGGGCTATTTTTAGGGTTTTTCAAGCAATAATTCTAATTTTTCTCGCCGTAAAAACCATCATTGAACTTCAACGAACATTTTAAAAAAAGATTTGGCCAAATTGGTCCAGGCGTTGTTGAGTTATGCGCTTACAAACACATTTTGCGATTCATTTTTATATTATATAGATGACGGAGTGTAGCGGCTACGAGCGGCTACGGGCTACGCCTACACTGCTACGCGCTGAATACAAACCGTCGCGTTGGTTGTGTGGGGCCACGGGCTTGCTGCGTAGCGGCAGCTTTTGCTTATCCACAACTATTGCTTATACAAAATTATAGACGCAAGCGTAACGCCAACTCTTTTTTATCCAATATTTTTAATCCATAATAACAACTCACGAATAAACTAAATTTAATCGTATAAAAGTAAAAGTTCAATGAGTTATAGTACTGCAAAAATTTAACATTAAGTGGGAAAGTGTGCTTATTTGTATTCTTTGGTCAAAAGTCGTAGCCCGACGGTTGAGAGGTAAAAGCACATTTCTTATTCCGCTTAAAGTGAAATTTTTATAGATGCCTACTTCATTGTACGAAGACGGTTGAAAGTGTGCTCAAATCTTTATGGTGTAGAAGTTTCTCGAGGTTCTTAAATATAATTTATTTTAAGATTACTTATGTTATTTTTTTGTATCTTTTTTATTGCTATCGCATTAATTAGTACCCTAATAACGTCTCTAACAGTGCCTTAGTACGTGTATGTTTATACAAGTTCTAAGGTACTGCAAGCTGTATTGAATTTATTTATTTTAGATCCCAAGAAAATGCACTAAAATTAATTTATATCATAAGTTACACACACACACACATTTCGTTAGGTATCTCAATCGATCGCTTCCCGAACGGATCCGGCTCGTGTGCGAGCAGATCGCGGAGCTCAGTGCCGGGTGGGAAAATAAGATTGCCGTGTCTTAGCGGCAAGTGGATGAGATTATTCTCCTGTAGGATTCCTGAACCATTTGATCTGAGAATATTTACTTAAGCAGCAGCTATCGAAACATCTTAGCTTTAATAGGGTCGGATTTGGAAACTAAAAACTTAACACGGGTCGGAAAGGAAGGAACCTTTTAGTGTCGCGACCGCATTTGGTATTTGGCACCGCAACGATCGATGTATTTGTTATTATAAATGTACCGTCGCCGGGTAACGTTTACGAAACGAAAAATGAAATTCACGTTCTGACAGTTTTCGTCATTTCGTATTGTAAATCTGATAAAACGTGATATTAATCTTTGGCTAAACGTCATATGGCGATGGTGAAAATTGTGTTCAGTGGTTTTAATGCTCTAAGATTTAGTACAAAATATTATGGAAGTAAAAGAATTCGGATAGTTTTATAAGAATCAATAATTTTCTTCAGTTTCTGGACCCTGGTACTGAATCTTTCGGCACTTATTTTGTAGATTGAATCATCGGGAATCGAACCCGGAAACTTTCACTGAGCTGTTCCTGCAGACCGCTGCGCGTCTGTCGGCGCCCATTTTTCATTTCCCTTTCTTATCCTGGATCTTTACGTCACACTGAGGGTCGACCTTAAGTAAATTTGAAACATCCGCCAAAAACCAAAAAGTTCCATTTGCCGTAACATATCGGCTCGGGCCGGCAGTGACGGATTGTAACGTCTTCTTATGAAACCGCTGTGTGGTTTTTTCGCAAGAGTTATTACACTTCCGAGAACGCTTAAACAGCTTCGTTCGCGCTAATTAGGTTCATTTTACTTAGTGCTCGTAAATTAAGCTCATTTTACTCCCCAAGGTGATCGCACACTACTGGTAAGCCAGAGCTACCGAATGCAAGGGCCACACACTTCAAACGCAGGGCATGTTTATATCGGTAGTCAGTGCTAAAGTCACCCAAAAAACTAGACTAGAGAAGATTCAGATATAACAAATTCCTGCGCTAATCCTCAAAAAATTTTTCTTTACTTTGAACGTGTTGCTCTTCTACTGTTACTCGCCGCGCGGCTCTCGCTGTGGTCTGCGATTAGCTTTAGATTTCCAATCTTATACACGTTTTGTAAGATAATTTACAACATTTTTTTTAGTCAGTTTTGTGACGTCTTTATTTACAATATTTTCAATCGAAACAATATTTTTTATTTATATTGTCTAAAAACTGTTTTATTACTTTACTCCAATAAGTAATTAATTTTTTAAATCGAAAAATATTTTTTAAAGAACGTTACTTCAACTATAGTGGTTAGTTGGTGTCGACAGTGGGTTCGACGTAACTACATTAGCGCAAGCGGTGGGTTATTTCGCCACTAAAGCTTTACATTTCGTTTGAATTCTTTAGATATTATCAAGTAGAATTTAAACATCATTATGTTGCTCGTAAAATATATATATATATTTGTGCGGGCGTTCGTTGTTGAAGCCCTCGGGAAATCGATTCTGAAAATCTGGAATAAGACTTGAACGGTACAATTATATTTACAAAATCCTTCCATTCTACGTAGAATATTATATTCAGTCTAAACCATGACATAACAACAGACGTAAACTCGTTAAGGGTTCGATCGATATTCAGAACTCTGCAACTTGGAACGTTTTATGTGGGGAGTTGCCCAACCTTCTGAATAAACTTACCTTTTTATGGCAAACTCGACTTCTTTCGATTTTATGCGTGCTTAGCCGTTTTCTTTGGTAGGAAATGGATAAAACTTCGTAAAGATAAATTTAGTAATTTTATTAACAACTTGTGTTTATATTTTTGGTTGGTATATACTTATCTTTCTTCTCGTTTCCCTCACGAGAGATGATGCTCATCTCAAACGAATTAAATGAGCATCATAGCTTATAGTGATAAATTGACCTCGCGATATCCCATAATTCCCAAAAGTTTTAATTATATATTGCAATAATTAACTTTTAACATTAGACGCAATAAAAAAAAATAATAGTTGACATAAAACTGTTTTACTGACACAGCGCCATCTATTAGCATTATTGTGAAGCTATTAGCATTTAAAATTAAATAATTTCGTTTCTTTATAACATTTATCTAATTTTAGTATTTGTTGTTCAAGTACAGGATATAACTGAATTTTCAACCGAGTTTCACGTTCTAATATTCAGTAATTCTTGACATATGGCTCAAATTAAAATCTCCACTTTGAAAGCCCCCCATTTCGTCAATTTTAAGGGAAAAATTAAAAAAAAAAATATTTTTGTACTCTGATCAAAGTCGTCTTTAAAAAGATATATTGCAAGTCTATGTAACGCAGCAAACAAAATTTTACTTCAAACACGCTTCTATGAGAGCCCCCCTGAAATAAAGCTTTTTATATTTTTTTATACAATGTTCGGCTGAAGGCCATCAGTTTACATATTATATTTAAAGGAGGTGGGTTGATAAGGCCCAAAATCCGCCCCTCATACACTCGAAAAAAAAAGTTCCAGATTCCGACAAATTGTAAATGTATTTATATACTTGAAGATATAAACTTTATTCTAATATAAAGTTTAGGTGATAAAAAAAATAGTAAGTTACAGAAAATATTACCCAAAAAGAGAGTGTTTCTTTTACTTTTCTTACATTTTCATACATTTTAGTCGTTTTTTAAGCTTTGATTTAATATTTTAGAATGAGGCGCTCCATGAACCAAAATAAATTAATACTGATATAAAAGCTTATAAAAAGGAGCATCATTATCAGTTACGTTTACCATGGTTCATGGAGCGCCTCATTCTAAAATATTAAATCAAAGCTTAAAAAACGACTAAAATGTATGAAAATGTAAGAAAAGTAAAAGAAACACTCTCTTTTTGGGTAATATTTTCTGTAACTTACTATTTTTTTTATCACCTAAACTTTATATTAAAATAAAGTTTATATCTTCAAGTATATAAATACATTTACAATTTGTCGAAATCTGGAACTTTTTTTTTCGAGTGTATGAGGGGCGGATTTTGTTGCCTTATCAACCCACCTCCTTTGAAGTAATTACGTTCAGTAATTCAGAAGTTATAGGGCTCTGACAGACATTTGGACATACACACTTCTCTGTCCAGTACAGACAAGCGCCCTAGTTGACTCAGAGAACTCGCTTCGCTCGTTCAATAACATTACTAGGCGATGCCTATGACTTTGTGCACATGGATTTACTGGTTAAAATCCCGCTCGAACTGGGATAAAAAGTAGCCTATGTCACTCTAAATCCTCAAACATACTCGCGTCGATCCGTAGCTCTGTTGCAGCGAGATCGAAGGACAAACAAACACATTTTTGTATTCACAATAATAAAAAGATGACCAATCTGTGCTGGATGGCTGTGGATTTGGACATAACAAAAATAGCATCAAAAAGTATAATAAAAAGAACAGAGACTCAAAAAGGGTTTGGAATCTTGGGATCATTCAAATAATATAGCAAATAGTAGTAGGTATTTAAACCTTAAACTTGAGCAAGATTATAGGTGGAATAACGATCGGTGGTACTACGATTCAAAGCAATGTCATATCAGCCGTTAATCCTTTTCGACACGTTTGAAGCCCCTCGTCAGACAGCAGGTGCGAGTGGCGCGTAAACTGCTATCGGTTTTAGTTCCAGCGCGTCCTCTGTATTAATTGAGCAGTAAACATTCCTCTATGGGCCGTAAATTTGGTGTGTTGTTCGGCATTTTGTGTGAAAATTGATTTCGTGCGATAGAGCTTCGGTCGCCGGTTCACACCACCCGGCTCGATGTAACGCCTACTATTGCAAGGCTGATAGTCCAGCGGTTAATGCGTCGGAAGGCTCTCGGCCACACATCTCGGATTTTTCAAAGTTTTGTGTAATACTATAAATGCGAAACTTTTAACTGCTGAAGTGAAGATACTAATTTGTATTCTGAAGGGAAACATTGGATACTTTGATCGAGATTTTTCAAAACATAAATCGCCGCGGAGGGAGTATCGTGCATCAGCCGGCTGTAGCTACAATATGAGAGGGCTCAGCGGGCGACTGCGGCGCGTCGCAGTTGTAACTCATAACTTTGTTAGTTGGTGTTAATCCTAAAAGCCTCCACCCCGTCGCTCGGCGGCCGTGATTGTTGCTCAGAATGACAAATGCTCTCTCCGCTAAGCTGATTACACATTACAGTCGAACTGGTCTTTATGAGGTCACATTTTTCATAATACTCAATACTTGAATTCGCCAAGGCAGCGCAGCTTGCCTGTTTTAGTGTAAGTGCAATCTATATTCGGAGTAGAATTGACTGAGAACAATGACGCATATTTATTTTACCATTGATTGGTCTTCGCATTTCGAGTTAGTGTTCGATGCGATCAACCCTCGATGACGTTGTCCATATTTCACGTATGCACAATAACGCCGTAATCACAGTACACGCGTTATAAAATACAAGAATGACAATCATTTATTTTTTTACTTTTTTTACTTGTATATCTTAATTTATAGAATGCTACTTAAATTTCAGTAAGTAGGTAGTTTTAGTAACTTACATTTTATGTAGCGGCTGTTGTATTTTTCACCAGAATTCTTGTAGAAAACTGAATTCAAAACTATTACTTTCCCCTGAGTATGTATGCTATTATTTTCAGTAGGAAAGATTTTTTAAGGCCACATATTAAGTCATTAACAAAATTGTATCGCAGCGTTACTTTAAGATATAAGATCTTCTATTTTATTGAAAGAAGTCGATCTATCTCACTGAAAGCCTGAAATATTTTTGTGCGAAATTTTATTGTGAATATCTCTCAAACTTCAGGGTCATTCTGAGGATTAAAATATAAAACTTCGATCTGGGAATTGTGTTGCGAAGGACGGGCCTTCCGCAAAATGAATATCAACAAAAACCTCGCGCTCGATATAGCGAGGAAATCCTTTGTCTCGCTTACAACCATCTTTGACCCATTCCACTAGAAAAATTACTAAACGATAATATCCTTACGTTATGGCATGTTTTTAAACGTGAGACTGGAAATATACGGTACACTGTACAAGTGTACACCAGTACAGTGACTAACAGTAGCAACAAGTGTAACTGGATTCATCAAGAATATAAATGCTAACTCTGTATTTTCTTTTAAATCGCCTATACTCGTACATCGCCTGCACAGATTTTCACACATTTCTACTGACTAACTTTGATCAAAGTTCCTAATTTTGTTTTGGAGTTGATTTAATTCCTTATCTACTTCTATAATTATTATATAAACAATAAAAACTAATTTTGTTCTGACTGACTATCTTCTGACCACAGTTAACGGTCATCTCTATTAATCAAATTGCAGAGAATATATTTTAGGCGCCCCGATTTGACCGATATTCGAACTGGATCATTGTTTCTTAACTCGTATCGAAACCATTTCTCTTGTTCAATAAGGTAATAATGTTGTTTGTTTGTTTGTTGCAGAATAAAAATGTCCATCTCAGCGTTCCGGCGGAAGAAGCTGCTCTACGTGTTCAACGTGTTCTTCGGTAAGCTTCCCAGCTCTGTTAAACTGGCATTTGATTGATCGCACATCGCGGCACGAGCTATTCTTCACTCCTGGGGTTTCTTCTCCGCAAGTAGGCGTCAATCGCCCGTTTTGCGTGGTCGCGGCACGAGTTATATCCTGATAAGTAATATGCGAAAGTTTGTCAGTATGGATGTATGTAAGGACCGATGGATGAATCTTTATTACTCCTTCCAACACAACAAATGAACCGATTTGTCTGTTTAGCCTATATTTAGTGTGTACCTATTATATTGTGTGTTTGTTTATTTACATTCCTTGTAAATGTGTAAAATTAAATCTATAACACTTAATCCCTGTTAATTTTAGGGAAAATAAATATGCCATTGAGTTTTAACCTGCTCATATTTTCCCAATTTTTATTATTTTATTGTTTTAGTGTCCTGTCACAATTTTTCGTAAACATATCAATAATTTTACTAGTTGTATTATAAACTAACGGTTCTAACAATTCTTTGGTGACAGATAAATCCTACTAATATTGTAAATATGAAAGTTTCGATGTATGGATAGATGGATGAATGGATGGATGTTTGTTATTCAATTACGCCTAAAAGACCGAACGGATTGGGCTGAAACAAATTCCAGCAAAGTACCAAAGCACAGAGATAAATTTTATAGTTTGAATTAACACGAAGGCTACTTTTTATCCGGGAAAATAAAAGAGTTCCCGCGGGAATTAAAATCTTCAATCATATCTTCGATGACTAATCGTTTGCTTGCAAGGCAAAGTTGCGTAATGTGAAAGCGAAGGCGCTGAGAGTGGTTTCTGTTTCAGACGTCAATCAGAGCGGCACCATCGAGAGGAAAGACTTCGAGCTCGCGATAGAGGTCGGTATCGACATAGTACAAACAGAATTGTACTATGGTATCGAGGCCCGAGCCTCGCCCGCCCGCCCGCGCCGCTCTCACTGAAAGCGCTTTTATGTCCCGAGGGCGGCGCGGCGGTTTGAATATTCATATTTTATTTAGTCTCCCCTCAAAGAACGCTAAAGTTAACATTAAAGTGCCCGTTAATAACTTCCTCTGTTCAAAGATTTTACTATTTTTATAAAATAACCTTAACCTTCGAGCTCAAAACAATGTGTCGCTGGCCCGTGTTAGTGACCATTGCGGACAAGAATATCGAAAAAGAAAATGAACAGCAACGAGCCCAAACTCGAAATGCTCGGTATCCTGAATATGGGGAAGCGCCACTCGTTCTGCCGGGCTCAGGTTGAGTCTGGCGGAGTGCTGAATGAGTTTCAAATCGAAAAATATTATTGGCAATCATTCATCAACACAAACTTATTGCTCAATATAATTTCGTTTGCTTTCTTTAGGTTCCCGAGGTTCTGTCAGATATACTTTGGATAGTGTGCGTAGGATCCTTACAACCTTTTTATATCACCGTTTTGATACAATCAGAAACAAAATCCATGTACTATTTAATATTATAAAAGTTTCTGAAAATTACATCGATGTATATTTTATGTATATTTTTCCCTCGTACTGTTTTTCTCGGGTATTTGCCATAAAGTCTTCTATTGTACGTCATCTAGTCCTGCTAACGTGCACAAGTTTCCACAATTCCAACCCCCCATAATCTAATTCAAAGTAAACTAACTCCACTGAAGGAGTATTTTTGCCGGAAACGACCCCGCGGTGCGTTTCCCGAAATTGGCTTCCGGTAAATAATTTCTAAAGTTAAATATAACAAACCTTTGTTCTGACTTCGGAAATTTTTAACGAGAAAGAGGTTTTCTTTCTTTCGTTTTAATTTTTTTATTCATGCTTATCGCCGAAAAGAAAATAATTTAATTAAATAGAAGGGATTTCTCGGAGGCTGTTTTGATAGTGTTCGTGCAGGTCGTACGAATAGATAAGGACTAAATTGCCCCGGTAAAGCAATATTTTTCTTGTGTGTTGTTTAGAAAATCTGCAGTCTCCGAGGCTGGAAACCCGGAGACGCCAAGAACACCGAAACGCACGAAATTATGATCAAGATCTGGGAGGGGCTGCGGAAGAGGGCCGACTCCAACAGGGACGGACAGGTCGGTGTCAGCGGCGCTCACGATAAATGTCGTGTCGAAGTCGACACAACGGTGAAGTCGTGCGCTTTAACTGACATGTCTATATTTATTATAATAATTCTATAATATTTCTACACAATAATTAAGTAGAGTACGAAAAATATTTGAAATTGATAAAACGAACGTGGTACCTTGAATGTGTTAGAATGTGTAATCAGCAGGCCGCATCAGCTATCAGCAGCCGACGCCGCCCGTGTTTAATTTGCGTAATCCTGACACTCGCCCGACAAAGGAAGGACCTCTATACGATCTGCGAGTAGCGCCGCCGTAATCCTTTCACTCCACAGCTGCTTACAGAGATTGCAGTCCGGTGCGATGTAACCATCCTACTAATATTATAAATGCGGAAGTATAGATATACCTATATCCATAGGATGGATGTTTGTCACTCAATCGTGCCGCAACGACTGAACAGATTTGGCTGAAATTTGGCACAGTTAAAAATTATAACGTGCACATAGGCTACTTTTCATCCAAAGATAAGAGATATTCCGCGGGAATTAAAAAAACCTCAATCCACGCGAACGAAGTCGCGAGCATCAGCTAGTGATATTATAATAGAGTAGGTAGAAATAAACATCTACAATACGAAATTTTTATTACCATGCCAGCAAATATGGTCTAACTAGACAGGTGCGTTTTCAAATTGCGTAGACCCACACATATGCGTCATGTGCGCTGTCACAGTAATGAATACTTTAGCGCAAGCATTTACGTTCCTTGACGTTTGCATATTAGGTACTTACTTGACTTACGCTAACGTTTGCATCAATGTAGAGACCACAGGCTATTTTGAGGGGTGTTTATTGCGCGCACCACAGTGTTGATGCATGCGCTAGCGAACTAAAAGCTTCCCCACGGGTGGGTCTGGGTGGTTATATTTAGTATACGTCTAACGCAAGTTCAAAGCACACCTGTAAACTAAGACCTTATATGTTGATACTAGGTCCACGGTAGACACCAATCAATTGACATATGAAATCTCAGACCAATATGAATCATTAGAAGTCGGTGTTTGAGACCGTATAAACAAGTGTCCACACAAAAATACACACTTTTAATAGGTACATAAAATTGGATTACCGACCTCAAACACCGGGAGCACAAACAAACAACAGCTAGATGGATGTAACTGAAACAATAAAAGTGGCGTTTCATAAAAATGCTAATACACAACCCGCAGTGGCAAATGGAGGCAATATAGAAACATTAAAATGCCAGTTTTAATAAAAGCCTGACCCTTCCTTGATGGATATGTTTGGGCCCAGCGGGGACAAGGCCTCGGAGAGCCACCTGCCGCTGCTGCTGTGCGGAAGTCACCTACGCATTTACACATTCACGCGTCATTTGCTCCGGGTTTTTATGAAGCTCCAAAATAAATTGTATCCTTTTACACGCGCTCATTTTTCAAGTACCTAGTCCACCGTAGTTGATGATTTCATACGTACAAAAACATTGTTTCTCTTCCTTGGCTCACACTGTTATCCCTCGGGACATTATTCGCTAGTGATTATCGTTCGGTTTCAAACTAGAACTGTCAAACTCACTTATCGTATGAAGAAATGCGGGTGTGACAGTTCTCAGTTGGCAACTTTCCAGTGTTTCCTATATCACTGGAATGTCAAAATAGATAACACGGCAGCCGGTGAGCCAGTGTATACGTGTTCATGTAGACGATGTCACTTAATTTAACAACCGAGCATTTCACGTTCACTGAGTGTTAGAGCTTAACACGAGAGAGCAAGGCTTTGTGCGTCGGCGAAGCGGCGTGCGAGCGTCTAATCCGCCACTCGTCCGGAGCGAGCGTCGCGTCGTCGTGGAGGCCTTAAAGCGATTACTGCTCTCCGATGCCGACTCGAGCGTCATCCGCGCTTCATCGGAGACAGTGTTACGAGTGTAAGACACATAGTCGCGTGTCGCCTAATCCGCTGCATGTAGTGTGGACTACGGCCTACAATGGAACGAGTGTTACGCCATTCGAGGGATTACGTTTCTCACGAGAAAACTACTTTATAAATGTATGATTTTTATGGCCGCCTTTTTCCTCTTTTTAGAGCCCTGGATCGACATAAAAAGTTATTGGATTTTTTGTGTCAATGAATTATCAGCAACGGCCCGAATGACAATTACAGGGATACTCCGTCGTGTCGAACTGATTAGAAAACAGAGAGTGGCACCGTGTTTGCATACAAGTACAGTGGCACTGTCTGTTCCAATCGGGAAATCTCCTGTATAGTTAGTTATTCAGAGCCCACCGTTTACAGTGGCCCAAATTCAGTCAGGCAAATATTTATTTGCTACAATTCAAAAATTCATAGCTGAAGAGGTGAAGTGAAATTGATAAAAAATTTACTTTTATGCCGAATGATTCGGTCTGTTTTTACCGGTCTTTTACGAGTAGATTACAATAGGTAACAATTTGACATGACCACATTAATTCAACTCCACCTATAAAGTTATGATATTCAAAAGCTGAATGTATTATTCTCACACCATATTATCGTCCAAGTTTCGTTCACAAACTTCTCGCGGGAGAATAGGATGAAAAATCCCACCACACTGCACCAGTGTAGATTGATTGCGGGGGCCTGCTGTCGAGTTCCCTATTTTCGACACTGCCAGTGGCTATGGAAAACAATGGAAAGTTGTCATCTAAGAACTGTCAAACTCGCATTTCGTAAGGCGCAGTGCGCGTTTGACAGTCCCCAGCGACCGTCGGTCGGTCGTGTGTATAACGGTCGCGTTGTCGGCAGGTGTCGGTGGAGGAGTGGGTGTCGATGTGGAACGACTACGCGCAGAACCCGTCGGCGGCGCTGCAGTGGCAGCAGCTGTACTGCCAGTTCATGTTCCAGCTGGAGGACGCCAGCGCGGACGGCGCCATCGACTGCGACGAGTTCACCTCCGTGTGCTCCGCCTACGGCATCGACCCGCACGAGTGCAACATGGCCTTCACCAAGATGGCCAAGGTGACACCGGCGGCTTCGACTCGCGCTTACCATACTTGTATCGTCTTCGATCTAACTTCTTGTATTTCTTGTGTGTTATCCAAAAACACGGATTATTTATTATAATCACTAATATCTGATGATTCGGTGGAAATAATAATTTTTGATAAATATAATATAAGCCAATAATTGAACTATTAATTATAATTAATTTACCCATCAATATACAAACATAAGTCATTAATGAATTATTGACTTATGTTTGTATATTGATGGGTATGAAGTGCCGGAGAGTGGGGACCGGAGACCTCTTTTATTGAAACTGTTCTACGGTAAAGGTATTTTGTAGAAGAAACGTACTAGTGGTTTATTTTGGTCCCCAGGGCAAGGCCAGCGTCTCCTGGGAGATGTTCCAGGAGCTGTGGAAGGAGTTCTTCGCCACCGAGGACCCTAACGCGCCCGGAAACTTCATCTTCGGCCGAACTAGCTTCTAACTCGACCCCGGCGCCGCCTGCGGCCGCGGACGGAGCCGTCGGTTCCGCCTCGAGCCCCGCCGCACGAGTGAGCCCAGCGCTGCGGTTCCGTCGCGACTTCCCGCGCGAGCTTCGACGAGTTCTGGAACAAGTTCAGTTACGAATCGCGAGATAGGCCACTAAATTAAATGTCAATGTCACTCGATAACTTCATTTTGCGTGTGTGTTCAGAGCGTAATGTAGTCATTTTCTTCTTAATATTCGATACGTCATACGTGGAGTCGCGTTCGCGGTTTTTTCCATATTAAAGCTCAAATGAATTTTCGATTTCTTAGGGCGTTCGCTAACAACGAACCTTTCACTGTCGACTTTATTATGTAGCATATCTCGTAGTCATATCTAGTCATAGTTACTGAATTCCTAATCTATTGTACTCGTTGTTTGAGTTAGGTTTCCTCGACGTGAGCCAAGCGTTTAATGTGTTTATGTGAAGATGTACTAATCGTGTAAGGGAATATACGAGACCAAGTTGCAGTCCCGCCACTCACGCTGCGGCGCCGAGTGTCGGCTCTCCAGTGTGAAATCTTTATAACTATAGTCCAGTGATGTTTGTATTACAAATATAATTGTATCTGAGTCCAAGTTCGTTATATTGTATTATCTATTGCGATAATATTATACATTATTAATGATTGTTTTATTTTATCCGTGTTGTATGATTTAGATGATTAAAGTGATTCACGATGTTACGCATTTAAATGTTTTATTGTATGTATATAATGAAATAAAAGTTTATGTCACAACTTATTGTTTTACTTATTTTCGACATCACTAGATCTAGTAATTAGACACGACCTAAAATCAAAATTCAAAAAGTCAAAATTGTCATAAATCGTGGGATCATAAATCATAATCCTGCACGGTCTCCACTCACAGAAGGTTTCTAGGCCATAGTCGATCACGCGGCCCAGCATCAAATGGTAGACTTCATATAATTATACGTATACACGGTGTTATTTTATTCCCCGTAAACCCCGAAGGAGGTGAATGTGCTCATGAAACTGAACAATTTTCCCCAAGGAACATAGGTCGAAATATGAAAAAAAATTTTGAACCTCCCATAGTAAATCAATCAGCTAATCGTCAATTTTGTATTGAGGGTTCAATTTTTTTTTTTCATATTTCGACCTATGTTCCTTGGGGAAAGTTGTTCAGTTTCATGAGCACATTCACCTCCTTCAGGGTTTACGGGGAATGAAATAACACCGTGTATAGTTGAGAACATCGCAGAGAACTCAGGTGTACAGGAATTTCCTCATGATGTTTTCTCCAGCGTTAAAGCGTGTGAAATTTAAAAGCTTAAACTAACAAATTGATTCAGCCGTTGTGGCATGAACGTGTAATTCATTCATCCAGAATATCACATTTATAAAATGAGTAAGAAGACAAGGAATCGACTGGTTCGTGCTCGCAAAGCGACGGCGCACCCCCGCGCCGCAGAGGTCGTCGCCATGTAGCAGGGATACGAGGCGCGTCGACAAGAGATATGAGAGCTCCTGCGATCATTCAGATTGAATGGAATTACGGCAGTAAAGCCTCACAGCGCGCGTAAACCCGCGCGACGCCCGTTAACTGTACAATAACATAAACGTGTCTCGCGACATGCTCTCGACAAAAGCTCGTATCACTATCGACGCTAGACATCGCTGGCATCGTCGGTTAGCTAGCTATCTATTTGTTATATTTTTTTGCGAATAAATTGAATTGAATTAAGCAACTTTTGCTCGCCCACCTACCTACATATTATGGATATATTTATTCAATACTTAAATATGGTATACTGTTATGGGGGGATTCCACGGACATAAAGAGAGCATTTATTGCACAGAAAAAATGTATCCGCGCAATGACGGGTAAAGCTCCGGACGAGACATGTAGACCTATTTTTAAATCTTTAAGAATCCTCACACTCCCTAGTATCTACATACTGGAATTAGCAGTATTTGTAAAATCAAACATGCATCTTTTCAATAAGACTACTGTACAATTCCCACGAGCCACTAGAAAAAAAGAAAGATTAATACCAAAGAAACTAGCGAGGACTGCCATGTACTCGAAAAATTGTTAGGGACTACTAAGCCGTCCGTCCGTCTGTCTGTCAGCGGGCTGTATCTCATGATGCGTAATAGGTAGAAAAATGAAATTTTCAGAGAATGTGTAAATATTGCCGTTATAACAACAAATAACTAGTGGTTCGCCCCGAACTGAGAACTCGCGGTAGGTATCCTATAATTCCCTAAAGATAGTTTTAACTTTTAATTATAATTTATAATTGGCATGTAATTAAACAAGCTTCTATTTTATTTTCATTATTGGCCTCTAAATTACTAAGTCAGCCACAACCAATAAGCCTCTAAAAATACTATTTTAGCCACTATATATTTTGAATATAAGCTTCTAATTTCATAACTCGGCACCTTAAAAATTTAGTGAAGCATCAATAATTATAATTTATAACACATCCTATATTGTTCTATCATCAAAATGTATCAAAATATTAGCAAAAAAAAAAAATCAATTTTTTTTACTTTTTTTTGTAAGCTTTAGGTAGGTTTACGATCCCAATATACCTGAATATTCATGTATAACCCTAACCTAACCTAACTTTAGTTTAAAGAAAAAAGTATACAAAACCAATTGCAATATTAACACACTAACAACAGAACAACAAAAAACAAATGCAGGTCTAATAATAATAATAATCGATAAATGACGGTCAAAATTGAGTCATACTTATAATTTCTTGGCACATTTTACAAAGCGCCATTTTAAAATAAACAATCTGTGCACAGTGTCATCTATCGACACAAACATTTAATAATCGATACATGACGGTCAAAATTGAGTTATACTTATAATTTCTTGGCACATTTTACAAAGCGCCAATTCAAAATAAACAATCTGTGCACAGCGTCATCTATCGACACATTCATTTAATAATCGATACATGACGATCAAAATAATAACGTAATTTATGTACTATCGGAAGATTTTATATACCTAAACATAAATAAATGTACAGTCATGTCACTATATTTTTTATTTGTCGCCGCCTACGCCGATTTCTCCGAGATTGGTGGACCGATTCGCCTGGTAATTTTTTTACTTGATGGAGAAACTTTGCGAGATGGTTCTATAAACATTTCTGCATCCAACTCTTTAATCCTGAGTCTGCAAAGTTACTGCTCGCGTATGTTATGGATTTGCTGGTGATATTATATTGAAAATGGAGATATTTACCTAGCAACGACTACCTACACGATTGAACTCTAAGTCAAAACACTTCAATCCTGATGATGGTGACATAATTATGTTTCTGTACTGAACCATAATTATGTATTTAGGCCTTCTTGATGGTGAAATAATATTTCAGTGTATAAAGTTGACTGTTTTTATGATAGTACAGACAGCGCCATCTATTAGCATTTTTGTGAAGCTATAGAATCTATTAGTATTAAAAATTAAATAATTTCGTTCCTTTACAGTATTTATCTAATTTTAGTATTTGTTGTTCAAGTACAGGATATAACTGAATTTTCAACAAAGTTTCAGGTTCTAATATGCAATACTTTTTGACATATGGCTCAAATTAAATCTCCACTTAAAAGTTAAATATATTCGTTTCTTTATAATATTTATCTAATTTTAGTATTTGTTGTTCAAGTACAGGATATAACTGAATTTACCACTAAGTTTCAAATTCTAATATCTTGTCATTCTTGACATATGGCTCAAATTAAAATCTCGACTTTGAAAGCCCCCCATTTCGTCAATTTTAAGGGAAAAATTAAAAAAAAAAATATTTTTGTACTCTGATCAAAGTCGTCTTTAAAAAGATATATCGCAAGTCTATGTAACGCAACAAACAAAATTTTACTTCAAACACGCTTCTATGAGAGCCCCCCTGAAATAAAGCTTTTTATATTTTTTTATACAATGTTCGGCTGAAGGCCATCACTTTACATATTATATTTAAATTTGAAGTAATTACGTTCAGTAATTCAGAAGTTATAGGGCTCTGACAGACATTTAGACGAACACACTTCTCTGTCTAGTAGGCAAGCGCCCTAGTTGACTCAGAGAACTCGCTTCGCTCGTTCAATAAAAATAAACATAAATTAAAAATTAAAGGAGGCTACCCTTCTAGAGACGTATTTTTTTCGGCGTTTTTTAAAAGCAGTATTAATAAAATTATTATGGTGGTATAGAGACGGACGCCACTGTCCATCTTCGACAGCCAGAGCTCGTGGACTATAATTATGAAATTTAGAATTTAGACGTTCCAGTGGCAGGGCGAAGGGCGAAGGTTTAAGGGCGAATAAAGGAATAGCGGGATCTCCGTGCACTAACCTTGCAAAGTCCCCGGGACTGGAGCCAGCTGCGCACCTCCACTATAACGGCCACTCCGGAACACGTCGGCGTCAGCTGGGCAGCGAAGTCGTTACACACACACTTTTTGGGTTGGGTTTGAAGCACAAGGACGGGCGACACAATATGTGCATGCGTCTCGCGGGGACGAAAGTTCATACTGACTTATGTGTCATGGCGTCGCAATTTTGACGCCACGAACGTCATTTTAGTGCAGGAAGGAAAATGGAGGGTAGATGGGGAATTATTTGACATATATTGTCAATCCAAATAACTAACCAAAAGGTTGGCGTCACAATTTCGTTTTGATTAGATACTTTTGTTACACGGAAATCAGTAAAAAGTAAAACAGCCCCTCTCTAATTGTCGAGGTAATTAACATTTGATGACGACCGTTAAATGCAGGCCCTCTTAATTGCCATAACGACGAGCATCATAACGCCTATAATGTGTCGATACTTGCGACGCGCGACGCGACGTGGGGAAAAGCTATCGCACCGGCCGTACCGTCATAGAAACCACTGAGCCAGGAGCGATACTCGCGGAGTAAAGGCACCTCTGAGACTGTGCGGGACAAATTGAAGACGACGTCAAAGGGAAATTAACTTTCACCAAGTATAGTGAAGCAACTATTCGCTTGGTGTAGTGAAAGACACGGGCTACTTTTTATTCCGGCAAAATAAAAGTTTCCCACGCGATTGTTAAATTTTTCCTCGTGGATGAAGTAGCGGGCGAAAGCTTATCCTAATCTAAATTTATTTTTTCTTTGTACGGATTTTGAAATAATCAAAAGCTTGTATTTGGCGGCGGGCCTCCAAAAGGCACTATGGACGACGATGTATACAAAATATTTTTTTAATTTAATTTCTGTAAGAGCAACCACAGAGTTTCTTGCTGATTCTTCTCACTGGAACGGCCATTCGGAATCAGTGGTAGATTCACGTAAGTAAAAAAGTTTATTTAATTAATGGTTCTTCTAGTATATTATTCTGTACTATTTCAATCTCGTGGTGAATAAGGGTCTAGTAACACGGTATGAAATTGCAGCGATATTATAATTATCCAGTCAAGCTGCAGTGAAAGCTAACGACATTTTTGTGTCCCGTCACGCTCCGCGCCGCTCCGCTCCGCGCCGCTCCGCTCCGCTCTCCACGGCTGCAGTTATTCTACTCGCGTCTCGCACACTCTACAACGTTTGACGACGTGAAACGTAGCACGAATAATACTCGTATTTCCTCCAACTAAGATTCGCTACTGAATTGCAATTTATTTTGAAAGAATATTTATCTTGTTGCACTTGTCTTACATTCCCCTGCACCCCTCAAATAAGTGTAGCTCCCGTTAGGAGAGGGTACGACAATAGTGTAGTGGGCAATAGTGGTGGCGATTGAACGTTTCAGTTTTCCGTCCGCACTTTCAACCTTTGGGCCACTGAGGCATCAATTATTTCAATTTCATGATGGTCGAGCCCGCGGCTGGCGCGGCTGCTGCGCGATCGCTCACGACTTTTCTACTTTGTTTTATCATAACTTTGCATGGGATGGCGCTACTTTTGAGGGAAATAAAATACTCTTCGTTATGTACTTGGTAAAAGACTGTCAAAAACAATCGATTGTCTTTAGCAATTTTGCAAATAGTTTTTGAATAAAATGGCTAGCGTATCCGAATTAAATATCTGAATTAATTTTATAGAATAAGTTGCGTGGGATATTAAGTCCCACGTTGGACGCTGTCATATCAATTGTAGCATTAACTCAATCCAGGACACCAAGAAAACACCAACGTCACATTATCTTCTTTTATTTCATTACAACACAAATTAGTGCATTACAGTATTTCATTGCTACATTGCCCATCTGGCTTCACCTTCAGCGTCCACTAGACTCAGCCTCCTTTACATTTTTCTCATTCCAAAAACACCTCCCCACCCACGTCATCTATATCTGTCAACCCCCATCATTTGTTTTTTGCCATTCCATATTTAAAAAAAATACTCAAATTAAAACCTATTTATTGAATGTTACGGAATTGATGACTAAAATGCAATACTATTTTTAAAATACAGTTCAAATTACATCACAAATAGCAACGTAACCTTACATTCGACCATCCTGACACCGTGTATGTCCCCATACACGAATCAAGTGATAACCTTACATTAGGCCTACGTACTACATATGTACTTGCTAATAAATCCAAAAATCCTGAATTAAGTACGAACCACTTATTTTAATTTAACCATACAAATTTACAATCGAACTACATTACTAATAAATAGTAGTTTATCAAAAAAAAAATTTTTTTTTTTTTCCATATTAAACCAATAAATCTCAAAATTATTACAATAGTTCAACTAATCAACTTTCAGTTGCGGTATCTAGTTTCGCTTAATTTGTTGCCTTCAATCAATCATTCTCAAGAATTTTCTATGCTATAACCTATCAATTCTTGGCAGGCTCACTGGCGTTGGCCAGGAGCCTGCGGTTCGTCGTGTCCGTGAGGGCTGCTCCCCCCCGCCGGTGCGCGTCGCCGCCGGTGCGCGTCGCCGCCGGTGCGCGTCGCCGCAGGTGTCCGCGGGGCTGCTCCCCCCGCCGGTGCGCGTCGCCGCAGGTGTCCGCGGGGCTGCTCCCCCCGCCGGTGCGTCACTGCCTGCCCTGGTAGCGCCGCCCTGGTTGCGCTGCCTCGTAGCGCCGCCCTCGTAGCGTCGCCTCGTAGCGCCAACCTGGTTGCGCTGCCTCGTAACTCCCTGGATGCACCGCCCTCGTAGCACTGCCTCGTAGCGCCGTGGTTGCGCCACCCTCGTAGCGCCCTGCCTGCCCTGGTAACGCCGCCCTGGTTGCGCTGCCTCGTAGCGCCGCCCTCGTAGCGTCGCCTCGTAGCGCCACCCTGGTTGCGCTGCCTCGTAACTCCCTGGATGCGCCGCCCTCGTAGCGCCGTGATTGCACCGCCCTCGTAGCGCCCTGGTTGCGCCGCCCTGGTTGCACTGCCTCGTAGCGCCGCCCTCTTAGCGCCGCCTCGCCGATATCAATTATGTCAACGACTGTGCCTTGCACCAATCAATTCTCAAGAACTTCTCATGACCACAACTAAACCAATCAATTCTTAGTTGCAGTCCCTATTCTCTAATGCTGATTCCTTGAACCAAACAATTCTCAAAGACTTCCTCTTAATACAATCAAACCAATCAATTCTTGGTTGTACTACCTACTCATTCTAATTGTACTACAACTAAACCAATCAATTCTTAGTTGCAGTCCCTATTCTCTAATGCTGATTCCTTGAACCAAACAATTCTCAAAGACTTCCTCTTAATACAATCAAACCAATCAATTCTTGGTTGTACTACCTATTCATTCTAATTGTACTACAACTAAACCAATCAATTCTTAGTTGTAGTCCCTATTCTCTCAATGATACTGCCTTGAACCAATCAATTCTCAAGGACTTTAATGTGACAATTCTTGCAATTCTTACGGTCAAGGTGCGAACCAATCAATTCTCGCTCCTGACCTGTAACAAGAGAAAATCACACTGTAGCTTAAAGAGTTACATCCTACCATGCTGAAATAGTCCATAAACTATGTTAAGAAAGGAAGTAAGAGTTTTCCCCATTTTCCCATATCGGTATTTTAATTCATCATCAATCAGTGTTGCCCGTTTGGTTGCCATGAAATAAAACTATTTCAGGTTGAGATGATCTAAAATTTTAAATACATTAATTAATTATTATAAATTCGACTAAAAAGTCCAGAAATTGACTCCATGAAAGAGGTTAACTTATATCAACTGTTTATATAACAATACCCTATTTTGAAACCTCATAATAGGCGTAGAGCATACTAGTATAGGACGATTATTTTTTTTTTTTTTCTTAACTTGAAATGTTCATTTTTTTTCTTTTGTTTTGTTTGCAAGAGAATTATAAATAAACGTGTCACTTTCGAATAAAATGTTTCTGAAATGTTATTTATTTAAACGGAAACAAATATTTGTAGCCGGCATGCCATGCTAGACCCGTCATACCTCACTACCAGATTATATCAGAGGGTTGAACTATTTAAAATTATCAGTAATAGTTAATTTTATTTTTGGTTAAGCTAAATTAATGGTTGCTTACCAATTAACTTAAAAGTTGTGATGCCACTAGAAGTTGAGTAATATTGAATTATTTACTAAGCCATTGTTCTAATAATTTGTCCAACAATTTTTTTCGAATTGTTTCATAGTTTTTAGTTTGTTCACTAGCATTTAGTAAACAAATATCATTGGGATAGTTGGTTATATACTCAGAGTTGGGATATATCTGTATCAGTTGTCAATGTGTAAAAGTAAAGAAAGTAAAGGGGTAGAAACTGTTCTAAAATATAGCATATATATAATTTTTGGTCTGTTATTCCAACTCTCTCCCAAGCTCTGTTACATTATTTTTAAAAGATAACACGGTCTGTGGCAATCCAAACTATAGATTAGGTATTATTCCAATTCTGTCACACTACTTTAAAAGAGAACACAGACCAATCAATCTAAGCTAACTTATAGATTAATATCAATCATTAACACTGAATGAGTTAAGTTTGAAAAATTTTTTACAACAATATCAAAACATTTTTCCCGATCATACCAAATACGATTACTTAAACCGAAAAACTCACTGAAAAACTAAATGTGCTTACCCCGAATAGAGCTAAAATTATACTCCAAGAGTGCGTATTGCATGGCGATCGAATTATTTATTAAATTGCCTGATAGTTTAAAAGAAAAAACTATGCCCATATATTTTAGAAATAGATTTTTATTATAGACCGTTACTTAGCAAAAATTATTATGACATAAACGATTATTTATCAGGCCACAGCTTTTCCACATTAATAACTTTTATTCCCCTTTTTTTCCCCCCCTTGATGATAACTACTGTCTATTAAATAAATAATATTATTTCGTTAAATGTTTCGATAAGGCTTAATTTTCTGAGTAATATAATTATTATTTACTAATTTTTGTTTTTTTTTTTTTTATTTTTATTAATATGACATTTAAAATTATTAACTTTTAACACTGACATTTTGTTCCATATTTCATTCTATATAATTCATTGTATCATATATTTACTGTATAATATTCACACACCAGTTTTGGTAAAATGTATAAGGCTCGATTTTCCATATTACATCACCTTGTACCTGCATTTTTGTTGAATGAATAATCTATTTATCTATCTATCTATAAAATGAGCAGGTTATCAGTAATATTTTTTTTTTTTTTTTTTTTAATCGGGTTATTATTGATAGGTTCGTCCCACCAAAACGTTCTTATTCCTTTACTACGTCAAGTATTTAAATTAGACCAGGAACTTTATTAAATACTATTTTCAATTATTCAATCCTCATTTCATCAGAACTTATTTCCGATATACCCTTCGTTTTTCTCTACTGTAGTATTCAACAAAAATTACTTACTAAAATGTTTATAAATTAATATTTTAAAAGTGCCATTCGCTTCAGACTTGTATATTACTTTATCACGATATGTTTTAGTGTCTAAAAAGATTACAGGAAAATTATATTTAAGTCCAAGTTAATTCACATGCATAATATTTTCTATTGCCAACGAGCGTCTTTAGGCTGAGCCTAAGGCGCCTCCTTATCTTAACAGCCTACACAATACCTAAGAAGTTTTAGTCATGTATTGAAGCTATATTTGATATTTCCCTTCATTTATGTAAAGTTTTTTTTTTTTTGTTATTGCATACTTATAAAAAAGAGCATCCCGAATTCTATTGAACTCTGTATCTTTTAATTAAAACGTCAATAGTTTTACCACCAAAATCCTGATATTCCGATGGATATTTCAATACTATACTCACAACCTTATTACCCTTCTGAACTTGACAACGCGTTGACGAGAAATACGTATATCGCATCTCATGCCATGTCCCCAACGTTGACCATAGTTTTGTTCACAAGAAAACTTTATCTTACTACTCTACGTTAGAGCCAAGATCATTACTTACACCGTATATTATATAAACTACCTTCTACCCATACAAATTTACCATTAATGAGGTTTTATACAAAACTACTTAACTGATTTTGGTTGACACATGCTACTATTCTGTAAGAGTTCCTTGCGATAAATGGTTTAATGTAATTAATATATTTTTATATATACTGATATATTTACATAAAAGGTTTAATTTTTATCACTAAAAATAGTGTAGTGTAATAATTAATTTTAATTAATTTTATGGCCTAACATGAACCTAAATGTACCTTTATAATGTAAGCTGTAATGTTTTATTGTAATAGAGTGAATCTAAATCTGAAAATTTTGACGAATATTCATATTATGTATATTTTAGTCAGCGTATTTTCGCAGTAATGATTGAGGTTCAAGATAGTCTTTTATAGATTTAATAAAAGGAGGGAGTACATGACCTGGTGATGTACGATGTCCACGGTCGATTCTTCCTCGTCCATCTCCGTTCGGCGTCTCTCCGACTGCCGTGTAGCTTGCCCGCCGCCTCTCGGACGACGTCCACCTTGAGCTTTCCTTTTCGTTGCTGAAGAATTTCTCGTTCCCATCGATATAGCTCTCCAGCCCAGTTCAATTCGAAACCATTTTGGCTGCGGGTGCGCGACGGCGTCCCTGTTCTGCGCCTGTCACTCCCCCTCATTCATATTCGGGAAATCGCAAAAGAAAACATGGTATTAGTTTATGTATAGGAATAAATAAATTCATCAGTCAATAACTAAAATATAAGAGATTTAAGTATGTGGAAACTTCCTGTGAGTACAAATAAGGCAACAAGAAGAATTAATAAACCTACTTTAAATGATATAGTTAAACCATAAACCACGTGAACATATTAGATTACGCAGCTTTATTATAGTTTATTGGATGATTATGTAATCACAATCTGATATACCTTCTAAATTGCCTGTAGGTAGTTCAAACATATCAACCGATAAAATCAATATCTACTAAGATCTACCCGCTATCTTTTTTTCTGAACGGGCAAAGCGAGTTCTCTGAGTCTACTTGAGTGAATTTGCACTTATCCGTCCAGTGTCCGTCCGTCTGTCAGAGCCTTATAACTTCTGAATTACTGAACGTAATTACTTCAAATTTAAATATAATATGTAAACTGATGGCCTTCAGTCGAATATTGCATAAAAAAAATATAAAAACTTTATTTCAGGGGGGCTCTCTAAACTTGCGATATATCTTTTTAAATATATATCGCAAGTATATAATAGTTATAAATTCACTTATATCCTGTACTTGAACAACCAATACTAAAATTAAATAAATATTATAAAGAAACAAAATTATTTAATTTTTAATTCTATAGCTTCACAATAATGCTAATAGATGGCGCTGTATCGCTAAAATCATGGTAAAACAGTCTTGCGTCAACTATTATTATTTTTTATTGCGTCTAATGGTAAAAGTTAATAATAATTACAATATATAATTAAAACCATCGTTCGGGAACTATGGGACACTGCGAGGCCCCAGTTCGGGGCGAACCACTAGTTTTATTAAGTCTTGAATAATAGAAGTTATCGCAAACAAATATAGAAATATGCATAAATGTAACAGCAAATTAACCTAACATTTTAAACCAACATGACTATCTAGCAATTCACTTTATCAAAAATCTAACGGCATAATAAATTCAAAAACAACCAGGATGCATTTACTTACGTAGGACAATACCACTTCTGAAATGTAGCATTAACTCAATCCAGGACACCAAGAAAACACCAACGTCACATTATCTTCTTTTATTTCATTACAACACAAATTAGTGCATTACAGTATTTCATTGCTACATTGCCCATCTGGCTTCACCTTCAGCGTCCACTAGACTCAGCCTCCTTTACATTTTTCTCATTCCAAAAACACCTCCCCACCCACGTCATCTATATCTGTCAACCCCCATCATTTGTTTTTTGCCATTCCATATTTAAAAAAAATACTCAAATTAAAACCTATTTATTGAATGTTACGGAATTGATGACTAAAATGCAATACTATTTTTAAAATACAGTTCAAATTACATCACAAATAGCAACGTAACCTTACACAATATAAATCATATCATAAATATATGTGTAAACATATATTTATGATATGATTTTTATTTTATGTATTTAAAGTTTTATTTCGATATTTCCCTCTCTCTGGGCAAACTTTCAACATCAACTAACGAAATTAAAGGGACCATTCACCCTCCGACGAAAAATCGACAAAACGGGCTGGTTCAATAAATCGCGCCCACAATATAGGCGGTTACAGTGACGTTTGCACAGATCATCAGAACTATCCATGAACTCCTCTTTTTCCGCTAACCAGTGGGAATATCGAATAATCTGGTCTTATTCCTTCTCTACTTTACAATGTGTGTCTGTGCAAAATTTTAGCTCTCTTTGCCAATTTCACCAACGTCGAGTGACGTCTAACCGAGAAATAAATTAGATGTTCTGACAGTTTTTGTATTGAACATCTGCCAAAATATCAAAAGGCTCGGAAAAGAGCTAAAATAAGATAAGAATTGAATTGAAGACTTATCTTAGTTATGCTAGAAGAAGATAAGGCTTTTGGCTTATTATATACTCGCTTTATGCCTCCACGATGCCATGTAATTTCCGCTTGCCTCAATTTCTCGACTGGAAGTGTTCTGCGAGCGACCAGTAGTTGGAGCGGCGCGACCGGCCGCGTCGGATTTGCAAGTCGATGCGGCGTCGCCGCGGGCCGGACGCGGCCGGACGCGGCCGGACGCGGCCGGACGCGGCCGGACGGGACACTGCTTCAGTGGACTGGCCGCACTCCGCTATCTAGATCATTCCGGATCATTATCTAGTAGGTTAAGGCCCGGCTCCTATCTTCCATCTATTTTTAATCTTTCGATGAGTTACTTTTCTACTAACTACCTCATTATTTGTCATAATCTATAATATGGACTTTTTTGACAACAACAGAGTTATTAGTATTTATTACCGAGATTGAATATTATAGGAAATGTACTACCTACAAGCCTACGTTAGATACCTGCCTATTTAAAAAGTTAATATCTTGCGTTACTTCCCATATATAAAATCTAAGAGTTTTATTGATTAAATAAAGTTAAAGCAGTATTACTTTGTCTGACAGTTCAGTGGATTCCATTTGAAGCCCACACAAATAGATAATTATAATTTCATATTAAAAGATATTAACTGCTACCGGCGAATTCATTCGCGTGGATTTAGGTTCAAACTTAATATGGTCCTTGACACAAATTTTGCCACCTCTATCCACCACTTATCTCGTATACGTAGCCAAAGAACATATGTATTTTTCTGTTTATCTATGACGTAGCTATAGTCTTCAGTTGCTGGAAAAGATCGCTATAATACGTGGCGTCAAGGCCATCACCAAACAGAATAAATTGTACTCGATTTGCTCAAATCTACCGCCCGATCTACTTGATTTACTCAAATTATGATTCTGATTCTGTTTTCTGTGCTGCAGGGATAACAGTATAAATTCATTAATTAGTTTACAAAAGTTTCGAAGTCGGGTTTGAAAGGAACGGAGTTTTCAAGTGTTTGTTATGCCGACTCGAGCTCGAGTCCGCGTCCCGGAGCCTCCGCGAATCACAACGAGGTGTTGAGTGCAGATATTCAAACTAATTGCTTGTAATTCGATCACGTTTACATCTACTCGGTCTACTGGCGACGCGGTGCGGCGCGGAAACGGACGGATCTAATTAAAAGTTTACAATTTTGTTTTCAAAACAATGAACTGAAATTTCGAACTTAAACTAGACTTCAAGTGTTTTAAACATAATAGCGGTGATAGCGGAGTGGTTAAAATTTGGAAAAATCCTGAAAAGGAAATCAAAATTTCCTTCCTAACTTTTCGTAGTGGTGTGCGATTTAAACTATCGTCTATCATGTCTATGATATTCGCAAAGGTATGCGAAGTCTGCCTCCACACATTGCTAGCGCAGTAGACTAGACTAAACCTTTTCATTTTAAGAGGAAACCCGTGCCCGACTTATATTGTATTGTATACTTGTACACTTTTATATAATGCACGCTCATGCTATTTAATATTAATTATTTTTTCATGGTTATTAAAAGAATTTAAAGAATATCTTTTAATTCCTTATAAAATTGGCCGGAATCTTAGCGGATATAACCAAGCCGCAATGGAGAGTTATGACCCTCAAATCCGGCCAATTTTCAAATTCTAAATTTTTATCTCTGAAATTAATAAAGGGAAAAATCTGAAATTTAAATTGGATTATTAGGTGTTTAAATTAACAATACAGGCGAAAGAAAATACCATGAGCACCTATACCGCACAGTTTTATAATAATGTTTTGCAAGGAAACAGATACATTTTTATAAGGTACTTAAAAAAAAGACGGACGGGCTGGTTTTCTTTATTCAAGTGATCCAGTTAAAGTAAAGCACTACTTAGTTTCTATAACACGGCCCAGTTCCACCGTCGGCCAGCTCTCTCGCTTAAACTGAGACAAACAGTTCAGGGCAGTAAACTGAACAAAGCCAACGTTGTCTGCATCGGCCGTTTGATTCCGCAGCTGTGGGGGCAGCTGCGATAACGACCTCCTGCAGACGTGGACGGGAAACCGATTCTCTTTAAAATTGTTTAAAAAGTAAAACGATTAGGTATTATAGTCTATTTTGCTTCCACGTCGGAGTTAAGTCGTTGTAAGCTCTCTTTATACAGCCTCTTACAGTCGGTGCCGGGGATTACAGTTCAAATAATATGGCGATGGACTTCACATTTTGAAACTCGTAATTTTTAATGTAAGTTTGAGTAGTTGAGTATAGCTTTCTTGGACTTTTAAAAGTTGCATTTAGGGGTATTTTGTCTTATTCTTGAGGGCTGTAATTTTTTATGGACCTAATAAAGTTTTTTAAGAGTTCCTTCATTCCGAATCTAGTTTTGGTCGTTTATCTACCTTGTAATTGCTAAGTTAGCCTGAGGATAATATGATTTCATAATAATTTTCATAAAATAAGATCCTTTCCGTGGGCCAAGAAAAAGACTGCCAATTATTTCCACAATAGTTTTATTTATGCAAAAGATAAATAGTAGTATGAGATGGAAGCCATCATATTAACGTCTCGGTTTATTTCTATTCAAGTGTGGTTTGTTTCCATTGTTCGCCAGCAACAGGCAGGTTCGCCGTAAACGTGAATTAACTCTCCCTCGAGAGCCCGCCCTATCCCGCCAGCCGCTCTCCACTCGATAGGTACAATATTTTTATTAGACTAAGTCTTTGTTAATTCGGCCAATATACTATTTTCATATAAACAAAATGGACCAATAAGGTTGGAAAATAAGTTTTTTTGTTGTGTAAGATTGAAGTTTCTATTGTGCTTTTTTATTGCGAGATAGGCTTGCGCCAAAGACTACAGTGGCTTGCGCTGTACGACAGTGACGGACGGCAGCGGCACTGATGAGACGCGTTTTTTCTGAACTAATTGGTTTCAGTTAGTTATATGTATTCTGTTATACGTATGTATTATGTTTGAAATATACACAAGTTAGGTCAGCTTGTTATAAGTTTTTTTTTTCAATATACTTAGGTATTAAAGACTAAATGACGCTCGCGACTTCGTCCGCGTGGATAAAGGTTTTTATTCCCACGGGAACACTTTAAGTTTCCGGGATAAAATGAGGCCAATGTGTTAATCCTGGGTATGAGATTCGTTGTGGCGTGAAGGATACACATACAAACTTTTGCCTTTATAATATTAGTGTTGTACGGTTCAGGACCGCACAGTAGTGGAACTGCCCGAGTAGAGGTTCAAGTTTATTGGCTCCTACTTAGGCTGATAATAACTTAATTACAGTAATGTGAGCGCGATGCGATGTTATGTGCACTGATGTATGAATAAATGAAAAGCGTATTTATAATAATGCGTGAATGATGACTGCGCGAATTGTACGGTTTCGACATAGACCGTACAAGTGTGATTAGTACTTGACTGAGATCACACCTAACGATAAATGAAGATGCAGCCTAAGTCCTAAGATGAAGGGCGTTTGCCTAAAAGATGCCTATTCATTGAAACTGTAATATTCAGAAACTGTCTGTTTGCTATTCCACTCGCGCAAGGCAAGCAGCTTAGATCTCATTGAATTTTCCGCGATATTGATAGTGTAGTGTGTAGTGGTTGCCCGCCAGGGACGCGCGGCGCGGCGTGGCGCGGCACGGCGCGGCACGGCACGGCGCGGCGCGGCACGGTGCGGTGCGGCGCGGCGCGGCGGCGGGGAACAGGCAATAAGCCCGCGGAGCCCGCGGCTGTTGTGAGAAGGGCTTTATGAAGATCGCTCCACGCTACGTTCGCTGCCCGGCGCACACATGCTGCCGGATTGCGTCCTCAGGAGAGGCGTTATGAAATTTTATTCCAGAATTTTTAGATATCCCGATACTTATAGGAGCTCCTTGGAGCTCGCACGGAATTTTTAAAATCCTAAATCCTCGCGGATAATCAGTGCGGGCATCGGCTCAGCGTCGTCGTCATCGGCCATGCGGCCACCGTCGGACGGAGACCTGTTTCAGGTTAACGTTGCCCATCCCGGTAGCTCCAGCTACTCGCGTCAGCTATTACGTTATAATTGTGACGTTAGCTGGTAATACAGTTTATAATTCAATTTAAGTTAACAATTTTATCCACTAATGCATCACAAAGTGTAATGTGTCCGCGCTAATGTCCGTGCGTTCGTATGATTCCGCTTTACGAGCCCTCGACTACAATGTTCCGGTAGCGCCGGACACATAATTCCACCACGCGCTAATACCCAGTCAGTGTACTCCGTTATTAGCTTCGTCGTAATATTCACTCCTGGATATTAGTTTCACTGTAACATGCCCGCGCCTCGCGGAGAGACCCGATTGTTATTCTTGTTGGGTTCTTATCAAAAATGTTTTATGGAAATGCCACCTAATGAATCGTAACGAATTCGTGCCTTAATTTTTTTATGCGAAGAATATGCTGTTTTTAAATTAATGAGATGAACACGAGAGTAGGTACTCCACCTAATTTTATTTATTATGTATATTTTATGAAACAAATGAGTGTAGAAGTTCCTTCAGGAGCCCTAAAATACACCTATCAAATGAAGAAGAAAAGCTAAATTCCGACAATCGAATATAATATATTCATAACAACAAAACAATAGAAAGAATCTCGTCGTGTATTTCACCACTCTACTCGAAGAAACGTCGCTGAAAGTGTGGAACTCTCCGTCATCGCTGCTTGTCGGGCCCCGCGCACGCCCACCGGCCGCCCACGAGCGCGCCGAAGCCCTCCGCCGCGGCCAGCAGCCGCCGCCGCCGCGGCCGCTGCGGCGCGCGCGAGAACGCCACCAGCGCGCCGCTGTCGCAGTCCTTCAGCAGCAGCAGGTCGCTCGCCACCAGCCACTGGCCGGCGCTGCTTGTCGGGCCCCGCGCACGCCCACCGGCCGCCCACGAGCGCGCCGAAGCCCTCCGCCGCGGCCAGCAGCCGCCGCCGCCGCGGCCGCTGCGGCGCGCGCGAGAACGCCACCAGCGCGCCGCTGTCGCAGTCCTTCAGCAGCAGCAGGTCGCTCGCCACCAGCCACTGGCCGGCGCTGCTTGTCGGGCCCCGCGCACGCCCACCGGCCGCCCACGAGCGCGCCGAAGCCCTCCGCCGCGGCCAGCAGCCGCCGCCGCCGCGGCCGCTGCGGCGCGCGCGAGAACGCCACCAGCGCGCCGCTGTCGCAGTCCTTCAGCAGCAGCAGGTCGCTCGCCACCAGCCACTGGCCGGCGCTGCTTGTCGGGCCCCGCGCACGCCCACCGGCCGCCCACGAGCGCGCCGAAGCCCTCCGCCGCGGCCAGCAGCCGCCGCCGCCGCGGCCGCTGCGGCGCGCGCGAGAACGCCACCAGCGCGCCGCTGTCGCAGTCCTTCAGCAGCAGCAGGTCGCTCGCCACCAGCCACTGGCCGGCGCTGCTTGTCGGGCCCCGCGCACGCCCACCGGCCGCCCACGAGCGCGCCGAAGCCCTCCGCCGCGGCCAGCAGCCGCCGCCGCCGCGGCCGCTGCGGCGCGCGCGAGAACGCCACCAGCGCGCCGCTGTCGCAGTCCTTCAGCAGCAGCAGGTCGCTCGCCACCAGCCACTGGCCGGCGCTGCTTGTCGGGCCCCGCGCACGCCCACCGGCCGCCCACGAGCGCGCCGAAGCCCTCCGCCGCGGCCAGCAGCCGCCGCCGCCGCGGCCGCTGCGGCGCGCGCGAGAACGCCACCAGCGCGCCGCTGTCGCAGTCCTTCAGCAGCAGCAGGTCGCTCGCCACCAGCCACTGGCCGGCGCTGCTTGTCGGGCCCCGCGCACGCCCACCGGCCGCCCACGAGCGCGCCGAAGCCCTCCGCCGCGGCCAGCAGCCGCCGCCGCCGCGGCCGCTGCGGCGCGCGCGAGAACGCCACCAGCGCGCCGCTGTCGCAGTCCTTCAGCAGCAGCAGGTCGCTCGCCACCAGCCACTGGCCGGCGCTGCTTGTCGGGCCCCGCGCACGCCCACCGGCCGCCCACGAGCGCGCCGAAGCCCTCCGCCGCGGCCAGCAGCCGCCGCCGCCGCGGCCGCTGCGGCGCGCGCGAGAACGCCACCAGCGCGCCGCTGTCGCAGTCCTTCAGCAGCAGCAGGTCGCTCGCCACCAGCCACTGGCCGGCGCTGCTTGTCGGGCCCCGCGCACGCCCACCGGCCGCCCACGAGCGCGCCGAAGCCCTCCGCCGCGGCCAGCAGCCGCCGCCGCCGCGGCCGCTGCGGCGCGCGCGAGAACGCCACCAGCGCGCCGCTGTCGCAGTCCTTCAGCAGCAGCAGGTCGCTCGCCACCAGCCACTGGCCGGCGCTGCTTGTCGGGCCCCGCGCACGCCCACCGGCCGCCCACGAGCGCGCCGAAGCCCTCCGCCGCGGCCAGCAGCCGCCGCCGCCGCGGCCGCTGCGGCGCGCGCGAGAACGCCACCAGCGCGCCGCTGTCGCAGTCCTTCAGCAGCAGCAGGTCGCTCGCCACCAGCCACTGGCCGGCGCTGCTTGTCGGGCCCCGCGCACGCCCACCGGCCGCCCACGAGCGCGCCGAAGCCCTCCGCCGCGGCCAGCAGCCGCCGCCGCCGCGGCCGCTGCGGCGCGCGCGAGAACGCCACCAGCGCGCCGCTGTCGCAGTCCTTCAGCAGCAGCAGGTCGCTCGCCACCAGCCACTGGCCGGCGCTGCTTGTCGGGCCCCGCGCACGCCCACCGGCCGCCCACGAGCGCGCCGAAGCCCTCCGCCGCGGCCAGCAGCCGCCGCCGCCGCGGCCGCTGCGGCGCGCGCGAGAACGCCACCAGCGCGCCGCTGTCGCAGTCCTTCAGCAGCAGCAGGTCGCTCGCCACCAGCCACTGGCCGGCGCTCTCCTCCACGAGCCTCACGGTCGCGTTGTCGTCTGGGAATAACAAAATTCTAATCTACTAAAATATAAAAATATGTGTAAAAGTTGAGAACCTGAATAGTGACATATCGAGCTTCATCCCAGAAAAAAAGGACTGAAGTTGTCGGTCAACCTCGTGGAGGTCTGCTGACACTAAGCTTTCTCCGTATGTGCGTTGTTAAAGTCGTCTATGCAAAAGAACACTGCGTCGTAAACGACGTGCCGCACCTGCCAGTTCGAGTATGATGTTCTGCAGCACGCCGCGGCCGCGCTCGCAGCCCTGCAGGAAGTGCTGGCGCCGCGCGCCGCTCCGCGCGCCGCCGCCGCGCTCGCCGTCGGGCCGCACCTCCAGGTTACAGTCGTCCCACGACACGCGCTCGTCAAAGTCTCCGTACAGCAGCGAGTAGTGAGCCTTCTCCTGCGGTAACGGTGAATATTGACTTTGTTTTACCACCTTCGGGTGACACGTGAGAGATACGTTTATTGAAGTCGGGCGAGCGTCGCGATCGGTTTCATCGTATCTATTTAAGCCACCCGACTTCGACAAACGTGTACAAACTAAAATTATTTTTATACTTTGTAGTGGCGTTTGGAGTCGGTTTTTTGAAAAGAATTTTCATCAAGTGTGCAACTTTAATACATATTTTCTGAATGACTCGACTGTGACTCGCGGAAAGACGGACAAACAGAAAGACGGACCGGTGGGGGGCTTACCGCCAAGGTTTAAAAGTAGTATTATTTCAATATTGTCTTGAGCCACGACTTACTTTAAAAGGTTGGCACTGAATGACATGTCAAAACAATGATCAAATAATACCGCTTTAAGCGTTAGCGCTACGCCCTCTGGTTTCATAGAGACTTTAGAAACAATATGTTTATAGAGTAAAATGCTGTGCAGTTTAAGAGATTAATATCTTATACGAACCTCTGAGTCAAGTTTCCTGATGTGCATCTTGAAGCAGGGCACTTTGTGCGTCGCCCGGTACAGCGCGGTCTGCCACACGCCCGCCATCGCGTCGATGCTGATATCACTCGAGCTGTTGAACTGAGGACATATTGCACGCACTGAATCGTTCCCGTCATCGTCGAGAACTTTAGTTCCACCGCTGTTATCGCTCTCTGTCGTCGATTTAGTTGTGTGCCATTCTATATTATCATCTGTATCGCGGTCAGTGACTACTGTAGTTGTATCATTATCCGTTTCTGATGTTATATCATAGTCTATAAATTTCAGCTCGCTGTCACTTGTTGCGAGTTCGAAGAGTTTCAAAAAGAATATTATATTAAATTTTATATTCTTATATGAGTACATTTCGATTCCAATACTGCTCCGCTACTAACGACTGCGACACAGTCCTCGAGAGGCGGCGATATTGGATAATATTTTGTATTGGCTTCTAGTTGACGTTTTTGTAAATATAGACTTTTGTTATGACGATTGATATCATCGTCTTCTAAACTATGATGACATCTTTATTGTTATGCGATAGATCGATCGGGGGTTTGTCTTAAGCGATGTATCCACTGACAGAAAAACTTGAAAACGATATCTGTAAATTTTAAATAAGATTTAACTTCTGCAAGAAATTGTGGAATTTATCTTGTCCTTTAAGCAAGAAACCAACTTAAACCAAGGCGGATGAAATTGCATACAAAAGCTAGTTACACATTAAAAAAGTTAATGACACCAATTGGAATAAAAGACATTCAACGTTCTCCATCTAAGTTGTGTCGCTTGTCTGTTTGCGGAACTTTGCCAAGTTTTCCGGTAATGAGCTCTTCACCGCAACAACTGTCATTTTCCACACAAGCCGTGTATGCGAATGTCAGCTCTATATCTATCGCATATAGTTTATTTTCAAATGAGTTATCGTTAATGGATTGTCTCAAAGGTTTTCATATTAAGTTTTAATTAAGCAATACTACCTTAGCTGTGTCGTAAGGTGAAAGTTACACTACTTTCAATAGTTGTTTAGCTTGTTACGTTTATACCTTAATTTCACAAGAGTTGGTAATCACTGTAAAATTGTAACAGTTTATTCACTGTCCGACGGCCGTGTATGGCTGGATTAATGAAATGAAACCGCATCGATAGCAAATACTGCTGTAACATACTAGCCTGTGATTGTACCTACCAAATATATACTATTCATAATAACTATAACCGCCATACAAACTCGCAACTAAAGCTGCTCTTTAGAGTATTATTAAACATCAATTAAGTCAGACTCCATTAGCACTAATGAAGGTGTTTCACACGATGTATTGCAGAAGTAACACGCCGGTCTCTCTCTCGATTTTTTCCGCCGGTTCTCCTTTCTCGATTGCTAATATTAATCGATTAATTATTATTTATATATATCCATACTAATATTGTAAAAGTAAAATTCTATCAATCTATTAACTCGCCGACGACGGACAAAGGTCCTATGGGATTTTTAAGGAAATTAATATGACGCGAATTAAGGCATGAAAATCAATTATGTAGTATCTTTATTGTATACTGTAACATACAGTAGCACAGCGTCCCGGACGCTGCGATACAAGAGTGCCGTATGAGGCAGCCCTCGCCGTTCGAGAAGGACATCGTTGGCAGGAAGCCTCGGTGCAAAGAGAATGCCGAACACATTATAACAAAGAACACATAAGCTCCTTGACGCCACAGTCTCTGCTCTCGTGATGTCGCAGAGAGATTTCCTCGTTGCTTGTCGTTTTGAGATCGACCGTTTCCCTAGCGGAGTAGCTACAGCACTGCGTTTTTCAGTGCACTCAGCACTGTGGGATCCTAACATAATTATTTTTTTATTTATTATTATTTCTCTTTCGGTTCTCCGAGTTATGTGCTCCGCTACCGTCATTTCAGCTTCCCGGCTTGTGGATCTATGCCGGTGACCCTGACTCTTCTGCGGATCTTCGCAATTCTTCTTTGATTACGTCGTATTGAGATAATCTAAGTATCGTGCTCCTTCGCAATCCTTTCGAGAGACTGACGACCACGACTGACTGTGGACATGTACCGGTTGAAATGGTGATGGATCACGCATTTCTGCGAGGAAACGCTTGTTCACCGTTTATGACAGCAGAGGGAATATAGTTTGTGGATGATTGTTGGCGTGGGAATGTCACGACAGAAATAATTATGTTGCTTTATCGATATTTATGTTAAATAAAGTTCGTTGTAACTGGTTGTACGAGTAGTTTCAGCACACATCGAGCGGAATAGAACAGCAGACCGGCGGCGCTGCACCTGCCTCAACATTTTTATTAAAACCTGAATCGCTTCCGATAAAATTTTATCTGGACATAAATTTGAAGTAAAACACACTTCTGTTTGCTTTGTGATTTCGGACGCAATTATTTAAATATTTATGAAGTCGCACCCCTTTCTGACAAAATATGTACCTAACCTTCTTTTGTTTGATTTTTATTCTACTCATAGCTATGAACGTAAGTTATCACATCACGCATAAATTGACTTAAAGGGCGACGCTTTTACAGTTCGAATCTGCTGTAACTTTAAACTTATGAATCAATAAATAGCATCCTTGCAATGAAAATAAGTCACTGAGAAATTAGCTTATCTCATATTATGCGAGTGTGTACCGTAGCACGTACCTACTGAGGTGACACCGGGGACAAAAGCTAGTTAATGGTTTTCTTCTGTTCACCAGCGATCATGTCAAACTTTCTTATACTTCAAAGGCCGAGGACTCGGGGAGGTTGAGGGGGAAGAGAGGAATACCGAACGAGATAAAGGGTTTTTCTGAAAGGAATGCGAAGGAGTCAAAAGGGTGATTAAAGTTGGTATCTAAAATTATCATCTATTAACAATGAGGAAAGTTTAAGCTTTTCAGTTAATAATAATTTTTATCTATCTAACAATCTGCAGATCGAATTTTATTTTTTTAATTGATACTGATTATGAATTAATCATTGAAGTGTGCGTGAACTGTATATGGTCCAGATTTGACGAAGAAATAGAGTAAAATCGCCAAAAAATAAACAAATACGTGCTGAATGTAGAACTTCCTCGTTTTTTGAAGTCGGTTAATAAACTCCAAAATCGGGAATAGTTTCATAGTCAAAAATCAAATCATCTGGGGTGCAAAAATTTTTTGCACCCAGTTTTGTCTGCCTTCCTCTAAAGAGTTTTTGTAAAACGCAAAGCCAAAAGCGAGTCATTTGGTGTATAGAAAATAAAAAGCCACGTAAGAAGTCCATTAAATCATCATCTGGTTTATATAAATGATTGTCATTACTGGTATACCCAATATGTTAGCAAATAAAGAATAAATAATAAAGAAATACTAAAGCTCGCTGCATACGTAACGTGCACGGGACGGGACGGGACGGGACGTGAAGTTTTCGAAATATCGTTTCATAGAAAATGTAAGCAACTGTGCATACGTCACGGAGCACGGACGGGACGGGAACGTGCCACGCGCGGAACGGGAAAAATATCGTCGGCGACGATGTTTAGCAATTAAAGCCAATTCTTCAAATGAAAAATCCATCTTTCCTTGTTCACATCACTAGCACGTTAGTTCTGAGTTATTGCCACGTTGTGTATGCATTAAAAATCCCCGTCCGTGGTTACTAACCACGTTCGGTCCCCGTCCCGTCCACGTCCCGTCCCGTGCACGTTACGTATGCAGCGGCCTTAAATCACCGAACAAAACTTTCTTATATTATGTTGTATCGTTGTTGTATGTTTCGTTGTATATTATATTACTAGGTTGTTCTGCGCTGGGTGCACGGTAATGAGCGAGCCCGCCGTAAACTAGGATTAACGACTCCGAGAACAAGCTCTCTTAGTTCGTGTAACTGCTTTTCACCGCAAACGATAGCTATACCTAATATTTTCATATTATCAAGAAAGAGTAATATTGAAGTATTTTTTTCCAATACAAAAAGGATTAAAATAAATGATTGATAACCCCCCACAATATTATCCCACGCTTTTGTCGGTTATACCATTCTGTAAAATTGGGTTTCGAAATTAAACGTTAAGTATCGTTAGTCAATGCAAAGGAGGTGGGTTGATAAGGCCCAAAATCCGCCCCTCATACACTCGAAAAAAAAAGTTCCAGATTCCGACAAATTGTAAATGTATTTAAATACTTGAAGATATAAACTTTATTTTAATATAAAGTTTAGGTGATAAAAAAAATAGTAAGGTACAGAAAATATTACCCAAAAAGAGAGTGTATCTTTTACTTTTCTTACATTTTCATACATTTTAGTCGTTTTTTAAGCTTTGATTTAATATTTTAGAATGAAGCGCTCCATGAACCAAAATAAATTAATACTCATATAAAAGCTTATAAAAAGGAACATCATTATCAGTTACGTTTACCATGGTTCATGGAGCGCTTCATTCTAAAATATTAAATCAAAGCTTAAAAAACGACTAAAATGTATGAAAATGTAAGAAAAGTAAAAGAAACACCCTCTTTTTGGGTAATATTTTCTGTAACTTACTATTTTTTTTATCACCTAAACTTTATATTAAAATAAAGTTTATATCTTCAAGTATATAAATACATTTACAATTTGTCGGAATCTGGAACTTTTTTTTTCGAGTGTATGAGGGGCGGATTTTCGGCCTTATCAACCCACGTCCTTTTAATTAATTTTATTACGTAGCTAATATTGTTGATTCTGAAAAACTTTTAATAGATGTAGATAATAGGTTCGGTGGGAAACGTTTGCTTTTACAATTTCTATTCGACATTATTATTTTGGCAAGTCGTTCCCCAGGCAAGCGAGCTGAGCGAGAAGAGATAATATAACACGTGCCTGAACATGCGATGTTTAGTTTAAAGTATTTTAGTTTAAAAGTGCAAGGTAGTTTACAGTCTTATTGAAATAAAGTCAGTTGGCTTCCGACGCGTGACACGACAGTTCAATAACTAGTAGACATGAAATGTAAAAAAGATATTATCTACCGCTGCTGTTTTCTTTGTGCGAGACACCATTCGTAATTTATTTGCCGCTATAAGTGGTTCGTTTGTCGCATCCCAGCCTGAACATCGTCCAGAGGTTGCAATAAAAGCTCTATTTCAATGACGTAAAGTTTATATTTATAACTGTAATATACAGACTAAAATAATAAAACAAACTTTTCAGTGATAGTTTTATTAGAGGCAAAGTTTTAATGTAAACTGTGTGGGTGACACCGCGAAAACTTTATATTATTTGAAATAAGAGAAAAAGATACGGCATACTCGCAGCAACACTTTACTTCATCGAACACTGAATACTGCATGAAATCAGATATTGAATTTTCTCACGGAGAAACGATTTAGAAATTTTTGTAGGGTTCCCTAAGTCCCCAGTGTTACGAAAAATATATATCTACTTGTACATAAAATAACATAACAACTAACAATATAATATCAGCGTGTTGGATTTATTTTTAAAAATTCCTTATCGGCCTTCATCGATTAACTCGAGAGCCTGGATCTTGTTAAGCTTTCTCAGCGATACTGATAATGAAGATCTCGAGATACCTTCAGTGGCACTAGGGGATGCTAGATAATCATTATTCGGTGTGTACGAGCTGTGGCCTATATCTTGGTCACTGGCGAGCCTCGTGCTCTCGAACTGTGATTTCGTCTAAATGCAATACACCTTCGAATTCAAAATTAATTTACAAATTAAATTCTAATTCGAACTATAATAACAAGTACCAATACAATACGACGTCGGCCAACCTGTGACTCTTCGATCGACACTGTAGCACAGATTCGATTCGGAAAGCAGTACCAGGAAGTAACTCAGCAGTTGAAGGGCACAGGGAAAAAAGGAGCTCATCGACAATTTTACGTTTTTTGAATGAATTAGGTATACCATTAATTATTTACCAACCCAATCTTTTAAAATAACAATCTATTATGTTAATTATATACTGTTCCTTTTTTATATGGGTACGAATCATATTATAGTACAGCTGTTGTAAGTGTAGAAATTGAAATTTTAGGTTTAATTCTTTGATTACTTGAGACAATGAGAATGTTAATGAGCTCCTTCTTTTCCTGTGCCCTTCAGTTGTTATTTTCAAAATAAAGTGTCAGAATAGCTAGGTATAAGAAAATATTCTTGTGGACAATCTGGGTAGGCGCCAGGCGGGCGGTGGCCAGCTACGGCCGAATTCGATGAATATATTCTCGAACTGCCTCTCGTCTCTACATTAAGCGTTTCGTTGCGACCGTGTGTGTGTCCCGGGCACGGCGCGGCGTCCGCCGACACTCGAACGGAACTATCGAACGGGCGTCCAGAGCCGGGGCAGCTGTGCTCTGTGCCGGGCCGGGGACTGTTGCTTGGAATTTATTGAAAGTGGAAATTACGAAAGCGACCACTATTCTGAATAGCTCCTTTATAAATATTTGGAAGCCCGCGCTCGTAGGTACCTACTTTTTAAGATTCCGTAGTAAAACTAAAAGAAACCCGCATAGATTCGCCAAATCCGTCCTTCTGTCCGTCTGTCCGCGGCTCGGCGCAGAGACTGTTGGTACTAAAGAGCTGTAATTTGGCAAGGTTATACATATTAATTACGCCGACAGAGTTGTATAATAAAATAAAATAAAAACTATTATTTTGGGAACCTCCTCTATACGTAAAGGGGGATGATATTTTTTCTCGTTTTTTCCATTGTGTGTATTGTTGGAAAGGTCTTTCGTAGATTTGGAGGTGCGTTATGAACATAATTACAACGTTAACGAGTACAGTCTACTAACTTTTAAATATAATTATAACGTTAACGAGTACAGTCTTTAAAAGTAACATAGTAAATGATCTATATAAAAGGAACAGATTTAGAAAATCAATTGAGAAAACCACCGTCCAAAAATATTAATCTGCCCCGTGTAAAGTTGGATTCATTTCTCGACAAGTTATTTCGTTCATTTTGAACATGGGTAATTAGACGTAAAAATATTTTGGTAATTATATATTTTTTTATAAAAAATCTGATATTAATTTTGTGAAGTGAAAGTGGAAGAATGAGGTGACTTGAATCCCTTTGCCTTATCATGTTTTCATAATACATATTATTATTTTAGGAGTACGAAACGTCTCAATTAAAAAAGGATTTATTTAAAAAAAATATGTTTGCATCGGCCGGGAATCGAACCCGGGCCGCCCGCGTGGCAGGCGAGCATTCTACCACTGAACCACCGATGCTCGTGATAGATATGAGATTTTTAACGAGTAGGCTGCGCTGGCGAAAAGGCACGCGTCGGAGAAAGTCGTCAGCGACACGTCGCGCGCCGTCAGCGGCGGCGGCAGCGCGGGGCGCGGGCCGACACACCGGCGACACACCGCCGACACACCGGCGACACACCGGCGACACCTGGCGTCGCGACTCGCGCCACACGAGTACAATATTCTACCTACTGTTACATATTTTTTGTACCGACAACTTAAGCGATGAAAGGTGGACGACCGACCCAAGGCAGAGAGACGAATGCTATCGCGGGAGTCACCTATTTGTCAGGCTCGTCGTGACTAACGCTGACTGTAAACAAACTTAACGTTAACGTTAATCCCTTAATCCCCATAATTAATCAGCTTCCATAGCCTAATCTTAATGGCTCTTAATCCCGCGGCCGCCCAGAGAGTGTTCGCCGAACGTCGTAAGGAATACTTAAATAAAAATTCTTTTCAAAAAACCGACTTCAAACGCCACTAGGTACTAGCTTTTTAACTACAAAAATGAAAGGAGTTAATTAAAAGCAAAAGATCAGTTTACGTCGAACGCGTCAAGCGCGAATCGTTCTCGCGCGCTCTCCTCGGCCGGACCTCGGCCGGACGTCGGGACGGTGGGGCAATATTGTTAATCGATATATTTCCTTCTCGATATTGCTGCTGATAGATTCTGATATTATGTTCTTGTCCTGAACTCAATAGCTCAACGGTCAAAGCCGCAGACTGAGAACCTCGAGATCCACGGTGCGATCCCCATCCGTTGCTTGATCATTGCAAACACGTGCCGCCGAGCGGTTTAGCGTTCCGGCACGATGGCGTGTAGAAACCGATTTGGAGTATGGGTCGAATCTACACTGCCATACGCCTTCCGAGTTAGCCCGCTACCATCTTAGACTGTATCGTCACTTACCATCAGGTGAGATGAGAGAGGTGCGGGTGGCGAGCGGGCGGCGGGCGGGCGTCTGCGGCGCGCACGGCTGCACGGCTGCACGGCTGCACGGCTGCACGGCTGCACGGCTGCACGGCTACACGGCTGCACGGCTGCACGGCTGCACGGCTGCACGGCTGCACGGCTGCACGGCTGCACGGCTGCAGCGGATGTTATGCAACATACGATAACAGTGCGATTCAACTCAACTGTTAAGAATTCAGACTGCAAATAGTATCTCTATAGCGAGTAGGTACCGTGATACCGTCTCGATGTTCGCCGTGATAAACTCAATTATTTATTTATGAACTAGCGGACCCGACAGACGTTGTCCTGTCTTAACTATGAATATTGAAACTCTTTGACGAAATTGGCAGCACGCATTCTGTCAATGTTATGTCAAACGCCATAAGGTTACATCAAAAAAGTTTGAATTGTAAAAGCGGTTACATTAGAAATAATTTAATATGGTGGTTAATATTTCTTAAATTTTCTAATTTTCCGCGCAATTTTCTTAATTTTTTCTTTCATAAGAACCTTCTCCTGACAATAACAAACACAATAAAAAAAGAATTAGCGAAATCGGTCCAGCCGTTCACGCGTGATGCGCTTACCAACACATTAAGCGATTCATTTTTATATATTAGATGTAGCAGACTTTACTGTACACGTAGGAAGAAACAGGCAAAGGCGTAGGCTTTAGCTTAGTAAAGATTCATGACAGCAGCTGCTAACTATAAGTCTACGGCTTAGGCGCTACGACTTAGAAATTATTTATTTCGCGTAGGCCACGTGTACGCGAACCTGTGGCTCTTATGAGTTACGACACGTCGAGACTCTACCATCGGTTCGGAAATCAAATTCAAACAAGTCAAAATATTATAAACTTAAACAATTTTATTACTTATGCTGAGATCTATAGAGCGTGCTCTGACTCAGCTCAGAGGTTTAAACGAGACTTAATCTGTCTCGTTTTAACTCTGTCTCGAGTCTGAGCCGAGGGAGCGTGCGGTCTATAGATGTCCGCCTCACTCCTCGCGATACGGATTACACTCCTCTGCCCGAACGCTCAATTCTAGCTAATAATAATTTGGAGCTAGGGATTATCTGTTTCTCCGTACATTTTTGTTGACCGCAGACTGACGTCGCCGAGATGGGCAAGTGACTACCGAGTCCCACAGGTACTTGCTCGTAAACCGTTGTAACGGGCTAATTCAGCTCAGTTAGTTATTGCCTTCCGTGTAAGTCGACTGCAGTAGCTCCGAGTTTCCGAGTTGTAAACTAGGGACGGCTCCACTCGACTGCAGCAACTTGGGCTGAAGCTGTTGGGCGCCCGCTCCCCCCCCCCCTCCCCCCCCCCCCCGCCCAACGATCTATTCCCAACTTGCTAGTAGGTGAGCTGCACTCGAGAATTAATTACAAGTTTTCTTGTTTTTGCTTTATTATGTCATTAAACTGTCACACCCCTTCTACCGAGTCAGCCCGCTTCCGGCAGGCTGCATCGTCGTCAGCGCTTGACTCTCTCGTGTCGTGTAACTCGTCAAGTTAACGGCAACGTTGCTATAGATACATTTGTATAGGTACATAGTATAGGTAGTATGTAGATGACAAATCAATTCGTTTTTTCTCAAACTCAATACGAAATGACCTTCGTGACAGAGTGCTGCATAACTATTTACGATAACTTGAAAAGGTAGGTACACGCAGGGTAATATTCCATAAGAATATTACTGTCAACATTAAACAACATGAGGAAATTCCGTGCTCTAACCTCTTCAGCTGTCGATTCAGTGGTCTGGCTGAAGAGTAACGTTCGGTTGTGACCCTTTCTCTACGATCATGTGTAATAGTATTGAATTAGTACCCTCCTACGTAATATTAATACATAATGTATTAAAAACAGATATCGCAATATCACGCAATTCACAGAACCGGAGAGCGATTCCTTGTGCTAAAACATTTTCATTCTAGGCATATTCTAGGTGTATATCTAGAGAAGTAGTTTCAGCGTTTGACCATTATCTAAACCGGAGAGAAAGCGGACCAACTTTGAACGCTTCGTTCCTTAAATATCCAATATCGCGATTCAAAACCGATATTCCCGAATCTTGCGTCCAATGTTGAGACTATCTCGCTAAATGTCTCGTACAGTATTATATACTGGTTACGATACATTTTCAATTTGTATAGCGATGTTGCCGCATCGCCGTCGTTACATTGTGACTCATTGTGCCGTGGCAATAAGAGCCGGAATCGCAGAAAGCAGCTGCATCATTGTAGCTACATTATACGAGTCGAAAAGACTCGAATACTTGCTAATGGTTTTTAAGAACAATACTTTCCAATACCAACGATTTTCCGCATTTTGACGGCAAATTCTTATTTCGACATACCTGCTAGTTAGTACTGTCTCGCTATGCTTTGTAATTCCTCATTGCTGGGAGTTGTGGCCCCTTTTATTCTATCTCACAGTGGAGGAGGTTTTCTTGAGACATGTCGGATAGTCGTAAAACAGAAGAACCTGCCAAAAGTTGTACTTGAGTGTTTTAAGTGCAGAACTCCGCCATTAAATCGACTTAGGAGATTTCAGGAGAAGATTGACAAAAACGTACAAACAAGCACACAAAATACTGTCTCCGGTCCTTCGTGGGAGCTCGTGGGTAAAGGGATTACAACCATACGGGATGGCAGAAAATGATAATTTTCAGGAAATGGACGGAATGCGGCGCCCGATATACGTACTGCGAGCCGGAGGCGCTGTGGAGGCGCCGCCACACGTGACTGGACTTCGAGAAGTGCGTCCGAGTGAAAACAAATTACTTCAATATCATTGGTAGGAATGCGTGTCGCGCAAACTGTTCTGCACCACAATAAAGCATTCATTGTGAGTGCCAATAATCTAGCTACATTTTCTTTTGAGCACAATCTAAAAACTAAATTAAATTGACTGGACTTAATCTAATGATGTCCTTTTTCGCAGGGAACATTGTAAAAGAGATAGCACTAGATGTACACCTGTTAGTTACTTTTAGATCAGATATTGTGTACAACAGAATTACCTAGACACATTAACCGTTTTCGTGAAAACTTTAAAAAACTAAGATTTGGCATACAAAATAGGGGGGAGGGAATGATTTCTCGACGTGTTTCTACTTCTACATTGAGTCATATATGTCAAAGCTACATGCATGCCAAGTTATATGCTTTCTTCCGGATGCGACCGTATTTCCTTAACTATATCCTTAAGCTAAGAACCCGTACCCGTAAGCTCCTAGAATTTTTGAAATACAAAATAGCCAGAGTTACGGGTACCGGACGCAAACGCTTTATTATATTGTCCGCCTTCCGTGTATTCAGGTCTCGTTCCCGGCTGAATTCCCCGGAATACTCCCAGGTATTTGCCGTCGGACCCGGGGCGGTCCGGGGCGGCCCGGCGGAGACAAAATCTCATTTAATCCAACGAGTTTTGGTTGTTGTCTACGAGAACGTTTTATCGAGGAAAAGAATGTTCATTTAGCCGGCGCTCGGCGCTTTGAATCTGTCCGACGGAATGTCGTTTTCAGCAGCTCTGAATAATAAAGCCATGAAAAATTGATCAACGCCGAGAAGAGCTCAGCGCGAGGACAAAGGTGATGCGGAGTTCCGCGGACTGAAACTGCGAGCTCAAATATCTACCTGGATAGTATTATGGTTCCAAAAAAGTAGAAGTTTCTTAATTCGGCTAGTTCTTTTTTGTTTTTAAGAAGACGATCCTACGAGGGTGAGATACAAACTTCTATGGTATGTTTTTGGTACACGACAGAATGGAATATTTTTCATTATATTCATGCAAGAAGCTGAGAAATGGATAAGAAGATTTATGAAGTAAATAATAATTATGTATCAATAGTTTTCAAGTCATCGCATGTACGACGAGTTTCCAATAAATCTCAATATTTACTCAAAGAGTATGCGATAAAGAATAACGGTTCCCGGATCAATTTAACCTCTCCACGGTCTCCGATGGGTCGGCCCGGCGCCGGACCGTCACAGCGGCCAACGCTAGCGGAGGATTTGACTAATCGACTACACAAGAGATTGCACGAACACAAGTTTACTCTCTATTCAGTCACAATCGCCCAATGACGATCCAACCCGACCGGACAGAGGTCGGACGCAGGACCGGAGGCTTCGCGTTCTCTCCGAGGCACGGGGACTTCCCGACTCCGGGTCGCTCCTGACAGTTTCTTGACATGAAACAACAATCATTTTCATAGTAGGATACGAGTACGTAGGATCCCGTGATCTGCGTCCAAACAAGCTAGCCACTAAACCATTGAGGTGGTCGACGGGTCTACTCTACTACGCATTTTGTAAGATGATGCTCTAAAGCACGCAACATCCCCCCTCCGCCCCCCTCCGCCCGCGCCCGCTCGTTGATACACACGTGTCACCGGCTTAGCTCGGTATCGCCAATAAATCAAGCGCTATCCGAACAGAGACCGATAAATCACATTACGTCGTCAATTTATTTTTCGATGCCGAGTGGTAATTTATGGAGGTATCTCGATATAAATATTGTATTTAATTGGCACATGTACTATCAAAATTGTCTCAAAATAAGCACGATAAGCACGAAGGGCAATCACTTGAATCTGTACTAATAAAATTATTATCAAGCTGTCTCCTCGAATGTCAAATCGGTTCACCAGGTTAGGCGTGAAAATGTATAATAGCTTTTACGATTAACATTTATTCATAATATTTCAAATTAAATTCAAGTTTCGAAATTATTTATTTCATGTAGGCCAACCTGAGGCCAACTTGTAACTCTTATGACACGTCGAGACTACCATCGGGCATCGGTTCGGAGCAGATTCAGGAAGTAAATGTGAATAGTGAAAGCTGTTACATTCAAGCCTAACCCGGTGAACCGATTTTAACATTCAAGGAGAAAGCTCGATTCCTGCGGAAGGGCGACATAGGCATTACTATTTAATAAATTCAAATTTGATCTTTTTTAAAAAGCTTTAGCTGCGGGCATTAAGTTTGAAGATCATAGATGAATTTGTCGATAATTAATTGCAGGGATAACGAATATTACATCGGTTAGGTACATTTCTAAATCTAAACTAGCTTTCGCCCTTGACATCGTCTGACAAAATTTGGTCAAGATCTGGTGGCCAAATTTTTATAAAAGTTCAAGCAAGTTGTAAATTTTAACTCAACTCAGTCCAATGATAATATTCGCGCGGTGCGCCCAACTAATACCCAGAAACTTTGTACAATGAAATTAGCCTAATTGTTACACGAGTAGCACGCTGCGGGACCGCCGCCGGCCGCGCTCTCGAAACAATCACCGAAGGCGGCGGCCGCCGAGCGCAGCGAGCGCGCGACCACTCCGGCAGGTAAATAATTAAGGACTCCCTCCGGAATATGAATTTAAAATTCAAGGAACTGCAGGAAGCAAAGTTTGTTCAACAGACGTTCAGTGTAATAACTTACTTAGATTACTAATTTATTTTTCTTCGTTTTCATTCTATATCGAATCATACCTACTTACATTTCCATGTAGCTAATCTTTGCTAAAATAATAAAGCGGAAGAGTTTGTTTGTTTGTTTATTTATTTATTTGCACGCGCTAATCTCTGGAACTACCAGGCGGATCTGAAAACTTCTCTTTATACTCGATAACGCAATTCTTGAGAAAGGTTAAACTACGGTACGACTCTTAGAAGAAAAAAGAAAAAGTAATAGCACGGGCGAGCAATGGGATGCGGAAAGTCGGTATCCGAGGGCGGTTACCCGACTAGAACCTAAATAGAGCGGAACGAGAATCAAACCAAAGTTTTCAAAAAAGAATTTCGAACGATACCCCACACAACGCGTTACACGAGTAAAAAAAAGTATTAGTAGGGGAGGTATCCAAAACCAACAAAACAATAGTTTTTCCATATTGTACAACTTTTCCGGCATAATTAATATGCATAACCTTGCCAAATTACAATAGCTCTTTAGGTACCAACAATCATTGCGCTATGCTGCGGACAGACGGACAAACGGGCGGAATTTGCGAAACTATAAGGGTCCCTTGTAGTTTTAGTACGGAACTCTAGAAACTACCATCGTGGGATGCATAATTAAGTACCCTGCAACTCTGCTGTCTGTGGCTGTGTCTACCCGCAATCTGTGGAATTTTTGACAAATATAAGAAAACAACTAGTTACATTCTGTTAAAAATTATTTTCCTTTCTATCTGAACCTCTAAGATATAATATTGCTCGCTTAGCTTAATGATGCTTTTATTTTCTTGTGAATATGAAGTTCAATGGTATTGAGCCAACGCACTCCTCCCATCAGCCGGAGTCCTCGCTGATTGAGAACGGGGAACGGAGGTATAATTTAATGAGCAACATAAATTTTGCACTTACATCTCTATTATTCGTGTTTCATGCTTAATTACTTTTCTTCAACAAACTTTAAACAGCGATAAGCTAAGAGTACTTTAAATATAGCAAATTTTTATACGAGTACAATAACTAGCTTCCGACTACTAACTTAACCAAAAGCTAAAAGATTAAGTAAACTATTATTACACAATAATAGTCCATCCGTACCAATCTACTAACATTTACATAGTTAATAACTTAGGTACCTAATCTAGAAGCTAATGCAACCTGGGTTTCACCAAGAGAACAAAAAAGGGTTTGTAGTCACAATTTAACAGAATTCTAATAATAAAATTAATTATTATGACGATAAAATACTAAGAAGACGAAAGATATCGCGACAGTTTGTAAGCGTGGATGGATGGATGGATGGATGGATGTTTGTTACTCTTTCACGCAAAAACTACGGGAAGGATTTGGCTGAAATTTGGAATGGAGATAGATTAAACCCTGGATTAACACATAGGCCACAATATTTTACCTCGGAAAATTTAAGAGGTTCCGCGGGAGTCCGGAAAAAAAAAAAACTTTCATCAAGGACCATAGGTCGAATTTTTTACCTCCCATAGTAAATCAATCAGCGGATCGTCAATTTTGTATGGGAGGTCCACATTTTTTTTCATATTTCGACCTATGTTACTTGGGGAAAGTTGTTCAGTTTCATGAGCACATTCACTTCCTTCAGGGTTGTCCCACCCTTTTGTTATACCTTGTGTATATATAAAAACTTTATTGCACACAAGAAAGAAACAAAATTTAATACCTCTTAAAACTACGCATGCACAGTCGACCTTTGTATTTTGCAAAGATATTGCCTCGCGTCGCCGTCAACCACAAAAGCGGATTAGCAGCCCTGGTACGTCGACTTGGCTAAATCTAGGCGAAGTCGCGCTAACACCTCGCGGCCATAGAGGAACGGAGAGATAAATGTGCGTTACAGTAAGGGGTTTCATAAAAAAAATACTGGACGTCAAAACACATTCCATAAGAATCATTGTAAATAAACTAAGAAAATAAATACGACTCTCTCACAGGTCTCCTCCCATAAAAAAATGAACCACTTAACTGAAAACCTTGAAATTAAAAAAACGAGTAGTACAGAGTATCGCCATGCCAATAAAGTTACGAAAAGTATCAAATGTTATATATGTTAAAAGATATAGGCGACCAACTTAACGTGTCGTGAAATGGTCATTATTACAAGGAAAACGTAAGGGATAAGACTGCAGCAGTAAGTTTGTAAACTTAAAGATACATCTGAACCGTTAGGTTTGGGTTAGGTTTGGGTTAGGTTTGGGTTAGGTTTGGGTTAGGTTTGGGTTAGGTTTGGGTTAGGTTTGGGTTAGGTTTGGGTTAGGTTTGGGTTAGGTTTGGGTTAGGTTTGGGTTAGGTTTGGGTTAGGTTTGGGTTAGGTTTGGGTTAGGTTTGGGTTAGGTTTGGGTTAGGTTTGGGTTAGGTTTGGGTTAGGTTTGGGTTAGGTTTGGGTTAGGTTTGGGTTAGGTTTGGGTTAGGTTTGGGTTAGGTTTGGGTTAGGTTTGGGTTAGGTTTGGGTTAGGTTTGGGTTAGGTTTGGGTTAGGTTTGGGTTAGGTTTGGGTTAGGTTTGGGTTAGGTTTGGGTTAGGTTTGGGTTAGGTTTGGGTTAGGTTTGGGTTAGGTTTGGGTTAGGTTTGGGTTAGGTTTGGGTTAGGTTTGGGTTAGGTTTGGGTTAGGTTTGGGTTAGGTTTGGGTTAGGTTTGGGTTAGGTTTGGGTTAGGTTTGGGTTAGGTTTGGGTTAGGTTTGGGTTAGGTTTGGGTTAGGTTTGGGTTAGGTTTGGGTTAGGTTTGGGTTAGGTTTGGGTTAGGTTTGGGTTAGGTTTGGGTTAGGTTTGGGTTAGGTTTGGGTTAGGTTTGGGTTAGGTTTGGGTTAGGTTTGGGTTAGGTTTGGGTTAGGTTTGGGTTAGGTTTGGGTTAGGTTTGGGTTAGGTTTGGGTTAGGTTTGGGTTAGGTTTGGGTTAGGTTTGGGTTAGGTTTGGGTTAGGTTTGGGTTAGGTTTGGGTTAGGTTTGGGTTAGGTTTGGGTTAGGTTTGGGTTAGGTTTGGGTTAGGTTTGGGTTAGGTTTGGGTTAGGTTTGGGTTAGGTTTGGGTTAGGTTTGGGTTAGGTTTGGGTTAGGTTTGGGTTAGGTTTGGGTTAGGTTTGGGTTAGGTTTGGGTTAGGTTTGGGTTAGGTTTGGGTTAGGTTTGGGTTAGGTTTGGGTTAGGTTTGGGTTAGGTTTGGGTTAGGTTTGGGTTAGGTTTGGGTTAGGTTTGGGTTAGGTTTGGGTTAGGTTTGGGTTAGGTTTGGGTTAGGTTTGGGTTAGGTTTGGGTTAGGTTTGGGTTAGGTTTGGGTTAGGTTTGGGTTAGGTTTGGGTTAGGTTTGGGTTAGGTTTGGGTTAGGTTTGGGTTAGGTTTGGGTTAGGTTTGGGTTAGGTTTGGGTTAGGTTTGGGTTAGGTTTGGGTTAGGTTTGGGTTAGGTTTGGGTTAGGTTTGGGTTAGGTTTGGGTTAGGTTTGGGTTAGGTTTGGGTTAGGTTTGGGTTAGGTTTGGGTTAGGTTTGGGTTAGGTTTGGGTTAGGTTTGGGTTAGGTTTGGGTTAGGTTTGGGTTAGGTTTGGGTTAGGTTTGGGTTAGGTTTGGGTTAGGTTTGGGTTAGGTTTGGGTTAGGTTTGGGTTAGGTTTGGGTTAGGTTTGGGTTAGGTTTGGGTTAGGTTTGGGTTAGGTTTGGGTTAGGTTTGGGTTAGGTTTGGGTTAGGTTTGGGTTAGGTTTGGGTTAGGTTTGGGTTAGGTTTGGGTTAGGTTTGGGTTAGGTTTGGGTTAGGTTTGGGTTAGGTTTGGGTTAGGTTTGGGTTAGGTTTGGGTTAGGTTTGGGTTAGGTTTGGGTTAGGTTTGGGTTAGGTTTGGGTTAGGTTTGGGTTAGGTTTGGGTTAGGTTTGGGTTAGGTTTGGGTTAGGTTTGGGTTAGGTTTGGGTTAGGTTTGGGTTAGGTTTGGGTTAGGTTTGGGTTAGGTTTGGGTTAGGTTTGGGTTAGGTTTGGGTTAGGTTTGGGTTAGGTTTGGGTTAGGTTTGGGTTAGGTTTGGGTTAGGTTTGGGTTAGGTTTGGGTTAGGTTTGGGTTAGGTTTGGGTTAGGTTTGGGTTAGGTTTGGGTTAGGTTTGGGTTAGGTTTGGGTTAGGTTTGGGTTAGGTTTGGGTTAGGTTTGGGTTAGGTTTGGGTTAGGTTTGGGTTAGGTTTGGGTTAGGTTTGGGTTAGGTTTGGGTTAGGTTTGGGTTAGGTTTGGGTTAGGTTTGGGTTAGGTTTGGGTTAGGTTTGGGTTAGGTTTGGGTTAGGTTTGGGTTAGGTTTGGGTTAGGTTTGGGTTAGGTTTGGGTTAGGTTTGGGTTAGGTTTGGGTTAGGTTTGGGTTAGGTTTGGGTTAGGTTTGGGTTAGGTTTGGGTTAGGTTTGGGTTAGGTTTGGGTTAGGTTTGGGTTAGGTTTGGGTTAGGTTTGGGTTAGGTTTGGGTTAGGTTTGGGTTAGGTTTGGGTTAGGTTTGGGTTAGGTTTGGGTTAGGTTTGGGTTAGGTTTGGGTTAGGTTTGGGTTAGGTTTGGGTTAGGTTTGGGTTAGGTTTGGGTTAGGTTTGGGTTAGGTTTGGGTTAGGTTTGGGTTAGGTTTGGGTTAGGTTTGGGTTAGGTTTGGGTTAGGTTTGGGTTAGGTTTGGGTTAGGTTTGGGTTAGGTTTGGGTTAGGTTTGGGTTAGGTTTGGGTTAGGTTTGGGTTAGGTTTGGGTTAGGTTTGGGTTAGGTTTGGGTTAGGTTTGGGTTAGGTTTGGGTTAGGTTTGGGTTAGGTTTGGGTTAGGTTTGGGTTAGGTTTGGGTTAGGTTTGGGTTAGGTTTGGGTTAGGTTTGGGTTAGGTTTGGGTTAGGTTTGGGTTAGGTTTGGGTTAGGTTTGGGTTAGGTTTGGGTTAGGTTTGGGTTAGGTTTGGGTTAGGTTTGGGTTAGGTTTGGGTTAGGTTTGGGTTAGGTTTGGGTTAGGTTTGGGTTAGGTTTGGGTTAGGTTTGGGTTAGGTTTGGGTTAGGTTTGGGTTAGGTTTGGGTTAGGTTTGGGTTAGGTTTGGGTTAGGTTTGGGTTAGGTTTGGGTTAGGTTTGGGTTAGGTTTGGGTTAGGTTTGGGTTAGGTTTGGGTTAGGTTTGGGTTAGGTTTGGGTTAGGTTTGGGTTAGGTTTGGGTTAGGTTTGGGTTAGGTTTGGGTTAGGTTTGGGTTAGGTTTGGGTTAGGTTTGGGTTAGGTTTGGGTTAGGTTTGGGTTAGGTTTGGGTTAGGTTTGGGTTAGGTTTGGGTTAGGTTTGGGTTAGGTTTGGGTTAGGTTTGGGTTAGGTTTGGGTTAGGTTTGGGTTAGGTTTGGGTTAGGTTTGGGTTAGGTTTGGGTTAGGTTTGGGTTAGGTTTGGGTTAGGTTTGGGTTAGGTTTGGGTTAGGTTTGGGTTAGGTTTGGGTTAGGTTTGGGTTAGGTTTGGGTTAGGTTTGGGTTAGGTTTGGGTTAGGTTTGGGTTAGGTTTGGGTTAGGTTTGGGTTAGGTTTGGGTTAGGTTTGGGTTAGGTTTGGGTTAGGTTTGGGTTAGGTTTGGGTTAGGTTTGGGTTAGGTTTGGGTTAGGTTTGGGTTAGGTTTGGGTTAGGTTTGGGTTAGGTTTGGGTTAGGTTTGGGTTAGGTTTGGGTTAGGTTTGGGTTAGGTTTGGGTTAGGTTTGGGTTAGGTTTGGGTTAGGTTTGGGTTAGGTTTGGGTTAGGTTTGGGTTAGGTTTGGGTTAGGTTTGGGTTAGGTTTGGGTTAGGTTTGGGTTAGGTTTGGGTTAGGTTTGGGTTAGGTTTGGGTTAGGTTTGGGTTAGGTTTGGGTTAGGTTTGGGTTAGGTTTGGGTTAGGTTTGGGTTAGGTTTGGGTTAGGTTTGGGTTAGGTTTGGGTTAGGTTTGGGTTAGGTTTGGGTTAGGTTTGGGTTAGGTTTGGGTTAGGTTTGGGTTAGGTTTGGGTTAGGTTTGGGTTAGGTTTGGGTTAGGTTTGGGTTAGGTTTGGGTTAGGTTTGGGTTAGGTTTGGGTTAGGTTTGGGTTAGGTTTGGGTTAGGTTTGGGTTAGGTTTGGGTTAGGTTTGGGTTAGGTTTGGGTTAGGTTTGGGTTAGGTTTGGGTTAGGTTTGGGTTAGGTTTGGGTTAGGTTTGGGTTAGGTTTGGGTTAGGTTTGGGTTAGGTTTGGGTTAGGTTTGGGTTAGGTTTGGGTTAGGTTTGGGTTAGGTTTGGGTTAGGTTTGGGTTAGGTTTGGGTTAGGTTTGGGTTAGGTTTGGGTTAGGTTTGGGTTAGGTTTGGGTTAGGTTTGGGTTAGGTTTGGGTTAGGTTTGGGTTAGGTTTGGGTTAGGTTTGGGTTAGGTTTGGGTTAGGTTTGGGTTAGGTTTGGGTTAGGTTTGGGTTAGGTTTGGGTTAGGTTTGGGTTAGGTTTGGGTTAGGTTTGGGTTAGGTTTGGGTTAGGTTTGGGTTAGGTTTGGGTTAGGTTTGGGTTAGGTTTGGGTTAGGTTTGGGTTAGGTTTGGGTTAGGTTTGGGTTAGGTTTGGGTTAGGTTTGGGTTAGGTTTGGGTTAGGTTTGGGTTAGGTTTGGGTTAGGTTTGGGTTAGGTTTGGGTTAGGTTTGGGTTAGGTTTGGGTTAGGTTTGGGTTAGGTTTGGGTTAGGTTTGGGTTAGGTTTGGGTTAGGTTTGGGTTAGGTTTGGGTTAGGTTTGGGTTAGGTTTGGGTTAGGTTTGGGTTAGGTTTGGGTTAGGTTTGGGTTAGGTTTGGGTTAGGTTTGGGTTAGGTTTGGGTTAGGTTTGGGTTAGGTTTGGGTTAGGTTTGGGTTAGGTTTGGGTTAGGTTTGGGTTAGGTTTGGGTTAGGTTTGGGTTAGGTTTGGGTTAGGTTTGGGTTAGGTTTGGGTTAGGTTTGGGTTAGGTTTGGGTTAGGTTTGGGTTAGGTTTGGGTTAGGTTTGGGTTAGGTTTGGGTTAGGTTTGGGTTAGGTTTGGGTTAGGTTTGGGTTAGGTTTGGGTTAGGTTTGGGTTAGGTTTGGGTTAGGTTTGGGTTAGGTTTGGGTTAGGTTTGGGTTAGGTTTGGGTTAGGTTTGGGTTAGGTTTGGGTTAGGTTTGGGTTAGGTTTGGGTTAGGTTTGGGTTAGGTTTGGGTTAGGTTTGGGTTAGGTTTGGGTTAGGTTTGGGTTAGGTTTGGGTTAGGTTTGGGTTAGGTTTGGGTTAGGTTTGGGTTAGGTTTGGGTTAGGTTTGGGTTAGGTTTGGGTTAGGTTTGGGTTAGGTTTGGGTTAGGTTTGGGTTAGGTTTGGGTTAGGTTTGGGTTAGGTTTGGGTTAGGTTTGGGTTAGGTTTGGGTTAGGTTTGGGTTAGGTTTGGGTTAGGTTTGGGTTAGGTTTGGGTTAGGTTTGGGTTAGGTTTGGGTTAGGTTTGGGTTAGGTTTGGGTTAGGTTTGGGTTAGGTTTGGGTTAGGTTTGGGTTAGGTTTGGGTTAGGTTTGGGTTAGGTTTGGGTTAGGTTTGGGTTAGGTTTGGGTTAGGTTTGGGTTAGGTTTGGGTTAGGTTTGGGTTAGGTTTGGGTTAGGTTTGGGTTAGGTTTGGGTTAGGTTTGGGTTAGGTTTGGGTTAGGTTTGGGTTAGGTTTGGGTTAGGTTTGGGTTAGGTTTGGGTTAGGTTTGGGTTAGGTTTGGGTTAGGTTTGGGTTAGGTTTGGGTTAGGTTTGGGTTAGGTTTGGGTTAGGTTTGGGTTAGGTTTGGGTTAGGTTTGGGTTAGGTTTGGGTTAGGTTTGGGTTAGGTTTGGGTTAGGTTTGGGTTAGGTTTGGGTTAGGTTTGGGTTAGGTTTGGGTTAGGTTTGGGTTAGGTTTGGGTTAGGTTTGGGTTAGGTTTGGGTTAGGTTTGGGTTAGGTTTGGGTTAGGTTTGGGTTAGGTTTGGGTTAGGTTTGGGTTAGGTTTGGGTTAGGTTTGGGTTAGGTTTGGGTTAGGTTTGGGTTAGGTTTGGGTTAGGTTTGGGTTAGGTTTGGGTTAGGTTTGGGTTAGGTTTGGGTTAGGTTTGGGTTAGGTTTGGGTTAGGTTTGGGTTAGGTTTGGGTTAGGTTTGGGTTAGGTTTGGGTTAGGTTTGGGTTAGGTTTGGGTTAGGTTTGGGTTAGGTTTGGGTTAGGTTTGGGTTAGGTTTGGGTTAGGTTTGGGTTAGGTTTGGGTTAGGTTTGGGTTAGGTTTGGGTTAGGTTTGGGTTAGGTTTGGGTTAGGTTTGGGTTAGGTTTGGGTTAGGTTTGGGTTAGGTTTGGGTTAGGTTTGGGTTAGGTTTGGGTTAGGTTTGGGTTAGGTTTGGGTTAGGTTTGGGTTAGGTTTGGGTTAGGTTTGGGTTAGGTTTGGGTTAGGTTTGGGTTAGGTTTGGGTTAGGTTTGGGTTAGGTTTGGGTTAGGTTTGGGTTAGGTTTGGGTTAGGTTTGGGTTAGGTTTGGGTTAGGTTTGGGTTAGGTTTGGGTTAGGTTTGGGTTAGGTTTGGGTTAGGTTTGGGTTAGGTTTGGGTTAGGTTTGGGTTAGGTTTGGGTTAGGTTTGGGTTAGGTTTGGGTTAGGTTTGGGTTAGGTTTGGGTTAGGTTTGGGTTAGGTTTGGGTTAGGTTTGGGTTAGGTTTGGGTTAGGTTTGGGTTAGGTTTGGGTTAGGTTTGGGTTAGGTTTGGGTTAGGTTTGGGTTAGGTTTGGGTTAGGTTTGGGTTAGGTTTGGGTTAGGTTTGGGTTAGGTTTGGGTTAGGTTTGGGTTAGGTTTGGGTTAGGTTTGGGTTAGGTTTGGGTTAGGTTTGGGTTAGGTTTGGGTTAGGTTTGGGTTAGGTTTGGGTTAGGTTTGGGTTAGGTTTGGGTTAGGTTTGGGTTAGGTTTGGGTTAGGTTTGGGTTAGGTTTGGGTTAGGTTTGGGTTAGGTTTGGGTTAGGTTTGGGTTAGGTTTGGGTTAGGTTTGGGTTAGGTTTGGGTTAGGTTTGGGTTAGGTTTGGGTTAGGTTTGGGTTAGGTTTGGGTTAGGTTTGGGTTAGGTTTGGGTTAGGTTTGGGTTAGGTTTGGGTTAGGTTTGGGTTAGGTTTGGGTTAGGTTTGGGTTAGGTTTGGGTTAGGTTTGGGTTAGGTTTGGGTTAGGTTTGGGTTAGGTTTGGGTTAGGTTTGGGTTAGGTTTGGGTTAGGTTTGGGTTAGGTTTGGGTTAGGTTTGGGTTAGGTTTGGGTTAGGTTTGGGTTAGGTTTGGGTTAGGTTTGGGTTAGGTTTGGGTTAGGTTTGGGTTAGGTTTGGGTTAGGTTTGGGTTAGGTTTGGGTTAGGTTTGGGTTAGGTTTGGGTTAGGTTTGGGTTAGGTTTGGGTTAGGTTTGGGTTAGGTTTGGGTTAGGTTTGGGTTAGGTTTGGGTTAGGTTTGGGTTAGGTTTGGGTTAGGTTTGGGTTAGGTTTGGGTTAGGTTTGGGTTAGGTTTGGGTTAGGTTTGGGTTAGGTTTGGGTTAGGTTTGGGTTAGGTTTGGGTTAGGTTTGGGTTAGGTTTGGGTTAGGTTTGGGTTAGGTTTGGGTTAGGTTTGGGTTAGGTTTGGGTTAGGTTTGGGTTAGGTTTGGGTTAGGTTTGGGTTAGGTTTGGGTTAGGTTAGGTTGGGTTAGGTTTGGGTTAGGTTTGGGTTAGGTTTGGGTTAGGTTTGGGTTAGGTTTGGGTTAGGTTTGGGTTAGGTTTGGGTTAGGTTTGGGTTAGGTTTGGGTTAGGTTTGGGTTAGGTTTGGGTTAGGTTTGGGTTAGGTTTGGGTTAGGTTTGGGTTAGGTTTGGGTTAGGTTTGGGTTAGGTTTGGGTTAGGTTTGGGTTAGGTTTGGGTTAGGTTTGGGTTAGGTTTGGGTTAGGTTTGGGTTAGGTTTGGGTTAGGTTTGGGTTAGGTTTGGGTTAGGTTTGGGTTAGGTTTGGGTTAGGTTTGGGTTAGGTTTGGGTTAGGTTTGGGTTAGGTTTGGGTTAGGTTTGGGTTAGGTTTGGGTTAGGTTTGGGTTAGGTTTGGGTTAGGTTTGGGTTAGGTTTGGGTTAGGTTTGGGTTAGGTTTGGGTTAGGTTTGGGTTAGGTTTGGGTTAGGTTTGGGTTAGGTTTGGGTTAGGTTTGGGTTAGGTTTGGGTTAGGTTTGGGTTAGGTTTGGGTTAGGTTTGGGTTAGGTTTGGGTTAGGTTTGGGTTAGGTTTGGGTTAGGTTTGGGTTAGGTTTGGGTTAGGTTTGGGTTAGGTTTGGGTTAGGTTTGGGTTAGGTTTGGGTTAGGTTTGGGTTAGGTTTGGGTTAGGTTTGGGTTAGGTTTGGGTTAGGTTTGGGTTAGGTTTGGGTTAGGTTTGGGTTAGGTTTGGGTTAGGTTTGGGTTAGGTTTGGGTTAGGTTTGGGTTAGGTTTGGGTTAGGTTTGGGTTAGGTTTGGGTTAGGTTTGGGTTAGGTTTGGGTTAGGTTTGGGTTAGGTTTGGGTTAGGTTTGGGTTAGGTTTGGGTTAGGTTTGGGTTAGGTTTGGGTTAGGTTTGGGTTAGGTTTGGGTTAGGTTTGGGTTAGGTTTGGGTTAGGTTTGGGTTAGGTTTGGGTTAGGTTTGGGTTAGGTTTGGGTTAGGTTTGGGTTAGGTTTGGGTTAGGTTTGGGTTAGGTTTGGGTTAGGTTTGGGTTAGGTTTGGGTTAGGTTTGGGTTAGGTTTGGGTTAGGTTTGGGTTAGGTTTGGGTTAGGTTTGGGTTAGGTTTGGGTTAGGTTTGGGTTAGGTTTGGGTTAGGTTTGGGTTAGGTTTGGGTTAGGTTTGGGTTAGGTTTGGGTTAGGTTTGGGTTAGGTTTGGGTTAGGTTTGGGTTAGGTTTGGGTTAGGTTTGGGTTAGGTTTGGGTTAGGTTTGGGTTAGGTTTGGGTTAGGTTTGGGTTAGGTTTGGGTTAGGTTTGGGTTAGGTTTGGGTTAGGTTTGGGTTAGGTTTGGGTTAGGTTTGGGTTAGGTTTGGGTTAGGTTTGGGTTAGGTTTGGGTTAGGTTTGGGTTAGGTTTGGGTTAGGTTTGGGTTAGGTTTGGGTTAGGTTTGGGTTAGGTTTGGGTTAGGTTTGGGTTAGGTTTGGGTTAGGTTTGGGTTAGGTTTGGGTTAGGTTTGGGTTAGGTTTGGGTTAGGTTTGGGTTAGGTTTGGGTTAGGTTTGGGTTAGGTTTGGGTTAGGTTTGGGTTAGGTTTGGGTTAGGTTTGGGTTAGGTTTGGGTTAGGTTTGGGTTAGGTTTGGGTTAGGTTTGGGTTAGGTTTGGGTTAGGTTTGGGTTAGGTTTGGGTTAGGTTTGGGTTAGGTTTGGGTTAGGTTTGGGTTAGGTTTGGGTTAGGTTTGGGTTAGGTTTGGGTTAGGTTTGGGTTAGGTTTGGGTTAGGTTTGGGTTAGGTTTGGGTTAGGTTTGGGTTAGGTTTGGGTTAGGTTTGGGTTAGGTTTGGGTTAGGTTTGGGTTAGGTTTGGGTTAGGTTTGGGTTAGGTTTGGGTTAGGTTTGGGTTAGGTTTGGGTTAGGTTTGGGTTAGGTTTGGGTTAGGTTTGGGTTAGGTTTGGGTTAGGTTTGGGTTAGGTTTGGGTTAGGTTTGGGTTAGGTTTGGGTTAGGTTTGGGTTAGGTTTGGGTTAGGTTTGGGTTAGGTTTGGGTTAGGTTTGGGTTAGGTTTGGGTTAGGTTTGGGTTAGGTTTGGGTTAGGTTTGGGTTAGGTTTGGGTTAGGTTTGGGTTAGGTTTGGGTTAGGTTTGGGTTAGGTTTGGGTTAGGTTTGGGTTAGGTTTGGGTTAGGTTTGGGTTAGGTTTGGGTTAGGTTTGGGTTAGGTTTGGGTTAGGTTTGGGTTAGGTTTGGGTTAGGTTTGGGTTAGGTTTGGGTTAGGTTTGGGTTAGGTTTGGGTTAGGTTTGGGTTAGGTTTGGGTTAGGTTTGGGTTAGGTTTGGGTTAGGTTTGGGTTAGGTTTGGGTTAGGTTTGGGTTAGGTTTGGGTTAGGTTTGGGTTAGGTTTGGGTTAGGTTTGGGTTAGGTTTGGGTTAGGTTTGGGTTAGGTTTGGGTTAGGTTTGGGTTAGGTTTGGGTTAGGTTTGGGTTAGGTTTGGGTTAGGTTTGGGTTAGGTTTGGGTTAGGTTTGGGTTAGGTTTGGGTTAGGTTTGGGTTAGGTTTGGGTTAGGTTTGGGTTAGGTTTGGGTTAGGTTTGGGTTAGGTTTGGGTTAGGTTTGGGTTAGGTTTGGGTTAGGTTTGGGTTAGGTTTGGGTTAGGTTTGGGTTAGGTTTGGGTTAGGTTTGGGTTAGGTTTGGGTTAGGTTTGGGTTAGGTTTGGGTTAGGTTTGGGTTAGGTTTGGGTTAGGTTTGGGTTAGGTTTGGGTTAGGTTTGGGTTAGGTTTGGGTTAGGTTTGGGTTAGGTTTGGGTTAGGTTTGGGTTAGGTTTGGGTTAGGTTTGGGTTAGGTTTGGGTTAGGTTTGGGTTAGGTTTGGGTTAGGTTTGGGTTAGGTTTGGGTTAGGTTTGGGTTAGGTTTGGGTTAGGTTTGGGTTAGGTTTGGGTTAGGTTTGGGTTAGGTTTGGGTTAGGTTTGGGTTAGGTTTGGGTTAGGTTTGGGTTAGGTTTGGGTTAGGTTTGGGTTAGGTTTGGGTTAGGTTTGGGTTAGGTTTGGGTTAGGTTTGGGTTAGGTTTGGGTTAGGTTTGGGTTAGGTTTGGGTTAGGTTTGGGTTAGGTTTGGGTTAGGTTTGGGTTAGGTTTGGGTTAGGTTTGGGTTAGGTTTGGGTTAGGTTTGGGTTAGGTTTGGGTTAGGTTTGGGTTAGGTTTGGGTTAGGTTTGGGTTAGGTTTGGGTTAGGTTTGGGTTAGGTTTGGGTTAGGTTTGGGTTAGGTTTGGGTTAGGTTTGGGTTAGGTTTGGGTTAGGTTTGGGTTAGGTTTGGGTTAGGTTTGGGTTAGGTTTGGGTTAGGTTTGGGTTAGGTTTGGGTTAGGTTTGGGTTAGGTTTGGGTTAGGTTTGGGTTAGGTTTGGGTTAGGTTTGGGTTAGGTTTGGGTTAGGTTTGGGTTAGGTTTGGGTTAGGTTTGGGTTAGGTTTGGGTTAGGTTTGGGTTAGGTTTGGGTTAGGTTTGGGTTAGGTTTGGGTTTAGGTTTGGGTTAGGTTTGGGTTAGGTTTGGGTTAGGTTTGGGTTAGGTTTGGGTTAGGTTTGGGTTAGGTTTGGGTTAGGTTTGGGTTAGGTTTGGGTTAGGTTTGGGTTAGGTTTGGGTTAGGTTTGGGTTAGGTTTGGGTTAGGTTTGGGTTAGGTTTGGGTTAGGTTTGGGTTAGGTTTGGGTTAGGTTTGGGTTAGGTTTGGGTTAGGTTTGGGTTAGGTTTGGGTTAGGTTTGGGTTAGGTTTGGGTTAGGTTTGGGTTAGGTTTGGGTTAGGTTTGGGTTAGGTTTGGGTTAGGTTTGGGTTAGGTTTGGGTTAGGTTTGGGTTAGGTTTGGGTTAGGTTTGGGTTAGGTTTGGGTTAGGTTTGGGTTAGGTTTGGGTTAGGTTTGGGTTAGGTTTGGGTTAGGTTTGGGTTAGGTTTGGGTTAGGTTTGGGTTAGGTTTGGGTTAGGTTTGGGTTAGGTTTGGGTTAGGTTTGGGTTAGGTTTGGGTTAGGTTTGGGTTAGGTTTGGGTTAGGTTTGGGTTAGGTTTGGGTTAGGTTTGGGTTAGGTTTGGGTTAGGTTTGGGTTAGGTTTGGGTTAGGTTTGGGTTAGGTTTGGGTTAGGTTTGGGTTAGGTTTGGGTTAGGTTTGGGTTAGGTTTGGGTTAGGTTTGGGTTAGGTTTGGGTTAGGTTTGGGTTAGGTTTGGGTTAGGTTTGGGTTAGGTTTGGGTTAGGTTTGGGTTAGGTTTGGGTTAGGTTTGGGTTAGGTTTGGGTTAGGTTTGGGTTAGGTTTGGGTTAGGTTTGGGTTAGGTTTGGGTTAGGTTTGGGTTAGGTTTGGGTTAGGTTTGGGTTAGGTTTGGTTAGGTTAGGTTAGGTTAGGTTAGGTTTGGGTTAGGTTTGGGTTAGGTTTGGGTTAGGTTTGGGTTAGGTTTGGGTTAGGTTTGGGTTAGGTTTGGGTTAGGTTAGGTTAGGTTAGGTTAGGTTAGGTTAGGTTAGGTTAGGTTAGGTTAGGTTTTTTTTTTTTTTTTTTTTTTTTTTGTGTTTGAGGTTCCAAGTTTCCTCAAACTGTCAGATTCCCCTCCGATGTGGCGGTCGGAGACCTTTTCTATATTTTTTGTTAATTGTCAAATTTGTTTTATTTTATTATATATGTTTGTAGACTATGCATATTTACCTATATTTAGTTTTATATTCTTATAATATAAATAAATATCAGGTCTTTATGTGCATAATCTGTTTTATGTTTTATTTCTTTTTATAGCTACCCTCGCAATTTTTAGGGAATAGTTTAAAAATGCTTTCCTACTATATTCATTTTCAAGTACTTTAGGCAGGGAGTACTTACACAGATTAATTTGTATTTCTTGCTCCAGGTCTTCCCGTGCTTTGCTGTGCTGCGGACATTCAATCAACATATGAAGGATTGTTTCCTCAATGTTTGGGTCGCAGACACAGCCTGGAGCTTCTTTACATTTGAATCTGTGCAAGTATTCGGCAAAGCCCCCATGTCCAGTTAGTATTTGGACTAATACTGGTGTTAATTTAAGCTTTTTGAGGACGGTGTAGGCCTGGTCCACGGAGGGCAAAAAGGTTTTCGTCACTGAAGCTGAGGTGCCATTTGCATACCTTCCGTTCCATTCTTTAAGGGTATCCTGCCTAATGCTCCTCTTAATGAATGAAATTGGGCATTTGTCATAATTGGCTTTTGTTTTCAGCTTCAGTACCGCTTCTTTGGCCAAGAAGTCCGCCCTTTCATTGCCTTCTACACCTGCGTGCGCACGAATCCAGAAGAAGCGGATTATTTGGTCTTTTGCCTTAGAGAGACGTAAGTTTCTTTTCAGAGCAAAGGCCAACGGATGAAAGTTCCCGGTGCTCCCGAGTACCTGCAACGCCGACCTTGAGTCACTGAAGATATTCACATCCGTTTCTTTCGATTTCAACGCAACTTCAGTTGCTTGAAGGAGTGCGTGCATCTCTGCCTGGAAGATGGTACAATAAGGCTCGAGGCGGAACTTTCTGTACATTGTTTCCCGTTCGTCCTGCCAGCACGACAGAGCTGCACCCACTCCTTGGTCCATCTTACTGCCGTCTGTGAATATCTTCAGTCCCTTAATTTCATGGTCAGCTACAGTTTTTGGTTCCAGGTCCTCAAGGCACCTGAACTCTACTGCCACTTCTCTGGAAGGGTGCGGAGCTTCTAAGAAGCAGATCTTCTGCTCTACTCCTCTACCCTTTAGTATTGCCTGAGGCCTCCCTCTTTTCGCTTCATATATTTTCGCCGCCTCCCGTATCCTTAAGTCCAGCGGGATGAGCCCGGCTAACAATAGTGCAGCATTGAGCGAAACAGTGCGGTACGACTTACAGATCTTTTGGGCAAAGCCCCTTTGTACCGCACTTAGATGTTTTTGTACGCCAATTTTGTCAGAAGCCGGTGCCCACACGCTGGACGCGTACATGATAATTGGTTCAATGACCGCCACGTAAATCGTTTTAATGTTCTCGGGGCTCAACCCCCAAGTTATCTTTGCGCATCTTGCTAATGGTTTATAGATGTTGGTGGCTTTGCGGCAAACTTGTTTTATATGATTGTTAAAGGTTAATTTGTTATCCACCAACAGACCTAATATTTTTATTTCATTTACCACTTCTACTTGAGTGTTGCCCATGTATATGCGTGGGGTGTCGTATTTCAGTTTCTTTGTCACCACCATCGCACTAGTTTTGTGTGGCGCAAATTTCAATTTGTTCGAGACACCCCATTCATACACACGCTGCAGCACTCTTCCAATTTCTCTTTCCATTTCTACCCCGTTGAGTCCCGAGAACACCAAAACGACGTCGTCCGCAAATGCCTGACAATGAACGCCACATGCCATTATTACGTCCAATAATGGGTCAAGGAGTAAGTTCCAAAATGTTGGCCCACTTATTGACCCCTGCACACAGCCTTTTGTTGTTGATACAACACACTCATTTCCCGCATACTTGACGCTGACTTTCCTATCTTTAAGATAGCTGTGAGCCATTTTCTGTAGATTGAGGGGGCATTTCTTTTCCGCTAATCTACACTTGATTGCTGGCCACCATGCACTATCGAATGCCCCCTCGATATCTAAAGATACCACTACATTTATCTTTTTCAATTTGATATTCTCACGCAGGTGCTGAACTAAGTCATATAGGGCGTCTTCTGTGGATCGTTGAGGTACGAACCCATATTGCCTTGTGTTCAGGTTTGGTAGTAGATGCCAGCGAACCCGCTTTATTATCATCTTTTCAAAAATTTTTCCGAGGATCGGTAGTAGTCCTATCGGCCTGTATGACTTTGGCTTAGTATAGTCGTCTTTGCCTGGCTTCCGTAGGACCACCACCGAAGCCTCTTTCCATATTTTTGGAAAGTACGATAGGGTGAGGCACCCATTAAGCAAACACAGAAATGCATTTCGGTCTACTTCAATAGCCGCCAAGCATATATCTGCTGTGAGGCCATCAGCTCCAGGCGCTTTTTTAGGGTTAAAACTTCTAGCAGCCTGCATTAGTTCGTCCATTGTAAAGGGTGGATCGTTAGCTGTTCCTTCATGTTCTTGTACCTCCTGTTCTGCCCTACGTCGCATTTCCTTGTGCTGTAGGTCATCGTCGGCTTCCAAGTCTTGCGGAAAGAATGTTTTTGCCAAGAGCTGGGCGGATTCGCCGGGGCTCAGAGCCTCTCCGTTTTCAACTAGGGGTTGGTCTTCATATTTTTTGGATGTTTTCCTTATCACCCTGTATATTCCATCCCAGAGGCTTTCGCGATCCTGGGTCCCGCAAAACTCCTTCCAGCTCCTGGTCTGTGCTTTCATCGCTTCTAACTCATATTCTTTTTTTGCTTTCAGGTATGCATCCACTACATACTGTCGTCGGGTTGGGGCTGCGCACGAGATTCTTCTTTTCTTCTTCATCACCTCTTTCTTCAAGTTTTCAAGGATTGGCGTCCACCAAGGTAAGTCAAATTTTTGTTTTCCACCAGTAGGTGGAATAGCTTCACGACACGCTTTCTCTATGCTTTGAACGTATTTATTTATTGTACCCTCCATTTTTTCAACTGTGTTTGCTTTCTCTATTTCAGGGCCATTTATTTGACACATAGTTAATTCTCTAGTTAGAACCTCCTTAAATTTCTTCCAATCCGCTTTACGCGTGTTATACTTTCTTGTTGTTTTCGGAGGTCTGATACTAGTTGTTTTTTCCAGGTGTATGCTGAACGTTATGGCATTGTGGTCGGAACTTGTTATTCCTTGGTCGACTTGCCAATCGTTTATTAAACTGATTAATCCTTGGCTGCAGGCAGTGACGTCCACTATACTTTTGCATGTCACTCCGTTCCTGATGGTAAAGAAGGTGGGCACCGTGCCTTCGTTCAGAATGTGCATTTCCATCTCCTCGAGTACACCCACTAGTGCTTCGCCTCTATAATCTTCAGATTCGCTACCCCACCACGTGCTCCAAGCATTAGCGTCCCCTGCTATAATTACGTGTTTTACCTGGAGTTTTTCTTTTATCATTTTCATGTGGGTGAGATAGGGTTCTATATCCAGGCTGTCCTCGAAGTATATGGAAATGACACAGATCTCCCAGCTGCGTGTCTTTAAGGTTGCCACCGCGATGTTCTCGTTTGTTAGCGTTGGGTGTTCTCTTACTTCGAGGGCGTCATCCATCACCACCACAGCAGACTTAACAGGTTTGGTCCTGTTGTGCGTCATTTGAACCACCCTACATCCTTTGACCTGAGCGAGTTCTCCGTCTGCTCCCACGTAAGGCTCCTGTACCATTGCAAAGCTTATTCCCCTTTTCTGGGACTCCCATAAGAGTTCTTTCGTGGCCAGCTTAGCCCGTTGCAGGTTTGCCTGGACGACGTGGTACAGTCGTTTCGAAGCAGCTATGTTCTGTGAGTCGTCAATTCCGCCCGGGGCGCCTTTAGCAATAGGCCACCCTCGCCCTTGCCAGAGCCTCCCATTTCTTCCTTATCGGACAGCTATCATCGAAGCAATTATGGTCCGATTTTTCCTGTTTAGCACTCTGGCAGTTGCGACAGGTGGCCCTGCTTCCGGCCTTCCACAACGGGCATTCGCTGCGCAAATGCGAGCCTGCACAGTGGCTGCAGGTATCTACGGTTTCTGTGCAGGTTTTTCTACCGTGACCATATCCGAGACACCTGGAGCACTGCGTTAACGGAGATTGATCTTTGACTGCAACTCGTTGGAGGTCAATATGTATTTTCCCGGCTGTTGTGAGGCTCTGCCACACTGGCGGCGACACCTGAAGGACCACGTGGCTCTCCAGCGGATTCCTTGCCTTCCTTCGGTATCTCACGCTTGCTCTGTAATCACCTTCAGGTATCGTCCCCAGGATAGAGGAGTTCTGGCTTCTAAGGGCCCCCAGAACATCTTCATCGGTGTTAATGTTTAGGACGTTCTGTATAATGACTAGAGGGTCTCTATTGGCTTTTTCCTCCATCAGCAGTGTTGGGGTTCCGTTTCTCAACTTCTCTACTACTTTTGCCAACTCTTCTCGAGACTGGCACCCCAGCACAACCTTCTGGTCCCGGGCCTTCCTCAGCCGGTCCACCTTTATGCCGGTCGTCTTCGCGCTTACCGCTGACCGGATCTTATTTATTACGTCTTCGCTCGTATCGTGAGCGTCGACAGAAGACACGACCATCGAGTGCACAGGCCGAGGATGGGCGTTTGACGTAGTGGTTTGCTTTGGTGCTGCAGCCATTGCTGCATACGAAATGCCGTCGAACAGTTTACATTGGGCGACGTTTCTATTTAGAACCTCAATCTGATCCTTTATGGCACCCACATCTTGTCTCACTGCTTCCACTAATTCTTTCTGCTTCCTGAGTTCAGCCATAATGTCATTGGAAAGGTTCACTGTGGGGGTGCTCAAGGTGGTGCATATATCAGCTGAAGGTGGAGTCTTACCGCTGAGTCTGAGCGTTATTGTGTAGAGACAGTTTAGACACTCTGTTACTGTCTCCTTAATGGAGGATTTTATGTTCCCCGATTGCTCCATCTGAAGTTTGGCCTCTTGGAAGAGTTGGTTTGCTACGGCCCCGAGCTCTTCCAGCGGGCTTTCCGACGCCGACCTAATGAGAGGGGCGATGTCTGTCGTCACGGTTTCCTTCCGCGCAATGGGTTTCTTCTTTTGGTCAGATTCGGTATGCTTCAATGTGAAGCTGGCCACATTTTTGATAGTGTCAGGTTTCAGAGGTTTAGACATTTTTGTGACGAGCGATGTGCGGAGGGTTGAGTTCTAACTTATAATAATTACCTAACTGGGAGGTGTAAAATGCCTCCCAATTGTCAATGGTTAACTAAGCGATTAAATTAATACACTAATACCTAGCAGGTGTAAACAGCCTCCTAGGGTCAAACTTAATCATCAGCTATAATATTATGAATAACGTGTGGGAGGTGTAGACAGCCTCCCACGTCAATAACTTATATGTTACACTAATTTTTGGGAGGTGTAGAGGCCTCCCAAGTCAGTAATATATAAATTAAAAACTAAAGCTATAAAACTAAAAACACCTTGGGCGGTGAAATCGCCCAAGGTGTTAAAAAACAGGTTAAATCCGAAACCTTGTTAATTTAGGTTTTGGGGTTTGCAGCGCCCCCGGAGCCTCGCAAGGGTGGTTCCAAATGTAGGTTTCGGCTCCTTGCGAGGTGCCTAATTAAATAAGCCAATAAAAATTTTTTGGCCAAAAAAGTGTCTCAACCCTATATATATAACTAATGGGCGGGATTTTGCGTTTTTTGCGATTATCTCGCAAACTACCGAACGGATCGGCGCGCGCGACGGCGCGTTGCACGCGTCTCGGCGAGGGCTACCGATTGACGCTACTATGAGAAGGATCAGATTTTGTCTGGAAAAATTTTCAAACAAAAACTGATTTTTCTTAAGTCTTTCGATGCAATTTTCGCGTTAAACGCGCGGAAACTCGCCGGAACGCGTGCGGCGGCCTGCTATTAGGTGCGCGCTGATGGGGAATGGCGGAGACAACCGGATTACGGCTTCGGACGGCAAAAATTTTCACCGAGAACAAGGCATGTGGTATAAATTATCGATAATTTTCAAAGAAACTGTAGGGCTTAGGTGGATTTTATGTCAATTTGAATTTTGCGTTTTTTGCGATTATCTCGCAAACTACCGAACGGATCGGCGCGCGCG